>CM077022.1:16502680-19002680 GCA_039090855.1 Macrothele yani | reverse complement strand
GCAGATTTGTCGTCTTGACACACGAATCTGCAGAGATGATGTTATGTAGTACGTCACATCATCTCCGTCTCTAAAGGAACGTCAATGAAGTGTTTGTCAACTTGTCCGATCATAGCCTCACTGAAATTCAGAAACGGACTTTACGATATAATTCTAACTTTGCTATCTCAAGAAAGATACCGGTATCAGACATAGTTGCTTCAGTTGAGGAATCTCTAAAACAAAGCAGTCTCAACTTTGAAGAAAAAGAAATAGTTAGACATTGTATCAGCCAAGTCATAACCGCAAATCACGCTACAATACCTAGACCAAATTTAACCAAAGAAATTAATGCTTTTAAAGAATTGCGCTCAAATTCAAATTTAATCATCACTAGAGCTGACAAAGGAGGTCAGGTGGTTGTGTTAGACAAAACCCATTATGATAACAAAGTCAAAAATCTTATTTTGGATGGACCTTACAAAGAAATAAAGAATGATCCTTCAGATAAACAATTGAAAGAAATACAGAAATTGACCAAAAACTCAGAAACTCTGAACCAAAACATAAAGAACAAACTTAAACCTTCATACGCCCGTTGTGCGAGATTCTATGCTCTCCCTAAATTACATAAATCTGGAATTCCTTTCCGGCCTATAGTAAGTAATATCGGCACAGCAGCATATAAGTTATCGAAGTTCTTATCTTCAAAATTATCTACGTTGACCACTCCAAATGAAACATCTGTGAAATATTCCATTGAGTTTACCAATCGACTCAAACTACACCTATACGTAGATCAACTAATGCCATCCTTTCTGTGGTATCTATGTTCACCAATGTTCCAGTAAAAGGAGCTCTGGAATCCCTAAAATCAAGTCTTGTAGAGCATCATTACAGCCAACCTGATGTTGAAGAAATAACAAGACTAGTGGACATTTGCATAAAACAGAACAGTTTTACTTTCCGTGGAACGTTCTATGAACAGACGGAAGGTCTAGCCATGGGCAGCCCACTGTCACCTGTATTATGCAAAAACTACATGCGTCGATTTGAAGAAAAACTTTTCAAACTTGTGAAATCTGACTTATGGATACGATATGTAGACGATACTTTCGTTCTATGGAAGGGAAAACATTCTGAAATTCCGGAATCACTCAAACTTATAAATTCCATTGATCCTCACATTCAATTCAGCTATGCCTACCATTCCTTGACGTCCTGGTAACTCACTTCAATGGATCTCTCGCAACAACAATTTATCGGAAGCCTTTTGCTATTTTTTCACTTCCACATGCCAAGTCCAATCACCCTAATCAGCAAAAACTCAGCGCCTTTTACACTTGCAGACATCGCGCGATACATATATGTTCAGATAAAGACAGTTTAGAAAAAGAACTTTATTTCCTTAAACGTGTTGCAGTAGAGCGAGGATACAATTCTTCCCTTATAGACAAGGCTCTAACACAATTCCGGAAACCGAAGCCTGTCTCCACATTAACTCCTGTGATACGCCCTTTGCGAGAGAATTTTGCCATTATTCTATTTTTCCGTGACATTGCCTTCAAAATTACAAAAATTCTCAAAACCTTTAATTTTAAGGTGATTTTTAAACCCATAAACAAAATGAGATTTTTAGGATCAAAGGACTATGTTGAAGACAAAGACTCGTGGGGAATTTATCAAATTCCATGTGAATATGGCGTTTCGTATATAGGACAGACCCGTAGAGCCTTGAGTTTTCGATTAAAGGAGCACAAGACCTACATTCGGAATTGTGACCTAAAGAAGTCATTGATGGCTAAACACTGTTACGAAAAGGACCACACATTTTTCTTTAAAGAAGCAAAACTAATTGACAACCCAGATTCAACCACCAAACATGATATTTTGGAAGCTTTCCATACACATCAGAAGTCTTCGCAACTTGTTAATGACATGGCATCCACGCCTATCTATCAAGCGCGTGGAAGCATCTAACCAAAACACGTGACTGTAAACACCATTTATGATGGCATATGCAATTTGAATCTGCAAAACGAAGGTGGGTTAGATAATCTCCATTAATCTTTATCCCTTTGTTTTCCCAGTTCAGTGATTGAAAGACATTTTCCAATGTGGCATTAAAGAGCTTCGGAGATATGGTGTCATCTTGTCTCACTCCCTTTCCAATTTTTATGTGCGTTGTATTTTCAAACAGCCGAATCTTTGCACTTGCATTTTCATAGATGTTCTTAATAACATTAATGTATGCATCTTCAATACCGCAGGATTTCAGAGCCATTGTAACTGCTGATAGTTTCACCGAATCAAAGGCTTTTTCATAATCCATAAAAGGCATGCACAATGGAAGTTCATATTCCCTCGCTCTTTCAATTAGTTCTCTCAGTACGTGGATATGATCGATTGTGCTGTAGCCACTCCTGAATCCAGCTTGTTCTCTCGGTTGAGCCATGTCCAGTGTTACCTTCAAACGGTGTATCTTTGCAACTACCCCATCAGAGCTGCAGAGTATGATCCAGGAACTTGCTGACAAGAGTAAAGAAGTGGGATTAAAAATGAACTTTCAGAAGACAAAAGTGATGTTCAATGCTTTTACAAGAAATGAAGATTTATCGATTGATGGAGAAAAGCTGGAGATAACAGACACGTACGTTTATCTTGGACAGCAGATATCAAGTGAGGGTCACATTGATGAAGAAATTAATCGGCGTATAAAACTTGCCTGGAGAGCTTTTGGAAGAAACAGCATACTTTTCAAGAGCAACATGCAATTATGTCTTAAAAGAAAAGTGTTTCATCAATGCATCCTTCCAGTGCTTACGTATGGTGCAGAGACGTGGACCTTAACTAAATGAGACATACAAAAGCTGCAGACAACTCAAAGCAGCATGGAGAGGTGCATGCTTGGTGTAACCAGGAGAGATAAGAAGAGGAACTCGTGGATCCGAAAAATGACAAGAGTGGAAGACATCATGATCAGAGTTAAATCCCTGAAATGGCAATGGGCTGGACATACTGCCAGAAGGACAGACCATCGATGAACAGCCGAAATTTTAGATTGGATTCCAAGGTACAGGAATAGACCCAGAAGAAGACCACATAGGAGATGGGTGGATGAAATTCGAAAGTATGCGGGAATGACGTGGAGGAGACTAGCACAAGACAGACCGTTGTGGAGAAAACTTGGGGAGACCTTCGTCCAGCAGTGGATTGATAATGGTTGACAATGATGAATATTTACGTGCCATTCGTCCGGATGAAGCAATGTCAATACCCAGCGAAACCATGGTCGGCTTGATAAAATAAATAATTGTGACAAACTACGTTGTATTACCTTAATATGTATATAAGTGTCACAAGACTGTAGTCTTTAAGATCATTAATCCTACTTTAGTTAATCAGAAAGGTGTGGTGTTCTTGCAAGAAAACGCCAGACCCACGTTGCGACGAACGAGGACTATGGAAACTCTGAGTTCTTCTTGTCCGGGAAACGTTGTAAATTTCCTGGATATCTTTCCCTCGGATTATCATCTTTTCCAGTGATTCAACAACTATTTTTAAGGACAGGAGTTTCAAACGAACAACAAATCTGAAGCCCACTGGATTTCAGTTTTGCATCGAAGAATAAGGCGTTTTACTATTGATGAATCGATGTGCTGGTTTCCCTCTGGGTAAAGGTTATGGCCGCACACGTGGACAACTTTGCAGAGTACAGGCACGTTTTTTCTTTATCTGTGCTCTGTTATCTACTAACTTTTTTGGTTACTCAATAGTTCGTCCTAATGCATGAAGGCATGACTATCAGGTTAGAAAAGATGTAAGTGATTTATGTAATTAATGAGACGAAAGAAAGCTTCCGGATACCATCACGTAAGAATATGATTGCCTAACAATTACGGTCAATAAAGGTTGTACATTGTCAGAATACAGTGACCTTCAATAGAATTTTTGGCAAACGGGAATTTTAGCTTTATCAACATTACCATTTCTTTTCCGTCCATCAGGTGCTGCAGATATCTGGATAAATGGCTGTTGAGTGGTGTAATAACATCTCGGTCGTCAAATGTTGGTTTCTGGAAGAAAGAAATGAAAAAGAAATCTCAGTTACGTTTACGTTTCCGTAATTGAAACACATATTCATTTCAAGGTAACACGAACTTACGTAAATGGCATATCTAAACAAATGTAATTTCCATTGTCTTAACGTTTGAACGTTTAAACATTTGCCCCATTTTGCCAGCGCCTTCTGGTGCTTGCCTGTTTTAATTGCCGGATCTCTGCCTCGAACAACATACTGTTTTCATTCTTGCAATGTTCATTGTTTCACATTTGGAATATATCTGCTTCACTTTGACGAAACATTGTTTCGTGTATTTTTGTGACACTCCATGTCAAAGTAAGATTCTTACAAAAATAAAATATATTTTCACCTGTCATTTTTGACGAGCTTTCACCTAGTATGCTAATATAAAGCTGAGCAAATGACAAATTAAAAAGCATTAAATATTGCAGTACTAATCTTTATGGTGAAGAAGAAAACTGTTACTTCTATGAGTTTCTAGAAAGAAAAGACTACAGATGGCAACACAGGAAGAATTTAGATGAAGCGGAACTTATTACAAACGCATATTTTTAGTAGAAAAAAATCCAAATCTGAATTGCATGCTTAAAGAATATACGCGTTAGGCTAGATCGTTAAGAGTAGACAAAGATAATTGGGAACTTGTCATTATCTTCTTCATTAAGGTTGAGAGCATCGGTGTGCAGACGATATGAGTTGGCATCATGCTTACTGAATATTTGAGAGAAAGACAAGCATTTCGTAATACATCTAAAACAGCTAATTTGGGATTCGTTCCGAAGTCTCCACGCTGTGTACTGAATCACTCACCGCGGGCAGTTTCACTGTCAGTAAAAGTGCTTAAAACCGCCGCTGCTGATTATTTTGACTTCTGGCCAGTACGGAAAGGAATTTTAGGAGCTCTCTCAAAGAATGTTTTAAGATCCAAAGACGATACATCTCTAGGAATCCAGAGCCAACAATTGAATGACACACAGAACCAAACTTGGGGCTTGTTCTTCTGTCTCTTCGCACTACTGGTCTGGGTTCAAATCTCGGGTACGACGTGGTTGTCGTGTTTGTGCTTACGGCATTGGTTCCCTTCCGTTCCATGACCAGGTGACTTCTTTTAGCGTTAAAAACTCACCGATGTACTCAACCTCGGAAAGAACAGAAACACACAAGCTTGAAAATTTTCAGCTTTCGAAATAGTAAGGGTATTTGGTTCTTTTGTGTCTCTTGATTAGATATTAGTACACTTAATTATATAAAATCGAAAATTGCAAAGGTCAAACTTCGCAAAGCCTATCAGATTACCTTACACCTACGGAAATTATCGGACTTGTCCTACCCATTTCCAATTAAAAAAAATACCAGTAGCCGATCCAGAGGTGGCAACCGGGGCCATCCCCCTCCGCAACAGATTTTTCTTTTTCAAATGGCCAAGATCATAAATTATTGATGTATTTCTTTTTGTAAAATTATAGTAATAAATGCACATACTTCCGCAAAGGTTTTTACTGTATAACAATTAAAATTTGCTGTGAATTTGAAGAATAAATGTTCTATTCCAGCCTCAGAGAGAGAACATAAAGAACAAGAAAGATGACACCGAATTTTCGGGTGTAATAAGCACGTCTTTTGAATCCGTTCTGACGCAAATTAAATTTATCAAAGCTATCCAAAGTCAATGGAACCGGTATGGAAAACAATAGATCTCACGAAAGAAAGAAGATTTTCAATCGGGTTTTTAATACCTCAGATATTGCTGTAAACGGAATCGTGAGCTTACGAACTCTTAGAAATAGAGATATCGACAAAAATAAGATGTGACTTTACGTCCCCTGGTGGGAAAACCGTGCATTATTTTAGGAAGAAAATGTTCTCAAAAGGTGTATCCATAAAAGCGGTATCGGTCGAAGAAAAAAAAATTAGTCGAGTTTTCAGGAGCCCAGATTTTGCAACAAATACTTCAGAAGCAGAAGATAACACTTCTGACCCCTGGTGGCTAAACCATTCTTTACTAAACATTAGAAATTATGTGAAAAATATTTTCCATCAGGTCTTGTATGCGATACAGGAAGAAATTTTCAAATCAGATCTTTAGGGGCAGAAATAACACAGAAAACGCAATTTACCTTTGTGCCCCCTAGCGGAAAGTCTATGATTTACTTGAAAATTTTGAATTTATAGGGAAAACATTTCGCATCGGAAACACTATCCAACAAAGAAAGAATTTTTCAAATCGTACTCTTAGAAGTAGAGATATTGACAAAAATAAGATATACATCTACGCCCCCTGGCGTAGAAACCATGCACTATTTTAAGAAGAAAATGTTTCTTAAATGTTTGTCGACATGAGTAGTATCGGTCAACAAACGACGTTTTTTTCAATCGAGAATTTAGAACATCATATTTTGCTGCAAATACATCAGAAGCGGAAATTAAGATTTACGCCCCCTGGTGGCCAAACTATTTTTTTACAAAAATTAGAAATTATGTGCAAACGATTTCCTATCAGGAGCTGCATCCGGTGCAGAAAGAATTTTTCAAATCGGAGATTTAGAAGCAGAGATATAGGGGGAAACGCAATTTACCGCTACAATTTCCCTAGCGGGAAGTCTATGAATTACTTGAAAATTTTTGAAATGACATGAAAAACATGTCACACGGAAAACACTATCCAACAAAGAAGGAATTTTTCAAATCGGATACCTAGAAGTAGAGATATTGACAAAAATAAGATGTACATCTACGCCCGCTGGCGGAGAAAATGTATAATATTTTAAGAAGAAAATATTCCGAAAAGGTTTATCGATGTGAGTGGCATCAGTCCACGAAAGAATTTTTTCAATCGATATTTTAGAAGCTCCGATTTTATGGCAAATACATCAGAAGCAAAAATTAGCACTTACGCCCCTGGTGGCCAAAGTATTATTTACCAAAAATTTTAAATTATATGCAAAAGATATTTGATCAGGAGATGTATCCGCTGAAGAAAACAATTTTCAAATCGAAGTTTTAGAAGAAGAGTTATCGAGGAAAAGGTAATTTGCTTTTACACCCCCTAGCGGAAAATCTATGCGTAATTTGAAAAAGTAACTATATCTAAAATACTCTTCGATATAAATGGAATAGAAAGAAAAAAATTCAATCGGATTTTTAGAAGCAAATATGTGAAATAAAACGTATTTTTGAATTCGACATCATCTGATTTACGCCCTCTACCGGCGAAATTGTACATCGTAAAAAAAAAACGAAATAAAGGGTCATCATTTGCATATTTCAAGCTTCCCAATGCAAAAAGATTTTTTGAAATCGGACTAATAGTTGCAGAGATATCGTGGGTACAAACGGACGGACAAACTGATAACAGAAGCACGATCGTTGTTTACAAAAGACGTGATAAAAACAGCAACAGTTTCAGAAGCAGAGGAAGCTCAGAGCGGAAGGGACAAGAGATTTTGACTGGTCATGAAAAGCAATGGGTGTGCTTAGTTTAATGTAATATTTTCACAAACTTCCAAGAGAAAATCGTCAGTAAGACAATGAATGGCGCAGGAATGACTTGATGAAGTAAAGTAATTGGAAGTTCCTTTAAAAAAAAAAGTGAGAATCATGCATTGCGAAAGAAGAAACGAATATTTTCAAGAGGAATTACCAGTCATATTGCTTAGGAATGATTCGATGATTCAAACTGGAAATTTTTCTATTAAATTAAGACGTCCGAATCCAAGGGCTTAAATTTATTTTGAAAGATTCTATCTAGACTCGATATTTAAAAAGCACGGAGCTCGTTTCCTCGCAAAGCTGGCAACTAAAAACCAGGAAAATAGTGCTGAATTTTCAGTTATTTTTCTTACTTTGTGACGTAAAAACTTACGACAATTTTCTGATTGAAAAAGTTTTTAAAAAGCTGTGCAATGCCAGGAGGGGGCAGTTTTTTCAGTTAGTGGGGGGGGAGGGCCTTCCACAAAGTATTTCTATTCATCTTTCTTTTCTTTTATATCAGAGCAGCCCCAAACGGTAAACTTCTGGATCCGTCCCTGGACGAGACTGTCAGTATTTCCACTTAATGATGGATATCCAGTTCTGTGAATATTACCGGCAATGTATGAAAACCAGGCATTCTATAGAATGCCTAGGCAATGTATAGAATGCCTAGCGTTTTTAGGCAAAGTATGAAATTTTCAAATATTATATATACTTTACCTAGGCATTGTATAGAATGCCTAGGTATTCTATAGAATGACTAATGCTATTTAGGCAAGGTATAAAAAGAGTTTCATGAAAAGGCTTTAATTAAAAAGACATATGTGACAAAGAATGAAAACAGAAAATATGAAATAAAATACAGAACTTTCTAACCTATTTGTTGCAACAAGGAAGGCTTGTATGACATTTTGAATTGCACTTCATTCCTTTTTTTACACAAAAGCACTTCATGTTTTGGCACTTTGTCTTACACAACACTTGACAAATCCTTGGCCGCTTCCTGTGGACTGAGCAATAGCAGCTAACCGGAGAGGTATTTCTTGATGAGGCATGTCTTCAATTGTCAGTAAATTCTTTGGGCATAAAGTGATTTATGATCTCGCATATTAGTTGTTTTAAAATTCCTTCAGAAGTTCCAATTCGGTAAAAACCGTCTTCTGTCATACTCATAACAACTCCCAACAAATTGCGCGAATCACCTTGTCTCTTGTCGACGTTAGTAATAGGAACTCGCACAGTAGCTCCCAAAGAAGCAGGAGGAAATGTTTTGTCAGAATTCATTTTCATTTTTTTGGCCTGTATATCTAGATTGAATTTAGAATAAATTTTACCTTCGACAGCATTCTTATTTTTAAAGCAAAGGGTGCACAAAATATCTATTCCCTCATATCCATCATCTTTACTGGCATGGCCACAGAATCTATGAATTTTTCGACGACACTTTCTGCATGCATGTGCATCACTGGTTTCCTTTAAACACACACAACAGGTAGGAGAAATGGAAGCCTCTTCGGTACACATTTCTTCATCACCATATTGATTTCTTCCATCATCGACTACAATCTCATCCATTTTTGGTACAATAGGCTCTTGTTCTTTCATAGGGTGATCAGTTTCGTCTTCTTGTATTGTTTGAACTTCCGAACAAAGACTGAAATACAAATGGCGAATTCTCCGTCTTGCACGAGCGTTGAAAGTCACGTGCCTTGCCACGTCATATTAGAACCATCATTAGCGAGACTATTTTATACTTTGCCGGTTTCTGCTTAGGCATTGTATAGAATGCCTAGGAAATATGTGAAATATTAACAATTTCATACTTTGCCTAAAGACGCCAGCCATTCTATACAGTGCCTAGGCATTCTATAGAATGACTGGTTTTCATACATTGCCGGTAACATATACACGTGAACCGATAAAAAGGTAGTATGCCTACACAAAGCTCTGCGGAAAGTTGGGGAAAATTGTTGCAGAGACGTTTAAACATTCTGCAAAAAGTTTACGTAACCAGCTTTACCACTTGCACTGGCTATCAATCAGTATCGCTGTTTTCGCAACGGAAGGAAAGATGTTTTAGGTGATTTTTGAGCGCCATTCCTTTGCAACAAATACAAAATTTTAAGATTTTCGCTCTTCTCCTTTTTCAGAAGCACGCTCTTGTATTCAAGCCCATATTTGCTGCTAGTATGCGTGAAAGGTTATTTGGCTACACTGAGATGCCAGTTCATTTGGTACACTTACCCTCATAATATAAATGGCTAACTCCATTTTTAAGGCACCACGAGAGCGCGGCGCGGCTTAAATCATGCAGAACATCTCGTCGAGCATCAGTTAACATTCGATTGACAGTAGATTGGGCAAAACAAGTTATCTGAGTAGCTTTGAATATGGCATGTAAATTGGCACCATGCGTGCGGGTTCAAGAATCTCTCAAACTGCCGTCCTCCTGGGATTTCGACGCACAACCCTAGCAAGGATTTACCGTGGATTGTGCGACACGCAAAAACCTTTCAGATGCCTACAATCCTGTGAATGAAAACAGCTGGTGGATCAGCGAAGTCAAAGGAGACTGGCGAGAATTTTGCAAGTGAACAGACCGTCTACAACTTGGCAAATCGCTGCAGCATTCAACATTGGTGTACCGAGGGTCATCTCTGAGCACACCACATATCGGGTCATGACACGTCAATAGGCCACAACAGCTCACGACCGTGTCGAGTAACAATGTTGTCAGCGCAGAACAAGAATACGCGCCTTCAGTGTACTCGAGAGCGTCGATACTGGACTGTTGAGAACTGGAAAAGAGTCACCTGTGTGTGGAAGGACAAATCACGATTCCTTCTGAATCCTACATATGGCATGCAACATGAGACCACGGAGCGATCCTGTGAAGTGTCAACAGTACAAGTCGGTCGGATTGGTGTGCTGCTGCTACGGGGAGTTTTCCTGGCACGTATTACGGCCCCTGGTACCCACCGAAGAACGTCTGAACGCCAAGGCGTATGACCATCGTTGCCAACCAAATTCACCCCTTCCGGACATGTTCATCCTCAAGCAGATGGACATGTCCAGCGAAGTAACGCACCAACTCACAAAGTTCGTATCGTCACCGAATGGTTTCAGGAACATGCCAACGAGTTATCCTTGCTTCAATCACCTGCACAGTTCCCAAATTAAAACCCCATTGAGCATCTGTGCAATGAGGTGGAGCCGGCTGTTCGCTGCGATATTATCGCTCGGGTTCCGAATTGGGTTCACCCGGCGTAATATTGGGAGCCAAGGGGGTGTCGAGTGGATTGTGATTCGGCGATTCCCTGATTAGGGGCTGACGCAGCTTCAGGATCCACTGACGGGGCGTTGTGTTTCACACAGCAGATTTTCCTTTGGGAGTCAAAGGGTCCGCTGTGTGCCGCAATATTTTGTGAACGTCTAGATTTAAAATAAAAAGCATAAATGAACAGATTTGCTAAGTTCCGGATCCAAAAGATATATATATTCTCCAAACAATCTAGGGTTGAGCACACAAATTGTAGTTAACGACACACTCATCATAGAACTGAGACAAAATTAACAACAAAAACAATTTATTGGTTATGATTTGGCATAATAATAAATATACGCTCATGATATTAGCAAAAAATGATTTACGATTCTCTGACAGGAACCTGTACTCAATTAACTATTTTCTTATAAAAATATTAACTCTATGTGTGGACTGCTCCGATAAAGATTTTATGAGGGGACACCAAAGAAAAAATAGGATGGATTTCCCACCTTAACATCCTAATCTGGCCTAGATATCGCGCTGCTGACCACTCCTGATCCGGGAGAATTCTCGTCCGGTGGTTATTATAGCTTCCATCCGCAGCTGCGACCGTCGTATGGGCCCTAATGGTCCTTAGTGGGGGGTCCGTTCATCCGGAAACCTCTGTTTCGATCTTACATCGGCAGCTTGGACAATTGTCTGTCGCTTCTTAGGTGACAGTCATGGAGGACAGTGCACGCGATGCACGCCGCGAAACCAGCCGAGGTAAAGTTTCGTGCAAAAACTGTAAACGTGTAAAAACTAAACGTGAAGTGACGAAGTCAAATGCTCCGTTCCATGTTGAACGAAAGAGTAAAAGTGAAGTGACGAAGTTCTTCTCTTCCCTTGTAAAATCTTTCGATGACCCCCAAGAAGACCCACACTACCTCAAAACATCCCATCATCCAATCACTAGCTGGCAAACGCGAGCCTCCCTGAATTAAATTCCCCAGTGTAAATCTTACTGGTCAGAGAATTAGCATTTTGATCTTCCATTCGCTAGGGGGTCAAGATTCCTACCAGCTCCAGTGAAATTCTGAGAACCGCTGAAGTTACGTTTCCCACGTGATACTACTCCCGGCCGTAAATTCTCTACCCAATTAAACTGTTAGCACCGGTTCCAACAAGTCTCCGGTCTGCCCAACACGCATTGTGAATTCTAGATGGTGGACACTTCTATTGCCCCCAATAAAACATACTACAAAGCCATCTCGCCGATTGCTGTCGCCAGCGTTCTCTTACAGTGTCGGTCTGTCCTGTGCCGCCTTGTGCTGTCTAGCTAGTCTTGCGAGTTGCTGGGAGAGGGGGACGGAGAGGGAAAAAAAAAGAAAAGATTCACCCGAAAGTACATGGCAAAATAAAACGTACTCCTTCTCCAAAAAAAATACATGAATTAATAAAAATGAATAAATGAATAAATAAATGAATAAATAAAATAATAATTAAATAAATAATAAACTAGGGAATGGGTTCTCGACTAAATGTGCAGCGCTCGAGTTTGGGCGCTGTCACAGCGACACTGCGCTGGCGCCCAATCTGCAGCAAGTGAGCGACTGAGTTATTTCCCCATGATAAAACATTCCTGTACGACACTACCAGCATCTGGCATTTTCCATTCCTCGGCGAATTTGGGATGTTTTGCAGTCCAGAGGCGGCTCAATATGCTACAAGTTAGATATACCTAATAAACTAGCATATCTTCTCGCAAAAAGGCACGGACTTCCAAGGTGTACTAATCCGACATTTGATGAGAACAGCTAGCCTTGAGATTGTCTGTAACACTTTCTCTTTCGTTGCAAAAACATTTGTGCAAAACAAAAATGAGTGGGAATGATATAACCTATCACCTCGAGCTGATTACAGCAACGTTTAACGCTTCTGTATCCCTTTTCCACAGCTTTTCACATGACTAGAAGTCAAAGCACTGTTCCTCTATGTCTGCGGGATATCCGAGTGCTACTAACTAGAAGTAAACGGCACGTATAAGTCAGTTCTAATAAAGAAGAACCACATATCTTATTCACGATAATAAGACCAATGGTTTTTCTTTAGTTGGACAAACTATAATGACGCATCAGACACGAAATGCCATGTCAGAATTTGTTTGTGCATCGATAAACCAGTTCGTCGTATGTGCGCGTGTGATGCACTTGATATTAGTAATAGCATAAATCATTCCTTCTTGGGAGTTCCATTCATCATTCACGCAAAATTCATTCGCAAGTGGTCATTCAAACGAATGACCATTAAATTTTCAGGTTTTCACTATGCTTACTGCGTAAATCACTTGTTGTAGTGATCTAGCCTTTAAGACCAAAGCATTTTCAAGGCCACTGTTCGTTTTGGGAAAACTGCTCAAAACAGCGCGAGCTGTTCAACATTCACCTTTCACGATGAATGATCTGCCAGGAGCGAACGACTCAGGCACACCATTCAAATGAATGGCATTGGCGTATCATTCCCATTTTAAGTTTCACTGTTATATCTTAGCTCAGTAATGGTTGCTCTGTCACATAAGGGTTAATTAACACTTAGTAATGTTCGACATTACGCTTCTTTTTGGGAATTCGTTTCGAACTCATGCGGAAGGAATAAAGTGAAACGTGCTGTGACTCCAGTGCATGTCGCAGTAATGGTGGTTCAAATGATCATTCACAACGGGAAGAGTGAACCATTCACGGTGAAGAGTCGTCCGTTTCGTTCACGAATGGTCCGTCACTATTGGATATCCATTAAAAACGCAAATACAATCTCATTATTTTTTTATTGGTTTTTGGTTTTAACGACTCCCGCGATCATCTAAAACTATAAGAAGTCATCTGACCCTAATTTAGGGACATTATTGCTAGGAAGAAAAGGAATTAACGCCGCAGAATCATTCATGGCTCATTCGGGACTCTATAACGTACACGTTTGTCCGCGCCTGGCATCGAATACGGGTCCCCTCACTCCGGAGTAAGTCGCTCTCCCAACTGAGCTACACGGACATGTGCTCTCACTGCTATCTACCTTTATCTCATGTGCGCCCTGCAAGGCAGGAACGCCACATCTGCTCCCCTTCCCCCGAAAGAAATCCGGTGGCATGGCCCACGGGTAAGCCGGGACCATGTGTCGCTGGATGTAGTCATCCCGTGAAGAATGTGCATTTGAGAAATCCCAGACAATTTGGTGTGTCGAACGTAACAACACACTGATTCATTTTTTCGAAGCCCTGAAGAAGGGATTCTCATTTTTCCTGTCTCGCCGTGTGGAAAGAACATCACATCATTGCGAGAAACTTAACAGCCGAGTCATCCTGGAAGTACGGGCGCCAATATAACGTACAAGTTTGTCCGCACCGGACATCGATTCCGTGTCCCCCTCACTCCGTAGTAAGTCGCTCTCCCAACTGAGCTACGCGGAAATGTGCTCTCACTACTATCTGCCTTTATCTCATGTGCGTCCTTGCGGGGCAGGCACGTCACAACTCGTAAAATTATCTAGAAGTCAGAACCTTTAACTACTATACTTAGGGCTATAAGCAACTGCCCGTTGCCGCCCCGGTAGCGCAGTGGTCTAAGCGATGGCCTCCGATCATTCGTCCGAACGGGGTCCGGATTCGAATCCCGATGAGGCATGGATGTTATGTTTGTCTTACGGCACTGGCTCTCTCCCTTCCCTGGAACCAGTGACCCTAAATTAGGGACGGGCGACTGCTTATAGCCCATTGAGTTGCTCACGGTGATCGTTAAACCTCCAATCAATCAATCAATCAAATCAACTGCCCGTCTCTAATTTGGGGCCACTGGTTTAAGGGAGTGGAGTGAGACAGAGCTGTAAGACAGTTACACCACCCATGCCTAATCCGGGACTCGAACCCAGGCCTAACTCATGCCATTAGCCAGAAACCAGTACCTCTAACCGTTAGGCCATGGGAACCGCATTTTCAGCATTCAAGGAAGTTTTTCCTGTAAAAGGCCAGCCAATTTTGGACAAATATGTTTCAAATCAAGTGAAATGGTGACTTCTACGCTCCTGCAGTTCTGACCAGAATTTATTCATGTTTGGAATGACATAAAGCAAATTCAGTGATACCTGACGAGACAAAAGCACTGGAAGATAGTTAGTTATGCTGGAATCTGCAGCTCCAGAACCAACGTTCGGTATCCATTTCCTTATGCAATGATTCAGAACCAAACAACATCCACGATCGTGACGACTCTCGGATACATTTTCCACGGCCTACCATTTCCACAAACTGGGCGCGACAAAACCGTCCACACGGCCAGCAACCTTTACCCCAAAGATATGAATGAATATTTCTTCAGACATGAACAAAACTAATAACCTGATTAAGGATAATTACTTTATGTGTTTATGAAAAAGACACGTATTAGGAGTTACATAATTTCCTCGGCATCATTTTAATTAGTTAAACAGGGAACACTTCAAAGAGAAGTAAAGAAACACCAGCCTATAATATAACTTTTTCATAAGTAATGACCAAACTTAATGAAAGCGTACCGGCATGGACATGTTTTGACACTGACGAAGACGGATAAATCATCCGAGAAACATTAAACATAATTAGGTGAAGTTCTAGTCTGGAGTGTTGACATATTTATATACAGTAGTTCGATTACTGACGGGAGGGGGTAGAAACAGGCGGCTATAAGTGGCCTCTTTTTCAGCACAACGCAGGATTTCAATTCGGGATGCCTCGCCCTGGTACTTCGATTCACGTAGCCCTTCTCAATCATGATGTCACAAAAAATTCTTGTGCCTCCCACTTTGCAAATCATAGGGCAGAATATAAACGCCTGAGCTTCAGAGCCGGAAGAAAATTTTTATTTAGCATAGTGCCTGTACAGCCGATTTCCTGTCGGTGAAACAACACTCGGGGCACATTTCTTAAATCATAAATATTCACTTAAATCAGAGCAGAAGAAATCTCCTGCTATTAACTGAATTTACGAAATTCGTGAATTTGCTAGGAATTATTTTCTGTAACTGTCAGATCGACCGAGCAGGTCTGACCATGGACTGCGGAGCTGTGTAAATTAATTTCACGAATACGATCAATGAATTTCATATCATAGAGTAAACTTGTTGAAAAAAGTGTGACAAATTTGTTATTCAATATACAACCCCTAAAAAAGTCCTCATAAAACAACTGAATCCTTATGACTTCCAGATGGAAAAAAGCAATATAAAAGAAATTATCAAAATGACAAAGTAATGTTAAGTAAATTATTATAAATACACACTCAGGACCCCTAGATACTCTTCGGGGAAATACATCCCGAGGCCCTGAGCAAACAAATTCAGATCAGTTTTCGTGAAAAATCTCAAAAAAGTAACAACAGACGTCCACTTTAAAATTTTGTGTTATAAATTTCAATGCATTCTGTCTTTCTTAATTGAACTGCAATTTACAAAAAAGAACCTCTGAAAATAAAAATGAACTATAAAAATTCTTACCTAACCAGTAATCCACCTGATAAATAGCTACCATAACATATATCTTTCCGCGAAACTTCCCTTGACACAAATGTAAACATTCATAAAGGATGCTTACTAGTAACTCAGTTAACTCCCCTTGACACAAATGTAAGCATTCATAAAGAATGCTTACTAGTAACCCCTTGACACAAATGTAAACATTCATAAAGAATGCTTACTAGTAACCCTTGACACAAATGTAAACATTCATAAAGAATGCTTACATTTGTGCCAAGGGAACTTTCGTGGAAGGATATAAAGTATGTTATGGTACCTATTTTTCAGGTGGATTACAGTTTTGGTAAGGAGTTTTATAGCTCATTTTTAGCTTCAGAGGTTCGTTTTTGTAAATTGCAGTTCAGGTAGGGAAGACAGGATGCATTGAAATTTAGAACACAAAATTTTTAAGTAGGCGTCTGTTGTTGCTTTTTTTGAGATTTTTGGTATTCTCACGAAACCTGATCTGAATTTGTTTGCTCAGGGCCTCGGGATGTCTTTCCTTGAAGAGTGGTCCTACGGTCCTGAGTATGCATTTATAATAATTTACTTAACATTACTTTGTCCTTTTCATAATTTCTTTCATATTGCTTTACTCTATTGTGTAGGCTGTTTATCTTGTACATATATACACTATCTACCAACAAGTAATTGGAAACCTGTGATAGCAAAGCAAAACGAAGTTTATTCACCTTCAGTAGTTGGTGGAGCCTCAACGAGCGGCGATTACAGCTGCGACTCTCCGGGGCATACTCTCAACCAGGCGTTGTACGACGGCTAGCGGTATTTTCTTCCACTCGGCTTGGAGAAGACAGGTCAGTTCCTTCACCGATTTCGGACCGTGGGGTCACCAAGTCCACGCTCCAACTCGTCCCAGAGGTGCTCGATAGGATTAAGGTCCGGGCTCTGCACAGGCCAGTCCATTCGATTAACACCATTGTCACCATACCAAGCCATGGTAGACCTCGCAACATGACAGGCGGCATTGTCATCCTGAAAGTAACATGGGTCCACCCCGTAAAACTGCCACAACCTAGGAAGTGCATGGTCATCCAAAATGGTGCAGTAGGTCTCGGCATTGAGTCTACCAGGAATTGCGACCAAGGGTTCCGTGCCATAAAAGGAGACACACCTCCATAGCATAATTCCACCGCCGTCGAACTTCACAGTTGGCACAATACATTCCGGCAGGATGGCGTTCTCCAGGCAGACGCCAAACCCAGACCCTGCCATCCGAACGGTAGAAGGTGAACCTTGATTCGTCGCTCCAGAGAACCTGTTTTTACTGTTCAACGGTGCACTGCTGACGTTCTTTGCACCACGTTAGCTGAGCAGCGCTATTGGACTTGGTGATCAAAGGCTTGTGGTGGCAGCACGTCCATGATAACCGAGCAGATGGGCTTCCTTACGGATGGTATTCATCGAAAGCACACTCCCGGATGCCTGTTGAAACTCCTCGCGGATGTGGCCCATCGATTTGGTGCGGTTCTTCCCAATTTCTCTGGCCAGTACCCGTCGGTCTCTAACTCCCAGTTTTGCGGGTCTGCCGAGTCGGGGCACATTCCGACACTCACCTCTTATCTTCCACTTGCCAATAGCGTAGGCCACTGTCGATTTGGGGTACTTCAACTCGCTGGATATGTCACGTTTGGATCGGCCATTTCTGTGATACCCGACGATTACACCTTTCTCGAAATCAGAGAGCTCCGAACTGCGTGGCATCTTGCATGCGACTGGTTGCGTTGTTGTTTCCCACACGATATTTAACGGCGGCGGCTGTGACGTGTACCAGGACCGCAGATATCGTCGATTGCATGGGTGTCCAATTACTTGTTGGTTGATAGTGTATATATACATACACACACACACATATGTACATGATAAACAGCTTACACAATACGATAAAGTTCACTATGGAGCTTGAAATGAATGGGACACTAAATTATCTTGACGTCGCGCTCAAAAGAAATGAAACATCCAGCTTCTAATTTGGCATTTATTATAAACCAACCGCAGAACCAAACCTTCTCCCTCCTGATTCACACTGCCCAAAAGATTACAAACTCTCTGCGTTTAGAGTTTTATAGTAGAGGTATAAAAGCTAGATATAAGAAAGAAGACATAGACAGAAGACATAGAAATGCAAGAAATGGTACCAGTATAATGTCTGCGATACCAAAATCGACTAGTACGACAATGAGATGAGCATATTCGCCTTCATAAGACGTGCAGAGACAAATTCGTCAATCAAGTTAAACAATAGTACATATATCAGTGCATTAATAATGCACTGTGTGTCTGTGTGTGTCTTACCCTTAACTTACCGGGAAATCGTGGTTTACACGTCAAAATTAGGCATATTGATTTTCATTGTTGTCTGAGCTGCAGTTGCCGGTTTCAAGTTTCCAAAAGAGGGGCTTTCTAGAAACAAAAGTATTACCATCCCATTTTTAAGGGCGTCACGAGGTTTGAAAAACATCTATGAACGCGCTTAGGATGCTGAATGTTTATGCGTGCACTACCATTGATGCCAACATTAAAATGTTCCTGTCAGGTGTGCATCACGAGAAGCAAATGCACTTCCCTTTTTTGGCCCTAGTTATCGAAGTGTAGATCTCAGTCTGATGAAGACGACTGTACGTCACTCTCCCGATGTATGCAGTGCTTCGCTAACGGTGTATGTTTGTCAGAATTTCGTGCTGTGGAAGTAAGGTGGCAACATCTCGACGAACGACAAGTGTTCGTCGACAACTCACACGTTGCAGGCAGTTAAGCTAGGACATGGCGGCGTACAAGGTGTGTATTCGTCGTTGTCTGTTGTTCACGTTTGATCTGGAAAAACTGCACGAGAGTGTATTTGTTTAGCATACCGCGAGGAAGCCGCAAGTACAAACAAGCACGCGTCGTGAGTGGTTTGTGGTGTTCAGAAGTGGTGCTTGCAGCGTGAAGAACAAGCAATATAGCGGACGGCCGAAGGAGATGAAGAGCGCATATTTGCCAGCTTTCCTGGACGAAGATGCCGCCTAGTCGACCACAAAACTGGCAATACAGCTAGACCTGAATCAGTCGATCGTTGTTCGACAGTTACGTACCGTGAGAAGGATTCAAAGCATCTACTAGACCGTAAAACGCTGGAAACTTATGCGCAGACCTAATATATCCATATATTAATTTATAAATGAATGTGAAACATGTCAGAATAAATGACAAAAATATTAAGGTGCACGAATACAGCTAAAAATGTGTATTAATTATTCATTCGCCTCCTTGTTATTTGTTCAGTTTGGGCCGCGGGTGGCCTAGTGGGCAACGTTCGTAACTGCCACGGAAAGGAACTCAGGTTCGATCCCAGGCAGGTACGAACGCTTGATCCACTAAATATCCACCGTGCGTCGGATGGGCACGTTAAGCCGTCGGACCCCGGGTACTGGCCCCCGGTAATAAATAAGGGCGTCTTCCTCCCCTTTCTACTTCGCTTCCGTTCTCTTTCCTATTGGGCACTCTAGCCCAAATCTCCTAGCTTCCTATTTCTAAGGGTTGTTTAAGACCTGGGGTCAGACACTCTCTTCCTAAAATCCTCTACATGTGATCATATGATCATTTGTTCAGTTGCTGCTTTTCAACTTTGGTGAATCCCCAGCATTGTGCTGTGCTCCAAAAAGCAACCCCATGTGGTTTGGCAGTTAGGCGTTTGTGAGTCTGGAGAATTCGAGGCCGCTGTGGTGCAGTGGTAGCATGTCCGCCGCGTAACTGGAAGACCTGGGTTTGATTCCCGGTGGCGGCCGATGAGAATTTTTCCGTGACTCACTTATTAACGTGGAAAGAGCGATGACTTTTGTTTGATGTAACTTCCCTTTTCTACTATGATTGGTTGTAAAACAAAAATGGTCTCGTTTCTGCTTAATACGAGCATTTTCACAGAAAAAGCTAGTGAGACAAATCAAACATTATAATATACGAGCATACATTAATAGATCAAAATATCAATAGTATTTACACATAGGGAAATACTGTATGTGAATAAACAATTTGAGGTGGGAAAATACATGCCAACTCAATCGCCACTTTTTCATTGCGAAATTTGTGTTTGCTTATACCAACATTTTCCCTGAGGCGTTCATGGCGCTAAACAAGGAGGCGCTACAGTTATTTTCTTACATGACAACTAAGATTTATCAACAACGGAATTTAGCGAAAAATTAGAAGAGTTACAAGCCCCAGAAAACTCGAAAATTGCATCGTTCTGGGACAGGAATCGAACCCGCATCTCCTGATTTACGTTTGAGTATGTTACCGTTACACCACTCAGAACAAGGAACCTGCAAGCAACTTGATGATGTGTTTCGGGACTCAGATGTAAAGCTCCATCTTCACGTAACATCTATTTGACTATCAAGCAGAAAAGTTATCGCCCACAGCTCCCAGCTTCTATAAAGAAGTTTTAACCCTTTACTTGCTTATGAACAAAAAACATTTTCAGTTCATTAAGATGATTAAGTAAAATAAAGAGGCGTGAGGCTTAAGAAAAGTTTATTTCAAAACATTCAGAAATTTCTTGTCGTAAGTGTTCTTTTGAATGAGGAGGCTTCTGAAAGACCTGACAAGTCCTTTACATGTCTACTATTACCAAAAACACTTCGTACTCTTAGACCACAGCTATTCTTTCTTCTTGAATATGTGCGTAGGAATAAGATTCAGACGCTTTTAGAGCTCTTGCCATTATAACACACTTGACCGTTGTCAATAGTTGTCCTTTTGAAGAACAGAATAATTCCCATCACGAATAATTTCCTTTTTATTTCTCTGAGACGTCTTCCACATTCCTTTCTGCGATATTTGAAATCCTCGAACTTCGAACTCTACAAAGGACGAACATACAAACGGCCATTTTTAAAAACCACCCTTAACATTATGGCTACTATTGGTTCCGTCATATTTAAAAATTTTCTAATGGTCTCAGCGTATTTTTTTAATCGGGATAAAACTACCAGACAGGTTTGTCACAAATATTTTATTTTTTCAAGTCGACCAAGCTTTCGCTGGACTCTCGCCTAGCTTCATCAGGTCGAATGTCACGTAAATAAATATTCAGATTGTGCATTGCATCATTTACAACCATTTACCCGTGACGTTGCCTTCAAAATTTCAAAAATTCTGAAAACCTTTAATTTTAAAGTGATTCTTAAACCCATCAATAAAATGAACTTTTTGGGATCAAAGGACTATAGAATAAAATTATCAACTTTTCTCACAATAATATGTTTATTATACATCGACCATAGTTTCGCAGAGCGTTTGGCTCGGCATCCTCAGGGTTGCACTTTTCGTGAAGTATAGAGAGCAAAGGAGTGGAATAAGCACGTTCAAATGAAATGCAACTTACGTTTAATAAGTTCCAGGTCTTACTGCATAACTGACGTTACAGTAGTGGGATAAAAATATCACCTATATGCCAGAAGATAGCAGTCCTTGGCCAATCAGCGAACAGCTGGAAACCGGTTTATACCGGTACAGACAGGCGGCAGGCGGGCATTAAGGGAGTCATAGAAAGCGTTCTCGTCCCATTCCATTTTAGCCATGGAGGAGAAGAGAGTAAACATCCGCTTTTATTGGAAACTTGGTAAATCAGCTACTGAAACTTACAGAGTGTTAAAATCAGCATACGGAGACACAGCATTAATACGCAGCAGAGTTTTCGAATGGTATGCACGTGACGGACGGTAATCCTTTGATGGTGATCCGAGATCTGGGTGTCCCTCCAGTGTGCGGACAGTGGAAAAGATGGAAGAGGCGCGGGATCTGTTAAAGAAAAATCGCAGAATTACAGTGAGACTTTTGGTTGAGTCGGTGGGTAAGAGTAAGTCTGTCTGTCATGAGATTCTAAGCGAGAATCTGAGAAAACGAAAACTTAATGCCAAATTGGTACCCCGCATTCTGGATGATCTCCAAAAGGAAACTCGTTCATCGATCTATTCCGATCTTCTGGGCACTGCAGCTAAGGATCCTGGTTTTTGCTCTAGAGTTATTGCAGGAGATTAAACATGGTGCCTGCAGTATGATCCACTAACCAAGCGCTGAATGGAGAGGTACCCACCCACAGTATCGTGCAGACATTACATATATCCAAGCAGTCGTGACAAAACAACTTGCGGACATCCCGGAAAGTGCCTTACAGACGTGTTTTCAGGTTCTTCAAAATCATTGGAAACTGTGTGTGAGTGTTATACTATTTTATATTCTTTATTGCGTCAATCTTAGAACTTTTCGGACGTTATATTTCTTTAGTTACATTTCTTTTTCATTTAGTGTGCTACGCATTTAAGGGCTAATACTTTAAAGGGGGGAGATAGATCATGTACAGTTGGAGAACTTTACCCTTTCTCCAGCACGCGTGATAAGGCATACTACGTATATCACTTGAAAGTCCGCCGAAATGTGCCTAACGTTGAAATTTCTTGCGCAGCAGATGTAAACATTATAATTCGTTTAAATCTCATGTCTACAGAGACCATGTACAGTGAAACCTCGGTTATACATTTATCTAGGGGATGGCCTTAATAAACGCATAAATGTAAAAAACATATAAACGAAATTTCGAAATGTTAAATGCTATTGAAAAATTTATACTTTAAAAGAGTATAAGACGTTCCTTAATAATGCTTTATTTAAAGTGGAATTGGCAGCGAAAGGTAAAAAAAATTTTACGAATTTATAATATACAGGGTGTTCAATAAATGACCAAACACTTAGTTTGTAGAAAAAGTTTTATAGACAAAAGATATAATTTAAGCAAACAGTGTTTCTTTAAAGTGGGCTGAAAAGGTAATTAAGTGATAACATTTTCAAAATGTTTGCCTACCGTTACCACAAGATGGCGCATTCGGGCTTCAAAGTTCTCTACGACTCGGCCTAGGGTATAACGAGTTACAGTGGAAAAAGCCTCAGTGATAGCGTCTTTGAACTCAGTCACAGTGTTAGGGCGTGATTTGCAGACCAAATATTTGATGTATCCCCAAAGAAAGGACCAAGAAAGGGAAAATAAGGCCATTCGATAGCTCCAGGGTAAAGATTGGGGTAGTTGAGAGCGAGCATGTTGTATCCAAAGTGTCTGCTTATGGTCCTAAAAACATCCAGAGTGCGATGCGGAGGTGCACCATCTTGCTTGAACCAGAAACCATCGACTATTTCCGGGACAAACTTGTTTTCCAGCATAGCTTTGTTCGTCTCAAATTTCCTAACCAGGTCCAGAACTGTTAACTTTGATGGCTTTCGAACATTCTTGTAAGCTGTTGACCACTTTCTCAGTGTTTCAGAAGGACTTCTGTTGGTTTCATACCAAGTTTTTACAATAAAAACGCGTTGTTTGGTTGAATACATCATTTTTAATTTGCACTAAAACACAGTTGAACCAACACGGAATCAATTACCTATAAGCACTTGGTCGACGAAAAACTGATAGTGCTGCCCTCTCGTGCGTATTTCAAAAGTTATTCCTAAACTAAGTGTTCGGTCATTTATTAAACACGCGGTATTTTATCCCATTGCAAAATCGTGAAGCCTATGAAAATCAATCTTCTCTTTCGAAGACTCTATCTATCTAGAAAAATCCTGATTCTAGATTAAGCGAAATCTTCATAACTAAGAATCTTAGACCAATGCTTTAGCGTGGAATTTATGAATCAACAGTTTTTTTTTTCTCTGCGGATCTTGTGCGCATCGATTTGAAAACGCAATGTTGAAAGTTGATGATACATTTAGGATTATATTCTGCTACGCCACGAAATAAGGGATCCACAAAGTTACGTTCCAGATATTTGTCATTTTTGAAATAGTGCATGTGTGTGTGTGAGTCATGAAATGCGAAACCAAATTTTAATCCAAACCGACAGTAAGCAACATACCTTTATCTGATGGGTACACCAAGAAAGGACACAACGACGCTATTTGAATTCTCTCAAAGTTGTAACATACCGGGTTACGTATAAAAGAATCAAAGAACCGTGTATTTTGAAAATCTCAAATTCAAATTATAACGTATAATCGTAAAAAGCGTATAAATGAATTACGTATAAGCGAGTTAAAAAATCGATAGAAACTACCATAAAATAGCGGAACTAATACAAAATTACGTACACTATATTGACAAAACTCACCGTACACCTTAAAGAGAAACACAACATAGCATTTAATGACATACATTAGTACTGTGTCGGTCCACCTTTGGCCTTAATGCATGCACTGACCCTTGGAGACACGCTTTCGACAAAGTTTTGGGAACACAGCGATAGGTATGCGCTTCCATTCAGTTCATAATACTGCCGCTAACTGTTGCTTAGTAGTAGGCCTTGGTTACAAACTTTTTGCGCGGCACTCTAATTCATCCCATAGGTGCTCTATGGGATTAGGATCAGGGCTCTGTGCTGGCCAGTCCACGCACGATACGGAATTACACGCCGTCACAGTCTTGCTTTATGGCTCGGTGCATTATCCTGCTGGTACCAACAAGGCTCGGTTCCATAGTACTGCCACAGAGTTGGTGGGGCATAATGGTCCAGAATATCGAGGTAGACGTGGTGGTTAAGAGGTTTGCCAACGATAACCAATGGGCGGGGATGATACCACGAAAAACACCCCAACACGAGTACACTGCCAGCTCCAAACTTACCGTAGGAACAGTACACTGTGGTAAATAGCATTCTCCCGGCGGTCGCCATACCCACACACGGCATTTCAGACTGATGGATCGTGTATCTACACTGCTGGCCACCCAAAATGCCACACCAAGAAGGAAGCATCCGATTGGCCTGAAATTCGCAGCATGCGTCCACCGCGAGAGGAAATGCAAACGATTAGCATTGCAGGGCATATGCAAATCATGTGCGCCCGGTACGCCACCAAGAAGCACTATAAGAAGGGTGCACAGAAGGCAGGGTTTAAGTAGTGGAAGTGTATTGTGCTGCCGGACCTGAGCGTGGGAAGCTTCCTCATGCCTCGACGCAGAATACGGCAGTCATTCCAGCACGTTTCGCAGTTCGACAGAGGACGAATAGTGGCTTATCGCGACAGCGGTTTATCGTACCGAGACATCGCCGCCCGTGTGAGACGACATCTAGCCACAGTGAGGCGAGTATGGATTCGGTGGGTGTAGGAGGGACGGACGGAACGACGTGAGCGATTGCCGCAGCCGCGGCACACCACCGAACGAGAGGACCGGCATGTTGTGCGGCGGGCATTGACGGCTCGCACCGCCACATCAAGAACGTTAGCGCAGGAATTAGGGTGTGTTGCGCACCAACCTGTGTCAGCACGTACCGTTCGACGTCGTCTGCAGGAGCGGGGACTTGTCGCACCGCGCCCATTACTCCGATTACCATTGACGTTACACCACCGGCGAGTGCGACGGCAGTGGGCCGTTGAACGCCTCACCTGCACTACGGAATGGCACGACATTGTCTTCTCTGACGAATCCCGCTTCTGCCTGCAACACCACGATGGTCGGATCCGCGTGTGACGGCACCGCGGCGAGACTCTGTATGACACCTGCATTATGCATCTCCATAACGGCCCGTCGCCCGGCCTTATGGTTTGGGGCGCAATTGGATATGACACCCGCACCCCTCTTGTACGCATCGCTGGTACACTCAACAGCCACCGCTACATCTCCGACATTTTGTAGCCTGTAGTCCTCCCTTACCTGCAGGACCTGCCAGCGGCCACGTTTTAACAGGACAATGCGCGCCCGTACGTGGCATGCATCGTGCAACAGTTCTTCACGGCCCACCAGGTGTCACTGCCGCCATGGCCTGCCTGTTCTACCGATTTGTCGCCCATCGGTCACGTCTGGTCGCTGATCGGCAACAGAGTGGCCCGGCAAGCACCACCCGCGGCTACGCCTGATGAACTGTGGCAACGTGTGGAAGCAGCCTGGACCGACATACCCCAAGCCCACATCCAAAGCCTCTTTTGTTCTATGCCGCGGCGTGTAGCGGCCGTTATTGCGAGCCATGGGGGCCACACGAACTATTGATGCCTGCGTGTTCCGCAAGTCGCATGGGCCTGTAAGCTCAATCATTTCATCTTTGTATCTGTTGTTGTGTGTCCAATAAATCTGGCTTTGCTATCTCGTGTCCTTCTTGGTGTTGCATTTTGGGTGGCCAGCAGTGTAGATTCATCAGTCCATAGGACCCGTTTCCATTGATCTACAGTCCACGATAAATGTTTTTTACACCATGCTAAACGACGAGTAGCATTCCGAGTGGAGATGAAAGGCTTTTGAGCAGCCACGCTTCAGGCACGCCATGTGTCTTCCACTTATTCAGTACATCCAAAACAGTTGACTTGGGTATGTTTAAACGCCTCTCAGTTTCTCTTATGGACAACCCACTAATATAACCCCCAACAATCTTTCCTTTCTCAAAGTCAGTTCTCTCCCGCCGCGACATTTTAACTCGGCCTCATAGTGCGATATGATCGCGGTTAGCTGCAGGCTTGTTTTTATAGCGTTTGGCGCTGTACCGCGCATCTTAACAACGCAGCGGATCCGTTCATTTGCTTTTGAAGGGGTGCCCGGTGACTTTTGTCAATATAGTGTATAATAGTGAAAAACATATAATTGAGAAACATATAACCTGGGTACCACTGTATTTTTAAGAGAAAAATACTAAATGTTATAAGCATAATAAATGCTATATGCAGTCTTTTATACAGTGTCAATGTTTTCTGCAGTAAATTACGCGGTACTAAGTGCAGTTAGACGGTTTAAAACTGTTTCTTTACTGCAAATTACACAGCACGTAACTGTAAGATTTACGGTATATAACCTGTTCCTTCACAGGGATATTCTGCAAATAATACAGCATAAAACTGTTAGTTTTACCGTTTTGCAATGACAACCTTGTTAATGGTTCAAAACCGTAAAATTTACAGGCAGGTTTTTTTCAGTGTATCTGTCTTTACGAAGCTCATAAAAGTCCCAAGAACCTTGAATTTAAATTAAGAATAAAATGTTAAAATATGAAATTTTGCATTTGTTGAAGCGTTTGTGTGTGATGCTGCGGGGTTGGGTTATTTTTCTAAAACTATAACAATAAATAGAAAAAATCACATTCCTCTCTTTCTTATTTTTTAAGTTTTTTTTTCCCCCTTCGAACTAACATTAAACTTAGTATTCTTCTTTGTTGCTCTGTGCGCATGATGTTCATTTTGGATTCCGGAAAATCACTCACTCACTCTCTCTCTCTCTCTCTTTCGCACACACACAGACACACGCGAGTTTAAGTTTTTCTACGCTGTCCTTTCCTCCCCAGTAGGGTGCATGTTTATTTGAACGATAATAATGCGGCGGGTGGTTTTCGATGGTCAGCTGAAGCATTCCTCGGGCGGACAGCCAAAGGAGGAAGTCTTTCGTACAAGAAAAAGTATTGCATCTCTTTAATATGGCTTCTGCATCTCATTCGAGATGACGGGCCTAAGACGGGTGGGACTAATTGAGGAGGGAAACAGCCGAAAGAGATCAGACACCCTGCATGTTCTAGATAACATCTCTCCCCCGTCAAAACGTGTGTCAGGAGCAACAACCAACTCTTCCACAAAGCTCTGAAAGGCAGCCAAATAATTATATTTAAGTGAGGACCGGCTGCAAGGGACGGCTCTGCTAATTAAAAGATAAGCACTCCCAAACAGAATCAGCTGCACAAGCTTTAGACGTAGATTTTCTTCAAGCTGACAATCATTCTCACTAAAGCTGCTCAATCGGAATATACAGAACACCAACTGTTAGACTTACGAATACTATGATTTTTTTTTCTTTTGGTTGACTTTGTCCGATCATCGAGCTTTAAAATTTTCAAGTAAATTAGCTGCTGACAGTGCGCACGCACACCTAGCAGGAAGAAACATCAAGGGAGGCACTAGGCGTCAAACTAAATCCTCTTGCTATTATGTTAAGTCGACGGGAAACGAATTCAGGCATCATTAATTCGTTAAACAGTTTTTGTTGCTGGAATGTTGAGCTCCAGGCAAGTTTAAAAGCTGAACAGCAAGACCTTCAAAATTCAGTTTTAGCTATTCCAATAAAAAAAATTAGAGTCAGACAAGACTAAACACATTCTAACACATCACCAAATAAAACCAGTTATGATGTATAAATATGAAAAGTCACCCTATCGATATCACAAAAGTTGTATACTCAACATAGCCATATTCTATCGCTGGATGTTCACGAGACAGTGAAATTTCCCATTCGCTGTAAAAAATAACTGGCGTGAATTCACGGAGAATTTCTGAAAATAACGTGCAGCAAAGTTGCAGGGGAAGTGTCCGTCTATTAACGAAATTTCCGTTTTTTAAAATGCCCGTGTTTTTAACTCCCATATTTTCACGGATTTTCCGTAGTCAGACATTCCGGCCGCCCCAGTGGCGCAGTGGTCTAAGCCTTTGATCATTCGGCCAAAAGGGGTCCGGGTTCGAATCCCGGTGAGGCATGGATGTTGTGTTTGTCTTACTGTACTGGCTCTCTCCCTTCCCTGGAACCAGTGACCCTAAATTAGGGACGGGCGACTGCTTATAGCTCATTGAGTTCTCACGGTGGTCGTTAAACCTCCAATCAAAAAAAAAAAATCCGTTTATTTTAGAAAAGTCCGCTTCGAGTTTTTCCGTATTTGTACAGATATTTCGCAAAATCGGAGGACCTGAATAATTCAGCCCTTACGCCAGAGAATCCTTTCGCGCCAAGTGGGACTCAAACCAATGTCGTTCGGGTAGGCACAACAGAAAGCGCGTGTCTTAACCACTGAGCCAGAAAGACTCAGATGTATCGCTCACGTTCAACGTTAAACTCTTATAACGCGACGGTTTGATTTCTTTTTTTCATTAATGCCAGCGATTTAGTCGTTTTATTTTCTTTTGGACCTTTTTTTTATTGAATGTCTAACGACCACTGTGAGCAACTGAATGGGCTATAAGCAGTCACCCGTCCCTAATTTAGGGTCACTGGTTCTAGGGAAGGGAGAGAGCCAGGGCCATGAGGCAAACACAACATAAGGAATTTTTCAGAAAGGACTAATAGCTGCAGAGACGGACGAACATAGTGATACCGAAATATACAACTCAATGGGCTACAAGTAGTCGCCCGTCCCTAATTTAGGGCCACTGGTTCCAGGGAAGGGAAACAGCCAGTGCAGTAAGATACTGATTTCATTGTCCCGCTCCGCCAGTATGCTTGGCTCCACGGGGACTAATGAGACTCGTTAGGTTAGCCAGTGCAGTAATGATGAGTCTTCAGTTTGCTCTGTCCTATCGGACTCTGCAAGGGTAGATAGAACTCGCTATTCACGTTCACCATCGGTGAGCGTTACGGTACCAATCCCCTTCTATGGGCCGCAGATTCGGACACACCGACAGGTGTTGCGAACTGGGGAGGTCGCACACGATGGACCGTGGGCCTATTGAGAGACCTCTGGGAGATTGATTCGCCACTCGAACTTTTTTCAGCCGAAGCCTTTTTATTTCAATAAGAAAATACAAAGATGGTTAGAATTGCATGAGAATAGAAAACTCTAGATTATTTTATCACAAGCACATTGGACGCACATTCAGCGTCTCACAAATCTTCCCGGGATCACAGTCCCGTGCTGGTTCCTCCGTCGCTTGTTCGTTAACCGTAGTCCGTCCTGGAACGGATCCTCTCGTCTTCCCTCTTCAGACTAGGGCAGTCTGGGTCAATGCTGGAGTGGGCCATGTCGAGCTTGAGGCGGAACTTCTCGTTTGCACTTCGGCAGTTAGGGCAGTTTGCTTCATTTTTGCAGGTCTGTCGCCTGTGCCCCTCCTGGCCGCACCGGGCGCTGGCTTCCGGCGCCGCTTTGCACTTATCACGATGGTGACCAAACCCGTTGCACTTGAAACAACGGGTTTCCCGCAGATATTCTTTGCAGGAGTGCATTTGCCAGCCGAGGCTGACCTTCCCTCGCTTTACCAGAGTGCGAACTCAAACACCCAGTGGCGCCCCCGCCCTTCCCTTTTTTCGGGAAGAGCAGGTTGCAGCGCTCTATGTCCTGGATATCATTCTGCCCAGTTACCTCGTCATATACCTGCTGTTCATTCTCGGAATCAGTTCCATAGATTATCAATCTGGGAAGTCTCCTCGCTGGCTTTTTTAAGATAAAATGCTCCTTCAGTTGCGGGTAATCTGCAAATGCCTGTTCAAAATTACTGACCCCTTCCCCCTTGGTGCATTCGATCAGAACTCCTCCGTTTGCCACCTTTTTCACTCCTTGGATACCTGTGCCCATGGTGCATGGGTGAAGCACTTCTTTCGCCAAATCCTTAACCTCGTCCGAGGATTTGCCCGCTATCTTCGGGTAGAGGATTATTATTTTTTTTTTTTTATTAAAGGTTTTTTTTTTGATTGGAGGTTTAACGACCACCGTGAGCAACTCAATGGGCTATAAGCAGTCGCCCGTCCCTAATTTAGGGTCACTGGTTCCAGGGAAGGGAGAGAGCCAGTGCCGTAAGACAAACACAACATCCATGCCTCACCGGGATTCGAACCCGGACCCCTTTCGGACGAATGATCAGAGGCCAACGCCTTAGACCACTGCGCCACCGGGGCGGCTGATTAAAGGTTTAACGACCACCGTGAGCAACTCAATGGGCTATAAGCAGTCGCCCGTCCCTAATTTAGGGTCACTGTTTCTAGGGGAGGGACAGAGGCAGTGCCGTAAGACAAACACAACATCCATGCCTCACCGGGATTCGAACCCGGATCCCTTTTGGACGAATGATCAGAGGCCATCGCTTAGACCACTGCGCCACCGGGGCGGCATTCTCCAGTTCCAGCGACTGCTTGGTTACAAAGCTAAGCATGTGATCTAGAATGGGTCGTATCAACCCTCTCACGTTGTGTGAGATTCAAGTATTCGGGCTGTCCATCAGGGTGTTAAGCTCGTGGAACATCCCTAAAAACTCCTCTGTGCCTCCGCTCCCCATTTCTGGGTTTTGGAGGTCCGAGCAGGATGCTCTCTGCTCGTCTTTCCCCGCACTTGGCCCACTCATGGTGAGTGGGGTGACCAGCCCGATGACGAAGCCAGTGCAGTAAGACAAACACAACATCCATGCCTAAGGAATTTTTCAGAACGGACTAATAGCTGCAGAGATGGACGAACATAGCGATACCGAAATATGCAACTTAATGGGCTACAAGCAGTACCCCGTTCCTAATTTAGGGCCACTGGTTCCAGGGAAGGGAAAGAGCCAGTGCCGTAAGACAAACACAACATTCATGCCTCATCGTGATTCGAACCCGAACTCTTCTCGGACGCTTAGACAACTGTGCCACCGGGGCGGCCTTATTATTTTTTTGTTAATAAGTTTGTAGTAATTTTATTTTTTCATTGTGATTTTTCGAAGCAACAGAGCCGCCCCGTTGGCGCAGTAGTCTAAGGCGCTGGTCTCTGATCATTCGTCCGTAAGGGGTCCGGGTTCGAATCGCGGTCAGGCATGGATGTTGTGTTTGTCTTACGGCACTGGCTCTCTCCCTTCCCTGGAACCAGTGACCCTAAATTAGGGACGGGCGACTGCTTATAGCCCATTGAGTTGCTCACGGTGGTCCTTAAACCTCCAATCAAAAAAAAAAAAAAAAAAGCAACAGAATGCTTTGGTACTGGAGATCTTTTCTTTCTAACTGACAATAACTTTTAACTATCTTTAAGAACTGATGGAATGTACTGTTTTATAGTATTATTTCACAAAACTTCTAAATATGGAATTTAGTCTTGATAGCTATAATAGCTTTTGTCTTAAGCACAGTACAGACTGATAAATAGACATCGTATTATCACCTGTGCAATAATTTAAATACCCGGTTTCTTACGGTAACACAATATATTGGGTTAGCCAAAAAGTTCGTTCGGTTTTTCCGTAGGATGGCTCTAGTATCGGTGAGTTATCTTTAACTTCATTCGAAAAAAATTTGTTAGATTGTATTGTGACAGCTGTCATATCAGCGTGCATTTCACAAAAAAAATATCAAAATTGGTGATTTTTTGGGTAGCCATTTTAATATTGAAGGTGAAAGAAAATAAGCAACGTTTTCGGCATATCATGCTTCATTATTTCAAGAAAGGTAAAAAAGCAACTAAAATGCAAAAAAAGTTTTCTGCGGTGTATGGAGAAGGTGCTGTGACTGATCGAACGTGTCAAAAGTGGTTTGCGAAGTTTCGTGTTGGGGATTTATTGCTGGACGATTTTCTGCGGTCGGGTAGACCAGTTGAAATTGATGGGGATCAATTCGAGATATTAATTGAGAATAATCAACGTTATACCGCGCGGGAGATAGCGACTGTTCACAAAGTTCAGTACAAACTATTGAAGAGACGGAGTTCATGATAAAGTAACTAAGCATTTAAGCCAACGAAAACCTTAAACCTAGCTAAAAACAGCTTTAAATTTAACTAAAACTTTATACAATAAAACCTGTTTAAGACGGAACCTGTAAAAAACGGAAACCTGCCCAAAACGGAACTGTTTTTTGGGTGCCGAAATAAAATAACATATTATTAAACTTGGCTGAAACGGAATCTTCCTAACGCAGAAACGGAAATGGCAAGATAGTAAATGAACCTGGTTAGAACGACAAGTTCCCAGATGTTTCTGCGCCGTCAAGTATTTCAAATGAATACATAACATCCTAATATATAATCTGCTAGAGCCCTCCGCCTCCTCCGTGCCACTTTTTAAGTCGTCATACAACAACCGAGAAACAAATGTTTGTGACGTCACGCTTAGTTTTTGTGTTTTCGTGCAGTAGGTGACGTCATCACCTACACGCGCATAATCCACGCATATACCACTTTGTTTTGTTGTCATAGCAACAAGGAAAACAGCTGCTGGTGTGACGTAATCTAATCCAAATCATTCTCACATGACGTTAGACGTCAGAGATGCGTTACGTCACACGGTCAACTCCAGAGATACGAAAACTTTTTTTGTTTTTGGTTGGAGGTTTAACGACCACCGTGAGCAACTCAGTGGGCTGGCTATAAGCAGTCGCCCGTCCCTAATTTAGGGTCACTGGTTCAAGGAAAGGGAGAGAGCCAGTGCCGTAAGACAAACATAACATCCATGCCTCACGGGATTCGAACCCGGACCCCTTTCGGACAAAAATGATCAGAGGTCATGGCTTAGACCAGAAGGTTGGTCCTTCCATCAAATTGTGGACCGAGTGGGATGAGAGGTATCGGCCGTGGTAAGATGGTGGCTTTGGTGGTGGTGGTCAGAGGAACATACCACAACGCCACCTTACATCGGGAATTTAAAAAATTCCTGATGTAAGGTGGCTACGAAAAACTTTACATCAGGAATTTTGGTTCACTACCTGAACCGGTGTTTAGCCATCTGTATGTGGCAACGTCAAGAGTACGACGATCTGACGACGTCAAGATAAAAATAGTTCACGGAAAAGAACAGGGGAAATTGATACAAGGTTCACAGTCAGTGTATACGAAAAATGTTGTGTGCAAGGAAGTGTTGACGAAATAGGGACTAAAGGTTTTACAAAACACGTAACAAACAGACAGCCCGTCGTATCAAATTCCATAACCGACTGCTCGGGAAATTTTCCGAAAGCTGTTAGCCAACGTCGCTATCTATTGACGTGGAACTCAAAAACTCAATAAATAAATGTCAATAATTTCTGTATCATAAATTTTATTTTCCCGCGTCATTATCTTTCATCTAGTTGTAATATAAAGTGTAAGGATGAATTCACACGGAGAACAAATATGCTTGAAATTGTAAATAACATAATAAATCAGAGAGAGATTGCTTTTCAGTTCTTTACACAAACACAATTTGCGGCACATCCACTGTTTTGTTTCTTACGCATGTGCCGCTACTCAGGTTTAGTTCACGATGCAAAGTCCTAAGTCTTCACGGGTGGCTGTTTCGTACTGGTTTCAAACGACACGTTTCGATTTAACTCTTTTAAAAAATTTTCATTGAGATGACAATTCACAACCTTGGCTTGTTGTGAGCTGCGTTCGTTCCTTTGCCTCTCTCCATGGCGCCAAAGAAACATGTTCTCGATTTGGATACAAACGTCAAAATTATTGAAATGCACAAAAGAAATAGTGAGTGTGAGTATCAAGCATTTGGCAGAAAATTTTATTGCCAGAAAAATACAAATTTGTGACATTAAAGAGCGAAACGACATGTAATACATGTAATAAATAACTCAAGGAAAAAGAAACAATGAAAGAAAGACAGTGGCGAACATGTAATAAATAACTCAACGAAAAGAAACAAGAAAGATGACACCGAATTTTCGGGTGTAATAAGCACGTCTTTTGAATCCGTTCTGACGCAAATTAAATTTATCAAAGCTATTCAAAGTCAATGGAACCGGTATGTTAAACAATAGATCTGACCAAAGAAAGAAGATTTTCAATCGGGTTTTTAATCCCTCAGATATTGCTGTAAACGGAATCGTCAGCTTACGAACTCTTAGAAACAGAGGCAAATTAAAACTTACGCCACCTGGTGGCCAAGCCATTTCTTACAAAAATTAGAAATTATGTGCAAACGGTTTCCCATCAGGAGCTCCTTGTGGTGCAGAAAGAATTTTTCAAATCGGAGATTTAGAAGCAGAGATATAGGGGGAAACGCAATTTACATTTACGCTCCTTAGCGGAAAGTCTATGAATCATTTGAAAATTTTGAAATTATATGAAAAACATGTCACACGGAAAACACTATCCAACAAAGAAGGAATTTTTCAAATCGGACTCCTAGAAGTAGAGATATTGACAAAAATAAGATGTACATCTACGGCCCCCTGGCGGAGAAACTGTGCAATATTTTAAGAAGAAAATATTCCGAAAAGGTTTATCGATGTGAGTGGCATCAGTCCACGAAAGAACTTTTTCAATCGATATTTTAGAAGCTCAGATTTTATGGCAAATACATCAGAAGCAAAAATTAACACTTACGCCCCTGGTGGCCAAAGTATTATTTACCAAAAATTTGAAATTATATGCAAAAGATTTTCCATACGGAGATGTATCCGCTGAAGAAAAAAAATTCAAATCGGAGTTTTAGAAGAATAGTTATCGGGAAAAATGTCATTTACTTTTACGCACTCTAGCGGAAAATCTATGCGTAATTTGAAAAAGTAACTATATCTAAAATACTCTTCGACATAAATGGAATCGAAAGGTAAAAAAATTTCAATCGGATGTTGAGAAGCACATATGTGGAATAAAACGTATTTTTGAATTTGACATCATCTGCATTTACGCCCCCTAGCGGCGAAATTGTACATCGTAAAAAAAAAACGAAATAAAGGATCATCATTTGCATATTTCAAGCTTCCGAATGCAAAAAGAATTTTTCAAATCGGACTAATAGTTTCAGAGATATCGTGGGTACAGACGGACGGACGGACGGACAAACCGATAACAGAAGCACGATCTTTTTTTACAAAAGACGTGTTAAAAATGAAAGAAAAACAGTGGCGTACATGTAATAAATAACCCACCGAAAAGAAAAATGCGGAAAGCCGTAAATGAAGGGGCTGGGATAATCGATGTAATATGATTGTCTGGGAATGGTTTGTTAGTGTAAGGGTGAGAAATTTGCGAATTTCAGGCCCTATACTGCAAACACGACCAAGAGATGTAGCCAAAAAAACCTTGGAAAAGAGTTCCGTGCTTCAAAAGGATGGAAGGTGACTCTGTATTATATCAGTTAATGAGCAACTCACTTGTTCTCACTGAGCGTCATATTATAAACGTTACTGTACAGAAATTAACCTTGGATTATTTAAAAAGATTGAAGTTTGTGGTTTTCAATTGATTAAGGTACTACGTACTGTACATTCTCTTAAGTCATCACTAATTATGTAGAATCTGTTAGTAGAATGACAAAAATTCATTATTTCAATGGCTTCAATGGATGCGCCTGTATTAAACGTAAACCTGTCTGACACGGAAAATAGTTATAATCCCTTGGATTCCGTTTTAGACGGGTTTCACTCTATTAAAAATATAAATATACACTATTTATTTTCTGCAGGTAATACAAATTCTTTAATGTCGCTGTTGCAATTCTTAGTCTTATACGTATATCCACACGTCTCATACGTCACACATCCCAGATTGCAATGACCGCCATACTAACTGCAAGATTTCAATTTCCTCACCACCTACTCTACAAAGCTCGGGGCAATAATTCTGAATCCATTTTTTTTTTATTAAACAGTAGCATGGTTGTTGTGATATGCATTTTGCATTCAATCATTTGTTCTGCGTGTGTGCTAAGTAAATTGCCTGGCTTACAAGGTAGCATATATTTTTGAGATATTTCAGAAGTGACGCTCAAAACTTCTCTGATGTCGTAACACATCTACACCTAAGCTTTCCCAAGTCAAGAGAGGAACAGGTCTCAAGCAGGGAAGGCCGAAGGTAGATAGAGTTGGGGATCAAATGTCTTCTCAATTTTATTTTAATTTCCAACTACAATCACAGAACAAAATAAAACAAAATGACTGTTGACTCAAAATATTTTTAAAAACTTGCAAAAATGGTTAGTATAGTAGTACTCCCGATGTAGTTAATGAGAAGTCAATTCTTTTATATTTCGTCTTAAGATTTGCTTTTTATTTACTTATTTTCCTATTTTTAAAAATGGCGTTTCGTCTCCGATTGCTATCATTCACTAACCCAAATCCCTAAGGGCCGGATACAAGGCAGCGGCGAACCTTAGAATTAAATAAAACTTAGCAGTAAAGACTAGCAATTATTGTCATGAAATAAAATGGTAATAAAATGAAAGTCGCTCCAACTGAGACTTGCATTACTATTTCAAATTTCAGGCCCGGTCAAAGAATTTGACCTTCCGACCAGAGGAGTAGTTGGGGGAAGGGGGTCAGTTGTTCCTGGGCGACAGTCGATGTGGGAACCAAAATGTGTGAAATAATATACTTCTGGTATGAAGTGTTATTGTGTCCAACGGGCACCAATTATTGGTCTTGACCGCGGACGTCAGTCTCTGTTACTAAGATTTTAATTTCCCCGCCTCTGTGCCTTATTCTCTAAACCTTGGCTCCTAGTGTCTTTTGTTTGTTTCTTAAGCCGAAGAAAAATATCCACGGGAAACGATGTACCTCAGACACTGGCGTGATTATAATGGGTGTTTGGAAGACCAGCACATTTTTATTTTCCCTCGGGATCTAGAGACTAGTGCATCGGATAGAGAAGTGTGGTGCAGTGGCCAGGGACTATGTCGAAAAATAAAAATGGAATTTTAATGGACCAGCTTTTCTCTGTGTTAAATTACGAACTTTTTGAGTGACACTCGTATTGTGCTTCCCAATGATATCCAAACAAATATTAAATCTGGCGATTACAGAGCGGCACAGGGTAAAAAGAGCTTGTACACTATCTACCAACAAGTAATTGGACACCTGTGATAGCAAAGTAAAACGAAGTTTATTCACCTTCAATAGTTGGTGGAGCCTCCACGAGCGGCGATTACAGCTGCGACCCTCCGGGGCATACTCTCAACCAGGCGTTGTACGACGGCTAGCGGTATTTTCTGCCACTCGGCTTGGAGAAGACAGGTTAGTTCCTTCACCGATTTCGGACGGTGGGGGCACCCCTTAAGTCGACGCTCCAACTCGTCCCAGAAGTGCTCTATTGGGTTAAGGTCTGGGCTCAGTCCATTCGATTAACCCCATTGTCACCATACCAAGCCATAGTGGACCTCGCAACATGACAGGTGGCATTGTCATCCTGAAAGAAACATGGGTCCACCCCGTAAAACTGCCACAACGTAGGAAGCGCATGGTCATCAAAAATTGTGCAGTAGGTCTCGGCGTTGAGTCTACCAGGAATTGCGACCAAGGGTTCCGAGCCATACCAGGAGAAACACCCAATTAGCATAATTCCACCGCCGCCGAACTTCACAGTTGGGACAATACATTCCGGCAGGAGGCGTTCTCCAGGCAGACCCCAAACCCAGACCCGGCAGGAGGCGTTCTCCAGGCAGAACGGTAGAGGGTGAACCTTGATTCGTCGCTCCAGAGAACTTGTTTCCACTGTTCAACGGTCCACTGTCGACGGTTTTTGCACTACGTTAGCCGAGCAGCGCTATAAGACTTGGTGATCAAAGGCTTGTGGGCGGCAGCACGTCCATGATAACCCAGCAGATGGGCTTCTTTACGGATGGTATTCATTGAAAGAACACTCCCGGATGTCTGTTGAAACTCCTCGCGGATGTGGCCCATCAATTTGGTGCGGTTCTTCCGAATTTCTCTGGCCAGCACCCGTCGGTCTCTAACTCCCAGTTTTGTGGGTCTGCCGGGTCGGAGCACATTCCGACAGTCACCACTCATCTTCCACTTGCCAATCACGTAGGCCACTGTCGGTTTTGGGTACTTCAACTCGCTGGATATGTCACGTATGGATCGGCCATTTCTGTGATACCCGACGATTGCACCTTTCTCGAAATCAGAGAGCTCCGAACTGCGTGGCATCTTGCATGCGACTGGTTGCGTTGTTGTTTCCCACACGATATTTAACGGCGGCGGCCGTGACGTGTATCAGGACCGCAGATATCGTCGATTGCAGGGGTGTCCAATTACTTGTTGGTAGATAGTGTAGAACATATGCACACAAGTATGGTGTGACGTATGAAGACATTCCATGATGCGCAATCCGTAAGCAAATTTGCTGTGAGCACGTGACAGCTTCCAAGTATATACTTATATACAGGTAGGAGGCCGAGTCGGGTATAATTTGACAAAAAAAATATTTGAGTAACAATTCACATTTTTGACATTTTTTTTAATAACAAAATTCCAAAACCTTTTTAAATCAATGCAAGTGTAGAGGTGGGGAGTATTATTTCCAGAGTTATTGCAGATAAACACTAAACATGGAACACTAAATTGAGTAGATCCTTTCCAGAAAATTAAGATAAATCAAAAACATGTTTGTTTTAAGAGTTAATAAAAACACTAAACACTAAACTCTTTCAGGGCATTGTAAAAAAATCAGAAACCTTTAATAGAGCTTTCATGCTGACAAAATTTCAAATAAATATCACTCTACAACAAGCACCAAACGCCAAGTTTTTTAGGTTAAAGATTCGAAAGACGAAAAAAGCGCGAAGATTCGAGTTTTCGAATCTCGAATATTTGTCAAGATTCGCGGAATTCGAGAATTGGAATGTCCCATCCCTAGGTATTACTATTCTTACTTCCGGTATTTGAAAAGAAAGTATCACATCACAATTTGAAGAAAGGCAATTTTAACGAACGCTCGACGAAGAAGCTTTTAATTACTGAAAATATAAAAGAAAAATCAAATGCTTTAAGTGTAATGAATTGACGCCGTCATTTTCATAGCATCTTTGCGCACCACTTCGACGTTTAATTCATCAGACGTCCCGGTCTACGGACAAGATAATAGAAATTTAAACGATGAGGGCTAGCACGTGACGGCTTTAACATAGCTTCGACGAGAAGGAGTTTTATTTTTTTCCCTCCTTTTCCTTGTTTTTCTTTTCCCTTTTTTTAGATAATAGGAGACTTGGGATATTGACCTGCGGGTCACACTGCGTGTTTGACACACCCATCCGTAGCAACAAGCACCCAATAGCAAGGAAAACAAAAAAATTGACAAACAATCCAGATTGAAAAGAAAGCACCTGTGGCAATCAAAAACGAACAAGGTGCGCGGCTTCAACAACAAGAAATCAGGTCATTATTTGAAAACGGAACGAACGGCTTAAAGTGAGCGCAGAACATTTTCAATTTGAGATACCTTATTTCAGGCTGCGACTGGGTTATTCGTAGATTGGAAATCATACTACATTTTTCAGATTAGAACGTGGATATCAAAGTGTTTATTGTTAGTCAAAAATACAACCCTAGTGTATTTTACTGGATTTTTTTTTTTTTAATTGGAGGTTTAACGACCACCGTGAGCAACTCAATGGGCTATAAGCAGTCGCCCGTCCCTAATTTAGGGTCACTGGTTCCAGGGAAGGGAGAGAGTCAGTGCCGTAAGACAAACACAACATCCATGCCTCACCGGGATTCGAACCCGGATTCCTTTCGGACGAATGATCAGAGGCTATCGCTTAGACCACTGCGCCACCCGGCTACTGGATTATGTGCCGTTTTTATTTTCCTTCTTTTTAAGATCCAAGAGTTGAACCTTCCAATTTATGCTGAGCTTATGACGTCCCAGATAAGTTTTAGTAAAAAGTAAAAGTGATTGGTCTGTCTAAATTTTATCAGGTATCTGTGTCTAGCGTTTTTTTTTTTTCAGCACTGCAAATTATAATTTATAGATACAGAAAAAAATAACAAAACAATACATAAATTGAAAATTAGTGCAAAATGTAGTGGAACACGTTACAGAGCAAAAGAAAAAGGTTTTTATTTCATCTTCGTGTTTTTTTTTTGTTTGTTTGTTTTTTTACATTTTTAGGAGATTTTTTTTCCAATTACGTTAAAAAAAAATGGTTAAAACAGCACTCTAGCATGGACACTACTAGATTCCTAAAGATGTGGTATCTAATACCAATACGTTACGAGCAGATGCTTTAACTCTTATAACCCACGTGGTTAAGTCGCTGTAAATCGGATTTGCTGTTCCAAAACAAACCTCAGATGCTCGATCGGACTGATGTCTGAGGAATTTGGAGGCCACAGCAATACCTGGAAATCAGTGGCATATCTTGGGTCCGAGACCCGGGCTATACCCCCCCCTCCCTCTCCACACATAGTACTGTTTTTTTTTTAAATTGCGAAGTTTTATTTTTAACTGTTAAGTAAAAGAAGTAACTTAAACTACTGCATGCTATTACTAACATGATACTAAATAATTATGAGCTACTACAAAACATTACAGAATTACTACATACTATTGCTAACGTGATACCAAATAATTAAGAGAATTAGGATTTGAATACTTTATTTGTGCACGAACTCCATTCTTCTTTCCTTTTGTGTGAACTTGAGTATTACGTTTTCATAAAAAGTTTCTTCCGAGTAGTTTTCTATATTTAAAAAGAATGGTTTCCTCTACTGACAAAACAGCCTAGTTTTTCGAATGTGCATGTCCTTGTGTGGCTCTAAGATATATCTTGATTCTTTTTAATGCAGAAAAACTTCTTTCGGCAGTTGCAGTTGTTGATGAAAACTTTAATATTAAGTCTGCTAATTTGTACACCTCACTAAACACTATGTCCAATTTATTCAACTTTATGTAACACGTAATGTCTCTTACTGATTTGTTTTTGTATTCATCAATGGAATAAAACACCTTCAGTTCATTTTTTAGTCGAGCTGTATCAAAATTTGAAGCATAGAATTCTTTAAGTTCTGACTGTAGATGTTCAGGAAGCTTTCGCAAAATTGATCAAAACAGTTCGAATCCAACAAAGCCACCAATTTAAGATATAATATCACTGATTTTAATTCATTGACACTTCACAAAAACTGAAACAACTCTCGCGAAACACGTGCTGCTACAGGCGGAAGCATGCGGTGACTGAGGAAGTCTAAGTCTTCTCTTTTTGGGTGAACCGTTGCGCAAAGCAATGGTCCATGCTCCTCCATACGCGCTCATTCATGTTGTCATGGAAACGCTAGCAAGCGATCGTATCGAATATCTTCGAATTAGAACAGCGAAGACACTAGAAGAGCTGCTTGTGTTATGCCTTTGGCTTCGCTCGTCAGAATGAGTCAAAGAAGCGAATCAGCACGGGGTTTGTTTTTGTTTTTTTCGCAGCGAAAGCATCGGCATATCTTAATGCCGTTGATAATTGACTTTTATTTGTGTATATTTAATTGGCTTTTAATTGTGCGAATTCTCTGGGCTTCGCAGCTAGCCTAGCTAGCCTCGAATATACGCTACTGCTGGAAATCCTCCTCATGTTCCGTGAACCATTCTCGAACAGTTCGGGCAGTCTGGCACGGCGCATTATTATTCTGAAAAAAGGCACTACGAGAAGGGAATACCGTTACCATGAAAGGATATAACTGATCTGCAATGATGTTTAGATAGGTGGTAGACGTCATAGTACCCAGGTTTAGCCCAATACATTACACTTCCTCCACCTGCTTGTTTTCGTCCCACCGTGCATCCTGGTGCAAACGCCTCCCCAAGTGAACGACGCACACATACTAGTTCGACCACATGGTGCAACAGGAAACGAGATTCATCAGACCAGACGAGCTTCTTCCAATAACACAAGATCCAGTTCTAACTTTCGTGTGCCCATTGTAGGTTCTTTCGACGGTGAACCAAGGTAAGCATCAGCACTCCAAGCGCCCATCGGCCACAGTTGGAAACGGGTCAAAAATTTCGGAACCCAGACGTCCGATAACTGGACTCGACCCGGACCCGTAACTGACCCGGACAAATCTGCTTTGAACTATAAATTCGAAACTCAATCTATAAATATATATAAACGTAATATATATATTCATCCCAATAACTGCTTGATATTTAATAACTGAAATCCTTTTTTAATAAAAAAAATTTGGTTACTTGCTAAATTTTAGGGCCATTTTTAGTGCCACTATTTTGCGTAATCCAGAAGTTATGGCTGACTATGACCGTGACCATGGAGTATATTGCAAATGGGAATCATTATTTACGATTACACAAATGTATTTCTTTTAAATGTATTTAAATTGTTCTCTCTCCCCACGCTTTGATGGAAGTGCGCATACTTTCATATGGTCCGTTAGATTTTTGGTTCCATAATCTTTTATTACACCGTCGACATCTTTCTTTGTAATTATGCACTTTCCACATTTTGAACAACAAGCAAGACCAAACAACACAGAATTATTCACCGGTTCCTTAATGAGACGAAACAATTTCCAGCATTCACTCTTCCCCTTGTGGTTTTCAACAAGGACGTATTTGTTGGCGTGGACGCCTTTCTCAACCTCCTTAATATTAAATCCATCCATATTAACAAGTAAGGAGTTAATTTCGACATGACATGTCATGGGAACGGGATGTCAGCACATCAATCGAAAACCTCTGAATGCTCAATGTAAAAGATGCGATGTGAAAAGTGACTCTTAGTCATACAGTGAACTTCGCACGGAGAGAGTGAATCAGCTGAGAAGCAGGCAAATGGCATTTGCCCGTACCTTGCCCTGGACAATCGCACTGTAAAAGAACGCAAAGGAAGTATCTCTTTACGTTATGGTGTCGGTGTGTCTAACGTCGGTCGGTGGAAATCTTCGTTGCTTTAAGAAAGAGACGACAATATTTTTGCCTGGAAAATCATTATTCACTCCGTGGGCACCAGTATCGACTACAGAATTTCACAACGCGCATTTTTCTTTGGAATGCATTTTTCTCTATTCAAAAATAAAACGGGAATAACACCGGGTCAAAATCGGGTCAGGAACACCTTGACCCGGCCCGTTGGTCCCGCAAGAAATTGTTAAACCGGTGACCCGTTTCCATCTCTGCCTGCGGCTACGCAGTCCCATTTTCAGAAGTGTTCGATATATTGCGTGTTGTGACACATTACTCCCGTCACCACCATTCAAACTGCCGGCGAGCTGCGCCAGGCTATCCCTTCTATTGGCTCATACCATATCGAATAGTCTTCGCTCACCTCCAGCATCGATGAACCATGGTCGGCCCACACCTTGCCGGCAGTTCTTGGTTTAACCCTCCTCGGACCACTTTTTGAAGGTACTAACCACGGCTGACAGTGAGCACCTCACAAGCTTTGCCGTATGGGCAATGTTCTGCCCCAGTCATCTGGTCATTAGAATTTGGCCTTTGTCAAACTCGTTTATAACCGCTTCTTTTCCCATCTGAAGAACTAGAATAACACTGATTAACAAAGCTCAGTATCAAATGTTATTTAAACTGTGTCATAACCTTCGCAATCGCTGTACTTTACCTGCAGTTGCTTCGATCTGCATTAAGATGCGCTGGTCATATTGTTTTGGCTCTTCGGTGTACACTGAAGAGCAATTGAATTAGAGATACCTGTCTAGTAACGTGTAGCACCACATTTCGCCCTGATGACGGCGGCGATTCGTTTCGCCATGGATTTGACAAGACACCGGAAGCGTTGGATCCACGACCCCTGAACAAGCTCCCACAGTTCACGAAGATTTCATGCAGTGGGGTCATCTCTCTCGATTGCATCACAGATGTGCTCGATGGTATTGAGGTCAGGTGACATAGCTGGCCAAGGAAGCGATGGCAAGGTGCATTGTCTTGTTGCAGGATGAGGTCCCCAGTGGAATGTTGAAGACGCACAAACGGGAGCAAATGGTCGTCCAGGATATCCCGGTAACGTTGACCTGTGAGGGACGATGTCACACGTACCAGGGGTTCTATTTCAGACCACGTAAACAGTCCCCATACAAGAATGCACGGCAAGAAGGATCTATCGCTTCATGTGGTTTGCGCCGTACTCGTATCCTGCCATCCGCACGTACGAACGTGAATCTCGACTCATCAGTCCAGGAAACATTTTTCCACATGTCTAGGGTTCAGTGTCGATGGTCCCGCGCCCATGCTAATCTTTGCAACCTGTGATGTGCGGTCAGCAGGGGTACCCTTGTGGGACGATGGCTTCTGTACCCCATAGCGAGGAGATGGTTCTGGATGGTGTGGCTGCTTACACGTTTTTGTGCACCAGCGTTAAATTGCCGAGTGATTTCTTGCACTGTGGCCCGTCTATCCGCTGTTACAATGCGAGCTAACCGACTATCACCCCGCTCATCTACACGCTGTTGTCCACGGCAGTTGGCCCTTGCAGAGATATGGTTTTAATGGATTCGATGTACTCACGGTGCACCCGTGACACAGTGGCTCGTGAAAATCCCAGTGCCTGCACGACTTCCGAGATGGAGTGACCCATTCGTCGGGCCGCGAGAATTTGCCTACGATCAAATGCGCTTAGATCCTTCGTCTTATCCATACTGCGTCTGACTCTTATTGATTCCCGTCGCATGACTCCTTATATTGTCGGATCGCTACATACGTCATGTCATTTCCGTTTACAGGGCCGCCCACAGCGCCACATTTGCATAACGCCAGCTGTCTCTAATTCAATTGCTCTTCAGTGTATATATACACCAGTAGGTATATTCGAGGCTAGCTAGACTAGCTGCGAAGCCCAGAGAATGCACAAATAAAAGTCAATTAAATATACATAAATAAAAGGCAATTACTAACGGTATTAAGATATGTGATGCTTTCGCTGCAAAAAAAAAAAAAAACACGAGCGGATTCGCTCCTTTCGATTATAAGAATCAGTCTGGCGAGCGATGATCAACGGCATAACGCAAGCAGGTCTTCGAGAGTCTTCGCTGTTCTGATGCGAAGAACTTCGATACGATCACCTGCTAGCGTTTCCATGACAACATGAATGAGAGTATGGAGGTCAATGGACCATTGCTTTGCGCAACGGTTCGCTCAGAAAAAAGAAGACTTCGGACTACATCTCTCCATGCTTCCGCCTTTAACAGCGCGTGTTTCGCGAGAGTGGTTTCAATTTGTGCGGAGCGTCAATGAATCAAAATCAGTTATCTTATATCTTAAATTCGTGGCTTTGTTGGATTCGAACTGTTTTGATAAATTTTTGAAAGCTTCCCTGAACATCTACTATCAGAGCTGAAAGAACTCTGCTTCAAATTTTGATACAGTTCGACTAAAATATGAACTGAAGGTGTTTTATTTCTTTGATGAATACAAAACAAATCAGTAAGAGACATTACTTGTTACATAGAGTTTAATAATTGGACATAGTATAGTGATTATTGAGGTCTACAAATTAGCAGATCAATATTGAACTGTTCATCAACAACTGCAATTGCCGAAATAAGTTTTTTCGTATTAAAAAGAACCAAGATATATCTTAGAGCCACACAAGAACATGCACATTCGAGCAACTTGGCTGGTTTGTTAATAAAGAAAAACATTATTTTTAAATATGGAAAAGTACCCGGAAGAAACATTTTTGTGAAAACGTAGTACTCAAGTTCACACAAAAGGAAAGAAGAATAGAGCGTATGTACAAATAAGTGTTCAAATCCCAGTCCTCCTATTTATTTGGTATCATGTTAGCAATAGCATGTAACTAAAATTTAGAAAAAAATGTTACTTCTATAACTTAATAATTAAAAAACAATAAAGATGACACAGAATTTTCGGGTGTAATAACCACGTCTTTTGAATCCCTTCTGACGCAAATTAAATTTTTCAAAACTATTCAAAGTCAATGGAACTAGTATGGAAAACAATAATATCTGACGGAAGAAAGAAGTTTTCCAAGCGGGTTTTTAATCCCTCAGATATTGCTGTAAACGGAATCGTGGGTTTACGCCCTTTGGTTGCAGACTTGTGCGTTAAGAAAAACATGAATTTATATTAGAAACATTTCGCACCAGAAACGCTCTCCAACACAGAAATAATTTTTCAAATCGGACTCTTAGAAACATAGATATCGACAAAAATAAGATGTGACTTTACGTCCCCTGGTGGGAAAACCATGCATTATTTTAGGAAGAAAGTATTATCAAAAGGATTTTCCTTATGAGCACTATCGGTCCAAGAAAAAAAAATTAGTCGAGGTTTCAGGAGCCCAGATTTTGCTACAAATACATCAGAAGCAGATATTAACACTTATGCCCCCTGGTGGTCAAACCATTCTTTACCAAACATTAGAAATTATGTGAAAAATATTTTTCATCAGGTTTTGTATGCGATACAGGAAGAATTTTTCAAATCGGAGTTTTAGAAGCAGAAATAACGCAGAAAACGCAATTTACCTTTGTACCATCTGGAGGAAAGTCTATGATTTACTTGAAAATTTTGAATTTATTGGAAAAACATTTCGCATCGGAAACACTATCCAACAGAGAAGGAATTTTTCAAATCGGACTCCTAGAAGTAGAGATATTGACAAAAATAAGATACACATCTACGCCCCCTGGCGTAGAAACCATGCATTATTTCAAGAAGAAAATGTTCCTAAAAGGTTTGTCGACATGAGTAGTGTCGGCCAACAAACGATGTTTTGCAATCGAGATTTCAGAAGCTCATATTTTGCTGCAAATACATCAGAAGCGGAAATTAAGACTTACGCCACCTGGTGGCCAAACCATTTTTTACAAAAATTAGAATGTATGTGCAGAAGATTTCCTATCAGGAGCTGTATCCAGTGCAGAAGGAATTTTTCAAATCGGAGATTTAGAAGCAGAAATATAGGGGAGAAAGCAATTTATCTTTACGCCCCCTAGCGGAAATTCTATATATTAATTAAAAATTTTAAAATTATATGAAAAACATGTCACGCTGGAAAGACTATCCAACAAAGAAGGAATTTTTCTAATCGGACTCCTAGAAGTAGTGATATTGACAAAAATAAGATATATATCTACGCACCCTGGCGTAGAAACCATGCATTATTTTAAGAAGAAAATGGTTCTAAAATGTTTGTCGACATGAGTACTATCGGTCTACAAACGACGATTTCTTTCAATCGAGAATTTAGAAGCTCATATTTTGCTGCAAATACATCAGAAGCGGAAACTAAGATTTACGCCCCCGGGTGGCCAAACCATTTTTTTACAAAAATTAGAAATTATGTGCAAACGATTTCCCACCAGGAGCTGTATCCGGTGCAGAAAGAATTTTTCAAATCGGAGATTTAGAAGCACAGATATATCGGGAAATACAATTTACCTCTACGACCCCTAGCGAAAAGTCTATGAATTACTTGAAAATTTTGAAATTATATGAAAAATATGTCACACTGGAAACACTATCCAACAAAGAAGGAATTTTTCAGATCGGACTCCTAGAAGTAGAGATATTGGCAAAAATAAGATATACATCTACGCCCCCAGGCGGAGAAACCATGCATTATTTCAAGAAGAAAATGCTTCTAAACGGTTAGTCGCCATTAGTAGTATCAGTCAACAAACGACTTTTTTTCAATCGAGATTTTAGAAGCTCAGATTTTATGGCTAATACATCAGAAGCAAAAATTAAGACTTACGCCCCCTGATGGCCAAATCTTTACCAATTTTTTGAAATTATATCCAAAATATTTTCCATCATGAGGTGTATCTTCTGAAGAAAGCATTTTTCAATTCGGAGTTTTAGAAGAAGAGTTATCGGGAAAAATGTAATTTACTTTTACGCCCCCTAGCGGAAAATCTATGCGTAATTTGAAAAAAGTAACAATATCTAAAATACTCTGCGACATAAATGGAATCGAAAGATAAAAGAATTTTTTCAATCGGATGTTTAGAAGCAAATATGTCAAATAATACGTATTTTTGAAATCGACATCATCTGCATTTACGGCCCCCATAGCAGCAAAAATTCTACATCATAAAAAAAAACGAAATAGAGCATCATCATTCGCATATTTCAAGCTTCCCAACGCAAAAAGAATTTCTCAAATCGGACTAATAGTTGCTGAGATATCGGGGTACAGACGGACGGACGGACGGACAAACCGGTAACATAAGCACGATCTTTTTTTACAAAAGATGTGCTAATAAACTTCGCAATTTAAAAAAAAAACAGTACTGTGTGGGGCGGGTGAGATAGCCCAGGTCTCGGACCCAAGATACGCCACTGATATACACCGAGTGATCACTGAATTATACCCCCCGCCCCATCCAAAGCGGATGCGACCGTTTGACCACGTGATTTCCGAGAGAGCGCGATTAGTCGACCGAAGAAGCATATATAAAGTGTGCGTGGAGCAGAAGGTAGAAAATTCGGTGTGTGATGGTTAAACGGAAGGATTTATCGGACTTAAGAGAAAGGACAGATTGTGGGAGCTCGGGGTTGTTGGTGCCTCGATTTCCCAAACGGCTGAACTGACGGGTTGCTCGAGAGCCGTCGTAATTAAAAGTGTATCAGGACAAGCGTGAAAATGTTCAAACAACGACCCGGAGGCAAAACTGCACAGGACAGCGAAAGGTTGATGTGAGAGGTGAGCGCCGGGTTCAACGACTCGTACAGACCAACACACGCAGCACTGTTCAACAGTTGACCACCCAATACAACAGACGTCAACCTGAAACAGTATCTGTCGTGACCATGCGTCGCACGCATGGGATATAACAGCAGATGACTCCGAAAACATTCTCTCCTAACCACGGTTCATTGGCTCAAAAGACTGGCCTGCTGCAAAGATAATACAAGTTGGACGTGAAAAACTTGTGCTGGTCAGACGAGTCGCGTTTTGTACTCTACTCCGTGGATGGTCGTATTTAGCGCAAAACACATGAGGCACTCGATCTATCCTGCATGGTCTCCAGACTGCAAGCCGATGGAGGCGGTTGTATGGTGCGGGGCATGTTTACCAAGAAGGAACTTGGACCCCTGGTGCATGTGGAACAACGTATGACTGGTGTCCAATATCGTGCATTGCTTGCTGACTCTGCACAACCTGCAATGTTGCACTTTCCCCAGAATGGCAACGGTGTCTTCCAAGATGACAATGCGCCGAGCCACAGGTCCAATGTTGCACAGGAATGGCTTGAGGAACACAGTTCAGACTCCAGCATATCAATTGGCATCCGAACTCCCCTGATACCAATCCATAGAGCACTTGTGTGACACTATGGAATGGCATACCAGGCGTCTGGATTCACCCATCACCTCCATACCATGCATTGAAGGCCGCATTACACACAGCTTGGTTGGCCATACCTCCCAACTGCTTCCGACATCCTATTGAATCAATGCCATGTCGGACAGCTGTTGTACTGAGGGCGAAAGTAGGACCTACGAAGTACCAATCACCTCCATACCTGCATTGAAGGCCGCATTACACACAGCTTGGTTGGCCATACCTCCCAACTGCTTCCGGCATCTTATTGAATCGATGCCACGTCAGATAGCTGCTGTACTGAAGGCGAAAGGAGGACCTACGAAGTACCAATCACCTCCATACCAGCATTGAAGGCCGCATTACACACAGCTTGGTTGGCCATACCTCCCAACTGCTTCCGACATCTTATTGAATCAATGCCATGTCGGACAGCTGTTGTACTGAGGGCGAAAGTAGGACCTACGAAGAACCAATCACCTCCATACCTGCATTGAAGGCCGCATTACACACAGCTTGGTTGGCCATACCTCCCAACTGCTTCCGGCATCTTATTGAATCAATGCCACGTCAGATAGCTGCTGTACTGAAGGCGAAAGGAGGACCTACGAAGTACCAATCACCTCCATACCAGCATTGAAGGCCGCATTACACACAGCTTGGTTGGCCATACCTCCCAACTGCTTCCGACATCTTATTGAATCGATGCCACATCGGATAGCTGCTGTACTGAGGGCGAAAGGAGGACCTACGAAGTACCAATCACCTCCATACCATGCATTGAAGGCCGCATTACACACAGCTTGGTTGGCCATACCTCCCAACTGCTTCCGACATCTTACTGAATCTATGCCATGTCGGACAGCTGCTGTACTGAGGGCGAAAAAAGGACATGCGAAGTATTAGGGAGGGGATGTGACGTGCCTGCACCGCAGGACGCACATGAGACAAAGGCAGATAGCAGCCAGAGCAGACGTCCGCGTAGCTCAGTTGGGAGAGCGAATTATTCCGGAATGAGGGGACCCGGATTCGATGCCCGGCGTGGACAAAAAATACGGAGAAATTTACTTCGTTATAGTGGTCATAATTCAGTGGTCACTCAGTATATAAACAGGGTGTTTCAAAAATTTTTATATCATTTGAGATGTAAATATCTGAGTAACTAAATAGTCTAGGCAAATGAAACTAAACAGGCTTAATTGTTACGCAAAATAAGATTTATTCAACAAAATTTGAATGAGAAATTCAATATGTGGATTTCATGAACGATTTCATAAGTTTTCAATATGCCTGTGACACGGCACACGTCAAGTCGGGAGTCCAACTCCTGCCAAACACGATGCAGCATGTCCCTCATGTGCTGAAATGTGGCATGGGTATTTTCTTCGCCCCAAGTGCGAACATTATGCTTTTTGACTTTGCCATTTGTATGAAATGTGGCCTCGTCACTGAAAACAAGACGATTTTCAAATTCGTCTTCTGCAAGTTTCTCTTGCATATCGACACAGAACTGCTTACGCTTTTGCTTGTCATGTCTTTATGGCCTAAACGAGTTGTAGCTTGTAGGGTGTCATTCGCAAGCATTTCCTTGCGACACGCCAAACTGTCGTTGGAAGAATCTGGGTTTCCAGACTTGCTCTTCTTGTGGACTTCCTGGGGCATCGCAGAAATATCTTCCGCTGCTGGTTGTCGTCCAGATCCTTTTGTCCTGCACAGACAGCCTTCCTCTTTGAACTTTTTGTGCCATGTCCAAATCCGCATTGCAGTTGGTGCATTTGAGCACATGAGGAACATGCTGCATCGTGTTTGACAGGAGCTGGACTACCGATTTGACGTGTGCCGTATCACAGGCATATTGAAAACTTGTGAAATCGTTCATGAAATCCACATACCTTTGAATTTCTCATTCAAATTTTGATGAATAAATCTTATTTTGCTCAACAATAAAGCCTGTTTAGTTTCATTTGCTTAGACTATTTAGTTACTCAGATATTTACATCTCAAATGATAACAAAATTTCTGAAACACCCTGTATATTAGCTTGTCACTTGCTCTAGAAAACTGGAACATCATCTTTTGCCAGAATGTGAACTCGCTGGCTTCAATTTAGTCAATAATAAGAATACACACTCCACACACATACACTCTTTACCAAAAAAACAAAAAAAAACCCGAAGCGCCCCGAGGAAGTCGTTCGATCCTAATGGCACTCCGTTTGAACGGGGCCGAATATGCAAATGATTAAAAAATAACGACCAATGACGAAATAATAACCCGCTACAGCGCATCGAGGAAGGTATATCAAGAACAAAGCTTGCACGCAAGGACAAATGTGACAGCGGATTACGGTTGCATTAACCTCCATGAACTGTGAAGATACCTCGACGTCGGATCCGTGCACAATACGAGCAGTTGAGCGCGTTTGAGAGAGGCCGGTTGGTCAAGTTGCCGTATCGCCAGGTATTTGGGTCGGAGCAACGCAGCAATCGAACGACGTTCGTGCCAACGAGTCGAGGAGGGCACAATCCAGCAGCACGCAGGCAGTGGACGGCCGAAGGCAACGACAGAACGTGAGGATCGAGTGACTGCGAGAGCCGCAAAACCCGAACCGAATTCGTCGCTCTCAACTATCCATGGCTATGTTGCGTCGTCTACAGGTACGGAAGTGACCATTCGGACCGTTGCTTGACGACTTGTGACACGGGGACTACATTAAAGGAGGACACTCCTCCTCGAATGTAGTCCCCGTGCCAAAATGTAAAAATGCTGAATGTAGTCCCGTTACTACTGACCAGCGAGCATCTGGCACCGGATGCAGTGGTGTCGGGCCCGGTCAACGTGGGATAGTGTCCAGTGGCGTCGTGTTGTCTTCAGTAAGGAGTACCGGGTTGCAGTTGGCGCCAATGACCAGCGCAGACGTGTTTGGAGACGAGCAGGCTAGAGCGCGGATCCTGCCCTTACCGCGGAACGGTACACAGCTTGCACACCGGGCGTGACAGTCTGGGGAGCCATTTCCTACGTTAGCCGGACGCCCTTGGTAATCTTCCGAGAAATTTTTCGGCAGGATAATGCCCGGCCACACACGGCACAGCTATCCCATGTTTGCCTCCGTAATGTAGACAACCTTCCATGGCCAACTCATCGATCGAACATGTTTGGGACATGATGGGACGCCCGCTATAACCATTCCGGAATGTCGGCGTACTGGCCCGCCATTTTGTGCACCATCTGGTATGCTATATCTCAGGACAGTATCCGTCCTGAGATATAGCATGCCAGATGGTGCATGATGCCAAATTGAAAAACCCCATCGGGGAAGTAATGATCGCTGAGTGCGAAACATTTAACGATAAGGACCTGAATTTAAATAAGAACACTGAATGGCCGCCATGGATGTTGTGTTTGTCTTACGGCACTGGCTCTCTCCCTTCCCTTCAACCAGTGGCCCTAAATTAGGGACGGGCGACTGCTTATAGCCCATTGAGTTGGTCATGGTGGTCGTTAAACCTCCAAATCCAATCTCAAATCAAACATTTATGTAGTGGCTGAAGCACTGAAAATCTTATATGCCGCCCCGGTGGCGCAGTGGTCTAAACGATGGCTTCTCATCATTCGTCCGAAAGGGGTCCGGGTTCGAATTCCGGTGTGGCATGGATGTTGTGTTTGTCTTACGGCACTGGCTCTCTCCCTTCCCTGGAACCAGTGGCCCTAAATTAGGGACGGGCTACTGCTTATAGCCCATTGAGTTGCTCACGATGGTCGTTAAACCTCCAATCAAACAAAAAAAGAACACTGAAGCTGAAAAGAAAGGTTAAATTATAGGTATACTTCAGAAGACCTATGGTTGCTCATGGTAGTCATTAAACCCCAAAACCAAACAAAATTCGAAGTTCTTCTTTAGATTACCATTAGTGCATATGTTGCAAGATAGTAAATACGTACTAAACAAATATGGCAGCCAGGTGTACGCTAAAACAGGATACAAGATTTTTTATTTTATTTTTATTGGAGTTTTAACGACCACCGTGAGCAACTCAATGGGCTATAAGCAGTCGCCCGTCCCTAATTTTAGGGTAACTGGTTGAAGGGAAGGGAGAGAGCCAGTGCCGTAAGACAAACACAACATCCATGTCTCACCGGGATTCGAACCCGGACCCCGTTCGAACGAATGATCAGGTGCCATCGCTTAGACCACTGCGCCACCGGGGCGGCATATAAGATTTTCAGTGCTTCAGCCACTACATAAATGTTTGATTTGAGATTGGATTGGAGGTTTAACGACCACCGTGAGCAACTCAATGGGCTATAAGCAGTCGCCCGTCCCTAATTTAGGGTCACTGGTTCCAGGGAAGGGAGAGAGCCAGTGCCGTAAGACAAACACAACATCCATGTCTCACCGGGATTCGAACCCGGACCCCGTTCGAACGAATGATCAGATGCCATTGCTTAGACCACTGCGCCACCGGGGCGGCATATAAGATTTTCAGTGCTTCAGCCACTACATAAATGTTGGATTTGAGATTGGATTGGAGGTTTAACGACCACCGTGAGCAACTCAATGGGCTATAAGCAGTCGCCCGTCCCTAATTAAGGGTCACTGGTTCCAGGGAAGGGAGAGAGCCAGTGCCGTAAGACAAACACAACATCCATGCCTCATCGGGATATTCGAACCCGGACCCATTTCGGAAGAATGGTCAGAGGCCATCGCTTAGACCACTGCGCCACCGGGACGGCACATAAATGTTGAAACAACCCGAGTAGCACAAGTAGGTTCGTTGGGCCAACCTATACTGCATAACGAAGCATTTCTTGCTCTGTATCATACCTCCTCACAAACGGTGATTTGGTCCAACACAAAAAAAAATTTCGTGCCATGAGTCACACATAGGAATATTCCGCTGTCTGAGCACGATTAACACAAATTAAAATTGCATCACGAATTAAAGGCATTTAATATATACAGGTTGCAAAATGCCTTAAAATACATGAGTACTTTCAGACCCACTATGGATCCATCATCAGATGTGAGTACACTGTGGAACATCGTTCGAAGCTCACGTACACTGCAGAGCAATTTAATTAGAGACAGCTGGCGTTATGCAAATATTCTTCCAGTCCTCCCAGCAGAAGTTGCACATGCAATCAAGAACATAAAGCGGGGAAAAGCTTCAGGAGAAGATGGAATTACAGTAGACATCATACAAGAAGCAAGTGGAGAAATCGAAACAGTACTCGCCCAAGTTTTCACTCGATGCCTTAATGAAGGGAAGATGCCTGAGGATTGGAACAACGCTACAATGATCTTGCTACATAAAAAAGGTGACATTGAGGATCTCGGGAACTACAGACCTATCAGCCTCCTATCAGTGGTTTATAAAATCTTCACTAAAGTTCTTTCACACCGCTTGAACGTAACACTGGACATGGCTCAACCGAGAGAACAAGCTGGATTCAGGAGTGGCTACAGCACAATAGATCATATCCACGTACTGAGAGAACTAATTGAAAGAGCGAGGGAATATGAACTTCCATTGTGCATGGCTTTTATTGATTATGAAAAAGCCTTTGATTCAGTAAAACCATCAGCAGTTACAATGGCTTTGAAATCCTGCGGTGTTGAAGATGCATACATTAATATTATTAATAACATCTGTGAAAATGCAAGTGCAAAGATTCGGCTGTTTGAAAATACAACTCACATAAAAATTAGAAAAGGAGTGAGACAAGGTGACACCGTATCTCCGAAGCTCTTTAATGCCACATCGGAGGGTGTCTTTCAGTCGCTGAGCTGGGAAAACAAGGGGATAAAGATTAATGGAGATTATTTAACCCACCTTCGTTTTGCTGATGATGTAGTCATTTTTGCAACTACCCCATCAGAGCTGCAGAGTATGATACAGGAACTTGCTGACAAGAGTAAAGAAGTGGGATTAAAAATGAACTTTCAGAAGACAAAAGTGATGTTCAATGCTTTTTCAAGAAATGAAGATTTATCAATTGATTGAGAAAAAGCTGGAGATAACAGACACGTACGTTTATCTTGGACAGCAGATATCAAGGGAGGGTCACATTGGTGAAGAAATTAAATGGAGTACAAAACTTACCTGGAGAGCTTTTGGAAGAAACAGCATAATTTTCAAGAGCAATATGCCATTATGTCTTAAAAGAAAAGTGTTTGATCAATGCATCCTTCCAGTGCTTACGTATGGTGCAGAGACGTGGACCTTAACTAAAAGACACATACAAAGGCTGCAGATAACTGAAAGGTAGCATGGAGAGGTGCATGCTTGGTGTAACCAGGAGAGATAAGAAGAGGAACTCGTGGATCAGAAAAATGACAAGAGTAGAAGACATCATGATCAGAGTAAAATCCCTGAAATGGCAATGGGCTGAACATACTGCCAGAAGGACAGACCATAAATGGACAGTCGAAATTTTAGATTGGATTCCAGGGGACAGGAAAAGACCCAGAAGAAGACCAAATGGAAGATGGGGATGAAATTCGAAAGCATGCGGGAGTAACACGGAGGAGACTGGCACAAGACAGACCGTTGTGGAAGAGGCTTGGAGAGACCTTCATCCAGCAGTGGATTGATAATGGTTGACAATGATGATGATGATGTACCATACGTTCTAGTATGTTTCACTGTATTCCACTGTTGCTCCAGAGTTTTGTAAAATGAGAAGCTATATCAACAGCTAACTCGAGTCGTTCTCTGTAGATTTCGTCTGATGAAAAACTTAAACATACTTAAACCTTGTAGAAACAGTGCGATATTAAAGTTATCAGAGGAAATCCTGGGGTACAATAGTTTATTCAACGCGCAACTGGAAATCGCAGAGATGGTTTTGCGTGTAAACCTAGATATCAGATGAAACACAACTATTTACATTCGGGTAAAATTCGAAATAAAGAAGACCATTACGATGCTAATCAGATATCATATCTTACAATTGTGGTTGTGAATCAGCACGGCGGTTACGTAAGAAACTGCTCTTATGCTGTAATCAAAATCTTTTGCCTGTTTTTCACCTTTCCCATCTTGACCCAGTCATGCTCAGCCTTTTGTTCCGTCCATTAGTAATCATTCCTAAGAAAGATTCCGACACCTTTCTGGTAAGTGGTCATTACAACACACGACGACTGCTACGGTGGGGATCGGCGCCACATTGCGCACCAAGTCCTATGACGTCACTCGCAGCTCGTCTAGCTCGAACTCGAACGCTTCCTTAATCCATCACTAGCCGAACAACATTTTTTTACACTTCTGGACTCCTTTTCTCGCGCAAGCGACAAACAAACGCTGTATTATACCAGACTTTTGGCATTTCACAATAACTAAAAACTGGACTTGTCAGTGATTAAAAATAAATTACCACTTTTACGAAAGAATTACTCGAAATGAATTACAATTCTAGAGCTTTATTTTTAAGTAAATACTTAAAGGAAACAAAATATTTGAAAACATCAGGAACTTCTTTAATATGATGACCGAATGTCACATAATTGTTTAAACGAGTTGTAGACTGGAACTTTACTTCACTGTAAAATACTTAACGCTTAGCTTGTAAGGCTTATATTTAACTTGGCATATAAGAATTGAAAACAACCAAAGCCTAAAGATAGCAAAGGGACATCTCAGTAAGGGAAGAAAACAGATTATGGCACTGAGAAAAGAAGATGGTTCTGTAACAAGAAATAGAGGCGAAATTTTGACAAGAGTGAAAGATTTCTACTCCAAATTATATGAAAGGGATGATACATGTACTCCAGACATCATGAAAGGTACCAGTACCAGAGTTCTTCCAGTCCTTCCAGCAGAAGTTGCACATGCAATCAAGAACATAAAGCGGGGAAAAGCTCCAGGAGAAGATGGAATTACTGTAGACATCATACAAGAAGCAAGTGGAGAAATCGAAACAGTACTCGCCCAAATTTTCACTCGATGCCTTAATGAAGGAAAGATTCCTGAGGATTGGAACACCGCTACAATGATCCTGCTACATAAGAAAGGTGACATTGAGGATCTCGGAAACTACAGACCTATCAGCCTCCTATCAGTAGTTTATAAAATCTTCACTAAAGTTCTTTCACACCGCTTGAAGGTAACATCAGACATGGCTCAACCGAGAGAACAAGCTGGATTCAGGAGTGGCTACAGCACAATAGATCATATCCATGTGCTGAGAGAACTAATTGAAAGAGCGAGGGAATATGAACTTCCATTGTGCATGGCTTTTATCGATTATGAAAAAGCCTTTGATTCGGTGAAACCATCAGCAGTTACAATGGCTCTGAAAAATTGCGGTATTGAAGATGCATACATTAATATTATTAATAACATCTATGAAAATGCAAGTGCAAAGATTAGGCTGTTTGAAAATACAACACACATAAAAATTGGAAAAGGAGTGAGACAAGGTGACACCATATCTCCGAAGCTCTTTAATGCCACATTGGAGGGTGTTTTTCAGTCACTGAGCTGGGAAAACAAGGGGATAAAGATTAATGGAGATTATCTAACCCACCTTCGTTTTGCTGATGACGTAGTCATTTTTGCAACTACCCCATCAGAGCTGCAGAGTATGATCCAGGAACTTGCGGACAAGAGTAAAGAAGTGGGATTAAAAATGAACTTTCAGAAGACAAAAGTGATGTTCAATGCTTTTACAAGAAATGAAGATTTATCGATTGATGGAGAAAAGCTGGAGATAACAGACACGTACGTTTATCTTGGACAGCAGATATCAAGTGAGGGTCACATTGATGAAGAAATTAATCGGCGTACAAAACTTGCCTGGAGAGCTTTTGGAAGAAACAGCATAATTTTCAAGAGCAATATGCCGTTATGTCTTAAAAGAAAAGTGTTTGATCAATGCATCCTTCCAGTGCTTACGTATGGTGCAGAGACGTGGACCTTAACTAAAAGAGACATACAAAAGCTGCAGACAACTCAAAGAAGCATGGAGAGGTGCATACTTGGTGTAACCAGGAGAGATAAGAAGAGGAACTCGTGGATCCGAAAAATGACAAAAGTCGAAGACATCATGATCAGAGTTAAATCCCTGAAATGGCAATGGGCTGGACATACTGCCAGAAGGACAGATCATCGATGGACAGCCGAAATTTTAGATTGGATTCCAAGGGACAGGAAAAGACCCAGAAAAAGGCCACATGGGAGATGGGTGGATGAAATTCCAAAGTATGCAGGGGTGACATGGAGGAGACTGGCACAAGACAGACCGTTGTGGAGGAAACTTGGGGAGACCTTCGTCCAGCAGTGGATTGATAATGGTTGACAATGATGATGATGATAAGCCTTATTTATTTATTTATTTATTTATTTATTAGAACTCTTTTGCTGTACAATATCACAATACAACACCCAAAAGAACGAACAATATGTCACATAATCTAAGGTTAATAATAACAAGAATATATAATACACCAATGAAACCAATATAAGTAAGACAATTTTCCAGTTTTTAACAATATAATTCCCATGTTACGAAGATAAATACATTACAACATAAACAGGAACAAATTCACACTCAAATGTTGTCAATATGACTAAAACACCTTCAATATCAATTTAAAATGTACAGCAAGGAGCCAGGGAAAAAGGCTAAATTTTTAGATTGACAAGCCCCTGACCTCTGAAATTTTCAAAAAAAAAATATTTATTTTAAGTCCAGTAGAGACAACGAATATGATATTAAAGTATGCACTACATAACATCCAGAAAGCCCAAGACAGTAAAAATTTAGGTTCAGTGTAAAATTCGGATTACTTCAACTTGCCGTTCACTTTTAGAATAACAGCTAGAAATCAACAAATACAGTTTACTTATGAGTCTAATTCCTTTTTATTAGTATTCAGGCATGTCACAGAATAAAATAAAATACTTTGTTCGTAACAGCACCCTGAATCGAATTTCAATCAACAACTTCGTACAATATACGTGACACTAAATCACTGTGAATCTGCGTATTCAATACAAGAACCTTATAGACTACACGTTGCTCGTACGAAGATCGTTCAACATCTGCACATGAGTGAATGGCTCTCTCTACATAAATGAATTGCTCAAGTTACATGGCTCGTTACCCACTGAACTCGAATACTGCACAGTAAGCTCTTATCTCCGGAGTCTTTTACTATTAGGTGTACAAATAAGTTTTAAAGCGTTTTTTGAGTGACATATACCACTAATTTACATATCCGACATCCCCCTCCTCTCCCGTTGTTGTCATGTGACCGTAACTGGTACAGAGTATAAAATGTGACACAGAAGTTTGCCCAACAGTCAAACGCACTTGCACATCGGTAGATGAAAGATGGCAAGGAATACTTCATTCATTCGACACGGCATTCGTTACGAATTTCATCAAGGAAAGAGCGCTGCAAAAGCATGTGATTCGTTCTGTTATGTTCTGGAGACGAATATTGTATCGAAAACCACGTGGGAGTTTTGGTTTAGTCGGTTTAAAGCAGGCGATTCTGATGTTAGCGATCGAGAACGTAGCGGCGCCCCGCAGAAGGTTGCACATGAGGAATTGCAAGCATTGCTGGATGAAGATTCGTCTCAAACGCAAAACGAATTACCTGAACAACTGGGGTAACTCAACAAACCATTTCCAATTGTTTACGCGCAATGGGAAACATTCAGAAGGAAGGAAAATAGGTGCCCCAAATGACCTGAGCCAGAGGAACGAGGATGAGCGTGTCATGAAGTGTTTGAATCTGTTGAATAAACAACACAGAAAGTCTTTCCTGTGAAAAATCGTTACGGATGGTGAAAAGTGGATATGGTACGACAATCCCAAACGCAGAAAACACTGGGTAGAGCCCGGTGAAGCAACGACTTCGACACCGAAACGCAATATTCACTCCAAGAAAGTTCTGCTGTGCATTTGGTGGGATATGAAGGATGTGCTCTATTATGAACTATTGGAACAGGGAGAAACTGTTACTGCTGAGCGCTACAAACAACAATTGCTGCAACTGAACCAGAAAATCTGTCGGAAACGTCCATTCACAGGCAAAGGATTGCGTCCCGTGAAATTACTGCATGACAACGCTAGGCCGCATGTCGCGAAATCGGTCAAGGAAACGTTTTCGACTTTTGGCTAGGAAGTTTTGGAGCACCCAGCGTATAGTCCAGACATAGGCTCTTGAGACTATCATTTGTTCCGATCGATGCAACATGGTTTGTCTTCTGTACGGTTTCGGACATGTGACGAAGTGCAAAAATGGGTTGATGACTTCATCGCGTTACACGACGAAGTATTCTTCATGGATGGAATCTGTCAGATGCCCGACCGATGGCGGAAGGTGACAGATAATGGCGGCACATATTTTGATTCGTAAAGGTAATGTTGTTTTCTCTCGAATTACATGTTGCGTTGTCTTAAAACGCTTTAAAACTTATTTGTACACCTAATACGTTGCTTGCCCTTTGACCTGCTGTCAGGTATTGCCAGTTTCAAATTCATCGGAAGGAACTCAGAAAATCTTTAACGAAAAGAAACCAAATAACATAAAAACAAAGGAACTCAAAAGGAAGGAGACTACTTATAATCCAATGTGACGTATAGGAAGGTATACGTCACATTGGGTTATAAGTAGTCCCCGCCGCCCCGGTGGTGCAATAGTAGTGCTGGCGTTTAATCGTTCGCCCTAGTGGTTCGAGTCTCGAATGGGGCATGGGTGGTGTGTTTATCTCTTACGACACTGGCGCTCTCTCTCTCTCTCTCTCTCTCTCTCTCTCTCTTCCCTGAAACCAACGTTCCCAAATTATGGACGGGCGACTGCTTATAGCCCATTGAGTTTCTCGCGATGGTCATTAGACCCAGAAACAAAAGAATAGACATTCTCCCGTTCCTAGTTTAGGGCAATTTGTTCCAGGAAAGAGCCAGCGCCGTAAGACACTCGTGCACCATCCAGGCATCCAACACGAACTACAAGCCAGCATTTCTGACATTCATATGCGTTTTTATCATTCATGATTAATGCTAATGCTTATCGTTCAGTTTTCCTGAGTATAGGGTGTTGTGTGACATTCCTTTCGAATAGAAGCACAAGGACTTTCCATACAAACTTCAGGAAACACATAAGTCTCACAACGACGGAAATGACATAAACACTCGGCCATAACGTTCGTTACACATCCTGAAATTTTTGCTCGTTTAACTCCTCATTCGTTTTACTCGTGGCCGTAAAAACACGTATGTACACTAGTGATGGACGTTTCGTGCACGATTCGTTCACAACGAATGACTCTTCACCGTGAAGGGTTTTTTTTTTTATTGGAGGTTTAACGACCACCGTGAGCAACTAAATGGGTTATAAGCAGTCGCCCGTCCCTAATTTAGGGTCACTGGTTCCAGGGAAGGGAGAGAGCCAGTGCCGTAAGACAAACACAACATCCATGCCTCACCGGGATTCAGACCCGGACCCCTTTCGGACGAATGATCAGAGGCCATCGCTTAGACCACTGCGCCACCGGGGCGGCCGTGAAGGGTTCAACGAATCACTCTTCACCGTGAATGGTTCGCTCTCACCGCTGTGAATGATCATTCAACCCGCCATTACTGCAACACACACCCAAGTCGCGGCAGATTCGTTTACAACGAATGACTCTTCACCGTGAATGGTTCGCTCTCACCACTGTGAATGATCATTCAATCCGCCATTACTGCGACACACACTGAAGTCACAGCACATTTAACTTTCTTCCGCCACCATGAGTTCGAAACCGAATTCCCAATAAGAAAAGTAATGTCGATAATTAATAAGTGTCAACTGCTATGTGGCTGAGCAATAAGCAGTCAGCTAAGTAATAACGGTGAAACTTAAGAACGGGAATGATACTAAGTAATAATGGTGAAACTTACGGGAATGATACTAAGTAATAATGGTGAAACTTAAGAACGGGAATGCTAAGTAATAATGGTGAAACTTAAGAACGGGAATGATACAAAGTAATAATGGTGAAACTTACGGGAATGATACTAAGTAATAATGGTGAAACTTAAGAACGGGAATGCTAAGTAATAATGGTGAAACTTAAGAACGGGAATGATGCTTGAAGGGGACGGGGAGTTTAACAACCACTGTGAGCAACTCAATGGGATATAAGCAGTCGCCCATCCCTAATTTAGGGCCATTGGTTCAAGGAAATGGAGAGAGCCGGTGCCGTAAGACAAGCACAACATCCATGTCTTACCGGGGATTCAAACTCCGACCCATTTCGGACGATTGATTAGAAACCAGCGCTAAAACCACTGCGTCACCTGGGTGGCGGGAATGATACGTTAATGCGATTCATTACAATAGTATGCTCGAATCGTTCGCCGTGAGCCTACTTATGAAGAATCATTCACCATGAACATTAAATGGTGAATAATTCGCACTCTTTTGAGCAGTTTGACCAAAAAGAGATGTGACCTTAAAGGCGTTTTGGTCGTAAACACGGGATAAATGATTTACTCAGTGAGCCTGCTCTCAACCTGAAAACTGAATTATCGTTCATAAATGACTTTTTCGCTTGAATGATGAACGAACTCTCAAGTAGTAATGATTTATAATATCACTAATTATTCAGAGCAACCAGAATTGTGTACTGAATTGCCTGTAGTTTACTGGTCTCCATGTAAAATCTCCCCAGAAAACTTGAAAATCATATCGCCGTGAAGCGGGAATCGAACCCACATCTCCCAATTTCCGTTCGAGCATGCTATCAATTACACCACTCACGACAACGAAGTTCGAAGCAACTAAGGTTAACCAATTATAGTTTAGGAATCTGTGAATCTAAGATTTTTTCGCTAGTCGAAGCGATCGACTGCTCCAGATCCCACTGCAGGCGGAACAGTCGATAAGGGTTGTCTCCACAGGTACGTGAAAAGGCCACCGACTCCGTAAGTCCATCACTAAGAGCGTCCGCTGAATTTCGTGCTCCGAAACGTTTCTGTGTGCACCTTAGTTTTAGTTTACTGTTAATTTAGGAGTCGTAAGACGTGGCAACCAGCATCCACCTAGAATACCAACCAGTGATGGTTGGAATTCTAGGTAGATCAAATCCATCCAACGTCCCTTTCCGGATGTTGGATGGATTTGTATCCGTCTTGGCACAGTTCCCTCGCTCCGTCACTCGTACATCTAACAAAGCCTGCAGTTACTCATATCCTGTTCTCCACCATACCCGCACCGAAAATCATTACCCGTTCAAATTTCGACATGTCCTTCCCGTCTTTATTGCACGGGCTTCGTTTCGGACAACTGACACGCCCTGCCTATATCATCTATATACACTCTTAGAAAAAAAAGTCGAAGCACGTCAAAGCAAGCGTGCCAGTGTAATAAAACTTAGTACGTACATTGTGGAGGAAAAGATGAAGAAGTGATTACAATATCACAGCAGTAGGACTCTTTATTTCAGAAAAGTCACAGCATAACTGTTACAGGTTAGTTCCTTGCAAAGTAACCTCTGAATGCGCTGTACGCTGATATATGGAGCGACATGAAGTCAAAAAACACTTTGACGTTCTCCTGTGACAAACTTTGCGAACAATCGTCCAACTGTAACATAAAATCCCTAGTATTTTGTGATGGCCGCAGCTGATGTTCCAGCATGTTCCGGACTTGCTCAATACAAGAAAGATCCTGGGACATGGATGGAAAAGAGAAGGTTGCCGTCGGATTAGTTCGGGCTTGTCGGACAATGAGGCGATCCTCTCGTCCAGTTGTCCGCCTAGGCCGACCAGAACCTTCTCGGCATGTACCCACTGCTGTATCACTACAGCTCAGATGGTGGGCGATTCGTCGACACGATCAGCCTGCTTCCTGCTGTCCCGAAGCGGCCCCTCTCAAATGCTCTTAGTTCTTCGTAGTGTCTTCTAAGGCTTCAGCGAGTAACGATAAGCAGCAACTGAAGTGAACGCATCCGATAACGAAGCCAGAATGTTTACAGCAAGCGTCTAACAGCCCTTATGTAGGCCCCTAAGGGCGCGATTCAAATGCGCTCTGAGAACGACCTGGACATTTACTGGCGGTGAAACTTTAGTCATTTTCATGCATGACCAAGAGGTATCTTCATACTGGCTTTAACGGTACGCAGATGGTTCTAAATGGGTGCACCAATATTTTTGACCAAGAATGTATATATTAAGCATTGCTTTGTGACGGAACTGCTACGTGTGCTGTGGGTAGCGTCCACTCGTGGAAAGAGGAGTGATCATAATGATCTGGCCCGTATATACAACCAATTATAAGAGACTAGATGAAAGCCCGTCAATAATGACGGGGGAAAATACAGTTTATGATATAGAAATTATTGGCATTTATTTATTGAGTTTTTGAGTTCCACGTCAATAGACGGCGACGTTGGTTCACAGCTTTCTGAAAATTTTCCGAGCAGTCGGTTATGGAATTTGATACGACAGGCTGTCCGTTTGTTATGTGTTTTGTAAAACCTTTAGTCTCTATTTCGACAACACTTCCTTGTACACAACATTTTTCGTATACACTGTCTGTGAACCCTGCATCAATTTCCCCTGTTCTTTTCCGTGAACTATTTTTATCTTGACGTTGCCACATACAGATGGCTAAACTCCGGTTCAGGTAGTGAACCAAAATTCCTGAAGTAAAGTTTTCATATCTCTAAAGAGTTGACTGTGTGACGTAAGGCATCTCTGACATCATGTGAGAATGATTTGGATTATATGACGTCACACCAGCAGCTGCGTTTTTTGTTGCTATGACAACAAAACAAAGTGATACTACGCGTGGACTGTGCGCGTGTATGGGATGACGTCACCTACACGAAACACGAAAATCTAAGCATGACGTCACAAACATTTGTTTCTCGGTTGTTGCTATGACGATTTAAAAAGTGGCACGGAGGAGGACTCTAGCAAATTATATATTAGGATAACCAAAAAGTAAATGAGCTATGTTAAAATGGTAAAGAGATGTAAGGTGAACTTTCTGCCCCCATGAGATAAAAATTCCTAGAAACGTCGAGCATTAGAACATCCCTAATTTAAGGCAACTAATGCCACAGAAAGGGAAGAATTAGAACTGGAAAACAAATACATATCATCTACAAAAACTAAAACTCAAGGAATTAAACTCAAGTCGGAACTAACTCATACTAACTCTAACTCATACGGAACTAAAATTCAAGTCATCGCTATCAGGAGATGCCTGTAAGGCGATTTCTGTTTTTTGTAAGCATTTTCTGCTACCATTTGTGTTGCATTTAAAGCCACTATAATAGCTATTACTCCTTTCTTTGGAGCTGAATCGTTTCAAAAACCAGTGGCCTAACTCTAAATGAGAGCAGCACTATTGTTACTACTCCCACGTGTGAGGTACGCTAATCTTCAAACAACCCAGCCCGTGAAGCGCCACGTGCCCCTCACTTCAAACAGATTGATGAAAAAGAAAAACGAAGGGAGAATAAACCGGGAAACTTTAGCACTTTGACGAGTACGTGCACTCGAACATTTTGACATATTAGACTGTCGAAAAAGTGCAGACCGAAGCATTAGACTATCAAAACTATCTGTTAAGATATTTCTAATGGTAAGGGCGGGGCACTTTGTCAATCCATTGAAGGTGAGGCAGGGACAGAGAGAGAGAGAGAGAGAGATGGGGAAAATATACATGTCTCAAACAAATTTGTAGCTGAGGGCAAACGTGCGTAGGCCAGCAGTCCTTGTTTGACATTACCTAACCAGGAGACGATATATTGCTTTTAAGTGTGTGTGACTTGCTTCGCTCATGAGGTAACCGGTGGCCTGGCCTCATCAGCATCCTTCCCAAATGTTTACACGTGTTGTACTAATTGACTGCGTTTAATGCTTGGCCATCATTGCCACACCTAATCGATGTTTATTCGCGGAAAAGAAATTGGTAATATGACAATTCCGTCAAGCCTGTTTCCCCTTGCTTCTCTTTCTTGTCCCACCTCTTGTAAAGTGATCGAGGTTCAAAACATCCTGTTACATGAAATTCCTCATCTCGCATGTGAGACGTTTTATAGCTTTAATTTATGGGACTCACAGATACGGTATTTTTCAAGATTTCGAGAGTTCCCGCCTACCAACTTCCTCCCCTAACTGCTTGTGCTCTCGGCATAACAATATAACAGACAGGATTTATGTAGGTTCAAGCTTTTCTTTCTACGATATAATCAAAAGCAGGTTTTTGATAAGTGAGTTATGTGTTCTTTTATCGCAAACGTCAGCCGTTTTTATAGTGCGACAGCCATATGATGGCAGAAACAAAAAATAACGTAAGGGTGGAAAGCGTAGCCTGCGGGGCTGTAACCTAGGACAGAATTGGACAGTTCGGGACCCTGAGCAAAGGGTTTTCTGGGAGAATTTCTTCATGTATGCAAGGACAGAAACACAAATCGAGGAATAAATTACACAGGATTTGGAAAAGACTCATGGCAACTATGACATAACATTTCTTGTTAAATATGTGAGTTATAACAAATACACTGCTGGACAATTGCTAAGGACGGATCATAAACGGCTATATAGCGCATAAAAAAGTAAGTGTGGTTGGATGCCAAGTGAAATAAAATAATGTCAGAACGCCAGGACATTACAAGAAAGACAATTTATTGTGCTCTGAAATCCAGAAGGCTTTGGAACGTGTTCACGGGACAAACAGGCCATTTTGTGCAGAATACGTAAACGTGAAAAACATGCAATTACCGTCCGCAGGCGTTCCGGCGTAAGATGTCAATACGGGATATGGCCACCATGGAGGGCGATGCAAGATTCCACACGTCGTGTCATGCTTTGCACAACATTATCAAGCAGCTGTTGGGATAATTTATCCCATTCCTCTGTCAGTGCACGGATGAGGGTGTCCTTGTTTATTGGAGGGCATTGGCGACCAGCAAGACTCCTCCCCAAAGCATCCCACACATTTTCAATGGGATTCAGATCTGGAGAACGTGCTGGCCATACGAAGCGTTGAATATCCTCGCTCTCAAGACACTCCTGGACAGCGACTGTTCGATGACATGTTGCGTTGTCGTCCATGAAAATGAATCTATCACCGACAGCACCACGGAACATGCGAACATGAGGTAGCAGAACATCATTAATGTATCGTTGGCCAGTCATAGTCCCAGTTGGAAGCACATAGAGGGACGTACGGCCATTGATCATGATGTCAGCTCATACCATGACACTACATGTCGGATATCGGTCCCTTTCCTGTATGTTTGCTGGACAATATGCAGTGCCACTATCACGCCAGATCAGTTGTCGTCGACAATCAGACGATAGACTGTATCTACTCTCATCTGAGAAGAGGGCAGCAGACCAGTCGTTATCAGTCCAATTGCGATGTTGATGGCACCATTGCAAATGGGCGGTACGGTGACGTCTGGACAATGGGATGCACACAACAGGACGGCGGGCGTATAATCCTCCTTCATGCAAACGTCTGGCGACAGTTTTTCGGGAGATCCGCTTGCCAGTAGCAGCCATAAACTGATTTGCTATCTCACTAGCTGTGGTGCGCCTGTGTCTTTTTGTTGATAGCACTATGTACCGATCTTCTGCAGGTGTCGTACTGCAAACACGACCTCCCCCGTGACGTTTGCTACACTCTCCATTTGTTTGAAATGATTTCCAAAGCCTTGAAACAACACTGTGGCTGACGTCGAACTCCCTGGCAACATCTGTTATTTTTCGCCCTTCTTCAATCTTGCCAATAATACGGCCACGCGTAAAATCATCTAAGTGATGTCGGGAAGACATACTGAAACTTTCAAGTTCGTCAATTGATTCTTTCCCTTTCAACTTTGCGTTTGACCAACAACGGTCAATACGCGTCAAATCCTTTATATCTCTTATCAGCGCTATGACGTCACGAGCAAGTTCGGCAATCCAAAATTTGCATACGCACAACACGTCTTACTGTATCCCGCACTTATGCGAATTTCCACATTTTCCTGCCTTCCATTTTATGGTTGCTATCGTTGCTATTGCCATCCGTCCTTAGCAATTGCCCGGCAGTGTACATATATTTCGTATATTTGCACCCTGTTTATCATATTCCCACATGGACCTCATCTGATTTGTGATTCAGCAATGAAATGATGGCAACAGAGTGACACCCAGGCGACGCTAGTCCATACTTTGTACGTCATCACACTCGGACATATATTTGGGAGCACATGCGCAGTAGCGGCTTTCCTCCATACTAATGGGTTTTTTAATCTTTTAAATATGTAAATATCTGTCGTTTTTTAAATTAAATATACCGTGCAAAGACGGTGTAAGCTCTTTAATGTATTGTATATGCACGACATCTTCATTAATACATTTCCATATTTTTTCATTGGTTTTGACGAATGATTTATTTATTTCCAAACTTTGTTTTAGTGCTCCTGCCCTCATATTCATAATCCGAAGCATTAAGGGGGATTCTCATTTTTTAAGCTAAAATTACCGCTTTTTTTGGAGTGTTTATTGACGAAAATATGCAATCAATTGATTCCAAAGTAGGTACATCTATTTATAATCGTTTCAGGTACCTACAAAACAATTTTTAATAAGTTTCATGAAGAATCACGCCAGCAAATCCCCCCCGACCATGACACTGCGCGAACATCCGCGGTCGCTGCTTGGCATGATTTCTCCACTCCAGGTGATCTGAAACAAAAAAACTCGAACGGCGTTTTACTCTATACACAAGTAGTTATCGTTTGATGAACCAGAAAAAATATATATATATATATTTGAGGAAATGGTGACTTGTCAAACTCAAATTATCAATTTAGCTCAAAAATTTGACAATGTTTTTTGCTATTAAAAATAAACGTATCACGCTTCTGGTTCATTAAACGATAAAAGGATGTTTGCTGAACATGCAGTTTTACATTTGAAGTCGATCGGTCCAATAGTTTTTGAAATATCATGCCAACCATTCGCGAAAAAGCTGTTTCGAGAAAAACGCGTTTAAAATTTTAAGTACAGTTTACGGAGGCATATCGAGTACTTACAGTATTTTTCTGCTAATCTGCTATACCAGGGTCATACAGTGTTTTTCCTTTTTTTTTTTACGTAGAACTCGTTTAGAGACATTTGCTCGCTTCTACGCCTTGTACGAGCCTCTTTTGTAGCCTCGAGGCTGCGTCTCGACGATCTCTGCAGACACTGTTGGTCCCGCGCGTTGGCAGATATCTTCGTTTGCTCGCCAATAACAATTCCTGTCGTTGTCATCATTTTCAGGACGGCAGAAAAGCCTTTATTAAAAATACCTGCTGCTACATAAGCTGCTATTTCGATGGTTTTGAGCCACAGTGAAGATGTTAAGCAGTCGCCCGTCCTTAATTTAGGGTCACGGGTTCCAGGGAAGGAAGAGAGCCAGTGCCGTAAGACAAACACAACATCCATGCCTCACTGAGATTCGAACCCGGACTCCATTCGGACGAATGATCAGAGCCCATCGCTTAGACCACATTGCCATCGGGGCGGTAACAGAGAATTGAAACTTTCGTTGTTTTGAGTGTCACCACCCAAACACCTTTCTAGTAACTCTCGTGATGACAAATCGTTGTAAATCGGCTTTATAGCATTTTCGACATCTTTATGAAGTGGCGGTTCGTGATTGAATTCGTCCAGAGTTTTCTCAGCTTCGGCTTTGCGCCAGTTGCACCAACTCTGTGACCCCACTGGACAATAATATAATAGATTACAACTTGGCCAATTTTACGAATTTCGACTTGAAATTTGGTACACATATTCTTAAGACCTAAAATAATAGAATAACATAAAAAAATGAGAATCCCCTTTTAAGAAACCATACACTGAGATGCCAGTTTATTAGGTACGCCTGCCCTCGTCACAGAAATGGTTCAGTCCAACACGTAAAGCGGCGGGTGAGCGCGGTGCGTGGGGTATATCAAGCAGACTAGCTAATCCAACAAATCAGTAAGAGTTCAGTTGAGGTTCAGAATAGGCCAAACGAGTTCTTTGAGCGACTTTGAACGTGGTAGTGCTAGGCGTGCCCGTTCGAGAAATTCTCAAACGGCTGTCGTCAAAAAGCTTCTAGCAATTAAAACGCACAAGTTTCTTCCGCGCCGGGCATCGAGCCCGGGTTCCTCACTTCAGTGCTATCTGCCTTTATCTCACGTGCGTCCTGCCACGTCACATCTCCCCCTTTCCCCCAAAGAGGGCCGGGACCATGTGTCGCTGTAGGCAGTCATCCCATGAAGAACGTGCATTTGAGAAATCCCAGACAATTTGGTGTGTGGGACGTAACATCACACTGATTTATTTTTTCGAAGCACTGAAGAAGGCATTCTCATTTTTCCTGTCTCGCCGTGTGGAAAGAACATCACAGCATTGCGAGAAACCTAACAGCCGGGTCATCCGGGAAGTCGGGAGCCAATACAACGAACTAGTTTGTCCGCGCCGGACATCCTCACTCCGGAGTCAGTTGCTCTACCAACTGAGTTACGCGGACATGTGCTCTCATTGCTATCTGCGTTTATCTCATGTGCGTCCTGCGGTGCAGGCACGTCACATTGGGCTCCCATTTGCGAGAAAATTGTTTCTCGTATCAACGCTTGGACCAAAGTCATGTACACTTCTTCTCTCCATGGTAGAACCGTTATAATAAACCACGTCATCGCGCCCCTTCTGTAGCATTTATGTAAGCTCCTTCAGCCACCAGATACAATGATGTCGTTCTAGATATAAAAGTTCCCTAGCGGTGAACGGACTAGGAAAGAATACTTTCGAAATTTTCAGAATCAATATTTATGAACTAACAGAGTAACACCAATATGACTAATGCGCCGGTTTTACCAAGATTATGTGGTACATGTGGAAGATTTTTGTGGTGCTCGTAAGGTGAAAGAGAGTGAGCTCAAAGGATTACTTTTGTTGGAGCCGATACCAGTGACGAGTTGTTTAATACAAAGTCCATCAGTTCCGTTTTCTCTCTGAGCGTCGCAGTCTTAACACCACGGAGTAGCCATTTCCTGCAAATTTATTTTGACTGCCGTCTTGACAAAGGAGTTCACATTCTCGTTGTGATAGAATCTTATGCTTTGTGAGACATCTTACTACGTGATCCAACTGTGTAGATCAATCTATATAGTATTTTGGTTTGCTTGTTTCTGGGTTTAACGACTACCATGAGCAACTCGTATGGCTATAAGCCGTCGCTCGCCCCTAATTTCGGGTTACTTGTACCAGGGAAGAGACAGATCTAGCACATTTGGCCATGCACAGGACCCATGACTTTTCCGGGGCTGGGACTCAGTCTTAGCTCGGAAGAATGGTCACAAGCCCACGCCTCAGACCACTATACCACCAGGGTGGACATTTCTATTGTATGAAAATTCGGTTAAGATCCGAGTACGTTTGCATGCAGAACACAGTTTTCCCTATTTTTACATACATTATAATTTAAAAAAGTTCCTTTGCCCAGATTCTCTTGCCGTGTAACCACGAAAAGTAGCTTAGCGGCGCTAAGGCTATAAAAATGGTGCCTTAGCGCTGCTAAGGCGCGCTAAGCCCCTTCTACATCACTGACCAGATACCTATATTGCTGAATTTCAACGCCTACTCGTGGCTTTTATGTAGAACCGCACTCACTGGATTCATTCACAGCGTCTAATTCTGCCACTTGATTATGGAGGACAATCTATTCCTCTAAAGTTACATGAATTTCGCCACGTTTCGATGTCTTCTATTCTTTCTAATCCATCCGAAGATGAAGCGTTATTATTGAATGCAGTTTTGTTAAGACATAATTTTCTCTTTCGTGTTATATTTACAGGTATCGCACTATTTTATTTTTCCAGACTATATTCGTTCATACTATGCCACGCCGCCCCGGTGGCGCAGTGGTCTAAGCGATGGCCTCTGATCATTCGTCTGTAAGGGGTCCGGGTTCGAATCCCGGTAAGGCATGGATGTTGTGTTTGTCTTACGGCACTGGCTCTCCCTTCCCTGGAACCAGTGACCCTAAATTAGGGACGGGCGACTGGTTATAGCCCATTGAGTTGCTCACGGTGGTCGTTAAACCTCCAGTCAAAAAAAAAAAAATACTATGCCACAATTTTTTACAAGCCTGGTCTAGTGCCTGTGTTCATCGATATCCGCCTTCTTGCCTATACAACCTGCTTGATGAGCCGCTGTTTTGTTCGTCCTTCCTTCGCCCTATTGGCCTAGATGTTTTTTCACTATGACATGTGGATGGATTTCTGAGGGTATTTTGGAAGTCTCACGTCTGCTTAATGCCAACCTATGCTGGAAAACACTGCATGAGCTGTCACCTTACCTTCATGCTATACGACACAAAACGAGCATTGTATCAATGCTCTACAGGTTGCATTTAAAAGTCTGTATCCTAAATTTGTTCAAGCAACAGGATGTTCCTTCATTGCAGACACTACCTCTGGTCCTAATTTTTTTGTTGTCTGCAATAGTCAACGAATACTCCTTTTTTCAAATGACATGCGATGACAATTCCTCCAATTCCTCTTGCTCCAGGTCTTTTGTCGCCTCCTCAATCTACGTCGCAACAAGACTATTGAACACTTAACAGAAGATCGGAAACGGATGTTCACTGGCGTTTCCTACCCTGCCGATTGCTCACGCCATCTAGATCATATCATTTTGGTATATTAACTTCCCCTCTTTGTATTTACTGCAAAACTACCTCTGACCTATTTTACACGTCTATTATTATCACTGTTGTATTGTAAAATCACTGTTCCACTTGCTGTACATTACACTTGGTTTAGTGTGTGGAATCCAGCATACTGACATGCAGTAATACACATTTCACTATGGTACCATAGAAACGGCTTAAACTCTCCAGCTTTGCTCTTACTTACCACAAGTTTGACATTTAGAAATATTTCCAGCACCGGGGGGATATCAAAGTACAATCCCTCCATCACGCCCAACACTTACTGTGTACACAATTTGTTTATCTTCTCCGAGCGAGATTACAATTAGAGCTTGACGTATTCTACAAAAACGTATTCTCCTTTTGACGTAGGACTACGTCTAACTCCACGGATGGTATGGTGCGACTTACGGTCGACCACCTGTGACAAAAATAGGTCCCAATTGAAATCATTATAGCGCTAAAAATGCGTGCCACACACTAATCGTGTTAGCATATTCGTTAACAGCATGGAGTCCAATTCGCGTACTGCGCAATACATCGTGCGTGCGACGCTCCCCTCGCTCCCTGTGCGCGGGGGAGGGGATGTAATATTTCTGGGTGTGCCCCCGCCTTTGACTCAGTCTATCTCTGCAACCGTAAGCGCAACACGACTGTGCATGGTATCGTTTTAAAGCTCTCGACGATATCTATTCAATACTACAAAGAACATTTCGCAGTGGTTTGAACTGAACATTTAAAAAATTACTTTCTTGTGAACCGGTGAACACTTTTGACAATATGGCGGTTTATCTGGACAACCGTGAGTGCAAAACGACTGTGCGTGGTAACATTTTAAAGCTCTTGACGAGATCTACTCAAATATATAAAGAATACATCGCAGTGTTTTAAACTTAGATTTTTAAAAATTGTTTTCCTCTGAACGAGTTAACATTTTCGACAATGCCGCGGAATTCGCAGAATGAACGCAAGCAAAAGTGGAGAAAATCAAAACGAGAGGCAAGAGCAAGTGATGAAGAATGTAAGAAACCCAAGAAGACAGAGCACCACGTTGGGTAATTCATGTATCGATCTGCTTTCTGTTCGCAATGTATCCAGCATTATTTGTAAAATTTATGTAAGCTACTTTTCATATCATAGACCTGTGTTGGCTATAACAAATGAAATAAATGCTTTGAAACTATATTCGACTAGCTCATTTCAACTCTCCGATCTGCAAGTATTAGTCCTACGTTCTAAACTGGCGGCTCAATCAGAACTGAGCCTACCTTTATTTTTTTTTTTACATGAATGGAGGCCAGTGGGAATTTTGTTTGAAACTGTTGACGCACGTATTTTTCTACATCCCTCATTACAATGAGATCCTGTTGTGCGCATTATTGATTTTCCTATATATTTATGCTAATATGTTACCTTACTTAATTGTATTAATGCATCTGTTGTCGTGCTATCATCAATTTTAAAATGCCCATACCTCTTTTATATTTCTATTGTACATAGCACATGTCATACTCAACTCTTATCTATTATTTCATTTGTAAATAATTCCGTGCATCTCTTGTAGTGTTATCAATAAATGTTCTTCTGAAAAAATCTCTAAACACTTCACGTATCGGACCGTTTTGCGAATGAGCTACAACAGCCGACGACCACGTCACCAGTCTCCTTTGACTCCTTCTGGTACACCAGCTTCTTTCGTCCCAAGATCGCCGACTGCCGGAAGTTTTTGCATGTCGCACTATTCAGGGTAGAGTTTTGCACGAAAAGCCCAGGACGACAAATGTTTGAGGCATGGTGAAACCTGGCTACAACTATCAAGACACGTTCAAAGTCGCTCAAATCACTCGTTTTGCACATTCCGACCTTCAACTTGACGCTAAATGCTGCTCAACAAGCTGGTCTGACCGTTATATACCTCCCACCGCACTGACATGCTGTGTTACGTGTTGCAGTGAGCCATTTGTATGACGAGGGCAGGTGTACATAATTATCTGGCATATCAGTGTGTATTTTATCAGGTGATAAACTGAATCACAAACACTTTTTGATTGGGTATCGTTGTCTTGGTGCTACTGATATCAGAGATTGTCACTCAATACAGTATTATTGCAGCTGCATTAAACACATATAATGTACAATGTATACGTGGAGAAGTTCTGATATCATACGTAGAAGAATTTTTGAGATTTGCTGAAATCTGTATCACAAGCTGTGTCTTTCATAGGAAATTTTAAAAACAAGGGGCCTTGCTGTGAAAAGATTACCGTCTTCGATCCTTTATAAAAACTTTAATTCGAAGCTAGCTGGGGACGTTTCTGCAGCAAGAAACAAAACAAACGTCCACGCGAATCAAAGAATGGTCTACGTCTTCCAGGAGTCTCTCTCTCTCTCTCTCTCTCTCTTCCTGCGAAAATTCTTCGAATTTCGGACGATTGAGTTGTCGACCCTGTTCGAAAATTGCTTTTCTTTCTGCTCATTTTTAGCACTTTTATTTTCAAAAGAAAATTTTTATCATTTTGTTCGTCCTTCTGTGGACACCATATCTCTACAACTATTAGTCCCAAAAGAGTATTACGCTTCTGAGGTTTTTGCAGCAAAATCTAAGCTTCTGAAAACTCGATTAGAAAAATTCTTTCGTGGGCCCATACCACTCACCTCGAAAAGCCTTTTCAGAATACAATCTTCTTAAAATATTGCGCAGTTTTTCCGCCAAGGGGTAAATGTATATCTTACTTCTGTCGATATCTCTGCTTCTAACAGTCCGATTCGAAAAATTATTTCTTTGTTGTAGAGCGTTTCCGGTGTGAAATGTTTCTCATATAATTTCAAATTTGTCTTAACGCACAAGTGCGCCACTACATGGCGCAAGTTCTCGTTTCCGTTTGCAGCAATATCTGTGGGACTAAACATCCGATTGAAAAAAAAATTTCGGTCAGATACTACAAAACTATGTGTATTTTTTTTTTTTTTTTTATCTTTTTTTTTATATAAAATACTCTGTGTGTATTTTCTTCCCAAAATAATGTGCAACCTCACCGCTACAAATATATTGATAAAAGCCGATTAAGCAAATGCTTAATCGGCTTTTATCAATATATTTGCTTCTACAACTGCGATCTAAAAAATTCAACACCGGATGCCATTTACCTTGTGAAACACTTTAGGTTTGTAATTGAGGAGTTTTATAGTTCACAGCTCTGTCTCTGGGTGGTGCTTGTGTACTTCCGTTTGCAGCTTTATCTCCAGTTCTAAAAACTCTATTTAGAAATCTCTTTTTTACTCTATGCCATTTGCATAGAGTAAAAAAGAGATAAAAGATAGGAAGCATTATCCTAACGATAGGAGGCATTATCCTAACGATAGGAGGCATTATCCTTTTTAAATAATACACAGATTGCCCACTAAGGAGCGTAAAGGTAAAAACTTTCTGTCGCTATCTCTGCTTCCGGGAGACGTATTTGTATAGTTATTTTGCCTTAGTATAGCTTTTACCATGAAGAATGCATTTCGCCTGTTTTCAACTTTTCCGTTATGCAAAATTCATCCGCTGAAAGGCGTACAGTTATATCATGTTCCCTTTTATATTTCTTCTTTTAACTGTTCGATTTGAAAATTTCTTTGTCTCCGATACCTTCTTTGTACTATGAGAAACTTTTTGTGCACCATTTGTTCATTTTCGTAACATACATTTTAGCAGCTGGTGAAAGTAAGTAGCCGTTTCTATTTCTGGATGTTTTACCTATTGTAGAAATACAGTAGTTTTTTTGGGTTTTTTTTTTTTTTTTCTAAACGGTTCCTTTGACCTTGAGTAATTTTGATAAATTTTATTTGCGTCGGAAAGCGTTCAAAAGCCGTGCTCATTACAACCGAAAATTTGGTGTCATCTTTCTTGTTTAGATTTGGAAGGGATGTGCAATATTAAAGTCTATCTGGTCCGGCCATTGTTATACAATTAGAATAAGGAATAAAGTTTTAAGTTAATTTACTTTGATTTTCTTTCTTTCGAAACTCCGAGAATTCTTCCTGCTTGACTTATGCATTGTTATTGAATAAAATTGCTATACATTCTTACTGAAATTGCTAAACGTGTGAGTAACCAAACACGCTCATGCTTTAAATAAACTGCTTTAAATTTACTCAACAGGGGCTTAAGTTTTTATGATATCTCGAAATGACTAGCACGGATACCACGTGAACATGTCCCAAGCATGAGTCTGGGTCGCCAGAACAAATGGAACCCAGTGTTATCCTTTTTCCGCTAATATTTGACGTTCTAAATTAACTGGAAACCTATGTTCTAATTTTACACAAGAGACTTGACGGTAATTTGTATATGTAAATATACGACTTCGTTTTTGAAGTCTGTTAAATGACATTCTCAAAGTAAACTTTTCCAGTTTTATTCGTTTTTCAACTATTATTTTTTGCGACACGTAAAACCTGTTATAAAAATATTGACAAGGAAGTAGGATTAGAAGTTAATATAGAGAAAAATATTAGTCAGCAGGACAAGTGCCATGTGTCAAGTTGATTCCTGGGAACCAGATGACATGTATTTTGAAAGAGGTAGAGAATTCAAATATCTGGAAGTCTGGTACAGTAAGAAAATAACCTGGAGGGAAAAAAATCCTTGCTAGGATATAGACAGGTAACAGATGCGTGTTTGCCTTTGACAACTAGTCAAAAGTGCTGTAAAAAAACTTCAAAACTAAGAACATATAAAAACAGTAATCCAACCAGTGATCCTGCATGTTGCTGAGTATGAACATTGACAAAGATAAAAAAATTAGTGGCTTTCGAAAATTGTCACTGATACAATTTTTAGGGCCTGAGGGAGAAAATGGTGTATGGAGAAGAAGGTAAAGTTAGGAACTCAGGGTTGCCGCCCCGGTGGCGCAGTGGTCTAGGCGATGGCCTCTGATCATTCGTCCGAAAGGGTCGGGGTTCGAATCCCGGTGAAGCATGGATGTTGTGTCTGACTTACGGCTCTCTCTCCCTTCCCTGGAACCAGTGACCCTAAATTAGGGACAGGCGACTGCTTATAGCCCATTGAGTTGCTCACGGTGGTCGTTAATCCTCCAATCAAAAAAAAAAAAATTCAGGGATTTTTAGGAATGGAACTCCCTGGAACCAACAGCTCAAAATTGGGGAGGCGCGACTGCTTAGAGTTTAGGAGTTGCTCATGGTGGTTCCCCAAAAAAAACAATTTCTTAAAAAAAAGTTTTCTCTGATTAAAACCCACTAACACATTGCAGTTTTTCGGAAAAGGTTCATTCATAACAAATTAGCTCTGAGATCTGTCTAAAGAGTTCAAATTCAACGAACTACATGAATACCGATCTCGAAGATATAAGGTCTGTTGGCCTTTGAAGTTGAGGGAGGATGTGGGAAAGAAACAAAAAACTTTTTTGGCTGGTTACGTTTCCCCCTAACGGAAAACAACAATTTATTATATTTCATTCAGACTGGCAAGAAAAAGACGTTTACCGAGATTTTCTTCCAAGGCTGCGCTTCAGCAATTACTATTTGAAAGAAGCCAACTCCAGCGATCCCGAAGAAAGCCCCTTGACACTACTAGAGCCTCTCGTGCAGTAAGTTCTGTTTACAAAGGTGTGATGGTGGAGAAATTTCCGTGCACTTTCAGGGAGGTTGATACAATCACTTGCTTCGAAGCGCATTTTTTGTTTGGTCTTTCTTTTATCCATTTTTTTTTTTTTTGTCGGAAGCTCATTCATTCACAGCATTTGTCCCGTTTGCACGTTAGTTTGATTTATGTCACGTCCTACAGCGCTTAATCATCATCATCATTTTTTTTTATCTTCATCGGATTCAGATGTTGCACGGCTTGCTTTGTAAAAGCTGTAAAAAAATTTGTTTCATCACAAAAAAATAAAAATGTATTTGGGGGAGGGTAGGTTGTTGTGAAGAAGTCCCCCATGATTCAAAAATAAAATATACATATCCAGTCTTGCAACTAAAGCGCTTGGATGATTTATTAGAAAAAGAAAAGGTCGTTTTACTCATGAAACTCGCTGCTGAGCAAGTATTTCTAAAGTTATTGCGCTTATGTGTGTCACAACACAGTTCATAGTAGACAACAACACATAACTGAAAACATTTTGTTTGACGTAAAATATAGATATCGAATTTTAATAAAATGCTCTTATTTCTATAATACCCCCCACACACACACACACACCAAAAAAAATAAAAACGAAGCACCCTGAGAAAGTCGTTCCATCCTAATGAAACTCCGTATGCAAGTACCGCAGGACCGAATATGTAAATGATTAAAAAATACGGACCAATGACAAAATAACGGCCCTCTACAGCGCATGAAACCGCGCATCCAGGACGGTATAGCCTCCACGGATTGCGAGCAGTGTTACATTTAGCCGCGGGTGGCCAAGTGGGCAACGTTAGTGACTGCCACGGAAAAGACCTCAGGTTCGATCCCAGGCAGGTATGAACGCTCGATCCACTAAATACCCGCCGTGCGTCGGATGGGCACGTTAAGCCGTCGGACCCCGGGTACTGGTCCCCCGGTGATAAATAAGGGCGTCTTCCTCCCCTTTCTACGTCACTTTCCTATCGGGCACTCTAGCCCAAATCTCCTAGCTTCCTATTTCTAAGGGTTGTTTAAAACCTGGGTCAGACACTCCCTTCCTAAAATCCTCTACAATCAATCAATCAGTGTTGCATTCAGAGAGTTTCTTCTGGAAGGGCATTTACGAATTTTGAGGGTGCTGAAACGTGTTGACTGATTACATACATATAATCACAATTTTTTTATTAATATATGTAAAAAATTTAAATACAGTACAATAATTTTCTTATGCTCTTGCAAATTCCAAAAAATTTACAAATACAAGTGATTAAAAATGTAAAAATGTTATACCTTTACTTTAATTCAGAAATGCATCGTGGAGTTGGTGTAAAATATTGAAGATGCTGGTAAGGTAAGTTTGTGCTGCAGAAAATCCCGCCAGGACAGAAGTAGTAAAAATGTCCTCTCCTTCCTACAAGCGTGTTTCTGATTATTATTAAGGAATAATTACAGTGTTATCTGAAAACGTATGGTGCAAACCATTCACCTGACATTTGGTTTCAGCTCCTTTAGATTAGCAAATAGTAGTAAAAAAAAAAAAAAACTAAGTAACCCTTTGGATGCCAGTTTGACGTGCCTCGATTATAAATTTTTTTCTGTGTCACACAATGTAAATCACCACCCCCTAAAAAAAAAAACTTTATTATGGGAACAATTTCTAATTGCTATTGGTAAAAATTAGGTAGCAATTATTTTGCTGTATTGGAAGCACTAACAGCACGTTAGCTACTTGAGGCTTAACCATGTACATGGAAAGTCGGCATCCAGGAGACTGAAATAAAGCTGAATGCCAGCTTCCAAAATACACTGGTGTGCAGAAATTAAGGACGAAGAGGAGAAACTAGCATAACAGCGGAACGAGCAGGCAGAACGGACCGAAAGACCACTCAGGAGATAGACTAGGGTCCGGTACGGTAGGGCATGCGCATATATACAGCATGACGTAGGGGGGGTGTCGGAAGGGTATAAAGCACGCGGGCGGTGTACGCTCAGCAATTCGGTGAAAGCAATTGCACGGTGTACATCGGTTTGAACAACGTAGAGTTGCTGCCACCATGTGATATGGCCAACAGGCTATCCAGTAGACGACATCTGGATGACTTTACCCGATGTCGCGTCATTGGGATGTTGGAAGAAGGTCGAAGTGTGACTAGTGTTGCCGAGGAGTTCGGGATCGCTCACAGCATCGTTTTACCAGCTTGGAGAGCATTTCAAACGACAGGAACAGCTGTCCGAGAGTTTAGCAGTGGTCGTCCAGGAACAATCACGGCGGCGGACGACCGGTATATTGTCCTACAGGCAAAAAGAGACAGACGGCAGACAGCGGGAGAAATCGCAAGGCACGTGCAACAGACAAATGGACGTCCGTTATCGCGTTTTACCGTGGCCAGGAGGCTGCACAAAGGTGGTCTATTTGCACGACAACCATTACGGTGTGTGCCATTAACGCCTGCTCATCGGAGACGGCGGTTTCTGTGGTGCCAGGACACAAGAACTGGACACATCAGCAATGGGGTCGAGTTCTCTTTACGGATGAGAGCCGATTTAGTCTGACGAGCGATTCTGGACATATACACATGTAAAGAGAGCAGGGAACACGCAATCACACCTCCAACATCATCGAAAGGGACCGGTTTGGAGGTGGCGGAGTTCTCGTTTGGGGCGGTATCATGCTTGGTAGCCGTACTGACCTCCACATCTTCCAAAGACGTTCAGTCACTGGTGTCCGCTATTGTACCGAGGTTCTCCTGCCTCACGTGTGTCTATTTAGAGATGCTGTGGGTCCTGAGTTCCTCTTCATGGACGACAACGCTACACCTCATCGTACAGTGGCTGTCGCAGAGCTATTGGAGAGTGAAGATATTCAACGCATGGATTGGCCCGCAAGGTCCCCGGACCTAAATCCAATCGAACACGTGTGGGACCTTCTCGGGAGACGCTTGGCAATACGTCACCAGCCGCCAGCAACGATTCCGCAGTTGCGATTGGCGCTACAAGACGAATGGGCCGCGATGCATCAACAGCTCCTTGACAACCTCGTCCTCAGCATGGACAGACGTTGTAAATCCTACAACGCAGTCAGGTGTGATCATATCCCCTACCAAAGACTGGATTTGTCTTGGCAGCCGCCTGTCACATGGACGTTTCTGTCTTCTGCCCAGTTGTGCTCGAAGCTACCTTTTCAATAAAGTGCCTTTGTATCCTTTGGATTCCTTATTTGAACGGTTTTGCCCACTTGTCCCATATTCTTACATCTTGGGGATCTTATGGTATGATTTGAGTCGATGTGGAGCACTTCTGCACGACGGTACATTCGAAAAACCGTCTGGTCCTTAATTTTTGCACGCCAGTGTATGATGATGTATTGCAGTGCAAACATCTCTACTTTGTGGAATTAGGTTTTTATTGTGGAAGTAGTCAGAGATGTCAGTGCTTGAAAAATTGCCACTTCAGCGAGGACTCTTTAACGTATTGTTGAAGGATGATAGAAATTCCTGATTGAAGTCAGTGTGGATGTTATTATTATAATATTTTCCCTCATTTTCTTAATTTTTTTAGTTATTTTCTCCAAATATTCAGCTATAAACGAGCACAGACTAAATATAAGGGGATATCACCCAAAAACCTACGGGGGGGCGTTCACGGATTTTCGGGGGTGCTAAGCACCCCCGAGAAGATGCTAGAATACATCACTGATTGCGAGGATGCCTCGACGTCTAATCCGTGCACAACACGAACAGTTGAGCGAGTTTGAGAGAGGACGTATAATTGTGCTGAGAGAGGCGGCTTGGTCAAGTCGCCGTATCGCCAGGCATTTGAGTCGGAGCGACGCGGCAATCGGACAATGTCGGTGCCACTGGATCGAGGAGGGCACGCCAGCAGTGGAAGGCCGAGGCAACGACAGAACGCGAGAATAGTCGATTGTGACAGTCGCACGAACACAACCGAATTCTTTGTTCTTAACCATTCGTGGTCATGTTTCATCGTCTACAGGTACGGAAGTGGCCATCCGGAACGTTGTCATACGACTTGTGGCACGGGGTAACTACATTCGACGAGGTCTTTACGCCATATACCACTGACCAGCGAGAATCGAAAGCACCTTTTCCAGTGGTCTGATCAACGTGGAATAGTGTTCAGTGACGTCGTGTTGTCTTTAGTGATGAATCACGGTTTGCACTTGAGGCCGATGAGCAGGGCATACGTGTCTGGAGATGAGCTGGCGAGCGCACAGATCTTGCCTCTATTGTGGAACAGCACACGGCCCGCACACCTGGAGCGACTGTCTGGGCAGCCATTTCCTACGAAAGCCGGACACCATCGACTCAACGATGCGTCGACGACACTGTATGACCACCTGTTGTGTTGCCATTCCTGTCGCAGCATCACCGAGCAGTTTTTCAACTCGATAATACTCGGCCACACACGACTCGGAACTCCCAGGCCTGACTCCGTAAGGTCGACACCATTCCATGGCCAGCCTGATCTCCCGACCTCTCTCCGATCGAACATGTTTGGGGCAAAATGGGACGCCACCTACGTCCATCCCGGAATGTCGGCGAACTGGTCCGTAATTTGGACACCATCTGGCATGCTATACCTCAGCAGAGTATCCGTGAACTGTATGCGTCTCTAACCGCTTGCATCCGAGCCAGATGAGACTCTACAACGTACTGATTTGTTCCACTCGTGTAGCTGTTTTATCCGAGTAAATGGCACAACTGCTCTGGAATCGCAATCATTTCCTTTCCTACACATACCAATTTCCATCTTGATTGGATAATTCCATTTGGGGCTTCGTTTTCTTCGGCAAAGAGTATAATATCAGAAATAAGAGATAAATGAGTAATATGAGAAAAAGGAAGGCCGAGTCGTTTGAGGCGCAGACTTCCGGCTTATCTTCAGAATTGGGCACGAGTCAGAATTCCAGATAAGGTATAAGGAGTCACCCAACTCTAATTTAGAACTACTGGCTCTGATTACAGACAGGTGACAACTTACGACATTATACACTATATTGACAAAAATCACCGGAAACCCCTTCAAATGCAAATGAACGGATCTGCTGCGTTGTTCAGATGCACGGTACTGCTGCAAACGGTATAAAAACAAGCCTGCAGCTGACCACGATCATATCGCACAGTGAGGTTGAGTGAAAAATGTCGCGGCGGGAGAGAACTGACTTTGAGAAAGGAAAGATTGTTGGGTGTTATATTAGTGGGTTGTCCATAAGAAAACCGAAAGGTGTTTAAACATGCCAAAGTCAACTGTTTTGGATGTACTGAATACGTGGAAGACACATGGCGTGCCTGAAGCAGCAAAACGTACCAGCAGATCAAAGAAAATCAGTGAAAGAGAACGTTGAAGCTTCAGGAGAGTCGTTACAGGTAATCGACGGAGTACTGCACAAGACCTCGGTATACAGGTGAGTAAAAATGCTGGAACCTCGGTATGTACACGCACCATTTGCAGAGAACTTCATTCCATGGGTTAGCGTGGTCATGCGGCTGCTCATATGCTTTTCATCTCCACTCGGAATGCTACTTGTCACTTAGCATGGTGTAAAGAGCATTTATCGTGGGCCCTAGATCAATGGAAACGGGTCCTATGGACTGATGAATCCAGATACACGATCCATCAGTCTGATGGCCGTGTGTGGGTATGACGGCATCCGGGGAACGCTATTTACCACAGTGTACTGTTCCTACGGTCAAGTTTGGAGCTGGCAGTGTACTAATCTGGGGGTGTTTTTCGTGGTATTGTCCCGGCCCACTGGTTATCGTGGACAAACCTGTTAACCAGCACGTCTACCTCGATATTCTGGACAATTATGCCCTACCAACTCTGTGGCAATACTATGGAACCGAGCCTTGTTGGTAACAGCAGGATAATGCACCGAGCCATAAAGCAAGGACTGTTACGGCGTGTAATTCCGTATTGTGTGTGGACTGGCCAGCACAGAGCCCTGATCTTAATCCCTATGGAATCAATTAGAGCGCCGCCTAAGAATTTTGGAACCAAGGCCTACTACTAACTAAGCAACAGTTAGCGGCAGCATTATGTACTGAATGGAAGTGCATACCTATCGCTTTGTTCCAAAACCTTGTCGAAAGCATGTCTCGAAGGGCCAGTGCATGCATTAAGACCAAAGGTGGACCGACACCGTACTAATGTATGTCAATAAATTCTATGTTGTGTTTCTCTTCTAGGTGTCCGGTGACTTTTGTCAATATAGTGTATGTTCGTGGACGTCGTGATGTCCCGACACAAAGAGAGCAATAACTGCATCTCCTTCGAATATAGTTGCAATTTTATTCCCTATTTATTAATAAAACATGAAATCAAAGCGTCTCGAGACTAAATTCATACCTACGACAAATAGAACAACGCGGGGACGAGATATGTACCAAGAATTTATAAGTCGTTCTGTTCGTCCTTGTAATCAGCCATTAAATTCAATGTTTCGCCTACACACCAAATTAAATCATGTTCGAAAATCCTGCACCAATAGAAATCTAGATACGCAAAAAAACTGGAAAGCTAGCTCATTTCGTGATGTCCAAACGCGTGACCAAAATCTTCTAGATAATTTGTGGGCTGCAGTTGAGAAATCAAAAAAGTCAGAGTTATCGAATCGTTTATGAGCTCATGTACATTAGCTGTAACATCAAGAAATAGAAATCAGGCCAACTAATGATCTCAAAATTCTTAGAAACACTGTGACGTAACCAAACCGAGAAATCACAGTCATTCAGGATTTTGTTTCTTTGTTTCGGGGTTAACGACCACCCTGAGCAACTCTAGTTCTCTTATAAAATTAAGCCACTGGTTACAGGGAATGGAGAGAGCCAGTGTGTAAAATAAACACACTACCCAACAATCAGAAGCCAGATTGTTGAGACCAGGGTTCATCTGAAGCTCGAACCCTGGCCCAACAATCATAAGCCAGTGATTAGACCACTGCGCAACCGGGCCGGCTTCAGGATTTAACCACACAATTAGCAACTCTAAAGATCCTACTCTAATAAGCATTCGCCTATCCCTAATTTAGGGCTGGTGGGACTACTGAACGGCGAGAGACAGCGCCGGAAGACAAACACACCACACATGCCTCATCGGGAACTCAAATCCATATCCACCAGAAAGCTAAGCCTCTAATCCCTCGGCCACTCGAACGGCAAGATACAGGAATGGCTGTAATGACCTGACCCATTAGTATATATGAAATTCATCAGCTTTACTAATCACAAAGAGCCGCGGGTGGCCTGATGGTCAACGTTCGTGACACCCACGGAGAAGATCTCTGGTTCGATCCCAAGCAGGTACGAACGCTCGAACCACTAAATATCTGCATTGCGTCGGTTGGGCACATTAAGTCGTCGGGTCCCGAGTACTGGCCCTCGGGTAATAAAAACGGACGTCTTTCTACCTCGCTTCCGTGTGACTTTCCTATCGGACACTCTAGCCGAAATCTCCTAGCTTCCTGTTTCTAAGTGTTGTTTAAGACTGGAGGTCAGACACTACCTTCCTAAAATCCTCTACTTATGATCTGATCTACTAATCACAGCTTCGCAAGCATTGAAGTTGTACAGGTTTGCATAAATTTTAAAGTCTAGCACTATACACTGAAGAGCAATTGAATTAGAGACAGCTGGCGTTATGCAAATGTGGCGCTGTGGGAGGACCTGTAAACGGAGACGACATAACGTATGCAGCGATCCGACAATATAAGGAGTGATGCGTTGGGAATCAGTAAGAGTCGGACGCAGTATGGGTAAGACGAAGGATCTAAGCGCATTTTATCGTGGGAAAATTGTCGGGGCCCGACGAATGGGTCACTCCATTTCGGAAGTCGTGCAGGCATTGGGATTTTGACGAGCCACTGTGTCACGGGTGCACCGTGAGTACATCGAATCCGGTAAAACCATCCCTGCAAGGGCCAACTGCCGTGGATAACAGCGTGTGGATGAGCGGGGTCATCGTTGGCCAGCTCGCATTGTAACAGTGGATAGACGGGCCATAGTGCAAGAAATCACTCGGCAATTTAACGCCGGTGCACAAAAACGTGTAAGCAGCCGCACCATCCAGAACCATCTCTTCGCTATGGGGTACAGAAGCCGTCGTCCCACGAGGGTACCGCTGCTGACTGCATATCACAGGGTGCAAAGATTAGCATGGGCGCAGGAACATCGCCACTGGACCCTAGACATGTGGGAAAATGTTGCCTGGACTGATGAGTCGAGATTTACGTTGGTACATGTGGACGGCAGGATACGAGTAGGGCGCAAACCACATGAAGCGATGGTTCCTTCTTGCCAGCAGGGTACTCTTCAAGCTGGTGGGGGTGATATTCTCGTCTGGGGACTGTTTAGTGGACTGAAATGGGACACCTGCCACGTGTGACATCGTCCCTTACAGGTCAACGTTACCGGGATATCCTGGACGACCATTTGCTCCCGTTTGTGCGTCTTCAACATCCCACTGGGGACCTCATCCTGCAACAAGACAATGCAGCTCCCAAATTGTATACAAATGGTTGGATGAACACTCCACCGACGTGACCTCGCTCCCTTGGTCAGCTAGGTCACCTGACCTCAATCCCATCGAGCACATCTGTGATGCCATCGAGAGAGATGCCCCCTCTCCCCCCTCCATTAAATCTTCCTGAACTGTGGGAGCTTGTTCAGGGATCGAGGATACGTATGGCTTCCCAACGCTTCCAGTGTCTTGTCGAGTCCATGCCGAGACGAATCGCCGCCGTCATCAGAACGAAAGGTGGTGCTACACGTTACTAGACAGGTATCTCTAATTCAATTGCTGTTCAGTGTAATAATGGGAGAGAAGTTCAATGATAACAGGTAGTTCTAGAGGTGAAACAACATAACCTGAAGTTTTACGCAGCTGGTAATAAGCAGCGACATAAGATGTTTTTTTTTTTTTTTTTTTTTTTTATTTTGCTGCTATTAATACAAGGGTTGTTTCAGAACAACTGAGAATGTTTTTATGAAAACAATATGCGTACCTTAATTATCAAGGGAGCGGTCATCTTTTTCGAAAAATTGACCATTGCATCGAATACAGGTGTCTCAACTTTCCTTCCACTTTTTAATGTCTTCTGGAATTCTCCTCCTGAAAAGCTGTTGAAGCACTCCTACGCAGCTGTAATTAGTTGCTGATTGGTCTTAAATTGTCGTCGCCGTAATGTCTTTTTTAAAATGGGGAACAACCAGAAGTCACAGAGTGACAAGTCTGGACTATATGCTTTGGGGGCATCAAATTAATATTAATTTTCTCCAAATAAAAAACGACAGAACTGGCCATGTTTGGTCTTGCATTGGGCCGCACATGAAAAGAAATGGGAAACCCAAGTGGAAGAAACTTGTTTCATGTCTAAATGTTCAGTTAAAGTTCTGTGAATTGACGATTTTGAAATGTGAACCATATCTTCGATATTTCTAGTTGATACGTGTCTATCTTCCCGTATAATAACACCTATTGTATTGATGTTTACCTATAACACTCGTTGAAGGTCTTCCTCCATGCGCGATCAAAGCCGCCGACTCACGACCATCCATAAATTCTTTATGCCATCTGTAAATTGTTGATTTTCTTAGACATTCATCTTTATAAGCCTCTTGCATAAGACGGAGAGGCTCTCCGACAGACTTCTTAAGTCGACAGCAAAACTGAATGGCGCATTGTTCCTCTTTCACATCCATTTCCCCGAAAAATCACAGAGCGAAAACACTTGTTAGGGGTTCACGAAACAGCGCTTATTAAACTGCGCACTACCGACGCCGCATGCGTGATAAACAGGTGTGGCCGGTTGCTATGGTTACTATAACGACTACCGTTTTTTCCAGATTCGTGCCAAGGTTGAACGCAGTATTGCACAGTTTTCATAACAACATTTTCAGTTGTTTTGGGCAAGTTATGTATTTCAGTTGCTTTCTTTAAAGGCAAAACAGATGTACAAGGATACAGCATAAATACAAGAAACGATATTAATAAGAAGAAGAGACAAACATCATTTTAAATGTGTGTGTAAGCAGACACTAAACGCACGCACACACACACACACACACACACACAACAAAACAATAATATTCTTCATGTTGTAAGAAATGGCTACGCAAAAAGTAAAAATCGATATTCGGTCATCTCTGGTTTGCAAAAACCACACTGCCTGACTTTGTCGTTTCGTGTTATTTCATTTTGCTAAGTTTTCTTACAGCATATGGTTTTCGACCTCTCCTTCAAATAATAAAATTATTCCAGTTCGCTTTCATTGATTCTTGCCATTAAAAGTTCTCATTTTTCCGGTCTCGCTGTTCTGTTGCAGTCTTTACAGCCCGATTTGATTTTTTTTTTCATTGATATGCGAGAAGCTTGAATTGCGATAAGGATTATCCTTGCCTTCGTGTTCTTTTTTCCAGTGCATACTTCGTACCGTTCGGAGTGAACAACATTTTGCGCTCATTTTTTTCTTTGAAATAACCCACAGCTATCCAGCTAAGGTAAGTAAAATTATATAACGTTTTCCTCCACACTGCTGCTTGTAATGGCTCGATTTAAAGCAATTTTTTTAGTCTCAGATTTCTTCCGCAATGAGAAATATTTCGTGTACAATTCGGAGGAAGTAACTCTTCCAAATTGTACACAAAATTTTGGAGGAAATAACTGAGAGTACCCAGATTCCTAGAATCTGGGTTTTTCTTTTTTTTCCTTTTTTTTTTTTTTTTTGACGTAGGCTACGTCTAACTCCGCGGATCGTATGGGGCGAATTACAACCGTTCGCCTGTGACAAAAATAGGTCCAAACTGAAATCATTATAACGTTAAAAATACGTGCCGCACACTAATCGTGTTAGCATATTCGAAAATATCATGGAGTCCAATTCGCGCTCTGCGCAATACATCTTCACGAACGCTGTGCGCGGGGGAGATGATGCAACATTTCTGGGGGTGCCGCCGCGTTTGACTCGGTCTATCTCGGTAACCGTGAGCGCAATACGACTGTGCGTGGAAAATACGTGCGCACTAATCGTGTTAGCATATTGGTAAACACCATGGAGTCCAATTCGCGTACTGCGCAATACAACGTGAGCGCAACGCACCCTGTGAGCGGAGGAGATGATGCAATATTTTTGGGGGTGCCGCCGCGTTTAACTGGGGTTATGTCGGTAGACATGAGTGCAACACGACTGTGCGTGGTATCGTTTTAAAGCTCTCGACGAGATCTATTCAAATATATGAAGAACATTTCGCATTGGTTTGAACTGAACATTTTGAAACTTGTTTTCTTATGAATAGGTGAACACTTTTGATAAACCCGCGGTTTATCTGGTCAACCGTGAGTGCAAAACGACTGTTCGTGGTATCGTTCTAAAGCTCTCGACGAGATCTATTCGAATATATAAAGAACAGGTTCTCCTGCCTCACGTGCCTCTAAACAGACGCACGTGAGGCAGGAGAACCTCGGTACAATAGTGGACACCTGTGACTGAACCTCCTTGGAAGATGTGGAGGTCAGTACGGCTACCAAGGATGATACCGTCACAAACGAGAACTCCGCCACCTCCAAACCGGTCTCTTTCGATGATTTTGGAAGTGTGATTGCGTGTTTCCTGCTCTCTCCAGATGTGTATACAGTAGCGAACAAAAGTATATGGCGAAACACTAATTCGACCATAATAGTTTTTCTACTGGACCAAATCGGGGATATTTTGGGATATTATATGTGTTATTCAGTTGTAAACATGACCCATATGCAGATGTATCGGAAACCTTAACACAGATCAGGTACCGAGCTTAATCGCAAAGATCATACAAATTGACCTACAAAGTAGGTGTGTATCACATTCATTTAATGCAACGATAACAGAAAACAAGAACGATTAAACGACAAAACAATAACTAATAATTAGTGGGATAACCACGAGACTTAATAACAGCTGCACAACGGGCTGGCATCGAGTCCACTAGCTTCTCAACGGTGACCTGCGTAATTCGCGCCCATTCTGCAGACAGCTGGTCGAACTTCTAGGCCCTATTCCGGCAGGTTTTCTTCGCACATCGTCTCTCCAGCTCCTCTCACGTGTGCTCGATGGGGTTGAGGTCTGGAGATTGGCTTGGCCAGTCTAGAAGTGTGACCTGTTGCTGCTGGAAGGCTTCCTTCGCTACTCTGGAGGTGTGCTTCGGGTCGTTGTCTTGCTGCATGATCCATCCGGGTGGCATGTTCTGGTTTGCCCATGGGAAGACATCGTTGATGAGCATGTTCGTGTAGCTGTGGCCAGTTATTATTCCGTCAATCTTGATGATGGGGCCCATTCCATTGCGACAGAAGGCGCCGTAAACCATGAGCGATCCTCCTCCGTGCTTGACAGTCGGCTGAATGAACTGGGGGTTGAATCTCTGGCCACACGGACGTCGTACGTATCGGATGCCATCACTGCCGAACAAGTTGAACTTGCTCTCGTCGGTGAAAAGCACCTTACTCTAGTCCGCCGCGGTCCAGTGTCGATGACGGCGCGCGAACGCGACTCTGGCTCGTCGATTCTTGACTCCGATGAGTGGTTTCTTGGCGGGGCGTCTTCCATTCAATCCACCAGCAATGAGAAGACGGGAGATGGTCATTCGGCTGACGTTCAGGTCGTCGCTGTCGCGGAATTCGGTGGCGATGTCCACAGCAGTCAAGGTGGGATCAGCACGAGATCGACGGAGGATGCGTCTATCCTGACGCAACGTAGTGGAACGAGGCCTACTACATCGCGGACTGTTCTCGACGGTCCCAGTCTTCTTATAACGTTGCAGGATAGCTGAAATGGACTGGTGTAGGATCTTCAGGGCCCTCGCAATGTCGGTGACGCGCATTCCGGATTCCATCATCTTCACGGCCGCCTGGCGAGCTCCAACAGGGATCTCCGCCTTTTTACCCATTTCTGAAAACCTAAGATTGACTTATTATCACATTACACATCACCAAACCCACAAAAATCACAAGAAAACATTAATACATGCAGCAAACAAATGGGTAATAATTGGCGACTCTTGAATATGGCCATTTCGAACGACAAATTCGCTCTGAGCGAAATACAAACTACGCAGCATTGTAACCCACAAATCAACACATATCATATCCCAAAATGACCCGATTTGGTCCAGCAGAAAAAAAATTTGGTTGAAAAAGTGTTTCGCCAAATACTTTTGTTAGCTACTGTACGTCCAGAATTGCTCGTCAGACTAAATCGGCTCTCATCCGTAAAGAGAACTCGACCCCATTGCTGATGTTCTTTTGTTCCTGGCACCACAGAAACCGCCGTCTCCGATGACCAGGCGTTCATGGCACTCACCCTACTGGTCGTCGTCCAAATAGACCACCTTTGTGCAGCCTCTTGGCCACGGTAAAACGCGATAACGGACGTCCAGTTGTCTGCTGCATGTGACTTGCGATTTCTCCCGCTGTCTGCCGTCTGTTTCTTCTCGCCTGTAGGACAATATACCGGTCGTCCGCCGCCGTGGTTGCTCGTGGACGACCACTGCTAAACTCTCGGAAAGCTGTTCCTGTCGTTTGAAATGCTCTCCAAGCTCGTGAAACGATGCTGTGAGCGATCCCGAACTCTTCGGCCACACTAGTCACACTTCGACCTTCTTCCAAATTCCAAATGACGCGACCTCGGGTAAAGTCATCCAGATGTCGTCTACTGGATTGCCTTTTGGCCATATCACACGGTGGCAACAACTCGACGTCGTTCAAACCGATGTACACCGTGCAATAGCTTTCACCGAAGTGCTGAGCGTACACCCCCCGTGTGCTTTATGCCCTTCCGCACCCCCCCCCTCTACGTCATGCTGCATATATGCATATGCCCTACTGTACCGGACCCTAGTTTATCTCCTGAGTGGTCTTTTCGTCCGTTCTGCCTGCTCGTTCCGCTGTTATGCTAGTTTCTCCTCTTCGTCCTTAATTTTTGCACACCAGTGTATATATTGCTTCGTTTCTGGGTTTGACGATCACATTGAGCAACTCTAAGGGCTATAAGCAGTCTCCCGTTCCGAATTTAGAGCCAGTAGTTTACAGAGAAGGGGAACAGCAAGCGCCATTAAATAAATATACCACCATTCCTTGTCTGGGACTCGATCTAGGCCCACTTGGATAAACGGTCAGAAGCCATCGCTTAAACCACTGCGTCATCCGGCGGCCGTGACGCGACTGTAGGGGCAACCGCCGCAAACGGTTCAAGACGTCCGGAGCAGTCTTTAAGAGAGAGATACATGCGTTCTTATATCGTTCGCAAAAAATCTCCAAACTGGATGTGTGGCAACAGGGAATCGAATCCCAAACTGCCGCCTACAACACAGACACGAAGCTGGAGATTATCCAATTGCGCCACACTGGTCGTACGCTTTCTTTACGAATTATAAAGAAAAGAAAAAAAGAACACATAAAGCACGAAATCTTCCCGATGAACAATCTGATTCAAACTTGCGAGGGAACCAACTAACAGAATTACAATATTGTGTTTTGGAATATCATGTCCATCTCACGCTATTGATTCCCTCCAAAAAACACTGATATTGCACAGGCCCTGTAAGTCAAGATCGTGAGGAGCAATTCTGATGACGTCTGATAATAAAAATCCTTACGTGATTCTAAGTCTGCAGTACTCACACACACAATTGTGACCACCTACCGAACAGTATGCAGGGCCGCATTTCGACGCGATATCTGGGATGGCATCGACTCCACCAGATAGAAAGTGTCCTCAGGTATTCTATACTAGGTAGACGGAACGACGTACTAGAGTTCGGCGTCGAAGCACTGCTGTGAACAGGCGAATCCTGCGTTCCGCTGCATCGCACAAAGGTTCCACAGGATTCAAATCTGGGAAGTTCGGCGGAAAGCACACGAAATGATCATAGAACCATTCCTGCAAAATTCGGGCCTTGTCATACCGAACGGTATGCTACTGAAAGAGCCCAGCGTCATCATATACAATCACCAGGAAGAGAAACACTTTGTCTAAAAGAATAGGATCTGTCGCTGAGGATGGGTTCAACGGAGATGACGGAACCTCATGGTGTCCATGAGAACAATTCCTATAAAACATTATAACAATACTACTGGCCTGTTTCCGCCCAACCATGTCGCATATTTGCAGCTATTCACCCACGCGGGAGTCGAATATAATGTACCCGTCCACTGGAATGCCAAAGCTGCGACCTGGATTTATGGGACGGGGCGACCCTATTTCCAATCGTTAAAATCTGTCAATCATGGTGTTCTCCTGTCCACTGAAAGTGAAGCTGTCATTGGCGATCCGTCAGCATGGATACCTGAACTGGCCGCTGATTAACTCCTTAGGCCCATTTCGCAAGAGCACCCACCGGATCGCGTGCTCGGTAACGCGCCTCCGTATAACCTGGTTGTAGTTTGTCGTTAACTGTGAGGGATTGTGCTTTGTCTGTTGTCCCCGAAAAGCACGTGCCAATCAGTATCTACCTCGACTACCAGTCAGTGGTCACTTCCCCTTTCCGGCATACTGTGTGGATGTTGGTCCCTCTTCGGACGATTCGCGTTATGCCTCCAGTAAGGCGGCCATCGAGTAGTCAATAATGTCTGCGATTGCTGAGTTTCTCTCCCCCTTTCTTCGTGCCGAAAGTGATTCCCTGTATAAACTCCTTCAAGTATTCCCCTATCCCCAGAGCACGGGTTTCGTCATGGCAAACTGGGACGCCCTGTGCATGTCAACGTATACACTGAAGTGCCAGAAAAACTGGTACAAACGAGCTTATGCAAAATACATAGCAACGTCACCTATGCGCGTACTCGGTTGCGTCCGCCAGTGCGTATATGAAGCGATAGACATCCTTGCCAGCTTCCATAGCTGTTTTCGGCATGAGAATGACAAGTAATAACGATTTAAGGATTTTCAATGCGGTGTCATAGTTGGCGCTCGTGAGATGGGCCATAATATTTCAGAGGTATAAACGAGGTTCGGAACTTCACGGACGACCATTGCAAGGGTGTACCGTGATTACAAGAATTCCGGCAAAACCTCCAACCTACGATACCAGTGTGGCCATAAAAAAGACATTAGGTGAACACACATCATCGGCTATCAAGAATCGTTTCACGCGATAGGCGTGCAACACTCTCGCAAGTATCATCGGAATTCAATGCTGGAGCCTCAACAAGCATCAGCGTCCGGACTGTGCAACGTACCCTACACGATATGGGCTTTAGGAGCCGACGCCCAACTCGAGTTCCCTTGATGGGTGCACGACACAGAGCTATGCGCCTCGCTTGGGCACGGCAACACCGCCACTGGACACTTGATGACTGAAACCAAGTAGCCTGGTCTGACGAGTCGCGTTTCCAAGTGTATCGGGCAGATCGAAGGATTCGTGTGTGGCACGAACTCCATGAAGCCATGGATCCTGCCTGTCAACAGGGAACTGTACCGGCTGGTAGGACGTCCGTAATCGTATGGGGTGTGTTTAGTTGGACTTCATTGGGACTCCTGGTACGTCTACAAACGTCTGTGACCGGACAACGCTATGTGCGCATCCTTTCTGACGAGGTACACCCGTTCATGTCCTGCATTCATGCTGATGGGTTGGGCCTGTTCCAACAGGCCAATGCACCTCCACACAAGTGTCTTGATGCCGCATTATGGTTAGAGGAACATTCATCTGAGTTCGGGGTGTTGCCATCCCACCCAAATCCCCAGATCTGAACGTGATAGAACACATTTGGGATGGCATGCAACGCGCTACCGAATACAGGAATCCAAGACCTCGGAATACACAGGAATTGTGGAACGCTCTGCAGGAAGTATGGTGTGCATTGTCTACAGCATATTTCCAGAAGCTAGTGGAGTCCATGCCCCGTCGTATTTCTGCAGTCCTGCGCTCACGTAGGGGACCTACCAAGTATTAGACTGGTGTACCAGTTTTTCTGGCACTACAGTTTATATTCCTCGCCGGTCGGTGACGACACTGTTACGCGTGAGACACGTTTGCGACAGGGGCGATTATAATGAAATAGCTTACATATAAATATATTTTGTTCCGAGACTAACGATCCGTGGGGCCATCTAAGGCAGTAAGAAGTCGCCTGTCTTTATATTTTATGGGAAGGGACAGAGTCAGCGTCGTAGAACAAACACACTATACCTTATTCGGTATTCGAAGCTCAACCTGATCCTGACAATTAGCCGGAAAGTCGCACCTTTGACTACTAGGCCGCCGAGCACCACAAAATCTTGCTCTGAAAAGCTTCAAGCCACGCTTATTGCAACTACAATTAGCAATAAAAATTACAATAGCTTTTTTTTTTTTTTTGATTGGAGGTTTAACGACCACCGTGAGCAACTCAATGGGCTATAAGCAGTCGCCCGTCCCTAATTTAGGGTCACTGGTTCCAGGGAAGGGAGAGAGCCAGTGCCGTAAGACAAACACAACATCCATGCCTCACCGGGATTCGAACCCGGACCCCGTTCGGACGAATGATCAGAGGCCAGCGCCTTAGACCACTGCGCCACCGGGGGGCGGCTTACAATAGCTATATCGAGTACATAAAAAACTTAACAACATATGTGATTTCAATGAAATCTCGTTCAAAAAGCCATGCGTGAATACAGCAGGCCGGATTTGTGATTTCAATGAAATCTCGTTCAAAAAGCCATGCGTGAATACAGCATGCCGCCCCGGTGGCGCAGTGGTCTAAGGCGATGGCCTCTGATCATTCGTCCGAAAGGGGTCCGGGTTCGAATCCCGGTGAGGCATGGATGTTGTGTTTGTCTTACGGCACTGGCTCTCTCCCTTCCCTGGAACCAGTGACCCTAAATTAGGGACGAGCGACTGCTTATAGCCCATTGAGTTGCTCACGGTGGTCGTTAATCCTCCAATCAAAAAAAAAAAAAAAAAAAGAATACAGCAGGGTGAGTCAAAGGTTCGTCTCGTTTTGAGCTACACATAATGATGTTGGGGCCCCATTCCTGTGTGAAACACAGGCCAGCATCGACTGGGTACCGCGATGAAGTGGAACGCACGAGGCTGATGACGTGCATTTGGCACGAAGCCAAACTGCGTTATAGGATGACAAGACGACGCAGGTCGATAAAAGTGCTGTTCAGGTGTTCCTACGCCATCATTGAAAAAAAAAAGAAAGGTTAAACACGGCAGCGGCGGTGAGAAAAATTTGTGCAGTTGAAAAGAGAGGAAACAGTGGACAGCAACACTGCACGAAAATGATTCCGGCGTTTTAATGCTTGGAACCAAGGGCGCGAAATTATAAGGCGCCCCGGTATAGCCAAAGTTTTGATAAATTTAAAACACTAAAATAGACGAAACCTTTTTTTAAAGCATTTCTAAAAATTATAAGATATTAAGGATTGATTGTATCAATTATTTGTGTTGTATTTTAGTATCTTGTATATTTACTAAAATGTTTGACAGCCTTGAAGGAGGTAAGGATTTTTCTTAGTCCCCCCCACCTAAAAGCACTGATATGGGCGCCACTGCTTGGAACACCAATCTTGAAGACGTTCCGAGATCAGGACGTCCAACGACCATCAACACCGGCATCTTAGTTAAAGCTGTGACACCGAACCCCGGTACCAGTACATGACAACCGGCAGCTGAACTAGGATCTTCCAGATCCCCATCGTCCGTCACCTGTACCAGCTGGGTTTCTCTTCTAGGTGCCATCGAATGGCTCCCCATGAATTAACACCCCGACAGGTGGAGCAACGTGTCGCTTCCTGTAGCAGAGTGCTGTCGAACTCACAGGACGATAGGTTTTGGAGTCGCATCGTCACAGGTGGCAAAAAAGTGGGTATTCCTACATTACCCTACTACTGGAAACCAGTGGCAAGAAGCATATGCAGTAGTGCAAATAGGGCGGCTCGAGAGGAAAGCCAGGCTATGCATTTGGTGGAATTGTGAGGGTCCGCTTGGAAGCAGTGTCTGAGGTCACGCCAGGAAGCACAGGCAGTAGTGCAAAGAAGGCAGTTCGAGAGTAAAGTCATGCTGTGCATTTGGTGGAACTGTGGGGGTTTCTCTACTCTGGGAACTCGTGCTGCAAGACGGACAGACTGTGGACGGAAATCTTTATGCCGAACCACTGCAGAGGGTCTATAATGATCTGCACTAATGCAGAGCTGTCCGCCGAAAATTACAGAATCTGGAAGGGGTTGAAATTCTGCCCTACCTTCTATGTAGTCCGGACTTTGTCTCATCCGACTACCACTTTCTTCACTCCATGGCCCGATTCCTACAAGGGTAGCACTTAACCTCAGTGATGGATGTAGAATCTGACATCAGAGAGTTTCTGTCCTTGAAACCTACCGAATGGAACCTCCGTGGGACCGTGGCTGTGGTAGAACGTTGGCAAAAGGCTAGAAAACAGCAGCCTGTACTTTGCAAAACGAGATGAGTTTGTATGGCTTTCTTGCATCATTAAAAGTTTAGCTGCAAATAGAGGACGAACTTTTGATACACCCTGATAAGATTAAGATCGTTGACATAGATTCGATTGAACACCACCACTGAGAACACTGTAAACATGCGATAAATCTACAGCGTGGGGGAAAGATTCTGACACGTATGCGAGACAGTCAAGTGAATTTCCCAGTGTTAATTTGAACAACATTAAAAAGGACGAATTACCTACAAATGACGTGTGCACATACGCAGCAACATTATGACCCATGTACGCGCTGAAACGGAATTTAAGCGTGTAGTAGATATGACCAAATAATAAATTTGCTTTCTCTGGAAGTATGCAGAACTCCTACAGCACTGAAAGTACGAATGCTACTAGACTACCGCGTACTTCATTTGAGTCGCACGTCGTTTATCAAGTGTGTGCCGCTCACTAAGTATTCATAGTCGCAAGCTAGTTTATCACCCACGAGAATATTTTGCGATTTTTAATACACTAGTACTCAAATTTAAAGTAGCAAACATGGGAAATGAAGGAAAATAGACACCAATGTGAAAAATGAAGTGAAAGTGGCATATGCTTGATGATGTACTATGTCACATCCTGGAACGAAACAAAGGAAGACTGTACATGCATGCAGACACAAGTTATGTGCCTGCATAACTAGAAGGAATGGAATGTGGCCCAAACCATCACTCCACCACCTCGGTATTGGTCCCTTTCCAAGTGACGGAGCCTTGTTTAACATTCTTCAATTTCTCTCTATATGAACGTCTGCCCAGAATCAGTTTGCAAGTACAATCTTGACACCTCAGTGAAAAGCATATTACACTGCTGGCCACCCAAAATGCAACACCAAGAAGGAAGCATCCGATTGGCCTGAAAGTCGCAGCATGCGTCGCCCGCGAGAGGACATGCAAACGATTAGCATCGCAAGGCATATGCAAATCATGTGCGCCCGGCACGCCACCGAGAAGCACTAAAAGAAGGGTGCAAAGAAGGCGGGGTGTAAGTAGTGGAAGTGTGTTGTGCTGCCGGACTTGTGCGTGGGAAGCTTCCCGATGCCTCGTCGTAGAATACGGCAGTCATTCCAGCACGTTTCGGAGTTCGACAGAGAATGAACAGTGGCTTATCGCAACAGCGGTTTATCGTACCGAGACATCGTCGCCCGTGTGGGACAACATCCAGCCACAGTGAGGCGAGTATGGATTCGGTGGGTGCAGGAGGGACGGACGGACCGACGTGAGGGAGTGCCGCAGCACACCACCGAACGGAGGACAGCCATGTTGTGCGGCGGGAATTGACGGCTCGCACCGCCACATCACGAACGTTAGCGCAGGAATTAGGGTGTGTTGCGCAACAACCTGTGTCAGCACGTACCGTTCGACGTCGTCTGCGGGAGCAGGGACTTGTCACACGGCGCCCATTGCTCCAATTACCATTGACGTTATACCACCGGCGAGTGCGGCGGCAGTGGGACGTTGAACGCGACACCTGGACTACGGAATGGCCCGACATTGTCTTCTCCGACGAATCCCGCTGCTGCCTGCAACATCATGATGGTCGGATCCACGTGTGGCGGCACCACGGCGAGAGACTGTATGACGCCTGCATTATGCATCGCCATACCGGTCAGTCGCCTAGCGTTATGGTTTGGGGCGTAATTGGATATGACACCCGCACCCCTCTGGTACGCATCGCCGGTACACTCAACAGCCACCGCTAGATCTCCGACGTTTTGGAGCCTGTAGTCTTCCCTTACCTGCAGTACCTGCCAGCGGCCACGTTTCAACAGGACATTGCGCGCCTGCACGTGGCACGTATCGTGCAACAATTCTTCATGGCCCACCAGGTGTCACTGCTGCCGTGGCCCACCTGTTATCCTGATATGTCGCCCATCGAACACGTCTGGTCGCTGATCGGCAACCGAGTGGCCCGGCAAGCACCACCCGCGGCTACGCCTGATGAACTTTGTCAACGTGTGGAAGCAGCCTGGAGCGACATACCCCAAGCCCACATCCAAAGCCTCTTTCGCTCGATGCCGCGGCGTGTAGCGGCCATTATTGCCAGCCACGGGGGCCAACCGAACTATTGCTGTCTGCGTGTTCCGCAAGTCGCATGGGCCTGTAAGCTCAATCGTTTCATCTTTGTATCTGTTGTTATGTGTCCAGTAAATCTGGCTTTGCTATCACGTGTCTTTCTTGGTGTTGCATTTTGGGTGGCCAGCAGTCTAGTTCCTTCTGGATAGGGATCAGTGTCTTCTTTCAATGGTCTTTGGGCTTTTGGACATGTGACAGCATTTGGAATGATTTCTTTGCACCACCCCAATGGTGATTTAATTTTTATGCTGCTTGCTTTGAGTTTGAGCATCAGTGTATTTTGTTAGATGAGGAACTTTTCGATTGATGTTTTAAATGATATTTCTGTGTCTCACTTGATACATCACAGCTCCTCACATGAATTGGAAATTTCGTGAATTTAAATTCCCACTGTATCGTTTCCAGATCACTTTTTTCTTCTTGATATCGGTATTTCAGGGAATATTTAGCCTCCAAATATTATATAATTTGATAACTGTTTTAGATTCCGTTGTGCGTGATTTACATCCATCTAAAACAATATTAACACTGTGGAAAACAAAGAAACGGGACTTTTAAGTGAGAAAGAGAAGTTCAGCGATTTCTACAGGTACCAAGCACATAGCTTGCCCGTTTCCTGAATTACAAATGTACGAAGACAGTGAAAAGTATCAGCAGGGATGTTCCAACCGGGGAGGCAAGGGGGGATGAGTTGCCCTCCCAGAATGGCGATACTAAAGGCGTAGTTCTGAGGGGCGCAAACTATAGAAATTCTCAACGTATGAATTAATTTACAGAAAATTACGACTGAAAAAGAAAGTAAATGCGTTTCAGCATTTTCTTTTTAAAGACTTTACTTAGCTCGTACAGTATTCTACGCAGAATACTGAGTATCCTATTCCTGATGTGTGGACCTCTCATACGCACAAAAGAAATTGTTCGAAACAGCGGAGGCGGCATATACACTATCTACCAACAAGTTATTGGACACCTGTGATAGCAAAGACAAACGAAGTTTTTTTTTGATTGGATGTTTATCGACCACCGTGAGCAACTCAATGGGCTATAAGCAGTCGCCCGTCCCTAATTTAGGGTAACTGGTTCCAGGGAAGGGAGAGAGCCAGTGCCACAAGACAAACACAACATCCATGCCTGACCGGGATTCGAACCCGGACCCCTTACGGACAAATGCTCAGAGGCCAGCGCCTTAGACCACTGCGTCACCGGGGCAGCACAAACGAAGTTTATTCACCTTCAATAGTTGGTGGATCCTCCACGAGCGGCGATTACAGCTGCGACCCTATGGGGCATACTCTCAACCAGGCGTTATACGACGGCTAGCGGTATTTTCTTCCACTCGGCTTGGAGAAGACAGGTCAGTTCCTTCACCGATTTCGGACCCTTAAGTCGACGCTCCAACTCGTCCCAGAGGTGCTCGATAGGGTTAAGGTCCGGGCTCTGCGCAGGCCAGTCCATTCGATTAACCCCATTGTCACCATACCAAGCCATGGTAGACCTCGTAACATGACAGGTGGCATTGTCATCCTCAAAGTAACATGGGTCCACCCCGTAAAACTGCCAAAACGTAGGAAGCGCATGGTCATCCAAAATGATGCAGTAGGTCTCGGCGTTGAGTCTACCAGGAATTGCGACCAAGGGTCCCGTGCCATACCAGGAGAAACACCCCCATAGCATAATTCCACCGCCGCCTAACTTCACAGTTGGCACAATACATTCCGGCAGGAGGCTTTCTCCAGGCAGACCCCAAACCCAGACCCTGCCATCCGAACGGTAGAGGGTGAACCTTGATTCGTCGCTCCAGAGAACCTGTTTCCACTGTTCAACGGTCCACTGTCGACGTTCTTTGCACCACGTTAGCCAAGCAACGCTATTGGACTTGGTGATCTAAGGCTTGTGGGCGGCAGCACGTCCATGATAACCGAGTAGATGGGCTTTTTTACGGATGGTATTCATCGAAAGAACACTCCCGAATGCCTGTTGAAACTCCTCGCGGATGTGGCCCATCGATTTGGTGCGGTTCTTCCGAATTTCTCTGGCCAGCACCCGTCGGTCTCTAACTCCCAGTTTTGTGGGTCTGCCGTGTCGGGGCACATTCCGACAGTCACCTCTCATCTTCCACTTGCTAATCATGTAGGCCACTGTCGATTTTGGGTACTTCAACTCGCTGGATATGTTACGTATGAATCGGCCATTTCTGTGATACCCGACGATTACACCTTTCTCGAAATCAGAGAGCTCCGAACTGCGTGGCATCTTGCATGCGACTGGTTGCGTTGTTGTTTCCCACACGATATTTAACGGCGGCGGCCATGACGTGTATCAGGACCGTAGATATCGTCGATTGCAGGGTTGTCCAATTACTTGTTGGTAGATAGTGTAGAACAATATGCCAAACTTCCGTAACCATTCCGAATACGTCATAGAGACGAAGAAGTAATTAATAAGTCACCTCTGTGATCTGTCGCAGAAAGCCTCTCTGAGCGTTTAACCTTGAACCGAATATTTCCTATCCCACCCCGAAAACGTCATCCTATTGTTATTTGCCTCCCAGGGTGATCGAGTGCTACGAGACGTTGGCTTCTATACTCCGAGTCAACCTAAGAGTGTAACCACTATGAAGGGTACGAAACAGCTACCTCCGCTACGAAAATTAGTCCCTAGCGTTTAGAGCGAAAAGCCATAGAATTATTGTTTAGAATCCATTTTTGTTTGCTCAACAGTTTGTCAGACAAAATTGCTATCTAAAAAGAAATTCCAGAAGTTAGAGCGCTTGTAGAAATAAATTTGTTCTGAGAAGTTGCTGAATCAAGAGCTTCGCACTTTCTGCTGTTACTGCCCACTTGGGATACAACTCGGACAGGGGGAAGAGGTGGAAGACCTCTCTCCCAAAGTTAACAACACAGAGACAATAAATTGACAATCGGGGAAACTCGAAGGATGCGTTACTTAAACAGGCAGTTGGGAAAGCAGTTCGGCCTCCACCAGATCCCCACTCACAATCCCCACTGCTTGTGAGATGTGTGGGCGGGAGGGAGGATCAGAAAGGAAACATTAGAAGAGCACATTAACGCGGATGGATACCGTTCTTGCGTATCACGACGAGTTGTGATCAGGCTCTCCCGCCTTTACTAATAGTACACTTTTAGGGTGAATTGGAGTATAGCCATTATTCTGAAATGGGTTCACGTTCGAATTCCAGGTGAGGCAAGGATGGTGTGTTTATCTAACGACACTGGCTCTCTTCCTTCTCTGGAAACAGTAGTTCTAAATAAGGAACGAGAGACTGTTTATAGCCGATTGAATTGCTCACGGTGATCGCTAAACCCCCAATCTAACAAACAAATTGTTACGTTAACTATTTAAAACTCATTCGTTCCGTGCTGGTTCATTTTTCATTCTGCATTTATGCCAAGTGCTGTGTTGCCGGCGAACACAGAACGTTACACTTGATATTTACACAAGTTAGCTTTTGGGTATTTACCTAGTTTTCACATTTTTAGTAAAATAATATCACAGATCCTAAGCGTGATTTTCGAACGATCATTACAGAGGTATGAGAAAGTAAACACTGCGTACTATTTGACTGAAAGTAAGGAATGTTTGAACACGAATGGGAGTAATTTCAATTCTCGCCGAGCCAGATAAGAAAAGCTTGCTCTGACATGAGTGTCGGCATTACCAAATGCAGAATACCTTTGTTTATACATAGTAAATACTGTATCTATAATTCTGTTTTCTTGGACAAGGTTGTCAAGTGACAAACAAAAGGACTGACATATTTTTGAGTATGACATACGTATTTATTTGTTTCCGGAATCCACTGACAAAAGAAATCGAAAATTATTACACGCAGCATTAAGGCGTTAAGTACTTTGTATACCATCGTTCTAAGAGGATTACCACACTTCTTCTACGCCCTGAATTATCCAAAATATCAAGATAAACAACATAATTTCTGCCTTTTATGTGAGCTACTGTCAATCATGTTCTGGTCTCTGGGATTCGCTTTTCAGTTTTGTCTAATCCGCTTACGACGACGTATTTTCTATTATTGACTTTAGATTTATTAATTACGAAGTTCTATAAATGTCATTCTTTTATCATTTTGTACTTTGTTGCCAGAGTGACAGGAGCTTTGTAGACTTCAGAACTGAAATTTTCTAAAGATAGCGAAGACTAATAAGCTGATGTCAACATAATATAACGCATAGCAAAATACACTCACGAACAATGAAATTTGCGCACCAAGAAGGAAGCATCGGATTGAACTGAAATCTTATGGACGTATTTTATCAGATGAATGATACACATGATGGCAAAAACACAGCTGCAGGAAAATTACAGAGGGATCTGTGGCACGCAGTCTGGTCATCTTAAATAGCGCGTTGCACCACCTCGTGCAGCAATACATGCTGCAATACGGTCCGTCTTGGAGGCGAACAGACGCCAGATGTTGTCCTGCGGCAGCATAGCCCACGCGTGTTGGATGGTGTGCTTCAAATCCTGGATTGTGACGTTGACCCGGGGACCTCCACACCCGGACACGATGATCATCTGTCCCCAAAACGAAGTGGCACTCATCGCTAAACACATGTCGCCAGTCTGTGGCGTTCCACGTCGCTCTGGCCTGGCACCACTGTACATGGAGCCGGCGGTGTTCCGGTGTGAATGGCAGCACACGTAAGGGCCACTGGGATCGCAGATTCACTTCCGCGAGGCGTCGAGAAATGGTTCGTGGGCACAAAAGAACAGCTACATCTGTCTGTATAGTGGACCGTGTCCACGAGGGATCCGTTCGTGCCTGGCTTACGATCCGTCGAACCTCTCTACCGGTGGTCCTTCCGGAGCTGCTTCGCCGTGTGGTAGTGCCGTCACGTGTCCACTGCTCCCAACACAGTCGGACGGTATGGTCAGAACGATCCACGTGACGGGCTATACGGCACGCTGACTAACCTGCGGTTTTCAGCCCGATGATCAGGCCTCTCTCAAAGTCCGTAAGTTACGTAAATCGACGTCTATGGCGTCTACCCGGCATTCCTGTCACTTTGTACTCTTATTTGCGTCGGCCGGGGCTTTTCGCATTCATGGGGCATCGACAACATGCCAGTGTATAAGGCTGCCGGTCAGCGTTTGCAGCGCCACCACAGGGTGTGCGGTCATGCGCAATCACACCAAACGAGGATCATTTGCCTACCAGTACGCACTCTAGCTTTATCCAAAGTTTCGCGGTTGTAGCATGTTTTCTTCTAGGGACGCAAAGTTCATTGTCCGTGAGTGTATTAGGACAAACTCCAGCACGTCCTGATCCTATGTTTCCATCCATTTTGTGGCTTTTAATTGATAAATGACGGGAATATAAAGAACAGGATATATCTCAAGAAACACCTTATCAAGAATCACAGAAGATTCACATTCATACTTTCAATGTTGCCAGTTAGTGAACCTCCCTGAACGACATGCAAGACTGTGCACCCATATAACATTATGCCTCCACAAACCATGATTCCTCCTTTTTTAAATCTGTGGCTTTCTAGGATGTTGCTGGGGACATCTCTTGTCTTCGGCTCTCTCCAGATAACAATACGTCTAGAATCGCAAGCAAAATCGAGATTCATCGGTGAAGAGAACTCGGCCCCAGTCAGTGGGACTCCAGTTGCAATGCTTTCTACACAATTTCAAACGTGCGCACCTACCTGTTGAAGTGAGAGGAACACAAAACATCGGTCGTTTCGCGTAGAGGCCCTTCTCCTGCAGGCTAGTATGGTCAGTTAACCTGGTTATATGCGCCCCTATAGATGCACCAAGCTCTCGGGCAATCTACCGTGCTGTCAATCCTTCTGTTTCTCTTCGCTATTAAAGCTAGGAATCGGTCCTCTGACGTGGCTGTGGCCCGTGGACGGCCTTGTCCTGGACGATGGGATACTCCCCCTGTCATTCTAAACTGTTTCCTCAGTCTCGAGAGAACATTTTGGGGTATATGTAGCGCACGGGATACCTCCGGCTGACTCGGTCCGACTTCCATTCCACCAATCGCCCTCCATTTTTCACAATCATTCAGATAATTTCTTCTTGACATATTCGAACGTGCACTAATCTGACTTTATCCGCATTAAATGATCCAACATCCAAAACCACAGTTATAAGTGCTTCAGATCCGCCCTTTAGGTATGCGGACCGCGGATGGCCTAGTGGTCAACGTTCGTGACTGCAACAGAGAAACCTCCTCAGGTACAAGCGCTCGAACTACAGGATCCCCGGTAATAAATAAGGGCGTCTTCCTCCCCCTTTCTACCTCGCTTCCATGTCACTTTCTTATCGGGCACTCTACCCCAAATCTCCTAGCTCCCTATTTCTAAGGGTTGTAAAATTTAAGACCTGGGGTCAGACACTCTCTTTCTAAAATCCTCTACATATGATCTGATCTGATCCTCTTGATATGTTCTCTGCTAATGAGTGCCTAATTAGCATATTCTTATTTGCGCAGGCAACTTTGAAATCTTGCGTTGGATAAAGCATGCCAAGACTAACGTTTCCGTCAAAATGCATTCAACTCCGTCAGGTGAAACGCGAGTTTTGACTTTTTTTTACCGATTTTCTTTTAATTTTTCACTACAGTGTATATTGCAAATAGAAATATGTACTTCGGTCTCCTAGTGGCAAAACTGTGCGCCATGAAAAATCAAAATATTTTTTTGTTATAAATGCTGTACGACTAGAAAAGGATTTTTAAAATCGGGCATTTAGACGCAGAGATATAGAGCGGGGAATGCAGTATGAGTTTACGCTCTCTAGCGAGAAAACTGTACCTTATTTAAATAAAAAAAACCGTACGCAAAATGTACTTCATGGTAGAGAGTATCGGAGAAAAATTATTTCAGTCGCAATTTAAGAATGAATTACATGGAATAAAAATGTATTTTGAATTCAATAAACATCCCTAAGCGCTGCGTTATGCATGGGGAAAAAGACCAAACGGAAAAGATTATCTTTCTCACAGTTCATACTTCTCAATGAAAAAAAGGACATGGGGTTACAGACCGGATGGACGAACATAGCGATAACGCAAGCCCTTTTTTTAAAAAAAAATACTCGCCAAAAAATGCCTTGAAATCTGTGCAGTATGTTGTTTTACTGTAGCTTACTCTTCACGAAAACCAAATATAGTAAAGTTTCTGAAGTTAACCCCTATAACGAAGTAAATTTCTCCCTCATTTTTGGTCTACGCCGGGATTCGAACCCGAGGCCGCTTATTCCGGAACAAGTCGCTCTACCAACTGAGCTACGCAGACATTTGTTCTGTTTGCTATGTGCCTTTATGTCGTGTGCGTCCTGCTGGCAGGTACGTCACATCTCCCCCCCCCGAAAGAGGGCCGGGGCCATGGCCCACGGATCAGCCGTGACCATGAATCGTTGCAGGCAGCCATCCACTGTAGAACGTGCACTTGAGAACTCCCAGTCAATCTGCTGCGTGGAATGCAACATCACACATTTTTATTTTTCGAAGCGCTGGAGAAGGAATTCTCTGATTTTTCCTGTCTCGCGGTGTGGAAATAACATCACACCAATGCGAGATTTTGAACGGCCGGGTCATCCGGATAGTTCGGGCGCCATTATAACGAAGTAAATTTCTCCGTCATTTTTGGTCTACGGCGGGATTCGAACCCGAGGCCGCTTATTCCGGAACAAGTCGCTCTACCAACTGAGCTACGCAGACATTTGTTCTGTTTGCTATGTGCCTTTATGTCGTGTGCGTCCTGCTGGCAGGTACGTCACATCTCCCCCCACCGGAAGAGGGCCGGGGGCATGGCCCACGGGTCAGCCGTGACTATGAATCGTTGCAGGCAGCCATCCACTGTAGAACGTACACTTGAGAACTCCAAGTCAATCTGCTGTGTGGAATGCAACATCACACATTTTTATTTTTCGAAGCGCTGGAGAAGGAATTCTCTGATTTTTCCTGTCTCGCGGTGTGGAAATAACATCACACCAATGCGAGATTTTGAACGGCCGGGTCATCCGGATAGTTCGGGCGCCATTATACCGAAGTAAATTTCTTCGTCATTTTTGGTCTACGCCGGGATTCGAACCCGAGGCCGCTTATTCCGGAACAAGTCGCTCTACCAACTGAGCTACGCAGACATTTGTTCTGTTTGCTATGTGCCTTTATGTCGTGTGCGTCCTGCTGGCAGGTACGTCACATCTCCCCCCGGAAGAGGGCCGGGGGCATGGCCCACGGGTCAGCCGTGACTATGAATCGTTGCAGGCAGCCATCCACTGTAGAACGTACACTTGAGAACTCCCAGTCAATCTGCTGTGTGGAACGCAACATCACACATTTTTATTTTTCGAAGCGCTGGAGAAGGAATTCTCTGATTTTTCCTGTTTCGCGGTGTGGAAATAACATCACACCAATGCGAGATTTTGAACGGCCGGGTCATCCGGATAGTTCGGGCGCCATTATAACGAAGTAAATTTCTTCGTCATTTTTGGTCTACGCCGGGATTCGAACCCGAGGCCGCTTATTCCGGAACAAGTCGCTCTACCAACTGAGCTACGCAGACATTTGTTCTGTTTGCTATGTGCCTTTATGTCGTGTGCGTCCTGCTGGCAGGTACGTCACATCTCCCCCCCGGAAGAGGGCCGGGGCATGGCCCACGGGTCAGCCGTGACCATGAATCGTTGCAGGCAGCCATCCACTGTAGAACGTACACTTGAGAACTCCCAGTCAATCTGCTGTGTGTAATGCAACATCACACATTTTTATTTTCGAAGCGCTGGAGAAGGAATTCTCTGATTTTTCCTGTCTCACGGTGTGGAAATAACATCACACCAATGCGAGATTTTGAACGGCCGGGTCATCCGGATAGTGCGGGCGCCATTATAACGAAGTAAATTTCTCCGTCATTTTTGGTCTACGCCGGGATTCGAACCCGAGGCCGCTTATTCCGGAACAAGTCGCTCTACCAACTGAGCTACGCAGACATTTGTTCTGTTTGCTATGTGCCTTTATGTCGTGTGCGTCCTGCTGGCAGGTACGTCACACCCCGTAAGTCAAAAAGTGAAACTAAAACGTTAAGAGAATACTGACTGCCCTTTGAAGTCTTGCGGAAGGAAAATGAATTGAGTAATATATCAAAATAAAGACAGATATCACCGAAGAAATAATTATTGCTCCTTGACACAAACCGAGAATTTGCATCTAGAGATGATGGATTGAAAGCTTCAACGAAATGGGGTGGAGCAGCGGTGAAGTCTGCGTCATCATATCTACTCCCCGGCTATGATTTATCAAGTGTCCTGACTTTCAATTAATTTGTAAGTAGAAAATATCTGTAAAGCGCAAAAGTAAAGATGGAGACAATGTTTGATGTAGATTTCAGATGCTTTTTCTATCCAAAAAAGATTCTTGTGTTCAAGTTCGAACTAAGAATTGCAATGAGTATCGTTGAGCAAAGACTTCATAATAAGATGGGCGTTGTTCTCTGATTTAAATCAAAGTTAGCAAAATGACAGCTCGGTTTCTAGCCAAGAGGAACGTAACTCCTTCATAAAAGAAAATGACAAGTCCACAAGCCGTATGCAAAACACTTCACTTCCGCACACCCCACCTCCGCCGAAGAAAAAAGTACACGCTTTTGCATGCTATTAAGGAATATTACAAACGGAACAAACTGATAATTTACTATACAGATTACCGCTACCGCCTATTATGTTGGTTGGTTGGTTGGTTGATTGAATTTAATGGCGCAAGCGCCATGGTTAGCCAAAATGCGCCAAACAAAAGACATCAAAACGAAACAAAATTAATAAAAAACGAACACAAGGTTAAAAACAGGCTGATGCGGTAAAAATGAAATATGAGAGTGAACAAGTTAAAATCTAGATGAGTTTAAAAAAGTCAATGTCCTGTAAAAATGAAAACACTGCTCTCGTGTCGCGGGCGTCGCCGAGAATAGTTTGCAGCGTAGCTGCTCCTTCGTCCAACAGATGAGAGTGAAAATGACGAAAACGATGATCACAAAAATGAACACAAGTACACAAAACATGAAGGACAGTGAGACGACAGTTGCACGCCTCACACACCGGAACACTCTCGCCACACAGCAAAAAGCGGTGAGTAAAACGACAGTGCCCAATGCGGAGACGTGCAAGAACAACTTCCTCACGACGGTTCTTCCGCAAACTAGACTTCCATAGTCCGATCTGTGGTTTGATAGAATGCAGCTTATTGCTGCCCTGCTGAGACCACAGGGACTGCCACTAGTCCAGGAGAAATGTCCGGATCAAAGGTCAAAAATCATGGAACGACAGTGGCAGCCGAGCTGGCGACATGGAGGAAACAGACCTGGCAGAGAGATCTGCCAGCTCGTTAACCCGGATCCCAACATGGCCAGGAACCCAACAGAATCGAACCAGGAAGCCATCACCCTCCAAAGTTCCAAGAAGACGACGGACATCACGGATAACAGGTGAGTCCGTGTCCTCTGGAGAAGATAAAACTTGGATGACGGACTGGGAATCGGAGCAAATCATAGCGCGACGATGAGATCTAGACTGTATGTGACACAAAGCGAGGTGTACCTCGCGCATCTCTGCCGAAAAGACGGTGGATTCAGGCGGAAGCCTCTCAGCATGGGAGGCATCGCCACACACGAAAGCGGATCCAACAACCTCACCGGATTTCGACCCGTCAGTAAATACAGGCACGAAATCCGGGAAGAGAGACTGTTTCTCGGCAAAAGAGCTGCTGGTACACCAGAGCAGGAGTGGAAGACTTTGGCCACACACAAAGGGAAAGGTCAGCCGTTGCTTGAACCGGCTGCCAAGGCGGTTCATTGTAGAACCGGGTCAAACCAATCCTTGACAAGTCTAGACCAGCATCGCGCACCATATGTTACTCGGAGATGGAGTCAAGTTAAACTGTTAAAATATTGTAACTCGTACGCGTATATTATATGATCCCGACTCCACCCAAACCTTCCCAGCCTAACGCGGACCGTACTGCCTTGAACTATGGATAAACGTTAATGCGCCATTATGTGCAATCACGTGCATCCAAGCTAGCCGGCAAACAGATTCTACGAAATAACGTTACAATTTCAGTTGTTCCGGTGGTATGAAACGTAATATTGTATCTAATGTATTTACGTATACAGGGTGATCGTAAACTCCTTCAACAAAACAAACGGGGTGATAGTACACATCAAGACGAACAATATTTGCAATGGAACCTAGGGCCGCATTACACTCCTAGTGATAGAAAAGAGCACGTTCGAAAAACGTCCAGCAGGCACACGCAGTTCCAACCAGTGCATGAGAAGCACAAGATGCAAATCAGGTGCGCTGAACACGTGCGTAGACGATGAGGAGCAAACATTTTTTTTTTTTTTTTTTTTGAATGGAGGTTTAACGACCACCGTGAGCAACTCAATGGCTATAAGCAGTCGCCCGTCCCTAATTTAGGGTCACTGGTTCCAGGGAAGGGAGAGAGCCAGTGCCGTAAGACAAACACAACATCCATGCCTGACCGGGATTCGAACCCGGACCCCTTACGGACGAATGATCAGAGACCAACGCCTTAGACCACTGCGCCACCGGGGCGGCGAGCAAACATTTAAAAACGCAGCCGAACCCATTCAGCGATATCACCGTGCGAACAACACATGATAATTTACGTATACGTCTGACCGGCGCAGCGTACCGTGTGTTCCTAGAGCAAGTGCTTCCCAGTACGTTGCACTATGTTCCGCTCACTACACGGAGGGACATGTGGTTTATGCATGATGGGGCCCCACCACACTTTGCCACCGAGGTCCGATACTTCCTAAGTGTGACATATCCCGGGCGGTGGATTGGACGCGGTGGCCTCCACGCTCCCCGGACCTTATTACACTGGACATCTTCTTCTGGGGGCACATGAAAACATTGGTGTACGAGACACCTGTGGACTCCCTGGAAGATCTCGTCGCGCGAATCACTGTTGCTGCTGACAGGATCAACAACAAATCGGGAGTCTACGAGAGGGTGCGACAGTCCTTCATTCGCCGGTGTGGGCTGTGCAACGACGCCCTTGGACGCCAGTTTGAGCAGCTCCTTACAGTCTTTCTCTGATGTGATTGGAATTCCGCAACTAGTAAATTAGGTCTCTTTGTTTACACTGTTGAAGACTCAACGTGGATATGTAACTTTACTCTTTTCTGGCACTAGGAGTGGAATGCGGCCCTAGGTTCCATTGCAAATATTGTTCGTCTTGATGTGTACTATCACCCCTCTTGTTTGGTGGAAGGAGTTTACAATCACCTTGTATATCAATCAACACTGGCATGCAAAAATTAAGAACGAGACTGTTTTTCGAATGTAACGTCGTGCAGAAGTACTCCACATCGACTCAAATCATACCATAAGATCCCCAAGATGTAAGAATATGGGACAAGTGAGCAAAACCGCCCAAACAAGGAATCCAAAGGATACAAAAGCACTTTATTGAAAAGCTAGCTTCGAGTACAACTGGACAGAAGACAGAAACGTCCATGTGACAGGCGGCTGCCAAGAAAAATCCAGTCTTTAGTAGGGGATATGATCACCCCTGACTTCGTTGCATGATTTACAACGTCTGTCCATGCTGAGGACGAGGTTGTCAAGGAGCTGTTGAGGCATCGCAGCCCATTCCTCTTGTAGCGCCAATCGCAGCTGCGGAATCGTTGCTGATAGCTGGTGACGTGCTGCTAAGCGTCTCCTGAGAAAGTCCCACACGTCTTCAACTGGATTTAGGTCCAGGGATCTTGCGGGCCAATCCATGCGTTGAATATCTTCACTTTCCAACAGCTCTGCGACCGCCACTGTACGATGAGGTGTAGCGTTGTCGTCCATGAAGAGGAACTCAGGACCCACAGCACCTCTAAACAGACGCACGTGAGGCAGAAGAACCTCGGTACAATAGCGGACACCAGTGACTGAACCTCCATGTAAGATGTGGAGGTCAGCACGGCTACCAAGCATGAAACCGCTCCAAACGAGAACTCCGCTACTTCCAAACCGGTCCCTTTCGACTATGTTGGATGTGTGATTGCGTGTTCCTTGCTCTTTCCAGATGTGTATACGTCCAGAATCGCTTGTCAGACTAAATCGGCTCTCATCCGTAAAGAGAACTCGACCCCATTGCTGATGTGTCCAGTTCTTGTGTTCCTGGCACCACAGAAACCGCCGTCTCCGATGAGCAGGCGTTAATGGCGCACACCGTACTGGTCGTCGTGCAAATAGACCACCTTTGTGCAGCCTCCTGGCGACGGTAAAACGCGATAACGGACGTCCAGTTGTCTGTTGCATGTGCCTTCCGATTTCTGTCTACCGTCTGTCTCTTCTCGCCTGTAGGAAAATATCCCGGTCGTCCGCCGCCGTGGTCACTCGTGGACGACCACTGCTAAACTCTCGGACAGCTGTTCCTGTCGTGTGAAATGCTCTCCAAGCTCGTGAAACGATGCTGTGAGCGATCCCGAACTCCTCGGCCACACTAGTCACACTTCGACCTTCTTCCAACTTCCCAATGACGCGACCTCGGGTAAAGTCATCCAGATGTTGTCTACTGGATTGCCTGTTGGCCATATCACACGGTGGCAGCAACTCGACGTCATTCAAACCGATGTACACCGTGCAATAGCTTTCACCGAATTGCTGAGCGTACACCACCCGTGTGCTTTATACCCTTCCGACACTCCCCCCCCCCCCACGTCATGCTGAATATATGGGCATGCCCTATCGTACCGGACCATAGTCTATCTCCTAAGTGGTCTTTCGGTCCGTTCTGCCAGCTCGTTCCGCTGTTATGCTAATTTCTCCTCTTCGTCCTTAATTTTTGCACACCAGTGTACCTACTGTTTTACATACGGAACTACTGAAATAATAGTAAATGGCATAACGCACTGCATCAACCCTTTAATCAGCTCAAACGAATTAACTCGGGGTTAGCAAAATGGGCAGAAATCACGAATATATATGCTGTCTAAAAAATGGACCGAACGCGGCTGGAACGCGTGAACCTGCGCATCAGAAAACATTGTTTTCCCCTAAGTTTTGTTGATCAAAGTGGTCATTTAGCGAGATGATTGACACTAATCCTTTCTCACTGATGATCTGCTAAAATGGTGACGATCCTAATAAAAGAAACAGAATTTTCAGACTTGTTTCCGCCCAGTGGCATCACGTCCGTGTCAGAAGAACTAGCCTTTCCCATCAAGCCTTGGGTGATGCAGTAGAGACTAAAGGACCCGAAGAAAGTGTTTATTACCATTTACAGATTTACGGTCGGTACTACTGAAATGAGAGGGGGTAAAGGAATTATCTTGCCATAGCTTTCGTAAAATCCGGCCGTTATGTGAACATTTCTGTATGGGGAAACGAGTTTAATAGGAAATGGTTCTCGATGCGAGTAAGAGAGATAGCAACACAGAAACGAAGCAACCGCAGGGATTCATTCGAAACCCGCCATAGTGAAGGTTTGCGGGAATGGTCCGAAAAATTACAGCCATTCACTCAATTTACCGTTGCGGGGAAAACCACTGGTGGTTGACGGTCGAAGTGAACACCGGTTTCCACGTGCTCCCCGGGAAAACAGATAGCGGATGATCCCTTAATAAACGGCAGATTGCAAACTGGGTGCGCAGTGAAACGTTTACCAGCACACAATTCATAAGAAGGTCTTGCGGCTGTGACAAAGGAGTCGGTGGGCATTTCTTGTGCCCATGTTGACTGACAGTTATCGACAGCTACCCCTGACGTGAGCGCGAGAGCATTGTCACTTCGCGGCTGGAAAAGTGTCGTTTGTTCAGATGAGTCCAGGTTTCAGCTCTAACATGTCGATGAATGGGACCGTATTCGACGCAGCGTGGATGAACAGTTTCAACCAGACTGCGCCGTTGGAAGGAGACAGGCCGCAGCCGAGGATTTTATGGTATGAGGATTTTCTGACGTGCATCACTGGGTTCCCTCATCCCGTTTAACACGCTCTCACAGCCAAATCCGTCACAAAAAATTTTAGAGAATTATGTACAGGATATTAGGAAGGTAGTAGTGTCTTATTCCAGGTTTTAAACAACCCTTAGAAGTAGGAAGCTAGGATATTTGAGCGAGAGTGTCCGACAGGAAAGTCACAAGGAAGCGAGATAGAAAGGGGGAGGAATACACCCGTATTTATAACCCGGGCCAGTACCCTGGGTCCGACGCCTTTCATCCCAAGCACGGAAGATATTCAGTGGTTCGAGTTTTCGTACCTGCCTGGGATCGGTCCTGATACTTTTCAGTGGCAGTCAAGAACGCTGACTACTACGTCATCCGCGGCTCCAAATCCTACATAGGTATCAAGTGTTGACTTATACACTGGCGGAAAGTGAAAAAAGAACACCAAGAAGGAGACGTCTGATACCAACGAAATTTATACAGCATAATAACGGAATACAGAGGATAACGTGATCAAAACATTATTGCAAAATACAGCTGTATTTGCTGGTAAACTGAAAAATAACATTTCCATGTAACATGGTTAGTACGAGGTTGAACCGCCATGAACTGCGTACTGTGCAATTCTGGCATGGAGTCTGTCGTACAGATGTTGGATGTAAGTTTGGGGTATTTTAGTTCCAAGTATCCTCAACCTGAACGCGTAAATCGGGGATGGTCGTGGCATGCCGTGGAGTCCGGATAAAACGTTGTCCCATAAAATCCCACACGTGCTCAATGGAGGGCAAATCCGGTGAACGTGCAGACCATGGAAGTTGTCTCACACCCTGAAGTGCATGTTGCGTTGCACATGCGGTGTGTGGGCGTGCGTTATCTTGCTGGAAAACTCCCCGATGGACCGACCTTACAAATGGCACAACAACGGGCTGAATGATGTTGTTGATGTAGGAGGTGCTGTTTAACGTACCCGGTACAAACACTAGTTGTGTACGGGAGTGATAGCTGATCGCTCCCCACACCAGGAGACCAGGTGTATGCCCTGTGTGTCGCTGGCGGATGCAAGAAGGGTGGAGACGCTCCCCTGTGCGTCTGCGAACACGCATACGGCCATCGGAGGCTCCCAAGCAGAATCTGCTTTCATTGCTGAACACGACAGATCGCCATTGTGTTCTCCAGTGCAGACGTTGGCGACACCACTGCAGCCGTTCCTGACGGTGGGCTGGAGTCAGAGGTACGCATGCCAGAGGCACACGTGCACGTAGTCCTGCATCCAGTAGACGGCTGCGGATTGTTCGCACAGTCACCTCAGGTGCAACGGCAGCTCGGATTTGCGTCGCAGTGGATGTTCTGCTTGACAACGCCGCTCTTCTTATGCGTCGATCGGTCCGCTCATCAGTCCATCTGTGACTCCCGGTTCCACGTCTTCTCGTGTGGGAATGTTCCTCGGACCATCTACGCCACCATCGTACCACCACCGATACTTCCCGTCCAATTCGCTCCGCAATACGACGATACGACCACCCGGCCTCGCGGAGTCCGACTAGACGACCTCGTTCAAAGTCCGATAACTTCTGAAATCGTACACGTCTTCCATGTCCATGCATTTCAACTTCTTCAGGGTCTTTGCACGTGTCCGTACGCCGACGACTGATTACATTCACTTCGCCGTACTCCTTAAATACCACCGACGATAATTTGCATATTATGCCGTGCTGTGGCGTAAGCGCTCACCGGTTGGTCCCGAAATTAACATCACAGCTACGTAAACTCTACCCCATTAACATATGTAAATTTCATGATCGTCCGCCAATTCCTTCTTGGTGTTCTTTTTTCACTTTCCGCCAGTGTATGATGACCGTGTATTCCGATGGTACCACGCTCTTTTAGAAAGACAACGCCGTCTGCCAAAAGACTCATATTGCGCGGGAATGGTTGTGGGATCATGTCTAAGGATTTTATGTACTCCTGTAAATTCCATTGAACATTTGCGGGATGTAGTGTAACGCAGCATGCACGGCTGTCCAAGCCGGTGTTTCGTTCCGTCAGCGAACTCCGCGACGTCGCACTCTCCAGCTGATACAGAACTTCTTGGGGATACCATCCGCGATCTATACTCCAAGTCATCTTAAGCATGTAACTCTTGTAGGAGATAAGAACCAACTACCTCCGCTACGAAAAGTAGTTCCTTCCGTTTCGAGCAAAAAGCAACAGAGTCATTGCTCAGATTCGTCATTTGTGTATACTCAGCTGTCAATCAGACAAAGTTGCTAATTAAGACAAAGTTTTCGAAATAATAGAGCTTTTTAGAACTGAGAACTTAATCAAGAGCTTCACACTTTCGGTCTCTGACTGTCCAGCTGGGAAATGTAATTTTAAGAGTTAGGAGTCGAGGTGGAGGGGATAGAAGACGTCTACCATCATTCACAATAAATGAACAATAAATTGACAATTTGGGAAATCCGTCGGGGACGTATTTAAGCAGCCGTAGGGAAAATATTTCTTCGAAGTACGAACGTAAATAAGAGAGTCATTTACGTCCGTAAATGACCCCCTCATTAAAAATTCATATCATTATCTGTCAAGCATTATTTCCCCTCATTGCGGGAGTAATGCTTGACAGTAAGGACACAGAGGGAGTGGAGAGTGACGCGGATTGATGCCGTTCTTACGTTCCCCCGGAGGGGCTGTGAGTCCGCTGCTATACCTTCCACAATAGTACACTCTTAAATTGACTTGGAGTGTAGTAGAGTCCACCGAGTGCAACCAGTTATCGCGACAAAAGGCAGTCCAACACACCACTAGGTAGATGGTCACAACACTGTGGCTCCTAAGTGTATGTATTATGCTTTGTTAAACATCAGATTTCACAAATACAGTAGAGTCTCGAAAACTCGGCCTAATGTGGACCGAAGGGTGGCCGAGTTTGTGAAAATGCCGGGTTATCGGGAATGGGGTTAAAAAAGAATAAGTAAGAGTGTTTTCTCAAAAAATACAGTGTATACTGTACTGTACTTGTATGTATTGGTTGCTAGAGAATATAAACTGCCCAAATACCCTTAAACAAAGGAAAAGTACATACTTTATGAAGGCATAGAGCCTTTACTACATGAAAATGAAAATGAATGAATATGTACACAATGTACAGTAATTTACCTGATATGTAAGACAGACCTAAGAAAAAACTGGCTACTTTTTGTTAAAGAAATGCGTAATGTCTTGTTTTCCGCACTGCACTCTGCGTTTTGCTGCTTCATCACGAAGACGACGAAGGAACAGTAAGTCCATTACCGACGCACCTTGTTGTTCAAAATACTGAAGGGCAGTTTCGACAGCCTTTAGTCCCTCACTATGTGATATTCTAGGGGCTTGTACGGTGGAGTTCTCAACGTCAACGTCTTCATCATTTTCCGGCATTTCTTCTGTAACTGTGACAGCAGCAATAATTTCTGCATCGGGCATAATGTCTTGCTCGGTATCATTGTGGAACCATTGTTCGACGTCATTTTCATCGGCTTTTGCACATCCAGGAACTCTTTTCAGGAGGTCGAGTAAGTTTACGTTTTCTGCATTTTCATGTTCAACGAACTCATTTCCCTCGTTATCAAGGAGTTTTCGCCACGAAAGAACTAGTGTTAATGACTCTAACTCGTTCCAGCCGTCCGCCACACATCCAACAACATCCAATAGGTTAATTTTCTTTAAGTTCTGGATAAGACCTTGACCATCATCGTTTGCCGAAAGAAGGGAGGATAACAGCTTGCGCCTATATCTTCTCTTGAGACTAACAAAAACTCCTTGGTCCATTGGCTGGCCTAACGCTGTGACATTGGGTGGTAAAAACATTGCTCGTATGTCCCCATTTTTTAATTCTTCAATGTCTGGGTGCGAAGACGCGTTGTCCAAAATCAGAACAGCCTTCCTTGGCAGGTTTTTAGATTTTAAAAAGTGCTGAACCGATGGAACAAATACTTCATGGAACCATTCTTTGAAAATTGCACAGCTCATCCAGGCATGTGACTGGTTTCGGTACCAAACGGAAAGTTTATCCATTTCAATGTGCTTAAACGCACGTGGTTTCTTTGATTTTCCTATGAGACCAAGTTTTAATTTGTGGTCACCTGTTGCATTACTGCATGCTAGGATTGTTACCAGTCTTCTTGCTCCTTTTAAAACCTGGGGCTGACTGTTCTTCCTTGAAAGCAAGACTTTTCGCTGGTAACATTTTATAATTTAACCCTGTTTCATCACAATTGTACAATTGCTCCCTGGTCAAACCTTCAACTTCGATAAATTTCTGCAAGTTTTCCTTAAACTGAGACAGACCCACCGTGTCCCCAGATAGTTTTTCCCCAGAAATACTAAGCTACCGGACTCCATAGCGTTTCTTCCAGCGATCAAGCCAGCCAGTGCTTGCGACAAATTTAGGATCGTTGTCTTTTTTTAATGCTCGATAAAATTTCAAGGCCTTCTCTTGCACGATTGGCCCACTAATTGGGATGCCCTTCTCTCTTGTTTGGCGAAACCAAATGTAAAGTGCTTCATTTACCTCATTAAACTCACTTTCCTTCATACTTTTCCTTTCTTTCAATGTTTCTGTACACATTCTCTTAACACACCACGACTCGATTTCCGTCCGCTTCTTCTTCCAGTCTCCAATCGTACTTTTGCCGCCTCCCAAGTCCTTAGCCACTGCACTGACACTTTCTCCCTTATCCAGTCTCTTTAATGCCCCAAACTTTTCCTCCATAGACAAGGTCACTTGTTTTCTTTTAAAGGAAGATGCCATCGCAGAGTACTACTGTCTAGCACCCACAAACTTTGAAACAGCTCTGAACAATACAGTACACTCACTCACATCGAGTTACGCAACGCGATTAAGAAATCGACTAACCCTGGCAAAGGCTGCAGGTAGACTAAACTGCTGAGCGCGCGCCGGCGAGAAAAAGGAATGCGGGAAGAGGGGGACACAAGCACGCGGGCAATGACCTTGAACGGGTCTGCACGCACGCGGGGTTTTTTCGCCCTGCCAGGGTCCGGCCGAGTTATCCGGACTGCCGGGTTATTGAGTGCCGAGTTTTCGAGACTCTACTGTATCACCTAATTTACCGAGATTAATATCGAACAGTGCTTATGATATTACCAAAGGTTTGGTAGTTCCGCATATCATAACGAAAATGTAGGGAGAGGGTTTTTAGAACAACACTGCGAAAAACAGTGTGGAAATTTGACGTTTTCTTCTGCAAAGGTTTTATTCACTTCGAAAAAAAAACGAAGACAAGGCCAGGAAGTTGCTGACTTATGTGACCCGGATAAGAAATCACAATCAGATCGCCTACTTCTATTGAATATTTTTGGGGGAGGGGGTCATGCCATTATATACTCAATGGATAAAACATTAGAGATGCCTACCTAATAATGTGTTGGTCCTTCTCTAGTGCGAATAGCAGCCTGTACACGCCGAGTCATCGACCCCACCAGATGCTCGAGGGTTTCGGAGGTAATGCCAGCCATGTCTGTCACAGCACTGTCCATAACTCCGCCCGAGACGTCCGTACAGAAACCCATAATGCAAAACCAAGAAGGAAGCATCCGATTGGCCTGAAATTCGCAGCATGCGTCGCCCGCGAGAGGATATGCAAACGATTAGCATTGCAGGGCATATGCAAATCATGTGCGCCCGGCACGCCACCGAGAAGCACTATAAGAAGGGTGCACAGAAGGCGGAGTGTAAGTAGGGAAGTGTGTTGTGCTGCCGGACCTGTGCGTGAGAAGCTTCCTGATGCCTCGTCGCAGAATACGGTAGTCATTCCAGCACGTTTCGGAGTTCGACAGTGGACGAACGATGGCTTATCGCGACAGCGGTTTATTGTACCAAGACATCGGCGCCCGTGTGGGACGACATCTAGCCACAGTGAGGCGAGTATGGATTCGGTGGGTGCAGGAGAGACGGACGGGCCGACGTGAGCGATTGCCGCAGCCGCGGCACACCACCCAACGAGAGGAGCGGCATGTCGTGCGGCGGGCATTGACGGCTCGCACCGCCACATCACGAACGTTAGCGCAGGAATTAGGGTGTGTTGCGCAACAACCTGTGTCAGCACGTACCGTTCGACGTCGTCCGCAGAAGCGGGGACTTGTCGCACGGTGCCCATTGCTCCCATTACCATTGACATTACACCACCGGCGAGTGCGGCGGCAGTGGACGGTTGAACGCCGCATCTGGCCTACGGAATAGCACGACATTGTCTTTTCCGACGAATCCCGCTTCTGCCTACAACACCACGATGGTCGGATCCGCGTGTGGCGGCACCGCAGCAAGAGACTGTATGACGCCAGCATTATGCATCGCCATACCGGTCCGTCGCTTGGCGTTATGGTTTGGGGCGCAATTGGATATGACACCCGCACCCCTCTGGTACGCATCGCCGGTACACTGAACAGCCACAGCACCATCTCCGATGTTTTGGAGCCTGTAGTCCTCCCTTACCTGCAGGACCTACTAGCGGTAACGTTTCAACAGGACAATGCGCGCCCGCATGTGGCACGCATCGTACAACAATTCTTCATGGCCCACTAGGTGTCACTGCTGCAGTGGTCCGCCTGTTCTCCCGATATGTCGCCCATCGGACACGTCTGGTCGCTGATCGGCAACCGAGTGGACCGGCAAGCACCACCCGCGGCTACGCCTGATGAACTGTGGCAACGTGTGGAAGCAGCCTGGACCGACATACCCCAAGCCCACATCCAAAGCCTCTTTCGTTCGATGCCGCGGCGTGTAGCGGCCGTTATTGACAGCCATGGGGGCCACACGAACTATTGATGTCTGCGTGTTCCACAAGTCACACGGGCATGTAAGCTCAATCGTTTCATCCTTGTATCTGTTGTTATGTGTCCAGTAAATCTCGCTTTGCAATCTCGTATCCTTCTTGGTGTTGCATTTTGGGTGGCCAGCAGTGTATAAACAGCAGCTACAATCCGCTTAACGGATTTTGTGAAGATAATTTGAGAAAAATTAAAATACTGTAAATGACATTTAAATCATAGTCGCTCAATAAATGCAACACTAATACTCTCACCTTTGTCAGTGAAACAGATTCCGCTTTATATGGAATAAAATTACTATGTGTTCTGCTGAGTATTCTGTAACATGTTGCTAATACTGCTTCTTTACAACCCTAAAATTTATGTTAAGCAGTGTCTCAAGTTTACAAACACCTAGGTGATGGAAATTTAACATCCATCGTTTTTTTAAGATAACACAAAAGAAAACTCATCGAAAATCATCAAATAAAACCATCACTCAAATAAGCTGTTCCAAGGAAAAGTGATGGAAACGTTTCCCCCATCACTTAGAACTTTTATATTAACGTAACACATAAAAATTACGAAATTATGTAGACATGACTAAATGTTAGAAAGCAAAGAAAAAGAGACAGCAGTACGAAAAAACTACCTAAAACGCATTTTATGTACACATAAACATCGCATTTTGCGTAAAATGTCTTATATTATTTTCAGAATGTGCTGGGTCAATTACAGATAGGTCGCTTTTTTTTTTTTGTCCTTTTTCTTAAGCAACTGCAACAGACTTTAAAGCTTGAATATTCCTTAACAGTCAATATAAAGATCTCAGATCAAGCATACAGAAAAGAATGTTAACATTTTTTTATTAGATTTGCTGGTTAAAATTGCTTTTCTCCAACTTCATGACAACGACAATAATGATGTACCTGAGAGTAAAAAGTAAGACGTAGTCCTTTTCATCTCTGCTATTTCGTGCTTACGTTAGGTTAAAGGCTCAAGAGTGGAAGAAAACGAAATCTATGTTGCACGAATTTTTATTGGTCGTGTATAACGTCTTTGTTAATTCTTTTAAATCAAAAATTCCTTTCAAATTCAAAGGTCTTAGAGACTGAATTGCTACTGCTGTGTTGGCGAAATCTTTTTATCAATCAGCTGATATAATACTTGGAACTACCTTTGGACAATTAAGCCAAGAACCTAATGAGAAGCAGTCATTCATCTGCTTATCAATTATTACAAATTACTGCGATTTGATCAATTTTGATACATACTAATTAGTTTATATTCATTTCAGACTGCGATCGGTTACACTTCTTATAGATTATTTTGTTCCGTACGCATACAGAGACGTCGTGAGCCTCGTATGAATAGATTAGTATTAGGAAAACATTTTGCAAATACACTAAGTGACCACTTTATTATGACCACCCCCTCAGTACTTTGTTGGGCCACCTTTTGCCTTTAATACTGCGTCGATTCTTCGTGGCATGGACTCCATGAGATGTTGATAGGTGGTTTGTGGAATCTGAGACCATGCTTGATGAATAGCACTTTCCAGGAGTGTGAGATTGCAGCGTTGTTGATCCAGCTGTCTGATGGCTCGTTCAACTTCATCCCACAAATTCTCAATGGGGATTATGGGGGCCACCTAAGCAAAGTAAACTCACCGGCATGTTCCTACAACCAATCCTGTACAATACGAGCACTATGGCAGAACGCATTATCTTGTTGAAAGTAGCCATCGTCATTGAGATAAACCATCCACATGACAGGATGCACTTAGTCTGCAACGATGTTTAGATATGATGTGCCAGTCAGACGTTGATCAACACGAATTAAAGGGCCCAAAGCATGCCTGGAAAACATTCCCCAAATCATAACGTTGCCTCCACCAGCTTGAAGGGTTGTAGCAATGCATTTGGAGTCCTTGCTTTCGTGCTGTTTCCGCCAAATTCTCACTCGGCCATCGGCATGGTGCAACTGAAAACGTGATTCATCGGACCACATAATTTGTTTTCAATTATCGACTGTTCAATCCTTGTGCTCCTGTGCGAACTGGAGACGTTTTCTCTTGTTAACTGCAGACAGCAAAGGTGTTCGAACAGGCATATCCCATCCGATGCAGTGTACGGCGAACAGTGCGTGCAGAGATCATTTGAGCGGATCCTTCATAAAGATGGTCCGTAAATTGCTGCACTGTTGCCCTTCTGTTGTCTGTTACCAGTCTGGATACACTCCGTTCAGCCCGAGCAGTCACTAGTCGATGCCGACCACACGTTGTACGTAGAGACCCAGTTTTTTGGCTGACAGTCCAGTCATTAAACACTTTAACAACAGCTGCTCTGGAACATTTCACAAATGTGGCGGTTTCGGTGATGACTCCGAGCTCCTACAATCATCCCACGTTGAAAGTCCGTCAAATCGCACTTTTTACCCATCTCGTCACCCAAAAATCACTTCTACTACTGTCGAAAGCACTAAGCTTTACCTTTTTATACTAGCCTCGGCTTCGGGGGCAACAGCGTGCAGCCGTAGCTCATTTGCTTAAAACTGTCAGGTGGTCATAATAAAGTGGCCACTCAGTGTATATACACTGACGGAAAAAAACCCCAGCACCAAGAAGGCGTTGTGTTAGATAAACGACAGTTGGTAGGCGGTGAGAGTACATCTGTAAGATGACGTCTATGCACATTTCGCGCTCGGCGCATACGTGTGGCGCTAGTAGCGCCCCTCGGAACATGCAAAGCAGGTTTGCTGTAAATACACGCTGTAACGTTCGTGAGCATTAGTTATCGTTGAGATTCGACGTAGTGTGTTGATGTTAGTCAAGAATGCCTTTAAGAAGACGAAGAAGCCATTATCAACAGCTCACGGAGTTTGAACGAGTTCGTGTAATAGAGCTACGACAAGGTGGATTTTCTTTCTGCAATATTTCAGAACGACTTGGCAGGAATGTAGCACGGCCATAAGCCGTGTACGGCGTATGGCCGTGGCGCATCGTACTGCGTCTGCGGCAGCAATTCGAGCTGCAGTTGCCACCACAGTGACACAACGAACTGTTACAAATCGGTTACTTGAAGGACAGCTCCGAGCCAGACGCCCTGAGGCGTGCATTCCACTTACTCCAAACCACTGCCGTTTGCGACGTCAGTGGTGTCAAGCTAGAGCTCATTGGAGGACGGAGTGGAGATCTGTTGTGTTTTCTGATAAAAGCCGGTTCTGCCTGGGTGCCAGTGATGGCCGTGTGTTGGTTAGAAGGAGGCCAGGTGAGCGCCTGCAACCAACCTGTCTGCGGCCGAGACACACTGGATCTACACCTGGAGTTTTGGACTGGGGAGCAATTTCCTATGACAGCAGGAGCACTCTGTGGTTATCCCACGCACCCTGACGGCACAGTTGTACGTCGGTCTGGTGATTCAACCTGTTGTGCTGCCATTCATGAACAGCATTCCAGGGGGTGTTTTCCAACAGGATAACGCTCGCCCGCATACCGCTGTTGTAACCCAACATGCTCTACAGAGTGTCGACATGTTGCCGTGGCCTGCTAGATCACCAGATCTTTCACCAATCGAGCATGTATGGGACATCATTGGACGACAACTCCATCGTCACCCGCAACCAGCATTAACCGTCCCTGTATTGACCGACCAAGTGCAACACGCATGGAACTCCATCCCACAAACTGACATCCAGCACCTGTACGACACAATGCATGAACGTTTGCGTGCTTGCATTCAACAATCTGGCCGTTACACAGGTTATTAATGTACCAGCATTTCACATTTAAAATGGCCCTTCTCGCGCTTACAATAAGCTGTGATCTTGAAACCTTAATCGATTAAATATGTTACCTATACAAATGTATTGCCGCCATTTCATTCCTCTACAACTATTTTTTCGTGGTGTTGGGATTTTTTTCCGTTAATGTATGAGCAATGGTTTTATGTACCTCATTTCATTTTTTTTTTTTTTTTGTGTCAAAATGCAGAAGTCAGCCATTCATTAAACTTGATAAACCACATATTTTGCCCCATCTTTGACGGATCAGCTTGTATGGTGGAAAAAGGAAAAGGCATATAATTCATCCTCAACGGCGAGCATTATTGTCATGAAAGCGGTCCGCAAGGACGATTGAACTCTCAACGCAGTTGCTACTCAAGAATAGAAAAACATCTTCATGGAAAACGTCCTGGATGGCAAGCAAATATCAACTCACTTTTTCGAACCTCGTTGAAATGTTGCATAAATCTTCCATGAGTAAGATTCAGCAACAGAGCAGCTGCACGCGATCCGTTTTTGCAGCATGCACCACATAATTCTTCAGATGATCTATCATCCCGAATTTCGTAGAGGTATTCAATTTATAATTATGTATAAGCCTTAAGGGTGTAAGAAAGCGAACATCTAGAGATATTAGAAAACGAATCTTAAATCAAATGTGGTTTTGAAATTCAGCTATCTTAGTGGATCACCTGATACTGCTGTGTTTGAAAACCTTTTCGACAGCCAGCTGATTCGAATACTCAAACCTAATCTTCGACAACAAAGTAAAGAATCTATTGAAACAGTCTTTCAACTTCAGGCCAATTACTAAAAATTATTACGATTCGATCAATTTTAGTACGTACCAATTAACTTGCATTGAGTTCAGACTGAAATTGGTAACACTTCTTAGGTTATTATGTTCCTTTTGCAGGAGACGTCTTTAGGTATAATCCTCGAACAGATGAGCATTAGGAAAATATTTTGTAACTATATTTCCCGTTTTGCATAAATGTCACATAGTTGAAAAAAATCTGCCTCATAGGATCTCCGCTAAATCTGCATCACCATCATCATCAATCATTCTCAACCCACTGCCGGGTGAAGATCGCGTTTTTCACAACTCTATCTTAGCAATTCCTTTCCACGTCACTCCAGCGTGCTTTTGACAGACGTTTCCACCGTTTTATGTTGCTTTGATTTGCGTGTTTGATTTGTTCAGCTTTGAACCTCGCGGTTGAAAATGCATGCTACGTAAAGTCCAACACGGTTCACAAGGCATTTCTCATAACGGAGAATATCCAAAAGAAAGGAGATTTTTCAAATCGGGTTCTCAGATACGAAGATACGGTTCCAAGTATGGCTCAGATAGAAATAAACACATATCAACTAGTGGCAAAACTGTGTGGTACATAAATTGGAAAATATATCAAACATATTTATTGCCATAAACGTTAAGTAGCAAAAAGAATTTTGATGCTATACATCTTTCCCGGCAGTAGTAAAGAAAATCCCAAGTTAAAAATTTCAATGTCACGAAAATGGGTAACAAAAGTAGTCAAAACCATTTTTCAAATCTGATGGAGCCGCATGCCGTTCCATGAAGTGACGCAACAATACTTAATTCCATTGTTACTCAACAATATACACTGCTGGAAAATTGCTAAGGACGGATCATAAACGGCTATATAGCGCATAAAAAAGTAAGTGTGGTTGGATGCCAAGTGAAATAAAATAATGTCAGAATGCCAGGACATTACAAGAAAGACAATTTATTGTGCTCTGAAATCCAGAAGGCTTTGGAACGTGTTCAAGGGACAAACAGGCCATTTTGTGCAGAATACGTAAACGTGAAAAAAATGTAATTACCGTCCGCAGGCGTTCCGGCGTAAGATGTCAATACGGGATATGGCCACCATGGAGGGCGATGCAAGATTCCACACGTCGTGTCATGCTTTGCACAACATTATCAAGCAGCTGTTGGAGTAATTTATCCCATTCCTCTGTCAGTTCACGGATGAGGGTGTCCTTGTTTATTGGAGGGCATTGGCGACCAGCAAGACTCCTCCCCAAAGCATCCCACACATTTTCAATGGGATTCAGATCTGGAGAACGTGCTGGCCATACGAGGCGTTGAATATCCTCGCTCTCAAGACACTCCTGGACAGCGACTGTTCGATGACATGTTGCGCTGTCGTCCATGAAAATGAATCTATCACCGACAGCACCACGGAACATGCGAACATGAGGTAGCAGAACATCATTAATGTAATGTTGGCCAGTCATAGTCCCAGTTGGAAGCACATAGAGGGACGTACGGCCATTGATCATGATGCCAGCCCATACCATGACACTACATGTCGGATATCGGTCCCTTTCCTGTATGTTTGCTGGACAATATGCAGTACCACTATCACGCCAGATCAGTTGTCGTCGACAATCAGACGATAGACTGTATCTACTCTCATCTGAGAAGGGACAGCAGACCAGTCGTTATCAGTCCAATTGCGATGTTGATGGCACCATTGCAAACGGGCGGTACGGTGACGTCTGGACAATGGGATGCACACAACAGAACGGCGGGCGTATAGTTTTCCTTCATGCAAACGTCTGGCGACAGTTTTTCGGGAGATTCGCTTGCCAGTAGCAGCCATAAACTGATTTGCTACCTCACTAGCTGTGCTGCGCCGGTGTCTTTTTGTTGATAGCACTATGTACCGATCTTCTGCAGGTGTCGTACTGCGAACACGACCTCCCCCGTGAAGTTTGCTACACTCTCCATTTGTTTGAAATGATTTCCAAAGCCTTGAAACAACACTGTGGCTGACGTCGAACTCCCTGGCAACATCTGTTATTTTTCGCCCTTCTTCAATCTTGCCAATAATACGGCCACGCGTAAAATCATCTAGGTGATGTCGGGAAGACATACTGAAAATTGCAAGTTCGTCAATTGATTCTTTCCCTTTCAACTTTGCGTTTGAACAACAACGGTCAATACGCGTCAAATCCTTTATATCTCTTATCAGCGCTATGACGTCACGAACAAGTTCGGCAATCCAAAATTTGCATACGCACAACACGTCTTACTGTATCCCGCACTTATGCTAATTTCCACATTTTCCTACCTTCCATTTTATGGTTGCTATCGTTGCTATTGTCATCCGTCCTTAGCAATTGTCCGGCAATGTATTAGGTGTACAAATACGTTTTAAAGCGTTTAAACACAACGCAACACGTAATTTGAGAGAAAACAATCATACCTTTACGAATCAAAATATGCGCCGTCATTATCTATCACCTTTCGCCATCGGTCGGGCAGCAGACGGAATCCAGCCATGAAAAGTACTTCGTCGTGTGACGCGATGAAGTCGTCAACCCATTTTTGCACTTCGTCACATCAGACAAACCATGTTGCATCGATCGGAACAAATAATAGTCTCAAGGGGCTATGTCGGTACTATATACGCCGGATGCTCCAAAACTTCCCAACCAAGCGTCAATAACGTTTCCATGACCGATTTCGCGACATGCGGCCTAGCGTTGTCATGCAGTAATTTCACGGGACGCAATCCTTTGCCTGTGAATGGACGTTTTCGACAGATTTCCTGGTTCAATTGTTGCTTGTAGCGATCAGCAGTAACAGTTTGATTCTGTTCCAATAAATCATAATAAAGCACACTCTTCATATCTCACCAGATAGCAGAACTTTCTTGGAATGAATATTGCGTTTCGGTGTTGACGTCGTTGCTTCACCGGGATCTACCCAGTATTTTTTGCGTTTGGGATTGTCGTACCATATCCACTTTTCATCCCCCGTAACGATTTTCCGCAGGAAAGACTTTCTGTGTTGTTTATTCAACAGATTCAAACACTTCATGACACACGCATCCTTGTTTCTCTGGCTCACTTCATGTGGCATCAATTTTCCTTCCTTGTGAATCATTCCCATTGCGCGTGCGCGTAAACGATTGGGAATTGTTTGTTGAGTTTCCCCAGTTGTTCAGCTAGTTCTTTATGCGTTTGAGACGAATCTTCATCCAGCAACGCTTGCAGTTCCTCATGTGAAACCTTCTGAGGGGCGCTGCTACGTTCCCGATCACTAAAATCAAAATCATCTGTTTTAAATCGTCTAAACCAAAACTGACACGTGCTTTTCGATACAATATTCTCCCCCAGAACAGAACAGATAGACGCACATGCTTTTGGAGCACTTTGTCCTTGATGAAATTTGTAACGAATGCAGTGTCGAATAAATGCAGTATCGCTTGCCATCTTTCACCTACCGATGTGCAAGTGCGTTTGACTGTTGGGCAAACTTCTGTTTCACTTTATACTCTGGACCAGTTACGGTCACATGAGAGCCACGCGGGGGAATGTCGTATATGTAAATTAGCGGTATACGTCACACAAAAAACGCTTTAAAACTTATTTGTACACCTAATAGTTTGCTAAACTATCTCCCAACATTATTTGATCACATTTTACATAAACGTAACAATATCTCATTGCAATCTGCGTAAATAACGAGAATCTCATGCTAAATGTGATAAAGGCCATTACAAAAAGTGCATTTTCGATGCCACCCCCTCCTCCTAGGGGCTGTTACCTGCTATTGGCGAGAGCTTTAGAATGATGTATGGCACGATGGTGTGTAACCTGCGGATATCCTAGACCAAAAGTTATCAATCCCCCTCACTAACACACTTGCGATTCAGCTTTTCTGTCTATCTTGAGATCAGATTTCATCTTGCGCATGCGCAAATGGACTTTCGTAGCTAAATCACATTGAATCGATGTCGGGGTTGTTTCTTAAGTTCGTCTAAAACTGAATAGTCTATAATAACAATAATAATAATAATAATTAATATTGTTTTTGAAAACGAAACTATTAAAATACTTACTATTGCTGCCCCCACAGTTTAGTAAATTTTTACTTTTATGATGGACATATCTTCTTTCTTTGGTTTAACGAAAATAACATTCATTAATCCACTAACCTAAGTAGCGCTCAATGTCAGAAATTAGTAAACCTTATTGTTACGCTTTCCAACAAGTATGTTGAAGAAGCGTACATGCTCCAGCTTTATCTGTCTGTCTGTCCGTCCGCACAATAACTCGCGCAAAAATGGTTCAATTTCGATGAAATTTTAGTATCTGATAAGGGACAACCGGGGACGAACCCTATCGAAAATGGGCAAAATGGGGTCAAAGGTCAGAACGTAGGAGCGGGATCCATTCCGTTGCCCTTATGCATCATAACTTGCGTAAAAATGGTTCGATATCGGCGAAATTTTAGTATGTTGTTCCAGAGGTATACTGAACCGGTTCTGTTGAATATCATCGAAATGAGGTGAAAGGTCCGGCAAAGGAGCGAGATTTATTCCACAGCCTATATCTTCACAACTTGACTAAAAATGCTTCTACTGCGACAAAACTTTAGTATGTTGTTCCGGAGGTACACTGAACCGGTTATGTTAAATATCATCGAAATGGGGTCAAATGTCAGGGCACAGCAGCGAGATTTATTCCACAGCCATTATCCTCATAACTTGAGTAATGATTTCTGGCATGTTGGAAAGCGTATCATAATCAATGCATTGCATGATTTTACTAACTTGTTATGATTTAATTCCACTTAGTATGTGCCGGACTTTGGCTCGGTGTGATCGTGAGTGACGCGAATAAATGCAAGTGTTGTGCATAAATAAATGTATACTCTCGAATCACTTGTTTTATTTCACACCCATACAGATGTTGGCATGCGATAGATGCATAGCATAAATTATCTTCAAAGAGTACCAGGGTAGTCTCTCCAATTTTGTTTTAAATGAGACCATTAGAAGCGGAGATGTTATCACCACACAGATTTACATTAAAGCCTCCTAAAAGAAAAACTGAACATCACTGTGAGAAAAAAGGTACACATAAATGTTTAAGGTGATGAGTTGCGCCTGACTGGAAAAGAATTATTTTCAGTTAGATTTTATAAACTGCAAACGTGTCAAAAGCAGAAATATGCACTTACGCCCTCTAGTGGCAAAGCATTTTGTCATAAAGTAAAAAAAGAATCCGATTTTTAGAAGCAGAAATTCCGGGGAAAATACAATATACCTTTACGTCAGCTAACGGCTGTGTTGCCATTCTACTGATTTATCAGCAGATTTACTGATTTTGACTCCAGTCTACTTGCTACATTTTCGTTATCTACTGATTTTTCTGTTTTACGGTCACCCACACACTCAGAGAAATGCTGTCTAGGAATATCTACATCATTTCAGTACTCATCATCTACTGATCCAGTCAACAAGACTCACCTCAGAACCGGTCTGAAGAGAAAATTCTGGCAAAGACAAGAATTAGTCAACACTTGCTACCTATTATTTTTTTAGATTAATACTGGTTGTCATGGAATATTCTTTTATTATAGATAACTTATCAGTTTGTTATACAAAGATTTTTCCTAGTTTTGTTAAAACGCAAAATATTTGGTAAACGTCTATTGTACGATATTTGTGTAAATGATACTTTGTGGGTACAACACTAATTTCACGTACTTTGGGAACATCTGGGTATCGTTTAGAAAAAAGTGTGTAAGTACATATATCTACTTGTTTTTAGGAAGACAACAAGTGGGACCGATCCAACTGTGACTACATTAAGAGACAGATGACACCATTATTTACATCAACATCAGTTTAAATGGTGAGCATTATTTTATAAAGCTGATCATTAGTCATGTCTTATAAAAAAAAAACCTACTCAGGATTGTATTGGTTTGAATTTTATTTCGGTGTTTAATAGCAGTTTGTGGAATACTGACGTTATTTGAAATTCCAGCAGATTTAAGTGCTCCTTCGTATTGGGATTACATCAAATACTACATTACATTTTTAAAGGTGATGCATATTTCAAACAAAAGAATCTGATCTACTGATTTTTCGAGCTCTGGTCTACTGATTTCAGGTAAAAGGCTCTGGTGCATAGGCGTAACCCCTGGGGGGGGGGGGGGATCAGGACCCACCACATTTTCAGAGTCGGGATCCCCAATGTAAAGGACCCCTCCAAATTTTTCGGGAATATAATGCACATTTTTTTTATGATGTGAACCAACTAAATTTAATAATATAAGAATGTAATTTTCGTAGAATGCAAACACGTGTATATTGTGCACTTAATAAAACAGCGATATCGATTCCAAATAAGCAAAGTCAGTTCCAAAACTTTGTAATTTACATTTCTGCCCTATCTATCATAGTTTTACAGTTGTGTTCGTTAAGTTCCACAATTCGCCAACAGAGGCGCCTACGTCGTGCCCGTTAGATATCGCGTCAGCAACTACTTTGCTCCTGCGTGTGTGTGTGTGTGTGTGTGTGTGCAGGAGAGGAGGTCCCAAATTCTATCTTATACAGTATGTATATAATACAGTAAAAGCTCCTTATTCGCGAGGTATATGTTCCGTAAATATGCCGCGAATACAGAAACCGTGAATATGGAATGGTAATTTGTATGGGATTATAAGGGATACGTTCCAAGGTTCCAAAATAAAAAAAGAAATCAAAATAAAATCAATTTAATGAGAGTTTTTAACAATATCAATTAATTATTATTGTCAGGCTTAGGCAAGGGTTTAAAGAACTTAGTAATTTTTTCTTGTTATGCTGCTTTTAAAAGGTCTTTCAATTCAGATTGATATTCAGCTGTGGCATTAACAATTTGCCTTTTAAAAATAAGACTTCTTTCCATAGATGGATCAATTTTCATGAAGAAATCACAAAGCTCATTTGCCATCCGTAAACCTTCACTCAGGTTTTTCAAGTTAAAGGTCACCTTTTCAGTGCTCGTTGAAGCCTCTTCTTCAATAGAATGCGGATTTAACATTTCCTCCAAGTCGGTTTCGGTCAAATCTTCATCTTGCGATTCAAGCAACTCTTGAATGTCACTTGATTCTATCTGTTCAAAGCCATCTCGTCCTATTCCATTCGCAACTTGAGCAATGTTTGCAGTTAAAGTTTGAATTTGCACGGATTCTTCATCATTTCCGACAGTCAGAACAGGCCACAGTTTTTTCCAACATGATTTCAATGTGTATGGTTTCAGTTCTTCCAACGATTCTTTTATGTTAACAATGCATTTTGCTATGTCAAAATTTTTCCAGCATTGCATCACATTTATATCAGGATCACATTCCATGGTGTCCAGTATGATTTTGAAGGTTCGTCTAATGTAATAGAGCTTGAACGCCTGGATTATTCCTTGGTCCATGGGTTGGAGTAAAGCCGTCGTGTTAGGAGGCAAAAATATCACCTTTATATTTGGATGCATAGTTTCAAGCTCACGAGGGTGACCTGGAGCATTGTCCAAAACTAGAACGGCCTTAAAGTCTAAATTATTATTTTTCAAATAAGTCTCAACTTCAGGAACAAAACAATTCCGGAATCAGTCACAAAAAATAGCACTTGTAACCACGCCTTCTTATTTGCACGCCAAAACACTGGCAGGTTGTCCTTGTTTTGAATTTTTAAAGCACGAGGATTTAACGATCTGTAAAGCATTAGTGGCTTTATAACACAATCTCCAGATGTGTTGGAACACAGCAGCAGTGTAACTCTATCTTTTGCTGCCTTGAAACCAGGGGCGGGCTTCTCACTTTTGGATATGAAAGTTTTGTTTGGCATTCTTTTCCAAAACAAGGCAGTTTCATCTGCATTAAACACTTGTTTCGGTTTGTATCCGCCATGAGCAATTAAGTTTGAAAATTCTTCTGGATATCTTTCTTCTGCGAGGGTGTGTGCAGATGCAGCTTCTCCAACAATTTTAATGCTATGCAATGATTGTCGCACCTTGAATTTATTGAACCAACCTTCTGATGCTTGAAATCCTCCATCTGTACGTTCATCACCAGGTTCTTTAAAATGTGCGTAAAGACGCTTTGCCTTCTCGCGGATCATAAGACCATTTAGGGGCACTCTTTTCTGGTTACGATCTTCAATCCATAATGATAACGCAGCTTCCATTTTTTCAATTGCTGGATCAGGAACAATTTTTGCTGATAGTGAGGTTGAAGCTATAGAATTCCTTATTTCGTCTTCGGATTTCTTGATGGTTCGTACAGTTGATTCATTAACATTGAAAGAGTGTGATACGGATGCAAACGACTCACCAAGGCGTAAACGGTCAAGCATTTCTATTTTTACTTTAAACGGCAACACTATTTCTTTCCGCGTCGGAACTAATTTTTCTTTCCTTTTACTCGACATTATAAATTGGGAACAAAGCAGAAGAGACACGTGTTATTTAATCAAAATTATTGCAACGACTGACAAGTTGAAGCAAGCCGCCCCGGTGGCGCAGTGGTCTAAGCGATGGCCTCTGATCATTCGTCCGAACGGGGTCCGGGTTCGAATCCCGGTGAGGCATGGATGTTGTGTTCGTCTTACGGCACTGGCTTTCTCTTTCTAGGAACGGGCGACTGCTTATAGCCCATTGAGTTGCTCACGGTGGTCGTTAAACCTCCAATCAAAAAAAAAAAAAAAAAAGTTGAAGCAATAAAACACCGACCGTGGCGAAGGCGGCTCTTATCAAAGGACATAGCTGAACGTGTAATACAGCGGCGGCGGCATTTGACAACGTACTTTAGGCATAGTGGCAGTAAGGTTTGTTTTACTTTGATATTAGTCCATTCGGTTACACTCTTTGTAAAAGCCGCCTCGGCACGTGCCAGCAGTACTCAAAAGATGTCGATACGTTAATAAAGGACACTGAATCCTTTTAATATACCGATTGGATCCGCGAATAAAGAAATTTTTAGTCGCGAATACAGGAACGTGGTCACAATTTTTTAACCCGCGAATAGTGAAAGCGCGAATAAGGGAGCCGTGAATAAGGAGCTTTAACTGTATTGTATATTTATGTATACATATAAGGTGTGTATGTATGATCGTGAACCCTCCCCCCCCTCGATTTTAAAAAACATGGTTACGCCACTGCTCTGGTAACACTGGCTAGCGGTGATACTATTTATTGTTTCAAACTGAAATTGTACATTGTTAAAAATTTAGTGGTGGGCTGCACCAAAAAGTAGTGCTACTCCAGCTGCACCACTTTCTGAGAAAAGATACACCATCGCTGAACAACGTGGTTCAACTTTTCACCACGTTATGGCAAAACGTTGCAATCAAGGTTACATCATGTTGTTGGGTTTTGCAGCACAGAATGGTGCATCTTTTCTAAGAAAAGTGGTGCAGCACCACTTTTTGGTGTAACCTACAACAAAGGTTTTAAGTGTACGTAAAAGATAAAGATAATTTTTTGCATCCGTTTTTCAAAGCAACTGCATAAAGTAAAATGCATTTTGAATTTAATAGCATGTGAATTCACCACCAACCTCTGAGGTTATGCATCAGGAAAAGACCAAAACAACATAAGGATCGTCGCTCTCACAGTTCAGGCTTTCGACTAGAAAAAAGAATTGTTCGAATGGGACAAATAACCGTACAGATACACAGCGACGAATGGACATGGTGTTACTACAGTGTATGATCACACATTTTTAGAACGCCTTTGATAAGAAATTACAGAAAATAAAAGACGTTTAAACAACTGAAACTGGCAACAGCGTGTTAGATGGACACGAAAGAAACGTCTGCTGCAGTTAAATATCATCTGCTCAGAAAAAGGCGCAGGTAAACAAGCTGTGGATAGAAGGTTATGTTTTTGCTCTTTACGAAGAGAAATATTCGTATTCTGTAATTAAAAAACGCTGAGAAAATCATGGAATTAGCACTTCTAAATGTAAAATAAGCAGTATTATTAATAATAGAGGGAAAATTCGTCAAGCATTGCTTTTTACACGAAACTTATAACCAAAGACCTTTACGACTATTAGTACTTTTACGACTGTTTCAAAAGTAAGGTCCCAGGTCTTAAAAGAAAATCCAGCGACCCAAAGAGCAATTGCTAAGTCGTTAAAAATCTCTGTATCAACTGTAAACAAAGTAATAAACAAAGATTAGGATGTGAAAAAAAAATAATGTTCACGGCCTTTTGCCTAGGTACGTGGCTGAGCGCAGAACACTCGGTGTAGACTTCTTTATGAAAATCACCTAGCCGGAGACAGATGAAAATTTATTGTGACTATTAATGAAGCATGGATTTACATAGACGACTGTAACAAAAAAGATCGATTTACTATCGCGAACGAGCAGAAAAGTGTTACAGACTTGGTTTCAAGAATCTAAAGAAAGTTTCAGTGAAGGATTTCTGATTATTGTTGGTTTTTCGTACAATGTGAAATAAAAGTTGAAAAGAATATTAAAACCAATTCTACATATTACTAAGAAAATGTTTTAACTCCTATATTTAAAGAGGAAATGCCATTACTTTTTTCACAGAGCCTTCAAAGGGTAGAACTCCATCAGGATAAGGCCACCAGTCATACATCTAAATCTACCACTCTATTTCTTGTAAATATTAAAAATGAAAGTGGTATCAAGTCTATACCTTTCGCTCATATTCCTTCAAAGTCCCCTGATGTGTCACCAATGGACTATTGTGCCTTCGGACTGCTAAAAAGAACACTTTCTAAACGCAGACTTAAAACAATGATTTGAATATGTAAAGCAGCGGAAGAGGAGTGGAATAAAATACCACTAACAATTTTAAGGAATGGCCCTGTTATCTTGAAAATCTAGATGTAGATTCATAGTCAAGAGCTATCAGATAGATCATTTCAGAAAGTAATGCTATTTTAAACATTCATTACATTCCTAGATAATCGTTCTAAAAATGTGTGAACATCATCTGTATAAGCACGCAATTTTTTTTCCAAAAGACGTACTAAAAATCAAGCACCGAAACCATAATGCATCGATTGCGCATTTTTTGTCACATTGAATTCAGTACATAAATTCATCATCTGTCTCTGATAAGGGTGACAAAGTGTGATTTAATAATAACACTTATTAATCATTATTCTTGCAATGAACAGACTTTATAAACAATACAACATCTTATTTTTCGCTTGGGATATTATCCCTGTTTTGTATAGGCAGCATAAAGGGACGTCTAAGAGTTCTCAGCTCAAAATAAAAAAATTAAGAATCGATAATATAGCGTAATAAATCAAAGTTGATATTTACTTACCAGACCAAAAAGTTTGGTGTTTTACTTCAAGCCACCATAAGAATCGTTTTTTTTTTTTTTTTATTATTATTCTAATTTTTTTTATAAGACTCCCTGCCCAAAACTTTCCAGATTAACTAGCCACCAAAACTTCCTGGATATGAACCATGGAAATATGCATACTTAAAGTTTACTATGGAAGAAAGGTCAACTTCGCTTGTTCTCGAGATAGAAACTGACCTCAAAAAATCAGTTCGGCAGAGCATTAGAAGGAGGAGAAAGAAGCGAAATAAAATTTCATTCACAAAAAATGCTCCGCCAATAAATAATGAATGATCGTAAACTCCCTCCCTTGCGACATAAAAAGCGACAAATTCGAAGCCTTAATCTAGTCATTCCTCACAAGTTGCGGAAAACAAATTTTAGAATCTCATTTTGTAAACCGGACACAGTCATTGGGTGGAAATTGAGGCCGACACCTCCTGAACTCGATATTCCGCCATAACATGGTCTTTGTAAGTAAGTACACAAGCGATGAAGAAATTCTTACCGTGCCCAAATTATAAACAACATGCTTTGGAGTTATTGAAAAACATTGATTCTGACATAACACTCTTATGCATATTTTATTCTGACAGTTCACTAATTTATCCCATTAAAGAAAGCAAAACAGAAGACAAATGTAAAAGCCCTCAGAATAATCCAGAAATGTCTTAATCAACAATGATGATCGGCGAGACGAAAAAAAACTTTTATATTGTATTCAATTTGATGAATAAGTGATACCATGCTAAGAAACGTGTGAGGGTTCAATTGCACGAAACAAGCAACCGGGCAAAAGATACATGTCCTAACAAGTGACAGTCTTTGTACTTCAGTAACAAGTTAATCTGTCACGTTTGAGACTAATGAAATACATTATTCTACCGACGTGTTTGTAGAATCCTGGAATCACATTACTTCCAAGCGAGCTGAAAGTCGTGGCAAAAGGCTTTGCACACAGTTTTGGAAAACTGCCCACATGCGTTCGATGTGATGACGATCTGGTGACTGCTATGGTTGTGAGAGAATCTCAAAACCTTCGTGCAGTATGACATCTCGCACGAGATTCACTCTGGTTGGTTAGCAAAATTTAACGGCGCGCATGCCTCGGAAGGTTAATGGGAATCAAGCATTAGGGTAATAATCAAGAACAGAAAAGCAAACATACCATCCAAACACAACAAAGGAAAGAACAAAAGACAGATTCACAGTAGGCCCAGCACCAAATACAGTCGTACGCAAATAAAGATTAAGAAATGTTCATGTCTGCTGGTGAGTGCACCTGCTTCTCGGATCAGATCTGTTTCCCATACTCGAAAGATTCGTTTTTAGACCAACCACATGTAGTCTCGTTAAATAAAGGTTTTGGAGTTTCCCATTAGGTTTGTCAGCTCTTTCATGCGTGAGATCTGATGTGTAGTCTTGAAACTTAAAAGGAATTGGTCTCTGCATGATATACGATACTCTGAACTAGCGGTATTTTTCTGCGAAACACAACGGTATGACGAATAGGCGGCACAATTTCTTTATGCTCCAGACTCAACATTTTTGACATGAAGAGCACTCAACCAAACGTTATGCTCACAGTGCAATTGGGAACGTTTGTAGTCTGTGTATGAAAATGGAATTCTTTGGTATGTGTTTAGACAAGAAGCAACATCGATCGTTAGTAGCGTGTTTGCAAACTCCCCAATGTTAATCCTCATATCTTAATCCCCGCTCTCCCAGACTTGCCAACTGCCGCACAAGATCAGATCATATGCAGAGAATTTTAGGAAGGAAGTGTCTGACCCCAGGTCTTGAACAACCCTTAGAAATAGGAAGCTAGGAGATTTGGGCTAGAGTGCCCGATAGGAAAGTCACACCGAAGCGAGGTAGAAGACGCCCTTATTTATTACCGGGGGGCTAGTACCCGGGATCCGACGGCTTAACGTGCCCATCCGACGCACGGCGGATATTTAGTGAATCGAGCGTTCGTACCTGCCTGGGATCGAACCTGAAGTCCTATCAGTAGCAGTCACGAACGTTGCCCACTAGGCCACCAGCGGCCTTAACTGCCGCACAAAATGTGAACACCTTCTGTTCGTTCTGACGATACATTCGACATACGGTATACCGCTTTAGAAGAAAGTTGTTGCTGCCTTTACCGAGAAGTGTATCTGATGTACATGAATTTCACATTTAATATTGTTCTGTGGGTCATACTATACAAACAAATGAGTGATGTGTCAACACATACCCAAGTCTACTGTCGATCTTAAAGATTCAGAATAAAAAGCTAACATTTAAGGAGGTTCCACCTAAAATCCATGCCTTATGTTTCCAATGGTAAAACTTCTTTACGTATTTTCTTCGCAGTTACTGTATTCCCAAGGATGAAAATTAGCACATCGATAAAACTAACTTTAAGTTATAGCATGGGATACTTAATAGTTGCTAAAACATAACCATAATTATATTAAAAATCAATCATTTTTCTGTGAGTAATGTTCGGACTTGTTAATAAATGTCGTGACCTGTACATTGATGGCGTCAGTTGACAAACAAATGCTGGATTGCTTAATTATGGTTATGTTTTAGTAAGTATTAAGTATCCCATGCTATTACTTAAAGTTAGCTTTATCGATGTACAAATTTTCATCCTTGGGAATACATTAATTGCGAAGAAAATATGTAAAGAGGTTTTACTATTGGAAACATAAGGCAAAGATTTCAGGTGGAACAACCTTATGTAAAATATTTCCTTGCGCTATTCAGACTGTAACGGAATTCGATTAACACATTGGATTGACTGTTTAATAAATTTCCACAAATATATGAATTACACTGGACAACAATTTTTGATGAAGTTCATGCTTCCGAGATAAAAATAGCCATTTCTTAATGAATTCGATGTGCTGAAACAGAATATGACCATAAAAAAGTTGAATTGGCTACGGTTTGTTTGCAATATGCAGGTACACTGGTTGACCATTGATCTGGAACACGTGCATGCTCTTTCAATGGGAGAGAAGCATATAATTTGCCTGCAACGCTCGATGCGCTTCCCTTATAAATATTTGTTTATGCTGCTAATTAAAAGCTTCAAACACTTAACAAAATCAAAACTCATAATCAAAATATGTGTTTCTAACAAATGTTCCATGTGTATATGAGGAAATTTATTATTCTAAATCAGTTTTTAGGACATTTTGATTTCAGTCTGCCAACCTTTATACCAAATCTCTCCCATTGAAATAGCATGCAAAGTGTTCCTTAGCAATTGCAACCAGTGTTTATGTACGTCTTCATATATATATATATATATATATAAATTGCATGCGTCACATTACACTTCTTTTGAAGTAAATACAATTCGAAACAGTAAGTGTAATTTTTTATAGTACAATTAAAATAGATAGTGTAATTCTTTTTTTTTTTTTTTTAACATTTGTATTAAATGTAGTTTTGAGTTATGTACATGAGTTTTTCATGCATAGATAGAAATCAGTTACCAATTCATGACGTTTTACTTCTCCTTGTCTTTCGGTTGTACACCAGAGGGGCATCTCTGAAGAGTGTCCAAATGTAGTCTGCGAGCATCAAAGTCGACCACTTTCCCTGGTATCGTTGCTCCATTACGGCCATATCTTGATGAAACCGTTCACCATGCTTATCACTAAATTTGCCACAGTTATCCGGGAAGAAATCCAGGTGAGAATCCAGGAAGTGGTGTTTTAAAGACATATTACAGCCAAATTTTTTATACAGAGCAAGCAGGTCAGTAATGAGATATTCGTAATTTTCAGCCCTAGAATTCCCCAGGAAGTTTGTTGATACTTGACAAAAGGCATCCCACACTTCTCTTTCATCACACTGAAGCATATCCTCAAACTGCGAATCTTGAAAGAGCTGTCTGATCTACGGACCCACAAAAATTCCCTCTTTATTTTTGCTTGGCTCAGTCGAGGAAATTTGTCATGCAAGTACTTGAACGCTGGTTTAGTTTTGTCCATGTCTTTAATCAACTGCTTTACAAGACCGAGTTTTATGTGCAGAGGGGGTAGTATGATCTGTCAGTGGTGGGTTCTGAACATTCATTTGTCCAGGTGTCAAGAGGCCAGTCTCTATCGATGTAGTGCTGACATGTTGCTCGGCTATCCCAGTGACAAAGAAAACAGCAGTGCTTTGTGTATCTCTGCTGAAGGCCCACCAACAGAGATACTACCTTCAGGTCAGCACAGATAAACCAAACATAATTTTCAGCACGTCTTTTGTAAAAAAAGATTGTGCTTATGTTACCGGTTCGTCCGTCTGTACCCACGATATCTCTGCAACTATTGGTTCGATTTGAAAAATTATTTTTGCATTGGGAAGCTTAAAATATGCGAGGATGATCCTTTATTTCGTTGTTGTTGTTTTTTTTTTTTTTACGATGTACAATTTCGCCGCCAGAGGGCGTAAATGCAGATGTCGAATTCAAAAATACGTTTTATTCCACATATTTGATTCTAAACATTCGATTGAAAAAATAATTTTATCTTTCGATTCCATTTATGTCGAAGAGTATTTTAGATATAGCTACTTTTTCAAATTATGCATAGATTTTCCGCTAGGGGCCGTAAAAGTAAATTACATTTTTCCCGATAACTATTCTTCTAAAACTCCAATTTGAAAACTTTTTTTTCAGCGGATACACCTCCTGATGGTAAACCTTTTGCATATAATTTAAAATTTTTGGTAAAGAACACTTTAGCCACGAGGGGGCGTAAGTGTTAATTTTTGCTTCTGATGTATTTGCTATAAAATCTGAGCTTCTAAAATATCGATTGAAAAAATTCTTTCGTGGACTGATGCCATTCACATCGATAAACATTTTCGGAATATTCCACAGTTTCTCCGCCAGGGGGCGTACATGTGTACCATATTTTTGTCAATATCTTTACTTCTAGGAGTCCGATTTGAAAAATTCATTCTTTGTTAGATAGTGTTTCCAGTGGGACATGTTTTTCATATAATTTCAAAATTTTCAAGTAATTCATAGACTTTCCACTACGGAGCGTAGAGGTAAATTGCGTTTCCCCCTATATCTCTGCTTCTAGGCCGCGGGTGGCCTAGTGGGCAACGTTCGTGACTGCAACGGAAAGGGCCTCAGGTTCGATCCAAGCCAGGTAGGAACGCTCGATCCACTAAATATCTGCCGTGCGTCGGATGGGCACGTTAAGCCGTCGGACCCCGGGTACTGGCCCCCGGTAATAAATAAGGGCGTCTTCCTCCCCGTTTCTACTTCGCTTCCGTGTCACTTTCCTATCGGGCGCTTTAGCCCAAATCTCCTAGTTTCTTATTTCTAAGGGTTGTTTAAGACCTGGGGTCAGACACTCCCTTCCTAAAATCCTCTGCATATGATCATGATCTCTGCTTCTAAATATCCGATTTGAAAACTTCTTTCTGCACCGGACACAGCTCCTGATGGGAAATCCTTTGCACATAATGTCTAATTTTTGTAAAAATGGTTTGGCCACTAGGTGGCGTAAGTCTTAATTTCCGCTTCTGATGTATTTGCAGCAAAATATGAGCTTCTAAAATCTCGATTGAAAAAAGTCGTTTGTTGATCGATACTACTCATGTCGACAAACCTTTTAAGAACATTTTCTTCTTGAAATAATGCATGGTTTCTATGCCAGGGGGCGTAGATGTATATCTTATTTTTGTCAATATCTTTACTTCTAAGGGTCCGATTTGAAAAATTCCTTCTTTGTTGGATAGTGTTTCCGATGCGAAATGTTTTTCCTATAAATTCAAAATTTTCAAGTAAATCATAGACTTTCCGCTAATGTGGCACAAAGGTAAATTGCGTTTTCTGCGTTATTTCTGCTTCTAAAACTCCGATTTGAAAAATTCTTCCTGTATCGCATACAAGACCTGATGGAAAATATTTTTTACATAATTTCTAATGTTTGGTAAAGAATGGTTTGGCCACCAGGGGCATATAATGTATTTGTAGCAAAATCTGGGCTCCTGAAAACTCAACTAAATTTTTTTTCTTGGACCGATACTGCTCATATGGAAAAATATTTTGAGAATACTTTCTTCCCAAAATAATGCATGGTTTTCCCACCAGGGGACGTAGAGTCACATCTTATTTTTGTCGATATCTCTTCTAAGTGTCAGATTTGAAAAATTCTTTCTATGTTGAAGAGCGTTTCCGTTGCGAAATGTTTCTCATATAAATTCATGTTTCTCTCAACGCACAATTCTGCAACCAAAGGGTGTAAAAGCTCACGATTCCGTTTACAGCAATATCTGAGGGATTAAAAACCCGATTGAAAAACTTCTTTCTTCCGTCAGATACTTTTGTTTTCCATACCAGTTCCATTGACTTTGAATAGCTTTGATAAATTTAATTTGCGTCAGAACGGATTCAAAAGACGTGCTTATTACACCCGAAAATTCGGTGTCATCTTTCTTGTTGTAATTAAGTCTGTCCAACAGCTGTTTAAGGTTGTTGTAGGTCTCTTTCATGTGCACCGCATGTGCAACTGGAATGGACGGTAGCTGATTCCCGTTATGCAGTAAAACGATCTTTAGACTCAACTTGGAGGAGTCTATAAATAGACGCCATTCTTGCGTAACATGTTGTATTCCTAGTCCTTGCATTAGGCCGTCAATATTGCAACAGAACACAAAGCTTTTGGAAGAATTGCTCGAATTGTGGGTGACGAAAACGAAACGAACTCACTCGAACATTTTCTTCTAGAAGATTCTATTGACGAAGCCTTAACGCTAGTAGCTTTTCTTTAACTTTGGTTAAATTCAAATCGCGAACAAGGTCGTTTAGTTCGTCTGATGTAATTTTATGTGGCATAGACTCAGAAGATGCATATTCGTCATCGCTTTCATTAATCCGTGACGCTGAGGGTTTCGGATTACACAAATCGTCTTCCTGGACCTCATCTAAATCGATAACAAAATTTGTCGGAGGCTTGGGAATGGGGAGTTCTTCAGAATGAGATACAGGTCGTACAGCATAAGGTATATTTGGATATTCTACAGTCCATTTCTTCTTCTTTGTGATACCTTCAGCCACTGGTGGCACCATACAGAAATAACAGTCATTTATGTGATTTGTGGGCTCCCTCCAAATCATGGGAACAGCAAAACCCATCGTTTTTCTTTTGCCATTAAGCCACTGTGACAGATTCGTAGCACACGTGCGGCAAGATACATGTGGAGCCCAGTCCTTATCCTCGTCGCCTATCCTGCAGCCGAAATACAAATGATAAGCCTTTTTAACAACCGGAGTGATGGACTTTTTCTGTGCAGCAAATGCCACTTTGCCACATATATATCAAAAGTTATCCGCCTTAATCACACATGCACGCGGCATAGCTACGTAATGTCACAACTTTAACAGGTGGCTATCACGAGATTACACTCACCAATGAAGGGAAAGAAACAAATGGACTGAGCTCTTTACCGTTAGGCTGTTGAAACTGAAAGGATTGCATCACATCGGGTAATACTACACCGGATATCGCGGGAACTCCGGACTTCTCACCCAATGATGCAATACTTCCTGGTCTGACGGTGCCTAAGAGTACGGAAAACGCCGAACGAACCTGATGTTCTTATTATATTTTTATTTCAGTACCATTTTAATATACATTTACTAACATTTATTATATTTATCAGAAATTTATTAGTATGTAACAAAAAAAATTATTACTCATTATACCTACTTTTTTTACTAAAAATCACAATTTTTTAACGTTCCATTAGCTGTATTTCCGAAACAAAAGCCAATGAAAGCTTTTCATGGCGATATTCGTGTTCAGTGGGTTAATTTCATACAGAATTGCACACTTTCCCATCCGAAACAATTTCATTGTTGTCCTGTGTTAAAAGTAAATATTGAGCCAATAATTCACTCATTTTCGTAAAATAATATTTATTGTTTTGGAAAAATACTTTTTTCGTCTATTTATTTTTCTTGTAAATTAATATTTATTTTAGGAAAATAATCAATGAAGAAATATATGCATCGTTTATCACAGTAATTTGGTAGCATTAGACCTTGTCAATTGTAGAAAATCTTGGCAAAATAGAATGAAACCTTTGGCATTCTGAAGACATCATACACTGACGGAAAAAAATCCCAACACCAAGAAGGGGTTGTGTTAGATAAACGACAGTTGGTAGGCGGTGAGAGTACATCTGTAAGATGACGTCTATGCAAATTTCGCGCTTGGCGCATACGTGTGGCGCTAGTAGCGCCCCTCGGAACATGCATAGCAGGTTTTCTGTAAATACGCGCTGTAACGTTCGTGAGCGTTAGTTATCGTTGAAATTCGACGTAGTGTGTTGATGTTAGTCAAGAATGCCTTTAAGAAGACGAAGAAGCCATTATCAACAGCTCACGGAGTTTGAAGAAGGTCGTGTAATAGGGCTACGAGAAGGTGGATTTTCTTTCCGCAATATTGCAGAACGACTTGGCAGGAATGTAGCCACTGTGCGTGATTGTTGGCAGCGGTGGTCAAGGGAAGGTACTGCCTCAAGAAGACCGGGTTCCGGCCGGCCACGTGGCACTACTGAGAGGGAAGACCGCCGTGTACGGCGTATGGCCGTGGCGCATCGTACCGCGTCTGCGGTAGCAATTCGAGATGCCGTTGCCACCACAGTGACACAATGAACTGTTACAAATCGGTTACTTGAAGGACAGCTCCGAGCCAGACGCCCTGTAGCGTGCATTCCACTTACTCCAAACCACTGCCGTTTGCGACGTCAGTGGTGTCAAGCTAGAGCTCATTGGAGGACGGAGTGGAGATCTGTTGTGTTTTCTGATGAAAGCCGGTTCTGCCTGGGTGCCAGTGATGGCCGTGTGTTGGTTAGAAGGAGGCCAGGTGAGCGCCTGCAACCAACCTGTCTGCGGCCGAGACACACTGGACCTACACCTGGAGTTATGGTCTGGGGAGCAATTTCCTATGACAGCAGGAGTACTCTCGTGGTTATTCCACGCACCCTGACGGCACAGTTGTACGTCGGTCTGGTGATTCAACCTGTTGTGCTGCCATTCATGAACAGCATTACAGGGGTGTTTTACAACAGGATAACGCTCGCCCGCATACCGCTGTTGTAACCCACATGCTCTACAGAGGGTCGACATGTTGCCGTGGCCTGCTAGATCACCAGATCTTTCACCAATCGAGCACGTATGGGACATCATTGGACGACAACTCCAGCGTCACCCCCAACCAGCATTAACCGTCCCTGTATTGACCGACCAAGTGCAACGGGCATGGAACTCCATCCCACAAACTGACATCCAGCACCTGTACGACACAATGCATGAACGTTTGCGTGCTTGCATTCAACATTCTGGCGGTTACACCGGGTATTAATGTACCAGCATTTCACATTTAAAATGGCTCTTCTCGCGCTTACATTAAGCTGTGATCTTGAAACCTTAATCGATTAAATATGTTACCTATACAAATGTATTGCCGCCATTTCATTCCTCTACAACTATTTTTTCGTGGTGTTGGGATTTTTTTTCCGTCAGTGTATAATGAATTTGCTAGCGGTTTGCGTTTTCTTGACCTCATATAATAATGTTATACATTCGCTAGCGGTGAGTATTCAGGACAAGAGTAAGATATCACAGGGTAGAACTCTTGTACTCCACAGCATCCTGCTTTCCTTCCCTTAACTCCTCACATTTGGAGAGTTCGCAGGATTTCCTTCCACTGCGCTAATCCCAGATTAGTGTTCTTATCTGATTATTATCGGAGTTGGCCGTTACATCTTCAGTATACACTGAAGTGCCAGAAAAACTGGTACAGACGAGGTTATGCAAAATACATAGCAACGTCACCTATGCGCGTACTCGGTTACGTCCGCCAGCGCGTATATAAAGCGATAGACATCCTTGCCAGCTGTCAGAGCTGTTTTCGGCATGAGAATGACAAGTAATAACGATTTAAGCGATTTTCAACGCGGTCTCATAGTTGCCGCTCGTGAGATGGGCCATAGTATTACGGAGGTAGAAACGAAGTTCGGATTTTCACGGACGACCATTGCAAGGGTGACTACAAGAATTCCGGCAAAACCTCCAACCTACGATACCAGTGTGGCCGTAAAAAGACATTGGGTGAACGTCACTATCGTCGGCTGTCAAGAATCGTTTCACGCGATAGGCGTGCAACACTCTCGCAGGTATAATCGAAATTCAATGCTCTAGCCTCAAAAAGCATCAGCGTCCGGACAGTGCAACGTACCCTGCACGATATGGGCTTTAGGACCGGACGCCCAACTCGAGTCCCCTTGATGGGTGCACGACACAGAGCTATGCTCCTCGCTTGGGCACGTCAACGCCGCCACTGGACACTTGATGACTGGAAACAAGTAGCCTGGTCTGATGAGTCGCGTTTCCAAATGTATCGGGCAGATGGAAGAATTCGTGTGTGGCGCAAGCCATGGATCCCGCCTGTCAACAGGGAACTATACCGGCAGGTGGGGGCTCCATAATGGTATGGGGTGGATTTAGCTGGACTTCACCGGGACCCCTGGCACATCTACAAACGTCTGTGACCAGCCAACGCTATGTGCTCATCCTTTCTGACGAGGTACACCCGTTCATGTCCTGCATTCATGCTGATGGGTTGGGCCTGTTCCAACAGAACAATGCACCTCCACACAAGTGTCGGGATGCCACATTATGGTTAGAGGAGCATTCATCTGAGTTTGGGGTTTTGCCATCCCACCCAAGTCCCCGGATCTGAACGTGATAGAACACATTTGGTATGCCATGCAACGCGCTACGGAACACAGGAATCCGAGACCTCGGAATACACCCGAATTGTGGAACGCTCTGCAGGACGTATGGTGTGCATTGCGTACAGCGTATTTCCAGAAGCTAGTGGAGTCCATGCCTCGTCGTATTTCTGCAGTCCTGCGCTCCCGTGGGGGACCTACCAAGTATTAGACTGGTGTACCAGTTTTTCTGGCACTTCAGTGTACAGTTTCTAACATTTGCCCCATTGTGATCATTCCATCATGCCTTACACGACAACGAACAGTGATTGTAATAACTTGTCACTCCCAGAGACTTAGCTAGAGTCCCTTGTAAGATTCTTTTGTTCTTTTCCTTTCCTGATAAGGTTCATCACAATTTAGAGATATGTAAAACTCGTACTTCCACTCTTCGGACTCTCCTAAGGTTGCTAAACTGAAAAGAAAAGATCATTTTCTGACAGGGGAAGGCAAAATAAAACATCACGCAGGTTTTGGGCACATAAAGCGAAAATATTTGTTGCTCTGATTCCAGCATTTAATAGTACTTTCCGATGCATCACTGATTAGCATGCTACCACTTACGACTCCTTCACATTACATACGATTTCTGGGATGAAGGGAAAGTCTATTCCTCTACAGTGGATTAGATCACATCAGATCATATGTAGAGGATTTTAGGAAGGGAGTGTCTTATTTCAGGTCTTAAACAACCCTTAGAAGTAGAAAGCTACGAGATTTGGGCTAGAGTGCCCGACAGAAAAGTCTCACGGAAACGAGGTAGTAAAGGGATGAAGACGCCTTTATTTATAACCGGGGGCCAGTACTCGTGGGTTCGACGACTTAAGCGAGCGTTCGTAGCTGCCTGGGGCGTTCCTGAGACCTCTCTGTAGCAGTCAGAAAGTTGACTACTAGGCCATCCGTGGCACCGTACAGTGGATTAGCTGATACTCGTGGTGCATCCATCCTAAATCCAACTTTCGCGGGTTTTGTTAGTCCTAATTTAGGACTACTGGTTCCAGGGATGAAAACGAGCTAGGACATTCCAAGGATGAAAACGAGCTAGGGCAGAACAAGCATATTACTCGTGCTCCATTCGGTACTCGAACACTGGCCCTACTCGCACGATTGGCCAGAGGCCTGCGGTGCTGACCACTTAGCTACCGGAGTAGCACTTTTATGTTTCTTTTGGTTGGTTGGTTAGTGGATTTTAGTGGCGCAAGGGCCAGGTTTGGCCAAAGAGCGCCAGACAAAGAACTATCAGCCACAGAATTTGAAAAGCGTGGAAAATGAGTAAAAGCAGACAGGCTTGGTAAAAGTTGAAAAAGAGTATGAAGAAAGCAGTGAAGAAAAGGTAGTTAATGAAGTTTATTAAAATTCATAAATTTACTAATGGAAAAGGTCGAACCGTCACTCTCCTCCCCCCACACTCCTCTGCAATGCTGGTTGAGGCTGGGGACGAACTGTCACTCTCCTCCCCCCATGTTCCTCTGCAATGCTGGTTGAGGCTGGGGACGAACTGTCACTCTCCTCCCCCCATGGTCCTCTATAATGTTGGTGGAGGGTGGGGACCTCGCTGAGGCCGAGACAGGTTGATGGACACTGCACACCTTTGCGGATTGAGGGCCGGGTCTTCCGCACGTGCAGGCTGTCTGCTGGGAACCGGAAGAGGCGGGCGTCTGCAAAAGAGAAGGCGCAGACTCAGCTGGTCGAATAAGCTGGAGCACGGTGAAATCAACCTGTGTCGCTTGTTCAACTGTAGATCGCTTGGCAAGTGCGGCGAGAGCTACAGGGCGCGGAACAAAGGGCTGCACGGGTTGTGGCAGAGACTGAACAACTGCGGCAAAACTACGCTGTCGGGTGTTGGGAATACCCAACTTGGCTTTGGCAGCAGGGTACGAGAGGCCTTCCAGGGTCTTGAGGCGCTGGATCGCCATCTCGTCCTTCCATTTCATACAGTTGCGGGAGTAAGCTGCATGGGCCTCACCGCAGTTAACACAGCAGGCCGCAGAGGTGCAACCTTCCCCGTCATGTTCACCGGAGCCACAATTAGCGCAACGAGCGGAACTCTTACAAAATCGTTGTGAATGCCCGTACCTCTGGCACCTGAAACAGCGCAGAGGACTGGGAATGTACGGGCGAACTGCACAGACCAAGTAGCCTGCTTTGATTTCTGTCGGAACTTTCGGGAGTCAAAAGTCAAGATTACATTTTTAGATTTAAGCAAAGAGCCATCCCGCCGGAACATCATACGACGTGCAGCAAGAACACCCTGATCCGCAAGTTCAGTCACCAATTCATCCTCACTGCATGGCAAGAGATCAAACTCCGAAATAACACCCCGAGAGGTGTTAAGAAACGGGTGAGGTGTCACTTTGACAGGAATGCCTTGAAGACTAGAAAGGCGCAGAAAAGTGTTACTCTGAGAAACACTGCAAGTTTGGACAAGCAGGTCCCCAGAGCGTAGCTTCCTCACAGACTTCAAGGGGCCAACCGCAGCGTTCAAAGCTTTAGAAATGAAAAATGGAGATCTGGTGGACAGTCTCTCATTCGGATCGACGGATTCTACAAGTAAGTGTGTAGCATGCGTAGTCACAGCAATCGAGGGGAGACGACGCTTCGGAGCGACTGGTACAGCTGCCGAAGAAGAGGTTGTACATTCTTGGTCCAGGTCATGGTCTAAAGAACGTTTAAGGTTTTGAGACTTGGTAGGTTGAGAAGACGAAGGAGAGTCGTTTGCAACTATCATTTTCTCAGGTGACTTAAATTTGGAGTGTTTATGTTTGGGTTTACCCATGGAAAAAAAGAAGGAAGATTCGTCTGCAGACTACTCCACCCACCACCGAGCCCTACAAGGGAGAACTGGAGGTCCGCAAGCCGAAAAACGACGCTGGACACAGTTCTGGAGCTTATACGTTGCAGATATAGTCCGGTGGCTGTGATCACACGCACTCGGCGGACACTTCGGCCTCCTGGTACCGTCATGCCAACGCCTTTGGCATGATCCCACAGCCCCCGGGCTCACCCTGCCGTGCCATACGACAAAAAAGCCGCTAAAGGCCTGCACACAACTTGGTACAAGACTTCTGACTAGAGGTGGGTTAGTCTCTAGCCTCCCGTTTACAGCGAAGCCGGGGTCGAAGAGGAGTGTTGGTACACAGGAGGCACTTATCCGGTCTCCTGCGACCTCAGCCGCCAGACATCCCATTTCCGCCTCACGGGTCTCCGCACGCGGCAAACATGCAGGTAGGTCTAGCACCCAAACCAGCTAAAAAGAAAAAAAAGAAATCTAAAGAAGACAAATCCTGGAAGGGAACCTAAACGGAATCTCAGCAACCTACGAACTGAGCGGTTAATATTAAACAGTTAGTGGTGGAGGGTAACAAAACCACAAGACCGGGGTGTTAGTGCATAACGTGGTAGCGATTAGGTAAAGTATACAACACGGGCAACTAGCCAGTGGAGAAAATAAAGAAAAACGAAAAAGCGAGACACAAGACCAGCTCGGGATCGTGGGGCCGCGACTCCCCAACAGCTGGATGAACAGCCGTCCCTGCAAACACCATCGGCACCAAAAAGAAAAAACAAGCGGTGGCATGACATCAGATGTTGACCAGTCACAAGGTCAGCTCGGGCCGTGGGGGCGCCGCTCCCCAAATAACTGGAAAACCAGTTATCCCCGTGCGGGGTATGTTTCTTTTGGGAGCGTTCATATTACATCCCTACATTATTTTTAAAAAGATTCTGGAGATAGTTAAAAAGATTCATAGAACTGTTCTGAAATGTACAAAAACTGATGCTTTTAATTTCAATTACAACTGACATGTATGATATTAAGTTCTGATTTGTCCTTTATAATAAAGTTTGCTAAGTGATTTCGTTAAATCGACAATTTACAGAATTAAAGTAATTAACTAGGGAGTAAAAAATGCAAGTGTATCACGTACCTACATTTTTTTTTCGAGGGAAGCAATATAACATTCTACGGGGGTGTCCCGTAAATATCCGGATTTTTATTCCTATCAATTACAGGAGAGAAATAAAAAATACACGATGCATAAATATGATACTCACATATGTAATACAATGGTACGAACAGTCAAAGTCACTTTTCCACGTATTCTTCGTTCAGCACAATGCATTTCCTCAACACCGATCAACAAGTCGATTCATTCCGATAGCGAAGAAATCGGCAGGGGTGTTGGGAATCCATTGATCGACAGCCGCTCGCAGATCGTCCACGGTGTCATAGTGGTGGCCATGAAGATTATCTTTCAAGGGGCCAAAAACATGAAAATCGGAAGATGCCAAGTCCGGATTGTGAGCAGGTTGCGGAAGAACGGTCCACCTCTGTTTTGCGATTTCTGCTTGCACTGGTTTAGCAATATGCGGGTGAGCATTATCATGTTGAAGCAACACTTGATTGTTTTACAATGTTTCTTCCGTTTGGTCCGGATACGCTGCGCCAAGTTTTCTCAGTGTCTTCACATAGGCCTTCGCATTTATTGTTTCATTTTTTGCCAAGTACTCAACCAGAAAGATACCGTATTTGTCGCAGAAGACAGTAGCCATGACCTTAGACGCCGACGAACCAACTTTGAACTTCTTTGATGGGGGCGTATTAGGATGACGCCTTTGCATACTTTGCCGTTTTGTGTCCGGTTCGAACTGATGAATCCACGTTTCATCGCCTGTGATTATGCATCCCAGAAATGCGCCACCCTCATCGTAGCGCTGTACCATTCATTGCAAATGTATAGCCTTTGGCGTTTATGCACCTCTGTAAGCATTGGGGGTACCCAGCTGACACAGATCTTCCTATTGTTGAGATGTTCATGAATAATTCGTCCAACAGAATCTTTACTGATGTCCAATTTCATGGCAGTATCCCGCATCCGAACACAAATGCGTCTGTCACCTTTAATCAAGTCGGAAACCCGTTTAATCGTTTCATCAATCACCGCCGTGTTAGGCCTACCTGACCGTACCTCATCTTCAAGGCTCTCGTTGAACTTCTGATGAATCCAGAAACACCTCGGTATACAGGTGAGTAAAAATGCTGGAACCTCGGTATATACACGCACCATTTGCAGAGAACTTCATTCCATGGGTTAGCGTGGTCATGCGGCTGCTCATATGCTTTTCATCTCCACTCGGAATGCTACTTGTCACTTAGCATGGTGTAAAGAGCATTTATCGTGGGCCCTAGATCAATGGAAACGGGTCCTATGGACTGATGAATCCAGATACACGATCCATCAGTCTGATGGCCGTGTGTGGGTATGACGGCATCCGGGGAAACGCTATTTACCACAGTGTGTGGACTGGCCAGCACAGAGCCCTGATCTTAATCGCATAGAGCACCAATGGGATGATGTCCAATTCCATGCCTACTACTAAGCAACATAAGAAGTTTGGAACGAAGGCCTACTACTAAGCAACAGTTAGCGGCAGCATTATGTACTGAATGGAAACGCATAGCCATCGCTCTGTTCCAAAACCTTATCGAGAGCCTGTCTCGAAGGGCCAGTTCATGCATTTAGGCCAAAGGTGGACCGACACTGTACTAATAATGTATGTCAATAAATGCTATGTTGTGTTTCTCTTCTAGGTATCAGGTGACTTTTGTCAATATAGTGTATATATATGATAAAGTGTACAAAAATGTAAAACTCCTTTTTGCATCATACGTATTGAAATGGCTAATGCATTTTTATGCAGTTAGTTTTTCAGACATTAAAACGTATGCAATAAATATCGATGAGAAAATAACATTTGTAATGAATAGTAAAATTGATGGCCGAATGGTCAGAGGCACGGGCTTTTGACTAAGTGCCCGAATTCAAGTCCCGAATGAGGCTTAGGCGATGCGCCTGCGCTGTAGTGCTACTAGCCCTGTCCTTGGAGGAAAGGTCCTGTCCTTTTCCTGGAAGCAGTGATCCCAAATTAGGGACAGGTAACTTTCTACAGCCTTAGATATTCAACCAGGGTCTCTTACCCCAAAACAAAACAAAAAAGAGTAAAATTCGATGCAATACGCTATCCAATTTAAAGACAACGATTGTTTACAAATTACGATCCATGAAAAAAATGCGGAAGATTTTTTTTCCTTCTTCGGAATTATATAACTTCTGGCGAAGAACTTGCCCTATGCTAAATCGGTTAGAATGCTAGTTTTTGGTATTGCAGGCCTAGGTTAAGTAAGGCGTGGATTGCATGTGTGTGTTAGGCCTTTACCCTCTCGCAACAAGCTGGCTGGCCCCCACCTGCAAGAATTCCTTACAGGTCAGTCCAAAAGTTCACCCTATTCGTCGAAAGGTTATTTGTGGTTGGATTTCAGTGGGATTTCTACAGCTCTTCAGATTGATAAAATAGTTTAAAATAAAAAAAAACTATGAAGCTTAAGAAGAACGACAGTCAGTCATCAACGTTAGAATTCCAAACAAAAATACCATACTGAATCGGCAGCGTCATCTGGTTTTCACAAAATGTAACTATAAATTCTCTACATATTGGAATTCACGTGATACGAATCCAAATTCAGTTCTTGATTGCAACAAAACTGAATAATCTGATGGCTTGCAAGTTTCAACAAAAAAAAAAAAAAAACACCATCTATATCTCCTTAACCCTCGCATCTTCTTCGTCCATATCTCCTTATTCAAATTCGAAATTTTGCATATACTGTATATGTATATTGGTCAAAACATTATAGAAAATTTCAAAATTTGTTCTTTGGTTTCCTCATCAGCTCATCACTCAACAAATCTACCGTCGTTCTACTTTAGTATCTTCGGGGCCCAGTTTGGTATACATGCATAGTATACCCGACTGGGCCTCGAAGTTTAAAAGCCCCCTTACAAGCCTTCAGGAAACAATACTGTAGGAATATTTAAAATTACAATATTGACGTGATCCCTTTTTTTCTGCTTAATATTTATTCGCTGTTTAACATCAATGTCAGCTCCCGTCTTAGAAATCACAAACGGTCTGCAAAACTTTCGGAAAACACCTATTACAATTCTTCTAAACTAGTGGGGCTCTATAAAAGCAGTGTTTTGTTGTTGTTGCTGTTTTTGCAAAAAGCATAACCCCTCAAGCGCTGCTTATTCCAAAACAGCACCGTTTGAAAAAAATCCAAAATTTACATAGGATACCAAAAACTAACTAATTTATTAACTACTGATAATTACTGTTCATCTTTAATTTTTTTAGTCTACAGAGCGTTGGTGTAATTTTTGAAAATACGAAGTCGATATGTTAAACTACGAAGGAAATTGTTTAAGAAAACTACCTAGTACCACCCCAAAATTGTCTGCATTGGCGAACAGATATACAACTTCGATGTTTCTTCACGATAGCACGACCACACAATACCACCTACAGAAAAAAAGAGATCGAGGTACTCTTTGTAGATAATTTATGCCATGCATCTTTCACATGCAGTGGCGTATCTACATAAGTTTGGGTCAACCCCCCCCCCTTCTTTTGTCTACGACTTAAATTCAAAACTTATTTTTTAAATAAAAGTTTTAATAGAGAAAAACTTAAATATATATTTCAAGAAAATTTACTGATATTTTAGAAATGCGACCTTTCACGAACGCAACTTAATTCAAACTAAAGTAATAATAAAAAATACAGGTAGGCTCAATTCTGATTGAGCCGTCAGTTTGGAACGTAGGACTACGACTTGCAGATCGGAGAGCTGAGCTAGTCGTGTATGGTTTCAAAGCGTTTATTTAATTTGTTATAGCCAACACAGGTCTATGATATGAAAAGTAGCGTACATAATTATTATAAATAATGTTGGCTACATTGCGAACACAAAGCAGATCGATACACGAATTACCCAACGTGGTGCTCTGTCTTCTTGGGCTTCTTGCATTCCTTGTGAGTTGCTCTTCCCACTCATTTTGATTTTCGCCACTTTTGCTTGCGTTTAATATGCGAATTCCGCGGCATTGTCGAAAATGTTAACCCATTCACACAAAAAACAGATTTTTAAAATTTTAGTTTAAACCACTGAGACATGTTCTTTACATATTTGAATAGATCTCGTCGAGAGCTTTAAAACGATACCACGCACAGTCGTTTTGCACTCACGGTTGTCCAGATAAACCGCGATATCGTCAAAAGTGTTCACCGGTTCACAAGAAAACAATTTTTAAAACGTTCTGTTCAATCCACTGCGAAATGTTCTTCGTGTATTTGAATAGATCTCGTCGAGAGCTTTAAAACGATACCACGCACAGTCGTTTTGCAGTCACGGTTGTCCAGATAAACCGCGATATTATCAAAAGTGTTCACCGGTTCACAAGAAAACAATTTTTAAAACGTTCTGTTCAATCCACTGCGAAATGTTCTTCGTATATTTGAATAGATCTCGTCGAGAGCTTTAAAACGATACCACGCACAGTCGTTTTGCACTCACGGTTGTCCAGATAAACCGCGATATTGTCAAAAGTGTGCACCGGTTCACAAGAAAACAATTTTTAAAACGTTCTGTTCAATCTACTGCAAAATGTTCTTCGTATATTTGAATAGATCTCGTCGAGAGCTTTAAAACGATACCACGCACAGTCGTTTTGCACTCACGGTTGTCCAGGTAAACCGCGATATTGTCAAAAGTGTTCACCGGTTCACAAGAAAACAATTTTTAAAACGTTCTGTTCAATCCACTGCAAAATGTTCTTCGTATATTTGAATAGATCTCGTCGAGAGCTTTAAAACGATACCACGCACAGTCTTTTGCACTCACGGTTGTCCAGATAAACCGCGATATTATCAAAAGTGTTCACCGATTCACAAGAAAACAATTTTTAAAACGTTCTGTTCAATCCACTGCAAAATGTTCTTCGTATATTTGAATAGATCTCGTCGAGAGCTTTAAAACGATACCACGCACTTTTCCCATAATTCAAATTATCGGCTCCGTGGCATCTGCTACGAATCGCTGGACGAAATCTCATTGGACGTGACCCGAGTAATACGACAGCTGAACAAAGATGGCGTACTAGGGGCATCCAGGACCTACCTCACCGCTGGCAAGCTGTCATTAGCAGCGGAGGAGAGTACACTGAACTGCAATAAGGTAATTTTTCTCTGTTACTTCACACTTTTCGCAAAATGGACAGTGTGCAGAACTTTTGTTAGGACACCGTACATAGAGATAACACGATTACAACTGATGCAATGCTTGACGAACTACCTAAATCAGCACGTCGAATTGAGTTACGTTTGGAGTAAGTCAGGAAATAAATATTTCATACAATAATTGGGGCACAGTTTATTTTTAACGTTCAAGATTGCGCATACCGCACATTGTTGGGGTGTGAATCGACTAAAAATTTTAACTGATTAATCAATATTCCTTACTCGATCAATAGGTTGATCGTACCTATAAAACAATCGTCTCCAACACTATTTCTGGGAAGACATTTTTTTTCGCTAAACCCTCTCCATACCAGCATCCTGTATACGTCACTGTTCGCATGCCAAGATTTTTGTGGGTGTCAAATAAAACGAGGGATTCCACAGTACCCGTTTATTTATGTACAACACATTGCATTTATTCGCGTTACTCACGACCACACCGAGCCACAGTCCGGTACATACTAAGTGGAATTAAATCATAACAACAAACAATAACAACACATTCGTCTCACTCACGACGACACCAAGCCACAGTCCGTTACATACTAAGTGGAATTAAATCATAACAACAAACAATAACAACACATTCGCATCACTCACGACCATACCGAGCCACAGTCCGGTACATACTAAGTGGAATTAAATCATAACAACAAACAATAACAACACATTCGCCTCACTCACGACTACACCGAGCCACAGTCCGCTACATACTAAGTGGAATTAAATCAAAACAACAAACAATACAAACACATTCGCATCACTCACGACCACACCGAGCCACAGTCCGCTACATACTTAGTGGAATTGAATCATAACAACAAACAATAACAACACATTCGCCCCACTCACGACCACACCGAGCCACAGTCCGGTACATACTAAGTGGAATTAAATCATAACAACAAACAATAACAACACTCACGACCACACCGAGTCACAGTCCGGTACATACTAAGTGGAATTAAATCATAACAACAAACAATAACAACACATTCGCCTCACTCACGACCACACCGAGCCACAGTCCGGTACATACTAAGTGGAATTAAATCATAACACTAGCGTTTATTAATTCCTGATATTGAGCGGTACTTAGGTTGGTGGATTAATGAATGTTATTTTCGTTAAACCAAAGAAAGAAGATATGTTAGTCATAAACGTAAATATTTACTAAACTACGGCGGCGGCAATAGTAAGTATTTCAACAGTTTAGTTTTCAAAAACAATATTTATTATTATTATTACATACTATTCAGATTTAGACGAACGTAAGAAACAACCCTGACACCGATTAAATGTGATGTAGCTACGAAAGTCCATCTGAGTATGCGCCAGCTAAAATCTGACCTCAAGATAGAAAGAAAAGCTGAATCGCAAGTGTGTTTGTGAGGGGGGATTGGCAACTTTTGGTCTAAGATATCAACAGGTTACATCCATTGCGTTATACATCATTTTAAAGCTTTCCTCAATAGTAGATTCCGCCACCCTTGTGAGGGTCGGGAAGAATCCAAATTTCGCTATGACGCACCGTTTTCACATCATTAAAAAGCATTTTTGTAATAGCTTTTATGACATTTAGCATTAGGTTCTCGTAATTTACGCAGATTGCCGTGAGATAGTTACCTTTATACACTCATCGTCAAAAAAATAGCATCACCCAAAAGTCCGTGTCGGATTGCAATGCTATTCGGGAGGAAGGTAAAGGTTATCAGGAACAATAGGTAATTAAGCATTGAGACTTATTTGGACAATATTTATTGAGCTACACGCCAATAAATAGTGTCTCTCATAATGGTGTCGGGCCGCCATGTTTGGTCACACAGCATGCCAGACATCTCGGCATGGAGCTGTATAGGTTCCTAGTGGTGTCCTGCAATAAGCCATCCCATGCAGCTTGAATCTTCTCAAGCAGTTTCTGCAGACTGCCCGGTAGGGGTGGAGAGTGGATAGCGCGTCCAATAGCATTCCACACATTTTCAACCGGCGATAGGTCTGGCGGTGCAGCTGGCCATGGCAGAGTATCAGTGCCTTGAATACAAGCTCTGGAGACAGCAGCAGTATGCGGACGAGCGTTGTCCTGTTGGAAAATCGCACCGGAGTGAGCGTTGAGAAAATGTAGAACCACTGGTTGCAGGACCTAATTAATGTAACGTTAGGCTGTCAAAGCGCCTGTAATGAACACCAAAGGTTATCTGGCATCATAGACAGTTGCACCCTACACCATGATACCAGGCCTTATAGACGTGTGACGCTCGACAACAAATCGTTTATTTTGGCACTGACCACGCTGCCTCCACACACGGATTCGGTGGTAGTCACCTCCAAGACAAAAGCGGGACTCGTCACTAAACATCACCCGCTGCCATTCTGAGTGCTTCATGACAATCTGGCACGATGCCATTGGAGTCTTTGGCGATGATGTAATTGTGTAAAATGCAGTCGTCGTAACGGTCTGCGTGCGTGTAGTCCTACGTCGTGGTGCTGTCCAATGGTGCTGGCACTAATCGGACGATGCATGGAGGGCACCACTGGTAGCAGAATATCCGCAATCATGGCTGTTTGGCACTCCGTGCATGTCGGACAACCCGTCGGTCCTCTCTCTCTCTCTCTCTCTCTCTCCGTGGTTCGTCTAAGTCCCCTAGACTCTCCCAGTCGCCGCTGTGTGCGTTGTTCTATCCACTGCCGCCAACAACGTGTAATGATGATATCCGCACGACTGGTATGGCGCAAAATACGGCGAAAAGACCATTGTGCTTCCCAGAGCCGGACGATGCGGCTCCTATCGAACTCCTCCAACTACTAGTATTGCTTCCGAACTTTTCTCCTACGCATACTTCACTAGCAAAGGATGCAACCAACACAACAGCATGAGTCAGAATAGCAAGCACGCGCAACGGGACGACCTTATATAACCGGTCAGGCACAGCGCTACGACTCCTCCTTGCTTGCGTCAGATGCGCGGCCGAACGTGATACATGAATCATTTGCATGTGTCACGATGTCAAACCTACACACAAAGTTTCATTCTTCTCGGTTGCTTCCTTCTGGGTGCAACTAGTTTTTTGACGATCAGTGTATAACACGTGTAGCGTGCCTGCACCGCAGAACGCACATGAGGTAAAGGCAGATAGCAGTGAGGGCACATGTCCGCGTTTCATTCATAGCAGTGAGGGCACATGCCAACAGTGAAACATGGTCCCGGTTGACCCGTGGGACATACCCCGGCCCTTTTTCGAGGGGGGGGTGATGTGACGTATCTGCACCGCAGGACGCACATGAGATAAAGGCAGATAGCAGTGAGAGCACATGCCCGCGTAGTTCAGTTGGGAGAGCGACTTGCTCCGGAATGAAGGGACCGGGTTGATACCCGGCGCTGACAAACTTGTACGTTATACACGTGATGAAACAAAAAATCGGCGATAGTTTCGTAAAATATACTGTTGCCTAACAATGAAAGTAACTATTATTTGCGTGGAACAGCATGCAGCACGATCAGATTTCAACAATGGTTTTGACTAGTTCCGTTACCCATTTTCGTTACATCGAAATATTTTACTTGGGATTTTCTGTACTACTATCGGAAAGGATGTATAGCATCCAACACACAGAAGTGGTATTGGGTTGTAAACCGATGAGCCATTACATTATGACCAACCACAGCGTAGAAAAATGAGCGCGCCTGGAGACCGAGCGGTTCATATACAACCCGAGGACCGGCTTCGGTTGTAGAGTATTCGGACTCAGAATGGGAAAAGCTGCCGATTTATCGAAGTTTGATAAAGGACAAATTGTGATGGGCCAGCGCCTCGGAACTACGATCTCGGAAACGGAGCGGCTTATACGTTGTCTAGGAGCCGCTGTAGTGAGTACGTGTCAAAAGTGGTGCACAGATGGCCAAATGCCGAACCGTCGTACGCAGCTCATTGATGCCAGAGGAGAGCGGTGACTGTCGCGCATTGTTCACAGCGACAGCATGGACCCAGTGCGACAAATCACCAGCAGCTACAACAGTGGTGATTAGGGCAATATGTCACAGCCAGGGTTGGCAAGGTAATTTACTCGTTACGTATTTTACGTAAATTACGCGTAATATACAGGTAATTTACTTGGCGTAGAAAACCAGTTTTTTACGCAGACGTAAAAAACTAATTTCCTTTCATGTCTGTGTATAAATAATATAATACAAAAACCACTTTAATTATACACAGTGTGGCAAAGAATTTTTAAGACTGGGTCTGTAAAATGAAATAGAAACAAGAAGTTATAGATTGTTTTGGTTTGTTATTCAAAATAAGTCCCTCCGGCTTCAATACACTTGTTACAGGGATTTAATAATGATTCGAATGCCTGTTCCAGTTCATTTTGCGGAATTGCCTCCAAAGCACGCGTCGAAGCTGTTTGTATGGTCGAAATATCATCAAAATAACACCCTTTTAACGTCATTTTAACTTTTGGGAATAAAGAAAAGTCGCGGGGTGCTAAATCAGGCGAATACGGTGGATGATTTAACATACAGACGTTATTTTTCGCCAAAAATCTACGAAAAAGAAGTAAGATGTTACTGGGTGCATTCTCGTGCCACAAACACCAACTGTTTTTATCCCGATATTCTGGACAAATGCGACGAATTCTGCCCATCAAACGCCTCAAAACATTTAAATAAAACTCACCAGTAATTGTTTGTCCACTTGGAACAAATCCTTTGTGGATAATACCCTTACTATCGAAGAATGTAATGAGCATTGTTTTGATTTTCGATGGAACTTTTCTTGTTTGTTTGTTTTTTTTTTGGCTTGTGGTGAGTTTTTTGACTTCCATTCCGCACTTTGTCGCTTTGGTTTAGGATCATATTGAAAACACCATGTTTCATCACCAGTAACAATCGATTTTAAGAAGTTTAGATCATTTTCAGCGGCTGAAATGATGTCTCTGCAATGTGCACTTCTACTTGATTTTTGTTCATTGGTTAACGTGTGTGGAACAAATTTAGCACAGATTTTGATTTGCCCAAATCTTCATGCAGGATGGTTCGAATCGTTTCTTTGTTGATGTTAAAGACTCTTCCATCATTCTTAGTGACGCACATCGATTGTTTTCCACGAAATCACGCACTTTTTCAATAATCTCAGGTGTCCTAGATGAACTTGGTCTTCCGGTATGCTTATCATCTTCTAGCGTCTCTCTTCCGTCCAAACAAACGTTTGTGCCACAGGGAAACATTTGATCTACTTAAACAAAACTCACCGTAAACTTGTTTCATCATTTGTTACGTTTCCGAGGCACTTTTACCAAGTTTTGCGTTAAATTTAATAACAGCCCTTTGTTCCGTCTTAATAATTCAACATGAAAAAAATTTTACTTCTCTAATGAACGCCCGTTTCGTTTGAGTTACTTTAACAATTGCGCAGTACTTTTGGCAGAAAGCAAGCAGATGGTCACGGTTTATAACGCATTCGCGATTACACTGGTGGCGCCACCGTAGGCTGAAATCTAGCGCCAGTCTTAAAAATGTATTGACGCACTGTGTATTACATTTTAAACTTAAAAATTTTTGTACATTTCACTACGAAATCATTGTTCTCTTAAGATTGTTCATACAGCTCAGCCACCTATTAACAGATTTCTTTTTAGAAGTTATAATGTATCTGTTCTTTCTTGTATATTAAAAATGGAGAAAATAACCTACCTCTTGCACTAGCATCGATAAAAAAATCACAATGTATATTGAATAGAATTCAAGATTGTGAAGAGGTCGACCGCCGCGATTCATAGTGGGAAGAGTCTTCAATTAGAATGTTTGAGCCTCCTTCAACGACTAGTGAGGAGGGGAAAAAACGGTGTTTATTAAGAACGTTCTCAGCTTTGAACTGAAGCCAACACTAAAATCTCCCGCATTTAAATAACAGAAAAAAATGTGTAGTTCGCATAGCCATAGTTTTGCCGCCGAGTCAACGAGAAGTTGCCGACGTTGTTGAACTTCTGCGTCTGCCTAGCAGTGAATCCCTGTAGAAACAGGGGCCACCAGCCGGCAGCACGCGCATGGATATCAAAAGCGAGCCGCGAGGCAACGTCTCATTTTGATTGTTCCTATCGTCTCGTTTCACTTTAAACTACACCGCGGCGTGGCTTCTGACTTCCTTTGCCGAGCATAATATTTTAAAGTGAGCCCCACACTAATTATAATAAAGAAAAGGATTTTCCCGTGTGAATATGAAGGCTAGGAAAACAAAACAAAAAAATATGACGTGATACTGATGTATATGTGGTATCCTGGTGGTATGTCACTAGGACGTGGCAGTTTTTTTTTTTTTATTGGAGGTTTAACGACCGCCGTGAGCAACTCAATGGGCTATAAGCAGTCGCCCGTCCCTAATTTAGGGTCACTGGTTCCAGGGAAGGGAGAGAGCCAGTGCCGTAAGACAAACACAACATCCATGCCCAACCGGGATTCGAACCCGGACCCCTTACGGACGAATGATCAGAGGCCAACGCCTTAGACCACTGCGCCACCGGGGCGGCAACGTGGCAGTTTGCACTGTTCCAATAAGATCATATAAAAATACCGAAGGGTATGTTTGTTTTTGAAGGATCTCCGTTTTATGTGGTATTCGTACATATCAAGTTAATTAACAGCACAAAACCATGTTTTTTTTAGTTTTTTTAACGTATTTTACGCGTTTTTTACGCGTAATTTACTTGTCACGTAGAAAACCTTTTTTTACACGTAATTGCACAATCCTGGTCACAGCACACAGTTCATCGCAGCCTTCTGCGCATGGGCCTGCGTAGCTGAACACCCAGCCGGGTCCCCCATGCTGACTGCAAGTTATCGTCAACAACGCATAAAACGGGCCCAAGATCATCGAGATTGGACCGTGGATGATTGGAAGAAAGTGGCCTGGTCTGACGAATCAAGATTCCTGGTGCATCACGTAGACGGCCGAGCACCGATACGCCGATTACCAACGGAAGCTATGGCACCTGGATGCACTGTTGGACGGAAATAAGCCAATGGCGGGGGTGTTATGCTGTGGGCGATTTTTTCTTGGGCCACTTTAGGCCACATTATCCCAATAGCACAATCCCTGACAGCTGTCAGGTATCTGAACATCGCTGCGGATCAAATTCAACCATTCATGGCAACTGTGTTCCCTACTGGTGATGGCCATTACCAACAAGGACAATGCGCCATGCCACACTTCCAGAATCGTGAAGGAGTGGTTCGAGGAACATGCTGATGACTTTCTGTTAATGCCCTGGCCTCCAAATTCACCTGACACGAACCCAATCGAACATTTGTGGTTAGACTTGGAAAAGTTGGTTCGCGCTAGATCACCACCATCCCGAAATGTACAGGAACTGGAGGACCTGCTGTTGACATTACGTTACCATCTGGTACCCCAGGATACCTATCGCACCTAATCGAGTCGATGCCTCGCCGAATGGCCGCTGTTTTGCGAGCTAAAGGGGGTTCTACAGCTTATTAGGTACGTGGTCATAATGTAATGGATCATCGGTGTATGTAGATTGACACAACACTTAACTCTTTAATTTAGTGATTCCTATGTGCAACTAGTGTTGAGAGAAACTACAGGCTACGGAACAGAATCCCTTAGAATACAAATCCGTGCCATTCCTTGGAATTCAACTTTCGCCCCAGTCTCTCGGTGTCCATAAATCCTATTAGCATATTCGCAGGCACTGATAATTCACATAATCAAAACTCTGAGAACTGCAGCTTTGTTTCAGTCTGTTTTTGCCATTTGATTGTTTATTTTTCCCAAAGACGGATGCGTTTTCACTGAGAATATGGATGAAACTTTTCTAGTGCTTGATTGCAGCAAGGTGTGTACAAAATTTTTCCCATCAGACATTCCTAGTTTAGAACAGGAATTTTAACAAAATACTAATAGAACAAAATACTGTGGATACACCAGAGTTAAATAGAAACAAAGAAGTGCAAGACTTTATAAGACAATGATCCCGGTTCTTTATACAGGTGGTAGACGGAATCATCCGTATCCTCAGATGGTGAAACTGTAAAAACTGAAATTAAAAGTCTACTAAATCTTGCTGGATATACGAACAACATAGAGTCCTCAGATAATCGAAAACTCGAGAAAGATGGATAACAACTGCGCCAAGATGTTCATCGGGTCCATCCCATATATACCGAGGTTCTCGCTCTGGTTCATAAGAACCCTAAAAAGGTTTAATAATATTATGACGTGGGGATGAAATCACCTAGATGCATCTCTGACATAATCATACGCCATGATCTCCAACCTATCACACCTGAGCGTGCTAGAGTTTACTCCATCCCCATAGTGTACCCTGACGGAATTACAAAAAGGTATTTTGCTACAAACCTTGAAGAACATAAAAGGGATGTCAAATATGGGAAACTCACGACTGCACTGTCAAGGGAAGTATTAAATAACAAGGCAACCCCACTCAGGAGCGACATCAAGTATATTGCTTAGTACACCACAGAAAAAGGAACCTTACTAAAGGAGACCATTGAAATTCTATCTCACACTCACGCGTGCAGATTTTGTATCGATGTATCTACCACGTGCATGGACTACGCTTTCAAAGCTAAATACAGAATACCTTTATCATGCGTATACCGCGAGATATTAAGCTGATGTAATCTCACGCGACCATTGTTCATTTGATTTGGATTTTAACTTCTTAATCTATTTATGTTTCACAGTTTTAGTCTGGAAGTCGTTCTAGTGCCTTGAAAACGCCACCCGTTAGCGATCGAGAGCTCGGCAAATCTTCTACGATTCTGTATAAAGAATAGGATTACTATCTTATAAAGTCTAGCACTTTTTTTGTTTCTGTTTAACAGCAGTTATAGTTGCGCTTTGAAGTCTTGTAAGTTCCCCTGCAGTTAAAATTATCCCCTCACAACATAGAGTTACTTCCATTAGGGTTTACGATTCGAAAGAGTTTTGCAGAGAAACACAACTCTTATTTAATTACGCAGCCGTACGCGTTTGGGTTAAAGGCAGTCTAATCGTTAGCATGTGTTCTGATAATCCTTCCTTTAGCAGCAACGCTTTGGACATCCGAAAATTACTGATTTTCATTTTTCAAGCAGTGGGATAAAATACGAGTCTTCAGGTTTCTTCCTTCACCTTTGGTGAAAAAGCCTCAAAGAAAAACAAATTAGCTTCTGAAATAAATATTTCAATGACCTTCACCGATGTTTGAAATGTATGCATGCATATTCTATTCTCGCAGAATAGAGCCGCAAGAAGTTTTCGCCGTTCTTGGCGTCTTATCGCCGGTGTTCATGCATTACGAAGACGGAACTTCCGTACCTCAATGATTACTGAAACACGTTAGACTGTAAACAACAAGATACCCACTGCGATATTTGCAAGTAGAATTCCACGTACTGTATGGAAATGCAAGTGTTCTCAGCTGATCAATTAAGGATGTGTATTAAGATTTCAGCAACAGCGCAGCAGCCCCGCTGAGCCGCATTAGTAAGAAAGATCACATGCGTCGAATGGGAAGCCCTACAAAAAGCTTGGAACTTTTGCTCTACATAGGTCCAAACGCCCTCTATGAAGAAAACAACTCATACATACTCTCAGTGTAACGCTACTGAAAAATGTAAAATCGAACAACTTTATTATAATTTAACAAAAGTGATACTATCGAATTTTCAGACGTAATGCGCATGTCTTGACCCCACGAGAAAGTGGTGCAAAAAGGGGATCATAGATTTTAACAACGGTAAACTTTAATAACTACACTGACGGAAAAATATATCCCAACACCAAGAAGGGGTTGTGTTCGATAAACGACAGTTGGTAGGCGGTGAGAGTACATCTGTAAGATGACGTCTATGCTAATTTCGCGCTCGGCGCATACGTGTGGCGCTAATAGCGCCCTCGGAACATGCAAAGCAGGTTTGCTGTAAATACGCGCTGTAACATTCGTGAGCGTTAGTTATTGTTGAGATTCGACGTAGTGTGTTAATGTTAGTCAAGAATGCCTTTAAGAAGACGAAGAAGCCATTATCAACAGCTCACGGAGTTTGAACGAGGTCGTGTAATAGGGCTACGAGAAGGTGGATTTTCTTTCCGCAATATTGCAGAACGACTTGGCAGGAATGTAGCCACTGTGCATGATTGTTGGCAGCGGTGGTCAAGGGAAGGTACTGCCTCAAGAAGACCGGGTTCCGGCCGGCCACGTGGCACTACCGAGAGGGAAGACCGCCGTGTACGGCGTATGGCCGTGGCGCATCGTACTGCGTCTGCGGCAGCAATTCGAGCTGCCGTGGCCACCACAGTGACACAACGAACTGTTACAAATCGGTTACTTGAAGGAAAGCTCCGAGCCAGACGCCCTGTAACGTGCATTCCACTTACTCCAAACCACTGCCGTTTGCGACGTCAGTGGTGTCAAGCTAGAGCTCATTGGAGTACGGAGTGGAGATCTGTTGTGTTTTCTGATGAAAGCCGGTTCTGCCTGGGTGCCAGTGATGACCGTGTGTTGGTTAGAAGGAGGCCAGGTGAGCGCCTGCAACCAACCTGTCTGCGGCCGAGACAAACAGGACCTACACCTGGAGTTATGGTCTGGGAAGCAATTTCCTATGACAGCAGGAGCACTCTCGTGGTTATCCCACGCACCCTGACGGCACAGTTGTACGTCGGTCTGGTGATTCAACCTGTTGTGCTGCCATTCATGAACAGCATTCCAGGGGGTGTTTTCCAACAGGATAACGCTCGCCCGCATACCGCTGTTGTAACCTAACATGCTCTACAGAGTGTCGACAAGTTGCCGTGACCTGCTAGATCACCAGATCTTTCGCCAATCAAGCACGTATCGGACATCATTGGACGACAACTCCAGCGTCACCCCCAACCAGCATTAACCGTCCCTGTATTGACCGACCAAGTGCAACAGGCATGGAACTCCATCCCACAAACTGACACCCAGCACCTGTACGACACAATGCATGAACGTTTACGTGCTTGCATTCAACATTCTGGCGGTTACACCGGTTATTAATGTACCAGCATTTCACATTTAAAATGGCTCTTCTCGCGCTTACATTAAGCTGGGATCTTGAAACCTTAATCGATTAAATATGTTACCTATACAAATGTATTGCCGCCATTTCATTCCTCTACAACTATTTTTTCGTGGTGTTGGGATTTTTTTCCGTCAGTGTATTTTGAATACGATGAGTTAAAACCATCTGCCTTTTTCGTTAGTGCTTATTTGGAGACGGTCTCCTTTTTCGCCAGATGTATGCCAGCTGTGTTAATGTGCACAACACTTTCTTAACGTTATTACTGTCCGATCCCAGGTAATTGCGGAGTTCGATTTTATGACTTTATTACTCTGCGAGGGAGTAAGTGGACAATGATCTTCATAGGAGAGTATCAAGAAGTTCTCAGACCTTCAGCTTAACGGAGGCAGTTTTCACGATGGGTGGAAGAACAGTTCATAGGTCAAGGAGGCTGCAGCAGAAGATACACTGGAAGTAAGGCGTTAAGACAGAGGTGTAAAAGTAGGGATCACTGGGTTGTCCAATAGAAAACGCAATGAAGGTATCTCGCGCGCTTTCTGCGAAGAGGGACAATGAACAGAAGATTTTTGATCTGGCGTTTGAAGATAGAAGTTAGAGGTAAGATACCACCGTGCCAGGGAGAGTGTTTTTGGCCTCTGCGAACAAAGAAGGTAAACGAGGGGAAAACAGAGTTTCAGAACGCCCGATGCCGAAAAGTGCTCCCCAACAGAAATTAAATTTGGAAACAAAAACTAAGCAGCGATATAACTGAGGAAAAGTCTAATAGAGTAATAATCAGAAGCCGATCATCGAGTTAATAATACAAAGGCGGTTCCATAAAAACTGAGAGTATTTTTTTTTTTTTTGAGTTGGCAAAGTGCGAAGGGGAAAATAAATACACAGACGACTAACTGAATTAAGGAAGTATCTATGGTAACGGTTATTAGCCACGGTAGACAATTCTGGTTCTGTTATTGCGCAGTTGTTTAACGTACGTCTGCATTTCGCCATACAGCTATGGAGGTGAGTGATTCAGAGTTAAGAAGTGAAGTGCGATAAAATTTTGCTATTGTTTGGGTAAAACGGATCCAGAAACAGTTGATTTAATGGAAAAAGCTTACAAAGATAAATGTTTGGGTGAGTCGACAATTTTTAGATGGCACCATGATTTTAAAAATGGGCGTTTGCCGGCAGAACTCGCTCCTAGGCCTGGTCGACCTGAAAGTGTTGTTAGGGAGTGTATTGTTAACACTGTTTGGGCAATCCTGGAAGAAGATCGACAAATGACGTGTGAAGACATGGCGGCGTCAAATAATATTTCAAAAACGTCGGCATTCCACATTTTATGTGACAAATTACTGCTACATCGTGTGTGTTCCAGATGGGTACCTCATCACCTGACGAGAGAACAATTGTTAGTCAGAGTTCAAGTGTGTCATGAGCGGAAACAAGTGATTGCAAAGGATCCAAACTTTCTAAACACAGTAATAGCTGCCGATGAAACATGGGTCCACAATTTCGCCCCTCTCACGAAGCGCGCAACGAGTGTCTGGAAACACGCAGGCTTGTCTCCTCCGAAAAAGTCCGCCACACCAAATCATCTGGGAAGGTGATGATAATTTTCTTTGAACATAACGGTGTAATCTACCAGCATGCCGTTCCTCTACAAATTACTGTTAATGCTGAGTATTACATTTCAGTCTTGAAGCGTCTGCGACGACATATATATCAATTAAGCCACCGGAACTGGTGGACAAGTGGAACGAAATGCAGTATTGAAATCATGCCACAGCCTGCCTACAGTCCTGACCTCACCCCGTGCGATTCCTGGTTGTTTTCAACAATGAAGGAAAAGTTCCATGGCACAACATTCAACACAGATGTTGGCGTTATTAAAGATGTACAGGGGTCGCTAAAGCAACTTCCACAAAATGCCTTTGCCACATGCTTGAAAAGTGGACTGAATGATGGGACCGTTGCATATCATCCGAGGGAAGATATTTTGAGAAAGAATAACATATATTTTTCTGTACCTATATTTCTTCATTTTGTGTGATTTTATTCTCAGTTTTATGGAACGGCCGTTGTACAAAGAAACCAAGAGAAAGCTGAAAGATCTTCCCCAAAACTTCACGGAATAAACATATTCTTCACTGCAAAGGAACGACTTAATCTTAGCTGGTATTTTATTCATTTGTTTTCATCATCAGGGTAAAATACGGGTAAAATCCCATAATCTCGAAATTCTTTACAAGCGAAGGTCTAAGGAACCCTTGAGACAGGGCACTGAAACAAACTCAGTGAGCAGCCCTGTAATTGTGTTATGAAGCCCGATTTCAAAAAAATATCGGCCTTGTGCGATCACGGAACAGAAACAGACATTTACACCGCATAGCTAGAGAAATGTACTATATTTGCGCGCAGAAATATTTCCCACTGAAGATATCAGACGCATATGCTACCAAAAACGCTCGAAATAGATTATATTAGGTGTACAAATAAGTTTTAAAGCGTTTTAAGACAACGCATCATCCAATTTGAGAGGCCGCCCCGGTGGCGCAGTGGTCTAAGCAATGGCCTCTGATCATTCGTCCGAACGGGGTCCGGGTTCGAATCCCGGTGAGGCATGGATGTTGTGTTTGTCTTACGGCACTGGCTCTCTCCCTTCCCTGGAGCCAGTGACCCTAAATTAGGGACGGGCGACTGCTTATAGCCCATTGAGTTGCTCACGGTGGTCGTTAAACCTCAAAAAAAAAAAATTGAGAGAAAACAACACCTTTACAAATCAAAATATGCGCCGTCATCATCTATCACCTTCCGCCATCGGTCGGGCAGCTGACGGATTCCAGCCATGAAGAATACTTCGTCGTGTGACGCGACGAAGTCGTCAACCCATTTTTGCACTTCGTCACATGTCCGGAACCGTACAGCAGACAAACCATGTTGCATCGATCTGAACAAATGATAGTCTGAAGGGCCTATGTCGGGACTATACGCCGGGTGATCCAAAACTTCCCAGCCAAGCGTCAATAACGTTTCCTTGACCGATTTCGCGACATACGGCCTAGCGTTGTCATGCAGTACTTTCACGGGACGCAATCCTTTGCCCGTGAATGGACGTTTCTGACAGATTTCGTGGTTCAATCGCAGCACTTGTTGCTTGTAGCGAACAGCAGTAACAGTTTGACCATGTTACAATAATTCATAATAGAGCACACCCTTCATATCACACCAGATGCACAGCAGAACTTTCTTTTAGTGACTATTGCGTTTCGGTGTCGAAGTCGCTGCTTCACCGAGGTCTACCCAATGTTTTTTTTTTTTTTTTTTTTTTTTTTTGCGCTTGGGATTGTCGTACCATATACACGTTTCATCACCCGTGACGATTTTCCACAAGAAAGACGGGTTGTTTATTCAACAGATTGAAACACTTCATCACACGCTCATCTTTGTTCCTCTGGCTCAGGTCATGTGGCACCCATTTTCCTTCCTTCTGGATCTTTCCCATTGCGCATAAACGATTGGAAATGGTTTGTTGAGTTACCCCCAGTTGTTCAGCAAGTTTTTTTTCTTTTTGCGTTTGAGACGAATCTTCATCAAGCAATGCTTGCAGTTCCTCATGTGCAACCTTCTGAGAGGCGCCGCTACGTTCTCTATCGCTAACATCAAAATCACCTGCTTTAAACCGTTTAAACCAAAACTCACACGTGCTTTTCGATACAATATTCTGCCCCAGAACAGATCGATGCACATGCTTTTGCAGCACGTTTTCTTTGTAATTCGTAACAAATGCAGTGCCGAATAAACACAGTATTGCTTGCCATCTTCAACCTACCAATGTGCCAGTGCGTTTGACTGTTGGGCAAACTTCTGTGTCACATTTTATACTCTGGACCAGGTACGGTCGCATGACAAGAACGCGGGGGAATGTCGGATATGTGAATTAGCGGTATCTGTCACACAAAAAACGTTTTAAAACTTATTTGTACCTCGTACATTAACGCTCACTAGTGGAAAAATTGGGCATTATTTTAATAATAATGTCTGTTTTCTTGTATTGATGTAAAGTGATACATGTAAGCTGCTGAACAACAGAGGTGCAATATGGTATGCATCATCGGTCTTTATTTAGAAACTTGCTGAACGTTCGCTCGAAATTAATTTGTGGCGGCGTGTGCGAAGAACATCGGCACAAAAATTTTCACCGCTAGGAAAAATCAATGACCTTTAAGATAAAAGAAACCCTTTGGGTGAAGGAAAGGCTCCTTATTTCCTGGATGAACTCGGTGACTGACCAATGAATGCTTCTTCACAGTGGGAAATTATCGTGCTAATATGACCTGGTCGCCTGACAAACCCGCCTCATAGCTTCAAGCCACTGGCTTCTTGTATCCTTTACCTCTCTCTGCCTCCCGTCTCGCTTTCTTCTCTTAAAGGGATATAGTAGCATTACGTGTCATCCACGCTTAGATCCACATCATTAGTTGTGAAGGGGGGAAAATCGGCATTAAATAAGTGACAGCTGATAGAAATAAAAATGAGCGGGATAAATATATTAAAGAATAAAATAAGCAGCACAGAGCGGTCCGGAATTCATCACGCTTATGCACTAAAAGTTGCAAACATTCTTTTTTCCTGTGGTTGTCAAGTTTTCCTTTGTTTCTGGGCGAAGTGTATTTCGCTTTGAAATTATTGTCGCCCATTGATATTTACCAACAGGTATGCACAGCTGTCAATATCAAATGCCTTTATTATGCAAATCAGGTTACTTCTAAATACGTCATATATTTCTTCTGTTGGATGTATTGGGAAACGAATTTCCCTGAAGACATATTTTAAATAACATGGTAGGGATATAAATCTTTTAATATTTTTCACTGTACACCACGTTCCTTTCATTCAGAAAACTTGAAAATTTTCATCGGTCCAGGACAATGAAAATTTCCCCGCTCCAGGACGATGGAAATTTTCAAGTTTTCTGAATGAAGATGGTGTACAGTGAAAAATATTAAAAGATTTACTTCCAAATACTGGGATCAGAACATATTGCCATCTGCATTGAAATAGCAGGTGCTAATACAGATTATCTTTGACAAAGCTAAGGTTTTGTCCCATAATAGCGGAAAAGACGTAGATTATTTAAGGCTGAAGTACAAAATCGATATCTCAAACGAAAAATGAAGAATTTATTGAAGTCCGTTACTATTTTAGCAGATTTTGTAGAATTTATAATTATACTACGGCTGGGGGAAAGGTACTGAAAGTGTAAAAGGCTAAGTATTTTACTCACATTGAATATTAATCCATTGAAAGTCTCTCAAACTAAGCTTTTGGAAACGTCTACAGTGGATCCGCAATATATTGCTTGATTCAAATTTTGAAGATGACAATCCGATTTTTGGCGTAAATGTGACAAGGATGGTAAGTCAGATAATATCCGAAAACTTGAAAATTTTCATTGATTGTTTCTGCATCATCAAAACTTTTGTTTTCGAAGGCTCCTTTTTTCTCTCCAAGAAAATCAAAAAAGTCACATGAAATCATTGCTGTATGTGTTGCAATATTTTTTAAGCTGGTCATATTCATTTCTGACCATTAAAGCAAATTACAGATCGTGGACAAGCACTTACGTTTTAAATAATTATTGTGCATCACCTGTATGTAAACTGATAGTTCTTATACGTTTTAGTGACTATCATTGCAATAATTATCTAACGATGACAAAATACAAAGCCAAGAAAAACACCTCCCAAGTATACAGGGTGCATAGGAAAGTCCCTTTAGCCTGGAATAACTTGCGAACGGAGATAGGTACAGTTATGCAAGTGAGATAACGGTATAGTAAAGTGACTACGCCCGATCGAATGCAGCTGATAACAGCACCCCTAGTGGCGAAATGCGGAAGTTAGCCATTGCAAATCGAAAACGAAAAGAGATAGAGCAAAATTTCCATTTACAAAGTTGTAGAGCATCAATAAATTAGTACAAAACGACATTTGTTTTACACGGATAAGATAAATTGTCGCCTGAATACCCTACAATGTCCGAAATCAATGCGCGACGATTAGAATTTGCATATTCACATTTCGCAAATGTAGCCGTATGAAAATGCAGATTATGACTTTGTACCGTACTTACGATATAAAAACCAGTAGCAGGATGTACCCTGATCAGAAGTTTAGCTCTACGTACGCTGTGTGAGTATGGCAAGCTTGGATTTCTGGGGTTACGTAAAAAATCAGGTGTATGCAACAGCGCCTGCAAGTCTGCTGGATCTAAGTCGTCGGGTTACAGATGCTTGCAATAGTGTGACACCTTCCATGCTGAGGAATGTGCATGCAGAGTTACTTTCACGAATACAAATGTGTATCGTGGGCAATGGCGAACTCTTCGAACATACTCGACATTAACTTTTTGTCACTGGGTGCCAGTTTGCCTTTTTTGTTTTGTCTGACGTCATCAAACTGTATTGACATAAGTACGCATTTATGCAATAAATTGTGTGCATTTGCTCATACCTATGCCTGTTCCCTTCAAACGTTCACACAAAAGGTCGGGCATCGATTTCGGACATTTTAGGGTATTCAGGCGACAATTTATCTTATTCGTGTGAAACAAATGTCGTTTTGTGCTAATTAATTGATGCTCTAAAACTTTGTAATTGGAAGCTTTGCTCTATCTCTTTTCGTTTTCGATTTGCAATGGCTAACTTCCGCATTTCGCCACTAGGGGCGCTGCTACGGCTGCATTTTGATCGGGCGTTGTCGCTTTACTATACCGTTATCTCACTTGCATAACTGTACCTCTCTCCGTTCGCAAGTTATTCCAGGCTAAAGGGACTTTCCTATGCACTTTGTATGTTGACAGTACGCTATTTCTTGCTCATTTCACAAGACACTTTGAGCGAAACTTGCTCTCATAAACTTTTAGCATTTGTCATTTTGAAGAACAACACACAAAGTCATATATCTCATCACTGTAACAAATAACACGGAAAATAACACATGCGCTTCAACCCGAAGCAAATCTCGTATCACGTATTTGCTTCGGTTGAACCCCATGCAAATAAGAGTGAAATTTATAGTGGGCCATTTAAAATACTGATGGCACAAATTAAAATAGGTTTTTATTTCTTATCGTAGGTCTTAGTAAATTTTAAACAACAATTGTGTTACTAATGAGAATGGCTTAAAATCGTGCAGTTAAAAACCAGTAACTCACTGCAGGATTCGAATCGAATTCTTGAAAACTAACACCACTTACGCTAATGTTTATAAAACTGTTCGTTTTCTCTGCGAACAGTCGAGAACGTTGTATTGTTTTAATGTTATTCATAGCGCTACAATCGCGATCACAGCTAGCTGTTGAAACAGGAATGCACTCCGCTACAGTCATAAGCCAGCTGAAGGTACGGAACCGAGTTGCCTGACTGATAGCATGCTTGCATAGTGCCACAAAGAGGAGATCTTAGTAGATGTGTGTTTCAAGTCGTACAACTCTTCAAGAATTTCATCTTCCTCGAAATCAGGCAAAGAATTTTTGAACCGCTTGTCATTTTTCATTACCTCTGTGTATTTCCAAAGTCGGCTAACTTTTTTCCATATCGGCAAGTTGCAGTGTTTAAAACTTTTTAATCGTCAATAATAGTCGTTTTTAAATTCGAAAACCTTGATTTCAAATAAATTTGACCAGCTTAGATTATTTTCCGTTGTTCACTTTGAAATGAAACTTCTCCTGTTTCGTGATTTGAAACTTGAAGGGAGTGAAATTTTTTATTTGTGTAGTTATAATTAATGTTAAGTCATGATTTCATAGAACTTAGGCTCTCAGAAAGCTTTTATACTATAGAATATTGAAAGCAAACATAATATAAAATCTGAATTCGCTTGTAACATTTTCTTGGTCATCCATGTAACACTTCTCAGAAAACTTGAAAATTTCACCGCCCTCGACTGTGAATCGTACCAGCATCTCCCGATTTCCGTTCGAGTATGCTAACCGTTACACCACCCAGGACAGTAAAGTTCCATGCAACTGAGACTAAGCAAACTTTGCCCAGGAATCTGAACATCCTCAGATTTTCGCTAGTCGAAGCATCGTTGCTTCCTCATAGCATTTTGACCCATTTCCCATCCAGAAACTGATGTAATTCGGAAATCGCCATTACCACAGATAAATCAATGAAGGAAGAAATATTCCTTATAATACATGGGAAATCTGTAGAATATTCAAAGCAAACAGAATATAAATTCTGAATTTGCTTTTAACACTTACTGGACACCTCTCAGAAAACTTGAAAATTAAATTCAAGTTTTCTGAGAGCAATCAAATATTCTCTTAATTTTAGAGAAGTATATATTTTATTAGGTGTACAAATAAGTTTTTAAGCAGTTTTTGTGTGACGTATACCGCTAATTTACATATCCGACATTCCTCCGCGTTGTTGTCATGTGACCGTAACTGGTCCAGAGTATAAAATGTGACACAGAGAAACGTTTGCCCAACAGTCAAACGTACTTGCACATTGGTAAGTGAAAGATGGCAAGCGATACTGCATTCGTTACGAATTTCATCAAGAAAAGTGTATGCGCATCGATCTGTTCTGTTCTGGGGGAGAATATTGTATCGAAAAGCACGAGTGAGTTTTGGTTTAGACGGTTTAAAGCAGGTGATTTTGATGTTAGTGATCGAGAACATAGCCGCGCCCCGCAGAAGGTTGCACAAGAGAAACTGCAAGCATTGCTAGATGAAGATCCGTCTCAAATGCAAAACGAACTAGCTGAACAATTGGAGATAACTCAACAAACCATTTTCAATTGTTTACGCGCAATGGGAAAGATTCAGAAAAAGGAAAATGGGTGCCACATGACTTGAACCAGAGGAACAAGGATGAGTGTGTCATAAAGTGTTTTAATCTGTTCAATAAACAACATAAAAAGTCTTTCCTGTGGAAAATCGTTGCGGCTGATGAAAAGTGTGGATATGGTACGACAATCCCAAACCCAAAAAACACTAGGTATACCCCCGGTGAAGCAACGAATTCGACACCGAAACGCAATATTCACTCCAAGAAAGTTCTGCTGTGCATCTGGTGGGATATGAAGGGTGTGAACTATTATGAACTATTGGAACAGGGTCAAACTGTTACTGCTGGTCGCTACAAGCAACAATTGCTGCGATTGAACCAGGAAATCTGTCGGAAACGTCCATTCACAGGCAACGGATTGCGTCCCGTAAAATTACTGCATGACAACGCTAGGCCGCATGTCGCGAAATCGGTAAAGGAAACGTTATTGACGCTTGTCTGGGAAGCTTTGGAGCAACCCGGCGTATAGTCTAGACATAACTCCTTCAAACAATCATTTGTTCCGATCGATGCAACATGATTTGTCTGCTGTACGGTTCCGGACATGTGACGAAGTGCAAAAATCGGTTGACGACTTCAAAGCGTCACACGACGAAGTATTTTTCATTGATGGAATCCGGCAGCTGCCCGACCGATGGCGGAAGGGGATAGATAATGACGGCGCATATTTTGATTCGTAAAGGTATTGTTGTTCTCTCAAATTACATGTTGCGTTGCCTTAAAACGCTTTAAAACTTATCTGTACACCTAATATATAAAAATATATATATATTATATATATATATATATATATATATATATATATATATATATATATATCATCATCATCATTGTCAACCATTATCAATCCACTGCTGGACGAAGGTCTCCCCAAGTTTCCTCCACAACGGTCTGTCTTGTGCCAGTCTCCTCCATGTCACTCCCGCGTACTTTCGAATTTCATCCACCTATCTTCCATGTGGTCTTCTTCTGGGTCTTTCCCTGTCCCTTGGAATCCAATCTAAAATTTCGGCTGTCCATCGATGGTCTGTCCTTCTGGCAGTATGTCCAGCCCATTGCCATTTCAGGGATTTAACTCTGATCATGATGTCTTCCACTCTTGTCATTTTTCGGATCCACGTGTTCCTCTTCTTATCTCTCCTGGTTACACCAAGCATGCACCTCTCCATGCTGCTTTGAGTTGTCTGCAGCCTTTGTATGTCTCTTTTAGTTAAGGTCCACGTCTCTGCACCATACTTAAGCACTGGAAGGATGCATTGATCAAACACTTTTCTTTTAAGACATAATGGCATATTGCTCTTGAAAATTATGCTGTTTCTTCCAAAAGCTCTCCAGGCAAGTTTTGTACGCCGATTAATTTCTTCATCAATGTGACCCTCACTTGATATCTGCTGTCCAAGATAAACGTACGTGTCTGTTATCTCCAGCTTTTCTCCATCAATCGATAAATCTTCATTTCTTGTAAAAGCATTGTACATCACTTTTGTCTTCTGAAAGTTCATTTTTAATCCCACTTCTTTACTCTTGTCAGCAAGTTCCTGGATCATACTCTGTAGCTCTGATGGGGTAGTTGCAAAAATGACTATGTCATCAGCAAAACGAAGGTGGGTTAGATAATCTCCATTAATCTTTATCCCTTTGTTTTCCCAGTTCAGTGATTGAAAGACATTTTCCAATGTAGCATTAAAGAGCTTCGGAGATATGGTGTCACCTTGTCTCACTCCTTTTCCAATTTTTATGTGTGTTGTATTTTCAAACAGCCGAATCTAACAACTTACTTTTAATATCAAAACACATGGTAACTGTGAAAGTTTTTTAAATGTCAGTAGGTCTCCACGTGTGCTCCGTTGGTTGCTCGAAGGATGTCTTAACGATAGTCCAATTTCACACACGTACGCTGTAGAATGTCAGGTGTAACAAGGAGGAGGAAGGCTGCAGTAATGCGTTCTTTGAGCTCAGTGATAGATGTAACCTTTTTCTTCTACACAATGTTCATAATAAAGCCTCAAAGAAAAAAATCGCATGGGATAATATCAGGAGAACGGGGGCATTAGAATCCCCACGTCCAATCCAACGCCCTGGAAAAGGGTGGTCTAAAGATCTGCGTACATCCAAAGACCAGGGCGGAAGCGTTCCATCTTGCTGGTAAATGATGCCTTGAATATCCTGGAGTTATTATTCTAACATGTCCAGGTATGTTATGCCTAACGGTTGGTTCAGCGAAGAAAAACTGCCCTATTACTGTCTTCCATTAGGCCAGCCCAGACATTTTTTTTTTATTTTGGTTGGAGGTGTAACGACTACCGTGAGCAACTCAATGGGCTATAAGCAGTCGCCCGTCCCTAATTTAGGGTCACTGGTTCCAGAGAAGGGAGGGAGCCAGAGCCGTAAGACAAACAAAACATCCATGCCTCACCGGGATTTGAACCCGGACCCCTTTCTTTTTTTCTTTTTTTTTTTTGATTGGAGGTTTAACGACCACCGTGAGCAACTCAATGGGCTATAAGCAGTCGCCCGTCCCTAATTTAGGGTCACTGCTCCAGGGAAGGGAGAGAGCCAGTGCCGTAAGACAAACACAACATCCATGCCTCACCGGGATTTGAACCCGGACCCCTTTCTTTTTTTTGATTGGAGGTTTAACGACCACCGTGAGCAACTCAATGGGCTATAAGCAGTCGCCCGTCCCTAATTTAGGGTCACTGGTTCCAGAAAAGGGAGAGAGCCAGAGCCGTAAGACAAACACAACATCCATGCCTCACCGGGATTCGAAACCGGACCCCTTTCGGACGAATGATCAGAGGCCATCGCTTAGACCACTGCGCCGCCCAGATATTAACCTTCGGGCTGTCTCTCTCGTGTGCTACGATCACGTGGGAATTTTCCGTGCCCCAGATTCGGCAGTTATGTTTATTCATTCTACCAGAAACATGGAATGTCGACTCATCGCTGAAACAGGTAAGTGAAAGGAGAGTGGGGTCTTCATCAGTGCGATTAAGTATGTCTACCGCAAATGCTTTTCGACGCGGTTGATCATTTGGTCGAAGTTTTTGCACTAACTGCACTTTATATGCATATAGGCGGAGACGTTTATGCAGAACCTTGGGAACCGTTGCTCGCGGTATTTCGAGTTCACGACCGGCGACGCAGACGGACTTCTTCGGGCTCCTTACATAAGCCTTACGCACGTCTACCACCGTTTTGTCCGAAATTAAAGGTCTTCCAGTGCTTTTTTTTTATTGGAGGTTTAACGACCACCGTGAGCAACTCAATGGGCTATAAGCAGTCGCCCGTCCCTAATTTAGGGTCACTGGTTCCAGGGAAGGGAAAGAGCCAGTGCCGTAAGACAAACACAACATCCATGCCTCACCGGGATTCGAACCCGGACCCCGTTCGGACGAATGATCATAAGCCAGCACTTAGACCACTGCGCCACCGGGGCGGTCTAGTGCTTTTGCCTTTCAAGACACTTCCTGTTGCTTTGAATTTATTTACCCATTGTTCAATGCTCCTTCGTGTCGGCGGTTGTCTCTTGTACCCTGTTCTGAACTTACGCTGAATTGTTGTTAGAGATTTTGACTCCGCAAACCAAAACACACACGCTGCTTCCTTCACTGGGGAAGCCATGTCTGTTGTATTCCGTGTTTAGCGAAACTTTTCATTACTTGAGACACCTGGCGCCATCTATCATTTAACTTAACAAACTTTAACATTTGCCACGTCTCTTGACGTTTAAGAAGGTTTTTTTATATCGCATTTTTTTAACAGCATACTAAAGTTGTATACTTCATTTATAAACATCCTGTATATCGTTTCTGTGTTAAAATGCACAAATGGTATTGCGTACACACCAGCTTTTTTCTCACACTGTCTCTCCTTGCAGTTTGATATTATATGTGATAGCGGAGTCTGTGACTTCATTAATATTGAGATGTTGCAAATACGCAATAAATTCTTTAACCAATATGTACAGCCTGTGTCATACGTGATGGATCCTGCGTATCTCATTGCCTTACTAGTTGATTTCATTATAGTAGACATTATACGACTTCTTAAAGTTCTATGTATTCTGTCTACATCATCTTTCTTATATCCAGCGTTTAGACCTTTGCTATAAATACCAATCTCTTTATTATTTAGGTAGTCTGGTTTGCATACGTCATACGCTCTACAGAAACATACCCTAAATGCAGGAAGTTTGTACTCTTTTGGACAGTCTGAATCAGGAGGGACAAGGTTCGGTACTGTAGTAATCCTAAAAGCTAACGGTCTGTCTGTTGTTGACTTCGATGAATGCTCTAAATGGAATCCAGTTTCTAAGTAAAGCTTATAGTGTTCGGCGCTTACTCACAATCCCTCTCAGAGCATTCAGATCCTTTAATTTAAATTTTTTTATCTCCAACGTAGAAGCTACGACATTTAACTCCTTCAATCTTTTTGATGAGTTGTTATGAAGTTTAAAAATTGCTCTAATATTTTTTTCCGCAATGGCTAACAAAGGACCCTTTTGAATCAGCCTCGGGAAGTCTATGCGCTACACAGTGTATTTCGATTACATCAGGACAAATTTCGGTAAACTTGGCATCCAGCCCTCCTCTCTTAACCTATCAAAACCAAGGCCTACCAACCAACCAGATTTCTTGTACGGGATTTCTAATCTTTGGAGTGCAGTAGTGACTGCCTCAAAATATCTTTGTGCTGCTTCACTTAATAGAGGTTCCAAATAAAGAAACTATTCACGAACCTCACTATTTTTGATGTACACTCACGGACAATGAAATTTGCGCACCAAGAAGGATGCATCGGGTTGAGCTGAAATTTTAAGAACGTAATGATACAGATGAATGATACACATGATGGCAAAAACAGAGCTGCAGGACAATTACAGAGAGATCTGTGGCACGCAGTCCGGTCATCTTCAATAGCGCGTCGCACCGCCTTGCGCGGCGATACATGGTGCAATACGCTCTGGCATGGAGGCGAACAGACGGCTGATGTTGTCCTGCGGCTGGCTGGCCCACACGTGTTGGACATTGCATTCCAAATCCCGGATAGTGCGGCACGGCGGCACCTAGCGTTTCAACTGGTCCTACACATGCTCGATAGGGGACATGTCCGTGGAGCGGGCAGGCCATGGAAGTGTCTGGACATAACGTAGGCAGTCCTGAGCAACCCGAGCCGTGATCCTGCTGGTGTAGCGCAGCTGGGATCTCGGCCAAAAATGGGAGTACATGGGGCCGTAGGATCTCATCCACATACCGCTGGACCGTCAAAGATCCACGTACCGCTACTAGAGCTGATCGGCTGTCGTAGGCAATGGCTCCCCAGACCTAATGCTTGCAGTGGGGGAGGTGTGGCGCTCGATAGCGAGGTCGGGATTGTCGCGTTAACCTTCACACCCGGACACAATGATCTGTCCCAAAACGAAGCGGAACTCATCGCTAAACACTACACGTCGCCAGTCTGTGGCGTTCCACGTCGCTCTGGTCTGGCACCACTGCACACGGAGCCGGCGATGTTCCGGTGTTAATGGCAGCACACGTAAGGGGCGGTGGGATAGTAGATTCGCTTCCGCGAGGCGTCGCGAGATGATTCCTGGGCACACAGCAGCTGCTACATCTGCCTGTATAGTGGACCGGGTCCTCGTAGGATCCATTCGTGCCTGGCGCACGATCAATCGATCCTCTCTGCCGGTGGTCCTCCTGGTCCGTTCGTAGTCGCTCCGCCGTGTGGCAGTCCGTCACGTGTACACTGCTCCCAACACAGTCAGACGGTATGGTCAGAACATTCCACGTGGCGGGTTATACGGCGCGCCGACCACCCTGCGGTTTTCATCCCGATGATCAGACCTCTCTCAAAGTCCGTAAATTGCGTAAATCAAAGTCTCTGACGTCTACCCGGCATTATTGTCTCTCTGTATTTTTGCCTGCTTCAGCCGGTGCTTTTCGCTTTCATGGGGCATCGACTGCACGCCTGTTTATAAGGCTGCCGGTTCATGCTTGCAGCGCCACCAGAGGGTGTGCGGTCATGCGCACTCGCACCAAACGTGGGTCATTTGCATACTAGCACGCACTCTAGCTATTTGCAAAGTTTAGCAGTTGTCGCATGCATTTTTTTAGGTGCGCAAATTTCATTGTCTGTGATTGTATTTGATGTATATAACAACACAAGATTGACTGGATGTGTCAATTGATCCATCTAATAATATTATTCCACAAGATGAATTCGAAATATCGCGGTCTAGTTCAGTTTGCATGCAAGATGAAATACAATTGATGAATGAAGTACCTCCAGTTCTACTTGCATAACAATTGGATACGCTGGCATCCACTTTTTGGATCACTTAGAATTTTGATCACAAATGTGTTTGAATTTTTTTTACAAAGAGAACAATGAAGTAAAATGTTTCTTGTGTCAAGTTCAAATAATTTCAAATTTTTCAAACCAATAACTTTAAATCGCTCGTTTACCAGTTTGCTTGCTTTCAAATTCCTTTCTTCCTGACTGCTACTTCGTACCAGAACTACGGACTGCGCATGGCTGACATTTTCACCACTGTCGGCATCACTAATTTCCCACTAATCCTGTTTATGTTCAGAATGTAAAACTATAGTCTCAGTTTTTTTTTTTGTTGTTGTTGTTTTTAATGGGGTTTAACGACCACCGTGAGGAACTCAATGGGCCATAAGCAGTCGCCCGTCCCTAATTTAGGGTCACTGGTTCCAGGGAAGGGAGAGAGACACCGCCGTACGGCAAACACAACATCCATGCCTCACCGGGATGCGAACCCGGACACTTCACGGACGAATGGTTGTAAGCCAGCGCTCAGACCACTGCGCCACCGGGGCGGCATAGCCTCAAATGAGTCAGATGGATCACGTGGAACAGAGTTTGAACTGCCTGTGTAAATTTTGCACTTCACTCACGACAGAATAGTCAATCACAGAAGTTTTTTCTCCGAAAAAATTGTTTCTTTGAGACATGATAGTCGAACAACGCCTTTTACTGATTCCACGTCAACTGGAGTACTAAAAAAAATGCGAACTGAGGTTCTCTCCTTGTGAATGACTAATCCGTTCGGCGGCGGCGGCGGCGGCGGCGGCAGGGTACTGATGAGCCAATGACTCTCATCTATCCACCTCTGGTGAAAGTGACGTCATGCTCCACGATATTCGCCGGCGCGCACAGGAGAAAGTTCACGGGTTAACCGATTGTAGAACTCTTGGTGTCTCAGCTCTGACGCCAAAGATGTATGGAGTCCAAGGGACGGCCGCCGTAAATCAGAAGTCCATCTCTCCAGTTAAAGCTTGTATTTCCCTTCGACCTGACATTAAAATAATTCAAAAAAAAAAGTAAAAGTGACAGAACTTTTATTAGCAAAACTTTTTCTTTTATTAGCAAAACTTTAACTTTTTCAGAACTTTTTCATCAGCCTTCTTCAAGAAAAAGAAAAACTGGCAGCCAGCGATCGCTTATTTGTAACCATGACGCATACATCTTTTCACACAGGTCAAAACTTTTTATTTACACTGCGACCCACTGTCAGCCATTGCCCCAAAACCTACGCAGAAACTTGGGAGATTCTGGTGCGCTGTTAAAAATATAGCTAAGAAGTAAATAATTGCATCAGAAAAGAAACTCAAAAAGGAAGGTTAATTTGGAGATACACAAAGAAGGAGCAAAAGTTCGAACGTATAAGTACTGTAAAAAAACTTGGTCACTGATATGGGCCAAATTTCCCAAATCATCTGACGTCCAGTTGTTGTTGTTTTTTTTTTTACGAAGCTATTTCAAGAACACTCAAGCTGTCAAACTATTGATTCCTTGACAATGTTGGTTGATGGACTATGCGTGGATCTTTTCTGTTGCCAGGCATTAATTGCATTTTAGAATGACCAAAAATATCGCAAGTTTACAATAACATGCTCAAATAAGTTCCGGAATTGGGCGTACCACTTTCCCCCGAAATTCAATGCATATCGCTTTGTTCCGGACAAAAATAATCAGAACATGAACTGAGCTGTGAGAACGTCCGAACACGGAATAATGTGTCAGTACATCGAACCGCAGTACGTAAGCAATGCCACACTGCTGGCCACCCAAAATGCAACACAAAGAAGGACACGAGATAGCAATGCCATATTTACTGGACACATAACAACAAATACAAAGATGAAACGATTGAGCTTACACGCCCGTGCGACTTGCGGAACACGCAGACATCAATAGTTCGTGTGGCCCCCATGGCTGGCAATAACGGCCGCTACACGCCGCGGCATCGAACGACAGAGGCTTTGGATGTGGGCTTGGGGTATGTCGGTCCAGGCTGCTTCCACACGTTGCCACAGTTGATCAGGCGTATCCGCGGGTGGTGCTTGCCGGGCCACTCAGTTGCCGATCAGCGACCATACGTGTTCGATGGGCGACATATCGGGAGAACAGGCGGGCCACGGCAGCAGTAACACCTGGTGGGCCGTGAAGAATTGTTGCACGATGCGTGCCACGTGCGGGCGCTCATTTTCCTGTTCAAACGTGGCCGCTGGCAGGTCCTGCAGGTAAGGGAGGACTACAGGCAGCAAAACGTCGGAGATGTAACGGTGGCTATTGAGTGTACCGGCGATGCGTACCAAAGGGGTGCTGGTGTCATATCCAATTGCGCCCCAAATCATAACGCCAGGCGACGGACCGGTATGGCGATGCATAATGCAGGCGTCATACAGTATATCGCCACGGTGCAGCCACACGCGGATCCGACCATCGTGGTGTTGTAGGCAGAAGCGGGATTCCTCGGAGAAGACAATGTCGTGCCATTCCGTAGTCCAGGTGCGACATTCAACGGCCCACCGCCGCCGCACTCGCCGGTGGTGTAATGTCAATGGTAATCGGAGCAATGGGCGGCGTGCGACAAGTCTCCGCTCCTGCAGACGACGTCGAACGGTACGTGCTGACACAGGTTGTTGCGCAACACACCCTAATTCCTGCGCTAACGTTCGTGATGTGGCGGTGCGAGCCGTCAATGTCCGCCGCACGACATGCCGCTCCTCTCGTTCGGTGGTGTGCCGCGGCTGCGGCAATCGCTCACATCGGTCCGTCCGTCTCTCCTGCACCCACCGAATCCATACTCGCCTCACTATGGCTGGATGTAGTCTCACACGGGTGCCGATGTCTCGGTACGATAAACCGCTGTCGCTATAAGCCACTATTCGTCCTCTGTCGAACTCCGAAACATGCTGGAATCACTGCCGTATTCTGCGACGAGGCATCAGGAAGCTTCCCACGCACAGGTCCGACAGCACAACACACTTCCACTACTTACACTCCGCCTTCTGTGAACCCTTCTTATAGTGCTTCTCGGTGGGGTGCCGGGCGCACATGATTTGCATATGCCCTGCAATGCTAATTTTGCATGTCCTCTCGCGGGCGACGCATGCTGCGAATTTCAGGACAATCGGATGCTTCCTTCTTGGTGTTGCATTTTGGGTGGCCAGCAGTGTAGTTTACCTGCAGTAGCTTTGATTTGCATAAAGGCACGCTGGTCATGTTTTGGCTCTTCGGTGTAGCCCATCATTCAGCGTACACCACTTCCACTTGATTTTGCTCATTGGTGTGTATTTTCCTTCAGTTCTCGTTTCTGTTGCTTTAATTTTGATCATCAGTGCATATTTTATAAGTTCCCCGAGGATTATTATGGACTTGCTCCCGTATCACATAAAAACTGTCGGTTGTGTGAAAGAACGAACTGGAAATGAAAAAAAAAATGGTTACAGAGATCGATATTGAAAAATCACAGAAACGTGATGAAACCTTTTTCTTTTCTGAATCTCCCAGTACCAGGCAAAAACAACTTCGCCACATGTTTAGAGGCTGAAACGACAACGAAAGAGGGAGACGAAATAAGCAAGGAATAGACACCAATATAAATATTAAAACCAACGACGATGAAAAGAAAGGAAGAGCGCATTAAAGAGTAAGATTAAACGGAGAGCTAGACATGGAAAGATCTGCATGGGAGGAGAAATTTACCTCTTGAGTTGTCAACTCTGTGGATGATAAAAAAGCTAGGGCATCGATGATTACTATCCTAAAAGACTCGTTCATGTTTTGAGCTTAGTAAGCGGGATTAAAAAGGGAGACGGTTGAAAGTGTGAAGGCATGAGAGAGAGATTGGTACCAGCCTGGGCGTTGAGCACTTGAATCTGTGATGAGGTGTCAGGTTTTTCAATGCCTGGCACTCTTTTATAACCAGCAGCTGCTGTGCCCATAATTTTCCCTTCATTAATAACGCTGTGCCCGAAACACCAACCCTTCCAATTTGTTCCAACATTTTTGGTCCCAGGGAGTCACGAAAAACGACATAATGGCGCCAAATAAGCAACCTGCATGTGTTGTACTTTATCCCCAAGTCCCGTCTGTCTCTTTAATTCGCGATAGAAGCAAGTCGAGGAGTGTATTAAGTTTCCAATCACTATCCTTGCACGCTCAAGCCTCCGAAAAGAAAATGAAAAAAAAAATTAACGCCATTTTTTAAAACGTTTTCGAGGCGTGGACGTCTGTCATCATTATAGTTGCCGATACTTTGCAGACCACATGTGTGCAAGAGATGGATGGATCAATGAATGGGTGGATGGTATTCGGCAGTTTTTTGCTCTCAAAGTACGGAATGAAAGTGATTAGATTGTCAACTGATGGAGATCCTTGTCTTAGCTCAAGAACACTGTAATTTAAGCGATAGCTATAAGTCGCAGTTATTCTAGAATGCGATTAACATGGATTTATATATTTGCATATTTATGATGCCGTTCTGCCATTGAAGGAAAAATTAAGCCTTTTTTCCCCCTTGTTGTGCCTTTTCGAGGGCATGACTGCCCTATTGTTTCTCGCATACAACTCACAAATGCTGGAGCCTTGAACAGAATTTTTAGTGAGCAATAGCTTCCCATCCCAGAATTGAAAGAGACCCGTCATTTTTTTTTTATTTTCTAAGAAATTATGAAATGAAGTGTCCGTCATTTTTTTTTATTGCTAAGAAATTATGAAAGGAGACCCCTACGGTTACAGCTCCATGACCAATTTTTCGGATGGTTGAAATGCATAGTCAAACGCAAGAGAAACATTTTTTATACCAAAATAAATATCAACACCGAATAATAAGTCTTGCTGGCTAAGATTTGGCTCACCAACGAGTGATTTCCTCCAGCCAGAAAACAATGAGCAATGCCGTTATAAGGTATCACGATTCAAACAGATTTAAAACTTTATTTATATAAAATTCTAGAGATTAGCAGCTTCAAAATCGCTGTAATAAATTAATTAAAAGAAATAAGATGAATTATTTTTAATAAAAATTAATTTTATAGTAAAAATCAAAAATTAAAATAAATTACTTTATTTCACTGAGCAATTTATTTTTTCTGTGTATTATTTGCACGCTGCTATTTTGTCATCAGCAGGTACTAAGAGCTAATATTTTTATTTAGTTCACGTAAAGACATTTGAAATCAAGTGTTTGAATCTTGATATGTTGTAATTAGGGAACGGATTTTTAGGTGCTACAAAACAGAAACTTATTTCTTACGTGCTAATAATTTTAAAAATATTTGCTAAAACAGAAAAATATTTGCAAAAAATAAAATAAAATACTTTCTTTAATGTTAATGTAACTAGGTACGTTCTGTGATAAAAAAAAAAAAAATAGTGTTACTACTCAACTTGCTAATCATAGACATATATATTTGATGGAAAAAATTCTTCGAAGTTGCAGTGGACAACAAACGCCATCTGTAGATTTTCTATCGCAAATCTATGCTTATTATAACAAAACAATGACAAATGAATGAGACTAATGTCTGCTGAAACTAAACGAACGATGTAGCAGGACCAAATGAAAACTTGCAACTGCTGAAAATCTCTATTTAGAAACTATGCAATCCACAAAAGCGGCTAATACGCGCGAGAAGTACGAAGTAAAACTGGAAACTCCGCTAAATGTTTTTGTTTCGTGTTTGGTCTTGAACTATTTTCCTCCTGGGCGATAATGCCACATGATATGTCACATTTACCCTGTTTTTTTTTATAAGATGCTGTTACGTTTTTGTTATTTTTTGGGGGGGGTTAAGGATCATTTTTCACTCACAAACTCGTAATAAAGAGGCAAAACACTCGTCAAAACTCAACACAGAAATTTATTCGACACAGTTACACAGCTCTTAGAAAGAAATAATTAACTCAGTGCATTTTACAACCGCACTTTAGCACGTAATATAGGAGCAGAATCATATCGCACAAAAAAGAATATGCTGGTTGCAGAACTTCAACAGAACCGCATCAACAACAACGATTACAACGCGAGCGGCGTATATATACTCTCCGTGTTAGACTGAGACCTATCCATGTATTACCTAATCCTTCCTCGGTACGGCAGAACTTCCAATATTTCTTCTCCAAACAGGAAGAGAAGACGTCATTCGCTAACGCGATGGCGTCGATGAAACGTGTTCACGTGGAGGGAAAGCGAGCCTGGATTCTGTCCGGTCGTTACAACAATGTTTTTTTGTTTTGTTTTTCGCGCAAAACTTTTACTTTGGGTTTATTTACACTAAGAATAAAAAATGGAGAAAACATGCACATGTATTTATTACGAAATTTTGGAAAATATGTATTTATATTCAATATTTTAAAAATGTGTTTTTATGAGAAAATATGGGTTTACCTAAAAATACAATATTCTGCTTCGCTCACTGTATGCTGCTGTCTTCAGAAAGCCATCCGTTCTTGAGCGAAATGTTGTTAGTTTCTGGGTTTAACGACCAACTCGGATGGTTATAAGCAGCCGTTCACTTTATACGATTTGCCAGAAACCAGTACCGCTGACCACGCGCCCACCTGGTCGGCGCGAAACCTTGACCCCTGTATGTTTTTGTTAACGTACACAAATAAGAGAATTTATTATACTGCATACAAAGTTCCGGTGACTGACAAAAACCTTAAATGGTGGGGAATTTATAAGAACATTTTCAATGAAATGCACATATTGCACTCCTAAAAAACTACCGTAATCCACTTCCATATAAAGCTGACAAATTTCTCTCTCTCTCTCTCTGACTAGCTATTTCTTTAACAAATCAAGAGAATATGAAATTCTGAAATGTCTTGCACATGTTATCTACTTGCACATGTTATCTACATACACATCTTGCACATGTTATCTACTCGCAGTTCACGTTGAAATAAAAAAAAAGAAGGAACGCGGAATGTCACCGAACTTTCGGGAGAACCTTTTGACCCAAAAGGATGTGTCATAATACAAAATGTACTAATCATCAAACTACGAGGGTGGATCGAAGAGTAATGCACTCTTTTTTTTTTTTTTTGGCAACAGTTTAATATATAGGCAAAGCAAAACATATGCATAGTGAAACTACATTTCTTAGCTATTTTTGAACATACGAACCGAGACGCTCGAGACATTTATCCCATCGTGGTACCGGTTTTAGTATACCATGTTCATAAAAGTCCGTTTTCTGGTGATATAGCCCCACCTTCGGAAACCCGATTTGACTTCGTCAGCCGAATCGAAGCGTTGGCCGCCGAATAATCTTTTCAAAGGACCAAACAAATGAAAGCCCGTAGGAGCCGGGTCCGGACTGTGCGGTGGGTGCTGGAGCACCTCCAAGCCAAACTGCGCAATTTTGTCACGAATGTGTTGCGCAGCATGTGGGAGAGCGTTGTCATGAAGCTGTCTGACATTTGCAGCGTCTCGGTTGGGTCTTCTGTCACGAAGGACACGACGCAGCTTTGTCAATGTGTTAGCGTAGGTTTTAGCATTCACATTGATTCCCGTTGGACAAAACTCTACCAGGAGAACACCATGCATGTCCCAGAACACCATCATGAGGACTGTTTTGTGTGCAGATTGGGTTAGTCAGAATTTTTTGGTAGCTGGGAGTTGGAATGTTTCCACACCATACTAGCCTTCTTTGTTTCGAGAGTGTAGTGGCATGCCCAGGACTCATCGCCCGTCACTACACCTGCCAAAAATTCATGTCCTTCTTTTGCGTAACGCATCAAGTGGTTCACGGATGACATCATTCTCTGTCCCTTCTGCTCTTTTGTCAAGTTCTTGGGCACCCATTTCGCACTGAGCTTGCGAAACTGCAATTTGTCATGCACAATATCGTACGCTATACCGTACGAAATGTTGAACTTCTGTGCCAATGTCCGCAGATGGATCCCCGGTCACTCAAAATTGCCTGCTCGATGCTTCTCACCGTGGCAGGTGATGACGCGGTTATAGGTCGACCGGAACGTGGCCAATCGGTAAAGTTGTCACGGTACTCTGCAAAGAAACTGCACCATCATGAGATGTTGCTGCGGTCCAGCAATCCCCACCATACACTTCGACTATTTCTTTGTGAATTTCCGTCGCAGTTTTCCGTTTAGCCCACAAAAATCGGAGTACACCCCGTTGCTCTTCATTCGTAGACGACGGTAACAAACACGACATCTTTGTGCCGTCGTTCACTCTGTCTTCCACCACGGTAACACCCGATCTAACCAAACCGATCTGTAGCGTGATATTCAAACTCCTTGTCTGCCAAACTGCAACCTGCAAAGAGAAACAAATGTTGTGCATTACTTTTCGATCCTCCCTGGTATTATTGGCATACTAAATCTTTTAACTAAGAGTTTTACAACTAACGAATTATTAGTCATAAAGAATACAGCTCGACACAAAAGGATTTTTTCAGTCGATCCTATTGAACAGGACGCAGTAGAAATATGTATTTCCGCTCCCTAGCAGAAAACTGCGCATTTTCTAAAGAAAATACAAAATGTTTGGACTAAAGAAGACTATACGACACGAAAAGAGACTAGTCTTCCAGAAACGAAGATACGGTAGCAAACAGAAACATGTATTTCTTACCCCATGCGAAAAAAAATATGTATCATTAGAATTAGATACGTAAGTATTCGTCATGGTGTTTGGTAAAGACGCAAAATATTAGCTTGAATTCATATTTTTCAAGCTGTGTGTGAGTCAAATGAACAATAAAGCAGCGATAGGCCTGCTGGCGTAGTTCAATTGGGAGAACAGTCGCTCCGAAGTAGGAAGATGTGATTTCAAATCTCACTGTCGCGAAAAAAGGATACAAGCCAAAGCTATAACAGTAAAACCTATTTAAGTCGGAAACTATATAAAACGAAACTTATTTTTTTACGCTTTCCAACCGTAGGTTGAAGAAGCGTATATGCTCCAGCTTTGTCCGTCCGTCCGCACGATAATTGGCGTAAAAATGGTTCGATTTCGATGAAATTTTACTATGTGGTAGGGGACCACCTAGAGACGACCCCTATTGAAAATGGGACAAATGGGGTCAAAGGTCACGACGTAGGAGCGGAATCATTCCATTGCCCTTATGCGCCATAACTAGCGTAAAACCGGTTCGATTTCAATGAAACTTTACTATGTGGTAGGGGACCACCTAGGGACAAACCCTATTGAAAATGGGACAAATGGGGTCAAAGGTCACGACGTAAGAGCGGGATCATTCCATTGCCCTTATGCGTCATAACTTGCGTAAATATGGTTCGATTTCTTTTTTTTTTTTTTTGATTGGAGGTTTAACGACCACCGTGAGCAACTCAATGGGCTATAAGCAGTCGCCCGTCCCTAATTTAGGGTCACTGGCTCCAGGGAAGGGAGAGAGCCAGTGCCGTAAGACAAACACAACATCCATGCCTGACCGGGATTCGAACCCGGACCCATTACGGACGAATGATCAGAGGCCAACGCCTTAGACCACTGCGCCACCGGGGCGGCGGTTCGATTTCAATGAAAGTTTACTGTGGTAGGAGACCGGCTGGGGACGAACCCTATTCAAAATGGGTGAACTGGGGTCAAAGGTCAGGACATAAGATCGGGATGCATTCCATTGCCCTTATGAGTCATAACTTGTGTAAAAATGGTTCGATTTCGATGAAATTTCAGTATGCAGTAGGGGACGAACCCTATTGAAAATGGACGAAATGTGGTCAAAGGTCAGGACATAGGATTGCGATCCTTTCCATTGCCCTTATCCCATATTATTAAGGTGGACGTCAAGTAATTTTGCTTCCTATACTTCCAATGGAAAAACTTTTGTACACATTTCCTTCACAATTAATGTGTTCCCAAGGGTGAAAATTTGAACATCGATTAAAATAACTTCATATTATAACTTGGAAAACTTAATATGTTCTAAAACATAAACATAATCATATTAAAAATAAATAACTTTTCCTTTGGTGGTGTTGAAACCAGAGAAAAGATGGCGCGACCTGTACTTTGATGACGTCAGTGGGCAAAAAAACGTTGGATTGCATAATTACGGTTATGGTTTAAAAAATATTAAGTATTCCAAGTTATGAAATGAAGCTATTTTAATCAATGTTCAAATTTTCATCCTTGTGAACGCATTAATTGTCCAAAAAAGATGGCGCGACCTGTGTTTTCATGACGTCAGTAGACAAACAAATGTTGAATTGCATAATTATGGTTATGTTTTAGAAAATATTAAGTATTGCAAGTTATAAAATGAAGATATTTTAATAGGTGTTCAAATTTTCATCCTTGGGAACGCATTAATTGTGAAGAAAATGGGTACAGAAGTTTTTCCACTGGAAGTATAGGAAGCAAAATTACTTGACGTCCACCTTAAAGTAGCAATTCTTGTATGTATGTATGTACATTTTATTTTGAAAACAGCTCTAAGAATTTTGATGAAAGTCGTTAACCTACCGTTTTCTGGTACTAGAAATCGATTTAGCTTGATCTCGACTTTAGGAGAATTCGTTCAGTGGGTTAAATAACCACCCCGAATTATAACGTTTTTAGTGATAGCGTTGTTCCATTATTCCATTAATGTTACCAATGCTTAGAAATCTTATGAAGTCACAATCTCGCCGCGTTTGAGAATGTTGGCGCGCGGTCACGCCATCTGTCTCATTACGTCACGCGTTGTGTGTGGATCCTATTAAAGTTTTATGACGTCACATCTTGCTAGCAGATGGTCGCGATTCCCATCTGCCTCATTACGTCACGCGTTTTGTGTGTATGTTCGTCCGCACGATAACTCGCGTAAATATCGTTCGACTTCGATGAAATTTTAGTATCTGGTAGGGGATCACCTGGGAAGGTACCCTATTTAAAGTGAACGAAATGGGGTCAAAGGTAAGTACATAAGAGCGGGATCCATTCCACTGCTGTTATGCGTCATAACTAACGTAAAAAAGGTTCGATTTCGATGAAATTTTAGTATGTGGTAGAAGACCACCTGGCGACAAACCTTATTGAAAATGGGCGAAATGGGGTCAAAGGTCAGGACATAGAAGCGGAATCACTTCCATCGCCATTATGCGTCATAACGTACGTAAAAATGCTTCGATTTGGATGAAATGTTAGTATGTTGTAGGGTCTTGCCTGGGGACGAATTCTATTGAAAATGGGCGAAATGGGGTCAAAGGTTAGGACACAGGTGCAGGATCTATTCCATAGTCCTTATGCATCATAACTTACGTAAAAATGCTTCGATTGCGACAAAACTTTATCATGTTATTTCGGAGGTATACCAAACCGGTTCTGTTGAATATCATCGAAATGGAATCAAAGGTCAGGGCACAGGACCGAGATTTATTCCACAGCCATTATTCTCATAACTTGAGTGATAACTTGGGTAATGATTTCTGGTATGTTGGAAAGCGTATTATAATCAATGCATTGCATGATTTTACTAACTTGTCTTCTTCATAACTGCTGTTGTAATACAAAATCCATAATAAAAGTTATTACATTACATTTTTGATGAAATTATATTTTCATTGATATATAATTGTATGGTATTACTCCAAAAACAAGTGGTGTTATGAGCCAACAAACCTCAAAAATATACTATTTCCAAACGGTTTCAACAATTTTGGCCACTATTGTAATATACGAATTAAATGAAAACAAATTATCCCTAACCGTGTTGTGTGGCACGGTGTTTCCAGGATTAACTGTTACAGATGCCCCTACTTCCTAGAAAATTGTATATTTGCATTGCCTCGTGTTTTCGAAATCGAATCCGTATCTTCCGATTTAAATTTGACCTCGACACCTGATGCCACTTACTTAAAAGTTCTTTCTCCTTCCTCTCTTTTCCTTGCATTTCTGCCCTCTACATTTCCATATATGTTTTGTTTCGCATTTTTCCTCCTCCATGCTTTCTGATTAGCCACCTCGGCGGCTCATTGGTCTAAGAGCCGGCCTCTTATTTTTTGCCCTAGTAGGCTCAGGTTCGAGCCCCGGATGAGGCATGGGCAGTGAGCCCGTATTATGGCACTGACTCTCTTCGCTTTCTAGAACCACTAGCCCTAAGTTAGGAACGGGCGATTAATAAAGTTGCTTATGGTGGTCTCTAAACGCCTCTTAAAGAAATTCTTTCTATTCAACCTCTTTCTCGGTTTCATGAGTTTGCCTCTCGCTCCCTCTTTTTTACGCTTTCCAACCGTAGGTTGAAGAAGCGTATATACTCCAGCTTTGTCCGTCTGCCTGTCCGTCCGTCTGTCTGCCTGTCCGCACGTTAACTCGCGTAAAAATGGTTCGATTTCGATGAAATTTCAGTATATGATAGGGGATCACCTGGGGACGAACCCTATTGAAAATGGGGTCAAAGGTCAAGACTGAATCCATTCCATTGCCCTTATGCGTCATAACTTACGTAAATATGGTTCGATTTCAATGAAATTTTAGTATGTGGTAGGAGACCACCTGGGGACAAACCCTATTAAAATGGGTGAAGTGGGGTCAAAGGTCAGGACATAGCGGGATCCATTCCATTGCTTTTATGCGTCATAACTTGCGTAAAAATTGTTCGATGTCGATGAAATTTTAATATGTGGTAGGGGACCACCTGGGGACGAACCCTATTAGAAATGGGCGAAATGGGGACCAACCCTGTTGAAAATGGGCATATGTGCGATGGAATGGATCGGGATCCATTCCATCGCCCTTATGCGTTATAACTTACGTAAAAATACTTCGATTGAGACAAAATTTTATCATGTTGTTCCGGAAGTATATTTTACCGGTTCTGTTGAATATCATCGAAATGGGGTCAAATCTTGTTAGTCAGAAGCAACACAGCAATAAATCCCAATTAATAGAAGCATTAATTCAATCTTGGTTTCACATCATAACAGCTGCAGAACCAAACAACTTGGTTCACTCCATGGGAAGGCGTTGTAAGGCCGTAATTGACGATATTTTTATCATGTTGTTCCGGAAGTATACTTTACCGGTTCTGTTGAATATCATCGAAATGGGCTCAAAACTTGTCATAGGAACAAGATTTATTCTACAGCCATTATCCTCATAACTTGAGTAATAACATGAGTGATGATTTCTGGTATGTTGGAAAGCGTATCATAATCAATGCATTGCATGATTTTACTAACTTGTTTTTTTTTTTTTTGTCTCGAAACGAAAGACAGAAAATTACGTACCATTTAACCTGTCCAAAACGGAACCTGCCTGACAGAGAAACGGAAATGGCAAGAGAGTAAATGAACCTTTTTTGAACCAAAATAAACCGTCAAGTGTTTTAATTGAATACAAAACATTACACAATAAAGTGTAATGATGAATTAACACGGAACAAATATGTTCGAAATTGTAAATAACATAATTAATCAGAGAGAGAGAGAGAGATAGCTTTTGTGTATTTTACACAAACTGCAGCACATGCACTGTTAGGCTTTTTAAGCACATGTCGCTACTCAGGTTTAGTTCATGCGACCAGCGCTCCTCTCTTTGCTGGATGCAAAGTCCCAAGTCTTTACAGCTGTTTGTTTCGTACGGTTTTCAACGAGACGCTTAGATTTAATTCTCTTAGCATTTATTTATTGAGATGATAATTTACAACCTTTGTTTGTTGTGAGTTGTGTTCGTTGACTTGCTTCTTACCATAGCGCCAAAGAAAAATGTTCTCGATCTGAACACAAAAGTTTAAGTTATTGAAATGCATGAAACAGAAAGTGTGAGTATCAAGAATCTGGCAAAAAATTTAAATGCCAGAAAAATGCAAATTTATGACATTTTAAAGCAAAAAAGACGGGCTAACAAACAATGGCGTAAAGGTAAAAAATAGCTAAACGAAGAGAAAAATGCGGAAAGCCGGAAATGAAGAGGCTAAAATATTTGATTGAATACGATTGTCTGGCAATGGTTTGTTAGCGCAAGAGTGAGAAATTTGCCTATTTCAGGCTTTATGCTCCAAGCAAACATGAGCAAGAGATGTAGCCAAAAAGAACTTGGTAAAGAGTTCCATGCTTATAAAGGATGGTTAGAGAGTTTTCGTAAGTGGCACAACATATTTTGTACAAGGAAATTTATGATGAAGCGGCAGTCGTCAAAAGGAAAGCATTGCAAAACATTCAGAACACTCGAGATTTTGCACTTCTCCGAGACGACTCTGAATTACTTCGTCACATTGTAAGTGTTGCTGTACAGAAATCAGTGTTGGATTATTTAAAAAAATAGTTTTTTTTTAATTTTTAGTTGATAAAGGTACTACATTTTTTTTATTTTTAGGTGTTTTTTTTTACTCTTAAGTAATCACCAATTGATAAAGTTCCTATGAATTCTCTTAAGTAATCACTAATTATATGGAATCTATAATTAGCGTGACAAAAGTTCAAATGTTTACATTCCAATGGCTTCCATGGATGCACCTGTATAAAACGGAAAATACACTACTGGCCACCCAAAATGCAACACCAAGAAGGACATGAGATAGCAAAGCCAGATTTACTGGACACATAACAACAGATACAAAGATGAAACGACTGAGGACAGGCCCATGCGACTTGCGGAACACGCAGACATCAATAGTTCGTGTGGCCCTCATGGTTGGCAATAACGGCCTCTACACGCTGTGGCATCGAACGAAAGAGGCTTTTGGATGTGGGCTTGGGGTATGTCGGTCCAGGCTGCTTCCACACGTTGCCACAGTTAATCAGGCGTAGCCGCGGGTGGTGCTTACCGGGCCACTCGGTTGCCGATCAACGACCAGACGTGTTCGATGGGCGACATAACGAGAGAAAAGGCGGGCCACGGCAGCAGTGACACCTGGTGGGCCGTGAAGAATTGTTGCACGATGCGTGCCACGTGCGGGCGCTCATTTTCCTGTTCAAACGTGGCCGCTGGCAGGTCCTGCAGGTAAGGGAGGACTACAGGCAGCAAAACGTCGGAGATGTAACGGTGGCTATTGTGGAGTGTACCGGCGATGCGTACCAAAGGGGTGCTGGTGTCATATCCAATTGCGCCCCAAATCATAACGCCAGGCGACGGACCGGTATGGCGATGCATAATGCAGGCGTCATACAGTATCTCGCCACGGTGCAGCCACACGCGGATCCGACCATCGTGGTGTTGCAGGCAGAAGCGGGATTCGTCGGAGAAGACAATGTCGTGCCATTCCGTAGTCCAGGTGCGGCGTTCAACGGCCCACTGCCGCCGCATTCGCCGGTGGTGTAACGTCAATGGTAATCGGAGCAATGAGCTCCGTGCGACAAATCCCCGCTCCTGCAGACTACGTCGAACGGTACGTGCTGACACAGGTAGTTGCGCAACACACCCTAATTCCTGCACTAACGTACGTGATGTGGCGGTGCGAGCCGTCAATACCCGCCGCACAACATGCCGGTCGTCTCGTTCGGTGGTGTGCCGCGGCTACGGCAATCGCTCAAGTCGGTCCGTTCGTCTCTCCTGCACCCACCGAATCCATACTCGCATCACTGTGGCTGGATGTCGTCCCACACGGGCGCCGATGTTTCGGTAGGATAAACCGCTGTCGCGATAAGCCACTATTCGTCCTCTGTCGAACTCCGAAACCTGCTGGAATGACTGCCGCAATCTGCGACGAGGCATCAGGAAGCTTCCCACGCACAGGTCCGGCAGCACAACACACTTTCACTACTTACACCCCGCCTTCTGTGCACCCTTCTTATAGTGCTTCTCGGTGGCGTGCCGGGCGCACATGATTTGCATATGCCCTGCAATGCTAATCGTTTGCATGTCCTCTCGCGTACGACGCATGCTGCGAATTTCAGGCCAATCAGATGCTTCCTTCTTGGTGTTGCATTTTAGGTGGCCAGCAGTGTAGTTTTAGTCCCTTGGATTCCATCTTAGACAGGTTCCAGCGTACAAGTCTGTATCTACGCACTAGGATTCTAAACTAGATATAATAGCAAAAACGACTTACGAGAAATGTCCAAAGTAACTGTTTACTGGCGTCCAGCAAGTCAAAAGTAGCATTCACTCATAAGCGCAAAGAACTAATGCATCGATTAATTAAAATAACAACCCGAACAAAGTTAGCGGAGTAAGCTTTTAGCAAACACAACAACGATAAATTCACCTTCTGTGAAATACGGAATATCTCATTGACTTTGAACAGACGAAATCACTTCACTTTATACCCAACACATAACTTTTGAGCTGTTTCCATTACTTGCCTAACCTCTGACTCACTGCCAGTGTTTCCACAAAGAACATACAAACTTGGGCATTCTGAAGTGACGTTAGGATCAGAAAGTATTACGAGAGGTAACCAAAATTTACATAACAGACAGCAAACAAAAAGGGAAAGTTAAAATATGCAATATACGTCAAACTATAGCTTCCAATAAAAACATTCATTTTCCGCATGTAGCTGTAAAATTGTGCATTATGGAAAAGAAAAAAATGCACATGAAATGTTCTTCATATAGTATATCATCATCATGAGCAACCAATGGGACAAATGCCCGTAGGAGGCGGCCACCAGATGGCAGCAGATTACAACCGTCTTGTATTTTTACTACCGGCGTCATAATACATGCTGTTCAACAAAAGAATCTTTTAGTTACTTCTCCAGTGAATCTTGCAGAACTCCCACAGGCTCGATGCATGTGAATGCGCGAACGGGTGAATCCAGAATTTGACTAACCAATCAGGTAGGCATATACCTTTGCCTACATAGTGTATGTTCACGCCCCCATCTGCAAAACTGAATTATCTGAAGAAACAAATACGCGTACAGTCACCTTCTTGGTGAATGCATCCGGAGCACAAAGAATTTTCCTCAGTCTGTTTTTAGAAGCTAAGATACGCTAGCAAATGGAAGCAAACACTTACGGCAAATCTGTAAATAATGAAAAATCAGAGAATGCATGCAATATGTTCGCCACGGTACAATATATACATAAGAATTTTTCAAAATAGGATTCTAGATGTACGTATTGTAACAGAAACAAAAGATGCCAGATATGGTGTCACTGCCTTTCAAATTTTTATTGGTGCTGTAGGAATCATTTAGAAGGGGTTGTCATAACTCGCCAATGTGGCCAAGCGAGTTGGTAAGTGTGGGATAGCATTTCCTTTAACTCCGGTGGTATAGTTATACCGTTGTGTGTCATTTATCAGAGCCGCTCCAGTGGGAACAGGATGCACCACGAGAAGGCGCAATTGACATTTGTCAAGGGAGGCTATATGTCGCGCATCACCAGACCTTGCACTATCGTATATATACACACATAGAAATCTCCACAATATGTTAGTTATAACAGGTTATTCATCTGCAACAAGCTTTTCATTTCTCCGTTACTTCATTTCACCCATATTCACTCAACGTAATCTATTTATTTTCTCGTGATTCATTGTCAGCATTGCCAAAAAGTACAATCTGTTCGGGGAGGTAATGTGATGTTCAGTGAGAAAATTTTAAACCGAGAAATAACGAAATTTAAAGGAACAGTAAACTCATTTCGGGCATATTTGTTTCTCCGCGCGAAAATGTAATGTCGAAAGAGACATGAAAACTGACGCAATCAGAAATGCTTTATCGTAAGTAGTTCTCCCGTAGAGCGTTTTTTAAAATCAGCAGTGACATCACACTAGACAAGAGACCGGACGCTCAGCGTGCGTAGTGCTCCAGTCGGTGCTCTTAACCGTTCTGTGCAACGCAGTCGATCCCATCAATCTGTAAAACGGCTAGTGTAAATCCTTATTCATTTGAACCACGATATTCTGCCGGTACAGTAAGGAATGTTTAGGAAGAAACGTGAAAACAAATTCGAGAGTAGAAAAGGTAATCTTGACTGGTGCCAATGTTATAACTGCGAGAGAATGTCAATAGACGCTGAGTGTTTGTGTTGAAACGGGAGTGATCAGATGCTGAAAATAAAAGGCAGTGCCCAATGTATAAAAAAATTACGAATCATTCGACAGCGTTGTTTTAAACATCCACACCTTACAGGCAAGTCGTTATCAAATAATGTTTCAGTCTGGAAAAAACGAGATAAAAAAAATATAAACTTGTATGTAACAAACTATGGAGACACGTTGCGTACAAACAATTCGTATTTTGGGTCAATGCCTGGATACCTGTAGAGCGAAAAATCAGAAAAGTAATGCCTTCTTGTGTTGTTAGAATGTTTTCTTGTATCTGATAAACAACAGTATTCTCGGGTTTTGTTGCCCTGAAAATGACACAGACTATTTTGATTAACTCCCACTGTCACTAAAGTTTTGTCAGCTACTGTCTATATACGAGTATATAAAGGTATTTTTCATTGACTAAGTGCATATCTTTTTTCAAGTTTCTCTTACTGTCATGGGTGAAACTACTTTATGAGTATTTCTCGTAGCCCAAGTGCAAAGTCACTAATGACCTCCCGCTCCACGAAAATAAAAATACCGCAATAGTTGAACATGATATGGAAAACAAGAAGAAAAATATGAACTAGAAATAACAGTTAGATAAAAAGGCATTTTATCTAACTGTTATTGCTGTATGGCAGGTTAGTCAGAGATAGAATTTTTTCTACCAGCAGTTCAGCATCTCCAATACACGTTTGAGCTGACCACCATAAATGGTTGATTATACTGGACGCCATGCTTCTAGACAAGGAGCTTTCTTTTCAGCAGCTTTTAGATTTTTAGTCAAACTTTTGACCATGTGATGATCAATTTGGAATATTTTTTCTTCGTGAGGGCACGAATGCTTCTATGTCTATCTGATAAAAAAACTGATATCTTTATTTCTTCATAGAGGCCTGAGAGTAAGAAATCACACGTCAGAAACACCTTTTTGGACGACAATAAAATCTACATTTCCCTTGCAAATATCCATAATGGAATACGTACAGTATTTGGCGCAAAAACCTGGGGAATCAAACTGTTCATCTCGGTTCACCCAAATTTCGGAATCGCATAATTTTAAATCATCAGTAATTTGTTTTTTTCATACTGTGCCACGTAAATTTGATTATTGACCCAACTAAAAATTTCACAACTTTGTAAAAAGTAGTTACTGAGTGCTTGTAAACCAAGGGTTTCAGCGAAATCCGTAAACTGCTTAAAATTCATTCCAGTTGTGTAAATTGCAGCAGAAAGTTTGATGACTAACGAACAGGACACGTGCAACACAAGGAGAGAAATTCCTGACCCTAATTACCTCGTACTTTCCCTCACATCCCCACCGCGCTGAGTGGTCTGACTGACCGCTTGTCTAGTGTGACGTCCTCACCAGAAACTTTGTCGGCTGTATACTCAGCTCCCAATGGCCGTAGGGAAACAAATTTCGGCTCTGTGAGCATCACCCTGTCATCCGCATAACATGACAGCAAAAAAATTCGTATTTTCGGGGGCCTCTTTTTTAAGTTTACAGTTCCTTTAAATAAGAAAACACAAACTGAAAAGGAAGGTTAAATCAGGGGTATACGTCGTACCATGGTATGCAGCAAAAGGATCATATGTAGAGTATTTTAGGAAGGGAGTGTCCGACCCCAGGTCTTAAACATCCCTTAGAAATAGGAAGCTAAGAGATTTGGCTAGAGTGCTCGATAGGAAAGTGAAACGGAAGCGAGGTAGAAAGGGGGGGAGGAAGACGCCCTTATTTATTACCGGGGGAAGTACCCGGGGTCCGACGGCTTAACGTGCCCGTCCAACGCACGGCGGATATTAGGTGGATCGAGCGTTCGTACCTGCCTGGGATCGAACCTGAGGTCCTTTCCGTGGCAGTCACGAACGTTGCCCACTAGGCCACCCGCGGCCCCATGGCATGCAGCAGTAGTTTTGCTCACCAGATATAACTGGTCGGCACGCATGCGCCAGACGCTCGCTAGTTGTGGAAAGATAAATAAAAGCTTTTTGCTGTGGCGTCCACAAAAGAAGAGCACTTTTAAGTGGTGGTTGCGCATGCGCCTGACGAAAGCAATGTTGGTCTTACTTACCTCCCTCAACGGAATTTAAAGATAAAGACGAATAAATCAGCTGGGTGCGCCTAATACGAAGCGATAAATTGCCCATACAGGAGCAATATTATGTTAAGAGTCGCTGTAATTTTGAAAGCAGAAAAATTGTGAAAATGTTTAGAAGCACAGAAGATATTTAAGAAATTGTGATACTGATTTCTTTAATAAAATCGGTATGCAGAGCTCTACAATGCATGCCACTAACCTCAAATCATGCGTGACACAGTTATGACCCACTCGAGAGTTAAATCCAGGCTGCTCAGCTGGTTTTGTGTTAACACGAACTTTTCTGTTTCGTCCTCTTACTATGGGGTTTTGTGTTACACAAAACCCCATAGTAAGAGGACGAAACAGAAAAGCTTGCCCTATGCTGATTCGAATATGTTACGAATGTTATGTACTTAACTGATAAGTACTTTTCATACACTTCAACAACTATTTCTTAAAAACTGCTTGCTAACTTTACGGCAGAGAAATTCTTCCAAATTTCTGGTTAGAAAGGGACATATTGTTTTTTCAGGAGAACGGTTTAACATTATCATGCAGTTGATAGTTTATTAACGATTTGCCGCTATTATTAGCCTAGCAGTGTTTGTATTAATTTTTGGAATTCCATTTTGGGAGTTTTCAAGCGGTTTTCCGGGAGTCGACGACGATATTAGAAATGTTTAGTTTACTTTCTCTAAAAATGCATGGCTGCCCAATTCTCAGTCACTTCTTGATATATCATGGTACGAAAACAGCAAGCATTTTTTTTTTTTTTTTGGAGGTTTAACGACCACCGTGACAGTCGCCCGTCCCTAATTTAGGGCCACTGGTTCCAGGGAAGGGAGAGAGCCAGTGCCGTAAGACAAACACAACATCCACGCCTGACCGGGATACGAACCCGGACCCCTTACGGACGAATGATCAGAGGGCAGCACCTTAGACCACTGCGCCACCGGGGCGGCACAAGCATTTTCCCTTTTGTTTACAAATTAATCAAAACTCAAAATCAGAACTTCAATTCTCCGTCACCGTCTTTCTTTTCACTTAGTCTTCTTCTTTGCGTAGGGAGCACACAGTAGCCTTTTTGAGCAGGAATTTCGGTTTAAGCAATCGAAAAAATGTTCTTCCCCCCAAGAAGTAATTAAAGAATAGATATCAAAAAGAGATATCACGTTTAAGCGAATTAGTTGTCCAAAATTGCTACTGCATTGTTGCGTGAAAATAATTCTACAGGACACGGACAGGTGAAATACCAATATTGAAATTTAATTTCGCTTTAGATTGGGGAAGGGGACAAAACTACTTGCTCTACTGACTGGCTTTGAAGAAGAGACTTGTACAAATAAGAAAACATGCATTTCATTTGAAAAAAATCTTAAAAGATACGAAGCCTACACTTTCACTGTAACAAAAGACATTGAAAACGAGGAACATGATCAGAAAAAGATAAAAAACAAGAATATAATCGGTAAAAGAAATGAAAGAAAATCTCAGCTTGGTCCGAAAAATTCGAAATTCACGGAGAAATTCTCATTTCTACTAGAACAATAATTTCCGGCGGTTCCAAACATTTTCGGCCAGCGGACGACATGAAAACTTTCAAAAAATATATCAACTTTAAAAATATCCAATAATAAACCCGAAAAATGTTTAATAAATGTTAGAAACTTGAAAATATGAAAATAAACTTTGCACAGATGCTAAATAACATTATTTCACTGATATGTTTTCGATTTCCGTAGTATATTCGGTTTTCCGCACTCGGTAGCGAACCAACGATTTCTGTAGTGACTACGATGATGATGATCATATGAAGAGGATTTTAGGAAGGGAGTGTCTGACCCCAGGTCTTAAACAACCCTTAGAAATAGGAATAAGAAACTAGGAGATTTGGGCTAGAGCTCCCGATAGGAAAGTGACACGGAAGCGAAGTAGAAAGGGGGAGAAAGACGCCCTTATTTATTACCAGGGAGCCAGTACCCGGGGTCCAACGGCTTAACGTGCCCATCCGACGCACGGCGGATATTTAGTGGATCGAGCGTTCGTACCTGACTGGGATCGAGCCTGAAGTCCTTTCCGCGGCAGTCACGAACGTTGCCCACTAGGCCACCCGCGGCCCTGTAGTGACTACGGAGAATCTTTGGAGTTTTTATTTCTTCTCCGAAGGAATGCCGACGCACGTGACGAAGTTTATCCAATCACGCCTGTTTTACACCACATTACGAGAGAACAGAGTCCGTGTCAACTGGGAAAACTGAACTCAAAAAAGCATCTAGAAGACGAAGAAAACTCGCGAATTTAAAAAAGAAAAAATTGAAAATTTACCTTCGGCCCGCTAAATAAAGAAAACATCGAAAAAGTCCGAAGTACAATAAATTCCAGGAGTCAAAATTAAACTAAGCCGTTTTCGATGAGTCTTAGGGGAAATGAGAAGAAAAATCCCATTTAAGGAGCTCTACTTAAATTCCAAGAGGCATGCGAACTCTGGAGTAGTATACAGCAATTATTATTTATTTATTTTTTTAGTAAAATACAGTTTAAATGCCTCTAACGGGCACAAAGAAGGTGAAATTCGATTTCTTTCAGATGACAGAAAATAATTTATTGGTGTTAATCTCAGTCATATTTTTACTTTTACCATAACGCGGACTCCCTAAGCATTTAATTGCTAGGAGTTGCACGAAGATATAACCCATATGTGTGAACAAACTTCGTTATCTCACTTTCGTAATGCGGTATGAGAAAAAGAACAGGAATTAACTGTGTGTATAAATAATTTTCCATTTTTAAATCATGATATAGGAAAATTTCTAGTCGCTTAGATAGTTATGCCTACAATGAAAGATAATGTAGATTCGCTATTGCTTCATTATTTTAGAATTCTGCCCTATTCCTTTTGGAAGATATCTAGTGTTTTTAAAATGCGAACAGTCATAATCGGGTCACACGGAGATTGGGAGACACGCATAACAAGGGCAACTTTTACGCGGTTTCTGAGTGTGAAAATAGAACGCGTAAATGTCCGAAGGGGAGGGGCGAGATACTTCGATAACTGGGAGGGGGTTGGGTGTTGAATGCGAATCAACTTCCCAAGCCACAATTATGGGGCGCAAGGGGTGCGGTCGTTCAAGCCATGCAGACGAACACTTAACACCCGGTAAACAACATCAGTCGACCGGCTCCAGCTGCACAGCTACAATTACTTTCTCACTGTCACAAACGCTTTCCAATACGGATCGCAGCGCTCACATGATGGACGACGGAATCAAGAAAATGAAATAATGTGAGTGAAATCTGTTAGCCAACTGCGGTCAACCTGCGAAACCGAGATTATAAGATTCCCAAAGTGGTCTTATGAAATAAAAGGAGCTACATATCTCTCAAAAGAAAAGCCTGACTTTCTTCTTCAAAAGAAATGTAGGACTGTAGGTCATGCTTTCTAAATACTATTTAGCAAACGAAAAATTCCGAGAATTTAGCTGAAGTAGATTGTTTCACAAAATAAGGTCCAATCTTTAAAATTTTAACACATGCACTAAAAAAGTTCATTTATCAGTGTGTGACATATACGTCTAATTTAGTTTTCTTTTTTGAGGTCGTGTTCTTATGTAAATTTGGTATCTTTTTGTTAAATGCCTTCTGACTGAACGACACATTATTTCCTCAAACAAGCTTTCTGAATTTGGCATCACTGACAGTGGGTCAGGGGTCAATAAAACGTAAATACTGGATGGTTGGTTGATTTTTATGGCGCTAGAGCTATATTGTTTGGCCAAAGAGCACCAAACACAAGACCATCAAAGAAAGATATTTAAAAACAAGGTTTGTAGAGTTAAAAGCAGGCTGATGTCGAAAAAGTGAAAAATGAGAACGAGGAAAAGGTTAAAAACTAGATAAGTTTAAAAAAGTCAATGTGTTTTAAAAACGAAAAGACGGAGGATGTATCACATTGGTCAACCAAGATCCTCTGCAGCGTGGTTGAGCTAGCGTCTAACAAATGGGAACGGAAATGATGAAAGCGACGACCACAAAAACGAACACAACAATACAGAATATGAGAAATTCTGGATGTAGAAGGGCAGTGCAGAACACATACACACACAGCGTTGAGATAACGTCTGGTCAACGATAAGTGTATTTTCGGAAACAAAGACTTAATTGGAAGTGCGTTGGTGAGATAACGTCCTGTTAACGATAAGTGCATTTGATTTAGCGTCACGATAGAGTGTATTTTTGAGATAACGACTTGTTAGATAGAATTGCTTTTTGACAGAGGCAATTTAATGTTGATTTTGTGATAACAAGCCCCTTTTTCCGCCGGTGGTGGAATGTAATTCCTCGCCGGTGATGGGATTTAATTCCTCGCCGGTGGTGGGATTTAATTCCTCGCCGGTGGTGGGATTTAATTCCTCGCCGGTGGTGGGATTTAATTCCTCGCCGGTGGTGGGATTTAATTCCTCGCCGGTGGTGGGATTTAATTCCTCGCCGGTGGTGGAATTTAATTCCTCGCCGGTGGAGGAATTTAATTCCCCGCCGGTGGTGTTTTTTAATACCTCGCCTCCTTGCTCCGGTGGTGGGATTTATAATTCCTCACCGCCTTGCTCCGGTGGTGGGATTTAAATTCCTCACCGCCTTGCTCCGGAGCCAGTTATTCTCCCGACTGAACAACACCGACCTTGGCTTATCGCTGCAGTTTACCGTTTTGACTGTCGCGTCACCTCAGTGGTACGTCACATATACCCCCTTCCCTGTGAGAAAGGCCTGAGACGGAATCGTAGGTTTTCGGCTCAGCCGGCACCCCATGCTTTGAAGTAGCTCGCTGTAGAAGAAAGAATTCTAATTAATTCAATCAGATGTGTGGAAGAAGCATCACACATTTTTCGAAGCGTTGAAGAAGGAATTCCAATTAATTCCAGACAATGCGCGTAAGAAATGTTTCACAGTTTTCTCGAACCTCGCGGTCAGGAATTATTTTCACGTCCGGGGGCCAATATGAAAACAAAGCCGTTTTTTTCGGTGGTGGCAATCGAAAACACGTCTCCTCACCCCGCAGCCAGTTATTCTCTCCACTGAACAACTCCGACCTGGGCTTAGCGCTGCAACTTGCCGTTCTGGTTTTAATTTTTATATTGGAGGTTTAACGACCACCGTGAGCAACTCAATGGGCTATAAGCAGTCGCCTGTTTCTAATTTAGGGTCACTGACTCCAGAGAAGGGAGAGAGGCAGTGCCGTAAGACAAGTACAACATCCATGCCTCACCGGGATTCGAACCCGGACCAATCTCGGACGAATGGTCAGAAGCAATCGCTTAGACCACTGGCTTGCCGTTTTGGCACTTGCTCAAAGGTACGTCACAATTGTTATATGATTTAAAGCTAACAAGTGCATATTCGGGCTGGAGTGTTGAAGTGCAAGTGAAGAACAAATATTGGGTGTGTGCATAAGTTCTACCAGTTTTTGTACGCTACAAAGAAAGGAGGAGAAAACACCAAATGACGTACCTAGGATTTCACGTAATTGCCATCATTCTGTATGACTGATTGTCATCTGTCTATGAGTAGATGAATCCCACGCCGGAAAAACCCCTGTCTTTCAGAGTCAAAAAAGTACATGTAATGCCGTTTTCACATCGTCCACGTCATCGAAGGTTTGGAGAGCGAAGGCGTTCTGCAACGATCGAAATAGGTGGTATTCCGTAGGTGCCAGATCAGGGGAATACGCCGGGTGAGGTAACACTTCCCAAACAAAGTCCAGTAATTTTTGCCGAGTGATTAAAGCAGCATGAGGTCTGGCGTTATCATGATGAAGGATCACGTCTTTGCGACTGACGAGTGCTGGTCACTTCGATGTCACTTGTTCTCGCAATCTGTCCAACTATTGGCAGTGGAGGTCAGCATTTATCGTTCCGTTTGGTGCCAACACCTCCCAGTGGATTATTCCCTGGGCATCCCACCGAACACTGAACTAAACTTTTTTGGGATGCAGTCCTCCTTTTGAGGTCGTAGGAGCAGGCTCTGCACATTGGCACACAGTCCGTCAACGCTTTACATTGCGGTACAGTACCCATTTCTCATCACCCGTTACAATGCGTCCCAAAATCGATTCATTTCTGTGACGAGAAAGCAAAGAAACACAGGTACGGATTCTCTCCTCTCGTTGCTTTGCAGAAAGCTGGTGCGGAACCCAGTTATCGAACTTCATGATGAACCCAAGCGCATGCATCCGTCTTTCTACTGTTGTTCTGTGTACCGACAACGTTTCCGCAAATTCCTGAACGGTTGGATGTGGACTCATGCATGTGGATTATGTTGATTCATCCCCCTACTTTGGCCGCTACTGCTTTTCTCTATTTACAAGTGTGCGATATTTAGAAGTTCAGAGACAAAGTTTATAGCTAAGCATTTAAACCTTACATCTTAAACTTGCAAAGTACAAACATTAAGCCTAACACTAAAACTTCACAAGCACATAAATGCCTTGGAACAGGGGCGTACCCAGGATTTTCACAAAGAGGGGCTCCAGAAGATATCGTCTTAAAGTTTCAGCTGTCTGTTGAAAATGCAACGCCAAAAAGGACCTGAGATATTGAAATGAGATTTATAGGGTACATTACTTATGATACAAGACGTAATTAATCAGAAGTACAGACTTGTAAGTGATGTGGAATACACAATACTCAGTGTACCCACCACGAGTAGTGGTAACGGCTCGTACACGGCGTGGCATCGACTGGAAAAGGTTCTGGACACCGCACTGCGGAAGGTCATTTCATGTTGTCTCGATTCGTACCCAAAGTTCATCTTGGGTTACTGGCGGCAGAGCCTGACGGGCCAGGCGCCGAGTGGCAAACCCCATACTTGTTCAATGGGCAACAAATCAGGCGAACACGATGACCAAGGAAGACATGGCACATGTTGGGTATCCAAGAGCTGTAAAACATACCAAGCCACGTGTGTTCGGGCATTGTCCTGTTGAAAGATAGCACTAGGGATCATCACCAGATATGACAGCACTTCAGCCTTCACAACTTCCGCAATGTACCACTGGCTAGCCATAGTTCCTGCAGTGCGTAGGAGGCGGGAATGTGAATGCAACCCCATAGCACATCATACCCGAAACGCTTGGTGTCAGGTCCGTATAACGCTGCATAATGCAGGCCTCCAGCAGCCGTTCACCACAGTGTCGCCGTACAAGAATACATCCATCATGTATCTGTTACCACGGAATTTTCTATATCCCCGTAACATTTAAATTTCATCCGTATAATTTTGCTTATTTATTATTTTTTTTATTTTTACTCTAAAGCGGTAGGAAATAAATATTTAAATTGCCAAAATAGAATATCAATGATTAAAAATTACTTTCCGGTGAAGCTGAGCCAGGCTACCCGAAAGTTTCGGTTTATAATTAGATCAGTCCTAATTGCACTCAAGCCAAATGAAAAGGGGAAAATTATATATTTTTTCTCGGAAACTTGATGAAAATCCCAGATGGGAAGGAAGAGAAAGGAAGACATTCACAGTTCTTTTTTTTTTTTTCACGAAACGCACGGAAGGAAGATATAATAGCAGTAATCTCGTAGCCGAAGCTGAAGAGAATAGCAGGAGCGCAATAAATCCTTTTGGGGGCGTCACCCCTTTTCTCAAGCAACGCTTGCGAGCATCTCTGCATTGTCCGGGGTAGCGACGAAATTCGAGATAAGTCACGTCGCCGGAAATACCTACGTGAAAATCTTCGCTTCTAAGTAGCTAGGCGCGGTCAATTAACAAAAAGGTGCGAGAACAAGTTGACAGCTGAAAGAAGACATAATTTTGGGGAAAGTGACCCGAACTGAACGGATGGCCAGCGAATCGCATAGCAGGGCTATGGGTGAGGGTCAATGACATAACCCGACGCGATTCAGACGGCCGGGCCGTCACGCCCCAAGATGGACACCGGACACGGAAAAACAAAAAGATTAACTGAATGAAGACTAAAGAGGACAGACTCAGACTTCAGACTACAGACTACAGACGAGAGACTCTAAGATAACGACAGAGAGAACACTCGAGAGTGGCAGTCTGAGTAGAAGAGAGGTCTCAGCGGTTTCGGAGGAGAGATGTTTCCACGACAGAGGATGAGATAGTTAAGAGTTTAAATTAGTCTACGATCAGCAGGCAACCGAGTTTCACGATCGGGGCTTCCCAAGGAAAAGAGGGTATGATGACATTTATCTTACACATTTCTGATTCATGCCTCATAGCTTTGCATGTGCTATGCAGGACTAGTTACCCGAAAGTCTCTCACATAGTGCATTAACAATTTTCCCTCTGGCGCACCGCGCCGTGTTTAAACCAGTAACTAAAGTTTAAAGTCAAGAATATTTAAGTGCATTATACCCGTTTGAAATAAAAACTAAATTGTTTAGCTAAAGCAAGCAACCTCACCGGTACATTGTACCTAGCTTTATGACCATATTCTAAAAAGAAATAAACAGTTAAATTTTAATTCACGTGTCACTCAGATCATTTCTCTAAATGTCATTAGAGTTAAATTAGTGATTTTATTATTGTTATTCATGCAACTTTTTACTTTAACTTCTTTGCGGCATATGAATGAGCATGGGAACCCTATGCTAATTCATATGAAACACAACGCGATGCATTTGTCGACCCTGAGCTTGGAGACCCTTATTTAGGGAATCCAAATTCATTGTTGACACCACTAGGCGAAATTGTGGGGGTGAATTGATTAGTATTGAATTTTGACCTTTTTAACTGTTTCCCACTACGGCGAATAAGACGTAGTAGTGGTTCGCTGATACCCGACAGGGAGCGGTAATAAATATCTCTGCTCTCAGGAACCGTTTCATACAGATTTGAAATTCTTTTGAAGGCTTTTAAATACTGGACGTAACTGTTGCGCCCATATTTACACTTTGTTCGTCTCTCCGTTCGCGGTACATCCGTCTGTCCTATGTTTTCAATCAATACCTCGGGAATAGTTTCAGATGGACTTGTAAATGCCTGGATAGTCTTTAGCTGAAGGAACTAACGTGACTCAAACCCCACGTAAGTTCTTTATCCGTCCAACCGTACGGCTGTCTGTCTATCAGAGCGATTCGATTAATATCGGGAGGAACCGTTCCAGTTCAGGGTTGTAATATTTATAAAGAAGTGTAATAAGCAAATAAGCTTTTTTTTTTTTACACTACAAAATTTAATTTCTTTTGATTTTTGTCATTTCGTCCAACACTTCATAACACACACTTTCAACGCCTTACTGTCAATATTATTTAGGATTGGGGTCAAGACCCGTTATCTGTGCAGCACTGTCTTGGAAGACCTAGCTTAGTTTAAACTGCATTTGTCCGAGCGATCTTATGTAACCTAACTCATAGCTACGATATTTTACATGTGAGATCCTCTATCTGGAACCAAATGTGTTAAACATGCCATTCTGATAGAGAAATTAAGTGACTTCTAAAACCGGCGATAATAAAACTAATACTGTACAAATGAAAATCACTTTAAAGTGGTGTGACGTACATCTGTAATATAACCTTCCTTTTTTAGTTTCCGTATTTATGCAAATTGTTGCTTCTCCGCCAGATTTTCTTTCTGAACGGCAAGTCGTTTCCTCGAATGTCCTTATAAATTTTGGTTCATCCTTTCTTACCACACTGGACAGTTACATCGCGAGCAACACGTGCAACGACGGCTCTTATGAACATTCCTGCCCATCCCATTTTGGTGATCTGGTCTTGTTCGATGTTGTTTCGTGGTTTATCGAGCAGAGCAACTAAGGGCTATAAGCAGTCGCTCGTCCCAAATTTGGGGCCACTGGCTCTAGGGAAAGGACAAAACCAACGCCATCCAACAAGCTCACCACACATGTCTCATCCGGGACTTAAACCCAGATTCAGCTCGGACGACTAGTCGGAAACCAACACCTCTGACCACTCGGTCATTGGGGCGGTTCACGTTCGGTGTCATCAGCTATAGAGATATCCACTGGTTGGTCGTTCAGTGGATATCTCCAGCTGTGATGACACTGTGAGGAGAAAGAAATTGGACATTTTTAATGCCCCATTTCTGCCCGCTCATTGCCGAAGGAAGACCTCCCGAAAATCTAACAGCAAGTCCTCTGAGACATGCTTTCCCATGTAAACATGCTTCCAGGAGATCATCTGCAATTGCGTTAATATATCAGACAGCACCACACCTCCTTCAATTCGTATGGCACTATTTTTATCACGCGTGGTATTGCAATTTCCACGGTGTGAGCTGAAAGAAAAGGGTAAATCATAATTCGCTTTTTTATCTGTCGGGCGCCAAAGAAATCTCTTAAAAGGGACATCAAATGAGAATGGTCGGACAAGAAAACAAACAACTTCGCTGACATCGTTCCTGAACACATGCCATGAATTATGTGTTTAATAACGAAGTTGTGGGACCTAAACAGAATGTACCTTTCTCCTATTGGGCACGATGTCGAAAAACGGCACGGTAGTCAAAGCAAAAGCGTTGTTGAAGCACAAATAAATTCTCGTATTACCGACTCGCGGAAGTGCTGGAGAACTGGGTACCGGTAAAATGAAAGGAGCTATTCATCTAGATAGGGAAGAAACTAAATGAATTCATATAAATAAACTCTTTGCCTCTGGCTAGGGGAGTTAAAAATCAAGAGCAAGAAGAAAAAAAATGCTTGGAAAGGAAGGAGGGAGGAAGTAACAGGTGACATTTACTTTTGCACTACCTTAGTTGAGACGGTCTCTCTACTTGTCCGGCGGCTACTCGTTAAAAGCCCATTAATAAAGTCATTCCACATCTCCCAAACACTTCTTGTCCTTCGATGAATTGCTAACAATATTCTTTCAGCCGCTTAAACAAACATTTCTTCAACAAGAGCTATTTACGAGTTTTATTTTTGCTCCATTTCTTTTTTTTTTATTTTTCAGCCCACTTTCTTTTTTTTTTTTTATTTTTCAGCCCACTTTCTTTTATTGAGCCTTTCTGAAGCCGTCTTCTTTTCAGAGTCATGGCCGAAAACTCAAGAGAATTCACCGCTAACATTTCACTAAACTCAAGCTTCAACTTTCATTATTCCCAAAGTAAAAGAACTAAATACAGAAATATCTGAACCGTAAAGCAAATAGGTAACATTTAAAATTGACAGTGTTCATCGCCATATACCCAGTACATAGATTCGTATTCTGTCACATAAATCATTGTTTTGTCTTCTAGTGCTGAATCCGCAATTGCTTATTTTCATTAACACAATGTGGTAACATCTAGCGATTGCAATATCAGTGTACTGTGCTATATTTAAGTACGGAACACCAACATTTCGGTTTTTATTGAAAATCTGGTTTATTCACACTCATTAATGTGCCTTACAGAGGTCTCCAATCCGCGACCTGCATGCAGCAGCAGAACCTATTCCGTGCTACATTTGATCTTCCATGTACTAAAACTTGAAACGTTTTATATACACCATCTTCCAACAAGTAATTGGATACCCCTGCAATCAACAATATCTGCGGTCCTGATACACGTCACGGCCGCCGCCGTTAAATATCGTGTGGGAAACAACAACGCAACCAGTCGCATGCAAGATGCCACGCAGTTCGGAGCTCTCCGATTTCGAGAAAGGTGTAATCGTTGGGTATTACAGAAATGGCCGATCCATACGTGACATATCCAGCGAGTTGAAGTACCCAAAATCGACAGTGGCCTACGTGATTGGCAAGTGGAAGATGAGAGGTGGCTGTTGGAATATACCACGACCAGGCAGAACCACAAAACTGGGAGTTAGAGTCGACGGGTGCTGGCCAGAGAAATTCGGAAGAACCGCACCAAATCGATAAGCCACATCCGCGAGGAGTTTCAACAGGCATCCGGGAGTGTTCTTTCGATGAATACCATCCGTAAGGAAGCCCATCTGCTCGGTTATCATGGACGTGCTGCCGCCCACAAGCCTTTTTTTTTTTTTTTTTTTTTTTGATTGGAGGTTTAACGACCACCGTGAGCAACTCAATGGGCTATAAGCAGTCGCCCGTCCCTAATTTAGGGTCACTGGTTCCAGGGAAGGGAGAGAGCCAGTGCCGTAAGACAAACACAACATCCATGCCTCACCGGGATTCGAACCCGGACCCCGTTCGGACGAATGATCAGAGGCCATCGCTTAGACCACTGCGCCACCGGGGCGGCCCACAAGCCTTTGATCACCAAGTCCAATAGCGCTGCTCGGCTAACGTGTTGCGAAGAACGTCGACAGTGGACCGTTAAACAGTGGAAACAGGTTCTCTGGAGCGACGAATCAAGGTTCACCCTCTACCGTTCGGATGGCAGGGTCTGGGTTTGGCGTCTGCCTGGAGAACTCCTCCTGCCGGAATGTATTGTGCCAACTGTAAAGTTCGGCGGCGGTGGAATTATGCTATGGGGGTGTTTTTCCTGGCATGGCACGGGACCCTTGGTCGCATTCCTGGTAGACTCAACGCCGAGACCTACTGCACCATTTTGGATGACCATGCGCTTTCTGCGTTGTGGCAGTTTTACGGGGTAGACCCATGTTACTTTCAGGATGACAATGCCACCTGTCATGTTGCGAGGTCCACCATGGCTTGGTATGGTGACAACGGGGTTAATCAAATGGACTGGCCTGCGCAGAGCCCGGACCTTAACCCTATCGAGCACCTCTGTGGGACGAGTTGGAGCGTCGACTTAAGGGGAGCCCCCACCGTCCGAAATCGTCGAAGGAACTGACCTGTCTTATCCAAGCCGAGTGGAAGAAAATACCGCTAGCCGTCGTACAACGCTTGGTTGAGTGTATGCCCCGGAGGGTCGCAGCTGGGAGGCTCCACCAACTATTGAAGGTGAATAAACTTCGTTTTCCTTTGCTATCACAGGTGTCCAATTACTTGTTGGTAGATAGTGTAGCTTTGATAGTTCCATTATCTTATTTGATCGATGAGGGCCTCTGTAAAGGTCTACGCATACGTTTCTAGCGTTTTATGATCGTTTCTAGCGTTTTATGGTCAAATAGATGTCGTGCTTACACAGGCAGATAGCATTTCAGGACCACGGTCAACTGGTTAGCATCTAACTGTATTGCCAGTTCTGTGATTTACTGGGCGGCATCTTCATCCAGAAGCTTGCAATTTGCGCTCTGCATCTCCTTCCGCCGTCCGCTACACTGCTTGTCCTTACGAGATTTAATGCAGACCTGCCAACTTTTAAGAATTGAAATCCGTAAAAATGTTCAGTCAATTGTTAAATCGATATGTTCGATTGCCTGATCTATCGAAAGTACTTAATTAAATGCATTTGACATTGCGATTAAAATCCTATTCATTATGCAAATGGTTTGTCGATTTTAATCAGTGCCATACGTTATAATTAAGATATTTGGCACTATTTTACACTTAGGCAATCAAAATGCAATCGATACATAATTCTCATTAGTACGCTATCATTAGGCTACATAAACAGATAAAAATTTCATTTGCAATTGCAAATTATTGTGATTCCGCGGTAACCTTTTACTTTTTTTAACTGAGGTTTTGATCTTAAATTTTTATGTAGACATGTTACAATAGCACGTTTGAAAATGCAATTTTAAGTCTTATGTGTGAGGCTAATATTTCTCCATTTCTCTCCCTCGCTCTCTAGTACGTCTTTTGCAGAAAATGAAGTTGCGTACTTATGTCATCACTTTGTCCGTCCGTCCATCTGTGGACACCCTATGTCTGCAACTATTAGTCGAATTTGAAAAATTATTTTTGCATTAAGAAGTCTGAAATATGAGAATGATTATTCTTGTTCTCCGGTTTTCTTCCGAACCATAAGTTTGTCGCTACAGGACATACACTGAAGAGCAATTGAATTAGAGACAGCTGGCGTTATGCAAATGTGGCGCTGTGGGCGGCCCTGTAAACGAAAACGACATGACGTATGCACCGATCCGACAATATAAGGAGTGATGCGACGGGAATCAGTAAGAGTCGGACGCAGTATACGAAGGATCTAAGCGCATTTGATCGTGGGCAAATTGTCGGGGCCCGACGAATGGGTCACTCCATCTCGGAAGTCGAGCAGGCACTGGGATTTTCACGAACTACTGTGTCACGGGTGCACCGTGAGTACATCGAATCCGATACAACCATCCCTGCAAGGGCCAACTGCCGTGAACAACAGCGTGTGGATGAGCGGGGTCATCGTCGGCTAGCTCGCATTGCAACAGCGGATAGACGGGCCACAGTTCAAGAAACCACTCGGCAATTTAACGCTGGTGCACAAAAAACGTGTAAGCAGCCACACCATCAAGAACCATCTCCTCGCTATGGGGTACAGAAGCCATCGTCCCACGAGAGTACCGCTGCTTGCCGCACATCACAGGGTGCAAAAATTTGCATGGGCGCGGGAACATCGCCACTGGACCCTAAACATGTGGAAAAATGTTGCCTGGACTGATGAGTCGAGATTCACGTTGGTACATGCGGATGGCAGGATACGAGTACGGCGCAAACCACATGAAGCGATGGATCCTTCTTGCCAGCAGGGTACTCTTCAAGCTGGTGGGGGTGGCATTCTCGTCTGGGGGACTACTTACGTGGACTGAAATGGGACCCTTGGTACGTGTGACATCGTCCCTCACAGGTCAACGTTACCGGGATATCCTGGACGACCATTTGCTCCCGTCTGTGCGTCTTCAACATCCCACTGGGGACGTCATCCTGCAACAAGACAATGCACCGTGCCATCGCTCCCGAATTGTATCCGAATGGTTGGATGAACACTCCACCGACGTGACCTCGCTTCCTTGGCCAGCTAGGTCACCTGTCCTCATCTGGGATCCCATCGAGCACATCTGGGATGCCATCGAGAGAGATGTTCGAGGCTCTGACCCCCCTCCATCAAATCTACGGGAACTGTGGGAGCTTGTTCAGGGATCGTGGATCCGTGTGGCTTCCCAACGCTTCCGGTGACTTGTCGAGTCCATGCCGAGACGAATCGCCGCCGTCATCAGGGCGAAAGGTGGTGCTACACGTTACTAGACAGGTATCTCTAATTCAATTGCTCTTCGGTGTAAATGCAGATGTTATCGAATTCAAAATACATTGTATTCCATATAATTGTTTCTAAATGTCCGATTGAAAAACATTCTTTCTTCCATTCGATACCATTTATAACGAATACTATTTCGAGTACAGTTCCTTTTTCAACTAGTGCCCCGTTTTCTAGCTAGGAGGCGTAAAGTTAACTGCTATTTTCCAAATATTCCTGCTTCTAAAAGACCAATTTGAAAAATCATTTTTCAATCGGATACAGCACTTGGTGGGAAATGGGAAATGTTCTGCACTTAATTTCTAATATTTCAGAAGACCGGTTTCGCCACTAGGAGGCGTAAGTGTATATATTTCGAATATATTTGGAGCAATATATGCGCATCTGAAAACTCCATTGAAAAACTCCTTTTCAGATACGACACCGCAAACCACTTAAAACTTCTTCAGAATACCTTTTGCTTAAAATGATGCATAGTCCCCTTTTTTCTTTTTTTTTTTTTTTTTTTTTTTTTTTTGCCAAAGAGGCGTAGTAGCAGTACATCTTACTTTTTTCAGTATCTCTGCTTCAAATAGTCCGATTAAAAAACTATTTTAACGCCGGATACCTTTCACCACGTAGAACATCTTGCATGCAATCATGAGTTATTCAAATTTACAGTTTTGTCGCTATGTGGTGTTAGTGTATAATTACGTTTGCAACCGTATCTCCACTTCTAAATATCCCATTGAAAACTTTCTCTTTGTACTGTATGCCATTCGCTACAGTAAATATGAGGCACCTTATCCTCTTTAAACAGTTCACAATTTTCCCGCTAGGTGGCATAAATATCAAACCTTCTCGATATCTCTGCTTCTAAGAAACGTATTTGGAAAATTATTTTTCCTTAGCATAGCTTTTACTATTAAAAATACTTTCAGCATATTTTCTAATTTTTCATTATTCAAATTTCTGCCGCCAGGGGGCGCAAGTGAATATTCTTAATTGAAAGAATTCATTCAATTCCGAGGATGCCCTAGAAAACGTGTTTTTGGTACGATACTTTTCATAACACATTTTCTTCTTTAAGTAACACAAAGGTTTTCCTTTAGAAGGTCGTAAAGTTATATCATGGTTTCCAATATATCTCTTCTTCCAACTGTTTGATTCGAAAACTCCTTTGCCTCTGATATCTTCTCTTAGTTATGATAAACTTTTGGTGCACAATTTGTCAATTTTTGCAATATACACTATCTACCAACAAGTGATAGCAAAGGAAAACGAAGTTTATTCACCTTCAATAGTTGGTGGAGCCTCCACGAGCGGCGATTACAGCTGCGACCCTCCGGGGCATACTTTCAACAAGGCGTTGTACGACGTCTAGCGGTATTTTCTTCCACTCGGCTTGGAGAAGACAGGTCAGTTCCTTCACCGATTTCGGACGGTGGGGGCACCCCTTAAGTCGACGCTCCAACTCGTCCCAGAGGTGCTCGATATGGTTAAGGTCCGGGCTCTGCGCAGGCCAGTCCATTCGATTAACACCACTGTCACCATACCAAGCCATGGTGGACCTCGCAACATGACAGGTGGCATTGTCATCCTGAAAGTAACATGGGTCCACCCCGTAAAACTGCCGCATGGTCATCCAAAATGGTGCTGTAGGTCTCGGCGTCGAGTCTACCAGGAATTGCGACCAAGGGTCCCGTGCCATGCCAGGAGAAACACCTCCATAGCATAATTCCACCGCCGCCGAACTTTACAGTTGGCACAATACATTCCGGCAGGAGGAGTTCTCCAGGCAGACGCCAAACCCAGACCCTGCCATCCGAACGGTAGAGGGTGAACCTTGATTCGTCGCTCCAGAGAACCTGTTTCCACTGTTCAACGGTCCATTGTCGACGTTCTTTGCACCACGTTAGCCGAGCAGCGCTATTGGACTTGGTGATCAAAGGCTTGTGGGCGGCAGCACGTCCATGATAACCGAGCAGATGGGCTTCCTTACGGATGGTATTCATCGAAAGAACACTCCCGGGTGCCTACTGAAATTCCTCGCGGATGTGGCCCATCGATTTGGTGCGGTTCTTCCGAATTTCTCTGGCCAGCACCCGTCGGTCTCTATTTCCCAGTTTTGTGGGTCTGCCGGGTCGGGGCACATTCCGACAGTCACCTCTTATCTTCCACTTGCCAATCACGTAGGCCACTGTCGATTTTGGGTACTTCAACTCGCTGGATATGTCACGTATGGATCGGTCATTTCTGTGATACCCAACGATTACACTTTTCTCGAAATCAGAGACCTCCGAACTGCGTGGCATCTTGCATGCGACTGGTTGTGTTGTTGTTTCCCACACGATATTTAACGGCGGCGGCCGTGACGTGTATCAGGACCGCAGATATCGTCGATTGCAGGGGTTTCCAATTACTTGTTGGTAGATAATGTACTTTTCAGCCGTTAGTGTGCGTAAGTAGCTCTTTCTGTTTCTGGATATTGTATTGATTGCAGAAATCTGATTGATTTTTTTCTAACCGGTTCCATTTGCTATGAATATCCCAGCTTTCATTACGTATTTTAAATTACGTGCAGTTCTTCTCTAGGTGGTGTGAGTGTATTTCCTATTTTTGATGAACTTTTAATTTTTAAAAAAAAACAGCTTCGAAATATATTTTTCGTGTCGTAAAGGATTCAAAAGACGTGCTCATTACAACCGAAAATTCGATGTCACCTTTCTCGTTTGCAGTTGTCTCAAATCCGCCTAATCCTACAACGCTTTTACCAAGTCTTTCCCGCTAGGTTGCGAGCAGAGAGTATTGGGCACGCAGAAGTAAGCGAAATCGTGATGAGGTAAATTAGAATATGCAGGCGCGATGGTACATGGAGATAAATAGTCTCCCCTTAAAATTGCACTAAACTAAAAACAAAATAAAAAACACGAAGATTTTTTAAATATGTCATCCGTAGAATAACCGTAAAACAAGTAGAATTTCCGTAAATTTTACATGTAAACAGTAAAGCTTGGCAAGTATGTTAAAGCACTTTTTACACTTCTGTTAAGGTTATGTTTGTTTTCTGGAGCCTCACTAACACACGCTGGTGAACCTTTGAGGTCTAGAGAAAAGCAATCCTGACAGATGATTTGTGGAAATTGGTTCTTTTAATCGAAGAATTCTTCGCGCGACTCAGTCTGCTGATTCGTAATCGTTCGAAAAAAAAAACAACTTCTGTTTCTTGAAATATAAATGGATTTAGTGTTTAACGTTGGGCTGATCTCCAAGCTATCACATTACATGGGTACAATATAAAAAAAAATTCTGAAATTCACGGGCCATTTATCGTCCAATTATCGTGGTACTTTTCGCAAATTATTATCGAAGCATATTCCTGATACAACCTTTTCCGTGAAATGACGGCAAAAATTCTGAATTTCACGGATTTTTCGAACGCTATGAAAATTCTGAATTTCCAGAAATCTTTCCGTGACTTTTTTCGTATATCGGCGGTAAATTGCCGTTTTTAAGAGGAGTTCACAGAGAATTTTGAATTTTCAGAAATCTTTCCGCAGTTTCTTTCGTATATTAACGAAAAATTCTGGTGTTTTCTTCCTATCCACATGACTGAAAATTTCCGGTAATAGAAGCGATTCACGGGAATGTACTTTAGGTTTGATTAACTATTAAATTTCAATCCCCTGTCGGAGGACATGATTTTGAAGTTCTATAGAGATCGAACATCGTGGATAGCATATCGCATGAAATTTTGATTACTGTGGTACAGGATATTTTTTCCCCTTTCCCCCATTTTGTGTACTCAGCTATTGTATACTGTCTTACCGTAAGAAAGCTGGTACTTAAATGATTGTGAAGGTGATTGTATGATGTTAATGTGTCAGTCTTTGGACCCCTAAAGGCAAAAGCTATTATAGCTTTCAAGAATAAATTTTATATTTAGGAGTTTTTGAAATAATATTCTAAAGCGGTACATTTCACCTTTTCTTTAAGATAGTTGAAAGTCATTGTCAGTTTAGTAAGATCTCAATTTCCAAAGCTTTCTGTTGCTTCGAAAAATCACAATGAAAAAAATGTAATTTGTGATAAGGCCTCCTTTCATGAAGAAAAATAAAATTGTTACAAACCTATTAAGAAAAATAACAAGCTCCAACAGTAAATAAAATGATTAATTCGCACACATGAATAACAAAAGAAATTGCATCATGCACGATTAGAGTTCTACCGTATGCGTGACTGTGCGTTACGGGTCCTTCTGGCTCAGGAGGCAACACTCGCGATTCCCGTAGGAAAGGTCCCTCCTTCAAAACCCACCCAGGTGAAAGGTAAAGGGCTGAGAAAGTCAAAATCGAAGATTTTGAAATTCATGTATAAATACCGGAAAAATCGAGACGGAGTTTTCCGAAATAAATGAAATTACTGACTACGGAAACTCTGTCAAAATCTTCAAGTTAGAAGTAACGGGAACTTTTAACAAGTTAGTAAAACAATGCATTGATTACGATACGCTTTCCAACATACAGGAAATCATTACTAAGTTATTACTCAAGTTATGAGGATAATGGCTGTGAAATAAATCTCGCTCCTGTGCCCTGACCTGTGACACCATTTCGATAATATTCAACACAGCCAGTTCAGTATACCTCCAGAACACCATACTAAAGTTTTGTCGCAATAGAAGCATTTTTAGTCAAGTTATGGGGATAACGGCTGTGGGATAAATCCCGCTCCTGTATCCTGACCTTTGACTCCATTTCGATGATATTCAACAGAACCGGTTCAGTATATCTCCGGAACAACACGATAAAGTTTTGTCGTAATCGAAGCATTTTTACATAAGTTATACGCATAAGGGCGATGGAATGGATCCCGTTCCTATGTCCTGAACTTTGACCCCATTTCGCCCATTTTCAATAGGGTTCGTCTCCAGATCGTCCCCTACCACATACTAAAATTTCATCGAAATCGAACCATTTTTACGACAGTTATCGTGCGAACGGGCAGACAGACGGACAAAGCTGGAGCATATACGCTTCTTCAACCTACGGTTGGAAAGCGTTTAAAAAAACGAAAATTTCGTTAAAAAACGGGCACGTACCGGCAACTTTGTTGCACGTTATCTTCAGGAATTTTCCGTGAATTCACACCACTTATTTTTTACAGTGTATACCGTATACAAATTCTCCAAAAATAAAAAATCTGAAATCCGAGGCACTTCCGGCCTGAAGCATTTCGGTTAAGCGATGCTCAACCTGCAAATTGTAGCCAGTTTTCTGTAAAATACATAAATACCAGGATCGTCAATCCTTGTACATAACATTTTAAAAACTGCCACCAGTTGCCCCAGGAGAACCTTTCGCTTTCGGAAATGCACTAGGAGAGCTATGAAATATTGTTTTTCATTAATTGTTATTACATTCACTGTTCACTCTCGACAATAGAATTTAATTTTGCGGAACCGCCTCTCCGTAAGCCAAAGAATGTTAATTTTTTTGTATTAACTTGTGCACTGAGTAGAAGCCATTGGATGCAAATACACACTTTCTATTCTAAGCATGCACAGTTATTAAGCTTAACACTAGGTCTACAGGTGTGGCGAAAGGCCGCAGCTTTTTTCATCATTTATCTCTGTCTGTCCATGAATCAAAATCCCAATTTCTCACATCTAATCTAAGATCTAATGCAACCAATGTTGTTAAAGGCTTATTTCAAATAATAGAACTATCATTAGAATTGTGCTCTATGGCTCTTGGGTTTCCCAGTGGAAGCTTTCGCCCAGATCTCATTCATAATCGCGCTACAAGTGAGCCAATGACAAATAAATTGATTCATTGGCATGCATAGTATAAGCCCTAATAAATGAATTCATTTAAAGGAAAGCACAAGTTCAGTGGACAGGTCTTTGGCCTAATGCAATTTCCAATCCGGGCAGGCAGATCGCAACGTAAATTAATTACGAAGCAATTTTCAACTCTCTAGGAGGTATTTTCATTATTTAGTAGTTTTTATGCGTTCATCCATTTAACAGTAATAGCTTATAAATTCGAAATCTGAATTTAAACGAAATCTACAGGATATCAGCAAATCAGCAATGCAATTTTAAAATCGCACAAGGGGAAACCAGTTAGTAAAATCATGCAATGCATTGATTATGATACGCTTTCCAACATACCAGAAATCATTACTCAATTTAGGAGGATAATGGCTGTAGAATGCATCTCGCTCCTAAGCCCTGACCTTTGACCCCATTTCGATGATATTCAACAGAACCGGTTAAGTATACTTACGGAACAACATGATAAAGTTTTGTCTCAGTCGAATCATTTGTACGTAAGTTATGACGCATAAGGGCAATGGAATAGATCCCGCTCCTATGTCCTGACGACCTTTGACCCCATTTCCAATAGGATTCGTCCCCAAGTGGTCCCCTACCACATACTAAAATTTCGCCAAAATCGAACCATTTTTACGCAAGTTATGACGCATAAGGGCAATGGAATGGATCCCGCTCCTATGTCCTGACCTTTATACACCTATGTCCTGACCGCACTATACACTTCCAAAACCGGACATAGACACAGAGCTCGAAACGAACGTGACTATATCAGTTATACGCTTCTTCAACCTACGGTTGGAAAGCGTAAAAAAACGGATTCCGTCTAGTTAGGACTACTGCTTAATAGGACACACAAAAAATTCTCACATGATGTAACATTTGATATTCTACCTCCATACCGTTTATTCCTCACAAGACATCATACCAGCATTGATTTCTGTCTATCCAAATGTTTAACGAAACTCCAGCAGATGCGCAATGCTAATGTTCTAATGCATGTACGGAGGTACGGAGTAGGATCCAAAAGTTCCCGACCTGCGTATACGGCAAAGTACGTGTATGGATACCCACGCTGATTATTGGATTACGTTGCGACATATTACCCCCCTCCCCTCACAGGAAAATTGGTTTCGTTCATCAACGTCACACGCTCAGTGCGGTACATTCGGGTATTGTGAGCAACTTACGCAGTGTTTGGCGATTGATGAAAAATGGCGTTTTTTGAACAGCGCGTTATCATTAAGTTAAAAACTTTGGACAAAAGTCCAACAGAAACTTTCGAGATGTTGAAGCAAGTTTATGGCAAAAACACCATGTCACGGTCACAAACATTCCATTGGCATCGACGCTTCAGAGAAGGCAGACAGGAGGTCGAAGACGACGAACGAAACTGGCAACTAGTAACAGCTCGGACGGGTAAAAACATTTCGAAGGTTCAGTCATCGTATGCGCTCCATTCTCTTTGTCCGTCGGCTAGTGTTGAGTACGATAGTGTTCATGATTGCTGAGTGCGTGTTTTTCGTTTGAAGTTATTGGAATTCCGGCTCTTTCAAAGATTGTCAGAAAGCGTTTAAGAAGAAATTTCATGGTCGGGAACCACCTACGAAGCCAACGATTTCAAATCTAGCGAATAAACTTGAGACGACAGAAAGCCTTGCTGATACGCATTCAGGAGGGCGACCCGCAATGTCAGAAAACACTGTGCAGTGTGTGAAAAAAAGGTTGTTACAGTCTCCAAAGAAATCGTTACGAAGGATGTCGCAAGAAACATGACTGTCATATTCCACCTGCCAGAGGGCTGCAAAAATGGGTAAACTGAAGCGTGAGCTGTTACCAATTGACATGCCGACAATGTTCCCTTTAAGATGCGCGCGTGCGCAGCCGCGCAGTAATCATTTTAGATTAAAATTCCCAAATCCGTAATTAATTTTCATAAAGCGGAAACCAATTACCTGCAAAAACAATAATAAAGGAATAAAATTCGGGCTCTCAAAAGTCAAAACAACACTTTTCTTAAATGCCGTTCGCCTCCTTCTAAGTTCGTCTCCTTGTCCTCTTCATTCTCAAAGGCTTCTTTGCCTCGTGAGAGCAGATAGTAAACGCGAGAATACGGATTAGTGATTTTCCCACGCCGGGAAAGAGGCAGACACTGACAAAAGTGAGTCTTTTCTCAAAACGGAGGTCACTCATTTCTGCGGGAATACCGATTTTTACCTGCCCCCTTCCCATCCCCCAATACTGCAGGAGTTTTTTCTTGTCTCGACAACAACGGTCCGGCCACCTCTAGCATGGAAATAAAATTTATTTTGTCTGGTAGGGATTATTTATCCGTCATGCACTTTCTCATTGACTGAACATATACACAGTACGCACTTCAACAAAAACTTCCCCGCACGGGGATAACTGGTTTTCCAGTTATTTGGGGAGCGGCGCCCCCACGGCCCGAGCTGACCTTGTGACTGGTCAACATCTTATGTCATGCCACCGCTTGTTTTTTCTTTTTGGTGTTTGCAGGGACGGCTGTTCATCCAGCTGTTGGGGAGTCGCGGCCCCACGATCCCGAGCTGGTCTTGTGTCTCGCTTTTTCGTTTTTCCTTATTTTCTCCACTGGCTAGTTGCCCGTGTTGTATTCTCTACCTAATCGCTACCACGTTATGTACTAACACCCCGGACTTGTGGTTTTGTTACCCTCCACTACTAACTGATTTATATTAACCGCTCAGTTTGTAGGTTGCTGAGATTCCGATTAGGTTCCCTGCCAGGATTTGTCTTCTTTGGATTTCTTTTTTCCTTTTCGCTGGTTTGGGTGCTAGACCTACCTGCATGTTTGCCGCGTGCGGAGACCCGTGAGGCGGAAATGGGATGTCTGGCGGCTGAGGTCGCAGGAGACCGGTTAAGTGCCTCCTGTGTACAAACACTCCTCTTCGACCCCGGCTTCGCTGTAAACGGGAGGCTAGAGACTAACCCACCTCTAGTCAGAAGTCTTGTACCAAGTTGTGTACAGGGCTTTAGCGGCTTTGTCGTATGGCACGGCAGGGTGAGCCCGGGGGCTGTGGGATCATGCCAAAGGCGTTGGCATGACGGTACCAGGAGGCCGAAGTGTCCGCCGAGTGCGTGTGATCACAGCCAACGGACTATATCTGCAACGTATAAGCTCCAGAACTGTGTCTAGCGTCATTTTCTTGGCTTGCGGACCTCCAGTTCTCCCTTGTAGGGCTCGGTGGTGGGTGGAGTAGTCTGCAGACGAATCTTCCTTCTTTTTTCCATGGGTAAACCCAAAAACAAACGCTCCAAATTTAAGTCACCTGAGACAATGATAGTTGCCAACGACACTCCTTCATCTTCTCAACCTACCAAGTCTCGAAACCTTAAACGTTCTTTAGACCCTGACCTGGACCAAGAACGTACAACCTCTTCTTCGGCAGCTGTACCAGTCGCTCCGAAGCGTCGTCTCCCCTCGATTGCTGTGACTACGCATGCTACACACTTACTTGTAGAATCCATCGATCCGAATGAGAGACTGTCCACCAGATCTCCATTTTTCATTTCTAAAGCTTTGGACGCTGCGATTGGCCCCTTGAAGTCTGTGAGGAAGCTTCGCTCTGGGGACCTGCTTGTCCAAACTTGCAGTGTTTCTCAGAGTAACACTTTTCTGCACCTCACTAGTCTTCAAGGCATTCCTGTCAAAGTGACACCTCACCCGTTTCTTAACACCTCTCGAGGTGTTATTTCGGAGTTTGATCTCTTGCCATGCAGTGAGGACGAATTGGTGACTGAACTTGCGGATCAGGGTGTTCTTGCTGCACGTCGTATGATGTTCCGGCGTGATGGCTCTTTGATTAAATCTAAAAATGTAATCTTGACTTTTAACTCCCCGAAAGTTCCGACCGAAATCAAGGCTGGCTACTTGGTCTGTGGAGTTCGCCCGTACATTCCCAGTCCTCTGCGCTGTTTCAAGTGCCAGAGGTACGGGCATTCACAACGATTCTGTAAGAGTTCCGCTCGTTGCGCTAATTGTGGCTCCGGTGAACATGACGGGGAAGGTTGCACTTCTGCGGCCTGCTGTGTTAACTGTGGTGAGGCCCATGCTGCTTACTCCCGCAACTGTATGAAATGGAAGGACGAGATGGCGATCCAGCGTCTCAAGACCCTGGAAGGCCTCTCGTACCCTGCTGCCAAAGCCAGGTTGGGTATACCCACCACCCGACAGCGTACTTTTGCCGCGGTAGTTCAGTCTCTGCCACAACCCGTTCAGCCCTTTGTTCCGCGCCCTGTAGCTCTCGCCGCACTTGCCAGGCGATCTACAGTTGAACAAGCGACACAGGTGGATTTCGCCGAGCTCCAGCTTATTCGACCAGCTGAGTCTGCGCCTTCTCGTTTGACGCCGACCGCCTCTTCCGGTTCCCAGCAGACAGCCGGCACGTGCGGAAGACCCGGCCCTCAATCCGCAAAGGTGTGCAGTATCCATCCAACTGTCGCTGTCCGCGTGACCAACATTGAACCTGTCTCGGCCTCTGCGAGGTCCCCACCCTCAACCAACATTATAGGGGAACATGGGGGAGGAGAGTGACAGTTCGTCCCCAGCCTCAACCAGCATTGCAGAGGAACATGAGGGGGAGGAGAGTGACAGTTCGTCCCCGCCCTCTGCCAGCGTTGCAGAGGAGTGTGGGGGAGGAGAGTGACATTTCGTGTCCCTCAATTAGTGAATTTTTTTATAAATCTGATTAACTACCTTGTGTTCCCAGCTTTCATCATTCTCTTTTTCAACTTTTAACAAGCCTGTCTGCTCTTACTCATTTTCCGCGCTTCTACATTTCTGTGGCTGATAGTTCTTTGTCTGGCGCTCTATGGCCAAACCTGGCCCTTGCGCCACTAAAATCCACTAACCAACCAACCAACAGAAACTTCTCATTGACACAACATATACAATACATACAACATATATACAGTACGCATTTCCACAGAAACGAATGTACGTAAAAATTTAGGGATTCCAACTTCGACAACAACGGTCCGAGAATTTTTGTAAAATTATATTCAAGATTTGCACACGATTAAATCCTTTGCTTTTGCAAATCCTTGCTCATTGACTGAACATACACAGTACGCACTTCCACAGAAACTTCTGGCAATAAAAACCGTAAAACTGATGCGGAATTGGACCATCACTTTGGGGAGGGGTAAAAATCGGTATTCTTGCAGAAATGGGAAACCTTGCTCAAAACAGCACATCAGCGCCAGCCAATCACAGCAAACCGTAAACAAGTTCATTGTACTAACTAATGCACCCATGCTAGTTGGCTGGGGAAAGACATTCCGGTCAGTTAAATTGTAAGCCGCTGGTCAGTTAAATCGTAAGCATTCCAGAAGTAAGTTTGAGCTTCTCACTTTTTATAAAATAAAAATTTTAATTACTGAAATGTTTGTAATAATTTTTCCTTTAGTTAAAATCAATTGCGGAAAGAACGGTGATAAAACTGAAGGAGGTATTACAAAAAATAAGAGTTCCAACCCAAGTCCCAACTTGTACTGCATTATTAAGAGAAGCAAGCATTGCCCAGGGCCACTTAGAGGGAATATTGCATGCCGAAGCGAATGCATTACTGCCAGTGGTTTAAGGAATTTGTCAGTCAAAATCCAGGCGTATTAGAAATTACGTGGTTCACGGACGAAGCCTGGTTCTACCTTTCAGGCTATGTGAACTCACAGAATACACGTGTATGGGCGAGTGAGAATCGCCATGTCATTCACGAAGAAAAAATGTATCCCCATAAAGATTGGCGTTTGGTGCGCCATTTCACGATACCGGATAATCGGTCCCATTTGCTTTGAACAGACTGTCAACACAGAAGTGCATCTCAATATCTTCACGCAGTTCGTGAACCAACTGCATGATATTGAACTGCAGAATGGTTTGTTCCAACAGGATAGTGCGACCTGTCACACTTCCAGTACCAGTATGACTGAGATTCGAAGTTTTTTAGGCGATCGGGTTACCTCCAAAGGTTTGTGGCCGCCGTAGGTCTCCAGATTTTACTCCACCCAATTACTTCTTATGGGGTCATCTGAAAGGTATTGCATACAGCAATAAGCCTAGGACTATTTGACAGCTGGAAAACAACATCATACAGGTAATTGAAGCAATAAATACCAACATGCTGAGGCGTACATTTGACAATATGCAGCGACGAGTTGACCCTCTGTTTGGATGCAAATGCCGGACATTTTCAACACCTTCTCTGATATCGATGTGATTGTGAAACGGTAAGGCACTTCGTCTTCAAGCTTGAAATGTTTTTTCCTTTCAAAATTATAGCGCTTTTTTGGGGTAAAGTCCCGAGTGAATCACTCTGTACTACGCTTCAAAGTTTTGGGACAGGTCAATGAATTTCACTTTCCGCCTATAACGAAGTGAATTTCTCCGTCATTTCTATCCGCGCCAGGATTCGAACCCGGGTCCCCTCATTCCGGAATAAGTTGCTCTACCAATTGAGCTACGCGGACATTTTATTCTGATTCCTATCTGCCTTTATGTCGTGTGCGTCCTTCTGGCAGGTACGTCACATCTCCTGGTACGTTACATCATCTCCCCCTTATTTCTTTTTTTTTCGAAGTGCTGCTCTTATTTTTCCTATCTCGCGGTGTGGAAATAACATCACACCATTGCGAGATTGTGAACGGTCGGGTCATCCGGATAGTTCGGGCGCCATTATAACGAAGTAAATTTCTCCGTCATTTCTGTCCACGCCAGGATTCGAACCCGGATCCCCTCATTCCGGAATAAGTCACTCTACCAATTGAGCTACGTGGACGTTTGTTCTGACTACTATCTGCCTTTATGTCGTGTGCGTCCTGCTGGCAGGTACGCCGCACCTGGCTGGATGAAGGTCTCCCTAAATCTTTTTCCCAACCCTTTGTCTTGAGTAATTATAGCTGAAGTCACTACGGCATGCTTTCGAAATCATTCACCAGTCTCCTACGTGATCTTCTTCTGAGTGTTCTGCTGTTCCTCGGTATCCAGTCTAATACGTATTTCAGTTGTCCAAAGGTGGTCAGTTCTTCCAGCAATCATGATATCAATTGGTAACAGCTCATGAGGGTCTTTATTCTGATCATGATATCACTCACTTCTATCATTTTCCTTTTCCAGGAGTTCCTTTTCCTGCCTTTCCTTATTACAGCAAGCATCTCTCCATGCCTCACTGAGTTGTCCACAACCTCTCTATGTCTTTTTTAGTTAAGGCACATGTCTCTAATCCCCAAGTAGGAACTGAAAAGAATCATGGATTAAATACCTTTTTTAAGACATAATGGTAAACTGCTCTTCAAAATTGCACCGTTTGCTCGAAATACAACCCCAGCAAAGTTGTATAGACTTATTAATTTCTTCTTCGATGTAGTCCTTGCTTAATAGCTGTTGTCCAAAGTAGATGTAGGCAGAATTTACCACTAAATTTGCCCCATCAACCTCCAATTCTTCAGTTCTTGTAAAAGGCATTGCACCTCAATTTTGTTTTTTATAAGTTCATTTTAAATTCCATTGATTTACTCTTGTCAGCAAGTTTCTAGATCATACTCTGCAGATTTAAAGGGATATTTGCAAAAATGGCAATTTCTTCAGCAAAACTAAGGTGGGTTAAACTCGCTCCATTATTCTTTATCTCCTTGTTCTTCCAGTTCAGTAACTGAAAGGCATTCCGTAATATAGCACTGAAAAATTTAGAAGATATGGTGGGGCATTGTATCTCATTCCCTTTCCACTTTTTATACGTGCTGTGCCCTCGCGCTGCCAAACTCTTCAGTGCTAATTTGCAGAATGTCTTTCTTTCAATCATTGAACTGGGAAGACAAAGGATTAATGCATATAGTTTAACCCACCTTGATTTTGCCGACGAAACTGTCTTTCACGGGGGTGTAATTACACTCACATTCAAAAGTTAAAATCTTGTAAATTTTTACAACACCCACAAATTCTGAAGCATTTTAATTCCTACGCTTAACTTATGCAGATGCTTCGACCTCCAAATTTTTCTAGTTGGGAGTAGGGGGAAGGGAAGGTTAAATGACCACAGTGAGGAAATTGATGGGCTATAAGCAGTCTCCCGTCCCTAATTTCGGACCAGTGGTTCCAGAGATCCAGTGCCGTAAGACAAACACGCCATTTATGATGCCTCACCGGGGTTCGAACTCGGACCCATTTCGGACGCATGGTCAGAAGCCACCGCTTAAATCACAGCGCCACCGAGGTGGCATTCTCTTCTTGCAAAATTTAACCTTACACGTGTGTGTTTCAATTCCTGTATCTTAAAGTGAAGCCACGAGGATGTCCCGACCTCCAAATTCTAGTAATAAACTCTTGTAGACGTATGGCTCCTAAATCGAACTTTAAACTTATGGAGGTAGTTTGAATACCGAATTCTAACGTTACACTTGTGAGTGCGTTATAGTCTCCGAATGTTACCGTTAAATTCACTGGGGTCTTTCGACTTCTGAATTCTAAAGTTATGTAACTCTCATTAATTTTAATGTAGTGTACTCCAGATTATCCAGGATGGAGATAAGGGGATGCACGCATAATTGAAAAACACGGATCACCTCAGTTTTTAATTACATACAATCTGCACTTTTCGCTTGTTTTTGAGAATTCCTGAGATGTTTTCCAGTGTCAGATCGAATTTTCCTCTCACTTATGATACAGTTATACTCAAAGTGTCAACACAGGACAGTGCTTTGCGGTGATTGACGCAGTTGTTAACTTCTTCAGACTCTTCCCTCTTCGGAAAGATGGGCAGCAGCGGTAACGATATGTAAATTACTAGTGACCAGCGCGTCTTTATGCAAATCGAAGCAAATGCAAGTACACGACGGCGCGTGTGACGGTCATAAAACGGTATAAATAACATCTGATAGCTACTGAGCTCTGTTAATCAGTGTTATTCTTGTTCTTTAGATAGGAAAGAGAGCGGACTTAAGCGAGTTTGACAAAGGCCAAATTGCAATGTCCAGACAACTGGATCAGAGCATTTCCGAGACGGCAAGACTTGCGGGCTGCTCACAGTCGGCCGTGATTATTATATACAAAAAGTGGTTCGAGGAGGGAAACCACTAATCGCCGGCAAGGTGTTGAAAGACCACAGATCATCGATGCTAGAGGTGAGCGATGTCTATCCCGTATGGTATGAGCCAACAGAAGGGATAGTGTGGCGCAACTCGCCAGTAATTCGAATGCTCATGACGGGAGTAATGTGTCACAACACAAAGTACATCGAACCCTGCTGAAAATGGGGCTGTGTAGCCGCGGGCCGCTCCGAGTGCCCATGCTAACCTCGGTTTGCCGTCGAAAGCTCCTACAATGGGCAAGCAAGCATACTGGACCTTGAATGATTGGAAAAAGATCTCTTGTCCGATGAATTTCGTTTCCTGCTGCACCATGTGGACGGAAGGTTACGTGTGCATCATGCACTTGGGGAAGAGTTGGCACCAGGATGCACCGTGGGACGAAAACAAGCTGGTGGAGTAAGTGTAATGCTTTGGGCAATATTCTGCTGGGAAACCCTGGGTCCAGTCATTTATGTGCAGAAAACTATGACGTCGACCACTTACCGAAACATCATTGCAGATCAGGTACATCTTTTCATTGCAAGGGTATTCCCTTGTAGTATTGCCTTCTTTCAGTACGATAACTCGCTATGCCACACTGCCCGGGTTGTTCGAGAATGGTTCGCGAAACATAAAGAAGACTTCCAGGTATTGCCCTGGCCTCCAAATTCCCCAGACATCAATCCAATCGAGCAATTGTCGCCTGTTTTTGAACATCAGACTGTAGTACATCATGAAAAATTTTGTACTACAGTCTGATTTATCCATGTTTGACTTATTGTTTATTAGTAGTATGGGGGCAAACTACTAAGACTAATTTATATAAATTACAATCATTACAAAATAGGATGGTCAGAATTGTAAATAACTTTAGGGGAATTAACTTGAATATGGGGGTACGGATAAATTCTTACGGATTTTTAGATATTGAGAAATAATGGCAATTTAGATTATTAGGATTCGTGTATAAAAGGATGAAAGAGAATAGGTATCAACATTTAATTCAACTAAACACTGTTGCTCACGACTATCAAACAAGAGATAGAAATGCATTTTTGTTACCAATGCCTAACGCTAACACTTTAACATAAAAAGGATTTATTGATTACCAGGGATTGATGCTATGGAATAACCTACCTTGCCAATTAACACATATTATTAATTATAATTATTTTCGAAAGCAACTAAAAAAATATTTGCTAACAAATTAAAATATAAAATTCTATTTTAAAATTTATTAATCAGACAACATATGAATAAATTTTATATGTGCAGGACGTTTGACTTGACTACGTACTTTAGGGGAAGTGTGATTCACTCAGGCTATATATACTGTATATAGCCTTTTACTAAATTTCCTGTTCTGTGGTTACCTTGTACATAGGTATTCACATTATATATGTTGTTTCTCTTATTACTATCTGTTATAAAATTGATTTTGAAATGTAATATAGTCAAATGTAACCCCATAACGAAATAAAGGAAATGAAATAAAATGAAATCTGCAGCTGCTCAACCACATAACTTACAAGAGTTAAAGGATCTGCTTGTAACGTGTTGGTACCCGATACCATAAAACGCCTTTAGAAATCTTATGATGTCCATGCCTATTCTGGTACGATCTTTTTTGGCGGTACGTGGAGGACCAACATCATATCAGGCAGGTGGCCATAATGTTTTGGCTCTTCGGTGTAATATAATGTTAATGTTCAGAAAGCAGTTCAGCTTCTCCAAAAAATTAACGTGAATAACAATGTACTCTGAGAAAGTGTCCAAACTGTTTTCTCTAGTTATTACCTTACCCTCAAACAGTTTGTGAGTAGCAAGAAGTTTCTTTTTTCCGTTTAAAACGAATAAAAAAATCAATTAACACATTGACTGCAACGTGAGCTGTATTTAACTCACCTTGTTTTGTGCCCGGAGCCTTGTGAGGTATATATAACTTACATTTCTCTTTACCTTGGGAGCCGCGTGGTGCGTAGGCAAGCTGCCATGCTGTAACATACATGTTACGTGATGGGTGACCCTCTGGGCAAAACCCTGCAGTTGGTTCGTGACAATCTTACTTGTTGATGTTCTTATTGTTACAATGGACCTTATTCACCTCGCATTGCATCATGGGAAAGCTTTTCCGTGGCCGCGGACCAACAATAGTTTGTTTACATTCGTTTTCCCATTGCTTAACATGGCGTTAAGTTCTAGGGATTCAGAAAAATCGTGATTTTCGTAAATTTATTAACATGTCTAACTTTTGCTCATCGTATTGTTGTGCTAATAAATCCTGCCACCTAGATTGCATAGAGGAAGGAACAACTTTACTTAATTTTCCTCTGAGAAGGACGAAATTGTTAAAGGAACGGCTATGTAAAATGAAACGCGATAATTAAAAGGGGAGGGGGGATGTAGGAGGTAATTGATGGAATATTTGAATCGGTAAATTACGAATTAAGTTCTACGTTCTTTCCCCAATGAACGAAACAAACATATCTATATTTTTTCTTTTATTTAATGTTTCGCAATTTAATAATTCTACCTTCTTTCCCCCAATGAACGAAACAAACATATCTATATTTTTTCTTTTATTTAATGTTTCGCAATTTAATTCTACCTTCTTTACCCAATGAACGAAACAAACATATCTATATTTTTTTATTTAATGTTTCGCAGTTTAATTTTTAAGCAGATTGCCTAGCGTGTGAACTCTAATTTGTTCTCATATTACGTATTTGTCTGGGCTTTTGTTTTGTTTTGCCAAAAAAGGTTCCCAAAGTTCATGTCTCAGATATTTCGCCGATGTCTGACAATAAGAACATAAAAATTTATATACCGTGTATGAGAAATGCTACATTAGAAACTTCATGATTACTAATGGTGATGTTCTCCTGCATCGTGGGAAATAAACATCGAACAGAAAATTGTCTTGGTATATTTTTGCAACCTTGATTTGTTCTTCTAAGAAATTAATTTCTTCTTCTTCGCCCTGTAGCACTATTAATTCGTTAGCGGACTCCATGACGTTAAGATTGTGAAAATTAGCTAACAGTAAGGGATGATCAAATAGCAAAAACATTGAATCCACATGTTGGTCCACAGAAATCCACTTCTGACGTCATATGAATGAGGTCTATTAAATCAGACAGAACTGGTTTTTTTTTTTTTTTGGGGTGGGGGCTCGAAGTATTTATTCTATTTTCGTAATAAAACACGGTGGCACCAAAGGAATAATTTGTTTTCCTAGTGTGGCAGTCAATGTGTTAAGAAACGCTCTTTCACAGCAAGAAATAATATCGCGACATCAAAGAAAAAAAGAACTTGCTTGCGAACTTGTGTCTAAACAGTCTCTTTGTGAGACATCCTTGACCTTGCTTAAAAATAAAGAACTCATCTTATTTACAAGAAATCGTTAAATTTTTTTCATGGATTTCCATTTCGTAATATCTCACCTATTTCTCAGAAAACGAGCCCGTCTGCAAGAAATTGAAAAATTGTGTCTTTGGGGGTTTAACGACCACTATGACAATTGAAATCCTGCGGTATTGAAGATGCATACATCAATATTATTAATAACCTCTATGAAAATGCAAGTGCAAAGATTCGGCTATTTGAGAACACAACACCCATAAAAATTGGAAAGGGAGTGAGACAAGGTGACACCATATCTGCCAAGCTCTTTAATTGCCACATTGGAAAATGTCTTTCAATCACTGAACAGGGAAAACAAAGGGATAAATATTAATGGAGATTATCTAACTCACCTTCGTTTTGCTGATCACGTAGTCATTTTTGCAACTACCACATCAGAGCTGCAGAGTATGATCCAGGAACTTGCGGACAAAAGTAAAGAAGTGGGATTAAAAATGAACTTTCAGAAGACAAAAGTAATGTACAATGCTTTTACAAGAAATTATCGATTGATAGGGAAAATCTGGAGACAACCAATACCTACATTTATCTTGGACAACAGATATCAAGTGAAGGTCACATTGATGAAGAAATTAATCGGCGTGTAAAACTTGCCTGGAGAGCTTTTGGAAGAAACAGTATAATTTTCAAGAGCAATATGCCATTATATCTTAAAAGAAAAGTGTTTGATCATTGCATCCTTCCAGTGCTTACGTATGGTGCAGAGACGTGGATCTTAACTAAAAGAGACATACAAAGACTGCAGACAACTCAAAGTAGCATGGAGAGGTGCATGCTTGGTGTAACGAGGAAAGATACAGAAAAATGACAAGAGTGGAAGACATCATGATGAGAGTAAAATCCCTGAAATGGCAATGGGCTGGACATATTTCCAGAAGAACAGACCATCGATGGACAGCTGAAATTTTAGACTGGATTCCAAGGGACAGGAAGACCCAGAAGAGCACATGTGAGATGGGTGGATGAAATTCGAAAGTATGCGGGAGTAACATGGAGGAGATTGGCACAAGACAGACCGTTGAGGAAGAAACTTGGGGAGACCTTCGTTCGGCAGTGGATTGATAATGGTTGACAATGATGATGGTGACAATTCTGAGGGTTGTAAGCAGTGGCCCGTCCCTAATTTAGGGCTCCTGGTTCCATGAAAAGGAGACAGCCAACACCGTAAGACAAGCCCGCCACCCATGCCTCCTCATCCATCGAGATGGCTCCAAAACTTCTAAAGTGCATGAACCGTTCATTATCTTCGTGGTTAATGTTATCCGATGCAAAAAGAATATTTGAATCTGATTATTACGAGAGTCATTTCAAAAGTTTTGCACGCTGTGGATTAGCTCTTAAAAAATGAATTTATTGCATATCATACCTTTACAGGCCTTCGAAGTAATATCTATGTTTCTTTGTGACAGCGGCCCAACCTTTGGGCAAGTCTTGTATTCCAATCAGGACACCTCAATTGTTGTGGCATCGGATTACTCGGGTCACCTCATTAGAAACATTCCTGAATTCTACTGAATCGTTTCCCGCGGAGAGAATTCTTCAGTTTTGGGAACAAGTCATAGCCTGGTGGGCTCATGTTCAGGACTGTATGGCACGTTTGGAAACAATTCCCATCCATACTTTTCCACAATGTCTCTTAACTGTACGGACAACATGTGGCCTGGCGTTGTCGTGCAAAATGATGACACCAGCTTCGAGCATGTCGGGCCTTCTTTGGCGAATCTTTGGGCGCAAAACATTTTGCAGAAACATTCTGTAGTATTTTGCTGTTACAGTGGTTCCCTCGAGCACTCTGTTGCTATCATTCCAACCTTGTCGTAGGCCACAATCATCAGTTTAATCTTCAATTGTCGGCGGTGGAATTTTTTCTGGTGAGGTGATTCTGGATGTTTCCACTGAGCGGATTAAGATTTTAGTTCTGGTTCAAAACCTCGTATCTAAGTTTCGTCTAGAGCAACAATTCTGTCCAAAAACTGCTCGCCTTCCGTCTCGTAGCGCTGAAGCAATTCTTCTGCGATCCCTTTGCAAACTGCTTGCTGCTCTTCACTCAGATTATGAAGAACCCATTTGGCAGCCACTATTCTCTTCTGTAATTTTTCAGTTAAGATTCTGAAAACCGAAGCGGTAGTCGTGTTTGTTTCATATGCAATCTCTTCACATGCTTTCCGTCGATCTTCTTCCAATATGCTCTTGACAATAACCACAGACGTGTCGTCCATTGCATCTGATGGCCGGCCGCTTCTTGGTTCGTCTTCGATGCTTTCCCGACCTTGACGGAAACAAGAAGCCCATCGCGACACTGTGCTACTGTCCACTACACTAACAGCACAAACTTCACACAAAGCTTTATAAATTTCGGTAGGGGATTTTCCTCGCACAGTTTCAATTTTAATGTAGGATCGCTGGTCACTAAGCGAGATCTGACCTGGCTTACTTTCTTCCTCCATTTCCAGGCAGAATTTTTCGGAACAGGAACAAATTGGCCAGAAAACGTAGACACAACTTTGTATACTGAAGTGTGACTAACTGGCGCAACGATTGGAGCGAATGCATCATCCAACGGGCAGCGCCTGCGTGGTGTGCAAAACTTTTGAAATGACCTACGTTGATGCGATGATATAACAGTACGTATAGATAGATCTAGAAAAACGGAAGGGCAAGATGATATTAATTACTTTTCTTTGTTTCTTTTAGTTATTTATTTATTGTTTTCAAACCCGTATAAAAGTTCTCCTACTGAAACAGCTGGGGGCTGCGTCTATTTTTAGAATTGCACCCAGGCTGGGCCTTAGTTCTTCGGCGGCGCTAGGCAAAGATTAAATTGCCGGTCCATAATAGTATTTTTTGACCGGTAAACGTGCATGGCTCTTAATCGTTAGAGCATCGATTTTTAATCGGATATGAGTAATATAATTTTCTCCACGAGAGGAAACTAAAATGAAAAAAAAAATATGCATACAAGTTTATGAGTTTATGAACATAAGGCTCGCTCATAATCTGAACTTCTACCCACTACATGCTTATTTGTAATTGTCATTGTGCATTGCTTTCGTGATTAGAGTAGCATAGAGTTTGCGCAATCCTCCGATGAAAAACATTTTTAGATTTATGTTAGTTAAAAATTCTGCTTCATAGCGTTTAGTCAAAAGTGTGGAAACCAAACTGTAAAATTTGATCTGAGTTCTGCTTTTTAATCAACCAGGGAATTTTTATTTGCCGTTTATTTTATTGACTATACATTTCTCCTTTGTCAGTTTTATTTGTAAAGCTGAAGGAAGATATACTAATTTTTGCTGCAAAGCAGAAAAAAGGGGGAAAAGCCGTCTTCATATAGCTTAACTTAATGGCATCCTTAAAAAGAAGAATAGTGAGACAAGGAAATGCGAAACGTCGTACTTCGACTGTTTTTCATTTTAGTAATTATATTTCTTTCTTTTTTTTAATACACTCATGTTCATAAAAAAACAGAACGCCTGAAATGAGCCGAGCTACGACCTTAATATTTACAAGATATGCTAATCACGCAATATCGCAAAAATGATTACCATTTACGACCGTCCGTCGCAGACCGGAAACCGTCCGTTTTTGTGTTATAAGCGCCGCATGACTCGATGAGTCAGTGCTTAGTCAGCATTGGGTAGGATGCCTCGTCGTCGTGTAACACAGTCGCAAGGTTATGCTCATCCTGCACTTCCGGTTATTACTTTGTGACGTCACATTCCAAATCGCCATTGTAAGACTACCGAATCGCCAAGTTTCTTTGTATCTACACCATAACAGAGTATCGGAATTATATTATTCGCAAACCAGCTAAAATAATCTTCATAAATTCTACCAGATTTTTTTAATGCATAATGTTTTCAATTTTTAATTTAAAAAAATTGGGGAATGTTGCCGAAATGCTTTTCCTAATCCTCATAAAGAATTTTTTTATTATATGACAATAATACTGTATGTCCTGCTGTGCGTTTTCCCTTCTAAATTTATATAAAAATAGCAACAATTCCCCTTGTAACTAAATTAACATTTAAAAGTATAACCGTTTTCCCGTCCTTTACGTAACAAAAATGTGCGGACGGTATTTTTGAAATTTCCGTAACTAAATATTCACATGACTGTGAATTTCTTCTGTGTTTAATGTGAATGTGTTTTTGCATAAGATTTTGTTCTGTGTTTGAGTTATTAAAATTGTTGACAAGACATCTTTCTCCATAGCTACAGTTCCGATGTACGATTCACATGTTAGGACGGTGACGTCACTCGTTGACGTCAGGATTATTCGTCTTCGAGGAAGGCGGGATGAGCAAACTTTTCTGTCTATTAACCTTGACACAGTCACGTCAGCGAGTTCGACAGAGGTCGCACTATCGCCACGAAAGACTTCAATGTTTCCCTCCGGGAGATTGCCAGTCGTGTGAGACACAATGTGTCCGTCGTGGCAAGAGTGTGCAGGGAATAGTACAAAGAAGGGAGTAGGACACGAAAAGAAGGTTCTCGACATCGTACACAGAAAATGCCGAAGGACAATCGTCATCTCATGAGGATGTCTTTGAGTGACCGTTCTGCATCATCAACGTCTTTGGCGCAGCAGTGGCGAACTGTAACGCATTCTCCCATATCAACAAAAACAACACGTCGCCGGTTATTACAATTTGGACTTCATGCTCGTCGGCTACTCCTCAGTTTATCCTTGACACCGCAGCAACGGACTGCCAGGTTTCAATGGTGCGTCAAACGAAGGGAGTGAGTGGCCTGGCGAATGGCACAATACTGTGTTCTCGGACGAAACGCGCTACTGTTTAGGTGAAAATGATGGCCGAATCTATATTCACCAAAGACAGGGAGAGCGGCGTTGGGGAGAGTGTATTCGCACGAGACATACCGCACTAACACGAGGCATTATGGCCTGAGGTTCTATCTGGTGCAAAAGCAGATCATCTCTCGTGACAGTTCGTACCATCATAACGAGTGCACGTTACGTCAATAACATTCTACGGTCGATTGTCCTTCCGCCCCTGCAGGACGTACCCCGGGCCATATTTCATCAGGACAATGCCACACCGTATTTTGCAGTGACAACATGTGCCTTCTTCAGGAATAACAATGTTCCACTTCTGCCGTGGCCTCAGGTAGATCGCCGGATTTATCACCCATAGAAAATCGCTGGGACATGCTCAAACGACAAGTGCAGGGATACAACCGTCCTCCAGCAACTGTTGATGAACTTTGGACGCGGGTCAATACAGCCTGGATGGTTATTCCACAGGACACCATTCACACATTATTTGATTCAATACCTCAGAGCGTACGACCGTCCACCAGCAACTGTTGATGAACTTTGGACGCGGGTCAATACAGCCTGGATGGCTATTCCACAGGACACCATTCACACATTATTTGATTCAATGTCTCAGCTGCACGAGTGTACGCCAGAAACTCTTGATGAACTTTGGACGCGGGTCAATACAGCCTGGATGGTTATTCCACAGGACACCATTCACACATTATTTGATTCAATACCTCAGAGCGTACGACCGTCCACCAGCAACTGTTGATGAACTTTGGACGCGGGTCAATACAGCCTGGATGGCTATTCCACAGGACACCATTCACACATTATTTGATTCGATGCCTCAGCGCGTACAGCAGGTGATAAAAGCCAGAGGTGGCCACACCGATTATTAGCTACATGCATGCACCTGGTACGCATGACACCGAGATGCTAATTAATGATTTGTTCTGTACTGATTATTGCACATATCCTGTAAAAATTAAACTCGTATCTCAGCTTTTTTCAGGTGTCTTTTTTATGAACATGAGCTTGTAACACACAGATAAGAAATTGGGTGATGATAAAAAAAACTAGCATGTTAAAAATCTACGGCTTTTAAGCAGCTGCTTTGCTCGCCTATGCTAAATGCCAGTCGTGATAGCACCAGCTATGGACGGAGGGGTTTACGTTTACAAGCGGCACTCATTGGCAATATTTTGCCTAAGCTTTACAGCGGCGCAAGAACTTAAATAAATAAATACTCGTATCACACAACAAATGCGAAGGTCTTTAAAGGTTGAAATCGAAGCTTCTGTATTAAATGGAAAAGCAGCATGTTTCTGTATCAAGAAAGAGCTTTTCACTGTGCTGTGTTTTTATCTTAGAAGGACCCAAAAAAATAATCCGCAGGGTGCATCAGACATATCTAAACCGAAATTGTTTAATACAATGGAACTTCGGGTATACGTTTTTCACTTTCAAGCATAATTCTATGCTAATCCCGGTATTTCGCTGTAGTTTCTATCGCTTTTTTCAATTCGGTTAAACGTAATTCGTTTACACGTTATTTGCGATTATATACCTTAAATTTTGAATTCAGATTATCAAAAATACATTTCTATATGTTCTTTAATTCTTTAAGCCGCAACTCGGTAGTTACAACTTTGAAATAATCGAGACAGCGTGTTTTTTGTTTTTGTAGCTATAAATAGATGATGCGACTAAAAATTTACTAAATAACGTTCACAGTTTTCTATTTGCTCCTAATTCAAAATATTTGAAGCAAGCAAACATTTTTTATTTTTAAGGTTTAACGACCACCGTGAACAACTCAATGGGCTATAAGCAGTCGCCCGTCCCTAATTTAGGGCCAGGGAAGGGAGAGAGAGCCAGTGCCGTAAGACAAACACAATATCCATGCCTCAGCGGGATTCGAACCCGGACCCTTCTCGGACGAATAGTCATAAGCCAGCGCTTAGACCACTGCACCATGGGGGCGGCCAAGCAAACGTTAAAGAATATTTTACTCGGCACTCAGCTAAATAAACAAGTGGACAAACTACTTTGTAAAGAACGATGCTTATAAGTAAGGAATGTGTGATCAAGGTACTAAATATAAAAACAAAATCGTTTTTAGAATTTCTCCGTAGTATTTCAAAAAGGTGAGAAGTTTTTTTCATATATTGAAAATATGAAATCGTATAGACTTTCTTAACTGAGTTTTTATAATGAAATTAGAATAAATAAGAAAGATGGCACCGAACTTTCGGTTGTAATGAGCACGCCTTTTGAATCCTTTCCGACGCGAAGAAAATTTATCAAAGGTATTCAAAGTCAACGGAACCGGTTAAAAATAAATCAACCAGATTTCTACAATCGATAAAACAATCCAGCAATAGAAAAGGCTACTTACAGAAGCTGAAAAGTATGTTACGAAAATTAACAAATGGTCCGCATATCAGCGACAAAGAGATTTTCAAATCGAACAGTTAAAAGAAGAAATAGAAAGAAACATGATATAACACTACACCTATAACGTACAAGTTTGTCCTCGCCGGACATCGAACTCGGGTCTCCTCACTCCGGAGGAAGCCGCTCTCCCAACTGAGCAACGCGGACATGTCCTCTCACTGCTATCTGCCTTATCTCATGTGCGTCCTGCGGGGCAGGCACGTCTCATCTCCCCCCTCGCCAAAGAGGGCAGGGGGCATGGCCCAAGGGTCAGCCGGGACCATGTGTCGCTGTAGGCAGTCATCCCATGAAGAACGTGCATTTGAGAAAACCCAGACAATTTGGTGTGTGGAACGTAACATCCCACTGATGTATTTTTTCGAAGCACTGAAGAAGGGATTCTCATTTTTCCTGTCTCGCCGTATGGAAAGAACATCACATCATTGAGAGAAACTTAACAGCCTAGTCATCCTGAAAGTTCGGGCGCCAATATAACGTACAAGTTTGTCCCCTCACTCCGGAGTAAGTCGCTCTCCCAACTGAGCTAGGCGGACAGAATGTCTCGCTGCAGATTTGTCGTCTTGACAAATGTTTTCACCTCTGTAGTACGCCGCACACCTGCTAGCGGAAGAAGTTTGCATAATGGAAAAGTTGAAAACAGGCGAAATGTATTCTTCATGGAAAAATAACTTTTCAAAGACCTTTCCAGGAAGCAGAGATAGCGACAAAAGGGTTTTGACCTCTACGGCCCCTAACGGGGAAAACTGTAATATTTAAAGAGGATAATGCTCCCCATCTTTATTGTAGCTAATGGCATACAGTAAAAAAAGAAATTTCTCAATAGAGATTTCAGAAGTAGAGATACAGCTGCAAACGCAATTACACAAACACCACCTAGCGATAGAACTATGAACTATAAAGCTCCTCAAATACAAACCTAATGTTCCAACAAGGTAAATGGTATAAGGTGTTAAAAAAAATTTTTGAATAGCACATTTAGAAGCCGAGATATTGAGAAAAAAACAGCTTAAACTTTTGGCCCCCAATCGGCAAAATTGTGCGTTATTTTGGGAAGAAAATACACAGAGTTTCATAATTAATAGTACTTGACCGAAGCGGAATTTTTTCAAGCGGATCTTTAGTCCCATAGATATTGCTGTAAACGGAAACGTGAACTTACGCCCTCTAGTGGCACACTTGGGCGTTAAGAAAAATTTGAAATTACATGAAAAACATTTCACACCTGAAACGCTGTCCAACAAAAGAAAGAAATTTTCAAATCCGTCTTTTAGAAGCAGAGATATAGACAAAAATAAGATATACATCTGCGCCCCTATGATGGAAAGCCTATGCACTATTTTAAGCAGAAGGTATTTTCCAAAGGCCTTCCGAGGTGAGCGGAATCAGTCCACAGAAGAATTTTTCCAATCGAGTTCTCAGAGGCGCAGATTTTGCTGCAAATGAATCAGAAGCAGAAATAAACATTTACGCCCCCTGGTGGCCAAACCATTCTTTACCAAAAATTAGTAATTATGTACAAAACATTTCCCATCGGAGCTGTATCCGGTGCAGAAGGAATTTTTTAAATCGGAGTTTTAGAAGCAGAGATATCGGGAAACGCAATTTACCTTTACGCCCCCTAGCGGAAATCAAAGCATTACTTAAGAACGAAGCTGTACCTAGTCTTCGATATAAATGGCATCGAGAAGAAAAAAATTCCAACTGATATTTAGAAGCAAAAATGTAGAACACAATGTTTTTTTGAATTCGATATCATCTACATTTACGCGGCAAATTTGCGCAATGGAAAAAAATCCTAAATGCAAGGAACACCACTTTCACATTTTAAGCTTTCCAATGCAAAAATATATTTTTTTATCGGACTAATACACTGCTGGACAATTGCTAAGGACGGATCATAAACGGCTATATAGCGCATAAAAAAGTAAGTGTGGTTGGATGCCAAGTGAAATAAAATAATGTCAGAATGCCAGGACATTACAAGAAAGACAATTTATTGTGCTCTGAAATCCAGAAGGCTTTGGAACGTGTTCAAGGGACAAACAGGCCATTTTGTGCAGAATACGTAAACGTGAAAAAAATGCAATTACCGTCCGCAGGCGTTCCGGCGTAAGATGTCAATACGGGATATGGCCACCATGGAGGGCGATGACAGATTCCACACCTCGTGTCATGCTTTGCACAACATTATCAAGCAGCTGTTGGGGTAATTTATCCCATTCCTCTGTCAGTGCACGGATGAGGGTGTCCTTGCTTATTGGAGGGCATTGGCGACCAGCAAGACTCCTCCCCAAAGCATCCCACACATTTTCAGTGGGATTTAGATCTGGAGAACGTGCTGGCCATACGAGGCGTTGAATATCTTCGCTCTCAAGACACTCCTGGACAGCGACTGTTCGGTGACATGTTGCGTTGTCGTCCATGAAAATGAATCTATCACCGACAGCACCACGGAACATGCGAACATGAGGTAGCAGAACATCATTAATGTATCGTTGGCCAGTCATAGTCCCAGTTGGAAGCACATAGAGGGGCGTACGGCCATTGATCGTGATGCCAGCCCATACCATGACACTACATGTCGGTCCCTTTCCTGTATGTTTGCTGGACAATATGACGTACCACTATCACGCCAGATTAGTTGTCGTCGACAATCAGACGATAGACTGTATCTACTCTCATCTGAGAAGAGGACAGCAGACCAGTCGTTATCAGTCCAATTGCGATGTTGATGGCACCATTGCAAACGGGCGGTACGGTGACGTCTGGACAATGGGATGCACACAGCAGGACGGCGGGCGTATTGTTCTCCTTCATGCAAACGTCTGGCGACAGTTTTTCGGGAGATCCGCTTGCCAGTAGCAGCCATAAACTGATTTGCTACCTCACTAGCTGTGCTGCGCCGGTGTCTTTTTGTTGATAGCACTATGTACCGATCTTCTGCAGGTGTCGTACTGCGAACACGACCTCCCCGTGAAGTTTGCTACACTCTCCATTTGTTTGAAATGATTTCCAAAGCCTTGAAACAACACTGTGGCTGACGTCGAACTCCCTGGCAACATCTGTTATTTTTCGCCCATCTTCAATCTCGTCAATAATACGGCCACGCGTAAAATCATCTAGGTGATGTCGGGAAGACATACTGAAAATTGCAAGTTCGTCAATTGATTCTTTCCCTTTCAACTTTGCGTTTGAACAACAACGGTCAATACGCGTCAAATCCTTTATTTCTCTTATCAGCGCTATGACGTCACGAACAAGTTCGGCAATCCAAAATTTGCATTCGCACAACACGTCTAACTGTATCCCGCACTTATGCTAATTTCCACATTTTCCTGCCTTCCATTTTATGGTTGCTATCGTTGCTATTGTCATCCGTCCTTAGCAATTGTCCGGCAGTGTAGTTGCAAAGATATGGTATCCACATACGTACGGACAAACTGATAACATAAGCACGAACTTTTTTTTTAGAAAAGACGTGCTAAAAATAGACATAAATTAAAGGTAGCACACAAAGTATTTATGCATGTATATACACCGATAAGCCATTACATTATGACCACCCCCCAGCCTAGAGAAATGAGCGCGTCTGGAGACTAAACGGTGGAGCAGGTGAAGTTCACAAAGCAGTATATATACACAGAGGAGCAACTGAATTAGAGACAACTTGCGTTATGCAAATGTGGCGCTGTGGGCGGCCCTGTAAACGGAAACGACATGACATATGCAGCCATCCGACAATATAAGGAGTGATGCGACGGGAATCAGTAAGAGTCGGACGCAGTATGTGTAAGACGAAGGATCTAAGCGCATTTGATGGTGGGAAAATTGCCGGGGCCCGATGAATGGGTCACTCCATCTCGGAAGTCGTGCAGGCACTGGGATTTTCACGAGCCACGGTCACGGGTGCACCGTGAGTACATCGAATCCGGTAAAACCATCCCTGCAAGGGCCAACTGCAGTGGACAACAGCGTGTGGATGAGCGGGGTCATCGTTAGCTAGCTCGCATTGTAACAGCGGATAGACGGGCCTCAGTGCAAGAAATCACTCGGCAATTTAACGCTGGTGCACAAAAACGTGTAAGCAGCCACACCATCCAGAACCATCTCCTCGCTATGGGGTATATACAGAAGCCATCGTCCCACGAGGGTACCGCTGCTGACTGCACATCACAGGGTGCAAAGATTAGCATGTGAGCGGGAACATCGCCGCTGGACCCAAGACATGTGGGAAAATGTTGCCTGGACTGATGAGTCGAGATTCACGTTGGTACATGCGGATGGCAGGATACGAGTACGGCGCAAACCACATGAAGCGATGGATCCTTTTTGCTAGCAGGGTACTCTTCAAGCTGGTGGGGGTGGCATTCTCGTCTGGGGTACTACTTACGTGGACTGAAATGGGACCCCTGGTACGTGTGACATCGTCCCTCACAGGTCAACGTTACCGGAATATCCTGGACGACCATTTGCTCCCGTTTGTGCGTCTTCAACATCGCACTGGTGACCTCATACTAAAACAATACAATGCACCGTGCCATCGCTCCCGAATTGTATCCGAATGGTTGAATGAACACTCCACCGACGTGACCTCACTTCCTTGGACAGCTAGGTCACCTCACCTCAATCGGGCACATCTGGGATGCCATCGGGAGAGATGACCCCTCCATGAAATCTTCTTGAACTGTGGGAGCTTGTTCAGGGGTCGTGGATCCGTATGGCTTCCCAACGCTTCCGGTGTCTTGTCGAGTCCATGCCGAGACGAATCGCCGCGGTCATCAGGGCGAAAGGTGGTGCTACACGTTGCTAGACAGGTATCTCTAATTCAATTGCTCTTCGGTGTACAACCGGAGGAACGGCTTTCGTGTAGTAGAGTGTTTGGAGTCAGAATGGAAAAAGCTGCCGATTTATCGGAGCTTGATACAGGACAAATTGTGAAGGCATGGCGTCACGGAACTATGATCTCGGAAACGGCGGGGCTTATGGGTTGTTCACATGCTGCTGCAACAGAAAAAAAAATCCTAAACGCAAGGATCACCACTTTCAAATATCAAGCTTCCCAATTCAAAAAAAAAATTTCAAATTCCGACTAATAGCATCAAAACTGGTACACAGATGACCAAACGACTACCATTGTCCAGCCGTGTGTCACCCACAGCTCATTGATGTCACAGGGGAGCGGAGAACTGTCGCGCATTGTTTAGAGTGACCGAAGGGCCACAGTGCGACAAATCACCCACAGCTACAACAGTGGTGATCAGGGCAATGTGTCACAGCACACAGTTCATCGCAACCTTCATCGCATGGGTCTGCGTAGCCGAAGACCCAGCCGGGTTCCCATGCTCACTGCACGTCATCGCCAACAACGCATGAAATGGGCCCAAGATCATCGAGATTAGACCATGGATGATTGGAAGAAAGTCGCCTGGTATGATGAATCAAGATTCCTGGTGCATTACGTAGACGGCCGAGCGCGGATATGCGGATTACCAACGGAGGCTATGGCACCTGGATGCACTACTGGGAGGAAACTTGGGGCACTTTAGGCCCCGTTATACCAATGGTACAATCCCTGACATCTGTCAGGTGTCTGAAGATCGTTGCGGACCAAGTTCACCCATTCATGGAAACTGCTAGTGATGGCCATTACCAACAGAATAATGCGCCGCGCGGTTCGAGGAACATGCTGGTGACTTTTTGTTAATTCCCTGGCCTTCAAATTCACCTGACTTGAACCCAATCGAACACTTGTGGTTAGACTTGGAAAAGCGGATTCGCCCTAAAGCAGCACCAACCCGAAAGGTACGAGAACTGAAGGACCTGCTGTTGACATTATGGTACTAGATACCCAAGGATACCTATCGCCACCTCATTGAATCGATGCCTCGCCGAGTGGCCGCTGTTTTGCGGCCTAAAGGGGGTCCTACAGCTTATTAGGTAGGTGGTCATAATGTAATGTACATCATCGGTGTAATCTAAAATTACGAGTTTGCTGTTGTTGTTTGTCTTTTTCTTTTGGAAGGCATTTAAAATGTTGTGCCAGTATTTAACATTTTGAAATTTCTTTTATACGTTTTTTATGAAAACCCCAAGAAAAATGTATAACCGAAGTTCCACTGCATACGGAGGAGCATCGGTCATACATAACAAAAAGGATTGTTGTTCGCTATTACTCACACTTGTATTTCCTCTTCCACACGCGGGACACTTATCTGCCAGGTTCACCCTTTCTTCGATGTCACCTTACCCTGGTATCCAGATTAATGCTCTGACATGGAAGTCATGTCCTAATTATTTCCGTGACCTCAGCATCTGATTAAAATTGATAATCCGAAAGGGATTTTTGTTGTTCTTTCAGTGGTACAAAAATGCGATAATCAGCATTGGGGATCAAATCATGTCAATATTTTCCGCATTAGTCTCGTGTTTGATATTGTGCCTCGCCGGCAGGGGCGGTGCAAGATGAGGCGCAGATAGTGCACTGCACCGGGGCCTAGCTGCTAAAGGGGCCTCAGAATTCTATAAAGTATTACTAAAGTATCTATGGAAAAATTGCTTATTAAAAAAACGGGGAAAAAACACTGCTAGATTGACCTAAACTGTAAAAATTTCAGTTATTTTGAATAAGTATCTAAACAGAGACATATTTGTTGGACTGGGCTTTTGAATTTTGATCTCCAATAAATACAATGCTTGCTCAGTTAGATAACAGATTTCAGCTGTTTAAATCAGTACACAGCAAATATGCATTTCTTGCCCAAATGAGCAGTGCTCCTGTTGAAGCGATGCTAACATCAGCTAAAGAATTAATTAAATTTAGTGCCGACGTATCAAATGATCTTTTAGACGAGTTAAAAATTATTAAAAAAATCTGGCGCGACAATAAAAAAAATGCAAGGTCATACAAAACTTCTTCAACACGCAGTTGATTGAGCGACATTTTCCTAAATTTGATGATCGCTTTACGACTATTTATGACTATAGCAGTAACCGTTACAAGTTCCGAAATATGATTCAGCAAGCAATTTATGTTGAAAACATATTCCATGATCATTTGTCATCTTTAGCGATAAAGTAAAGACGCAAAGAAGGGTCGTTTTGATTCGTAATATATAAATGAAACCAGAATGAAGAAAGAAGATTATTGATGTGTATTTTCCGAAAAAAGTCATTTTAAAAAATAAGTACAAAAATTGTTCGTGTTTTATTTTTATATTTTTCTGCAACTATCACAGGTGTATTTTATTTATTTCTATTTTTAAAGTATCTATGTCCTAATTTTTAGTGCAAAGACTGCGATTTGCCTACAGTGGAATTTCAATGAAATCGAAGCACTCATGAATGACCAAAGGACAACATATGCTCGATTATTATTACTCTGTCATTTTAAAAATTTTATGTGATGACTAATGACCAACCAACGCATACTTGGTTAAAGGTTTGTTGTATTAATAATAATTATGTAATCCACAAAACAAAACGAAAATTGCGTATTCATAAAATATTAGTTGATTATGTTGCCTATTCAATTAGCTGATAAGCAAAATAAATACATATACAACTCACGATTGTGAGTGTAAAATTTTTAATCTATCTGAACCATGTTCCAAACAGGACAGTTTTCTTATCTAGGAGGGCGGGACTTGAAATTACGCCCCTTCGAGTTCAACTCCAATAATACGTGGTTTTTACTTTGTCACACACCGCCGTTATAGGGAAGTTTTATGATCGTTCAGAAATCGCATTTCAGGTTTTTGACATAATTTTATTCAAAATGTAAAAACTCAGTAAATACCCAAGAACCACAGGTTGTAAATACCAAGTAAAGCGCAAACGTTATGTGAACGGCGACAACACAACACTCTACGGAAATGCGAAACGAAAAACAAACTCGCGCAGAACGAATGAGTATCGTTATAGTGAACGTAACAATGGGAAGAAGCTTTAGGTGTAGGGCTTGGAAAAATTCCCTTCAAGGTTAAACGCTCAGAGAACTTTCTGCGAAGAGCACAATTGATAAATTAGCTCTTCATCCCAAACAATATGTTCGGAAAGGTCATGGAGGTTAGACATATCAGCATATCGTTTTCTATGTCACCATTCACTGTTTTGTAAAATTCCCTTGATGTATATGAGATGTTCAGACCTCACAGTGTATGTTACTCTGTACCCTGGTTAACTGCATGGAGTATGAGACCAACCAAAGTCCTTAAAAAGATAGTACTGAGGTGTGTAACTTTCTTTTTTTGTTACAATCTCTATTTTATACATCCCTTAGGGTAAGAATTTATGCCCTTGGAATGACCCTTCTGGGAGGGCAACCGCTCTCCCTGCCCTACCGGTGCCTACGGCCCTGGTTCCAAAGATTTATTTATTTATATTGCGTGGGGAAGGGGGGCGTCATTAACGGTTTTGAACCCTAGGCATATTTAAAGGGAGTGCCAAGGGGGCCTGCCCCTCCGGAAGTGTTTCGTTTCTTTGTTAAAATACAACTTACATTAGAAAACATGCTTTAATTTAATAAAAATGCATCAACTTACAATAGAAAATAATACTTTAAATTTTTTCTCCTGTTTTACATTAACTTTTATTTTGTCCTGATGGATTTCAAAAACTTTCGTTTTCGGTCTCCCCTTCCTCCAGATATTCTACATACGCCCCACTCCTAATGGATACGATAAACCACGCACCGCCCTTCCTCGCCGGCACGGAACACTTGCAACCTCCGTGCGAAAACTGAAATTATGAGTCTCGGGATGGCATGGAATTTTCTCTGTACTTCTTCCCAGAAATAACTTTTCACGTAGTTGCTGCGTGCCGAAGTTTTCCCATGCAAGAAGCTAAACAACGTTCGAAACTACCACTTCTGCGACGGCATTGGGATTTTACTTGCAACTATCGCCATCTACCGGTCCGCAAATGAAACTGTCGTCTTCAATACAAAACAACTATAAATTCATGAGTAACCTTATTTTCCCTCCCATCATGTTTTAACAGTTTGTATTATTTCCCAGTGAGACGCCCAACACTGTACATCTCCCTCTTATGTTTTCTTATGATGAATAATAATAAAGCGATTTTGAAACCTCGCGCGTGTGACCGACAGTTGCGTCACTAGACTAAGAACACTGGAGGGGGGGGTTGAACACAGCCTAATTTTGTTCATTTACTCACCAGGTCTGGATGGAAATTTTACGGGACCCGGAGCAAAATTTCATTGCGGGCCAAAGAAAATAAATCTCAAATTTTAATAAAGTCGTTACATGGAAAATTTGGTCCGTAAAGCACACGCACGAAAAATATATGAAGAAAACGTTACCTCAAATTGCTGTTACCCTAAGAGAAAAATAGATCATAATATGGACTGAAAATTCAGAGAGAGAGAATAAAATGTGCTAAAATCTAGGATTTTCTTTCCAGGAAGAAAGGGGTTGAGGTTGTATTGTGATTCTTAAAAAACTTCCTCACAAAATGATAAAGATAACTTCAACAAATCTGCGAAGCGAATATTTTTTCATAGTGAATATTTTTGAAATCACAAGGATACCTCTAAGATAAATCCGTTGAAATACCCCCCCCAATACATGCTTTAGCGATTGATTTTTGATGCAAGGTTGAGTGACTGACAAATCCATTACTTTTTCAATGTTTGTACGCGCTCATGTATGAATTTATTTTTAAAGTTCCAATAATGTTTTTTAAAGTCACAGTACAATTGGTCTCCATATATAGCTCAAAACAACTTTGATATTGCTATTTTTATTATTTCAAATTTAAATGCCTGGTTTATAAACAAATTGTTGAATGAATAAAGTAGGGAGCCACAAAATGATTAAATTTAATTTGCTATTTCATGAATGTGGAGAAGTTTAAGGTGTTATAATAGCAATTTGAAGTCTGCAAATTTCAGTGCTTGTACGACGAATGACGGTAACCTATTTACAGTAGCAAACAAAAGTATTTGACGAAACACTTTTTCGACCATAATTTTTTTCTGCTGGACCAAATCGGGTCATTTTGGGATATGATACGTGTTATTCAGTTGTAAACATGACCCATATGCAGATGGGTCGGAAACCTTAACACAGAGCAGGTACCGAGCTTAATCGCAAAGATCATAAAAATTGACCAACAAAGTAGGTGTGTATCACATTCATTTAATGCAACGATAGCAGAAAACAAGTACGAGAAAACGACAAAACAATAACTAATACTTAGTGGGATAACCACGAGACTTAATAACAGCTGCACAACGGGCCGGCATCGAGTCCACTAGCTTCTCAACGGTAACCGGCGGAATTTGCGCCCATTCTGCAGACAGCTGGACGAACTTCTGGTCCCTATTCCGGAAGGTTTTCTTCGCACATCGTATCTCCAGCTCTTCTCACGTGTGCTCGATGGGGTTGAGGTCGGGAGATTGGCTTGGAAAGTCTAGAAGTGTGACCTGTTGCTGCTGGAAGGCTGCCTTCGCTACTCTGGAGGTGTGCTTCGGGTCGTTGTCTTGCTGCATGACCCATCCGGGTGGCATGTTCTGGTTTGCCCATGGTAAGACATCGTTGATGCGCATGTTCGTGTAGCTGTGGCCAGTTGTTATTCCGTCAATCTTGATGATGGGGCCCATTCCATTGCGAGAGAAGGCGCCGTAAACCATGAGCGATCCTCCTTCGTGCTTGAGAGTCGGCTGAATGAACTGGGGGTTGAATCTCTGGCCACACGGACGTCGTACGTATCGGATGCCATCACTTCCGAACAAGTTGAACTTGCTCTCGTCGGTGAAAAGCACCTTACTCCAGTCCGCCGCGGTCCAGTGTCGATGACGGCGCGCGAACGCGACTCTGGCTCGTCGATTCTTGACTCCGATGAGTGGTTTCTTGGCGGGCGTCTTCCATTCAATCCACCAGCAATGAGAAGACGGGAGATGGTCATTCGGCTGACGTTCAGGTCGTCGCTGTCGCGGAATTCGGTGGCGATGTCTACAGCAGTCAAGGTGGGATCAGCACGAGATCGACGGAGGATGCGTCTATCCTAACGCAACGTAGTGGAACGAAGCCTACCACATGGCGGACTGTTCTCGACGGTCCCAGTCTTCTTATAACGTTGCAGGATAGCTGAAATAGACTGGTGTCGGATCTTCAGGGCCCTCGCAATGTCGGTGACGCGCATTCCGGATTCCATCATCTTCACGGTCGCCTGGCGAGCTCCAACAGGTATATCCGCCTTTTTACCCATTTCTGAAAACCTAAGATTAACTTATTATCACACTACACATCCCAAAACCCACAAAAATCACAAGAAAAACATTAATACATGCAGCAAACAAATGGGTAATAATTGGCGACTCTTGAATATGGCCCATTTCGAACGACAAATTCGCTCTGAGCGAAATACAAACTACGTGGCATTGTAACCCACGAATCAACACATATCATATCCCAAAATGACCCGATTTGGTCCAAAAAAATTATGGTCGAAGAAGTGTTTCGCCAAATACTTTTGTTCGCTACTGTAAAAGCCGGGGGCGGGGAGGATTGAAAACTAAAGAAACAAAAATTATAAAAAATCTTTTTAAGGGCCTCGCGATGGAAAAACTTAAAAAATACATTAATAATAAATATAAAGAATTCTACCGAAAATGATTTTTTTTTTACTTCCTAAACTGCGGGGCCGCGTGAAGGCGCGGAGCCCAGGGCGACTGTCCCGGTTGCCGCTATGTTCCAGCCCGCCCTAACTCAACCCATCCCCCTCTTCCATAATGAAAAAAAAAAAAGTTGAAGAGTTTTAAAATTGGTAGTTGTCACTTAATTTAATTAGGTATTAAATTTAAACTAATTAAATTTCACTCTTAAAACCAGTGTAACCCCGAGATCTTCAGTCCAGCGCAGCATTAATATTATTTAAATGTTGACCTTTTCCCCATCTTCGGTGGGTTTTAGAAAAAATACAGATGGCCCACAGTTGCTTTGCTGCTGTGATGAGTACTGGGCAGTGCTGCAGTGGGATCTCCGTTTGGCTGGCCTTAGGACGAGCAACAGTTTGCGTATGCAAGCAGTATGAAAGCCAAACTTTCAGTTTCATAGCCCCCGCAATTTGAACAAGGGACAGAGTGAATAATGGGTCCTCAGTGGGCTATAGCTGGTTGCTCTGGTTCATTGGGGTGCCAACGCCACGGGACGCAATGCATCGGAGACAGAGTATCGGGGGCGTATTTAGACATTTGGGGACGAACCCTATTGAAAATGGATGAAATGGGGGTCAAAGGTCAGTACATAGGAGAGGGATCCATTCCATTGCCCTTATGCGTCATAATTTGAGTAAAACTGCTTTGATTTCGATGAAATTTTAGTATGTGGTAGGGGACCACCTGGGGACGAATCCTATTGAAAACGGCGAAATGGGGTCAAAGGTCAGGACATAGGAGTGGGATCCATTCCATTGCCTTTATGCGTCATACCTTCCCTAAAAATGCTTCGATTGCGACAAAACTTTACCATGTTGTTCGGAGGTATACTAAACGGGTTTTGTTGAATATCATCGAAATGGGATCAAAGGTTAGGGCACAGGAGCGAGATTTGTTCCACATCCATTATCCTCATAACTTGACTAAAAATGCTTCTATTGCGACAAAACTTTAGTACGTTGTTCCGGAGGAATACTGAATCAGTTCCGTTGAATGTCATCGAAATGGGATCGAAGGTCAGAACACAGGAGCGATATTTATTCCACAGCCATTATCCTCATAACTTGAGCAATGATCTTGGTATGTTGGAAAGCGTATAATAATCAATGCATTGCAGGATTTTACTAATTTGTTTTAACTTAAACAAAGAACTTATTTCGAGATTATTAGGGGGTGAGGGGCTTCAGATACTTCAGCCCCACCTGAAATGGTCGAGCGACGTCTCTAATGGTCCACATTTTATATATTTATTTTTTGATTGAAGGTTTAACGACCAACGTGAGCAACTCAATAGGCTATAAGCAATCGCCCGTCCCTAATTTAGGACCCCAGGTTTCAGGGAAGGGAGGGAGCCAGCGCCGTAAGACAAACACAACATCCCTGCCTCACGGGATTCGAAATGAGACCCAACTCGGGCAAATGGTCATACGCCATCGCTTAGACCACCTCACATTATTCAATGGGATTTAAAAGGAATACGTGGCATCCCACTCATGGCTTGGTCATTTCCCACGATAGAAGTTAGAGGCGGATTTGGAGTTAGCTGGACCCAGTGGGCAGCATCGTTTTAATCATCCTTGAAAAATAACGTTTTTTGTTGCCGCATCACCCTCCACTCCATCCCCGCTTTTATTTTCTCAGGCATTATTTGTATGAGAAAGTAATGTAATCGCAAAAAAATTCGACTCCGAGATTTCAACAGAACTACACACTTTGGGTTCCCTCTTAATATCATTTGAATATTTTCACAGTGGTGTTTATGTGTATCTCTGTGGTTCATTTCCGCCGTAACTCAAAACTACTATAGCTATAAAGACGAAATATGATAGGGTTTTTGTGATACCCTGACCGGAAAGAAACAGCGAAAGTTACAAGTGGAAAAGGCTTTGTTAAGGAAGAAAAGTCGAAACAAGGATAGTAACTGAAATGCTAGCATTTAACATATAAGGTTAGTTTATATTTGCTTTAATTGCCATTTATGCTACTTGCGGTGTGAGTTCTGCTGTCTCATATGATCATCATCTGGGCCGGATTGGGGGGGCTAGCGGGACTATAGCCTAGGGGCCCACCATTTCCAACGCGGCATCCAGCTACACCACAAATATACAGCTTATATACACTGCTGGCCATCCAAAATGCAACACCAGGAAGGACACGAGATAGAAAAACCAGATTTACTGGACACATAACAACAGATACAAAGATGAAACGATTGAGCTTACAGGCCCGTGCGACTTGCGGAACACGCAGACATCAATAGTTCGTGTGGCCCCCATGGCTGGCAATAACGACCGCTACACGCCGCGGCATCGAACGAAAGAGGTTTTGGATGTGGGCTTGGGGTATGTCGGTCCAGGCTGCTTCCACACGTTGCCACAGTTCATCAGGCGTAGCCGCGGGTGATGCTTGCCAGGCCACTCGGTTGCCGATCAGCGACCAAACGTGTTCGATGGGCGACATATCGGGAGAACAGGCTGGCCACGGCAGCAGTGACACCTGGTGAGCCATGAAGAATTTTTGCACGATGCGTGCCACGTGCATACGCGCATTGTCCTGTTGAAACGTGGCCGCTCGCAGGTCCTACAGGTAAGGGAGGACTACAAGCTCCAAAACGTCGGAGATGTAGCGGTGGCTGTTGAGTGTACCGGCGATGCGTACCAGAGGGGTTCGGGTTTCATATCCAATTGCGCACCAAACCATAATGCCAGGCGACGGACCGGTATGGCGATGTATAATGCAGGCGTCATACAGTCTCTCGCCGCGGTGCCGCCACACGCGGATCCGATCATCGAGGTGCTGCAGGCAGAAGCGGGGTTCGTCGGAGAAGACAATGTCGTGCCATTCCATAGTCCAGGTGCGGTGTTCAACGGCCCACTGCCGCCGCACTCGCCGGTGGTTTAACGTCAATGGTAATCGAAGCAATGGGCGCCGTGCGACAAGTCTCCGCTCCTGCAGATGACGTCGAATGGTACGTGCTGACACAGGTTGTTGCGCAACACACCCTAATTCCTGCGCTAACGTTCGTGATGTGGCGGTGAGAGCCGTGAATGCCCGCCGCAAAACATGCCGGTCTTATCGTTCGGTGGTGTACCTCGGCTGCAGCAATCGCTCTCGTCGGTTCGTCCGTCCCTCCTGCACCCTCCGAATCCATACTTGCCTCACTGTGGCTGGATGTCGTCCCACACGGGCGCCGATGTCTTGGTACGATAAACCGCTGTCGCGATAAGCCACTATTCGTCCTCTGTCGAACTCCGAAACGTGCTGGAATGACTGCCGTATTCTGCGACGAGGCATCAGGAAGCTTCCCACGCATAGGTCCGGCAGCACAACACACTTCCACTACTTACACCCAGCCTTCTGTGCACCCTTCTTTTAGTGCATCTCGGTGGCGTGCCGGGCGCATATGATTTGCATATGCCCTGCAATGCAAATTGTTTGCATGTCCTCTCGCGGGCTGACGCATGCTGCGAATTTCAGGCCAATCGGATGCTTTCTTCTTGGTATTGCATTTTGGGTGGCCAGCAGTGTATTTATATGCAGAGGAAGAGAAATATTTGTAGTTTTGTCTCGTATGATTTCCATTCGATCACAAGCACTAGCTAGAAGACGAACAGATTTCAAGGCAGTGACTCACTAAGGGTAAACGTTCCGTGTCGCTGTGTACAGGGGTCGGTGAGACTGTTTCAGGTTTTTCACTACCATCGACCTACAACTCCTTGCTTAATCCGCTATGACTTCACATTGCATAACGAAAAAGATGCACCAAGAAAAGTAAACAGTGATTAATTAATAATTCTTGTGAGAACAGTGGAAAATACAGTGACTTTTTTTATGAAAAAACTCTACCAATATGCTTGTGCTAATTAATACTACACGTATTAATTAAAACAAGCATATTGGTAGAGTTTCGTATTGTAACAGACTTCAATAATGATTGTCCGTCAAAAGTTCTTTGGGGGCCCATTCAAATGTCTTAGCCTTGGGAGCCCACTGAGATGTCTTAGCCTAGGGACCAACTAAGGCTTTAATCCGGCCTTGATCATCATGATCATATTCTATCTTACTAATAATTCTCCTAAAGAGCAACCCAGCAAAAACACAAGTGTTGGGAAACTACTCGCCACTAGCTGGCAGTGATGGGTCACTGCTGGCTGAAATCTGCCGCTCACGGCACGGTAGCGGTCCTCCTCCCTCCTATGGTGGTGCTGGCCTACCTGATGTCCCGCTGTGCTACAAAGCAAGCCGAGTGATCAACTTCATTCACCTTTTCACGGCTCCAGTGGCTTCCGCAGTTCAGGTACGTGACGTTCTTGCCTCCTTGCGTAACCCACATTTTTCCTTTCTTTCTTTAGTTCTCATGGATTGCTGTCCTTTCCCCCTCCAAACTCCCACCTGCATATTCTGAAGCTCTCATTCACCTTCGCTCTCTCCCCCTCATTCGCTCCCCTCCCTCTTCAACTCTAGAGCTTCTTTCTGAACCCCTCTTCTTCAACTCCCTTGTTCATCCCCCCATCTCCCCTGTTTTTCATTCCCCTCTTGGCTCCGAGCAGGTGTAGTAACTGTACAAGACCTCACTAACTCGGATCTATCCTGGCGCCCTCTCTCTGGCCTCCCCCTGCTATTCTCTCGTCCCCATCCGCCCATTTGGTCTATGACTCTCTGCTAACTGCACTTCTTTCGCTTTTCCCTGATCTTGTCTCCCCAACCGGTCTCGTCTCTGTCTTTTCTGCCCCTCTTCCGCTGCCGTTTTTCCTCCGACTCACAAACTCGGTTCTTCCTCTCTCCTCTCTCTCCTCTAAATCTCTTTATCGTTTTCTAGTGCACCTTGCCACCCCTTCACCGCTTTCTATTCTGGAGGTTCCCCCTGCTTCTCTTCCTCTTGTCTGGGCAGCTGCCCTCTCACCCTTATCTGCCCCTCTTGAAATTAATACCCACTGGCTCTTTTTGCATAATCGCCTCCCTGTTCCGTATTTTCTCTTTCGCATGTCTCTTCTCTCCTCCCCTCTCTGCTCCTTCTGCGCACAGGAGGCAGACGTTTCTCACGTCTACCTTTACTGTCCCATCCTGATGCCTCTCCTCCACCAGGCTTTCCGGATTGCCAGTCGCTCTTGTTCTCAAGATCTTCCGTTCACTGCCTACAGACATCTTCTTCTGCGGGCTCATCCACCTACAACTCTTCCTTCAGTATGTGCCTATCTTTTCGTGCTGGTTAAACACGTTATTTACGTATACCTTCAACAACTCCGCAGCATTTCCTCGCCGGTCTCTTTACACCAGGCCAGCGCAGCACTTTTGTGCCATTTTCAAGATCGATTGCTTTCTCGACTCCGCCTGGAGTACCAGTCGGCTTCTTCCAGTCGTCGAGAAGCCACCTTCTATGCTACCTGGGCGCCGGCCGCTCCATGGTTTGCGATTGATTCTGGACTGCTACACCTATCAGAACCCTAGGACATTCTACACCTCCTTTGCTGAGTTCCGTGGCACCCTGGTGGCCCTCCTCCACTCTACGACTCGTGCAATCCACACTACCGTTGAATTGTGAATGCTAATGCCATCTCAGTGTTTTTTCATGCTTACTCGTGTACATTACTTACTTTCACCCCGCCTGTATTATGTTGCTTTGGTGCCCTCGTTAAATAACTTGCACAATTGTGCACGCTGTGTTTTTATCTCATGTATGTAATGTTTTACCTTCACGGCGGTGTTTGTGCTGTTCTTTTTCTAATTGTGTACTATTGTTTCGCCTGTGTTATCCTGTAAATCATGCCCAGCCAATGTCATGTGACACGATGTGTTTCTCTTTGTCACTTCTGCAATTTTTTATTCAATAAGCTTTGCTTGCAGCATTTGTTATTCATCCCCATTGTCATTGCAGTGTATATACCATCATGTTTTTAACAGTTTTGTATTATTTCCCAGTGAGATGCCCAATACTGTACGTCTCCCTCTTATGTTTTCTTATGATAAATTAGAATAAAGCGATTTTGAAACCTTTGGTGGAGCGTCATCAGTTAGCAGCCATTGATGGCCTTGCAGCACCGCCGTGAATTGCGGGCCTCCAAGCAAGTGCCACTAGTTGCCCGCCTGTGATGGATAACTGATGGCCCTGTTCTGGCATATGACAACTGATGGGGTGCCAACTGTTGGCCAACTGCTGGCCTGAACTGCTGGCCCATGTGGTGGCCGCCGGGACATTTTATTGACGGTTGGGCAGCGGCAACATAGTGCTGGGACACTCCTGGCACTGCTGTCCCAGAAATACTGTTTTTGCTGGGAAGAACATGAATAAAAAAAATCTATTCCTGTGTCTCGGAAAATCAGCTTTCTCCAATGCCATGTTACTCATGTGATAACAGTTTTGTGATTGCCTCTTAAACTGGACTGGATGGGGATATAAAGGCCGCCCCGGTGGCGCAGTGGTCTAAGCACGGGTTTGTGACCATTCGGCCGAGATAGGTTCGGGTTCGAATCCCGATGGCGCAATGATCTGAGCACGAGCTTCTGACCATTCGTCAGAGATGAGGGCAGGTTAGAATCATGGTGACCAGGGTTGGCAAGGTAATTTACTCGTTACGTATTTTACGCGTAATATACAGGTAATTTACTTGGCGTAAAAAACCAGTTTCTTACGCAGACGTAAAAAGCTAATTTTCTTTCATGTGTGTGTATAAATAATATAATATAAAAACCACTTTAATTATATTACATTTTAAACTTAAAATTTCTTGTATATTTCACTACGAAATCATTATTCCCTTAATGTTCATACAGCTCAGCCACCTATTAACAGATTTCGTTTTAGAAATTATAATGTATCTGTTCTTCCTTGTATATTAAAAATGGAGAAAATAATCTTCCTCTTGCACTAGCATCGATAAAAATCACAATGCATATTGAATAGAATTCAAGATTTTATTAACAGCTTCAAATTCGTCTAGTGTATTTTAATATTTATGTAATTCTATAAAATAAACAATTTTATGTTCAGTTTTTTCACCAAAGATAATATTTTGACATGAATGTCAATGGCATGTCTATAATACAAAATATTGTACATTTTCATTTAATAATATTTGTGTTTGACATGTTATCCAGGTGTACACTTCAAAATCATAATTTTACCCTTTTAAAACTCTAAACGTTTTTCATATTGTTTGTGCTATGCTTATACCCTTGAAGAAAAAAAACTGTAGATTTGACAAAACATTAAACTACTTGTTTTAAATGTAACTCTTTAAATGTTTATAATTGTCACTCTCAGTTCTCACACACCCTTAATCACACTAATAATCCTCAGTGTTATGATCTTGTAACTTAAGAGTATAATATATTTGAACCAATTTCTTCGAATGTTCGAAGCTGAGCCGGTTTCTTGTAGTATTATGGACAAAAGACCAATTAGAGAAAAGTCTTTCGAGTTGGGCTGAAGATGCTGGGATGTTGATTAACTTCAAAGCAACTGCTGACAACTCCTTATGGTGCCGACTGACGAAGTACCAGAATGTCCGTGGTGATTTAACACCCTTCTTCATAAGCACTCCAAACTTTCCAGATTTTTCTCGATACTGATAGCAAGTTAATTAACAGCACAAAGCAAAGTTTTTTTTCAATTTTGTTACCTATTTTACACGTTTTTTACGTATTGTACGCGTTTTTACGCGTAATTTATGTGTCACGTAGAAAACATTTTTTTACACGTAATTGCACAATCCTGCTGGTGACACATTGATGTTGGGTTTGTTTTACAATACTGGTTTTCTCCTCCCTGGAACCAGTGGCCCTAAATCAGGGACGCGCGACTACTTCTATAGTCAATTGAGTTGCTAACAGTGGTCGTTAAATCCCCACCCCCACCCCCCCAAAAAAAGGAAAAAGATTTGTTAAGATAAAGATGGGTGGTCATATTAAATACCGAATTTCAGACCAAAATGTTCACTACATTTTAACCAAATCTTCCACAAATGACATCCCAATCTGTCTGAGCTCATTTGCAATGTAGTATTAAAGACTATTACTGTCAAAATGACTTTCCGTCAGCCTGCATTGCTTAGTAAATTAATACTTGATGACATGTTTCCGGTTCCGTCGGAATCATGTTCCCAAAACCCAGAACAGCAACTTTATCCCTCACTCTATACCTTTTATAAGAAAAACAAAAAAACAGGTAAGCGAAATGGAGAAAAACAAAACATTAAAAGTACAAATTTGGAAGATGTGAATCCGTTTATTGGTGTAAATACACAGTCGAGTCACATTATTGTGACGACTTTCTACTTTTGACGTAAACAGGGCGTAGCCAATGAAATAAGGCACATGTCGTGAGCTGGCATGGAGGGTCTATGGTGTGCTGTAGGCATTCTGAAAACATATCACTCGTTGCTGTCAAGGATAAAAGGAGCGATTTATCAGATTTGCAAAAAGGGATAATTATCGGCTTTCGGGCCAAGGGTGGCAGTATTTCTGAAACAGCGCATTTTGTGAACTGTTCGCGGGCTGCTGTGGTTAACGTGTATCGTGATTGAAGAAATGGTACCATTGCGAATAAGCGATGTGGAAACTGCAGAGCACCACATACCATTTGTGTGAGAGGTGAACATCGGCTTCGAAGGTACCTGAGGGCCGATCGAGGCACTACAGTGGAGCATCTCACTGGCCGAATGAACCTGGGTGCTACCGGAAGTGTGTCTAAAACGACAGTTCATCGAACTGTCGTTTTAGACACACTTCCTATGCTAGCGAAGGTGCATCGGCAGAAAGGGCTTACATATTCACTGCAGTATCGGAATTGGACCTCCGCTGCTTGGCAAAGAATTGCCTTCTCCGATGAGTCATGTTTTCTGCTTCATCGAACAGATGGACGTTGTCGTATAAGGCGAGAAACATCGCAGAACAAATACTCTTCAACTATTGCTGAAAGAAAACAAGCTGGTAGGGTCAGCGTTATGATCTGGGGAATGTTTTCGTGGCATTCTCTGGGTCCACTCATACCTGTGGAAGGCACTATAGACCGAATTCGTTATGAATCCATCCTTGCATACCATGTACACCCATACATGCTGATTGTCTTCTCTGGGGCTGATGGGATCTTCCAGCATGACAATGCGACGTGTCACACAGCTGGAAATGTCCGAGAGTGGTTGGACGAGCACGATGAAAACTTCGAAGTACTTCCCTGGCCCCCTAATTCCCCTGACTTAAGCCCAATTGAGCATCTCTGGGACTACCTCGATCGTGCTGTGTTATATAGAAATATTCAAACTTTATTTAAATTGTAACTTTTGTCATTTTGTAGGCCAAAGGCAGAGAAATTTCCTCCCCCAGTCAGAAAGACGCCCAGCACAGATTCCTTTCGGAGAAAGGTCATTCTCTCGTCGATCGTGGGACCCCTCCCACGGACAAAAGGACACCCTCTTTTTTTTTCCCCCAGCCGTCGCCAGAATCTCTCTCAGAGTCGACGGGTACAATGGACCAAGCATGCAATTAAGAATTTCTTTTTATGTCAAGAACAGAACGTGTAAGGGAATGAGACAGAGGAGTCTTCATGGAGATCTCGAGGAAAAAGTAGAAAGGATTTTGCTCGGAGGCAAGGCACGACAATCGCTTTAGCACGGGACGATTTAAAAAGAGATTTTCACGCGAGGTTGTAGCCGCATAAGATAGGAACAGATTTGGCGGAAAAAGTGTAGAGAAGACCGTCCCTAACATCCAACTCTAGCTGGAAGTATTTACTATCCAATCAGATCAACTATTATTCCAATACCCCCCCCCCCTCTGATGAATAAAGATATGCATAAAAGGAAACATCTGTCATAACGTTCAATTTTTAAATACCTGTTTATTTGCTTCCCTGCTTCAACGACAGGAACCTGCAACCGATTCTTCTGAAAAATTGGCGTCCTCCACAATACATGAAAATAAACCAAGCCAACAGTTGTTCGCTCTATGGATCCTCCATCACCAACCCTCCAGCAGCTGTCAGATGCACTGCAGTCAGCATGGCACCACATACCTGTGAACACCTTCCAGCACCTTATTGAGTCACTCCAAGCCCGTCAGTACAGCAACTAGACGGACTTGAAGTTACACAGCAACTAGACGGGCATCGGTTACTCTGGATACTATTAGCTGGTGGTCACAATAATGTGACTCGACCGTGTATGACATGGATGTTAAGTCAGGCAATATCTGAAAACTTGAAAATTTCGTTGTCCCTGGAGCGGAAATCGAATCCGCGTCTCCCGGATAGCTTGAAACTTGATCGTTCTGGGTTGTGTAGTGGTTAGCATACTCGGACGCTATCCGGGAAACGCGTGTTCGATTCCCGCTCCAGGGACGACGAAATTTTCAAGTTTTCTGATATTATCTGACTTAACATTCATGTCATGTTTACACCAATAAACGGATTCACATCTTCCAAATTTGTATTGTGCATAGGTGTTATCCCGTGTTTCATTCAATGAAATTAAAGAACATTATTTTGGGGGCATCCAGTACCGCTGGACCCCGCGTTTGGGCTTCCCTGTAACTTCGCTCCTGTTGAAGGAAAAAAATCAGGGGTAGTTGATAAGGGACTTTGACGTCTTAGAAAGCACGTGCTTAAATATTAATTTCTTTTTTCCAAAGTGTTGTCGCGGTGTTTAGTAATTAACGTTTTCCTTACGTACCATGACACCTAGTAATACGTGATCAGCAGATGGAATCCGCTCACTATTTAAAGTAAAATAAGGCAGGATTTTCAGTTATAAATATTTATTGTCTCTTTTTGACTACAAGCTCTTATCGACGCATTCTTAATAAACGCGAGCACCAGTAAGATTAACACGCTAAAAGCTATTGTTTTTTATGACACAAAGATTCTACAATTAACTGGCATTCATAAAACAACTCAAAAACTACACGATCCCGAAACGAGAAATGAACTAGCTTCGATATTCAAGGCGTTTATTAAATACTGATCACTGGAAAATAAAGGAACAGGCCATGGATGCCTGTAACTTACTTCTCAGGCGGAAGCAAATAGAAATCGTAAATGCAAACACATACGAATTTCCCTTGTGTTTTCTGTGTGCTGTCTAACCTTTACTACCACACACATACACACGCACACACAGCAGATAAATTTAATTGAAAATCAGAAGACCGATAAGCTACTAACGGAGACGAATAAATAAAATTACATGGCATGTTGGGATAAAAGGGAAAACTCTTTGTTGTTCTCTTGAAACTTCCGCCTTTTGGCCACTTGTATCCCATCCTCCTCGAAATCCTAGGGATCAAGGAGGAGGAATCACCCTGAAGACAAAGTTGTGGAAAAAACTTCGGGCGATCTTTTTTGTCCAATAACGAATGACTGCTGTAGAAGATATATTTTTCATTTCTTCGCCTTTCACACACACTTTTTCACTCCGCACGTATTATTGAAAAGGCTGTTCATAGCAGAATGCTTTCTTTAGATCAGTTCGGCTTCCAAAGAAACAGATCTACTGAAATGGCTGTTGCTAAGTTGTCAAATTTCATTTCCGAAGCACTAGATGAGAGTTGATATACCATTTGTGCTTTTATTGATTTCCAGAAAGCTTTCGATACGGTATTCACAATATTCTGTTACATAAATTAACCAAATACGGTTTTCGTGGCAAAATACTTTCCCTCTTAATGAGCTACCACTCTAATCGCAAACAGTATATCTCTGTAAATAATATTAACTCTGATTTATTTAATATTTCATGTGGAGTGCCTCAAGGTTCGGTAATGGGGCCGTTACTGTTGCTGTTATACATATTAATGACCTTCCTATGTGTCTACAATCAACTCATGCTTTGTTATAATCTGATGACACTGTCATTTTTCGAAAATGTCATAATTTTTATAAGCTACAGGTGATGGTCAATAATGATCTATCAAATTTATCTAATTGGTTATACTCTAACAAATTATCGCTTAATATTTTAAAAACCAACTCTGTAAATTTCCAAAATGTTCATAAAAAAGGTCACGTAAATAACTTTCCAGTCAGGATTAATAATCTCCCACTTAAAATTGTCGACAAAGCTCAGTATCTAGGAATTTCGTTTGATGAATTCTTTAACTGGAACACTTATTTTCAGTTTGTTTTAAAAAAAATTCCCTACAGGTTGGCCTACTTAGTAAAATTAAGCATCTCTTCATTATCAATGTCCTAAACACATTTTACTATGCTTTTATTTATACCCATCTCTCCTATTGTCTAGAATCATGGTATTCAAATATTAGTGCAAACAATAAGTTATGCTTGCTCAAATTACAGAAGAAATCGGTATTTTGAGCAAGCATAACTTATTGTTATGCTTGTTCGATACATGTCTCATTCAGAACAATTGTTTCTAAAACTAAATATTCTAAAAATTCATGAAATTTATACCTTGAAACTAGGTATGTTTTTTTAAATAATGCATTTTAAACTGCCTATTTTTAGCACGTCTTTTGTAAAAAAGATCGTGCTTATGTTATCGGTTTGTCCGTCAGTCCGTCCGTCTGTACCCACGATATCTCTCCAACTATTAGTCCGAATTGAAAAATTCTTTTTGCATTGGGAAGCTTGAAATATGCGAATGATGATCCTTCATTTTGATGAATGATCCTGCACGTAAGCACAGCTAAACGTTAAATGTGTTTTCACGGTGATAACAAAAATGTTCAAATCCGGTATTTGTGCAAACACGAACCATCACTAACTTTGTTCTAATCGACTGTTTTTTGGGGGTTTTGTTGTTGTTGTTTTATGCTCGTAAAATCACAGGTACTGAAAAAATCAGAATTTCTGCACGCCGTTAAAGAAGAATAAAAGCAAATACGGCCCTCCACGCGGTCCCGGACGATTCGTCCAACGACGATTCGTCCAAAGGGACGATTGGTCCAATGTCCGATTCGTCCAATGGTACGATTGGTCCAATGCCGATTCGTCCAATGGTACGATTGGTCCAACGCCGATTCGTCCAATGGTATCATCTTACCAACGGTAAACTTTTTTATTTTCCAGAAAGGAATAATAATTTAAATTATTCTCCTATTTATATCCTTTTGAAATATAATTTCCGCATATTTGGTAATTGTAAACATTTTACATAAACCTGGTAAAAGGCACTCAATGGAGCATTTCTCAGCTGTTTGCAAAGCACCTAGGCCGCGGGCATTTTTAGAAGATTTTAATTTACAACCTAGATGTTTGGTATTTGTAAATATGTTATAAAACCTAATAAAAGGCATTCATCCTATCATTTCTGAGATCTTTACGAGGCACCTAGGCCCCGGGCCTTTTTAGAAGATTTTGAGTTACAACCTAGATATTTGGTATTTGTAAACATTCTATAAAACCTTATAAAAGGCACTCATCGAATCATTTCCCAGGTCTTTACAAGGCACCTAGGCAGCGGGCCTTTCTAGAAGATTTTAAGTTACAACCTAGATATTTGGTATTTGTAAACATTTTATAAAACTTTATAAAAGGCACTCATCGTATCATTTCTGAGGTCTTTGCAAGGCACCTAGGCCGCAGGCATATGAATTAATATTTCGTGCTTAAGTGAAAGCGCAATATTATTAACTTGATTTAATATGTAAACGTTATGAATATGACATCGGTAGAATAGAATGTCCTAAAAAGGCCTTGCCCTAGAGCCTATGAATTAATATTTCGTGCCTAAGTAAAAGCTCAATATTATTAACTTGATTTTATATGTAAACGTTATGAATATGACATCGGTGGAATAAAAACTGTTGAAAAGGCCTATGAATTAATATTTCGTGCTTAAGTAAAAGTGCAATATTATTAACTTGATTTAATATGTAAATGTTATGAATATGACATCGGTAGAATATAAACTGTTAAAAACGCCTAGGCCTATGGCCTATGAATTAATATTTCGTGTTTAAGTAAAAGCGCAATATTATTAACTTGATTTGATATGTAAACGTTATGAATATGACATCGCTGGAATAAAAACTGTAGAAAATGCCTCTGTCCAAACCCCGACCAGTTGTTTCCATTGGCCAGTTAGCGGAACCCCACTGCATTCTACAAACAGAAACGGAAAACTAGAAGTTTTTATTATTTCATGCAAAAGAGAAACATTGAAGTTGATTGAACTGCTCGTACATCAGTAACTTCATGCGGCAGCAAGGACAGTATAACAAAAAAACGCGATTCCAAAAAAAAAAAAAAAAAAAAAAAAAGAAAAGAAATCTGTAACCACAATATTACGTATGAAATGTAACATTATTTTACATTCTTTGGACTACCGGTACTTTCGTATAACATCGGAGATAGAATCAGAACAGATGAGACTTTTATAGCACGAGTAGCACTTCGGACAGATAGGACAGAATTGGACCAATCGTCCATTGGACCAATCGTCCCATTGGACGAATCGGCATTGGACCAATCGCCCCATTGGACGAATCGGCATTGGAACAATCGTACCTTTGGACCAATTGTCCATTGGACGAATCGGCATTGGACCAATCGTCGTTGGACGAATCGTACCAGACCCCCCTCCATGCGGAACATTCAAACAGCTGGTGAAAATTTGCTCTTCAGGCGAAGCCTCCGCTGGTTAACAAACACCATACAAAAAAACATTATCTGATCTAATTTCATTTGATTGTCTAATATCATAATTATACTTTTCAAACGGAACTTACTTTTTAAATGTAATGAAGGTACTTTTAAGATGAAATGTTCATTTGCGTCGATGTATTTCCAAGAAAATTTAAAATATATCAGATGATTTTGGAATTATGTGCAGCATGGTTCGGTGATGCGATATTTTTTCGCTAGTAGAATTAGGACCAATTTATTTTAGAATAGATAAATATCTCTAGAAAAGAAATGGATGAGTATATTTTTGTAAATCCGTTCCAGAAAAAAATGTATATATTTGTTAGACATTTTCGATGAGTTTGACCAAAGCCCAAGGACAAGAGATAAGATTTTTAAGTACTTCGCAAGAATGAAGTGACATTTTAAATTACTTTGTCGTTACATGCAGGACCTGATTTCCACACAGGCCTTGTTTAATAGGCGCTCCCTTTCTTTAAGTTGTTTCTAGAAATGGCCTAATCATTGCTGAACTTCTATTCATTATTAATATTATTGTGAAAGCAATATTTTATGCGGGTATTTGTTTCACCCTCTTATCGGTCAATCTCCAATGCTTTTTTACATTAAAGAAGAAGTTTCAACAAAGATGGGGATCATTATCCTCTTTAACCGGCTGGAACGTATTAACTCGGGGTTAGATGGGAAAATGGACTGAAATAATCTAGAACGAATATATTCGCTATCTAAGAAGTGCGCCGAACGCGGCTGTAACAAGTAAACCTGCGCATTAGAATCAATCCGATGTTTTCCTCTTAGATTTGTCATTCAAAGTGGTCATCTAGAGTAGTGGTCTGCAAACGGCTTGGTTGCTCGGCAACGTGTTTTTTGCTGAATAATTCTGTTGATTTATTCAGACCCTCTCACAACTTGTGTTTTTTTGTAATCGTTTCTGTTTTTTTGTGGCAGATGACGAGTGTGGGTTGGGCCAGGAAAGTTATAGATGCATGCAAAAACTTTAACTAATTGATTCATCATGCAACTCTGAGGAAGTTATGTTAATTATAAAAATTTTTGGTGGTATTTAAACTTGCATCTATGTCTTTGCAGAAACCCATTTCCAACTAGGTCTTTGTGGAAGTGAGAAAATACAGAGTTTTGCTGGTCCTTGATAAAGCCAAGGCTCGGCATTCTCGACACTTTCTACATTCAGGTTGCTATTATTTTATCTTCTTTTTTTCCTCATACCTGTTGGTTTTTGAGTTTTTTCTTTCTTGTTTTAATACCTGTTAAAAAACTTTTGCTACTGTCTCTACTTAATAGTATGTGAATTCTGAATATTCATAACTGCTGCGTTGCGCGTCATGATCTTCAAGTTGTTTTTTTGAAGCAAATTTGGTTATAAATTTTTAGGTGTAAAATTTTGTCTTTGACTCTGCTCTTAGGTATGTGTATGTATGTATGTGTATGTATGTATATATATATATATATATATATATATATATATATATATATATATATACAGTGGCGGATCCAGTGGGGGCGATTGGGGCGGACGCCCCCCCCTCCCCCAAACGCTAACGAAGTTTTTACGTTTAAAGTAGCGAAGATCATAAACGATTAACTTTGCATATTTTATTTTCAGTTTTTCTAAAAAAAAATTAACAATTAAACTTAGTACGAAGGATTTAAAATACTTATTACATTGATTTAGGTTCAGTAAAAAAAGAAAGAGAAGGGAATAAAATAAAAAGAAAGAGAGAGAGCGCGCAAGAGATAAAGGGAAAACAGGGACAGCTGGGGGTAAAAAAACATGGGGAAATTCGTTGTCAGTTCTTTGCTATTGTCATATTGTCTACCATCTATAACGTCTCGAAACAGGGTAAGGCAGAGCTTGGTACTGAAATCAGAGTAGGTGGGAGACACTGTGAATAACAATCTGATCCACGTACGTATCTTAATTGGGTCATAAAGAAAATTCGTTAAAGTGTCCCCACCGCTTCCTCCCAGATGATGTTTTTAGGACTTTTTTCTTATTTTTCCTGCTCCCTCAGGCCTCACGGGCGCTTCCTGTTATTCCACCCACTCCGAAGTCAATCCCCGCTTTGGTGGCGTGGCCGGGGAGAGAGCTAATACGGGGTAATTTTCGGCATCTCCTGCTACTAACATTTTATATATAGATATATATATACTGAAGAGCAAAGCTGAAAACTAAGGAAAAACTTTTGAATTTAAAACGAAAGTTGCAAAATAACCTGAAGATCAAAACGCGCAACGCAGCAGTTATGAAAATTCAGAATTCACATTCTATTAAGAAGACCTAAGCAAAAAAAATTTTATATATTTTTGACTCATACCAAGTTCAACATAGAAAAGGTTATGTATCTACCGGTGTGAGTAAAAGGAGAAAAGATAAAAAATAAAATAAAACAACTGAACGTAGAAAGTGTCGAGAATACTGAGCCTTGGCTTTATCAAGGACCAGCAAAAACTCTGCATTTTCTCACTTCCACAAAGACCTAGTTGGAAATGGGTTTCTGCAAAGCCATAGATGCAAGTAATAAGCCCACCAAAAATTGTTTTAAAAAATATATATATGTCATGACCTCCGCAGAGTTGTATGACCTAGCTTTAGTTAAAAATTTAGCTTGCATCCATAACTTTCATGGCCCGACCCATGCTCTTCATCTGCTACTACTAAACAGAAAGAAGAAGATTAAAGAGAACTCAAGTTGTGAGAGTGACATAATAATTAGAAATAATGTTCAGCTATAACGAAATGCCAAGTTCGCCTGAGAGAGAATTTAAACCTGAATAGCAATGCAAAAGTATTCCAAATTTTTACATTGCAATTAAAAAAGGAAATATTAATTATTTGAAACTCAGATTTTTGAAAGAAAACCTGATTTTAAAACCCCCCACTCCACAACTTCTGACAACACAAAAACGAGAACAAATCAAAGACAATAATTAACTAAAGAAATGCTTTGTGAAAGTTATATGACATAAACAATTAGTTGCAATATGTACAAAGTATTTCAGCAGTGCTTTAAGTGCATAATTAAGTAGTTATTGAGAACTTAACTACTTTGAAAATACAGTGCAATGTGAAGGAACTATGCTTAGCCAGCTGCTGGGCCTAAGTTTCCTAAAAAACGCGCAAAGTTACCAAGAAAAGAAAGAGTTAAAACCCGCAAAAAAGTTAACAGACTAGCCAGTGCCTAAATGCTAAAAAGCTAAAAAACAACAGAGAAAAAAGTACAAGAAGTACAAACATTGAACTTATAAAACCTAAAACCCTAAGACAATGAAGAGAGCTTACCTCTTATGCAACTAAACTTTCTCCACACAAGAGGAAACATGGCTGACCTTATCCCCAAACGTCCAAACATCTCTGCCACTCCCTAGTTGCTGGGGGGCAGTGTGGGTGGGGCTGATGGCCTCCTCATACTGAAAGAAACCAACTCGCGGAGATTTTAGCCAGAGAAAAAAATTATATATACTTAAGACTGTGGACCTGTATGATCAGAAAGAGCTCTTCTTATCTCTCCTGGTTACACCAAGCATGCACCTCTCCATGCTTTTTTGAGTTGTCTGCAGCCTTTGTATGTCTCTTTTAGCTAAGGTCCACGTCTCTGCACCATATGTAAGCACTGGAAGGATGCATTGATCAAACACTTTTCTTTTAAGACATAATGGCATATTGCTCTTGAAAATTATGCTGTTTCTTCCAAAAGCTCTCCAGGCAAGTTTTGTACGCCGATTAATTTCTTCACCAATGTGACCCTCACTTGATATCTGCTGTCCAAGATAAACGTACGTGTCTGTTATCTCCAGCTTTTCTCCATCAATCGATAAATCTTCATTCCTTGTAAAAGCATTGAACATCACTTTTGTCTTCTGAAAGTTCATTTTTAATCCCACTTCTTTACTCTTGTCAGCAAGTACCTGCATCATACTCTGTAGCTCTGATGGGGTAGTTGCAAAAATGACTATGTCATCAGCAAAACGAAGGTGGGTTAGATAATCTCCATTAATCTTTATCCCTTTGTTTTCCCAGTTCAGTGATTGAAAGACATTTTCCAATGTGGCATTAAAGAGCTTCGGAGATATGGTGTCACCTTGTCTCACTCCTTTTCCAATTTTTACGTGTGTTGTATTTTCAAATAGCAGAATCTTTGCACTTGCATTTTCATAGATGTTATTAATAATATTAATGTATGCATCTTCAATACCGCAGGATTTCAGAGCCATTGCAACTGCTGATGGTTTCACCGAATCAAAGGCTTTTTCATAATCGATAAAAGCCATGCACAATGGAAGTTCATATTCCCTCGCTGTTTCAATTAGTTCTCTCAGTACGTGGATATGATCTATTGTGCTGTAGCCACTACTGAATCCAGCTTGTTCTCTCGGTTGACCCATGTCCAGTGTTACCTTCAAGCGGTGTGAAAGAACTTTAGTGAAGATTTTATAAACCACTGATAGGAGGCTGATAGGTCTGTAGTTCCTGAGATCCTCAATGTCACCTTTTTTATGTAGCAAGATCATTGTAGCGTTGTTCCAATCCTCAGGAATTTCCCTTCATTAAGGCATCGAGTGAAAATTTGGGCGAGTACTGTTTCGATTTCTCCACTTGCTTCTTGTATGATGTCTACAGTAATTCCATCTTCTCCTGGAGCTTTTCCCCGCTTCATGTTCTTGATTGCATGTGCAACTTCTGCTGGAAGGACTGGAAGAACTCTGGTACCTTTCATGATGCCTGGAGTACATGTATCATCCCTTTCATATAATTTGGAGTAGAAATCTTTCACTCTTGTCAAAATTTCGCCTCTATTTCTTGTTACAGAACCATCTTCTTTTCTCAGTGCCATAATCTGTTTTTTTCCCTTACTGAGATGTCACTTTGCTATCTTTAGGCTTTGGTTGTTTTCAATTGCTTTCCTTACTATTTCACAGTTGAATTTCCTTACGTCTTCAGTGATACTTTTTCGTACTGTTTTGCATAGCTCTATATATTCCACTTTGGAAGTCACATCTTCTTTAGTTGTCCTCATCTCTCTTCTTTTTTGCATCAACATTTTGGTTTTTCCTGATAATTTGTTCACATGCAATTTGTTCTTAGACCCAGCTAATTTTGTTGCTGTTTCCATAAGAGCTTTGGTTACTTTTCTGTTAACTTCAGAAATATCCACTTCTTCCGATGTTAGGCCTTCTAAAGCAGAGAATCTGTTCTTCAGTTCCAATTTGAAGGTATTATGGTGTTTTTTAAGGTTGGTTATGTCAATACATTTTGTTTGTCTTATGAGCTTGCTACGTTCGAGTTTAGTGTTGAGGTGCATCTTACATCTCACCAATCTATGGTCACTGCCTGTGTTGAACTTGTTTAGCACACTGCAGTCTTCTATACGAATTTTCTGTTACACATAATAAAATCAATTTCACTTGTCGTCCCATTTAGATGTCTCCATGTTCATTTCCTGTGTGGCTTTTTCTTGAAAAAGGAGTTCAAGATGAAAAACCCTTCCTGCCTCTGCAAACTCTACGAGAGTATTTCCACGCTGGTTTCTGTTGCCGTGACCGAATTTACCTACTGAAGTTTCATTCTGTTGCCGTTGCCCTATTTTTGCATTGAAATCTCCCATAATTATCTTCAAGTGCTGCTTACCTTTATTATTTAGATCACGAATTTCCTCATAAAATTCTTCAATTTCTTCTTCAGCATGACTTGTGGTGGGTGCATAAGTTTGAATAATCTGAGCTTGGTATCTTCTCGAGAGTTGGATAACGAGTCGTGCAGCTCTGTCAGAGGAACTTTCAACTTCTACAACTTTATCCTTCAGTTTCTAGTTTATTATAAATCCAACACCACTAGTTCTGCCAGTATCTGTCCCACGATAGTAGAAGAGATGTCCACTTTTCAGTTCAATGAGATCTTCTCCTTTTCTCCTTACCTCACTTAGCCCGACGATGTCCCACTTGATCCTTTGTAGTTCCTCTTCCAATTCAAGAAGCCTTGAATCAGAAGATAGGGAGCGTCCGTTATACGTAGCCAAAGTCAGCATCAGATGGCAGCCTAGTCCGGTCCTCCGGGGATTCTTAGCACCCTCTGCCTTCATGTCGCACTGGCCGCTGCCTTGGCCAGGTACATTCCAGCTGCCGGAGACTGAGGGCCAAGATTTAAGTTGTGGAGTCATTTTGGAGGGGTTTGGCCATAACTCACCACGCTGGCCAAGCGGGTTGGTGAGTGTGGGATAGCATTTCCTCTAATCCCGATGGTATAGTTATACCGCTATTGGCGGTCGTCAGAGCCCCTTTAGTGGGAACAGGATGTACCACGAGAAGGCGGGGTTGACATTTGTCAAGATATATATATATATATTTGATGCAAAAAGAAGAGAGATGAGGACAACTAAAGAAGATGTGACTTCCAAAGTGGAATATATAGAGCTATGCAAGACAGTACGAAAAAGTATCACTGAAGACGTAAGGAAATTAAACTGTGAACTAGTGAGGAAAGCAATTGAAAACAACCAAAGCCTAAAGATAGCAAAGGGACATCTCAGTAAGAGAAGAAAACAGATTATGGCACTGAGAAAAGAAGATGGTTCTGTAACAAGAAATAGATGCGAAATTTTGACAAGAGTGAAAGATTTCTACTCCAAATTATATGAAAGGGATGATACATGTACTCCAGACATCATGAAAGGTACCAGTACCAGAGTTCTACCAGTCCTCCCAGCAGAAGTTGCACATGCAATCAAGAACATGAAGCGGGGAAAAGCTCCAAGAGAAGATGGAATTACTGTAGACATCATACAAGAAGCAACTACGCTACAATGATCCTGCTACATAAAAAAAGGTGACATTGAGGATCTCAGGAACTACAGACCTATCGGCCTCCTATCAGTGGTTTATAAAATCTTCACTAAAGTTCTTTCACACCGCTTGAAGGTAACATCGGACATGGCTCAACCGAGAAAACAAGCTGGATTCAGGAGTGGCTACAGCACAATAGATCATATCCACGTACTGAGAGAACTAATTGAAAGAGCGAGGGAATATGAACTTAAATTGTGCATGGCTTTTATCGATTATGAAAAAGCCTTTGATTCAATGAAACCATCAGCAGTTACAATGGCTCTGAAATCCTGCGGTATTGAAGAAGCATACATCAATATTATTAATAACATCTATGAAAATGCAAGTGCAAAGATTCGGCTGTTTGAGAATACAGCACACATAAAAGTAGGAAAGGGAGTGAGACAAGGTGACACCATTACTCCGAAGCTCTTTAATGCTACATTGGAGGGTGTCTTTCAGTCGCTGAGCTGGGAAAACAAGGGGATAAAGATTAATGGAGATTATCTAACTCACCTTCGTTTTGCTGATGACATAGTCATTTTTGCAACTACCCCATCAGAGCTGCAGAGTATGATCCAGGAACTTGCTGACAAGAGTAAAGAAGTGGGATTAAAAATGAACTTTCAGAAGACAAAAGTGATGTTCAATGCTTTTTTAAGAAATGAAGATTTATTGATTGACGGAGAAAAGCTGGAGATAACAGACACGTACGTTTATCTTGGACAGCAGATATCAAGGGAGGGTCCCATTGATGAAGAAATTAATCGGCGTACAAAACTTGCCTGGAGAGCTTTTGGAAGAAACAGCATAATTTTCAAGAGCAATATGCCATTATGTCTTAAAAGAAAAGTGTTTGATCAATGCATCCTTCCAGTGCTTACGTATGGTGCAGAGACGTGGAGCTTAACTAAAAGAGACATACAAAGGCTGCAGACAACTCAAAGTAGCATGGAGAGGTGCATGCTTGGTGTAACCAGGAGAGATAAGAAGAGGAACTCGTGGAGCCGAAAAATGACAAGAGTGGAAGACATCATGATCAGAGTTAAATCCCTGAAATGGCAATGGGCTGGACATACTGCCAGAAGGACAGACCATCGATGGACTGCCGAAATTTTAGATTGGATTCCAAGGGACAGGAAAAGACCCAGAAGAAGACCACATGGGAGATGGGTGGATGAAATTCGGAAGTATGCGGGAGTTCTGTCTTGCGCAAGTCTCCTCCATGTTACTCCCGCATACTTTCGAATTTCATCCACCCATCTCCCATGTGGTCTTCTTCTGGGTCTTTTCCTGTCCCTTGGAATCCAATATATATATATACACACACACAATGTATATGCGGGAGTAACTTGGAGGAGACTGGCACATGACAGACCGTTGTGGAAAAAACTTAGGAAGACCTTCATCCAGCAGTGGAATGATAATGACTGATGTTATATACACTATATTGACGAAAGTCACCGGACACCTCTTCAAAAGCAAATGAACGGTTCCGCTGCTTTGTTAAGATGCGCGGTACAGCTGAAACCGTATAAAAACAAGCCTGCAGCTGACCGCGATCATATCGCACTGTGAGGTTGAGTGAAAAATTCGCGGCGGGAGAGAACTGACTTTGAGAAAGGAAAGATTGTTTAGTGTTACATTACTGGGTTGTCCATAAGAGAAACCGATAGTCGTTTAAACATTCCCAAGTGAACTGTTTTGGATGCACTGAATAAGTGGAAGACACATGGCGTGCCTGAAGCAGCAAAACGTATCGGCAGACCAAAGAAAATCAGAGATAGAGGACGTCGAAGCATCAGGAGAGTTTTTACAGTTAATCGACGGAGTACTGCACAAGACCTCAGTGTGCAGGTGAGTAAAAATGCTGGAACCTCGGTATGTACACGTATCATTCGCAGAGAACTTCATTCCATGGGTTACCGTGGTCGTGCGGCTGCTCATTAGCCTTTCATCTCCACTCGGAATGCTACTCGTCATTTAGCATAGTGTAAAGAACATTTATCCTGGACGTAGATCAATGGAAACGGGTTCTATGGACTGATGAATCTAGATAGACGATCCATCAGTCTGATGGCCGTGTTAGGGTATGGCGGCAGCCGGGGAACGCTATTTACCACAGTGTACTCTTCCTACGGTCAAGTTTGGAGCTGGCACTGTACTCGTGTGGGGATGTTTTTCGTGGTATGGTCCCGGCCCACTGGTTATCGTGGACAAACCTGTTAACCAGGGCGTCTACCTCGATATTCTGGACAAATATGCCCTACCAATTGTGTAGCAATACTATGGAACCGAGCCTTCTTTGTACCAGCAGAATAATGCCCGAGCCATAAAGCAAGGACTGCTACGGCGCGGTTTGAAGATAATTCTTTGTCGTGTGAACTATAATTCCTTATCGTGTGGACGATAATTCCTTATCGTGTGGACGATAATTCCTTATCGTTTGCGGTATGTGCCTTTGGTGAACTGTTTTTTTTTTTTTTTATTACTAATACTGGGAAATTGACGGACAACATTCGGCAAGCCATCAGTTACGTCACGCGATTGCCAGCTGCCACTGCCGGGACACTGACGGACCACATTAAGCTAGCCATCGTTTATAGCTCTTAAGGGCCGCTTGTGGCAACCACAGTCTGTGATGGATAACCGATGGCCATGTTCTGCCATATGACAACTGATGGGGTGCCAACTGTTGGCCAGCTGTTGTACTATCTGGTGGCAGCCAGGGCATTTTATTGACGGTTCATGTAACGGCAACATAGTGCTGGGCCAGTGCTGGCCCAGCACTATGTTGCTGGGCCAGCACTGGCCCAGCACTTTCGCATATTTTCAACTTTTCCGTTATGAAAAATTCTTCCGCCAGGAAGCGTGGAGTTGTATCATGTTTCCTTCCACATGTCTTCTCTTAACTGTTCGATTTCTTTGTCGCTGATACTTCCTCCTGCTATAAGAAATTTTCTGTGCACCATTTGTTAATTTTCGCAACGTACTTTTCAGCCGCTAGTGGGAGTAAGTAACCATTTCTATTTCTGGATGTTTTATCGATTGTAGTAATCTGATTTTTTTTTTTTCTAACCGGTTCCATTGACTAGGAATAACTTTGAAAAATTTAATTCGCGTGAGAAAAGATTCAAAAGGCGTGCGCATTCCAACTGAAAATTCGGTGTAAACTTTTTCTTTTAAATTCTTGGCAGAAGAAAAAATGTGTAAAATGCTATTGCTTAAAAGTAACATTCCGACTAGTCGGGTAAAAATTTGGAAATCGAACGCGTTTATTTTCATAAATTTGGGCCAAACCATGCCGACAAAAGAATTTCTCGAGGAACTTGAACAAGGCAAACGGGGAAGAAGAAAAAAAGTACCTTTGTTTGCCTTCTTGTGGCATTTATCACAGTTCCTCGAGAAATTCCTTTGTCGCCGCGGTTTCCGGGAGAAAATTTCTGCGTCAGGATTGGCACTTCTGTGCCTTCCAGTTGTCAAATGTAAATACCCAAACAAGGCATATTATCATTTTTAATGTTCAGTTCCTTCAAGAAATTATTTCAATCATTTATTTTCATTTAAAAAGGCCAGCCCAAATGGCATTGAAATTTGATTCTAAAGACCAGAACGCCGCACAGTGGTCTAAGCGATAGCTTCTGATCATTCGTCCGAGATGGGTCTGGGTTCGAATCCCGGTGAGGCATGGATGTTGTGTTTGTCTTACGGCACTGGTCCTCTCCCTTCCCTGGAGTCAGTGACCCCAAATTAGGGACGGGCGACTGCTTATAGCCCATTGAGGTGCTCACGGTGGTCGTTAAAGCTACAATCAAAAAAAAAAAAAAAGACCAGAACACGCAAAAAGTTAGATTATCTCCTTGGTTATTTTCACCAACCTCTTAACCAAATCATGTTCAGGGGAACCCTAAATGTGTATTTCTGTTGTAATACGGAAGGCAATTTTTTTGCGATTACAATACTTTCTTATAAGTTAGGAGAGCAAAAATGAGGGGAGAAGGAGTATGCGACAACAAAAAACTTTTTCTTTCGAGGAAGCCGGGAAGGGTGATGGGAGCCCCAAAACTGATGCTGTGTGCACCCCTGTAATTCCAATCCCTTACTGGTCCCCACCAGAATCAACCCCACTCCTCTGCTATAAGGTATATCACACCGACAACTGGAGATGTCAATGCAGCTTAAGGTATTCACGCTCGGTCAGATTAAAATCGATGAACCAGCAAAGCGGTGGCTTTGACACAGAAGCCTACTAATCCGTTATGTTTGAATTTCTGACAATATCAGTTTCGGTTTTGTTTCGAACCGCGTCAGTTCCCCCTCCCTCTCACTTTTTTCTCGCTTGAGATACCCTGGTTTAAGATAGATGTTTTGGCAATGTCAGGTATAGGGTGGTCTCAGCGCCGCCCTGATCCCCCCTTTTTACCGTGGGTGGCCTGATTTGCCGGTGGCGCCAAAAGCTGTTCCTCATCAGGTGACCTGTTGGGGTGCTATTTAACTTCCTGATGGGATACTACGAGCACCACTCCCATTTGTGCTCGCCGACATAAATCATGTGTGCGCGCTCGAGTGTGTGAGGGAGAAGAGGGGAGGGTGAGAGTGAGAGAGCTGACGGGTTGGCATAATGGTGCGGAGCCCTCCACTCTGCCCCGAATAACTCCGGCACGGGACATGTCAGGTCACCTCGCCGCCACAGGGGTCTTCGACATAAGGTCAGACGTGCCTTTTATCTTTGGCGACGTTCTTTTTATTTCTTCTGGATTTTGCTTTTTTTCATTACGAAGACTGTTTTATAGGCGTGCCGTGATGATTTACATACAAACCGCGCTGGACACCATGAGAAGTTTCTTCATTCGTGAGTATGTATAATTCGAAGAGGTCACGGAGTAACTCTTGCCTCGGAACACAGACGTACCAACTCTTTGCACAAACATATGAATGTATATACACATTACCAACATCATTCATTTATAATACACGTACTGCTAGGTGAAGGTCTCCCGAAGCCTCTTCCGCTGCTCTGACATTTCGTTTCCATAGTGTTCCAGCTAGTCGTGTACCGGAAAACTCCCCCCCCCCCACATCTTCGAGACGAATCTGTTAGCTTTCAATCACTAAAATTTTAGAGTTGCATATTATTAATTAGGTTTTATGGGAGATTTAATAATTCAAATTCTTTGGAATCTACAGGTATTTATCGTAAAACCAAATTTACTGCACCTCAATGTGTGTAACATAAATGCTCACGTTGTAATTAAAATGATTGCCCTAGTTTTATACGAATAGAAAGTACTACTAACAAATATTTTCGCCAAAGTTAATAACAACATGCAAATTTACTCTTTTAGAGAACTAAGGCCAGCGTCTTTGAAATGCCTCATATGCACACGCGCAAAGCATATAACTGTCGTGTGACCGTGTACGAAAACGCAGACGAACATACGTAAGTAAATAAGTAACAATTAAGAATTATAGCACACAAAAGGTAAACCTACTTAAATTACATACTTTTGAATATATAAAAAAAATACTTCATATAATGCCACAATCTTTTACAGTGTAAAACCTTTTGAAAAAAATGACACAGATCTTTGTTCGTCCCCACACAAATGACACCTTTCAGCTCATTATATTTTGAATGATGCGTAGTTATGCGGAAACAACTGTAATACAAAACACCTTACCATTGGTACAAAATTTCATTCACTGAAATGATATTTCTTTGACATTCTCTTGTTAATATACATATAAAATAAAGACTATTGCTATGGCTGTGAAAAGAGGCCTCAAGTCGTCTGGAATAGCTGCTTTCCTGTCTAGTTTTCATAAAGTAAAACAGTTTTAATACTTCATTCCAAGCTGCCGTAAAAAAAAAATCCTGGCTATTTCATTTACCAGCTTCATATACAGTTTCCGCAAGAAAAAATTTCAAAATATTTTACCTGAGGTTAGAGGAGCTCTTAGGTGTGAGGCCCTCCCCCTCCCCCGCTCAATGCGGGGTCTCTCAGTACGCACCTGGTTCCAGCGTGCTCTAATTTCATCTACCCACAGTTCATGCGTCAGTTTTATTCGGCTTCACACTTGCTGAATAATCGAGAAAATTCACCAATATTTGTATCTGTCCATACAAAAAATGTCATGACCGTAAAATAATACGAGAGGAAGGTATAACCGAGTTTGAAAAACTGCTGGCCACACGACAGTTTGAGAGTTGTTCTGAAAAATAAATATGGAGTTTTGCTACATTTTCCTTTACTTTGGTAATGCTGCACAAAAGTTGTGTTTCTTTTAATTCTCATTAAGAAGTTAAGACATTTTTCAGTTGGCGGAAGACCGCCACACAGAAAGACTGCTACACATGAAAACTGCCGCACATCTTTCAGAAACTTAGAAAACTGCCACACATCGGAAAACCGCCACACAGGAAAACTCACACACAGGAATACTGCCACACGCTTTTCATTAAGGGGCCGGGCACAAATTGCTATTCTTCCGAGGAACACTTTGAATGTGTGGCAGTTTTCCAAGTTTCCGAATTATGTGTGGCAGTTTCCAAAGGTGCCTAACGATGGGAAGGAGCTCTTTTGTTTGTCTGAATTTTCATGTCGGCAACTGGCCACAAAAGTTCAAGGGGGGGGGGGGGTATAAAGATTGCCGTTTCCTGGCCTATATTGAGAATTGAATTGGGAACTCCAAACAAATTTCGTAAAACGTCCTTTGTAAGCAGCCAAGCGAAAATTGCTGTGTTCAGGAAAGGACAATAAGATGGGATTTTTTTATAACGCTGCACTTTTACTTAGGCACTAAATATTTACATAACATGTCAAATTTGCCGCCCCGGTTGCGCAGTGGTCTAAGCGATGGCCTCTGATCATTCGTCCGTAAGGGTAGGGACGGGCGACTGCTTATAGCCCATTGAGTTGCTCACGGTGGTCGTTAAACCTCCAATCCCTAAAAAAAAAAAAAAACCATGTAAAATTTGTTATATTTTTCTTTTACTTAATTCATAGGCGCTACACCTCGGCCTTTTTAACAGCTTTTAATCTGCTGACTTCATATTCATAACGCTTACGTATCAAATCAAGTCAATAGCATTGCGCATTTACTTAGGCACTAAATATTAAAGTCATAGGCCACAGGCCTTTTTAACAGTTTTTATTCTACCAGTGTCATATTCACAACGTTTACACATCAGATCAAGTTAATAATATTGCGCTTTTATTTAGGCACGAAATATTTATTCACTGGCCCTAATCCTAGGCCTTGGCTTAGGCCCTTTTACCAGTTTTTATTCTGCCAATGTCATATTGACAACGTTTACACAGCGAATCATGTTAATAATATTGGAATTTACTCAGGCACGAAATATTAATTCATATGCCCTAGGCCTAGGCCATTTTAATAGTTTTTACTTTACCATTGCCATATTCACAACGTTTACACAACAAATAAATGTAATAATATTGCGCTTTTCCTTAGGCAGGAAATATTAATTCATAGGCCCTAGGCCTAGTCCTTTTTGACACTTTTTATTCTACCAATGCCATATTCACAACGTTTACACATCAAATTAAGTTAATAATATTTCGTGCCTAAGTAAAAGAGCAATATTATTACATTTTTTTGTGTGTGTGTGTAAATGTTGTGAATATGGCATTGATAGAGTAAAAACTATTAACAAGGCCTTGGCCTAGGTCCAATGAGTTAATATTTCGTGCCTAAGTAAAAGCGCAATATTATTACATTTATTTGTTGTGTAAACGTTGTGAATCTGGCATTGATAAAGTAAAAACTACGTGAAAGGCCTTGGCCTAGGGCCAATGAATTAATACTTCGTGCCTAAGTAAAAGCGCAATATTATTACATTTATTTGTTGTGCAAACGTTGTGAATGTGGCATTGATAAAGTAAAAACTACGTGAAAGGCCTAAGGCCTATGAATTTATATTTCGTGCCTAAGTAAACCCCAATATTATAAACTTGATTTGCTGTGTAAACGTTGTGAATATGGCATTGGTAGAATAAAAACTGTCAAAAAGGCCTAGGCCTAGAGCCTATGAATTAATATTTCCTGCCTAAGGAAAAGCGCAATATTATTAATTTTATTTGTTATGTAAATGTTGTCAATATGAGAATGATAAAGTAAAAACTATTAAAAAGGCCTAGGCCTGGGGCCTATGAATTAATATTTCGTGCCTAAGAAAATGCCCAATATTATTAACTTGATTTTCTCTGTAAACGTTGTGAATATGGCATTGGTAGAATAAAAACTGGTAAAAGGGCCTAAGCCAAGGCCTAGGGCCTGTGAATAAATATTTCGTGCCTAAGTAAAAGCGCAATATTATTAACTTGATTTGATGTGTAAGCGTTGTGAATATGACACTGGTAGAATAAAAACTGTTAAAAAGGCCTATGCCTGTGGCCTATGACTTTAATATTTAGTGCCTAAGTAAAAGCGCAATGCTATTGACTTGATTTGATACGTAAGCGTTATGAATATGAAGTCAGCGGATTAAAAGCTGTTAACAAGGCCGAGGTGTAGGGCCTATGAATTAATTAAGTAAAAGAAAAATATTACAAATTTGACATGTTATGTAAGTATTTAGTGCCTAAGTAAAAGTGCAGCGTTATAAAAAAATCCCATCTTATTGTACTTTCCTGAACACAGCAATTTTCGCTTGGCTGCTTACAAAGGACGTTTCTCGAAATTTGTTTGGAGTTCCTAATTCAATTCTCAATATAGGCCAGGAACAGTCTTTATACTACCCCCTTCGCCTCGAACATCTGTAGCCAGTTGCCCTAAGTTATGAACCGACATGAAAACTCAGACAAACAAAGGAGCTCCTTCCCATCGTTAGGCACCTTTGGAAACTGACACACATAATTCGGAAACTTGGAAAACTGTCACACCAGAAAACTGCCACACATTCAAAGGGTTCCTCGGAGGAATAAGCAATTTGTACCCTGCCCCTGAATGAAAAGCGTGTGGAAGTTTTCCTGTGTGGCAATCTTCCGGTGTCGCAGTTTCCCTGTGTGGCAGTTTTCTTGTGTGGCAGTTTTCCTGTGTGGCGGTTTACAGTGAACTCATTTTTCCGATGTTTTTGCCAAAAGACGAAGCGGTAAACTGGTCACATGGAAAACTAAACCCAGAAACGTTAGGGGAAGGGTGGTATAAAAATTGCGCTTTTGATTTCTTTTACGAAGCCACAAAACATTAATTATAAAGCCCTAGGTCTGTGGCTTTTTAGTTATTTGCAATCCATAGTGCTCATATTCATAAGGTACAATTTATTAGTGACGGGTACGGAGAACTGGCCACATTGCAATTTCAGTGTCATAAAATTGTTCTGAATAAACAAATTTCGTGTGGCCATATTTCCCATTAATTGAGCAACTAATGTTCACAAAACTTTTTTAATATTTCATTTTCAAGAAATTTAGACATTTCCATGATTTTCGGGCCAAAGACAAAGCGGAGAACTGGTACCCGGCGAACTAGCACTTGGAGGAGTGGTCCCCGGAGAACTGGCCACAAAAATTTTAAGGGGCCGCATAAAAATTGCGTTTTTGACAGATTCGTGTCCACGTCCCCAAAGGCTGGTTATTGTTTCGTATTTTCTTAATTGCAATATTTAACGTAATTCTTTATAAAAAAATTTCATAAACTAAAACTCAAAAGAATTTCGGGGTTTATAAACTACAGCTCCACAAATTCTCTGTGAGCATGTGCAAACGCAGGAAACTTGTCAGGGGGAAGGGGGTCTTAAAACCAAAAATATAAGGAGTTTCTGGTCCGATGGGGAAATTTTCATCGTTTACAGACACAACAACGAATTCTCTCAGTTCATTAGCTAACGCGCAGGAAGCCTGTCGGGGGTAGGATGCCGAAAATATAAAATATAGAGAATATCTGGTCCGAACGGGAGATTTCTTGCGTTTACAAACTACAGCTTTACAAATTCTTTATATTCTATATTTTTGGAGTTCAGACCCCCCCCCCCCCCCCACCGAAGACAGGCTTCCTGCGGTAGCAGATGCCCGCAGAAGTTTTGTTGAGTTGTAGTTCGTAAACGCTGAAAGTCTCCCAATCTGACCAGAAAATGGTTTCGGCAGTACTCTCCCCCCCCCCCCCGAGCGGTTTCCTGCGTTAGCACATGCCCGCAGAGAATTTGTTGTGTTTCTAAACGCCGAAAATCTCCCGACCAGTCCAGAAATTCCTTATAGGACTATTTTATGTTTTTGGTATTAAGCCCCCATCCCTGCCAACGCGCTCAAGCAATAGATTAGTAGTCGTTTTTATCTCTTGTTCTTATCAAAACTCAGGCATACGTCACGTTCATTCAACCTCAATTGTGTTGCCAAACGAATTCGCTTGAGAGAAAGATATCACGTTAAGAGTGAAGAATAACAGAATAAACTCAAGATTTACATAGGGAAAGAAACTGAAAAGGAAAGTTAATTTAGAATATACGTCACATAAGTTATGACGCATAAGGGCAACGGAATGGATCCCGCTCCTGTGTCGTGACCTTTGACCCCATTTCACCCATTTTAAATAGGGTTCGTCCCCAGGTGGTCTACCACGTACTAAAATTTCATCGAAATATAACCATTTTTACGCTAGTTATCGTGCGGACGGACAGACTGACTGACTGACAAAGCTGGCGCATTTACGCTTTTTCAACCTACGGTTGGAAAGCGTAAAAAAAGATTCACCAAGAAGTTGGCGATTATCTGAATATTACAATCCCAAGTCTTTAAGACAAAGGTTATCTTACTAAACTCAAAGAGGTTCTTAGAAATTAATGTTTTTAAAGTTATCGTGGTAGTGTACGTATTACAGACAGGTGAGAGCGAACTGACAGATTTAGTTCGAAACACGAGTTTTGCTTCGAATTTTTTAAAGTCCAGTAATCGGGTGCTCGAAGCAATATTTTCAACATACGATCAGCTGAACATCGCGGTAGAGAGATTTCGTTTTTTACGCTGAGAAAAACTATTAGATAAAATTACTTTTAGATAAAATGAATTTTCTGTGAAAGTATCTTTTTGTTCAAGTGACCGTTCGGTGAAACTATCCTCTCAACCAAGCGATTTCCTGACAAGTGACCTACGGTAAAGTGACCTTTTGATCAAATGAGCGATCCCCAAAAACTTTTGGCAGGTGGAAACAGTGGAATGCGATTTTGTGAATGAGAAAATAAAGGAATGAAAACAAAAATTAATGTTGAAGAAAGTGATGTCAGAGGAGGCACAATGTCAGTACTGAAAAGATACAAGTGACGACAACGAAATAAAGTTTTCTCCGAGAACAATCTAGAGAAGTGTCGCTAAAGAGGAAATTTGAGATTGTCAGAAGTCAGGAAAACTTGTGACAAAAGGAGAGACGAAGTTTCTAGCTATCAAGAGGGGGTAAAAAAATACACCAGCACAAAAGCAATGTTTCGACAATGGTGAGCGCAGGAAAGTGGAAAATACGGAATCGAAGAAACAACAAAGGAAAGATCCATGGAGAGAAAGGTGTTACGACAGAAATCTTAAATTGGAGGTGAGGAGGCAAAACTAAGACACAATATGAAGCAGGACGAGATGACGATAAAGTTATTGAAGTAGAGAAGAGAGAAAGGGGAGTACGATGGAATGACAGACAATTCCAACGACGTTAAGATGGGAGAAGGGACAATGGGACATGTTTACCCGTGAAAAGCAGAGTGAAGTGATGACAGCAAGATTAGTTCTTTCGGTAGTTCCTTTGGCACCGCTGGAAAACTCAACGGTAGGACAAATTATGAACATCTCAGTTAAGGAATGCCTTACAAGCACAATCAAGCTCGTTTATCATTTTTTGTTGTCAGTTTCTGCGAGTGTTGTTTGTCTTATTAGTAGAGAGCTGCCTGTCACTGTTGAACAAGAACCAGTGATGTAGTTGTAAATAAAAAAAAAAGTGCCTTAGCTGTGAACGGATTAGGAAAACACAACCCGGGAAGAATACCCTCAAATTTTTCAAAAGTTCTGTGAAATCTGGTTTGTTATTTTCATTATTTAGCATTTTTATTAAACTGCACTGCCAACTACTTTCAACTTATATTACAATTGCTTAATTTTATCAATTTCAAATAAAGTCAAGAATAGAAATTTCAAATAAAGTCTGAAATATATTTTATTTGAATTTCGCTTGTGGTTCTACGCGATTCCGCTACTAAGAATAATAGACACAGTGAACACAGACACCAATTTAGTACGACTAATACGAAGTTTTGCCTGAAATTACGAGGTGGATTTATGACATTTCTGTAATCAATAAGGAATTAGTGATCTCAGGGGATTATTTTTAATTATAGCCCATAGCCGGTGGCTGGCAGTTTAGTAGAAATGCCTTTCACTACCAAAAAGACCTCTCTTTCAGCCATGACGGTTGCTATTTTTTCTCTGTTGCTTTCTCTCCGGGCAGCGTAATCTTAACACCATTGAGTAGCCACCTGCTTTAACTTTATTTTGACTGCAGTAAAGTAGTTGTTCACATTCTCCTTTACTACAAGACAAAGGAGTTTACATTCTCTTTGCACTAGAACACTTATGATTCGAGAGACTCCCCCTACTGCATTGTTTCATCTCTGCAGTATACCTAGTCTTACCATAAATAATGTTACAAAGTATTCAATGAAATTTAAATATATTTTAATATACCCGTGATATGACGTAAGCAATAGACTTGTGAATACATGGCACCAATCACTTTTCAAAATGGCATTTTTTGCCTTCACACAGTCCTTCAGTCTCTGTGGCCACTCATCAATAGCTTTACGCAAGGTCTCCACAGGGAAAGTTGCTATTTCCCGCACCAAAGAGCGTCTGAGACTCAATACTGGGGTGTTTCTTTCTGCAGGTCATGTCCTCCAGTGTGGCTCTCAACTTGTAACCCAATGGGTTGATGTCTGGGCTGCTTGAAGGCCAAATCAGCTGGATAAATTAAGTCTGGCAAATTCTCCTGAAGCCACTCCTGGGATTAGTTTGCCTTGTAGGTAGGTGCGGAATCCTTCTGAAAGCTCCAATGCCTGCTTTGGAAGAAGGTGCGACTCACAATTTTGACCACTGGCTTCAAAACCCTGTCCTGGTAGAAACCTGTCCTGTTTTCACTCTTTTCTCACAGAAATGGAGCTCCGTGGTACCCTCGTAGGAGACTCCCCACCAAACCAAGAGGATGATGGCCACCCATGACCCTTGGAGCTTTCTCCTGAGCTTCTCGTGAGGTTGACGCATACACCCTGTCACTTTGGCGGTTGAAAGCCTCTTCAATAGTGAAGATTTTTTTTACATCAGAGAAAAGGATCTGTCTGTGGAGATTGTCTGCATAACGCTGTATAACGAAGTATATTTCTCAGTCATTTTTGGTCTACGCCGGGATTCGAACCCGAGGCCGCTTATTCCGGAACAAGTCGCTCTACCAACTGAGCTACGCAGACGTTTTATTCTGATTCCTATCTGCCTTTATGTCGTGTGCGTCCTACTGGCAGGTACGTCACATCCCCCCCCCGAAAGAGGGCCAGGGGCATGGCCCACGGGTCAGCCGTGACCATGAATCGTTGCAGGCAGCCATCCACTGTAGAACGTGCACTTGAGAACTCCCAGTCAATCTGCTGTGTGGAATGCAACCTCACACACATTTATTTTTCGAAGCGCTGGAGAAGGGATTCTCTTATTTTTCCTATCTCGCGGTGTGGAAATAACATCACACCATTGCGAGATTTTGAACGGTCGGGTCATCCGGATAGTTCGGGCGCCATTATAACGAAGTGAATTTCTCCGTCATTTTTATCCGCGCCAGGATTCGAACCCGGATCCCCTCATTCCGGAATAAGTCACTCTACCAGTTGAGCTACGCGGACATTTTATTCTGATTCCTATCTGCCTTTATGTCGTGTGCGTCCTTCTGGCAGGTACGTCACAGCTGCAGCAAACATTTCGCTTTTAGCACCCTCTGCTGCTTCAGTTGTGGGGTGAGGAAGTGCCCTGCACGCCGCCGGTAAGCTCTCACACTTCTAAATGTTCAGCTCGCGAGCCATCACCGAATCTTTTCAGACAGGATTTCGTCGAATACGGGCTTGCCCCTGCTTTCGCCAGGCGAGTAGTCCTTACGGTACACCGCACTCTTTCTGGGGGTCAGCGACTGTCCTCGTCTCAAGGAACCCTTTTATGGTCCGGTAGACAAATATTCGGCTGATTTTCAGCTTCTTCAGCATGTTGAAGATCTCTGAAGCCGATTTTCCAACTTTGTGCAAAGCTATTAAAGCAACACGATTCTCATTATCGCCCCACTCCATACGAAGTACTTCACAAAATAAGTTCTCTGTGCTGAACGCACAATGATCCACTAAGCTGCTTCATGGCTTCTAGCTGGTTGGTGACATTGCATACCGGTTGCGCGCCGTCTGTCGAACGTTTATAACAGTATTTGTGCTAAGACTGGGTAACGCTGTATTATCAATATTATTTACCAAATATTTGCATACGTGCAAAGAACGGTTGCGCAGCAAGATGCGATGTGAGTGGAAAGTTACGCATATAGAGCTCAGATGTTCTGTCGTGTTATCCGCAGGATTGGCTCTGAGGACTGGGCCAGTTGGGCTGAGATCGAAAACGGGTGTGGTACTGCACCGGGACTGGGAGAGATTGGCCGTCGCGTCGCAAGGCGGCCAGTTGAGCCCGGAGCAGAGTCGGAACCTTCCCGTAGATTTCCTCAGCTGTGCGGCGTGTCGGGCCGGGCCCCTGCCTGACGCTACACTTTCGGAGGGGAGCGACTAACAGCAGACTCAGAACTGGCATGGACTAAGGGAATCAGACTGGCGATAGGTGTTGACGCAATGCGATTTCTATCCAGTGTTCTGAATGTCAGTGAAGAAATTCTTCAAAGCGCGAGTAAACGGCGGGATTTTTTTTTTTTGATTGGAGGTTTAACGACCACCGTGAGCAACTCAATGGGCTATAAGCAGTCGCCCGTCCCTAATTTAGGGTCACTGGTTCCAGGGAAGGGAGAGAGCCAGTGTCGTAAGACAAACACAACATCCATGCCTCACCGGGATTCGAACCCGGACCCCGTTCGGACAAATGATCAGAGGCCATCGCTTAGACCACTGCGCCACCGGGGCGGCTAAACGGCGGGAGTAACTGACTCTTGGGGACAGTTGGGGAGAATCAATATCCTTTGGTGTTTTTCTTTTTCGCTGTCCGATCGTGTTTTGCTGCAGTGGGGGTGGCACTCTTGTGCGAGTCCTCCAGATGAGTTTTCGAATTTGAGTCTTGTTAAAGAGGGGTGGCATTGCGCAATACAAGACTTCTGAGTAAAGTCTCAGCCTCTGCCACTAAAGTCAACCTCCTTGTGATTTTCTCTGGTGGGTACGGGTTTCTAGCAGAACTGGCTCTGCCACTTACATTGTGACACAGTCGGCCGGCCGATGAGGCTCTGACGTCCCTTGCCCAATTAGAGTTAGCACTCCTCTTGGGCAATACACTTAGTTGCTGCAAATTCAAATACAACAGTTAATTCAACTCCTGCTGTGGTAAGGAGTTTGGCAGCTAGTGTGGAGACAGCAGAAACAGTCTGTTACTGAGCATCGTTGTGAGTTCTGCTTTAGGTCTTTCTAGTTTAAGATTGGATTAGGTGTCCATCAACAGTCAAAACACTTCAGCGAATACAATGTGAAAAAGATTACAGAATATGCCTACAAAATTCGTTCGACCAAAAATTATGAGTGCCACGGCGAAGGAAGAGGTGAATTGTATCAAAATTGGAATACAAAATATTAACCAACATTTGTCACTCCTTTTCACTGATAGTACTATAAAGATCTTGCACTAACTTTTCAGCGACAAGGAGAATCACTTGAACCTATCACTAAAGAACCCATTTCTCCGGTTTCAGAAGAGTCCGTTGAGATAGTTACTTATACACATGAATTTACTACTTTGATTCAAGATTGAAATGATAGTTTTCCAAATCCCCCAATATAAGTGAATGAAAGTTTTTGGATTCGGCATTTCGTGAATATTAACAATCCAGTAATTAAAGACAATATTTAAATCATTCGCAACGTTGTCTGCTACCGGCAAGATTGTAAAACCAAGTCTAGTCTATGTACGACAGCGGGTTCCTGGAGTTACTCCTACTTTCTCGACGTAAACAGAAAAGAGTTTAATATTCTTATATACTGTATATTAGATTGCAAATTCTCTATAAAAAGAGAAAGCTTGCAATGAACGTTATTTTATTGAAGATACCTCCTTTAGCGATGACTGAACTACAAATTTGTTAGACTTTTGGAGGCAAAAACTAACATCTGGAAATTTGTCTCACTCCAGCTGTTCTGAAAAATGTTTCCACCCTTATGTAAGAACTAAAAAACGGTATTTCGTGCTGAGTTGTAGGCTAGAAGATTTAAAAGCTGTCAAAGCACGGTAACATTTACTGGAGCCAAAGCACACCACACTTTAAATTTTCATTTAAAAAAAACCAGTCTTTATTTACAATTTAAAAAATATGGTAGGTAAAAGCTCTGGCAAGCACTTTCGCGACCACTATGGCCGATGAATGAAATCAGATTAGAACGGCACAAGGTTAAATAGTGACAGGTAGTAGCACAAGTAATACACATAAGTCATTGCCATTCACTACGAATTGCTTAAAGTTCCTTATAATCATTCAGATTATTCCTCTCGTGAGTAATGTAAAACCAGGTTTCTCCAGGCAGAGGGAATGTATACAGGCACATCCTCATTACAGCATTTTGGTCCAAATTTTATAATATATAGACTCTCGGTAAAAAGCATAGAGCGTTTATTAGAAGCAGTCTATAGTAAGTTCGCATTGTCCCAGTCAGGTTTTAAGTCTTTCAATAACAGTTTTTGACAATGTCGTGGCAGCAGATTCCCTACGGATGGCATATCTGTTCAGTCCATCGAGTACCCATGTTTCGAAATATCGAGCCCACATAGCAAAGCTCTGCCGATTGTCCATTCCTGTCTACAAGAGGGATTTTATACACTCCAAAGCGAGAAGTAGTTGGAACGAAGTCTCTTTCACGTCTAATTACTGAAAATAGGTTTTGGGTTTTAACCCCGAACCCAATAGAGTATTTTTTTTTTTTTACATGTGTTTTTCAATAACGAGAATACAGATTTCTGGTAGTCCATGCTCCCCCACAAACTTAACTGTGGGTACATTTCTAGTCAGTGTTGTTCAACAATATGAACGGAAAACTTTCACAAGTCTTTGAACACAACCAGCGGGGTATTCAATGCACATCAGCAATCTGTAATTTTTCTTAGTTCCAAATTTCGGCTATCAGAAGTTGATGAGTGTGAAAAAGCTCTGTGTACAAGGAGTCTAAGTGCTGAAAGTTTGTAGGGGGTTGGAGTAAATGAACCCATACAAGCAAAAGACGTTTCAGATATGTATCAGTAATGTTACAATCTCTCATTTTCGTTACACTTTCAGAGATATCTTGCAATTACGTTGCACCAACATATATTTTGGAACATAACTCTTTGTACATTACGGTTACGTTAAAAATAGCATTCACCGATACTACCGCTTTATAGTTTCCATTGTACATAATTGTTACCTTGATGTTACATTCCGGCGATATTTAAGATTTTTGATTTGGCAACGAGTGAATGCGCATGCACATTTTTATGCCATTTCATCGAAGCACTCTCGTAGCCGTTCCACGTGCTACTGGGATATTCTTTGGAGATACTGTCGTACTAGAGTTAGCTGGGTGTAGGAGAACTGGTCTCCGGAGAAGTGGCCACAAAAAATTTTAGGGGCAGTATAAAAATTGCATTTTTGACAGCTTCGTGTCCACGACCACCAGAGGTTGGTTATCTGAGTCCTATAAAGTTTCCATAATTTAGTCTTTTCTTAAGTGCGATTATTAATGTAATTCTTTATTAAAAAAATGTGATCTACAACTCAAAAGATTTTAGGGTTTACAAAACTACAAGTCTGCAAATTATCTGATGGCATGTGCTGACTCAGGAAAATTGTCAAGGGGGGGGGGGGTATTACCAGAAGTGTAAAATACAAAGAATTTCTGGTCCGATCGGGAGATTTCAGCATTTACAAGCTATAACTCGACACATTATCTGAGTGCATGTGCTGCCTAAGGAAACATGTCGGGGGGTTTAACACCAAAATTATAAAATATAGGGATATTCTGGTCCGATTGGGAGATTTTCAGCATTTACAACCTACAACGCAACACTCTGAGGGCATGTGCTGACTCAGGAAGCCTCTGAGGAGGGGGGGGGTTCCCATTCCATCTTTAATATAAAATATAAAACAAAGTATTTGTGGTTGTAAATGTTGAAAATCTCCCGATCGGACGAGAAATTCTTTATATTCTCAGTCTGAGGCCTTGGACTTCGGTTTCTTCAAATTCAGCTTACCAAACCATAACTCCAACCCCATGAAAATAGTCCCAAAAGTTGAAGAGATTATCAAGCACCAGAGGTCCAGGAGTTCACCAGGCACAAAACTTGTAACCTATTACAGAAGAGGCAAACTCCTTTTGACCCTACCTTAAAATACTCCAGGACCGAACTTCTTGCTCTTGCTAATGATTCCGAATTAGCTATCCTGAGTACAGATAAAACTAATGAGGTTGTGATCCTTGATCACTGATTATGTTGCAAAAATGCTTGCCGCCAATCAAGATATTCCCCATTCCATCTTTAATACAGATCCAACTGCATATACTATTACAAAACTCTCAAAATTGCGTAATTCTGGCCTTTTACCTACTTTTATTTCTCGCAACATGTTACCGCCCCCGGGATCTAGAGTTCTGGAGGCTTTTTTTTTTTTTTTTTTTTGGTTGGAGGTTTAACGACCACCGTGAGCAACTCAATGGGCTATAAAGCAGTCGCCCGTCCCTAATTTAGGGCCACTGGTTCCAGGGAAGGGAGAGAGCCAGTGTCCATGCCTGACCGGGATTCGAACCCGGACCCCTTACGGACGAATGATCAGAGGCCAGCGCCTTAGACCACTGCGCCCCCGGGGCGGCCGGAGGCTTTTGGCAACGTTAAAACCCATAAACCAGATAACCCAGTTCGGTTCCTAATTTCAAGTTATGCTAATCCAACTAGAAACCTGGAAAAATCCTTAGCTGACTTTTTGAAACCTCTTACAGTTAACTCAACTTACCCTGTTCGAAGTACGATTGAAGCTATTTCAAAATTTAAGTCATGTCAATTCCAGAAAACTCAGTTTATTCTTACTTCGTTAGATGTTGTGAATCTATTCCCCAATGTATCTCGCTCCGTTGTTTATACTCTAATTGAAAAGATCTTTTACACTCAAAATTCTTATTCTGCTGCTGAAATTGATACAACCCTACAAGCTTTGAAACTTGTTGAAGACCGGTGTTTCTTCAGATTTCAAGAGACTATCTACAAACAGAATGAGGGAGCACCTATAGGTTCCCCTTTGTCCCCCGTACTTGCTGAAATCTTACTTCAAGATCTAGAAATTACCTAAACTCTTGTTCCGTGCAACTTTCGTTATATCAGAAATGTTGATGAAGTCTTTCTGGTTTGGGCTCATCTTGTACCCGAATTATTTAATTTGGCTTCGAATTTATCTATCATTCCGAGTATAAAGTTTACTGTTGAGATTGAGGAATCTGAGTCACTTCCTTATCTTGACGTTTTGGTTTCCCACACTTCTGACCACTCACATTTCGGTTTATCGAAAACCAACCTCAACTCCGGTTATTATTCCCTTCAATTCGTTTACTCCAACCCCCTACAAACTTTCAGCACTTAGACTCCTTATACACAGAGCTTTTTCACACTCATCGACTTCTGATATCCGAAATTTGGAACCAAGAAAAATTACTGAGATTGCTGATGTGCATGGATACCCCGCTGGTTGTGTTCAAAGACTTGTTCAACAATATGAACGGAAAACAACTTTCACAACACTGACGAGAAATGTACCCACAATTAAGTTTGTGGGGAGCATGGACTACCAGAAACCTGTGGTCTCTTTATTGAAAAACATGTAAAATATACTATTGGGTTCGGGGTTAAAACCCAAAACCTATTTTCAGTAATTAGACGTGATAGAGACGTCGTTCCAACTACTTCTCGCTTTGGGGTGTATAAAATCCCTCTTGTGCACAGGAATGGACAATCGGTAGATCTTTGCTATGTGGGCTTGACCTTTTGAAACATAGGTAATCGCTGAACTGAACAGATATGCCATCCGTAGGGAATCTGCAGCATCGTCAAAAACTGTTATTGAAAGACTTAAAAACCTGACTGGGACAGTATGAACTTACTATCGACTGCTTCTAATAAACACTATGCTTTTTACCGAGAGTCTATATATTATAAAATTTGGACCAAAATGCTGTAATGAGGACGTGCCCGTACACATTCCCTCTGCCTGGAGAAACCTGGTTTTACATTACTCACGGGAGGAATAATCTGAATGATTATAAGGAACTTTAAACAATTCGTAGTGAATGGCAATGACTTGTGTTCATTTACATAATGTGTATTACTTGTGCTCCTATCATTCACTATTTAACCTTGTGCCGTTCTAATCTGATTTCACTCATCGGCCCGATGATGCCGCCGTAGTGGTCGCGAAAGTGCTCGCCAGAGCTTTTATCTACCATATTTTTTAAATTGTAAATAAAGACTTTTTTAAAATGAAAATTTAAAGAGTGTGGTCTGTACTTTGGCTCCAGTAAATGTTACCGTGCTTTGACAGCATTTAAATCTTCTTGCCTACAACTCAGCACGAAATACCTTTTTAGTTCTTACATAAGGGTGGAAACATTTTTCAGAACAGCTGGAGTGAAACAAATTTCCAGATGTCAGTTTTTGCCTCCAAAAGTGGAACAAATTTGTAATTAAATCATCGCTAACGGAGGTATCTTCAATAAAATAACGTTCATTGCAAGCTTTGTTTTTATAGAGAATCTGAAATCTAATATATATATATAAGAATATTAAACTCTAGGAAGATCTTAGTCTCCCTATTACTTCTTTTGAGATCGTTCAATGACATTAATTCCAGTTCTTCGGGTCCAGATGAAAGGACTCCTGTGGAAGTCTTAAAAGATTCCGATCAGCGTAAAATTAAAATTGTTCAATCTCTGGAACATAATTTCATGGTGCCCCGTAGAGTTGTTAAATAGTAGAGCAATTTTTCTTCCCAAAAAGGTGACAGCGTCTCTGAACCAGCTGAGACTAAGGTGATTTCCATTTCTTTAGTGTTGCTAGATTCTCGTTAACATATTACAAAACATCTTATCAATGAACTGATTGCAAATCTGATTTAGAAGATGTGACGGCATTTTTTTCGAATATTCGAGCCTTGCGATCTTGTTTTCGACGTTTACAAAAGTTACTGTTGAGATTGCTGGTTTCTGCTTTGCTTTGGTTTTATTAGTCACTTTTGTTGAATTGCTGCCTGTTATTCGTGAATGATAAGCTATTAATTTTGCAACTTTTGTTATTACTGCGAAATCACATTAATCAACTGGTATTACATGCTTTGTAAAGCTTTGTTGTTTTATTTTATATTACTGATAGGGCTTCATCTGCATTATAGTATCTATCCTAACTACTGCTAGTGCATTTCACTGCCAACTATTTCACGATTGACCCAGTTCCTCTCAAAAATTATTTTCTTTGATGTGCTGTCCCCGGTGTTCATATCGACTAGTGATTTCTACTAATTTTTCGTATTTTGTTTTCTTGCTAATAACTGAATGCAGTGTGGATTTTACTCATTACAAAATTTCAATCACCTATTAATGAATTGTACACCTAACAGCCTAAAATTAATACATATTAATGCTAGATCACTCATTAACAAAAATTACCTTACTGGAATCACTAATTCAACAAACAAATTTAAATCTCGATATAATTAGCATTTCTGAGACTTGGTTTCCTTCACATTATAACTCATTGCAAATTACTAACTATAAAAGTTTCCATTTGAATAGAACTTACTCAATTGGTGGAGAAGTTGCAATTATTGTAAAAGATATTTATAATGATTTTCCAATTATTCCACAATCTCGAATCAAAATGCAGAAATTCTAACTATCCATAACCAATTTTATATAATTATTGTCTGCTATAGGCCACCCAACTCAGATCTTGCAGCTTTCCTATCATTACTTACGGAATTATTTAACTACTCTAACCTATCAAAGAAAATATTTCTTATGGGAGATATGAATGTTGACTTTCTACAAAACACAACAATCATTCTTTTCAGCTTCTACAATCACTTAATGCTTCTGGACACAAAAACATTTCAGTCCCAACTCGTATAACCCCTACCTCAGAGACATTGATTGACCTCTCCATCACAAATGTATTAACTGAGACTATCATTTCGGGGGCTTTACAGTATGATATCAGTGGTCACCTTCCTATATTTACCCTCTTAAACAACTAACTACTACACCTGTAGACGGCTACACCACCAGGCAAGTTAATAATATAAATATGGAAAGTTTTCGAACTCATTTAGAAAATATTAACTGGAGTAGTGTCTTGATTCATTGTTCTGCTAACAAAAATTATGAGTCGTTCATCACAATTAACACAACTCTACAATAAATCCTTTCCAAAAACTATAAGACAAAATAAACTAAAAACAAAATTTTGTAAGCCATGGAACACCAATGCTTTATTAAAAAGAATAAATAAAAAAATAACACGTCTTTGCGAAATTTATCAAAAGTAAACTACCCCAGGACTTTCGTAATTTTAAGAATTTTCGTAACTGAATAGCGATATCAGACAACTAAGTGTAATTACTATCTCAACATTTTTTCACATAACTCTTCAAAACTAAGATGGAAACCATTTAAATTTACTAATGGGTAAAAAATAAATTCTAACGGCTCCTCAATACTCAACAGATTGCAATAACTTTCAGCTTACAAACATACAAGATATTGCAAACGCGTTGATGAACATTTTACTCTATTTTCACAAACATTGAAAAATAGTTAACTACTCCAAAAATTCCATTCACTGATTACCTAGGAAGTACACACAGGGCTAATAATTTTCATCTTACCAATATTACCGAAACAGAACTATTGGAAGAATTTAACAATATAAATTCCAGGTCAGGCCCTGGATGTGATCTTCAGCCATTCATTATTAAAAATTATGCTAATCTAATTCTCGATCCTCTATTGTTTATTTTTAATGGCATATTCCAAACTGGTGAATTTCCAGATCTACTTGAAATTTCAAAAATTATTCCAAAATACAAATCCGGATCGATAAATGATGCAAATAACTACCGCCCTATAGCCAATTTATCTATTTTTGCTAAAATTTTGGAGAGATTAATTTACAATAGATTAATCTCGTACATTTATAAACTAAAAGTCATCCATCCAAATCAACATGGTTCCAATCTGAAAAGTCAACAGAATCAGCCTTACTATACCTACAACAAACTGTCTTAACATAATTTTGAACACAACTTTTATACCATTGCATTATTTTTAGACCTATCCAAAACTTTTGATACCATAAATCATAATATTCTACTTCATAAGTTACACACGATAGGAATTAGGAACATTGAACATTCTCTTTTTAAAAATTATTTACCAAATAGACAATACACACTTAATTAACCAACATCAATCCATGCTTCAACTTATACCAACTGATGTCCCACAGGGTTCAATCTTGGGATCGTTGCTTTTCACTAACTATATATTAACGATATCTTTGTTTCAATAAGTGACTTCGACCTACTAATCTATGCCGATGATATAACCATTCTTACCTCATTCAATTCAATGACAGACACTACTATGAATATTAATACTCAAATTAATAATATCTCAAATTGGCTAAACCCCAGTGAATTACTAATAAATACTACCAAAACAAAATCTGTAATTTTCTCAAAACAAAATACCTCACTACCTACTTCTATCACATTATCTATTAATGGTACTAATATTGAAGTGGTTAACTCTTTACTTTATTTGGGGATTACCTTACATAGGGGACCTTAAATGGAACCATCATGTTGACTCTTTTTCACAAACTGTCTAAAAATATTGGAGTTATTAGCCTGATATTAACAAACCTTACCTACAAAACATTTATTTATATAATACCATGTTCCAGACTCATTAATTATGCTATCTTATCATGGGGACAGACAACTAAATATAATTTCAAAAAACTTCAAATTCTTCAAAACAAATATATAAGATTAATTGACTTAAAATTTTATAGAATATTATATTTATTTGGGAAAACAAACTTGTAGTATTATGTAGTGTTAGTTGTGAATTTCTAACGATTAGCCAATTATATTACTACAATATTGGAAAAATTATGTACAAGCTCATTAAGAATAATTTACATTCCGATATTATATATATTACACCCCACATGCACACGCATTACACACGCACTAAATCACATATTAGGCCTATTCTTCCGAAAACGGAAGCCATGAAGCAAAGTTTAAACTACATTGGCCCACATTATTGAAACTCATTACCCACGTAGCTAACTTCCTTAAATAACTTTAACCTTTTCAAAAAATAATAAAAAAACTTTATAATGAATTGCGGCACCTCCACTTGGTGATCACAGTGGATGGGAACTATAACATAATGACTTATATCGAGATGTGATTATTTTTTCTTCTGTTCGATTATTTTGGTTGTTTGATTCCCCTAATGATACCTTTATTGTTTATAATTTAAAACTACTGCCCTTAATGTAAAACTGATCTAGGGAGCATGGAACCTTGTCGGGCCTGGCTGGCCTTTTCCCCCTGCGCTTCCTGGCTGGGCATCGTTTCAACTGATTTATCTGCAATACTGTTCTTTTGTTTTTTGCTCAGCAAAATAAATGAATTGAAAAGTCTTATGTCATTTATGTTTATCTACTTTAAGAAAGCCTTCGATTCCAAAGACATCCTGTAATTTTGGATTGCCTTCGGGATTTTGGTTCTCCGAAACGGTTTATTGACTATTGCCAGTACTGGGACATCACTGGATCGAAGATTATGCAATTTAAAGGCTGTGTATCTCCTCCATTATTGCCTTGTCGCGGTATCAGACGGGGGTCTATTTCCGTTGCTTTTTAACTTTGTCTTTGATATTGTTTTTCAGGATTTATTTTTCTTGGATTGAAGGTTTAACTACCACCGTGAGCAACTCAATGGGCTATAAACAGTTGCCTGTCCTTAATTTAGGGCCACTAGTTCCACCTCACCGTATATATGCTTATAAACTACTGTTTGTGAAAATTGCAACATCATGAAGGAATGATTGTAATCACATGAAACTTACATAATATGCAGAGCAGGGTAGGACATGCAAATGATTAGAAGTGCAGAAACATTGCGCATGTCTGGGCCCGGCAGCGCCCTTTGTACAGTCGAGTGAGGGGTATAAACAGAGAGCTGTTTAGGATACACGCCAGTAGTGCATCGCGGACAGCGAGTTGAAGAAGGGTCTCCAGGATTCAATAATGCCTCAGCAACGACAAAGAGCGCAAAATCACCATACGACAGAATTTGAACGGGGACGAATGATTGGTCTGGGCATAACAGTGGAGCACGGCAACAGTGTGGAATTGTCAGCCTCCACAGTTCGACGCAGTCTGCTGCACAGAGGACTGGTTGCACACATCCCTTTGCGGCGGATTCCTTTGACCCTGAACCATCGACGCCTCAGGCTGAAATGGTGCTTTCAATACAGACAATGGCGTGCTGATTGGCAACTTGTGCTTTCCGACGAGTCCCGATTCCACCTGGACTACCACGATGGAAGCATACGTATTAGACGGTATTGTGGTGAGCGCCTTCTTCCAGGATGCATTGTCGATGGTCATACGGCCCGAACGTTAAATTTAATTGTGTGGTGTGCCATTGGGTACCATTCACGATCTCTGCTGCTACGATCTGAGGGCAATCTGAACATCGACCGCTACATCAGGGAAGTTGTACAAGCAGAAATCTTACCCTTCCTTCAGAGCATTCCTATATTCCAGCAGGACAATGCCCGACCACACGTTTCCAGGAATGTTAAAGCCCTCTTCGCAGCACAGCCGATACCGTTAGTCTTTGGCCTGCACGTTCGCCAGACATGTCGCCTATTTAACATATCTGGGATATGGTCACTCTGCAACTGGCCCATCAAAGTCCTCCAGCGGTGAGTACCAATGGTCTGTGGACACTGATACATGCTGCCTGGCAAGCAATTAGCCAGGACACCATCCAACGCCTTTTAGATTCAATGCCACGCCATTTAGAAGCTCTTATTGCAGCTTGCGGAAGCTTCACAAAATACTGTTTTTTTTGCAGGTAAAAAATTATATTCTGAAAATTAAATAACTTTTGTACAGTCGCATCAGTAATGTGTGGTATAAATTTCCTTCGAATAGCATGGTTCCTTCTTGGTGTTGCAATTTTCACTAACAGTAATGTATCAATGATGTAGCTTATTTGTAAGCGAATAAAGTATATAAATAGTTAGCGCCCTGTTGCGTTATACATGTGTATACGACTACTTACAATGCTTTGCTACTGTGTTAGCACCCTCGTATACCGAACACATTCCTTTTTCCGAATTTGTATGCTTTGGCCCGCGATTTTTTTCCTTCAGTCGTAGGGTCTATGCCTCCCGGACTACAGCGCAGATAATCTCTTGAGTCTGTCATGCCTCTCTGCAGGGGAGGGGCGTAACAAATGGCATTCAATGCAATTGTTTGTTTTATCTTTCTTTTCTTTGTCAGCCTAGTTTTGTGATGGGTGGAATGTGCTTAGATATGGGTACTCTTTCCCTTTTCTGTTTTTTTAGTTTTCCTCTCTACGCGCTTCCAGCGATGCTTCCACCATGGAAGTTCTTGGCGTTTGAGAATTGTCGTCCACGTTAGGTAAGTTATTTTTACCTTTTATGTTGAGTACGTGTGTTTGTACGAGCGGGTGTGTGGCACCGTGATGATAGTGTATTGGCTGACCCATGTTATGGGTTACAGCGGAACAATATGCAGCCTTGTACTACAGCAGTTCACTAACTGAACGGTCTGGGGGTCGTAACTGCGTGTGGTACTGAACCGGAACTAGGAGACTGGCCGTCGCAAGGCGGCCCGGTTAAGCCCGGACCAGCGTCGGGAACATCCGTGGATTACCTCAACTGCGCGGTGTACTGGGCCCACTGCGACAGTTTAGGAGGGGGGAACTTACAGCAGACTCAGAACTGGCGGATAAGGGAATCCAACTGTCTAATTAAAGCAAAGCATTGCGATGGCCGGCGATTGGTGTTGACGCAATGTGATTTGTGCCCAGTGCTCTCAATGTCAGTGAAAAAATTCATCCAAGCACGGGTAAACTGCGGGGGTAACTATGCCTCTATTGGAGAAGTATAGCCTGATTTAAATAAAAAAAACACCAATCGCCGGCCATCGCAATGCTTTGCTTTAATTAGACAGTTGGATTCCCTTATCCGCCAATTCTTTCAGAACTCTGTACGAAAAAACTCCAGCACATGACCTGATGGATTCACATCAAAAGATGTGAACTTAATACCAATGAGGATCAAGCTAAAGTTATTCATCTTATGGTTACATCTTTCTTGGTGTCCGGAGGAGTACGTTCATTCGAAGAAGTTATTTCTCCCAAAGGGTGAAAATATAATTGATCCTTCGTCCTGTATACCAATAACTATATCATCTGTTTTTATCAGTCACTACCATAAAATAATTGCTAACAGATTACAGGGACTTATACCCATTACGGGCAACCAGACAGGTTTTCGCAAAGGCGATGGCATCTTTGCGAATATTACATCATTACATAGCTGTTTCCGACGCTTGCAACATCTTAATCCTGTGTCAATGCTATTTGTTGATTTTCGCAAAAGCATTTGATTCTGTAAATCACAATGCCATCTACGACTGTATCATCCTTAGGTGCTCCATCATTTATTGAGTATTGTCGCCATTGTTACATTAATGGAACTACACTACTACAATTTAAGGGCTGTACATCTCTAATTATAAGACCAGTACGTGAAATAAGACAGGGAGATCCATTATCGCCTTTGTTATTCAACATCGTTTTGGACTACGTGTTACAAAATACAATGTATCACGGTTACGAATATCAGAACAGATTCGTACCGTACTTGGCCTACGCCGACGATATTGTTCTGCTAGCGAAAACATCTGAAGATCTGCAGAGATTGGTAAACCTTTTCCAGGGTAGATTGGCGTGGGCAGGTCTGAAGGTCAACCCGGAAAAATAATTTGTTATTAATTGGAAGAAATACGGAAAACGAAAACGACTACTGCTGGAAACAACATCTATCAGAATTTCCAGGCACTTGATTCAACCACTACCTGTTGATGACGAGTTCAGATATTTGGGGGAAACTTCAATCGGAATGGTTTATGTTCTTTTAAATGGGAGAGGCTTCGGTATTCCTTGGAGCAACTAAGATTGTCTGCTGTGGTTTTAACGGAGATGTTCTATCTTCTGCGAGCACGTTTGATTCCATCGTATCTACACGAGTTGGTCACTGCAAATTTACGTGTGGGAGTGTTACGGAAGTTGCATAAACTTATCAGACTTTTCGTGCGAAAGGTATTGCATCTCCCAAAAGATATTTCAACTGCAGCCTTTTACGCTTCCATACAGGACGGTGGGCTTTGTTTATTGTCATTAAGATCAACGATTCCTTCACTGAGACTGAAGCGTTTACGACGGCCAATGGAGGCTTTTCCGTCATTAATTCTTCCTGATGAGATTCAGCTGGAATTTAACATCTGATGGCTTCCTATGTGATTCGAAGAACACGATTCTGCAACAACAACGCTGAAAATACCATGCTTCGGTCGACGGATTGGGATTGAAACAAAAATCTACCAGCCCACTTCAACATCAATGGATTATAAATGGTGCTCCTCAACTATCAGAATCGTCTTACATTGGTGCACTACATGTCCCTTTAAACGCACTGAAGTGCAGGGCCCAATGTTCCAGGGATAGACCATCATACCCTCGTACGTGCCGTAAGGGTTGTGGAAGGCCGGAAACCTTAAATCATATCCTACAAAATTGTTATGCTTCACATCGCGTGAGGATCCAGCGTCATAACAATGCAGTGACATCACTTGTTAACATCTTTAAGAGGAAGGGGTATCCTGTTTGGCATGAACAACGCCTGGTCACTCCTGGAATATTTCGACCTGATATCTTCACGAAACCAACCGACTCAATCATATATTGTGGTTGTGCAGGTGGGTTAACGATCACTATGACCTAAACATAGCGCACAATAATAAGACCACTAAATATTCTACTACTGACATTGCTAACTCGGTGAGGACATTGACGAACTGTAGGTCCCCCAACTGTAACGACATTAACTGTTTCTTGGAGAAGAGTTCTCACGAAACTCCTATACATCGTTGACACTGATGCATATTTTCTCCATCTCAGTCTTTATGAGGGTGACACTTCATATTGAAACGCTTATGAATCCCCAACAGTCTTTCAGGATCTGATGACGTCTGTGTAATACAGCTGATGGACATAGTTCGAAAGTTTCATGAATCAGTCAAAATACGCCTGTATGAATGATTATTGTATTTACTCGCATGTATTGGGATTGATTTCTTTGTATAATTTCATAACTAAATTAACTTTTGATTTGTGTTAACTAAGTGTTATACCTATTGATAATATTTTGTAGATTTGGATCTCAGTTCACGTCAGTTTGTATGCTTGCTTTTAAGCTTTTGTGAAAGCGAAATAAAATGTTTCATAGTTACTCCAGCCGTTTACCGTGCTTGGATGAATTTTTCCACGGCGGGAGTAACTATGACTCTCTGAGAGGTGTGTCTGAGTTAAATAATACGATTTCAAAGACTTGGTCTTTGAAATCTTATTATTCACTATCTGGACATCAATTGCTGTAATAGGAGAGTCAATTACTGACTCACCTATTACAGTAATTGATGTCCAGATAGTGAATGATACCTCCGACTTTGACAGGGAGCACCGGATGAAGGTCTCTGTACAGGATATTGAACTAATGAGAAAGGTTCAGGGCTCCGGTCCATTGCCCCCCCCCGCACCACGTCAATTTAGAGGCTGCACATTACCATCAATTAAGCCAGTACGTGGAATAAGACAGGGTGATCCACTCTCTCCCTTATAATTCAATATTGTCTTGGATTATGTACTACAGAATACCCTGGATCATGGATATGACTATCACAGCAGATTTGTACCATACCTTGCTTACGTCGACGATATCGTTCTACTTGCTAAAACATCTGCAGAGTTTCAAAGAATGGTAAACTTGTTCCAGGGAAGACTCATGGGCTGGACTACGGATCAACCCAGATAAATCATTTAAGTTGGAAGAAATATGGAAAAAGGAAGCAATTGTTATTAGAAACTACGTCTTCTATTAGAATTTCCGGCCATTTAATTACGCCACTTTCAGTGAATGACGAATTTAAATATTTGGGGGCCAATTTCAATCGCAATGGCCTGTGTTCATTCAAGTGGGAAAGGCTGCGGAACTCACTGGAACAACTTAGAACATCTCCGCTAAAACCACAGCAAAAGATCTACCTACTTACAACATACCTGATTCCATCTTTCATGCATGAATTGGTAACCTCAAATCTACGTGTGGGAGTATTACACAAATTAGATAGGTTTATTCGACTCTTTGCGCGTAAAGTTTTACATCTCCCAAGGGATCTAGCTACTGCGGCTTTTTATGCTTCAGTACAAGACGGCGGACTAGGTATATTATCTTTAAGATCATCAATCCCTTCGCTGAGACTCAAGCGCCTATGTAAGCTACGAGAGTCCTTTCCATCGTTAATTTTACCTGATGAGATCCAGTTAGAGCTACAGCGATTGCGGCAATAAATCAAGTTCTCCTGTAAGTTTCATGTATCCATCTGGTATACTCACGCATCCTGCGTGTCGACTATGTCTGTGACGCTGCAGATACTCAGCGCAATGCTACTTAATTTAAATTGAAATGTTTAAACAGTTATTTGTTCATGTGTTTACCCCTGCGTGGGCACTGTGTGTAACATTTTGAAATAATAAAGTACTTTCATGTATAGTTACTTCCGCCAATTAATATTAATTGGCAAGATCCCCTGCTCTACCTTTTATCGAAGAATAGTCATCTCCATTACGTCAACCGTCATCAAGAGGTGAATGTGCAGTGGGTAAAGGCGCGATGGACGGAAGAAGAGGTTGATATAATTGCGCCCGAGGAGGCTCGCTCGAAATGCTCAGGTGTTGTGGCCGTGAACTAAGATTTACTAAATGTGCTTCCTGCAAGATCCGTGGTCTAAGCGATGGCCTCTGATCATTCGTCCGAACGGGGTCCGGGTTCGAATCCCGGTGAGGCATGGATGTTGTGTTTGTCTTACGGCACTGGCTCTCTCCCTTCCTTGGAACCAGTGACCCTAAATTAGGGACGGGCGACTGCTTATAGCCCATTGAGTTGCTCACGGTGGTCGTTAAATCTCCAATCAATCAAGATCATTGGAAGCAATTAAGGGGAAGAGACTACAGGCATTCTATAGGAGACGGGTTGAATATTTCTTCACACTGATGCGGCTGATGGAGGAGGAGTTCGACCGGTCGGGTGGGGGTGGATTTCCTTCCTCCTGACCGGGAGGAAAGACAGTCCGATTGCCGATACCGCTGATCCGGATTTGAGAGATAAGATTATTTCTGCATTGGCGGATCTGCCACGCGCGTCGGGGGATCCCATTGAGGACCTCCTCGACGAGGTGGTAGAGATAAATCGTGAAAGAAATACGGGATTACACCATATAATACAAATTTCGAAGATTACAATCCGGTGTTAAACACCGCTGAGGTTGGGGTGGTGGAGGCTGTGCTCAAAAGAGTTTTGAACCTGCTTTTTCCAAATGCGAAATTGAAGAGACCCACATCTTATTTGGAAAGTCAGTCTGTACATCCAGAGGACGAAGACATTAAGATGTCAAGGAAAAGAGCCGCAGACAAGAATATGCCAAGGCGCAAAAATTGTTCACGTCTAACAGGAAAAAGTTGATTGAACAGCTGTTTTTGTAAGAATTCAATCTCTTCTTTTCTTACTGCTAGTGAAATCTTTGGATACTGTAATGCATTAATGACAGAGAAAGTTGTAGATGAACGGATATCAACTGGCATTTGGAATGATTCAATAAACAAGAAGTCAATCATTTGGAATTTGTTAAATCCTATCACTCTGGATGAGGTTGTGAAGGGTTTATCACGAGAGGAGCTCCGCGCCGGGTCCCGATGTGGTGACTGAGGTAATTTCGATTAGTAAAGCTCAGCGTTCGAGCAAAGCTCTAACTGCTTATATTTGGGTTGGTTTCCTGAGGACTAGAGTGGGAGCCGTACAGTCCTCCTTCCCAAGAAGCAGGAGGCAAACTTGTCTGAAGAATTGAGGCACTTGTCTATTTCTTCGGTGCTCTTTGGGGGTTGGAGGGGTACCACAAGATTTGGGCGTCTAGGTTTGCCTCGTTATTGAAAGTTTCAGCTGAGCAACATGGCTTTCTTCCTGAAGATAGGTGTGCTGTTGCTACTACAGCACTGGACCTTTCTACTCAGGCCTCGGTACAAGACTCCAAAGCCCTTCTTTGCATCAGTGGATGTTCAAAAAGCTTTCGATCGGGTCTTCTCACTCAGCCATTCCCGAGGGTGCAAGGATTGCTAGGGTCCCCTCTGCCCCTCGTTGACTATCTAGAGTTGACCTATAATGGAAAGAGCAGGACATGGATTTAAGACCAACCAAGGGGAGTAAGACAGGGAGATTCCCTGTCACCACTATTATTCAACCTAGTTATGAATACAATGTACGAGAATTTACCAGAATATCTGGGGATAAAGGAGTTTGCTAACGGCAGAATTGCATATTCTTACGACCTGGCTATAACTGCAGGGTCTCAGGTCGGATTACAAAAACATCTGTTGGTTGCCGAATTCTTGAAGTCGTGTGGTTTGAGAGTGAATATTTCAAAGTCTTTTACATGTTCATTAGAGATTGTTGCTCGTTCAGACACGGTGAGGGCGAGCGAAAATGAAGTTTCAAGTGGATGAATGTACCCTCTCTGCAGTGAAACCGATGGACACCTTTGACTATTTAGGGGTGGAATTTGATCCTTTGGGCAGGGCAAGGGTGGTTGTATCTGGAGCGATAAAAAATCAGGTGGAGAAACTGAAAAAGGCACCCTTGAAGCCTCAGCAGAAATTGGAAATATTAAGATAAAGTGTGCTGCCATCCTTTTACCATCAACTAGCACTGGCTTTTCCAATTACTGGATATTTAACAAAAATCCATCGATTTGTTAGAACGATTATACGAGGCTGGCTGCATTTACCATCAGATTGTCCAGTAGCCTATTTTTATTCTTCGATCAAGGATGGCGGCCTTGGTGTTCCATTGCTGCGATGGTTTATCCCGGTTTGAAGAGCACGGAGGCTCGAGAAGTTGAAATTTCTTCCTGCTTTTGCTGCTCGTCAGTTATAAATATTGTTGAATGTTGAGCTTCTACGATGCCAAAGATTCCTGATCTGGAGGTCGCAAGGTGTGAGTGACCATCTTTTCACATCTGGTCATGTCCGGAACCATTGGAGAACGGAGTTGTGTCGGTGGGTGTGTAGAAAGTACTTCAATGGAATGCTTGGCAGTCTCGCCCATCCCTCCTGTCCGGCTCTGACTTTGTTGCCGCAAACAAGATTCGGATTAACGCTATGCCCACTCGTTCAAGGACCGCAAGAGGTAGAAGACTGAAGGAGAGAATGTCGTGCAGGCTGTGTAGCAGTGGATACTTTGCACCACGTACTCCAAGTTTGCTACAGGACACACGCCCAAAGAATTAAAAAACATGCCATTGTGAAATATCTGCACAGATCGTTCTTGCAAAAGACTTTATTCCAAAATGGAGCAGACCTTCAGACTTCCGAGTGGAAATGTGAGAAGTCCAGACTTTATCATCAGAAGATCGGATAAACCTCCAGTGATCCTAGATGTCCAGGTGGTTGGTGACTTTGCCGACCTGGATCGGGAACACAGGAGGAAGGTATCCTACACTACTCACATGATCTTGAACTGCAGTTGCAGATGTATTGCCTCCAGTCACCACGTCCGTTACATTTAACAGCCGTGGTGTACTGAGTAAGGCATCTTTCCAAGAACTCAAGTCCCTGGGCCTTGTGAGTACTAGTGACCTTCCAATTGTCTTTCAGGGTCTTGGTCGGTGGGGTCATCATCTGGAAAATTTGGAACAGGACATGTTCGAGTCGACGGAGAGCTGAATTGGAAGAAACACCCGATTGTAATTTAAGAGACTGCCGCTTCCTCTGTCCAATGTTTTGAATGTTAACACTGCACATGTTAGCAGTGCAATGCTCTTTTTTCTATTATAACATCAATCAATAACCCCTGTTGAATTGCTCCTGCGTGAGCGTATTGTAACAGAAAATTTATATTTAATAAAGAGTTTAAATAACTGACTTAACACAGTTGTGAGTCATTAAGATCGACTATGACTCTGAATCGTCGATCTTAATGACAATAAAACTGTTAAGTCATTAAGACTGAAGCGTTTACGAAGGTTAATGGAGTCTTTTCAGTCATTAATCCTTGCTGATGAGATACACAGCTGGAATTGAGGCTATTACAGCAATACTGTACATCTGATGGCATCCTATGTGATTCGAAGAACAAGATCCTGCAACAACATCGCAGAAAACTTCATGCTTCAATGCTTCAGTCGATGGATTGGGATTAAAAACAAACTGTCAGCCCTCTTCAACATCAATGGATTGGAAATGGTGCTCCTTAACTATCAGGATCGGCTTACATTGGTGCAATACATGTTCGTTTCAACGCACTGAAGTGCAGGGCTCGATGCTCAAGGGGTAGACCATCCTACCCACGTACGTGTCGTAAGGGTTGTGGAAGGCCGGAAACCCTAAATCGTATTCTACAAAATTGTTATGCTACACATCGAGTAAGGATCCAGGGTCATAACAATGCAGTGACATCACTTGTTAACATCTTTAAGAGGAAGGGGTATCCTGTTTGGCATGAACAACGCCTGGTTACTCGTTCTGGAATATTTCGAAATGATATCTTCACAAAACCTTCTGACTCTCAATCATATATTGTGGATGTGCAGGTGGTTAACGATCAGTATGACCTAAACATAGCGCACAACAATAAAGCCACCAAATACTCTACTGCTGACATTGCCAACGAAGTGACGACATTAACGAACTGTAGATCCCCAATCGTAACGGCATTAACTGTTTCTTGGAGAGGAGTTCTCACGAAACTCTTCCACCATCACTGACACTGATGCATATTTTCTCCATCTCGGGCACCATAATACCTTCAAGTTGGAACTGAAGAACAGATTCTCTGCTTTAGAAGGCCTAACATCGGAAGAAGTGGATATTTCTGAAATTAACAGAAAAGTAACCAAAGCTCTTACGGAAACAGCAACAAAATTAGCTGGGTCTAAGAACAAGTTGCATGTGAACAAATTATCAGGAAAAACCAAAATGTTGATGCAAAAAAGAAGAGAGATGAGGACAACTAAAGAAGATGTGACTTCCAAAGTGGAATATATAGAGCTATGCAAGACAGTACGAAAAAGTATCACTGAAGACGTAAGGAAATTCAACTGTGAAATAGTAAGGAAAGCAATTGAAAACAACCAAAGCCTAAAGATAGCAAAGGGACATCTCAGTAAGGGAAGAAAACAGATTATGGCACTGAGAAAAGAAGATGGTTCTGTAACAAGAAATAGAGGCGACATTTTGACAAGAGTTAAAGATTTCTACTCCAAATTATATAAAAGGGATGATACATGTACTCCAAACATCGTGAAAGGTACCAGTACCAGAGTTCTTCCAGTCCTCCCAGCAGAAGTTGCACATGCAATCAAGAACATGAAGCGGGGAAAAGCTCCAGGAGAAGATGGAATTACTGTAGACATCATACAAGAAGTAAGTGGAGATATCGAAACAGTACTCGCCCAAATTTTCACTTGATGTCTTAATGAAGGGAAGATTCCTGAGGATTGGAACAACGCTACAATGATCCTGCTACATAAAAAAGGTGACATTGAGGATCTCAGGAACTACAGACCTATCAGCCTCCTATCAGTGGTTTATAAAATCTTCACTAAAGTTCTTTCACACCGCTTGAAGGTAACACTGGACATGGCTCAACCGAGAGAACAAGCTGGATTCAGGAGTGGCTACAGCACAATAGATCATATCCACGTACTGAGAGAACTAATTGAAAGAGCGAGGGAATATGAATTTCCATTGTGCATGGCTTTTATCGATTATGAAAAAGCCTTTGATTCGGTGAAACCATCAGCAGTTACAATGGCTCTGTAATCCTGCGGTATTGAAGATGCATACATTAATATTATTAATAACATCTATGAAAATGCAAGTGCAAAGATTCGGCTGTTTGAAAATACAACTCACATAAAAATTAGAAAAGGAGTGAGACAAGGTGACACCATATCTCCGAAGCTCTTTAAATGCTACATTGGAGGGTGTCTTTCAGTCGCTGAGCTGGGAAAACAAGGGGATAAAGATTAATGGAGATTATTTAACCCACCTTCGTTTTGCTGATGATGTAGTCATTTTTGCAACTACCCCATCAGAGCTGCAGAGTATGATACAGGAACTTGCTGACAAGAGTAAAGAAGTGGGATTAAAAATGAACTTTCAGAAGACAAAAGTGATGTTCAGTGCTTTTTCAAGAAATGAAGATTTATCAATTGATTGAGAAAAGCTGGAGATAACAGACACGTACGTTTATCTTGGACAGCAGATATCAAGGGAGGGTCACATTGATGAAGAAATTAATCGGCGTACAAAACTTGCCTGGAGAGATTTTGGAAGAAACAGCATAATTGTCAAGAGCAATATGCCATTATGTCTTAAAAGAAAAGTGTTTGATCAATGCATCCTTCCAGTGCTTACGTATGGTGCAGAGACGTGGACCTTAACTAAAAGAGACATACAAAGGCTGCAGACAACTCAAAGCAGCATGGAGAGGTGCATGCTTGGTGTAACCAGGAGAGATAAGAAGAGGAACTCGTGGATCAATAAAATGACAAGAGTGGAAGACATCGTGATCAGAGTTAAATCCCTGAAATGGCAATGGGCTGGACATACTGCCAGAAGGACAGATCATCGATGGACAGCCGAAATTTTAGATTGGATTCCAAGGGACAGGAAAAGACCCAGAAGAAGACCACATGGGAGATGGGTGGACGAAATTCGAAAGTATGCAGGAGTGACATGGAGGAGACTGGCACAAGACAGACCTTTGTGGAGGAAACTTGGGGAGACCTTCGTCCAGCAGTGGATTGATAATGGTTGACAATGATGATGATGATGACTGGCATCTTCAGTTACTGGATTTCTGACAAAATTAGATTGCTTTGTCAGAACTACAGGACGTGAGTGGCTGCACTTAACACCAGACATCCCTGTAGCCTACTTTTATACTGCAATAAAGGATGGTGGCTTGAGTATTCCTTCTCTGCGGTGGTTTGTTCGAGTTTGGAGGGCACGGAAACTAGAGAGGCTCAAGTTCTTACCAGGATTTACTGTTCAGTTTCAGAGACTTTTGGATGTGGAGTTGAGATGTCAAAGAGACTTGATATGGAAATCACAGGGGGTAAATGATTACCTGTCAACATCAGGCAAAGTGTGGAGTCCTTGGAAAAGTCTGAGTTATGCCGGCGGGTGGATGGTGGGGGTTGCGAGAGTAGTAAAGTGCCTCAATGCAATACATGGCAGTCCCGTCCATCTCTCCTGTCTGGCTCAGATTTTGTTGCTTATGAAATCTGAATCAATGCTATGCCCACTCGATCCAGAACTGTGAGGGGACGAAGGCTGAAGGAGAGGCAGTTGAGACATTACATCATATTCTTCAAGTCTGCCAGAGAACACGTGCTTCGAGAGTGAAGAGACAAGATGCTGTCGTCAATTACCTGTTCCGATCGTATGTGGAAAGGACTTTACTGTAAGAGGGAACAGACCTTCATGCTACCTGGTAGGAATGTAAGACCAGAAAAACCACCTGTGATTTTGGACGTACAAATTGTTGGTGACTTCGTTGACCTGGACCACAGGAGGAAGGTAGCCTACTACTCACAGAATCCTGATCTGCACTTGCAGGTTCAGGAGCACTGCCTCCAGTCACCAAGTCTAACAGTCTTGGTGCACTGAACAAGGAGTCTTTTCTAGAACTTTAGTCCCTGGGCCTCGTGAGTACTGGAGACCTTTCGATCCTGTCCTCCAGCGTCTTGGTCGGTGTGGTCATCACTTGGAAGATTTGGAATAAGACCTGCTCATCTCGATGTAAAAATTGAATTTGAAAGTAAGACTTGTGTTAATGTGAGAGACTTGCTTCCGTAATTCTCCAATGTTTATTGTTAACACTGCACAATAGCAGTGCAATGCTCTTTTGTAATTGTAACATCAACCAATAACCCTGATTTGGTTGGCTCCTACGAAAGCGCAATGTAACAAATTTTGATATTTAATGAAGAGTTTGGATGTATAGTTACTCCCGCCAATTAATATTAATTGGCAAGATCCCCTGCTCTGCCTCTTATCGAAGAACCGACATCTTCAGACGAGACTCTGGAGAGGACGTAGAGGATGCTATGTTGCAGCCATCGGAGCATGTCTTGAATTATTGGAGGAAGGATAGTTTTCAGTATTTGAATAGTTTGATGATTGCTAATGAATCACAGCTAGAAAGAGATTTGGATGTGGTGATTCAGCTGATTGAAACCTCTAAAGTTGTGGCAGCCAAAAATGGAATTAAAAGAATTTTAAAACAATTGTTTTCTAAATCACTGCTGCAAAAACCAGTACCAAATGTGATTAATAAAAGGCATGTATCTGAATATGGAATCAGGTGAGACGTATTCAAGAAGGAAAATTAGGAGTCAGGAATACGCCAGGGTTCAAAAGATGTGTAGTAAGGATGCAAAGAGTTGCTGACCAACTTTTTCAGAATACATCTCTTTCTGAGGATTTAACAACTGGTTAAGTACATGCTTATTAGGGGGGTGTTTGTGCGTGGCTTCTTTGGTTATAAAGAACTTCATGGTATTTTCTCTTGTGATGGGGATGTGATGGAAAAGATGGAATTGTTGGGGCCAATTACTATTCAAGAGGCAGAGAAAGGAGTTCCTTGTGGTGGTTATGCTCCCGGCCCTGATGGGGTGGCGGTGTGTGATCTCCGGTCGGTTATGCCCAGAATTCGAGCTAAGCTCTATAACTGCTTATTGTTGGGATGTTTTCCGGAGGATTTGGAGTGGGAGCCGTACGATCCTTCTCCCCAGAAAGCAGGGTGCCAACCTTCCTGAACAATTGAGGCCACTTTCTATTTCTTCGGTGCTCCTTAAGGGGTACCATACAATTCTGGCATCTAGGTTGGCATCGGGAATCCAAATTTCTTCTGAGCAACATGGCTTTGCTTCCGAAGGTTGGTGTGCAGTAGCAATTATTGCGCTGGACTATCGCATCAAGGCCTCAGTCCAGGGCTCCAAACCCTTCTTTGCATCTTTAGATGTTCAAAAAGCCTTCGACCGGGTTTCGCACTCAGCTATTCCTGAGGGTGCCCCACAACCACTTTTGGAATATTTTCGTGATCAGTTCTGTAGTCAGTGGACATACATTGATTTCCGACTGACTCTGGATGATGTAGTTCCTGGGAGTGGTGTGAGACAGGGAGATCCTGTTTCGCCAATATTCAATTTCGTTATGGATTCAATGATCCGATCTATCCCTGATTATTTGGGTTCCAGGAGCTACTTTTTCGACAAGCATATGCTGATTTCATAATTGAGTTCGGTTCCGGGTTTGTTTTTGTTTTTTAATTGGAGGTTTAACGCCCGTCCCTAATTTAGGGTCACTGGTTTCAGGGAAAGGAGAGAGCCAGTGCCGTAAGACAAACACAACATCCATGCCTCACCGGGATTCGAACCCGGACCCCTTTCGGACGAATGATCAGAGTCCATCGGTTAGACCACTGCGAGACCGGGGCGGCAGGTTCCGGGTTTACAGGAGCACTTAAGATTGGTTGAAACATTTCTGTTTTAGTGTGGTTTACAGATTAATACTGCTAAGTCTTTGACTATATCCTTGGAGACGGTTGGTGGTCGTGATACCGTCCGTATCAGTAAAGATAGACTCCTTTCCTTCTGGGATCTGTGCCAATTCAGACTGTCCGGATGAAACCTTTCAATATCTTGGTGTTGCAATGGGTGGATCTGGTGTAGAATTCAGCAGGACAGACTTCAGGGAGTTTCAGCGGAGATGGTCTCCGATTCAGGGTGCACCGCTGAAACCGCAGCAAAAGCCAATATTGTTGCGTACATATTGTACGCCTGGTTTCTATCGTCTGACACTATCAAAAGTGTCGGGCGCATTATTAAATAAGTTTGACAGAGCTGTTCGTGCTTTTATTAGGACTCCACATCTTCCTGCAAATTGTCGGACATTTCACTGATCTGTAGATGGAAGTGGTCTGAAACAACAATCCACTTCATTGTAACATCTTTTATAGGTAATGGCTCACGTCAATTACCGGGGAGAGACTACACCTCGTCTCTTGATGTTCGATTGAATGTCTTTAAGTGCCGGTCCTGCTGCCGACCTGCCTATCCTCATACATTTAGGAAGGGATGTGGGGTCCCAGAAACGCTTAATCACATTCTGCAGTCTGATTACGCCACGCATCGCTTCCGGATACAGCAGCATGACATCGTGGCGTCTATTGCACAGATCCTGAGAAGGAAAGGTTATCCGACATGACAGGAGAACAGACTTGTGACACCAGCGGGTGTAACCTTATCTTTAGCAGACCAAGTGGGCGTCGATCATACATCCTCGAAGTACAAGTCGTCAATGACCAATTTGACTTTAACCTTGCTCATCAACAAAAAGTGTAAGTACTAGACTTCTGACATTTTAGACTGTGCTCGGCGCTTTACTGACTAAGACTCGTATTGTAACATCCTTTAATGTGTCATGGCGTGGTGTCATATCCAGGAAATCTTATTTCTCGCTGGTGCAATTAAATCTCCTGTCAAAATCTGATTTGCTTGGAGTTGGGATTAGTGTTCTCGAAGATGGAGGTGGATACACAGACGCTTCGACACTGATGACTGTATATAACGGCTGATGGACAGAGGGCCATGTGAATCCACTGCATTTGCACGTGTATGGATATTTGTGTTAGTTTAATTGAGATAACACATTACAATATCAAAACCAAGTTAATATTGTTCACTATGAATATTCTGTGCCGCCCCGGTGGCGAAGTGGTCTAAGCGATAGCTTCTGATCATTCATCCGAATAGGGTCCGGTTTGAATCCCGTGAGGTATGCATGTTGCGTTTGTCTTACGGCACTGGCTCTTCATCCTTCATTGGAAGGAGTGGCCCTAAATTAGGGACACTCACTTGGCTTGCTAAGATAAGGTAGCCCATTGAGTTGCTCACGGTGGTAGTTAAACCTCCAATCAAGAAAAATACATTCTGTACTTTCTAATTGTATTAATATTGTTGTGGCAGTGTCATTTTGATCTCAGTTGTGTCTACATGTTCAGTGTACATTTAAGTTTTGAGTAAAGCTAATAAAGATGTTTAATATTAATTTGGCTGGTAAAAATCAAATCTGTAACTTAGTCTCTTAAGACTTTAAAGGATAACCTGAATTTTCTTTTTTTTAAATAAAACTGCTACTATATGGAGTTATTTTCGAAGTTAGTCGGTCATCCCCCCCCCCCCCCCAATGTTAAAATGGACGTAGACCTGTGAAAATTGGTGCCATGCTTTGTACAGGCGAGTCACATTATTTTGACTACCTACTTTTGACGTCAGCAGCGCGTAGCCAATGAAAGAAGCCACTTGTGAGATGGCTTGGAGGGTATATGAGGTGTGCTGTAGGAGATCTGAAAACAAATCACTCGTTGCTCTCCTGGATAAAAGGAGTTGGAAAAGTTGCGGACGAATTGTTGATAAGAATTACTTTCAGTAGAAGAGTTTGCCGTCATTAGTGCTTCTTTAACTGCGAGTTTGTTTGTTTTTTTCTCAGTTATTTGACTTCAACTACAAAGTTATATTTTCGTTTTCCGGATTCAGGCCAACCGAGGCTCAGTGCCTCCGGCATGGCGAACTTGCTAAACAAACCTGAGACCAAAGTCTCGCACAATGGGAAATATCCCAATGTGAACATTTTAAAGACGTTGGTTCAAAACCTCGACCAACCTGAACAGTTGCGCGCTGTCCAGCGCCTCAACAACGGACTTTTCACTGAGGTTTCAAATTGCTGCACAAACGTTGCAGTATTTTGAGAACCCCTTGAGTGTCTACAAAGACATTGAGGTGGATATTACACCGGTTGATGACTGCATTCGAACCGTCCATGTGGAACTTGTGCCAATTGGCATACCAAGTGAGAAAATCTCAGCGACACTAGCAGGATATGGGGAGATAGTCACACGCTCAAATGCCTAGAGAGCATGTGTAAACAGGCACCAGAATTGTACGGCTGAGAATGACCAGGACGGTCCCGAACTTCCTTTAAGTTAGCCGTTGGAAAGCTATGGTGCAATATGCTGGCATGACAAGAACATGCCCACGATGTGGTAAAGCTGGCCACATTGCACGTCCCGAGCTTACCCAACTGCGATACGTTGGGGCATTTAGAAATATCTTGTGATCAAGCCTGCTCAAAGTGCGGTGCCGATACCTACAGCTAATCCAAGTGCACCCAGCCATCCTTCGCGGATGTTGTGACCATTTCTTCATCTACTCCCCTTGTTTCAACTGAAGAGTATCAAGCATTACCTTCTATCTCTGCTATCGTTGCTCATTCAGTTGTCCCCATGGATACACAAACCGTTGTTTCTCTGGACTTACCTGGTGACATACGTATTGATACAGTTGGCTCGAATGTTGTTCCACCTGTTTCAGTGGACTTGATTGAAAATCACCAATTGGATCCTTTAGCCCCAACAGATTCCTCTCTAGAGCATGATCATGAGGCATTTTCTCCAATTCTGAGTGACCAAGAACTAACCCCAGAGGAGCTTACCGCTGAGGGTACAAATATGGCTCTTGATACGCTATCTGCGGGGGTCACCTCTAAGTCTCCTGTTGAGTGTCTTACACGGACGATGCGAGTCCGGAGGTCCATGGGCTTCCACCACCTGCCACCCAAGTCGAACCGGCAACGAGTGTTACTATTCCAGAGGACGTTCCTTCGGACGATGAATTTCTGTTAGTCGATTCAGTTGATAATGTTGCATTCCCCTCTCCAGTTGGAACTGTTTCCATTCATTCAACCTCCGGGGACACAGTCTTACCTATTGTGCATTCAAGCAGGCCGCTGGGACGTATTCAAGATACCACCTACGTTGCGTCTCATGCCAGGGAGTCTAGATCTGCCGAACGATCCTGTCATCCCCAGCAGTCCTTACCGTCTGAGGGACAGCTCCACAGCAGTCGATCGGCCAGCGTGCGTCCTTGTCGTTGCGACCGATCTCCCGTCCACCTGGAGGAGGAAGAAACTCCACCACATCACCGCCAACGAAGATGCCGACGGGATATTCACCGTCTCACCTCGGGAGGCTGGCGTAGTCATTTTTAAGTGCCGGTCCCACGTTCAAAAAAGGGTGGGTTAAATTGAATCTACCTCTTTTCACCTTATTGACCTTTTTTATAGTGTGTACTTTGTGTTTTAATTTTATTCTTTACATTCAAGGACTTCGGTCCCGGTCAGTAAGGCGTTGGCTCATAGGCTGGATTACGACCCAGGATATTGATATCCTGTGTGTCCAGGAAACCTTTTTTCACAGTATTCGGCATGCTTTGAATTTTTGCCATTTCACAAATGGCCTGTGCTGGTTTAGTTTTTCTCCGACTGGTCTGCGGGGCGTCGGAATTATTGTCAACTCTACCTTAAAAGGGGGAAAAACTGAAATTTCAGTAAGATTAAAGTCGCGTAGCTACTGTCAGATTCGCCCTCGCTGAATTTAAAATTCGCGTTATTTCAGTCTATGCGCCAACGGTACCCGCCAAAAGGGGTATATTCCTTAGGAGTCTTCCTTATTTTTTTGGGGTGGTGGAGACTTTAATATTGGGTGATTTAACCTTGTTTCGGAGCAGGTTCTTGATAAACAGGGGGTACCTGGCAAAAGGACTTCCCGAGCTGTCTCCGGATTCATTTCAGGGGCGGGGATGGTGGACGCCTGCGTTCCACTCATCCTAGGGTCTTCGACTGGACTTTGATAGATCGGTTCCGATCCGCCTGGACAGGATTCTTGTGGAGGGTCCTGAGAATTGTGACTCTTTCGAGCATTGTGATGTTGGTCGTGTTTCTCCGTGTGAGTGACTACACGGAGAAACACGACCAACATCACAATGCCGTTACTGGCGAGATCGTTCTAACAGGGGCCCGGGCACGAATTCAGGGCCCGTGGAGGATGAATCTGAATCTTCTCGAAGATTCGATCCTTCAGGACCTTGAGGGGTTGCTTCGGTGCGAAATTCAGTCAGACTCATTACAATGGTGAGTGATGGGAGGGGGTCAAACTTAAAGTGAAGTCCTATTTAAAACTACAGGGAAAACGTCTGGCTCGTAGGCGGCTTTTAGAACGAACTCGCCTTGTGCGTATGCCGTATGCATGCAAAGCCGGGCAGCAAATGGGTGCGCAGAATGCCGTTATAATTGCGAACTTCAAGCTCAGTTGACTGGTTTACATTGTGAATCTGGGCAAAGATGCACACAGGACTATCTCAATGAATTTAGAAAACGAGATTTCACTAGCCAGCTTTTTTGCGAAATCTAGAAGAGAAAATTTCACAGGCCATTCCTGGCTTACAACATGGTCATTCCAATCAAATTCCAAATTTGGCTTTTTCACATTTCCGAGACCTGTTTGCATCTGATTACGTGCAGCAGTCGTCCGTCGACTCTTGGGTCGCTGATGCGATCCAACTCGACGCCGCGGCTTCTGAACAAATATCGGTCCCTGTTCGTGCTTTCGAGGTAAGGCAAGCCATCGCCGGCCTAAGCGATGGTCGTAGTCCGGGTACTGACTGTATCCGTACTGAGTTTTACAAACGTTTTGTTGATTTGCTTGCCGAACCTCTGATGTTTTTAACCATGTACTATCAACTGGGCAGTTAACCACGACAATGCGTAATGGTCAAATCGTTTTAGTTAACAAGCGGCATGATGGTCTCGGTCGTAATTTGGGAGAGCGGAGACCCATCACTCTTCTCAACTACGATTACAAGAATTTTGGCTAAAGTCCTTGCTAATAGATTAAGGTTGTTTCTGGCCTAGTAGCCGCGTGCCAGGTTTCTAGAATCCCGGGAAGAGTTTTTCAAAATTTAGTCCTCGTGGGTTATGGTATTCACTACGTCGACCGCAAGAGGTTGAAGTGTTGTATCCTTTTTTGGATCAGAGATAAAGCCTTTGACAGGGTTTTTCACAAGTACCTTGTGACACTGTTAGGCTTTTAACTTTAGCTCAGATTTTGTTTACATGGTAAAGGTCTTGTATTACTAATATCTTGAGTTTTGTCCGAGTCAACGGACAGCTTTCCCGTTCGGAGAGGGGTCAGACAGGGCTGCCCGTCGTCTGCTGCATTGTTCGTACTAAGTATTTAAATTCTACTCGGGAAGATTCAATCTGCATCGAATATTTCTGGAATTCCTGTTCCAAGTGCGAGCTCTAAAACTGACGAACTCAAATATGTTGCTTACGCAGATGACGTTCTCTTCCTTCGAGACTAACTATCCTTTAGAATTTTCTTCAGCGTTTATGCGAACAATGCAGGCGCTGCGTTAAATGTGGATAAGACTAAAGCCTTGTGTTTTGGGGATTGGTTGCCTGACTTTTTGCAGTTTGTAGGCTCAACCGATGATCCCATAATGATCCTTGGTGTTTATTTTTATAAAAAGAGGTTCACCGCAAGACGTGACATTCTGTTCAACAGAAGCTCATGTCGAAATTTGCTAGGTGGGAGGGTTGCCAAATTTCTTTGTTTAATAGGGCTGAATTGGTTAACAGTTTCTTGGTTTCGAAAATTGCTTTTTGCGGTACCCTGCAACCCCTGAAGTACAGGGTCTTTTTCGACTCTAAAATCTATTTTATTTCGGTTTGTTTGGGGAACTAGAGCTGTTCTTTCTAGGGATTGTCTGGTTCAACCAGTCCATCAGGGGGACTGGGAGTTAGGCAAGTTTTTGCGTGGTGTCTCGCGTTGATGGTTTCTAACAGGACCTACATACTGACTATTTCCATTCTAGCTTTAACTTCGCGTGCATGTTATTTTATTTCTTATAATCTCAGGTTATTTCCATTTGCTTGTTATTTCCATTTATTTAGGGTACAGAGCTCAGAGGTCCGGTGGACCTGATGGCACTACAATTTGTGGGGCTAGGTTGTTGGCTAGCCATAATATAAGGTATTCTTGGCATCGGGAAGATGTCATTGATAATATTTTCTTGCCTTCCTTTGCTCCTCGCATTCAGCAGAGGTTTCCCGCCTTGCATATGAACTGGAGGGTCGCATTGGCCAATATCGCGTTTGCAGGTGTGGAAAGTCCTGTGAGAGACCTGTAGTGGCGCTTGGCTCATGGGGTGATTTTCAGCCGCGATTCCCTTTTTCGATAGAGAGTCGTCGACTCTGCAAGTTGTCACCACTGCGGAGAGCCTGAAACATTCCACAGGTTCGTGGAATGTGCTTTTGTGCGCAAAGTTTGACAAATTATTTCTAAGTGGATTTGTGTTAACGTTTGCAATTTTAAAGTTATATTTAAGCACCAGCTACCTGTTTCAGGTCAGCGTGCTTATGGTCTCAGCGATTCTTGCTACCACTTGAACGGTTTTACACGATACTGCTGTATCTGACCACGTTAAGCTCTATGCGAATAGGCCTAATATGGTTGCTCTTTTAGTTAAGATCAGACTGCGCAGAAGAGTGATCGCAGACTTTCACTGGTCGGAAGAAGTTTTTCGTGTTCGATGGCTTTGTTGGAATAGACTGGTTTCCCTTCGAAATAATGCAATAAGCTTTAGATTTTAATCTTTGTTCTGTGTATGTCGCATGAAAACCGACCGCTGCTCCCAATGCCATGTTTGTTTACTAAGTTTTGATTCAGTGTTTGCATCCTGATTTACTTTTAAATGCTTTGCTACTGTGTTAGAACCCTCATGTGTTGTATACTATGCCTTTTTCTGAATTTGTATATACTTTGGCGCGCGATTTTGTTCTATCAGTTGTCTATAGCAGGTTTTGTACCTCTCGGACGACAGCGCAGATCACCTTTTGCGTCTTTGTCATGCCTCTCGGGTGGGAAGGGGTGTGACAAATGACATTTCATGCAGTTTATTTCCTCTTTTCCTATCATCCTTACTTCATTTTTTTTTTGATGGGTTGGTGGTGCTTAGATATGGGTCCTCTTTCCTCTCTAAGCACTTCTACCCTGATCCGAGTGATTCTTCTTCTCTGGAAGTTTTTTCATTAGAGTTTTTGTAGTCCACGTTTGGTAAGTAAGGAGAGTGGTTTTTTTTACCTTCCTTCTGTTGTGTATGTGTGTGAATGCGAGCGTGTGCGGCGTCGCGATGATGATAGTGCATTGGCTGACCCATATTATGGGTTACAACGGAAGAGTGTGCAGCCGTGTGCTGTACACAGCAGTTCACACTAACTGAGCGATTTATCAGATTTGCAAGGGATTATATTCGGCTTTCGGGCCAAGGGTGGCAATATTTCTAAAACAGCACAGTTTGTGAACTGTTCGCGTGGCGCTGTGGCTAAAGTGTATCACGATTGGAGAAATGGCACCATTGCGAATAAGCGACGTGAAAACTGCGGAGCACTAAGTGCCATTGATGTGAGAGGTGAACGTTGGCTTCGAAGATGCGTGAGGGCCGATAGACACGCTGCAATGAAGCAACTCACTGGCCGAATGAACCAGAGGGTTACAAGAAATGGATATTAGCTGGTGGTCACAATGTGACTCGACCGTGCATGACGATTCTGTACAAGACCAAGGATTTTTAGGAGGGTAGGGTGAATTCACCTCCCCCTCCTAGGTTTCTAAGAGCGGAAACAGTGTTCAAGGGAAGTTAATTGCTCTCAATTTCCACACTTCATGTATTGAGTGGCAGACTACTTGTGGGTATGCCCTTCCCTCAGAAATTTGATGAAGTCTAACAGATCTGAGGTGCACGGGTTGGGAGGAACTGCCCCCAACTTCCGTAATTTTATAGAGGGAACATCCCGGACAAACTGACCTACTCCAGCGGTTTAGAATATAAAATTGCGGAAGTTGGGCCCAGGGCTCTCAACCAAAGCACTTCTGATTCCTGTTACAGACTTCAAATTTCAAAGGGAAGGACAGTCTGTCACTCAACACAAAGCATGGAAATTGGGAGCAAATAACTTACCTTTAACACATTGTCTCTGCTCTTAGAAACACCTGTGGGGTGAATCCCCCCCAACCCTACTGAACATTCGTGGTAGTGTACAGATAAAGCATGGTACCAATGTTTACAGCTCTACATCCATTTTAACGTTTTTTGGGGAGAAGCCTTCCTATTGCCACGCCCCGGTTGTGCGGTGGTTGCGGAATACTTAATAGTCTAACTAGATAAACAGAGAGGTTACGTCCCCCTAAATTTAAGGAACCCAATCTCAAAGTTTACGGACGTCGTGTTGTGTTTCATATAGGTTCGTTACGAGGTATTCGTAAAAACCCATATGCCGCAAATTATGAATTAGAAAATATACACAGCCTAGAAAAGTTTGCTACATCAGGTTAAGTAATTAACATGTTTATTATAGGAAAAGTATGTTGAATTAAGCAATTACAGCCTTCAGGTGGAGGCCAAATAAAAGTTACGTTAAATTAAAGATAAAATTAGCCATGCTGACTGATCCATTGCTGCGTAAGCCTGTTACACCCCTGCGCTTAAATTTAAAATAAATCCCTCAATCTACGAGGAGGCATAGCGACCTTGCATATGTTTATATACGGATGACATTGGAACTGGAGAAGAAAACTTCTTACCTTAAGCCTGTTGGGCGGGTGCGCATCGGAATCCCTCACGTAACAGTAGGGATCTTCGGAGTCTAAGAACTTTGCTTCATTCTTTCACTCTCTTCTTTGGATATCTATGGCTATGCCTATCCCTGACTACTTTATAAAGTTACACCATATACTTATATATCTCCATATCTGCCTCCGTCGCAGCATCTGTATTCGTATAAGTCTTAGTATCAGCCTCCGTATAAGTATTGTTACGACTTTTTAGGTACTGAAATGAATTCGATTAGCAGGTTTGGCAATAGGCGGGAACAGTATTAATTATGGGGTGAAAATTAACAGCTAGTGGTTTCCCGCATTGCAAAAGAGAACACAGATAAGAGCCCTTTTTCTTGGAAGGGAGAAATCCTAGCCTGGTGTGGGGAACACGATGCGTTGCCCCCTTAGTGCGTGTCGGTCAAGTCGGATAGCCATTAAAGTGTCAACAGATCAGGAAACTTATGGCGTTTGCTACTCCGAACCACATATTCCGAATGCAGAGGCATGTATTTCATACCACTTCACCGCACTAAATGCTTTGAGGCTGACAAGAGAGTTTAAACAGACCCCTAAGAAGGAGAACAAGGAATTTGTTGACGATGTAAACAAGCGAAAAAGGATGGTCTGGTTCCGAACCGTGAAGGGACTGGACTCGGAGACAGCAGGACCAGCGGAGATCCCCCGGCGCGATACTTTTACGGGGAAAGAAAAGCTTCTGTCCGAAGATGCCGGCCAGCTATGCAAAGAGCGGCCGAGCGGTTGATATTACCGCGAGGAAATAGGCGAGATATGACGATACCTCTTTTCCTGGTGCTAGATTGCATGTGAGAGAAAGTCAGCATCCCGGAGATCACACGATGTGATGGAATTACAGCACCGAATGACGGAGATGCCGACCGGTGATGTATGCGAGAATCACCTTTGGAGAGACGAACGGATCCTTCTACACGTCAGCGGCTTCGTTCCGCCACGACATTGGTGTGCATAAATGCGTCCATGATTTCATGCAGGTGAATGCAGTGCACGAGAGAAAGTGGGAGATGGGGTTCGACTCCCCTCTCCATTGGTTATAGTGCCCGCTCTGAAATGGGCGTGTCATCACACAGGTGCGCTTCGAATATAAATACATCAAACATGGATACCTGAGGAAACAGCATATCTGTAAGTACAGAACTTATGTATGCATACCAGTTGTAATTAGATTGGCTCCGGTCAGCCAATAGACTCTCGTCGGCTGAGAACTGTTTTTAAAGCCGGACTGTATAGGCCAACAAATAATCATTGACTTTAATGATAAATTCAGCCTCAGAGCTATCCCGAAAGGGGCGAGTCTACTTGACGTCCCTCCTTCACAATCCTCTGTACATAGACGCCTTCATCATTATCCTCATATTTTGTTGTTAATTGATTAAATGTCTGTTGTCTCGTGCCAGTCCTGAAGTTGCATGACTAATTAATCAGTGTCAGAATTTCTTGGTTTTAATTGGCTAAATTGCAGGATAAATTCTTTTCACCAGTACATAAGATTTCGGCGATAAAAAGAGCTCACAAATATTTATTCTAAATTCTAATGTCTACCTCCGGGTCGTCAGCCATTGCCTGACATCTAAATTCTTAAAGCTTATTTTTATTCGATAATCCGGCGACCCGGGGAGTAGCAACAGTATCTTAATCCCTTGCTTAAGGTTTTTCGTATATATCTGAGTCCCTTTAATTTCCCACGTGGTAGGGGCGTGCCCTCAGTCCTCTAGGAGTTTTCCGCCTGGGGCCTGGATTGGTAAGCTGAGTTGACCAGTGCTTGACTTTAGTGGTTATTGGTTGGCCCCTGAGCCACTCAGCTACCCTTTAGCGACAGCTGGAGTATTAAGCAGGTGATGTTTCCGCACTTTAAATGGGGGCCGCGGGTGGCCATGGACAACGTTCGTGACTGCCGGGGAAATCACCTCAGGTTCGATCCTGGGCAGGCACGAACGCTCGATCCACTAAATATCCGCCGTGCGTCGGATGGGCACGTTAAGCCGTCGGACCCCGGGTACTGACCCCTGGTAATAAATAAGGGAGTCTTCCTCCCCCTTTCTACTTCGCTTCCGTGTCACTTTCCTATCGGGCACTCTAGCCCAAATCTCTTAGTTTCCTATTTCTAAGGGTTGTTTAAGACCTGGGGTCAGACACTCCTTTCCTAAAATCTTCTACATATGATCATTTTAAATGGGACATATTTTCTTGGCCTGGTGAATAGCGAAAGATTGCCGGGGCTTCCATCTGACAGAGTTACGACTTCCTTGCGACACCGCAGTGTACTTTAAGACTTCTGTTTGTGCCTACTTCAAGAGGAAATGGTAAAACGTAAACTTGCCTATTCATCTGACTGAGGTTCGGACTTTGTATGTGAAATTCTGAAATACCGGGCTGTTTTTGTCCTACCAGCAACGCTAGCACTGGGGCCATTTCATATATTTCGTGAATGCCGTGCTTTTCCCAAGAGTGAAAAGAAATGCCTTGGTCATTCCCACAGGTGTCCGAGGGAACCGCCTTGACCACCTGGGAAACCGCCTTGACAAATACTTATACGGAGGCTGATATGCTCCAATGGGGAAAAGGGGGGTTATGAGGCAGAAAGGGAGCAAAGGAAAAATAATTTAAATTAAATAAAAAAATTAAGTAAATTACACCTGGTCTTTGTAATTAATTAAACCGCAAAACAATGTGGCCCGAAATACGAAGTAGTTCCGCAGCAAAACTGCCACAGCTCTCTAACCTACCGGACGCTTTAGGAGAAACATCACGGATACACTGACCGACTCTAATGATCCAGAATATAAAATTATGGACGTTGGAGGGCAGCGCCCTCCAACCCAAGTACCACGAATCCTTCTTACAGACGTCACTAAATTTCTGAGGGAAGGGCATACCCTCAAGTAGAGTATAACAGTAAACACGAAAAATGCGGATAGATCACTTTCGTTAGGCTTATAAAAATCTGTCCTATCCCCGAAGTCCCATAGACCTGCAGAACAATATAAAGTACACTAAGAATAAATAAATCAATGCAATGTACAAGAGTTATAGTTAATACTGCAAGAGCAACCGAGGGACAGAGGCCCCCACTCTCCTGAACCACTGGATCCCTCAAACAGGTTTCACTGGGGCCCCGGGAAGGAGGAGACATGTCACATGGAAGATCCACAAGCTATACAACATTCAAAATCGTAACGGCAGCCCACCCCGCAACCATCCTCCCGAAGAACTTTCAGGCTGGAGAGCTGAGAGACCTCTTACAAACTCCGTATTCCACTGAGAGGGGTCGAAATACGAATTTGCTCGCGATTAATTTGCCTACGACGAATTGACATAACCCGACGAATGTACGGGTCTACGGTACATATAGAGGATTAAACAGGGTGTGTTTGTGAACTCATTTTCACTGCATTTCGTCTGAAAGGAAATTCATTGCTGAAGCTATGGAAACAGAAGGGATATGTTAAAGAAAAAAATTAACACCTAATGGAAAGGTGGTAAGCGCGCGTTATTTATAAAGCGATCATGAATTTAACACTTTTTCTGAATTCGAAAGATTGCCGCCCCGGTGGCGCAGTGGTCTAAGGCGCTGGCCTCTGATCATTCGTCCGTAAGGGGTCCGGGTTCGAATCCCGGTGAGGCATGGATGTTGTGTTTGTCTTACGGCACTGGCTCTCTCCCTTCCCTGGAACCAGTGACCCTAAATTAGGGACGGGCGACTGCTTATAGCCCATTGAGTTGCTCACGGTGGTCGTTAAACCTCCAATCAAAAAAAAAAAAAATTCTAAAGATTACACAGCTAACAAGATTTTAACACACAGTGCATAAAAAACGAGTATTTTCCATGGTTAGGAAGTTCAAGAAATGGTACTCACCACATATTCACTGCAGTAAAATAAGAATATACAGGGTGTTTCAAAATTATTTGAACGATAACGCGTTCCATCTGGAATACATTACGAGCGATCGAATATCCGGTGAAATACGTTGGAACACATCCTAAAGTTTTTTTTCTTAACAGGCCCAGTAGTTCACAGTTCTACCGCCAGATAGCAGGTGGACTAGTGAAAATGGCTGGCAGTGGTGAGGAGCATTTTGAGTATTACAATTTCATGCGCGTAGGGCAGTGTTGAGTGAGCAACGTCAGTTTGGTACAAGATTTAATAAAGAACCACCAGCAAAGAACTCTTCTACTCGAAGGTGGTATGATCAATTCTAGCGAACAGGCTGTCTTTGTAAGGGTGAATCGTCTGGCAGACCTTAGACTTCTGAGGCCGATGTGGAGAGGGAATGTTTTCAGCGTAGCCCTCAGAAGTCTACAGCGAGAGCGAGCCGGTAGCTTGCAATTTACAAGACAACTGTGTGGCGCGTATTGCGTAAGCGTCTAAAACTACACCCTTATCGAGTACAGTTGCTGCAGCACCTAACACCGGCGGGACCACACCACCAGCTTCCAGTTGTACCAGTCATTTCAAGAGTTTAGCAGTGACGATGGTTTTTAGAGAAGTTGCGGTTCAGTTATTAGTCTACATTTTTTGTTAGTGGGAAGGTGAACATGCCGAATGTTCGCATTTGAGGGCCTGGACGGAGTTAGATTACCGCATTGACGTTTGTAGGGTAACAAAGGGAGCTCACATTGAGCATCTGTGACAGCCAGCTTTATGTTACCCACTGACAATTAAACTTTGAGAGTTCCATTACATGTGTGAAATTACATCTTGTTTTGACAATTTATATAACAATGAAATCGTTCAAATCCTTTTGAAACACCCTGTACAGATTACAAGTTGAAAGTAAGTTAATTGTTAGTGGAAGAATGTAAGAAAAGCGGTTAGTAACAATCTTCAGTTAATATATTTTAAATAGTAAGCCTAAACCCCCGCAAACAGGATAAAAGAAAGTATTAAAATTACGATTAATACAGTAATAGCTCTTCATTGCGTAGGTGATACAAGTTGAAAAAGAACCAAATTTTCTCAGTTTCTTTTAACTCCGATGGCTGATTCTTGTTTTTTTTTCTATAACATGCATTTCGGAAGTCCATTGTCAAACTTATTTTCTGAAAAAGCAAATCCGCCTTCGTCATGACAAAAGATATACTGTCTTTTTAGGCATGATTACCTCACTGTTAGACAGAATAGCCGCAGTGGGCATATAGAGTGGGCGTGAACCAACACTTCATTGTGTTGCTCTTGTACCGAGTAGGTGGTGACACTGAACTTCTCAATCGCAGACAGACACCTAATTTTACTCTTCATTTAATAGTCTGGCTACCAAAGGAAGCCTTCTCTAGCTAAACTTGTTTTTTCATCAGCTAAGATTGCAATTGTCAAGTGATGTTTCGACAACACAAACAGGTTTTAAATATTGTACAGGATTGTTAGGAAGAAATTGAAACTACCTTGCGTTACTTCTCCTTAAAATGCAAATAACTGACGGTTTCGAGAAAAATAAGATTCATTCTTGCGCAAACAGATTCTAGTACTGCTACTTTGTCATTGAAAAGGGAATCACACCCCTTGTTGATATTAACTTATCTTCACTAGTAAAAAGTGAAACTTGTGTTTGAAATGTTACTTTAAGGCAGCAAAAATGTTTAAGCTCTTGGTAATTTAAATGTATGTGTTCCAGTTACAATATACTACCCGAAAATATTTTAGACAACCTAGCCCCCTGCCAGGCCAGCAAGTCCCCCCCCTCTCCTGGGAAATTTACCTTGTAAATCAGCAGAGTTTTTATTTTCTGTGACTTATTAAAATTACTTGGTATTTCAGTATAAGCATAAATACTTCACCTTATTAGCGTATTGTACTATTTTTAAAAAGCAAAATTGAAATGATACCACACAAATGACAGTTCTCAAAACTTGAGGTAAATCAGTACGAACAGTTGCGCTAGTGATCATCTGCCAGATAGGCATTGTTCAGAGTCAGGGAACAGTTTTATTTATCCGGACGAGACACGTAAATTTTAGAACTACATATATATATATATATATATATATATATATATATATATATATATATATATACTGAAGAGCAAAACTGAAAACTAAGGAAAAACTTCAGAATTTAAAACGAAAGTTGCAAAATAACCTGAAGATCAAAACGCGCAACGCAGCAGTTTTGAAAATTCAGAATTCACATTCTATTAAGAAGAGACCTAAGCAAAAAAATACATATATAATTTTGACTCACACCAAGTACAACATAGAAAAGGTTATGTATCTACCGGCGTGAGTAAAAGGAGAAAAGATAAAAAAATAAAATAAAACAACTGAATGTAGAAGGTGTCGAGAATACTGAGCCTTGGCTTTATCAAGGACCAGCAAAAACTCTGCATTTTCTCACTTCCACAAAGACCTAGTTGGAAATGGGTTTCTGCAAGGCCATAGATGCAAGTAACATGCCCACCTAAAATTGTTTTAAAAAATATATATATGTCATGTCCTCCGCAGAGTTGTATGACATAGCACTAGTTAACAATTTCTCTTGCATCCATAACCCTCCTGGCCCGACCCATGCTCTTCATCTGTTACTATTAAACAGAGAGAAGAAGATTAAAGAGAACTCAAGCTGTGAGAGTGACATAATAATTAGAAATAATTTTCAGCTATAACGAAATGCCAAGTTCGTCTGAGAGAGAATTTAAACCTGAAAAACAATGCAAAAGAAATCCAAATTTTTACATTGCAATTAAAAAAGGAAATATTAATTTTTAAAAAACAGATTTTTGAAAGAAAACTTGAGTCTAAAACCCCCTACTCTACAACTTATGACAACACGAAAACGAGAATAAGTTAAAGACAATAATCAACTAAAGAAAACTTTGTGAAAGTTATATGACTTAAATATTTAGTTGCAATATGTACAGAGTATTTCAGCAGTGCTTTAAGTGCATAATTAAGTAGTTATTAAGAACTTAACTACTTTGAAAATACAGCGCAAAGAAAAGGAACAATGCTTAGCCATCTGCTGTGCCTAAGTACCCCAAAAGACGCGCAAAGTTACCAAGAAAAGAAAGAGTTAAAACCCGCAAAAATGTTAACAGACAAGCCAGTGCCTAAAAGCTGAAAAGCAAAAAATCAACAGAGAAAAAAAGTACATGAAGTACAAACATTGAACTTATAAAACCTAAAACCCAAATACAAGGAAGAGAGCATACCTCTTGTGCAACTAAACCCTCTCCTCACAAGAGTAAAACATGGCTGACCTCTTCCCTAACACTTCTGCCACTCCCTAGTCGCTGGGGGGCAGTGTGGGTGGGGCTGATGGCCTCCTCATACAGAAAGAAACCAACTCGCGGAGATTTTAACCAGAGAAAAAAATATATATATAAACTTAAGACTGTGGATCTGTATGATCAGAAAGAGCAGAATTAACTCTCCAGAATACATGAGAAATATTATAAAATACACGAGTAGTGTATTCAATAATCTTTGCATGTATTAAATCACCTTAGTGAGCTTCTATAGATTAATCAGAATCTTATTAATTTTAATGTTGGTTTTACAATTTTTAGTATAGCTATCCTAGTGATGAATAACTAGTTTTCTTTTTATTTGTTTTTATTTTCTTTTATAAACAGATTTTTAAGCTTTTTTTTGTGATTTTGTTTATATTATTTAATTTTTTGTTTTAATAGGACCTTCATATCCATAGCACTAAGGTTCCTTTTAGTAGTTAATAGGCATCCTCTAGCCAACTTCCTTACGGCTTTGATTGGTCAGAATCATATTATTAACTGTGTAGAAAATTAAAGCAGATCTGCCAACCTTACTCTATTATTCAGAATAATTTTTCTTAAAGTTCTTTTGATGAAAGAAGAAGGAATTTCGTTCTCTAGAAAACTATCTAATAGTATATTAATGTGGTAATTGAAGTCCAAATTGTTGCTGCAAATTCTTGAAATTCTCAGGACCTGAGAAATTAGTACATTCTCAATTACTTTGGTTGATATGTTATTATTCCAGTGTAGATATTTAATAACTTTGAAAGGAAAATTAACTCTTTTATCAAAGAGGCTAATAGATGGGTTACCTCTGTTGAGCTTAATGCTTAAGTCTAGGAACTCAAGTTCCTGATTACTGTGGTTGGTTTTACATAAGTTAAGAGAGCTAGGATAGATATTATCAAAATCACTCTCTATAACTTCTGAATTATTGATACACAGCAGATCATCAATATATCTAAATGTGTAAAGGTAGTTATCTGAGCAGGTGGGGTGATTTTTAATGAATTTATATTCCTTAAAGAACAGGAATAGATTAGCGATATTCGTGGACGTTGATGTTCCCATGGGAATACCGTTCACTTGCTTATAGAGAGTATTATTATATAAGATATGGTTATTTTTTATGCAGCAATTGAGATAAGAGTTCCAAGTTCCTACATTAACAAATTGGTTAAGTTTAAATTCTGCATACAGCTCTTTAAAGGTAGTGATTATATCTGATAGAGGCAGATTAGTATATAGGTTTTCAAAATCATAACTATTAATATCTAAGGGACAAACTTTGAGTATAGTAGAAATTACTTCTGCATTATTATTAATTATCCAAAAATCTCTGTACATCAAATTAGTACAGTTTCTAATGTGTTTCAAAACCTTCTTTAAGACATCTTCAAAAGCAAGATCTATTTTCTTTTTATGACTCCTTACTCCACTAGCTATGAACCTGAACTTCACAGGATCCCTATGAAACTTAACCGTTGAAAAAAGAAATGGAAATTCAGGCTCATATCTTCTAGTTTGTGGAATTTTAAGTTTCTTGAAGAATGCCTTAAAGCGATTTTCTAACTGCTTGGTAGAATAACTTACGGGCTCGTATGTTACTCTATTATTGAGTTCCATAGTTAACAATTCAAAATAGAACTTCTTACAGATAATTGCAAAATTATTGCTAGCTTTATCCGTAGTGGTAAAAATAAATAGGTCTTGTAGTTTGGAGAGTGACCTTTTAGCTTCTCCAGAGAAAAAGAGATTTCTGTCGAAACAAAAGTCCAGACCTGCCAACTCACCGGTGAAGCTATTGATTATATTATATTTCCATTCTGCGAAGGCCTCAATAGGCTGATTGTACGTTAAACTGGTTTTTACGATGTATCTATTAACATCTTGAGTGAAGCTCTCAAGAATCCTTTCTTTGGAAATTGTGAAGGAAGGTCTAAATTTAGAGCCATACTCTAATAAATTCCTAAGCTTTTCATTTTCAACAAAACTCAAGTTTCCGGTGATAATATGGTTGTAATTCTTATCATAGTGAACTGTTTCTTTATGTTCATCACAAGAACATGTAGTAATTACAGGAATGTAACTCGAAGAGTTAAGTTTGTAGTTTTTAACTATTGACCCTAAGGTCTTAACATATTTAAAACTTACAATAGACTGGTGCCTGTGGATGGGAAAAAAATTGCATTATTGTAGAACAGCTTTCTTACATTGAGATGATCGTAGGCTTTATTTAGAAACCTGATGGTTACAAAATTACTGGAAAATTCTTTAAGAGAAATTTTATCTTTAAGAATATGTTTAAGAATGTCCAGAACCAAAGCAAAAACATGCTTATCAACATGGTCAGCAGTTTCTTTCCAAAATTTGAAAAAACTTTTAAGGACAGAGTGCTTGAAGGACTTGAGTATTTTGTAAGTATTTTTAACAAAATTAGTGCCAGTTTTAAAGCTTTCCAGAGATATTAGCAAGTTAGCAAAATCAACTTTGCTTGATGTGCGAAATAACCTCTGTCCTCTATTACCTCTAGTGCAGCTCTTATTATTAACAAGAAAGAAGAGTTCACGAATTGAAAATTTATGCTGATTATGCTTATTGTCAGATAGAGTGGAATTAAGACCATAGGGATAAAGAGACTGATGCTGCAAAATTTCAAGGGATTCAGTTTCTAGCCGAGCATAGAGGTCAGGGATAATATGTAGTACCTCTATTTTCACTTTGTCAAAACCATGAGTATGGAAATGCTCTAATTCAAAGGTAGAGTACTGGTTAGCGTTTGTGGAGGGGATCACTCCTGAATTAGAGAACTTGTTAACTAGAGACCTGTAACCATTAATCCTAAGATGAAGAGGATTTTTACTTTGGCCAATATAGCTAAGGTTGCAGACAGTACAGGTGAGCTTATAGATGGTATTGTAGGCTTTGCAAAACTTGTTGGAGATTGTGTACGCATCTGAGGGTGGACCCCTGAGAGGGTCCTGAAGATCTAATGCTGTCATTAAGTAACATTTTAAATTAAGTTTTTCAAATCTGAGGTTTTAAGTGTATCAGTTATTTTAATTAACTGGATATAACTTTAATCGCGCTAAGACTGCTATATTACCGATGTTAACTTTTTATAGAAGCTTGTTTAAGACAATACAGTTCGTAGGGCAATTTGTCACAAACTTCCATGACAAATTGTTGCAATTGTGCATTGCATACCCATCCATATCCCCGAACAGATGGTTACTCATTTTTGAAATGCTTCTTTGCATTTAGTGAGATCCATCGCGAAAGTTTTAGGCACAAATAAATATCAAAACTAAACAAAGGAACACTAGCATTGAAATGCAAGTGAAACGCTTCAAACTGTCACACTACGTAATGGGAAGCCAATACATGTGATGGACATAATTATACACAGTTTTGTCGTGAAATTATGAGAATCTACAAGTCTTAAAAAGTTTTGACTCGACAGAAACTTGTTGCAAAAGAGATTATTAGACATGTGTATATTTCCAGACACCTGTATCAGTTCAAAAACAAGTTTCCCCGTGGAATAAATTAAAATTGTGTAGTTTGCGGTTAATACAATTTTTAGTTAAGTAGTTAACTATCCATGGCATAAAAATTAATGTTGGCTTCGGTCTTCCTTGAATGATTTTCCTTTGGAGTTTGCAAAAAACACCTTTTCCGGTTTTATTTTTAAATCGCATAGACCCGAGGAAACGAACAACAAGTATTATATGAAGAATACTAATATTTAAATTAAGGATACGTAAATTAAACATTTTTAAGTGTTAAATTGTTTGGCAATTGAATAACAAGAGAACGATGTACTTATAAAACCTGGCCACGTGGTTTAAGGTAAGAACTTTTCAATAGCATTTTCCGTAAGCAAACATACTCGTATTGTTTGATTATAGTACACTGCCGGACAATTGCTAAGGACGGATGACAATCGCAACCATAAAATGGAAGGCAGGAAAATGTGGAAATTAGCAAAAGTGCGGGATACAATAAGATGTGTTGTGCGTATGCAAATTTTGGATTGCCGAACTTGTTCGTGACGGCATAGCGCTGATAAGAGATATAAAGGATTTGACGCGTATTGACCGTTGTTGTTCAAACGCAAAGTTGAAAGGGAAAGAATCAATTGACGAACTTGCAAGTTTCAGTATGTCTTCCCGACATCACCTAGATGATTTTACGCGTAGCCGTATTATTGGCGAGATTGAAGATGGGCGAAAAATAACAGATGTTGCCAGGGGTTAGACGTCAGCCACAGTGTTGTTTCAAGGCTTTGGAAATCATTTCAAACAAATGGAGAGTGTAGCAAACGTCACGGGGAGGTCGTGTTCGCAGTACGACACCTGCAGAAGATCGGTACATAGTGCTATCAATAAAAAGACACCGGCGCAGCACAGCTAGTGAGATAGCAAATCAGTTTATGGCTGCTACTGGCAAGCGGATCTCCCGAAAAACTGTCGCCAGACGTTTGCATGAAGGAGGACTATACGCACGCCGTCCTGTTGTGTGCATCCCATTGTCCAGACGTCACCGTACCGCCCGTTTGCAATGGTGCCATCAACATCGCAATTGGACTGATAACGACTGGTCTGCTGTCCTCTTCTCAGATGAGAGTAGATACAGTCTATCGTCTGATTGTCGACGACAACTGATCTGGCGTGATAGTGGTACTGCATATTGTCCAGCAAGCATACAGGAAAGGGACCTATATCCGACATGTAGTGTCATGGTATGGGCTGGCATCACGATCAATGGCCGTACGTCCCTCTATGTTCTTCCAACTGGGACAATGACTGGCCAACGATACATTAATGATGTTCTGCCACCTCATGTTCGCATGTTCCGTGGTGCTGTCGGTGATAGATTCATTTTCATGGACGACAACGCAACATGTCATCGAACAGTCGCTGTCCAGGAGTGTCTTGAGAGCGAGGATATTCAACGCCTCGTATGGCCAGTACGTTCTCCAGATCTGAATTCCATTGAAAATGTGTGGGATGCTTTGGGGAGGAGTCTTGCTGGTCGCCAATGCCCCCCAATAAACAAGGACACCCTCATCCGTGCACTGACAGAGGAATGGGATAAATTACCCCAACAGCTGCTTGATAATGTTGTGCAAAGCATGACACGACGTGTGGAATCTTGCATCGCCCTCCATGGTGGCGATATCTCGTATTGACATCTTACGCCGGAACGCCTGCGGACGGTAATTGCATTTTTTCACGTTTACGTATTCTGCACAAAATGGCCTGTTTGTCCCTTGAACACGTTCCAAAGCCTTCTGGATTTCAGAGCACAATAAATTGTCTTTCTTGTAATGTCCTGGCATTCTGACATTATTTTATTTCACTTGGCATCCAACCACACTTACTTTTTTATGCGCTATATAGCCGCTTATGATCCGTCCTTAGCAATTGTCCAGCAGTGTATAATAACGATCCCTTTTAAGACTACTTAGATTATAAAATCCGAGGTACATTACGTTCGTATCTTCAGTTGACAACGTGCTGCATATAGTGGTCTACCTATAAAGAAAGTAGGTTAAGTGTATGCTTATCACAATCTTACGCTTACAAATATTAATACTTTAAACACGTTAAGTTTACCTAAAAGACAGATGCAATTTTTGGTCGAATTTCAACCAAATAGGCTAGTTTTTAAACAATGCTCGGAAATATCAAATTTCGAAATTTAATTTTGTTCGGTTGAACTAATGGTCGTCAACCTGGTCCCTACCGTCCACTAGTGGGCGATTCAAGCTTGCATGGTGGGCGGTGGAGGGTTTTGTCCGTTGTGTAGCATTATATGATAGTGTCAGTTTTTTTAAGTAACAATGAGGCTAGTCTCTCAACACTTAAAACAGTAAGGAATGATGACTTATTTGGCAGACATTTTCAAGAGATTTTATGAAATTAATTTGCACCTTCAAGGAGCCAATATAACTTATCAGTTGCAAAAATATTGTGTCAATCGAAAAACTATCTTTTCAGTCATAATCTTTTGAAGAGAGAATTTCTTCAGTTTCCCGAATTGGCATATATAAAAGATGATGTAACTCCAAGAAGAACTATTAAAACTTCAATATGATAAAGAGCAAATATAATTTCAATAGTGGTGGATACCAAAAACTGGCAAAATAAAAAATGCCTGCGTTATATTCCCAATGTGGGAAATTATGTTTAATTTATTGATACCTTTTCCTACCTCATATCTTGTAGAATCAGGCTTTAGTTGCTGTTAATCGTATCACCAAACAGAGAAACAATCCGAATGTCACCGAAAGAAGTGACCTTCGTTTGCTACTTACGAAAATCGAACTAGATATCAAATATTTAGTCTCGCAGCATCAGCCTCAAGTATATCATTAAAGAATTTCAATAAACTATTGTTTTCACATTTAACCTTCATTTTCTTCAATTTAAGCAGCTCCCGTACTAGTAGGCGCTGTATCGATGGAAATACAGAAATTCATTAAATTGAAATTATCTATGAAGAATAAATTTAAGTACATATGTTTTACAAACCCTCCCCTCTAAAAATTACTTCGCACTTGCGCTAAATTGAGTTACTGATGCACCGGTAGGCGGTAAGGAAATTTTACCATCAACAAGAGGGCGGTAGGTATTAAAAGGTTGACGACCCCTGGGTTGAACAGTTTAGAGTCATTTCATTCTATAACAAAAAGCAAAACATCCCGAGTCTACCTCCTGATTTGGTGCCATTTTAAGAGTACCAAAAGAGGAGGTGCTCTCGGAATAGTTTTTATATTAATTTACCGAAGTAACAGATTTTTCTAGAATCCCCTACATTACTAGTAGCCGCCTCTGGAATTTACCAGTAGCTACGACCCTGCACGTAACTTACAAGAATTAAAGGATTTGTTCGGGTGTTTGTACCAGATACCACAACATCTTTAGAAATCTTGTAGCGACAATGCCTCGCCGGGTAAGAGCTGTTTTTGGCGGCACGTGGAAGACCAACATAATGTTAGACAGGTGGTCATAATGTTTTGACTCTCTGGTGTATAACCTGCTTCTCCGTACATTTCGCTAAATTTGTTTTCATAAAAGAAAACAAAATTAATACTCTCGAAAGTTGATTTCCTCGAGATGCATATATTTTTTGACATTTCATTTAGGTTTTTTTAATAGAAGTGTGTTACACAGACTCCCATCACCATCCATAACCCAGTTCACCATCCAGTTGAAAATCAGCTCTGCTCTGAAGTAAAAAGATAAAATTTTGTTTTCACTGAGTTAATTACTCTTGAGGTGTAGGGGTGGCAATCACACACGAAACGTGACATGAAGTGCAACAAGAACTGAGGGGATTTAATAATTGCTGATATCAAGGTCTGGGTATAGGTTTGTATATAAAACTGGACGGACCTTCCTTGAAACGTTCGTGTATGGGCAGAGCTTCCCAAATTAAAGCCAGTGCTGATCTTAATCTACGGTACTTCCTAACAGATTTTTTTTTATTGAAGATTTAACGACCACCGTGAGCAACTCAATGGGCTATAAGTAGTCGCCCGTCCATAATTTAGGACCACTGACTCCAGGGAAAGGAAAGAGCCAGGGCCTTTAGACAAACATTATCCCTCACCGGGATCCGAACCCGGACCCATCTCGGACGAATGATCAGAAGCCATCACTTAGACCACTGCGCCACCGGGGCGGCATATAACAGATTTGCAGAAGCCAATTTCAGGCAATCAAGTTCTTGGTCTGGTACCAAAGTCTTTTTTGAACAAGGTTCAACCTCTGCATGAAGCAGTAACAAACCTGACCATTTAACACACCCTTGTTCGCTACTTCAGGACCAGAAGCCAAGTTCCACAGAAGGTGCACACATTTCCAACACAACTCATTACCCGATATCACCACTGAGCCTCGAACTACTTTTTGTCACGCCCTCAAGCTTCGTAAGTAGCTTTTTTGCAATTAAAACAGGAAATTACTCCACACTCTTCGGTGCACCATCTTTCATATTGCTCAGCCATCCGGTGGTGCCCTTACTGTAGTTTCCTTCAAAGCCACCAAAATTTCCTCCATGCTGAAGCGAGGCTGCAGTTAAGCCGAATCCTCGTGCCCCCGTTTGGCACATCGGTACACCTTCGCAACACCGATGTACAGCATGCAATTCTTGCTAGAGAGCTTCTTATACGCAAGAAATTTGGGTGCTTTCTTCGTACGTAGCTTCACAAAAGTTTTAAACTCTGAAGATCGGCTTCACTAACTTTGTAGACCATATCACTTTAAATAACAGGGTAATCAGAATTATCATAAAGTCTACAATTCAAGTACAAATATGGAAAACAAAATCACTACTTCAGGTGCCAAGACAAATTCCGAGAAGTCAGACTAGCATTTCTTCAACATACTTCTCGTTCAAAAAAGAGATCAAAATCATGCAAATTTTTCTCCTGCTGCGACAGGAAATTACTCCATACTCTTCGGTGAAATCCATCACTTCGTTAATCTCTTGCAGCACTAACTCTCTAGCAAGTGAATCATGAGAGGCTCGAACTGGCAGAAGTAATCAGCGCGGTGGGTCCATACATTATAGTTTCAGGGTTGAAAACGACCTTCTGGAAGGCTTGTTTCCACTTCTGCTCCCATAGTACGGAAGACCACCACTTCACACGTCAATGCAAAATCCGAAAAATCACCCTGCAGCTATTGTTCGGCAGACTTCTGAAACACGAAGGTAAGGTCGCATTATTCCCATTCTTCCTCTGTGAACAACATTAAATGTTATATCTACTTGAGTAACTTACACACCCGTCGCTACTGTAAGATTGATCTAGGTCGCTTAAGCTCAAACAGTACAAAGTAGTGAATCTATGAGAATCATTCGCGTACTCCTACCAGAAACTTCTTGGCCCGAACTACCAGTTTTTGTTTTGTTTTTTATTATTGGAGGTTTAACGACCACCGTAAGCAACTCAATGGGTTATAAGCAGTTGTCCGTACCTAATTTAGGGTCACTCGTTCAAGGGAAGGGAGAGCTAGTGCCGTAAGACAAACATTCATACCTCACCGTGATTTGCACCCGAACTCCTTTCGGACGAAAGATCAGAGGCCATCGCTTAGAGCACTGCGCCACCGGGACGGCAAACACCAGTATAACAATCCTCATGATCACTGGAAATAGCAGCCTACTAATCATTTAGGGATACATAATGTTCTTAGGGGCTGCAAGCATTCAGCATCAGAAAACAAAACTCCTGTCTTATCTTAGGCTTCCTGCAAAGGAAAGTTAGCATCGAAATCACTTAACTTACACTAGCTCCAAAAGTTTGTGTCCGATGTGAGGTTAACAAGGTTACTTGCTATTGAGAGAAAAATTTCAGTTCACGGATGACTAGTGCGTGTGCTAAACGCAATGCCACTGAGTCTTGTTATACAGCGGGCCAGATTGGCAAATTAATTATTTAAAGATAAACGCTCCCGCAAGTCTGCAATATGCACTTTTTTTTTCCTTTGAGGTTTAACGACCACCGTGAGCAACTCAATGGACTATAAACAATATGCACTGCTCCAGATGTATTTATCCGAAGTTCCTGTTGTAAAGGCTATGTGGCCAGAGAGTGACGCAGTACACAATATAAAAAAAATAGTCTACTCGGGCCGAGGAGACGCCAGCCACCAACTGCAATTCAGCTGACCCCTGATGTTAGAACATGTACTTCCCCCACTTCGTTACAGCAATGTCCGAGAACACACTTCACAGTAAAGTCCGTAACCAAACATTAGTTCTTCGAAAAGCAGGAACTCTAAATAAAACTAAACTATTCGCACAAGACCAGGAAGATGGCCAAGTTTTTCTTTAACATCGATGACGTTTCTCCATACCAAAAGGATCTCTTCACCTGATAGCATAATCATATCCATTAGCATCTGATACAATATTTCCTCAACGACATAAGTCTCTGGTTCCTCAAAAGATTAGTCAGTTTCCAATTCCACTGCACCACATGACTTATTCGTACTTACGGTGGGCGTAAAAAGTATTTGCACACAGTTTTTTTGATGAGAAATGTTCACATACCACAGAGCCGCAGCGATGGGGGGGGCAGCAGGGGCGGCCGCCCTAGGCGCCGAGCCGGAGGGGTGCGCCATCGAGATGTAGATTTTTTTTTTATAAATCTAAAAAAAATGTGAAATTAATTTATACGCGTAATTAAAAAATGTATAAAATTTAAACTTCATTATGCTCTAAGGATAAAATGGTGACCAGATTAACGCACCTGGCAATTCTGTCAATAGAAAAAGATATTGCTAAAAATATTAATATGATCAAATAATAAATGATTTTGCCGCTATTAATGCTCAAAAGGTGCATTTGTAAATACAAAATCTTTCTGTTAAGGCTTAAGCATAATTTTAAACAAATGCTACTTGTACATATTTTTTCAGTTACTCATAAGCAACTGAGGTAGCAATTAATTATAAATGAAAATTATTCTTCATTCAAACTATGTACGATGTTTTTTCTTTCTTCTACAATCCCTATTGATGCTCATAATCACCACAGGCTATTGAATAGGATTACCTATATAAGTTATTTAAAAAAAATTATATTATGAGTAATATTTTTTCTAAAAAATTTACATTTTTGTTACTATTTCATACAATTAGCAAGTTATATACGGGACAATAATTGCAAATAACAATCGCAATATTTTTAATATACAGATATTGTACTATATCTGCAAACGGGTATATAATAAAATCTGACACCCTCACCTGTTCCAGTTGGACTGGGGCCGCCAATTTTACTGCTTGGCCCGGGCGCCAATACCTCTTGCTACGGCCCTGCATACCACCACAAGAGTCAAAGCATGCAAAGAAAGAACGCCTGCGAGGAAAAACTTTAACAAATAGCATTTAGGCGGGGTTAGCTCAGGAAATCGCATATTTTGGAGAAGTATTTGCGCATCTGTGTGTACATATTTACACGAATGGTTAGTATTTAGTACGCAACCCAATAGCATCAATAATAGCTTTGAGTCTTATTCATCGAACAGACAAATTACAGCTAGTTCATTCTTGTTAGACATGTGATGTTCTCGAATTTTGAGGTCCAAGAGACGCCGCAAATTTTCCAATAACATTAATACGAGAAGACTGAGGAGTCACTAATCGTCTACCGAAATTAAAAAGGCAGCCATTCTCGAGTAAACTTTAGCAGTATGTTTCGGATAGTTATCCTGTTGGGAATAAGTTTTCAATTCCCAGTTTTGTGACACTAGCACATAAATTACGTCGCAAGACGTAGATATAGTCCTTGGCATTCATCGTGCCTCTAATGAAGTCTAAGTTGCCAACACCAGAGTAAGACATTCATCCCCACACTATAACATGACCCCTGCTATGTTAGACCGTCAGTGAAGTGTTCTTTGTTGTCAACTCTGTATTGGGGGACGCCAAATCGCTTTACGGCCACCTGATCCAAAAAGGTTGAATTTGCTCTCATCCGTGAATAGTTCGTTCTTCCAAAAGCCAAGAAGTTTATTTACAAATGTTTTAGCAAAGAGCAGGCGCTTCTTCCTGTAAACTTCACTTATACTGTATATATGGCTTTTCTCGGTACTCGACCATGATAATTAGCGCGACGTATAACATTTCGTAGGGAAGTAGCACACACATGCTTACCTGTTGCATCCGCCAGGAAGTTCAGCGCATGTTTGGGCACTATGGCTTTCGTTGCACGTGTTCGGGCTGACTGTAAGGGGTATATTGGTCGTAGTTCCGCGAGCTTCATATCTCTTAATGACGTAACAAACGGTAGGAAAGCATTTCCCTCCTTCCTTATGTCGCGATAACTTTTACCTTCAAAATGCAGTGAAACAATACTTCCCACAGAATATTTTATGGCATACTGGTTCAATGGCAATACTATATCGCCGCCCTGGTGGCGCAGTGGTCTAAGCGATGGCCTCTGATTATTCGTCCGAAAGGGGTCCGGGTTCGAATCCCGGTCAGGCATGGATGTTGTGTTTGTCTTACGGCACTGGCTCTCTCCCTTCCCTGGAACCAGTGACCCTAAATTAGGGACGGGCGACTGCTTATAGCCTATTGAGTTGCTCACGGTGGCCGTTAAACCTCCAATCAAAAAAAAAAAAATACTATATCCCAAGCAATTGAGCATTTTAGAGATCTCACGTGACTTAAACTTCTCGATATCTGATTGGTTAGAGCGCATACATTTGCATCTTGTACGTACACACAGAGCTGTGCAAATACTTTTTGTTCTCTAAAATATGCGATTTCCTGAGCTAATCCCACTTAATGCTATTTGTTCAAGTCCCCCCCCCACCGTAGGCGTCTTTCTTCCCATACTTTGACTCTTGTGGGCAAAGAACTGTTTGTACAAGTACTTTTTCATCCACTAAACATCTAAGTGCCTTTTTCATCAAACGTTTCTCGCTGATTTACTCTTCTTAACTCCCATTTTTAATAAGCATTTATTTAATAAAATTACGAGAAATTTAATTAAATCTTAAATAATTTTCCTGAAGCAACGACCATAATTGGCCAAAGAACGTAGGTGTACATATAGACTCCTTACACAGCATTTCATATACTTCAGACACAGAAGCTAACTCTTCTTCCTCTGATCCGCAGAGTCTACCATGGCCATCAGTAAGTCCACTCTGACGCGGCGGAGTTGATGAACAATCCACAACCTCGTGTTTCGATCTGGTACATTTTCGGCTGTCTTTCACAACTCTAGTGTTTGTACCTCGCTTGACAATCTCTAATTGAGATGAAGTTGGGAACTTCCTTCTTTATACGAAGATTCACTTCACGAGTTCCAGATTTCATAAAGAGAATTCCAGCACACGTATATTGCTCTGCATTGTCTTACCCACAATGCCTCCAAAGAGAGTACACAATATCACGGCATCTTCCAGTTCCACAGGCACAGATTTAACGTGGTTTTTAGGGCGTCATCGTAAGGAAACTCCGCAGCACGTCAGGCGTCACCGCAAAATCTAAAAAATCTGCTTGCAGCAGCTGGTCAACGAGTTGCTTGTGTACGAAAGTAAAGTCAAAGTTATTCCCATTCCTACGCTGTGCTACATACATAGTATTACTCCATCCATCCACCATCTAAACAGCCTTCGACGCACTTACTGGTCACACTGGGGAATACTAATTGATCTCAGTCGCTTGTGCGTGATCAGTCTGCAGGGTGAATGAAAGCGACATAATAAAATAGTCTTCATGTTCCCTCCAAATGTGTCGACCATTCCACCCTACGCAGAATCTGGGCTCGTCCATTACATATTATTTTCCGTCTCTCCGGGTTTTGCGACATTTCAATGGAATGGTGCTGCGCTGTGGTTTCAGTGGTGGATATTCAGTTGTCTGCGCACCTGGAGATAAAATGCCGTATCAAATTTTTGCCTCTGTACTTCGTCTCTGTCACCTGGGTTAACGCAGCAAGTCGGAAAGCTCTATTTCACAATGATGATCCTTCTGCGTTGTGCCGTAAACCCTGGTGGTCGGCTGTTTCAATATGTTTCAACCCTAATGCAATAGTACGTAGTCTTATGGTTTCGAAATTGTGACTAACCAGCTACTCAACAGCTCTTACTGAGCAACTATACATGCTGCAATTCAGTTACCCTAGTAAGTTTGCTGTTCATAAATTGAAGATGTATGATATGTTCTGAAACCCTAATAAGGTTTCCTCAGCAAGGAATAAACTAAGGAATGTCATCTAATCCTGCAACTCGTATGCCTCTACAAATATATTTACCATCCATATAACCTGTCTCTTATACGGCATTGTAATGATTTTAAATTAATAAATACGCACTCTTTCCCATCCTTCCATATTGTATAGTTTATACACTATCCACCAACAAGTAATTGGACACCCCTGCAATCGACGATATCTGCGGTCCTGATACACGTCACGGCCGCCGCCGTTAAATATCGTGTGGAAAACAACAACGCAACCAGTCGCATGCAAGATGCCACGCAGTTCGGTGCTCTCTGATATCGAGAAAGGTGTAATCGTCGGGTATCACAGAAATGGCCGATTAATACGTGACATATCCAGCGAATTGAAGTACCCAAAATCGACAGTGGCCTACGTGATTTGCAAGTGAAAGATTAGATGTGACTGTCGGAATGTGCCCCGACCCAGCAGACCCACAAAACTGGGAGTTAGAGACCGACGGGTGCTGGCCAGAGAAATTCGGAAGCACCGCACCAAATCGATGGGCCACATCCGCGAGGAGTTTCAACAGGCATCCGGGAGTGTTCTTTCGATGAATACCATCCGTAATGAAGCCCATCTGCTCGGTTATCATGGACGTGCTGCCACCCACAAGCCTTTGATCACCAAGTCCAATAGCGCTGCTCGGCTAACGTGGTGCAAAGAACGTCGACAGTGGACCGTTGAACAGTGGAAACAGGTTCTCTGGAGCGACGAATCAAGGTTCACCCTCTACCGTTCGAATGGCAGGGTCTGGGTATTGTGCCAACTGTGAAGTTCGGCGGCAGTGGAATTATGCTATGGGGTGTTTCTCCTGGTATGGCACGGGACCCTTGGTCGCAATTCCTAGACTCAACGCCGAGACCTACTGCACCATTTTGGATGACCATGGGCTTCCTATGTTGTGGCAGTTTTACGGGGTGGACCCATGTTACTTTCAGGATGACAGTGCCACCTGTCATGTTGCGAGGTCCACCATGGTTTGGTATGGTGACAATGGGGTTAATCGAATGGACTGGCCTGCGCAGAGCCCGGACCTTAACCCTATCGAGCACTTCTGGGACGAGTTGGAGCGTCGACTTAAGGGGTGCTCCTACCGTCCGAAATCGGTGAAGGAACTGACCTGTCTTCTCCAAGCCGAGAGGAAAAAATACCGCTAGCCGTCGTACAACGCCTGGTTGAGAGTATGCCCCGGAGGGTCGCAGCTGTAATAGCCGCTCGTGGAGGCTCCACCAACTATTGAAGGTGAATAAACTTCGTTTTCCTTTGCTATGACAAGTGTCCAATTACTTGTTGGTAGATAGTGTATATACACACTGAGATGCCAGCTTATAATGTACACCTGCTCTAGTTACATAAATGGTTGACTCCAACACGTAACACGACACGCGAGCGCGGTTTGCCGCATAGATTAGTCAGACCAGCTCGTTGAGCATCAATAAGCATGCGATTGAGAGTCGGAATCGAAAAAAAAAAAGAATGATCTGAGTGACTTTGAAAGTAGCACGATAGTTTGCGTCAGAGTGTTCCGGTTCGAGCATCTCACAAACGGCCGTCTTCCTGGGCTTTTCACTAATAATCGCGGTAAGGATTTACCGTGAATGCTACAAAAATCTCCCAGCAATGGGCGATCCTGTGGATGAAAACAGCTAGTGAATCGGAGGGGTCAAAGAGGACTGGATACATGGTCTGCGGCTGTTGTAGCCAATCACGACAAGGTCCGATACGTAGTGCGTTCGCAGATGAACCTTGGTGCACCAGTGCTGAATTCTGCTGCGATTTGCCAGGTTGAGGACCGTCTGTTTGCTTACACGATTTTCGCCAGTCTCCTTTGACCTCGATGAAACACCTGCTGTTTTCTTCCACAAGGCTGAAAGTTTTGTGCGTGTCGCACCATTTACGGTAAACCTTTGGTACGGTTGTGTGTGAAAAGCCCAGGAGTACGGGTGTTTGAGAAATGTTTGAACACGCCCGCCTGACGGAAACTATCATGACACGTTCAACGTTGCTCAGATCACTGCTTTTGCCCATTCGGACCCTCAATCAAACGCTAACTGATGCTCTGCGAGCTGGTCTACCCGATTTTTCATGCAGCACACCGTGCTCGCGTGCCGTTTTACGTGTTGGAATGAAACATTTATGTGAAATGGGCAGGTGTTCCTAATAAACTGGCATCTTGGTGTATATATACCAACAACAGGGGCGGATTGGCCCTCCGGGACACCGGGATATTTCCCGGTGGACCACTCAAGAAATGACCCACTATTTCTCGTATCCTCTTTGTCTTGATTTTTTGGAAAGAACGAAATATATTTTTGATACTTGTGAATAAGAATCGTTAACTTCATTTGAGCTTTATATTATCTATCTAAACGGTAATTGTCTTTTAAAAAATCGGCGTTTCATCCTATTTATACATATGTTGGTGGGGTTGACTCTAAAATGACAAACAAAATTCGCTCTACTTCAGTGTAAAACTTTCTGCCGGACCAAGCACGCTGTTATAGTAAACAGATTGAGCTAACTACGATTAGGCGTAGGTCGTTGGACGTGGAGCCAAAGGAGGACGTTGGTATACCATACCCTCCTTTTGTAATTTTTTAAGAAAGCAACAATTTTGATGGTTCATCATCCTCACCCCTTTATCCACCTACAGACATAGAGCACGAAGCAATTCTTCGACAGAGATGTTCCGAAATCTGTGTCCCACCCACATTTAGAGGACTGGATACACGAGTCAAAATAATGGTAGACTTAAACAAGTTAGTAAAATCATGCAATGCATTGATTATGATACGCTTTCCAACATACCAGAAATCATTACTCAAGTTATGAGGATAATGGCTGTTGAATAAATCTCGCTCCTGTGACCTGACTTTTGACCCCATTTCGATGATATTCAACAGAACCGGTTCAGTATACCTCCGTAACAACATGCCAAAGTTTTGTCGCAATCAAAGCATTTTTACGTAAGTTATCGTGCAGACAGACAGACGGACAAAGCAGGAGCATATAAGCTTCTTCAACCTACGGTTGGAAAGCGTAAAGAAGGAGTCTATTCAAGGAGGTGGTACGAATACCTTTGCGCAGTAGAGGATCGGTGATCAAATGAATATAATTATCTGATACAACATCACCTTTGAGCATGAGAATGGCTTGATATGCTACATTCAGTCATGAGTGGATTTTTAAAATTTTTTGCAGTTAAATTATTCCTAAAATTTGTTCACGACTGAATTAGCTTTATAGTGTATATTTCAACAGTTCTATTTTATCCAGGAGTTAACGGAATTTTTTTTCATGGCGGAATATATGAGGTGTACCTTTGTGTGTACGTGTGTTTCTGTAGTGGACCACAAGACTAAAATTCCAGGCCTGGTTTCGTCGATCCAACCCCCGCCCCTGACTAACAAAATTCAAATTTCTTAAACTTGCGTTTCGATAGATCTAATATGAACAGTTTGCTTTATTTTGGTGATCCTAGAGTTGTCTGCATTATGATCTTAATCAGCTCAGCACGACTTCTTATTAAAAAGTACGGAATCAGGTTAAATGATCATATCACTAAAACAAATAACTGCTCGTAAGCAATAAAATCTAAGGCCAATGGACATTAGCTGAGTGCTTCAGGGAATGATGTTCGAACAGGTGTCAGATCTTAATTATATCCGGACAGTTATTAATGAATTAAGAAAGCTAGACCATGAGTTAAACAATGGAATTAGCAATCAGAGAAAGTCCCGCCAGCGATGCAACGCACTCTTTGGTTAACAAAGAGGTTAGTGGGGAATCACAGCTTGTTTTTTCTCCTCTCAGTTAGATAAGAAGTTGCAATCTCATTAGAAGTTCCTAAATGAGTGCCATGAGACATGGAATGATGAGAAAAATACCTAGAGGAAATTTATTGCTCAAATAGTAATACAGAAATAAACATAAGAACCGATTTGAGTACTCTACTTCTTGATCGCAAAATTTCAAAGCACATTCTTTGTCCTTCGGTCATGTGTGCATATGGGTAAAAGACAAAAATCAACTGCAGGCCCTAATCATCGATGGTTAATGTCATAAAATCTGCTATTCTCAACAACAGCTAACATATTTCGAAAGCCAAGAGTTGCAACAGATAGACTTCAATGAATAAGCAATCATTATTACAACGTTGTAACAGCTTCTAAACTTACGTTATTGCCCCGTCCCAGTATTGAAACTCTGATATACGTACAACATTGATTTGTACTTAACCTTAGTCCAAAATGTACGTAATAGCTAAAGCCTATGTTACTGCAAAATTCAGCTGTTCTTGTTCGAAGATAAAACCGTATCTCAAATGCTTCATACCTCTTTTTTTTTTTTTTTTTTTTTTTTTGTTATTCGTTTATAGTAAAAGCGCCGCAAGGCTCGTGGATTCAACATTTCGAAGGAAGGCATCCTTGCTGAATCACACAGCAAATAAATTTTGCGAAGTAAAAACCTTCCGGTTGGTACAAAACAACTAAATCCAAGGCCCAGCACAAGTCGTTCTGCGGTTGTTGTTTTTTGTGTTTTTTTTTTTTTTTTTTGATTGGAGGTTTAACGACCACCATGAGCAACTCAATTGGCTATAAGCAGTCGCCCGTCCCTAATTTAGGGTCACTGGTTCCAGGGAAGGGAGATAGCCAGTGCCGAAAGACAAAACCCAACATCCATGCCTCACCGGGATTCGAACCCGGACCCCTTCGGATGAATGATCAGAGGCCATCGCTTAGACCACTGCGCCACCGGGGCGGCGTTCTGCGGTTGTCATCACGAAAGAGGAGACGTTGGTGTCAGGATCAAACCCAGAAGCACAACACATTATTGCAGCGAAGACGGAAGTGTCCGTAAGAAACGTTAACACCGTAATCCATCGAGATTTAAATCTACAAAAACTTCACGAGAGCCGAGTAAAGAAACTCCTCCCAAGACATATTTCGAAGAGCAGGGGGCCCTGCAGAAAGGTCTATGAAAAACACTTGGCCGGTGGTAGTATGCGGTCAGTTTGGACGAAGCCTACGTTTACATTATCAGACTACAACAAACATTCGTGAAATTTGCTATCGGCCGAACGGAGACAAGGCCTTTCCAAAATGGCACCGAGAATACAACGATATGTTCCCGCAAGGCTGTATGTAGTATTACTGTCTCTGGATTCGCGTAAGGTGACAAGCTACGGATTCGTCAGGTGGCTCAAAATGCCAAAGTTAACTCAGCTATGATATATCTCAAATTCCTGTTGGTTCAAATGTATGTAGGGTAAACATTGATAATTTCATGGCATAGGCAAATGCGTGTTAGAGCGTAAGCGGCCATTCCTAGAGTAACTATTGTTTTAATTAGTTTAAACTTTTTATCATAAATGACAGAAGATGTCCTGTTTCGAAAATCGGAAGGAGATCGTCAGTAAGTTGTTTCGTTTGTATCATAGAGAAAGTTATTAAATGTGTGGCAGGAATCGAATAATCTTTTGTGATGGTTTTTAGTATATAAGATAGAAGAGCGGATTTCAAGAAGGAAAATAGAGGTAAGCAAACGATATTTAACCCAGTTATTGATTAGATTTTTGTCTAATTTTAAAATGCACTTGCATGTCCTTTATCAGCATACTATAGTGTGTAGAGGCTTAGCCACTGACGCATGATCCTTAGCTTTGGGGAGTTCATTTTTTCAGGCATTAATGTTGATTTAAAAAATAACTTTTTTCCATTATTTAAACTACAATATCTGATTTCTGAATCGTAAACATGATAGTTGGGGTTCAAATAGACACTTCAGTTCCGGTTTTTATTTAATTTTAGCCTGTAACGAAGCAACCAAGGTATCATGAATTTATCACCTACAGGTGGTAACCACGTGATAACGTAATAGTTGATGAAATTGAAATGTAACAAGATATTGCGCATATGTACAGTTTTTATCAACCGGCCCATGCAAACACAAGACGATAACTAGTATGGCGAATGTTGTGGACAAAACTATAACGAGGATGTCAAAAAAAAAAAGTGGAGCTCAGTAGGTTCAATGCAGCTTTTGCATGATATCGTACCACATGAAGTTCAAAAACTCTTACAATGAAAACAAAGATGTGTTTATGTGCAACGCCTGTGAAAGCTGTTGATAATGTCTGAAATTAAAATGCGAAAATGGCACTTTCATTTTACTGATAAAAATATGTATTTCTTCCATGTTTGACTAGAGCAAACTGTGCAATATATCATGTATACTAATATTTCCATATTTCTTTACATTCACGCAATGTTGTGCGTACAAATGGACAACTTGTTCACTATCACGAACTTCGCAAGGCATTATCACGAAGTTACGAAGGTTATAATAGAATAACCACTCGTAAATTCACTGCTCAAAACAATTAGGGCATATCGTGGTTTTGATATGAACTACTGACATCAACTGTTGGTATGCTAAGAGAAATTGAAGGAAAGGGATTAGAATGAAACTTTTGCACACTTGCAAACACATGAGTATGGAAAATTTTTGTGTGACGTTAAAAAGGGCGTGTTTCCGTCAGCGAATGAAAAGTGGCATGTATAGTACGATCGTTTAGTCCAGGACCAAAACGACTCACGTGCTTTGAATGTGTGCTACTTCGATCCTGGGCAGATACGAACGTTCGAACCACTAAATACCCGCCGTGCGTCGGATGGGCACGTTAAGCCGTCGGACCTCGGGTACTGGCCCCCGGTAATAAATAAAAGCGTATTCCTCCCCCTTTCTACCTCGCTTTCTTGTCACTTTACTATCGGGCACTCTAGCCCAAATCTCCTAGCTTCCTATTTCTAAGGGTTGTTAAGACCTGGGATCAGACACTCCCTTCCTAAAATCCTCTTCATATGATCTGAATGTGTGTTATTGATGAATGTGATATCCTAACAATGTGATTTACCCGAATCTATTGTCTGGAGGGCTAACGGTCGCTTAAAAGCGGGTCAACCCCAATCGCAAGTAACGAAAGCCATCGGAGTGTCTCAAAGCGGGATTTCCAGACTGGAATCGGTTTTTAGATACCGGAATGTAAGGCGAAGACCAGGGCACGGTCGTAGAAGAGCCACATCAAGAAATGAGGATCGTTTTTTAACACTGACTGCCAGGAGAAACCGGAGTATGAACGCCACTCTTTTGCAACGCGAACTCCGTACGGCTACTGGCACAAATGTTTCAACTCAAACTGTTCGAAACCGACTCCACAGCATTGGTCTGTATGCTCGACGACCTATGGTATGTGTTTCTTTAACCGCACGCCACCGTACTGCTCGCAGGCTTTGGGCACAGAACCATGCAGATTGGAGAAGAAATGAATGGAGCAATGTTCTCTTCTCAGACGAGTCGCGCTTTACTGTACATCCTGACAATAGGCGACTGATCATTTGGAGGGAACGAGGTACTTGTAACAATCCGTTATTTGTGCAAGAAAGTGTTCGATTTGTAGGAGGCGGAGTGATGGTGTGGGCAGGTATCTCTATCAATTGTCGAACCGACCTGCACATTATCAGAAATGGAACACCTACTGCTCAGCGGTATAAGGATGAAATCTTCAGACCCTCAGCCGTCCCTTGTGCTGCAGCAATCGGAGATGAATTAATTTTCGTGGACGATAATTGCAGGCTACGTCGCGCTCGATGTGTGGACGACTTCTTGTTTGACGAGGGAATCATCCGAATGGACTGACCAGTATGTTTCTCAGACATAAACCTCCAAGGAGCATGTCTGAGATGTTCGATTAACCCCTTCACAAACAGTCCAGCAATCGGAAAGTGCTCTTCTGTAGGAGTGGGATGGAATTCCCCAATCCCTCATTAATACTCTGATTGACTCCATGCCTCACAGGTGTGCAACATTGCTTTCTGTCAGGGAAACCATACCCCCTATTAAATCCAATTTTCTGGCAACAAATTTATCTTTATTTTCATTTTTATGATAAGTTCATAAATCTGTATTTTTACGTTCGTCTCCTCAAAAATTATTAAATTTAAATTACTAATTGTTTCGGCCATATTTTTCTTCTCACATCGCGTACAATGTCTGTAGTTCCTATTTCAAGCTCCGAAGTTTTCCGTCACTCACACTTTTCATACAAAACTACGATATCCCTAATTGTTTTGAGCAGTGTATTATGCGAAAACATCTGCTGTGGAACACAAGCATACAGTCCTACTGTTCTCCAAATTACTGGTATTATGTACTAATGTGTTGCGTATGGGGCACTGGTGTTTGATAAACATGGGCGATAAATTTTCGTGGTCAAAATGGAAATTTCTCAAATTATCACGAAATTGCAACTGTTTTACCCTATTTCCGTTCTCTCATATTGGGTCTTCTCCGAAATGCAATTAAAACACCCGCGCATTCATAGGATTCTGAATTAGCATTAATATCCATGTTGATCAAAGAACAAAGCTTTTGCTTCGCTTCGTCTCGAGGCAAAATGTTAACTGACGGACAACATGATTATTAGTTGGCGTTCGAATGAACAGACTGACCAACCTCCGTTTATCTTTGTGTGAATAAGTGACACACCATTTTTCAAAATTTGGCAGCATATCAATAAAAAATGCAAATGCCTGTCTCCGGGAATATGATCAAGTGAAGTCATAAAGACGGGAGATTTAGTCACTTTTCGTAAATATTCACGAATACCTGGCAAAGAGAAAAAAATCTATATTAATGACTTCTTCCAATAAGCGGCTTGATGCATTTCCTTTTCGTACATAATTTGCTTAAGATAAATCACTGTCAAAATTTTCCGAGGTGAGGCATCACTCCCAAAAGGCATTTCTGCCGACAGTCAATTGAGATAATAATGCAGATCATCCATGAAAATACTCGCAAAAAAAAAAAAATCGTTTGTGTAAAATACCTCGGGCTGGAACACTCCCCTCAAGAGTGTCATAAGATTGCCCAAGACAGAAAAACTAGCTGTCAGTAAACACCTAATGAAAAAATATTACCCGCAAAAATGTTCTACTTGATTTGTTTCAAAGCAGCTAGATGGTAAATTCACAGAAAGTTCGGCTTTCAATGCAGGCTATGCATGAAATCACAATCTTTAAAGCTGCAATTGGAATTCCTTCGTGGTGTCGGAGACTACGACATAAATCTACATACCAGGAAGCAAGTGGTCGTGACACTGGGAAATTTATTTTATCAGTATAATCAGCGAAGATGAAACGCGAATTTGAAACCAGGCACATAATAAATTTAGTTACATCATCGTAATTTTCGAAGGAAAATATTGCTTATATTTATAAATAATCTTCGCCAGCTTATTTCCTAAACTGCGAAAGAAAAAACGTAATACTATGGATAATTAATTTTCGAACACATTTCTTCAGAACATAAACCGGATGGCAGTTTTTCATGCCTTCAATTAGAAATTAAGCTTTTTTCTAAACTGAAACTGTACTTTCATCTCAGAGTTGTTTTATTCTGAAATCTATACAGTTGTCTCTGTGTTTGGTTGGTTATTGGAGTTACCTCAAGTCAAAGCTTTGAAACAAAGACCATGTAGGACCAACTCCAACAAGTAATATGAAAAAAAAACGTTAAAAAAAAAAAAAAAGAGAGGTTTACACACGCGCGGATCAAAAATGTGTCTTCTGGGGCTACACTTAAAATGTGTTCTTTCACAACAAAATAAGTGGTTCACGTCTTCACGTCATGGGCGTGGCAAACGTTGGATAAAAAATATAATGACAAAATTCACAGGACACCCCCTTTGAAAGCAAATGAACGGATCCGCTGCGTTGTTAATATGCCAGGTACAGCTGCAAACGGTATAAAAACAAGCCTGCAGCTGACTGCGATCATATCGCACTGTACGGTTGAGTGAAAATGTCGCGCCGTGAGAGAACTGACTTTGAGAAAGGAAAGATTGTTGAGTGTTATATTAGTGTGTTGTCTATAAGAGAAACCGAGAGGCGTTTAAATATACCCAAGTCAACTGTTTTGGATGTACTGAATAAGTGGAAGACACATGGCGTGCCTGAAGCAGCAAAACGTACGGCAGACCAAAGAAAATCAGTGATAGAGGACGTCGAAGCCTCAGGGCAGGCGTGACTGCTAATCGACGGAGTACTACTGCACAAGACCTCAGTGTACAGGTGAGTAAAAATGCTGGAACTTTGGTATGTATACGTACCATTCGCAGAGAACTTCATTCCATGGGTCACCGTGGTCTTGCGGCTTCTCATAAGCCTTTCATCTCCGCTCGGAATGCTACTCGTCGTTTAGCGTGGTGTAAAGAACATTTATCGGGGACCGTAGATCAATGAAAACGGGTCCTATGGACTGATGATGAATCCAGTTACACGATCCATCAGTCTGGTGGCCGTGTGTGGGTATGGCGGCAGCCGGAGGAACGCTATTTACCACAGTGACTGTTGCTACGGTCAAGTTTGGAGCGGGAAGTGTACTCGTGTGGGGTGTTTTTCGTGGTATGGTCTCTGCCCATTGGTTATCGTGGAGAAACCTATTAACCAGCACGTCTATCTCTATATTCTGGACAATTATGCCCTACCAACTCTGTGGCAATACTATGGAACCAAGCCTTGTTGGTAACAGCAGGATAATGCACCAAGCCATTAAGCAAGGACTGTTACGACGTGGTTTGACGATAATTCCGTATCGTGTGTGGACTGGCCAGCACAGAGCCCTGATCTCATTCTCATAGAGCGCCTATGGGATCAATTAGAGCGCCGCATAAGAAGTTTGGAACCAAGGTTTACTACTAAGCAACAGTTAGCGGCAGCATTATGAACTGAATAGAAGCGCATACCTATCGCTGTGTTCCAAAACCTTGTCGAAAGCATGTCTCGAAGGGCTTCTCAAGGCCAAAGGTGGTTTCAAAATATCTTTATTCAAGGTCAGGAGACGAACTAATACGGACGTCTTAATACAAATAAAATACGATCAAAGATCGTTAAACCACTAAAATCTATATACAAATATATAGCATAGTGCACAAGTTGAAAAATGGAGCAAACACACAGCTCGTGATCAATGATAAGCGACAAGCATGTCTGGGCATCTCCAAACATAACAGAACCAAATTAGGAAGGATTTTAACAAAAACTGATTGCTCATAAGTGCATTGCTGTGCGATTAACAAACTTGTTCAAGAAAAATATTGAGAGCTTCATGAGACAACATTTCTCTTGCTTAAAAAAAACAATAAGACAGTGAGTTTTAATACACCATAGTTACAAGAATGTACAGTACAAAGCAATTGACAAACTGATGATAAGACAAATCAATGGAATGATGAATATCAGGAGAAGAACAAACTTGGGCTTCCTGGTGTAAATATAATATATTACCTGTTCGGCAATATTCAAAAACAATGTACAAATATACAGCACAGTGTAAACATGTTAGGAATCAAAATAGGACCATATGCAGAAATGTAACACTATTCTGTTGACCAGATAGAAAATGTAAGTAGAATAAAAAAAAACACACGATGAATAAAGCTTTAACGTATTCTCACTATCCATATTTAGTAATAAGAGAATGATAGTACAAAGCATCTCCTCACACAAACGACCAAAATAGGTAAAATGTTTTTCAAAATATATTACTCATAAGTACAACACCGTGCAATTGACTAACTTGTGCAAAAATAAATAGAGTAAGAATCATAAGTCATCATGTTTCTTGAAAGAAGGTACAATATGTCAGTGAGTTTTAACACATCATATTTACAAGGATGTACAGTGCTATGCAATTAAAAACTGATTATCAGACAAATCAATGGAATGTTGAATAACTGGATATAACTAAACTTGGACATCCTGATGCAAATAAGATGGATTACTTGTTCCGCAATATTCAACAGCACAGTGCAAACATGTTCGAGAAACAAAATAGAACAAAATTACAAAAAGCAACACTATGCAATTAATGAAGTAGAGAAACGATATCAGGAAAATAAGCAAATTCTTGATGAATATAGTTTGAACATTTTTACAATTCAAACACTAACAACATTAATCACTACTAGGAGACTAACGACACTTAGCGTCTCCAAACAAAAGGTGTGCCGCGGTGGCGCAGTGGTCTAAGCGATGGCCTCTGATCATTCGTCCGAACGGGGTCCGGGTTCGAATCCCGGTGAGGCATGGATGTTGTGTTTGTCTTACGGCACTGGCTCTCTCCTTCCCTGGAACCAGTGACCCTAAATTAGGGACGGGCGACTGCTTATAGCCCATTGAGTTGCTCACGGTGGTCGTTAAACCTCCAATCAAAAAAAAAAAAAAAAAAAAAGGTGCAAAACGATGGTTACAAATGACAGAAACATTTATATGTTTATACAGCACTATGCTAATGACTAACTGCAATTATTTATAATCAAAATGTAACCGAAAGACGAACTAAACTTGAACGTCAATTTAAGGAAAAATACAAGATGAGTGTCACAAAAAACAATTTACTGTGTAAACTCGTATAGCCCTTTATAAAAAAAAACCAGTGTGGTAAATTTCCAAGCTGAGCAAAGATCTTTTAAACAGATTGTTGAGATAGCATGTGCATTTCTGATTCAAAAAGATCAAATATCAAATCTGCCGACCGTCAGGTACAATGCCGCTGGCGAGCTGGTAAACCATGAGGCAGCCGGTGACCAGGTGGCAAGGAACTGGCTCTCCCGACCCTGGGTAACTGCAACAGAATACTCTAGCCGAAGTCGAGATGTCAGGCGGTCGCGGAAGTGGCATAATAATGCCGTAGAAGCTGCACAGTCAGAGGTGTAGTCAAATCTCTGCAGCGTTGATGAAACACGTAGATTACATCCTTCACTAAAATAAAAATATAGGCACAGACTGATGGAAGCTTGACTAGGGAGAGTTCTGTAGCAGAAGAGTCCGATATGCATCAAATGTAAGATCTGCTGTAATGGAACATTGGGCGATAGTAAATGCCAAGTTCAGCATTGGGAGTAATATAACACAGTGTTGATAGACATGGGAGACATCAGCCTCCCGAGCACAGAAAGGGCAAAGAGGGGAATCGAGAAAAGACATTCGGAAAAGAACGGAGGGAACAGGAAGGCGGCGATGGAGGAAAACGACGAATGGGTCACTCCATCTCGGAAGTCATGCAGGCACTGGGATTTCCACGAGCCACTGTGTCACGGATGCACCGTGAGTACATCGAATCCGGTAAAACCATCCTTGCAATGGCCAACTGCCGTGGACAACAGCGTGTGGATGAGCGGGGTCATCGTCGGCTAGCTCGCATTGTAACAGCGGATAGACGGGCTACAGTGCAAGAAATCACTCGGCAATTTAACGCTGGTGCACAAAAACGTGTAAGCAGCCACACCATCCAGAACCATCTCCTCGCTATGGGGTACAGAAGCCATCGTCCCACGAGGGTACCGCTGCTGACCGCACATCACAGGGTGCAAAGATTAGCATGGGCGCGGGAACATCACCACTGGACCCTAGACATGTGGTAAAATGTTGCCTGGACTGATGAGTCGTGATTCACGTTGGTACATACGGATGGCAGGATACGAGTACGGCGTAAACCACATGAAATGATGGATCCTTCCTGCCAGCAGGGTACTCTTCAAGCTGGAGGGGGTTGCATTCTCGTCTGAGGACTGCTTACGTGGACTGAAATTGGACCCCTGGTACGTGTGACATCGTCCCTCACAGGTCAACGTTACCAGGATATCCTAGACGACCATTTTCTCCCGTTTGTGCGTCTTCAACATCCCACTGGGGACCTCATCCTGCACGAAGACAATGCATCGTGCCATCGCTCCCGAATTGTATCCGAATGGTTGGATGAACACTCCACCGACGTGACCTCGCTTCCTTGGCCAGCTAGGTCACCTGACCTCAATCCCATCAAGCGCATCTGGGATGCCATGGAGAGTGAGTTGTTCGAGGCTCTGACCCCCGCTCCATCAAATTTTCGTGAACTGTGGGAGCTTGTTCAGGGGTCGTGGATCCGTATGGCTTCCCAACGCTTCCGGTGTCTTGTCGAGTCTATGCCGAGACGAATCGCCGCCGTCATCAGGCCGAAAAGTGGTGCTACACGTTACTAGACAGGTATCTCTAATTCAATTGCTCTTCAGTGTATATATATACTGTATATACATATATCTTAATGAAGGGAAGATTCCTGAGGATTTGAACAATGCTACAATGATCCTGCTACATAAAAAAGGTGACATTAAGGATCTCAGGAACTACAGACCTATCACCCTCCTATCAGTGGTTTATAAAATCTTCACTAAAGTTCTTTCACACCGCTTGAAGGTGACAATGGACATGGCTCAACCGAGAGAAGAAGCTGGATTCAGGAGTGGCTACAGCACTATAGATCATATCCACGTACTGAGAGAATTAGTTGAAAAAGCGAGGGAATATAAACTTCCATTATGCATGGCTTTTATCGACTATGAAAAGGCATTTGATTCGGTGAAACCATCAGCAGTTACCACGGCTCTGAAATCCTGCGGTATTGAAGATGCATACATTAATATTATTAATAACATCTATGAAAATGCAAGTGCAAAGATTCGGCTGTTTGAAAATACAACACACATAAAAATTGGAAAGGGAGTGAGACAAGGTGACACCATATCTCCGAAGCTCTTTAATGCCACATTGGAGGGTGTTTTTCAGTCACTGAGCTGGGAAAACAAGGGGATAAAGATTAATGGAGATTATCTAACCCACCTTCGTTTTGCTGATGACGTAGTCATTTTTGCAACTAGCCCATCAGAGCTGCAGAGTATGATCCAGGAACTTGCTGACAAGAGTAAAGAAGTGGGATTAAAAATGAACTTTCAGAAGACAAAAGTGATGTTCAATGCTTTTACAAGAAATGAAGATTTATCGATTGATGGAGAAAAGCTGGAGATAACAGACACGTACGTTTATCTTGGACAGCAGATATCAAGTGAGGGTCACATTGATGAAGAAATTAATCGACATATAAAACTTGCCTGGAGAGCTTTTGGAAGAAACAGTATAATTTTCAAGAGCCATATGCCATTATGTCTTAAAAGAAAAGTGTTTGATCAATGCATCCTTCCAGTGCTTACGTATGGAGCAGAGACGTGGACCTTAACTAAAAGAGACACACAAAGAAGCATGGAGAGATACATGCTTGGTGTAACCAGGAGAGATAAGAACAGGAACTCGTGGATCAGAAAAATGACAAGAGTGAAAGACATCATGGCCAGAGTAAAATCACTGAAATGGCAATGGGCTGGACATATTGCCCGAAGGACAGGCCACCGATGAACAGTTGAAATTTTAGACTGAATTCCAAGGGACAGGAAAAGACCAAGAAGAAGACCACATGGGAGATGGGCGGATGAAATTCGAAAGTATGCGGGAGTAACATGGAAGAGACTAGCACAAGACAGACCGTTGTGGAAGAAACTTGGGGAGACCTTCGTCCAGCAGTGGGTTGATAGTGGTTGATGATGATTATGATATATATATACACTGTACATAGTGGTTGATAATGATGATGATGATGATGATACATATATACACTGTACATAGAGCTTGAAGGAGGTAGACTAAGTGATTCTCCGTGCGACTGAGAGGGTTCTCTCTGAAGGCGAAGGAAAGTAGAGACTTTGAACGTCCGATGCCGAAATTGTACATCCAGTGTGAAATTAAGTTGGAAGGAGAACTGAGCAGCGAAATAACTGAGAGAAATGCCTGATAGAGTAAAAAAAGAACAAATCGATGCGTAAACAATAAAAAGAGCAATATTGAAATCAGGACTTTCCCAACATACAGAACTTTCACACCAATCCGTGGCCTTAACAACATGCTGCATTGAGTAAAGAGTACCATCTGCAGAAGAGCGAGTTCTCATTTAGTTGGTAATTCTTTCTTTTATAATTGGGGGGGGGGTTACAGCTAAAGCTCTGGAACTGCTAAATTTCCTTACAAGCGAAAGCGTGACGAACACACGCAAAAGGGGAACGAAAGTAACTCAGTGAATTGAGGAAACAAGAACCGCAAGCATTGTTGCCTGTTCAAGGACAGTTGTAGTGAAGGTGTGGCTAGAGTGCTTCAAGACTGTATAACGTAAATGTCTTTTCGTACTGATACGTTATTTTAAAAAACATAACCATGCGATGAAATAGTTCTTAAATTAAACCTTAACGGCCAGACGAAACATTTATACAGAAGTCAAACTTACGGAAATGATGCTTTATTTCTCCAGCACAGATATAACACTTCACGATAGTATAGAGATCACATAACACAAATCAACCACCAACATTCCACAATGCTCCACATTAAACGCTCGAACACACAAGCAACTGTTGCATCGTAGTTTATATCTCTGGATCTCATCTCATAACAGGCATACGTCACGTTCATTCCACCTCAATTATGTTGCCAACAGTATTCATTTGAGAGAAAAGATATCACGCTAAGTGTGAAGTATAACTGAGAACAAACTCCAGATTTACATAGGGAAAGAAACTAAAAAGGAAAGTTAATTTAGAATATACGTCACAGCTGGCACACATCCACCCAACGTGCCAGAAAGGTGTGACAACAACTTGTTGTCAGCCAAGGTAAACTCCGGTTTGCAGGTGCTATCCGGAACAACCAAGAGCAAAAGATCCATCGATTAAGACCAGACTATAGTCACGGCGCACAGAAAAACGTTTTCAAGCACACAGTCCAGAGGATGCTACAGCGGACTGGCAGGTGGAGTTGGCGCTCGTGTTGACCGACCGTCATCGACAAGTCTGCCTGCAGTGGACACAAGAGCACCATGGCTGCGGATATATTTTATAATACGCCGATGAGCCAAAACGTTATGAGCACCTGCCTAATATGATGTTGGTCTTCCACGTGCGGCCAAAAATAGCTCTTACCCGCCGAGGCATTGACGTTACAAAATTTTTAAAGATGCCTTGTAGTATCCGTTACCAACATGTTACCGGCAGATCCTTTAACTCTTGTACGTTACGAAGTTGAGCCACAGCAGATCGGATTTGCTGTTCCAACACAAACCACAAATGCTCGATTGAATTGATGTCTAGGGAATTTGGAATACCTGGAAGTCTTCCTCATTTCTGGAAATCGTTCTCGAACAATCCAGGCAGTGTGGCATGGCGCATTATTCTTCTGAAAGAAGGCACTACTACAAGGCAATATCGTTGCCATGAAAGGATGTGTCTCGTCTGCAATGATGTTTAGGTAGGTGGTAAAGGTCATACACTGGTGTGCAAAAATTAAGGACGAAGAAGAGAAATTAGCATAACAGCGGAACGAGCAGGCAGAACGGACCGAAAGACCTCTCAGGAGATAGACTAGGGTCCGGTACGGTAGGGCATGCGCATATGTGCAGCATGACGTAGGAAAGGGGAGGGAGTGTCGGAAGGGTATAAAGCACACGGGCGGTGTACGCTCAGCAATTCGGTGAAAGCTATTGCACGGTGCACATCGGTTTGAACGACGTCGAGTTGCTGCCATCGTGTGATATGGCCAACAGGCAATCCAGTAGACGACATATAGATGACTTTACCCGAGGTCGCGTCATTGGGAAGTTGGAAGAAGGTCAAAATGTGACTAGTGTGGCCGAGGAGTTCGGGATCGCTCACAGCATCGGTTCACGAGCTTGGAGAGCATTTCAAACGACAGGAACAGCTGTTCCGAGAGTTTAGCAGTGGTCATCCACGAGCAACCACGGCGGCGGACGACCGGTATATTGTCCTACAGGCGAGAAGAGACAGACGGCAGACAGCGGGAGAAATCGCAAGGCACATGTAACAGACAACTGGACGTCCGTTATCCCGTTTTACCGTAGCCAGGAGGCTGCACAAAGGTGGTCTATTTGCACGACGACCAGTACGGTGTGTGCCATTAACGCCTGCTCATCGGAGTCAGCGATTTCTGTGGTGCCAGGAACAAAAGAACTGGACACATCAGCAATGGGGTAGAGTTCTCTTTTGCGGATGAGAGCCGATTTAGTCTGACGAGCGATTCTGGACGTATATACATCTGGAGAGAGCAGGGAACACGCAATCGTACCTCCAACATCATCGAAAGGGACCGGTCTGGAGGTGGCGGAGTTCTCGTTTGGGGCGGTATCATGCTTGGTAGCCGTACTGACCTCCACATCTTGCAAGGACGTTCAGTCACTGGTGTCCGCTATTGTACCGAGGTTCTCCTGCCTCACGTGCATCTGTTTAGAGGTGCTGTGGGTCCTGAGTTCCTCTTCATGGACGACAACGCTACACCTCATCGTACAGTGGCTGTCGCAGAGCTGTTGGAGAGTAAAGATATTCAACGCATGGATTGGCCCGCAAGGTCCCCGGACCTAAATCCAATCGAACACGTGTGGAACCTTCTCGGGAGACGCTTGGCAGCACGTCACCAGCAGCCAGCAACGATTCTGCAGCTGCGATTGGCGCTACAATAGGAATGGGCCGCGATACCTCAACAGCTCCTTGACAACCTCGTCCTCAGCATGGACAGACGTTGTAAATCCTGCAACGCAGTCAGGGATGATCATATCCCCTACTAAAGATTGGATTTTTCTTGGCAGCCGCCTGTCACATGGACGTTTCTGTCTTGTGTCCAGTTGTGCTCGAAGCTACCTTTTCAATAAAGTGGCTTTGTATCCTTTGGATTCCTTGTTTGGACGGCTTTGCTCACTTGTCCCATATTCTTACATCTTGGGGATCTTATGGTATGATTTGAGTCGATGTGGAGCACTTCTGCACGACGTTACATTCGAAAAACCGTCTCGTCCTTAATTTTTGCACGCCAGTGTAGTTTCCTACACATAAATGACTGGATGCAGGGTTTTCCAGCAGAACATTGCCCAAAGCATTACGCTTCCTTCACCGGCTTGGTTTTGGTGCAAACACTTTCCCCTGGTGCAAACACTTTCCCAGGTAAACGACGCACAGGTACCAGGTCTTCCATATGGGGCAACAGAAAACGAGATTCGTCGGACTAGACGACCTGCTTTCAATCATTCAAGAGCACATTTTAATGCTCGCCTGCCCATTGTAGGCCCTTTTCGAGGGTGAACCGAGGTTAGCATGGGCACTCGGAGCGGCCTGTGGCTACACAGCCCAATTTTCAGCAGATTTCGATGTACTGTGTCTTGTGACACATTACTCCAGTCACTAGCATTCATATTACCGGCGACTTGCGCCACAGTATCCCTTCAGTTGGTTCGTGCCATACGGGATAATCTTCGCTCACCTGTAGCATCGATGAACCGGGGTCGGTCGACATCATCACTGGCGGTTCGCGGTTTTTTCGTCCTCGGAACACTTTTTAAAGGTACTAACCACGGCTGATCGTAAGCACAACACAAGCCTAGCAGTCTCGTTAATGCTCTGACTTAGTTGTCTGGCCATTACAATTTGGTCTTTGTCAAACTTGCTTGAGTCTGATGCATTTCACACTTGATGTACAAAAACAACACTGATTACACTGGACAATTTTGAACAAAGTTCATGCTTCCGAGACAAAAGTAACAAATTCTGAATGAATTCGATGCGCTGAACACTAATATGACCATAAAAACTGAATTGGCTACGGTTTATTATATTATAATATTAAAATAAATATAATAAAATATAATGAATTGATTTATTTTATTAATTTGGGATTGTATTGATTAATTATTGATTTTTTATTAATTTCTTTATTTTATTAATTTATTTTATTTGAGTATATATGTACAGGAATTTATTCATGTCAATAAGTTACCTGTTTATGACGTTCGAATTCGACTTGACTTTCGCTTGTATTCCACCTGAGGGGTATCTCTGAAGAGCGTCCAACACAGTTGTCCGCCAGCATCGAGGTGGACCACTTTCCCTGCTATCGCTGCTCAATTACAGCTACATCCTTGTGTGGAAATGCTCCCCGTGCACATCACTGACCTTTCCGCAGTTATCCGGGAGAAAAAATCCAAATGGGAATCAAAAAAGTGGATCTTTGACATTCTGCAGCCAAATTTATGAAAGAGCCAGCATGTCCTCAAGCAGATCCTTGTAATTGTTTGCCCTGACATTGCCCAGGAAGTTTGTTGACACTTGACAAAATGCATCCCAACTTGTTTTTCGTCAAGCTGAAGGAGTTTCTCAAACTTTGGATCTCTGAAGAACTGTTTGATCCGAGAACCCACAAAAACTCCCTCTTTAATTTTGGCTTCGCTGAGTCGAGGACATTTTTTATGCAGGTCAGGTACTTGAACGCTGCTTTATTCTTGTCCATGGCTTTAACCAGGTTTTTAACAAGACCGGTTTTGATCTGTAGATGACGTAGGATGATTTTATGCGGGTCTATCAGTGGTGGGTTCTGCACATTCATTTCTCTGGGTTTCAAACACGCTCTCGGAAGCCAGTCTCTCTGTGTGTAGTGCGAATCTGTAAGCTCGACTGTCACACTGACAAAGAAAACAGCAATGCTTGCTTGGTATATTCCTTTTGAATGCCCATCAACAGAGACACTACGTTCAGGTCTGCACAGATATGCCAGCCATACGATTTGAAATGAATCCTCTCCAGCAGCTGCTTTATGTTGACATAGGTGTCCTTCATGTGGACCGCATGTCCAAGAGGAACACTGTTAGAAATCTGTGTAACGTTTTTTAGATTATTTGAATAAGTTCACACATTTTTTTTTGAAAAGTTCTGTGGAACATGGAAAAACTTTAGCCTTTGTGTAATATGTTTCGGAGTTTGGTGTAACATTCCACAATACCCGCAATTTATTCAATGCGCATGCGCAAATTTTTCTGATGTTGTATAACGTTTTAGAGTTCCGTGTAACGTTTCGGAGTTCAGTGTAACGTTTCGGAATTTGATTAAATGCACATGCGTATTTTTCTAAGAATTGTGTAATGTTTTCAATATCGGTGTAATGTTTCGGAATTTTATCGCTGTTCGCTTGCTGCGTCTCAGATTTAGGGCATGCGCCGTGAAATTCTAAAGCTGTGTTTGCTTTGCTGGTCATCGCAGCATGTTGTGGTTTGTGGCGACGTGGATTCCGAATTGTGGCGACGTGGATTCTGAAATCAAGGTTAGTACTTTTTCTTTCGGTTAACAAAAGACAAAGTAATTCATGTTATATACAAATGTGAAATGTCTCACCCTTGCTTTAGATTAATTGCGTTTCGTGTTCGAACAAAATTGCTGATCGTTAGGCCTAATGTCAAAACGATCCCGCTAAGAGACTGTTTACTAGTGTCCTTTTTGTTTTCTAAAATTTAGGACGCCTGAAACGTTTGAGTGTTACGGAATAAATGTCCGTTAAGTATACACTGTGACGTGCCTGCCAGCAGGACGCACACGACATAAAGGCAGATTGCAGTCTGAACAAACGTCCGCGTAGATCAATTGGTAGAGTGACTTATTCCGGAATGAGTGGATCCGGGTTCGAATCCTGGCGTGGACAGAAATGACGGAGAAATTTACTTCGTTATAACACTTTAACGATTAAAACCGTGTCAACTGTAGTTCCCCCTTCCCTAACGAAAGCAAAAAATTTACAACTAAAGTTGTTTCGTAAGCTCGCACTGAAAAAACAAACTAAGCTGGAGCAGCAAAACCAATTTTGCTAGCCTATTCAGGTACTTGAGCAATTTTTTTTTCTTTTTTTTTTTTTTGCTGACAGAAATGTACTTACTTACAGCAGAAATTTCGTTGGCCGTACGAATCACTTTGCTGAAACAACCAAATGCTTTTGCTATGTCAGCCACACCAGCTGCCATAAAAAAATGAGTAACTGCATCAAACGTGTCTGTAATATTCAGCAAAATTCAAGATGATGGTAACAGCTGAAAACGCTAGTACCGCGAAGAAAGTTTGGCTAAATGTACTAATAACCGTTCATGAATTCCAGCATGATGGCGGTCTCATGGGCGGTCCGGTCTGTTGTTGTGGCAAAGAATATCTAACTGGTTGTGGTGTGGTGTGTATGTCGTGCTCTCTAAAGAAATTTGAAAGAATAATTTGGAAGAAACCGACGACTTCATATGTGCACGGAAATGTCTGATATACGAGATCGACTGAACAACAGGGGTTTCGGGAACGACGTTATAGTACGATTTGAAGGTAAGTCCAAAGTAAAAGTTGTTGGAAAGAGTGCGATGTGTCCGTACAAGTTCCACACAAAAGAACAGTTGCTGCGTTAAGCGAACCTATTTGAAAAAAAGAAAGAAAAATCTTATTCTCACTAAAACGCAAGAAGTCGTGAAATGCTGACCTTCGACATGCGAAAAGAAAAACTGTTCTCGTGAGAACCGAAAATAAAAAGATGTAGTTATGTGTGAACGTACTGCGTATGTGATGTTGTTCCAAAAACCAATATAAAATTGGATAGCTTGTGTTTTCAACCTACATTGTTCTAAGTAAGATGTTCAGTGTGATGTGATGTGAACATACTCATTTGACTAAAGAATAAAGGATTATCTATTTAAAGGGGGTAAGTACTCTTTATGCTTTCAACCATTCGTTCTGTGAGTTCACGAATTCTCTTTCGTTTGTTGAATCCGTCATTTGAGATCAACGCGCGAACCTTTTAGAATTTCTAACAAAAGTAAGGTATGGTGGCCACTGCCAGTTAGAAGTCACCGTATCATCAAACACTGATCCCACCAGTTCAATTGAAAATGAGGTGGGCTCTACCACCATCTTGTTTAAAGTAGTGTTCATGCCACCCAACTGCTTCACAGATTATTCGAATTGAAATTTCCTTCATACACTGTGTGATATGTGTGTTAAGAAGGAACATAAGTTCATGTCATTCAACTACATGCACCCCAGATGCCTCAAAAACAAATTTCCTTCACACACACACACTGCTATTATGAATGTGTTATGATATATGTGAGCAGGGCCGGCTGGACCATAGGGGCAACCGGGGCCCCGCTCTTTACAAAACAAAAACAAAATTATTTTTGCTAGAATTCTCTATATTTATTGTTAGTTTTTTAAGTTTTGGGGCGCAAGACCTTCAAAAATTTATTTTAACGTTTTCCAAATGTAGGCTGAAGAAGCGTATACGCTCCAGCTTTGTCCGTCTGCCTGTCCACCCGATAACTCGCGTAAAAATTGTTCAATTTCAATTAAATTTTAGTATGGGGTAAGGGGACAACCTGGGGACGAACCCTATTGAAAATAAGCGAAATGGGGTCAAAGGTCAGGACATAGGAGCGGGATCCATTCCATCGCTCTTATGCGTCATAACTTACGTAAAAATGCTTCGATTGCGACAAAACTTTATCATGTTGTTTCGGAAGTAAACTGAACAGGTTATGCTGAATATCATCGAAATGGGATCAAAGGCCAGGACACAGGAGCGAGATTTATTCCACAGATATTATCCTCATAACTTGAGTAAAAATGCTTCCATCGCGACAAAACTTTAGTATGTTGGTCCAGAGGTATACTGAACCAATTATTTTTAATATCATCGAAATGAGATCAAAGGTCATGGCACATAAGCGAGATTTATTTCACAGCCATTATCCTCATAACGTGAGTAATAACTTGAGTAAAAATGCTTCTATTGCGACAAAACTGTAGTATGTTATTCCGGAGGTATACTGAACGAATCAATAGTCAGGGTTGGGAGGAGAGTTTGTCTGCGCGCGACTTCTGGTATGTTGGAAAGCGTATCATAATCAATGCATTGCATGATTTTACTAACCTGTTATAATTTTTTTTTCAGTTATAATTTTTTTTCAGTTTTTTCACCCTCCCCCCCCTCAACTTCTTTAAACCGTAAACTTTTCCATATTCATGAAATAAGAAATTATATTTCATCACATTTTGTGACTCCCTATTATATACTCAACAATTTGTGTGTAAACTTGGTACTGAAATTAAAAAAAAATAAAAAGAACAATATCAAAGTTGTATCTGGGCTATATATGGAGGCCAATCGTTCAGTGACTTTAAAAACAGTTGGAAATTAAAAAAAAATAATAAGGCAATTTTTATACATGAGCGCGTATAAGATGTGAATAAAGTAATAAATTTACCAGTTATTCCACTTTCCATCAAAAATCAATCACTAAAACATGTACCAGGAATATATATATATATATACGAATTTATTTAAGAGGGATCGTTATTATTCAATACGCAAAAATGTTTGCTATGGAAATATTTTCGCTACGCAGATTAGTTAAAGCAATCTTATTTATCATTTTGCAGGAAAGTTTTCATTAAGGTAATAAAGAAACCTAAACTTCCTCCTCTCCAGAAAGAAAGTCGTAGATTTCAGCAGTGTTTGTTCTCTTTCTCTCTCTTTGTCTGTTTGCCTGTCTGTCCGCCCGTCTCTCTGTCTCACTCTCTCTCATTCAATGGCTGTCTATCTGTCTCTCTCTCTCACTCTGTCTGTCTGTCCGCCCGTCTCTGTCTCTCTCTCTCATTCAATGGCTGTCTATCTGTCTCTCTCTCTCTCACTCTGTCTCTCTCACTCTGTGTCTCTCTCTCATTCAATGTCTGTCTATCTCTCTGCTTCATTTTTTCCTCCCCTGCAAATATTTGGTGTCTCGCTTCCATGTCATTTAAGTTTGATTAACGTATACTGAGTTTAGATAAGTGATTCCCACAATTATATTTCAAAATTAAGTTGCACCCCCCCCCTCCTCGAGTATAAACATTGCACATGAAATTAAGTTAAAACTAAAAAATGATTGGCAACGGTAACTATGCTCATAATCGACAGACCTGAAATAATTTATCGTTATTTATTCTTGAATAATCACACAATTAAAATGCTAATGTAAGTTCACTGATAATACAAACATAGAATGAATGAGTTATTAAACAACGACTCCGCACTTTCTATTTAGTCTATTTTAAACAGTCTTACCCTGAATTGTTATCCATTTGGTACTTAACACAAAACAGTTTATATTCCAGTGAAAATCCTTTTCGGTGATCGTAATGCATGTACTCTTTTCGAGCACTTTTTGTAAGAACAACAAACAGCGAGTTCCTGCACATCACTGCGACGTCATTCCAACTAATCCAGGGTCGTGATCCCATAATTCTCTGTAACGAGCTGCTGGCTGTCGGCATCCACGCAAGCACGAACCGAAACTCAACGAATATAAAAGAAACAAGCAAAGGAAGCCATCATCCAACAATTAAGCTGATTACTGGGCATATGTTAATAATGACTAAGTCATCACTTCTGATGATCACTGCAGGTAAATACGTTCTAGCTGGGTGTGAAAGAATACAGGATAAGTTATATAAGTTCTAACTGGGTGTAACACATGATACAGGGTAAGTTCTATCTTGTATCGTTTGTTCAGTGAGTAATTAATGTCTTGAGAAGTCACCATATTATATAAATTTAAAGTGTCTCGAATATAAAAATCATTGATTTTTCAGTCAAGCTTGGGTAAACTGAAAATTGGTTTTGTATGTGCCATAGGTAGAATTCCTCGAACGCATTTGTTTGTACAGGTGCATTCGCTACAAAAGATGTATCTATGTGTAACACACAATATTTGTTAAGATCAGTGTTTCTTCATGAATATTTCATTCTTATAACTTCTCTTTTGAAATCTGAGAAAACTCATGAGTAAATTGTCCTTATCTTTCTTCATTCAGTAAGCATAAGTTTCAATAAGGGCTGTTACTACATTACCCATGTTTATCAAAAATTAACTAGTACACCATGAATTGTCCTTATTGGAGTTCATTTTTGAAATGCTAAAAGTAATTTCTGGAAATGGTAAAAAATTATCTATCCTGGTGCAAACGAAATTTTCAGGAACACTTATATAGAGAATTATTTGTCAGATATATTACGCAAAACCTTGTTCAGATTTATTAGAAATATTTCACATTTCTGTTCCCTGAAGCCTTCAAATGTTTCTGGAACTTTTCTTTGTTTACTGTGGAACGTTCCTCAAAATCAGGTTGCCAGCCTGTTTCAAGATTTTTCAGTAGCATGTGTAAAGTTCCTCAAAGTTGTTGAAAAGGTTCCACAGGACGCTTTCTGCTTTTGTGAAATGTTTTCAAGATTAATGTGGAACGTTCCTCAAAAATCAGGCTGCCAGCCTGTTTCAAGATTTTTCAGTAGCATGTGTAAAGTTCCTCAAAGTTGTTGAAAAGGTTCCACAGGAGGCTTTCCGCTTTTGCGAAATGTTTTCAAGTTTATTGTGGAATGTTCCTCATAATGATGCAGAAACCCTGGGACGGAATGTTTCAATAATGTGTGGAAGGTTGATCACATTTGTTGAAAAGGTTCCTCTCCTTATTGCGGAACGTTCCACAAAATCCTCCCGGGACAATGTTTCAGACTTCTTCAAAAATGTGTGGAACGTTTATCAGGATTTCTTGCATAACGTTTTCAAAAATGTTGAAGCAGCTAAGCTGCCCCTTTTTTTGTGTAACGTTACACAGATTTTTTTTACAGTGAATGGATGGAAGCTGATCCCCGTTATGCAGCAAAACCACCTTCAGACTCAATTCTGACGAGTCTATAAATAGCCGCCATTTCTATGGATCGTGTGATATTCCGAGTTCTTGAAGCAAAACACAAGGCTTTCTTTTTTTTTTTTTTTTTTTTTTGAAAAAGGTTCGAATTGCTGATGACGAATACGAAACGAAGTCACTAGGACATATCGTTCCAGAAGATTCCATTGTCGGAGTCTTGACAGCAATATCTTCGCTTTTGTTTTAGATAGATCCAAATCGCGAACAAGGTCTTTAAGTACCTCCGATGTGATTCTGTGTGACGCAGATGTTTCACCGTCACATGTATATTCGTCATCCTTACTTTCATGAACCTCTGAAGTTGACGGTTGAGGATACACATCGTGTTCCTCGTCTGAATTGATGACAAAATCTGTCGGAGGCTTGGGAATGGGAAGTTCTTCGCAATGCGGTACAGGTCGCACAGCAGAAGCTATTGGGTTGGCCAAAACGTCATTGCGTTTTTTACACAGATGGCAAAACTTGTCTTGAAATGTAACTAACGTCACTTGAAACCGCAAGTTCATTATGTAACGTGACAGCTGACAGTTCAAGCTTGTTTTAGGAACAGAAAGTGCACGATTTCGTTAACGAGTGTTTGTTAGGCGTCGATTTCAAAATGGACAATCAAAAGAAACATTTTCGTCATGTTGTGCTGTATTACTTCCGAAAAGGAAAACAAACGCTGTGCAAGCTCGTAAAAAGTTATGTGATGTGTATGGTGAAGATGCCTTAAAACTACGGCAGTGTCAGAATTGGTTTGCGAAATTTCGGTCTGGAGATTTTGATGTGAAATATGCACCACACTCAGGAAGGCCAATTGAAGTTGATGACGACAAAATAAAGGCATTGATCGAATCCAATCGGCGTTTAACGACACGAGAGATTGCTGCGAATCTGAATATATCGAAATTGAGCGTTGAAAACCATTTAAAACAACTGGAATACGTTAGTAAGCTCGATATGTGGGTACCACATAAGCCCCCCCTTCTTCGTGCTCTTCCGCAGGTCCCCTTACAACTTTGCCCTTCTCTTCTCGCGGCCTTTTCCCTCGCTGAGCTCAGAGAGGCTTTTGCCTCTCTAAATCCTCATGCCTCTCCTGGACCTGACGGCCTTCCTCTTACCGTGCTTTCCTTCCATCTCTTCTCCCCTTCCTTCTCGCCTGTTTCTCCGCAGCTCAATCTTCTTCTGCACTGCCGCCGGAGTTTACGGTGGCCCACGTCATTCTTTTGCCGAAGAAGGGAGACCCCCTGGACCTGCAAAATTAGCGTCCTGTTTCCATTCTAAATCTCGACTATAAATTCTTTACTAAACTCCTTTCCCGTCGTTTGAATCTTGTTCTTCCTTTCATCCTTTCGCCCGACCAGTCATACACTGTGCCTGGTCGGTCTATCGCTAACAACATCTCTTTTGTTCACAACCTTGTTTTCCTTGCTCGTAAATTTTCTGAACCACTTGCCTTGCTTAACATTGATCAAAAATCAGCCTTCGATAACATTTCTCACGACTATCTTTCTGTTACTCTTCATGGCTTTGGTTTCCCCTCTTCTTTGGTTACTCTTTTACTTAGTCTCTATCGGGGCGCCCATTTTCATGTCCGGGCGGCCTCCTTTCTGACGGCTTCAATTCCTTTTCAACGTGGAATTAGGCAGGGTTGCCCCCTCTCGGGCCAACTTTTTGCATTAGCCTTTGAACCGTTCCTGATTGCTGCTCATCGCTCTCTTCGATCTTCGCTGCCGCCTACCGTAGCAAGTACGTGACATCACGAATATACTTTTTCCGCTTATGCAGACGATGCGACGTTTTGTATCAGGAGAGATGCTCAGTTTGAAGACCTGCTCATCACCTATCACCAATATGCTGCTGTTTCGGGAGCTTCACTTAATGTCTCTAAGAGTACTGGTCTCTAGTGCGGGTCTTGGATAGGCCGCACTGACTCCCCTTGGGGAGCGGTGTGGTCATCCTCGACCCAGAAGATCCTTGGCACCTATGCTGGTCATCCGTTTACCGCTGGACAAGCAACATGGACCAACCTTTTCCCAAGGCTTCGGCGCCGAGCTGCGTATTGGCGTTTCGTCTTTCCATTCACATCTTATTTTCAACGTGCTCATATTGTCCAGCGTTACCTGCTCTCACTATGTACATATTCCTGGAATTCAACAGTTTTCTTGGCCTCTCGTCTTACTGACATCAATAGTCAGTTCACTTCCGTCATCTGGCAGTCCAAGCATTGGTCGGCGGCCCAGACATTGTATCTTCCTGAGTCGCATGGTGGCATCCGGCTCATTGATATTCATCAATACTATAAAGCGTACCGTATTACCAATTTTCTTCGTCTGCTTACCTCTCCCTCTCCTTCGCTCGTGATTACTTTTGATGCACTCCTTTCTGTCCATGATCCGTCCTTCACTTTTCTTCTTTTCCTCCGCATGGTTTTTACACCCTTCCTTCCTCTAACATTCCGTCTACTATCTCTGAAGCTCTTACGTTTTTCCGGTCCCTTCCTCTTTCCCAGGCTCCTCCTGTCACTACTCTTGATCTCCTTGTCGAACCACTCTTCTTTTCCTCACTGATCCACACCCTCCTTACCAACCTTTCTTTCTCCTCCCACTCTGGGTTCGTTCTGGCATCTTAACAGTCAACGCCCTGATTACTGCTAACCTCACTTGGAAACCCATTACTTCCCTTTTTCCTACTCCTACTCCTTCTCTCGAGGAGGAGTATGCCCTACTTCGCACTTCCATCCTCTCTATATACCCTGCTTTGGTTACTGCCGACGGACTCCGTGTTGTCTCTGGACCCAGTCTTCCTATTCCGTTCTTTCTTCCTTTCCTTGACACTGTCGCCCCCGTCCTTTCCTTCACCACTGCCTCCCTCTATCGTTTTCTCCGTTCACTTTCGGATCTTCCACAACCTGTCTCTGACTTCTCTCCCTCGCTTTCCATGACGGTCTGGTCAGCTTCCTCCTCTCATCTCTCCTCTCCTCTCCTCTCCGCTCGAACGCAATCTTCACTGGCGTTTCCTTCACCGTCGTCTCGCTGTTCCCCATCTTCTTTTTCGTATGTCGCTGGTCTCTTCTCCACTCTGCTCTTTCTGTGGCAATGTCGGTGATGTTTACCACACCTGTTGCCACTGCACCATCCTGCTACCGCTTCTCAATACTGCTTTCCGCCTGGCTGGCCTCATCGTTTCTCTAGATCTTCCATTCCAAGCATATCCATGGCTTCTATTAACGAAGCATCCGCCCACACGTCTACCAGATACCTGCTGTTTTCTATTTGTACTTGTCAAACATGTCATTCATATGTTTCATCAATCACAACGTTCTGCATCGCATCCACTTTCAATTCTTCAGGCCGGAAGTCGATTGCTATCGTGCTTTCGAGGCCGAATAGTTGCACGCCTTCGACTTGAATATAACACCGCCCTATCGTCGAATTCTCTCACAACATTTCACACCACCTGGGCCGAGCACTCAGGATGGTTTACGATGGATGGGAATTCTGTCCGTCTCGCCATTTGAGTATATGTTGTGTGTGTGTGTGTGTTTTTATGCACTAAGTCCAGTGTGTCTTTCGTTAGATATTTGTTTCACCGTGCCAAGAGTGCTTTGTGTTTTTTTATTTATTTTTTCACCTTTTCTGAGTAGCCAGAATGTGGCAACCTACGTACGCATAGTTATGGTACCATGTTAACATTGTATTGTGTTGTACATACTTGAGTTTCGCACCACAGTACGTGTTTGTTTGTTTTTTTCCTATTGTGACCCCATTTAATGATTAATGTTACTTGCCTGCTGTTTTCTGTACATATCGTAATTGTTTGTACGTACTTATTCATAGTTATTATAGTTCCTTTATCCGTGTTATGGGCGATCACGTTCTTATCGTATCACTTTGCAAATGTGCTGTGAATTTTCTAGTGTATTCTTTCTTGTTCTCTGTATCAGCATCATGGCATTGTACCTCTTTCATAACCTAGGGTCTGCACCTCTCTTGTAGATTTCATTTGCATAGCTTCCCTGAGTGATAACTGTGTTACATATATACTTTATCGATATTAACCACTCTGAGTGTTCTATTCAATTTATTAGTCGTGTTTCTTCTATTTTAAGAACAGAGTGTAGAACTGCGTCATCCTTTTCTTTCCTTCAATATGTTGAAAACAACATGACTTTTTAAAGGTGGTATACTGTTCACGAGACGTTGACTCATCAAGCTTTTGATTTTTGTTTCTGCCAGGTTGTATTCACTGTTCTCTAATGTTTTGTTTTTTCACTCACCGTACGTAGTGTGTATTGTGTCTTTACTGTTTTCTTCAGTTTGCTTTTTTTTTCCTCGCCAATGTCGAGTAACATTGTGTATACTGTTATTTAACTTTATTTGTGTGGCAACATGTTGTACAAATTTCCTTTTTTCTTACATTGCATATTTTATGTGATTTTGCTCAAGAACATATTTTTATTCTGTTGTATGTCATTATGTCTTTCTTAGGTGTGTCGTGTTCTGTGACGATATTATCTCCATTAGCATCCCTGTATTTTCTGATCAAAGTTCTTGTTGTGTCGCCGACTTTGCGATGTTGTATCTTGTGCTTTGTGTATTGTTTTTGTTTATTACATACATCGTTGTATTTACTTACATTCTCTGTTCTAGCACACTCTCCCGAAATCATTTTGTTATTTGCTCTCATATGCTAAATATGCTTCCTGCGTTTCTCTAGTTGTATTTCACGTATTATGGGGCTGCACTTGACCCCAGATTCCTGTACCATTACGATACTCTTAGAATGCTTGCCTGTAATCGTGTTTTTATTATTTTAATCTGGGTAGCTTTACCCTCTGTCATGTGTACATATCATTATAAATGTCATGTGTATTTTTATGCTTTCGATAGGCGCGAACAATAATTGATGGACCAGCCTATTTTCTTAAATAAAATTTGTTGAAAACCACATAAGCTCGTTTGTTTTGCTCCTCATTTTTGTGTCTAAAGTCACGTATATAGCGCTTTAAGTTCTCTAATTTTGTGTGGGTACGAAGTATAAAGGTACCGTGCTTTTTCCGTTTGACTCCCGAGCCGGGCCGCCCCGGTGGCGCAGTGGTCTAAGGCGCTGGCCTCTGATCATTCGTCCGTAAGGGGTCCGGGTTCGAATCCCGGTCAGGCATGGATGTTGTGTTTGTCTTATGGCACTGGCTCTCTCTCTTCCCTGGAACCAGTGACCCTAAATTAGGGACGGGCGACTGCTTATAGCCCATTGAGTTGCTCACGGTGGTCATTAAACCTCCAATCAAAAAAAAAAAAAAACTCCCGAGCCGGTGAGTGCATTTTTATTTGAGTTATTACGTTGTGTTTATTTTCGACCGAGCTGGTCGTTGCTTATCACTGAGGCGCCATTGCAAATGGCGTCTTCCGGTGTGGGGGACTTAGCAACGTCCTCCCTTCCGGGAAGCACTCCACTTCTTCTTCCAGAGGAGGCGTCGCTACGCTGCTCGATCCAACTGGCGGTGATGCGCTCTCCTTCATCTAGCGGTACATCCGTACTCTCTTATCACGTCGATCCGCTAACTTCTCCTAATACGTCAACTTCTACTGACCCTGCTACTACTGACGTTGCTAAGGACGTCATCTATTGTTGTGGCATTCCTTCTTTTCCTGTACAGCAGTCATCCTCCACCACCTACTCTACGGCAGTCACTACTTCTATTCCCATTCACTCCACTCCAACACAGTACGCCGGAGCAGAGCGGTCACGGCGTCCTATATTCGCCGAGAAGGAAACACCATCACTCTCGACATTCCTGATGATACTGCAGCTAGTGCTAACTTTAATTCTGCCTTGGATGAAGGTGTAGTGTTTGTTGCCTTACCGGCGACGCCGTTAAAGGTGTACTCCACTGCCCTGAAGAACAGGTTCAACCCATAAGCTATTTCTCATATGTTCCGGCGGGCCGGGACAGTTGTGGTGTACTTCATTAAAGCTAAATATGCTACCACCATCCTACGTACAGGTCTCACTCTCGGTGATCAGTTCTTAGAGCCTACTCCTGTAGCGCAGACCCATCAACGTGTCATTCTATCCAGTGCCACCGGAAGTCACAGATACAATGTTGTATGCCGTGATCTCTACTCTTGGCCGTGTTGTAGGCACGGTGAAGACATTCTCAGCAGCCCCAAAGGATCCCGACGACAAATCCATTTGTGGTATAGTTGCGTTGCGCGGGTCCTCTTCACAACTCCTGACAGCATTAGCACGATCCCAGTACAGTTTAAAGTAAAGTGTTCTGGGCAGGTGCGTTGTGTTGATCTCCTAACTGAATTTCATTGCAGCACCTGCAAAGATTTGGACATTTTTACAAAGAGTGTCCCCAAGTTTCCTCGTCTCCCACGTCCGCAGTTCCAGCGGAGACTCCCAAACGGACCCCGGAGATGGTTTCCGCTCCAGTGCGTCCGACTGCCGTTCCACCAAGCCAAGACACTGTTCTATCGCCTGCTGTTCTACCACCACCAGTGGACGAGACAATTTTCCCTCCTATACTTGCTCAGACTCACTTTCGTGCTCCCGATCCACCAGTGGAGTCAGCTGAATGGGAGTGTTACGTCAAAGGTAGATCTCTCTATTCCGGATAATGAAACTGCATATCTCAGTACGGATCAAACCATGAGCGATAGCTCGGAGCCTGAACGCCAAGCACGACTGGAAAAGCGTCAAGCCCCGAAACCAGCTCGTGCCTCCGCCAAGAGGGACGAGCTCGTGGGAACCCCACTCGATCTTCCCCCCGGACCCGTACTTCGCCCGCACGCGTCGCTGATTTTGAAACGTCACCGAACCCCACCGATGAAGTGGTGCCTTTTCACGAGTTTGCTGCCCAAATGTCTAGCCTTGAATTATCGCCTACACCATTGTCATACAAGGAACTTTATTCTCTCATGTGTGTCAAACAATATCCTGCTACAGCACATACCTTTGTCAAGCGACATGAGAATAATTTGCCAAATATTCTTCAGCAGCTTACCTCTTTGGATCGAGTTCTTGATGTCTATACCAAACCGTCTGGCCACCTGAGTGCGGCTGGCAAACACATCCGGCAGCACATCCATCTGCTTCAAACAACTGTCACAAAAGCTACGACACCTATAAGTGACCTACCACTTTCAAGGTAGTTTCGCTGAACTGTCGGAGGTTTGGCACCCCTGACGCTTACTCAAAATTGTATGAAGACTTGACGGTAGAGAACGCTGACGTTCTTCTCGTTCAAGAAACGAAGTGCTCTCCTACAACGCCATTCCATCGTTGGCGTAGTTGGCCTTTTAAGTTCTTCCATGCGTATAGACGGTTGCAATCCGATGGTGTTGCCATTGGCATTCACAACCGTTTGCTTCACTCACTGACTACAGTCTCTGTAAATAATTTATACCTTGATTTGTTACAATGTTGTGTATTCTGTATTGATCATATTACCCATCACATATTTAATATTTATATTCCTGCAGATGAATCTCTCATTGACCCCCTTTTTCAATGTTTACGTTCAGCACTTACAGCAATTCCCCCCGGTGATTTTTATGTCTTCAATTGCACTTTGTTCCCGTCGTTGGACCGCAGCGGGTCCCTAAGAGAATTTCGTCCTATCCTAGTCGATCAGCTTACGCTACTCCTCTCCGACCACCATCTTGTTGACTCATTCCGTCATTTTCATCCAAGCACGGTTTCATATACCTGGAGCAATTCACCTCGGCAAGGTTCGTCAGCGGCCCGGTTGGACCGAATTTGGAACATCTACATGGTAAGACCTTTATTTTGATACCTCAACCATATGTTTACGTTCAGCCGTTCTCTCTCAACTGGTAAAAAACCTTATAGAACTAATACACTGGTGTGCAAAAATTAAGGACGAAGAGGAGAAATTAGCATAACAGCGGAACGAGCAGGCAGAACGGACCGAAAGACCACTCAGGAGATAGACTAGGTTCCGGTACGGTAGGGCATGCGCATATATGTAGCATGACATAAGGGGGGAGTGTCGGAAGGGTATAAAGCACACGGGCGGTGTACGCTCAGCAATTCGGGCGCCGCGGGTGGCCGAGTGGGCAACGTTCGCGACTGCCACGGGAAGGGCCTCAGGTTCGACCCCAGGCAAGTACGAACGTTCGATCCGCTAAATACCCGCCGTGCGTTGGATGGGCACGTTAAGCCGTCGAACCCTGGGTACTGGCCCCCCGGTAATCAATAAGGGCGTCTTCCTCCCTCTTTCTACTTCGCTTCCGTGTCCCTTTCCTATCGGGCGCTCTAGCCCAAATCTCCTAGTTTCCTACTTCTAAGGGTTGCTTAAGACCTGGGGTCAGACACTCCCTTCCTAAAATCCTCTACATGTGATCGGTCGATCGATCGCTCAGAAATTCGGTGAAAGCTTATTGCACGGTGTTCATTGGTTTGAACGACGTCGAGTTGCTGCCACCGTGTGATATGGCCAACAGGCAATCCAGTAGACGACATCTGGATAAATTTACCCGAGGTCGCGTCATTGGGAAGTTGGAAGAAGTTCGAAGTGTGACTAATGTGGCCGAGGAGTTCGGGATCGCTCACAGCATCGTTTCACGAGCTTGGAGAGCATTTCAAACGACAGGAACAGCTGTCCGAGAGTTTAGCAGTGGTCGTCCACGAGCAACCACGGCGGCGGACGACCGGTATATTGTCCTACAGGCGAGAAGAGCCAGATGGCAGACAGCGGGAGAAATCACAAGGCACATGCAACAGACAACTGGACACGTCCGTTATCACGTTTTACCGTGGCCACGAGGCTGCACAAAGGTGGTCTATTTGCACGACGACCAGTACGGTGTGTGCGATTAACGCCTGCTCATCGAAGACGGCGGTTTCTGTGGTGCCAGGAACACAAGAACTGGACACATCAGCAATGGGGTCGAGTTCTCTTTACGAATGAGAGCCGATTTAGTCTGACGAGAAATTCTGGACGTATACACATCTGGAGAGAGCAGGGAACACGCAATCACACCTCCAACATCATCGAAAGGGACCGGTTTGGAAGTGGCGGAGTTCTCGTTTGGGGCGGTATCATGCTTGGTAGCCGTACTGACCTCCACATCTTCGAAGGAGGTTCAGTCACTGGTGTCTGTTATTGTACCGAGGTTTTCCTGCCTCACGTGCGTCTGTTTAGAGGTGCTGTGGGTCCTGAGTTCCTCTTCATGGACGACAACGCTACACTTCATCGTACAGTGGCTGTCGCAGAGCTGTTGGAGAGTAAAAAGATATTCAACGCATGGATTGGCCCGCAAGGTCCCCGGACCTAAATCCAATCGAACACGTGTGGCACCTTCTCGGGAGACGCTTGGCAGCACGTCACCAGCCGCCAGCAACGATTCCGCAGCTGCGATTGGCGCTACAAGAGGAATGGGCCGCGATGCCTCAACAGCTCCTTGACAACCTCGTCCTCAGCATGGACAGACGTTGTAAATCCTGCAACGTAGTCAGGGGTGATCATATCCCCTACTAAAGACTGGATTTCTCTTGGCAGCCGCCTGTCACATCGATGTTTCTGTCTTCTGTCCAGTTGTGCTCGAAGCTACCTTTTCAATAAAGAGCCTTTGTATCCTTTGGATTCCTTGTTTGGACGGTTTTGCTCACTTGTTCCATATTCTTACATCTTGGGGATCTTATGGTATGATTTGAGTCGATGTGGAGCACTTCTGCACGACGTTACATTCGAAAAACAGTCTCGTCTTTAATTTTTGCACGCTAGTGTATATACATTGCTGGCCACCCAAAGTGCAACACCAAGAAGGACACGAGAAAGCAAAGCCAGATTTACTGGACACGTAACAACAGATGCAAAGATGAAACGATTGAGCTTACAGGCCCGTGCGACTTGCGGAATACGCAGACCTCAATAGTTCGTGTGGCCCCCATGGCTGGCAATAACGGCCGCTACACGCCACGGCATCGAACGATAGAGGCTTTCGATGTGGGCTTGGGGTATGTCGGTCCAGGCTGCTTCCACACGTCGCCAAAGTTCATCAGGCGTAGCCACGGGTGGTGCTTGCCGGGCAACTCGGTAGCCGATCAGCAACCAGACGTGTTCGGTGGGCGACATATCGGGAGAACAGGCAGGCCACGGCAGCAGTGACACCTGGTGGGCCGTGAAGAATTGTTGCACGATGCGTACCACGTGCGGGCGCGCATTGTCCTGTTGAAACGTGGCAGCTGGCAGGTCCTGCAGGTAAGGGAGGACTACAGGCTCCAATACGTCGGAGAAATAGCGGTGGCTGTTGAGTGTACCGGCGATGCGTACCAGAGGGGTGCGAGTGTCATATCCAATTGCGCCCCAAACCATAACGCCAGGCAACGGGACGGTGTGACGATGCATAATGCAGGCGTCATACAGTCTCTCGACGCGGTGCCGCCACACGCGGATCCGACCATCGTGGTGTTGCAGGCAGAAGCGGGATTCGTCGGAGAAGCCAATGTCGTGCCAGGCAGAAGCGGGATTCGTCGGAGAAGCCAATGTCGTGCCATTCCGTAGTCTAGGTGCGGCGTTCAACGGCCCACTGCCTCCGCACTCGCCGGTGGTGTAACGTCAATGGTAATCGGAGCAATGGGCGCCGTGCAACAAGTCCCCGCTCCTGCAGACGACGTCGAACGATACGTGCTGACACAGGTTGTTGCGCAACACACCCTAATTCCAACGCTAACGTTCGTGAAGTGGCGGTGCGAACCGTCAATGCCCGCAGCACATCTTGCCAGTCATCTCGTACGATGGTGTGCCGCGGCTGCGGCAATCGCTCACGTCGGTCTGTCCGTCCCTCCTGCACCCACCAAATCCATACTCGCCTCACTGTGGCTGGATGTCGTCCCACACGGGCGCCGATGTCTCGGTACGATAAACCGCTGTCGCGATAAGCCACTATTCGTCCTCTGTCGAACTCCGAAACGTGCTGGAATGACTGCCGTATTCTGCGACGAGGCATCAGGAAGCTTCCCACGCACAAGTTCGGCAGCACAACACACTTCCACTACTTACACCCCGCCTTCTGTGCACCCTTCTTATAGTGCTTCTCGGTGGCGTACAAGGCGCACATAATTTGCATATACCCTGCAATGCTAATCGTTTTCATGTCCTCTCGCAGGCGACGCATGTTGCGAATTTCAGGCCAATCGGATGCTTCCTCCTTGGTGTTGCCTTTTGGATAGCCAGCAGTATAGATTACGAACATCCTTAGATTTTCGAATCTCTGACCCAAACTTTATAGTTAAGTGGCGCAATTTGTTTTGTTTGCAAAGAACTGGGCAGGAAAATAAATCCGAGTCATACAGAGTTAAGCATGAGCAAGTTTTTTCAGTTCTCCGCTGAATAGAAATATTTTTTGACAAGTCCAAGCTCGGAAGAAAAAAATGGAAACGACGCAACATCTCGAGCAACAGGGTCCTGTGACGTACTACAGAGGTGAAAACACGTCAAGACGACAAATCTGCAGCGAGATATTCTGTCCGCCTAGCTCAGTTGGGAGAGAGACTTACTCTGGAGCGAGGAGACACCAGTTTGATATCCGTCACGGACAAACTTGTGTTTTCACAGTCCCCACTATATAGAACTCTAAATTGCCGCCCCGGTGGAGCAGTGGTCTAAGCGATGGCCTCTGATCATTCGTCCAAAAGGGGTCCGGGTTCGAATCCCGGTGAGGCATAGATGTGTTTGTCTTACGGCACTGGCTCTCTCCCTTCCCTGGAACCAGTGACCCTAAATTAGGGACGGGCGACTGCTTATAGCCCATTGAGTTGCTCACGGTGGTCGTTAAACCTCCAAACAAACAAAAGAACTCTAAATTACCCTTTTCTATAAAAAAAATAAATAAATAAAAAGCGATCAGTCGGGGGTGGTGTGATGTTTTCTCACCATTCGTCCGAGATGAGTTCCTGGTTCGAATCCCGGTAAGGCATGAATTTTGCCTTTGTCTTCGGCACTGGTTCTTTCCCTTCACCGAAACTAGCGGCCCTAAGTTTGTTTGTTTTTTTAATTAAAGTTTAAGGACCACCGTGAGCAACTCGATGGGCTATAAGCAATCGCCCGTCCCCAATTTAGGGCCACTGGTTCCAGGGAAGGAAGAGAGCTAGGGGCGTAAGACAAACATAGCATTCATGCCCCGCTGGGATTCGAACCCGGACCATTCTCGGATGAACTGTCATAAGCCAGCACTCAGACCACTGCACCACCGGTATGCCGCCATAAGTTTGAGACGGGCAACTGCTTATAGCTCAATAAGTTGCTCCCCGTAGTTTTTCATTCCTCTTCCCACCAAAAATGACATAATAGCTCAAAGTTTATCAAAATTGTAATGACTTTGTATTAAATATACATAACTATTCTAATTTAAGAAAATGAAATCAAGTGGAATTTACGCTTCAACTGTTGATATAAACTTATAACTATATTTTTATATAAAAAATGGCACTACTACACCTTATTTTCTGTTGTTTAAGACACTTTTAACGCACACATACGGTGATCCGGAACTATCCCATTTAATCCAGGGCAATTGGATGACTTAACTCAGGTGCATTCAGACGTTCCCATATACCATATAAATAAGGTAACATTCGCTTTATTGTGCATGTCGTTCAAAATTAATTGGTTATGTTCTGCATTTTCCCATTTTATCCCAATAACTTTTCGTGCCTGTGATGAGCGAGATCCTGCAAAGCATGGACCCGTGGCACGTGTATCTTCTTGTCCGGTCTAGGGACCTGCCCGTAATCTTCGTATTTCTGCCTTACTACACTGGGACTTTCGACAACGTAACACTCATTCTTCTTGCAGTGATTTTTTGATGCAGAACTACGTCTTATGGTACGATACAGATTAGCGATGGACGCGTCATAATTATGTGCCCGATTTCAACTTGCAATCGCGATTATCGGGGGCGTGGCAACAGCACTAGTATCGTTTGATAGTGCATAGATGACATTTAGTGACAATTCTATGTGGTGGGGCCGGAGGATCAATGGCAGTTCGTGACAGCGCACCGAAGTGGATAGTCATTTTTGTGCCCTGCGCCGCGAGTATCCTTTTGTTTTTGGTTTCAATACTTCTGAACTAAAGGTCATTGAACATTTATTTTGGTGTATAATTTATGTTAACATGGTGGACTAGTCGTGTGAATTGAAAAAATTACAATTGCAACTGTTAACAATAAGAGTAGATGGTAATACAACTGTAATTTATTATTATTTGCGCAGATTTGTAGAATTAGCGAAAAACACCATCAAAATGCCACGAAAATGCGAAGTTGAGCGCAGAAAGGAGCTGCGGAAACTGAAAAGACTGGCAAAACAGGAAATCTATGGACCAAAGAGAGCCCGAAGCACCAATGCCGAGCCTTGCAAACTGGTATCGGCCGTCCCGGTGGCGCAGTGGACTAAGCGATGACTTCTGATTATTCATCCGAGATGGGTCCGGGTTCGAATCCCGGTGAGCCATGGATACCTTAAGGCACTGACTTTCTCCCTTCCCTGGAATCAGTGGCCCTAAATTAGGGATAGGCGACTGCTTATAACGCACTGTGTTGCTCACGGTTGTCGTTAAACCTTTATTTAAAAAAAAAAAAAAAAAAAACGCTATCGCGATGCCAAACAAGCGCGTCAAAGTGTGCTCTTCGCAAGCACCTCTAGCGCACCGGTCAACGCCGCGGAGACAATGTACGTTCATATGGACTCTAATATTGACTGGTGTCAAATAAAGAGGCCGGATTACGTAAAGCCAACGACTAATAATAATACATTCACGGACAATGAAATTTGCGCACCTACAAGAAAACAGGCTACAACCGCGAAGCTTTGCAAATAGCTTGAGGAGTGCGTGCTGGTATGCAAATGATCTACGTTTACTGCGAGTGCGCATGACCGCACAACCTGTGATGGCGCTGTAAGCACGAACCGGTAGCCTTATAAGCCCGCGTGTAGTCGATGCCCCATAAAAACACCAGCTGCCGCAGGCAAAAGTACAGAGTGACAAGAATGCCGGGTAGACGTCAGAGACGTCGATTTACGCAACTTACGGACTTTGAGAGAGGCCTGATCAGGCTGAAAACTGCAGGCTGGTCTGCGCGCCGTATAGCCCGCCACGTGGATCGTTCTGACCATACCGTCCGATTGTGTTGGGAGCAGTGGACACGTGACGGCACGGCCACACGGCGATGCGGCTCTGGGCGGACCAGGAGGTGCACCGGTAGAGAGGAACGACGGTTCGTGCACCAGGTACGAACGAAACCCACGGGGACCCAGTCCACTATACACGCAGATGTAGCGGCTCCTTTGTGCCCACGAACCATTTCCCGACGCCTCGCGGAAACGAATCTGCGATCCCAGCGCCCCTTACGTGTTCTGCCATTAACACCGGAAAATCGCCGGCTCCGTGTGCAGTGGTGCCAGGCCAAAGCGACGTGGAACGCCACAAACTGGCGACGTGTGGTGTTTAGCGATGAGTGCCGCTTCGTTTTGGGAACAGTTGATCATCGTGTCCGGGTGTGGAGGTCCCCGGGTCAACGGCACAATCACAACCTCCCTATCGAGCGCCACACCTCCCCCAAAGCAGGCATTATGGTCTGGGGAGCCATTGCCTACGATAGCCGATCAGCTCTAACAGTGATACGTGGATCATTGATGGGCCCGCGGTATGTGGATGTGATCCTACGGCCCCATGTGCTCCCATTCCTGGCCGGGATTCCAGGTGCGCTATACCAGCAGGATAATGCCTGACCGCACACGGTTCGGTTGCCCAGGACTGCCTACGTCATGCCCAGACACTTCCATGGCCTGCCCGCTCCCCGGACATGTCACCTATCGAGCATGTGTGGGAGCAGTTGAAACGCCAGCTGCCACCGTGCCGCACTATCCGGGATTTTGAGCACACCGTCCAACACATGTGTGCCAGTCTGCCGCAGGACAACATCAGGCGTCTGTTCGCCTCCATGCCGGACCGTATTGCAGCATGTATCGCCGCACGAGGCGGTGCGACGCGCTATTGAGAATGACCGGGCTGCGTGCCACAGATCCCTCTGTAATTGTCCTGCAGCTCTGTTTTTGCCATCATGTGCATCATTTATCTGTGTCATTACGTCCATAAAATTTCAGTTCAATCCGATGCTTCCTTCTTGGTGCATAAATTTCATTGTCCGTGAGTGTATGTTATAAAATTTCTGTTGAAAACAAAACGGAATGTATTTTACATCTAGCTTCCCATTCCCGTCAGGCCTTCCGCCCAACGAGTGACCTCTGATTGTTTCCGACAGTGAGATGTGACCGCCTTGGCAGATTTCCAAGTCCATCAACAGTTGTATCTGTCATTTCTCCTTTCTTTGTGCTGGTAGTAATTCCCTAGACTGGAATTCTTTGACAGAAAAGGCTTTTCGCTGCAGCCAGAAGCCTTTACCGGCGAAGTTCAATCGGTGCAATCTCCTACTCCAGAAAAGGAAAATGGAAGTTCGAATCTCATCACCAGCAGAAATGCAATCTTTCGTTGTAGGGTCTCTCCACTTCTTCAGGGTCTCTTGTTCAGAGACTTCTCAGTGATGTTCTAATCTCCGAGGTTCGTGTTTTATTTTTCTGCGTAATTTGAACTCATGTCTCTTCACAACAGCAGCCGTCTGATGAAGAATATCGCCATTTTCTGTTTCGTGCCAGCTGTTCACAAGCAGTAATGCCTACTTATTATTGTCAGGTGTCTTAAAACAAAGAATTATGCACAGTCCTGTACATTCTGACCACATGTAAGTATGAGGTTATGACTCCCTTGGGCTGCCAATACCGAAGATATACGGCGTGGCATTGATTCATTGAGGCTTCTGAATGTTTCTGTACCGTTCGTGGAAGTCGAAACAGTCACCCAAAGGAAAGAAGATCAGGCTACAGAAGACCAAAACCAAGACAATGCCTGTGTGCTTTTACTGTAGCAACGAAATTCTGCATCACGAGTTCATTCCTGAAGGTATAACTGGTAACACATACACATCCATTTTGGAGTAAAAAACTTTTCCTGTATTCCCTAAATTAAAGTTGCCATCAGCTCTTGCCATGACTTGTGCAAATCCTTCCTTTCGTTGGCTGATCGTACCACTTCTTGTATTAACGCAGGAGGAGTGTATTTCGAATAAAATATATTCATGTAAGTTTTCCGGCTTTCCCATTTTTTTTTTTAATTCAGTCTCATTACTTGATTTCCGCACGTGTATTACACCATTTCTTACACCACCCAGAAAGGCGACTGTAGAAAAAGAGCCTGTTTTTTTTTTTTTTTTTATTGAATACCGTCACTGACCAAGTCCACGCAGTTATTGTAATGTTTTATCCCAATGGAGATGGATATTTCTAGTAGGACAGTATTACATGTCATAGTGCTCACATTCTACGCAAATGGTTTGAGAAGTATCACGGAGACTTTTTCGTGCTACATTGGCCTTCTCAATCACCGGATCTCAATCCAATGAAGTATTTGTGAGATGTAGTCGATAATGGCATGAGACAGCTGGATCAGGTACCATCAAATCTTCAAGAGTTGGAGGGTGCAATTCATGGCATCTGGGCTAATATACCCGAAGCCACTTTCCAACATTTAATAGAGTTCATATGAAGACGAATTTAAGCAGTATCAATGACAAAAGGTGACCCAACAATGCACTAATAAGGTCGCCTAATAATTTGGCCACTCATTGTATATACCGTTTATGGTACGCATGGAAACCGATATAAGAGTCATTGCACCTCGACCTATTGTGTAATTATACAAAAAAAAAAAAAACGTTTAGTATTTCAATAATTTTCAACTATTACTTGCCTTCGTGAATTAAATAATAATGCATTCAAATGCACAAAGATAAATTTCTTTGTTCCCAGCCCAACACCGGAAGGTGTGAGTTGTTCAAAGCATTCACATTTCTTTTCAGAAATTCTTCCCAAGAAAACGTCACGTTACACAAACAATAAACTTGGATGAATAGACAGACCCCTTAAGCATGAGATTTGGTCGTGTGCCCGCATAGACATTTTTGCATTTTCATCATTTGGTTCAGTTTATCCTTCGCGGTTTCAAGAAAAAAAGCAAGGTATAAAAAATAAGATGATTTTGTTATTTTCTTTTGGAAACGTTATGGCATTTTCTTGTCTTCACAGATATAAGCACTCACACACATACACAACCCTTACGCGGACAGAAGCGGTGGCAACGGCAGAAGCTACCTGTGTTCTCTCTGAACTTCCGAGGGAAAGCAGGTCACGTGATCACTAGGAGACACCTGTGCTGAGAAAGTTTGTTCTCCAACGCAAGACATTTTGCTTCGAAGGAAGAAGGGCATCCGCCATCTTGCCTGCACGCTGAGAATCGAAGACCGTTTAAGTAAACTTGAACATCATAATGGGAAAAGCTTGAAATTCTGCATTTGAGTGCACCACAATTAGTTGTACACCTTCAATGTTACGAAACAATTTTAAACAGATATTCAAATTTATTGTTTTGTGAATTTATTGCTAACCTCAGTTCACCGTCGAAAGTGCCAGCAATGGTCACGCGAGCATCAAAATTGGACCTCGAACAGTTGGAAGAAGGTCACCTGGTCCGATGAATCTCGTTCTCTGTTGCGGCATGTGTTGCCCCGTGTGCGTCGTTAACCTGGGGAAGCGTTGCCACCCAAATCCACCGTGGGATGAAAACAAGCCGGTGAAAGAAGTGTAATGCTTTCGGCAATGTTCAGCTGGAAAACCCTGGATCCAGTCATTCTGTGCCGAAAAGTAAGATGTCTATCACCTACCTAAACATCATTGCAGACCAGGTACATCCTTTCATGGCAACGGTGTTCCCCTCTAGTAGTGCCTTTCTTCAGAAACATAATGCGCCATGCTACACAGCTTGGATTGTTCGATAATGGTTCGCGGAACATGAGGAAGACTTCCAGGTATTCTAAATTCCCCTGACATCAATCCAATCGAGCATCTGTGTTTTGTGTTGGAACAGCAAAACTGATCTCTGGCAGTTCAAACACATAACTTACAGGAGTTAAAGAATCTGCTGGTAACGTGTAACACCAGATACCCCAAGACACCTTTATAAATGTTACAGCCTCCAAGCTCTTAGAAGGCATTGAAAATTTCTTGGCGGCCTCAGTAGCGCAGTGGTCTAAGCACTGGCTTATGGCCGTTCGTCCAAGGTGGGTCCGAGCTGGAGTTCCGGTGAGGCATGGATGTTATGTTTATCTTTTGGCACTGGTTCTATCCCTTCCCTGAAACCAGTGGCTCTAAATTAAAGACGGGATACTGCTTGTAGCCCATCGAATTGCTCACGGTGGTCGTTAAACCTTTAAAATATATATATATATATATATATATATATATATATATATATAAATTTAAACCAAACTTTAGCAATAAACAGAACATTTTTTTTAGAATTTTTTTTTAAATAATAATATACAATCTGAAAACCCAAACGCGCAAAAGCAGCAGAAAAGAATTCTCAGAAACAATACTTACAACAAGTCGATATAACTACAACAGGAGCCAAAAGAGGATAAAAAAATTAATTTTTCATTTACAGTTTTTTCCCCAGGTTTTGTTTTACGTTTCATAGGTCTAAATTCTACGACTATCTTGCAATACTTTGGGCTCTGTTTTTCTGGACGATGTGGCGTTGTGGGTTGGGCCAGATATGTCATAAAAGTAATGCTAAATTCTAAATTTTTGATTAATTTTTACGTTTCCGAACCTTTGTGGGCGTTTATGGTTTTTTGGTGTTTTTTACTTTTTGCATTTATGACATAGCAGAAATCCATATTCAGGTCTTTGTGGAAGTAAGTAAATGCTGTGTTTTGCTGGTCCTTGATAAAGCCAAAGCTCAGCATTTTCAAAACTTTTTGCATCCCTTTTTTTTTTTTTTTTCTCAAAAAAGTAAAGACCCAAACAAACAAATAAAATTTCTTGAACCTACAACGGCATTTACAAAGCATGTACTTGAATGAACATTGTTGCCGATTATCCAAAAATATAATGGGTGCTTGAGCTCCCAGTGAGAAATCCAAGGAGGAACGTTAGCATTCGCTAGATGAGGAAGTAACGCTCACACGCTATAAGTTCAGGAATTTCATTCATGGCGTATCCTGAATGTATCTTGCTTAAACTGGAGAGTTTAAGGAAACTTTTCGAGCTTTCCAAGCAATTCCGAACGATACTGCGTAAAAAGAATTATTTTCACTGCTTTAGTTACTTATAATTTTTACTTATTTTTTACCCTTTTTAAACGCTCATTTCTTCATGCTGTGGCCTAAGAGTATCATGAATCTTACAAGTACGCAGTTCAAATGTCTAAAGAAAATCTTCATCAGAACTGTTACGAACTTAAAATTCTTCAAGCTATTTTCACAGGAAAGAAATATATCACGGGAGGTAAAAAAAAATTAAATTGTCTGTTTTGTTAACGTTTCACAAGTTTTTTTTTTTTTTTTTTTTTCGATTGGAGGTTTATTGACCACCGTGAGCAACTCACACTATAAGTAGTCGCACATCCCTAATTTAGGGCCACTGGTCCAGGGAAGGGAGAGAGCCAGCGCCGTAAGACAAACACAACATCCATGCCTCACGGGATTCGAACCCGGACCCATCTCGGACGAATGATCAGAAGCCATCGCTTGGACCACTGTGCCACCGGGTCGGCTTTCACAAGTTCCCAAAATTTTTGAACTACTGTTGAACGGTTCTCTAACTTGTTTGATTTCTACACCCTGTCATCGAATAAAAAAGAATTAGTATTCATAATTTACTTTTGGGATCTTAAAATTTTTTTTTTTTTTTTTTTTTTTTGGAGGTTTAACGACCACCGTGAGCAACTCAATGGGCTATATGCAGTCGCCCGTCCCTAATTTAGGGTCACTGGTTCCAGGGAAGGAGAGAGCCAGTGCCGTAAGACAAACACAACATCCATGCCTCACCGGGATTCGAACCCGGACCCCAGACGGACGAATGATCAGAGGCCAGCGCCTTAGACCACTGCGCCACCGGGGGCGGCATCTTAAAATTCATTGCACGTTCTTAAATAAATTCCCAAATGGCATGTAAAATGCGCAGATCTTTCTGTACAGGTATATTTATGTTATATACGTAGTTTTAAACATTTTATATTTTTGCTGCGGTAACTATAAACTGTTACAAAAGCTGATATATTACCAACTGTTTTAACTTACATATACACATGTTGTAATAAGTAATTTCTTAAAACTATGTGGAAAAAAAAAGAAGCGTTAACTGTCTACGAATTCAAAAAAATGCCCAGTTTATGGATTCCTTTTAAGCCTATATTGTTACTAATGACTTAATGAGTGCCTGAGCCCCGAGGACCCAAGTAATCGGCGCTTATGGAATAAATTTTTCACTAGTTAATGCCATTCATTGTATACGAAAGTCCTCATCATTTCGTGTCATCATCATCATTGTCAACCATTATCAATTCACTGCTGGACGAAGGTCTCCCCAAGTTTCCTTCACAACGGTCTGTCTTGTGCCAGTCTCCTCCATGTCACTCCCGCATACTTTCGAATTTCATCCACCCATCTTCCATGTGGTCTTTTCCTGTCCCTTAGAATCCAATCTAAAATTTCGTCTGTCCATCGATGGTCTGTTCTTCTGGCAGTATGTCCAGCCCATTGCCATTTCAGGGATTTAACTCTGATCATGATGTCTTCCACTCTTTTCATTTTTCGGATCCACGAGTTCCTCTTCTTTTCTCTCCTGGTTACACCAAGCATGCACCTCTCCATGCTACTTTGAGTTGTCTGCAGCCTTTGTATGTCTCTTTTAGTTAAGGTCCACGTCTCTGCACCATACGTAAGCACTGGCAGGATGCATTGATCAAACACTTTTTTTTTTTAAGACATAATGGCATATTGCTCTTGAAAATTATGCTGTTTCTTCCAAAAGCTCTCCAGGCAAGTTTTGTACGCCGATTAATTTCTTCATCAATGTGACCTCACTTAATATCTGCTGTCCAAGATAAACGTATGTGTCTGTTATCTCCAGCTTTTCTCCATCAATCGATAAATCTTCATTTCTTGTAAAAGCATTGAACATCACTTTTGTCTTCTGAAAGTTCATTTTTAATCCCACTTCTTTAAACTGACAGGAGTAAGGAAGCTGCAGGGGAAAACCACAACGTGTTCCTGTTTTTTTCGTTCTCTTGTGTTTCGTTCTGGCATCTCGACGACAATCATGGATGTTTGCATGAATCATACATATTACACTTGGAAACTTCAGTTTCACTTTGCGAGCTACTCGGCTTTGTTTTCTTTATCGATATTTCCAAAACCCATCTAGACATTCGCCAAATCTGTGTTACATTGTTTTTCTGTTTTGCTCTGTTTTTCTGTTTTTGTGGACGATGTGGCGTTGTGGGTTGGTTTAAATTATTCTGTTTATTGTTCTGTTTATTGCTAAAGTTTGGTTTAAATTATTTACTCTTGAATATAAATATACCTGAATGGAGTATTTGAACCGCATGAAAACTGGAATCGCTGTTTTAATTGCGCCTTGCAGCAAATTGTACTGGCATCTGCATCCTTCCAATTGAACGAAATAAGAACAGCGGATAATTTCAGCACAACCTTGTGAATATAATCCCCCAAGGAGGGTACTTTCCCTCCCCTGGACTAGTGGCATAACCCCCTCCCTTCCCCCGCCGCAAAAAAAATAATCTTAGAGGCTCTTTTGCAAAAATCTTGCTATCAATTACTGAAATTTTAAATTCCATATTACATTAGGTATTACACGAGTTCTATACTTCAAATTCTTTGGAACCTATAGATATTTCTCGTAAAAACAAAATTGTTACATTTTATTGTGTGCAACACAAATGTACACGTTGTAATTTAAATGATTGCTTTAGTTTTTTACCAATGCAAACTATTACAAAACACTTACGCCAAATTTAATTGCCGCCTCGGTGGCGCAGTTGTCTAAGCGATGGCTTCTGATCATTCGTCCGAAAGGGGTCCGGGTTCGAATCCCGGTGAGGCATGGATGTTGTGTCTGTCTTACGGCACTGGCTTTATCCCTTCCCTGGAACCGGTGGCCCTAAATTAGGGACGGGCGACTGTTTATTTCCAATTCAGTTGCTCATGGCCGCCCCGGTGGCTCAGTGGTCTAAGGCGCTGGCCTCTGATCATTCGTCCGTAAGGGGTCCGGGTTCGAATCCCGGTCAGGCATGGATGTTGTGTTTGTCTTACGGCACTGGCTCTCTCCCTTCCCTGGAACCAGTGACCCTAAATTAGGGACGGGCGACTGCTTATAGCCCATTGAGTTGCTCACGTTGGTCGTTAAACCTCCAATCAAAAAAATCAGTTGTTCATGGTGGTCGTTAAACCTCAAAAAAAAGAACTTAATCATATCATGCAAATTTTGTTCTTTTAAAGAACTACGGCCAGCCGCTTTGAAATGCCTCACAATCACACACACAAAACACGTAACGGCCGTGTGACAGTGAATGATTTTTTTCCGATTTGTACGAAAGTACATAACAAAGTAAACAAATTAAAAAGTAAGAATTAAGAATTGTGACATAAAAAGGGTAACATTTCTTAAATTATTTACTCTTGAATATAAAAAAAAAACACTTAACATAACGTTACAATGTTTAGCACAGAGTAAGCCTTTTCCTTTGACTCTGTTACAAAAAAAAATGACATAGGTCTTTGCATTTTTTGTTCCCGCGAAGGACACCTTTTAGCTCATTATATTCTGAAGGATGCGCAGTTTTGTGCAAACAAGTGTAACATATAACGCCTAATCCTCATTGATATAAAAATTTCATTTACTGAACTGATATTTCATTCACATTTTCTTGTTAATACAGAATACATGTATGGGAACTATTGCTATGGAAGTGAAAAGGGGACTCGAGTCCTCTGGAATAGCAGCTTTCTAATCACCCAGTTTTTATAAACAACAGAGAAAATGATTTCTTGAAGATTTTACTTATTTACTGAAAAAGCAAATATCGAAAATTGCTTGTCTTTTTAATACATCATTCAAAATTGCCGTCAAAAATTATTGGCTATTTCTTTAACCAGTTTCACATGAAGTTTCCGTAAATATTTTGAAAATTCCTTCTGCTGATGCTAGAGGCCCTTTTAGCCGTGACCCCCCCCCCGCACTGCGGGAGTTGCGGGGGCTATCAGTACGCTCATGCCTGGACATCTGACTAGGGCAGGGGGTTCTTCACCTATGGGATCGCAACCCAAACTTGGGTTGCTGGGGCTTCTCTGAAAGAAAAAAATGAAGTGTTATTTTTTTTTTTAATTTTAAATTTTAAACTTTCGTGTTTAACACTCGTAAAGGCCCTGGAATTTCTGGAGATGACATTACCGGTACCACCAGCGTTGTTTATAACGGTCATTGGGATCGTGGGAATTTTTAGGGCGTCATAGCATTGCAAAATTTTCCCCTAAACCTAAATATCCCCCTAAATTTAAAGAGAAAACCCCAGCTTGGCAACACTGGTCTGCCCCCAGAATCCTATGACAAACGATCAAAAAATGCGACACGGAAGGAAGATAGTAGAGATAGTATAAACTATGGAGACTTTCAGCGAGCATTCATTAACAATAATAAATAGAAAATGTCTAACTTGAAAAATGTATTAATTGAGAAAAATGTAGTAATTAGGCATCTGTAGAAATTAAGTCTTGAGGTCGATCGCTACATTCCAGACGATGTAGCCAAATATAGTTGGGTGCGCAATCCAGTTGACATTGATGTCGAAGACTTGCCTCAACACTTTTCAGACATTGTAGGTCTCCAGGAAGAGCTCATTGAAGTCCAAAGTGATGAAGCTTTACGTCAAAGTTTCCAAAAACAAACACTGTGTTCATTTTGGATAAAACTAAAAAAAGGAAAACCCGTTCTAGTCAACCAAGTTATGCAAGTGTTACTTCCGTTTTCGACTACCTACATATGTGAAACTGGCTTTTCGACACTTTCTGTCATGAAACCTAAGGTTAGAAGATGACTACAACCAGAGCATGACTTAAGACGGTGCCTTTCAAACACACGAACGCGGTTTGCTGAGCTTTCAGCAGTAGTGCAAGGCCAAGGACCGCACTGAACTATTGTGAGTAATTATTTTTGAAATCTGTTTTACAAAAGGTTTTAATTTCCAATTATTTGTCTCACAATATGTTATTATTCATACCTTCCCACTATATAGATAACTCTAACCTCCTTCCTCCCCACTTGATTGCGTCACTGGTGTGACTGCAATTTCAAAAACCAAAAATTTTGTTACACTCTGTGCAATAATGAATAATTACTAGACTTATTTATATTATTACATTAGCATTTTTAATTTCAAAATAGACCCATGGGTCGCGAAGTTGATCGTCTTGCTGATTTTGGGACGTGACCAAAAAATGTCAATAAATCCCTGCACTAGGAAATTGCTGTTCTGGAAGGTATTACCATATTTTCACAATAACACAAATTCGGATTGCTAATTTTTCTGTTGAACTTCTAGATGCGTGTGTATGGAGTAGAAATTGAAAAAAATTTGGGAATTTACAGCGCAGTAGAAAGTAATAATGAACTTTTCCATTGAATGTTGGAACACAGCATACATACACTGAAGTGCCAGAAAGACTGGTACAGACGAGCTTGTGCAAAATACATAGCAACGTCCCCTATGCGTGTATTCGGTTGCGTCCGCCAGTGCGTATATAAAGCGATAGACATCCTTGCCATCTGTTAGAGCTGTTTTCGGCATGAGAATGACAAGTAATAACGATTTAAGCGATTTTCCACGCGGTGTCATAGTTGGCGCTCGTGAGATGGGCCATAGTATTTCGGAAGTAGAAACGAAGTTCGGATTTTCACGGACGACCATTGCAAGGGTGTACCGTGACTACAAGAATTCCGGCAAAACCTCCAACGTACCCTGCACGATATGGGCTTTGGGAGCCGACGCCTAACACGAGTCCCCTTGATGGGTGCACGACACAGAGTTATGCGCCTCGCTTGGGCACGGCAACACCGCCGCTGGACACTTGATGACTGGAAACAAGTAGCCTGGTCTGACGAGGCGCGTTTCCAACTGTATCGGGCAGATGGAAGGATTCGTGTGTGGCCCAAACCCCATGAAGCTATAGATCCCGTCTTTCAACAGAGAACTGTACAGGCTGGTGGGGGGTCCGTAATGGTATGGGGTGTGTTTAGCTGGACTTCACTGGGACCCCTGGTATGTCTACAAACGTTTTTGACAGGCCAACGCTATGTGCGCATCCTTTCTGACGAGGTACACCCGTTCATGTCCTGCATTCATGTTGATGGGTTGGGCCTGTTCCAACAGGAAAATGCAAGTGTCGGGAGGCCACATTATGGTTAGAGGAGCATTCATCTGAGTTTGGGGTGTTGCCATTCCCACCAAAGTCCCCAGATCTGAACGTGATAGAACACATTTGGGATGCCATGCAACGCGCTATCGAACACAGGAATCCGAGACCTCGGAATACACCCGAATTGTGGAACGCTCTGCAGGAAGTATGGTGTGCATTGCCTACAGCATATTTCCAGAAGCTAGTGGAGTCCATGCCCCGTCGTATTTCTGCAGTCCTGCGCTCCCGTGGGGGACCTACCAAGTATTAGACTGGTGTACCAGTTTTTTTGGAACTTCAGTGTACTTACAATATGGTAAAGCATGAAAGGGGAAGGAATGAAAAATATATCATCGTCTGCAGCTGCCATGCACTGCTGCACGAAGATCTCCCAACTTTTTTATTTTTTTCAGAACTTTATCTTGAGGATATTTTTCGTGCTTCATGCAGGACCGGATTAAGACCTTAGTGGGCCCCTAGGCTAAGAAATTTGAGTGTGCCCCCAAAGAATTTATGACGTGGAATTATTATGAAGTCCGTTAAAACACGAAACTGCTACTACTAAATTATTTGCAAAGTTTTCATAATAAGTCTCTGTATTTTTCATTGTTCTCACATGAACATGAGTTAAAAGCTTAAGATTCCTAGATTTCGTCTGGTATTTTCTAATGATTTAGCATTGTATACTTTTCTTAGTGCATTGTTTTTTGTTTGTTTTTTTATGCAATGAGAAGCCACAGGGAACTCCAACCATTAACGGTTCCCAGTGCAATTTGAGAGGTGTGAGTGGATGGTAGTAAAAAAGCTGAAACTGCCTCGCCGACCCCACTGTACACAGCGACATATGAAGGCTTTACATATGGTGAGTCACTACCTTGAAATCTGTTCGCCTTTCACAATTGGCGCGTGAGACAAGGTGACACCATATCTCCCAACCTCTTTAATGCCACATTGTAAAATGTCTTTCAGTCATTGAACTGGGAAAACAAAGGGATAAAGATTAATGGAGATTACATAACTCACCTTCGTTTTGCTGATGACGTAGTCATTTTTGCAACTACCCCATCAGAGCTGCAGAGTATGATTCAAGAACTTGCTGACAAGAGTAAAGAAGTGGGATTAAAAATGAACTTTCAGAAGACGAAAGTGATGTACAATGCTTTTACAAGAAATTAAGATTTATCAATTGATGGGGAAAAGCTGGATGTGACCAATACCTACATTTATCTTTGACAGCAGATATCAAGTGAGGGTCACATTGATGAAGAAATTATTTGGCGTACAAAACTTGCCTGGATAGCTTTTGGAAGAAACAGCATAATTTTCAAGAGCAATATACCATTATGTCTTAAAAGAAAAGTGTTTGATCAATGCATCCTTCCAGTGCTTACGTATGGTGCAGAGACGTGGACCTTAGCTAAAAGAAACATACAAAGGCTGCAGACAACTCAAAGAAGCATGGTGCATGCTTGGTGTAACCAGGAGAGATAAGAAGAGGAACTCGTGGATCAGAAAAATGACAAGAGTGGAAGACATCATGATCAGAGTAAAATCCCTGAAATGGCAATGGGCTAGACATACTGCCAGAAGGACAGACCATCGATGGACAGTCAAAATTTTAGATTGGATTCCAGGGGACAGGAAAACACCCAGAAGAAGACCACATGGAAGATGAGTGGATGAAATTCGAAAGTATGCGGGAGTAACATGGAGGAGACTGGCACAAGACAGACCGTTGTGGAAGAGGTTTGGAGAGACCTTCGTCCAGCAATGGATTGAAAATGGTTGACAATGATGATGATGATGATATGTATATTCACCTTCGTTTTGCTAATGACGTAGTCATCTTTGCAACTACCCCTTCAGAGCTGCAGAGTATGATTCAAGAACTTTGCTGACAAGCGTAAAGAAGTGGGATTAAAAATGAACTTTCAGAAGACAAAAGTGATGTACAATACTTTTACAAGAAACGAAGATTTATCGATTGATGGAGAAAAGCTTGAGACAACAGATTCCTACATTTATCTTGGGCAGCAGATATCGAGTGAGGGTCACATTGATGAAGAAATTAATCGGCGTATAAAACTTGGATGGACAGCTTTTGGAAGAAACAGTACAATTTTTAAGAGCAGAATGCCAGTATGTCTCAAAAGAAAAGTGTTTAATCAATGCATCCTGCCAGTGCTTATGTATGGAGTAGAGACATGGACCTTAACTAAAAAAGACATACAAAGACTACAGACAACTCAAAAGAAGCATGGAGAGTGTTTAATCAATGCATCCTGCCAGTGCTTACTAAAGTGTTTAATCAATGCATGCTGCCAGTGCTTACGTATGGAGTAGAGACATGGACCTTAACTAAAAAAGACATACAAAGACTACAGACAACTCAAAGCAGCATGGAGAGATGCATGCTTGGTGTAACCAGGAAAGATAAGAGGAGGAACTTGTGGATAAGGAAAATGACAGGAGTGGACGACATCATGACCAGAGTGAAATCACTGAAATGACAATGGGCTGGACATGTTGCCAGAAGAACGGACCACCGATGGACAACCGAAATTTTAGACTGGATTCCGAGGGACAGGAAAAGACCCATAAGAAGACCCCATGGGAGATGAATGGGTGAAATTCGAAAGTATGCTGGAGTGACATGGAGGAGACAGGCCCAAGACAGACAGTTGTGGAAGAAGTTTGGGGAGACCTTCATCCAGCAGTGGATTGATAATGGTTGATGATATATATATTATTTGCCCAGACATGCCTCCTGGGCCCTTGGTCATGGTGGGCCCCTAGGCTAAAGCCCCTATAGACCCCACTTCATGACAGATTGAGTGATCTCTGGGATTTCGTGACCCACAGGTGACAAAAAGGCGCACGGTTCAAAAAAATAATGATTTTTTTTTATCATCCAAATATGCTGTCACATTTAATATACCCATTTATTTCAAGTAGTTTTTTGGGTCTCCAATTAAGTTTAGTTGTTGTATGTGTGGCAGAACAGGTGCAAACTTTTCTTATCCGGGGGGGGGCTTGAAATTACGCCCCTACGATTTCAAAAGTTCCCCACTTCCACTCGAAGAGTACGCAGTTTTTACTTTCTCATACTTCCGTTATAGAGAACTTTTTAAACGTTCAAAAACCGCGCTTCCGGTTTTTGACATAATTTCACTAAAAAATGTGAAAACTAGGTAAATCACAGACAAGAGCCAATGGTTGTAAACATCAAATAAAACGGGAAAGTTATGTTAACGCCGACAACACAGCACTCCGCAGAAATGCAGAATAAAAAAATGTACCAGAGCAGAATGAATGAATATCAGATAGTGAACGTGAAAATAGGAAGATGCTTTCCAGATAAGGTTTGGAAAAATTCCGTTCAAGGTTAAACACTGAGGAGTTTTCTGCGACCGAGCGCAGACAACTAATTAGCTCTTAATTCCTACGACGCATTCGGAAGGTCACGGGGGTTAGACACATTGTTTTAGGTGCCCGTATCCGCTGTATGGAAAAATTCATTTTCATGTATATGAGTACGGGCGGCGGAACCTAATAATTTCAGAGGGGGTTCAGCTTCTTCGAGAACTAAAACAATTAAAAAAAAAAGTTCTTCTGGGTCCTTTCTGCCCCTTGTATCCAATCTAAAATTCAATTGTTCAACACTGGTCAGTTCTAGCAATATGCCAGCTCATTGCCGCTTTGACCAAGATGTCATCAACTCGTTTTTCCTGATCGATGAGTTCCTCTTCCTTCTTTCGATACTTGTCCTCGCAACAAAAATACACACAAATTCGTCCAGTCTCGTGTATCTTCTACGTGACAAAACTCTACGCAAGGCCTATGTACAACAAGCAGTTGTATACTTATCGCTTAATTGAGTTCGAGTTATTTCTTGTTCATTCATTTATTCGGCAAATACATTGGATTTTCTATTTCGAGTAGAACACATTCTTACTTGGAAAAAAAAAAGGAAAAGAAAACACAAACAGGGAGGAACGCAGAAAAAGAACCACTTGGTTATTGCTTTTAAGTAATTTAAAGAATAATGATATTTTCTAAAGAGAAAGACACAACGCTGAGTGAACTGTTCAGCTCATTTTTGCAAAATCAATGTTCTAAATTGTGCTTGAAGAGTTTTCCAGGAAACTGAAGAGCTTGGTGGCGGTCTCCAAGAAATCTGCCTTAAAAAAAAAAAAACAATAAATCCTATGTGAGCCAGAAATATTTCGTAGAGGGGCCGCGGATGGCCTAGTGGTCAGCGTTCGTGACTGCCACGGAAAAACCTCAGGTTCGATCCCAGCAGGTACGAATGCTCACTCGAACCACTAAATATCCGCCGTGCGTCGGATGGGCACGTTAAGCCGTCGGACCCCGGGTACTGCCCCCCCCTCGGTAATAAATAAGGGCGTCCCCCCTTCTACCTCGCTTCTATGTAACTTTCCTATTGGGCACCCTAGCCCAAATCTCCTAGCTTCCTATTTCTAAGGGTTGTTTAAGACCTGGAGTCAGACACTCCCTTCCTAAAATCCTCTACATATGATCTGATCTTTCCTAGAAAGACCCCCAGTGAGGAGGACGATGAAATTCCAAGGGGGTCCGGACCCCCGTGTCCCCTACCTTCAGCCACCGGTCTATATGAGGATTCCACACCTCACTGAATAGTTTATGTTATGGTTAGCTGCGCGGAATACTGTATGCGGCTAAGCTTTAAAAATACAAAACACTGCATTGTATAACTTTCTTTTTGGATAACAATTTTCAAGAAATTTATTCACACGTTGTTTACTTATTTTTGAGGTCCTGGCGTGTAAAAACGGTTAGAACACAAGAACGCATTGGAATTTGTGTATAGTATTGATAATTACAATTTCTGTTTGCACCCTTTTGCGTAAGAACTCAGAGCCAAAATTTCATACAAACTGGGCTCCTCTTGAACGGTGGTATGACAGACAGCACCAACCATCGTGTACGACTGAGCTCCTGAAAACTAAATCTGCAAGATCCTATGCTGTGGATACTATACAAACCCAATGTGACACTTATGTCGAAATACACGAAGAAATAGGAAAATATTTTAGGTCTGTCAAATAGATTAGGTGCTGTTCCACCTATAAAATGAAGAGCAAATCGCGTTTACGTGTACTTCAAAATCTTATGTCGCTGAACCTATTAAATGTAATTATTGACAACTCATATATCCAGCGATGTGAAGGGGCAGGTATATAACTGTAAAAATGATTACTTGACTCTTGAACTTGTCGAAAATTGCCTTACATAACGCTAATAATAAGCAATAAATTAAAAACTTTGTTGCTTTAAATTTTGATGTCAGCAAAGCAAAATCCACTTACCAGACTAAATTGCAAAAGTTCCCCAGTGTTGAATAATTTAATATGATGCACACGATCTTCGAAAAGTCTCGGTTATCTTCTGACATTCGTAAGAATTCAAGAATCGTGCTGAACTACTTTTCACGCTCAACCAAAAATTCAATAAAATTCCACGCACTGTTCAACAGGTGGTCGAGATGACGTACCGTAATGTGGGCAGAAAACCTTGTTTATCAGAAATTCACTACTTGTCGGGAATCCTAATATACTTTTGAAACAATTTAGAGATCGTTCAATTGACTTTCCACGATGAGCCTGAGCTATAACGATTTTTCGTAACTTCCCGCATTGTTCAACAGATGGCCGTAATGACGGAAGCACGTGGGAAGAATCTTCTGCCAATAATTCACTGCACGCCGCTCGTAGTTTTTTACTTTTTTAGGCTTAATTTTGTGTCGATAGAGTATTTCCTCCAGCTTTACCACCTGTATCAAAATTTGCTGATACTTTTGCTTGTTTTCGGTCCTTTTACTTTTGAAACGGGCTTTGGACTGCGCAGCTGATTAAAGGAACTACAGTCACAAATCACAGATAGTCCACATTTTTTGACAGCATCGTAGAGACAAGTTCATCACATGGAGCTCCATGGTTCAGCAGCAGACCCCGGATGTTTTCGAGAGTCACGTGTGTTCGGAGAAGCGTGACGAGAGTTGCGGCTCGCCTCCTCAAGTAGAGCGCGCACAAACCCACAGGCGCTGGCTGCTTCAGACGCCGGCATCATTCAATAACCGGTAGATTGTAAAATTGCTCAAATCTGAAAACTCCGTAAACTCATCCGAGGAATCCGTACATGCTTTACATAAACAGCAACATCGTGAATATCAATGGGTTTTAAATTGGATAATGGGCAGCTTTAAAATGTATCGTGCCTTAAGTGTCTAACTGTCTGTTCGCCGGTTCCGCGGTTTTGTCAGACTGAAGACGTGATCTGCAGGCTCAATAAATAAATGACAGTAGTGGCTATTTGTATCTGAAATGGACCTCACATTGTGACCGAAAAAAGAGGAAGGGAACCAGAAAACTCTGAAAAACGATGAGGGAAATAGCGTTGAACAAATAAAAACTTAGGTCATGATATTTTTATCTCGTGGAATGCGTACGATTGTGACAATTTTCATTGTGTCGAGCATGAGCGGCAAATAGGAGCAACTGATTTCTGAGAAATCTTCAGAAAATAACAGCACCTGTAATAGCAGCTGTCTACCTTAAAAAGCCCCTAAAAAATCCATTTATTCTGCAGAATAGCTATACTGCTCTTTAATTTCGAGTTTGTGCCCTCTCTTAGAAAGAACTGAAATAACGCAACTCGTATGTTAGCTGCGGTCTTTGCGAAAAAGGAGTAGTAACGATAAAGTTGTTTCTTAAAATTATTCAATTTAAACGATTGCTGAGCTTATAGAAATAAAAGATGAGGCAAAGTAATTACAATTGAGCGTATTAGCACACTTTGGCTCTTCGAAGACCTTGCACCAATAAACGCTAATCAACCAACCAACTGATCGTACTCATGAATTCGAAGCTGTGTGGACAAATTTTGTTCGCAAAACAACAAGTCTGAAATTTGCATTAAACACTATAACACTATATAAACATCATACACTGGTGCCCAAAACCTAAGGACGAACACTATTTCGAAAGGTTACAACTACAAAGTCAGACGCGACAGTTTGGGGCAATCTGCATAACTGGGGACATTCAGTAAGAAGCCGCATGCAAAATGTCGAATAGTGTGCACAGGGGTCACATGGTATCGCTTAAATGGATAAAAGAGAAAAAGGTGCGGTAGGCGACCTGTGTTAGAAGGAAAATCTGGACGTAAAGGTACGAATGTGTAATTTAAGTTGTCTCAAAGACATCATCTAGATGATTTCACGTGGGGAAGAGCAATAGGAAAGCTGGATGAAGGCCGCCGAGTGAGTGATTTTGCCAGGGAGTTTGGAATCGTGCATAGTGTGGTATCCAGGCTCTGAGCAACGTTTCAAAACAATGGAGTGTGTTCCAGACGCATGCTAGGAAATCTCCTTCGCTCTACTACGACGCATGAAGACAGATTTTTACATGTAACAGCAAAACGTAATCGCCGCACCACGGCTGCGCAGTGGTCCAAATGCGAATCTATAGGGACAAAATTATTTGTAACTTGAAAATGATAGATCTTGTAGTTTAAACAAAGAAAATCTCCAAAATTGTGCAATTGCATGGCGATTTTTCTTGTTAAGGCTGTTAGTTATGATGACAGATGAAAAATTAATAATTTTAGCACTCTATAAAGTGCACGACACAGTTTATATCATTTAAGAACTAATGTGACACATCATAGGAAATGAATAAAACGAAGTAATATTGTATATAATAATATCATATCATATATTTTAATATAATATGACGTAATATAAGGATACATTAATTAAAGCATTACCATATCTCCTGATACATATATACGTACCTCATAGCACACAACCTTGTTTTATTCGAAATAGGCGCCTTCAGAAACTACACACCTCTGCCAGCGAGTGACAAATGCTTCAATGCCAGTCCAGAAGAAATCTGGCTACCTGGTTGCCAGAAAGTCCCGGAATGCAATTTCGGCCTCCTCTCGGATTCTGAAGGTCCTGTCCTTGAGGTAATTGCTAAAATGCATGAACAGGTGAAAATCGGTTGGAGCCAAATCAGGCGAGTAGGCTGAATGTGGGAGGGTTTCGAACATCAGTTCGTGTAGTTTCTGTTTCGTCGTTTGCGACACGTGTGATCTCGCGTTATCATGGAGGAGAATAGGACCCTTCCTATTCACCAAACATAAGATGGCTGTTTGGAACACAACTTCTTCACAGTATGTGACTGAAGTAGTGCTTTCACCAGCATTCAAGAACCTGTAGTGTATGGCACCGCGAACAGTCAACCACACTGTCAACAAAACCTTCTTTGGCATCCACCTTGGTTTAGGATGTTGTTTTGGTGGTTAATCACGGTTCAGCCGCTGTCCAGATCGCTTATGGTCGTCGTATAGCACCCACTTTTCATCACAGGTTACAATGCGATCAAGTAGGAGCTCTTTTTCGTTGCGAAGTAGAAGGTTACTGCACATCTCAAACTGTTTTTGTTTCTAATGCTTCGTCAGCTCGTGTGGGACCGAGCTTCTTGACCTACCAATTTGGCGATGTTCGGAAATGGTTGACACCGACACATTGTACTATTTGGCGAGTTCTCTGACTGTGACGCAAGGATTTGCCTCCGCGTTTGCCTCGTCGTTATTAATGACCGAATGTCGTCCTCGGCTTTCATCTTGTAGATTCGTGTCACAGAAACGAAACTTTTCAAACTACTGACGAACAGTACGTTCAGATGTTGCTTTCTAGCCCCATGCCTCGACCACATTACAGTGGGTTGGTGCCACATTACGACCCAATTTGAACTCATGAAACAGAATCACCCGCAACTCACTCCTTCCTAACATGTTGTACAGACCAAGAGTAGCAACGACTGCAGCTCAACCGATTATTTCTTGTATGTGTCGTCTGAGTCGCCCTTGAACTCGTACGAATGGCGTTTCGAGCGGGTTGGTCTGCAAGTATTGTGGGCGGATTGAATGTGGTACATCAGAAAATCGGCCATTATTTTCCGAACGACCTGATGATACGATGTAAGCTGGCTTTCATAGTGTATTCAACCGGTTACAAAAAAAAAAAAATCAATCGGATACATTTGGTTAAACATCCACAAATATGATTAACTGCTTTGGGCTACTTCCGGCTGAATTGTGAGCTACGAAAAATCACAAATTGTGCACAAAACATTACTTATAAAGGAAAATATCCAAAGACATTTTTCAAATCGGGTCCTTAGAAATGAAGATATGGCTCTAAGTATGGTACAAATGGCAGTACCAGACTCCATAGTGGCAAACCTGTGTGGTACAAAAATTGGCAAGCATATGAAAAATATTTCTCGCCATTCAGCAGCAAAAATGATTTTTTAATCGGACTTTTAGAAGCTGAGATATCATCATTAAAGAGATTTGCATTAACGCCCCATAGCAGGAATGCTGAACGTTATTTTGATGGGAAAAAGTACACATGCTCTAAGCGCTGAGCAGCCTCTTGCTGAAAAAGAATTTTTTCAGTTAGATTTTTAGAAGCGAAGATAGGATTGCAAACATGTTAAAAACAGACATATGCACTCACGCCCCCTAGTGGCAGGGCATTTTGTCGCAAAAGATTGTAAAATGCATGCAAAATATATATCGTCGTGTCCTCTAACGCAAAAAGAATTTTAAAAAACCGATATTTAGAAGCAGAGATTTCGGGGGAAATAAAATATACACTGTAGAAAAATTTCTGAAATTCACGAGCCACTTTCCGTGATTTCTTTCATGAATTAACGGAACATATTTCTGAAAAACCATATTACATGCATTTCACAGATTTTTTGAATGCCAGAAAGATTCTGAATTTTCAAAAATCTTTCCACAGTTACTTTCTTATATTAATGGAAAAACTCTGTTCTCACTTTTTCTCTATCCGTATGACGAAAAATACGAGAGATTCACGGGGATACTTGAGGTCTGATTAATTGTTAAATTTCAATAGTCTGTCGAAGTATTTGATTTTGTAGTTCTGTAGAGAGGTCGAATATTGTGGACAGCATATCCCATGAATTTAGTTACTGTGTCACAGGATATTTCTTCTCCTCTTCCCCATTTTGTGCACCAGCTATCATACACTATATTGACAAAAGTCACCGGACACCCCTTCAAAAGCAAATGAACGGATCAGCTGCGTTGTTAAGATGCGCGGTACAGCTGCAAACGGTATAAAAACAAGCCTGCAGCTGACCGCGATCATATCGCACTGTGAGGTTGAGTGAAAATGTCGCGGCGGGAGAGAACTCACTTTGAGAAAGGAAAGATTGTTAAGTGTTATATTAGTGGGTTGTCCATAAGAGAAACCGAGAGGCGTTTAAACATACCCAAGGCAACTGTTTTGGATGTACTGAATAAGTGAAAGACACATGGCGTGCCTGAAGCAGTAAAACGTACTGGCAGACCAAAGAAAGTCAGTGATAGAGGACGTCGAAGCTCCAGGAGAGTCGTTACAGCTAATCGACGGAGTACTACTGCACAAGACCTCAGTGTACAGGTGAGTAAAAATGCTGGAGCCTCGGTATGTACACGTACCATTCGCAGAGAACTTCATTCCATGGATTACCGTGGTCGTGCGGCTGCTCATAAGCCCTTCATCTCCACTCGGAATGCTACTCGTCGTTTAGCATGGTATAAAGAACATTTTTCGTGGACCGTAGTTCAATGGAAACGGGTCCTAGGGACTGATGAATCCAGATACACGATCCATCAGTCTGATGGCCTTGTGTGGGTATGGCGACAGCCGGGGGAACGCTATTTACCACAGTGTACTGTTCCTACGGTCAAGTTTGGAGCTGGCAGTGTACTCGGGTGGGGGGTGGTTTTCGTGGTATAGTAACGGCCCATTGGTTATCGTGGACAAACCTGTTAACCAGCACGTCTACCTCGATATTCTTTACAATTATGCCCTACCAACTTTGTGGCAATACTATGGAATCGAGCCTTGTTGGTACCAGCAGGATAATACACCGAGCCATAAAGCAATGAATGTTACGGCGTGGTTTGACGATAATTCCGCATCGTGTGTGGACTGACCAGCACAGAGCCCTGATCTTAATCCCATAGAGCACCTATGGGATGAATTAGAGCGCCGCATAAGAAGTTTGGAACCAAGGCCTACTACTAAGCAACAGTTATCAGCAGCATTATGTACTGAATGGAAGCGCATACCTATCGCTGTGTTCCAAAACCTTGTCGAAAGCATGTCTCGAAGGGTCAGTGCATGTCATTAAATGCTATGTTGTGTTTCTCTTTTAGGTGTCCGGTGACTTTTGTCAATATAGGGTACATTGTATTACTGTAAGAAACCGGGTACTTAAATTATTGTACAGGTAATTGTACGATGTCTGTGCATATCAGTCTGTGGAGTTCTTAAGACAAAAGAGTAAATTTTGTATTTAGAAGTTTTGTGAAATAATATCATAAAACAGTACATTGCTCCTTCGCTTAAAGATAACTGAAAGTTACTGTCAGTTGAAAAAAAATCTCAAACTCAAATCATTCTGTTGCTTCGAAAAATTACGATGAAAAAATAAACGTAATTCGTAATAAGACCTCGTACAGAAAAAAATAAATTCTTACAAAGGTATGCAAAAAAAAAATAAATCCAATAGAAAGTAAAATGAATAAATTACTCGTATTAATGAGGAAAAAATCATCATCGCCCAATTAGTTTTGCCTTGAACCTGAGCCTGATTCCTGTGACTTTCTGGCTCAGTGGTTAAGACGCGCGGCTTCAACTCAAACGACCTGGACTCGATTCCCAGTCAGGTCGTTTGAGTTGAAGCACCGGCACAAAAGGTTCTCTCGCGTAAAAGCTGAAATGTTCTGCATATTGCGTTTTACGGAATTTCTGTCTAAATACGGAAAAACTTGAAACGGACTTTTCTGAAATAAACGGAATTACTGACAGAGTAAAAATCCTCCAAATACGTGGCGTCAGTGAATAAACAAAGACATCGCTCTTTCCACGTTAAGCAACGCACAGCAACCGAAAAATTGTTATTCGGCCGCCACAGGGGAATTGAATCCCTGATCTCTCGATATCTAGCCGAGCGCGTTAGCCTTACACTGACTACGGAAAATCTGCAAAAATACGGAAGTTAAAAAAACCGGCACTTTTAAAAACGGAAATTCCGTTAAAAGGCGGACACTTTCCGGGAACTTTTCTGCGCGTTATTTTCCGAAATTCTCCGCTAATTCACATCACTTATTTTTTGCAATGTACACTTACGCCACCTAGCGGTGACATTAGGCATTATTTCAAATAGAAACTGTACGTACGATTACCTTCGTGGTAAGAGTGTAACGTACCAGGAGATGTGACGTACCTGCCAGAAGGACGCACACGACATAAAGGCAGATAGTAAGTCAGAACAAACGTCCGCGTAGCTCAATTGGTAGAGTGACTTGTTCCGGAATGAGGGGATCCGGGTTCGAATCCTGGCGTGGACAGAAATGACGGAGAAATTTACTTCGTTATAATGGCGCCCGAACTATCCGGATGACCCGACCGTTCAAAATCTCGCATTGGTGTGATGTTCTTTCCACACCGCGAGATAGGAAAAATAAGAGAATCCTTTCTCCAGCACTTCGAAAAAAAAAAAAAAATAAAAAAAAAATAAGGGGGAGATTATGTAACGTACCAGGAGATGTGACGTACCTGCCAGAAGGACGCACACGACATAAAGGCAGATAGGAATCAGAATAAAAACGTCCGCGTAGCTCAATTGGTAGAGCAACTTATTCCGGAATGAGGGGACCCGGGTTCGAATCCTGGCGCGGATAAAAATGACGGAGAAATTTACTTCGTTATAAGAGGTATCGAAAGGTTAAAATAATTTTTTGAATCGGTTTTTTGATGCAACTGTATAGAGTAAAATATATTTCGAATTTAATAAGATGTGCATTTACTCACCCTAGTAGCAAAGTTACCCATCGGAAAAAGACGAAAGTGCGTGGATCGTCGTCCTGCAATTCAGGCTTGTGACGTACACCGATTAGCCATTACATTATGAGCACCCCCAACCTAGAGAAATGAGCGCGCCTGGAGGCCGAACGGTGGCGCAGGTGAAGTTCCCAGAGCAGTATATATGCAACCCGAGGACCGACTTTCGGTTAGTAGAGTGTTCGGAGTCAGAATGGGAAAAGCTCCCGATTTATCGGAGTTTGATAAAGCACAAATTGTGATGGCACGGCGCCTCTGAAATACGATCTCGGAAACGGCGTGCCTTGTGGGTTGTTCACGTGTCGCTGTAGTGAGTACATATCAAAAGTGGTGCACAGATGGCCAAACGACGTACCGTCGTTCAGTCGTGTGTCGTCCGCAGCTTATTGATGCCAGAGGGGAGCGGAGACTGTCTCACATTTTTCACAGCGACACTAGGGCCACAGTGCGACAAATCACCCGAAGCTACAACAGTGGTGATCAGGGTAATGTGTCACAGCAAACAGTTGATCGCAGGCTTCTGCGCATGGGCCTGCGTAGCCAAAGACCCAGCAGGGTCCCCATGCTCACTGCACGTCATCGCCAACAACGCATGAAATGGGCCCAAGATCATGCAAATTGTCTGGTCCGTGCATGATTAGAAGAAAGTGGCCTGGTCTGACGAATCAAGATTCCTGGTGCATTACGTAGACGGCCGAGCGCGGAGGCTATGGCACTTGGATGCACTGTTGGGCGGAAACAGGCGGGTGTTATGCTGTGGGCAAGGTTTCCTTGGAGCCCCATTATTCCAATAGCACAATCTCTGACATCTGTCAAGTATCTGAATATCGTTGCAGACCAAGTTCACCCATTCATGACAACTGTGTTCCCTTCTGGTGATGGCCATTACCAACAGGATAATGCGCCATGCCACACTGCCAAAATCGTCAAGGACTGTTTCGAGGAGCATGCTGGTGACTTTCTGTTAATGCCCTGTCATCCAAATTCACCTGACATGAACCCAATCGAACATTTGTGGTTCGACTTGGAAAAGCGGGTTCGCTCTAAATCACCACCACCCCGATATGTACGGGAACTGGAGGACCTGCTGTTGACATTAGAGTACCAGATACCCCAGGATACCTATCGCCACCTCATCGAATCGATGCCTTGCCGAGTTGCCACTGTTTTGCGGGCTAAAGGGGGTCCTACAGCTTATTAGGTAGCTGGTCATAATGTGACGTCTCATCGGTGTTCTGCAGAAGTGAAGCACGTGTCAAGACAACAAATCTTCAGCGATACATTCCGTCCGTGTAGCTTAGTCGTTTAGAGCAACTCCTTCCGGAGCGAGGAGACCCGAAACCTCGTCACCGACAAATTCCTATTTTCACACTGGCAACATAAAAATGGATCTGCTGGCCGTTGGGTTCTTCGAAAAATGTGTGACCTTCGTTCGCCACATCATCTGGAATTAATGAAAATCCCTTCTCAGCTTCAAAAAAATTAAGACGGTGGTGATGTGACGTACTACAGAGGTGAACCACGTGACAAGACGACAAATCTGCAGCGCTACATTCCGTCGGTGTAGTTTACTCGGTTAGTACAGCTGTCTCCGGAGAGAGAAGACGCGGATTCCACAAATTTGTGTTTTTACAGGCTTCCGACTGCAAATCGGCCTAATAGTTCCAGAGATATGGTGCTCCACAGACGGACGGACATAGCTATTCTATTAGCACTTAATATGCCTTAAGCCAGATGGGATTTAATTTTAGTTTTCGGTGAGACGCACGTGTTGTCTTTGTTCAAACGTTCTAGCTGTACTTCTTCGTGAAGCCTAACACTCCCAGCTGCAAATGTAAACAAGCATGCAGATCATTAAACTATGGACAAAAATCTCGTGAGTATTTCAGTACGAAAAATGTAATTGTGATCAGAATGTTCTGACCCAAGACCACAACGTGCCCGCTATTACTCACAGTACGAGGTCAACGTTCCTGCATACTGAATCAAGAGAAATATTGACTTTAATGTTGTTGTTTTTTAGCCTCTCAGCGCTAAAAAAACACGCAAATCGTCAGAGAAGATTTGCAACCACTCCACATGGACTGCGACATCGCTGGGTGTCAGACGCAGCTGTTATTCACTCATCGAAAGGAACTATACGTGTATCTTAAAACCACACATTGGGTTTTTCTCCCGCTCTCTGCTGTGAGCGCGGTTGTGAAGAAAACCTCTCAGTGTGCTCTTGTTAATGCTTGTGCGCGGTCGTTTCTGTGTGTGTGTTGTCTATCAATAGAACTAACTGCTCCTGAATAAAGGAAGCAACTTTATTAAATGTAATGTTCCCGATCATTAGACGCCAGTTACGCTACTCTGTTTCAAGGATGCGTATTTTCCTATCATTGAGTAAGTGTTTTCTCCAACAGCTACGCTGTATGTGGCAAGACTGAAGTGTTCTTCTACAGCAAACATGGCGTCAGTTAGCGTCAGTAAGAAATGCATTATTCTGTTATCGTGGAGCATCTACGTGTTGTGAACATTTCAACTCAAGTTGGATATCATTGTGTTTCGTGCCATCCTTTGTATTATAATTAAAAGTTTTTTTCTATTTGCGTACAACTCAAGTCGGTATATGATTTTATTATTACTAGTATAAAGTGCTCTTTGTTTTATTATTGTTAAGCACACATTCTTTCTCCTTGAATGAAGGTCTAGCGAAAAACCTTTTTCTTTTCTACTGCGTACCGAACCTATTGGAGTGTTGTTATTATATTATATTAACCATTTAAAATTACACATCCAATTTAAGAATTAAATTCAACAATTAGTGGATTATGTTATGAGGTGTGTTTATTCGCTTACTACAAAGGGAAGTTGTAAGAGTACCTGAATGTATAGCAAATACGTGGAGATAATGTAAATGGACGATGTGATCGCTCTGTCCACGTTATTTTATAAAGAACGCATAGCAACTGAAAATTGTTATTCCGACACCGCTATGATGGATTTGTGTAGTCAGATGGTGACCGGTAAACCACGCATGGCGCTGAAAATTGTTGGCACCGTAGCGTAAATGTGAACGCCCTAGACTAGTTATCAAGAGATCTGGGGTTCGATCCCAGCGATGACGGAACAACAATTTTTCTGTTGCTATGAGTGTGCCTGATATAATGTAGTGAGAAAAATTATGTTGAAATTATTCAGTGTTTCTCAATTTATTTTAGATATCAAACGTCGACAAAAAGAAATAGCCAAAACCGTGATGGTATTGACTTGAGGGGTTTGAACCGTGTGTCTCTACGTTTGGTAGTACAGATTTTCTAAATACGTTGAACGACATCACTTTTACGTGGTCTCTTCACTTGTTTTCATAACTTCTGAATTGTGTTTGCTAATTAACGGACCAGTTTCCTTTTGTTTGTTGGAGTGTAAAGCTTGTCTTTTAAAGCGAGGATTCAGTGTGACATATGGACAACCTGATGTACTTTATCATTAAATTTCAGAAACAGTTTTGTGGATATAAAAGAGACGTTTCCTAGCGAAATGCGGTGCTGATTTTTTTATGCTATGCATTCTTCCCGACAGCTGTAAAGTAAATCCCAATGCAAAAAAACTTGGAAGCAACGAAAATGAGTAATGGAAATAGTCAAAATCATTCTTGAAATATGATTTTTGAATGATGTCCTATAAAGTGACGCAACAATAGTTAATTTCATTGTTACTCAACAATATATTTTACTAGAATATCGCCGAACATTATTTCATCACGTTTCACATGAACGTAACAATATCTCGTTGCAATCTACGTGAATTACGAAAACCTCATAATAAATGTGATAAAAGCCATTGCGAAAATGCATTTTTGATGCTATGAACGGTGCGTCGCACAGTGGTTCCAAATACAAATCTAGCTGATCAAAAGGTATATTTGTTGTAGCTTCAAAACAACTTAAATACTGTCATGAAAGAAATACGGGATTACACCATATAATACAAATTTTGAAGATGACAATCCGATTTTGGGCATAAATGTGACAAGGATGGTAAGTCAGATAAATACCCGAAAACTTGAAAATTTTCATCGTTCTGGAGCGGGACTCGAACCCGCGTCTCCCAGAAAACGTCCGGGTATGCTAACCACTACACCACCCAGAACGACCAAGTTTCAAGTTTCCGATCAATTTTAATTTAACCATCACAGGATTCGCTAGTCGAAGCAACCGGCATTCATGTTTAGCGAATCTGGAGGTCAAGAATCTTATCCCGTGTTTGCCCGGAGAAGCAGATAAATCATGAAAGAAATACGGGATTACGCCATATAATACAAATTTTGAAGATGACAATCCGATTTTTGGCGTAAATGTGACAAGGATGGTAAATCAGATAATATCCGAATTGATCGGAAACTTGAAACTTGGTCGTTCTGGGTGGTGTAGTGGTTAGCATACCCGGGCGTTTTCTGGGAGACGCGGGTTCGAGTCCCGCTCCAGGACGATGAAAATTTTCAAGTTTTCGAATATTATCTGACTTACCATCCTTGTCACATATACGCCAAAAATCGGATTGTCATCTTCAAAATTTAAATACTGTCGTACTGTAATCCTAAACAGTTGTTCAGCTACGACTCACAATCAGTTGTATAGAAGAAATAATTGGGTCTTAGCAGGAGCACGTAGATGTCACGTGTTTAGTATAACCATCATTTTCTCCTTAGCCTCGCCCAGTATCGCCTTCGGAACTACGATCTGTGCATGTACACGTAATTTATTCTCAATCCTATTCGGGTCTTTGGTGAATAAAACTACAGGTATCTGCCTACAGTTTTAGTGTATTTTAAAACTTTAACATTGTGTTATTTAGTTCTTATGTTCATTAATTATAAGGGACGTATTCCATGAATTTTTTTAAAGATGTAATTGAAGTAACAGGCTTGCAAAAGCAAACGCCATAAAAGTCCGTTGTGAAAGTATATTCAGCGTTTAAGTTAGTCATTTAGGTATGTAATTATAACTGTTTTATGACCAACTTTAACCAACGTTTTTTTTTTTTTTTTAATATTTTAGTGATGTCGGACGGAATTCCAAGAAGAGAGCTGTTTGATGTTTGGCGGAATGTAAAGAATATTTCAAGGAGATTAGCCTGTGTGTGTGATTATATATTGACTAAATATGGCTTGGAAGATCCTGAAGGACATATTCGTGAACTAATGCAGAAAAAAAGTGCTGAATTTTGTAAGAAACTTAAAGAACGGTGGACTAACTGTCACTACGTATTGAAAGAATTCTTACGAAAAAACAGTGATTGGTTGAGTGTTAAAATGAATTTTTTAGAAGTAGACAATGCTCAAGAAAGAAAAAACATAGGTCGTCCACGAAAGTTGTTCCATGAGTGTGCAGGTATTAGTCGAAAAAGGAAATAGAAACCGTTGAAAAGAAAACAAAGGTCTGGTTGAAGAACGAAAAAAAGAATACAAGATCGCTTCCACAAAGAAATGGGGTTTCTTGTCGACATACACAAACCTGGATTTGGTACGACCAATGACGGAAATAGCACGCGGGGGTTCTTTGAAGATCCAACTTTAGCATCAGATATTACTGGCGTAGATGAAGAGCTGATTCGGCGATTTGGAACCATCCTTAAAACAATCGCCAGTGGGTACAGCATTAACAATGAAGAGTTTAAAAAATACTGCTTCGACACAGCAGAATTATACATCCGAAAATATAAGTGGTATTATATGCCACAAAGTGTAAATAAGATACTTATCCATGGAGCACAGTTGATAAAGGAAGCCGTGCTTCCAGTCGGTATGATGTCTGAGGAAGCTCAAGAAGCCCGGAATAAGGACTATAAGAATTTCAGGGAACATCATACTCGTAAATTTTGCAGAGCCGATACAATGACGGACTTGATGCAGACGTTATTAATTTCCTCAGACCCGATTGTAAGCAGTCTTCGAGTCAAACGTCAAAAAAGAAGTAAAAGTATATCTCCTGATGTACTGAGACTACTCCAAGATCCAGGTGGCAGCGATGATGATGTTGGAAAATGAATATATGTACATCTCTCTGAAGCCTGTAGATATTTGAAATGTGTGTTTATTTGACCACAATTGGTGTTCTGTTTAAATCCTATTAATTTGTTATTTTTTTAAAATAAGAACAGACTTAAAAGTATTTGCACTAAATCTTACAAAACTACAGGAATATTTCGTTGATATCTTTAACACCATAAAAAAATTTCTTGAAAATGCAACTTGTAAATTCGTATAAAATTCTATGACAATCTGTTTTATAGGAGAGGAGTTATTAATTTTGATCAGCAAGATTTGTGTTTGGAACCACTGTGCGTCGTAGCGAAATTTGGCTTCCTCTCGAACCCCACCCTCTACCCAAGGATGGGGGTGGAGGGGGTTCCGATAGCAGATAAGCCACCCAAGGGGGCTTATCTGCTATTGATGACAGCTTTAAAATGATGTATGACACGATGGGGTGTAACTTGTAGGTATCCTACACCAAAAGTTACCAATCCCCCTCACTAACACACTTGCGCTTCAGCTTTTCATTCTATCTTGAGGTCAGATTTTAGTTTGCGCATGCGCAGATGGACTTTCGTAGCTACAACACATTCCATCGGTGTCAGGGTCCTTCCTTACGGTTGTCGAAAACTCAATGATATTTAACAATAAAAATAAATATTGTTTTTGAAAAACTAAACGGTCAAAATACAGGGTGTCCCACTCGCTACCGAACCCGGCATTTCTTTAAGGGGACCAGTCCCTTTTTAGGCTTCGCATGTTAACCTTAAGGGAGGTCTCGATGTACTTAGGTACATGTTTACTTGGCCTATCACTTGCAAACTTGGCATGCATTTTGCTAAGGATATTATACAACACTTTGCAGCGCTCCTAGCTATTACTTCCCCACCAGAATTTACTTTGCCCAGCTACTATCTCCGTAATCTGTCTCTCTCTCTGGGTTCGAACAGACGACTAGGACGTAATGTGCAATAGACAGATATTCAAATAAATTTACAATAACAAATAAACAAATCATACACAAATTACTCTTCTAAACCCTTTTATATCATTCAATAGTTTTAGTACAAATACATGTCAATTACTTCAGAACGCATGTTACTAAACTGAATTCAAATTCTAACATACTGCAGATTTTCACCCCGTTTGCTTCATCAATTTTTTTATCACGCAAGACAGGCAATACAATACTAATAACATTAGGTATTTAAACCCCACTAATCATTAGCCTGTCATTTCTTGAGACAACATTCAAGATTAAAGTATATGAGCACACTAAAGCACAAGAGTAACAATTAACTCTGGGTATGTAAACACTATTAATTTGAAACTCCCAATAGTACAACATGCATCAATATGAACACCACATGAAAATAAACCAATTTCAAATAACTTTCAATTATCCTACAACCCTACTTTAAACTCTGCCAGCAACTATTAATTATACAAAGAAAAAAACTTTTGCACTCACGTACTAGGATTTAATGGTATTCCTCTGACGGCCCCGGCCCACACACAACGGGCTCAATGAGAAGAAAGGTTCCCACACAAACTCCATGCTCTCTCGGCATTAAAAAAAGACGTGACGAAACTTTCACTGCTTCTGACACCCAAGAACAATCAGACAGAAACTCCAAGTTCTCACAGCATGGAAGGACGCAAAGCAACTTTACTGCTTCCGACACCCAGGAACAATCAGGCAGAAACTCCGAGTTCTCATAGCATGGAAGGGCGCAAAGCAACTTTGCTGCTTCCGACACCCAGGAACAATCAGGCAGAAACTCCAAGTTCTCATAGCATGGAAGGACGCAAAACAACTTTACTGCTTCCGACACCCAGGAACAATCAGGCAGAAACTCCGAGTTCTCAGAGCATGGAAGGGCGCAAAGCAACTTTGCTGCTTCCGACACCCAGGAACAATCAGGCAGAAACTCCAAGTTCTCACAGCATGGAAGGACGCAAAGCAACTTTACTGCTTCCGACACCCAGGAACAATCAGGCAGAAACTCCGAGTTCTCATAGCATGGAAGGGCGCAAAGCAACTTTGCTGCTTCCGACACCCAGGAACAAACAGGCAGAAACTCCAAGTTCTCACAGCATGGAAGAACGCAAAGCAACTTTACTGCTTCCGACACCCAGGAACAATCAGGCAGAAACTCCAAGTTCTCATAGCATGGAAGGACGCAAAGCAACTTTACTGCTTCCGACACCCAGGAACAATCAGGCAGAAACTCCAAGTTCTCATAGCATGGAAGGACGCAAAGCAACTTTGCTGCTTCCGACACCCAGGAACAAACAGGCAGAAACTCCAAGTTCTCACAGCATGGAAGAACGCAAAGCAACTTTACTGCTTCCGACACCCAGGAACAATCAGGTAGAAACTCCGAGTTCTCATAGCATTTTTTTTCAAGAAGAAATCAATCTGCACCTGTCTGCCACGCGCAGAGAAAATGTGCAAACGACCCCCCCCCCCCCTAAAAAAACAGCAAGCGAGAGATAAAACTCACCAATATATAGCGCTAAGAGACCCTGAGCTCCAATCAAGCCACTCCACTACGAGGGGCGTCAGCTCCGGTACATTTTTGCATATAAGAATTTTCCACACATCAAATCATTAATTAAAACTCAATAAATTCCAGCATTACACACTGCTGGACAATTGCTAAGGACGGATCATAAACGGCTATATAGCGCATAAAAAAGTAAGTGTGGTTGGATGCCAAGTGAAATAAAATAATGTCAGAATGCCAGGACATTACAAGAAAGACAATTTATTGTGCTCTGAAATCCAGAAGGCTTTGGAACGTGTTCAAGGGACAAACAAGCCATTTTGTGCAGAATACGTAAACGTGAAAAAAATGTAAATTACCGTCCGCAGGCGTTCCGGCGTAAGATGTCAATACGGGATATGGCCACCATGGAGGGCGATGACAGATTCCACACGTCGTGTCATGCTTTGCACAACATTATCAAGCAGCTGTTGGGGTAATTTATCCCATTCCTCTGTCAGTGCACGGATGAGGGTGTCCTTGTTTATTGGAGGGCATTGGCGACCAGCAAGACTCCTCCTCAAAGCATCCCACACATTTTCAGTGGGATTTAGATCTGGAGAACGTGCTGGCCATACGAGGCGTTGAATATCTTCGCTCTCAAAACACTCCTGGACAGCGACTGTTCGATGACGTGTTGCGTTGTCGTCCATGAAAATGAATCTATCACCGACAGCACCACGGAACAGGCGAACATGAGGTAGCAGAACATCATTAATGTATCGTTGGCCAGTCATAGTCCCAGTTGGAAGCACATAGAGGGACGTACGGCCATTGATCATGATGCCAGCCCATACCATGACACTACATATCGGATATCGGTCCCTTTCCTGTATGTTTGCTGGACAATATGCAGTACCACTATCACGCCAGATCAGTTGTCGTCGACAATCAGACGATAGACTGTATCTACTCTCATCTGAAAAGAGGACAGCAGACCAGTCGTTATCAGTCCAATTGCGATGTTGATGGCACCATTGCAAACGAGCGGTACGTTGACGTCTGGACAATGGGATGCACACAACAGGACGGCGGGCGTATAGTCCTCCTTCATGCAAACGTCTGGCGACAGTTTTTTGGGAGATCCGCTTGCCAGTAGCAGCCATAAACTGATTTGCTACCTCACTAGCTGTGCTGCGCCGGTGTCTTTTTGTTGATAGCACTATGTACCGATCTTCTGCAGGTGTCGTACTGCGAACACGACCTCCCCCGTGACGTTTGCCACACTCTCCATTTGTTTGAAATGATTTCCAAAGCCTTGAAACAACACTGTGGCTGACGTCGAACTCCCTGGCAACATCTGTTATTTTTCGCCCTTCTTCAATCTTGCCAATAATACGGCCACGCGTAAAATCATCTAGGTGATGTCGGGAAGACATACTGAAAATTGCAAGTTCGTCAATTGATTCTTTCCCTTTCAACTTTGCGTTTGAACAACAACGGGCCGCCCCGGTGGCGCAGTGGTCTAAGGCGTTGGCCTCTGATCATTCGTCCAAAGGGGTCCGGGTTCGAATCCCGGTCAGGCATGGATGTTGTGTTTGTCTTACGGCACTGGCTCTCTCCCTTCCCTGGAACCAGTGACCCTAAATTAGGGACGGGCGACTGCTTATAGCCCATTGAGTTGCTCACGGTGGTCGTTAAACCTCCAATCAAAAAAAAAAAAAAAAAAAAAAAACAACAACAACGGTCAATACGCGTCAAATCCTTTATATCTCTTATCAGCGCTATGACGTCACGAACAAGTTCGGCAATCCAAAATTTGTATACGCACAACACGTCTTACTGTATCCCGCACTTATGCTAATTTCCACATTTTCCTGCCTTCCATTTTATGGTTGCTATCGGTGCTATTGTCATCCGTCCTTAGCAATTGTCCGGCAGTGTATTAGTCCGATATGAAAAATTCTTTTTGCACTGGGAAGCTTGAAATATGCAAATGATGATCCTTTATTTCGTTTTTTTTTTTTTTTTTTTTTTTTTACGATGTACAATTTCGCCGCTAGGGGGCGTAAATGCAGATGATGTCGAATTCAAAAATACGTTTTATTCCACATATTTGCTTCTAAACATCCGATTGAAAAAATTATTTTATCTTCCGATTCCATTTATGTAGAAGAGTTTTTCAGATATAGTTACTTTTTTCAAATTACGCATAGATTTTCCGCTAGTGGGCGTAAAAGTAAATTACATTTTTCCCGATAACTCTTCTTCTAAAACTCCGATTTGAAAAATTTTTTCTTCAGCGGATACACCTCTGGATGGAAAATCTTTTGCATACAATTCCAAACTTTTGGTAAAGAATACTTTCGCCACCAAGGGGCATAAGTGTAAATTTTTGCTTCTGATGTAATTGCCATAAAATCTGAGCTGCTAAAATATCGATTGAAAAAATTCTTTCGTGGACTGATGCCATTCACATCGATAAACATTTTCGGAATATTTTCTTCTTAAAATATTCCACAGTTTCACCACCAGGTGGCGTAGATGTATATCTTATTTTTGTCAATACATCTACTTCTGGGGGTCCGATTTGAAAAGTTCCTTCTTTGTTGGATAGTGTTTCCAGTGTGACATGTTTTTCATATAATTTCGAAAATTTTAATTAATTCATAGACTTTCCGCTAGGGGGCGTAAAAGTAAATTGCTTTTCCCCCTGTATCTCTGCTTCTAAATCTCCGATTTGAAAAATTCTTTCTGCACCGGATACAGCTTCTGATAGGAAATCCTTTGCGCATAATTTCTGAATTTTGTAAGCAATGGTTTGGCCACCAGGTGGCGTAAATCTTAATATCCTCTTCTGATGTATTTGCAGCATAATATGAGCTTCTAAAATCTCGATTGAAAAAAAGTGGTTTGTTGACCGATACTACTCATGTCGACAAACCTTTTAGGAACATTTTCTTCTTGAAATAATGCATGGTTTCTACGCCAGGGAAGTAGATGTATATCTTATTTTTGTCAATATCTCTACTTCTAGGAGTCCGATTTGAAAAATTCCTTCTTTGTTGGATAGTGTTTCTGATGCGAAATGTTTTCCCTATAAATTCAAAATTTTCAAGTAATTCATAGACACTCCGCCAGGGGGCACAAAGGTAAATTGCGTTTTCTGCGTTCTTTCTGCTTCTAAAACTCTGATTTTTAAAACTCTTCCTGTATCGTATACAAAACCCGATGGAAAATATTTTTCACATAATTTCTAATGTTTGGTAAAGAATGGTTTGGCCACAAGGAGGCATAAGTGTTAATTTCTGCTTCTGATGTATTTGTAGCAAAATCTAGGCTCCTGAAAACTCGACTGATTTTTTTTTTTTTTTTTTCTTGGACCGATAGTGCTCATATGGAAAAACTATTTGAGAATACTTTCTTCCTAAAATAATGCATGGTTTTCCCACCAGGGGACGTAAAGTCACATCTTATTTTTGTCGATATCTCTGTTTCTAAGAGTCCGATTTGAAAAATTCTTTCTATGTTGGAGAGCGTTTCCGGTGCGAAATGTTTGTCATATAAATTCATGTTTTTCTTAACGCACAAGTCTGCAACCAAAAGGCGTAAGCTCACGATTCCGTTTACAGCAGTATCTGAGAGATTAAAAACCCGATTGAAAATCTTCTTTCTTTCGTCAGATCTATTGTTTTCCATACCGGTTCCATTGACTTTGAATAGCTTTGATAAATTTAATTTGCGTCAGAACGGATTCAAAAGACGTGCTTATTACACCCGAAAATTCGGTGTCACCTTTCTTGTTTGTTTTTTTTGTTTTTTTTTATTGGAGGTTTAACGACCACCGTGAGCAACTCAATGGGCTATAAGCAGTTGTCGTCCCTAATTTAGGGGCACTGGTTTCAGGGAAGGGTGAGAGCCAGCGCCGTAAGACAACACAACATCCATTCCTCACCGGGATTCTGCCGATGCTGCTGCTAGACCTGTCTCCTCTTTGGTCGTCACACCCTTGCCACTGTTTCACCGTGATTTTCGCTTTTTTGTTCACGATCATATCAGGCGAACGTGGCAGGGTCTGTGGGACCAACAAATGGAGAATAAACTGCACCGTATAAAACCTTTCCTTGGAGTTTGGAAATCATCGTGTCGCCGGAACCGTAGGGAAGAAGTTGTTCTTGCGCGTCTCCGCATTGGGCATTGTCGCTTCACGCATAGCTATTTGCTGTGTGGCGACACTGCCCCAATGTGTGAGGCGTGCGACTGTTTACTCACCATCTCTCATGTTTTATGTAGTTGTGTTCGTTTTCGTAATCATCGGTTTCACTATTTTCAGTCTCATCTACTGATGGATGACGGCGCAGCAACACTGCAAAAGCTTTTGGGCGACCACTGCGACACTTTCGCAGTATTTTCGTTCTTAAAGCAGATTGACTTTTTTAAACTTATTAAAAAAAAAGTTATGATAATTATAACAGTGAATTAATAAATTTATATATAAACCTAATTAACTAACTAGTCTTCACAGCTTTCATCATTCTCTTTTCTAACTTTTACCAAGCCTGTCTGCTCTTAATCATTTCACCCCGCTTTTAAAAATCTTTAACTGATAGTTCTGTGTCTGGCGCTCTTTGGCCAAACCTGGCCCTTGCGCCACTAAAATCAATTAACTAACTAACTAACTCACCGGGATTCGAGCCCGGACCCATCTAGGACGAATGATCAGAAGCCGTGTCTTAGATCACTGCGCCACTGGGGCGGCCATCTTTCATTGGTTTTTCGACAATAACATTCATTAATCCACTTTAACTATCGCCGCTCAATGTCAGCAATTAGTAAACCTTTTTTGCCTGTTGTTATGATTTAATTCCACTTAGTATGTACCGGACTGTATCTCGGTGTGGTCGTGAGTGACGCGAATAAATGTATACTCTCGAATCACTCGTTTTATTACACACCCACAGAGATCTTGGCATGAAAAAGATGCGTAGTATAAATTATCTACAAAGAGTACCAAAGTATTATACTCTATCGATTTTTTTTATTTTATCTGTTGATCTTACTGTCGGTCTATTTTCCATGATTACCCACTCATACGACGGGGCAAGGAGGAACATTTGCTCCAGTAGAAATGTGAATACTCAATCAGAAAGAAATAGTGTTCTCAATAAAAGTCACGCTGGGCTTTTGGAATTTCGAAAATAATCCATTCAAAAAATAGTTGAAATGTGCTTGTTTACCAAAAATTTGTTTCTTCGGGGTCTTGTATGTATGTCAGGCAGGCGCGACGACACTGGGGGAGAGGTCCAGTCCAGTGTTTCTTTCAGGCATACATCCGGGGGGCGAAGCCCTCCCGGAAACGACAACCCCCCCCCCCCCTCAGGCATTTTATGTTACCAAGCCAAATGTGAATAAATTTAGGCTATAATGAAAAAGGAAGTTTCGTTTCTTTTGAGTCTACAAATTTTTCTCCTATTAAAATTTTTTTTAACATTTGTTCAAGTATTACACTTTATTTTGCAAAAAAGTGTATTAAGACGCATGCCATTCTACAAAATATAATAAGTAGACTAATCAAACCTCATAGTCAGGGAATCGCGATTCAGTATCAGAAGTGTGTTAAATGCATTGTAATAGATAAAATTTTCAAACCTGCCGAAACAAACACCCACATCGTGAATGAACATCCCCCCCCCCCCCCTAGTTTAGCTGAAGAAAGTTTGTTCTTGAAATGCTTGAAGAGCAAATACTACATCTATTACTATATCTGGAGCGTATATAGAATCTTCTTCGGTGGCGGGGGGGGGCGTCGAAAAATGGAAGTTTTTGAAATTTACCAGAACAAACTTAAATTAACGAAAAATAGAAAGAAAATTACTGCATTTTTCTAATGTAAGTTGATGCATTTTTATTAAATCAAGGCATTTTTCTAATATAAGTCGCATTTTAACCAAAAACTAAAAAATAAAACACTTTCGCGGGATAAAGCCCCCTCTAAATACTCCCCTGTACTATATATATATATATAGTTATTACTTCTAGACATGTAGATATAGTAGTGAAAAATTATATATATAGCAAATAAAAAAATTTTCCCCTCTAACGTTCCATTCGCCCCCCCCCCGACCAAAAAGTCCTGAAAGAAACACTGGTCCAGTCCCTCCAACTTTTTTCTCAACCTAACCTTTATCCCTCCAAAAAAGTTCAAGTACTAGGGAGGATCAGAAAGTAACGCACAGCAATTTTTTTCTCTTTTCAGGTTGCAAGTAGCAGGTTGCAGTTTGGCAGACAATGGTTTGAATATCAGGCTTCACAGACCGGTTTGGCTGGATTAGATGTCATCGTTGTGAAAGATAGTGTGAACGACGGCACATAGATGTCGCGTTTGTTAGCGTCGTCTACGAATTACGAGCAACGCGTTGTAGTCCGATTTTTGTGGGCTAATCGGAAAACTCCGACGGAAATTCACAAAGAAATGGTCGAAGTGATAGGTGATAATTACCTGGACAGCAGCAACATCTCTAGATGGTGCAGTTTCTTTGCAGAGGGCAGTGGCAACCTTACCTATTTTCCACGTTCTGGTTGACCTGTAACCGCGTCATCACCTGCCACTGTGAGAGGCATTGAACAGGAAATTCTGAGTGACGGGCGGATCCATCTACGTACATTGTCACAGATAACATTCAACATTTCGTACGGTACAGCGTATGGTATTGTGCATGACAAATAGCAATTTTGCAAGGTCAGTGTGTAATGTGTGCCCAAGAACTTCACAGATGACCCGAAGGGACAGAGAAAATTGCGCAATTTGGCTATGAGGTGCTCCAGCACCCACCGCACAGTCCGGGCCTGGTTCCTTCGGATTTTCATCTGTTTGGTCCCTTGAAAAGATGCCTGGGTGGTCAACGCTTCGATTCGGCTGACGAAGTCAAATTGGTTGTCCGCAGGTGGCTATACGACCAGAAAACGTACTTTTATGAACAAGATGTACTAAAACTGGTACAACGCCGGGATAAATGTATCGAGCGTCTCGGTTCTTATGTTGAAAAATAGCTAAGATATGTAGTTTCGCTGTGTGTATATTTTTTTTTTTTTTTTTTTTGCCTATCTGTTAAAATGTTGCCAAAAAAAATAGTATTCGTTACTTTTCGATCCACCCTCGTATTTTGAACACATGCTGAATACAAAACTGTTTTACTTCATAAAACAGACGCGTTCACCAAATTTTTATGGATAAGACCTTTTTCTTTTATGGCTCATAAGTTTGTATTACTTATCTTAAGTTATAAAAAGAAACTCGTAAACTATCTCACTGCAACATAAATTAGAAAAAGACAACAGAAAAGCTTTAATCTTAGAAAAATATGTAACATCATCAACCTTTTAAAATCCAGTGCTTGGTTTGATGAACGTCTCCCCAATTGTCTTCTACAATAATCTCTATTGAGTCTCTTCGACATGCCTTTGTGACGTACCTGCCAGCAGGACGCACACGACATAAAGGCAGATAGCAATCAGAATGAACGTCTGCGTAGCTCAGTTGGTAGAGCGACTTGTTCCGGAATAAGCGGACTCGGTTTCGAATCCCGGCGTAGACCAGAAATCACGGAAAAATTTACTTCGTTATAATGGCGCCCGAACTATCCGGATGACCCGACCGTTCCAAATCTTGCAATGGTGTGATGTTATTTCCACACCGCGAGATAGGAAAAATCAGAGAATCTCTTCTCCAGCGCTTCGAAAAATAAATGTGTGTGACGTTGCATTCCACACACTAGATTGACTGGAAGTTCTCAAGTGCACGTTCTACAATGGATGGCTGCCTGCAACGATTCATGGTCACGGCAGACCCGTGGGCCATACCCCCGGCCCTCTTTGGGGGGGGGAGATGTGACGTACCTGCCAGCAGGACGCACACGACATAAAGGCAGATAGCAATCAGAATGAACGTCTGCGTAGCTCAGTTGGTAGAGCTACTTGTTCCGGAATAAGCGGACTCGGGTTCGAATCCCGGCGTAGACCAAAAATGACGGAGAAATTTACTTCGTTATAATGGCATCCGGATGACCCGACCGTTCCAAATCTTGCAATGGTGTGATGTTATTTCCACACCGCGAGATAGGAAAAATCAGAGAATCTCTTCTCCAGCGCTTCGAAAAATAAATGTGTGTGACGTTGCATTCCACACACTAGATTGATTGGAAGTTCTCAAGTGCACGTTCTACAATGGATGGCTGCCTGCAACGATTCATGGTCACGGCAGACCCGTGGGCCATACCTCCGGCCCTCTTTGGGGGGGGGGGGGAGATGTGACGTACCTGCCAGCAGGACGCACACGACATAAAGGCAGATAGCAATCAGAATGAACGTCTGCGTAGCTCAGTTGGTAGAGCGACTTGTTCCGGAATAAGCGGACTCGGGTTCGAATCCCGGCGTAGACCAGAAATGACGGAGAAATTTACTTCATTATACCTTCGAATTTCATCCTCCAATTCCCCACATGGTCTTCTTCTGGGGCATTTCCTATCTCTTGGTGTCCAGTCTAGTATTTAGTTGTGGCTAGTTCTTCTAGCAATATCTCCAGCTTATTGTCACTTAAGGGTCTTTACTCTGCTCATATTGCCATCCATTTGTGTCATCTTCATATTACACGAGCTTGTTTTCCTGTCTTTCTTGGTTACACCAAGCATGCATCTCTCCATGCTTCTTTACGTTTCCCGCAGTCCCCTGTATGTCTTTTTCAGTTAATGTCTGTGTATCTGTTCCATTGGTAAGAACTCGAAGAATGCGTTGATTAAACTATTTCCTTTTGAGACAAAATGGTAAATTGCTCTTGAAAATTATACTGTTTCTATCAAATGCACTCCAACCAAGTTTTAAGCGCCTATTATGTTTTTGTTTTTTTTCGATGGATTCTTGCTTTAACATCTGTTGCCAAAGATAGATTTAAGCATCACTTACTTCTATTACGGGTGTGCAAAAGTTTCTTCCGTTTTAAGGAGAAACGAGACAGGAACAATCAGGAAACCAGACACATTTATTCAACGAAATATTGGCCGTTAGCATCAATGACCTTTTGTTGCCAGTTTTCAGGCAACAAATGAATGCCCCTGTGATAGAAGGACTCGGATTTTGAGCTGAAGAACGCAGTGTCGAAATTTTCTACCTCTGGAACTGTGGTGAACAGCTGTTGGGCTAGGGAATGTTGTAGAGCGAAACAGATGAAAGTCTAAGGGTGCAATGTCCAGGAGGTAAGCAGGGTGAGGTAAAATCTACCAGTGTAACTGTTCAAGGGTTGATTTCGTGGTGGCGCCGACATGTGGTCTGGCGTTATCGTGTAGCAGGATGACTGGACGGCGTCATTTAACTGTCCGTGGGCGCTTTTGCTCGATGCGGCGTAGTTCTGTGGGGGCAGCAGACTCCAGCCGGTCCCTAGACTGATATCTTGTACAAGTGAAAGACTTGCCGGATCCTGGCAGGATTGCTCGCACAACGCCTTCACTATCAAATTCTTGAGAGAGTTCCGCATGTCACTGCAGAGTCGGCATTTCGACGGAACAGGTATGGTCATCAGCCAAGCTTACGATCATTCCGTGGAGGAGTTCTCAGACCCCATTCTAGCATATCCCGCAAATGTTCATCTAGGTTACAGTCAGGGAAGTCTGAGAGCCAAAGCAATGTGGCAAATTTATCGTCGTGTTCCTCCAACCACTCAGTAGTTATACAAGCCCAATTACACGGTGCGTTGTCCTGTTGAAAGACGGCACTGTGGTCCGGATAAACCTCCTACCCGACGCTCACCTCTAGAATCAAGCGCGCGTCTGACCAATGTGAGACCTTCTGCTGGATGCCTATGCATGGTTAATCTATTCCTGGTACACAATTATTACAGCAGCACCGGAGCAGCTAACAAGTGCGGCTGTTTCTGAAATACTGGCACTTGCCCTCCGTGCCCCAACAATCTGGACCCTGTCAAATTGGCTTACGTCCCCACGGTTTCAAATTACTGGCAAACGATTACTTATTGTGTATAGAGGATAAGTGTGCGCAATTTATCGTAGCCGCATGTGACGTTGATATCACGTGGTACTTCGGTAGAGATATGTTAAACGGAGGGTGTTCCTAATGCAAAGCTAAAGCTAACTCAGTGTATGTATCATTCACGCTGAATATGTAACCTTCCACAAAATGCCTCCATGGTAGCGCATTGGTCTAAGCGCTGGCTACTTACTATTCCGAGATGGATTCGGGTTCGAATCCCGGTGAGGCAGGGAAGTTGTGTTTGCCTTTCGGCACTGGTTCTCTCTCTCTCTCTTCCCTGGAACCAGTGGTCTTAAATTAGGGACGGGTGACTGCTTGTAGTCCATCGAGTTGCTCACAGTAATCGTTAACCCTCTAAAAAAAAGAACAGGAACTTCCGTGTAACGTTATTTTATTTAAAACTGGCAAAGAGGTACCCGGCGTTGCTGCTCGGGTTTAACAAAGAACAAAAAAAAACCCATATATCGGCTTCTTGGCCAGCGTTTTACGGAACTTTCCTAGAATTATGAATGGGACATATTGCCCGATCGCATTTGACGGAAATAAAAGGTATGTTCCAGTAATCAAAAGAAAGGAATGAAAACAAAAACCGAACCAAATCTATTCTTGTGCCTGCACAATTGGCTTAAACCATCAGCCTTTATTGACTGCGAATATAGGAAATTTGAAACATATACACTTTTTTGCGATCAGTGTAATGTACTGTACAGTGTTTCTGAAGCGTAAATAAGTTTTTCTTGAAGAGCCTCTGAGTCAATGATGTTGAGTGTTCTTGCATTTGAAGATAAGCTAAAGAGGTTTTCATTTTTACCAACTCGAGAGCAGCCAACATGGAGCTGGGCATGACAAAAGCATGAGTTTTGCAGGACGAGTCCAACAACTTTTAACGATTTACCCTGTGTCTTGTTGATAATCATGGCGAAACTGAGAACTGAAATGAAAGGTCAGATGGGACGATTGGAATACGAGAGATAACAACATTGTCTCCTGCAGCATGGCCAGGCATGATAGTAACTTCGACGATATTTAACATGAATTTCTATACAGTAGGTCGTGCCCCATTGTAGATTGTTGGTGGATCCAGATTTCGTCAAGATAAAATAAATGAATAATCAAGATGCGGTGAGAGAATGGGCGAACGGAAGAATAGAAGTGTTAAGCTCTGAAAAAATAAAATGTAAGAAAATTCCCATTTTTCTCACATTTCATTTCTTGTATTCAATTTACATTTCATTGAAATATATTTCCTCTCTAAAAGATTCGCGGAATCGCCGTTTTTTAAATAGCGGAACCATTTATAGCGCGCAGTAACACACAGAGAGCCGTGGTGTGAGATGCAAATAAATCAGCCGGTAACTGCGGCGGAAGGATTCAGCCTTCGGAAGCCGAACACAGTAAACAGCAAATTAAAATTGCAAATCGAGCGCGTTATATCAAATTCGAAAGAAAGATTGAAGAAATCTACTCAAAATCTTCCCGTAGAAATAACTTGGAACTCTTTATAGAGAGTAGTAACACACGGAAAGCCGTGATTCGTAAACAAACCCGCCGGCAACTGCTGTGAAAGGATACACTTGGAAGTCTGACGCATTAAACAGAAAGAGCAAATTCCTAATTTTAAATAGCGCGCATTACGTCAAATTCGAAACAATGGTCGAAGAAACTTAATCAAAAACTTTCAGAAGAAATAGTTCGGAACTCTGCTAATTGTGCGTGGTAACACACGGAAAGCCGCCGTTTAAAACGCAAACAAACCCGTCTCCAACCTCGGCAAAAGGATATACATCACACTTCGGAAGTGCATCCCAAAAAAATTCAGCTCTACCTATTATAGTCGCTGCTATTCTCCCGTGGGGATTCTCCTGCGTAAGTTTGTAGTGTTAGATTGCCTCTCCCGGAAGGATGTGAAAGTCTGGCACATATACGTTGCTACGTCAATAAAAAACGGATTTTTGTAATAGCTTCGAAGACGTTTGACTTGAGGTTCTCGTAATTTACACAAGAATGCAATGAGATATTGTTGCCCTCATGCAAAGTATAATGAAGTATTGTTGTGCAAGAGTACAATGAAATAATATTGCGTAAAAATAAAATGAACCCATGGAACATCATATAGTAAGATCAAATTTCAGCAATGGTTGAAATCTTTAAAAACTAAATAAATTAAAAATCTCCAAATTCGATTTTCAAAGTAAAAGGGGGGGGGGGGTACACACTCCCATGTTGCTCGTGCCAAATTTCAGGTCTCTACGTTCACAGTTTCTTTTGTAGGGAAATAGATACACACGGTAATTCTATTATTACAGATTGCTCAAATTAAGAATTTATTTAAAACTGCTCAAGTTAAGGAATTTTAATAGAAATTCATACAAGTAATTAGTAATAAAATTTTTATTAAAAAATACTAAATAATAAGAACAACAAATACGACGCCGCGTTGCTTTTAAAAACTATGAGGATCTTCTTTCTATTTTTTTTTCTTTTTAATCCGTTCATATCTAAGGCACTTTTTATTTAGAGCTACTTCACTGATTTCTCCCACTCAAACACCTGCCCACTGCTCTGTTTTACTTTCCAGAGCTGTTCGCAGGATGGATACTATGGTTTCGAAACCGGGTGTGCGTGGGTTTTGTGAATGGTAAGATCATTGCTTTCTGGGACTCTTACCTGAACAACCGTTGTTTCAACTCCTCCTATATAATTAAGAAGAGTTGGGTTACGCATTCTATGGAGCATAATAAGGGGCGTCATGAACTGATTGAACCTGCTTGTTCCAAGGACTGACTGCAGATTCTCTGGTCTTAAATTAAAGGAACCTTTTACGGTTTCCGCTGCAGTCGAATAGTTTAACCTACTGCATTTTCTTTCCATAGGACAGTTGCATTTCTGTGAGTTTTTTATTAGTTTTCGTGGAAGAGCAAACAACTGAGTCAACTTACAGCACACGTTCTGGTATTGTTTATTAAAAACGTGTCTGAGGACAGACGACTTCTTGATGACTGTCAAAAACAATTTTTAATTCTTGTTCATCTCATCAAACGTGACTCTTTTTCCATTTGTTTTGTCAACATTGCATTTTTCTTAAGACCAAAAAAACTATTTGGCAAATTTAATGTGCTTAAAAGATATCGAAATTGAAGTTGTATGAAACATACTGCAAAACTCTGTGCACATTTTCATCACATGTGGCGAAACGAAAACACCACACCAATGATAGTGGCTTAATAGATTTTTGAATACATAAACCAAAATTCCTTGTAATCTATGAAACGTGTAGTTAATTTAATTACACATGATCAACAAACACATATATACAAGTCTTTCAGATTGCGAAATATGAGGTAAGAACATACGGTTATAAGGTGAATTGAATGAATTGCACACAATATTGTAGTATACTAAAAACAGTCTATTTCATTAAAACCTAGATACTAGTTAAGAGCTATTAAACAATAAAAACCTTGTTCCTCTGGCTTCGAATGAATTCACCCGTAGCTGGCACCTTCTCAGAGGTATTCCAGTTTTTCGTTCAATAGTCAATCTGTGGACTCTGAGCCTATAGTTATAATCAAATGAAGAAGTAAAACTACACAACTGTCAATAACATCACCACACCACCCCGTCACAAGTACATTCGTGTGATCTTTCTGACACGCGCGATGCATTTCGGTATGTCTGTTATACCATTATCAAGCGGTTCTTTGTATTGCTAGTAAAGCATCTGGGTATTTATAACCCATCGATGCATAACATTTGCTGCCTAGTATGTTCTTACCTCACATTTGACAATCTGAAAGACTTGTACATATGTGTTTGTTGATCATGTGTAATTAAATTAACTACACATTTCATAGATTACAAGGAATTTTAGTTTATGTATTCAAAAATCCATTAAGCCACTGTCACTGGTGTGGTATCTTCATTTCGCCACAAGTGATGAAAATGTGCCCAGAGTTTTACAGTATGTTTCATACAACTTCAATTTCGATAACATTGCATTTTTAGCACGTCTTTTGTGCTTATAATGTCACTTTGTCCGTCAGTCTGTCCGTCTGTAGACACCATATCTCTGCAATTATTAGCCCAATTTGAAAAATTCTTTTTACGTTGGAAAGCCCAAAATGTGAGAACGATTATCCTTGCTTTCGGGGATTTCCCGATGAGCAACGTCGTCGCTACAGGGAGTAAATGCACATGCCATCAAATTCAAAATACATTTTACTCTACATCATTGCTTCTAAACATCCCACTGAAAACATTCTTTCTTCCTTTTGGTACCATTTATAACGAAGACTAATTTGAGAACAACTTCTTTTTAAAGCGACGCATTGTTTTTCCGTGACGTAAAGGTAAACTGCAATTTCCCCTATATCTGTGTTTCTGAATGATCGATTTGGAAAATTCTTTTTGCATCGGATAGAACTCCTGGTGGTTCTGCATATGATTTCTAATTTTGGTACGGTGTTGCCACAGGGGGCATAGTCATCATGTATTTGCAGGAATATCTACCATTCTGAAAACTTGATTGAAAAAATTATTTTCTTCTCAGATACCTCTCACTACGGAAAACTTCCTAAAACATTTTCTGCTTAAAATTATGCATAGTTTTCCCTCCAGGGGTGTAGGTGTATATCCTATTTTCTCGATATCTCTGCTTCTAACAGTCCGATTTGAAAAATCCTTTCTTTGTCCAAAAGCATTTCTAATGCGAAATGCTTTCCATATAATTTCAATTTTTTCTAAATATACAAGTTTGCCACCAAAGGGGATAGGATCACGTTTCTGTTTACAGCATATTTACAGCAATATCTGCACTTCTAAAAAAGCCCGGTAAAAAAATCTTTTTTCAGTCAGATACTGCTAACTACGAAAAATATTCGAGCGCATTTCCTTCCCAAAATATTTCAAAATTTCCCCTCTGGGGGTTCTTTTTTTTTTTTTGATTGGAGGTTTAACGACCACCGTGAGCAACTCAATGGGGTATAAGCAGTCACCCGTCCCTAATTTAGGGTCACTGGTTCCAGGGAAGGGAGAGAGCCAGTGCCGTAAGACAAATACAACATCCATGCCGCACCGGGATTCGAACCCGGACCCCGTTTGGACGAATGATCAGAGGCCATCGCTTAGACCACTGCGCCACCGGGGGCGGCCCTCTGGGGGTTCAAACGTTTAATATGTTTTTTCTCAATATCTCTGCTACCAAAAGTCCGATTTAAAAAAATTCTTTTAACAACAGATACCACTTATAGTCGTGGCCAAACGTCTGCACCAGTAGACCGAAAGTCAATTTTTGATGTTTGAAGTTAACTTATACAGCGTAATGTAAAGTCAGGAATACATATCATACATCATTTTAAACGAAATTTTATGCTGAATTCAAATATTTTTACAGAATGTTATTACCAGTAATAGAAGTTAAGTTACAATCAAAAGTACAGCGTCTAGTCATAAAAAGCAAAAAATAGTAGAATTTGTGAAATTAGTGTGCAATGAATTTAACGTAAAATTACTGTACAGTACATTATTGAAACTTGCAGAACACTTGAAGTAACTTACCAACAAGCAAAATACGCTTTAATATTTAATTGGATAACCACGGTTTCTTAGTAACAAAGTTCACCTTCTTGGCATGGAACTAAAGAGCTTCTCTAGTTGTCCATTGGTGATAACACGGTCCCAAAATTGCTGTTAAATGTGGCTATGATCATTCCACTGTCTTGCACACCATTAAAAGAGTTTCACAAACTAGATGTGTGGGAAACAGAAAAAGAACAGGTCAACCAAGGCTGTGTACTGAACGTGATGATTGCATGTTCATTCGTCGTTCCTTAAAATCAAGGTTTAAAACAGCCACTGATTTAAGAAATGAGTTGGGTGAATGAAGTAGACATTATTGCATCTGCATGTACAGTTAGTCGTAGGCTACAAAAAAATGGACTGACTGCACGAAAACCTTTCTTTACTGAACAACAACGGCTCAAAAGAATTGCTTGTGCCACGGCACACAATGATTGGACTGTTGATGAATTTAAAATGTAATTTTCAGTGATGAAACAAGTCTTACTAGTTCCGCTAATAATGGAAGTAATTATGTACGTCGTCGGGCTGGTGAAAGATATAAGGTATGTATGGTGCACCCAGCCAACGATCAAGCCCTCACATTTGGTGATGATATAGTCCTGTATTTCAGCCACTGGTGTTGGCCGTCTGCACATTGTTGATGGTACATTGAATGGATCGAAATAGGTGGGCCGCCCCGGTGGCACAGTGGTCTAAGGCACTGGCTTCTGATCATTCGTCCGTAAGGGGTACGGGTTCGAATCCCGGTGAGGCATGGATGTTGTGTTTGTCTTACGGCACTGGCTCTCTCCCTTCCCTGGAACCAGTGACCCTAAATTAGGGACGGGCGACTGCTTATAGCCCATTAAGTTGCTCACGGTGGTCGTTAAACCTCCAATCAAAAAAAAAAAAAATAGGTGGATATTTTGGAGTCCAGACTGCTACCATCTGCACAAGACTTGGGTTTGCGGAATTTCATCTTTCAGGACGATAATGCGCCATGTCATCAGTCAAGTTTGGGTGACGAGTGGTTTAATCGAAAAGTTATAAGAAAACTTCAGTGGCCGGCACAGTCACCGGATCTTAATCCCATAAAGAATCCGTGGGTGAGATTAAAGCAAAAGATCCGTCAACAAGGACTCACATCTAAAACAGCATTAATTGAGTATGTAAGGGCCGTATGACACCGTGTTATCACCAATGGACAATTAGAAAAGCTCATTAGTTCCATGTCAAGAAGGTGCACTTTGTTACTAAGAAACCGTGGTTATCCAATTAAAATATTAAACCGTATTTTGCTTGTTGGTAAGTTATTTCAAGTGTCCTGTAAGTTTCAATAATGTACTGTACAGTAATTTTACGTTAAATGCATTGTATTAGGTGTGCGACTTAATTCTCCAGCCCTAACAGCAAGCGATCATAGAACGTCGGCAAATGCAAATAGCTGTGTGCGATGATGGCTGATTGCTGAGACATCCAAAAGCTTTCCAGACAACCGTAACCGCTCACAGCTGTAGTGACAGAAGGGACGAAAGTTGACGGTGAAAGCAATGTGGTTCGAGAAGCAACATTTGAGGCTCTGCCTCCTGTTCGCGTTTCAGCTGAAACCAAATGCCACGGAAGCGCAAAAAATGATCTGTGCTCCTTTGGGTGAGGCCGCTGTGTCCTACAGTACGTGTAAGAAGTGGTTCCAGCGGTTTAAGCAAGGAAATTTTGATTTCCGTGATGCAGAACGTCCGGGACAGCCACAGAAAGTTGACGATGAGGAACTGCAACAACTGTTGGACGTGAATCCCTGTCGCACACAGTCAGAGCTCGCCCAGGAACTCGGAGTAACACGGCAAGCCATTGCAAAGCGCTTGCACAAGCTTGGACGGATTCACAAGGAGGGCCGTTTGGTGCACCACCAACTCACAGCTGCGAACGAACAAGTCTAGGCGCTACGATGTTGCTGTGTCCTTGCTCTCCAGATTCAAGAAGAAGGATTTCCTCCACAAGATTTTGACCTGTGATGAGAAGTGGATCCTCTACGAAAATCCTAAGTGGCGCAAATCGTGGGTTTATCCAGATCATCCTACCACCAGTACCGGCAAACCGAATATTCATGCCAGGAAGTTGTTGCTGTGCATATGGTAGGATCAGCGCGGTGTCGTACACTATGAGTTTCTCAAACCTGGTGAAACGGTCAATGCCGAGCGCTATTGTCAGCAACTCATTCGTGTGAGTAACGCAATGGAGGCGAAAAGGCCACACAGCACAAGGGCCCCACAATGGCGGGATATCATCGAAATGGGATCAAAGGTCAGGGCACAGGAGTGAGATTTATTCCACAGCCATTATCCTCATAACTTACGTAAATATGCTTCTATTGCGACAAAACTTTAGTATGTTGTTCCGGAGGTAAACTGAACCAATTCTGTTTAATATCACCGTAATGAGGTCAAAGGTCAAGGCACAGGAGCGAGATTTATTCCACAGACATTGTATTCATAACTTGAGTAATGATTTCTGGTATGTTGGAAAGCGTGTCATAATCAATGCATTGCATGGTTCTACTATCATGGTGCTATGTAGTGGAGTCTATATTGCATTTCATGCTGGAATTCCCTTTAAAATATTTTGCAGGACAATGTCAGTTAGAGGGTGACACCAAACTAGCATGCTTCGACCCAAGGGAGCCAAGGGACTAAAGGACTTTCAGAGAGGACGAATCGTGGGGCAATTGGATCTCGGAGCCAACCAGTGTCAGATTGTTGCAAACCTGCAAATTCCTCTTGCCACAGTTAATCTAGTGCTAGTTGAATTCAAGAAGACAGGCAAGGAAGCACCAGCATCACGTATGGGTCGTCCTGGGCCATCACAGAGGTGTCTTCGAGATGTCAAGCGTTCTGTGGAAACCAATCCTCGTAGCAAGGCCGCTAAGACTTCAGAATAGCTCAGCGGTATCTTCACTGACTTGGCTGCTCTACGTAAACCTCTTTTGCGAGAAGCAAATATTCGTCGCAGATTAGCATGGGCGACAGAGACCCTTAGCATTTTGGCACACTGTCATATTCTCTGATGAGTCCCGATTTGCATAATTTTCAGACAGTGACAGGGCCTGGATGTAGTGATTGCCCAGCCAGGAATTTAGCTTGACGCACTTACAACCAGCTGTGAAACATGGCGGTTTTTCAGTCATGATATAGGGAGCCATATACAGTAGAGGACTGATCGTTCAGTCTTCATAGAATTTGAAGGCAACATCAATGCACAAAAATACCTGACCATCCTTGAGAGGGGCCTGCAACTAATATTCTTCAGTGGTCAGATATCAAAGGCTACCACCTTCTTCATGGAGGATGGTTCTCCATATCATAGGACAAAATGTACCCAAACATGGCACAAACAACACTCCATCCAGAAACTGTCGTGGACAAGCCAGAGGCCTGATATGAACCAATTGAACACCTATGGATCATATTGGCGGGAAAATTACAATGGCTGACACAGAAACCAGCCAACAAGGCACACCTGCTGGCTTTGTTACTTGAATCGTGGGCTCAAATTCCACAGAGCAGCACTGCTGATCTGATTTCCACAATGCCTGACAGGGTTCTTGAATTGAAAACAAATGCCGTGTCCTGCACGATACACTTTAATGATAAAAAAACTATGTACAATTAAAATAAATGTGTTTAAGAACTTTCAACACCACAACGACGTCCTCATCAGAAACAGTGCAGCAGTGAGCACAGAAGTGAGTAGCCTATATACTTTGCAAGACACATAGCAGTTAATCCGCATGTGCTATAATCGGCAAAGTCCAAGTTAAGTTCAGTGGGTACAAGCATAGTTGGTGGGCGTAACCTGGCACCAACTATGCTTGTACCCACTGAACTTAACTTGGACTTTGCCTGTAACGTACCAGGAGATGTGACGTACCTGCCAGAAGGACGCACACGACATAAAGGCAGATAGTAGTCAGAACAAACGTCCGCGTAGCTCAATTGGTAGAGTGACTTATTCCGGAATGAGGGGATCCGGGTTCGAATCCTGGCGTGGACAGAAATGACGGAGAAATTATTACTTCGTTGTAATGGCGCCCGAACTATCCGGATGACCCGACCGTTCAAAATCTCGCATTGGTGTGATGTTATTTCCACACCGCGAGATAGGAAAAATAAGAGAATCCATTCTCCAGCACTTCGAAAAAAAAAAAAATAAGGGGGAGATGATGTAACGTACCAGGAGATGTGACGTACCTGCCAGAAGGACGCACACAACATAAAGGCAGATAGTAGTCAGAACAAACGTCCGCGTAGCTCAATTGGTAGAGTGACTTATTCCGGAATGAGGGGATCCAGGTTCGAATCCTGGCGTGAACAGAAATGACGGAGAAATTTACTTCGTTATATGCCGATTATTGCACATGCGGATTAACTGCTATGTGTCTTGCAAAGTATATAGGCTACTCACTTCTGTGCTCACTGCTGCACTGTTTCTGATGATGACGTCGTTGTGGTGTTGAAAGTTCTTAAACACATTTATTTTAATTGTACATAGTTTTTTATCATTAAAGTGTATCGTGCAGGAGACGGCATTTGTTTTCAATTCAAGAGCTTTTGGTGCACGAGTTAATTTCTTCATATGCCTGACTGGGTGAAGTCCCTACTTACTGCGAAGGGTATGGTTACCAGATATTAAATCCAGTTACAACTACAGCTCCTTGTATTCCATGTGGACAGAAAATAAATATTATTAAGAAATCAGGTGTCTATTTAATTATCTGTGCTTTCTCTATGATTTCCTCATAATTGCAGCCTTCATGCAAATATAGTATTTTTTATACATTGCTTTCTAGGTGACCAGTCAACTCTTTTTACTCTGTTCGTCATCTTACTAAGTTACACAGCTTACTAAGTTATCAAGGATTAGAAAAAATTGTGAAAAAACCAGTGGCCAACTTGATGACACCCACACAATATGATACGAGTTCTATCATTAGCTCTGATACCTGGAAATGAGAGCTGACCCACACTAACACCTTATTGGTTCCATGCTGTGTATAATAACACCTGATTGGCTTTCAGTACAATCAGTCTCAATGGTCAGTTTTGAGCTAAGGAAATTCACTTCTTGTTACATAAGGCAGTTGTGTTTTCTGGTTATTTGGCTATAACTTTTGATAGAATAAAAATAATTCAACACAGTTTGTGGCATTACATTCTACATTAAATTATCTTTCTAACGATTTCTAATTTTATGGTGTTATTCTAAATAAGTCTGATGTTATGAGCCATTAAACATTAGAAATACAAACTTTCCTAAAGGTTTCCACAATTTTGAACACTAGTGTTTGCCTTAGAGAAGAGGTCACTAATTCGCAAGCAGTGATTTACATGCGGTCCCAGAACCTATCGTGCGCGATTCTCTATTTCCTTTCCTGCAACGTATTATATACACTGATCTCACTGAATTACGTCCACCTACATAATACTTCGTGGGCCCTCATTTTGTCCGGGCACGCCACTTGGCGTGGCATCAACCCCACGAGGTGTCTGTACATTTGTGTGTGGATCTGCAACCAAGCTGTTTGTATTGCGGTCCACAGTTCCTGTATGGAAAGGGGTGGTGTGTGTGCAACTGCTTCACTTTGGGTTTCACAACATCTCGCAGGTGTTCAATTGGGTTGAGACCAGGAGAGGAGTTTGGGGGCAATTCGAGATGTATCATATCAGCACTGTGTTCTTTGAACCATTCCAGCACAAGACGGGCCAGAGGACATGGGACATTATCGTCATGGAAGAACTCATCTCTCTCTGGATGGAGGTAAAAAATTGGAGGGTGCACATGGCCCGCAAGCAGTCCCTGGTAGTAACCGGCATCCATACATTGATCAACACACACCAGGGTTCCCAGACCGGGGTAGTCACTGACTATAGCACAAACCTGCCCAAGACAAACTGCGATTCACGATCCGTGTCGATCAGAGGATATCCATAGCTGCCTACACATCTCGTCGAATGTCATCCGCTGTACTACTGTGGCTTGCCATCGAATGCGGCGTTCGAGGTGTTCGTGCTTCCACTTAATTGCACTAATCCCTCTAGGGTGACGCAAGTTGCCTCCTTTTTTCTAATTACTGTCGCCGCATTCCCAATACCTTTCCGTCATGATGAAATGCAGGGACAAACCAGCAGTACATAGCCCTATGATGAATCCTCTGGTAAACGTGTCCATGTGATGATAGGAATTCATATTGTGTCTCCCAGGCATTCACACTCTTTACCAGATGAGGACGACCAAACTTAGCTACGCCCAAGCAGTTTCACCCTTATATCCCTCACCTATCATGAGATTTTTTCACAACTGCGATCATTTACATAACCTAACTAACTGCAGTACTCACGGTATCGGGAGAGGGAAACTTAGACATATGAACCAAGAATGATGAACCGAATTCACGGGTGCAATGAGCACGTCTTTTGAATTCTTTCCGACATGAAGAGAATTCTTCAAAGTAGATATTAAGAAAAAGAAAAAAATCAGGGAAAACGAAAATGTATTTACGTCCCCTTGTGAAAAAACTGCGCGTAAAATTAACGTCCCCTTGTGAAAGAAGAATTTACGTCCCAATATTTGGGGGGGGGGATAATTTGTGTACCCTTGTGAAAAAACTTTGCATAAATAAAATTAGTAAAATTAAAATTAACTATGTAAACAGTATTCTTCATAGGGAATGGAACACCAGTTGCACCGCCCAGGTGGTGGTGCAGTGGTCTGACCGCTATCATCTGACCATTTGTCCAAGGTAAGTCCGGGCTCGAATCTCGGGTGAGGCATAGGTGGTGTATTTGTCCTTCTGCACTGACTCTCGTCCTTTCCTGGAACCAGTGGCCCCAGATTAAGGACAGGCGCCCGCTGAAAATCTGTAGGTATTGGTCACTGTAAAAATAAGGTTTTAAGCTTTAGAGACTACGAGGCTTTCGGTTTTCTCATACGATAACAGCCCGGTTTGAGTGTGGTTTGATGATACATATTTTCATTTAATGCTACGTTCTTTCATCGTTAAATTGTTGTTAAAATTTGGTTACAACTGAATTCGTTTTACAATGCGTATTTTAGCAGTTCTCTTACATGCAGAATCTAACAGAATTTTTTTTCATGAGGGAATTTATGAGGTATTCCCCTGAAAAATACGGGTGTTTTTATTGCGGGACAGAAGATAAAAATTCGCGGCCTGGTTTGGTCGTCCCAACCGTACCTGAAAGGCTGATATACACTGCTCAAAATAATCACGAGGGCATGTGACTTTGGCGACATTATCTTACCGAAGCGTTGTACGTACGACAAAGGAGAAGCGCGTGTCAAGAAGACAAATCTGCAGCGATACATTCCATTGGTGTAGTTTAGTCGGTTAAAACAACTGGCTCTGAAGCGAGGAGGCGCGATTCCGATCTGCGTCACCGACGAATTTGTGTTTTCACAACGTGGAAAACGAGAATCGGATGTGACGTAGAGAGCCGAATCATGCGTATCCTTATACAAATTAGCGTATGTGACGTCCGAATGCATAAATCACAGATTGGGATAAAAGCGAAGGTTTTCCGAAAGCTCCCTTCTGCCGCGTTCAGCGTGATATTTCGTTTCTTGAAATCTTCAGTTCAAACGATGTCTCAACAGCATGACTTACTGGAATCAACGGCGTGGAGAGCTATTGGCAGGCTGGAAGCAGGTCAGACACATCAGGTAGTAGCAGAAGCCATTGGAGTGTCCCGACTGTGGCCACGATTCCATGAAACAAGGAGTGTTTGAAGGTGGAAAGGTGAAGGCCGATCACGAGCAACTACAGCAAAGAACAACCGCTATTTATTGTTAACACCCAGTTGGAACAGGCGGCAAAATGTCACTCAGCTACAGCTAGAGCTTCTCGTGTCAACAGGTGGCAGGTTGTCAGCTCAAACTATTCGCAATCGTCTTCACCAAGGCGGTCATTATGCACGTAAACCATTGGCATACACTGAAGTGCCAGAAAAATTGGTACGCCAGTCTAATATTTGGCAGGTCCCCCACGGGAGCGCAGGACTGCAGAAATACGACGGGGCATGGACTCCACTAGCTTCTGGAAATATGCTGTAGGCAATGCACACCATACTTCCTGCAGAGCGTTCCACAATTCGGGTGTATTCCGAGGTCTCGGATTCCTGTGTTCGATAGCTCGTTGCATGGCATCCCAAATGCGTTCTATCACGTTCAGATCTGGGGACTTGGGTGGGAATGGCAACACCCCAAACTCAGATGAATGCTCCTCTAACCATAATGTGGCGTCCCGACACTTGTGTTGTCCTGTTGGAACAGGCCCAACCCATCAGCATGAATGCAGGACATGAACGGGTGTACCTCGTCAGAAAGGATGCACACATAGCGTTGGCCGGTCACAGACGTTTGTAGACGTACCAGGGGTCCCAGTGAAGTCCAGCTAAACATACCATTACGAACTCCCCACCAGCCGGTACAGTTCCCTGTTGACAGGCGAGATCCATGGCTTCATGGGGTTTGCGCCACACACGAATCCTTCCATCTGCCCGATAAAGTTGGAAACGCGACTCATCAGACCAGGCTACTTGTTTCCAGTCATCAAGTGTCCAGTGGCGGTGTTGCCGTGCCCAAGCTAGGTGCATAGCTCTGTGTCGTGCACCCATCAAGGGCACTCGAGTTGGGCGTCGGCTCCCAAACACCAAATCTTGCAGGGTACGTTACACAGTCCGGACGCTGGTGCTTGTTGAGGCTCCAGCATTGAATTCCGATGCTGCCTGCGAGAGCCTATCGCGTGAAACGATTCTTGACAGCCAACGATGGTCACGTTCACCCAATGTCTCTTTACGGCCACACTGGTATTGTAGGTTGGAGGTTTTGCCGGAATTCTTGTAGTCACGGTACACCCTTGCAATGGTCGTCCGTGAAAATCCGATCCGAAACACTATGGCCCATCTCACGAGCGCCAACTATGACACCGCGTTGAAAATCGCTTAAATCGTTATTACTTGTCATAAACAGCTCTGACAGCTGGCAAGGATGTCTATCGCTTTATATACATACTGGCAGACGCAACCGAGTACGCGCATAGGTGAAGTTGCTATGTATTTGCATAAGCTCGTCTGTACCAATTTTTTTGGCACTTCGGTGTATATCCTTTTAACGGCAAGACACGGTACGACCCGTAGAAACTGGGCTGGGGAGCATCGTGGTTGGGGACACGACGAGTGGGATCAAGTTCTCTTCTCTGACGAGTCGAGGTTCAGTTTGGAGTTTGACAATCGACGAGTTGTTATCTCGAGGGAACTCGGTACACGAAATAACCCAGCTTTTGTGCAGAAAACATCACATTACGACGGGCATGGATTTATGGTCTGGGCAAGCTTAAGTATCCGTGGATGTACGGACTAGTACGTCATCCGAAACTCTAGTCTGAATGCCCAGAGATATATAGACGAGATTCTCAGACCTATTGTCATTCCTTATGCTCCAGTCGTCGGTGATTCGTTCCTTTTCATGGACGATAACGCTCGACCTCATAGAGCTCGGCAAGTGGACAACATGCTTCAAGAGGATGGAATCACGAGTATGGAGTGGTCAGCATGCTCCCCTTACTTAAATCCAATTAAAAACGCCTGGGACGCACTTGGCAGACGCCTTGCAGCTCTGCAAGCACTTCCATTGACTCTTGGTTAATTGGAGATCGCCCTCATTGAGAAGTGGCGAAGATATCCTCAAAACCACCTCGATAACTTCATCAATTCCATGCCACACGGGTGTGCAGCGGCCTTACCAATTCGAGAGGACCACGCACCCTGCTAGGGGTCAGCTACCACCTTCAAAAGGTCATTTTTTCTTATTGTACAGATATGCATATTGTTGAACAGCATATCGCATCATGTGCATTAAATGATAGTGTTGCATAAAAATTCGCTAATGTGCTTTTCCCCCGATATTACTGAATCACTGATACGAACGATTACCGTCTTCGGCACGATTTAATGATAAAAGATGAAAAATATATACAATAAAAAACATAGATACATGAGCACTTTCGAGGCAGCGGCTACCTCATCCTCAGATGTATTGAACAAAACACACATTCAATTCATATATAGCATAGGTTATGGCATTGTGGGAAGCAATGGGAGGCGTAAGAGCCAATAACATTTCGTATGCGTCAAATAGTTGCGTACACAGCACGCTTAATGGTAAGTGAGGAAAAACTTATTACAATGACTGAAGAATGAGGTGGGGTGGGGTGGGGTGAACATAACATTTGAAATAAAAGTCACAATTTAAAATTAACAGGTTTAATTAGTGACTTCCATGCATTGTGCAATTCATAGGGGCTATGTTCATTACAACATTGTACACTGGAAGCTTCTATATACACACTTTCGCTTATTAATAGGTCCCTGAGGTTGTTAGGAGTATGAATAATTCTTGCATTACTCCAATATGGATTAAGATTGTCTTGGAGTACATATTTGGCTAGGGATGTGCTATACATGCCTGCTTGAACGTTGTATTTATGTTCTTTAATCCTTAATCCAAGATTACGTTTTGTGGAGCCCAAATAATTTGAGGCAATTTGTCCTGTGGTTGCCTGAAGTTGCGGGATGTTGTATATACCCCATTGATCCCTACTACAGCATTGTTTACGATCTTTACGAACAACTGAGAAAAGGTTCCGTGATCGTAAGCCAAATTTCACATCATGTTGTTTACAAAGGTGTGATAAGGTTCTTGTTAAAAGTGGATTATACTGCATGGAACCCACATATTTAGTGTTACGATTAGATTCTCTTGACAAAGTAGTATTCAGGGCATATTCGACTTTACTAAATATCTGACTAGTCAAGTATTTAGGATATCCGTGTTGCTCAGCTAAATTAAAAATGTATTTAACTTCTTGTTGTAGGAGTTCGGGGGTTGGCGAATGTGAGTACGCTCTTCTGAACAAAAAGAACAGTGCTGACAATTTGTGTTGTTTTAGATGTGATGAGAAAAACGGAATAATAACTGGTGAATGACAAGGTTTTCTATATACACTGGTAGTGATACAGTTACAATTATAATTCTTATTAATAAGAATATCCAGAAATGGTAAACAGTTATCATTTTCAAATTCAATCGTGAGCCTGATGGTTGGGAACTGGGATGATAGTTCGTTGACGAACAAGTGCAAATCATCCCGGCTGTGAGGCCATGCAACCAGGATGTCGTCAACGTACCTTAAGTAAAGCAATGGACGGTGGGAAAAGGAACTAATGACTTGATTTTCAATATGCTGTAAAAGAAATTCAGCTAACAGGGGGGAACCCATTGGGGAGCCCTCCAACTGTTGATAAATGCTGTCTTGAAATTTGAAAGGTTCTTAACAAGTCGAAGTGCGTTCATAATTGCATCAATTTCAGAAATTTGAATATGGGAATCAGCAAGTTTTGCCTCAATAATCTGATGCGTGGCTTCTTTTTTTTTTTTTTTTTTTTTTTTTGATTGGAGGTTTAACGACCACCGTGAGCAACTCAATGGGCTATAAGCAGTCGCCCGTCCCTAATTTAGGGCCACTGGTTCCAGGGAAGGGAAAGAGCTAGTGCCGTAAGACAAACACAACATCCATGCCTCACCGGGATTCGAACCAGGACCCCTTTCGGACGAATGATCAGAGGCCATCGCTTAGACCATTGCGCCACCGGGGCGGCAAGGCGTGGCTTCGACCGGTACATTAGGGTACAACGAGACCACGTCAAGGGATGCCAAAATGAAGGGCTGTGATTGTGGCTGAAGCAACCGCAGTCCTTCAATGGCCTGTGTGGAGCTTTTAATAGAATAAGGCAATCACAGGACGAATTGCCTCAAATTATTTGGGTTCCACAAAACGTAATCTTGGATTAAGGATTAAAGAACATAAATACAACATTCAAGCAGGCATGTATAGCACATAACTAGCCAAATATGTACTCCAAGACATTCTTAATCCAGATTGGAGTAATGCAAGAATTATTCATACTCCTAACAACCTCAGGGACCTATTAATAAGCGAAAGTGTGTATATAGAAGCTTCCAGTGTACAATGTTGTAATGAACATAGCCCCTATGAATTGCACAATGCATGGAAGTCACTAATTAAATCTGTTAATTTTAAATTGTGACTTTTATTTCAAATGTTATGTTCACCCCACCCCACCTCATTCTTCTGTCATTGTAATATGTTTTTCCTCACTTACCATTAAGCATGCTGTGTATGCAACTATTTGACGCATACGAAATGTTATTGGCTCTTACGCCTCCCATTGCTTCCCACAATGCCATAATCTATGCTATATATAGATTGAATGTGTTTTTTGTTCAATACATCTGAGGATGAGGTAGCCGCTGCCTCGAAATTGCTCATGTACATATGTTTTTAATTGTATATATTTTTCATCTTTTATCATTAAATCGTGCCGAAGACGGTAATCGTTCGTTATCAGTGATTCATTCTTGCACGAGTCTTCAACTGTCATTGATTACTGAATATTTTACTCTATCTTATATAAATATCATATTTTACGTTCAATAACGTCAGTCACACGTGATTTTCTTGACAATATCTCTTGCGCGTCCAATTCTTTTGAGCAGTGTATTTATAACTATCACAGGAACCGGCGTTTGCCCGGGTTTAACTTAACACGCATGATTTGGCTTATGGGCCAACGTTCCTAAAATTATCAGTAAGCAATTTTTTTTTATCTGAACATTTGATTGTAATTGTTTAACATTATGCAATAAAAAAATTAAACTGTAGGCTTTTTTCGGCACATTCAGGGTTTCCATATGCAGCTTCATTTGTGAAGGTTTTATTAACCGAGGTGTGTGTGTGGTTGTGGTGGTGGTGGTGTGAGTGTGTGTGTCTGTGAGAGAGGGAGAGAGAAAGAGAGCCTCTTCCCTGACTTCCACTGTACAGAAAAAATTTATACAAAAGATTATTTTGTTCACACAGGATGAAACAACACAGCTGTGCCCCCATCCCAATGGCTTTATGACATACACATTCAATATTTAAATATAAATTAACAACCTTTAATTGACTTACACATGTAATTATGAATTACTCTAAGAAAAGTTTAGTAGGCGCGTTCCGTTTCAAATTAAATAGTTAAGTCTGCCTTTCAGTAGGAAGAACGTGCTGCCATTTATTGGTAGTCTCTTTTTTAAGTCCTAAATTTTCCTACAGAGACTGCCTAAAAATTACTTAAAACCTCAAAAATTTGAATTTCAAAGAAAGTTGCACAGCTACACTTGCATTTCTTGAATTGCAAGGAAAAGTTGCACAGATCCAATTGAACTTCTTGAATTGCAAGGAAAAGTTGCACAGATACAATTGAATTTCTTGAATTGCAATTAAAAGTTGCACAGATACAATTGAATTTCTTGAATTGCAAGGAAAAGTTGCACAGATCCAATTGAATTTCTTGAACTGCAAGGAAAAGTTGCACAGATCCAATTGAATTTCTTGAATTGCAAGGAAAAGTTGCACAGATCCAATTGCTTCTTCGATTTTACTCCAAATTCCAAACTTCTACGATCTGTAGTTATTTTTTTCCTATAGACGATCGTCCGACAGGTCCACAGACAGGGCATTTCATCATTATAAGCGAGGAGTGTTTACCCTGAGACCAACGGATTAACGTAACTTCCGAAACAAGGCGAGTGTTTGGCAGTAGTACTACACGAACCGGGGAACCTGCTGGCCAAAGTTGCGCGTACTAATCATGAGCTACAGTGGCGGCTTTTCAGGTGAAGTAGGTGAAGTGCCTCTTCAATTATTTTATTTGAAATAAGGTTTCATTTAATAATTTCGTATAATATATTCTTTTTTTGCCTTTATTGCGTGCTAAAATACACAAAATTTTGATTAGATATCAATTCACAATGCGCGGCCAATACGGAAAACAAGTCCTTATACGTAAAACAGTTCAAGTGAAGGGCTGAAATGAGAATGCTTGGAAGTCTGCACTTTTCGCCCGAGTTGCCATGGTAACTGTGACGTCACCCTCCCCTATCTGCCGGGCAAGTGAAGTGTTTTAGCTTGAGACGCCAAGCCTCTGCACCTGAAGTCGTGACCTTCCGAAGAGATCGCAGTGGAACGGAAATCCTTGGCAATCCACTAGCTAGGGCTTTGCGGTGTTTCGGTATATACTTTCCGAAAGAGATTTGTTTTTTCGTGTTTTGTGATTATTTGTTAAAAACTTCATTAGTTACTTTAGTTTCGTGTACAGTTTAACTGACAGTGATAGTTTTAGTTTTCAGTATGTATCCTGTGAACGACATTGTCTGTAATTTATTGCGAACTCCGTTCAATCGGTGGAAAGATGAAAATAAAAGAGACATTTTACTTCAACGACGACCGACGGATTCACTGACAATTGTCGCCAAGAAAGAAATCAAGAAGAGCGGCAAATCTTACAATATTAATTTTAAAAATTGTTGGTTTACTGAATATAAATGGCTTTGTAGCCCTTCTGCGTTACAAAAACTATTTTGTTGGCCCTGCTTATTTTTTAGTAATAAAATTCGGCGTGGAATAAAGGCAATTTTCAGATTTCTTAAATATAAAACGGTCACTTCACAAACGTGGGAATTCTAGCAAACACCTGAAATGCGAATTAATGCTGAATAATTTTGAAAAGAATCAGAATACCATTGCCGATGCCCCGAGGGAGAATGCTAGGCTTTTGAAAATGCATTTCAGCGAAAGCGTTCGTTTAAATAGACTTTTCCTGCAGACAATGATTGATGCAGTACTGTATTTGAGAAAACAAGAACTAGCATTCCGTGACCATGACGAAGGCATTGACTCGATAAATCGTAGAAATTCAAGGAATTGCTTTCACTGTTGATATCAAGAACTCCTTTAAAAATTCAAAATCAATACGAAACGATAAAAAATGTCTTCACAGGTGATTCAAAAACTATTCAAAACGAATTAGTTGAATGTATTTCTGAATATATAAACGATCACGTCAAAAATGAAATAAATGAAGTTCAAGGCTTTTATATTCAAGTAGATGGGAAGACATAGCCAGACTTCCGAGTGCTCTTTAATAATAAGATCTGTTGATTCGGAAGGTGTATTGGTTGAGCGATTTTTGGGTTTCCATGGTGTGAGTGAAGATAGAACGTTAGAAGCTTTATACAAAATGCTAGACAAAGTTTTGGAACACTGTGATTATCAACACAAGTCAATAGGACAACCATAAAGGAAGAGGATAATGTTACGATGGGGCAAACGTAATGTCTGGACACTTGACTGGACTCCAGAAAAAAATGAAGCATAAAGCTTCTCAAGCTGTTTTTGTTATTGCTTAGTACATCGTTTTAATCTTGTATTACAGCAGAGTTTTTCTAAAATTTCTAAGTGTCGAACATTTTTTGCAAGCCTCAGTGTAATTCCTTTGTTTTTTCACCACTCAGCGAAGCGATCGCTTCGCTGAGTGGTGAAAAAACAATATACTCACATCAACAACCGCGAGACGCATGCCAACCATAACGGAAACTCGATGGTCCTCCACTTCGAAGTTAGTATGTGTAATAGTTGAAGATTGGGATAAATTGAAGGAAGTATTCGAATTTCTCACAAATAGTGACCAATCAGAAAAAAATCAATTCAACTTGCCCAAGGGTTTTTAAATGATATGAACACTTTTGAATTTACATTTTTACATTTTTGGGAATAGTATTTAATTAAATATTTGACTTCACCGATCTATTATTCGAAATTTTGCAGAAAAAAATCAATAGACATAAACTACTACTGTGTTACTCAAATTAAAAACAACTTTTGAAATTTTTAAGCCATAAAAGGAACGATGAGGTATTTGGAACACTGTTTGGAAAAGCTAGCAAAATCACAGAAATAAGCAGATCTAAACGGGAATATGCTGCTCTTACACCAGAAACAATTTTTCAAAATTATAAACAATTGTATTTTGAAATTTTCTACCACATTCTTAGGGAAATGGATATAAGATTTCAAGACTGTGAGAAACTTAAACTTCAATTTGCCTGACTTGCTGACACAACCAAATTCGACCAATTTAATTCATGCTTTCCCTCTCACGCTTTTGAAAATCTACAACATTTTTACGGAAAATGTTTTTACTAAACACCAGCGCCTTAAAGATGAACTGAGTCTTGTATATGCTGATGAAAAATTAAGGAATATATTGACTCATGAACTTCTTCGAGTGCTTCATGGAGATAAAGGCATTTTTACAGAAGCTTATAAATTGGTTTCCCTGATTTTAACAATTGCATCTGCAAGTGTTTCAGTGGAAAGAAGTTTTTCTTGCCTTAAAAGAATACAAACTTACTCTAGAAACACTATTTCTCCAGATAAACTTGCTTCTTTGGCAAATATTTCTATTCAGAAAGACATTTTCTTGATGTCACGAAGAAACACCCATTTTCTGACAACATAATCGACAAATTTCCAGTTTTAAAGGGAAGAAGAATTGATCTAATATATAAAAAAATAGGTAAGTTCTCATTAACTGATTTTCATTTAAGACAGTAGATATCTTTTCATATTGCTCTTGTAGCTCTTCACCTATTTTTCCTACCCCGAGCCGCCACTGATGAGCTATTAGCTGTTACAGAAATACACAAAAACATAATAACGCGAACTATTAGTATGAGTAAACTTCTCAAGTCAGGCTCACGTTATATATTTGACAGAAAAATATTTTCTCAGACAGATCTCTTTATTAGGAGCGCAATATACTCATTTGAAAACTTTATTTTAAATACATTATATTAGACTTGAATAATCATGAAACGCATATAGCGTATTAAATCCGTTTATTTTTATGGTGTAGTCCACAAAAATAAACGGATTTAATATATATGTGTTTCATGATTATTCCCCATTTGAACATTTTTAATTAAATAAGATGTTTACCTTCAACAATTGTTTGCGCAGTTTATCAAAATAAATTCTAACTGTCGTTAGCTTCAAAGAAAAAATCATACACCTTGAACGTCTGTACCCGTTTCGGCAATTTAGCTGTTCTCTCTCTCTCTCTCTCTGTGAATAAGTCGATGAAGACCGTGTTTTGCGCATTCGAAAACATTGATGTTTGTGGAGAGGTAAATGTAGTTGCCAGTAGAAAGTGGAAAAGCTATTTGAATAAGGTGTTGTACACGACCACTAAGTGCATGTATGCCAGCTTTTATTTTCGTTTAGTTGAAATCTGAACTATCTTGAAAAAGCAGTTTTGAACAACATCAGCATTCATGTCGAGGTAAATGCACTAGTCTGTAGAGAAACAGAAGTCTGTTGAGAACGTATGCAATTGTAGGCAGTAAAAATGATCGTGAACGTTGAAGATAACAACCTTATCTTTAAAAAAAGAAAGATAAAATATGATAATGTAAATACGCATACCAGCAGTGGAACTGCAAACAAAACCAAGATGTAACCCGTCAGCGTGTTATACATAGAGAAGCACTAATATTACCTTTTTGTTTCGAGGTTTAATGATCACCGTGAGCAACTCTAAAGGCTATAAGCAGCCACCCGTCCCTAAGTTTGGGCCTCTGGTTCCAGGTAAGAGATAGCGCAAATGCAGTAAAATTACACACCACCAACGCCTCATCCGGGAGTCGAACCCAGGTTCACTTCGAGCGAGTGATCAGACTACTGCGCCACCGGGGCGGCAGCATTATCCTTAGGCTAATGGTGATCACATATTACAAGAATGAAACGAAAGTACGTTACAATTTTGATAATACGTCGTATTTCACGAAATCAATCAAAATACCTTAAACGAATACAATCCATGAGCTCATAAAAAAAAATATCATTATCATGTATTGTTTGGGAGAGTTTACGGCAAAATATCCTTGCGATTAAAAGGGAGAGTGAACTTACCAAAGAAAAAAATGTTGGGACTGGAAAATTTAAAGGGTCTAAGCGATGGTTCTGAACATTCGTCCGAGATGGGTCCGGGTTCGAATGCCGGTAAGGCATTGATGTGTTTAGCTTACGGCACTGGCTCTCTCCCTTCCCTTGAACCAGTGGCTCTAAATTAGCGACGGGTGACTGCTTATAGCCCATTGAGTTGCTCACGGTGGTCGTTAAACTTTAACGATTCTGACGACCACCGTGTTTCTTCGATTGGGGTTTAACGATTGAAACCCCAATCGAAGAAAAAACGTTTTAAGGAATTTCAGGGGCTGGCAATTTTTGGAAACGTGAGTTTCGCCAAATTATTCTGCTTTTGCAATGGGAGCTATAAAATTTGGCCTACCAAACAAATTTCTTTTCGAAGCGTCGAACGTTTCTGTGTTCATGGCGTGGCAAATGACAGAGCACGACTTCAGTATGCGCAGATTTATTAGGTGTGCAACTTAATTCTCGGGCCCTAACCACAAGCGATCATAGAACGTCGGCAAATGCGAATAGCTGTGTGCGATACTGGCTGATTGCAGCGCCATCCAACAGCTTTCCAGGCAACCGTAACCGCTCACAGCTATAGTGACAGAAGGGACGAAAGTTGACGGTGAAAGCAATGCCGTTAGGGAAGCAACATTTGAGGCACTGCCTCCTGTTCGCGTTTCAGCTGAAAAAATGCCACGGAAGCCCAGCAAATTATTTGTGCGGCTTTAGATGAAACTGCTGTGTCCCACAGTACGTATAAGAAGTGGTTCCAGCGGTTTAAGCAGGGAAATTTAGATCTCCGTGATGCAGAACTTCCGGGACAGCCACAGAAAGTTGACGATGAGGAACTGGAGCAACTGTTAAAAGCGGATCCCTGTCGCACACAGTCAGAGCTCGCCCAGGAACTCGGAGTAACACGGCAAGCCATTGCAAAGCGCCTGCAGAAGCTCTGGCGGATTCACAAGGAGGGCAGTTGGGTACCCCACCAACTCACAGCTGCGAACAAGTCTAGCCGCTGCGATGTTGCTGTGTCCTTGTTCTCCAGATTCAAGAGGAAGGATTTCCTCCACAAGATTTTGACCTGTGATGAGAAGTGGATCCACTACGATAATCCTAAGCGGCGCAATTCGTGGGTTTATCCAGGTCAGCCTACCACCAGTACCACCAGTACCACCAAACCGAATATCCATGCCAGGAAGTTGTTGCTGTGCATATGGTGGGATCAGCGCGGTGTCGTACACTATGAGTTGCTCAAACCTGGTGAAACGGTCAATGCTGAGCGTTATTGTCAGCAACTCATTCGTGTGAGTGACGCAATGGAGGCAAAAAGGCCATACACCGGCAAGGGCAGAAAGTCGGTCCTGTTGCTTCAGTATAAGGCGCGTCCTCACACTGCGAAAACGACTTTAAACACGATCACCGACCTGGGATGGGAGATTTTGTCTCTCCCGTGGTATTCTCCAGACTTCGACTCATCTGATTATCACCTCTTTTGCTCCCTACAACATCACCTGAGTGATACGCACTTCACTTCTGTCGAGGAGGTCCGTACAAGTATTGATGACTTTATCAACTCGAAGCAGCCCTCTTTTTTCCACACTGGCATTCGGTAGCTGCCTGGCCGACGGCTCAAATGTATCCAACACGACGGGGATTATTTCCCTGATTAGGTACGTATTCGATTTCCTATAATTTGCTGTCAACGTGTCGTGCCTGGGGCCGAGAATTAAGTTGCACACCTAATACTTATGGCGACTCCAAAAGGTTTAAACTTTGCGATACGGGGACGTGCTTTTACTTACGATTGATGACAGTAGATGGCGCTACGTCTGTTATATCGTTTGGCGTCTCATGCTGAGGTTTTGCCGGCGTCCTGTTATTGTTTTTTGGTTTTTTTTTAATTAAGGTTTAACCCCCATCATGAGCAACTCGGTGGGCTGTAAGCAGTCGCCCGTCCGTAATTTAGGGCCACTGGTTCCAGGGAACAGAGAGAGCCAGTGCCGTAATACAAACACAGCATCCATGCCTCACGGGATTCGAACCCGGACCCATCTCGGACGAATGATCAGAAGCCATCGCTTAGACCACTGTGCCACCGGGCGGCTGCCTTTGATTCGACGGTATTTTTTAGAGGTTAACCTATTCGCTTCAATAGCGAGGCATTTTTCATTTTAGGAGTGGTCCTTAAAAGTACATTTTTTAAGTTGCGTGTATGTATTGCTTTTTTTAGATCTATTTATATGACGAAACATTTCGTTTCGTGCAAGCAGAACAAAACTCTTCTTTAGAAAACGGTATCATTGCTTCACAGGGTAGCAAAGTTGAATAATGCGTATTAGTGTGTCAAATGGATGTTCCGAAGAAAGTATGTAGTTCGTCCCCATAAACTTCCTAGCATAAATGCTTAACACTCCATATTTGAGACAAATCCCAGGAAACCCAGTGAATAAAAAATAATACGCCAAGTTGAAAAAATAAACAGATAACAAGCCGAATTTAACGAGACAGCACATGCAATGAAAAATTCCGTAGAACGTCCACGTGATAAATTGCAAACCGGTATTGGCTGAATCGGAAATAACTCCTGTCCTGCCAGTAGCCAATTAGGTAGCAACAGAGGAAAGGGAATGGACGTGGTGCCATCTACCGTTACTAAACGTAACTAGGAAATGTTCCAGTGTTCTAAACTTTACCTTCCAAAAGTGCGTGTTCACTAAAAAAATTTGCTTCGAACAGGCCAAGAGCCCAATTCGGGTAGTCAGTACGTGCTTCCGAGCCCAGCGCGCCAAAGATTATCTGTCGCCTGTCAGTAAATAGTACGTGCTGGTAAGGATTCATTTGCACGTTGCTACGCAGTGCAGGGAGGTGTTGCAGCTATTTGGTGCACTTGATCTGGCAGAACGATGGAATGTAAAAGAGAGCAGTGTTTGTCATACTTAGTAAAACATATTTCAGAAAAAGTATAAATTCAAAATTTTGCAAATCGATTAAGAAGCTTAGTATACATTTAGTAGGAAAATGCGACTCATCCGTACCCTTACATCATTCACAATGAACTAAATACGGGGTGATTCATAAAGAAGGATAAAGTTTCAACGCACTATAAAACAAGAACAATGTAAGATATTTTATGTTACCTGTAACAGAATTGTAGGGGAATGTTTCTAGTTTTTTTAGAGACAGTCACAGATGTTCTATGTGTGCCCTCAGTCACACGACACACATCGAGTCGGTAATCCATTTCCGCCCAAACGCGAGGTAGGATATCTGAATCAAGTGCAGTGATAGTGGCTGTGATACGCTGTTTCAGCTCCGCTAGATCAACAGGAAGGGAAGGGGCGAATGCCTTGTCCTTTACGTACCCCCACAGGAAAAAGTCACAAGGTGTTAAGTCAGGACTTCTGGGTGGCCATTGGGTCAGTGGCATGTTGTAGTCCGCGGCTCGTCCAATCCATCGATGAGGAAGATGTTCATCGAGATAATCTCGCACGTCGCCTAACCAGTTCGGTGGTGCACCATCCAATTGGAGAATAAAGTTGTCACTGTCATCCTGCAGCTGTGGCATCAACCAAAGACTTAACATATCCAGAAAGGAGCCTCCCGCGACAGTTTTCTCGTGAAAAAAGACGGGGCCGTACACTTTCTTTTTGGACACAGTACAGAACACATTTACCTTAGGGGAATCTCGCACGTGGCGCACTGTAAATCTGGGATTCTCCGTTCCCCAAAAGCGAACATTGTGCTTGTTTACCTGACCACTCACGTGAAATGTAGCTTCATCGGTAAAAACTAAGTGATCGGCAAAATCGTCCTTTTCAAAACAGTGCTGCATTTCGGCACAAATTTCAAAGCGCTTGTCTTGTCAAGGTCAGTGAGGTTTTGTAACATCTGCATTTTGTATGGAATCATTTTCAGCTTCTTTCAAAAATTTCCTGACAGTGGGCTGTGAAATCAGCACTTCACGACTCACCCTCCGCGTTGATTTTCCCGGGCTTCGTTGAATGGCGGTGCAAACACTATCGACGACTTCTTCCGATACACGCGGTCGGTCAGGACTTTTAAGTTTGCACAAGCAGCCCGTAGTTTCAAATGTTTTATGCCAATCGTAGATACATTTTCTGGTTGGAGGTTCTTTTCCGAATCGTGATCAAAAATGCCGTTGCACAACAGTTACAGATTCCGTTTTACTCAATTCAAGAACACAAAACTCCTTCTCCACTGCAGATGGTGACATTTTGACTGACTAGTCCGGTGACACGTGCTCTATCGCCTATGTCACTTCACTCGGTAGCAGGACACAAACTTTATGAGTACATCTACCTAACGGTTCGCTGTTGTGGTCCGTGTCTTCAACTGTTACTGTTTTACAGCATCTGGAAACTGTATACGTCTTTATGAATACCCCCGTATTTCAGGAAATTCTTCCATTGTCTTTCATTATACACTGGTGCGCAAAAATTAAGGACGAAGAGGAGAAATTAGCATAACAGCGGAACAAGCAGGCAGAACGGACAGAAAGACCACACAGGAGATAGACTAGGGTCCGGTACGGTAAGGCATGCGCATATATGCAGCATGACGTAGGGGGTCGGAAGGTTGTAAAGCACACGGGCGGTGTACGCTCAGCAATTCGGTAAAAGCTATTGCACGGTGTACATCGGTTTGAACGACGTCGAGTTGCTGCCACCGTGTGATATGACCAACAGGCAATCCAATAGACGACGTCTGGATGACTTTACCCGAGGTCGCGTCATTGTGAAGTTGGAAGAAGGTCCAAGTGTGACTAGTGTGGCCGAGGAGTTCGGGATCGCTCACAGCATCGTTTCACGAGCTTGGAGAGTATTTTAAACGACAGGAACAGCTGTCCGAGAGTTTAGAAGTGGTGTTCCACGAGCAACCACGGCGGCGGACGACCGGTTATTGTCCTATAGGTGAAAAGAGACAAACGGCAGACAGCGGGAGAAATCACAAGGCACATGCAACAGACAACTGGACGTCCGTTATCGCGTTTTACCGTGGCCAGGAGACTGCACAAAGGTGGTCTATTTGCACGACGACCAGTACGGTGTGTGATATTAGCGCCTGCTCATCGGAGACGGCGGTTTCTGTGGTGCCAAGAACAAAAGAACTGGACACATCAGCAATGGGGTCGAGTTCTCTTTACGGGTGAGAGCCGATTTAGTCTGACGAGCAATTCTGGACGTATACACATCTGGAGAAAGCAGGGAACACGCAATCACACCTCCAACATCATCGAAAGGGACCGGTTTGGAGGTGGCGGGGTTCTCGTTTGGGGCGGTATCATGCTTGGTAGCCGTACTGACCTCCACATCTTCGAAGGAGGTTCAGTCACTGGTGTCCGCTATTGTACCGAGGTTCTCCTGCCTCACGTGCGTTTGTTTAGAGGTGCTGTGGGTCGTGAGTTCCTCTTCATGGACGACAACGCTACACCTAATCGTACAGTGGCTGTCGCAGAGCTGTTGGAGAGTGAAGATATTCAACGCATGGATTGGCTCGCAAGGTCCTCGGACCTAAATCCAATGGAACACGTGTGGGACCTTCTCGGGAGACGCTTGGCAGCACGTCACCAGCCGCCAGCAACGATTCCGCAGCTGCGATTGGCGCTTCAAGAGGAATGGGCCACGATGCCTTAGCAGGTCCTTGACATCCTCGTCCTCAGCAGGGACAGACGTTGTAAATCTTACAACGCAGTCAGATGTGATACTAAAGACTGGATTTTTCTTGGCAGCCGCCTGTCACATGGATGTTTCTGTCTTCTGTCCAGTTGTGCTCGAAGCTACCTTTTCAATAAAGTGCCTTTTGTATCCTTTGGATTCCTTGTTTGGACGGTTTTGCTCACTTGTCCCATATTCTTACATCTTGGGGATCTTATGGTATGATTTGAGTCGATGTGGAGCACTTCTCCACGACGTTACATTCGAAAAACCGTCTAATCCTTAATTTTTGCACGCCAGTGTAATAAGATAAGGCAGTGTGTCAATTTTTTCCCACAATTTAATTTTTTTCAGCTGAGACAAAGTACAAGCAATATTAATTTAAAAAATCACGCAGGTGTTTTTACATTTCAAAACTTACCGATGAATGAACAAAATGGTACAGTTTTAGATTCTGCACCGCTACTATTTTGATAGCATGAAACTTTCCAGCTCTAGTTCTCATTGCACTCATTTAATTGATCAACCTGGTCATGAGGGAGAGAAGACTCTGGCTGGAAATCCCATCAGGATCAACACCAGCACTAACTTTGTTATTGTAGGGTTTACACCACCACTAACTTTGTTTATTGTAGGGTTTACACCCATTTTTAATGGGGAAAGGCAGGACCAGTTGCAAAATTCAAATCAAGGATTACAGGCTGACATATAGCCTTCGTGCCATGTGCATGCGCCCGTCTATTTTGGTAACCGCCGCGTCGACTTATCAGGACTTCTTTCCGTACGATTCGCAGTATGGTAACAACCTCTGGGGTACTGCGTACGGATGAAAGAGTTACTTGGTTGTGGTGCACTGCTCGCACAGAACCAGTAGCATGCCACTTTTACTCCCATAGATAAAGTTTAGACTCGACTAGCTATGCGTGACACAGGCTTTTGAGCCTAGCATCAGAAACAAAGAGGCATTAGATGGAACCTAGAGCCTCACGATAGGAATGTCTTGCTACTAGTGCGCGTCCCGACTGACGTCACACAACGTCAAAGTACACACTAGTAGTGGAGGATAGAGACAGATGGTTAGAGGAAGGAACCGCCCTTACTTTGAACTTGGAAATAAAAATGCCCAGGGTCCGACAACTTAATATGCCCATCCGACACACGGCGGATATTTTGTGATTTAACTTATCTGACCTACTGAGATAAATCCTGGTATCCTTCTCTTGGCAGGCAGACGTGCTAACCACAAGACCATCCGTGGCCGTTTCCTTTGTGTAGCATTGAATTATACAGTAATTAAGTACAGAGTGACAGACGAAGAAGTAGCCGGGTTTTAGTGTCAGTGTCAATAAGAGTTTTATTAGCAATAAAAGAATAACAAATGTTATATAACATTTGAAAAGCTATTTTTAGCATGTCTTTTGTGAAAAAAGATCGTGCTTATGTTATCCGTTTGTCCGTCCGTCCGTCCGTCTGTAGACACGATATCTCTGCAACTATTAGTGCGATTTGAAATATTCTTTTTGCATTGGGAAGCTTGAAAAATGCGAATGATGATCCTTCATTTCGTTTTGTTCTTTTTTTCACGACATACAATTTCGCCGCTAGAGGGCTAGATGTCGAACAAAAATACGTTTTATTCCACATATTTGCTTCTAAACATCCGATTGAAAAAATTCTTTTATCTTTCGATTCCATTTATGTCGAAGAGTATTTTAGACCTAGTTGCTTTTTCAAATTACGCATAGATTTTCCGCTAGAGGGCGTAAAAGTAAATTACATTTTTTCCGATAACTCTTCTTCTAAGACCCCGATTTGAAAAAAAATTTCTTTAGCGGATACACCTCGTGATGGAATATCTTTTGCATATAATTTCAAATTTTTGGTAAAGAATACTTTGGCCACCAGGGGGCGTAAGCGTTAATTTTTGCTTCTGATGTATTTGCCATAAAATCTGAGCTTCTAAAATATCGATTGAAAAAATTCTTTCGTGGACTGATGCCACTGGCATCGATAAAAATTTTCGGAATATTTTCTTCTTAAAATCTTCCATAGTTTCTCCGGGTCAATATCTTTACTTCTAGGAGTCCGATTTGAAAAATTCCTTCTTTGTTGGATAGTGTTTTCAGTGTGACATGTTTTTCATATAATTGCAAACTTTTCACGTAATTGATAGACTTTGAGCTAGAGGGCGTAAAGATAAATTGCTTCCCCCCCCCCTAAATCTCTGCTTCTAAATCTCCGATTTGAAAAATTCTTTCTGCACCGGATACAGCTCCTGATGGGAAATCATTTGCACATAATTTCTAATTTTTGTACAAAACGGTTTGGCCACCAGGGGGAGTAAGTCTTAATTTCCGCTTCTGATGTATTTGCAGCAAAATATGAGCTTCTAAAATCTCGATTGAAAAAAAGTCCTTTGTTGACCGATACTACTCATGTCGACAAACCTTTTAAGAACATTTTCTTCTTGAAATAATGCATGGTTTTTACGCCAGGGGGCGTAGATGTATATCTTATTTTCGTCAATATCTGTACTTCTAGGAGTCCGATTTAAAAATTCCTCCTTTGTTGGATAGTGTTCACGATGCGAAATGCTTTTCCAATAAATTCAAAATTTTCAAGTAAATCATAGACTTTCCGCTAGGGGGCACAAATGTAAATTGCGTTTTCTGCGTTATTTCTGTTTCTAAAACTCCGATTTGAAAAATTCTTCCTCTATCGCATACAAGACCTGATGGAAAATATTTTTGACATAAATTCTAATGTTTGGTAAAAAATGGTTTGGCCACCAGGGGGCATAAGTGTTAATTTCTGCTTCTGATGTATTTGTAGCAAAATCTAGGCTCCTGAAAACTCGACTAATTTTTTTCTTGGACCGATACTGCTCATATGGAAAAACTTTTGAGAATACTTTCTTCCTAAAATAATGCATGGTTTTCCCATCTTGGGACGTAAAGTCACATCTTATTTTTGTCGATATATCTGTTTCTAAGAGTCCGATTTGAAAAATTATTTCTGTGTTGGAGAGCGTTTCCGGTGCGAAATGTTTCTCATATAAATTCATGTTTTTTCTTAAAACACAAGTCTGCAACCAGAGCGCGTAAGCTCACGATTCCGTTTACAGCAATATCTGAGGGATTAAAAACCCGATTGAAAATCTTCTTTCTTTGGTCAGATCTATTGTTTTCCATACCGGTTCCATTGACTTTGAATAGCTTTGATAAATTTAATTTGCGTCAGAACGGATTCAAAAGATGTGCTTATTACACCCAAAACTTCGGTGTCATCTTTCTTGTTTTATTATTAATAATGTGATTTACCATTCTAAAGGTTGTGCTGAAAACGTTTTCCACCGGCAGCGATGCCAAGTTCTATGGGGCCCCTAACATGTTCATGATAACAAAATTTTTGTTAGAGGGTTTAACTCCCACCGGCCGCCGGTGGCGCAGTGGTCTAAGCGATGGCTTCTGATCATTCGTCTGAAAGGGGTCCGGGTTCGAATCCCGGTGAGGCATGGATGTTGTGTTTGTCTTACGGCCCTGGCTCTTTCCCTTTCCTGGAACCAGTGGCCTTAAATTAGAGACGGGGGACTGCTTATCGCCCATTGAGTTGCTCATGGTGGTCGTCGTTAAACCCCCAATAAAAAAAAAAGAAACTCCCACCGTGAGCAACTTGATGCGCTAGAAACAGTTGCTCGTCGCTAATTTAGGATCACTGGTTCCAGGGAAGGGAGAGAGCCAGTGCCGCAAGACAAACACAACATCCGTGCCTCACCGGGATTCGAACCCGGAACCCTTTCAGACGAATGATCAGAAGCCATCGCTTAGACCTCTGCGTTACCGGAGCGACGACAAAATCTCTGCATCCTCGAATAGAAAGAGAGATGCCAGCCGATTTTAGGTGGTGTTGAGTGACGCCTCAAGAGCTTTACCGGAGGACATGATCTGCAAACCGGTTCACTCCATCTTCTCGCTGTCTGCTGTAATAGAGACGACTTAGACGACCACCTCGCAGGGCGCTTAAAACATGCTCATTTCAACCTCTCAACAAAAATTGTATTTAAACTTAATAAATTTAATGTTCATGAAATTAAGGATTAATTCTTTGGTCTAAGCCTTTTTAAAGTAAATTCTCCAATCGCAACGTGAATTTCAGTGGCTCATTTAGCATTTATAAATATAGGCGTATTACATATTACAGATCTAAGATTTTCTTCGACCGCACCGGTGGCACAGTGGTCTGAGCGATGGCTTATGATCATTCGTCCGAGATGGCTCCGGGTTCGAATCCCAGTGAGTCATGGATGTTGTGTTTGTCTTAAGGTGCTGGCTCTCTCCCTTCCCTGGAACCAGTGACCCTAAATTAGGGACAGGCGACTGCTTATAGCCCACTGAGTTGCTCACGGCGGTCGTTAAACCTTCAATCAAAAAAAAAAATTCTTCATAAGAGAAGAGAAAAATTCAGTTGGGTTCAAGTCAGGTGAATTTGGAGGCCAGGGCATTAACAGAAAGTCCCCAGCATGTTCCTCGAACCACCCCTGGATGAGTATGGCATGACACATTATCCTGCTCGTAATGGCCATCACCAGCGGGGAACACAGTTGCCATGAATGGGTGAACTTTGTACGCAACGATGTTCAGATACCTGACAGCTGTCAGGGGTTATGCTGTTGGGATAATGGGGTTGAAAGTGTCCCAAGAAAACATTTCCCACAGCATAACACCGCAGCCGCCGGCCTGTTTCCGCCCAACAGTGCATCCAGGTGCCATATCTCGGTTGGTAATCGGCGTATCTGCACTAGGCCATCTACGTGATGCACCAGGAATCTGGATTCGTCAGACTAGGCCACTTTCTTCCAATCATTCACGGTCCGATCTCGATGATCTTAGGCCCATTTCATGCATTGTTGGCGATGACGTGCAGTGAGCATGGGGACCCTGCTTGGTCTTCGTTTACGAAGGCCCATGCGCAGAAGCCTGCGATCAACTGTGTGCTGTGACACATTACCCTGATCACCACTGTTGTAGCTTCGGGTGATTTGTCGCACTGTGGCCCTAGTGTCGCTGTGAAAAATGTGAGACAGTCTCCGCTCCCCTCTGGCATCAATAAGCTGCGGACGACACACGACTGGACGACGGTACGTCGTTTGGCCATCTGTGCACTACTTTTGATACGTACTCACTACAGCGGCACGTGAACAACCCACAAGCCTCGCCGTTTTAGAGATCGTAGTTCCGAGGCGCCATGCCATCACAATTTGTCCTTTATCAAACTCCGATAAATCGGAAGCTTTTCCCATTATGACTCCGTGCACTGTACTAACCGAAAGCCGGTCCTCGGGTTGTATATATACTGCTCTGGGAACTTCACCTGCGCCACCGTTCGGTCTCCGGGCGCGCTCATTTCTCTAGGCTGGGCGTGGTCATAATGTAATGGCTCATCGTTGTATATACATACGTACAGGGACTGACTTAGGCAGTTTGGGGCCCTGGGCAAGGGCTTTCATCCCCCATCCCCCGGGCATCCCGTGTTTTGTTCATGCTCGTATTACTGAGGACCGATTGCATATAGTTATTATTAGCAGATTAAGGCATTATTTTGCCAGTAATGTGGTGTTCTATTGATTTATTGATTTGTGGAAATTATAATTGTCATTTCCATGTGCTTCAACGTACAGTCCTGAAATTACCATTTTAACTTTTTTCATTGGATGAACATTACGAATCAGTTTGATGCAAAGCAAGTAATATATAACTACAGTGAAGCCTCTGGATAACGGTCTAACCGTCACAGCTGAGACCGGAAATAAGTGACCGTTGTTGGGAGGTGCCGTTGTTCGAAGGTTAGGCCTAAGGTAATACTATTTGTTAGTTACTTTTACACTGCCGGAAAGTGAAAAAAGAACACCAAGAAGGAATTGGCGAACGATCATGAAATTTACATATGTTAATTGGGTCGTGCTTACGTAGGTGTGATGTTAATTTCGGGACCAACCGGTGAGCGCTCACGCTACGGCACGGCATACTATGCAAATTATCGTCGGTGGTATTTAAGGTGTACTATAACGAAGTAAATTTCTCCGTCATTTCTGTCCACGCCAGGATTCGAACCCGGATCCCCTCATTCCGGAATAAGTTGCTCTACCAATTGAGCTACGCGGACGTTTTATTCTGATTCCTATCTGCCTTTATGTCGTGTGCATACTTCTGGCAGGTACGTTACATCTCCTGGTACGTTACATCATCCCCCTTATTATTTTTTTTATTTTTCTAAGTGCTGGAGAAAGGATTCTTTTATTTTTCCTATCTCGCGGTGTGGAAATAACATCACACCAATGCGAGATTTTGAACGGTCGGGTCATCCGAATAGTTCGGGCGCCATTATAACGAAGTAAATTTCTCCGTCATTTCTGTCCACACCAGGATTCGAACCCGGATCCCCTCATTCCGGAATAAGTCACTCTACCAATTGAGCTACGCGGACGTTTTATTCTGATTCCTATCTGCCTTTATGTCGTGTGCGTCCTTCGGGCAGGTACGTCACATCTCCTGGTACGTTACAGTACGGCGAAGTGAATGTAATCAGTCGTCGGCGTACGGACACGTGCGAAGACCCTGAAGAAGCTGCAATGCAAGACGTGTACGATTTCAGCAGTTATCGGACTTTGAGCGAGGTCGTCTAGTCGGACTCCGCGAGGCCGGGTGGTCGTATCGTCGTATTGCGGAACGAATTGGACGCGAAGTATCGGTGGTGGTACGATGGTGGCGTAGATGGTCCGAGGAACATTCCCACACGAGAAGACGCGGAACCGGGAGTCACAGACGGACCGATCGACGCATAAGAAGAGCGGCGTTGTCCAGCAGAACATCCACTGCGACGCAAATCCGAGCTGCCGTTGCACCTGAGGTGACTGTGCGAACAATACGCAACCGTCTACTGGATGCAGGACTACGTGCACGTGTGCCTCTGGCATGTGTACCTCTGACTTCAGCCCACCGTCAGGAACGGCTGCAGTGCTGTCGCCAACGTCTGCACTGGAAAACGCAATGGCGATCCGTCGTGTTCAGCGATGAAAGCAGATTCTGCTTGGGAGCCTCCGATGGCCGTATGCGTGTTCGCAGACGCACAGGAGAGCGTCTCCACCCTTCTTGCATCCTCCAGCGACACACAGGGCACACTCCATACCACCTGGTCTCCTGGTGTGGGGAGCGATCAGCTATCACTCCCGTACACAACTAGTGTTTGTACCAGGTACGTTAAACAGCACCTCCTACATCAACAACATCATTCAGCCCGTTGTTGTGCCATTTGTAAGGTCGGTCCATCGTGGTGTTTTCTAGCAAGATAACGCACGCCCACACACAGCACGTGCAACGCAGCATGCACTTCAGGGTGTGAGACAACTTTAATGACCTGCACATTCACCGGATTTGTCCCCTATTGAGCACGTGTGGGATTTTATGGGACAACGACTTATCCGGTCTCCACGGCCAGCCACGACCATCCCCGATTTACGCGTCCAGATTGAGGATGCTTGGAACTCAATACCCCAAACTTACATCCAACATCTGTACGACAGACTCCATGATAGAATTGCACAGTGTGACGCAGTTCGTGGCGGTTCAACCTCGTACTAACCATGTTACATGGAAATGTTATTTTTCAGTTTACCAACAAATACAGCTGTATTTTGCCATAATGTTTTGATCACGTTATCCTCTGTATTCCGTTATTATGCTGTATAAATTTCGTTGGTATCAGACGTCTCCTTCTTGGTGTTCTTTTTTCACTTTCCGCCAGTGTATATAAAAACAGAGTAACTGTATGAAACTGAAGCACATAGAAAACTGTTCCAGTGCTTTTTTCCAAATTTTCAATAAATTAATGAGCATTTTACATTGGAACTACTGTGATACGTTATCTATACACTATATTGACAAAAGTCACCGGACACCTAGAAGAGAAGCACAACATAGCATTTATTGACATACATTACTACGGTGTCGGTCCACCTTTGACCACGCCCTAACAGTGCTTTCTTTATGGCTCGGTGCATTATGCTGCTGATACCAACAACGCTCGGTTCCGTAGTATTGCCACAGAGTTAGTAGGGGATAATTGTCCAGAATATCGAGGTAGACGTGCTGGTTAACAGGTTTGTCCACGATAACCAATAGGCATGGATCATACCACGAGAAACACCCCCATACGAGTACACTGCCAGCTCCAAACTTGACCGTAGGAACAGTACACTGTGGTAAATAGTGTTCCCCCGGCTTCCGCCATACCCACACACCGCCATCATGCTGATGAATCGTGTATCTGGATTCATCAGTCTATAGGACCCGTTTCCATTGATCTACGGTCCACGATAAATGTTCTTTACACCATGCTAAACGACGAGTAGCATTCCGAGTGGAGATGAAAGGCTTATGAGCAGCCGCACGACCACGGTAACCCATTGAATGAAGTTCTCTGCGAATGGTACGTGTACATACCGAGGTTCCAGCATTTTTACTCACCTGTACACTGAGGTCTTGTGCAGTACTCCGTCGATTAGCTGTAACGACTTTCCTGAGGCTTCGATGTCTTTTATTACTCATTTTCTTTGGTCTGCCGGTACGTTTTGCAGCTTCAGGCACGCTGTGTGTCATCCACTTATTCAATACATCCAAAACAGTTGACTTGGGTATGTTTAAACGCCTCTCGGTTTCTCTTATGGACAACCCACTAACACAACACCCAACAATCTTTCCTTTCTCAAAGTCAGTTCTCTCCCGCCGCGTAATTTTCACTCAACCTCACAGTGCGATATGATCGCGGTCAGCTGCATGCTTGTTTTTATATCGTTCGCAACTGTACCGCGCATCTTAACAACGCAGCGGATCCGCTCATTTACTTTTTGAGGGTTAACCGGTGACTTTTTTTATATAGTGTATATATACAATCTACGTCAAAAAAGAAAAAATAGTTGCACCCAGAAGGCCGTGTCGGAGTGCAATGCCATTTGGGAGGAAGGTAAAAATTACCAGGAACAGTAAAGGATTAAACATTGCGACTGATATGGGCAATATTTATTGAGCTACACGCCAATAAGTAGTGTCTCTCAGTATAGCGTCGGACCGCCATGTTTGCTCACACAGCATGCCAGACGTCTCGGCATGGTGTTGTACAGGTTCCTAATAGTGTCCTAAGATAAGCCATCCCATGCATCTTTAAATTTCTCACGCAGTTCCTGCAGATTGTGCGGTAGAGGTGGAGTGATAGCGCGTCCAATAGCATCCCACACGTGTTCCATCGGCGAAAGGTCATGGAGATGCGGCTGGCCATGGCAGAGTTTCAGTGCCTTGAAGGCAAGCTCTCAGACAGCAGCAGTATGTGGACAAGCGTTGTCCTGTTGGAAAATCGTACCAGAGTGAGCGTTCAGAAAACATAGGGTCATAGGTTGCAGGACCTCATTAACGTAACATTGGGCTGTCAAAGTGCCTGTAATTAACACCAAAGGTGATCTGGCATCCTAGGCAGTTGCACTCCACACCATGACACCAGGCTTTCTGGACGTGTGAAGATCAACAACAAACCGTTCATCTTGGCGCTGACCACGGTTCCTCCACACACGGATTCGTGGGTCGTCTCCTCCAAGACAAAAGCGGGACTCGTCACTGAAGATCACCCGCTGCCATTCTGAGTGGCTCTATGACAATCTGGCACGACACCATTGCAGTCTTTGGCGACGATGCAATGGCGTTAAGAGCAATCGTCATAAAGGTCTGCGTGCGTGTAACCCTACGTCGTACAGCCGTCTGCCAATGGTGCTGGCACTAATCGGACGATTCATGGAGGGCACCACTGCTCGCTGAATATCCACAATCGTGGCTGTTGGGTCACTCCGCTCATGTCGGACAACCTGTCGGTCCTCACTCTCCGTGGTTCGTCTAGGTCTCCCAGAACCTTCCTGTCGCCGCTGTGTACCTTGTTCTATCCACTGCCGCCAACAGCGTGCTATGGTGATACCCGCACGACAGGTAAAGCGCGCAATACAGTGATAAGACCATCCCACTTTCCGGAGCCTGACGATGCGGCCCCTCTTGAACTCCTCTGACGGCTCGTATTGCTTCCGATCTTTTCTCCGAGGCATACTTCACTTGCAAAGAATGCAACCAACACAACAACACGAGTCAGAATGGCAAGCATGCGCAACGAGACGACCTTATATAGGCGGTAAGGTACAGCGCTACGACCCCTCCTTGCTTGCGTCACATGCGCTGCCGAGCGTGATACTTGAATCACTTGCGTATCTCACGATGTCTAACCTACCCACCAAGTTTCCTTCCTGTCGGTTGCTTCCTTCTGGGTGCAACTAATTTTTTGACGTAGAGTGTATATACAGTATCTACCAACAAGTAATTGGACACCTGTGATAGCAAAGGAAAACGAAGTTTATTCACCTTCAACAGTTGGTGGAGCCTCTACGAGCGGCGATTACAGTTGCTACCCTCCGGGGCATACTCTCAACCAGGCGTTGTACGACGGCTAGCGGTATTTTCTTCCACTCGGCTTGGAGAAGACAGGTCAGTTCCTTCACCGATTTCGGACGGTGGGGGCACCCCTTAAGTCGACGCTCCAACTCGTCCCAGAGGTGCTCGATAGGGTCAAGGTCCGGGCTCTGCGTAGGCCAGTCCATTCGATTAACCCCATTGTCACCATACCGAGCCATGGTGGACCTCGCAGCATGACAGGTGGCATTGTCATCCTGAAAGTAACATGGGTCCACCCCGTAAAATTACTACAACGTAGGAAGTGCATAGTCATCCAAAATGGTGCAGTAGGTCTCGCCATTGAGTCTACCAGGAATTCCGACCAAGGGTCTCGTGCCATACCAGGAGAAACACCCCCATAGCATAATTCCACCGCCGCCGAACTTCACAGTTGGCACAATACATTCCGGCAGGAGGCGTTCTCCAGGCAGACGCCAAACCCAGACCCGGCCATCCGAACGGTAGAGGGTGAACCTTGATTCGTCGCTCCAGAGAACCTGTTTCCACTGTTCAACGGTCCACTGTCGACGTTCTTTGCACCACGTTAGCCGAGCAGCGCTATTGGACTTGGTGATCAAAGGGTTGTGGGCGGCAGCACGTCCATGATAACCGAGCAGATGGGCTTCCTTACGGATGGTATTCATCGAAAGAACACTTCCGGATACCGGTTGAAACTCCTCGCGGATGTGGCCCATCGATTTGGTGCGGTTCTTCCAAATTTCTCTGGCCAGCACCCGTCGGTCTCTAACTCCCAGTTTTTTGAGACAGCCGGGTCGGGACACGTTCCGACAGTCACGTCTCATCTTCCACTTACCAATCACGTAGGCCACTCTCGATTTTGGGTACTTCAACTCGTTGGATATGTCACGAATGGATCGGTCATTTCTGTGATACCCGACAATTACACCTTTCTCGAAATCAGAGAGCTCCGAACTGCGTGGCATCTTGCATGCGACTGGTTGCGTTGTTGTTTCCCACACAATATTTAACGGCTGCCGCCGTGACGTGTATCAGGACCGCATATATCGTCGATTTCACGGGTGTCCAATTACTTGTTGGTAGATAGTGTATATTGCATCAAAATTCGTCCGGAATAGTGGATGTCTCTAGTCAAGCTTCCCAGCCCAAGATCAGCAATCCTTTTCTGGAAGTAAATGAGCATTCAATGAAACATGCCACCAGAACAATAAAAATAAATTTCGGTCCATATAGGTCATTCAGACAGGAGATTTTTTTATATATACTGCTGAAAAGTGAAGAAAGAACACCAACAAAATTACAGCTGCATCTATGAGATTTATGTCATAGCAACAACTTGTTAAGAAAGGAAAGTGATCACACGTGTGAAGTATTTCAATGTTTATTTTACCTTTTAATGCGCATTGCAGTGTACAGAAGGCACATTTTAAAATGGTGTTCCACCTCCTTCAGCAGCGATAGAAGCTTCCAATCTGGTATGCAATCGGTCGTACAAATGCTGGATATCACGCTGGTGGATAGCATTCCATGCGCTTTCAACTCGGACGCGTAATTTAGAGACGGTCGCTGCCTGCCTGGGTCCGCGGAAGAGTCTTTGTTCGATTCAGTCCCAGACATGCTCAATTGGAGACAAGTCCGGAGAGCGTGCTGGCCAAAGGAGTTCATACACAGTCTGAAGAGCATGTTGAGTTGCCAGGGCGAAGTGTGGGCGGGCGTTATCCTGCGGAAATATCGCATTTGGGATCGCACTCAAAAATGACAGGACAACCGGCTTCACAATCTCGCTCACGTACGTACTACTATTCAGTGTACCACGTACAAACACTAGACTCGTACGAGAGTGATAGCTAAACTCTCCTCACACTATGATGCCCGACGTGGGGCCGTGTGTCGTTCACGGATGCACGATGGTGAAGGCGCTCACCTTGTCGCCTTCCGATGCGTACACGACCGTCAGATGCTGCCAAGCAGAATCGGCTTTCATCACTGAAGACCACAGAACGCCATTTTTCCTTCCAATGAACTCGTTCTTGACACCACCGCAAACGTGCTCGACGGTAACTAGGGGTTGGTGGTAACCGTGCCAGCGGCACGAGTGCTCGTAGTCGTGCTACCAGCAGGCGATTCCGTATCGTTCCGATAAACACCCTTGGTAAGACAGAGGATCGAATTTGCGACGCCGCAGCTGTCCGCTCTACCAACGCCGCCCTCCTGATACGCTGATCCTCTCCTGCGTCGGTAACTCTGTGTTGCCCGGAAGTTGAAGATGACGATGAGTCATCAGCCTGCTCCGTCCAATTGCGGACTCTGCAGGGATTAATTATTTATTTTATTTATTTATTGGAGTTTTAACGACCACCGTGAGCAACTCGATGGGCTATAAGCAGTCGCCCGTCCCTAATTTAGGGTCACTGGTTCCAGGGAAGGGAGAGAGCCAGTGCCGTGAGACAAACACAACATCCATGCCTAACCGAGATTCGAACCCGGACCCCGTTCGGACGAATGATCAGAGGAGATTCGAACACGGACCCTCGTTCGGACGAATGATCACTTAGACCACTACGCCACCGGGGCGGCCAGGGATTAATGGAACTCGCTATGCACGTTTACTGTCCGTAAACGTTACGATAACAATCCCGATCAAGGGACCGCAGATTCGGACACACCGATAGGTGGTGAGAACTGGGGAGGTCGTACACGATGGACCGTATATTCCACCGAGACATCCCTGGCAGACCTGTTCGCCACGCGAATCATTGGGGTGGGGGGTACGTGGCCTTTAATCCAATTCAAACCGTAAAGAAACAAAGAAATATTCACATTGGTACATCGTCACTCAAATGAAAGAAAGAAGTACAGGCACAAAGGAACGCCCAATTCGCGTCTTAGAATTCACTTGGGAACGCAGTCCCGACGTGCTTGCATGCTCAGTCGCACGGCCATTAACCGTAGTCTATCAAGGGGTCCGGAGTCTCTCGAGTTCTCGTTTAAGACTTGAACAATCCGAGTCCAGACTGGAGTGTGCTATGTTGAGCTTTATGTGGAACCTTTCGTTTGCACTGTGGCAATTGGGCACTACGCATCATTTTGGCAGGCCCGGTGCCTGTGACCCGCCTGGCCGCATTAGGCACAGGACTCGGAAGCTGCCTTGCATTTGGCTCTGTGATTGTCAAACCCGTTGCATCGGAAACAACGGGTCTCCCGCATAAATTCTTTGTAGGAAAACACGTGCCAACCAAGGTTAGCCTTCCCTTTTTTTCACGAGGGTGCGGGGAAGTCAGCTGGGGCCAGCTCGAACACCCAGTAAAACTTCCCCCTCCCCCTTTGATATGGAAGAGAACCCTGCTGCTCTCCAGATCCTTGAGACCATTCTGGCCGGAAAACTTGTTGTGAATCCGTTCTGGGTCGTTGTTCTCCGTTCCGTATACGATCAATCTCGGAAGCTTCCTTGTCTGCTTTCTCGCAACAAAGTGGTCCTTAGCTGGGGAAAATCATCGATACTTTCAAGGAATCCACTTACCCCTTCCTCCTCAGTGCAATAGATCAGTACTCCACCATTAGACACCTTTTTAACTCCTTTGATTCCTGTTCCTAGAGACTCTGGGGCGAACATTTTCAGCACTTGCTCTTTCACCTCCGCCTAGGATCACGTGTGCGAGTGTGCGAATGCTCCTCTGACCGCCGATGCCACCATAATACCGCGGCCGACACCTCTCGTCCCCCTCGGTTTGCAATTTGACGGAAGGACCAACCTCCTTCCCGCAGCCCCACTATACGGCCTCGCTGGAACTTTGATAACTGAACAAATATTGCGCTCCTGTGTCGTCCAGGCAAGGTAGCTTCTTGAACGTGCACTGAACAACCCGACACCAGACGAATGACTTCGTTCTGCACGCCCTAGTCCTTAAATACACGCGGCGTACATTTGCATGTTGTCGTCCGCAGTGACGTCATTATTTCATCCAATGTCATTCCAAACTTGGATCACAGTTTCTGCTGTCTTTAACAATTAACATATTATAATATGACGTTCCTACTGGCATTCCTTCTGGGTGTTCTTTTTTCTCTTTCCGGCAGTGTATTACACTTGCGTTTATGGAAAAGTGCTTCCATTATTTTTATTTGATTATACCTAAATGAATTTTTGATTTCATCTTTATTTTTATAAATTGCTTTGTTCATTTCTGTTCTTTATTCACTAAATAATTATACTTTTTTCAATGATACCGATTAAATATCTAGTGATAGTAATTCGTGCAAAAATTTATTTTTCTCCCACAGATATTAATAATACACTATATTGACAAAAGTCACCGGACGCCTAGAAAAGAAACACAACATAACATTTATTGATATACATTAGTACGGTGTCGGTCCACCTTTGGCCTTAATGCATGCACTGACCATTCGAGACATGCTTTCGACAAGGTTTTGGAACACAGCGATAGGTATGCGCTTCCATTCAGTACATAATGCTACCGCTAACTGTTGCTTAGTAGTAGGCCTTGTTCCAAACTTCTTATGCGGCGCTCTAATTCATCCCATAGGTGCTCTATGGGATTAAGATCAGGGCTCTGTGTTGGCCAGTCCACACACGATGCGGAATTACCGTCAAACTACACCGTAACAGTCCTTGCTTTATGGCTCGGTGCATTATGCTGCTGATACCAACAACGCTCGATTCCATAGTATTGCCACAGAGTTGTTAGGGCATAATTGTCCAAAATATCGAGGTAGACGTGCTGGTTAACAGGTTTATCCACGAATACCAATAGGCCGGGACCATTCCACGAAAAACACCCCCTCACGAGTACACTGCCAGCTCCAAACTTGACCGTAGGAACAGTACACTGTGGTAAATAGCAATCCCCCGGCTGCCGCCATGCTCAGACACGGACATCAGACTGATGGATCATGTATCTGGATTCATCAGTCAGTCCATAGGACCCGTTTCCATTGATCTACGGTCCACGATAAATGTTCTTTACACCATGCTAAACGACGAGTAGTGTTCCGAGTGGAGATGAAAGGCTTGTGAGCAGCCGCACGACCACGGTAACTCATGGAATGAAGTTCTGTGCGAATGTTACGCGTACATAACGAGGTTGCAGCATTTTTACTCGCCTGTACACTTAGGTCTTGTGCAGTACTCCGTCGATCAGCTGTAACGACTCTCCTGAAGCTTCTACTTCTCTTTCACTGATTTTCTTTGATCTGCTGGTACGTTTTGCTGCTTCAGGCACGCCATGTGTCTTCCACTTATTCAGTACATCCAAAACAGTTGACTTGGGTATGTTTAAACGCCTCTCGGTTTCTCTTATGGACAACCCATTGATATAACACCCAACAATCTTTCCTTTCACAACGTCAGTTCTCTGCCGCCGCGACATTTTCACTCAACCTCACAGTGCGATATGATCGCGATCAGCTGCAGGCTTATTTTTATACCGTTTGCAGCTGTACCGTGCATCTTAACAAAGCAGCGGATCCGTTCATTTGCTTTTAAAGGGGTGTCCGGTGACTTTTGCCAATACAGTGTATATTCAAAGTGCATGCAAATTAATGGTATACCGTTCATATATGTAGTTTTCATTGATATCACACCTTTACTCCTAACTCCATCAGGGAAAATATTCTAGTTTCCCGCCTTGCCTCGAAACAAACAAAAAATGCTAGGAAAGATGGTTTGATATGATATTGTTTTAATAAATCTCTGTTCATGAGCGTTAATCTCTTTCTTCGGATATGCTGCTACTGCATAACGTGCTTGCCAACATACGTTTTATACATATTTCTCTCCGTGGTTGTGGAGCATTGAAGGCTAAGGTTGTATTCTTTTTGACATGAAATCAGAGGCGTAGCCAAGGGAAGGGGTCCTCGGGTCCGGACGACCTCCCCTCTTGAGGATGGATTGAGTACGAATTTAAAGCAATACACACTGCTGGCCACCCAAAATGCAACACCAACAAGGAAGCATCCGATTGGCCTGAAATTCGCAGCATGCGTCGCCCGCGAGAGGACATCCAAAGGATTAGCATTGCAGGGCAGAAGCAAACCATGTGCGCCCGGCACACCCCCAAGAAGCATTACAAGAAGGGTGCACAGAAGGCGGGGTGTAACGTATACTCTAGATTCAGTTTCCTTTTGATTTTACTATCTCTTGTTATTTTATTGTCCTATGCAAATTATCTTCTCACTTAACGAGATGTTATTTCTCCCGCTGAATGATATGTGGCAACGAGTGTAAGTCATGACGTGGTGGTATGCAGTATATATAGGCGCGCTCAACTATACCAAGAAGCTTCGTTTTATGTGATAGGTTCTTCTTAATTATTGTTATGCGATTCTACGAAAGTTCGGATATTCAGTAGTCGTGTGATTTGTTGAGTGTGTGTTTGATAATACCAGGAGCTCTCCAATAAAAGGTTTAAAGTGAGTACGTTTTCTCAGTTCATATTATTGTCAGACCTCTGTCTGGCCGTTAAGTCTCTTTCATTAAGTGTCTCCATTTAGTCCAGGGTATATTGTGTTTACCGCTCTAATAGGAGCCTTCAAGGTACTAATGTACTAAAACCGAAGTTATAGTACTGATATTCAAGATAATGAGGAACGCTGAGTAAAAAGAAGTTCCATATTCAATGAATTTATTGCACGCGCGAGTCTTACCTAAACAAACTCTAGCACTTTGAAGATTAGGTACACTTTAGCTACGTCAAGTAACCTTCCAATAACCCTAACGTGACTTAACGTAAGCTTCCCTGCACTACACGTCCAGCGGAGGACTTTATTCATTATAGGGATGTAAGTAGTAGAAGTGTGTTGTGCTGCCGGACCTGTGCGTGGGAAGCTCCCTGATGCCTCGTCGAAGAATCCGGCAGTCATTCCAGCAAGTTTCGGAGTTCGACAGAAGACAAATAGTGGCTTATCGCGACAGCGGTTTATCGTACCAAGACATCGGCGTCCGTGTGGGACGACATCCAGCTACAGTGAGGCGAGTATTGGTTCGGTGGGTGCAGGAGGGATGGACGGACCGACGTGAGCGATTGCCGCAGCCGAGGCACATCCCCGGACGAGAGGACCGGCATGTTGTGCGGCGGGCATTCACGGCTCGTATCGCCACATCACTAACGTTAGCGCAGGAATTAGGGTGTGTTGCGCAACAACCTGTGTCAGTACGTACCGTTCGACGTCGTTTGCAGGGACGGGGACTTGTCGCACGGCGCCCATTGCTCCAATTACCACTGACGTTACACCGCCGGCGAGTGCGGCGGCAGTCGGCCGTTGAACGCTGCACCTGGACTACGGAATGGCACGATATTGTCTTAGGGGTCGCTGACGGTTGTTTCCATCCTCTCCGCCTGACGAGATTATGTTACAGTAAGTGGGTTGCGATCAATAGAAGTGGGCCTTTCTTCCACTATGATTCCAAATATAAAAAAATTTTGTTGTGAATACTATGAGAAAAAAAAAAAAAAAGAAAAAAGGAGAAATCACTTAATTCTTTGTACCAGGGTGGAATACTAAATACAGTGATGGTTTGTCACTGTTTGTGGTACCCCAAAATGAAACGCTTTTCAAACAGTGGGAAATATTAATACCCCGAGCTGACAGGGCACTTAATAAATTTAGTGCAGTTTGCGAAAAACATTTCATTGACGAACATAATAATCAGAATTTCGCTCATAAGATAAATGGTAAGGATGTATCCATACCACGTAATCGTCCAGTTTTGGCAGATGATGCGATTCCAACAATTTTTCCTGATTTGCCAAAATCTATATATGTAAAATTGAATGCTTGTTTGTTCGTTCTTATGCCCGCTATACAAATCTACAGTTTTCAATTTAGAATCACCAAATTTGGTAAATTATTTTTTTTTTTTTTGATTGGAGGTTTAACGACCACCGTGAGCAACTCAATGGGTTGGTAAATTATATCATGGTACTCTAAGTCAGACCGTAGACGGTTTTTGGAATGGGTCGGGCCCCAAGGTCAAGGGGGCCCCATACAAAATTTTCGTAAAATCTACAGTTTTCAATTTAGAACTACCAAATCTGGTATACTATCTCATGGTATCCTAACTTAGACCGTAGAAGGTTTTTGGAAGGGGTCAGTCGGAGACCGAGGTCAAAGAGCCCCCGGGCTCAAGTTCGAGCACCATGAGATAGTATAATAAATTTGGTGGTGCTGAATTAAAAACTGTAGATTTTACAAAAAATTCATGTCCCCTAGCTCCGACCCCATCCAAAAACCGTCTACAGCAGTGGTTCTCAAACTTTTTACCTACAGTATGACCCCCTTGACAAGAGAAAGCACTGGCCCCTGTTTTCTTTACGAAAATAGAAGTCATTGTAAGTTTGACGTTTTATTCAGCTTATTTTGTGTTTTTCTACATACTATTTTTTAATTTTTATCTGTAGGAAAGAACCCTGGTAGCATAGCTACGTAAATTCAATGTTGAAATTGGGTAAAAAGGTTGAAACGAGAAAACGTTGAAAATTTCCATGGAAATTCGACGTCGAATTTACCTGGACAGAAAAAGTGGTATTAACACTGAGAATTAATGCGTATATTCAATGTAGATTTTATGCTTCAAAATTTCAACTAAACTTGTGCATATTGGGAAGCACTGAATCCACATCGAATTTACGTTTCAATTTCAACCATCGTTGATCGCACTGCAAACCGTGCGGCGCCGATAGCAGTGGAGCATGAACGCCTGGGGCACCTGACCTTGAAGAGTCAGCTGCTCGAATTTTTCTGTTACAGAAGTTGTCTTACAGCGGCTCAGCTCAGGTATTTCACTTGCTTGCAGGGGTAACTTAGTTTTTTTGGAGGCATGCGTAGGAGAGTACCGGAAGGGCCAAGTCTGTCTAGCGGAGAACAGTCGCAGCTTCGGTCGTCAAGGAGAGAGGGTCCAAGTTCGGACACCAGTTTGACGTAACGGCTGCGGGTATCGCAGAAGTACAGCGTGGTGGACGGGAAGGAGGATTCCTTTGTCCGCCGGGTCTCGCGGAAAGCATTGTGGAAAGGCAGCACGTGGTCAGCACGAGGACCATGAACGGGAGGCTATCGGAAATCCGCGAAGCAAATGGTTAATGGAATAATAAAATTTTGCTGTTTCAATTTTTGTTTCCGTGTACTGGACAGAGTTTGGTCGATGTAATAATTCTTCTAAGCAAGGACGCCTTCAGGCGCCTCGATAGTCAGATTTCATAGTAAAGGCGAGGCGGTAGCTCGCTACCGGCGGGAAAAAAAGTTATAATCCAAGGTATTATCTAACATATAATCAAAGATTTAAGAATTGATATGTTTGGCCCTACAGCTATATTTCTTATAAACTAAAGCGAACTATTAGGGAAAAATTACAATTAAATTGTGTAGCATATTATATAACACATCCACGCCTTAGTGCATAATCGAAAAACAGCTGAAATGTGGTGGAATTAACGTAGAAATAAAACACGCTGAAATAAGGCAGGATAGTGGTTTACATTTGGTAGTTGAAATCAGGTGGAAATGCAGTTAAAACCATAGGGTTGAATTTGCGTGGATGGTTTGGACATTTTCAACGTAAGTTTTGCCATACTTTTCGATGTGAATTCAACCTTATGCGGCATGTTACTTCAATGTAAATTCTACGTGGTTGTACTACCAGGATATACTGCACCCCCCCCCGAGTCGCGCCCAACAGTTTGAGAACCACTGGTCTACGGTCTAAGTTAGAGTACCATGAGATGGTATACCAAATTTGGTGCTTCTAAATTGAAAACTGTAGATTTTACGAAAAAAAGAATTGGGGGGGGGGGGGCTTGACCCCAGGCCCCGACCCATTCCAAAAACTGTATACGATCTAACTTACAGTACCATGAGATAGTATAACAAATTTGGCGGTTCTAAATTGGAAACTGTAGATTTGTATACAAACAAATATTCAATTTTATATAGAGAGGTAGTGGTTTGGTTAAATTATTTGCATTTGTAGAGGAATATGATGAACAATAACAACATTTCTTATAATTTTATAGTGATTTTGGCAGTAATTTATGAACTTTATTTTTGTTTATATGAATTACTTGAATTGGCTAATCTTGTACAGCATTTGATTGTTATTTTTTATGAGTAAGGAATTATGTAAATTTGAAGCTACAGACAGATACAAAATATATAGGTGTTCTATGAAAAAGGTATGTAAGTGTTTTGTTATGATTTGTATCAAGATGCACAATTGTCTGCTTTATTTGGTTAAAGTGGTAAGGGTGTATGACAGATACTTGGAAGGTTTTGTAAAATGCAGGAAGAAAAAAATATGACAAGTGGTGCCTTTTCTGGATCTTCACACGGTGTGAAATTAGAACAGTAAATGATTTGTGTAATATTAAAATATTTTACACGTTGAAAACAATATTTGATATTTTTTAAGTATTTCTTATTGTTAGAAATATATATTTATAAGTGTACGATAATAGTCTGCCTGCAGAAGTTTATAATACTTTAATAAACGACATAAAGTTGCGTCGTAAAGCCCTTCTCCTATGCCAGTCAATAAGGTGACCAGATATCGGGACACCGATTTGAGGACAAAAGGGCGTGGTGTCCCCAAATCGGTAGTTCGTTTGAGGACACATACGTACTCAAAATAAATATGCAAATCTTTTTGTCACAAAACTGCATTGCTTCAATAAGTGTGATATTACACATTAAAATCTGTGTCTTAAAAGGATATATCTTGTAGAAAGTTGGTAATTTGTATTGACAAAGCAGAACTATGATGGCGAGAACATATTAGCAAATGTGAAATGCTTCACCTTAGGTACATACGCTGAATTAAAATTAGGCTGCATACCATAGTAATTGCATGGCGAATTTTTCATTTTGCCAAAGTTTTTGGAGAAACTCAGAACAAGTACAGTCGAAATATGACGGCGCCAGTGGTGCATTGACCTAGTGCTGGCTACTGACCATTCGTACAAGTTCGTACGGATTCGAGTCCCGAATGAAGCACGGGTGGTGTGTTTATCTTGCAGCACTTGGTATCTCCCTTCCCTAGAACGAATGTCTCCAAATTAGAGACAGGTGACTGCTTATAGACCTTAGAGTTGCTCGTAGTTTTCGTTAAACCCAGAAAGAAGGAAAAAAGTCAAAATTTGTTTTCACAAGAAGCATGTTGGAAAATTAATACAAATGGAAACTACTTTTAAGAACATTTTTCATTGAAAATCTAAAGGGTTAATGAGGAAGTGCAAATTCGAAGACATTTGGGGGCAAACATTAAAATTTGAGGACAGTTTGCGTCCCCAAAGGCTTTAGACGTTTTTCGGGACAGTAAACTAAATTTGAGGACTGTCCTCAAGAATTGGGGACCAGTGGCGGCCCGTGACCAAAATTGCTGGGGAGGCAAACTACTTTTCAGCCTGGATTCAAATAAATTTATTCAAATTTTGAAAATGACAATCCGATTTTTTGGCGTAAATGTGACAAGGATGGTAAGTCATATAATAACCGAAAACTTTAAAATTTTCATCGTCCTGGGTGGTGTAGTGGTTAGCATTCTCGGGCGTTATCTGGGAGATGCGGTTTCGAGTCCCACTCCAGGACGATGAAAATTTTTAAGTTTTCGGATATTATTAGACTTACCATCCTCGTCACATTTACGCCAAAAATCGGATTGTCATCTTCAAAATTTTTATCATATGTGTAATCCCACATTTCTTTCATGATAAATTTATTCAATTTAATGCCTTTTTTTACATTATAATTTTTTTTATTTACTTTTTCATGTGCGAAGTATGAAATAAGTAACGTGACCCGTGAAAAGATTCATAAAGATTTTACCGGAAATGCACGTTTTACATGACTTTGAGATCAACACAAAACCTGTTTATGTAAGACTCCAGCCCTTCGCCTAAATATATTTTTTTCAGTCTGAATTGCCCTCTTGGACTATTTGGGAACTGTTAAGCCAGTTTGAATATGAAATATATTGCATCGAAATAGATTTTTATTAAAGAGATGAACAGAAGATAAAAAGCATGACTGAACTATACATCTTTTTCATCTCAAATGAAATTCTGTGTACACCTCTACCTTCACTGACGCCAAAAAATAAAGTCTTGAAGACTTCTGCACACAGCGTTTACCTATACAGCAAGAGTGAAAGCTTACTTTACGCTCATATTGTCTTGTATATGAGGTCTATCTTTCGTTCTTTCTGTTTGGCGAAGTGATTTATTATATGGTCATACCATGTCTGTTCTGCTTCCATCCTCTTCACAAGCGCCTTATCGATGGACAGAACTGATAAACCTGACAACCTTTCTTGCCCAATGGAGTTTCTCTTGTAGTTTTTTATCCTCTTCGGGCACGAGAAACTGCGTTCCACAGAGGCCGATGTTGCAGGAATTGTTACTACGATTGAAAGAAGTCTAAACACAACTCTGGCAGTGCTTGTGCTAGATTATTATTGTATATGGCAGATAGAAGTTATGTTGTACTTTTGGCATTGGTCCACAGATCTCTGTCTGAATACAGAACCTGCAGCTCACCATGCAGTTTGGTGCTGTCAAAGTATTTTTCATAAGTTTGAAGCAGAGCTTTAAAACAGTGTTCAGGAAAAATTCTAGAATGAGCTTCAAAGTAGTGTACATCGACCAGCTGAAGAAATTTTAATTTCTCAATGTCAGAAAACCGGCATTTTAACTGAGTTGTAACATTGTCTATTACCTCATAATACAGTCTTCTGTATTGCATGGTGGTTGGAATATCATTGCTTCCTTTAAATCTTTTATTTGGAGAACCAAGCTTACTGCACACGTTATGATAGAGATCATCAAACTGTCTCTGATCTCGAAAGTACAACAATTTTTCACATAAGCCAGTAATTCGTATGTTACAGAATGTAACATCGGAACTATTTGATTGCAGTACAGAGAAAGTAGCCTCAGTTATATCAAATATTTTTTTATATGAGAACAGAAGTCCTGCTGCTTCGTGAATTGTCTCATCATCATAGTTGGAATCATCAATTTTTTCAAATACTTCAATTAGCAGGCACCTGTGATCAGCTATGGTAGACACTGAACGAAATTTGAAGTTCCACCTGGTCTGAGATACACGAGGTGGTCTGGGTCCACCAACAGATTCTAGTAAATGAACACGCTTTGTCGATTTGGAAAAGAATGCACAAATTGTATTTAAATTTGCAAAAAAAATACGTGATTCCTTCAACACTGACGCTGCTCTGCTCAAAACTAAGTTCAGCCTGTGTGCGTAGCAATGAACAAATAATGCTTGAGGGGCATCACACTTCACTTTTGCTTGCAATCCATTCAGCTCTGATGCCATCACTGCTGCGCCATCATATGTCTGTGCAACTAGTTTTTCTTTGTAGCTATATCTTTCCAGCTCACGATCCAGTAATTCTTTAAACGAAGTAGCACACCGATCAGAACTTACGTCAAAAAATCCCAAACATCTTTCTACTGGTACTCCATCTATCACGAATCGAACTATAAGTGATACTTGTGCATGGGAGCTAATGTACCGAAGAATGTGCAGAAGGAATAATGAATAAAAAGCACACAGCGGCTATTTTCCTGGATGTAGCTAAGGCTTTTGATAAATGTCCACACGAGGCAATTATCTACAAACTAATAGCACATGACTTCCCACCGTGGATTATTCATATAATCAAATCCTATCTTAAAAACAGAACATTTTGTGCAAAATTAATGGGAAGATATCTTCAAAAAAAATAATTGAAGCCGGTGTTCCACAAGGCAGTGTACTTGCTCCTACGCTATACTCTATTTTTACTTCAGATTTTCCGAATTTTAACAACAGGAATCTGACTACAGCACTTTATGCTGACGACACTGCACTGGCCTATACTTCCATGAATAAAAATCAAGCAACATTTATGTTGCAATACTATGTGGAAAAACTGGAGAATTACTTCCTAGACTGGAAAATTAAAATTAATACTGACAAGACACAAGCAATTCTGTTCTCCCGTAAAACATACAATTACAATCTTGACTTTGAAATTGAATTGTATGGTAAAAAAATACCTTGGGTAAAGGATGTCAAATATTTAGGCCTCGTTATGGATCATAATCTGAATTGGAACAAGCATATTAAGGAAACCCTGGCTAAAGCTCTTAAATTAAGAGGATGTCTCCAACCCATAATTAAAAATAAAAGGCTTAGCAAAAAAATAAAACCTTGTTATGGAAAGCATGCTTCAGCCCGGTGATTACCTATGGCTGTCCTATCTGGGGTAACTGCAGAAAGCAGCAAAAAAATAATATTACCTCGTTTCCAAATAAAACTCTTCGTATGATGGTAGGACTAGATGGAAAAACATCCAATAATGCTATCCGTAGTATGCTAAATATCAGCTCTATACATTATACTATGTAAGATCTAGCGCAAAGGTATTACGAGAAAGCCAAGAAACATCCCAATCCTCTTGTCAGGGAGGCCCTTAATTATGTTGTCAATGATACTGACAAATTTAAAAGACCGAAGGCTATTTTAAATAAAATTCCTGAAAAGAATCCAGTTCACAGTTATACTTCCAAAAAAATAATAAATAACTGGGACTAAATTGAAGTTATTCCTCATACGTAGGACGAAAGCAAAAAATTGAATAGCAGTTTTGGGTAAAAAAAAAAAAAAAAAAAAAGGGCCATTTTAGGGGCCGAGCTAAATGTTGCATAAAAGATTTATCTTTTTTGTACTAAATATCTCTGCCCCTAAAAAACAAAGTGTTGTTAGTCTTGTCTTTTATATTAAAATTTGTTGTTGTTTTTTCCTGTTTAAAAAAAACAAAACAAAAAATAAAAATAAAAAACGGCTCTTTTAAGAGCCGAGCAAAATGTTGCATAAAAGACTTATCTTTTTTGTACTGAATATTCTGCTCCTAACCAAACAAGGTGTTGTTGGTCTTGTCTTTTATATTAAAATTTGTTGTTGTTGTTTCCAGATTTAAAAAAAAAAAAAAAAAAAAAAAAAAAAAAACGAAAAAAAAAAAAAAACGGCTCGTTTAGGGGCCGAGCAAAATGTTGCATAAAAGACATCTTTTTACGCATTAGTTCTGAAAAAATATAAATAATAATAATATTTAAACAAAACAGGACTAAATTTCTTCCGCTGTTGCACATAATTGTGCAACAAGCAGGCAAGTAGCGAAGGAAAAAAATGATGAATGATTGGCCCATAAACTACCGGCTTCCTAAATATGGAATAAAAAAAACCCTGCTTGTGGCTTTTTTTTTATTTCTCGGTTGTTTACTCAAAATGAGTATCTTAAACCTCGATCGGTGTAATATTGTGATCACACCACCTCAGCTATGGTTACTCTGACATGCCCACATGTGAAGAAACCTTGTTAAATGAAAAATGAGGAAAAAAAAAAGGGCTCTTTTAAGGGCCGTACTCTGATTTGCAAATATACTTCACACATGTGAAAAAATCTCGTTAAATAAAAAAAAAAAAAAAGAGAGGGGACTCCTTTAAGAGCCGTACTCTGTTTTGCAAACATACTTCACACATGTGAAGAAACCTTGTTAAATGAAAAACGAGAGAAAAAAAGAAAAAAAGGGCTCTTTTAAGGGCCGTACTCTGATTTGTAAATATACTTCACACATGTGAAAAAATCTAGTTAAATAAAAAAAAAAAAAAAGGGGGGGGGCTCCTTTAAGAGCCGTACTCTGTTTTGCAAACACTTCACACATGTGAAGAAACCGTGTTAAATGAAAAATGATAAAAAAAAGGGCTCTTTTAAGGGCCGTACTCTGTTTTGCAAACATGTGATCACACCACCTCAGCTATGGTTACTCTGACATGCCTGTCAAGAATCAACAAAAGTAAACCTGTGAAAAAATCCTGTAAACCAATGGGGGAAAATCTTTTCTCTCATTGGCTGGCGAGAAACACTGAGCAAATAGCCAGTTTTGTCTTACCCGGTGTTCAAAGACGATTTTTCTCTGGAAAAGATGTTCTGTGTGTGATGTTTTTTTTTCAGGTTCCCCTTTCCCGTGTCCTTTCCTTCCTTTCCCCTGTACTCTTCTGTGGCACAGGTGTACCAGGCATTTTTCTGCGGAGAGAAATATCACTTGAAATGGCTTGTTGTTACAGGTAAGTATGTAGGGTAGCTTACAACTTCACTTCTTAACGGGTAACCGTCTACTTCCTCTCCTCTAATATTTCCATACTTTTCTTTCGTACTATTCTATCAGGGAAATCTGTTCCCAAATATCTAATATTCCTCTTTTTCACCTGACAAAAGGCGCAGAGCGCTGAGGGTTCGGGTCTCTCAAACTCAGATAGGAAATCTCTCTCTCTCTCTCGAGCTAATGTATATCGCTTCATCAATCTGCCAAGAAAAAAACTGGGCATTTTCAATATCTGCATTGTTTTCATTCCTAATTATATGAGCAACTTATTCGATTAAATCATTCTGTATTGTTTTTGAAGTTCCTGAAAATGTTGTACTAATATCCATAAACACTCTCAATGTTTCGTCACTCTTGGAGAGTAAATCAATCATCTCGAGGTAATTTCCCTTATTTTCAGAGACTTCACTCGCATCGTGTCCTCGAAATGGGAGCTCTTGCCAGGCCAGTAGTGTTGTAATATCAATCAACTTATTCATTACACCACGATTCTTTTTTACTTTTTCATTATGACGTAAGTCACTTGTTCTCTTCGCTTCGTTGAAAGAGTAGTCTATCCTTGTTTTGCCTAGCAACTCTAATTTAACAACTGCCAGAATGTGATCTTTACACTTTTTGTGCCTGTCCAAAGCACGTGGTAATTTTTTTCAAATCATTGAAGCCTTTCTCTTGCCAGACTTCATTGCCACTCACAGGAAACAGCAAACATGGCCAACAGTATAGTTTGTTCGTTGATTCACTACCAGTTAGCCATTGTTCTTTTCTGTACCAGTCAATATTAAAACCTCTGTTTGAAGTTTTACCCTTTGAAGTCATCTTTTTCATTTCAGGTGTAGGCTTACCATCACTTTTAATTTGATTCTTTTCTTTAAAATCTTTCCTACTGAAAGGTTTTTCTAGTAAGCTTTCCACCATATTAGATATGCTTGAAGCAGAGGCCATGGTCTGATAAACAACTCTTCATAAAACATAAATAAAATTAGTTACACAAACATTAGTGTGAAAGAAAAGCAACTAGGAAGAAGACGCTATGTAATGACGCTCGAAGCTATCAGAATGAGGAGTTAACACAGCGGAGCTGCACAGGGAAACAGCTGTTCCCATGAGGCAAGATAACATAGCCGCCCCGGTGGCGCAGTGGTCTAAGCGATGGCCTCTGATCATTCGTCCAAACGGGGTCCGGGTTCAAATCCCGGTGAGGCATGATATTGTGTTTGTCGTACGGCACTGGCTCTCTCCCTTCCCTGGAACCAGTGACCCTAAATTAGGGACGGGCGACTGCTTATAGCCCATTGATTTGCTCACGGTGGTCGTTAAACCTCCAATCAAAAAAAATCAAGATAACATCTGCCTCACATGAAGTCCACGGTGCGCGTGCGCTCTTTGTGTTCACGGTTCCACCACCTACCTTCGTATCTACTGATTCAGTGGGAGTAAATAGGTTTGGCGCAAAATGTACGAGAGGAAGTTCGCTTCCTGCCTCAAGGACGGAGAGCTGAGGACGATTCGCAATTACGCGCTACCGATTGTTTTCGAAAAGCGTCAATTTAAAAAACTGAATGAACGCATAGACGACATTTAATTCAAAAGAGTTAATTAGCATAAACGTTTGCTCTCTTCTACCCAAAAGTACTGAATGAACAAAACGAATAATTCTAACTAAGAGTCTTAAAATTCTGAGGAGGCACTGCTTCCCTTGCCTCCTCCCTAAAGCCGTCACTGTTGGGGACGTCTGGTCAGCTTAAGTCAACAGGGTGAGGATGGAAACGATCGACAGAGCCATCTAGCGGAATGGGTTAGATTTCTGACCGACTTTTGCGTGGCGCTTTCCACACTGCCTCTTATACCCACTATATCCGAAGACCTTGCATTGCGTTTACCAGTCTGTTCTCCTCCAAGGTCTTTGCTATAAGCAGTCGCCCGTCCCTAATTTAGGGCCACTGGTTCCAGGGAAGGGAGAGAGCCAGTGTCGTAAGACAAACACAACATCCATGCCTCATCGGGATTCGAACCCGGACCCCTTTCGGACGAATGATAAGGAGCTGTCGCTTAGACCACTGCGCCACTGGAGCGGACAACTTAAGGTGGACGCCTAGAGATTTTGATTCCTATACTTCGAATGGGCAAACTTCTGTGCACATTTTCTTCACAATTAATGCGCTCCCAAGGATGAAAATTTAAACAACGATTAAAATAACTTCATACTATAACTTTTAGTACTTAGTATTTTCTAAAACATAACCATAATTTATTAAAAATCAATAACTATTCCTTTGGTGATGTTGAGACCAGAAAAAATATGGCGCGACCTGTACATTGATTACGTCAGTAGACAAACAAATGTTGGATTGCTTAATTACGGTTATGTTTCAGAAAATATTAAGTATTACAAGTTATAATACGAATTTATTTTAATCGATGTTCAAATTTTCATCCTTGGGAACGCATTAATTGTGAAGAAAATGTGTACAGAAATTTGCCAATTGGAAGTATAGGAAGCAAAATCACTAGACGTCCACCTTAATTTAGGACAAATAAAACAAAACCATTCGATCTGCCTTGCCTCATCTTTCAACAGGGAAAATAGTTACCTTTTGTTTACAAGACCTAAAACCATTTTTGGATCCAGGTACGAAACACGTTTTTAACGTCACACTTCTTATTACTACCCTTTTCACGACCAATCTAACAGATAAATCGCCGTTTCAATCACTATCTACCGAACACATCACTTAAAAGCATGCTAATGTTTAGAAATCATAGCATGATCGAAATTCGCAGGAGCGCCATCTCGCGGTTTCATGAAAAGCGATAACTAAAATTTAAACAGCGAGGTATTAAAAAAATAAAGAGTGGAAGAAATGTTCTTCTCGTAATACGCGTGGCAAATACGTCATGATAATTAACACAGCAATCAGACAAAGGTTGTCTGATTGTCTCATGAGCAAAGGTTGTCTGATTACTGAGTTATTTATCATGGCGAAGTATTAAGGTGGATCCAAGGAGGTTAGAATAGATGGAGTAAGGGCCAGCCATTCCCCTCGTGTAATCAAAGTGTAGCCACCGAAACGTCACGATGATGACGTCGCAGCCAATCACAGCCTCTGTCGCCATGTTGGTGAGACGTTTGAGACGAGTCGCGGCCAATCACAGTCTCTGCTGCCATGTTGGTGAGACGTTTGAGCATTAAATTCGTCTGCTCAAAGTGCTTCAAGTTTGTGACGTCATCCTTACTCCATTTATTCTAACCTCCTTGGGTTGATCCACCTAAAATCTTTGCCTTGTATTTTCAATGGGAAAACTTCTGTATCGATTTTCTTCACAATTAATACGCTCCCAAGGATGAAAATTTGAACAACGATAAAATAATTTCATATTATAGCCTAGTATACTTAATATTTCTAAAACTTAATCATAATTATATTAAAAATCAATAACTTTTCCTTTGTTAGTGTTGAGACTAGAAAATAGATGGCGCCACATCTATGACTTACTAAATGCTGTAACGTCGCACTTGTTTTTTCCATAATTTTATTAATTTTCGGAATGGAATCAAAATTTTAGTGTATCCATGCGCCAGTCTAGAATGTTTGGAATTGATTTGAGCCACTTAGATTAAATGTTCTGATAACAATTTAGCTGAAATTAACAGTATAGTAGATCCTGCTGATTTTTAATTCCGAAATAAACCAGCAAGCTCACTCCGCACCATTTTCAGCTAAATTAATGTTAGAATATTTAATCTGAATGGCTCGAATCATTCTAAACGTTCCGGACTTTCGCATGGATGGACACAAGTGTTGATTGCAGTCCAAAAATTAATGAAATTATTGAAAAAAATGCAACGTGATAGCATTTAGTAAGTCACATGTAGATGTGGCGCCATCTATTTTCTGGTCTCAACACCATCAAAAGAAAAGTTATTGATTTTTAATATAATTGTGGTTACGTTTTAGAAAATATTAAGCTATAATATGAAGATATTTTTATCGATGTTCAAATTTTCATCCTTGGGAACACATTTATTGTGAAGAAAATGGCTACAGAAGTTTTCCCATTGGAAATACAAGGCAAAGATTTTAGGGCTGCCCCGGTGACACAGTGGTTTAAGCGATGGCCTCTGATCATTCGTCTGAAAGGGGTCCGGATTCGAATCCCGTGAGGCATGGATGTTGTATTTGTCTTACGGCACTGGTCCTCTCCCTTCCCTGGAACCAGTGACCCTAAATTAGGGACGGGAGACTGCTTTTATAGCCCATTGAGTTGCTCACGGTGGTCGTTAAACCTTCAATAAAAAAAGTTTCTAGGTGGATCTACCTTAACGCACGGCACACTATCTATTCTAGCCACTGTACTATAGTGTGATAGTGAGTCCACTATACTTACAGCATTCAAAAAGCCGGCCGCCTCGGTGGCGCAGTGATCTAAGCGATGGCCTCTGCTCATTCATCCGAAAGGGGCCCGGATTTGAATTCCGGTAAGGCATGGATGTTGTGTTTGTCTTACGGCACTAGCTCTCTCGCTTCCCTGGAACCAGTGACCCTAAATTAGGGACGGGAGACTGCTTATATCCCATTGAGTTGCTCACGGTGGTCGTTAAACCTCTGATAAAAAAAAGCCGAAAACAATCGATAGTTCAGAAAAATATGGACGCCATATCGATATTTATATCTGAAAACAAAAGTATCAATAGTACTATCGATGATATCTCTAACTACCATCTATTCAGTGCAAGGAGGTTAGCATACAAAAGGAGGTGCCCTAAGCAGTTTCCCGTGAAGCTAGTTGGCTGCGACCCCCGCCCACACAGTGGCCATCTTGTTTGGTACAAAACATTCTGTTCTGCTTCATGTGTGAGAGCCTGTCGACTCATACTTTTACACGTTTCAGTTATTTCAGGATCGAATAAAAGTTTTATTTACAAAAAGCAAATTTGTGCGGTTATCGACTGCATTAACAGATAACCTGGGCAATTAAATTTAGGACGTTCTGATATCTAGATAATTCTCAGGATCACGTTATAGTGACTTATCCGCAAAATGCCGGGATGTCTTGCTATAGGCAGCACTAATCGATCTTCCAAAAAAATGCCAGGGATTACCTTTCACATGTAAGTACTCGTATTTTTTATATTGGACTAAAATATGGTATGGTTGTTTGATTAAGAAATATGGTGTGGATGTTTGGCAGTGGTGGAAATTTGGAAATGCATTTTTCATACTAAACTCGTGGGTGTGTCCTCTCGTGGATCTAATTTGAAATTAATGCAAAATCAATCGACCGCACAAAGTCCTGCTTTGTTGCAGTGCGGTGTCGTCAGAGTCCATTTAGCGAGGAGGGGGCTGCAGCCCCGGGCCCCGCATTTTCAAGGGGCCCCCAAAATATGCAGGATGCTTGAAGAATGGACAGAGTTCTGCAGTTTTTTCGAGGTTTTTTTTTTTGGTTTTGCCTCGTGAAAAAAAATTCTTTTTCTTTTCACTTTTTAGGAGGAGTCCGCAAAAAATATAGTCGCCCCCAGTCCATCCCAAAATCTTTCGAAAGCTTTACAGAATTTTTTTTTGTACACATCTGCAATTGGGAGAAATTTTCATACATTAAGAATTCGTTTGAATCATGATATTTGGATCATATTCTTTTGCCCACTACTTCGATATAATTTCAACAAGGTGAACCTAACCCTGGGGGAAGAAGGGGGGATTAAAGCAGAACTGTATCCGCTTTTCAAACATGCATTTTTACATTTTCTTGCTACCACTGATTCGTCTATGAATCATGGGAATATGGCGGGGATATTTTTATGGCTTCCTCATCAAATTTTGGGAATGTTTTCTCTTGGGTATTTTTATTCTGCCGCCCAAAGTGAAATCCTAGATGTGCCACTAATACTAGGAGCCCACAATACTGCTCAGCCCGCGGGCCCCCATCTGCTTAAATGTGCTCTGGGTATCATCTCACCATATTGCAGCTAAAAACAACCTTTTTTCATTTTCGAATTTTCCTGAACGCGAAATTACGGCAAGGGCCCTGCTCGATTTACCAGATTCCTTATTCTTTATACCGCCCTAGTAACAGAACAGTAAAAATAATGCAATTATTTTTTACATTGATTGAATTTTTTCATTTATAGTAAGTCGTTTGTTTATGTGGTTTAAAATATGTGATTTCTCTTGTGAAATCAAAGACTTATTTTGTGCAAATATATTATGGATGTTTTTATTTACATTGTATCTGAACCTTATATATGCTTTGCCTAAAGACTACAAGTTTGTTGCCACAAGCCTCCTGCTTTAATTCAGACTATTTGAGATAGAATGTTGTGGTGCAGAGATGTTCTTATGAATACTGCACCCATATTTCTATTTCTAATTGTTGTAAGGATTCATCTTGTAAAACATCAATGATCAAAAGAGATAGGATTTATTAGGAACAAAAACCTGCATTATCAAAGATTTAATAGTAAGTTGTTTGTTTATACTTGAATTTCTTAAGAGATTTTCAAGGTCTTTGAAGTTGGTTATGTATTGCATGAAAATACAGTTTGTTAGTCTACTCCTATTTTAAAAGAAGTTACATTGGATGATGTGTTTAGTGTTTGCACCACGACCAACAGCTACACCCAAAGGCTCGTGGCACGTGAGCTTACGAGTTATCGGGTCGAGGGAAACCATGCGTATGTGTCAAAATGAAGAGGAACAGAAAGTCCCTCATTCTTGTTAACATGTAGGCAAAATAGCTTGCAGAGGAGAATAACACAATCCCAGAATTCCTGGTGGTAATTAGCATGTGCCCCCCCCTCTTTTTTTTATTGAAGGTTTAGCGAACACCGTGAGCAACTCAATGCGCTATAAGCAGTCACCCATCCCTAATTTAGGGTCACTGATTTCAGGGAAGGGTTAGAGCCAGTGCCGTTAGACAAATACAACATCCATATGTCACCAGGATTCGATCCCGCACCTCACTTGTACAAATGATCAGAAGCCATCGCTTAAACCACTGCGCCACCGGGTGGCCTTGTTTTTTTTTTTTTTTTTTTTTTGTTTTTTTACTGCTAGTAACCATTTTGCTTTAGCTGTATCTATCATTCTTGTATTTGGAGCGTAAATTTTGCTTCAAGGAATGCATTTATCAGGTTCACTAGCTATGCACCTGTGAAACACTTTGGAGGAGATAAAGATCCAAGCTTTAAATGATATATTTCGAGTCACTAAAAATTTGTTAAAAGTCAACAGGGAAATCCTTTAATTGAAGAAAAAATATCAACACCTCTATGGTGTCTAAAATATAGTATGTGTGTAAATCAATATGTAAATAAAAATCTTTATATATGAATTACCCATGTTGTTTGCCTTTAGACTTTCACAGCAACTTGTTATACATAGTTTCATTTGTGTGTGTACAGTAGTTTGCTTTCTTTAACATTAGGAAGAAGAAAACAGTTTTCAATTAATAACAGATCTCACTCCACCCTCATGTGAATCAGTGAGAAAAGTAATTTCTAGGAACTATCAAGCCAATTTTTATTTATTTATCCAAGAAACTCCCCCTGTAAGTTCACAAGCACCATGTGCCCTTCTGTGAATCTCAAAGTTTTGGAATGAACAGAGAGAGGAAGAATAACATCTAAGATATGACTGTGCACAAAAGTGCTTTTGTTGCTTTTGGCTGTTCGACGGCACAATTAATGCGCCAATGTATGAGTATATTTTTCCTTTAAAAGTTATCTTCCACAGCAAGCTGACTTCTAATTTATCAGCTTCCTACAAAGTGAACTTGTGTGTGCTTTTGTGCCCCCTAGCTTTATATTTTTTTTTCCAGAATTTATTTTTATTTCCTGCTTCTCTAAATTCATAAGTACTAACGAGCATTAAGAAGATGGACCCTGGGTAGAGATTCTTACTTATAAACAAGCTTCACCCCCATAAATAGTGCTCGATGAGAGCCAGTAACCAACTAATCCCCTAATATCTATATTTTTTTTTCAGTTAAAAAGACAAAAATTTGTTGACACTACATAAAAAAAACTTCAAAAAATTTAATTTGGGAAAGAAAAAAGAAAAATGTTTTTTTTTCTCCTCTAAAACAGAAGAAAATGTAAAATCTAGTAAATGAAAGAAATACTAGATTTTATAGATTGGGGGTAGGGGTAAAAACTGAATTCAGTTTAACAGTTTTCTTTGCCGAGATATGAAGTCCAATTTTGATTGATGGCCAGTGGTTGGGGAAGATCCACTAATTTTCAGTTTAACATGTTGAAACGTGTAAAAAAATATAAAAAATATATATATAAATTATACGCGTTCATAGGTTTGTTTCTATTTTCATGTTTCTTACGCTAGATTGGTGTTTTGGTTAGCTACCTTAAAAATCGGGGTAAAAATCTACGGAGCTGTAACACATACCGGAAGAAACTTTAGTTCATGATCTTTAAATAACTGTTTGCAGAATTTGAATCGACCCAGTAGTTTGATTTTATAAGCCACTACATTTGTAAACAAACCCCTGTTTTTTCGCGTTTTTCAGTGTTTTCGCTTACACTGCAGGCTTTAATATGTATCTCATTTGAATTCTAAACAACTGGAAACTTTCTGGCTGGACGGCATACATAAATACAAGTGAAGCTAAACACCATACCGCTTCAATAAAATAGGTGCAGATATTTATTGACGTTGCAACCCTAGCTAGAAATGAGCCAAACAAGCGTTGAGTAACACGCAAAGGGTCTGTTCTTTTTTTGGATTGGAGGTTTAACGACCACCGTGAGCAACTCAATGGGCTATATATAAGCAGTCGCCCGTCCCTAATTTAGGGTCACTGGTTCCAGGGAAGGGAGAAAGCCAGTGCCGTAAGACAAACACAACATCCATGCCTGACCAGGATTCGAACCCGGACCCCTTACGGACTAATGATCAGAGGCCAGCGCCTTAGACCACTGCGCCACCGGGGCGGCGGGTCTGTTCTTGTACCAATGCAATGGCCGCCACCGACTGGCAGCTGATGGAGGAGGGAGGAAGTGGCTTCATCAACTTTACGTTGCGCCTAAGGACCAGGGCGTCTCCTGTTGTATTCTAACCTCCTTGATTCAGTGTTGCCAGATTGCCGCCCCCCACCCCATTTTGGGGAAATATTTAGCTGCTGGGGAAGTTTTGGAGAAATAATTTTACAGATGAAATTTGGGGAAATTTGGGGGGAATTGTCAGTAATAGTTCGAAATAGTCTCGCTCTGGGAATAAAGTTGAGAATGAATTACTGGAGGCATTTTCTCAGAGTGGACTGCAACTTGAATAAATAATAATTGGAAAAGCAATAAAAAAGTTATACTTGTAAGAGACTATTTATTAAATACTTCTCATTAAAGTTGTCCCTGGGTGCACCCTACCTCTGGCACTGCGGCCTAATCCTTCAGGTGGTTCCACCAAAAATTTCTGCCATATGTTTCCAATGGTAAAACTTCTTTACATATTTCCATCACAATTAATGTATTCCCAAGGATGAAAATTTTCACATCGATAAAACAAACTTTAAGTTATAGCATGGGATACTTAATACTTGCTAAAACATAACCATAATTATATTAAAAATCAATCTTTTTTTTTTTAGTAATGTTCAGACCTGTTAATAGATAGCGCGACCTGTACATTGATGACGTTAGTAGACAAATAAATGCTGGATTGCTTAATTATGGTTTTGTTTTAGCAAGTATTAAATATGCCATGTTATAACTCAAAGTAAGTTTTATTGATGTGCAAAATTTTATCCTGAGGAATACATTAATTGCGAAGAAAATATGTAAAGAAATTTTACCATTGGAAATATAAAGCACAGATTTTAGGTGGAACCACCTTAAAAGGGCAAAAACATGGTTAACACCAACATCTCCAGTGCTGCCCTGGCATCACTACGCAGGTGAGGAGGGAGGGATAAATTGCTATATGGTGGAATGCGCAAAATAATTTGAAAAAAAAAACATTTTGTAAATTTTAGTGCTTGACACATTTAAAAAGAATTAAAGATGACTTTTTTTTTCTTTTTTTTTTTAAGCGTGCGTTTTTCCAAACAGTTACTATAAAATCCCACGAAGAGACAATGAGTTGCTGTACTTTATAGCCATAAATCAATTTGTCATAAAAATAAAAGAGACAATTTTGGGGAATTTCCGTTTGGAAACTTCAATTTTGGGCCCCCCCCCCCCCCCGGTGGCGCAGTGGTCTAAGCGATGGCCTCTGATCATTCGTCCGAAAGGGATTAGGGTTCAAATCCCGGTGAGGCATGGATGTTGTGTTTGTCTTACGGCACTGGCTCTCTCTCATCCCTGGAACCAGTGGCCCTAAATTAGGGATGGGCGACGGCTAATAGCCGATTGAGTTCCTCACGGTGGTCGTTAAACCTCAAATTAAAAAAAAAATTGGGGGAAAATCTGGCTATTGCTTGGGGAATTTTCATTTTTACCATCTGGAGGAGGTTGGGTAACTGTAACACTGCCAATTGCAATTACAGAACAGAGCATTTGCACGTGACGTGCATCACAAAAATGTCTGCTAGACTTCCGGGTGATTAGAAAGTACTCGAGCTGCTCTCTCTCCATGCTTTTCAATGGCTGCTGCTGCTGTAAATAGAGTTAAAAAACTGTTCTTTCTGACAAATCTTTCCATCTTAATGTGATGGAAAAGCAACGTTACGAAGAAAAGCTTTGAAATAATGCCACAGAAGATCCACATGACATACCTGAAAGATATTTTTATCTTCTGGAAGTTTGTGTTGCTACGGACCTACCTGATCTGAACTATCACGATATTTATAACTATTTAATAGGCAGTTTTTCGTGTTATACCGGAAAAGCTCTAAAAGCTTTTTAAAGCCTTGACGCATATAAATATTTTACCAATGGGTGGGTTAGAAATGTATTAATTCTGAAGACTGAAAACGAAAAATTTCTTACCCGGTCTAAGGTAAGTTGTTACATTTCTGACCAGTGTGTATTACAATTAAAAAAGAAAATACCGACTTATCATATCCCGAAAAACGGACTATTTTTTCACCAGAAAAAAAAAGAAAACAGATCCGGGAAAACAGACGACGCAACAATGTATGACAGCACCCTCTAATTCTATGTGGACTTACAGTATATTCTTAAATTTCGGTTCGGAAAAAAGGCATCTGTTTCAGTATTTAGAAATCAGTAACAGTAAAAAATCTTGAAAGTTCACGAAAGCTGAGCAATTTCCGATTCGACAGCAAAGTTAATCCGTCGTGCATTCAAAGGATTTTAAACAGAATAACAAGGATATACGCAAAAACTTGAACATAATACATCAGAGTGAGCAAAAATATGTACCGATATAAATTCGACTATTAACGTAGCAAAATATGCAGCTTTCCGATACCTGAAATGAAGTGTCTATTACAGATCCTGTCATACGCCGCCCCGGTGGCGCAGTGGTCTAAGGCGCTGGTCTCTGATCATTCGTCCGTAAGGGGTCCGGGTTCGAATCCCGGTCAGGCATGGATGTTGTGTTTGTCTTACGGTACTGGCTCTCTCCCTTCCCTGGAACCAGTGACCCTAAATTAGGGACGGGCGACTGCTTATAGCCCATTGAGTTGCTCACGGTGGTCGTTAAACCTCCAATCAAAAAAAAAAGATCCTGTCATACGCCCTGAGCGACCATGCCTTCCGATTTACGGGTATTTTCCATATAATCAGGCGCTTTTCTGCCGTTGGAAAGCGATAAAAGGAAATTCCACTTCCTTACTCGTACTTCGAGAAGCACCTATACGCCACACAACTTTTAACCATTTCTAAAACTTCAAATAATCGAGTGATAGAGGATCCAAAAATCGCTTCCCCATGTTAATCCTATGGGAACCTTAGCAGCCGAACTTTCTCTTAACCACCCGGAAGTAACCGTGATGTCAAAAATGACGTCGGTGCAAAGGCTCTATACAGATAGAGCAAATGCAGGGATGTTTCCCTATTTCAGGGAATTTTTGACTCCAAAATCTGCAAAAAGGGAAAAGGGAATCCTAGAGGTAAAACAGGGAAATTCGGTGAATTTTGCAGAAAAAGTCAGTAAATGCAAATTTCAAGAAATAATGTAAACAGGTGCATGAAGACCGTTTGACTGTAACTGCCACAGAAGTAAGCAACTAAGCATTATCTTTCGACCATATACACAGGTAGACTGCGGAAGGCATCGTAATCACTGGTCCAACATCGAAGCAGTAACGTCACGTGATATTAGGCAAAAGAGTTATTGCCTGTTGTTCTTATGACTACTTGAAGCCCTTCGTTAAAAGAGATTTTACGATTTTCACAGGTGAGGAACGATTTACATGATAAATAGATGCATGTACAGTAATAACTTCAACAACATTTCGATATCATCATCTTCAAATTTAAGACCAGACGCCTTTTTTTATGGTGACAGTCATCAGAACAGGAACAGACAGATTTAGTTTTTGATACATTTTTAGTATCGATTTTGTTTCACTTTGAGGTTTCTATTTTCACAGTTCTTCTAAAAACGATGCAATTAAAAAAAACTAGGACTCGTTACCTTTAAAAGGGAGGATTTTACTCTATTATCGTTAAGGAAAAAATAGCTTATATTTTACTTTAATGTCAAATATTTAAAGCATAATATTTGGCACAGCATCACTTTCACTTTCATCTTTTGGATTCATTACGCTTGTAATTCATCAGAAAACTTGCAAATTGAGTCACATGTAGCAGAAAAAACCGGCGTGATTCAGGGGCATACACTGATTTTTTTTTTTTTCGGGAGGTGAGAAGAAAAATGGAAGTTTTTGAAATCCACCAGAATAAAATAAAGAAATTAATGAAAAATTAAAGAAAAAATTAAAGCCTTTTTTCTATTTTAAGTTGATTCATTTTATTAAATTAAGCATATTTTTCTTATGTAAGTTTCATTTTAACCAAATACGTAAAAAATGAAGCACTTTCGAGGAGGAGGACCCTTGCCCCTGTTCCTCTAAATACGACCCTACCTACCATAATTCCAATTATGGGTAAATGTCTATTACGATTAGTAAGGGAGACCATTCCACCTGAGTTTCCCATATTTTCGGTAATTCTTATCATGTTCCGGTAGAAACAATCAAGATTAAGGTTTAATTCGCAATCTAAAAAACGTGTGTCTATGAACAAAATGATATTATAGTCATTCGAAAAAAAAAAAGAGAGAGAAAGAAATGAGTGTACATGCATGTTTTATATTTTTTTTCAAATGTCTATCACAGTATTATAAATTACTGCCTGTAAACAACCCGACTTGTGCAGATACATATCTTAAGTAAGCTTACTCTGAATCCGGTAATGTTATTGGCGTATATTTTTATTTTATTGTGTATACGTATAACGAATTTCTGCATTATAATGCTCCGAAAATTCTGTAATTTTGTTTTCATAAATTATTAAGAAGAGCAGTTCTTTACAGAAGTTTCAAGTACAAACAGACGAAGATGATTCACACAAAAACACACAATACTAATAAGCTCCTTTGATCTAACTTCTCATTCCATAACTTCAAGACTGTTCAAATGAAATTTATTAATAATGATTTCCTAACAAATATATGCCGCCCCGGTGGCGCAGTGGTCTAAGCGATGGCCTCTGATCATTCGTCCGAAAGGGGTCCGGGTTCGAATCCCGTTCAGGCATGGCTGTTGTGTTTGTCTTATGGCGCTGGCTCTCTCCCTTCCTTGGAACCAGTGGCCCGAAATTAGGGACGGGCGACTGCTTATAGCCCATTGAGTTGCTCACGGTGGTCGTTAAACTTCCAATCAAAATAAATAAATATATATATATCCTTAAGTAGGGATGTAAGGTCAGGTGATGCGTAACATCACAGCCTCTCCTTGACAAATGTCAACCCCGCCTTCTCGTGGTACATCCTGTTCCCACTAAAGGGGCTCTGACGACCGCCAATAGCGGTATAACTATACCATCGGGATTAGAGGAAATGCTATCCCACACTCACCAACCCGCTTGGCCAGCGTGGTGAGTTATGGCCAAACCCCTCCAAAATGACTCCACAACTTAAATCTTAGCCCTCAGTCTCCGGCAGCTGGAATGTACCTGGCCAAGGTAGCGGCCAGTGCGACATGAAGGCAGAGGGTGCTAAGAATCCCCGGAGGACCGGACTAGGCTGCCATCTGACGCTGACCTTGGCTACGTATAACGGACGCCCCCTATCTTCTGATTCAAGGCTTCTTGAATTGGAAGAGGAACTACAAAGGATCAAGTGGGACATCGTCGGGCTAAGTGAGGTAAGGAGAAAAGGAGAAGATCTCATCGAACTGAAAAGTGGACATCTCTTCTACTATCGTGGGACAGATACTGGCAGAACTAGTGGTGTTGGATTTATAATAAACAAGAAACTGAAGGATAAAGTTGTAGAAGTTGAAAGTTCCTCTGACAGAGCTGCACGACTCGTTATCCAACTCTCGAGAAGATACCAGGCTCAGATTATTCAAACTTATGCACCCACCACAAGTCATGCTGAAGAAGAAATTGAAGAATTTTATGAGGAAATTCGTCATCTAAATAATAAAGGTAAGCAGCACTTGAAGATAATTATGGGAGATTTCAATGCAAAAATAGGGCAACAGCAACAGAATGAAACTTCAGTAGGTAAATTCGGTCACGGCAACAGAAACCAGCGTGGAAATACTCTCGTAGAGTTTGCAGAGGCAGAAGGGTTTTTCATCTTGAACTCCTTTTTCAAGAAAAAGCCACACAGGAAATGGACACGGAGACATCCAAATGGGACGACAAGTGAAATTGATTTTATTATGTGTAACAAAAAATTCGTCATAGAAGACTGCAGTGTGCTAAACAAGTTCAACACAGGCAGTGACCATAGATTGGTGAGATGTAAGATGCACCTTAACACTAAACTCGAACGTAGCAAGCTCATAAGACAAACAAAATGTATTGACATAACCAACCTTAAAAAACACCATAATACCTTCAAATTAGAACTGAAGAACAGATTCTCTGCTTTAGAAGGCCTAACATCGGAAGAAGTGGATATTTCTGAAGTTAACAGAAAAGTAACCAAAGCTCTTATGAAAACAGCAACAAAATTAGCTGGGTCTAAGAACAAGTTGCATGTGAACAAATTATCAGGAAAAACCAAAATGTTGATGCATAAAAGAAGAGAGATGAGGACAACTAAAGAAGATGTGACTTCCAAAGTGGAATATATAGAGCTATGCAAGACAGTACGAAAAAGTATCACTGAAGACGTAAGGAAATTGAACTGTGAACTAGTAAGGAAAGCAATTGAAAACAACCAAAGCCTAAAGATAGCAAAGGGACATCTCAGTAAGGGGAAAAAACAGATTATGTCACTGAGAAAAGAAGATGGTTCTGTAACAAGAAATAGAGGCGAAATTTTGACAAGAGTGAAAGATTTCTACTCCAAATTATATGAAAGGGATGATACATGTACTCCAGACATCATGAAAGGTACCAGTACCAGAGTTCTTCCAGTCCTTCCAGCAGAAGTTGCACATGCAATCAAGAACATGAAGCAGGGAAAAGCTCCAGGAGAAGATGGAATTACTGTAGACATCATACAAGAAGCAAGTGGAGAAATCGAAACAGTACTCGCCCAAATTTTCACTCGATGCCTTAATGAAGGGAAGATTCCTGAGGATTGGAACAACGCTACAATGATCTTGCTACATAAAAAAGGTGACATTGAGGATCTCAGGAACTACAGACCTATCAGCCTCCTATCAGTGGTGTATAAAATCTTCACTAAAGTTCTTTCACACCGCTTGAAGGTGACACTGGACATGGCTCAACCGAGAGAACAAGCTGGATTCATGAGTGGCTACAGCACAATAGATCATATCCACGTACCGAGAGAACTAATTGAAAGAGCGAGGGAATATGAACTTCCATTGTGCATGGCTTTTATCGATTATGAAAAAGCCTTTGATTCGGTGAAACAATCAGCATTTGCAATGGCTCTGAAATCCTGCGGTATTGAAGATGCATACATTAATATTATTAATAACATCTATGAAAATGCAAGTGCAAAGATTCGGCTGTTTGAAAATACAACACACATAAAAATTGGAAAAGGAGTGAGACAAGGTGACACCATATCTCCGAAGCTCTTTAATGCCACATTGGAAAATGTCTTTCAATCACTGAACTGGGAAAACAAAGGGATAAAGATTAATGGAGATTTTCTAACCCACCTTCGTTTTGCTGATGACATAGTCATTTTTGCAACTACCCCATCAGAGCTACAGAGTATGATCCAGGAACTTGCTGACAAGAGTAAAGAAGTGGGATTAAAAATGAACTTTCAGAAGACAAAAGTGATGTACAATGCTTTTACAAGAAATGAAGATTTATCGATTGATGGAGAAAAGCTGGAGATAACAGACACATACGTTTATCTTGGACAGCAGATATCAAGTGAGGGTCACATTGGTGAAGAAATTAATCGGCGTACAAAACTTGCCTGGAGAGCTTTGGGAAGAAACAGCATAATTTTCAAGAGCAATATGCCATTATGTCTTAAAAGAAAAGTGCTTGATCAATGCATCCTTCCAGTGCTTACGTATGGTGCAGAGACGTGGACCTTAGCTAAAAGAGACATACAAAGGCTGCAGACAACTCAAAGATGCATGGAGAGGTGCATGCTTGGTGTAACCAGGAGAGATAAGAAGAGGAACTCGTGGATCCGAAAAATGACAAGAGTGGAAGACATCATGATCAGAGTTAAATCCCTGAAATGGCAATGGGCTGGACATACTGCCAGAAGAACAGACCATCGATGGACAGCAGAAATTTTAGATTGGATTCCAAGGGACAGGAAAAGACCCAGAAGAAGACCACATGGAAGATGGGTGGATGAAATTCGAAAGTATGCGGGAGTGACATGGAGGAGACTGGCACAAGACAGACTGTTGTGGAGGAAACTTGGGGAGACCTTCGTCCAGCAGTGGATTGATAATGGTTAACAATGATGATGATGAAGATATCCTTAAGTGTATTATTACTAAGAAGAAAAGTTTTTTTTTTTTTTTTGATTGGAGGTTTAACGACCACTGTGAGCAACTCAAATTAGCTATAAACAGTCGCCCGTCCCTAATTTAGGGTCACTGGTTCCAGGGAAGGGAGAGAGCCAGTGCCGTAAGACAAACACAACATCCATGCCTCACCGGGATTCGAACCCGGACCCCTTACGGACGAATGATCAGAGGCCAACGCCTTAGACCACTGCGCCACCGGGGCGGCAAAGAAAAAGTTGTAACTTATATGATTTACTAAATGCTGATATTTAAAAGCAGCGAGTCAGTCCGTAAGAAAGCCTTAAAACTAGAGAGAGCGCGTCACGTGTTCTGACGGCTCTGATGTTGGGACTACGGCGGTTCATCAGTGCTATACGTATCACTACAGAGCCTTTGCACGTGACGTCACAAAACTGTCTGCTAGACTTCCGGGTGGTTTGGAAGTAACCGAGCTGATTTCTCTCCATGCTTCTCAAAGGCTGCTGCTGCTGCTGTAAATAGAGTTAAAAAAACTGTTCTTTCCGACAAAGTTTGCCATCTTAATGTGGTAGAAAAGCAGCGTTACGAAGAAAAGCTTAGAAATAATGGCATAAAAGATCCGTATGACATACCTGAAAGATATTTTTATCTTCTGGAAGTTTGTGTTGCTACGGACCTACCTGATCTGAACTATCACGATATTTATAACTATTTAATAGGCAGTTGTTCGTGTTATACCGGAAAAGCTCTAAAATCTCATAAAAGCCTTGATGCATATAAATAGTTTACCAATGGGTGGGTTAGAAATGTATTAATCCTGAAGACTGAAAATGAAAATTTTCTTATCCCGTCTAAGGTAAGTTGTTACATTTCAGACTGGTTCCGGTGTGTGTTGCAATTAAAAAAAGAAAATACCGACTTATGATATCCCGAAAACGGACAATTTTTTCACAAAAAAAAAAAAATAAAATAAAAATAAAAACAGTTCCGGGAAAACGGACGACACAATAATGTGTGACAGCACCCTCAAATTCTATGTGATATCCTTAAATTTCGGTTCCGAAAAAAAGGCATCTGTTTCAGTATTTAGAAATCAGTAGCAGTACAAAATCTTGAAAGTTCACGAGAGCTTAGCAATTTCCGATTGCACAGCAAAGTTAATTCGTCATGCATTCAAAGGATTTTAAACAGAATAACAAGGATTTGCGTAAAATTTTTTTTTTTTTTTTTGATTGGAGGTTTAACGACCACTGTGAGCAACTCAATGGGCTATAAGCAGTCGCCCGTCCCTAATTTAGGGTCACTGGTTCCAGGGAAGGGAGAGAGCCAGTGCCGTAAGACAAACACAACATCCATGCCTCACCGGGATTCGAACCCGGACCCCGTTCGGACGAATGATCAGAGGCCATCGCTTTTTTTTTTTTTTTTTTTTGATTGGAGGTTTAACGACCACCGTGAGCAACTCAATGGGCTATAAGCAGTCGCCCGTCCCTAATTTAGGGTCACTGGTTCCAGGGAAGGGAGAGAGCCAGTGCCGTAAGACAAACACAACATCCATGCCTGACCGGGATTCGAACCCGGACCCCTTACGGACGAATGATCAGAGGCCAACGCCTTAGACCACTGCGCCACCGGGGCGGCAGGCCATCGCTTAGACCACTGCGCCACCGGGGCGGCACCGCGTAAAAATTTGAAAATAATACATAAGAGTGAGCAAGAAAATGTACCGATATAAATTCGACTATTAAAGTAGTAAAATATGCAGCTTTCCGATACCTGAAATGAAGTGTCTACTGCAGATCCTGTCATACGCCCTGGGCGATCATGCCTTCCGATTTACGTCTATTTTCCACATAATCAGGCGTTTTTCTGCCGTTGGAAAGTGATAAAAGGAAATTCTTCTACCTTACTCGTACTTTGAGAAGCATTCATATGCCACAGAACTTTTAACCATTTCTAAAACTTCAAACAATCGAGTGACAGAGGGTCCAGAAATCGCTTCCCCATGTTAATCCTATGGGAACCTTAGCAGCCGAACTTTCTCTTAACCACCCGAAAGTAACCGTGACGTCAAAAATGACGTCGGTGCAAAGGCTCTATATATGGACGAAGGCATTAACAGATGGCTTGGGCCGCGGGTGGCCAAGTGCGCAACTTTCGTGACCGCCACGGAAAGGACCTCAGGGTCGATCCCAGCAGGTAAGAACGCTCGATTCACTAAATACCCGCCGTGCGTCAGATGGGTACGTTAAGCCGTTGGACCCCGGGTACTGGCCCCCGGTAGTAAATAAGGGCGTCTTCTACCTTGCTTCCGTGTCACTTTTCTATCGGGCACTCTAGCCCAAATCTTCTAGCTTCCTATTTCTAAGGGTTGCTTAAGACCAGGGGTCAAACACTCTTTCCTAAAATCCTCTACATAGCCGCCCCGGTGGCGCAGTGGTCTAAGGCGTTGGCCTCTGATCATTCGTCCAAAAGGGGTCCGGGTTCGAATCCCTGTGAGGCATGGATGTTGTGTTTGTCTTACGGCACTGGCTCTCTCCCTTCCCTGGAACCAGTGACCCTAAATTAGGGACGGGCGACTGCTTATAGCCCATTGAGTTGCTCACGGTGGTCGTTAAACCTCCAATCAAAAAAAAAAAAAATCCTCTACATATGATCGTAACAGACGGCTTGAGTAATTGGAGATTGGGATTGAGGGTTTAACGACCACCGTGAGCAAATCAATGGGCTATAAGTAGTCACCCGTCTCTAATTTAGGGTCACTGGTTCCAGGGAAGGATGAGAGCCAGTGCCGTAAGACAAACACGACATCCATTCCTCACCGGGATTCGAACCCATACCCCTTTCAGACGAATGATTAGAGGTCATCGTTTAGACCACTGCGACCACGGGGTGACGATTAGAACTTCTCCCCATCATTTATGGGTACAATGTAACACATTTTTGTTGATGTGGTTTGCTTTCTAGTCTTCATTGACTCTTGTATCAAGAAGGTGACAGAATCCGCAGTTGAAGGGGCAGGGGACTTGTTCTGGCTCCAATTTTCACTGATTGTTTTATGGATTCACCCTATCTGATGGCATTTCTCGGAGTTCTGTTTTAATAAATTTAGTGTGCCACAGGCTATGCCCCACGATGTAGTTTCTAAGATGCATTTCCGACCTTGATTCGTCCATATACCACAAAAACATATTTGCTCGGGTTTCTAGATTTCCTGACAGTAGATAAATTTATTTATAATTTTCGACTTTTTGTTTTTCTCCTGTAAAAATTAAAGAAGACGCGCTATGTGGAATCATGTGGTATCCGGACACTTCATGTAGACGTTGAGATTAAAATAGCGATCAAGAAAAGAAAGAAGCAGACAAATAAAACAGAAGAGTCTGAATGATCCACGTAGTGTTGAAAACGGCAGAAACACCGTGCCATGGAAAGGGGGATTTTGTGCTTACCCAGGCTCATCACGTGAGTGTCGTGACAGCTACCCCACAGCTGTAAAAACGTATTTTTTAAAGTAAAAAAATGGAAAAAAGTGAAAATTAGAGCCAACCGAGGAAATAATAAATCTGTGTTATAATCAATGCCTGTATTTTAAATCTTTTTTCTTCTATCTGGTAATTTGGAATTGCAGGGAATTTCGGTGATAAAAAGGGAATTTTGGGGTCTGGTGAGGGGAATTTTTGTTCCTGTCATGAAACATCACTGAGATAGAGCGCGAGTCTTGTTTATTGGTTGTTGTATGTTGCGGAAAGTTGGAACTTTTCACGGTTTCCTACCTGTCCTTAAACTTACCATCAGTTTTAAAGTATGTTTCAATTCCTTGTTTTAAAATTTCGTCTTAGCTTTAACTAGGGAAGCGTTCTTTTCGTGAAGGTATGTTTTTATTGTATGGAAAGTGAATTTTGGTGGCCCTGTGGACTAGCGAGTGGTGGTAACAATAGGCGGTGTTTTTTTTTTGTTTTTTTGATTGGAGGTTTAACGACCACCGTGAGCAACTCAATGGGCTATAAGCAGTCGCCCGCCCCTAATTTAGGGTCACTGGTTCCAGGGAAGGGAGAGAGCCAGTGCCGTAAGACAAACACAACATCCATGCCTCACCGGAATTCGAACCCGGACCCCGTTCGGACGAATGATCACAGGCCATCGCTTAGGCCAGGCGGTGTTGCAAATCTTGGCTATGGTGTTCGAGTTATAGATGTAGCATTGGTGTGTCTATACACGGGGCAGATTCAACTACTGACCTGTAACCAGGTGAGGGGCAGATTCAACTACTGACCTGTAACCAGGTGAGGGGCAGATTCAACTACTGACCTGTAACCAGGTGACCGGAATCATGGATGAACAACTTATTTTCTTAGATGCTCACAAGGTGCTTTAATCCCCGAAACACCTACCCTTCTTCCCCCCTCCCCAAATTAGTTTTCTCTCTGTTGTAATGCCAGGAAAATTCAATTTTAAAATGAACAGCATACTTCCGATAGATTTCTTGCTTGTAGGGAAATCTCGATAAAAATAGTAATGTACTGGTTTAACTTAATTTTTATATGTCGATTGGAAGCAGTGTTATAGAAGGGGCTGTGAATCCGTGCTCTTACCAACAATCAGAAAATTAAATTAAAGAAATTTTAACTCAAATTTTCAATTGGCAAACATCCTATTGTCCATGTGTAAGTAGACGGTATCAAAGATTTCGTACAAGTTTCTCTTGCCAAGAGATTCCAATATGTTAAGTGCTCATTCTGTAAGTCTTTGGCTTGCATGCAAAGTTCCTAAGAAGTGTCCTCACATGCACACATCACTTGTGTGTTTACTGATAGTTATGTAAAGACTATATATACAAAGCCTTATTTATTTTAGTTTATGATAAGTTATCGGGTGGACCTCCATATATGAACTCTTCCATGTAGTTCTTGTTCTCAGGTATTGCACTGCCATGTGTATGTACACCCACCATGAAGGAGTAAAGGAATAAGCTCAGGTCCTAAAGAAAAAATGATAGAACCAGCATTTACTTTGTTATGGTAAGAATATGCCAGAACTCTAAAAACTAAAGATGTTCTCTTGCTGCAAGAGACATATACTTTTCACTGATGGACGTCCTGTGCTCTTCCCAAGATCATGTATTAGAGTATTTTTTTTTTTTTTGTTGGAGGTGACTTTTGGCTGTCTGATAAAAATATTTTATGTATTTTGGGACGGCTTTTAAAATATTTTACACCAAAACTGTTTCTTTGAAAAGGATGCAGTCCGTCTAGAAAAAATAACATAAAAGTAAAGGGATATTGGCCACCTGCATGCCATACATTTATACGGAGCAATTTAGCAAATATAGAAAATAATAATGGATAAAGGCTACCATCCAGTATGCATTTATAGGGACCAGTATGAGAAATGCAGGAAATTATATTGGCATTACTACTAATACAGTGAAACCTGTCTAAGGTAGAATCCATGGGACTGGAACTATCTTTCATTTATACAGGAACATCCATGGAAAACAATGAAATTTGAATTTTTGTCATAACAGATTTTACATAATTAGTGATTACCTATGGTAATGTATTGCTCGAAGTACCTCAAACAACTAAAAATCACAAACTTTTGTTTTTTTAAATACTCCAATATTAATTTCTGTACATTAACACTTAACAATATGATGCTCAGTGAGAGCACGTGTGCTACTCATTAACTGAAATAATTCTGGGTCATTTTGGAGAATTGCACAATCTTGAATGTCCTAAATATTTTGCAATGCTTGTGTTGATAATTTTTGTATCCAATTCAAAACTTTTCTCTTTGACGTCTTCCGCTTCACCACGAATTTCCTTGAACGAAATGTTGTGCCTCTTTCAAAAACTTGAACCATCCTTTTGGCATGGAACTCTTTTCCAATTTCTTTTTGCTAGATCTGTTGTTGCTTGTGTTTGTAGCATAGAACCTGGAATTGGCAAACTTCCCGATGTTGCACCAACAAACCATTCCCAGCCAATGTTGTTCATTGACTGTCCTGCCCTCTTCATTTCCAGCTTTCTGCATTTTTCTTTTCATGGAGCTAACTACCTTTACTCCACTGCTCTATCTCATCTTTTCACCTTAAAATGTCGTAAATTTGCTTTTTTTCTGGCATTGAAATTCCCTGCTAAATGGCAGGGAATTTCCCCTTGGCAGGGATACTCCCACTTTGTTTTTCTTGCATTTCAATAACTAACTTCTGTGTCTGAATCAAAAATGTTATTCTATGATGCCATGGTAAGAGGCAAGCAAACTATATTCCGAGTCAACCTAAAAGTGTGCCGCTATTGAAGATACGAAACAGCTATCTCCGCTACGAAAAATAGTCCCTAGTATTCAGAGCAAAAGCAACAGAAGTATTGTTCAGAATCCAATTTTGTTTGCTCAGCAGTTTATTGGACAAAATTTTTATTTAAAATTTTTTTCAAAAAGCCAGGGCATTTTTAGAAGTAAATTTTATATGAGAAGTTAATCAAGAGCCTGGAACTTTCAGCTGTTGCTGTCCAGTTGGAAATGAGCTTGGAGAGAGAGTAGAAAACTTCCCCCAACACCCAGGAGCAGAATTATGTTCAGTGTTCTGCAACACGACTTCCAAAAATTGTAAATGTTCTTCGGGCAAAGCACAAAACACTTTGACCAAATTTCATAAAAAAAAAAAAAAAAAAAATTAAGTGACTAAATCACGGTAAAACAAACATTAAAAAATTACTTACCATCAGTTGAAACCCCTCATTAAATATAACAATACATAAAAACACGTTATTTTAATCAAATTTATTTAGATCCAGGGTATTTAGAATTTGATATTTTGTCAATAACTTTTAAAGTTAAATTGTGTGCCACTGATGCAGATGAATTATTTACAAAGTGTCTGTGGTAATTTGATCCATACATTGAAATTAGGGCAGCTTTCAGTATTTGTTGGACTGATTTATGTCCAAACTATGCTCTGTTTGACATTATAAACATTCATTTATCATTTGTTCCAACTATAACATCATCTCTGTCATTAAATTAGTATTGGATCTTTTACTTATATAATATGTCAACTGTTGAACCCCAGGATTCACAAATTGTCTCTGAGACAGGCAGAGAAAAAAATAAAAACAGCAAACTTAATAAATTTTGGAATCTGCTTTCATTTCATTTAGAGCTTGTTTTAAGAGAGCTTTAATCTGGAAAAATTGTTCTACTTGCCCTACTTTCTTGCATATTTCTATCGGTCCAAGTGACAAAAACAGTATACTCAAAGAATAAATCTTTTTTTTTTTCTTCAGAGTGTGGAACACATGGAAAAACCTTTAAAAATTCAATGAAATTCGAAAGATCTCCCAATTCTTTCTTCTGCTTTGAACTGACACAAATTCTTGGAAATATTCAAATACAATCTGTATTAATTATTCAAAGTTCAATAAAATACCTGCTCTTTTTATAATTATGTCAACAATTTTCCTGATTTTCAAATATATATATATACTGTATTATTCTAATAGGTCAGCTATGTAGCCTGTTATCTTCTGAATATCACAACATAAGGGAGCTATGTCAGAGTTATTCTAAGTGGAGCGCAGTTTTTCGAACTCTTCGCGCAATTCAATTTCCATTTTAGGAAATTTTTTCTCCGTTTTCAAGCTGAAACAATCATATTTTACATTAATACTGAACAGAGAGAATCGCGAGTAAAAAAATTACGATTACGGGAGAAATCGTCACTCCGTCTAGCTTCCGTTTTCGAATGTTTTGAAAGACGGAATTCCGTTTACAGCCGGAAAATGTTATAAATCCCTCACCCCACCTTTCAATTCTCTTCACTCTCGAGAATGTCATAAATGATGACAACAAAGGCAAAATTTCCCGAATCCGCGGGAGAAACTCATGCCGTAAAGATTGCAGGGAAATTTTCGCTTCGTCGAATTTACGTTTTCAGAAAATTGTTACCTACAGTTTCAAGCTGAAATATAAACATTTATGCAATAGACTGATATTTAGCAAAAATACTGGGCAGAGGCAACTTTGCAAGAAGAAGAAATAACGATGATAGGAAAATTTTTAAGTTTTGAAAAACTGAATACTGTTGTTCCCCCGACGGGGAAACGACCCCCGCACACACACATTAATCGCCGCCCCGGTGGCGCAGTGGTCTAAGCGATGGCCTCTGATCATTCGTTCGAAAGGGGTCCGGGTTTGAATCCCGGTGAGGCATGGATGTTGTGTTTGTCTTACGGCACTGGCTCTCTCCCTTCCCTGGAACCAGTGACCCTAAATTAGGGACGGGTGACTGCTTATAGCCCATTGAGTTGCTCACGGCGGTCGTTAAACCTTCAATAAAAAAAAAATAAAAAAATCCCCCCCCCCATTTCTCTTCAGTTTAGTATCGATCCCAAATAATGAAAAACGTGGAATTCTGTGAAAGAATCTTGTGCCTGATTTGTAACAGTTGGCAACATGAAAAATGAATTGTCCAGGCCGCTACGTATGGAAGCCGATTAACTTGTCCATAAAATTAATTATTCCCGGTGTATCTGACCGGAATACAAATTATTCACGATGTATCTGACCGCAATATTCATAACTCGGAGAAGGATTTATTTTTAACGCATGTAATTTTATGAAGGATACATTTTTAAAGCTCGAGTTTTGTGAGTGGTCAAAATTCAGACCCAGATGATATATATATATATATACATTTTTTTTTTCCTTAAAATTTTCTAAGGAGGGAGATTTCTTCCTAGCAACTTTACTTCGGCGGGAGTTAAAACTTCGGGCGGAAATGCTGCGTGTTTTGCTGTTGTTGACTTGAGATGATTTTTTCCAAGATGGACACCTAACACCCTCCCCAGCAATATGTGGTTTAACATGGCTTGGTGCCTCCCACTTCCGCAACATACTAGCGGGGAAGGGGAAAACGGTCCTTCAAAAAGCGCAGGGAGAAACAATCAGAAACCATCCCAAATGGTAGGGGTGGGTGGATGGATGTGTGGGGGAGGGCGAGGGATTGTTTGGGGCTCCGGAGAGAAGGGCGATAAGTGTAGACAAGAAGAGTTACCGGCAGATCGGACACGCGAGCATGGTGCGCTCGCAAATTTAAGGTAAAAAATGTTCTGCAAGGGATTGAAATTTAAGATTTAACAAAATATGTTCTACAAATAAAAACATCCTACAAGAAAACTGAAATCTAAGATAAAAAAAAATATATATTCCGCAAGACTGCAGGGGGGGGGACTTTGTTCTGCCACGTACGTCGCAGTTTAAGTTCTTTCTGCTCCTGGGCCCCAACACAGCAACAATAAATTGGCAATCGGGGGAACTCAAAGGGATGTGTTACTTAAGTAGGCAGTGGAGTTTGAACTCCACCACACCCCCATTCACAATCCCCGCTGCTTCTCTTGAAACGGATTCCTGTCTTTAGTTCCTTGTTGTGTTAAGACTAACTTGGATGCTTAACGTAGTTCAGCCTTAATTTGTTCTTCGCTGGATTTAAAGATAAATGGACGATGTAATCACTCTTTCCACGTTATTTTTTCAACAACGCATAGCGACTGAAAAATTGTATTCCAGCACTGCTGGGATCGAACCCCAGAACTCTCGATAACTAGTCGAGTGCGTTCAAATTTACGCTACAGCGCCAACAATTCTCAGCGCAATGCGTGGTTTATCAGTCAGCATCTGACTATACGAATGCGTATTGATGGTCTCAGCAACTGAGATGTCGTCATCTGGCGGCATTTAACGCAACAGCTATTTTAATTGTAGCTGATAAATTCAAAGGGCGATAGAAATGTTTAATATATATCAAATACGTGGAGATAATGTATGATTTAAAGATGTCAAAGAATAGCACCAGGGAGTTGAAGAGAAAAAAGAGACTGTGCAGTCAGTTTAGGTTGGGTCATAAATCCATCAGTGTGGTGGGTGGAGAGCAAGTGTGAGAGTTATTGTTTGACAGAAAGGAAACAGCAGGAATGCACTGTATTGCAGACTCATACCATTCTTGCTTTCCATGCACTGGTCGTGATAAGGCTCCCTGCCTTTAAGAAGAGTACACTCTTAGGGTGACTTGGTAGTATAATGCAACTCACAGCAAGCAAAAGTCTTGAATGATCATCTCAATGAATAAATGTTAAAAGAATTAAATCATAGCATCTGGATGAAATTCGTACAAAACAGCAGACTGTGAAGATAGCATACTCTGCATCCAGCAAAGAGAGAGATGCTGGTCATATGAGCCACGCATGAGATTCTTTCGCGGAATTCCTTTTTTTTTTTTTTTTTTTTTTTTTATCATTTGGGTCATTCTTGAGATGGGGTTCAAAGGTATTCATATTCTGAGTCACATTATTTATCTGAAGTAGCAATAGCTTTTATATCATGTGTTCGTGGTCCTCAGGCTGAAAGTTCTTTCACCGCCCCGGTGGCGCAGTGGTCTAAGCGATGGCCTCTGATCATTTGTCCGAAAGGGGTCAGGGTTTGAATCTCAGTGAGGCATGGATGTTGTGTTTGTCTTATGGCATTGGCTCTCTCCCTTCCCTGGAACCAATTGCTTTAAATTAGGGACGGGCGACTGCTTATTGAGTTGCTCACGGTGGTCGTTAAAACTCCAATCAAAAAAAAAAAAAAAAAAAAGATCTTTCAGCATGTTGGATAAATTGTCATCTGATGGAATTAAAGGGGAGGAGGAAAGAAAAGTGGTGAAGAAATAGGAAGGGAATTATATCAGCAGAAAGGAAAATTAAGCAAAGATTGCTGTGCAGCTGCAGAGTCAACAAAAGACAAGTATGGCCGTGGAACTTGCTGAGAAGAAAGCAACACAAGAGAAAAATTGAGCTGCTGATCTAGCAAATACAAAAAAAAAAAAAAAAGATGTGTTTGAAGCAGTCTTTTAAAATCACTTTATTTTGTTTTGAATTCAGTAATTTTATATTGTGAATACAGTGAACAATTCCATCTTTCTCGTGCTGCTTTATATTCACACTTTCTTGTTGCATGTTCTGATTCTCTCTCTCTCTCTCTCTCTCTCTCTCTCTCTCTCTCTCTCTCTCTCTCTCTCTCATGTGAATTCATCCTTATGCTTTATCATGTAATAGGTCGGTTTACTCTTTTCCATTTCTGCATTAGGCAAGTTCCATTTTTAGACAGGTTCCATCTTAAACAGGCTTTACTGTCTAATCAGTGGTGTCTAACGACCTAAAAAATAGGCAAAGTGCTACAAAAAGAAAAAGTCCATAAAAAAAATTCTTGTAAATAAGATCAGTTCTATCTTTTAAGGAAGCATAAAGATCAATGATGTCATTAAACAAAGGCTGTTTAACAACAAATTCATTTTGCTGATGCAGTGTTAGGTAGAGATGGAAATCTTTGCAGTGAAATAATGGTTAAGAAATTATTTATTCATCTTAGACAGGAGGAACTTTTTTCTACTGTCCTTTGGTTGAGAACTACAGAAAAGTTTGTACAATTCTCGTAATACATTCCTATGGTGTTGCTTTTATGGAGCTGAACTGCTTTCTGAACATCAACTGTGTAGTGCATTTCATCCGAATATAAAAGATCTAGCTCATTCCTTAAATGCTGTGGTATTATTAACATTGACAATAATATTCTAATAAACTCAACAATGAATTTGATGAAAAGCTTTTAGAAAATTCATGGAATTTTGATACAGGATATTTTTCCATGAACTCACGCAACATATTTGGGGGAGGGGGAGTTAACGACCAATGTGCACAACTCGGGCTATAAGCTGTCTCCCGTCCCTAATTTAGGGCTACTGGTTCCAGGTAAGGGAGAGAGCCAGTGCCGTAAGGCAAACACAATATCCATGCCTCACTGGGATTCAGACCTGGACCCTTCTCAAACAAATGGTCATTAGCCAGTGCTTAGACCAATGCTCCACTGGGGCGACTAACTGCAAAATAACGTAAAGCATCACACAGAAAGCATTTTCATGTGAGGCACTTGATGCAAACTTTGCTCTTTATTTTATTAAAAAATAGTTTCTTCAGTGGTTACAATATAAAATTGTCATCACTTAAGATGAATTTTTGAAGATTTTAAAATTAGATATCAGTGCCAAGTTCAAATGCATATGTCAACTCTTTTCAGCATGTAATGTATACCCTTGTTTAAAAAGCTGAACTGCCAAGATATTAAGATGAAAGTTTTCATAGTTTTTATAAATAGGCCTATTACATAAAATGATTTATAAAAAAGAGTAATCCATTGCCAAATGTAGTGTATATGTGTTTCTTTTTATGCTGCTGGTTGGCTAGATTATAAAGCTTCTCTATTGATCAGCGGAACATGCATTTTTAAAATCATATGGTGGTAAATTTATCAAGCTTGTAAATTTAACAAATCCTTGTAACTTTTGATGCCCTTCAATTGCCACCCTCGAATTTAGAACATATCACCAGATCATAATGTCACTTTTTGAGAAATTCAAGGTCAAATTTTGAATTGTGACCTTGAAATTAAAAATTTTCAATTATGCTTTAAGTAATATATCATTGTAAAGCCAGTGAAAAGTGGTTTGGCCGCCCTGGTGGTGCAGTGGTCTAAGCGATGGCCTCTGATCATTCGTCCGAAAGGGGTCCGGGTTCGAATCCCGGTGAGGCATGGATGTTGTGTTTGTCTTACGTCACTGGCTCTCTCCCTTTCCTGGAACCAGTGACCCTAAATTAGAGACGGGCGACTGCTTATAGCCCATTGAGTTGCTCACGGTGGTCGTTAAACCTCCAATCAATAAAAAAAAAAAAAAAAAAAGTGGTTTGAAAAAAACATCATTACTCTGTGAAAAAAGAACTTGAGGTATAAGTACTTTTATGGCCTACAAAACACTGAAATTTTGCACATTTCTTGGATTTTATGACCTATCTCAGAAAATTTAAAAGCTATTGTGCTAAACATTTAGGACACATTCATTTCTTGTATATGTCAACAAATCTGCATAGTTTCATAAAAATCCAAAGAAGCCAAAAGAGAGAGAGAAAAAAAAAAGCTATTTTTCTCTGTTGAATTGACATGGAATGGCCCAAATGCAGTCTTGAGATTGGTTGTAAGACATTGGATGCTAAAAGATGGTAACACTAAAGCGAGTTTAAGCTAAAGGTTAGCCGCAGATTGCATACTAAATCATTTGCTCAATTCATCGTTTGCAAAAGCATAGATCCAGACAGGACAGCAAGATGGTAGAGCCAATTCCTTGTTCAGAGTGGTGTAGTTACAGTCAGCCAACCCGGTGGCGTAGTGGTCTAAGTGCTGGCTCAAGACCAATCCGATAAGGGTCCGGGTTCGAATCCCAATGAGTCATGGATGTGTTTGTCTTACGGCACTGGCTCTCTCCCTGCCCTGGAACCAGTGACCCTAAATTAGGGACGGGCGACTGCTTATAGCCCATTGAGTTGCTCATGGTCGTTAAACCTTCCATCAAAAAGAAAAAAAAGTTAAAAACAGAATACCATTAGTGAGCAGGCATAGTGACACATCACTGCATTAAGATAAGTTGAAATTCAAAAATGAATGGGCTGAAGTGTAAAACTTGGCCCTTTTTTTAATGTTTCATTTAATATCCAACGTGCATTTTTGTTATTCGGCAATACATCTGGAATGAGTTACTGTAAGTAAAATGATAGGTAGTCACTGAAATAATTGGTGCATGACAAAATGCTGCTGTTAACTTTTGTGATACTCTATTATTTTTAGTGAAAACTAAAAAGTGTTAGGCGATATTTAGGTGACTGCAGCGTTATGATCTCTAGCAATTTGAGGTATTGGTACCTGTAATCTCCATGGGTTCATGGGGGTTTGTGATGTACTGACAACTGCTGTGAAACAAAGTAGAATAAAAAGATTTGTCTATTTACTCTAAGGCAGACAATCTCAGTGGGAAGTGGGTTTGCCTCCAATGGGCTAGCTATGCTGTGCAACAGGGTACATAAAACAGCAACAGAGGACATTCTGAATATAAGGAACTGGCACAAAATTAAGCTTCAATATAAATATTGTAGAGGTACCAGCTAGTTCTGAATGGCATTTGGCAAAAGACTCCAACTCACTTGGTTTCCAGAGCCCGTAGGTGAAATGACCAGCTGGAACTGTTAGCTGTGTGGGCTGTTACCCCACATCAATATACTTTTTATGCATTTCAAGAAGCAAAGGAAGATTTCAGTGGACTCTCTGAGATCTGGCTTACGTACAATATTTGAGAAACCTGGTCCATGAAGGAAGCAACCTGGAACTAATAAATGACATATCAAAAAGAGATCTCAGCAGAGTGAGTCTCAAATTGATGTGTGGAGCACCTGGGGAATAAATGGGACAAATAAGTAAAATCATGCAATGCCTTGATTACGATACATTTTTCAACATACCAGAAATCATTACTCAAGTTATGATGATACTGGCTGTGGAATAAATTTTACTCCTGTGCTCTGACCTTTGACCTCATTTCAATGATATCCAACAGAACTGGTTCAGTATACCTCCGGAATGACATGATAAAGTTTTGTCTCAGTTGAAACATTTTTATGTAAGTTATGATGCATAAGGGCGATGGAATGGATCCCACTCCTATGTCCTGACCTTTGACCCCATTTTCAATAAGGTCCATCCGTTGGTTGTCCCCTGCCACATACTAAAATTTCATTGAAATCGAACCATTTTTACACGAGTTATCATGCGGACAGACAGACAGACGGGCAAAGCTGGAACATATACGCTTCTTCAACCTACGATTGGAAAGTGTAAAAAATGAGTGAGATTATTGAATAATAAATTAGTAAGTATGGATTGGATGTGCAGTGTTTAAGTGAAACTTAAAAAAAAACAGTTGGGATAGTGAGTGTGTGGTCTGGAGTGTTAGATGATGTAAGAGGACAAAATGGTATAGATGTGATGCTAGGTGAAATTGGTTTAACAAAATTTGAAAAGCAAAATCTTCTATGCATTTTTTTAATAGCAATTTCTTCATTTTGCGATTTTACGTAGCCATTTTTGTATGGAAATTTCTGATTTATATTGTGTATGCGAGGCATATTTGGAAAGTGAGCACCATTTGGCTATTAAAGTTAAATGAAAATGTATTTGCAATAAATGTTAGTTTTATCTGATTTGCCATACCTTAAACTACTTTTCTCTGTAGTTTCCACCATTATTGCGGTATTTATCGTAACAGGGCACGATTTTTTGTCTTTCCTCGTTGTAGAACTAGACAGCCACTTCTGCACTGCTCTTTTGACTTCATCAGTGTCGAAGAAATGCTAACCAGCAAGGAATTTCTTCAGATGCAAGAACAGAAATTCTTCAGTGCACTAGGTCTGGGCTGTAGGGATGGCGATCTTCTAGCCAAACGATGTGATGAGTGGTTGAATCTGCAAAACTCTGAGGCTGAGCTTTGTCATGAAGCAAGACAATGCCGTGAGTAAGCATGCTACACCTTTTGTTCTGGATCACGCAACAGTTTCTCCAGGGTCTCAACATAAGCTGTTAAGTTTACTGTTCTGCCTTCAGGCAAAAATTCAACAAGCAAAACTTCTTTCCCTGTCCCAAAAAACTGCACACATGATCTTGCAGCTTGAAATTATTTTCTTGAATTTCTTCTTTTTCAGCGACGAGGTGTGCTGCCAATCCATGGAGTGCTTCTTTGATTTCAGAGTCACGTGGGACACCCATATCTCACCTGTGATGATATGGCTCAAGAACCCATTATTTGCTCACTGTATTCATACATGAGATTCTTCTGCGGATTCGCGGAATTCCGCTTTTTTCTTTTTTTGTCATCATTTGGGTTATTTTCGAGATCGATGCAGACTAAAGAGAAATTTTTGAGGACTAGTTGGGGGGGGGGGTGTTGTTTTTTGGTCTGGAAATGGCATTTTGTTTTTCAAAACTTTTGAAAACTGAAGTAAAATGGAGTGAAATATTTTTCCATAATCGTGATTTCTTTTTCTCACATTGTTTCTTCGGTGCAGTACTATTGTTAAATATAATTTTATTCCGTAAATATTTTTGCATTTCAGCTTGAAAATGGAAGAAGAATTCCGAAAACTGAAGTTGGAGCGATAATTTCCCTGTGATCTTCAGGCACGAAATTATTCAGTGGATTCGAAGAATTCCACCTTTTCCATCTGCATTTCGATGGTTCTCGAGATCGATGCAGAACTGAACGGAAATTTGGGAGGGATTGGTGGTGGCAGTGATTGGTAGTGGGGTCGTATTCCGTCAATGTGCAGAATTCAGATTTTCAAAACTTCCGAAAATGTAAGTTAGACAAAGTGAAGGTTTCTCCCGTAAACGTAATCCTTTTTTTCTTGCGATGTTTTTCCTACCCAGTAATGTTGTTAAATATAATTTTATTCCAAAAATATTTGTTTTGCAGCTTCAAAATGGAGGAAAACTTTCTCAAAATGGAAATCAGACAGAGCGTAGAGTTTGCTGATAATCATAAGTTTTTTCTCCGCGATGTTACATTTATCCTGTGTTGCTGTTAAATGTAAAAAAATATGTATATAAATACAGTGATGTGCTCCAGCTTAATATTTACGTAATAAATTTCAGTGAGCAATTTTTCTTGCTCACGCTGTGTTGTATTTATGCTGTTTTGCAGCATGTTCTTATTTTTCACCTGTGTGGCTAAAAAGTTCAGCTCATCAGTCTCATGTATGTGTATTGCGTGAGAAAGGTCAACGCACAGTCAGTCTGCTTGCTTTTGTGCTCCTCAGAGATCATCTTCGGCACCCAGCATGAGCCCAATTTTCAAAACCCCAAACAATCTATCACAGTTTTGTATAGAACAGTCCTTGAAATTTGTGAAAAATGCAAAGAAAGCGCCACACCTGTCCTCACAAACTTTTGCATTGACTGCATACACCAAATCATCGTTGACCGCAGATGGCTGGCCACTCCACTCCTTATTGTGCACACTCTCCCGACCTTTGTTGAACTATCTGACCCATTTCCTCACCATTCCATCACTCATGTCAGTTTGACCATGGACCTCACAAATCTGATGATGAATATCCGCTGGTTTCACATTTCTTGCATTCAGAAATCAAATTATGGACCTTATCTCACAGTTGGCAGGCAGCTCAATCTTAAACATGTTAAATGCACAGGAACATGCAAAAACAGTATGATGTTCTTGCAATGGCGTCTGTGGCTTGCCCATAAACGAAGGAAGTTCGTAGGCATTCACAATATCGCATCCGCAGTGCTGCAACGGAAATATTAGCAAATGGTACTTAACTTTCGGAATATGCCCTCATATAACAGTACTAACAGATATTATTACCCCATGGAACATATTTTTTGTCTTACCCCATGGAACATATTTTTTGTCTGGCATATTTTTTGTCTTAATTCTTACTCTTTCACGCTGATTTTCTCCAGGCTTCCTTTCTTCAGAAGCTCATCAGAACTGTACAAGTAGCAAAAAATAATAATTTGGAAATGAAAATGTTATTTATCAAATACTCATGAAAAAGAAATTGGGTGCTTACAAGAGAAAAACTGGAGAAGAGGGCATTGGTGAAAGATGGCGTCAAAAGAAAATGCTGGAGAGAGGGCATTGGTGAAAGATGGCGTCAAAAGAAAATGCTGGAGAGAGGGCATTGGTGAAAGATGACATCATTCAGAATCATTCTCTGATTGATGTGGGCATATACTGCTATATGGTTTTATATTGTTAAAATGCCCGTGTTTCTTGTTTAAAAATAAATCACATGCTGACCTGACCGTGAGTTCAAGTTGAGTTTTGAGTCCTCTGAAAGTAATTCAAAGATCATCTTCTAAAGTCCATCCATTTTTTTTTTTTTTTTCTGAAATAGTTTTTCACACAGTTCATTGCTGAGAACCTTCTTTCTAGTTTTGCATCTCAAAACCTTCAAAGATGTTGACGATTAAGGACATGGCTTTCACTGTTTATTTTTATTTGGAACCTGTCGTCACACAACTGAAAGAGGATTCAGTAATGTGCATGCTCACTTTGATCAGCAATCAGGAGAATGCTCAAAAATGCTCTTTATTTTTAAAAAGTTGCATGACAAAAATGTTACATAATCGCAAACTCCATGTATTCTGGTGAAATTTCACCTTGATATGAGGTTAACTGAAAAGATGACTAACAACTCACTCTCTTCCTCTCAGGATTTGCTAGAGTTTAATAAGTGAGAGAATTCTGTGGATGAAATTGAAAGTGAAACTTCAAGTTAGGAAGTAAAAATATCAGGCAGCTGTCTTTTCACGATACATTAAAAACCTTAAAAACTCAAAGGAGTTAAAACCTTCACAATTCCGAAAGGATTTTGATTACAAAAACCTTAAAACGTGAGATCTTTCAGGCTTCCACTAAGCCCATCCTCAGATGAATGAAACAGTAGCGCAAATGGGGAAGACTTAAGTATACATTTGTCAGTGTAACTCATGACGTAGAAAAACGGGCAGGTTCTGAGTGCGCCGTGAATACAGTAGCAAGCATGCACATCCAATGAATTGTTGTTTGATAATTAAAAAAAAAAAGATATTTGATGGAAATTAAATCAAAGTTATAGTAATGCCAACACAACGTTCTTTGGGGTAGAGATTAAAGGAACATAAATACAATGTCAAAAATGGATTAACCAGGATCTCATTAGCACATAAAGTGGGGGAAAGAACGCATTACCCTACTTTAGAAGAAGCTAATATTCTGGTGACACTGTACACAAGATCATCTCTGCTGTTTACAGAGAGCCTGGTGATAATCGGCAAAGGATTCACTTGTTGCAATGACAATACACCTATTTTCGTCCAGACGCTGTGGCGACAATTGATTATACCTCCTCTCACCCACCGAGAAGCATGATGAGAACAACTGCTAAGTGTATTCGACATCGGGTCTTCTACATGATTCGCAACACTTTGGAAATTTGGAGTGGCCCGGGTGTTTGGACTCTTTTGTAGTGGTAACTATGAACTTTCCTTGTACATTGATATTACATGAACTTTGAAATCTTAAATAATTTAGGCTGAAGGCAGCCATGAAGTGTACTCGACACCGTGCGTCCGCATGAATTACAACATTTCGAAAATTTAAGTCCCCCAGGGGCATATAAAAAATAAAAACCGATTACTGATCCCCCGGTAGTAAATAAGGACGTCTTCTACTTCGCTTCCGTGTCACTTTCCTATCGGGCACTCTAGCCCAAATCTCCTAGCTTCCTATTTCTAAGGGTTGTTTAGACCTGGGGTCAGACACTCCCTTCCTAAAATCCTCTACATATGATCTGATCTGATGGGCACATTAAGCCGTCGTACCCCGGGTACTGACCCCCTGGTAGTAAATAAGGGCGTCTTCTACCTCGCTTCCGTGTCACTTTCCTATCGGGCACTCTAGCCCGAATCTCCTAGCTTCCTATTTTTAAGGGTTGTTTAAGACCTGGGGTCAGACACTCCCTTCCTAAAATCCTCTACATATGATCTGATCTGATCTGATGGGCACATTAAGCCGTTGGACCCCGGGTACTGGCCCCCCAGTAGTAAATAAGGGTGTCTTCTACCTCGCTTCCGTGTGACTTTCCTATCGGGCACTCTAGCCCAGATCTCCTAGCTTCCTATTTCTAAGGGTTGTTTAAGACCTGGGGTCAGACACTCCCTTCCTGAAATCCTCTACATATGATCTGATGGGCACATTAAGCCGTCGGATCCCGGGTACTGGACCCCCGGTAGTAAATAAGGGCGTCTTCTACCTCGCTTCTGTGTGACTTTCCTATCGGGCACTCTAGCCCAAATCTCCTAGCTTCCTATTTCTAAAGGTTGTTTAAGACCTGGGGTCAGACACTCCCTTCCTAAAATCCTCTACATATGATCTCATCTGATCTGATGGGCACATTAAGCCGTCGTACCCCGGGTACTGACCCCCGGTAGTAAATAAGGGTTCTTCTACCTCGCTTCCGTGTGACTTTCCTATCGGGCACTCTAGCCCAGATCTCCTAGCTTCCTATTTCTAAGGGTTGTTTAAGACCTGGGGTCAGACACTCCCTTCCTGAAATCCTCTACATATGATCTGATCTGATCTGATCTGATGGGCACATTAAGCCGTCGGATCCCGGGTACTGGATCCCCGGTAGTAAATAAGGGCGTCTTCTACCTCGCTTCCGTGTGACTTTCCTATCGGGCACTCTAGCCCAAATCTCCTAGCTTCCTATTTCTAAGGGTTGTTTAAGACCTGGGGTCAGACACTCCCTTCCTAAAATCCTCTACATATGATCTGATCTGATGGGCACATTAAGCCGTCGGACCCCGGGTACTGGCCCCCGGTAGTAAATAAGGGCGTCTTCTACCTCGCTTCCGTGTGACTTTCCTATCGGGCACTGTAGCCCAAATCTCCTAGCTTCCTATTTCTAAGGGTTGTTTAAGACCTGGGGTCAGACACTCCTTCCTAAAATCCTCTACATATGATCTGATCTGATGGGCACATTAAGCCGTCGGACCCCGGGTACTGGTTCCCCGGTAGTAAATAAGGGCGTCTTCTACCTCGCTTCCGTGTGACTTTCCTATCGGGCACTGTAGCCCAAATCTCCTAGCTTCCTATTTCTAAGGGTTGTTTAAGACCTGGGGTCAGACACTCCCTTCCTAAAATCCTCTACATATGATCTGATCTGATGGGCACATTAAGCCGTCGGACCCCGGGTACTGGTTCCCCGGTAGTAAATAAGGGCGTCTTCTACCTCGCTTCCGTGTGACTTTCCTATCGGGCACTCTAGCCCAAATCTCCTAGCTTCCTATTTCTAAGGGTTGTTTAAGACCTGGGGTCAGACACTCCCTTCCTAAAATCCTCTACATATGATCTGATCTGATGGGCACATTAAGCCGTCGGACCCCAGGTACTGGTTCCCCGGTAGTAAATAAGGGCGTCTTCTACCTCGCTTCCGTGTGACTTTCCTATCGGGCACTCTAGCCCAAATCTCCTAGCTTCCTATTTCTAAGGGTTGTTTAAGACCTGGGGTCAGACACTCCCTTCCTAAAATCCTCTACATATGATCTGATCTGATGGGCACATTAAGCCGTCGGACCCCGGGTACTGGTTCCCCGGTAGTAAATAAGGGCGTCTTCTACCTCGCTTCCGTGTGACTTTCCTATCGGGCACTCTAGCCCAAATCTCCTAGCTTCCTATTTCTAAGGGTTGTTTAAGACCTGGGGTCAGACACTCCCTTCTAAAATCCTCTACATATGAAAAAAAAAAAACCCTTATGTGAAGTGACTATGAACTATTCTTTCTCCTTAATATATTATATGAGCTGTAATTACTTAATAATTTAAACTGCTTTATTTATCTTGTGCTTTAATATTTTGGACTTTGAATACCATACAATTTGAAGTGTTGTATCCTGTTTTGTATTAATTGAAGTATTCCTCTTCGGTTTGTGTACAGGACTGATATTACTATAACTTCGATTTAATTTCCATCAAATATTTTTTTTTTTTTTTTATTAAACAACGATTCATAGGATATGCATGCTTGCTACTGTATTCACGGCGAACTCAGAACCTGCCCGTTTTTTTATGTCTTGAGTTACACTGACAAATGTATACTTAAGTCTTCCCCATTTGTGCTACTGTTTCATTCATCTGAGGATGGGCTTAGTGGAAGCCCAAAAGATCTCATGTTTTAAGGTTTTTGTAATCAAATAAAATCCTGTTGGACTTGTGAAGGTTTTAACTCCTGTGAGTTTTTAATGTATCGTGCAAGGAAGACAGCTGCCTGATATTTTTATTTCCTACTTTGTTACACACGAAATAAACACTTTCTTCAGTGAAACTTCAGATAATAATTGTTTTAGTGTATGATGTGTACAACAGTGAAACCTGGATACTGCTGAAGGGGAGACAAGTAGTTTGTACTGGCGAGATGTTACATATGGAAGGTTTGTGGCAACAGCTGTTCATGTACAACAGTAAAACCTGTGTATTGCTGAAGAGAGACAGCAGTAGTTTGTACTGGAGAGATGTTACATATGGAGGGTTTGTGCCAAGTTCTAAGATCATCTGAGGAATGAAGATGTTCTGCAGGTGTGTAATGTAAAGTAAAATGGGTACTTACATATTAACGCCACCGCAGCAGAAGTTGTGCTAATGCGCCAATAAAGAGCAATCTTGTTGTTCGCACGCGCAGGCATTTATATTTTGGATTCTTTGTTGCCTTTTTGTTTGCTGATTTTTGACGCCATTTTTTAGTGCTACGAAAATGCGCATTTGGGATTTGCCAAAAACAGAACAAGATGCAATTTTATTTTTTCAGGAGCAAAATATTTTACCAAAGGAACGAAAATGTACCAATTCCCATGACATGAAACTTTATTTCGGTAAACGTAAGTTTTGGAAACGTAATTTAAGACAGTGTGATCAGCAAGTGGGACTTAGAAAAAACAACTGGTTTGAGGGAAGCAGAATTCCATTTTGTTCAGCTTTGAGATTCATATACTGCTGGTGCGAGGAGTTGACGTCGATTAAATTTTGTGAAAAGCAACTTGATTTATCAGATAAAACTGTTATAGATTGGAACAATTACATGCGTGAATTATGTGTCTTGGATATGGAGAATAAACCAAACAAGAAGTTAGGTGGACGAGATTGCATTGTGGAAATTGATGAAAGTTTGTTTACTAAACGTAAAAATAATTGTGGTCGAGTATTACCCGAACAGTGGGTGTTTGGTGGTATATGTAGAGAAACAAAAGATTCGTTTGTTGTAACTGTTCCTAATAGAACTGGCTGTACCCTTCTTGATAAAATTATTGAAAACATTGCAGATGGTAGCACAATTTATTCTGACAGTTGGAAAGGTTACCAAACAAATAGAATAGAAATAGAAGGATTCCTACATGCTAAAGTTAATCATAAATACAAATTTATTGATCCTGATACAGGAGTTCATACACAAACAGTTGAGAGAATGTGGGGCAGTGCTAAATGGAAGAACAAGAGACATAGGGGGACAGCGAGACATCATTTGGAATTTTATTTATCAGAGTTCATATGGGCCGCCCCGGTGGCGCAGTGGTCTAAGGCGCTGGCCTCTGATCATTCGTCCATCTGGGGTCCGGGTTCGAATCCCGGTGAGGCATGGATGTTGTGTTTGTCTTACAGCACTGGCTCTCTCCCTTCCCTGGAACCAGTGACCCTAAATTAAGGACGGGCGACTGCTTATAGCCCATTGAGTTGCTCACGGTGGTCGTTAAACCTCCAATCAAAAAAAAAAAAAAAAAATAAGAGTTCATATGGCGACAGCATCAGGTGAAAGAAAATAGAGACTGTTTTGAATCTATGTTGAACTCTATATCGGCCCATTTTCCACCGAAATCCGATGGACTACTTTGTTTTTAAATAAAGTGTTTTATTTTATGATTTGTCGCAAAAATTTTAGGTGTAGATTTATTATTAGCACAATTTCTGCTGCGGTGGCGTTAATGCCTACTCGTGCGAACAACAAGATTGCTCTTTATTGGCGCATTAGCACAACTTCTGCTGTGGTGGCGTTAATACGTAAGTACCGTAAAATGTTGTGAGTAGGTTGACAACGAATATTTTGCTGTGGTTTGGCCATGGTCAAAGAATGAGTGGTGAGATGCTAACAGAATTTATTCAGCCCATGTGGCAAGAAAGAAAGGTACAGGAAAGCCAAGGGAATCGTGGCTGAACCAGATTCAGGAATGCCTGCCAGAGAAAATAATGAGTATGAAGTACAAATGATCTTGTGCGAGATGTGCGATGGATGTCAGTGAAGCCCAAGTTGTATGCCAAGATTACTGTAACTGGAGATGTTTGATACGTCATCAGTAATTGAAATCTAATGCCATCAGTAATATCAAAATGCTGTTTTATGACAACAGTTGATGCTTTCTTTCCATTTCAGATGGTGAAAATAATATATATCATCATCATCATCATTGTCAACCATTATCAATCCACTGCTGGACGAAGGTCTCCCCAAGTTTCCTCCACAACGGTCTGTCTTGTGCCAGTCTCCTCCATGTCACTCCCGCATATTTACGAATTTCATCCACCCATCTCCCATGTGGTCTTTTTCTGGGTCTTTTCCTGTCCCTTGGAATCCAATCTAAAATCTCGGCTGTCCATCTATGGTCTGTCCTTCTGGCAGTATGTCCAGCCCATTGCCATTTCAGGGATTTAACTCTGATCATGATGTCTTCCACTCTCGTCATTTTTCGGATCCACGAGTTCCTCTTCTTATCTCTCCTGGTTATACCAAGCATGCACCTCTCCATGCTTCTTTGAGTTGTCTGCAGCCTTTGTATGTCTCTTTTAGTTAAGGTCCACGTCTCTGCACCATACGTAAGCACTGGAAGGATGCATTGATCAAACACTTTTCTTTTAAGACATAATGGCATATTGCTCTTGAAAATTATGCTGTTTCTTCCAAAAGCTCTCCAGGCAAGTTTTGTACGCCGATTAATTTCTTCATCAATGTGACCCTCACTTGATATCTGCTGTCCAAGATAAACGTACGTATCTGTTATCTCCAGTTTTTCTCCATCAATCGATAAATCTTCATTTCTTGTAAAAGCATTGAACATCACTTTTGTCTTCTGAAAGTTCATTTTTAATCCCACTTCTTTACTCTTGTCAGCAAGTTCCTGGATCATACTCTGCAGCTCTGATGGGGTAGTTGCAAAAATGACTACGTCATCAGCAAAACGAAGGTGGGTTAGATAATCTCCATTAATCTTTATCCCTTTGTTTTCCCAGTTCAGTGATTGAAAGACATTTTCCAATGTGGCATTAAAAAGCTTCGGAGATATGGTGTCACCTTGTCTCACTCCCTTTCCAATTTTTATGTGTGTTGTATTTTCAAACAGCCGAATCTTTGCACTTGCATTTTCATAGATGTTATTAATAATATTAATGTATGCATCTTCAATACCGCAGGATTTCAGAGCCGTGGTAACTGCTGATGGTTTCACCGAATCAAAGGCTTTTTCATAATCGATAAAAGCCATGCACAATGGAAGTTCATATTCCCTCGCTCTTTCAATTAGTTCTCTCAGTACGTGGATATGATCTATTGTGCTGTAGCCACTCCTGAATCCAGCTTGTTCTCTCGGTTGAGCCATGTCCAGTGTTACCTTCAAGCGGTGTGAAAGAACTTTAGTGAAGATTTTATAAACCACTGATAGGAGGCTGATAGGTCTGTAGTTCCTGAGATCCTCAATGTCACCTTTTTTATGTAGCAGGATCATTGTAGCATTGTTCCAATCCTCAGGAATCTTCCCTTCATTAAGGCATCGAGTAAAAATTTGGGCGAGTACTGTTTCAATTTCTCCACTTGCTTCTTGTATGATGTCTATAGTAATTCCATCTTCTCCTGGAGCTTTCCCCCGCTTCATGTTCTTGATTGCATGAGCAACTTCTGCTGGGAGGACTGGAAGAACTCTGGTACCTTTCATGATGTCTGGAGTGCATATATCATCCCTTTCATATAGTTTGGAGTAGAAATCTTTCACTCTTGTCAAAATTTCGCCTCTATTTCTTGTTATAGAACCATCTTCTTTTCTCAGAGCCATAATCTGTTTTCTTCCCTTACTGAGATGTCCCTTTGCTATCTTTAGGCTTTGGTTGTTTTCAATTGCTTTCCTCACTAGCTCACAGTTGAATTTCCTTACGTCTTCAGTGATACTTTTTCGTGCTGTCTTGCATAGCTCTATATATTCCACTTTGGAAGTCACATCTTCTTTAGTTGTCCTCATCTCTCTTCTTTTTTGCATCAACATTTTGGTTTTTCCTGATAATTTGTTTACATGCAACTTGTTCTTAGACCCAGCTAATTTTGTTGCTGTTTCCATAAGAGCTTTGGTTACTTTTCTGTTAACTTCAGAAATATCCACTTCTTCCGATGTTAGGCCTTCTAAAGCAGAGAATCTGTTCTTCAGTTCCAACTTGAAAGTATTATGGTGTTTTTTAAGGTTGGTTATGTCAATACATTTTGTTTGTCTTATGAGCTTGCCACGTTCCAGTTTAGTGTTGAGGTGCATCTTACATCTCACCAATCTATGGTCACTACCTGTGTTGAACTTGTTTAGCACACTGCAGTCTTCGATGACGAATTTTTTGTTACACATAATAAAATCAATTTCACTTGTCGTCCCAATTGGATGTCTCCATGTCCATTTCCTGTGTGGCTTTTTCTTGAAAAAGGAATTCAAGATGAAAAATCCTTCTGCCTCTGCAAACTCAACGAGAGTATTTCCACGCTGGTTTCTGTTGCCGTGACCGAATTTACCTACTGAAGTTTCATTCTGTTGCCGGTGCCCTATTTTTGCATTGAAATCTCCCATAATTATCTTCAAGTGCTGCTTACCTTTATTATTTAGATGACGAATTTCCTCATAAAATTCTTCAATTTCTTCTTCAGGATGACTTGTGGTGGGTGCATAAGTTTGAATAATCTGAGCCTGGTATCTTCTCGATAGTTGGATAACGAGTCGTGCAGCTCTGTCAGAGGAACTTTCAACTTCTACCACTTTATCCTTCAGTTTCTTGTTTATTATAAATCCAACACCACTAGTTCTGCCAGTATCTGTCCCACGATAATAGAAGAGATGTCCACTTTTCAGTTCAATGAGATCTTCTCCTTTTCTCCTTACCTCACTCAGCCCGACGATGTCCCACTTGATCCTTTGTAGTTCCTCTTCCAATTCAAGAAGCCTTGAATCCGAAGATAGGGAGCGTCCGTTGTACGTTGCCAAGGTCAGCATCAAATGGCAGCCTAGTCCGGTCCTCCGGGGATTCTTAGCACCCTCTGCCTTCATGTCGCACTGGCCGCTGCCTTGGCCAGGTACATTCCAGCTGCCGGAGACTGAGGGCCAAGATTTAAGTTGTAGAGTCATTTTGGAGGTGTTTGGCCATAACTCACCACGCTGGCCAAGCGGGTTGGTGAGTGTGGATAGCATTTCCTCTGATCCCGATGGTATAGTTATACAAAGACAGCTGGAGCTATGGAAGTAAGGTATGATATAGTAAAACAACTATGCGCTATCGGATGAGTGACTGCAGCGCCCCTAGTGGCAAAATGTGGAAGTTAGCACTCCTATCTCGGAAACCATGAGAGATACGGGAAAGAGATCAATTAGAAACTTGTAGAGCATCAACGAATCTGTAGGAAATGACACATGGTAGAAACAGCTGGGGTAAGTAGAAGGCAGGAAACGTGAGGGAAACACAAGGTTTATTATACTCGGGCATGAATACAAATGGAGTACATTAGTCGTATTTAATGCAACAGCGGTACTTACATAACGTTGCATTTAACGTAAATAGGATTCAATATGGCCACCATCTGCCACAATACATATTTGAATGCGAGACATCTTCCCATTGTACGTTCACCAGCATAACAGGTGTCACGCTCTCACACGCAGCAACGATATGCAGTCGGAGATCGTGGAGACTCGTCGGTTCCACCCTGTACACGTGATCCTTTAGGTAACCCCAGAGGAAGAAATCCATGGGGGTTAGATCTGGGGATCATGGAGGCCACCCTACGGGACCACCATAACCGATGATCTGTTGCCCGAAAGTGTCAGACAGGAAGTGCTATACCGCTGTTGGTTGATGTGCCGGAGCGCCATCATGCTGAATCCATAATGAGCGTACATCTTGCAGAGACAGATTATCTAACCACTTAGGTAATGTGCTTTGTAACAGCTGCAGATATCTTCGTCCATCTAATGCACCCTCATAGAACACAGGCCCAACAAGTCAGTCCTTCAAGATGCCACACCAGACATTGATCTACCAGCGCACCTGATGCCTCATTTCCCGTGTAAAAAATGGATTCTGAACTGCCCAGTAATGGGTGTTTTGTTTGTTCAGCACCCCGGCATGTGTGAACTGCGGCTCGCCAGTCCAAAGAATGTTTGATAGAAAGGCCGCATTTTCATTCTACGCATAGTTCGTACTCTCCTTGAAAACCTTGAAAAAGTCCTTGAATAAAAGTTCATTTTCAAGTCCTTGAAAGTACTTGAAAAAGTTTAAGACTCTGAATGGTACCTGATTTTTTTTTTTTTTTTTGATTAATGATATGAAAGAGCATGCGTTAAATAATTGTTTGTGCTAAAAAGATGTATAGGATATTTCTGCATAGTTGTAATAAAAACACCAAGCTGATCAAATAGTGCAGAGTGTGTGGAGAGCTATGATGCCTTGACTATGATATCACTACAGAGAAAAGCATCTGCCATGTGTATAAAATAAGTGGAATTATATATTTGCAAATTGTGATGGGCCTCTGTTTATTATATAGTGTTATGGATGCATTCTTGTGAGAGGGTGGAACTTCCAGGAATTGCTTGTGCTTCATGTGTGAAACCTTCGTCTCCTGGCTGCATCAAAAGGTGCATCAAAGTCATGCATCAAGAAAACAAAAAGTTAAAGTGAACAATTAGTGCCATACCAGTAGATGATACAAAAATAATGTACCCTTTAAAAATATTCCACAAAATAAAATGATTTCGAAAAAATACCCAAAACAGAGGGGCAATTCAAAGTTAATAAAATAAACCTACTGGGGGCAAGGGGTAACAGGCAGGTCATTAAAGATGTGTCAGCTCCAGCTAAGATTAATGGTCTAAACTTACTAAATACCTACCAACTAATCAACTGACAGTACATACATATGATAATTCGGGTTTAAAGTGCTTCAATTTATTTTGCTGGGAAGTGTACGAACCTTGCTACGGTGTTCATTACAAAATTGCACCAATCTAGACATCGTTGGTTATCCCCTGGCACCAGTACGTGCAGCGGTACTGTGCGGTACGGGTGGGCACCATGCTGATGCAAAATGTTCCACACACAGGATTGTGATAAGCCACATGCCGTACTGGTGTGTGGGTTGGCCAAAACGTATGCCAGAACATTGACTGGTTGCACATCCCTACCCATTCCGGTGGGTCGGCCCGAACGGGGACGCCCTGCAATATTGCCTCTCTCTCGTAGCCGTCGAACCGTGCGACTGATGGTCCAGGCTGTCGGCGATGGATGAGTCGGAAATCGTAAGCCATACTGGCATGACGCTTCCCTCACGTTGCGTCCAAATTCTTCGTATAGCAGTACCATCTTGCAATACTGTTCATTCGAATAGCCTGCCATGCTCGTTCTTCACCCAATACTCACGTTACGAATGACATAGCCCCTGACCGACGATCCATTATACATTCTCATGCCGTGCCTGATATGGTAGGTGAGGCGTTATGTCACACCAGAATTTGCATACGACACTCGCAGGCGTGCGGTCGCATGCGTCATACATTTCTCTCTGCTAGACTGTTACAACGACACAAACCGGCTTCACACAAGTTCGCGTTTCCAGCCTTCTACTTACCCCAGCCGTTTCTACCATATGTCGTTTCCTACTAATTCGTTGATGCTTTACAAGTTTCTAATTGATCTCTTTCCCGTGTCTCTCATGGTTTCAGAGATAAGAGTGCTAACTTCCACATTTTGCCAGTAGGGGAGCTGCAGTCACTCTCATCCGATAGCGCATGGTTGTTTTACTATACCGTACCTTACTTCCATAGCTCTAGCTGTCTTTGTTCCTTAAGTTATTGAGGTGACTTAGGACTTTAGGAATCGCGCTGTATGTATTTGCTTCTTTTTTTTTTTTTTTTTTTTTTTTTTTGTGGATTTGGTATGTTGATGAGTCCGTGATGCAAATGCCTGCAAGCAGTTTGTTTATATGACTACTGAAACAGCTGTCAACTATAAGCAGCCAGTTATTCACCATAGCTGTGCCTCCCTTAACTGCTGGGGGCGCAGCTGTAATCTGTTATAACATAATCTGGCCGGAAATTGATTGCTCTTCCAAAAAATGCATTGTCATCAATGACTACCTAAGCCTAATGTGACTACCGATGCACAATAGAATAAGTCAATCAGTTGAAAAGCAAACTGATAGTTTTGTGATCTTTTCACCTGTTCTCTCTCCTGTTTCACTGTGAGAAATGTTGCAGCTATCAGGGTTAAGTTTTTGATGTGACATGCATCTGAAACTGGTTTACACAGTCATAAACTGGTTTAAATCGTCAAAAACTCATTACTAATGCTTTTAAACAATTTATAAACATTAATAGTTATATTAAATAGTAAGAAATTTACCTTGAAGCAAACTGCAATGTTAGTCTTTATTTTTATAATTATTTGATTACAATCATTAAAAGCAGAAAAGTGGCAAAAAATTTTATTCTTTAAAATTTCTGATCTGGGCAGAATCTATTTCATTGATCTAAAATTATGCAGCTGCCTATGAATTGCAGAACTAGTAGTCTGTTCATTTTTACCTTGCAGCATGCAATAGCACATTACTAATTTTGCACATTTGTTGACACCTAAATGATTCCTAAGCTTAGAGTGTATAAATCCATAGTTAGAAAATATTCTTGACTAAAGCTGAGCTGGCAGGACTTGACAGCAAAAGCATTGCTAGTTCAGCAAGTTTAGAGGCATGCTCAATCGTAAAGCCATTACATTTAGAAATTCTTTTCCACCAAATCATGGGATTTGTATTCCTTCCAAGTAACTGAAATGAGAAGGGGAGGAAGGCATTTCGTCAGCTTCATATGCAATCAGCTCAGGCAAACACTAGTATGGATGAATAGTCTGGATCCCTTCTTGAGATGTTAGAACTTCTGTTTTATTTTCAAATTGCCAATCTGTTTCTACACTAGTGTGTTACAGTGGCAAGCTATTTCATGGATTTGTTGTGGAGACAAACTTGGAATGCCATTTTGTTTAGTGAACAAAATACATTCCATGTTAAAACAAACACAAATTTTGGTCCAGAAAATAAATATGGGTTGACTCATAATATGCTTGAATTTACTGTTTGGTTTAACAAGAAAAATTTTACCGTATTGCTTATTATTTATATATAAATACTTAGAAAGTAGAAAACTTTATTAATAATCCTATACTAGTTATTTGTTATTCACATATTATTGAGATTTTAAACATTACATGCAATGTATGTTTGTTATCTTAAAAAGGTGGTTTTCATATTGAAATGCAGTATTCAAAGTTTTTAACGGAGGGTGGTTTTTTTTTTTTTTTTTATGTGATAGTATGGTTAAAACGGTCAAAAGCCTGCCAACCCTGGCAGCTATGGATCGTAATTGTCTTATATGATAATAGTTTCTATTGTCATGCAAATTTGAACTAACTGGATGTCAACTTTTCCACTGAGCATATCATGGAGGTGTCTACATAAGTGTAACAAGGGCAAATCCAAATGAATGAAAGGTGGGTGTGGGTGCTAAAGCTTTAGATCATACCCCGGTCACTTGAATTATCTGCATGACACGTAATGCCTATAGATGGCAATGCATCAGTCATGCAGCAAGGATGACTGTCCTAGCCAAAGACAAAGGCCATTTATTGGCTGATGAAATTAGTGGCATTTCTCTACGATGTCTTGGGAGCAGAACAGTGGTACTGCTACAATGCTTCTCTGTAGTATCACAAAGTGCTAAGTTCAAAAAGTGAAAAACAATTTCTCTGAAACAAAAAGATCGCATTACTGATCTTGGGCTCCAATTTTATTAGTCATGCCTGCACCCCCTACTCCCATTGATGAGGGGGCACAGCTAAAGAAACTGATAGGTCAAAAAATCATATGCCACTGATATCGTAAGAGCAGTCTTGAGATTACTTGTAGCACACCAAATGCTGCTTAGCTTAGCCAAGTGTACTTCCAATTATCAGTGCTTCAAGTATTAGGTTGATGCATAAGTTCATGCCGTTTTATTTCACGAGTGTTTCCCAGTTCAGTAGTGACGGTGCAGATGGCCAGTTGCATATAAAATTTTAGCCAGTAATATTGTGTATCTAAATCATTTTGTGTTGTGTGATTGTGGCTAATGGTTTTCAGGTCTGGAAGTATGGAGTGTCGATTAGAGAAGAATGAACGTTTCTGACATCTGTTCCTCTATGAGTTTAACAAGCGATCTACAGCCATCGAGGCCACATGACAAATTTGTGCTGTGTATGGGGAGGATGCTATTGTTCCAAGGATAGCCTGCAAATGGTTTGAGCAGTTGTGAGGTGGCAATTTTGACCTCAAAGACTCTCCACGCTCAGGTTGCCAGTCTCACTTTGATGAGGATTGTTTGAACCATCTCATCCACTTGGATCTGTGTCAAACCACACGCGAATTGGCTGCCGAGACAGACTGATCAGGCCACCATAATGTGACACCTGGAACGTATGGGAAATGTCCAGAAATTGGAGTCTTGGGTAACTCGCACTGAGAGACAACAAGAATCAGTGTGTTGCCATATGTAGTTCCTTGCTCGCCCGTTATCGCGAATGTACTCAGCAACACAAACCCTTTCTGTCACGTATTGTTACTGGCGATGAAAAGTGGCACCCATACGTGGATTTCAGGCATTGGAGGGAATGGTTAAGCCCAAACAAGACATCCACACCATGTCCAAAGCAAGAAACAAGACCTTCATCATGTGAAGATCATGTTGTGTGTCTGGTGGGATATGGAAGGCATTATTCACTGGGAAATGCTGTCGAGAAATCGGACCATCAATGCTGCATTCTATTGTGAGCAACTCAGCCATGTGGAAGGAACGATTCAGCAGAAACGGCCACATCAGCACCGTGGTGTCCTTCAACATAACGCACACCCTTACAGTGTAAACATGACCAAAATGGCCATTCAGGACATGAAATGGGAGATCCTTCCACATCCGGCCTATTCCCCAGATGTCGCCCCTTTAGACTATCTGCAGTTTCGATCTCTGTCGAACGCACTCCGTGGCAGAACATTCAACAATGATGTTGATCTCCAGAATTTCATTGATGATTTCTTCACAGCAAAACCTGCACATTTTTTCAAGACTGGCATTGCAGACCTATCCAGACATTGGGACACCATAAACAATAGGGGGGATTCATAGTTGATTGATTCAGTTTTCCCTTCTGATGTAATACATTCCTGTAGTGTGGTGAAAAAAACGGCATGAACTTATGCATCAACCCAACAGTTCCACGTATCACTGGTTACATAAGGCCTGTGCACACCCACCATCATGAGGCAAAGGAACTGGCTTCTTTGATAAAGAAAGATGATAAAAAATGCTGGAGAAGAAAACAAATCTTATAATTTAGAACAGTTCATTTTTTTAGTTTCAGAGAGAATATATTTGAAATGTGAAAATGAAGAACAAATCATACAAATTACATAAGGTGCAGAACAGAAATTCAAAGCTTAACAAAAGATGAACTAAAAACACTGCATAGATGGTTGTTTGTTCCTGAATGGTTAATTATAATTTCTTGAATAATTTCTTTCATTCTGTCATCAGAATTACTGTGTTTCCTGAATGGGATCAAAATGCTGTATTCAGCACGAACAGTGAAATAAAAAAACTAGTTTTGCCGCTAAAGAAAGACAATGGAAATATTTGGCAAAGAAAGAAATCTTACTGCCCAGCTGACATTCCTCACCACTTGGTTAAAGTAGATTTCATTCCGCCCTGGTGGCGTAGTGGTCTAAACGATAGCTTCTGATCATTTGTCCAAGATGGGTCCGGGTATGAAATCCGGTGAGACATGGATGTTGTGTTTGTCTTATGGCACTGGCTTTCTCCCTTCCCTGGAACCAGTGGCCCTAAATTAGGGATGAGCAACTGTTTATAATCCAGTGAGTTTCTCATGGTGGTCGTTAAACCCCCAATCCAAAAAAAAAAAAAAAAAAAGGAAGAAAGAAAGAGTGAATGCTATGCATCAAAAAGGGACATGCTCATATCAATTTGTCATGCACATCTTTATTTTAAACACTCCAGTTTAGGTTGAAATAAAATCGAAAGGTGTTAAAAGCATGCAGCTTTAAATTTGAGCATGTTAGATATGCACAGTAGCTTACCTTCTGTAAGCTATTGTTTGTATCTAGAATTACATTTTCACCGCTCGTTTTAAGATCGACTTTGATACAGGATGTTACCCACTACTCTATTTTACTTATAATTTATAACGTAAAATCACATAAAGAAACCTTAAAATGTTGTTTTCATTCTTGTTCAGGTTATACATATATGCAACTCCCATATACATAACACTAAGCAAATATTTATAATACAAATGTTATATATAGATATTTTCATTTTGTCAAAATTGAATTTGCACTTTATCACATAAAATCAATTGTATAGAAACCATGGTTCGTAGAGCGATAACTCATTCCTCCAGAAATTGTTATAGAGAAGAATTTAAATACATCAAAAGTATGGCAAAAATATGTATGTGGCTATAAAACATGTCAAATTAGTAGTTGGATTTGTGAAGTTGAAAGATCAGAAAAGTAAGTAAAAAGAAAGAAAATACATAGGGTTATTCCCTTTTATTAAAAAGTTTGACAAATGAAATTAGTAACATAAGGGGGTAAATATTTTTGTTATGGCCAATCTGTAAACTCTCTCAAAAAAATAGCCTATATATATATATACATATAATATATATCATCATTGGCAACCATTATCAATCCACTGCTGGATGAAGGTCTCCCCAAGTTTCTTCCAGATTTGTCTGTCTTTAGCCTGTCTCCTCCATGTCACTCCGGCATGCTTTCGAATTTCATCCATCCATCTCCCATGGGGTCTGTTTCTGGGTCTTTTTCTGTCCCTTGGAATCCAGTCTAAAATTTCAGTTGTCCATCAGTGCTCTGTTCTTCTGGCAACATGTCCAGCCCATTGCCATTTCAGTAATTTCAATCTGGTCATGATGTCCACTCCTGTCATTTTCCTTATCCACAAGTTTATCTTCTTATCTTTCCTGGTTACACCAAGCATGCATCTCTCCATGCCTCTTTGAAGTGTCTGCAGTCTTTGTATATCATTTTTAGTTAAGATCCATGTCTCTGTCCCATACATAAGCACTGGCAGGATGCATTGATTAATCACTTTCCTTTTAAGACATAATGGCGTACTGCTCTTAAAAATGTATTGTTTCTTCCAAAACCTCTCCACCCAAGTTTTATACAGTGATTAATTTTATCATGTGACCCTCACTTGATATCTGCTGCTCAAGATAAATGTAGGTATCGGTTGTTTCAAGCTTTTTGCCATCAATCAATAACTATTTTCTTGTAAAAGCATTGTACATCACTTTTATTTTCTGAAAGTTCATTTTTAATCCCACTTCTTTACTCTTGCCAGCAAGTTCCTGGATCATACTCTGCAGCTCTGATGGGGTAGTTGCAAAAATGACTACGTCATAAGCAAAATGAAGGTGAGTTAGATAATCTCCATTAATCTTTATCCCTTTGTTTTCCCAGTTTAGTGATTGAAAGACATTTTCCATTGTGGAATTAAAGATCTTGGGAGATATGGTGTTACCTTGTCTCGCTCCCTTTTCAATTGGAAGACGAACACATTTCAAGGTAGTGACTCACCATGGGTAAAGCCTTCATATGTCGCTGTGTACAGTGGGGTTGGTGAGGCAGTTTCAGCTTTTTTACTATCCACTCTCACCTCCCAATTTGCACTGGGAACCGTTAATGGTCGGAGTTCCCTGTGGCTTCTCATTGCATAAAAAACAAACAAAAAAGCAATGCACTAAGAAAAGTATACAATGCTAAATCATTAGAAAATACAAGACAAAATCTAGGAATCTTAAGCTTTTAACTCGTGTTCATGTGAGAACAATGAAAGATACAGTGACTTATTATGAAAACTTTGCAAATAATTTAGTAGTAGCAGTTTCGTGTTTTAACGGACTTCATAATAATTCCATGTCATAAATTCTTTGAGGGCCCACTCAGATGTCCTAGCCTAGGGGCCCACTAAGGTCTTAATCTGGCCCTTCATGAAGTATAGGAAAAATACCCTCAAGATGATAAAGTTCTGAAAAAGTTAAAAAAGTTGGGAGATCTTTGTGCAGCATATTTATGGCAAGTTTAGATGTTAAATCATTATTCCCAAGTACCCCTGTACCAAAAGCCATAGACATTATCATTAAAGAGTTAAAAAATAAATCTCACTTAAATAATTCACAATTACAAGAGTTATTTTACATTTTATCCTATATTTCTAATAACATTTACTTTGAGTTTGACAAAAAAATCTACAGGCAAAAAAGAAGTAGGTGCCCCAATGCGATCCCCATTACCTTCTTTATTTTCAGAAATAATCATGAGTGATATAGAAAACAAAATTATTAAAAAACTATCAAACCCACCTATCATTTATTGTAGATACGTCGACAACATTTTTATTTTATCTAAATTAAAACAAGAAGAACTTGAAATATTGAAGAATAAATTTACCACTTGTTACCCAGAGATTGAATTAACTTTAGAATTTGAGCAAAATGAAAAATTTTCCTTCTTAGACATTGAAATAATAAAAAAAGACTTAAATTTTGAATACAGAGTTTTTAGAAAACCAACCTATGTACCTATAATGATCCCATATCAATCTGAACACCCACAAACTCATAAAATAAATGGTATTAGGAATTGTGTAAAAAAGAGCCTTCACACATTCCTCAAATAGAAAATACAGAGAAGAAGAAATCCAGTGGATTATTAACACAACCAAACAATTTGGATATGACACAAAAACTGTCAAAAAGCTGATTTTTGAATATAAGATCAAATTAAGAGTCTAGACAAAACATCCCAAAAAAGAAATACAAATTTTCAGGTTCTTTCCCTTTTATTAGAGGACTAAGTGGAAAATTTTTAAGATTAATGAAGAAACACATTATTTTTGGACATTCAGTTCAGAATATTGGTGACTTAATTATAAAGAAAAAAAGTAACAATAATATACTACAATCAGCAGACGTATATGAAATTCCTATTGTTTCACAGAGTTCTGAAGACCACATATCATACATTGGCAGCACAAAAAATAGATTAATAAAAAGATTACATCAACACATAAAAACGTGGAACAAAAACGAAGAAAAAACAGCACTTATCCAACACTGTGTTAAACATAAACAATACCCTGATTTTGAAAATATTAAATTACTAACCACCCACACAAACGAAAAAGAATTAAGAATTTCCGAAAGCGTTATAATTGAACAACAAAAAAAATATAAAATATGCAACTTACAAGACCCCACCACACTAGACACAGCCTGGAAATCACTTATAAAAAAAAAAAAGAAAAAAAAATCCATAAAAAAAAGCCAAAAAAAAAAAAAAAAAAAAAAAAAAAAAGAACATTACAAAAAATTACACCAATAAACAAAGGGGAAAAATACACTTGTTTTTATGAACAAATAATAATAGCCCAAAAATATTTACACATAAGAATTATACTTACGACTGATACCTACCAACTCGTCCAATAGGTGGCGACACATTAGAAACAAATCACCTAACACATAGAGACACACACTATACTTACGACTGATACCTACCAACTCATCCAATAGATGGCGACACATTGGAAACAAATCACCTAACACATACAGGCAGCAAACCTTCCCATCGATTCCCGACATGCAACTCCGAAAACCACACACACACCCGAGGAACCCTCGTGTAGAAATAATGGCCCGAAGATGGCGGTAAATGTACCACAGAAAGCGCTCGCCATAACAACGAACCACGTGTGAGACGTCTCCTGACCAGATGAGTATAACTCTTTCTACTAAAATCTCTTAATTAATAGTAAATTTTAAACGTTTGACTGTGCAAGTGAATGAATGTGGAACTGAAAATATATAACCTAACTGTTTTATTTCTGCAAAAAATTTTATAACTAACCAAGGTCCGTAACGTAAGAGACCACTCGGGGCCGGGAGCACGTGCCTCACATAGCAAACAACGTGAGAAATACTTTGACAATATCAGGTAAAATACCTTAGATATTATGTATAGTTTAATTAAAATGATGTATTATAACATAAGACAACCTATAAGGTAGTCTCATAAATTGCATTTTTCGTATATCCTGAAAGTTTCATAATGGGATCGCTATGGGATCACTATAAAAAAATAAATAACATAGAAAGACGTTACTAAACGCACCATCAGTGACTGAGGAATTGTTTATTTTGTCTGTCTAAAATGTTATCCCTGGTCTTACAAACACTGCAAATGTTAATGAATTAATTATAATTAGTTAAAAAGTTAATTTATATCCATAAGGGTAACAAATTGTGTTTCATTCCTAGGTTTTAAAGTAAAAGCAAAGTAAAAGATGGATGCCAGCAGACCATCCACATCAAAAGTTTCAAGTGTGGTTTACTGTTGCAACCCCTTGGGAAACCAAACCATAAATATAACAAAAAAAAAAAAAATATCTGCGACCAGTTTCCAAGAATCTATTGCTACAGAACAAGTTGCTCAAAACTGGAGACAAGATCTGTGACAGTTGTCTTAAAGCAATCCAGAAATTTCACTCTGAAGCTGCTGAACATTCCTGTTCACCTTCTGACAGCTATAATGAACAAGAAGCCGAAGGCCATGCTGTTCCATCTGAAAACATTGAAGTATCAACTCTGAAAAAGAGCATGCTATAGAAGAAGCATTTAACAGAAGTTTACAGTGTCTGGATGAAACACCAATCAAGAAAAAACGCCTGCAATAAAAAAAAAAAAAAAATAATACCCTGAAGAGAAATATAAAAAAGCCCGAGAAGCATTTCGAGCAAAATTATTAAAGTTAAGTCCTGCGTCGGAACTAAAGGATATTTCATCTCCTGAACCAGAAATTATAAGACAGTTGAAAGAAAAATTTCATTCCACAGAAAATAAAAGCATAAGAATGCAGATATTGAGTACACTGCCTAAATCTTGGTCACTGAAACGAATTGAAACAGAATTTAGAGTTTCAAATTTTATGGCCAGAAAAGCTAAAAAGCTAGTAAAAGAAAAAGGTATGTCTCATCCTGATCCAAAGCCAGGAAAGACTTTAGACAAAGACACAGCAAATTGTATACAAGAATTTTATGAGAGTGATGATGTAAGCCACCAAATGCCAGAAAAAAAGACTTTGTTTCCATTAAAATAGATAATAAGCGTCAACAGGTAAAAAAAGAATTGCTTCTTAGTAATTTGCGTGAATTGTATACTCTTTAAAGAGAGATTTCAAGAGAAAAAGGTGGGGTTCTCCAAGTTCTGTGAACTTCGCCTAAGCACTGCATTCTTGCAGGATCTAGTGGCACACATTATGTTTGTATTTGTACAATGCATCAGAATGTTACACTGATGATGACACAATGCAAGTTACCTGAATTAACTGGAGACACTGTTCAGCCAATAAACTCCTATAAAGATGTCCTTGCAAACATAATTTGTGGAAACCCTACACCTGCATGTTACTTCAGTCAGTGCAACAACTGTCCAGGATTAGAACAGCTCAAGCAACAATTTGAAGATTGTTTTGATCTAAATAGTATAGAAAATGTGACATTCAAGCAATGGATACAATTAGAGAAGAGAAGAGGACAGTACTTGAAACATTATCAAAATCCTCACAGGAGTTTTTGGACCTGTTGTTTGGAAAACTTCCAGCCCTGCTTCACCATTCTTTTATACCAACTCAACAGTCAAGTTACTTTTAAAAGACATCTTAAAGACACAATAACAGAAAATCAATACATAGTAATTTGTGACTTTGCTGAAAATTATTCTTTTGTATTGCAAGATGCAGCTCAGGGTTTTCACTGGAACAATGCCTAAGCAACCCTGCATCCTATAGTTATATACTATCGAGATGAGAAAACTCAGAACCTAGGACATGTAAGTTTTGTGATTATACCCGACTGCCTAATTCATGATAGTATAGCTGTCCATCTGTTTCAGCGTTACCTAATTAATTTCATGCAGTCACATTTTTCTCAAAAACCTGAAAAGATATTTTATTTTTCGGATGGAGCAGCTTCACAATACAAAAGCAAGTCAAACTTCCTCAGCTTGTGCTACCACAAGACTGACTTTAATATAAAAGCAGAATGGAATTTTTTGCAACAGCACATGGCAAAAATGCATGTGATGGGATTAGTGGGTACTGTGAAGCGATTAGCTGGAAAGGCAAGTTTACAACTTGTTTATAATAATCAAATTATGACCCCACGCCAACTCTTTGAATGGGCCACTGCTAATATTGCATCTATTCACTTTCAGTTTGCAACAACAGAAAATTACAAAGAGAAGGAAATTATCCTTAAAAGTAGAATAGCTTCTGCTAAGACAATAAGTGGTACTCAGAAACTCCATTGTTTCATTCCTGCAGGAAAACACAAATTACTAGTCAAAACTTACTCACTTTCTGAGCATTTTAAAGAAGAGATATGTGCAACATATGAAGGGGAAGAGAACATTAGTTTTGAAAATATGGTAGGTTTGTGATTAGTAAGTACTCAGAGCACTGGTGGTTGGGATGCGTACTTGGTGTGAATGAGGACACAGAAAAGGTAAAAGTGAGCTTCCTGGAGCCGCATGGTCCATCTCCATCATACAAGTATCCTCAATCACCGGATATACTATTGGTTCATAAATCTGATGTTTTGTTAAAAGTTGACCCGACAACAGCTACTGGAAGAGTATATAATTTAACAATGACTGAGACAAAGAAGGCAAATCAAGCACTGGCATACACGTGCAGCAAAATTTAAAAGAAAGAAAAAAAGCAGGATACATATAGAAGACAAAATAATTTTGTAAGTGTAAATATGCACACAGAACCTTATACTGAATTATGAAATTAATTACTTTGGGACACAGTTTCAAATTACTTAGATGTTTATTTTCATTCTTTAACATTCACAATGTTTAAAAGAACAAGTATGACATTTTACACAAACCACACAAAGAATACCCTTCCAGTCATGAATGGAACTGGTAAGTACATCTGGCACATTTCAGTTGCATTGTTCTACGTTATTTTTTTTTAATAGTGATCCCATAGCGATCCCATTATGAAACTTTCAGGATATGTAGAAAAATTATGTTTGTTAAACATATATTTTTTTCAGATTTTTTAAAAAACATGTTTTTTAATATTTCAATTTTGAAATTGACATTAAATTTTTTTAATAGTGTCTTGTGGCATATCAAATGAAAGCCCAATTCAAGATCTTTAAAATGAGCCATAATTCATGACCCTAGCTCTACTAGAACCTGAGTAATTGGCAGTTAAAGTTTGCTCAGATGATGAAATTTCAGGGTTTTTTTTTTAAATTTCAAAAATCAATAACTCAAAAACGGATACATTAAAAATTCTGAAAAAAATCATGTTTATATTGATTAATACTACAATTATACCAAGTTTCATAAAAATAAAAAAATGTCGGGTTGTGAGCCTTGTTGATTTGACATGGAATGACCCGAAGACTTTATAAACCACTGATAGGAGGCTGATGGGCTTGTAGTTCCCGAGATCCTCAACATCACCTTTTTTATGTAGTAGGATCATTGTAGCATTGTTCCAATCCTCAGGAATCTTCCCTTCATTGAGACATCTGGTGAAAACTTGGGCGATCATAGTTTCAATTTCTCCACTTGCTTCTTGTATAATTTCAAATGGTAATTCCATCTTTTCCTTATTTCATCTTCTTAATTGCATGTGTAACTTCTGCAGGAAGGGCTGGAAGGACTTTGGTACTGGTACCTGTTGTAATGTCTGGAATTGATGTATCATCCCTTTCATATAGTTTTGAATAGAAATCTTTCACCCTTGTCAAAATTTCGCTTCTATCTCTTGTTACAGTCCCATCTTCTTTTCTCAGTGCCATAATCTGTTTTCTTTCCTTACTGAGATATCCCTTTGCTTTCTTCAGGCTTTGGTTGTTTTCAATTGCTTTTCTCACTAGTTCACAATTGAATTTCCTTGTCTTCAGTGACACTTTTCCATACTGTTTTGTGTAGCTCTATATATTCCACTTTGGAAGTTACGTCTTCTTTATTTGTCCTCATCTCCCTTCTCTCTTGCATCAACATTTTTGTTTTTCATGAAATTTTCTTTATATGTAACTTTATCTTAGTACCACCTATTTTTGTTGTTTTTTCCATAAGAGCCTTTGTGAGTTCTCAGTTAACTTCAGAAATATCCACTTCCGATGTTAGGCCTTCTAAAGCAGAGAATCTGTTTCTCAGTTCCAACTTTGAAGGTATTATGTTTTTTAAGGTTGTTTATGTCAATAGATTTTGTTTGTCTTATGAGCTTGTTACGTTCGAGTTTAGTGTTGAGGTGCATCTTACATCTCACCAGTCACTACCTGTGTTGAACTTGTTTAGCACACTGTAGTCTTCGATGACCAACTTTTTGTTACACATAATAAAATCGATTTCACTTGTTGTCCCATTTGAATGCCCCTATGACCATTTCCTGTGTGGCTGTTTCTTGAAGAAGGAGTTCATGATGAAAAACCTTTCTGCTGCTGCAAACTCTATGAAAGTATTTCCACGTTGATTTCTGTTCCCATAGCTGAATTTACCAACCGAAGTTTCTTCTGTTGCCCTATTTTTGCATTGAAATCACCCATAATGAACTTCAAGTGCTGTTTGCCCTTGTTATTTAGATTCCAAATTTCCTCATAAAATTCTTCAATATCTTCTTCAGGATGACTTGTGGTGGGTACATAAGCTTGAATAATCTGAGCTTGGTATCTTTTTGAGAGTTGGATAACGAGTCGTGCAGCCCTGTCCGAGGAACTTTCAACTTCTAGAACATTATCCTTCAGTCTTTTGTTTATTATAAATCCAACACCACTAGTTCTGCCAGTATCTGTTCCACGATAGTAGGAGAGATGTCCACTTTTCAGTTCAGTGAGATCTTCTCCTCTTCTTCTTACCTCGCTTAGCCCCACAGTGTCCCAGTTGATCTTTTCGAGTTCCTCCTCCAATTCAAGGAGCTTTGAATCAGATGATAAGGAACGTCCATTGAATGTAGCCAGGGTCAGCATCAGATGGCAGCCTAGTCCGATCCTCTGGTGATTCTTAGCACCCTCTGCCTTCATGTCGCACTGGACGCTGCCTTGTCCAGGTACATTCCAGCTGCCGGAGACTGAGGGCAAAGTTTGAAGTTGTGTAAGCATCTTTGGGGGATTTGGTCATAACTCACCATGCTGGCCAAGTGGGTTGGTGAGTGTGGGATAGCATTTCCTCAAATTCCGGTGATATAGTTATTTATACTGCTATTCGTTGGTCGTCAGAGCCTCTCCAGTGGGAACAGGATGCACCACCAGAAGGTGGGGTTGACATTTGTTAAGGAGAGGCTGGGATATGTTGTACATCACGTGACCTTGCATCCCATATGTATATATAAGGCAAAATAAAAAGATATTCATTAATTTACTATCCAGTGTATTTATATGTATATATAAAATAAAAAACCTAAAATACCCGATTTTGCTGGCGTGTATGAAATTCCCGTAAAATCTTCAGTACTTCATATTTCGTTTATTTGTAGCAGCAAAAATAAGTTTAAAAATACATTAAAGGTACATTTTAAAAGTTTGCAAAAAGAAAAGAAAAAAATGGCATTCATACAGCACTGCATGTAAAAGAATTCCCAAAATTTGAAGACATTGAACTCTTAACTACAAATAAAAATGAAAAGCAATTTAAAATATAGTTTATTCGGTTATGTAATAGATGTTGCCACATTGATGTACATTTGTGTATCACTACTGCAAGAACCTGAAGGACTCCATCACTTAAGTCTTCTGTTAGTCATTGACAAACACTCAGCCCTTGCTGATGATATCCGGAGCCCACTGACAAAATATCTTAATGTTGAAGTCAAAGGAGCAACTAAGACCAGTCAGTAACCCTATTTCCATCTTTTGTTTTTAATGTATTTTAAAGTATTTGAATTGTTTATATTATATAATTGTACAGGTAGTGATTATACATGACCACATTCTCTGTGAAATATTTGTATTGTGTTAAAGGATTTGTATATATTTTACAAGAATTGAGATGAGAAAAACTAAATGCTTTTCAATTATAAGTTAAATTAGGGTGATAAGTAATATCCTGTGTCAAAGTCAATCTTAAAAATGCATGCTGTAAAAATGTAATTCAAAATATGCACAGGGCTTACAAAAGGTAGCTATTGTCTGTGTCTGATGTGTTCTAACCTTCATTTTAGTTTTGTAAATGTTAACATTGTTCAAAGGCTAAGATGTAAGGTCAGGTGATGCGTAACATCACAGCCTCTCCTTGACAAATGTCAACCCCGCCTTCTCGTGGTATATCCTGTTCCCACTAAAGGGGCTCTGACGACCGCCAATAGCGGTATAACTATACCATCGGGATTAGAGGAAATGCTATCCCACACTCACCAACCCGCTTGGCCAGCGTGGTGAGTTATGGCCAAACCCCTCCAAAATGACTCCACAACTTAAATCTTGGCCCTCAGTCTCTGGCAGCTGGAATGTACCTGGCCAAGGCAGCGGCCAGTGCGACATGAAGGCAGAGGGTGCTAAGAATCCCCGGAGGACCGGACTAGGCTGCCATCTGATGCTGACCTTGGCTACGTATAATGGACGCTCCCTATCTCCTGATTCAAGGCTTCTTGAATTGGAAGAGGAACTACAAAGGATCAAGTGGGACATCGTCGGGCTAAGTGAGGTAAAGAAAAAGGAGAAGATTTCATTGAACTGAAAAGTGGACATCTCTTCTACTATCCTGGGAATGATACTGGCAGAACTAGTGGTGTTGGATTTATAATAAACAAGAAACTGAAGGATAAAGTTGTAGAAGTTGAACGTTCCTCTGACAGAGCTGCACGACTCATTATCCAACTCTCGAGAAGATACCAGGCTCAGATTATTCAAACTTATGCACCCACCACAAGTCATCCTGAAGAAGAAATTGAAGAATTTTATGAGGAAATTCGTCATCTAAATAATAAAGGTAAGCAGCACTTAAAGATAATTATGGGAGATTTCAATGCAAAAATAGGGCAACAGCAACAGAATGAAACTTCAGTAGGTAAATTCGGTCACGGCAACAGAAACCAGCGTGGAAATACTCTCGTAGAGTTTGCAGAGGCAGAAGGGTTTTTCATCTTGAACTCCTTTTTCAAGAAAAAGCCACACAGGAAATGGACATGGAGACATCCAAATGGGATGACAAGTGAAATTGATTTTATTATATGTAACAAAAAATTCATCATAGAAGACTGCAGTGTGCTAAACAAGTTCAACACAGGTAGTGACCATAGATTGGTGAGATGTAAGATGCACCTCAACACTAAACTTGAACGTAACAAGCTCATAAGACAAACAAAATGTATTGACATAACCGACCTTAAAAAACACCATAATACCTTCAAGTTGGAACTGAAGAACAGATTCTCTGCTTTAGAAGGCCTAACATCGGAAGAAGTGGATATTTCTGAAGTTAACAGAAAAGTAACCAAAGCTCTTATGAAAACAGCAACAAAATTAGCTGGGTCTAAGAACAAGTTGCATGTGAACAAATTATCAGGAAAAACCAAAATGTTGATGCATAAAAGAAGAGAGATGAGGACAACTAAAGATGATGTGACTTCCAAAGTGGAATATATAGAGCTATGCAAGACAGTACGAAAAAGTATCACTGAAGACGTAAGGAAATTCAACTGTGAAATAGTAAGGAAAGCAATTGAAAACAACCAAAGCCTAAAGATAGCAAAGGGACATCTCAGTAAGGGAAGAAAACAGATTATGGCACTGAGAAAAGGAGATGGTTCTGTAACAAGAAATAGAGGCGAAATTTTGACAAGAGTGAAAGATTTCTACTCCAAATTATATGAAAGGGATGATACATGTACTCCAGACATCATGAAAGGTACCAGAGTTCTTCCAGTCCTCCCAGCAGAAGTTGCACATGCAATCAAGAACATGAAGCGGGGAAAAGCTCCAGGAGAAGATGGAATTACTGTAGACATCATACAAGAAGCAAGTGGAGAAGTCGAAACAGTACTCGCCCAAATTTTCACTCTATGCCTTAATGAAGGGAAGATTCCTGAGGATTGGAACAACGCTACAATGATCTTGCTACATAAAAAAGGTGACATTGAGGATCTCAGGAACTACAGACCTATCAGCCTCCTATCAGTGGTTTATAAAATCTTCACTAAAGTTCTTTCACACCGTTTAAAGGTGACACTGGACATGGCTCAACCGAGAGAACAAGCTGGATTCAGGAGTGGCTACAGCACAATAGATCATATCCATGTACTGAGAGAACTAATTGAAAGAGCGAGGGAATATGAACTTCCATTGTGCATGGCTTTTATCGATTATGAAAAAGCCTTTGATTCTGTGAAACCATCAGCAGTTACAATGGCCCTGAAATCCTGCGGTATTGAAGATGCGTACATTAATATTATTAATAACATCTATGAAAATAAATGCAAGTGCAATAATTTGGCTGTTTGAAAATACAACTCACATAAAAATTAGAAAAGGAGTGAGACAAGGTGACACCATATCTCCGAAGCTCTTTAATGCCACATTGGAAAATGTCTTTCAATCACTGAATTGGGAAAACAAAGGGATAAAGATTAATGGAGATTATCTAACCCAGCTTCGTTTTGCTGATGACATAGTCATTTTTGCAACTACCCCATCAGAGCTGCAGAGTATGATCCAGGAACTTGCTGACAAGAGTAAAGAAGTGGGATTAAAAATGAACTTTCAGAAGACAAAAGTAATGTTCAATGCTTTTACAAGAAATGAAGATTTATCGATTGATGGAGAAAAGCTGGAGATAACAGACACATACGTTTATCTTGGACAGCAGATATCAAGTGAGGGTCACATTGATGAAGAAATTAATCGGCGTACAAAACTTGCCTGGAGAGCTTTTGGAAGAAACAGCATAATTTTCAAGAGCAATATGCCATTATGTCTTAAAAGAAAAGTGTTTGATCAATGCATCCTTCCAGTGCTTACGTATGGTGCAGAGACGTGGACCTTAACTAAAAGAGACATACAAAGGCTGCAGACAACTCAAAGAAGCATGGAGAGGTGCATGCTTGGTGTAACCAGGAGAGATAAGAAGAGGAACTCGTGGATCCGAAAAATGACAAGAGTGGAAGACATCATGATCAGAGTTAAATCCCTGAAATGGCAATGGGCTGGACATACTGCCAGAAGGACAGACCATCGATGGACAGCCTGGAATTTTAGATTGGATTCCAAGGGACAGGAAAAGACCCAGAAGAAGACCACATGGAAGATGGGTGGATGAAATTCGAAAGTATGCGGGAGTGACATGGAGGAGACTGGCACAAGACAGACCGTTGTGGAGGAAACTTGGGGAGACCTTCGTCCAGCAGTGGATTGATAATGGTTGACGATGAGTGATGATGATGAAATGTTAACATTGTTCATATGTAAGGCTAAGAAAACAAGATTTACCTCAAATATTTTGTGTTTCTGGATGCACTGCTGTTCACTTCATAGTACAAAAATGAATACTCCTTGGCATTGTGCAAATTCAAGATAACAGTGGAAAAAAATTCATTCTTAGTCAGACATTTAGGCATGATCAAATTTTCTTAGTTTTTTTGTGGTACGGAATTCTTCTACCAGATAGTGCTGTCATCTGCCTGGCATGTTACATTTCCAGTGCCGAGGTTGAATGTAACTTTGCAGGAGGATGTAGCTTTCTGACTTTGAGATTTTTTTTTTTTTTTTTTACTTCTTTCAACCTAGATTTTTTTTTTTTTTTTTTTTTTTACTTCTTTCAACCTAGATTTTTTTTTTTTTTTGAAACTTTCTGCTAAACTTTTTAACTTTGTAAATATGTTTTTATTATTACTTTTATTACAGGTTCTACATGGTATTTGCATTAGGTACTGCTGAAACATGCCTAAGGAACGCACACCTCCTTATGTGTCAGCAGGCTTCCGTGATGATGCAGAGAAACTTCTCTACGGATTTGCCAAAAAGAAATCGCTGAAGTTCATGGACTTTGCAGTAATGTGGAGAGAGATGAAGTTCTCCTTAGTTTTCATGTGAGTGTACTTGTTTCTTATTTCTCCCAATCATAATTTTGTTTCTTGGGATGTTCCCTCTGCCCGGTATTGTTTTGGAATGTAATTTTATTCCATAAATATTTGTATTTTAGCATGAAATTGAAAGGAAAATTTCCGAAAACGGAAGTCGGATGGAGCAAAGATTTCTAGATTTTTCCCTGTAATCATCACATTCCACCCCACCCCTGATATGTTCCCTCGATCCTGTGCCATAGTTAGCTGTTTTTTCTCCCCATAAATGTTTGCATTTCAGCTTGATAAGGGAGGAAATGAAGTTTGAAATTTTGTAAGAATTGATGCTTTGATTTCGACAACTACATGATATTGTCTTTAACATATACCACACTAAGAACGTTAATAACAAATTTGCATTTGTATAAAATAAACCAATTACACACATAACATACCTTTTAAAAAAGTTTTGCCTTTCTTTCCAATTGCAAAATTACCCATTTGGCAAATAAATAAAAGAAAATCTGCAGTCAAGTTTTTATGTTACTAGAAGGTCAACTTCTCTTTTTCATGAGATATTGATCTCTTTTTAACAGAAATTTTAGTCGTTAAGTTTCAGTCAGGTGGTATTGACCTTAAGTTCTATTTACTAATAAAATAACAGTATATTTAGCAAATTGGATGTTGATCTAAGTTCCATTTATTAATAAAAAAAACATCAGTCTGGTGTGGTGTTAATCTAAAGTTATATTTACTAATAAAATAACACTATTTCTTAAAAAAGTGTGCAATCTTCATTTGTTTTTTAGTGGAGACACTATCAGGCTGACGCTTACGTTTCCAACATCCTTCATTTGCAGTGTCTTGTTTGTGTACCAAAGAGGAGAACCTTTACTATTACAAGTAGCCATTATAATTGCTTCAACAGGTTTTGGAGGGAGAACTGTAGCACATACTCTATTTATATATGCAGAAACATGACCCAGCTGTATCAATTTTCCGACACCATATCCCAGCTTTCTCCTTTTGGGTGTCTTTTTTCTAGCCAATCCCACCGAAATTTATTTTTGACTGAAGCCTCTAATGTCTTGAGATCGTCAGTTTTGGTTAAAAATTTCATCGTCCATGACTAACTTAACTTAAACCGTGTAAACTTTCAAATTCCTAAAAACATTCATACATCACACACACACACACACACGCACGCACGCACACACACACACACACACACACACACACACACACACACACACACACACACACACACACACACACACACACACACACACACACACACACACATCACTTTTGCCTAAACAAAAAACCACAAACGTTTCATCAGGGAAACAAAGACACCTCCTCTCCGTCACTGACTTACTAATACAATGAGGCAGGCTGCTCCCGCGCGTAAGTGCAGACACGTGAGTGACATACTTTATTTGCTTTAACTTGCTTCCTTCCCAGCCATCTCCAAGTTCCAATCCCACATCACTCATCAGAGCGAAAACCTGTTGGTTTTTTTGCATCGAGGAGCAGAAGCGCCGACGAAATGAATGAGAATTTGCGCGCATGCCCTTCCCACAGAACAACGGACAACCACAGCACGAACTGCCGGCTTCGTGTGTCAAGCTCGAGTCAGCTGCATCGGCGAGGAAGACATTATTATTATCACATTAATTCATTGGTGAAAAGCAATTTTTTTTTTTTAGTAAATACTTTTGCCATGAATCGTTTTAATTTTTTTTTTTTTTTTTTTGCTTTGTCGCTTTAATTAGAACTCAAAATTTAACAGTCTTAAAAATGTCTTCAAAGCTAAACATCTCCGGAAGGTATTTGCATTCGTCCGAAAGGGGTCCTGGTTTGAATCCATGCCTCACCGAGATTCCAACCAGGACCCCTTTCGGACGAATGATCAGAGGCTGTTGTGTGGGATAGTGTTGCCCCTCTGACTCATACGCTCAGATGACTCCCTTCTAACAGCTGAAATATTGCGAGAGGGAGTCTTAAAAGAAATAGTTGTGTGGAATAGTGTTGCCCCTCTGACTCTGGGGTGAGCATAACAAAAAGTTACATATGAAATCACTATCTTATTACCTTGTGAAAGAGGTGTTTGTTATATTATTATTACTGAATGGGTATGAAATTATGTTAACTAATGTTAAGTCCAGAAATTGAATTTTTCTAAATTGTGTTACTCTGTTATGCTCAGGAAGACCAAAAAGGTAATCAAACCAGAGTTATTAACTTTGTATTTGTTTTTTCATTTTTTTCAACTGCCCGCCCTAAATGTTGCATTTGCAAATAAATAAAACTACTGAAAAATTGATTTGGCACTCATAATTTCTGAACCCAGCATGTCACAGCTCTGACTGTGGCTTTGGTCTAAGGATTTGGGAACCTGGGAAAATACATATTGTATAACCATTTTGTCCTGCTAATGATCTATATTGGCCACAGAATTAATACACAGGTAAAATAAATATTGTGTAACACATAAGTTACACATGTAACACAAATACTTTGAAGTACTACCAGGTGCAAGTGTGTGCAGCAACAAACAAAACCACAAACAAGAAAAAATTTAATAAGTTGTGTACACATTAAATATACATTCTTACACTTTTTTTAGTTTCCACCACAACACCTGCATGGCGATTGTAGAAAAGTACCTTAAAGTAAAAAAAGTGCCCTGCTTGATGTGGGAGGTATGAAGAGGAAGTTCTATTTCATTAAACAGCTGACACAAATTTCCCATTTTTAGTATTAACTAAAATATACTATACCTAATTTTTATTCAACCCTATTTTAGGGGTGTTTAGTTTATATGGAACCATTATAAATATTATTTTGCATTGCAGGTGCATCAGCATGGCCTCGTGATCAGGGGTAATCATGCACATGTGCAATTTGCACAAATACCTACAGATAACTACTTTATAGTAATACCCGGTTGCTTGCCATGAATTTCATATTAACAATATACCTTAAATGTCAAATGTGCTGAGGCCATTTTTGAATTTCAATGGGTTTTGTTCGTGTTACCTTGAAGTATTAAAAATTGTTTTCGTGGAATTCTCAGAAGCACATGAATGGGTTCCCACAAAACGTACACGTTAGGTAGGAGAATTTTTTAATCTTTAAAATTTACATGTAGCTTGTAACCTTAGTTAAATCCTAAGAAAACATAATACTGAGAATAATCCTAAGAAAACATAATACTGAGAATGATTCTACTTAAAGGCGGGAAAAATGATTAACCTCCATGTCAACATGCGTACAATGGAACAATGTAAGGCTCAAAATGTTTCCTTTAATAACACTTAAAAAGGAATGGGGAAAACCCCCGTAATTACTCACCTAGTAGATTTATCATTTTCTTCCATCAAAGACATGCCTTGCTTTGATACAGACTACCAAAATAAAATTGTAAGTCCACTTGTACAATTGCAGATCACTGAAACGACTGTAGCAGAAAACACAGAGCTAGAAGAGAGAATTGAAGAAAGTCAGCATGCCAAAACAAACAACCCCACCTCAACACAAACGCGCATGCTCAGTCCAACTCAGTCTGCTCTGGCTTCAGCCTGTAATGTTGGCTTCTGTGCACTGCATGTCTTCCTAGAAGATACGGCTGCGCTAGTTACGTCTCGCTGAGCCTTAACTTCTTCTCGTTAGATATTCTTTGCTTGAGCTGTGGTGGGCGGGTGAGACACACCTGCCTCCTGAGGATGACAGTTGCCTGTTGAAAGCGCTAGAGGATTGTGTATGACGGGCTGAATGAGGGTGACACTTGCAGTAGGGTTAGCACTGGGTTTGAAACGGATGGAGCATTTTGTTAGTCACAGTTGACAAAGGTTTAACTGCCTGGGAATGTAAATAGTGTAATTATGTACATAGTTTTTTAACTGAATGTATGAATGAGTGGTATGGTGTGGTTTTTATGGAAATGACGAGCTATGGTTACATCTCATATGGCAGAGGAAAACCGGCATTGTTTGTCTAGTAAATAAAAAAAAAAAAAAAAAAAAAAAAGGAAAAAGGAAAAATATGATGTTTCATCCCCGGAATTATGAATCATAAGCAAGGAGTCTGTAAACCTTTGAAGGCCAACAACATTACATGACGATAATTGACGTGCTTTGAAGTGTTAAAGGATAATAGTGACCATGATCTTTAGGGTAATTGATTGGTTATTTTTAATAGTATATCATTAATGAATTGCACGTAAATATGCGCAATTTGCTGGTGTTTAATACCTTAAAAGTGCAAATATAATGATTAACAGAATATGTTAGTGTAAGAGGCATCTTCAGTATAATTGTGTTTAATGTGCTATTTTTTTTTATTATTTATTTATTTTTATTTTGTACGTCATTATAAACATCTGGCGTATGCTTATCGATCTCTGCATCATCATACTGGCAATTGAGGCGACACTTGCTGAAAGGAACCCCAAAGCATTATAGGAGCATCCCCCCCCCCGGCAGTCTCACTCTACATTCATTTTCCAGGGCTAACTCGTAAGTAGGGGTGAGCACATCAGCGAGAAACATTGATGTTCGACATCAGTGGATACTGATTTCCAAAACATCCATGCATCGGTAGTATCGGTGGAAATTTTCAATGTATTGGCGAAAACTTAAATGTTTTGCCAAAATACTGAATAATTCGCATTTAACATCTGCAGCAGTAATGGGCACATCGATGGGTAAAATTGCTGTTCAGTATATTGGTGATAACACCAATTTAACATCGAGTAACCAATAGTATTTGTTTAAATGCTTGATGTATCGGCTTCTGTAACATCAAGGAAAATAATTCCATTTTTTGGCAATGAAACATCAAATAAAACAACAACAAAATCGCCAATTCATGACATAGGAAGATTATATTCCCTTCTTCAATAAAAGAATACAACAAAGAAATTAATTTACTTCACATAGAAAATATTCTTTTGCAGTCTCAAACATTGATTATTGCTTACAAAACAACAATGGTTGGTTTTTTTGCCCATCCCTACTTATTAATTTTTGCCGTACCAGCCAGGATTCTGAGAAATGTATTTACAGTTATGAGGAGAGGAGCATGATGGGGAGGTGCTGACCATTCACTTTATGGGGGATGTGGCTGTGACATAGGTGCAACTTATTATTATTTTATGTTATAATATTGGGTCGTCAGAAAAGTCATGACGTATTTTGGTGCCCGATGGCGGTTGGGCGGTTTTGGAAGTACTAGAGGCATGCACAGCTCTGTTATCGCTATGGCATTCGACAGGTGCCAGTTCTAGCTGCAGTCTAAAAGGAATAGTGAGCAATTTGGTTGATTTGTAGAGATTTGACATCAAGTTGAAGATGGAAGACCAAACTGTGCATTTTTGCCATATTTTACTATTTTACTTCCGTAAAGGGAAGAATGCGCGTCAAGCTTGTGAAAAGTTGTGTAAATTGTACGGTGATGATGCTGTACAATAATGTCAGTGCCAGCGGTGGTTCGCAAAATTCTGTGCTGGTGATTTTGACCTCAACGATGCCCCTCGGTCCGGGAGGCCCACCGAGGTTGATGCCGACCAAATCAAGGCACTGATCGAGTCAAACCCACGTTACACGACACGGGAGATTGCAGACACATTGCACATCCATCATTCAAGCGTTCACGACCACCTGAAGAAGCTGGGATACATAAGCAAGCTCGATGTGTGGGTTCCTCATGAACTCAAAGCTCATTTGATGGCGCATATAAACATCTGCGATATGCTCATTAAACATGAAGAAAACGATCATTTTTTGAAGCGACTGATAACTGGTGACGAAAAGTGGATTGTGTATAACAATGTGCTGCGCAAAACGGTCTTGGTCCCGACGTGCTGCTTCGCCTCAAACGACATCCAAAGCAGACATTCATCAGCAGAAGGTTCTGGTTTCTGTGTGGTGGGATTTTAAAGGTGTCGTGTTTTTCGAGCTCCTACCACGGAACCAAAACAATCAATTCGAATGTGTACAGTCTGCAATTGGACAGTTTGAGCGAATCCATCATCCAGAAACATCCAGAGCTCGTTCGTCGTAAAGGTGCTGTGTTCTATCGCAACAACGTGAGACCAGACACAAGTTTGATCACCTGCCAAAAATTATTGGAGCTTGGGTGGGATGTGTTGCCACACCCAGCATATTCGCCTGATCTTGCGCCGTCAGACTTCCACTTGTTTCGCTCTCTTCAACATTCCTTGCGTGGTATAACATTCAATTCAGATGAGGCTGTAAATCAGCACCTTGTACTGTTTTTCACCACGAAAGACAGGTCCTTCTATGAACGAGGCATTCTGCAGCTCGCTGAAAGATCGCAAAAGGTTATCAAACAAAACGGGCATTATATCGTTGATTGATCTTTGTTCTTTCTATCAATAAATGACCTTTGCAAAACATGGCTAAAATACGTCATGACTTTTCCGACAACCCAATAGTTAGTTATTTCTTTTCCGACAACCCAATAGTTAGTTATTTCTTTTCCTCCAGCACTTAAAAATTTTGACCTTCGATGACTGCCCTGGTTTAATACAACCTGGAGTGTTATTATTAACATTCTTTTCCGAAATTTCAGCTGGAGCATAACCACAGAGTTGTACTAAAAGAAAAAATATATATATATATTGTGTCTGTGTACACAATCCTCAAAACAAAATACTTGCTGCAAACCCATAAGACATGACTGATGATTAACAATAGAATAAGAATAAATGAAAATAATAAATGAAAAATAACTAAAAAATAATAAAACAATTACTGTCAGAAAATATTTATAGAGGATTAAAATTGCTCTAAACACAAAAATGGGTATCTTTAAAAACCTGGAATAACCCCTGAACAGTTCAGTGGTTGTTTTTTTTTGTTTTGTTGGTTTTCATGCTTGTTCAGAATCATGCTAGACAAAACTACATTGAATGAGAATTTGTTGTTTCTCAACTGATTGATTGTAATTTTTCATTTGACCACCAATGGTAGTATAGGTGCAGATGAGGATACTGCCAATCACCAGATGCCGATTAACTGGCAACTTTGGTGATTAAATTTATTTTAGTGGTCACCAATTTGGCCATTTGTCATTTTTAGTGCCAATTTGCAAAGGTATTATTAGGTGTACAGATAAGTTCTAAAGCATTTTTTTTTGTTTGATTGTAGCCTCTAATTTACGTATCCAACATTCCCCTGCGTTGTTGTCATGTAACCGTAACTGGTCCAGAGTATAAAATGTGACACAGAAGTTTGCCCAACAGTCAAACGCACTTGCACATCGGTAGGTGAAAGATGGTAAGCGATACAGGATTTATTTGACACTGCATTCATTACGAATTTCTTCAAGGAAAAAGTGGTGCAAAAGCATGTGCATTGGTCTGTTCTGGGGGAGAATATTGTATCGAAAAGCATGTGTGAGTTTTGGTTTAGATGGTTTAAAGCGGGTGATTTTGACGTTAGCGATCGAGAACATAGCTGCGCCCCTCAGAAGGTTGCACATGAGGAACCGTAAGCATTGTTGGATGAAGGTTCATCTCAAATGCAAAAGAACTAGCTGAACAACTGGGGGTAACTCAACAAACCATTTCCAATCATTGACACACAATGGGAAAAATTCAGAAGGAAGGAAAATGTGTGCCACATAATCTGAGTCAGAGGAACAAGGATGAGCGTGTCATGAAGTGTTTGAATCTGTTGAATAAACAACACAGTCTTTCCTGTGGAAAATCGTTACGGGGGGATGAAAAGTAGATATGGGACGACAATGCCAAATGCAAAAAACACTGTGTATACCCCAGTGAAGCAACGACTTCGACACCAAAACACAATATTCACTCCAAGAAAGTTCTGCTGTGCATCTAGTGGGATATGAAGGATGTGCTCTATTATGAACTATTGGAACAGGGTCAAACCGTTACTGCTGATCACTACAAACATCCATTGCTGCGATTGAACCAGGAAATCTGTCGGAAGCATCTATTCACAGGCAAAGGATTGTGTCCTATAAAATTACTGCATGACAACGCTAGGCAGCAAGTTGTGAAATCGGTCAAGGAAATGTTATTGACGCTTGGCTGGGAAGTTTTGGAGCACCCGGTGTATAGTCCCGACATACCCCTTCAGACTGTCATTTGTTCCGATCGATGCAACATGGTTTGTCTGCTGTACGATTCCGGACATGTGACGAAGTGCAAAAATGGGTTGTACTTCGTCAATACGATGACTTATTCTTCCTGGCTGGAATCTGTCAGCTGCCCAACTGATGGCGGAAAGTGCTAGATAATGACATCGCATATTTTGATTGGTATTGTTGTTTTCTCTCAAATTACATGTTGCAATATCTTAAAATGCTTTAAAACTTATTTGTACACCTAATATAATTTAGAAGTAAAGGTAAAAGGGTGTGAACCCAGTCCTAACTAGGAATGTGCAAAAAACCTATGTTTTTGAACATCGAAGTTTTGCCACCGATAATCAATGTTTAAATCATGGTGTTGCAGAAGCCGATACATCAAAAACACAGCAAGGTTTCATGACCAATGTTTGAAACTTGTAAAGATTATTTTCTGCATAAAGTAAATTTTCTTTTTGTTGCATTCTTGTAAAATGGAAGGGAATATAATCTTTTTATGCCATGAATTGTGGTTGTTCTGGGCGATGTTTCGTCGGCGAAATAGAGTTCTTTTCCTTGATGCTACAGGAATCAATACATTGAAAAGACATCGTTTCACGACCATTGTTTGAAACTGGTAAAGAATATTTTCTACGTGAAGTAGATAAATTTATTTTTGTTGCATTCTTGTGAAGAGAAAGGGAATATCATCTTTTTATGTCGGGAATTGTATGTTCTGGTCGATGTTTCGTCAGCGAAATCGAGTTCTTTTCCTTAATGCTACAGGAATAAATAAATAAATAAAAAAAAAAAATGAAGGTTTCCACCAATACATCAAACATTTTAACAAATATTGGTTACTCAATTTGAATTGATGAGTAATCATCATTATATTGAGCAGAGATTTTACCCACCGCTATGCCTATTTACTGCTGCAGATGGAAAAGCACGAATTCTTTGGCTTATTACCAAAAATATAGAGGTTTTCACCAATACATTGGAAATTTTCACCGATACTATCCATGTTTTGGGAATGATTAACCACCGATGTCCAACATCAATGTTTCTCACCGATGTACCCCTCCCTAGTCCTAACTGACTTGTATTGCAAGCACGTAGCAGAATATAGACGTACACACATATGTTATACGTGGATAGTTTCCAAATTATTAGCAGATTTTGCAGATAGTTTTTGTTTGTAGATTAAAAAATAAAAATGTTATTTACAGCAGTTGAAACACTTACTCAGGGCTTTACTCAGATTCATATACTTCATTCTATTTTCCTTTAACTTGAAGAACTTTCATATCTAAGTTCTTTTGTTTTTACAGACGTTTCTGGCCTCTACATTTGATCAAGGTCAGTTCTCAATGTATAGGAACTGTATCAAAAGTTTTGTTTACACAGTAAAAATTTAAATTTTATTGTCAGGTTCCTCTTGCAGTTGTCAGTTATTAAACTAAAATCTTTTCCTTATGTATTTTGTAAGTATTTTTGAGTGTAGTTGTTGAAAATGCTATTTATAATTTTTCAAGGTTCATTGATGGAACTGTTTTTCTGGATATAAAAAACTGTCTTCAGTTAGTCTCGTGTTTTTATGAGGTTCATAGTCCAATATTTTGCCATAAAGGTCCATTTCATACACATTGCTTCACATTCAATTGTAATGTACTTATTTTACCATCATTGGAATGTAATTTTCTAATAATTATTTGTTTTATTAATTTTTCTTATTGTATTGTTGTTATGGTTCGCGCTTCACGGGTTTGCAGCAAGTTTTCTGTTTCAATGGTTGTGTACGCAGATACATTTTATTTTTATACAACTCCAGCATAGCGTAGCACTAGCGAGCTGTTGTCAATTTTATTTTAGAAAATAAAATACAACTATTGACAACAGCTTCTGTTGACAATGACATGTGTTTGCCTATCGTGTGTTTTCCCAGGGGAAAAAAGATTTACAAAATGGTTTTTATTTTGCGCAGTGAGTGGCTTCTTTTATGTTCTGATAAAGCAATCCATGTAAATAATAGCAGTTGCATTAAAGTTCCTATTAATCCTCCCACCCCTCTTTTTGTTTTATGCTGGAGACTTCTTTTTGGTCACTAAAGTTTGTTACATACATGAGATTCTTCCGCAAGTTAACGAAATTCCGCTTTTTCGTCATAATTTAGGTCTTTCTTGAGATCGATGCAAAACTGAAAAGAAATTTGAGGGAATTATTTGGGAGAAGGGTTCGTTTCTCGTCAGGGAACGGTATTTCATCTTTCAAAAATAAAGTGAAGATTTTTCTCGTAATCGTAATTTCCTTTTCTTGCGATGTTTCTTCCATCCAGCTTTGTTAATTATCATCTTGTTCCTCTAACATTTCTATTTCAGCTTAAAAACAGAGGAAAATTTCCTGAAAGCAAAAGTTAGATGCCACAAAAACTTCCTTGTCATCTTTTGGCATGAGGTTCTTCCATTTGTGTGGCTCTCGAGATCGATGCATAACCAAACAAATATTTTAATTAAAAATAAGTTTTAATTTATTTTGTTTTCCATCTAAGGACGGATTCGCGACTTTCGAAGTCGGGAGTTAGACGGAGTGAATATTTCTCCCGTAATCATATTTTTTTTTTTTTCTTACAATATACTTCTGCTCAGTATTGTTGTTAAACATCATTTTATTGCATAAATATGTGTATTTCAGCTTGAAAATGGAGGGCAAAAATTTTTCAAAAACTGAAGTCAGATGGAGCGAAAATTTCGCCCGTAATCGCTATTTTTCTCCCCGCAACATTCCCTCTCTCCTGTGTTGTTGTTAACTGTCAGTAATTTTATATTTTGAATGGTGATGTGCTACAGTTTAATATTTGCATAAATAAATTGAAGTGAACAATTCTGTTGTGCTCGCACTGCATTTTATTCACACTGTTTCACCATGCGTTCAGATCTTTTACCTGACTAATAAAAAGTTCAGCTTGTTTTTTGCCTTCGTCAGTTTCATGTATGTTGTGAACTTACCAGTCAGTTTTTTTGGTTTTTTTTTTTTTTTTGTTAATTCTGTTGACTTATTGGCCACTGGCCACTTAGCTAAAATTCCAGTTTGCACCTTTAAGTGGTAGATTAGTGAGAATCTAGTAATATTGTTCAGTTCCAGTTATGTGTTTACTTTGTGCTTGGCATTTGATCTTGACCACTGTCAGTAAACAGAACCAATAAAATATAAATTAATTTGATGAAAAATAAAGCTGGTTAAAATTAGTATATTGCCTGATTGTCTAACTAAATTTCTCACAAATTTTTAAGTGTTTAATTGCATTTGTGTTTTCTTTATCTCTTTTTCTAGGGGTAAAGAAAATTTGAAAGAACTTATTGAAGTAAGCTAAAATTTGTAAAAAAGATTTCTATCTTCATTGGTTTTTTAAGTATAGATGCCTAATGTACTTAACTACCAGTTCTTAATATTTATGCTTACCCATTCATGCTGTTGTATAGCAATTAACATGTAGATCCCTCTTCTGTGTTTACATTGTACATTTGGATTTTTTTAAACATTGTTTTCGGATGTGTATTCCAAAATCTGTGTAGATAAAATGTGTATGCTTATACTGTGGTATCATCATTGGTTCATGACTAATATGTTAGCTTTTTTCATCAGTTTCTTTTCAAAAAAACACAATACCTTTTTATGACCTGTAGTGAAGTTTGAATGTTAATTTCTAGTTTTTAGAACATAGGAATTATTTGTGCATTATTAGATGGCATTTTGTGTATTAATAAGAACCATATGGAATAAAAGCATTCACAGTGTGCAAAAAACTTGCTCCATCACTTTCATTCCATTGCTAGATTTTCTGCTGCTAAATTCAATAATGCAGTAATTTCACTTATGTTCATAAAGTGCTACCACTAAAGGCACTGGAGGAATTCTGCGGTGCTAAGTAAGCTAAAAAAAAAAAAAATTGGTCGGATTTTGATTTCAGGCAGTTTGATCCGATATTGATTCACGACTTGAAAAGAAAGGTGCCATGGCTGTCATCATTGAAAGTTATCCATAGCTGAATATCATTTCTGCCTATTACATTAGTTGGAGCTGAGCATTAAAGACTATCACTTTTGTTAAACAGCAGTTCCGTTTATTTCAACAGCTTCATACTGTTTGTAAAGAAGTTTAAAACATCATGAAGTAAAGAACTTGAAAGCAGGGATGCGAAAATCACCCATCCACACCCGGTAGAAATTGAAGGAGGACTGGTTTATTCTTCAAATTGGTCGTCTGCGCGGACGACAAAAAAAAATTTTTATATTTTTTTTTATTTTTTTTTTTTTTTTTTTTTTTGAAAATGCGCTTCAAACTTTTTTTTTTTACAAGTTTGGTTATTTTTAGTTAACCTAATTCGCTTGAAAGAACAGTAAAATAAAACCCCGTAAATCGAGTGCTGCGAGAAATTATGGCATCAGAATGCGACGCCCCACACACCTTCCAGCCGTAGCATGCATTGTCTATCATCTTCACGGGGCGACCAATCCATTACGCTTGTGCAATCATCTATTCTGTTTGTTTATTTTCCCACCGCACACTTGAGATCTCGGGCAGCAACAAAAAACTGGTTTCCACTCACCGATTCAGAGGGCGGCTGTTGTAAACTTACCGCGGACAGGAGGAAAATCATTCCGCTTCGAATCAGTGGAGACGCGAGAAGCTTGTTGTTTTTTTCACTCTCGCATATATAACAATGAAGCGTTTCACAATGCGATTTACGAGATTTTTTTAAAGGCGGTGATACCATTAAAAAAGTTTAAAGTAATGCAACAGAACATTTGGAGCCTTCTTCATCGGAAGCTGAAATCGGTACTAAATTGCATATGAATAGCAGTAAAACACGTCATAGTATCTATGACAGTGGAAAGTGGCAATGCAGCTATCAGAAGAATTAGGAAAAGGAATTTCCATGGATTAAACTGAGGGATGAAAAAGAAATGTATTGCATTTGGTGCACTAGTTTTTCAAACTTAGCAGATAAAAACAGCCCTCTGTATAAAGGAACTGGCAGTTCAGCCCAAGGTTTCAGGAAAGAAACTTTTCAAACACACGACTGAAGTAAATGCCACATTAAATGCCAAGATGCTGCTTTTGCAAAAAAGAATCTTGCAAGTACACCCATGGTGGTTGCCCTGAAGAATATTAACAAGGAAAATTTTTATAAGCTAACGAAACTCTTCAATACAGCTTATTTCCTTGTTAGTGAAAATATAGCTTTCTCAAAATTCAAAGGCCTGTGTCGCTTACAGGCGAAGAATGGCATCACTATAAGTGACAGCTATTTGAATCGTGATGCTTGTGTGGATTTTGTGGCATCTATAGCTGTAGTTTTGCGAAGCGAAGTAGCAGAAAAAATAAGACAAGCTCAATTTTTCTGCATCATGGCTGATGGCTCAACTGATAAAAGTTCATGCGAACAGGAAGCCATCTATGTAAGGTGTGTAAACAATGGTTTACCGAAAATTCAGTTGGCAGCTATAATTGCTGTAAAGAACAGCAACAGTAATGGGATTCAAGAAAGTATTTTAAATGGTTTGGAAAAGATAAGGATAACTGAGGAAGTACTGCCTAATAAGTTAGTGGGGCTAAATTTGGATGGAGCAGCAAGCAATATGGGCATTTATAATGGGGTACTAGCACTTATGAAAAAGAAATATCACAGTCTTATTGTCATACACTGCATCAATCATAATCTAGAGCTGGTGATACTTGATATGAAAAAAAAATGATCAGTTATATGTTGATGTTTGAAAAGACCTTAAAGCAAATATTTAGCTTCTATCATTATTTGCCAAAAAGACAAAGAGAACTGGAGGAAGTAGCAAATGTATTAAACAGCCATCTTGTTAAATTCGGGGGTTTGCAAAACATAAGGTGGGTAGCAAGCCAACATCGAGCTCTTAAGTCCCTTACTACCAATTTTGGTGCAACACTTCTGTATCTGGAAGATGTGGCAGAGCGAGAAAATAAAGATGAATCTGCGACTGCAAAAGGACTGCTGAAAGTCATGAGATCTGACAAATTCCTAAGGTTTTTACTTTTCCTGGTGGATTTTTTAAGCATCTTAGCCCAGCTTTCCAAGCTGAGGAATTCCTAATCATTGAAGCATGGAAAAAAATAGACTTAAGCATCCTGAAGCTGAGAGCATTAAAGGTCAAGAAAGGTCCACTTCCTGAGTTTTCAGAATTCACAGAGAATGAGACGCACAACAAAACAGAGTTTTCCAGCTTGCTTCCATATCCAGCTCAACTGATGAATCTGGTGTTCATGAAATTGTCTATGACTTAATTGACAAGGCTATTACATTTTTAGAGAAGCACTTCCAACAGTTTCAAGAAAATGTTATTAAATCATTCATTGTGTTTGACTTCTCTGAGTGGCCAGAGGATAAATCCCTTCTACTTTCATTTGGAAATGAGCAAGTATCCTACCTTTGGGACTATTTTAAGCAGATTCTTCCCGGGAATGCAAGAGAGATGGAAAACGAATGGATTGAACTGAAATTCAAAATATAATCAAGAACCATCCAAGAAACTCATTACTTCAAGTACATAAAAACCTATTTTTGTCCAAGGAATACAGAAACATTCTTATGTTAGTTGAATTGATGTTAACACTGTCATCGAGTACTGCAGTTGTTGAACGAGGATTTTCTGCAATGAATCTGCGAAAGAACATACTAAGATCCAGTATGCAGCAACCTGCCTTGGACTCTGTTATGCAGATACATGTAAATGGATCTCAGACTTTGACCCCACTTTGGCAGTTAATCACTGGTTAAATGTAGGCCCAGGTCAAAGGCACATAAAGTAAAAAAATCTGAAAATTTTAACTATTACACAAAATTGTATCAGTATCAAAATAAAGGTATGTTGATTTTTATGTATACTAAAATTTTATTCACTGTAATGTAATATTTTAATTTAGGATACATTTATAGGGGCGGGTATCCCTTGGTGGAGGACGGGTGGTTTTCCTAAGACACCGTCCTCGAGGACGAGTAGAAATTTTTAGATTTCCACAGCCCTGCTTGAAAGTTGGTTTAATAAACCATTTGCTTGTGCCCAGGATAACAAATGGGTTGCTCATGAATAATGGTGGCTTCAGTTCTTAAAGAACTACAGTATAATTGTCATAAAGTTAAGGAACTTGATTGGGGATAAACCACATTAAAAGCTGATAAACTGAATTTAAATAGAATTTTGTGTAAATTAAGTCTGTGTGACGTTTTTTTTTTTTTTTTTTTTTAAAGCATCTTGTGCCACTTCTAGCTTACCATTTATTAGCTTTGAAGGCTTTACAAACTTAATATGCTGTGTTCCTTACATTTTGGGAAAAAAATTATTCTGAAGTTGAAGCACCCAAGATAAGTAAAACATTTCATCACCACTTTTTTTTTTTTTTTTTTTCCCACTGTACACCATGTTTCTTTCATTCAGAAAACTTTTCATCGTCCTGGATGAATGAAAAGGACATGGTGTACAGTGAAAAATATTAAAAGATTTATATCCCGACCATGTCATTTAAAATATTTCTTCAGGGAAATTTGTTTCCCAATCCATCCAACAGAAGAAATATATGACGTATTTCATCCATACTTCAAGTTTTTACTGCTTAGCCTGTGAAATGCTGCTGATGTAGATTGTAGCTCTGAAAATGAAATCCATTTCACCTAATATATATATATATATATATATATATATATATATACATTTAAAAGTATTAATAGAATTTCAGCAGAGGTATTTCATCGGTAGTGCACTAATGTACTTCTGAAGCTGTACAAGCCTGTGGGCACAACCACTTTACATGTCTCAAATAATTTAGTGTGCCAAGTTACTTTATGCTAGTTTAAAATCCAACAGAAAAGGCAACTCCAGAGTCTGTAACAATTAATGTCAATGATATTTGACTATTTTCACTGCTACTCAAAAATAATAAGTTTAAAACAAAAACCATCCTACTCTAGGAATGACTTTACTTTGAATTTTTCTGGCTTAATGCTCGAGGCAAACCCATTTTTAGACACCTTACATGAAAAGTTATTGTACGTCAAAAAAAAAAAAAAAAAAAATTTTGCTGCGAATTGTGTGGTTTTAGCAACAGAATAGGTACTGAGACATTGGATCATTTACACAGAATTTCATTGGAGGGCCCAGAAATGAAAAATGAACTAGTGGACAAATAGCTGATGGTGATTTGATGTAAGTGATGAGCTTGAAGATCAGACCAGTGTATAAAAGATGTTATTTTATTTCAGAGTAGAGCTTCCTTCCAGTTTTGATAAAAATCCAAAATAACTTAAGCCTGGTGGAATGGCAGGTTCTTTGATTACACAGGATTTTTCAGTTGCGTGGAATATTGCCTGGTCTTCTGGTGACAAGAAGAGGTCAATCATAGTGCCAGTCTACTAGAAAAGGAACAAAACTAAGACTGTACTACCATGGAATCACCTTAATTAGTGTGCTTTGCAAAATTTATGCAAGCATATTTTGTAAGAAACTTAAGAACATTTGGCTTTTAGTCATGGTGGGCAGATGTCAGGATAATATACATTTGTACTCAGCTTTCTGAAATGTTCCATGAGGTAAACTAGAATTTTTTTATGGTGTTATGACTCTGAAAAGGCCTTTGTTATGGCTTCCAGGAACATGTTGTTCATTGTGTCAGTAAAACTGTGTTGTGAAAGACAAGCTGCAGAAATTTATCAGAAGCCTTTACATCAGGTATAACAATGGTCAGGCTGGAGGAAAGCACTGGTAATTAAAGCAAGATTAATCCTGGGTTATGGCAGATATGCAAGTTGTTTCTGCTGCTGTTTTTAATTTATGGGAATAAGACCCATTCTATCCAGTTCTTTGTCAAGTACTGCTACAGGGTCCATTGTTGTTTCATTAGCCACACTTCACTTTTCAAAATAGCCATTGCAGCTTTTACAAGAATAATTTAGCTTTCATGCATAATATTGCTTCTTTTTGGATGGACTCTTAGTCAACAGCAGATTCACTGGAAGGAGGATCAGTAGTGACCTCAGTTTGAAACACTTGAATTGGTTAGTGCCTTCCATTTCTTCAAATACTAGCTCATCATTATCAATCTGTAACATTCAGTTAATGACATATTACAGTGTAACTTGTCTAATTCAAATGTTTTTAATTAGAATTCTTGGTTACCGTATATACTCACGTATAAGTCGACCCCCCCCCCCCACTTTCAGAGGAAAAAATCGTAAAAAATCAGAAACTCGCGTATAAGTCGATCCCGGATGAGAAAAAAAAAATTTCAATGAATTTATTCAAAAACATTTGAAAACGAAAAAAATTATATATATAATACTAAATTTAATTTGCATACCCAAAAACTTCATCGGAACCCTTCAAAATCCAATTCCAAGTCAGACTCGCCAAACAGTTCAAAAAAGTCTTTCTCCGTCATCGGGGCGTCATCATAAACATCAGTATTCCCATCTATGCCTGTGTCATCAGAATCACTGTCATCATCACTCATAAAAATCTTGTCATCCTCTGTGCCATCAAGTTTGTTACTAAGGCAACATTTCTTGAATGATTTCACGACCATTTCCGCAGGTATCGCATCCCAAGCATCCTTGACCCATCGCGCAATCAAAACGATATCCGGCTTCTTTAGATTTCTGCCCGTGGTTTCAGTCGGCAAATCGGAAATTATCCAATGTGCCCAATACCTCCGCACATTGTCCTTAAAGGGCTTATTAAGGCAGACATCTAGTGGTTGAAGAACAGATGTCAACCCACCTGGGATGACAGCAAGAGTTGTTTTTGAATTTTCTGCAGTTTTTTCACTTCTGCACAACGGTGTGCAACAAACATATCCCACACCAAAAGAGAAGGTTTCCTCAAAAGTGCACCTGGCCTTTTGTTCCACACATTCTTTAACTAGTCAATTGTTCCAGATTCGTTCATCCATCCTTTTTCATGGGCGCGAACGAGCACACGAGACGGAAAGACAACGCTTTTCGGCAGAGTTTTGCATTTGAAAATAATTACCGGAGGTAGCTTACTGGCGTCGGCCAAACAGGAAAGAACAACCGTGAAACTGGATTTTTCGTGGCCAGTCGTTTTGATCAAGATATTTTTTTCGCCTTTTTGGTTCACCGTCTTATTTCCAGGAAGGTCGAAACACATGGCGGTTTCATCCATATTCCCTATTTGGGAAAGTTCAAAAGCAGTCTCTTTTTCTCTTTTGAATTACATACTTTTGAAATTCCATTATCTTTGCTTCGAGGTCACGAGGTAACTTTTGTGCAATTTTGGTGCGCTGGTGTAGACACAACCCATAGCGGTTCGTGAACTTTGTGCACCAACCTGGTGAGGCACGAAAAGTGTTATTTGCAGCTGCAAACTTTTCATCTTTTGCGAGCTTCATTGCTCACAAACGTATACCAGTTCGCATTACAATGTAACCATTTTGTCTGTAGCCCACAATCCAATCATTCAAGACACTTTCCAGCTCTGGGAAAGATGTCGTTCCACGGCGCAGCGCCTTTTGCGATTTTGGGATTTTCACCAAGTCCGTTTTTTTTTACGCCAATCTCAAATCAGTTTTTCGTTAATACCACATTGACGTGAAGCAGCACAGTTGTTAGTATTTTCTGCAAAAGAAACCACTTTCAACTTGAATCCTGCGTTATAGGACATCCGTTTCTTTACACAATCCGTGTCACCCATAATAGGAGAAGCGAGACACATGCGATTTAGAACAAGAAAAACATGTGCGATTAAGAACAAGCAACACTTAACACTGGGTGTTGCATGGCTCCGTTACGTCGAAGGTCAGCGCAATCAACTGGTAGTCAGAAGGGCGGAGCTTTTTATGCGCGGCTGTGACTGCGCTGTGGATACGCAAAGCCAGGAGAGAGGAGACTTTTCAAAGCGCGGAGAAATTTGGAGGGTCACGATTTCGTAATTCTACCACATCGGTGTTTTTTCTTTCTTTCTTTCTTTCTTTTTTTCTTTCGGAGGGTTGTGATTTCGTACTTAATACCGTATCGGCATTCTCATTTCTTTTGGGATGGATTGCCTTCTGCCTCACGGGAAGAACTTTTGGACTTACGATTTTTTTAGACCCCGCGTATAAGTCGACCCCATTACTTTGATGCTCTCATTTTGTCCCAAATTTCTTGACTTATACGCGAGTATATACAGTAATTCGAATTTTTTTATTTGGTCCCTTGAATGTTCTATGTAAATAATGTTAAAAAAGCAACAACCTTTAATTCGAATTTTTTTTTTTTTTTGTTTAATTCGAAGAAAACCCCATTTTCGTATTCTCGTATTTTCAACAATTACTTTTTTAAATGGGTACGTACTGTTCTGGATGAAGCAGCAAGTTAAACCTGAAACTATAGCCTCGGAAAAGCAGGCTTTCAGCACCTCGATGACGAGTCTCAACTACATCAAGGTATTGGTGGCAAGATCATACCCATTGTGGAGTACTGGGAAGATGTAGGCCATGATGTACCGTATGAAGTTTTTGTGAGCGTTGATGACAATTTAACTGTTTGTGGTGAGCTCGCAGATGATGAGATCTTGAATGATGTTATGAATAAGAAGACCTGCTGTGTATCTTCAGATGAAGAACTGGAACGGCCAAAAATTCCTGAAGAGCTTCTTCCAAATTTAGTAGAGGCCTTGGTTCACCTCCAACAGTTAAGGAAGTTTGTTGAGGGACAGCAGAATGAATGTATGTGACTCTCTATTTCATTCACTCGATAAACTTGAGGAATTTACACTTACCCATAACATAAATTTTAAGAAGCAGGCCAAAATTTCACGTTTTTTACAAAAAAATTTTACATTTACCGTACTGTACTTTTTTTTGTATGTTATGAATAAATATGTTGTTTTTTACAGTACTTGAATGTGCCCATATTCAAACTTACCTAATTCGAATTTTTCGATAATTCGAATTATTTTTGTGGTCCCTTCAGCTTCGAATTATCCAAGTTACACTGTACAAAGCAGTGCGCTTCAGGGTCTTTAAAGGTCGACTAAGAAAATTCAAAAGCTTGATCTGCTACGTCTAAAGGAATGGTTAATAGATTTTTCTTTTTCAATATAGTATGTTTCCCACAGTTTTGAATTGTTTCCTGACTTTTTGAATCCTGAACTTTTTTGGTGAAATAAATCACATCCCTTAATGAAATTTTAATCAGTTTTTAGCTCAGCAATGGTTTCTTTGAGTTTTTTTTTTTACATGGAATCTCTTGTAAAGCCCTTTAAAAACTTGAATTATTCTGGCATCAAGGGCTGCAATTTCCCCCATAAGATTAGGAAATAAAAATGCTAACTTAACATTACCGAGTTCAACTGTTTTGTGGCATGGAGCATTGTCTAAAATTAAAAGGACCTCTCACTGATACTTTAAATCAAAGATGTTTTGCAGCCAGTCCTGAAATTACTTGTTTTTCATCCATGCTTTTTATTGAATCTATCATCATTGTCAACCATTATCAATCCACTGCTGGATGAAGATCTCCCCAAGTTTCTTCCACAACGGTTTGTCTTGTGCCAGTCTCCTCCATATTACTCCCTCATACTTTCGAATTTCATCCACCCATCTCGCACGTGGTCTTCTTCTGGGTCTTTTCCTGTCCCATGGAATCCAGTCTAAAATTTCAGCTGTCCATCGATGGTCTGTCCTTCTGGCAATATGCCCAGCCCATAGCCATTTCAGGGATTTTACTCGGGTCATGTCTTCCACTCTTGTCATTTTTCTGATCCACGAGTTTCTCTTCGTATCTTTCCTGTTTACACAAAGCATCCATCTCTCCAGGCTACTTTGAGTTGTCTGCAGTCTTTGTATGTCTCTTTTAGTTAAGGTCCACGTCTCTGCAAGCACTGGAAGGATGCATTGATCAAACACTTTTCTTTTAAGACATAATGGCATATTGCTCTTGAAAATTATACTGTTTCTTCCAAAAGCTCTCCAGGCAAGTTTTATATGCCGATTAATTTCTTCATCAATGTGACCTTCACTTGATATCTGCTGTCCAAGATAAATGTAAGTATTGGTTGTCTCCAGCTTTTCCCCATCAATTGATAAATCTTCATTTCTGGAAAAAGCATTGTACACCACTTTTGTCTTCCGAATGTTCATTTTTAATCCCACTTCTTTACTCTTGTCAGCAAGTTCCTGGATCATACTCTGCAGCTCTGATGGGGTAGTTGCAAAAATGACTATGTCATCAGTAAAACAAAGGTGGGTTAGATAATATCCACTAATCTTTATCCTTTTGTTTTCCCAGTTCAGTGATTGAAAGACATTTTCCAATGTGGCATTAAAGAGTTTGGAAGATATAGTGTCACCTTGTCTCACTCCCTTTCCAATTTTTATGGGTGCTGTATTCTCAAATAGCCGAATCTTTGCACTTGCATTTTCATTGATGTTATTAATAATATTAATGTATGCATCTTCATTACCGCAGGATTTCAGAGCCATTGTAACTGCTGACGGTTTCACCGAATCAAAGGCCCTTTCATAATCGATAAAAGCCATGCATAATGGAAGTTCATATTCCCTTGCTCTTTCAATTAGTTCTCTCAGTACGTGGATGTGATCTATAGTGCTATAGCCACTCCAGAATCTATAGTTAATGTTAAGTTCAGGAAAAAAATTCTTAAAACAGCATGGTTGGTGATTTGGAATAGTGTGTTGAAAGCAAATATTTGTAAACTATGGCATAGTTTTGAGAGGCAGTTCAACAAGGGTTTCAAGTTTATCAATGAGAAACACCAAAAATGTTGCTAAAATGTCTTGGTGGATAGTGGTCAGCAAGGTGCCAGTTTAAATAGGAAAATTTCCATTTAGTAGAATAAGATAAAATTTGTAATCCAAGGGCAGAAAGTGAGGATGGGGGTTTAAGGGGGTACAACTTAACAAGGTTTGACTGCAAAAGGCAATTATTTTTCTCCTAGTTAAGGTTTCCCAATGCAAAAGGAGTCATTCGTATCAGAGTAATGGACCTAATAACAAAGAGAAGGTGTTTATAGACTGATGGGCATAGTAACTATAAGCATGTATTCTTTTCAAAAGAAATGCTAATAAACTAATGTTTGTGAATCTAGTATTCTTTACAATATTACAGTGTATTTCTACATTTACATGTTCAGGTTTAAAGAAATTTTTAAGTAATTCAGTGTTTTGTACCTCAATTATTGCATTGTTATCAGAGATAATGAAGTTTTTTCGTACACGGTTTGTGTAAAATCATTTAGAGTTCCCAGATATGTTTTTCTATAACATGTCCCATACATTCTCAATGGGGTTCAGATCCGGGCTTTGTGGTGGCTAGAGAAGATGGTAGAAGTCACTGTCATTCTCGCTAAGCCACTGCTAAATGCATCTTACATGATGGACAGTAGCGTTTTCATCCATGAAACAACAGTCACCTGCTGGATGAAAAGTCAGCATTGCAGGATGGACTTGATTGGCAAGAATGTTCAGATAATCCTTGTAGGATACATGACCCTCCAGCAATACCAGGGGACCCATTCCATACCTACAGAACCTGCCCCACACCATGGTACCACCACCTACAGAACCTTGAATTGTGTTTACAAGGCAAGCTGGGTCCATTGCTTCATGGAGCTGCTGCCAAACTCTTCCTACTGTTGGTACAAAACAAGGTGTATCATGACTCATTGGACCACATGACTTTTTTCCAGTGTCCAGTCATAGTGTTCTTGACACCGCTGTTAAACTTGACAGTTCGTCACAGACAACGGTGGTTTCCATATATAGGCATGTGACTGCTAATACCAATCCTCTTCAATTCCCTGCACGTAGTTTGCTGAGTTTTGAGTTGGGAACCTTTGAATGCTTTAGTCAATTGCTGCACACAGGGAGTCCTGTTTCTCTATACAAGCCTTCTCAGACGATAGCAATCACGTTCTTGACAGATTGTCATTGCGCCACAGTTACACATTTTAGGCAAGTAATGTGGTTATTTTCCCACTGATTTAAAGACCAGGGATATCTCACCTTTTAAGAAACCAGTCAGCTCTGTTTTTGAAATTATCGCTGCAGCCAGACAAGCACCCACAGTAAGTCCCATATCAAACTTTGAAAGATCCTTTGTTTTTTCTATTATGATCAACACTCAGACGTGCCAACTCTCCGGGTTTAGGCCGGCAATGCCGGATTTTATTACACTTCCCGGAATTCCGGATTAGAAATTAATATTACCGGATTCCATCATGATTTCTGTAGCGTAAATTAAAAAGTAATGAGAAAAGTTCGAAGTTCTCCAAGGCATCAGAGAACTTCGTTGATTACTGTAGCGTAAATTAAAAAGTAACGAGGGGGAAAGTTCGAAGTTCTCCGAGGCATCGGTTCATTAGCGGAGAAGCGACCTTTCCCTTCTGAGTCAACAGCGAGCAGTTTTGCTCTGCCGTTGGCAGTGATGTTTACTCTTCTCTCCGCTAATGATCTCTTGCGCTGCGGGCACGGAGTAGGAGCAGGCTTGGACATGGCGCACGCCGTATGTACTGATGCAGATTTCTGTCGGAAGCGCGCTGTAGTGTTTTGGTTTGTTTTATGTACTTCGTCTGTCTTCACAGGAATTTCTGAGAACTTTTTGTGCACATGTTTAATCAAGCGATGGCTGGTAGAAAATATCAGTCTGTTTTTAAGAAGTATACGACAGATTATCCGTGTGTAATCAAATCAAGGAAGCGCCAACAATTTGCCTTTTGCTCTATTTGAAGGTGTGATTTTTCCGTTGTCCACAAGGGCAAAGGAGATATCGTTAATCACATTCGTACGCAAAAACACGTGGACAATTCTAAGTGCATGGAAAATAACAAAACATTAAATTTTGCTCGAAATAGTTCCTCTTCCGATGCCATTATCCATGCTGAGTGCTTGTTTACTTCATTCCTCGTGTAACATAACTTACCTTTAAGCTGTGCTGACCATGCAAGTGTGCTTTTTAAGAAAATATTCCCAGATAGTAACATTGCAAAAAAATATGCATGTGACAGGACAAAAACATTGTGCGTTGTTGCCGAAATGGGGAAATCTTCAAAAATAGACTTGCATACTTGCCAACTTTTACGGATTATCCGTAAAATTTACGGATTTCTGCTTTTTTACTGATTTACGGATAGAGGTCTTTTTCAACAGATTTTTTAATATTTCGATTGCTCAATCGAAATATTTCAGCCCCCTGCAACCATCCACTTAGATTTTCTACCAGACCTTACGAGCGCTGTGTCATGCGATGATGTCATCTTTGACTCGCTGGCTTTGTGACATCGTGCGGTAGCTCGCTCTCTCCATGGGAGTGCTCAAGTGATGTGCTGACCAGAGTTCGCCAAAATGCGTAATTGCGCGTTTAGTACGCATCAAAATTTTACCAACGTGTGAAAATACGCATCAGGAATTTTTCTCTGCGTAAAAATATGAGTCGGGAATTATTTTTTTCTTGCGCGTGAAACTACGCCTCGGATAATTTTACCAATTCGTAAAAATGCGCATCGGGACAGTACTTTGCCAGAAACGGAAGTAAACGAAATAAAGATTTTCTCCGTAATCATAATTTCTTTTTCCAGATGCTGCCTCTGTCCAGTACTGTTGTTATATATAATTTTATTCCATAAATATTTGTATTTCAGTTTAAAAATGGAGGAAAAATTTCCGAAATCGGAAATTCGATGGCGAAAAAATTTTGCTGTTAATCTTAGGCATGAGAGTGCGACAGCTTCGAGGAATTTCTCCTTTTCTGTCATAATTTGGGTTATCCTCCAGATCGATGCATAATTTTTTAAACTATTTTTTAACAGAAATAGTTTAACATTTTTTATATGCCTTAACGTAACATTACTGCCTCAAATTATGTCCATTGATATTTCAAACATACGAAAGTAGGCTTGCAGGATTTTCATAGAAAATTGCAGAATTTTTCTCTTCTTAAGGTTGGCAAGTCTGAACACTACTGGTGTTTAATGATGACCAGCAGTTTTAAATAGTTGCCTAGATCATGTGGTGATGCGCATAATCGCATATTTTGCATAAACACTGTGTGACATTTATGTACATCTGCATAAAGGTTCCTAATTTAGTTGCCTGTGTATGTACACAAAATTTTGCTAGTCCATTCTATTGTATTAAAAATGCTTTGACAATATCAGACCAATGTTAGATATGGATTGATTTTTAGGTTAAAAATATTTAAAAATGATAAAACGAGATGTCCTCTTGATCAGTTGTATGTACTTAAAGCATTTTGAAAATTAAATAATTTTCATCTTCAAGCGTGTGTGTGTGTTTTGCATGTTGGCAAGTGATTCACATTGCCATCTTTAAGCTTTGTCGTTACCCTCATGGTTGTCAGTGTGGCACTAAACTTGTTTGCTCAGCCTCCTTGTGTTGCTTATGTTCTCTCTGTCATTGGTTCATTAGTTTTGTGCTTGATCTGTGCGTTTCATCCGCTGTTGTGTTGTTACAATTGCCTGTAAGTTGTGCTTTGGAAAATAGATTTCTCATTCACAAATTGGTCTTGTAAGGAATCCAGTCTCTTCTGCTGACAAATCCCAATTGGTCAGCATTACTTTTACATTCATCAAGAATACACACTGAAAGCGATTTAACTGGCAGCTTTGGCGATTAAATTTATTTTAGTTGTCGCCAGTTTGGCCGTTTGTTATTTTTAGTGCCAATTTACAAAAGTATAATAATTCAGAAGTAAAAGAAAGTGAAACAGTCTTAACTAGGCGTGGCAAAAAACCTCTATGTTTTTGAACATTGGAATTTTGCCACCGATATAATCGACGTTTAAACCTCGATATTGCAGAACCCTTTTAGTGCGACGGCGATCGATTTATCGGTCTGCGCGTTTTGTGCTAAAAGCGCGGTAGGCTGAATGATCAGCACTCGATTTTGACCCAAGTAGTTCCCGAATCAAAGAGCAGATATCTGCGTGAATTATCATATCATTTATTAATCATATTGTTTTGAAATGAAATCTCCACGAATCATACCGTCAAACAGCAATATTATTGAAAAAAAAACATGAGAATATAGTCTGCAAGAATCATATCGTAAGTTTGAGTTCGCTATTTTAGCCAAAACTTTTCCTACTACAGTTGAGGCACGGCTATTCACATGGGATTGTAGGTGAATTATAGAACGTTACACAGTCGGAAATCACTTTTTCGAGCCCCGTTCAAAGTGCAATAACGCACAACTCGTCTAGCGACAACAGCGTGTTTATTTTTCTTGCAGACTTTGCCACACAGGAGAACAAAATGTGTTTTATTACTAGAAACTCTTCACATTATTCATTTCTTTTTTCCCAAACAGACACAATCGCAAAACTTAGAAAATACAAATTCCCCACATCTTTTTCCAAATTTCTGTGTTAGCCGAGGACAAACTTTATCGACAGCTTTGTTCCTCAGTATTTGCAGACATGCGTTTTAAATTGCCTTAGAATAACATCGTCCTATAAGGAAATCTTGAAATTCTTAGTTGTAGAGAGAGAGAAAGTTTGCCAAATGATAGTGATGATTTTTAATCACTTTAGAATAACATCAATCTGTATGAGTAAGAGTATATTTAAAATTAAGGGAGTTATCATTATATATATATCATATATATATATATATAGAGAGAGAGTACTGAAAAAATGACCAAGAAGACAAAAGAATACCGAACAAAAATATTAATATAGAGAAAAAAAAATTAAAAAACCAGGCTGCCTTCATCAGGAGAGCATCAACCTGGGGGAGTGGCTTTGGGATCAGTAAACGACTAGGAAAAACCAATAATCGACTGACCATGCTCTCCGAAGCCACTGAAATCCAAACCAGGTGGAATAAGTAACTTCCAAATGTTACAAAACTATAGAAATTTAGGGTATGATAACTTACCGGAAGACAGTGTGAAACCTGCAGCCGGTTTCACGCCGTTAGCTGAGGACAAACTTTATTCACAGCTTGGTGGCTTACTCAGTCCACCTGCAGGTTTCATGCCGTTTTGGGGTAAGTTACCGTTGCCTAAATTTCTATAGTTTTGTAACATTTGGAAGTTTCTTATTCCACCTGGTTTGGATTTCAGTGGCTTCGGGAGCATGGGCAGTCGACTATTGGTTTTTCCTAGTTGTTTACTGATCCCAGGAAAGCCACTCGCCCAGGTTGATGCTCTCCTGATGAAGGCAGCCTGGTTTTCTAATTTTTATATTTGTTCTCTACATTAATATTTTTGTTCGATATTCCTTTGTCTTCTTAGTCGTTTTATCACAACTCTTATATTTTTTGCTAATTCCTTCAGTCTGCTGCATACTGCGCAACCGAGATATTAGCTTCGTTTCTTCGTATTTCATTTACTTTTCAGATATATTCTTGTGGTTATTGCATTACTTCTGTTGAACCTACTTTATATATATATATATATATATATATATATTATATCAAGAAGAGACCGAAGCATTTCATAACTGCTGGGTTGCGCGTTTTGATCTTCTGATTATTTTGCAACTTTCGTTTTAAATTCTTAAGTGTTTTTCTTATGTTTTCGGCTCTGCTCTTAAGTATATATATATATATACACGCACACACACACTGAAGTGACAGAAAAACTGGTACACCAGTCTAATACTTGGTAGGTCCCCACAGGAGCGCAGGACTGCAGAAATACGATGGGCCATGGACTCCACTAGCTTCTGGAAATATGCTGTAGGCAATGCACACCATACTTCCTGCAGAGCGTTCCACAATGCGGGTGTATTCCGAGGTCTCGCATTCCTGTGTTCGACAGCGCGTTGCATGGCATCCCACATGTGTTCTATCACGTTCAGATCTGGGGACTTGGGTGGGAGGCAACACCCCAAACTCAAATTGATGCTCCTCTAACCATAATGTGGCCTCCGACACTTGCATTGTCCTGTTGAAACAGGCCCAACCCATCAGCATGAATGCACGAAATGAACGGGTGTACCTTGTCAGAAAGGATGTGCACATAGCGTTGGCCGGTCACAGACGTTTGTAGACGTACCAGGGGTCCCAGTGAAGTCCAGCTAAACACACCCCATACCATTACGGACTCCCCACCAGCCGGTACAGTTCCCTGTTGACAGGCGGGATCCATGGCTTCATGGGGTTTGCGCCACACACGAATTCTTCCATCTGCCCGATACAGTTGGAAACGCGACTCGTCAGACCAGGCTACTTGTTTCCAGTCATCAAGTGTACCATGGCGGTGTTGCCGTGCCCAAGCGAGGCGCATAACTCTGTGTCGTGAACCCATCAAGGGGACTCGTGTTGGGCGTTGGCTCCCAGAGCCCATATCGTGCAGGGTACGTTGCACTGTCCGGACGCTGATGCTTGTTGAGGCTCCAAAATTGAATTCCGATGCTATCTGCGAGAGTGTTGCATGAAACGATTCTTGACAGCCGACGATGGTCACGTTCACCCAATGTCTTTTTACGGCCACACTAGCATCGTAGGTTGGAGGTTTAGCCGGAATTCTTGTAGTCACTGTACACCCTTGCAATGGTCGTCCGTGAAAATCTGAACTTCGTTTCTACCTGGAAATACAATGGCCCATCTCACGAGCGCCAACTATGACACTGCGTTGAAAATCGCTTAAATCGTTATTACTTGTCATTCTCATGCTGAAAACAGCTCTGACAGCTAGCAAGGATGTCTATCACTTTATATAAGCACTGGCGAGTGCAACCAAGTCCGTGCATAGGTGACGTTGCTATTGGGTTTTCGGAAAAGTCATGACGTATTTTATTCATGTTTTGCAAAGGTCTTTTATTGATAGAAAGAACAAAGATCAATCAATGATATAATGCCCGTTTTGTTCGATAACCTTTTGCCATCTTTCAGTGAGCTGCAGAATGCCTTGTTCATAGAAGGGCCTGTCTTTCGTGCCGAAAAACTGTACAAGTTGCTGATTTACAGCCTCATCTGAATTGAACGTTATACCATGCAAGGACTGTTTAAGAGAGCAAAACAAGTGGAAGTCTGACAGCGCAAGGTCAGGCGAGTATGCTGGGTATGGCAACACCACATCCCACCCAAGCTCTAATAATTTTTGGCGGGTAATCAAACTTGTGTGTGGTCTTGCGTTGTTGTGATGAAATACTAGACCTTTATGATGAAAGAGTTCTGGACGTTTCTGGATGATGGATTCGTTCAAACTGTCCAATTGCCGACAGTACACATTCGAATTGATTGTTTGGTTCCATTTTAGGAGCTCGAAAAACAAGACACCTTTAGAATCCCACCACACTGAAACTAAAACCTTCCGCTGATGACTGTCTGCTTTGGATGTGGTTTGAGGCGAAGCAGCACGTCGGGACCAAGACCATTTGCGCAGCACATTGTTGTACACAATCTACTTTTCGTCACCAGTTACACTGGTCGGCATAAAAATCGTCCCTGACACCATTCCTGCTGATTCTTATGTAAAATGACCTCCTGAATCCGAATATGACCCCCGTTTCCCCCCATCACCCACCGTTTTCGGAGGAGGGCCCCCCACCTAATTTTATCACTTTCCGATAATTTGGAGGGATGAAAAGGATTATTTCAGCCTTTACATTTCTTCTGAGAGGCTACAGAGGTGAAAAGTTATAAAACATGAATATCTGTATCAAGGAGGTAGATTTGGGGGATTTGCCCCCCCAATTGTAAAGAAATCATTACAAATGATTGATTTTTTCGTTTTTTTGGCAATTTTTTCACTTATTTGCTACATATTCCAGCTATCAGCCCCTCTCATCCTCCCCCCAAAAAACCCGCAAATAATTAAAATATATAGCAACAGTTCGGAACATTCACTCTACCACGCTGGCTCTCTCAATACCTCGCGTGAACAGGTTCCCATGGGAATCGCGCACAGGTTTGCACGGGCTTTGACAAGGTCAAACTTGCATAGCTCTTATCACTATTATCCTGCACTGTAAGCATTATCTTCCCTCAGTTGATCTGTAGCGATCGTTGAGTCTACTTTTCGGTGTTCTAGGTGGGGATTCTGTGTTTCTAAGTTGTTTAAATTGTGTCAAACGGTAGAAATTTGTTTACACCGGCTTTTTCCAAGTGAATTACAGTACGTGAGTGTAATTTGTGATTAATATAGAGCATTTATTTACTGTTTAATTATGCCACACGAGTGTATAAATCATCCAGATAGATTCTATGTTTGCGGGGAATTGACTTTTAAAGCGCAACGAAAAACCCTTTCTCCGCTTCTTAAAACTGCTTATAAATTTTACTTTGATTGCAAAGTTGGCGATCAGGACAAGAATTGGGCTCCCACAGTTTGCTGCACTACTTGTTACAGTAGCTTGACCAAATGGCTCAAAGGTACCCGTAAATCAATGCCATTTGTTGTGCCCATGGTTTGGCGCGAACCTCGCTGTCATCTCACAGATTGTTACTTTTCTATGACTTCCACCTTCCGGTTATCTAGCAACAAAAGTAAGCATACAATTCAGTATCCTAATATCCCTTCAGCTCTAAGACCAGTTCCTCACAACGAATCATTGCCAATCCCAGTGCCCCAAAAAACTTATACTCTAAAGCCAGAAACGGATGTGACATACTTTGAGCCACAGCTTGGACCATCACATGATACGTCCACCGATGATGAAGAGTGTTCTGCTGATTCAGCTCATCGAAAACCTCACCTCGTTACTCAGTCGGAATTGAATGATATCGTCAGGGATTTGGAGTTACCTAAGACTAAATCTCAACTTCTTGGATCTCAACTTCAGCAGTGGAATCTCTTAGAAAAGGGCGTAAAGATCTCTTCTTACAGGACCAGACAGTCAACCCTGGAATTACTTTTCGGAAGATGAAGGCTTAGTGTTCTGCCCTAATTCAAATGCATTGATGATAGAACTGAAGATGACATGTGACCCAGACAAATGGCGACTGTTTATAGACTCATCAAAGACAAGCTTGAAAGTTGTCTTGTTGGCCAATGGGAATGAGTTGCCATCAGTCCCGGTTGCATACACTGTGGATATGAAGGAGACGTACGAAAACATCAGCCGAATCTTTGATAAAATCTGTTATCATGATTATAATTGGAAACTGCGCTGATTTAAAAGTTGTTGCTGTACTCGCGGGCCTGCAATCAGGCTTCACAAAATACTTCTGCTTCCTATGCGAATGGGACAGCCGAGCACGAGACAAACGTTACATCGTACGGAACTGGCCTCTGCTAGAAAGTTTTACTCCCGGTCAGAAAAATGTCGTTAATGATCCTCTGGTCCCGAAGGAAAATATTTATTTGCCGCCTTTGCACATCAAACTGGGATTGATCAAACAGTTTGTGAAAGCAATGGACAAGACAGGTGATGCATTTCAATTTTTGAAAAATAAATTTCTTCGTCTTAGTGAGACTAAAATCAAGGAAGGAGTTTTCCTGGGCCCCCAGATTAGACAACTTTTCAAAGATTCGACGTTTATTGAACACCTGAATCGAAAAGAAAAAAGAGCTTGGCTTGAATTCCAAAACGTGTGTAAGAACTTTTTGGGTAACAACAAAAGTGATGATTATGCCGCTCATGTCGAGTAATTGCTGTCAGCGTACAAGGCCATGGGGTGTAACATGTCTCTTAAAGTGCATTTCCTGCACTCACACCTGGACTTCTTCCCTGAAAATTTAGGAGCAGTTTCCGATGAACACGGGGAACGATTCCATCAAGACATCAATAAGATCGAGAGGAGATTTTCAGGGAAGTGGAATACGAGCATGTTAGCAGAGTACTGCTGGTGTTTGGAACGAGAAACTTCTACCTCAGGGTACAAAAGGAAAGCAGGCACCAAATGAAGGTACTTATCTTATTTATTTATTATACTTTACATTTGTATTTTACTTTTTATATATTATTCTTTACAGCTAAAATAAATAATCCTTTTCACCCCTCCAAATAAAATTCATGTCCATAACATATTACCGAAAATTGATAAAAAAATCATAAAAAAATCGATCATTTTTAATTATTTCTTTACAATTGGGGGGGGGCAAATCCCCCAAATCTACATCCTTGCTACAGATGTTCGTGTTTTATAACTTTTCACCTCTGTAGCCCCTCAGAAGAAATGTAAAGGCTAAAATAATCCTTTCCATCCCTCCAAATTAACGGAAAGTGATAAAATTAGGTGGGTGGGCCTCCCCGAAAACGGTGGGTGATGGGAGAAAACGGAGGTCATATTCGGCTTCAGGAGGTCGTTTTACATAAGAATCAGCAGGAATGGTGTCAGGGCTCGAAAAAAAGAAATTTGCCGACCAGTGTTATCAGTCACTTCAGAAAAGAATCATTTTCCTCATGTTTAATGAGCATATTGCAGATGTTTATACGTGCCGTCAATTGAGCTTCTTTGAGTTCATGAGGAACCCACACATTGAACTTGCTTACGTATCCCAGCTTCTTCAGGTGGTCGTGAATGCTTGAATGATAGATGTGCAATGTGTCTGCAATCTCTCCTGTCGTGTAACATGGGTTTGACTCGATCAATGCCTTGATTTGGTCGTCATCAGCCTCGGAGGGCCTCCCAGACCGAGGAGCAACATTGAGGTCAAAATCACCAGCACGGAATTTTGCGAACCACCGCTGGCACTGCCGTTCTTGTAGAGCATTATCACCGTACACTTTACGCAACTTTTCACAAGCTTGACGCGCGTTCTTCCCTTTACGGAAGTAAAACAGTAAAATATGGCGAAAATGCACAGTTTTGTCTTCCATCTTCAACTTGATGTCAAATCTCCGCAAATCAACCAAATCGCTCACTATTCCTTTTAGACTGCAGCTAGAACTGGCACCTGTCGAATGCCATAGTGATAACAGAGCTGCACATGCCTCTAGTACTTCCAAAACCGCCCAACCGCCATCGGGTGCCAAAATTACGTCATGACTTTTCCGACAACCCAATATGTATTTTGCATAAGCTCATCTGTACCAGTTATTCTGACACTTCAGAGTGTGTGTGTATATGTATATTACATTTATAGAAATATTTAGAAAAATCTTACAAGTTCAGAGAAAAATTTCGGCCCAAAATATTAAAATTTATGGAAAGTATAGCCTTTTTTCCTTGAAGCTTGCAATTTCTGAGAAAATGGCTTAGCATTTCTGGCATATACACACACATTTCATGTAGCACTAAAAGGGCTTAAACTTCGATGTTTTAGAAGCCGATACATCGAAAAAACATAGAGGGTTTCATTACCGATGTTTGAAACTGGTAAAGAATATTTTCTGCGTGAAGTAAATATCAATTTCTTTCTGTTGCGTTCTTGTTAAGAGGAAGGGAATACCATATTTTTATGTTGTGAATTGGCTCTTTTGTTCGATGTTTCATCGAAAAAAAAAAGTTCCTTTCCTCATCCAAAAAACATCGAGGTTTCCACCGATAGATCGAGCATTTTAACAGATATTATTGTTTACTCTATTTGATTTGAGGAGTAATCGCCATTATGTTGAGCAGAGATTTTATGCACCGATGTGCCCATTTACTGCTGCAGATGGAAAAGTATGAATTCATCGGCTTATTAGCAAAAATCTTGTGTACGGCGTGTAATGGATATCAGTGAAGCCCGAGTTGTATGTCAAGATCGCTGTAAATGAAGAAGTTTGATACGACAACAGTAAGTAAAAATATCTGGTAGTTTGTATTACTTTTTGGAGCTAACCTCTGAATCTCGGAGAACAACTTAGTGATATGTACGTATGTATGTATGTATTAGCAAAAACATCGAGGGTTTCACTGTTACATGGTAAATTTCCACCGATATGATATACTATCGATGTTTTGGGAATGAGTAAACCCAGAGGGGAAAAAAAGATTTACAAAATGGTTTCTATTATGTGCAGTGAGTGGCTTTTTATGGTCAGATAAAGCCATCCATGTAAATAAATTACAGTTACATTAAAGTTCCTATTATTATCCCCCCCTTCCTCCCTTCTTTTATTTTTTTTATGCTGGAGGCCACTAAGATTTGTTAACTTACAAATCTTAGGGGGACTAAGATTTGTTAATCTTATTTGTTAATTTTTTAATCTTTTAGGCCACTAAGATTTGTTAACTTACCAGCCAGTTTTCTTGTTTGTTTTTTTGTGGCCACTAACTTTTGTGGACTTATCGGTCACTTACCTAAAATTCCAGTTTGCACCTATAGAAAGCTGAAGTTTTAGGTGAATTAGCAAAATAACCCAGCAGGCTGGAAATCTATCTATCTATATCATCATTGTCAACCATTATCAATCCACTGCTGGATGAAGGTATCCCCAAGTTTCTTCCACAACGGTATGTCTTGTGCCACTCTCCTCCATGTTACTCCCTCATACTTTCAAATTTCATCCACCCATCTCACATGTGGTCTTCTTCTGGGTCTTTTCTTGTCCCTTGGAATCCAGTCTAAAATTTTGGCTGTCCATCGATGGTCTGTTCTTCTGGTAATATGTCCAGCCCATTGCCATTTCAGGGATTTTACTCTGATCATGATGTCTTTCCACTCTTGTCATTTTTCTGATCCACGAGTTCCTCTTCTTATCTCTCCTGGTTACACAAAGCATCCATCTCTCCGGGCTACTTTGAGTTGTCTGCAGTCTTTGTATGTCTCTTTTAGTTAAGGTCCACGTCTCTGCACCATACGTAAGCACTGGAAGGATGCACTGATCACACTTTTCTTTTAAGACATAATGGCATATTGCTCTTGAAAATTATACTGTTTCTTCCAAAAGCTCTCCACGCAAGTTTTATATGCCGATTAATTTCTTCATCAATATGACCCTCACTTGATAGCTGCTGTCCAAGATAAACGTATGTATCTGTTGTCTCCAGCTTTTCCCCATCAATCGATAAATCTTCATTTTTTGTAAAAGCCTTGTACATCACTTTTCTCTTCTGAAAGTTCATTTTTAATCCCACTTTTTTACTCTTGTCAGCAAGTTCCTGTATCATACTCTGCAGCTCTGATGGGGTAGTTGCAAAAATGACTACGTCATCAGCAAAATGAAGGTGAGTTAGATAATCTCCATTAATCTTTATCCCTTTGTTTTCCCAGTTCAGTGATTGAAAGACATTTTCCAAAGTAGCATTAAAGAGTTTGGGAGATATAGTGTCACCTTGTCTCACTCCCTTTCCAATTTTTATGGGTGCTGTATTCTCAAATAGCCGAATCTTTGCATTTTCATAGATGTTATTAATAATATTAATGTATGCATCTTCAATACCGCAGGACTTCAAAGCCATTGTAACTGCTGATGGTTTCACTGAATCAAAGGCCTTTTCATAATCGATAAAAGCCATGCATAATGGAAGTTCATATTCCCTCACTCTTTCCATTAGTTCTCTCAGTACATGGATATAATCTATAGTGCTGTAGCCACTCCTGAATCCAGCTTGTTCTCTCGGTTGAGCCATGTTACCTTCAAGCGGTGTGAAAGAACTTTAGTGAAGATTTTATAAACCACTGATAGGAGGCTGATAGGTCTGTAGTTCCTGAGATCCTCAATGTCACCTTTTTTATGCAGCAGGATCATTGTAGCATTGTTCCAATCCTCAGGAATCTTCCCTTCATTAAGGCATCGAGTGAAAACTTGGACAAGTACTGTTTCAATTTCTCCACTTGCTTCTTGTATGATGTCTACAGTAATTCCATCTTCTCCTGGAGCTTTTCCCCGCTTCATGTTCTTGATCGCATGTGCAACTTCTGCTGTGAGGACTGGAAGAACTCTGGTACCTTTCATGATGTCTGGAGTACAGGTGTGATCCCTGTCATATAATTTGAAGTAGAAATCTTTCACTCTTGTCAAAATTTCGCCTCTATTTCTTGTTACAGAACCATCTTCTTTTCTCAGTGCCATAATCTGTTTTCTTCCCTTACTGAGATGCCCCTTTGCTATCTTTAGGCTTTGGTTGTTTTCAATTGCTTTCCTCACTAGTTCACAGATTAATTTCCTTACATCTTCAGTGATACCTTTTCATACTGTCTTGCATAGCTCTATATATTCCACTTTCGAAGTCACATCTCCTTTAGTTGTCCTCATCTCTCTTCTTTTTGCATCAGAATTTTGGTTTTTGCTGATAATTTGTTCGTATGCAACTTGTTCTTAGTACCAGCTATTTTTGTTGCTGTTTCCATATGAGCCTTGGTTAGTTTTCTGTTAACTTCAGAGATGTCCAATTCTTTTGACGTTAGACCTTCTAGAGCAGAGAATCTGTTCCTCAGTTCCAATTTGAAGGTATTATGATGCTTTTTTAAGGTTGGTCATGTCAATACACTTTGTTTGTTTAATGAGCTTGCCACGCTCGAGTTTAGCATTGAAGTGCATCTTACCATTCTATGGTCACTACCTGTGTTAAACTTGTTTAGCACACTGCAGTCTTCCATGACAAATTTCTTGTTATACATAATAAAATCAATTTCACTTTTCAATCCATTGGGATTCCTCCATGTCTATTTCCTTTGCAGCTTTTTCTTGAAAAAGGAGTTCATGATGAAAAATCCTTCTGCTTCTGCAAACTCTACGAGAGTATTTCCACCCTGGTTTCTGTTACTGTGACCAAATTTACTTACTGAAGTCTCGTTCTGTTGCCGTTGCCCTATTTTCGCATTGAAATCTCTCATAATGATCTTCAAGTGCTGCTTGCCTTTATTATTTAGATGACGAATTTCTTCATAAAATTCTTCAATCTCTTCATCAGGATGACTTGTGCTGAGTGCATAAGCTTGAATAATCTGAGCCTGGTATCTTCTCGAGAGTTGGATAACAAGTCGTGCAGCTCTGTCCGAGGAACTTTCAACTTCTACAACTTTATCCTTCAGTTTCTTGTTTATTATAAATCCAACACCACTAGTTCTGCCAGTATCTGTCCCACGATAATAGAAGAGATGTCCACTTTTCAGTTCAATGAGATCTCCTTTTCTCCCTACTTCACTGAGCCTGACGATGTCCCACTTGATCCTTTGTAGTTCTTCTTCCAATTCAAGGAGCCTTGAATCAGAAGATAGTGAGCATCCATTATACGTAGCCAAAGTCAGCATCAGAGGGCTGCCTAGTCCGGTCCTCCGGTGATTCTTAGCACCCTGTGCTTTCATGTCGCACTGGCCATCTATCTATTTATCTATCTATCTATCTATCTATCTATCTATCTATCTCTATATATATCACTGAACTGTTTTCTGAGATTCAGAGGTTAGGTTCACAAAGAAATACAAACCACCAGATGAATTTTTAATTGACTATTTACTCACTGTTGCCGTGCCAAACTTCTCCATTTACAGCCATCTTGACACACAACTAGAGCTTCACTGATATCCATCACACAACATTCCCAAGACCTTCTGTACTTCATACTCATAATCTTTTTCTCATGCAGACACTCCTGAATCTGATCCTCCCATGACTTCCTTGGCCTTCCTCTGCCTTTCTTTTCTGCCACTTGGGCTAAAAAATTCTTAGTAAGCATCTTATCACTCATTCTTTCAACATGGCTGAACCACCTAAGAATATTAATCTTCACCTTGCAAAAAACATTTTGCTTCACATTACACAACTGCAACATATGTTCTTCATTCCTTACATGATCAGAATGTGTCTTGCCCCCCTCCCAAGGTTAAAGGAAATCTGGCTCAAGTAAATAGCAAGTAAAGGTAACAAGAACTTGAACCAAATCAAGAATTGTTGAAAAAAATATGGGTAAAGCACCATGAATTAAGTGTTAAAAAAGATACATATATAATTCTAGAATGAAATAAAAATTCAGCTTTTAGTGAAACATTATTTATTTGTTAGGTGCACTAAGGATCCCTGATGCTGACATCATTTGATTTGATGCAAAAATTGCTGCAAACTCTGTCTCAAAATAAGTGTTTTCACTTGTCAGGGATAATTTTATAACAAGTGCTGTTATAGAAATAAATTATATTTCACTAGATTTTAATTTTTTATTTTGCTCTAGAATTACTTGTATCTTTTCCCCATTTAATTGTAAACAGTGTAGTATTCTTTCTTTCTGTACAGACAAGTGTTTCAATATAACTGGTCAACAAATATATGGTAAATGGGTGAAATGCTCAATAATGGACTAATGATTATGATACTCCCATATTATCATGAATTAATTGTTGTTAGTTAAAACAAAAGTAGGGAAAAATACATGAAAAAATATGTTTACACACGTTATGGTACTATGTAGGCCCATTTAAAATGCATATGGGTGTCGTGGGGGGGGGGTGTTTACCACATTTTCCTATTATAATATTGTGGCACTGAACTCGATTTTACAAACGTGCAGCTCTGAAATGTAGCATTTAACTAGATGTGGCTGATAACTGTTTTCAGTAACATTACAGATTCTAACCATTGTTCAAAATATATTTTAAAAAAAATTGCTTTGTATATCATTTATGGCAGATATTGAGCTGTAAAGAATTTGGAGTGCTGACTTCCTTGATTATCATGGGAGCCTCACGATTGTGCAAGTGTAAACTTGAAACCTGATAAAATGCAATGATTCCTAAAATGATTTAGTCCCTTCATTTCTCTGAATCAATAGCACTGGTGAAATATTGAGTCATTTTCCCAAAAATTCAGGGAGATTCAGTGGCTATATACTTCCAACCATGACCAGCTCTCCACAAATTATTGTAATTTATTGTGATTACAGATCGTCCAATAGATAACAGCACATTAGCGCTTCCATTGGTTTGAGCTCAACACATTAACATGCTTAGTAGCTGTTAGTTCCAGTGTGTTTCTTGAACATGTGTTTTGTAGCGGGAGCCAGTAAGCTCTCTTTTTGCTTCAAGCGCATTTTACTGTGCTCTAAGTTGTGAAACTTGAAAAATCTCTCTTCAAATTTCACAACTGTTTATTTGTGGTGTGAACATCAAAGATTGCTTCCAACTTCAAGATATTCAGCGGGTTGCCCAATTACTTTCAGAGTGGATCGACGGAAATGTTGTCTTTCCTCAGAACACTGCTTTTTAGGTGTTGATTCACATCATGATTTTAAATTTATGTAATTGATTTATTCTGCCAGATACACTTTCCCATTCATGAGGAAACAAAACTTTTCTGTCATAATAAATGTTTGGAGTAGGGAGACAATTAGCATTCATAAAGGTCCTTTTAAGGGCCAACCAAAAATAATCACGAAATGGGATTTACACGACTCGCGCAGTACCTTTCCGAGCGGCCGAAAGATGGCAGCACGCTAGCACTGACTCATAAATTGCAGAGAGTGGGCAGCAGTTGGAGGTATTACCAATTCAGTAGCTTTCTTATTATATATATTATGTTCTTTTTTTTTTTTTTTTTTTTTTTTTTTTTTCGGTCCCCTGAATTTAGAGACAACTATCTCTGTCTCCCCATTTACACACTAATCTGAGTTTGGAAAGTTAGTTTAATGAGGTTGCTTGGCATGAAAAAAATCTGAGGTATTGTTATACTCACCCTCACATTAATGGAATGTGTCATAAAATACAAAAGCCACTGCTCTTATTATGGCTGTGTTGATGCTAGTGCTTCAAATATTTCAACAGACATTCAAGAGAGTGATACCCAAGCTAATATTTTATCATAAGAAGATATTTTTGGGAAAGTATTCTAAACTGACTCCTCACTGTAACTTTTGTGGCAGATTGGAAGGGGATCACCACATCTATAAACTTACTGGGTAAGAAAAATTTATTGGAGATCAACAGCAAAAGCATAGCTATAAATAATTTTTGAATAACCAACTAAACCCCAGAAGAAGAATCTTTTTCAGTAGTCTGCAAAGTAGAAACGAAAACCTAAAAACTGTCTGCAAGAACACTTAAATGTTAATTTTGCCGTAAATTTTCTTATTCTGCACTGCTGCAAAGCAAAGTTTAAAAAATGGGAGAATTTCAGATTTTGATAACAGTACAAATTGGTATTTACTTGCGATAGTCACACACACAAACTAGCTTTTCTCTGATAATAAATGCAGAAGAAAAAAATATTTTATTTCATTCATAATTTAAACTTCATTCTTTAAATGCTTTTGTATTTTAAAAAATTATGTTTAGAAAGTGTAAAGAATAATAAATAATTTAAAATCTGTAAAATGAAAAGCTTTTTTCTTCTTTTTAGACTCAGTTAACTGATTAACCTTACAACTTTTGCCCTCAAAGGATGTTCTGCCTGATACACATTCTGCTTTTACTATTTTTCCTGCAGCAATTATGTTGTCCTGCATTAGGGACCTCATCAGGTGATGATTTAGGTGACTATGTGAGGGTTCTGAGCATATCAACTTCAAAAACAGTAATTTGGCATTTCACATTTTCAGGCTCATATTTGGCCAGTTTGTTCTATTCAAAAATTGCAAAAATGTCCATATATGTTGCTGTTTCAGCTTCAGCAATTTATTACCATGATTATGCAAAATGTTTTGTGAAATAAGGTTGCCCCACAACCAAAACTACACACACACACACACACTTAGTGATTTTGTGAAAAAATGTGGGAGCATTTTCATTGATATAATTAAACCCTGTAGAAATATTACATTAAATTGAGAAAAAAGGCAAGGATTCTTGTAAAACAACAGCACAAAAAAAAAAAAAAACCTCTCCACCTCATCAATGTGTGTGAGATGAAACTATCTGGAAGTAAATATTTAAAAAATGAGACCATCTGCTTCCATAATGCTGTGTAATATGGCCATGGAAACAGCAAGTGATGTTAAAAATGTGTAAAAACATGGTTTTATAGTGAAATAAAGAAACTATCTCAATCTAATTGAAATGAAGCTATCTAGAAGCATAAAAAAAAATTGCAACAGACTTCCAGTATGCTGCATGACCATGGGAATGAAGAAGGGCACATTGCAAAATGTTTTGTTTTTTAAATATGGCTCTCATAAAAATAAATAAAACACCTAATTATTATAAGTGAAATGAAGCTATCTGGTAGCAAAAAGAAAACAAAATTGTGACAACTTCTGAAATGTTGCCGGTCACAGAAATGGAAAAGGGAACATTAAAAATGCTTTAAAAATATGACTCTTGTAAAAAAATTTAAAACCACGTTAATCTAACTGAAACGAAGCTATACAGGAGCCAAAAAACGCAAAAATTGTAGCCTTCAGCTTCCAAATTGCTGCGATACAGTTTTAGTGGAAATAAGCAAAACATTAAAAGTGTGCAAAAATATCGCTTCCTAACTTCAAAACTGAAAGAAAACAATATATCTCATCAAGTAGAAGTTATCTGTTTGAAAAATAAGGAAGGAATAAAAAAAAAAAAATTAAATAGTTGCCAATGTGATCCTATTGATTATGGGTTTATGTCTGAAAGTGGCAACCAACGTTAAAAAGGCATGAAAATTTCCCTTCTTTTGCCTTAAAATTGAGAGCAATCTAGAAAACAATAAATATTAAAGAAATTGTCAAAAAACCAGTCTGCACATTTTTCTGAAAATCTGTGATTGGAAGTCATCGTGTCGTGCTGTTTCTGCTCCTGGTCAACTGCATAATAGAAAACTTTTTAATTTAAACAACTGACCAAATTTTCTTCCACTACGGTGACACATTCCCCCACTCACCACCCCCAAAGAAAAATTGCATATTGCAACACCTTCACAATGGGTTGTAACACTGTGGTATCTCCTGGTGGCCAATTTGCATTTAAATTTTTACGGTGGGTAAAATGTGAATTGCTCTTTGGTCTTGCTCATAGTACAGTGAGTTAGCCCACAACAAGGAAAACTCCATTGTCTCCAGGATTTGAAAAAACCCAGCCCATTTGGGGGGGAGTTCCGGGTTTTATTGGGTTTTTTGTGTGAGTGGAGGGGAGTTAAAATTTCAAATTTGCATAACTGGAATTTATTTGAAACAGTATTGAAGATTCCAGTTTATCATATTTTTTTAGCTATGTGATTTAAAAAAATCCCAAAATTCCATTTACACGGTTAAGTCACATTATTGTGACCACCAGCTAATATCCAGAGTAACCGCCGTGTGCAGCATGGACAGCAGCTATATGAGCTGGAAGTGACTTAGTAAGGTGCTGGAAGGTGTTCACAGGCATATGAAGCCATGCTGACTGCAGTAGTGCATCTGACAGCTGCTGGAGGGTGCGTGGTGGAGGATCCACAGAGCGAACAACACGACCTAGGTGGTCTCACAGGTCAATTGGGTTTAAGTCTGGGGAATTAGTGGGCCAGGAAAGTATTTTGAAGTCTTCATCGTGCTCTTCCAACCACTCTCGGACATTTCTAGCTGTATGACACATCGCATTGTCATGCTGGAAGATCCCATCTGTGCCGCCCCGGTGGCGCAGTGGTCTAAGGCGCTGGCCTCTGATCGTTCGTCCGAAAGGGGTCTGGGTTCGAATCCCGGTCTGGCATGGATGTTGTGTTTGTCTTACGGCACTGGCTCTCTCCCTTCCCTGGAACCAGTGACCCTAAATTAGGGACGGGCGACTGCTTATAGCCCATTGAGTTGCTCACGGTGGTCGTTAAACCTCCAATCAAAAAAAAAAAAAAAAAAAGATCCCATCTGCCCCAGGGAAGACAAGCAGCATGTATGGGTGTATGTGGTCTGCTAGGATGGATTCATAATGAATTTGGTCCATAGTGCCATCCACAGGTATGAGTGGACCCAGGGAATGTCACGAAAAATTCCCCAGACCATAACGCTGCCCCCACCAGCTTGTGTTCTTCTAGCAATGGTTGAAGAGTGTTTGTTCTCCGCTGTTTCTCGCCTTATACGCCAACGTCCATCCGTTCGATGAAGCAGAAAATGTAACTCATCAGCGAAGGCAATCCTTTGCCAATCAGCAGAGGTCCAATTCCGATACTGCCATGCAAATGTAAGCCTTTTCTGCCAATGCACCTTAGTTAGCATAGGTGCAGTGACCATTTGTCTGCATCGGAGCCCCTACGCAGCAGGGTTCGCTGAACTGTCATTTTAGACACACTTCTGGTAGACCCCTGGTTCATTCGGCTAGTGTGTTGCTCCACTGTAGCATGTCGATCGGCTCTCGTGCACCTTTGCAGCCAACGTTCACCTGTCACATCAATGGCATGTGGTGCTCCGCAGTTTCCACATTGCTTATTCGCAATGCTGCCATTTCTCCAATCATGATACACTTTAACCACAGCAGCATGCGAACAGTTCACAAACTGCGCCGTTTCAGAAATACTGCCACCCTTGGCCCAAAAGCCGATAATCATCCTTTTTGCAAATCTGATAAATCGCTTCTTTTATTATCGTGAATAAAAAGGTGCAATTAAAAATTAAAGTGACAAAATATAAAGCGAAAGAAAAAATTTTAAGAACCTAGTGCAGATTTGACATGCAATAAAATGGTGCATGAAAAAGGAAAATCTAAATCTTACTGACGAAACAAACAACAATTGATGCTTTTCAGTCTGTTCACTCTTAAACATTATGTTCATGTGAATTGGTAATAACATGTAATATTTACAAAAGTGGTAAAAAAAACTGGTAATTTAGAACTTATTAGTTTAATGCTATTAAAAAACTTACAATTTCTGAATATTTGCAAATTAAAAACACCCATCATTATCAGATGGAATTTCTTTTAGTAAAGTATTCGGCGAAAAGCTTGGAAAGTAGATTTTTAATGTTTTCTAAAAACTAGCCAAAAACAGCTATCAGTTAGATCCTACAGATGGAAGAATTAATGACTAATGATTGTATACGAAAAAAAGCTCTACCCCACCCTCAAAGCCCCAGCACGCCAAACAAACAGATAAACCAACATATGGTTTAAAACTCGGGCATCACGCGACAATAACACGTAAATATATAAAACGAGCAAAACACACTGAGTCACGTACGGTAAAAGGTTCGTTTAGCGGTAGCTTTCAGTCATCCTACGACCTTGATCACCCGCGATCACCTGGATGGGCTGGTTGCCAGAACTACAATTTGAAGTTGGGGTGTTAGAACTGTTGCCAGATTTTAGAAGAGAGATCCAAGTAAATGGAATTTGGTGAGGGGGTCTCTGAATTGCAGTTTTCGGTGAGCAAAATTTCAATGCTCTCTTGAAAACGCAGAGATGCCTTGTTGATGAAAGGGGCAACTGTTTTGGTTTCTTTCCAAATGGGAACTGCAGAGGTGTCTTCAAGGGTTAGTGCAGATAACCCTTGAAGACACCTTCTTGAAAAGATTTCCCTAAAGTTCCCATCAATGAAGAATCACAGCAAGGCGTTGACTTTTTGGATGTCCACCTGGCAAGGCAAGAGAATCATCTCAACAGATCTGTCTACAGAAAACCCTCTGCAATAGCAAACATAATCCCATTTTCATCCCACTCCCCAACTGCTCACAAATTTGCAGCCTTTAAAACTTATGTCAATCGTGCCAGGATTGTCTGCAACACTGAATCTTCCTTCAATGAAGAAATTGACACCATAAAGAAAATTGCCGAAGCCCATCAGTTCCCACCTTCTACAATTCAAAAATTCCTCCAAAATTCCCACTTGAAAAATCTGTCTGCTCTCTCACCAATAATAATGGGAAAACCACCATTCATTGGTTCCATCCCTTTCCATGGATCCTTCTCTTATAAGATGTGTAAACTTTTAAAAACTATGGGCTACACTCTCACAGTGAAACCAAATCCTTCTGCAATAATGTGCCTGCTTAAAGACAGGGATCCTGTCTCACCCTTGGACACCCCTGGAGATTTATGCTATTCCCATTTCAACTTCCTCTGGTCTCTCAGTGTATATTGGAAGCACATACCGAAGCATCAAAACAAGACTTGGTGAACACAAAAAATAGGTTTCCAGTGGTCTTCCAAAGACAGCTTTATCTGCACTAACCCTTGAAGACACCTCTGCAGTTCCCATTTGGAAAGAAACCAAAACAGTTGCCTTTTTCATCAACAAGGCATCTCTGCATTTTCAAGAGAGCATTGAAATTTTGCACTCACCAAAAACTGCAATTCAGAGACCCCCTCACCAAATCCCATTTATTTGGATCTCTCTTCTAAAATCTGGCAACAGATCCAACACCCCAACTTCAAATTGTAGTTCTGGCAACCAGCCCATCAAGTCGATCGCGGGTTATCAAGGTTGTAGGGTGACCGAAAGCTACCGCTAAACGAACCTTTTCCCGTATGTGACTCTGTGTGTTTCGCTCGTTTTATATGTTTATACACCAACATATATTCATATACAGCAATGCAAATGTCAAAAGCCGCCCCGGGTGGCGCAGTGGTTGAAGCGATGGCCTCTGATCATTCGTCCGAACGGGGTCCGGGTTCGAATCCCGGTGAGGCATGGATGTTGTGTTTGTCTTACGGCACTGGCTCTCTCCCTTTCCTGGAACCAGTGACCCTAAATTAGGGACGGGCGACTGCTTATAGCCCATTGAGGTGCTCACGGTGGTCGTTAAACCTCCAATCAAAAAAAAAAATGTCAAAAAGTCATTTAGCTGCTTAATTATTAACGTGCTATTTAGACATAATCTGTATTTTGAGGTTACTCACCTTTTTAGGTTTTCATCTCCTGCACACATTTCCAACACGTAATTCTCATTAGTCACAAGTGATTCAAGGCCCAGACACACGTTTTTTTTTTCAACACGCACAAACTTCCTTTTTTTTTTTTTCCCAATAACTAAATGCTGATTCAAAATAATCAACTACAATTACACTAATTCAACTCCCTAAAACACCAATATCTAATTAAAACTTCAATCAAAAACCCTATATTACACATATCCTAAAACTTCAAAGTTAAAAACTGTAACCCATAATTATTTACAACTGCACTGGTAGCTACAGCAATGGTCTCCATCTCTCTCTGATGTGACACCAGTGGCAGACTGGCAATCCATGAACGGCCCTGGAAGCCATTTTGTGTGGCCCACTTTTGGGGAAAATTATCAAGGTGTCCCATCCCTAAAAATATGGTATGACAGCATCACCCTTTACTGTTTAAACATCTTTTTAACACAAGTTTACCAAACTCTGCAGTTTTTTCGTATTGAGGAAAGTTAACATTTTACCCATTTTCCTGGACTGTAGATACCTACTAAATTTTAATGTAAGAACAAAATTACTCCCATTGCTGAGAAGCAATATACAAAGTATGTTCTCTAAGAGAGACTGTCAAAGACTTTATTCCATTCTTATGAATTCTATTGTGGTAACTGAATTGAGAATTTGTAATAGTCTTCGTTTTTAGTGAGAACAGAAATCCAAATATGCCAAAAATTAATTTCTTTTTCAAGACTTATAAAATAATTGCGAAAAAAACTTGAGAAAACTGAAAATTTCCAGAATTATAAAAATTTAAGTGCAAAATTTTAAAGTGAGAAATTAAAAAATGTGAAAATTAATTTTTATTTAATTACCTTCAAATGGAAAAAGTATATTTTCTGTAGCTGAAACAGACTTTCTAGAACTGCAGTTCAAGAATTCACGTAAATGTAAGAACAAAAAGTAGTAAATCAGGTGCAAATCTCGTTAAAAAAAGCATATGAAAAGCAGCACATCCAAAATTTTCAGCATAAGTGAATCTCCTTGTATTAACGTACAAGTGAATTTTGAGTTTCTATCTCAGACTATTGGTAGTATATTTGGTTAGATAATATTGGTTATTTAACTTCAAATGCAATTGGCAAAAGCAAACTGAGGGAAGAGGATATCAGCCCAAACGGATGCGGCTTAAATTTGAAAGTCGAGAAAGGGGAAGGGGAGACAGTGTACCACAGACAGTGTTTGGCTCAGCAGAACATTTGCTACGTAGTTGTTGTTGATTTTTCTCTTTTTTTTTTTTTTTTTTTTTTTTTTTATGATACTGAAGCTGTCAAAGTGGTAAACAAACTTTACCATTTTAGAATAATTTGTTTCCTTCTATCTGAATATTGAAGTACAAGTGCACTTTTTTTTTTTCTTGTGTTAGTATAAGATCTACCGGCCCAGAATATGGCAGCCCACCAGGAATTCTCCAGGTATCCCAGCATCCCAGTCCATGCCTGTTTGACACAGCAGGTAATGGACAAAACTGGTTGGTCAAACTCAAAGGTCGCTGAAGATTGGATGGTAATGTCGGTGCTAATTCCTGTGATAACATAATCTCAGCTGTTGATGTGACGTATTTATGATTCTGCCGATCACAGTGATCCCCCCCCCCCATTTATCTTAAATGCTAGCTGAGTTATTCTCCTTCCATTTCTTCCGCAGTCAAAAGTCAAATTACATCTGCAAAGTAGAAGTTGCGCATCATTCAAGATATCATTTTCCATTTGTTAGGTACAAGGCAGTATTTTTTTCGTTAGTCCATTTATGAACAAGAAACATGCCGAAGGTGCTGGGAAGTGGCAGAAAATGGTAAAAATGTATGGAGAGTCCAAATGCAAATGCAAATACTGCAATTGTGCAACTAGTTGCAAAATAGAGTGTATTAAGTCCCATTTGAGGAACTGTTCTGATCGAAGGATTATATCTGAAGTTTTAAGAGATGAAGTTGAATCTGTTCATCGTGAACCTGTGTTATCTTCAACAGTTTCTCAAGCCAGTGATCAAGGCAGATGCTCTCCCATCACTGGTACTTCTAGTATGAGCACTTCCTCATCGCTTAGAGCAGCATCACCCATTACTGTTGTATAAACAAAGAAGTAACAATCAATGAGTATATTCTGCCTTAAAACCACAAAAGGACAAAAGGAATCTCTTGATAAAACAGTGGCTGATTTTTTTTTATGCTGCTAACATACCATTCAGTGCTGCAGAATTGGATCAGTTTAAAATTATGATCGAAACAGTGAGACCTGGTTATCCACCACCCTCAGTGAAAGCCATTGGTGGAAAACTATTAGATACTGCAGCAGAAGAAACTGAATCTCAGCTTTCAGAAAAAATAAAATTAGGCAGTTTGATTCTCACTACAGATGATGGCTGGTACAGTGTGAAGAATGAGCCAGTCCAAGCTAGTAGTGCTCATACCGAAACAAAGTTTTTTGCTGTATGTTGATGATACTGGATCAGGAAAGAAAGCAGCAAAATACTGTGCTGCTTAATTAGAGGCAGCCATAAAGGAATGTACAAAAAAATTAGAAAACCTGTTTTTGCTGTTGTAACTGACAACGAAAGCAAAATGATAAAAATGTGGCAAATTTTAAATGAAAAATATCCAACTCTCATAACATATAGATAATCAGCACATCTGTTAAATTTGATAGGAAAAGATGTTTCCCCAAAGCCTGTTTTAAAGCAGATTGTGGAGGTGCAAAAAATATTTTCATAACATGAACCACTTGGATGGTTAAAAGAAAAGCATGGCTTAAATGCCACAACTACCTAACGAAATAAGATGGAACTCTTATCCTGACTGTTAAAATATCTGTGGCAATTATCACAAATACAGAGAAATATCTTTAGTGCATATTGAGAAATTTGATCAATCTATTTCAAAAATCTTGGATAACATGGGTATTTGGGTATGTAACGATTGGTCGACATAACGATTGGCCGACAGTAACAATTATTCGACAGTAACGACTGGTCAATATAACGATTGGTCGACATAAAATGGTCAACGGAACTTGGGAAACAAAAAAATTTTGAATAAGTGCAAACAGTTTGGTGGTAAGTTGCCCCACTGGAAGATTGCCACACATCTTTCAGCAACCCGGAAAATTGCCACACACAGAAAGATTGCCCCACCGGAAAATTGCCACATGGTTTTCATTAAGGGGACGAGCACAAATCGCCGTTCGTTTGAGAAACGCTTTGAACGTGTGGCAATTTTCCGAATTATGTGTGGCAGTTTCCCCAAGGTGCCTATACCTAAAGTGCCTTGGGGCTGTATCGGAAATAACATCGTTCAGAAGGCCCTCTATATAGATTTCACTTAGAGTACAAAAGATGACACAGGGGCCTATTTGGAAATAATGTTATAATGCTGTATGTTCTGAGGACTACATTCTAAAAGATATTTCCAAAAAGGAACGTTACATTTTGAGAGGTCAGTACGTTCTGAGAGGTATTGCTGCGAATGTTAAACCATAATCCTCTGAACCAATGGCTATCTCAACCAATCGTGCTGTCGACCAATCGTCACTGTCTACCAATTGTTATTCGACCAATCGTGCGACACCGGGGTATTTACCATAAAGCTATGAATCTCGAAAAGCAGTTCTCTGGTTGCTAGCTCACTGGACACACTTCATAGAGACACAATGTCTATTTCAGTTGCTGTTAAAATCTGGCTGGATTTACTACAGGAAGAAATCCTGTAACCCTACCATCTAGATTTTCAAAACAGGTTTGAACAAGCAATTCTTGCACCACACTTTCTGGCAAACCTCATGGATCCAAAATACATCTTGCACCACACTTTCTGGCAAACCTCATGGATCCAAAATACAGAGGTCAGAAACTTAATCAAGAAGTGGAGAGTATTGCAGAAAAGTGGATATCCAAATTTCACCCTGATTATTTGCCTGGTGTAATAGCTTTCAAAATTAATGACTCAGACTATTACCTAACATCAATGATGAAATAAAATGTTAGCCAGTTTTCTTCCATAAAATGGTGGCAAATCATGGCAAAAATGTCTGAAAAGGGTTCAAATTCCAAATTGCATGCAGGATTTTGTGACTTTTTCTGTATGCCTACATTCAGCACCAGCTTCATCTGCCTCCATTGAGAGGATTTTCTGTACATTTCAACTAGTTTGCAATAATAAGTTACAAAATAGGCTTAGGGTAGAGAAAGCCACAAAACTTATACAGTTTTAAGATCACAGCATGGATCAAAATTTCCTGTAGATTGGTAGTTTTGTTTCTGGCTAAAACCCCTGACATTACATTATTTTAAATGTGGCTGTTTCTCAGAAAAACTTAGAGGTTTGAAAATTGTGTGGATCACAAAACTATGATAATTAATTTCAGCCTGCATTTGAGGTTCTAGTAAAAAACACAAAGCAAAAATACTTTATCTGTACCATTGTTTAATTTTTAGGCAATCTTTGTAAATAGTCAAAAACCCATTGCAGCTTACGTGCCCCACACAAATAATATCTCAAGCAAATTTTATTTAAGGATAATATTTTAGTTAGAAGCTAAGTATGTTATATTCTGTTTCTCTTTTTTCTATAGTATGAATAGATAATGTTGGTATATTCTGTAGTTATTCTTTATAGGTGGAAAGCTATTTATATACAGCCATTTATTATTTTCAGGATTATTGGTTTAATGTTCTTATTTCAGATCAGTTGCTTTGTTGGCTGATCTGAAAGGTTTGTTTTGTGTTGCTAAATAATAAAATCAGTAAACCATCACCTTTGAGAAGAAGGTAAGAAAGATAACCTAGTCATCATTCCTATTGTTATTAATTGTAAAAGAAAATGTTATATTGGGTGTTGAGTAAATTTAGAATATTGTAGTTAAGTGAAAATAGAATCTAATTTTGAAAAAAACCTGGGTGGGTTTTTTCAACTAGGCCCAACCCAGAACCCCCCCCTTTTTTTTTTTTTTTTTTTTTTTTTTGAGCTGGGCCCACCTTGGTGAAACTTGATTGATTGTCTCACACCTCACATATTTCTTTCCAAATACATAAAACAGGTGTACAACACAGGCTAAATGACATTCACCTTTCCCATTCCAATTAGCTACTTTAGTGTGTCATGGTTGATAACAAATACTCCACTGTGAAATACTGTCTTTCACACCCCCTCCCTCTTCTATGAATGGATTGTGAAGGTCGTTTAAACCTTAAGGAGAAAGAGTTACAAGTACTGCAAGAGAAAAGTGGTTGTAACTCTCATTTTAGTGCGGTAGTTTCTGCATGTCTATTAGATTTAGATGTAAGTTATGCAGATAAGTCAGTGTATTAAAAATAAATGTTTTTTTTTGAAGTGACATCCCCCTCAATGTTTTGCGATTGCCCTATTCATTTCTGGTGAAAGACAATGTGCTCTGCTAACATTGTCAGGAATTGTGATTTCATCTCAGCAAACAGGATATCATGGTCTCCTAAAGTTCTTTATAATAATAGCTGACTGTATCTAAGTATCGGTGTGTGTGTGTGTGTGGGGGGGGGGGGGGTGTAATGGCCCTCAAATAAAATTTTGTTTTTGTGATATATACCTGCAGCTTTTAACTTAGTGCTGCTGCCCCTGTTTTACAGTGGTCTAAGAGCTGGCTACTGATCATTCGTTGAACATGGGTCCAGGTTCAAATCCTGGTGAGGCATGGATGTTGTTTGTCTCTCTCCCTTCCTTGGAACCAATGGTGGTTTTAAATTAGGGACAAAACAACTGCTTATAGCCCATTGAGTTGCTCACAGTGGTCGTTCAAAACTCCAATAAAAACAACTCAGTGCTGCATTATTCCTGATAACAAAACAAGGAAATAAGTGGAACTGCATGAATTTTGTGTCAGTGAAATGGAAATATTGGGATGGGGGAATAGAGAACTTGGAAAGATTTGAATTATTCATAATATAAACACTCAGATCCACATCTGTGGAGCGCTTGGTGTCACACCAACGTCTACATTGTTGCGTCCTCACTTATTGATCAATTCGTGTGTGCTCTCGCGATGTCAAAATGATTGCCTGTTGTATAATAGCAAAGATCACTTTCAGATGTCTAGGTGATCGTGTGCTAATTTAAAAACATTGGATTATTAATGACTCATTCTATTTTTCCAATCTACAAAATTCGAATTGAATTCTTAATATCACAGCAAGTTGAGTTTGCACACAATCACATTGAGATATCAAGGTGATTGCATGCTAATTTAAAAACTGGATTATCAATGACTTGTTCTATTTACCTGTTCTACAAAATTTGAATGGAAATCTTAATATCACGGCAAGTCGATTTTGCATATTAATTTAATTCAGCACAATTCAAATACTAATTTGTACGCTTTATTATTTTTTTACTTTTTTAATTTAACTAACTTTCCAAGTTTAGTACTGATTATATTAAACACTTTGTAAAATATTGATCTATCTAAACGCTCTAACCTACAATAAAAACTGAAATCCTGCGATGTCGAAGTGAGCAAAATTGCATCTAAAAACAATGTCGCCCCAACAGCACATTGTCAGTAATGTAAATAGTTCCGATTCATAATACCAGATGTCGCATTATTTTGTAGAAACGGCTTCGGTATGAAATTTTAAACTAACCTCCGAATAGGACAGTCCGAAACAAGCCGTGAAAGGAATAACGTGTGTTGGAGAAAAAGTAATTTAACGTGAAAAATCAAAGCAAAAGTTATTAAGATAAGTTTACACGAAAAAACTGGACTACAAGGAAAATTATGAAACAAATATTTCGCACAGAATGTTTATATATCACAAGGTCTTTTTGAAAAATAGAAATAAATAGCATATAATTTTCAGTTCTAACATGAATGAGTTTTTGCTATATAAATTTTTACTATATTTGCTTACAAAAGAGTCTGCATCTATTTGATTTGTTTTCAATCTACTTCAATTAAAAATGTCACCGTCTTAGGACAGGAAACATCCCCTATACATAAATATTTATTTAAAGCTAAAAAACAACCGTCCTGGGACAGGCTAGTACAAAAATAACTAGTTTTTAAGGAGTAACATAGACTCTTGTAACAAGCAGCATGTTCCCCAGAACGACTGGCTTAACATTCCTTCCAAAACATGGATTGTGCTAGTTTGGCAGTTTAAAACTTCATTCATTTGTCAGGTACTAAATACCATCATCACTGAAATGAAGCCAAAGCAGGACCTCTTATTCATTCTATTTATTCAGTTGATAATGCAACATGTAAGCTTGACTATATGAAGATAATTGAGTTAGCATTCTTGATGTGAGACTTTATTATTATTATTATTATTATATTATTTGTTGATGTTTCTATCTGTTTCTTTTTACAGTTTACTTTAGAGTGTTACAGGAATGTACTTCTTTTCATGGGCAACAGTGACCCTTTTATGAAAGTAGCAACTGTATATTTGTTGTATGGGATGTACTCCAAGCAACCACTTAATTTATTAAAGAGGCCAATACAGGTAAGGTCTGGTAACATGAATTTTTATTTTAACATCAAATGTTTTAGTATACTTACTAAAAGTAATGAGCCTCTGTAACAAAACTTGTACATATCTTCAAGATCAACAATTTTTTTTTTCTGACTTTCAGGAATATTGGCACATCACTGTTATTTCACTGCAGTGCAAATGTTGCAGCAGCCTATCTTATCACCAATGTGCAATGGCTGAAACACTAACAGGAAACATTCCAAAGGCAATTGTTTCAGGTCCAAAATGTAAAATTTTTTGCAAGTGGAAAGACTGACATCTTATCAGAGCTTGTTGTGAAGCTATGAAGCAAATACTAACTGCTGTGGAATCTCTTGTAAGTGAAAAATAATCACCTAACAAGTTTAATGAACTGAAGGAACAGGGCACCTGCCTCAGATACAACAATTTTAATAAAAATTCACAGCCACTGTACCCTATGACGACCTGATACCTTGACATGCTGTGATGGCTAATGTGTTTGTTAGCTGCAAAATTCAGGTCATTAATTTGCTGTTGAGTGATAGTTTATTCTACATGGAGTAGGTAGGTATTCTACTGGCCTCCATGTAATGTTATCATTGTGCGTGAAATCTCATTTTACTGAACTTGGTCCTTGGTTTTCCAGTGCACTGGTCTTGGAACTACACAAAGAGGTTGATGCGTTTCTTGTTCTTAGATAAGTATTTGCTTTGCAAATGCTGGACTTTGGGTAGTGTTCTGGTGAGACACACTCTTTTCTGAGCCCTTAAGTGATGGGTTCAGAAATTTGAAGTGGAATGGGTACACAGCTGTCGTTACGTAACTACAGCCTTTCACCTAAAGATATCTACAGTGCAACTGTACGTTTTAATTACAGGCACATGGCACTAGGTCCTTTTTAGGACCAATTAAGTGGGTCAAAGAGGATTTGCCAAAATTGCACAGCAATTAATAAATAGAAAACTGATCTTTCTGACGTGTTTTTCTTTAAAAACAACAACAAAAAACACCCTTTTCAGAGTTATGCACAAACTTTATGAAAAAGAGTACGTCTTTAAGTGCATTCATACCCTAGAATAAAAACAGTCTAGTCACATTATTGTGACCACTTACTTTTCATGTCAACAGCATGCATAGCCAATGAAAGAAGGCACGTGTCGTGAGCTGGCTTGGAGGGTATACAGTATAAGGTGTGCTTGTAGGCATTCTGAAAACATACCACTCATTGCTGTCATGGATAAAAGGAGCAATTTATCAGATTTGCAAAAAGGGATGATTATCGGCTTTCGGACCAAGGGTGGCAGTATTTCTGAAACAGCGTAGTTTGTGAACTGTTCGCATGCTGCTGTGGTTAAAGTGTATCGTGATTGGAGAAATGGCACCATTGTGAATAAGCGAAGTAGAAACTGTGGAGCACCACATGCCATTGATGTGAGAGGTGAACGTCGGCTTTGAGGCTCGTGAGGACCAGTCAACACACTACAGCGGAGCAAATCACTGCCCGAATGAACCGGGGGTGCTACCGGAAGTGTGTCTAAAACGACAGTTCAGCAAACCCTGCTGCCTATGGAGCTCCAATACAGACTGATGGTCACTGCACTTATGCTAACAAAGGTGCATCGGCAGAAAAGGCTTACATTTGCACAGCAGTATCAGAATTGGACCTCCGCTGATTGGCAAAGGATTGCCTTCTCCGATGAGTCACGTTTTCTGCTTCAGCGAGGCGAGAAACATCGGAGAACAAACACTCTTTAACCATTGCTGGCAGAACACAAGCTTGGGAGGGCAGCGTTATGGTCTGAGGAATGTTTTTGTGGCATTTCCTGGGTCCACTCATATCTGTGGAAGGCACTATGGACCGAATTTGTTATGAATCCATCCTTGCAGACCACGTACACCCATAGATGCTGATTGTCTTCCCTGGGGTGGATGGGATCTTCCAGCACGACAATGCAACATGTCACATAGCTAGAAATGTCCATGAGTGGTTGGAAGAGCACGATTAAAGACTTCAGAGTACTTCCCTGGCCCCCTAATTCCCCAGACTCGCACCCAATTGAGCTTCTGTAGGACCACCTCAATCGTGTTGTTTGCTCTATGGATCCTCCACCACACACCTTCCAACAGCTGTCAGATGCACTGCAGTGAACATGGCTTCACATACCTGGAAACACCTTCCAGCACCTTATTAAGTCACTCCCAGCCCGTCTAGCTGCTGTCCATGCTGCACACAGCGGTTACTCTGGATATTAGCTGGTGGTCACAACAATGTGACTCTACCGTGTATATTGTACGTGTTATTTCCTTCTTGAACATTATAAACTTAAATGAGATTCTTGCGCAAATTTACGGAATTCCACTTTTTTCTTCATCATTTGGGAAATTCTCAAGATCGATGCAGAACTGAAGAGAAATTTTTTGGGGGTAGGGAGGGGTCATTTTCCGTCTGGGGACGGTATCTTGTCTTTCAAAACTTTCGAAAACAGAAGTTAAACGCAGTGAAGATTTTTCCCGTAATCATAATTTCTTTTCACTCACGATGTTGCCTGTGTCCATCGCTGTTGTTAAATATCATTTCAGCACATAAATGTTTGTATTTCATCGTAAAATTGTGGACAATGATTTCCGAAAATGGAAGTTAAGGACGGCGCGAAGATTTCTCCTGTAATCGTTTTCTTTTATTTCCAATGTTCCTTCTGTCCAGTATTGTTCTTATATATCCTTTTTTTTTTCAAAAATACTGCATTTCAGCTTAAAAATCGAGGGAAAAGTTTCAGAAAACGGAAGGCGGTAGAAGTGAAGATTTCTCTCCGTAATCATATTTTTTTCTTCTCGCGGTATTCTCACTATCCTGTGTTGTTAAGTGCTAGTTTCACCCATAAATGTTTGCACTTAAGCTTGATAAGGGAGGAAATTTTCCAAAAACGGAAGTGACGAAGTTTGAAAATTTGTTACAATTGATGCATGGTGTTCGAAAGTATTCATATTCTGAAAGTTACACTATTTATTTAAAGTAGTGAAAGCTGTAATATCATGCATTCATGGTCCTCATGCTGAAAGTTTTTTCAGCATGATGGTAAAATATTGTCATTTGAGGGAATAAAAGGAAAAAACTAATAAGAAAAGTGATGAAGAAATGGGAAGGAATGGTATCAACAGAGAAAGGAAAGTTAAGCAAAGATTGCTGTTCAGCTGCATAGTCAACAAAAGACAAATATGGCCATGTAACTTGCTGAGAAGAAAGCAACACAAGAAGAAAATCCAGCTGATGTTATAGCAAATAAAAAACAACAGTGGTGTGCTCTAAATTTTACATAAGTAAGAGTGAACAATTCCATTTTGCTCATGCTGTGTTATATACACACTTTTTCGTTGCATATTCTGAGTTTTCACCCTGTTAAAAAGTTCAGCTTTTTTGTTCCTTGGTCGGTCTCATGTATGTATAAATCAACACATACACTGAAGTAGCAAATTATTAAGAACATCTGCCTAATAATGTGTTGGACCACCCTTGGCTGTCAAAACAGTCTCCATTTGATGTGGCATGGATTCAACAAAGTGCTGATTTCGTTCTACTGGTATGTTCAACCAAGGCAATGTGTTGGCATCCATCAATTGCTGAATGTTCACTGGAGGAGAGCCTTTGTTATGAATGGCTCTCCTAGTGCCATCCCACAGGTGTTCAATTGGGTTAAGTTTTGGGGATTGTGGGGATCATTTTAGCAATTTTAAATCACTTTCATTCTCATGGAACCACAGTGTAATGATCTAAGCCTTGTGTCTTGGTGCATTATCCTGCTGGAAGTATTATACATACATACATATTACCAAGCTGTTCTCCGAGATTCAGAGATTAGCTCCAAAAGGAAATGCAAACCACCAGATATTTTTACTTAGTGTTGCCGTATCAAATTTCTCCATTTACAGCGATTTTGACGTACAACTCGGGCTTCACTGATATCCATTACATGCCATACACAAGATCTTTTATACTTCATACTCATAATCCTTTTCTCATGCAGACACTCCTGAATCTGATCCACCCATGTCTTCCTTGGCCTTCCTCTGCCTTTCCTTTTTGCCATTTGGGCTAAAAAAAATTTGTTAGTAAGCATCTCATCACTCGTACTTTCAACATGGCCAAACTACCGAAGCATATTAGTCTCCATCTTGCTAACAACATTTTGCTTCACATTACACAACTGCAACACATCTTCATTCCTCACACAATCAGACAGTGTCTTGCCACAAACCCCCTGTAAGTAATGCATTTCTCCAGCACACAAACAACTTCTATGTTTCTTCTGTAATACCCAGGTTTCACTACCATACATCAGAGTAGGAACAATTACACTTTCATATACAGCCATGCAGGACTCTCTAGAGAACCCACCATTCCTGTGGAAACCTCCCAGAGCAGCTATGACTTTCAATGAAGAATTCACTCGCTTACTAATTTCACCATCCAATTTGTTCACTCTGTCAAACATGCTTCCTAAATACACAAACTCACTCACCTGGTCAACCACTGTGTTGTTTATACTTACATGACATTCAGTGCTACCAGTTCCTCTCTCAAAGACCATAACTTTGGTTTTTCCTTATTTGTACTCAGTTTGAATTTCACGCAAACTTTGTACATCAGGGACAACATACTCTGCAAGTCACTTTTGCTCTCTGCCAACAGGACAGTGTCATCAGCATACAGCAATCTGCACACATGGATATCTCCAAGACATAAACCACTATTATCTATTTTGGCATCGCGCATGCACACATTCATAAATATATTAAACAGACATGGTGACATTACACAACCCTGTCTGACTCCTGCACCAATAGAAAACCATTTTGATAAAATGCCATTCACTCGTACACGAGCTCTACGACCAGCATACATGGCTTTTACACTATTGAGTAGATTCCCTGTAACACCATATTCATTCAGTACCTTCCACAAAAGTGTCCTATTTACTCGGTCGTAAGTTTTCTCTAAATCTATGAAGGCAGCAAAAACTTTCTTACCAACAGCCAGATACTTTTCAGTCATCATGCGTAATGCAAAAATTTGGTTAGTGCAGCCTTTACCAGGCATAAAACCACTCTGAACATCCCACACTTTCACTGACGTAAGACCCCGTACTTTTTCAATAACAACCTTACCAAACACTTTCCCTGGCACACTTAGTAGGCTAATACCACGATAGTTCTTGCAGTCAGTCTGATCACCTTTTCCAATATACAAAGGAGCAATGATAGCATCCTTCCAATCCCAAGGGACCATTCCTAACTCTCACCACATTTGGCAAATTTCAGTTAACCAGTCAATTACAGAGTCACCACCGTACTTCAACATCTCGGCAGTTATGCCAGCAACTCCTTAAAACCTTGCCATTCTGAAGAGATTTCAGAGCTTTACACACTTCTTCTTTTGAGATCCCTCCTGTGCTTCCATCCCTCACTGTGACATCATCTGCATCTGTCTCAGAATCATCTTTGCTCTCCTGATCTAATAACTCACAGAAATATTCACCCCATCTTTCACTTAACTCATTGGGCTCCCATATCATTTCCCCGAACCTATTCTTCACACAACTTAACACTTTGTTTTCCCTATTTTTCCTGAGTCTCGTGTACTTCCAGAAGGACTTTCTATCTTTCCAAAAAGCCAGTTCATGCCTTTCCACTTTCTCTTTCCTATCTTTTGCCTTACTGTGACGAACCAGCTTAGCAGCTTCATGCTTCTTACAGCGATATTCATCCACAGAGACTCTACCTTGCAACATCCCCAAATAGGCTTCCTTCTTTTTCTTTACTGCCTCTTCAATCTCACTATTCCACCAAGCATCACCTGTATTGTTACCCACTATTGTGGTGCCACAGACCTCTTCAGCAGCAGTGACTACACAGTTCTTAAAACATTCCCACTTCTTTTCTACATCCCTCTCACAAGACTTCAGCTCTTCTTTTCTACATCCCTCTCATAAGACCTCAGATTTTCAGGGACCCTTTCAACCTTTATTCTTTCTATCCTGGGCATCTTCCTATTTCTTTTCCTCCAACCAACATTCAGTTTCACTCATGACACTACCAAGTAATGATCAGAAACAACATCCGCACCTCTCATCACACGGATGTCAACAACTAAGTGTTTCAGACGCTGATCATAGACAACAAAATCTATTGCACTCTTTTGACCAAGGGTATGATTTTCCCAAGTATATGTGTGGATATATTTGTGGTTGAAAAATGTATTAGATGCACACAAACCATTTTCAATGCAGAGTTCAATTAATCTTTCACCATTGTCATTCACACAAGGATTATTGAACTTACCCAGAACATTGTCAGAAATTGCATTCTGCACACCTACTCTAGCATTGAAATCCCCTGGTGTTATAACTTTTTCTTTAGCAACAATCTGGCTCAAAACAGCTTTTAGCTCATTCCAGAAATATTCCTTCTTATCAGAAGGTTCCGAGTCACAAGGAGCATACACTACAACAATTGCATTTCTCTGAAGTTTCACTTTCAAACAAATCCAGAGAATTCTGTCACTTATGCAACTATAGTGAATCAAGTTGTTCTTCATCTTTTCACTTAAAATCACACCTACACCAGCCTGTCCTCTCACATTATCCAATATGCCAGACCACACACTCACCGTGCCATTCACTTCTTCTGTCCCAATTTCCTTCTTTTTGGTTTCACTTACACACAGCACATCCAATCTATACTTATTCATCTCCTCAATCACCTCGTTCATCTTGCCATTTATGCTCCATCAAGAAACACCATGCATGTGTATGGGTCTGCCTGTTCACAATGATGTTAGGATACTTTGTGGCACCCAAATGCTTATTCAGAGGTATTAAGGAACTCAATGCACACCATGAAATCAGACCCCAGACCATTACATCACCTCCACCAACCTGTACAGATAATGCTAGGCAGCTGGTGTCCCTCAATTCATGTGGTTGATGCCATATTCTGCCCATCAATCATCATGAATTAACTGAAAACTTAATTCATTGAACCAGGCAACCTTTTTGTAGTACTCAAGGGTCTAGTTTTAGTTTTGGAGCTTCTGTGACTACCACAGATGAATTTACTAGTTTTTAGCTGAGCAGCTGAGTGGTGCACAAAAGTGGACATATGCTGTTATAGCCCATTCATGCTGGTGTGTGGTGGGCTGTGTTTGCTGAAATTCTTCTGTTACCTTGTACAATCCTCTCTTGCTGCCCTTGAACATTGACCAGTCATTTCTGCCCACAGAAAGACCCCTGATTGCTTGTTTTGTTGTTTGTACACCACTCACTGTACACCCTTGATTTTCAAAATCACTTAAATCTTTAATCTTTCCCATATTGCTGCTATCTACACGTCATTCATGTCTGAATCTTTTAGGGCAGAAATTATGAAATAAAAAAAGTATAAGAAAAGCTTGTTTCTGCACACAACTCAGCCACCGATACACTTCAAAAAGATCAGACTATGCAGAGTTCTGAAAACTATTTCAGAGACATTTCAAATATCAGTTACTTTGTTACTTCTGAGAGCGGTTGGTAAGAGAAAAATATGCTTCTGCTACACTCAGCCTAGATTTCTGGGAGATAATCCATTGTCTGAAGAGAGTACAACAGTCTCTTCAACACACTCCGAGTAGCCTAACTGTTGCTAAAATTTTGCTTTGTTTTGCATTATATTTTATTGGGTCACCATGTAAAGGCAACATTGTATTATAGTAACAATCTCTGTTAATTAATAATGGTAATTGATGCTCAGATTTATTCATCGCTGCCATTGTTCAAAATTTCCAGCATCTGTAAAGGTACACAATTAGTGGCATTTTTTGTAAAATGCACGAAGAGAGACATAGAGCCACATAGCTGCAAGAACTGTCTGTCTGTGTTGGATTTATGATTATTCTTATGTGCATTTCTCCCTCCCAAGAAGAGAGAGAACAGTCCTGCATACCCACCCAAATCCACCTCACACTGTCTGAGAGAAGAAACATTCTGGTCATAGCATTCTGCAAATTGAACTGGCAATGGGGGGGGGGGCACAACCTACAGCTGAGCAAACAAGAAAAACAAAGTAATAAAACATCTCCAAGTTTCCCAAACAAAGAGACAATTTGCAGGACAAAAGAGAGAACCCAGAGAAGTGAAAAACAAGCATCTGGTGACTGACACTAATGCTCTGAGCATGTAAAAAAAGATACAGAGCTTTGATTTGGGAGACAGGGATACCTATGTGCAAATGATGACAAGCTAAAAAACAACTAGAAAACACTCCATAGTGGGGCAAACATAAAATATACAAAGAGTTCAATGAGGGATCCAATTCATCCCCACAAAAGGAGAAAATTGTACTGTTCCTCGAACATGGTGCTTCTCTGTATTTTGGTTAATGTGCTAATATAACCAAATAAACTATGTGGCTAACCTATGTGAAGTATCAATAGGTGTACTATTCATACATGAGATTCTTCCGCAGATTAGCGGAATTCCGCTTTTTTTGTCATCATTTGGGTTCTTCTCGGTATCGATGCAAGACTGAAGAGAAATTTTGGAGGATTAGTTGGGGGGGGGGGGGGTCGTTTTTGATCTGGGGATGGTATTTCGTTTTTCAAAACTTTAAAAAACGGAAGTTAAACAGATGGAAAATATTTCCCGTAATCGTGATTTCTTTTTCTCGCGATGTTTCTTCTGCACAGTATTATTGTTAGTATAATTTTACTCCATAAATATTTGCATTTCAGCTTGAAAATGAAAGAACAATTCCGAAAACGGAAGTTGGCGCGAAAATTACCCTGTGATCTTCAGGCACGAGATTCTTCAGTGGATTCGAAAAATTCCGCCATTTCCATCGTCATTTCGATGGTTCTTGAGATCGATGCAGAACTGAACAGAAATTTAGGAGGGATTGGTGGTGGTGGGGTTGTTTTCCGTCTGTGGGCAGAATTCTGACAGGACTTTCAAAATTTTCGGAAACGGAAGTTAGACGGAGTGAAGGTTGCTAATGTAATCGTAATCCTTTTTTCTGGCAATGTTTCTTCTACCCAGTAGTGTTGTTAAATATAATTTTATTCTGTAAATATTTGTTTTGCAGCTTCAAAATGGAGGAAAACTTCTCTAAAACGGAAGTCTGACAGAGCGTAGATTTTGCCAGTAGTAGTCTTTTTTTTTTTTTTTTTTTTTCTCTCTGCAATGTTACATTTATCCTGTGTTGCTGTTAAATGTTAAAAAAAAATAAAAAAAAATATGTTTTTTCAATACAGTGATGCGCTCCAGCTTAATATTTACGTAATAGACTTCAGTGAACAGTTTTATCTTGCTCACACCGCATTATATTCACACTGTTTCGCAGCATTTTCTTGTTTTTCACCTGTGCGGTTGAAAAGTTCAGCTTTTTTCTTCCTTTATCAGTCTCGTGTTTGACTATTGTGTGCAATACTGTTTCACATGTTACTTATAGTGCAATCAATGTGGGCCATGCCTATCAAATATAAAAGTATGAAATATATCAATTAGAATCAAAAATGTTTGTTGGTATTGCTAACATATAAACAAACTTACCAAGATGTTGTACTTTAGAAAGATATCAGTCATGGGCAGAATTACACTCAAGCAATTGTACGATTTAGGGCTAAGTCTTCCTTTTTAGCATGCAGTTTAGTGAGCCCTTACTGCTCAGACACTACTTTGACAATTATTCAAAAGCTGCTGTTGACAGGAGGAAATATGAACTGAACTAGGCTGTAATTATGTAATAAGTACAAATAGCGAATTTAAAACCATTATAAGTTAAGTAATGTGTAGCAGATTTCAAAATTGAGGCTCATGAGTACAACATTGAACATGAAACGACTTACAGAAAGTAATGAGGGAAACTAAATGCGACCAATTGAAATGGAATTAAAATCCTTAAAATAATTAAAAGCCTTAAAACCTAATAAGCATAGCTCACATATCGACCAAACGAGTTTCAGCTGCTTCCATTGCTGCTTTCCTCAATGGTGCGTTCACCTATGTTCAGCCCATTGTGATTAACGCAGCGTCGACTTCCGCATACATCCAAGAGACCTGTTGTTACATGTGGTTAGATCTCGTCTGCAAGAACAAATATGTATTACTGTCTTTATTATTTTGTTGTCATTTAGGTTCTTTTTTTTTTTTTTTATCCAACTTTTCATTAATTTCTCTTTTTTTTTTTTTTTTTTTTTTTAGGTCTTGCTCGATTAGGTATCTCTAAGGATATGGAAGTTCATATGGAGATGAACTGTTGCAATTTGCTTGCCTTGTTTTTCCTATGGCCATAGCTTCTGACATTAAAATTTGGTTGTGTTTTTTATGCATTGTTTTGTTTTTTATTCCCACATGGGAAAAAGCAAAGATCATAACAACACATTAAAAACATAACCAAATTTTAATGTCAGAAGCTGTGATTTAATGCTTCGAGTGTTTCTCATATGTTTTTTACGCTTTCCAACCGTAGGTTGAAGAAGCGTATATGCTCCAGCTTTGTCCGTCCGCACGATAACTGGCGTAAAAATGGTTCGATTTCGATGAAATTTTAATATGTGGTAGGGGACCACCTAGGGACGAGCCCTATTGAAAATGGGACAAATGGGGTCAAAGGTCACGACGTAGGAGCGGGATCATTCCATTGCCCTTATGCGTCATAACTTGCGTAAATATGGTTCGATTTCAATGAAAGTTTACTATGTGGTAGGAGATTGCCTGGGGACAAAGCCTATTCAAAATGGGTGAAGTGGAGTCAAAGGTCAGGACATAAGATTGGGATGCATTCCATTGCCCTTTTGCTTCATAACGTGCATAAAAATGGTTCGATTTCGACGAAATTTCAGTATGTAGTAGGGGACCACCTGGAGATGAACCCTATTGAAAATGGACGAAATGTGGTCAAAGGTCAGGACATAAAATTGCGATCCATTCCATTGCCCTTATCCCATATTATTAAGGTGGACGTCAAGTAATTTTGCTTCCTATACTTCCAATGGAAAAACTTTTGTAAACATTTTCTTCACAATTAATGTGTTCCCAAGGATGAAAATTTGAACATCGATTAAAATAACTTCATATTATAACTTGAAAAACTTAATATTTTCTAAAACATAACCATAATTATATTAAAAATCAATCACTTTTCCTTTGGTGGTGTTGAAACCAGTGAAAAGATGGCGCAACCTGTACTTTGATGACGTCAGTGGACAACGAAATGTTGGATTGCATAATTACGGTTATGGTTTAGAAAATATTAAGTATTCCAAGTTATGAAATGAAGCTATTTTAATCAATGTTCAAATTTTCATCCTTGTGAACACATTAATTGTCCAGAAAAAAGATGGCGCGACCTGTATTTTCATGACGTCAGTAGACAAACAAATGTTGAATTGCATAAATATGGTTATGTTTTAGAAAATATTAAGTATTGCAAGTTATAAAATGAAGATATTTTAATCGATGTTCAAATTTTCATCCTTGGGAACGCATTAAATTGTGAAGAAAATGTGTACAGAAGTTTTTCCATTGGAAGTATAGGAAGCAAAATTACTTGACGTCCACCTTAAAGTGGCAATTCTTGTATGTATGTATGTACATTTTATTTTGAAAACGGCTCTAAGAATTTTGATGAAAGTCGTTAACCTACCATTTTCTGGTACTAGAAATCGATTTAGCTTGATCTCGACTTTAGGAGAATTCGTTTAGTGGGTTAAATAACCACCCGGAATTATAATGTTTAGTGATGGCGTTGTTCCATTAATGTTACCAATGCTTAGAAATCTTATGAAGTCATAATCTCGCCTTTGATAATGTTGGCGCGCGATCACGCCATCTGTCTCATTACGTCATGCATTGTGTGTGGATCCTATTAAAGTTTTTTGACGTCACACTTGCAGCAAGCAGATGGTCGCGATTCCCATATGCCTCATTACATCACGCATTGTGTGCATATGTCGGTCCGCAGGATAACTCGCGTAACAATCATTCGATTTCGATGAAATTTTAGTATCTGGTAGGGGATCACCTGGAAAGGAACCCTATTTAAAGTGAACGAAATGGGGTCAAAGGTCAGTACATCGGAGCGGAATTCATTCCACTGCTGTTATGCGTCATAACTAACGTAAAACAGGTTCGATTTCGATAAACTTTTAGTATGTGGTAGGGGACCACCTGGCGACAAACCTTATTGAAAATGGGAGAAATGGGGTCAAAGGTCAGGACATAGAAGCGGAATCACTTCAATCACCATTATGCGTCATAACTTAGGTAAAAACGCTTCGATTTGGATGAAATGTTAGTATGTTGTAGGGTCTTGCTTGGGGACGAATTCTATTGAAAATGGGCGAAATGGGGTCAAAGGTTAGGACACAGGAGCGGGATCTATTCCATAGCCCTTATGCCTCATAACTTACGTAAAAATGCTTTGATTGCGACAAAATTTTATCGTGTTATTTCGGAGGTATACCAAACCGGTTCTGTTGAATATCATCTAAATGGGATCAAAGGTCAGGGCACGGGACCGAGATTTATTCCACAGCCATTATTCTCATAACTTGAGTAATGATTTCTGGTATGTTGGAAATCGTATTATAATCAATGCATTGCATGATTTTACTAACTTGTTTTTTTTTTTTTTTTTTTTTGTTGCATGTGTAACTTTAAATTGCAGTATGGTCTTAGTTTTGAACATGATACGCTTTCAAGTTTTTAAATAAGTGTGCATAAATATGCTGCCAACAGAACAGCCAGCCACAATTGCATTTGAGAGGATTGCTGTCTCAATCCACAAATGAAAGTGGCAGTGTAGCTTGCCATATTAAATGTTCTAATGCACATTTAAGTGAACATTGTGTTGGTTTTTCATGTGTGTGTGTTGTTTTGGACTTTTAGGTAGATTGGGGCATGCTGGATTTAATTCCAGGTTCTCATGCCCAATTGAGATAGTTTTGCAAGAAGTTTTTTTCAAGTGTTTCATTTTATTTTTTTGTTTACTTATTTCTGTTGCATTGCAATTAACAGAAATCCTTGCTTGCCATGAGAGCAATAAGGCAAATTCATTGTAAACTTTCTTTTTCCTTTTTTTTTTTTTTTTTTTTCTGGGCATGGATATAGAGCTTATTGTTGCACATGATACTCATAAGATATATCTCATGAATTAAGATCTAACAAGAAAAGCAATGTAAAACCTCAGACACACATAAAAGATAAAACACGAACAAGTTTGCAAACCCTGATCATTGCAGTAGCTCACAATAGGTGGATACACAGGAAGTAAAAATAAGACTATGCCGGCACAATTTAGCATTTTCTAAAGGATCTTTAAGATAATGATTTCATAAAGGAATAATGAAACATGTTAGAGAGATTACCATCTGTTTTGGAGTGGAGGTGTTTTTTGTTTAAAGCACAGTTTTCTACCCCTGCTTTCTGTGCTTTGCCAGCTCCTTAATATCTGTGCCTTGGTCACCTTGTCAAGAGCATTGCACAGGAAGAAAAATTAAAATTTGATAAAAACTGAAACTGCTGTACATTTATTTTTATTCCTTACACATTTTAACTCAATTTTCAATGCACAAAAATAAGTCAATTATGCTTAGTCATACATAGCTTTATCGTGCATCTACTCTGAACAGCTGGAGTGTGGCTACATGCAGTTACTGTGTAAAACAGCAAACAACACCTCTTTACTTCATTAAAGTTGTTCTTCACTCACATTTGAATTCAGTTGTTCTTCACTCACATTTTATTTCATTCTCCCTTACACTTTCTGCATTCTAATAAGTGTTTATTCCTCACGTGCATTTTTAAAATGCTGGCATTATCCTTTGCAGTTTCTGTATCTGTATAACTGCTGTTGTTCTCTCCTTCTCTCACATTGTTTTTCATTCCTTAAATTTGAATGGTGAAATCCTGTGGGTTCTCGAAGTCCAGAATGGCTGTATGTGAAAGTGCAATTGTTCCTACTCTGATGTACAGCATTGAAAAGTGGGTACTGCAGAAAATACATAGTTGTTTGTGTCCTGGAGAGATGCGTTATTTACGGGGGGATTTGTGGCAAGACATGCTCTGATCATGTGAGTGTGAGGACTGAAGATGTGTTGCAGATGTGTAATGTGAAGCAAAATGTTAGTGAGGTGGAAACTAATATTCTTAGGTGGTTTGGCCATGTGGAAAGAATGAGTGATGAGGTGCTGATAAAGACAATTTTTTCAGCCCAAGTGGCAGGAAAGAAAGGTAGAGGAAGGCCAAGGAAATCATGAGAGGACCAAATTCAGGAATGTCTGCATCAGAAAAAGATTATGAGCATGAAGTACGAAAGGTCTTGTGTGCAACATGTGATGGATGTCAATGAAGCTTGAGCTCTGTGCTGAGATTGTTGTAAATGGAGGCATTTGATACACCAACAGTAAGTAAATTCTAGTTCCATTAGTTAAATGTTTACTTGGCAGACAGTCTTTTTTTGAGGAGCTAACCTCTGAATCTCATAACAGCTTAATGATATGTATGTATGTATGTAAAATTTGAATGGTTTGCTGTTCTCAGTTCATGATTGTATCTCTTTGCCTCATTACCCCATTCAGTAGACATGCGAATAATTATTGCTTAGTTTAACTTCTATTTTTCTTACACGATAAACAGCTTACAATGACTTAATAGATTGTGAGATTAGAAAATTCACACAGCTGTTGATCCTTAAATTTCTCTTTGGATGATGCCAATGTCTTTTTATTTAAAATATTTAGAAGTTTGGGACTCACATTTAATATGCAAAATTCTTGAATTGTTATTTTTCATGCAAAACCTCTTTAAATTATTTGTGTGTGTTTAAAAAGGAAAAAAAAACATATTACATACATACTAATAAAAAAAAATTAAAAATATTTTCATGAAAAAGGAAAATTTAAATGAGTTCTGCATATGAAATGTTAAGTTTCAAACTTCTACAGAAATTTCCATGTGTGCATGTTGCTGTATGTCGATGGCTTAATCCTGTTGGCTGAGGGTAAAAGAGTTGCAGAGTTCATCATCCAGGATGAAGGAAGTTTGTGTGAAATTCAAATTGCCACCCTCACGGATGAGTCGCCTGAGTGCTGGCTTCTGACCATCCGTACAAGATGGGCCTGTTTTTTTTTTTATTGGAGGTTTAACGACCACCGTAAGCAACTTGATGGGCTATAAGCTGTCACCCGTCCCTAAATTTGGGTCACTGGTTCCAGGTAAGGGAGAGAGAGCCAGTGCCGTAAGATAAACAACATCCATGCCTCACTGGGATTCATTTCAAACCCGGACCCCTGTTGGACGAATGATCAGAAGCTATCGCTTGGACCATAACGCCACTGGGGCAGCCTCCTGTTGGTTGACAACTGCAAACATATTATTGAGGCTATACATCGCTACTGCAAAACCATCTTCAGGATTCAGGCAGATTGTGGAATATGTCGTGGAAGTTTACACACCTTTATGGGAAACACTCGCCGTAGATGGTGCAAAGCACTTATGGGAACTCCTTAACTGATCTAGATTCTTGCCAGAGAACCTTCTAGAGGTTATTCATCCAGTCATTGCTAGAAATGTGTTCTTTGCTTCCCCTGAAAATCTGCTGTTGGCTATGCTTATAGATGATAGAGCTGAAATTAGACAGCTCGCAGTCTGGAGAATAATCAAGGCAAGGGGAACTGTTAGTGAATAAGCTTCACTTTGAAGCCAAGGACTACATAGACATTAATGACTGGTTTCACTGTGAAGTTACACCACCGCCAGTCTTGAGCCAAGTGAACTCGGAGGAACTGATGAGTCTCCACGAAAATGCCAGTGGGCTGGGTTTTCTCCCAATTTTCATGTCACCCGCAAGCTGTTGACCAGATAGTGAAACTAGTGACTGAGGCATCCGCTTGCATGTGTGGGCGCGACAATAGGTATGGATACATACGATCCACCCTATTGTCTAGAAAGATCATGCCACAGTTTGATCACAAATCCGACTTCAACAAATCAACCTCAAGACGTTGTAAAGTTGAATGATTACGAGACGTCGGAGACGAGTTTTAATCTATAAACAATCTTATACATTTCACATTTTTTATGTAAAATTTCAAAACTTCGAGCCTTTCGTCAGAGCTAAATAAATTAACTGATTCGAATTGTACTTAATACATTTGTTGTTGGTGGATATTAAAACCTTTTCTTCACTAGGGCATTTCTATCCAAGTAATTCTGGAATTTTCAACGGACACTCGAAAATTTCATGTTTTTAGTGAAATTTCAAAACTTTGAGCCTCTGGTCAGAGCCAAAGATATTAACAGATTCTAAAAATATTTCACACAATTCTTAGTGGTGCTCACTCGCAACTTTTCTGCACTAGGGTGTTTTGATCAGAGAAATTCGTGTTTTTTCGACCCACTGTATTGCAGAAGTCATCTTTTGGTATAGAGTGTAGAGCTGGTGCCACAGTTCTTTGCATGTCTTCAATGTCGAAAAACTTTTCCTTTTAAAGGCAGTTTTAATTTAGGGAATAGAAAGTAGTCACATGGTGACAAATCTGGAGAATACAGGGATGGTTGAGTACACACACTTGTTTTTATGCCAGAAATTGCTGTACAATGACTGCTCTGTGTGCTAGAATGCGTTATCGTGAAGGAGGGCCCATTGTCCATTTCTGTACTCAAGTCTGGCATGAACAGTCCTCTTCCACAATTGTTACAAAATGGATGTGTAAGCATTGCCAGTGACAGTTGTACCTTCAGGAATGAAATTGTGATGCAGAATTCCCTTGCTGTCGTAAAAGCACACAAGCATTGTCTTGATTAAGAAAACAATCTTCGTGCAAAATAACTATACTAATAAACTGAATGCTGTCTATGCACAATATAAACCAAGGCTCACTGTGGAACCTCCGGTTACGTTTAATTAAAATACACAGAGTATAAAAGCAAAACGTATAAGATCTTTCGGATACTCCGCACCGGTTTCCATCATCAGATACATAAAAAAGAGAAAATGTATCTGATGATGGAACCAGGTGCGGAGTATCCGAAAGATCTTATACGTTTTGCTTTTATACTCTGTGTATTTTAATGAAACGTAACCGTAGGTTCCACGGTGAGCCCTGGTTTATATCGTTCATAGGCGGCATTCAGTTTATTAGTATTGTCTTGATTTTGGACTTCTTTAACCAGATCTTTCCTTTGAGGGACTGTGGCGACTTCCACTGAGCACTCTGGCCCTTCATTTCAGGATCATAATGAAAACACCATGTTTCATCGCTTGCCACAATGCTTTGAAATTTTTTTTGCATTTAGTCTCCAGGATGTCTTTTGCATGCTCCACTCGCTGCCCTGGTGGCACAGTGGTCTAAGCACTGGCTTATGACCATTTGTCCAAGAAGGGTCTGGGTTCGAACCCCGTTGAGGCATGGATGTTGTGTTTGTCTTATGGCACTGGCTCTCTCCCTTCCCTTGTACCAGTGACCCTAAATTAGGGATGAGCGACTGCTTATAGCCCATTGAGTTGCTCACGGTGGTTATTAAAACTTCAATAAAAAAATACTCCACTCGTGCACTTTTCTGGTCTTCTGACAAAGCATACAGAACAAAACAAAACAAGCACAAGCTTCCTGTTTCCCTAAATCTTGTACTAAAATTTGACGAAACACCTCCTTATTAACACCGAGCTCACATTCCAGCATCCTCAAGGCCACATAACTGTCATCTTTTATCCTTTCATGAACTATCTCAGCAAGTTCAGATGTGAGCACTGAAATCAGGCATCCAGGCCTTTCATTATTTTCCAAATCTTCCCGCCCATCCTTGAAACATTCAAACCATTGGAATATTTGTGCACAAGACAAGCAAGTAGCCCCATACACATCACGCAACAATTCAACTGTCTCGGATGCTGTTTTGCCGATTTTCAAACATAACCAGATATTTGCTCTCTGAGACATGACAGAGCCTGTGACTGTGTTCTTCCACCGAATGACATCATGCACAGTCTAAATAATCATATGCGCAATTCTCATGCAAATGCTATTGCCACTGCATAGCTGATAAAATGACTTATCAAAAAACATGCCTTCCAGACCCATGTGTTGTTTAACTTGGATTTAAAACAAATCACTCATTATTTTATTGTCGCACTCATGGGTGCAAGTTTTCCGTCCAGAGGACGGAATTCCGTCTTTGAAAATATCCGAAGACTGAAGTGGGACGGAAGAAAATATCAGTAAAAATAATTTCCAAATACCGAAATTTTTGGGCTAAGAGCCGCGGCTCTTATGCCGAAGCAGCCCTTATGCCGAATTTGTTTTCGAAAAGACTGTTTCTGCGCTCCTTTTTTTTTTTTTTTTTCATGCAGATGCTTAGTAAATTTTTTCAATGAACGTTTTTTTCTACAAACTCAACTGTGATAGTTTTATTTCATTTTTCTTCTCATACGTTAGACACGTCTATTGAAAAGATAACTCCGCTCCGCTGGTGTTGGTTTAGAAGGGAAAGTGGGGGAGGGGGGGGAGACGGGAAAACACTCTGGTAGGTGTAGGTCTTAAGGTCAGGAGGTTTGTTTGTGAAAGGAATGTCTGATCCAAATGCCCTTTGCATGGGAGTGGGGGAAGCACATCCCGTGGCAGTAGCATGGAATGCTAATAGATGGGGGGATGGAATGGAGACATAAGCACACAAACCAGTAGCGTGACTTCCCAGCTTAAGAACATGAACAATGCAAAAGCCTGCCCCAGGATGATTTCAGCGATATTCCATTAGTAGTGAGCCAGTGACCTTGACCTATTCCAAACAATACTGGTGGTACAACAGACAAATTCTGTTCACTCTTCTTGGTTCATCTGGCAATAAATTTGTTAAATATTTAGAAAGCTGCATTGAAGCGGCAAAACGTTCTCCTGATTTAAAGCAGAGAACATGAAAAAGATTGTGACAAGTAATGATATTAACAATGGGTAATTAATTTAATACTTGGCTGAAGATAAAATCTTTTCACAAACGCAAAAGAAGGGAGAGTTTCGTATTCATGTAAAAGTGGACGGAGCTCAACGCGAAGGCTGAGTGAAAGTAGGTCAAACCACTTAAAAGAAAAAAAAAGCGAGACAGCGGAGACCGCTGTTTCTAAGTGATTGGCGGGGGAGGGGGGTCAGCGAACACGTGCCAGGCAGCTGGTAAAAGGAAGCGTGGGAGGGATGTGTTAACTACCCCATTTAGCAGCTGCATAAAGAAAAGCAACTACATTCTAACAAAAAACATCTGTAGATGAGAAAAAAGCATAACAAAGATAGAAGGAACATGTTATAAAAGAAAACATTAATCGAAAGCATTACAAGTGATAATTTATAAGTTAATTACTTCTAAGACGGAGGATTCTATTGCGGTGAACAGAGAACCATCCTGTAGCAGACATCCACATTGAATGGAATTTAGACAATTGTGCGGTTTTATGGGCAATGCAATATTCTAATAGGAGTCTTAAGATTAACTGTTATTTATATTGATTACATATATGGTTTTGAGCATTTAATTAGGGCAAACAAATAACGTCATTAGCATTATTAAAAAAAATGCACAAATAAAAGCTTTTGCCAGTATGAAAAAATAAGTGCATAAAGTAGATCGACACTGAGTTTCAGAATTAGCCTTTGAAGTATACATATAATTACATTGGGTGTGAATTAATTCATGAAAATAAGGAAGATAATTTAGTTTTCTGAGCAGCACCACGATTTCATAGCTGCGGCCCCTATGCCGGTGTGGCCCTTACGGCAACTTTTGCTTCCAAGATTGCAAAATTTCTCACCTGCGGCTCTTAGTCCAAAAATTACGGCGTGTATTTTGCTTTTTTCCCTTTCTATCCATATGCTCTACTCCGGAACGTTAGTACGCCATCGGCAACCACGCTCGTACTGTATTACCTCGTTTATCGTAAACTCGGAGTAGCAGTGGCACCTAATGCATTCTGGGTAAGAGGGGCATTCTGGTCGAAGAGGAATCGAGGAGCAGCTCCGTTGGAGGTTCTACGCCGATCCTCGCCTACGTCGTAACCCCCCAACCCAACCCAACCCAACCTCACCCGTCCCTGGCTTTCTCTTCACTATGTGTACGTCACACACCATAACCGGTTCACCCATCGAGCTTGTATTAGGTGGAGACACCACTGGCTGTGCCGCCATAGATCACAGCTAATCTTTGGAGTTTGTCGTACCAGTCGATCTTGCCGTATTTTACGCGTGTGGTAAATTTGTGATTCCTTTTTTTCAACATGCAGTCAGCTATTGAATTCATAGATTCGAAAAATACGTCAGCTTTGAACGATAGCAGTGTTAAAAATAAGTGGCGATGGGAATGGTTAGATGAGACTGATTCCCATGACGTCAAATTTGGTTCTTGGTGCCGGAAAATTAAGGAACCGGGATTTTGCTTTTGTGTTTTATGCAGCAGAAAGTTAAACTATGGAAGCAATGGTAAAAAAGTGCTGTTCAAACACAGTAAGGATGCTGATCATCAAAAGTGTGTACGAGCACAGCAGCATACACAAACATTGCCTGGAGTCGCTCCTGTTCAGGCCAAAGCATCAATATCTGACAGAATTGCACATCAGAAAGCGGTTCTGACTGCATTTTTATGCGAAAACACGCTGCCATTCGATTTGGCACCACAGTTAGTTGAGCTATCTAAGCATCTTGCAGGTGATAAGTTAGCACTTTCTAAATTGAAAATGTCCAGGACGACTGCAACCTACATCAACACACATGGTACTGCAAAGTGCATGAGAAAGGAGTTAGTCCAACAGTTGAAGGGAAATTTTTTCTCCTTGAACATAGATGAAGCTACGAATAATGCAATGGACAAGATCATCAATGTGATGGTACGATTCTATGATAAGGAGCAAAAGAAAACAGTCACAGATCTTCTTGGATCAAAAAAGAAAATGTTGCCACGGCTGTCAACATTTTCCAAAAGGTGAAGGAACTTCTTTCAGAAAATTATTTAGCCTTCACTCAAGTGATAAGTTGTCTGATGGATAACTGCAACACAATGCGGGGATGTAGGGGCGGAGTGGAGACTTTAATGAGAAAGGAAAACCCAAATCTTCTGGATATTCATGGAGATGTTGTGCATATAGTGCACAATTCTGCAAAACAATTTTTTCAGAAATTCGATATGTTTATTGAGGGTTTTGCAAGCGATGTTTATTATGATATTCAGGATTCTTCCAAGGCCAAACAGTTATTCTCTGAAGTACAAGTTTTGCTAAATTCAAGTTCAGCGAAGCAAATTTTAAGGCCCACTGAAACACGTTTTCTGCAGATGTTAACCACTTGCGCCAGACTCCATGATTTACGTGATGCCTTGATTGTGTATTATTATAGCTTTTTGTCAAATGAGGAACAGAAGAGTGGAAGTGTAGATGCACTTTTGAGTAATGTTTACAAGACTCGAAAAGTGTCTGATGCTCAGCGCAGCCGCATACATGTAATTCAGTCCCATCTTGCAAAACAAAAACAGACAGAAGCTGGTAAAGTACGAAAAGACAGAATTTTGCTTTCTCTGATCCACCTCCAGCAAAAATTCTCGTTGTTCCTGAACTTTTACAGGGGTATATTGTCCAAGTTCCATTCATTCGTGAAAATGTTTCAATGTGAGGCACCTATGATGCACCGAATCCACTGTGAAATGTTTGTCCTGTGCAAGGAATTTTTGTCATTATTCATCAAAGTTGAATTTATTCCAGAGAGCAGTGTTATTGAACTTCTGAGTGTTGATGTCAAAAATACAGAAATACAGCTTGCTGATAAATTTTTGAGTGTTGGAAAGTTTGCTTACTCAGAAGCACAAGAGTTGCGAAAGAAGAAAGTTAATTGGATCTCTGCATTTTATAAAAATTTAAGACACGCATATCAAAATACTGCAATATATATGATGAAAAACTTGCCACTCAATAATAAAGTGTTGATTTGGCTTTCGGTACTGCATCCAAAGCAGCGGAGATGCAACACTACTTTATCAGCATTTGACAAATTAAGCGAGTGCTTGCCTCAAGTAATTAATGATTCAGATAGGAGCTTTCTTTTAGAAGAGGTTCGAAGGTATTCACTTGATAATGCTATAACAGAGTTGGAAGCCACAGGAATCTGTCTTGATGATAGTTCAAGGATAGATTGTGATTGGTGGTCACATATTTTTGATTTGAAGGAGAGTGATGGTGTTACTATTAGGTATAAATATTTAGGAATTCTTGTGAGAGCTCTATTGTCAACCTTTTCTGGTCCTCTGGTTGAAGGGACATTTAATATCATGGATGACATTATTACAGATGATAGAAGTTGTCTCACTGTGGAAAATTATGAGGCTGCTGCTATTGTGAAATACAGCTTACGAAGAAAGAAGATAAAGTCTGTAGAATTAAAGCCCACCACGCAGATGTGTAGTGCAATTCATTCCGCCCATGCCTCTTACAAGAAATTCCTATCAACAAAAGGAAATAAAGTCTCAAATATTCCTCAATATGAAATTACTACGAAAACAACAAATGTTCCCACTTGCTCAACAAAGCAATTGTGTCCTAGTAATTCCATTGCCAAACATATTGCTTCAAAAGAAAGTGCATCAACTACTCTTCCACATGCCAAACCTATTGAATCAAAAAAAGGTGCATCAACTACTCCTGTCCAGCATACAAGAAAACGACCTGCACCACAAGGTACTGCTGAGAACTTGCCTGTTAAAAAATCCAAGTGTGCCACAATAACAAGTTTTTTTTTAAAGAAATAATTCACCTATGATAATTTGCGATGGTTACTATAAAACTGTGATCATGGTGAAGTGAATCAATGAAACGAACTCTCTGTGTACACAACTACAGTTGGACATGCATAATCTTGATTATAATTTTTTTATCCTTATTAAATTTTACAATTTAATGACTCTTTTAAAAGTGTGCAACACTTATTTGATTCAACAGGATTTACTAAAGATTATTTGAAACATCTTCCACGGTATGTTATGTATTATTATTACAATTTCAATAATTTGGTTAACATATTTCTATTATGGGCTTAAAATGCTATATAAGAAGCAAATATGTGGATTGGATTTGAATATAATATAATGCAAGATCTTTTTTTTTTTTTTTTTTTGCAACATAAGGAATTTTGGAGATTTGTTAAATTTCAACTGGTAGTTCCTACCTAATAAACAAATTTAACTTTCCGATTACAATTTGCATGGACATCAAATTTTGTTTACATACATATGCACTAATGCTCGGTCGTTTTATGCACTTTTGATTTAATGAATTTGAACCACATATAATATTTAATGTATATTGTGTTTATGTCTGAGTGCGCGTGGTGGTGGTTGTGTGTGTGTGTGGGAGGGGGGTATGGGGGTATTCAAAATATTTTCAGTCTTGGCCACATCTCACAACTTGCACCCATGGTCGCACTGTGTATGAGATTTGTGATAGACGCAGTTTCAATTTTATTTCCTTTATTCCTTTTCGTTTTTGGGAATCACTTAGATTTTCAAGTTGCTGCTCTCAAAAGATTTTTGATTTTGATTTTATTAAACCCCAATTTGTGAAAGTCAAATTTTGTACATATTAATTCATGGTACCATATTTCCCTTCATATAATCTGCAGACCATAAAGTTCAGAAAAAAAAATCCTTCATAGGGTCCGTGGCTGAATAATCTGATGCATTATTTGCAGCTGCATATAATCCGTAAATCATGAAATTCTGAGCTAAACAATTTTTTACTTCGTATAATCCTCGGTGGCAGGTCCGTAGACCATGAAATTCTGAGGGAAAAGAGATCGCCATACAATCCACTATAGTCGTGTTAATCTGAACCATAATTTCTGACAGAAAAGCCCCGATTCACAGAACAACTGACCCGGCAGTCCAAAGAAGTAAGAAAGAAACGATTGTTTTATTAAAAAAGCAACTGTCATTTTTAAGTATTTCTCTATTACTTTTAAGTAAATAAAGAACTAAAATCCCTGGCTTTTGCAGCATTACCTTAGTTCATTGGTTAGACCTAGAAAGTCTGTAGAAATTGCGGCAATCCGTAGTGTGCATGTCTCTTTTCTGATTGTGTCTCAACTGAATCGTAAAAAAAACCATAATAATACAATTCGCACAGCAAAACTAATAACAAATGTGATTTGCGAAATGATTACGTTCCATGGAAGAGCTCTGCGGACTTCTCATAGCACGTAGCCTTCCGCAAGTAGTACCGTTGTACTATATTTTCTTTCGGAATGTTCGTAAGTTCAAAAAAAAAAAAATCATTCTTCCAATTGCTTTGTGGCCTATCTCCGAATCGCGTTACATTTTTCTGTTACCGCATTTTCGGTACTTTTCCAATAACACCACGTCTCCTGAAAATTAACACGCAGATTTTTTAAAACACTGAAGTAACGTTTTCTGACCACCCCCCCCCCCCTCCATTACAGGTGTATTATCTGCAGAACCAAAATTTTTAAATTTTAACAGTTAATTCATGGATTGTACTACAAAAATTATGGTATTCACTGAAAATTGTGAAATCTGAAAAAAAAAAAAAAAAATTGGGCGCCAATGCTAGTTTAATAATTGCCTGGGATTTGTCTAACTGTGAGGGGGACACATGGCCAATATAATTTGAACGTGGCTCTAGTATTAGAGAAATGTGTTCTTTCTGTGATTTATAATAACGCTTTGAATGTGTTGTTTGAACAACTAAAGTGTAACCTTTCCTACCGTCAAAATAAAGACTGTAGAGTAGTAAATCTTGGTTATACTGCAAATCACTTTGGTTCTGAGCCTTTTCCCTTCTAATCTTGCTTTTATCAATTACACAGGAGGTATCAAGCTGTTATAATGCCCACATGATTCAGGCCACTTGAGCTGGTTGCACGGTTAGATACGCCAATAACAATCGCTAGCTAATGCTGTAGCTCTCAATTGAATTCTCATCTGCCATGGTGATGTTGAAGTTTTAGTATTAGATGTTCTTGGTTTTCCGCACCATAATTATTCGATTGTAATTTATTTGGTACTCAGAAAAAGTCAATAAAATTACACAAATTTTGGAAATTTCTGTAATTTTGATCGTCATGTGCAAACGGAAAATATTGTCTGATTTTAAAAAAAAAAATTGCGTAGTCTTTAACTATGCCAGGGGCAACTTTTCCACACTGTAGCAATTCGATCAAAAACATTTTGGTATTTTCAACCTACCCTAATATGTAAGGACATTTTCGCAATTTTTGAATGGAACAAACTAACCAAATATGATTCTAAAATTGAGAAATGCCAAATCACTATTGTGGTTTTGATTTAGGGTCTTAAAAATATTTACTAAAAAGCAACTAGACATGCATTTTCAAAAAGAAAATTTTATAGATAAAAATAAACTTGTTATTGGCTGGTAACAGTATTAACCAGTACTTGCTACTACATCTAAGTACCAGGTTTATACCAAAACAATAATGCAAAAGTGGGTATAACTTTTTTATTAACTGACAGAAGTTGTTCAAATTGCACATGTCGGTAAAGTAACTCTTCCTCTATAGTAACCCTTCTTCTTCATTGCAGGTAAATAATGGATTCCAAGCAGAAGCAATGTGCCATCATTGAGTTCTTGACTAAGGAAGGGTGCAGACTGTCCAGCATCCACAGAAGGTTACAGAATGTTTACAGAGATGACACCATTGACAAGAGCAATATGCACAGATGGATGAAGAAGTTTAAAGAAGACAAACCACTCAGTGGGAGACCATCATCTGCGGCCACTGACCTGAATCGTCAGCGAGTCAATGAATTGATTCGTGCGGAGAGAGGAGTCACAATCAGTGAGCTTGTTGCACAACTGGACTGTGGTCACAATGCCATACAGGAGATGGTGGAAGACTTAGTGTGTTGGAAAGTGTGTGCAAAGTAGGTACCTCGACAGTTGACACCCAATTTGAAGGAGAGGAGGGTGAAAGTGTGCTCTGATCTGCTGAAAGCAATTGAAGCCAATGAAGACATTTTTTTTTTTTTTTTCTAATATGGTGTTGGGATGAAATTTGGGCGTATCTTTACGATCCAGAAATGAAGAATCGATCCATGGAATGGTGTCACACCTCTTCACCAAGGCCTAAGAAGTTCAAGAGCTAGCGATCAGCACAGAAAGTCATGTTGGGATGACAGGGATGCATTCTCCTTGATTTTGTGGAACGTGGCCATATTGTGACCAGCGAGCGGTACATTTGGGACACTCAAAAAGCTTAAGAGAAACCATAAGGAGGAAGAAACCGAACAAGAATCTGAAAAAGATCCACATTCATCATGACAATGCGAGACCACACACATCTTTGGCAACAAATCAGGTGATCAGCAAATTAAGCTGGCCGGTGGTCCCCCATCCACCATACAGCCCAGATTCGGCACCCTCCGACTTCCACCTGTTTGGTCCAATGAAGGATAGTCTCCTGGGACAATGATTTGATGAAACAGACTAGGTGAAAGTGGCTGTGAAGAAGTGGTTACAACAGTCCACACCTGAATTTTTTCAAAGAGGATTCAAGAGTTGGGTTCAACAATGGTGCAAATGCATCACTTGTGATGGAGTTACTCTACCAACATGTGCTATTTGAACAACCTCTGTCTATTAATAAAAAAGTTATGCCCACTTTTGCATTACTTTCAGTACAACCCTTGTAGTTTACATTCTGTTTCAGCTGACAAACAATTTTTGGTTAAAAAGCCCACAGGTTTAGTTTGAAAGCTTCCTGATATGCAGCTGATAAGCTAGACATAATTTTACAGATTGTTTTTGCCAAAAGACTGTAAAAGGTTTAAAGTCAGTAGATTTAGTAACCTTTAGAATTTTCAGCAGGCTGACATGACTTCTTTAATGTGGGCACAGACCTCTAAGAATGGTATACCCACCTGATCTTCCTTGCCTGATCCTGGATTTGAATGTAGGTCATCCTCATGCTTATGTGTGAAACTGCAGTCATTTGCAAAAGTTAAAGACCACCTGTTGGTATTAGATTTCTGCTGATTTTGTCAGCTACTGTCTGTATTACTCAACTTCCTGTAGGTGGTGCATCATCCCAAGCGGCAGCTGTTGATAGAGTTGGGGTAAACGTACAAGTGTCTGTTTGCTTCTGAGCTTTATGCTGAGAGGTTTTGTACATATTTTCTATGTAGTGAAAAATGGGCAAAGTGTCGTAAGTGCTACTCAGAGGGCACAAATAATGACTTTATATGATGAAGAATACTCTGCATGTGACATAACCAGAAAGGTGAATGTGAGTAAGACTGCTATTCATGATACGATCCTGAAATATTGAGATAAAGGTGAATTTAGCAATCGAAAGAGAAGTGGATGTCCAAGGAAAACAACTCTACATGATGACAATACCATAAGGTGAATTGTTATGCATTCTTCAAGGAGTTTCGGCAAGAAAATCAAGGCTTTTCTACATTCAAAAGGGTCTGATATTAGTGTCGGCACTGTTTCCCGACATTTTAGCAAAGATTTTGAATTGAAGTCTTATAATAAACTTGCACATAAACCTAGACTAACCCTCTGTCGTGAAAAAGAAGACTTCAATTTGCAAAGAGTCCTCAATCATGGACTGCTGAAAATTGGAGCCAAGTTTTTTTCCAATGAATCAACTGTTCTTCAATTTGAATCACGTAAAGCAAATGTTCGATGACCGAAAGGCAAAAGGTTTGATGAAAAGTGCACCATGAGACATCCGCCAAGTCAGATGATATGGGGTGCTATGTCAGCATCTGGTACTGCTTTATTCAGGGGTGCTTATTTTCCGGAAATTTTCTGCAGTTTTTTTGTTTTGTTTTAGAAATTTTCCACATTTTTCTCTTGTTAAAAAGAAATTTAAAACCAAAGTCAAAAAATTATTTTCATTTTGTATTTTGTAGCCACTGGCAGGGCCCCTTACAAAAGAGTGGTATTTCCCTGTTTCCTTAGTTGGTGGCCAAAGCAAAACTCAATTCCACTGGGAGTTGGGAATCCAATTGCCAATCTACCTCGACAGAGGTCGGCTCTGTGTCTACCCAATTCCACTGGGAAAGATTCTTTCCAATCCCCATCCAGTGTTATGTTTCTCTTCTGATAGTGTGTTAACTGTTTGCTTTTCTTCTTGGTTTGGTGCTCGGTTCCCATGGAGCTACTTCAAACAAAAGAAGTTCCTCACTTCCTTCTTTATGTGGCAGCGCCCCCTGCCCCACCCTAGGGCTTAGTGACCCACCTACTCTGCTGCAGTAGTCTATTCCCTTGCCTGCTACTTTTGACCTTCAGGACTTATCATCTCATTATCATAGAGAGATCTAGGGAGGGTCTGGGTGCTGACTATTTTGTCACCCCTTCTCCCCACTCCTGGTTATAGCCAGCACTCCTGGTGAAATGCTATTCTACAGAATAGGCTCTGTTCCTGACTTCTCATGAAATTTATTGAAAACATTTTATTCAACTGCATTCATTGAAACATTTTATTCAACTGCAACTACTAGTTTATTCCATAGTTTTACTTACACCAAAAACTTCACTGTGAATTTATAGAGGATATGACTTATTACGTGAATATACAAAACATTTAAAGTATAAACTGAACAAACTTTGTCATATACGTTTTGTAGTCTTTTCTGCATGAGAAAATACTGCTGACACAAACAGGCAGGCAGACATCAACTATATAAGTTGCTTTTTTTTTTTTTCTCAGTATTTTACTTTTTATAAGTACTGTAGGTTTGAAGGGTCAAACACTGGAAATTTTATAAAGGCCACTGTTCTTTTAAATTATGAATGTAACACATATATTCTTACCTTTTTTTAGTAAAAGTATTGATCTACACAAATCTAATATCAAAGGTATTGTGTACCTAATATTGAAAAGTATATCGTATGTTGTACACTCAGTGAGACACGTGCTCCCACTCCTAGAGAAGCCTAATTATACAACAAGTTTTTGTTAGTTAAAAAATATTTACAAATAAGACATTTTAGTTAAAATATTAATTTATAATTTTCAGTCAAACACTCACTCATTAGCACACTCATACATTTAAAACTATCCATTAATTAAAACATATCTCATTAGAAACTGCTGTACTCATCTGGTTGGGAGACATGGATGGTTCACATAAAAAACACTTCGTCGATGTTATCACGGCGAGCACTTTCAATGTCTCAAAACATTATCATCAGGCCCATCAACAATCTACATGAGGGTTCCTTGCGTGTGTGTAGCACGTGTCTCATTGAGCGTACAACGTGCGATATACTTTTCAATATTAGGTACACAATACCTTTAATATTATATTTGTATAATCAAAAGCATGTTTTACCATGCAACTGTCTTTAGGGATATGTCTCATGATATGTATATTTCTTAAATGTTATTGATGTACATTAATTTAAAGAAATTTGGGTTTGGTTTCAGGAAATTTGATTCCACAGAATAAGCACCCCCGTTCACTACCCATTTTGGCAACAAGCACTACCATGACTGGTCCTTTTTTATGTGGAAAAATTACATGAGAAGCTGTTAACTCATATGCATGTGCACAATCTTTATGCATGATGGTGCTCTATGCCACAAATCAAAGACAATAAAGTACTACCTGCAGAGGAAAAACATAACTGTGCTTGGCTGGCCCAGTAATAGTCCTGACCTTAACCCCATCGAAAATTTGTGGACCATTTTAAAAGACAAGGTAGCAGATAAACAGCCATCAAATTCCCAAGCTTTGATTGACGCGATGAAGTACGTGTGGTGCAAAAGACATTTCAAGTGACTACTGAAAATCCCTCATTGAGAGTATGACACATCATATTCTCTCCGTTATAAAACACAAAGATAACCACACAAAGTACTGATTTTGGTCTTTTTGTGTTCTAAAGAATGTAAGTATTCATCTGTGGTGCCATTTTTTCAAATATCTCTGACTAGTAATTAGTTGTTTCTTTGAAAATCTTAAATTTCAATAAATTGACAGGTGGTCATAAGCTTTTGCAAATGACTGTACTTCTGAAATAAGAAAAACCTGCACTCCCAACATGATTGTGCTAGTTCAGTTCAATTCCTGTATGATTAGGAAATAAATGTGTTGTACCCACACAAGAGCAAACATTGTTGAATAGTTATGCACCCATTGATGAAGGTAGGTTAGTCTGCTGAAAAGCTTAAGGAACTAACATCAAGTTCCTTCATCCCAGGAATACTATATCAACCTTTTGTGATCTTCATGCTAATTATTATAAAATAGTTTCCTAAAAACAGCATACATATAAAGGGTATCTATTTTTGTGCAATTCATGCATATATGTGTGAGCAGTTTCCAAAAGAATAATTTTGCTGTGAATCTTGTGAGAAACCTTCATAATGCTATATAGACTGTTACTTCATATAGTAGGTACTGTGTACAATGAAGATGCATGTTTGTGTATGAGATATTTTTTAATAGTTGACTTTCAGATATTTGATTTTTCTAAACTAATGTATTATTTTAAATTCCAAGAAAATGTATATATTTATTTTTTAAATGCAGATCCCGGTTTCGATTAAGCAAGTGCATGAAGTACACCAGTTGGAGAAACACTTCATGGATAAAAATGTGGAGGATGCGTTGAACTTTTCTTATCTCATTACTCAGCTTTTCAAAATGGAGGCTTTTTGTGTCACTTGCTTTCCTATACCGGTAAAAGGATATTTTCTTCCCTTTATAATTTTTATTCAGTAATTCATTTTTCCCACTTAGTAAAAGAGCTGTTAAAATAAATGAAACTGAGCAATTAGTTATATGCTTTAAGCTTACCAAAATCCTTTGTATACAGCAACAGCCATGCATGAGAGTGGTTGAGGAAAAGTAGTTTTTACGTCATTTATATTTTGTGGTAAAGGTGAAACATGTGACCCTGTTGTTTTCCTTAACATATTTTCTTAAGCTTCATGTTGCAATTAATATAAGGTGTGAGCTAAAAAAAAGCATGATTTATGTAAGGATTGGTTATACATAAATCAAAAACAAAAAAATGCTAAAGTTAAGTTGGGAAAACGGAACAGAATTTGTGATAAAATATGGTTTACATAAAAATATATAATCCTTTTTGTATGATTAGTGCTGTTTCCCATATTGTCGTACTGTAGATTCCAGTTACATCCACTGACCACTTATGTACTTTTTTTCATAGTTATACACTGGTGAGCCATTACATTAGAACCACCTACCTAATAAGCCACAAAACAGCAGCCACTCAGTAGGGCATCAATTTGATGAGGTGGCAATTGGTATCCTGAACCCGCTTTTCCGAGTCAAACCACAAATGTTCGATTGGGTTCATGTCAGGTGAATTTGGAGGGCAGGGCATTAACAGAAAGTCGCCAGCATGTTCCTCGAACCACTCCTTGACGATTCTGGCAGTGTGGCATGGTGCATTATCCTGTTGGTAATGGCCGTCACCAGCAGAGAACACAGTTGCCACGAATGGGTGAGTTTGATCTGCAACAATGTTCAGATACCTGACAGCTGTCAGGGATTGTGCTATTGGGATAATGGGGCCTAAAGTGTCCCAAAAAAACATCGCCCACAGCATAACGCCGCCATCAGCCTGTTTCTGCCCAACAGTGCATCCAAGTGCCATAGCCTTGGTTGGTAATCGGTGTATCTGCGCTTGGCTGTCTGCGTGATGCTCCAGGAATTTTGATTTGTCAAACCAGGCCACTTTCTTCCAATCTCAATGATCTTGGGCCCATCTCGTGCATTGTTGGTGATGACTTGCAGTGAGCATGGGGACCTGACTTGGTCTTCGGCCATGCAGGCCCATGCACAGAAGGCTACGATGAACTGTGTGCTGTGACGCATTGCCCTGATCACCACTGTTGTAGCTGTGTGTGATTTGTCGCATGTGGCCCTGCAGTCGCTGTGAACAATGCGCAACAGTCTCCGCTCCCTCGCCTCTGGCATCAATGAGTTGCGGACGACACATAGCTGGATGACGGTTCATTGTTTGACGTACTCACTACAGTGGCACATGAACAACTCACAAGCAGCGCCGTTTCAGAGATCGTAGTTCCGAGGTGTCGTGCCCCTCACAACTTGTCCTGTAGCAAACTCTGATAAATCGGCAGCTTTTCCCATTCTGACTCTGAACACTCTACTAACCAAAAGCCAGTCCTCAGGTTGTATATATCCTGCTGTGAACTTCACCTGTGCCACCGTTCGTTATCCAGGCACACTGATTTCTCTAAGCGGGAGGTGTATGGGTCCATGAAAGTAAAAAAAAAAAAAAAAAAAATGATTTTCAGGGCCCTGAAATCCTTGAAAAGTCTGTGTGTGTGTGTGTGTGTGTGTGTGTGTGTGTGTGTGTGTGTGTGTGTGTGTGTGTGTGTGTGTGTGTGTGTGTGTGTGTGTGTGTGTGTGTGTGTGTGTGAACTGAATGAATTATTTTATTTTAGTGTATCATAAATATTTTTGAATTTGTATCTAACCAGTTACTCACTTTCTGAAGTTTTATCTTAGAAAACTGACAACTTTTGAAAATACCACAAGTTCTTCCAACTGTGGAATTATGGCATTGCAATTTCAGAATAATTCCTACAATGTTAACACATTGTTTCTACCAAATCATGAAATTCACAGAAAGATCACGAAATGAGAATAAGGTCATGGAATTAAAGTCATAAGTCACAGTTCTAGTGAGAATGAGAATGTTCTGTGGTTTTCCCCATTTTGAATTTTTCTGACAAAATACTTTTTTTATTGCTTTTTCTTCTCATATTCCTCATTTTTAATTATTTTTTTGATCAAGATCTTTTTTTATTTATTTTTTTATTTTTTGCATAACAGTGCAAAAGTGACTTTCTATAGTTTTTTTTAATTTTCTGAAGGAAATGCATGTTTTCCTTTATTTCTAATAATCTCTTCAAAAACAGTCAACAGACAAAGCATTTTGTTTTCTCCATTTTTAAGCATAATTAAATTTTAAAATTGGTACTGGATCTGTCCTTAATGAAATCGTCACCTCTTTTTGTAACTCGTAAAATTATTTTCACAACAAAGTGAGTGATGCGCTAATACCGATTTTTCATTTAATTTTGCTTAAAATGCCTGTATTCCTATTCTTTAGTCTGTGCTATATTAAGGAACATTTTTCGTTCCTTTTGTTCAAAGCGAAATTAAAGTTAAAATATGATACTTTCCACTGAATTTGCAGACAAAATAATTTTATGGGTAATAGAAGTCTGTGACTGAGAGTTCTGATTTTTAACATAAATTCCTTTTCAACCCTTTCGCTACCACAGCACCTGACGCGCCTGGACTTTCAGATAGTCACAAGCTCCCGAGACACCCAGTAGCATGAGTAGGATTTTGACACCCCCTCCCCCTGTTCTTTGAATTTGCAGGGCGTCTGAGAAATTAGCAGAAGTCACCCTTAGTTATCTTTGTTGACGCTAAACAAAGAAGTGAACCAGGAGTTGGTTTGTCCCGGGGCAATATCATTCAGCCTTCTGACATTGCTCAGTAGAACTCATATTTTATTGACACATGCTTCGTTTGTCTGCAATATTTTGCATTATTTTTTACTCAATATGTCTGAAGTGAGAAGAGGACTAACTTGAGAAGAAATAAATGAAATACTGTTTCACTCACACACATTAATTCATAATACATTGACCAACTAGTGTCAAGCAGTTTCATCAGAGCAAACAAATATGTATTTTCTCACTTCATGCTGTAGTTTGAATGATGCAAAGAGATATAGCAATAAAAAAATTGCTGAAATTGTAAGCAAAGAAAGTCAGACTTGTGGTGAAAATACTATAAAGCCAGTAAAAATAATTTATATAAAAACACTGAAAGACTGTAGGCACTGGAAAATTTTTCTGGACACTTAGGGGTTCGTGAAACAAATGAATTTACAAATTACATGTTTCTGGACACCTAAGTTTGTGGAGACTGAAATACGTCTCTGGTAGCACAGCCTTGCAATCTAATGTAGGCCCAACACTGAGCCACCATCTTTTTTGAAATAGAAGCCACTATCTCATTGTTGGTCTGCATTAAATTACCTGTAGAGCCTGATTCTAACCGACTGCACACACAATATGCACACATATATTCTATAAATATTGCAGCAAAAAAAAAAAAAAAAAAATCGGGCGTCATAATATTTTTGTACTAAGAGAAAAAAAGTCATTTAGCAGAAAAATAGTGCTTTTCAGTCTCAAAGACAGCATAAAATGCTAATATTTAATTTCAAGTAAACTGTGGTATCTTCCATCGTCCTAAAAGAATTTGTGAGAAAATTTGACTTAAAAAATTCTTTCATATTTACTCAATAAAAATAAACATATTGAGAGCATATTTTTTACAAGAAAGAACAAGAAAAGGGGAAAGTAAACAAGATTTTCCAGCTGTTACCACTCCGATCTGTCTTGGGCTCTCAGTAGAAGAATGCACTGATTGCCCCAGGGAAATGTCCAAAGAGATCGGAAGTTTCGAATGGTGACCCAGCACTAATCCTTCTTTTTTGTTAACTTGACAAAGGGAGAGGGAATGAAATTTGGAAAGGAGCGGCAGACATTTTCGGGCGCTGTGGTATTCTGAATGACTAAACATTTTAGTATCGTAGTCGTGAAAGGGTTAAACAAAAGGAAGAAATTCTCGCTTTATTTCCTCATATTGCAAGAAATGACAGAAGTAAGGGGGAAACATGCAATTTTAAGTGAATTTAAATTACAAAAAAATTGGCACTGTTGTTGCTCCCCCCCTCTCTCTCTCTCTCTCTCTGCTGTAAAACAGTTTTATGAGTCACAGAAACAATGCTAATTTATTACTGACAGATTAAGTACCAATTTTGAAATATCCTTTTGCTTTAAAATAAAAGCAAAAATGTCTTAACCGTTAATCGGTGTAGAACAATTGCACTTTTTTAAAAACTTTGAAAAGTTTTTAACTTGTCTTGCAGAAATATTTCAATTTTGAATGGCATTGTAAAAAAGTTATGCAATTTTACTTTCATTCAGCTTATTGAATTTTACATTATTATGTTGGATCAGTTTATGTATCCTACACAAGTAGTTTCATTATTTCAAATGATTTAAGTTCAGATAGGCTGCCATATTGAATTTTCACTTTATTGAAATTTTAGAATAATGAATTGAAATCACCTCCATACAAATTCTTTGTTATGAGATTTCACTGAAAAATAAATTTTCTTTTTTGTATTTTTATTATATTGAATATACACTATACAGGGTGTCCGAGAATAATTGGACACATTACAAAATTATATAAAACAAAACATTAAACAGATAGAAACTGACTGTACTAACTTACAATGTAACTACACAAGTTAATGAATTTCGATGTGAGATCCCTTGGTTGCTCGTAGTACGTCCAAGCAATACTCAATTTCATGCCATATATTGGCAAGCATCTGAGGAGTTATGGAATTAATAGCAGCTGTGATACGCTGCCTCAGCTCCTGCAAATCAGTACAAGGCGTCTGATAGACATGGTCATTCACATAACTCCACATGAAATAATCCAATGGAGTTAGATCTGGAGAGCGAGGAGGCCGCGGAATGGGAATACCACACCCAATCCATCTGTTGGGGAAATGCTCATTTAGGCGCTTACGTACACGCGTTGACCAATGCAGAGGCACTCCGTCTTGTTGGAAAACGACGTTGTCATATCTTTTGATCTGGGGTATAGCGAAATTTTCTATCATATTCAAGTAAATGTCACCATTTATGGTTTTTTCACAGAAGAAGAAAGGGCCAACCACTTCTCTTTTTGATAGGGCACACCACACATTAACTTTTGGAGAATCACGTTCCAGTTCAATAGCAGCATGAGGCGGTTCACTGTCCCATATCCAACAGTTGTGATTCACAATACCTGATACATGAAATGTGGATTCATCACTAAAAATTACAGTCCTGAGAAAGTTTTCATCGTTTTCCTCTCGATTCAGCATATCCACAGATTTGTGATCATTTACATGCATCTTTTGCACTATTTGAATTTTATAAGAATGAAACTTTAATTTCTTGTGCAAGATATCATGAACTGGCGATTTCAAAATGCACAGTTCTCTGCTTGCTTTACGAATGGATTTCCTGGGGTTTTGTTGGAAACTTTCATTAACTTGGTCAACCATCTCACCGCTTACGCTAGACCTACCAGCTCCTCCACGATGTTCCACATTGCCAGTTTCTTTAAACTGTTTCATCCACCGCTTAATTGAATTCGTTGACTGAGGGTCACAACCATACTCTAAATGGTACTGTCTTTTAACTTAAATGACAGACTTTAATTCCGCAAGCCATTACACACACATGGCCTTCTGCTGTATAGATGACATGACTACTGATTACGCATTTCTCATACATTCCTCATTAAGCCACACCTAGCGCCATCTATCGGATTCTGGGAATAACAATTCTGCAAAACAAAAATATAGAAACCGTGTTAGTAATACGTGACATAGAAAAACAGACAATGCTCATATATTTTTTTTACATAATTTTGTAATGTGTCCAATGATTCTCGGACATCCTGTATTGACAAAGGTCACCGGACACCTAGAAGAGAAATGCAACATAGCATTTATTGACATACATTAGTACGGTGTCAGTCCACCTTTGGTCTTAATGCATGCACTGACCCATCGAGACATGCTTTCGACAAGGTTTTGGAACACAGCGATAGGTATGCACTTCCATTCAAAGCATAATGCTGCCACTAACTGTTGCTTAGTATTAGGCCTTGGTTCCAAACTTCTTATGCAGCACTCTTAATTCGTCCCATAGGTGCTCTATGGGATTAAGATCAGAGCTCTGTGCTGGCCAGTCCACACAAGATACGGAATTATCGTCAAACCACGGCATAACAGTCCCCGCTTTATGGCTCGGTGCATTATCCTGCTGGTACCAACAAGGCTCGGTTCCATAGTATTGCTTCAGAGTTGGTAGGGCATAATTGTCCAGAATATCGAGGTAGACATGCTGATTAACAGGTTTGTCCACGAGAACCAATGGGCCGGTACCATACCACAAAAAATACTCCCACACGAGTACACTGCCAGCTCCAAACTTAACCGTAGGAACAGTACACTGTGGTGAATAGCGTTCTCCCGACTGCCGCCATACCCACACACGGCCATCAAACTGATGGATTGTGTGTCTGGATTCATCAGTCCATAGGACCAGTTTCCATTGATCTACGGTCCACAATAAATGTTCTTTACACCATGCTAAATGACGAGTAGCATTCCGAATGGAGATGGGCTTATGATCAGCCGCACGACCACGGTAACCCATGGAATGAAGTTCTCTGGGAATGGTACGTGTACATACCGAGGTTCCAGCGTTTTTACTCACCTGTACACAGAGGTCTAGTGCAGTAGTACTCTGTTGATTAGCTGTAACAACTCTCCTGAAGCTTCAACATCCTCTATCTTTGATTTTCTTTGGTCTGCTGGTATGTTTTGCTGCTTCAGGCACACCATGTGTCTTCCACTTATTCAGTACATCCAAAACAGTTGACTTGGATATGTTTAAATGCCTTTCAGTTTCTCTTATGGACAACCAACTAATGCAACACCCAACAATCTTTCCTTTCTCAAAGTCAGTTCTCTCCCGCCGTGACATTTTCACTCAACCTCACAGTGCGATATGATCGCAGTCAGCTGCAGGCTTGTTTTTATACTGTTTGCAGCTGTACCGTGCATCTTAACAACACAGCGGATTCATTCATTTGCTTTTGAAGGGGTGTCTAGTGACTTTTGTCAATATAGTGTATATACCTTCACTAGCACTTTGTTGCACAGAGTAGTTTCTTTAGAAAGTAATTTTTTTTTTTAATTTCAAATATTTTCTTTAAATTCTTCTGTTTGCATTCATATGCATGTACATACGCAGGGTATCTTTGATCCATTTTGAAATTTTATTTTAAAAAAACTATTCGAATAGGAACAAAAATTTTCAGATCTTGTAAACTTACAGAATAAATAGAACAAAAATAGCAACGTTTCTCACAATAAAATGTTTATTAAACGTTGACTATAGTTTCGCAGAGTGTTTGGCTCAGCATCATTAGGATAAATGGAGTGTAAACATTTAAATCATTGTGACATCATCAGAGTTCTGACGGTCATGGATTTTGGCGAGTTGTTTATACGCGCTTAAAAGAAATGGAATCAGTGTCATGTCGTTGACAAGCCATGAAGAGTTTCAGTATATGTGGAAAAGCTTCTAATATATTGAGCTTGATAGTCAAATCAGGTTTATCAATAAGCATGGCATTTCCAAGCAAAAATTTATGGTTATTTTTGTGACATTTCTTTCAAGCACGTGGAAAATACTTGCCAAAATTCGTGACCTTCAGAACTCTGATGATGTCACAATGATTTAAATGTTTTATGCTCCATTCATCCTGATGATGCCGAGTCAAACGCTCTGCAAAACTATAGTCAATGTATAATAAAAATTTTATTGTGAGAAACATTATTTTTATTCTGTCCTAAGTCTTAACACCTCAAATTTAGTAGTCATAAATTATATACATTGTATACTTCAATATGTGCACCTTTTGTTTTGCGGAGTACATCAAGCCATTATTCAATCTCTGTTCATGTACACTGAAGTGCCAGAAAAACTGGTACACTAGTCTAATACTTGGTAGGTCCCCCGCAGCAGGACTGCAGAAATACAGCGGGGCATGGACTCCACTAGCTTCTGGAAATATGCTGTAGGCATCGCACACCATACTTATTGCAGAGCATTCCACAATTTGGGTGTATTCCGAGGTCTCAGATTCCTGTGTCCGATAGCGCGTTGCATGGCATCCCAAATGTGTTCTATCACGTTCAGATCTAGGAACTTGGGTGGAAATGGCAACACCCCAAACTCAGATGAATGCTCCTCTAACCATAATGTGGCGTCCCGACACTTGTGTGGAGGTGCATTGTTCTGTTGGAACAGGCCCAACCCATCAGCATGAGTGCAGGACATGAACGGGTGTACCTCATCAGAAAGGATGCGCACATAGCGTTGGCCGGTCACAGACGTTTGTAGACGTACCAGGGGTCCCAGTGAAGTCCAGCTAAACACACCTCATACCATTACAGAATAGGCGTGAAATGATTCTTGACAGCCGACGATGGTCTCGTTCACCTAATGTTATTTTACGGCCACACTGGTATCGTAGGTTGGAGGTTTTGCTGGAATTCTTGTAGTCACGGTACACCCTTTCAATGGTTGTCCATGAAAATCTGAACTTCATTTCTACCTCTGAAATACTATGGCCCATCTCACTAGTGCCAACTATGACACCGCGTTGAAAATCGCTTAAATCGTTATTACTTGTCATTCTCATGCCGAAAACAGCTCTGACAGCTGGCAAGGATGTGTTTCGCTTTATATACGCACTGGCGGGCACAACCGCGTACGCGCGCAGGTGACGTTGCTATGTATTTTGCATAAGCTCGTCTGTACCAGTTTTTCTGGCACTTCAGTGTATGTGCCAAAGTGGATTCTGTAACAGATGCAATTGTAGAAACTATGTGGGTTTTCAGTTAGTCAGCACTTTGCACAAATAAACTTTGTCTTTCACATTTCCCCACAAGAAGTCTACAGGCAAGATATCTGGAAAGCTAGGAGGCCATGGGATGGGCACATCTTGTCTAATCCACCTGGTTGGAATTACCTTATTTAAAAAATTTCACACAACCTTACCCCAATGAGTTAGTGAACCATCTTGTTGCCAAATTATTTTAGGATGTAAATGGCAAATTTGAGGGACAGCAAAATTTTGAATCGTGTCCAAATAAATTTCTTTTGTGACTGTAGATTCTGCAAAAAAAGAAAGGTCTGGTCACACGATCAGCCATTAAGCCACACCATGTATTCACTTTAGGACTATCTCAGACATGTTCAATGAAATGATGTAGATTTTTAGACTCCCAGATTCTGATACTGTGGTGGTTGACTTTACCTGAAACATGAAAAGTTGCTTTATCTGTAAAAACAATGTTTTGTTGGAAGTCATATGCCTCTAGATGATTTAGCACGCCCACAGCAAAGTTAAAATGATGTAGCTTGTCATCCAGCTGTAAATCTTACAATTTCTGCACCTTGTAGTCATATAAGCAGAGTTTTTCGGTGTTAGACTCGATGTACTGTTTGCCCAAGGAATTGCCAATTCCTTTGCAGCACTTCGTATAGATTTAGTTGGGCTATGTGAAAAGGCTTCACGAATGCTTTCGACTTTGCCTTTATACCCGTGCTTGGTTTTCCAGATCTTGGCCTATCGAGGACACTTCCAATTTCCAGAAATTTCTTATGCCAAGCTGAGATGCTATTACGTCTTGGAGGATCTTTTCCAAATTTCAAATGAAAATTTCTTTGCACTTGGGTAACAGATTTTGTTTCGAAAATCCAACCAAACACATATCGCTTTCTCTGCTGGAGTAGACATATTTGCAATTAGCTTTGCAATTGAATCAGTAGTGCCACCTAGTGACCTATTTGGGAAACAAAAGGCTTTTAAGTAAGTGAACAAAATCTGCAAAAATTATGTTCATATTCCGAATAGTTTTTTTTTTTTATAAATTTTTAAAATGTGTCAAGGACTTTTGAGACACCCTGTATATGTGTATGTGCTAAAGATTGCATATGTGTGAATTTAATTTGAATATGATTAAGATCTTGAAAAGGGTTTGTGGGATCTTAAAAATTAAAAAGTTTTTGAAAAGTACTTGATTTTTTTTTTTTTTCCTCCTCAGAAGTGTATGAACCATGTTTTTGTGGACTCTGTAAGTAAATATACCAGGCTATTATGATATCACATATCCACATAACATTTAGACACTTACCTTGTGTACTAAACCATCACTAAAGCACCAAATTTTTACTCACCGGTTAGTGGCTATATCAAGGCTGCATTAACAAGAATGCACAATGAAATTAACAACTTGATAAACATACTTGAAAAGTTGAAAATGAATTGTGTGTGTGTGTGTGTGTTTCATAAATAGACTTTAAAATTCTATTTTGCCAAAATATATAAGGTACATAAGTTATACCAAAGTAAAGAACTCTCTTCACATTATTTTTTTCACCTGAATTGCACTCGTAGATCGCTTTGCATAGGTAAATTTGTAAAAAAAATATTTCTGTTAATTGTATTGCTACTTTTGAACCCCTGTATTAAAATTTTTCAAAATCTTACTTTGGCTTTTTTTTTTTTAAGTTTTCTCATTATTAAAAGGAGTTAATAATTATTGTTATGCTTTTAAAAAATTCAGAAGGGACTAAAGCTGGAGCTTCTGGTTTGAATTGGCTTTTATTAGACTAGGCCTGATGCTTAGTGTTCATGATGTTAATGTATTATTCTAAAGGTGCTGCTAACATTAAAAAAATAATATATCATTTAAAACTATAGCGGATAGTAACTTTAAAAGCAGAAGTGTAAAAGGTTCAAGATAAAAACAGTTGTTAAAAACTAGCTAAACAGGAGTGTCAGAGTCAGGTAATGGCTTGAGAACTAGCCAGTGCATTTTGAGCACTTCTCTGCAGGTTCACCCTTGTAGGTCCTCTAGTAAATGTGTTTTCTTCAAGTGCTTTCATGTTTCCTGATTGGTTATTTTCATGGTTAAAGTCGGATGTGCCGCCATCTGTGATCAGGTAAGTTGTTATAGAATGTCTTACGTTACTTTTGCTTTTCATTTGCTAATAAGAGTTTTCGTGGCTGAAGATTAATCAAGAAGAACCATATTGACTGTGAAATATATAAAAAACCTACAGCATCCCTAGAACCACAAAATATCTGTGTTCGGGTTATACATTCACCAAGCCTTTACACATTACAATAATAAAAGGTATCTAGAAAAAGAAATTAACTGGATTAAAAAATAGCAATCTTACAGATTTGGCTCAATCAGACATCAGTAAAATATGTAAAATATTAAATTCATAGAATATTACCCTGTTAAATTCTACCATATTAAATTCATAGAATATTACCCTGTATCACTGGGTTTACTATTAAAAACCTGAAGAAAATGCAGTAACAGCAGCAAATATATATATATATATATAATAATAATAATAATAATAATAATAATACAGACATTGGCATACAGTAACTATGAAAGCAGAATTTCAAATAAAGGTGATCATCCCAAAATACTTGATAAAGCAAGTATATACCAATTTTTGATTAAGTCTAACAATAAAATCAGATAGTTTACATGGGTAATATTAAAAACCCACTTAAACATAGTCTTGACCTGCATTTTAATGCTTGGATCCATAAGGGGGAAAAAATTTTTGCCTGTGATTTTCTGTTGCAATAAGAATCTCTCTCTCTCTTTCTCTCTCTCTCTCTCTCTCTCTCTCTCTCCTTCCTTCCTTCCTTCCTTCCTTCCTTCCTTTCTCTCTCTCTCCCCTTGTCTCAAAAAGATTTGAAGGAAACTGTCATGATTATTTATAAAATATTAACTGAACATGGTTTAAAATTTGTAAATAACAGGTCACCAAAAAACTAAAATGTCAGAATAATTACGCTGGTGTGCAAAAATTAAGGACGAAGAGGAGAAATTAGCAGAACGGACAGAAAGACCACTCAGGAGATGGTCCGGTACAGAAGGGCATGCGCATATATGCAACATGACGGGGGGGGGGGGGTGTCGAAGGGTTAAAGCACGCGGGCGGTGTACGCTCAGCAATTCGGTGAAAGCTATTGCACGGTGTACATCGGTTTGAATGACGTCTAGTTGCTTCCACCGTGTGATATGGCCAACAGGCAATCCAGTAGATGACATCTGGATGACTTTACCCGAGGTCGCATCATTGGGAAGTTGGAAGAAGGTTGAAGTGTGACTAGTGTGGCCGAGGAGTTCGGGATCGCTCACGGCATCATTTCACGATCTTGGAGAGCATTTCAAACAACAGGAACAGCTGTCCGAGAGTTACTTGTACCAATGGGGGGGGGGGTACTAAATTGACCCAGCACCGCGACCTAAGGTCTATTGTGCATCCCCAGCCCTAATCTCGAAAGAGACCAGATACACGAGCAAAAGCAAGAATGCTCTTGACTGGTACTAAAGAGAGATCACTTGGTCTCAAGTTGTGAGTACCAAAGTGTTCAAGCCTGAGTGCTGCAAAAAAGTCACAGTAACAAAGAAAATGCAAGGAAGTCTCCTCTTCCAGATGGCATCCTCTACAAAGTGGATCCTGTTTCACCCCAATCAAATTAAGGTGCCTGTTAAGATGACAGTGTCTTGTAAGTAGACCAACAATCAGTCCAATATCCTTTTTTGGCAGTTTAAGGAGTTCCTTAGCCCTATGAGGCAAGGGTCCTTGATTAAGTTCCTTTGCCTGCCTTTGACCCCTGGTAGCATGCCAGAGGTCAAGCTGCTTAGTACTCAGCAGCCTTTTAGTTAGTCCTCTGCCCACACCAGAGGCGAGCCCTAATGCAGGCTCTGGACCATAAGAAGCCTGCTCTGCCCCCTCTTTAGCAAGAAGGTCAGCTTTCTCATTACCTTCAATATCCCTATGTCCTGGAACCCAGAACAGTTGCACTTTGTTCCGGTTTGCCAGCTCAGTTAGGGTCTGGAGGCAGTTCCAAACAATTTTGGATGAAATGTGGCACTTTCAAAGTGCCAGTAAAGCCGCCTGGCTGTCTGAACAAATCTGGATACGCACATTGTGATACCCTTTGATCAGACATTCTGAGGCGCATGCTAGAATAGCATACACCTCAGCTTGGAACACGGTGGCATGCCTTCCGAGGCTTTGGCATGAACCATAACCTCTGGATAGGCAATATTCCCCTGCTCCAACTCCTACATTTGTCCTGGAGCCACCAGTAAACCAAACAGTTTCACCGCTGCACCCAGGGACAAAGGACATTTCCCATTCACTGCGACTGGGAAAGTTCACACTGAATGCTTTATCAAAATGATATTTTACTAGCATATTGTCGGTTCCCATTTGAAAGATGGGCTCCTTACAAAAATACTCCTGAATAGGCTTGGTATGGCTGCCAACCCACAACGAGGGTCTCCACATGCCATTGCGGCATAATCTATATGTCCCCGTAATAGCCTCACCCTCAATATGAAGGTGAAGTGGCAGAATATCAAAAAGCAACTCAAATGCAGCTGTTGGTGTAGTTCTCATTGCTCGTGATATACCTATGCAGGCCAGCCTTTGTGAACTTGTTAAGTTCAGCCTGCACCGTGCAGAGGTTAACTTTGCGCCACCACACCGTTGAGCCATAAGTGACCCTAGGTCTGGTGACCATAGTATATATCCAGTGCAAGATCCTCGGGTTGAGGCCCCAGGATTTGCCAATAGCACCTCTACATGACCAGAACACTTTCTTGGCTCTGGCAATACAGTAATCTAGGTGCTGTTTTCAGGTTAAGCCTCCGTCCAAAATGACTCCCAGGTACTTAACCTGTGTACTGAGAGGAACTGTTTTCCCAAAGAGAGCAATGTCTCCAAGATTCCTCTTTCTAGTGAAAGGCACAAGGGTGGTTTTGTCAGGGTTTACTGATAGACCTACCTTCCTGCACCAATCCTCAACAAGTCCCAGTGTTCTTTGCATTACGCTCGAGACTGTTTTAGGGAATTTTCCTTTAACTATTATGGCCACGTCATCTGCATAGCCAAAACATTCGCAACTAGACCCCTCCAGGATCTCCAGCAGTTCATCCACCACCAGGCACCACAACAGGGGAGAACAAACTCCTCCCTGAGGGCAACCCCGGCAAGTGGAGACCGACTGTCTCTCCCCAAGAAGCGAGGCCACGACCATTCTGCTTGTAAGCATGGCCTTAATCCATTGACAACAGGTTCTATCAACACCATGTCTTTCCACAGCTCCCACAATGGTCTCCGTAGAGACCCTGTCAAAGGCATCTTCAATATCAAGGAAAGTGGCTAATGCCACCTCCTTAAATTCTAGTGCCTTCTCCAGGCAACAAACAATGCCATGGGGAGCTGCTTCTGTTGATTTGCCTTGTTGATAGGCAAACTGAAATTTTGAGAGGGGTTTAGGAAGTAAAACCACCTCTCTAATATGCCTATCCACCATCCCCTCAAGAGCCTTGAGAAAGAAAGATGTTAGACTAATAGTTCTAAAGGCCTTTGCCTCCTGGTAATTTGACTTACCTGGCTTGGGAATAAATATTACCCTAGCCTGTCTCCAAGCACTTGGTATATAACCAAGAGCAAGGCAGGCCCGATAAATTTTGCACAAGAGTGGAGTAATTATCTCCAGTCCTTGCTGCATCAAGATGGGAATAATTTCATCGCAGCCAGGTGATTTAAATGGTTCAAAAGAATTAATGGACCACTTAATCCTAGAATAATTGACCACCTCCCTGGCAACCCTCCAGTCCTCCTTTTTGCACGCCGGTGCTCAAGGCCAGCTGTATGTACGCCAGTGGGGTCAATTATAGTTGAATCTGGAAAGTGTACACCTAGCATTTCTGTTAGTGTTTCTTTGCCAGTTTTTGTGAAGCTCCCATCAACCAATTTGATGGTGTTCAGGCAATTTGCATTGTCCTTAGCCATGATTTTCATAAAACTGGCAGGACTGGGAGTATCTGAAATACTTCCACAGAAATCTCTCCAAGAGGCTCTTTTTGCCTCTCTAATTGCTTTGTTGTACTGTGTGAGGGTAGTCTTATATACCGTCCACTCACCAGTACGTTTGGCTTTATTAAAAAGCCTTCTAGTTTTGCCTCTAAGACTGCTAAGCTGTTTATTCCACCAAGGAACTTGCCTTGGTAAGCTAGCAGTCTTGGCCTGACAGTTTTGGTGGTAAGATTCGAGAATAGACCGTTGCAACTGGTCAACGGCTAACTCGAGATCTAACACCGAGCGCATGTTAAATTCCATGCCTCCAATATGTGCCGCCAGATCTTCCCTGAAGCCAATCCAATTGGTCCTTCTGGGATTTCTGACTTGCACCAGCTGTTGTCTTACATCGACAACTGAAAAGCAAATATATCTATGATCAGACAATGAAGGTTCACTAGATACATGCCATTTAATAATGCGGTCAAACATGTTAGCACTACAGAGGGTGAGGTCAATGACTTCACCTCTATTAGAAACAATAAAATTGGGCTCATTGCCTCAATTAAGAATATAAAGTTTAGTACTTGCCAAATATTCCAAAAGGTTGTCCCCTCGTCTGTTGCAGTCGCTGCTCCCCCACATGATATGGTGAGCATTGGCATCACAGCAGACGATGAGGCGTCTTCCACTTGACTCACAGAAGTGGACAATGTCTCTTACCTCCTGAGAAAGAGGTGGTTCAGGTTCATCAAATGGTAAGTATGCAAAAATGGCAAACAGCTCTTCTCTGCCACTATCAGATGACATAAAAAGTTTAATCACAGTTGTATCACCTGTGGTAAACTCAGGAAGTGGCATAGCATGATGTCTTTTGCTCACCAGTATACAGGTCCTTGGTCTCCTACTTGATGTATTATAGAAGACGGTAAAGCCTGCTCCTTGTAAGCCCAGGATCTTCCCATTATGTATCCAAGGCTCTTGAATGAAAGCCAGATCAACATCCTCCGCAGCCAGTCTGCAGCAGATGCAGACCGACTAGGGTGAAGATTGATCTGGATACATTTCATGCCGTTCTCCATTGTGAGATAGGCATGGAGATTAAGTGGTAGAAGGATCAGCCGGGTCGGAATCCATCCAGTGGGTGCTGGAAGCCAGCTCCACACCTTCATGGACACCACCCAGGCCCATCATATCCACCTCCTCAGTCCCCCCCCCAACCACAACCACAACTGGACCTGAGTCCTTCCCTGCTTCCAGACTATGGCCAGGGGAAGACAATGCAGCTGTTTCTGGCTCCACAACTGCAGAATGAGGCTCTTCCATTTCTGTGTCCTCCTTTGAAGTGCTAGGGCCCTGAGGGTCATGTAGTACTTTAAATTGACCCTCATCGACCCCAGTGTAGGCAGTGAACCTGGCTTCAGCAATGGCTTTAGCCGATTCCCTGTCTACCTAGAAAATCCACCTGATGGCCTTAGGATCTTGTACCCGATCCAACACCCTCCAGTGGTTTGTGTGCAAACTGCTGTTATAGGCACACAACCTCCTGCAGAGGACATTTGGATCCTTGGTCCAAATATCCTTTGTCCTAAAGGCAACCTTGATCGGTTTTGGAAGATCACTGGCCCTTATCACCTTGAGCCCAGTGCCCCTCAAAACCTTATCATTTTTTTCAAAGGCTGATGTTAGTCATTGCCCTGTTCCCTTGTTCTCACAAAGGTAAACAAGAGCTCCAGAGTTCAGGGAAAAGCTCTTGATGCGCGGTAGAGGCTCTCCTACTTGAGAACCATCCACCCGCCTCAAAAGCTCCTCCTGAATATTCCCAACCTCACTGTCATCAAGCCACCCGTTCGGGAAGGTTTCCTTCACTATGGCCATCCTAACAGTGGAGACAGCCTCACCATAAGTGCTGGGACGAGACTCATCCCTACTCCTTTTGGTCGGCTTCCTCACATCTGGAGAAGGGGTAGAGAGAACATATCTCTGCCTCTTGCCTTTCTTGTTCACCACCGGTGGAGAATTATCTACAGATGTGGGTCCCACTGAACTCAACTCCTTGTCAGTTTGACCCTTCATCTGCCTTGCTAACCTCCTTCTGATGTTGCGCTTAGCAGTCTTGCTAAGTCGCAACCCTTCCTTGCTGCTACCAGCCTTACTAGCAATCACAGACTCTTTTGGCAATCCAGTATTACCTGCTGCCTCCAGATGTTTTATTTGCTTTTGCGGAACAACTTCCTCCGCATTAGCCTGAGAAGTGTTCCCTGAGCAACTGGGCCTCACCTCAGGATCAACATATCCTGGCCTTGGCTGGGAAGATGCTGCTTTTTTAGGTTGGGTACTGACTAAACCCAGGGTTTGTTGTGTCCAAAATAGTTTCCATATTTGGTCCCACGAAACTGGAGGAAAATAAAAAGTCACCACCCAGTAATCCTCCTATCCCGGGTGGAAAGCTAATTACGACAGGGTTTCGCCTAGTGCCCTGAAGGGATCGTTAACGATACTGATATTTTACTACCTCAGTATCATTCAGCCCTCAGCACGATACCTCACACCTTGGCTTAGGTAGACCAGAGCCTCAGTTAGCCAGCATGTTTCGGACGCTCCAAAATGAGGAGCTACTGTAAATCACAGCACCTAATCCACCTGTTTCCACCACCCCACGACGAGGACGTTGAGGTTGGTTTTCTGGGGGGGGGGGCTGTCCAAGAGTTTAGCAGTGGTCGTCTACGAGCAACCACGGCGGCGGGCGACCGGTATATTGTCCTACAGGCGAGAAGAGACAGCGGGAGAAATCGCAAGGCACATGCAACAGACAACTGGACGTCCTTTATCGTGTTTTACCATGGCCAGGAGGCTGCACAAAGGTGGTCTATTTGCACAACGACCAGTATGGTGTGTGCCATTAACGCCTGCTCATCGGAGACGGCGGTTTCTGTGGTGCCAGGAACACAAGAACTGGACACGTCAGCAATGGGGTCGAGTTCTCTTTACGGATGAGAGCCGATTTAGTCTGACGAGAGATTCTGGACGTATACACATCTGGAGAGAGCAAGGAACACGCAATCACATCTCCAACATCATCGAAAGGGAACGATTTGGAGGTGGCGGAGTTCTCGTTTGGGGCGGTATCATGCTTGGTAGCCGTACTGACCTCCACATCTTCCAAGGAGGTTCAGTCACTGGTGTCCGCTATTGTACCGAGGTTCTCCTGCCTCACATGCATCTGTTTAGAGGTGCTGTGGGTCCTGAGTTCCTCTTCATGGACGACAACGCTACACATTGTACAGTGGCTGTTGGAGAGTGAAGATATTCCATGCATGGATTGGCTCGCAAGGTTCCGGGACCTAAATCCAATCGAACATGTGTGGGACCTTCTTGGGAGACGCTTGGCAACACTCCACGAGCAACGATTCTGTAGCTGCGATTGGCACTACAAGAGGAATGGGCCGCGATGCCTCAACAGCTCCTTGACAACCTCATCTTCAGCATGGACAGACGTTGTAAATCCTGCAACGCACGCAGTCAGGGGTGATCATATCCCCTACTAAATACTGAATTTTTCTTGGCAGCCGCCTGTCACATGGAAGTTTCTGTCTTCTGTCCAGTTGTGCTCAAAGCTACATTTTCAATAAAGTGCCTTTGTATCCTTTGGATTTTTTGTTTGAACAGTTTTGCTCACTTGTCCCATATTCTTACATCTTGGGGATCTTATGGTATGATTTGAGTCGATGGGGAGCACTTCTGCACGACGTTACATTCAAAACACCGTCTCATCTTTAATTTTTGTATGCCAGTGTATTTTGGCAGGAAAAAATGCATGATGGTCAGTAGACATAAATACAGAAAGAGAATTAATATGTTTAAGCAAGCATTTGAGTAGATGATTTCTGAAAATAAGTAACAATTTTGTTTTTCTTCCCTTGAGAGATGTGGAACATAGAGTCGTTATGTGTGATTAGCAAGAATAAGAGTGGGGAATAATACCCCCACAGTACTTTCTTGTTGTGTTATGGTCCTCTGGCTTGCTGATGCCATAAACATAAAAGTTTCATATGTGATTTCTTAGAGTTCTTAATAGATTGTATTTCTCATTGCAGATGGGACCTGTTGTACCATCAGCTTTGTTCAAGTTAGCACCTCTGAGAAGCAGCTGTTTCAAAGAAGCATTGGGATCAGTGCGTCTGTTGAATGAGGGAGAAATCAAGGTATTTTATTGTATTTCCTTAAGTGGTCTTTTTTTTTTTTTTTTTTATTACACATTCAACTCAATATTTCATGTCTACTTCATCATAATTGACTCAGTGTAGATGTCATGACATGATTTGAATTCCTTGTTGATGTATACTTACATGCATGCATATGTGCCTAGAGCTGGGAAGGAAATGCTTTTTCAAATAAAATGCAAAATTCAAATTGCTTTTTGAATTGACAATCAAGAAAAATACAAAGTAAGTTTTGCCTGACAAAAATTGGAAGTACAAAATACATCAACAGTATTTTGTATTTTTAAAAATGAAATACTTTCCTTGGTTTGTTTCATTTTTTATTTTATTTATTTATTTATTGTAAAAACAAAAAATGCTGTAAATGTAAATATTACCATGTGTTTTGAAGCGTCAGTAGTGGTACATACACTAATCAACCACTACATTATGACCACCTACCTAATAAGCTGTAGGGACCCTCCCTTTAGCCCGCAAAACAGTGGCTACTCGGCGAGGCATCGATTCGATAAGGTGGCGATAGGTATCCTGGGATATCTGGTACCATAATGTCAACAGCAGGTCCTCCAGTTCCCATACATTACGGGGTGGTGGCGATTTAGCGCGACGAACCCACTTTTCCAAGTCAAACCACAAATGTTCGATTGGGTTCATGTCAGGAGAATTTGGAGGCCAGGGCATTAACAGAAAGTTCCCCGAACTACTCCTCAATGATTCTGGAAGTGTGGCATGGCACATCATCCTGTTGGTAATTACCATCACCAGCAGGGAGCACAGTAGCCATGAATGGGTGAGCTTGGTTCGCAACAATGTTCAGATACCTGACAGCTGTCTGGGATTGTGCTATTGGGATAATAGGGCCTAAAATGTCCCAAGAAAACATCACCCACAGCACAACACCGCTGCCGTCGTCCTGTTTCCGCCCAACAGTGCATCCAGATGCCATAGCCTCCGTTGGTAATCGGCGTATCCATGCTCGGCCATCTATGTGAATCACCAGGAGTCTTGATTTGTCAGACCAGGCCACTTTCTTCCAATCATTCACTGTCCAATCTGGATGATCTTGGGCCCATTTCATGCACTGTTTGCGATGATGTGCAGTGAGCATGAGGACCCGACTAGCTCTTCGGCTACACGGGCCCATGTGCAGAAGGCTGTGATGAACTGTGTTCTGTAACACATTGCCCTAATCACCACTGTTGTTGCTGCGGGTGATTTGTCGCACTGTGACCCTGTGGACGACGGTTCATCGTTTGGCCATCTGTGCACCACTTTTGATATGTACTCACTACAGTGGCACGCACGTGAACAGCCTACAAGCTGCGCCGTTTCCGAGATCGTAGTTCCGAGGCAGCATGCCATCACAATTTGACTTTTATCAAACTCCGATAAATCAGCAGCTTTTCCCATTCTGACTACAAAAGCCGGTCCTCGGTTTGTATATATACTGCTCTGTGAACTTTGCCTGCGCCACCATTCGGTTTCCAGGCACTCTCATTTCTCTAGGCTGGGGGTGGTCATAATAATATAATGGCTCATTGGTGTAAAGACCAGTGATGTCCAAAACTTTAGAAATTTTAACATATGGATCCTCCCAAAACTTCAGTGATTTTAAAAAATACCTGCTGATTTCTTTATAAAACAGTGAAATATTGCAAATTGCATTTCAAAAAAGCATAAGTAAAATAATTCTCTTAAATTTTTGGTAAATATTAGTTATAAATGCAAAACAAGAAACCCATATATTGCATAAACATATGATTAAAGCAAAATTAATGCTAAAAAATAAAAATATTCGGGAGTATCACACAGTTATGTATAACTGGTGTTCCACTGTATTTCAGTGATATGTTACAAGTCATTGAATAACCATATTTATGGAAATGATTGTTTTGAAAAAAATCAGATTTTTTTTTTTTTTAACTGGAGAAAAGATTTTTGGAAACTATATTAACATGATTGAAATACATTTATGAAATTGGTCTAGTGGCGAAAGGCAATAAAAATATTGAACTCAAATTTATAGCTACTAGAACATTTTCTAAAATGTGTTTTGAAGATATTAATAAGCTGTGGGGAGATGAATGTGTATGTCATAGTTATAAGTTATGACTAGTGATTATGAGCAGTGTTCATTGGACCATTCTCTCAGCAAAATCTTGAGTATGTCCGTACATAAAATGACATACCCTTGTGTATGTCCTTTTATGCAAAGGGACGTACAAGAAACAAAAGGGTTAACTCAGTTCCAAGCACTACACTGTCCTGGGTGATGTAACAATTAGCATACTCGAACGGAAATCGGGAGATACAGGTTCGATTCCCGCTCCAGGGTGATGGAATTTTCAAGTTTTCTGAAAGGTGTTACATGGATGACCAGTAAGTGTGCCAAGCAAATTCAGAATTTATATTCTGCTTGCTTTGAATATCCTAACCGAAATCATAGTTTATTTGTTTTGTTTTTTTATTTAGGAAGCCAGTTTAACAGAGAAAACAGTCTAAAACAGGAATGGCGAACCTATGGCACGTGTGTCCCTCGGTGGCACGCCCATATGAAAACATTAACGTTACATAATTTATTTATTTTTTAAACAATTTTTTTACAGCATGTCAGTAAGTAGTGTGTTCTTGCAAATAACCCAGCTCTGACCAGAAAATTAATCTAGCCAAGAAGTGTCCTCCAAAGGAGTCGTAAATCAACCTGAGTTTATTTAATCGTATTATACATTAATTCCCAAAAGTCAAGCTTCACGTGCACACAATTATTATTTTTCTTTTCATTTCTCCACTGCTATGGACTTCCACCATGAGACGTCCAAACCTTCTTCAGCTCATTCCTCTTTCTCTCCAGCCCATCCCCACCTTTGTGGGAGGGAGAGAAAGCCAATCAGACAGGAAGACGCTCATGAGATGGCAAGTTCTTGTGAGAACTGAAAGTAACAATGAACGAGAGATTTCTGATTTAGAACTTGGTAACACTGCGACACCAGTCCAGAGCTTCATTTTGTCAGTGAAGTTTGATTTGTTTGTAGTTGCTGTTTATTCCTCTTGTATATTGGAATTGTTTCTTTTCTGGTGCTTTTGTATCCGGACCATGCAAATATGTTTTTGGTGCAAAAAACAACAACAACATAAACTTAACAAAGATAGTGGCCGAGTATTTCAAGAACAGTGGACATCAAAGTTCAGAGTGATTGAAGAAACAATAAAGCTTTCTGTTGCTTGTGTACGGAAACAGTAGTGTCCTGCACGTTCAATGTAAAGCGTTGTTTTTAGAGAAATCATAAAAATGTTTGTTTTATGTCAAATGAAGAAATGAGGGAGTATATTTCACAAAAAGTGAAACAATATGAAAAACAATCAAATTATTTCACATCTTCTTTCAGGTCAAAGAATAATTTCACTGTTGTTAATTTTCAGCTATCTAGGTTGAGCTGGCACAGCATGGGAAACCGCTTTGTGACGATTTTTTTGAAGGCGGCTTTCTTAGCGTGTTAGCCATGTCAGACACATTATTTGGAGATTTTTCCAACAAGCAACAAAATGTGAATAGAATTAAGGAGATGCCAGCCAGCAGCAACACTGTCAAAGATAAGAATAACAAGAATGAGTGAAGATGTTTGGAACCAAATTAAATCTGATTTGTACAACACCAATATGTTTTCAATAAGTCATGAAAAAAAGCACTGATTACGTCACAAGCAAGGTTAGCTGTTTTTGTTAGATTTCCTTGTGGAAATATAAGGAGGGAGGAATAAATAAAATTGCTGAGTTTGCCAACTACGATCGCAGGGAAAGATGTAATGTGTGAAATGAAGTAAGACTTTGTAGCAAAAATGAGGATTGACTTAAATAAAACAATGTCTGTGACTACTGGTGGCACCCCAAGTTTGGTGGGTAAACATAATGGGTTTATAAAATTTCATGGCAAAGAAGTTCAGCACCCTATTGTGCAGCTCCATTGCGTTTTGCACCAGGAAACACTGTGTGCGAAAGCAAGTTTGAAGATCTTTAAAAGTGTACTCTTGGTGGCAACTAAATTGTGAACTTCATATATGCATGTGCTCTGAATAATCGCCAGTTCTCTAATATGTTAGATGAGGTGGAATTACAATATGGCGGACTTCTTGTGTACAATAATGTTCGCTGGCTGAGTTGTGGACAAGTACTACACAGATTTGTTGAACTTTTGGATTAAATTTGCTTCTTAACAAAAAAGCATCAAGAATTCTCAGAACTCAAGGATCCAATTTGGCTGTGCGATTTAATGTTCTGCAGTGATTTTGTAGCACTACACAACGATTTGAATTAGGAACTTCAAGGAATGGGACACACTGCAAATAGATTGTTTGAGATCATAAAGTGATTTAAGTACAAACTTGAAGTACTCTTCAGAGATGTTGAAACAAAGAAGTTACAGTACTTTCCTTCAGTTAGATCGCAACTTGAATTACTGTCATGTTTCGCTGATAATCTCGCTTCGGAAGACACAGAAAACATCCTTAAAAGGTATTTAGATGTTTTAGAAAATTCAAAACAAATAATCTTGCCGCGATTTTCTCAGTTTCGAGATTTGGAGGAAACATTGCAGTTTATCACAGTGCCTCATGTTGCTGAAATGAGTGACATTAATTTAACTTTTTTCGAGTGGTTGGATATTGACAATTTGGAAATGGAGTTAATAGAATTTCAAGAGCTCTACGTGGATGAACAAATTTGCCAACCTTGGCGAAGCACCGGAGGAAATGGAGTGTGCTGTTGATGTTGAGTACTCTAACCAGAAGCCAGAGAACTTGATACTTTAACTGTGGAACAGCCTTCCAAAGAAATTTTCGGCCATGAAGAGACTTGCTACAGCGCTACTTACTTTGTTCAGATTAAACGGCTTATTCGGCTGTTTTCTACAATGAACTTTGTAAAGTCAATGGTCAGAAACCATCTTAGTTCAGACTTGTGCATCTTGCATGATGTTGAAGAAAACAGGTTATGAACCGAACATCATAAATAGCATTCAGCAATAAACTTCACACTAATGTGATTATGTATGATTTTTCAATTATGTTCTTATGAATTAAATCAGGTTCAAATTGAAATTGTCTTAGTCTTAAAACTCACCTACTTACCAATTCTGTTAGTCATTTTTATGGTATTTGCAAAAAATGTCTCAATACGAAATGTTAATTAAAAAAAAACAAAGCGCAAACAAGAAGTAGCACACTAGTTGGAAAAGGTTTGCCATCCCTGGTCTAGAAAATAAAATTTGTGGTCAAGTGGATTCATCTGTGGATGTTATATCAGGGCGAGTCAAAAGTTCATCGTGTTTTGAGCTACGCAAAATGTTGGACCTCCATTTCTGCATGAAACATGCACCAGCATTGATTGGGTATCACATTGACATGGAATACTTGATGCTGATGACATACTTTCAGTATGGAGCCACCTTGCATTATCAGGTGAGCAGGGGTTGGAGGTTGATAAATGTTCTATTCGGGTGCTCCTGCGCCATTATTAGAAAAAAGGGTTAAATTCAGCAGCAGCACTGCAAAAAAATGCAGAGGTGAGAATTTTCCGCGGTTTTCCGCTTTTTTTGCATTTTGTGACTAAGTTCCACTTTTTTTTTATTATTTTGCCATATATTTTCTGTTTTTTTTTTTTTCCTCCACTCCCTCGCTTGGGTAACACACTTAACTTGTTCTTTTTATCTCCCAAGCAGGCTCAAGCTTATTCATCCATTCCCCAAGTAATTCCCTATCCCCTCCTTACTTCTGAGAATTTTGCCTTCTGGCTTTACAGGGTGAAGAAGTTGGCTGCAGTTAAGAATTCCTCCTTTCCACCCCCACCTCATTTCCCAGCAGCATCAATCGTATTGCTGCGAGCATGGGGCTTAGTTTCCTTTTCTTTTCAGCAACTGTGGGTGAACACTTGCACTTGTCCAGTTTGGGGTTCCTCCCTACTTGGAACAATACGAATTAGCTGTTCCTGCCTCCAGTAACTATTCCCATCCTTGCATTCATTCTGTGCCTCTCCCTAACAGCTGCATGTTTTCAAAGGTGTTTCAGTTATTTCTGTCTGTCCCTTTGCTCTACCCTTGTTTTGTCTCCTCCATTTCTCGGTCACGTGAATTAATAAATTCCTTTTGAATTGAGGGCTAACAGGGAAAGGGAACATCATTTCTTGACTTTCCTTGCTCTGTTCAGTAGAATTTTTTATCACCTGAAAGCTGAAACACGATGGCGAATATCCGTACGGATATTATCTGTCGTTCGCAAGACGTCGACGCTAAAATTATTGACATAGGTATTAAAAATCCTTGGAGATGGGAATAGCTGGAAAAAGACATCGAAGGAGTACATCTCCGGGAAGTTATTCGGAAACTCCAAGCCGCTGGAAAAGCTTATTGTGTAACCTGCTGCAAGGAACTAATGTATGGATCTCGAGGTTTTGTTGCTCTCATCGACCATGTGAAGTCTTCCAAACACAAGTCCAGCCTTCAAGCGCGGAAAAGTCACTCTGCATTACCTAGTAAGTGCTCGTTTTTACTACAATTCTGGATATTTTTATCATGTATTGGAGAAAAAAAAGTGATAATACATATGTGTTTGTATGCACAATTTAGTAAGTGTGATATCCGGGTATTCCCGGATTTGCACTATTTAATTTTTATTATGTATTGAAAAACGAATATTCTAATTTATATATAATTTGCATTTTATGATGGAAGGGGTTTTCCCCCGGGATGGGATTGCTGGAGATTCACTTTGAGTTCACGTATTTTGCCTCGTGAGCCCCAAAATATTTTTCGGATCTTTTCGCACTATATATTATTACGTAGTTTGAAAAAAAAAATAATAATAATAAACCTTGACAATATAATTTGCGTATTTCAATATTTCTATATACATTATGTAGTAATCCTGTCTATACGTAGTTTGAAAAATATTTTAGAAACCTATTTTAAAAGATAAAACTTAGGAAATGTAAGATATTTCAGAAATTTTAAAATTAAAAAAATCTAAATATTTTCGAAAAATCCGCTGAAAGTTGCTCTTGAAAAAGTTTTGTTGTCCATATTATTATTATTATTATTCCATTGGTATAATATTCTTCCATATTATTTTTCAATCAATATTTATAGCCGCGTAACTTGTCATGGCCTTAAGTCCAGTGGAAAATGAGTTCAAACATTAGTGCTGTTGTAGCAATAGGACCGTTATATCGCACTACGGCGTTGAACCGAAGCAGTGATTTCTAATGGCAGATTGCCAAATCAGTCTTAAATACTTTTTTTTTTTTTTCATATTTTTTTTTCATAGATGTCAATATTTTGAGGTTGATATCCACTTTTTTAAAAAAAGATGGGTTGTCAATAGGACATAAATATTTCAAACCATTGGTGAGGCATTTATTTGTTCTTAAACGGACATGTTAATGTTTTCCCGTATTTCATGAGATTTAATGGCGATTGAAGGCACAGTTTAAAGCGTATGTTTTCATACCTTGAAGACAAGTTTTGTTTAATATTAATTCAGTTTAAAAAAAATAAAAGACAATTTATGATCCGGTGGTAAATTACATCCGTTACTTACCGAAGTTATCTTTATTACAAAAGATTTAAGGAAATCACTGCATTTAAACTTTCAAATGCAGAGCAGATGTATATTTTCTCCCTCGCTTTTCTTTCCTTTTATTAAAGGCAAATTCAGTGTTTCGACTTATTAAAATATTTACGAAAATCATAAGCCATTGTTTGTGGATTTTGCCTGATACTGAATGAGTTACAATGTTCGTTATTTATTTGGCAGAATAAAAACGAAAATATGGTAACTCGTTAAATAATATGTATCCCCCGCAAGAGGATGCAGATATTTAATATACATTTGTATTTATTAATATTTTTTATTTCAGTGTGAGAAAGAAATAACCTGAAATTTAAAACAATAATAAAAACTAAAATTATTTAACACTACTTTAGAGCACAGAGAAAAATAGAATAACATTAAAATCCAATAAAAGCGGTTTGTTTACTTTTTTGAACATCTTGATTTGTAACTTATAAATTTCAGCATAAAAAAATTATGTAGCAATTTTTTTTTTTTTTATTGTGGACCCCTGTCTACGTCAGAGGACTGGCACACCCATTATCATATCTCTGTGGGTGTAGTTCAGAGCTCGAAAAACCACCTGTCCGCCCATCCTTGACGGTCAAAACGACGTTACTGATTATTAGGTTCTCGCGAACACAACGTTTGCGCTATGATTGGGATCAATAAATTCTTATTTTCCAATTGTTTTCAACTTTAAATTTGTGCCAGCCGAATTCCCCAGTTTTACGAAATTACAGCTGTCGCTCCATATAATTACTGTCAACAAAAGTTCGGCATTTTCCTTTGGATTTTGCTATATCCCGATGAAAATATATATCATCAAAAGGGTAGGAAAATTTATTGAAGAGATAAAAATTTGTTAACAGATCTTCCGTTTTTCGGTATTTTACTGGTAATTAATCTTGCAGTTCAAATTGGGGGGGGTCGGCACTTGCGCACCTCAAGAAATGAAGAGTCAAACTTTACTGATTGGCAAATCATAATTGGTGAATGAAAATAATAATAATATAATGAAAATTAAAATATAATAATAAAAAGTAATAAAACTTTTGAACATTGAAAACAAGGCCCGATAGCACTACTTGACGAACTCTGATAATGATTTCGAGAACCGCGTGTACATGAATAATAATAATTCTGTTTGCCTTTTTTTTTTTTATCTTTCTCTCCTTTTTTAGTTCCTTCATGAATTTTATTTTACATTTTCTCTTTAATCTAGCAGTAAAACTGAAAAACCATCACAACCAACAATGAACAACATTTTCTGGTGTAATGCTGGATGGAGTTAGTGATATGAAAAATCATTTTGCTGCATTTGCCTATTCCAGGCAACTTTAAACTTTCAAGATAAACACTTTACTATGATAACCCTTATTTCACCAAGACCCAGTTTTACAAAATGACCTGCAACATATTTCACATGTGGGAATTAACATTTGCTCATTTTGGGAATGCTGCACATTCAAAAGAATATGTTGCATACTTCATGGATTCAACAAGAACCTCAAATGCAACATGGTGTCCTGACAAATGCCATGTTGAATCTAAATGACATAATTTGGTACTGTGAAAAATATAATACCTTGAATGTTCAATGCTGTGAAGCCAGAAACGTCTTTATTTTTATTTTGTATCTGTAAATAAGATATATTTTCTGACAAGTGTTGATATATTAATTCTAAGTAGTTAGAGGATGGGTTACTTTCAAAGGAGGATGGGTACATTTTTTAAGTAAGCCGTCCTCGAGGGTGGGTAGTTTCTGAGATTTTTCAAGCACTGATGTAGTTCAATACGTTTAAGCATAAAATTATGGTTTTGTTACTTCTGGTGTGCATTTATTTTTCAATATATTAAAACTAAAATTTTGGGTTATATGAAATATGACATTTTTGTTTATTATTTATCAAAGTTGTCACATTTTTATTTCTGCTGCTGATTGTAGTGTATTGTACTGCCACTCTGTTGCCCCCCCCATTCCAATACATGCTCTTTTCTCATCATATTTAAGATAAAAATTTTGGATGTTTAACTTCAGACCAGTAGCCAGAAAGTGTAGGTAGGTGGGGTGGGCCCATCTTAAATTTTTTGGAACTGTTGGTAATTTCCTGTCATTTCATCAAAACGATATCTGCCACAGTCACAGAATTAAATAAAGTGTTGACAGACCAAATGAACTGCCCCCATGTTAATTTTTTGGGGCCCCCTAGAACTTTTAAGCTGATTGTCTCAATAGTGATTAACTATAGACTATAAGTTTGCAGCTTCCCACTTAATGTGGATTAGCCTTAGTTTGAATTTATGGAAAATTACTCTTAAGTCTTAATTTGTTCTTTTATTGTGCAAATTGTTGTTTATTTCATCAATGAATATATGGTAATCTTGTTTTGTTATCTTTCATTATTCATTAAAATTTAAACATCATTGTCAGTGTAATGTTCCTAAATTAAATCATGATATTTTTTTTACTTTCAGGTATCTGTGATTGTGGGAATAATAAACAGGATGCTCCATATGGGCTGCATCCTATGTTTTCTAAGACTGTATAATCTGCTATACAGAATCTTCCTCAGCCATTGACACCATTGGCTGATCGTGTTGCAAACTCAGAAGCAATGTTTCTTAGTTTTTTTGCTGAAAAATCCATCCCCTTTGCTGTGGCACTTCACATTTTGGACTCAGCAAAAGCTCTCTCAAAGGATAAGAAAGCTTTGAATCAGCTTGCCATGCATCGAACATCAGCCTCATATAAACTCTGATTTGGTGTTGCGAAGACATTTAAAGAAAAACCCATTTGCACTTTAAGGAAAACAATTTTTTTCATTAAATATTGGTGAAAGCACAAGCAGCAACAATAAACACATTGTGACAGTGCTGGTCAACTATGCCAGTGATGAAAAAAACATAGTAAGAAAACATCTCTCTTCCTTCTCAGTTACCAGAGTGTTGGCAGTAGCTCCCTGTTTCAGGGTGTTGCTAGACTTTTTGAGGATAATCAAATTCCTTGGGAGAATCTGGTGTCTGTGCTCCTGAACTCGAAGTAAGGATTCGTACTAAATGCCCACATCTTCTTGCTATTGATAGGGACACTTGCCATCCTGTACATATTGCTGCAAAAGTGTTTTGCAAGCCATTCGGGATGCACATGGAGAAGCTGTGCATAGACATTCACAATGACTTAAAGTGGTCACCTGATCTGGGTGCAGCTCTAATGAAAATATGCGAAGCACTAGGTGTTCAATACAGTATGCCTCAATGCTTCATCAGTTTTAGATGGTTGTCAGTTTATGATACTGCAATGGACTTTTTACCATCTTTTTAGTGCTTTATCATTATTTTATTTTTCATTTTTGCACAGGTCTGAAAAAGATCAGTTTTGTCACATTGTAGTCCAAATCTACCGGAATCATGGTGTCAGTGAGACTTGTAGAGACCACATTCGTGAACTGCAGGCCACTTTAGCAGCAAAAAATGTTACTGATCAAGGGTTAGATCGCAAAAACGCATTACAGAGAAGTTGTTTAAAAACAGAATCTTAACAAAACTGGTATTGGATCTGTTCCTGTCAGTTTTACCCCTACTGAAGGAATACATCAATATATTTGAGGCTGGCACACCACTTATACACAAGGTGCATGATAAGCAGGGGGAACTTCTAAAATCATTTTTGGCTTGCTTTGTTAAACCTGAAGTTTTGTGGGAAATTGGGGTATCTACAAAGCAGCTGAAAGCCCTTCAAGTTGAAGAAGCTTCAAAGCAGCTTCCTGCTAAATCAGTATTTGTGGGTGAAATTGCAAAACAAACTATTTTGCAAGTCCATAAGTCAAAATCTGAAGTTATAAGGAAATTTCAAAAATGCACTATGGAAGCATATGTCAGTTGTGCTCAATCACTTCAATCTAAAATGCCTCTGACAAATCCATTTTTAAAGGCAGTGTCAGCCATTGATCCTTTATGCGGGCAGCAATCCATGTCTTTGAAGCTGATGAAGCACTTGCCTCAGTTTGGGAACAGTGTTGTCACTCACTGCAGAGGAAAGGGAACAATATGATCTCGAAGTTCATTGTTTCCAAAATGACTTCATTCGGCACTCTACAGACAATAAGCCCGTGGACAGGTGGTGGATGGAAGTTCACAGATCTTGAAAATATCCCTTGCTTTGTAGAATGGCCTTTGCATTTTTAACATGTTTCCATGGTCCAAAAGTGGAATCAAGTTTTCAGCATGATGAACAGTGTCATCACACCTGGAACCAGCCGCCTCAACGTGTCCACTTTTGATGCCATCCAAACAGTAAAATATGAATTTGCTCAGCAGAAATCTTCTGTGGCCCTGTTCAGTAAAGAAAAGTTTATGCAGGAGCCAGTGGAACAGTCTTTGCCAAAACCTAAGGGCTGCAGGTAAGTCTTACAAAGAAGAACAGGTGAAAAACAGGGCAAAAAAAGAAAAAACAAAAAAAAGATCTGCAACTGTTAGAGAAAAAAGTCTTGTCTAACAAGGTTGCAAAAAAATTATTTTCAGATGCAGTGAAGAAGCAAAGACTCCAACATGTGAAGTGCCTACACAATAGAGCCAAATTATGTGGTAGAAAATCCAATCCTAATGTCCAAAGTACTGCAGTTCCACTAAGGCAGCTTGAATGTGAGCCTCAAAACCAACAGGAGTTTGCGACAGTGTCAAAAGGAGTTGAGCTGCAAAAGCAAGTAAAGCTGCAGGGTTGTGAGAAATATGTCAAAATGTGGAACAGATTTAAAAAAAAAAATTAAGCTTGATTCCTTAAAGAAATGCCAACGCGTCGTGACAACGAAGGATATGTTCGAAACAGCAAGAAAGAAGATAAGCACTGATTTGGTATAAATGGTCAAATTGGAATTAATGGCGCAATAACAGATGGTTCCACATTTCCTAGCTTTTTGCAGAAACTGCTTATACAGGCATCCACAGTTGTTGTTGTTTTTTTCTTCCATACCTTAGTATTGTCAAAAATGTTTTGAATGATACGTTTCAGCAAATATTTTAATTTTTTTAATGGAGCTGTCTGGTTATTGCACTAGTGATAAACTAAATTTCATTATGATAAACAAGTTGGATATGTGTAAAAATTTATTACAAAAATATTCAGCATGAAAATATTGTATTAATAATCTGTGTAAAAACATCCAAACAGTGAAACAATTGAAATCATTATGTTTAGAGATCTTGTGAGTTAATGTCAGGATTTACATTAAGACTTCCTATACTTTTCTCAGTTCATCATTTTAAATTACAGTCAGTCACTTAGGGGAACATGACATACAACCATACGCAATGCATCTTTTAGTTTAGCAGATTTTATAAATGGACATGGAGACATCCAAATGGGACGACAAGTGAAATTGATTTTATTATGTGTAACAAAAAATTCGTCATAGAAGACTGCAGTGTGCTAAACAAGTTCAACACAGGTAGTGACCATAGATTGGTGAGATGTAAGATGCACCTCAACACTAAACTTGAACGTGGCAAGCTCATAAGACAAACAAAATCTATTGACATAACCAACCTTAAAAAACACCATAATACCTTCAAGTTGGAACTGAAGAACAGGTTCTCTGCTTTAGAAGGCCTAACATCGGAAGAAGTGGACATCTCTGAAGTTAACAGAAAAGTAACCAAAGCTCTTATGGAAACAGCAACAAAATTAGCTGGGTCTAAGAACAAGTTGCATGTAAATAAATTATCAGGAAAAACGAAAATGTTGATGCAAAAAAGAAGAGAGATGAGGACAACTAAAGAAGATGTGACTTCCAAAGTGGAATATATAGAGCTATGCAAGACAGTACGAAAAAATATCACTGAAGACGTAAGGAAATTCAACTGTGAACTAGTGAGGAAAGCAATTGAAAACAACCAAAGCCTAAAGATAGCAAAGGGACATCTCAGTAAGGGAAGAAAACAGATTATGGCACTGAGAAAAGAAGATGGTTCTGTAACAAGAAATAGAGGCGAAATTTTGACAAGAGTGAAAGATTTCTACTCCAAATTATATGAAAAGGATGATACATGCACTCCAGACATCATGAAAGATACCAGTACCAGTGTTCCTCCAGTCCTTCCAGCAGAAGTTGCACATGCAATCAAGAACATGAAGCGGGGAAAAGCTCCAGAAGAAGATGGAATTACTGTAGACATCATACAAGAAGCAAGTGGAGAAATCGAAACAGTACTCGCCCAAATTTTCACTCGATGCCTTAATGAAGGAAAGATTCCCGAGGATTGGAACACCGCTACAATGATCCTGCTACATAAGAAAGGTGACATTGAGGATCTTGGAAACTACAGACCTATCAGCCTCCTATCAGTAGTTTATAAAATCTTCACTAAAGTTCTTTCACACCGCTTGAAGGTAACACTGGACATGGCTCAACCGAGAGAACAAGCTGGATTCAGGAGTGGCTACAGCACAATAGATCATATCCATGTGCTGAGAGAACTAATTGAAAGAGCGAGGGAATATGAACTTCCATTGTGCATGGCTTTTATCGATTATGAAAAAGCCTTTGATTCGGTGAAACCATCAGCAGTTACAATGGCTCTGAAAACCTGCGGTATTGAAGATGCATACATGAATATTATTAATAACATCTATGAAAATGCAAGTGCAAAGATTAGGCTGTTTGAAAATACAACACACATAAAAATTGGAAAGGGAGTGAGACAAGGTGACACCATATCTCCGAAGCTCTTTAATGCCACATTGGAGGGTGTTTTTCAGTCACTGAGCTGGGAAAACAAGGGGATAAAGATTAATGGAGATTATCTAACCCACCTTCGTTTTGCTGATGACGTAGTCATTTTTGCAACTAGCCCATCAGAGCTGCAGAGTATGATCCAGGAACTTGCTGACAAGAGTAAAGAAGTGGGATTAAAAATGAACTTTCAGAAGACAAAAGTGATGTTCAATGCTTTTACAAGAAATGAAGATTTATCGATTGATGGAGAAAAGCTGGAGATAACAGACACGTACGTTTATCTTGGACAGCAGATATCAAGTGAGGGTCACATTGATGAAGAAATTAATTGGCGTACAAAACTTGCCTGGAGAGCTTTTGGAAGAAACAGCATAATTTTCAAGAGCAATATGCCATTATGTCTTAAAAGAAAAGTGTTTGATCAATGCATCCTTCCAGTGCTTACGTATGGTGCAGAGACGTGGACCTTAACTAAAAGAGACATACAAAGGCTGCAGACAACTCAAAGAAGCATGGAGAGGTGCATACTTGGTGTAACCAGGAGAGATAAGAAGAGGACCTCGTGGATCCGAAAAATGACAAGAGTGGAAGACATCATGATCAGAGTTAAATCCCTGAAATGGCAATGGGCTGGACATACTGCCAGAAGGACAGATCATCGATGGACAGCCGAAATTTTAGATTGGATTCCAAGGGACAGGAAAAGACCCAGAAGAAGACCACATGGGAGATGGGTGGATGAAATTCGAAAGTATGCAGGGGTGACATGGAGGAGACTGGCACAAGACAGACCGTTGTGGAGGAAACTTGGGGAGACCTTCGTCCAGCAGTGGATTGATAATGGTTGACGATGATGATGATATAAGTGACCATACAAATGTGTATAAATATAATATTGTTTGATGTTTTCCTCATTAAAAAAAACAACAGCAGAATCACCTAATGCAGCTTGCAAACACTTCACCTCTTCCTTCCTTGTGTTCATTATTTACTAAAGGCTGTTCTTTATTTGTGTCCTGATAAATGAGCTTCTGAAGTAAGTAAAAATGCCCTTCAATGTTTTTTTTTCTGTCTAACCCAAAATGTAACTGATAAATTTCTGAGTAGCATAGTCAGAGAGGAAACAGGGCAGCTCCCTATGTGTTGTATCAAATCCCTCTTGCTAATAATTTCATACATAAGATTCTTCCGCGAATCTGCGGAATTCCGCTTTTTCAGCATCATTTTGGTCATCCTTGAGGTTATTGCAAAAATGAAGAGAAATTTTTTAGGGGGGGTGTCATTCTATAGAAAAATCCTTGAAAAAGCGAAATTCCGCGATTCCGCTTTTTTGTGGAGTAAAAGAACTAAGCACTTTATAGCTGAAAGTGTTTTGGGAGCAGGCGCTGGGGAGCAAGAAGAAATGTTGGAGGGTGGAGTCAAGAGCTCAATTCGTTTACTGCTGTCAACAATGGATGGGATGTCAGTCACTTGAGCATCGCAGCGCAAAGGGTGGAAGCTCCACCTACTTCGTGCTTTAGGGAAACTGCCGCAGCCCACGAGAACAGCCATTCCGTGTCTTGCGGGATGTCGCCACTCTGCATTCTATCCGTGACGTCATCGCCAGGAACTCTCTCTCTCTCTCTCTCTCTCTCTCTCTCTCTCTCTCTCTCTCTCTCTCTCTCTCTCTTGTAATTTGCGATGTATCCGAATGCCTTCCTGCTTTTCTGAGATCGTTCAAGAATCGAAGCTCTCGTGAAGCCTCTTTCTACGAAGGACGCACAGAGATTATGGAGTCTCCGTAATTGCCAAAAATTACGGAATCTCCGTAATTATTACGGATTTCTCCCCGGGATTACGGGTGACTAACAAAAAAAATTATGGATATTCAGATTTTTGCTGTTATTAACAAAGTTTAAATGGTTTTGTAAATAATCGATGTAAAAGCCTCTGAACAAAGTTCGTAACACAGCCCTCTGTATCTTTTTTTTTTTTTTTTTTTTTCTGAGGTGATGGACTTTGTTTTGCTTGTTTGAAAGCCAAGTGGAAACGAAGCACAGCGCCGAGCCGGGATTACTACGGCCTGGCTTGCTTCTTTTGCCGTGATCCGGAATTACGTTGGCCCGGACGTGCTTCTTTCGCTGTGGCCTGGACTTGTGTCAGCCCGATGCCTCACACAACTGCAACACATCTTCATTCCTCACACAATCAGACCGTGTCTTGCCACAAACCCCGCGTAAGTAACACATTTCTCCAGCTCACAAACAACTCCTATGTTTCTTCTGCAGTACCCAGGTTTCACTATCATACATCAGAGTAGGAACAGTTACACTTTCATACACAGCCATGTGGGACTCTCTAGAGAACCCATCATTCCTGTGAAAACCTCCCAGAGCAGCTATGACTTTCAATGAAGAATTCACTCGCCTACTAATTTCACCATCCAATTTGTTCTCTCTGTCAAACATGCTTCCTAAATACACAAACTCACTCACCTGGTCAATCACAGTGCCATTTATACTTACATTACATTCAGTGCTACCAGTTCCTCTCTCAAAAACCATAACTTTGGTTTTTCCCTTATTTATATTCAGTTTGAATTTCATGCAAACTTCGTACATTCGAGACAACATACTCTGCAAATCACTTTTGCTCTCTGCCAACAGCACAGTGTCATCAGCATACAGCAATCTGCACACACGGAAATCACCAAGACATAAACCACTGTCATCTATTTTGGCTTCACGCATGCACATGTCCATAAATATATTAAACAGCCATGGTGACATTACACAACCTTGTCTAACTCCTGCACCAATAGAAAACCATTTTGATAAAACAACATTCACTCGTACACAAGCTCTACTACCAGCATACATGGCTTTTACTCTATTAAGTAGATTCCCAGTAACACCGTATTCATTCAATACCTTCCACAAAAGTGTCCTATTTACTCGGTTGTAAGCTTTCTCTAAATCTATGAAGGCAGCAAAAACTTTCTTGCCAACAGCCAGATACTTTTCAATCGTCGTGCGTAATGCAAAAATCTGGTTAGTGCAGCCTTTACCAGGCATAAAACCACTCTGAACATCCCACATTTTCTCTGATGTAAGACCCCGTACTTTTTCAACAACAACCTTACCAAACACTTTCCCTGGCACACTTAGTAGGCTAATACCACGACAGTTCTTGCATTCAGTCTGATCACCTTTTCCCTTATACAAGGGAACAATAATAGCATCCTTCCAATCCCAAGGGACCATTCCTAACTCCCAGCACAACTGACAAATTTCAGTTAACCAGTCAATTACAGAGTCACCACCAAATTTCAACATCTCGGCAGTTATGCTATCAACTCCCGGAGCCTTACCATTCTGAAGAGATTTTAGAGCTTTACACACTTCTTCTCTTGAGATTTCTCCTGTGCTTCCATCCCTCACTGTGACATCATCTGTGTCTGTCTCAGAATCATCTTTGCTTTCCTGATCTAATAACTCACAAAAATATTCACCCCATCTTTCACCTAACTTATTGGGCTCCTATATCATTTCCCCAATCTCATTCTTCACACAACTTACAGCTTTGTTTCCCCTATTTTTCCTGAGTCTCATGTACTTCCAGAAAAACTTCCTATCTTTCAAAAAAAAGCCAATTCATGCCTTTCCACCTTCTCCTTCCTATCTTTTGCTTTACTCTGGGGAACCAGCGTAGCAGCTTCACGCTTCTTACAGCGATATTCATCCACAGAGACTCTACCTTGCAACATCCCCAAATAGGCTTCCTTCTTTCTCTTTACCGCCTCTTCAATCTCATTATTCCACCATGCATCACCTCTATTGTTACCCACCATTTTGTTTCCACAGACCTCTTTAGCAGCAGTGACAACACAGTTCTTAAAACATTCCCACTTCTTTTCTACATCCCTCTCACTAGACTTCAGCTCCTTCAGTCATTCTCTGAGTAAGTCAGAATACCGCTGATGATCTTCAAGGAGCCTATCAACCTTTATTCTTTCTATCCTGGGTCTCTTCCTATTCCTTTTCCTCCAACCAACATTAAGTTTCACTCGTGACACTGCCAAGTAATGATCAGAACCAATGTCTGCACCTCTCATCACACGGGTGTCAACAACTAAGTGTTTCAGATGCTGATCATAGACAACAAAATCTATCGCACTGTTTTGACCAAGTGTATGATTTTCCCAAGTATATGTGTGGATATACTTGTGGTTGAAAAATGTATTAGATACACACAAACCATTCTCAATGCAGAGTTCAATTAATCTTTCACCATTATCATTCACACAAGGATCATTAAACTTACCCAGAACATTGTCAGAAATTGCATTCTGCACACCTACTCTAGCATTGAAAACACCTGCTATTATAACTTTTTTTAGCACCAAACTGGCTCAAAACAGCTTCTAGCTCATTCCAAAAATCTTCCTTCTTATCAGAAGGTTCAGAGTTACAAGGAGCATACACTACAACAATTGCATTTCTCTGAAGTTTCACTTTCAAACAAATCCAGAGAATTCTCTCACTTACATAACTATAGTGAATCAAGTTGTTCTTCATCTTTTCACTTAAAATCACACCTACACCAGCCTGTCCTCTCACATTATCCAATACTCCAGACCACACACTCACTGTACCATTCATTTCTTCTACCCCAATTTCCTTCTTTTTGGTTTCACTTACACACAGCACATCCAGTCAATACTTATTCATCTCCTCAATCACCTCATTCATTTTGCCTTTTATATCTCTAGTATTCCATACACCAATCTTACATTCACTGAGCCGAGATCTCTTTCTCATACACTGTTTAGAAAGTCCAGGTCGATTCCATGGTGGACCATCCTTCTTAAATGCAGTAGGTCCACCATATCCCACACTTGAGTCCGGATATTGATTTCTTTGTCTTTTTAATCAGGTAAGTACATTAGTATGGGGGATTAGCCCACAGCTGAGGGTTCCATTTGGTCATTCAACCTAAGGATTCTGGAACAAAACCCAGTGAGTTGGGGTCTTTTCGCCAATGTCACACAGAACTAGCTGGCACCTCTCCCAAGATTCACAGAGGCCCTAGTTGCTGTTGTGTGTGCTATTGTTACCGGGGAGCGCCCCGAGGAGGAAAAACCCATCACTCAAGGATTTTAATGTTGCCAAAAAATCAGTATGTCATCTACATACCTTAGAAACAGGGCCGGTGTTTCTACATTTTTGTCTGATATCACTTTATATTCGATATCTTGTAGAATAACCTCCTCAAGGATTCCTGAAATGGGGGACCTCATAGGTGCTCCTTGGGTTTGTTTATAAATTATTCCTTGAAATTTAAAGTAATTATTTTTCATAATGAATTTTAGACTCTATATGATATCCTCTATTTCAGTCTTAGGTATTTTATACTGCGATAGTTTTGTCTCTATTATGCCTATAGCTGCATCAGTCGGTGTGTTTGGGTACAAGGATTCAATATCCAAGCTAGCCATTTTTAAATTTTCCACATTTTTAACTTCCTTAACAATGACCTGTACTGCATTATTGACAGTGAGTTGAGAAGAAAGACTTAAGATACCGATTCAATGCTCTTTCAATGTTGATAGTAGGTGCACAGTTCTTAGCTACTCTTGGTCCCCAATTCGGGAATCCTCACGGAGGTTATTCTACAAGATATCGAATATAAAGTGATGTCAGACAAAAATATAAAAACATCGGCCCTGTTTCAAGGTATGTAGATGACATACTAATTTTTGTGGCAACATAATATGAGTGATTTGCAGCATTTTATCAATGCATATGCAGGTTATTATCCTTTGATAAACCTGACAATTGAAATGGAAAAAGATGGGATGTTACCCTACCTGGACATACTATTTATAAAAGACAAACATAGCAGACAATATAAGGTTCATATTAGGTGTGCCACTTAATTCTCAGCCACAGGCACGACACGTTGACAGCAAATTATAGCAAATCGAATACGTACCTAATCAGGGAAATAATCCCTGTCGTGTTGGATACATTTGAGCCATCAGTCAGGGAGCTGCCGAATGCCACTGCGGAGAAAAGAGGGCTGTTTCGAGTTGATAAAGTCATCATCACTCGGGTGATGTTGCAGGGAGCGAAAGAGGGGATAATCCGACGGGGCAAAGTCTAAAGAATACGCCAGGTGGAACAAAATCTCCCATCCCAGGTCAGTGATTGTGTTAAAAGTCGTTTTCGCGGTGTGAGGATGTACGTTATCCTGAAGCAACAGGACCGACCTTCTGCCCTTGCCGGTGTATGGCCTTTTTGCCTCCGTTGCGTCACTTACACGAATGAGTTGCTGACAATAACGCTCAGCATTGACCGTGTCACCAGGTTTTAGCAACTCATAGTGTACGACACCGCACTGATCTCACCATATTCACAGCAACAACTTCCTGGCATGGATATTCGGTTTGGCGGTACTGGTGGTAGGCTGACCTGGATAAACCCACAATTTGCGCCACTTAGGAGTATCGTAGATGATCCACTTCTCACCATGGGTCAAAATCTTGTAGAGGAAATCCTTCTTATTGAATCTGGAGATCAAGGACACAGCAACATTGTAGCACCTAGACTTGTTTGCAGCTGTGAGTTGGTGGGGCACCCAACAGCCCTCCTTGTGAATCCATCCAAGCTTGTGCAAGCACTTTGCAATGGCTTGCCATGTTACTCCGAGTTCCTGATCGAGCTCCGACTGTGTGCGACAGGGAACCGCGTCTAACGGCTGTTCCAGTTCCTCATTGTCAACTTTCTGTGGCTGTCCCAGACATTCTGCATCACGGAGATCGAAATTTCCCTGCCTAAACTGCTGGGAACCACTTTTTACATGTACTGTAGGACACAGCAGCCTCACCCAAAGCAGCACAGATCATTTGCTGGGCTTCTGCGGCACTTTTTCAGCTGAAACGCGAACAGGGGGCAGTGCCTCAAATGTTGCTTCTCGAATGACATTGCCTTCACCGTCAACTTTCGTCCCTTCTGTCACTACAGCTGTGAGCAGTTACGGTTGCCTGGAAAGCTGTTGGATGGCGCGGCAATCAGCCATTATCGCACACAGTTATTTGCATTTGCAGACGTTCTATGATCGCTTGCGGTTAGGGGCCGAGAATGAAGTTGCACACTTAATTGAAAACCAACGTACTTACCATTTATCATACCTGCAGATTCCTATCATCCAATGACATACAAACTCACAGCATTTAGAGCCTTCATAAAACGAGAATATACACACTCGTCCAATAAAAAAAAAATTTCCAAGGGAGATTCAATGGATAAATAATATCACAACAGAATATGGATATCATGATCATAATGTGATAGATGATTTAATTAAAAAAATGGATCCAAGGCAGTTACATAATACTGTAACAGGAACAGCTGAAGATACCCCATACTACGGTTCTCTACCGTACTTACCAAATATTACCAACACTATGAAAACTATTTGCAAAAAGGCCAAAATGAACATAGGTATTAAAACTAAGGATATTGAAAAGATCATAACACAAAATCACAAAAAAACATTCTTGTTGCAGCGATCCGGAGTATATTGTATTCCAATTGCAGATAACAATCGAAGCAAGCAGTTATCGTACATCGGAAGTACGAGGCATAACCTTGGAATTCGTTTGAGTGAGCACATTAAGAACTGGAATAAGCTAGAAAATAAAAGTGCATTAATAGATTAATACATGCAACATGCTGCTCCCAATTGGACAGATGTAGCACTTCTGGTACAGCATAGAACATGGATTGAAAACTTGGTAGCATAGTATGTCTGTATCAATAAATTTTCTGATTTTGCATGCAATAGTAACAGCTCCATAGATCTACCCCATGCTTGGAGACATCTCATTAACAAAAAAAAAAAAAAAAAAAAAAATCCATAATCAGAAAGCTAAACAAAAATATTAAATTTGGAATGTCACTTGTTTTTACTCTTGTTGAATCGTTTTAACTGGTCAACATTATTTCACTATTTTATGCTCATCACATTTTTAGCGAAATCATCGTTATTTTAAACTTTCAACTTGATCGAATCATGAATGTTCTTCTTCCTGCTACAATTTTGATTCCATTGTGTTTATAGTTCAGTGTTTTTTTATGCCTCTTCATATGTCCTAGACATTTCTACAGAGTTGTTAGATTATATTATGCAAGACTCATCACAAAGGATTAATCAACCAAGGTACATGACTTTTCCTTCTGCATAAGACTTGTTATAAAATGTGTTGAACAGAACTTATAAAATAAGGTTATTGATGACCATTATTTATCCAGTTAACAGTATACCTCATATTTACTAGCACACACTTTCTAGTGGTGTATAGCACATCTAACCCTGATGATGTTTTTATAGCTAAGTGAAATTGCCATGTTTAAAATAATTTTATACTTGTTTTCTTTTCAGAATATAGAGAAATTAATGAAGAAGTATGAAGGGCTAAAGAAATCATTGCCTTGTGTTGTCAAAGCATCTCAGACAACAGCAGGTTTGAACAGATTCAGTGAACTGAAAGAGTAAGTGCAGTATTTTGTTATCTTTAAATGTGTCATTTTTTTTATTTTTTTTAAATGTCATTAATTTTTTTAGTCATTAAACTAACATATGGGCCATAGAACTCTCTAGCTTGTGAGTGTGTTTGGTGAGGTTAAGCTGTTAAAAATACGAATTTTAAAAGCTAATCTACCTAGCTGCTATTTCACAGATTAAATTACCTGTTAAAAATTAGAAAAAAATGGGGAGGGTTCAGCTTTGCCATTTCTTTGTTTGGGCAGCTGACATGCAGGTATCAAGGAAAAGTTAGTCCCTATACACTGGTGTTTGTGAAAATTAGAAATTGCAACACCATGAAGGACTGCTGATATTAGCTTGAAACTTACAGGATATGTACGTTTCAAGCTAATACAAGAGTTATTAATTCCTAAAAATCAAAAATTTCCTTCTGCTGCAAAGGCTTCACTGCAGCACACCATTTTAGCATTCTTTTTAAGTCTTTGTAATCAGGGAAAGTACATCAGTGTTGGGGGCCCGCACCATTTTGAAAACATCATAATGTGCATACAATTTTTTTTTTTTTTCGGAAATAAAAGTGATGTTTTCTGTTATGAATAGGGCTTTCAAATATATTTTTTCCAGGGAAATTTCTGAATACCCGACACACTTTTTACAAAATTGCCTGAATTGAAATGGAATAGGCCAAATACAAGTTTTTGTACTGTTAATGTTCATCTCTACTTTCTTTTGTATGTGCTGTTTCAAAAAAATTATTTTCATATTTTGTTGTAATTAATTGGTCATCTGATTCCATTACTTAGTAAATGAATGCATTCTGAGGTCACAGTGTTGTCATCACTTCAAAATGTATGGGTGCCGTTTTTTTTTTTATTTTATTTATTTATTTATTTTTTTTTTTTGCAGAGCTATAGCAGAACTTGAAGAACGCTATAATGCAGGATTACCCCCAAACAAGGTAATTGAAGTTTGCATTTTTGATCTAGATATCTTTTTTCAGAATTGTGTTCATCTAACAAGTGTGTGTCCCGCTGCATTGTATGCAATGAAATATCAATATCTGGGTTTTCTAGCAAAGTATTGTGGCATTTTCTTCAAAATCTAACCAACCTTTTAAAAAGGCACTAAAGTATTTAAAAGATTGTTAATTTGTAACGAAAATTTTTAAATGATTTGTTAGAAAGTTTAAATTTGATTGATCATTTGAGGCTAGTTTTGTGACATTAAATATTTTGCTGAAGAAACTAAATCTTCTTGTGACTGGAAAAACAGTAGTTCATCCGGTTTGTGCAGCAGTTGTTAGAACAATGTTTGGATGGAAGGAAAAGTAAAGAAAATTCCTTTGTCGGCTGCTTCAGTGGACGGACAGATAAAGGAGGTGTCTGATAACATTGAAAAACATGTTTTGCATTATATGACAACAGCTGCTTTTGCTTCCAAGTAGATGATCAAATAGGAGTTGGAGGGGAAACCTTAGCTACTTGTATTAGCTTCAGTTTTTGAAGTGAAAACAGAGTAATTTTTCTGCTGAACTGAAAGACAACAGGTCAAAATATTTTTTACATTGTGGATCAGTGATCCTCATTTGTTTTGTTTTTACATCAGTGATCCTCATTTGTTGGCTCCTTAAAGAGGTTTGTGTTACTTGACATGTAAACAAAATGGATTAGACCAAGTTACCAATTTTTATATGAGAAAGCATTAGCTGCAAAAACAGCAATGGAAAAAATGAAATTTGTTTGAACAAAGTAATGGAGTTTGTGAATTACATAAAAAGTAAACTGCTGTAATCAAGGTTGAATTTGCAACACTGTGTGAGTAGTTGGGATTTCTTTATGAGAATTTTATTGTGTGTGCTACGAGGGCTGTTCAATAAAGACTGGCATTAAAGTTTCTGAAGAAATATAGATGGTGCTAGTGAGCAGTATGAACGCAGAGAGGAAAGAATTGACCCTGATGAACAGCTGCCCGAAGTTGTTTCACACAAGGTCAGCTACTTTTGCGTTTGTGGGGGAGTGAAGTGAGGTTACTTGTTTTTCGCCTCTAAACTTTCCGTCGTGTCTGCTTTCGGTGAGCAACGTTATGTGATTAAAGTTTGCTTTCGCCTCGGTAAAACTGCTACACAAACTTATGAAATGATTAAATTAGCATATGGAGAATGTGCAATGCCTCGTCGTACATGTTTTCAATAGTTTAAAGATGGCCATCAAAGCTGTTAAGTGAGTGGCGGTCCTGGTGCACCTGTTACTGCTTTGGCGGAGGCTATTGTGAATAGTGGTGGCGTGATTATGCGAACTGATCCACGCACCACAGTTAGAGAATTAGCTGCATACCTTCAGATTTCGACTGGAAGTGTGCATACCTTACTTCATGACCATTTGCATCTGTCCTGTGTATGTGCACGCTGGATTCCATGCCTATTGACGCCTGAGCATCGGGCCAACAGAGTTGCAGTCTGTGAGACTTGGAAACAATGTGTGCACGATGAAGGGGATGAGTGCTGGAAAATGATTATCACACGATTATCACAGCAGATGAAACATGGATCTACTGTTATGACCCTGAAACAAAGCAGCGGAGTTCAGAGTGGGTGCCAAGGAATGCACCACCCATAAAGAAACCCCGTTGTGAGAAATCGGCTATGAAGGCAATGGTAATCACGTTCTTTGATTATATAAGGGTATGGTGTACACCCATACTGTTCCACAGCATTCGACTGTCACAGGACAGTACTACTAACAAGAGCTACGACAAATGATGAAAGACCATATTCCCAAGAAGCGTCCTGAACTGGTAAGAAAATGGAAACTTCATCAAGATAATGCGCGGCCACATGTGTGCGACATCGTCCAAGATTATTTGCATGACAAAGGCGTAAAGTGTGTTCCGCACCCACCTTTTACAGTCCAGACATTGCACCGTGTGACTTTTTCCTTTATCGAACGTCGAAGATTTTAAAGCGACTTTCACAAGACGGGTTTGAACACGTTTTTCAAGAGTGGCAGCGACGTTGGGACAAGTTAATTACACTCCAAGGCCATTATTTTGAACATGACAGAAGTGCCACATAGGTAAATTACTTCCAAGTATTTTTTTCTCCGTTTAGTGCCAGTCTTTCTTGAACAGCCTACGTAGAATAAGATGGCTTTCTCAAGGACATGTGCTGAATTGTTTTCACAAAGCCAAAAAAAAAAAAAAAATGTATTGAGTTAATTTTTTTCAAGTTTTAAAAATGCGAAAAGACAAATTCATCTTGTCTTCTTCAGATGAAATCATATTTCTGAAAGTTAACTTGTGGAAAACAAGAGTGAATGAAGGCAGCAAAGATATGTTTCTGGGAACTAGTGACAAACATTTTTGTGTGTGTGGCATAATTTGGTGGTAAAAAACATTTTCCCCCAGATTTATTTGTTGATTGATATGACTGGCTGAGAAATTGTGTTAGTCACATCCACATATGAAGACATAAAATGAAGTCTTATAAGAGAGTAAGAACTGAAATTCACAAAGATCTTGCATGATGTTCATAACACTCAAAAATTTTATCTGGTTCCTAAATTGAGATTAATAATGAATATACCAACATAGGAGGGTTCATACATCTCCTGAAATTTAGGATCTCCTTAAATAGGCCTTTTTCTCCATATGTTTCTGTATTACCTCAGATTCCTGGAAAAGCCATTAAATTTATTTTGACTCCTGAAAATTATTTTAATTTGAACTTTTTTTATGTCTTCCTTTGCTCGTTTACCAGGTGGAAAGTAAACTTTTTTTCCTTCTCAAAATTCACAATTTTTCTTTGCTTTCTAGAAGCTATTTGAGTTCACCTTTCCCAACTGGCATGCATATTTGGTTATCTCCTGATGGGATGAGCAACAGGTGTGATTGGATAAGCTTCGTCACGTGCCTTGACATTGCTTTGGAGATGACCCAGATGCTCAAAATGCTACCAATTTTCCAGTCATTACAGAAATCGTTGATCTGCTACACAGTATGAAAAAAATGAATGCTCTGTGAAAATAAAAACTCACTGAAATACATACATACATACATACATGTCACTAAGCTGTTCTCTGAGATAGAGGTATAAATGACAATATGAATGAGATGATTGAAAAAATGAATAAGTATAGATTGGATGTGCTGTGTGTAAATGAAACTAAAAAGAAAGTTTGGATAGAAGTGAATGGAAAGGTGAGTGTGTGGTCTGCAGTATTGGATAATGTGAGAAGACAGGCTGGTGTCAGTGTGATTTTAAGTGAAAAGATGGACAACTTGTTTCACTAAAGCTGCATAAGTGAGAGAATTCTTTGGATTTGTTTGAAGGTGAAACTTCAGAGAATAGTAATTGTTGTAGTGTATGACTCGGAACCTTCCGATAGGAAGATTTCTGGAATGAGCTAAAAGCTGTTTTGAGCCAATTTGGTGCTAAAGGGAAAGTTATAATAGCAGGGGATTTCAATGCTAGAGTAGGTGTTCAGAATGGGATTTCTGATAATGTTCTGACTAAGTTTAATGATCCTTGTGTGAAAGATTAATCAAACTCTTCATTGAGAATGGTTTGTGTGCATCTAATAAGTTTTTCAACCACAAGTATATCCACACATATCCTTGAGGAAATCATACTCTTGGTCAAAAGAGTGATAGATTTTGTTGTTTACGATCAGCATCTGAAACGTTTAGTTGTTGACACTCGTGTGATGAGAGGTGCAGATGTCGGCTCTGATCATTACTTGGTAGTGTCCCAAGTGAAACTGAATGTTAGTTGGAGGAAAAGGAATAGGAAGAGGCCTAGAATGGAAAGAATAAATGTTGAAAGCTCCCTGAAGATCATCAGCATTACTCTAACTTACTCGGAGAATGGCTGAAGTCATGTGATAGGGATGCAGAAAAGAAGTGGGAATGTTTTAAGAACTATGTTGTCACTACTGCTGAAGAGGTCTGTGACTCCACAATAGTGGGTAACAATAGAGGTGATGCTTGGTGGAATAGTGAGATTGAAGAGGCGGTAAAGAGAAAGAAGCCTATTTGGGAATGTTGCAAGGTAGTATTTCTGTGGTTGAATACCACTGTAAGAAGCATGAAGCAGCTAAGCTGGTTCGCCAGAGTAAGGCAAAAGATGGGAAGGTGGAAAGGCATGAATTGGCTTTTTGGAAAGATATGAAGACTTTCTGAAATTACATGAGACTCAGGAAAAATAGGGGATACAGAGTTGTAAGTTGTGTTAAGAATAGGATCAGGGAAATGATATGGGAGCCCAATGAGTTAAGTGAAAGATGGGCAGAATACTTCTGTGAGTTATTAGATCAGGAACGGAAAGGTGATTCTGAGGCAGAAGCAGATGATGTCAGAGTGAGGGATGGAAGCACAGGAGGGATCTCAAGAAACGAGGTGTGTAAAACTCTATAATCTCTTCAGAATGGTTAGACTCCAGGAGTTGATGGCATAACTGCCGAGATGTTGAAATATGGTGGTGACTCTGTAATTGACTGGTTAACTGAAATTTGCCAGTTGTGTTGGGAGTTAGGAATGGTGCCACGGGATTGGAAGGATGCTATCATTGTTCCCTTGTATAAGAGAAAAGATTATCAGACTGACTGCAAGAAATATTGTGGTATTAGCCTACTGAGTGTGTCAGGGAAAGTGTTTGGTAAGGTCGAGATCCAGCTCATCGAGTTTAGCTCCCTTTACGGATTTGTACCAGACTAATCTTTTTTGGTCATTCACATTTCGCCAACAAATTCCTTGCTCTGTCGTTAGGGGTCTATTTTATTTTTAACTCTGTCATCAATTTTATTGCTTTCTAAAAGTATTTGGCATTATGAAGATGTTTAGAAATGCATATCTCTGCATTCAAAATAGGGGGGAGCTCTCGGACAAGTAGGCATTAGAAAACGCCATAACTTTCCTTATCTGTTCACACTAACTGCTTACCAAACATCGAAGCATTTTTACACTTAACGGACCCCCAGCTTGTCGACTGATGCCCTGAGGCTATGCATTGCATTCCTCCACCAGACGACCCACTATCGCTTCAGATTTCTCCATTCCAAGAAAAGGGGCTCTTATCTCTCTTCTTTCGCAATGGGGGAAACCACTAGCTGTTAATTTTTCAACCAACAATTAATGTCCAGCAATTAACGCATATCACTAAGCTGTTCTCTGATATTCAGAGGTTAGCTCCACAAAAAAATATGAACTACCAGATAATTTTTACTTACTGTTGCTGTATCAAACTTTTCCATTTACAGCAATCTTAACATACAACTTGGGCTTCACTGATATCCATCACACGCCGTATGCATGATCTTTTATACTTCATACTCATTATCTTTTTCTCTTGCAGATGCTCCTGAGTTCGATCCTCCCATGACTTCTTTGGCCGTCCTCTGCCTTTCCTTCCTGCCACTTGGGCTAAAAAGATGTTCTTAGTAAGCATCTCATCACTCATTCTTTCAACATGGCCAAACCAGCTAAGCATATTAGTCTCAACCTTGCTAACAACATTTTGCTTCACATTACACAACTGCAACACATCTTTATTCCTCTCACAATCAGAACGTGTCTTGTCCCTCCCCCCTATAAGTAGCACATTTCTCCAGCATGCAAATGACTCCTATGTTTCTTCTGTAGTACCAAAGTTTCACTGCCATACATCAGACTAGGAACAATTACACTTTCATACACAGCCATGCGGGACTCTCTAGAGAACCCATAATTTCTGTGAAAACCTCCCAAAGCAGCCATGACTTTCAATGAAGAATTCACTTGCCTACTAATTTCACCATCTAATTTGTTCTCTCTGTCAAACATTCTTCCTGAATACACAAACTAATTCACCTGGTCAATCACTGTGCCATTTAGACTTAATTACCATCAGTACTACCAGTTCATCTCTCAAAAACCATAACTTTGATTTTTCCCTTATTTGTACTCAGTTTGAATTTCATGCAAACTCACTTTTGCTCTCTGCCAACAGAACACACGCTGTACCTGCCTCTTGCAAAACCAGCTAATTGAATTAATTACCACACCCACAGTTCGTAATATATATATATATATATATATATATATATATATATATATATATATATATATATATATATATATATATATCCATGTTGATAAGCATGTTTTTGCTTTGGTTCTGGACATTCTTAAACATATTCTTAAAGATAAAATTTCTCTTAAAGAATTTTCCAGTAATTTTGTTACCATCAGGCTCCTAAATAAAGCCTACGATAATCTCAATGTAAGGAAGCTGTTCTACAATAATGCAATTTTTTTTCCCATCCACAGGCACCAGTCTATTGTAAGTTTTAAATATGTTAAGACCTTAGGGTCAATAGTTAAAAACTACAAACTTAACTCTTCGAGCTACATTCCTGTAATTACTACTTGTTCTTGTGATGAACATAAAGAAACAGTTCACTATGATAAGAATTACAACCATATTATCACCGGAAACTTGAGTTTTGTTGAAAATGAAAAGCTTAGGAATTTATTAGAGTATGGCTCTAAATTCAGACCTTCCTTCACAATTTCCAAAGAAAGGATTCTTGAGAGCTTCACTCAAGATGTAAATAAGTACATCGTAAAAACCAGTTTAACGTACAATCAGCCTATTGAGGCCTTCGCAGAATGGAAATATAATATAATCAATAGCTTCACCGGTGAGTTGGCAGGTCTGGACTTTTGTTTCGACAGAAATCTCTTTTTCTCTGGAGAAGCTAAAAGGTCACTCTCCAAACTACAAGACCAATTTATTTTTACCACTACGGATAAAGCTAGCAATAATTTTGCAATTATCTGTAAGAAGTTCTATTTTGAATTGTTAACTATGGAACTCAATAATAGAGTAACATACGAGCCCGTAAGTTATTCTACCAAGCAGTTAGAAAATCGGTTTAAGGCATTCTTCAAGAAACTTAAAATTCCACAAACTAGAAGATATGAGCCTGAATTTCCATTTCTTTTTGCAACGGTTAAGTTTCATAAGGATCCTGTGAAGTTCAGGTTCATAGCTAGTGGAGTAAGGAGTCATAAAAAGAAAATAGATCTTGCTTTTGAAGATGTCTTAAAGAAGGTTTTGAAACACATTAGAAACTGTTCTAACTTGATGTACAGAGATTTTTGGATAATTAATAATAATGCAGAAGTAATTTCTACTATACTCAAAGTTTGTCCCCTAGATATTAATAGTTATGATTTTGAAAACCTATATACTAATCTGCCTCTATCAGATATAATCACTACCTTTAAAGAGCTGTATGCAGAATTTAAACTTAACCAATTTGTTGATGTAGGAACTTGGAACTCTTATCTCAATTGCTGCATAAAAATAACCATATCTTATATAATAATACTCTCTATAAGCAAGTGAACGGTATTCCAATGGGAACATCAACGTCCACGAATATCGCTAATCTATTCCTGTTCTTTAAGGAATATAAATTCATTAAAAATCACCCCACCTGCTCAGATAACTACCTTTACACTTTTAGATATATTGATGATCTGCTGTGTATCAATAATTCAGAAGTTATAGAGAGTGATTTTGATAATATCTATCCTAGCTCTCTTAACTTATGTAAAACCAACCACAGTAATCAGGAACTTGTGTTCCTAGACTTAAGCATTAAGCTCAACAGAGGTAACCCATCTATTAGCCTCTTTGATAAAAGAGTTAATTTTCCTTTCAAAGTAATTAAATATCTGCACTGGAATAATAACATTTCAACCAAAGTAATTGAGAATGTACTAATTTCTCAGGTCCTAAGAATTTCAAGAATTTGCAGCAACAATTTGGACTTCAATTACCACATTAATATACTATTAGAAAGTTTTCTAGAGAACGAAATTCCTTCTTCTTTCATCAAAAGAACTTTAAGAAAAATTATTCTGAATAATAGAGTAAGGTTGGCAGATCTGCTTTAAATTTCTACACAGTTAATAATATGATTCTGACCAATCAAAGCCGTAAGGAAGTTGGCTAGAGGATGCCTATTAACTACCTAAAGGAACCTTAGTGCTATGGATATGACGGTCCTATTAAAACAAAAAATTAAATAATATAAACAAAATCACAAAAAAAGCTTAAAAATCTGTTTATAAAAGAAAATAAAAACAAATAAAAAAGAAAACTAGTTATTCATCACTAGGATAGCTATACTAAAAATAGTAAAACCAACATTAAAATTAATAAGATTCTGATTAATCTATAGAAGCTCACTAAGGTGATTTAATACATGCATAGATTATTAAATAAACTGCTCGTGTATTTTATAATATTTCTCATGTATTCTGGAGAGTTAATTCTGCTCTTTCTGATCATTCAGATCCACAGTCTTAAGTTTATATATTTTTTTCTCTGGTTAAAATCTCCGCGCGTTGGTTTCTTGCTGTATGAGGAGGCCATCAGCCCCACCCTCACTGCCCCCCAGCGTCTAGGGAGTGGCGGAAGAGGTCAGCCATGTTCTTCTCTTGTGAGGAGAAAAGTTTTTGTCACACAAGAGGTAAGCTCTCTTCCTTGTTTTTGGGTTCTAGGTTTTATAAGTTCAATGTTTGTACTTCATGTACCCTTTCCTCTGTCGTTTTTTAGCTTTTCAGCTTTTAAGCATTGGTTTGTCTGTTAACATTTTTGCGGGTTTTAACTCTTACTTTTCTTTGTAACTTTGAGCGTCTTTTGGGGTACCTAGGAACAGAAGATGGCTAAGCTTGTTCCTTTTCTATGCGCTGTCTATGCGCTGTTTTTTCAAAGTAGTTAAGTTCTTAATAACTAATTAATTATGCACTTAAAGCACTGCTGAAATACTTTGTACATATTGCAACTAACTGTTTAAGGTATATAACTTTCACAAAGTTTTCTTTAGTTAATTATTATCTTTAACTTATTCTCGTTTTCGTGCTGTCATAAGTTGTAGAGTAGGGGGTTTTAGACTCAAGTTTTCTTTCAAAAATCTGTTCGTTATAAATTAACATTTCCTTTTTTAATTGCAATGTAAAATTTGGATTTCTTTTGCATTGTTTTTCAGGTTTAAATTCTCTCTCAAACGAACTTGGAATTTCGTTATAGCTGAAAATCATTTCTAATTATTATGTCACTCTCACAGCTTGAGTTCTCTTTAATCTTCTTCTCTCTGTTTAATAGTAACAGATGAAGAGCATGGGTCGGGCCATGAAGGTTAATGGATGCAAGCGAAATTGTTAACTAGTGCTAGGTCATGCTACTCTACGGAGGACATGACTTATATATATATTTTTTAAACTATTTTAGGTGGGAATGTTACTTGCATCTATGGCCTTGCAGAAACCCATTTCCAACTAGGTCTTTGTGGAAGTGAGAAAATGCAGAGTTTTTGCTGGTCCTTGATAAAGCCAAGGCTCAGTATTCTCGACACCTTCTACATTCAGTTGTTTTATTTTATTTTTTTATCTTTTCTCCTTTTACTCACACAGGTAGATACATAACCTTTTCTATGTTGTACTAGGTGTGAGTCAAAATTATATATGTATTTTTTTGCTTAGGTATCTTCTTTATAGAATGTGAATTCTGAATTTTCAAAACTGCTGCGTTGCGCGTTTTGATTTTCAGGTTATTTTGCACCCTTCGTTTTAAATTCTAAAATTTTTTCCTTAGTCTTCAGTTTTGCTCTTAAGTATATATATATATATATATATAAAGAAGACATCAGAATATTCACTCACATATGTCTTCTTATATTTAGTGGTGTTATGCTTGAAGTTCAACTTTGTCACTGTTGTATGTTTTCATGCTGTGTCTTGTTCTTATATATACCAGATTAATCATCATACCAACCAGGAAGATGAATTTAGAAGAGTAGGAAAAAGGAGGCCATTGTTTAGAACTAAACAAGCTGAAAATGCAAGTGGACGAAACTATTTGGGACACAGGAGAGCTTTTCTGAAGGCTCAGCAATTTGGAAAAGCTGCAGGGGTTGGTCTTTCCAGGAGAGCTAGGCAGTCCTCCGACTCTTCACCAGAAAAATCCGCAGTTGAAGTGAAAAAGGCACGTGGAAGGCCGAAGATTAAAAGAAGTAATAATTTACTTTTCATGCTCATTTAAAGTTACGAATTATCTGAATTTCATATGTAACGTATCTGTGCGTAATAGTTTTTATGCATTTAAGTTATTTTTTCTAATTTGTTTTTGTGTTTAGAAAAACTGAAATACTTTGTTTTAACGTATTTCTTTGTGTCATGTTTAGTGGATTGGAATGGCAGGGAGTGCTGCCACATAGGCTTGTGTGTAATCTTTTGAATTGGTAAAAAAAAATAGAACAGTTAGCTATAATTGCAAGTTACTTGTACTTTTTTAAAAATGTGGAGCAATGAAAAATACACTGAAATCACAACTTATTATATACAGTGCACCCTATCCACAAACCTGTTCCACCCTGACACAATAATACAGCTAACTGAAACTTGTAGGCTATAAGTAGGTTAGATACCTACCTGCTGTATAGCAAACCATGCGAGTTCGATTGTGAGTAGTAAATGCAGCAACATGAGAAAGGTTCAGACTTGGACAGATTGTCGATGTGAGTAAGTTGGCATGCTCCATCTCCTCGACTATGGAATTTCTAAGATTTCCACATTGGACTATCTCGTGTGCATACTAGAACTACATTAAAACTAAGAGCCATTGAGAACAAGAAAGATGATGCCGAATTTACTGTTGTAATAAGCATGCCTTTTGAATCCTTTCCAACACTAATAAAATGTATCAAAATTAGTCATAGTCAATAGAAGTTGTTAAAAAAAAAATCAACCTGATTTCTACAGTCAAGTAGAACATCCAGAAATAGAAACAGCTACTTACTTCCACTAGCAGCTAAAATTTGTTACAAAAATTAACAAATTGTGCACAAAAAGTTTCTTGTAGCAGAAGGAAGTTATCACAAACAAAGTGATTTTCATATTGAACAGTTAAAAGAAGAACTATAGAAGGAAACATGATACAACTCTATGCCTCCTAGCAGAAGAATTTTGCATAATGGAAAAGTTGAAAATATGCAAAAAGTATTCTCCATAGCAAAAGCTGTGCCAAGGAAAAATAATTTCTTCAAATGTATCTCCTGAAAGCAGAGATAGCAGGAAAGCTGTACACTACTTAAAGAGGATAATATTCCCCATCTTTATTGTAGTGAATGGCGTAAGCAAAAAAAGAAATTTCTCAATACAGTTTTTAGAAGCTGCAATACAACTGCCAACAGAAGTACACAAACACCACGTACCGAGATAACTGTGAACTCAAGTACAAACCTAGAGTGTTCCACAAGGTAAATGATATTTGGTGTCAAAGGAATTTTTGAAATCAGACATTTAGAAGCAGGGTCATTCCATGTCAAATCAACCAGGCTCACAACCTGACTATTTTATTTTTTATGAAACTTGTTATATTTGTACTATTCGTGTAAATAAACAAACATGATTTTTTTCAGAATTTTTAATGCATTTGTTTTTGAGTTATTGATTTTTGAGAATTTTTCTAAATATTCTGAAGTACGTGTTCTTCCAAACATCGTGAAAGTCTAAGAATGAAAATAAACATCTAAGTAATTTGAAACTATGTTCCAGTGTAATTCAATTCCTAATTCAGTATAAGGTTCTGTGTGCATATTTACACTTACAAAATGATTTTATTTTCTATATGTGTACTGCTTTTTTCTTTCTTTTAAATTTTGCCACACTTGTATGACAGTGCTTGATTTGCCTTCTTTGTTTCTGTCACTGTTAAATTATACACAGTAGAGCCACATTATTGTGACCACCAGCTAATATCCAGAGTAACTGCCATGTGCAGCACATACAGCAGCTGGATGGGCTGGGAGTGACTCAATAAGGTGCTGGAAGGTGTTCACAGGCATGTGGAACCATGCTGACTGCAGTGCATCTGACAGCTGCTGGAGGGTCCGTAGTGGAGGATCCGTAGAGCGAACAACATGATCAAGGTGGTCCCACAGATGCTCAATTGGGTTTAAGTCTGGGGAATTAGGGGGCCAGGAAAGTACTTTGAAGTCTTCATCGTGCTCTTCCAACCAGTCTCGGACATTTCTAGTTGTGTGACACGTCGCATTATCATGCTGAAAGATTCCATCCTCCCCAGGGAAGACAATCGACATGCATGGGTGTATGTGGTCTGCAAGGATGGATTCATAACAAAATCAGTCCATAGTGCCTTCCACAGGTATGAGTGGACACAGAGAATGCCACGAAAACATTCCGCAGACCATAACGCTGCCCCCCACCAGCTTGTTTTCTTCCAGCAATGGTTGAAGAGTGTTTGTTCTCTGATGTTTCTCGCCTTATAGGCCAACATCCATCCGTTCGATGAAGCAGAAAACGTGACTCATTGGAGAAGGCAATCCTTTGCCAATCAGAGGAGGTCCAATTCTGATACTGCCATGCAAATATAAGCCTTTTCTGCCAACACACCTTCGTTATCATAGGTGCAGTGACCATCCATCTGCATCTGAGCCCCCATACACAGCAGGGTTTGCTGAACTGTCATTTTAGACACACTTCCGGTAGCCCCCTGGTTCATTTGGCCAGTCAGTTGCTCGACTGTAGCGTATCGATCGGCCTTCACGCACCTTTGAAGCAGACGTTCACCTCTCACATCAATGGCACGTGGTGCTCAGCAGTTTCCACATCGCTTATTTGCAATGGTGCCATTTCTCCAATGATGATACAAGTGTATCATATACACTTTAACCACAGCAGCACACGGACAGTTCACAAACTGCGCTGTTTCAGAAATACTGTCACCCTTGGCCCGAAAGCCGATAATCATCCCTTTTTGCAAATCTGATAAATTGTTCCTTTTATCCATGACAGCAACGAGTGATATGTTTTCAGAATACCTACAGCACACCTTATATACTTTCCAAGCCAGCTCGCAACACATGTCTTCTTTCATTGGCTATGCGCTGTGGACGTCAAAAGTAGGAGGTGGTCACAATGTGACTCGACTGTGCATTATCTTCCAGTAACTGCCGTTGGGTCAACTTTTAACAAAACATCAGATTTATGAAACAATAGTGTATCTGGTGATTGAGGATATTTGTACGATGAAGATGGACTGTGTGGCTCCAGGAAGCTCACTTATACCTCTTCTGTGTCCTCATACACACCAAGTACACATCCCAACCACCAGTGCTCAAGTACCTACTATATCATCATAAACCATTGTCAATCCACTGTTTGGATGAAGGTTTCCTGAAGTTTCTTCCATAACAGTCTTGTGTCAGCCTCCTCCATGTCACTCCCATATGCTTTCAAATTTCATCCTCCCATCTCCCGTGTGGTGTTCTTCTGGGTCTTTTTCCTGTACCTTGGAATCCAGTCTATAATTTTAGTTGTCCTTCAGTGGTCTGTTCTTCTGGCAACGTGTCCAGCCCATTGCCATGTCAGGGATTTTAGTCTGATCATGATGTCTTCCACTCTTGTCATTTTCCTTATCCATGAGTTCCTGTTATCTCTCCTGGTTACACCAAGCATGCATCTCTCTTTGCCTCTTTCAGTTCTCTGCAGTCTTTGTATGTCTTTTTTAGTTAAGGTCCACGTCTCAACTCCGTATGTAAGCACTTAGAAGGGTGAGTTGATGAATCACTTTTCTTTTAAGACATAATGTTGTTGGTGTTAAATATATATATATTTTTTTTGTTGTTGTTGTTTTTTTGTGTACCAAAATCGGAAGTTAGAGTGGAAATGACCCTGTAATTTGTAAATTCTGTTTCTTGTGATGCTCCTTCTGCGCTCTATTGTGAAATATTATTTTATTTTAAAATATTTGTATTTCAGCTTGAGAATCGAGGGAAAATTTCTGAAAATGGAAGTCTGGCAGAACATGAATTTCTCCCGTAATCGTAAATGTTTTGTTCCCCCGTGATGCTTCTACTGCCCTGAATTGTTAAATTATCCCCCCCCCATAAACGTGTACATTTCAGCTTTTAAGTTGATAAGGTAGGGAAAGTTTTCTGAAACCAGAAGTGACAGAGTTGGAATATTTGTAAGAATTGATGCATGTTGTACAAAAATATTCATATTCTCAGAGTTACGTCATTTATCTGAAATTGTAAAAGCTTTTTAATTATACATTCATGGTCCTCAGGCTGAAATTTCTTTCAGCATGATGGACTAAATTATTATCATAAAGTCGGGGGAAATGAATATCAAAGCCTATTTTGCTATACAAACTGTGAACTACAAACTTAAAACACAGGGTAAATCTGCAGTTTTGTTCTTCATTAAAATGGGTTATATAGGAGAAGCAGTGAATTCAAAATCTGAGGGCATTAAAAAAGAGAAGCAGGTAATCTTTTAGATTTTTCCTGTAGACAGCAATTTTAGTTCTACCACTAACAAATTATTGTGTAATGTATTTGATCTTTTTTTTTTTTTTTCTCTGAAATAATTGTTGTGACAGACAAATTCATTTCCCTACTAGGTACCCAAATGTGCCATGGTATGCTGGATTACTGAAAAGTGTTGGGAAAAAAAAACATGTTTATTACTGAAAACTTCCTGGGGTTGGCATCTGCATTATTATTAAATACAAATCTTGTGTGAGATGTGCGACAGACATCAGCAAAGCTCATGTTGTTTACTGTGATCACTGTAAATGGAGATGCTTAATATTAACACATTGACAGGCCTTCAATTTGGCAGATGATCTTACTTCAAAGAGATGATCTTCCCTGAATCTCAAAGAACAGCTTAATGGTAATGTGTGTATGATATATGTAAAATAACATTTAAAATGGCATGGTGCCATTTGATAAGAGGAAACTGTCTTTGATTAAAAATGAGCTTATCCAAGGGATTTCTGTTCAAAAAGTGCAGCTTTATTAGTGATGAATTGGAAAATTTGCTGAAGACTTGCTGGAAAATTAACTTTTCGAATGAGCAGGCTGTTTTTGAGCTGAGTAAAGTGAAGTCTAATAAAGTGACAAATGCATGTGCTACATAGCAGTAGCCAATGAATGCAAAATAAGTGTGTGAAATGGGGAGAAAAGCTGATGCTGTGACAATGGAGACATCTGTGTTTGGTTTTTGCTACAAAGACCAAACACAGGTGTCTGAAAACGCGATGTATGTTGATGGGTGTGGGAGTATTGCAGCTGAAGTGTGGATGATTCGTCTAGGAAAACTATGCAGCTTTTCTCTGCTCTTCTATCTTTTCTTTTTTTTTTTTTTTTTTTGTTAAGGCACTCATCAAAAATATTTTAAACACTTCTTGGGATACTAGTCCACTTCATTAAACTCAAGGGAAGAAGGTTTTATAGCTTTAATAAAATGCCAAAATTTAGGTAAAAATGCTGCAATCTATTTTTTTTTTTTTTTTTTTTAGGTTGGCAGCTATGGACTACTACACTTTATACTGTAAGCTATTTGCATTTATGGAAAATAAACCCAAACAACCAGCATACAACAAATTTAATGCCAGAACACCTTGCTTCTACATCTGCCACAAAATTTGAATATCTTGCTGGATGCTTAAGGAATTTGATATGTTGATGATTTGTTTTCATGAAATTTTATTTCTTAAGCTTTAATGTTTGTAACTATAATTTTCATGTGTTATTTGCATTTTCAGCTAGAGGCAGGAAAAAACGTTATGAAGTTCTTGGGAAGCAGGATGGCATTGTCATATGTGTTGAAAGTGATGAGGATATTGATGCTGAAATGGTAGATGATCCAGGTAACAGTACCAGTAAGTTTTCATCAGCTTTTAACCTATAGTTGGTGATTCCTCTGAATTGTGTAACCTTAAATATGGGCTCACTGGATTCCCCCCCCCCCCAACTGTTAGTAATGCTTAGTAATTGTTCCTAGTGTTATGTTTTCACCGCAGGACAAAAATGCTGAACAAGCCATTCTTGAATAAATTCTGTCACCAAAACATTGGTTGTTTGATTTTCAAATTGCGTTCTTGTAGTCTTCACTAGGCCCTTAAATGCTCCATGAATTTCACTTGTGTGCATAGTCAAGCATATCAGTTTGAAATCTCAAGCTGGATTGCTCCATAAAAGCAGAATTAGTCTGTTCAGCTCAACTTCAAAGCCAAGCATTCTTTTATTGTAGTGTAGGATTGAGAAGGTATCCCATAAAACTTTCTCATTTAACAAACTTTAAAATGTTTTAACTTTTCATTAACAAAAATCTTTATTTTTTTTCTCTGCACATTTACCGCATCCTTTGAATTGTTTTTCCTTGTTAGATCATTCACAGTAATCTGAATTGTGTACTGAATACCCTGTGTAGTTTACTGGTCACCATGTAACATCTCTTCAGAAAACTTAAATTTCATCACTCAGGAGCAAAAATTGAACCTGCATCTCCAGATTTTCGATATGCTATCTGTTACACCAGCAATTTTTCGTGAGCTCACAAAGAGGGTGAGTAATTTTACAATCTTGAAAATTGTGCTGCAAATCCATGCAATCTATGTTGATGGTTCTAATTCAGTACAAAATGTTATTTGATTCATCAGCAAATATATCATTGTATACACTGAAGCAGTGGCGTAGCCAGAAATTTCTTAAGAGGGGGTGTCATGGGTTTGGTTCATTCGTGAAAGCCTCGTATATATGTATATATCGCTTTAAATTCATGCTCAGTTCAAACCCTGACCCCCCCTCCCCACTTCACTGAAGTAGCAAATTATTAGGAACACCTACCTAATAGCATGTTGGACCACCCTTTGCCTTCAAAATAGCCTTGATTCAATGTGGCAGGGATTCAACAAGGTGTTGATATTGTTCTACGGGTATGTTCAGTCAAATGGATGTGGTAATGTCTATCAGTTGCTGAATGTTCACTGGAGGAGGATCTCTGTTATGAATGGCTCTCTTGATCTCATCTAACAGGTGTTCAGTTGGGTTTAGATCTGGGGATTGTGTGAACCATTTTAGCTCTTTGAAGTCACTGTCGTTCTCCTGGAACCACTGTATAACAATCCAAGCCCTGTGGCTTGGTGTATTATCCTACTGGAAGTAGCTCTCTCCATCAGGAAACGCCATGCAGATGTATGGGTATACCTGGTTCGCAAAGATGTTAAAATACCTTTTAGCACCTAAATTTTCTTCGAGAGGTATTGTGGAACCCAACTAATGCCCACCATGAAAACAGACCCCAGACTGTTACATCACATCCACCAGCTTGTACAGATAATGCTTAGCAGCTGGAATTCCTCTATTCTTGCTGTTGATGCCATATTCTGCCCATTAATTATTATGTATTAATTGAAAATATAATTCATCATACCAGGCAACCTTTTCTCAGTCTTCACGGGTCCAGTTTTGTGGCTTCCGTGCCCACAGTGGACGAAGTAGACTATTTTTAGCAGAGCCAAGTGATACAAGAAAAAGACTTCTGCTGATATAGCCCATTTATTCCAACATGCAGTGCGCTGTATATACTGAAATTCTTCTCTCAATAATATTGTTTTACTGCTCAGTTACTTAATGCAATTGAGTTAATCTGCTTTCTCGTACTATCCTCTCTTCAGCCTCTGTTGCCCTTGAACATCGACCAGTTGTTTCCGTCCACAGGAAGACTGCTTGTTTTGTTGTTTGTGCACCACTCATTGTACACCCTTGATGAGATGCTTATACCTGCCTGCCTAGCTCCCACTGTCATGCTTCTTTCAAAGTTACTTAAATCATGTCTTTTTCATATTGCCATTATCTATGCTTCGTACATGGCTAAATCCTTTGTGCAAGCTGTTTCTAAAGCCATCACAATGTCATAGTTGTGTACATAAGTGAGTTTGGAACGCATCCGATTGCCATTGAGTGTTCCTAATAATTTGTTGCATTGCTTCAGTTTGTGAATCTGTTGCAGCATGGCTCTGAACTTTAAATATTGACAACATTGGCTTTGCACTTAAAATAGAATATGTTTTTAATTTCTTTAGTTAGCTGATTTGACTTTGTGTGTGAGCCATTTTCTGTAAAAGTTCATGAAGTGAGAGATAGATGCATTAATATTTTTATTTCTTCTACTGGTCTATCAGTTGCTTTACAAATATCTGAGTAAAAGATGTCTTTTTCATAAGTGAAATTAGAATTCATTAGGAAGATTTTGTATGTCTCTTTCTGCATGTTTTATGGTTGCTGGATTGTCAGCTAATTTCTTTGTTAGCTGACATTTTAATTCCCTCTCTTGACCTTCAGAGGGCACTGTGTTCTCTTCTGATACACACACACACACACACACACACACACACACACACACACACACACACACCTTCCTTACAGAAGTGATGACGTGGAAGGAACAATGACTTGCACCAAAAAAGAGGGGTAGAGTCCCTGGAAGGTGCCTGAGCTAATCTCATCTTAGAATGACTTCCGAGAACTCGTATTAGAAAAAAAGTTCACAGTGTTGATCGCAGACATCAAGTGGAGATTTTGCCTTTCAACGAGGAAAATGTCTGCGAAACGGAAGTGCTTTTCTATTTCTTAAAAAGCTGAAATTATTCGAGATTTTGAACGTGGTGGACAAGATAGCAAATTTTGTAAAAAATATAATTTAGCATCATCTACTGTATCAACTTTACTGAAAAATAAAGAAAAAAATCTTATCTGCTCTAGATAACAATACTGTAAGAACTAAGAAACTACGTAAGTGTGATTTAGACATTGTTAATCAAACACTGTTGGAATGGTTCAAAACTCAGAGGAATGCTGGTTTCCCTATCAACGGGCCCATTTTAAAGATGCAGGCCAAAAAGTTTGCAAGTCAACTAGGGCACAAGAACTTTACATGTAATAAACGGATGGCTCAACCGTTTCAAGAATCGTCATAACATTGTTTATGCAAAAGTTAGTGGTGAGGCCCTAACAGCAGATTCAAAAACAGCAAACGAATGGGTGAAAAATGTGTGGGAGGAGTGTAGAAAGGGTTACAGTGAAGATGACCTGTACAATGCCGACGAAACAGAATTGTTTTATAGCATGATGCCTGACTGAACTTTCAAATTCAAAGAAGACAAATGCGTTGGTGGCAAACGGGCTAAAAATCATTTAACGGTTTTAATGTGTGCCAACATGACTGGAACTGACAAAAAAAAAAAACCTTTTTGTTATTGGCCGATCACAGAAACCGTGTTGTTTCACAAATGTAAAGAAGTTTCCCGTCGAATATGCAGCCAATATAAAAAGTGTGGATGATTTCCATTATCTTTCAAGAGTATGTAAGAAAGTGGAACAACGAGTTACGCAGGGAAAATAGAAACGTTTTGATCCTTGTTGATAACTGCGCAGCACACACCCCACATGCAGGATTTATCCAGCATGAATCTGGTGTTTTTACCACCAAATGCTACTTCAATTTTACAGCCAATGGACATGGTGATAATTAAAAGTTTCAAGGGTCATTTCGGGCTATTTTTGGTTCTCCAATTGATTGAAAGAAGAGGACAAGGATTGGATGACACTGTCTCTGTATTGGATGCAATTCGTCTAATAAAAGATGCATGGGACAGTGTTGAACCTATAACAGTCATAAATTGCTTCTGGAAAGCTGGGTTAACACCTGGAGCAGTTGCAGTTAGTAATCAACCTGTTGATGAAGATGACTTACCTCTATCCGAGTGGCTGAAACAAAATGGAATTTTGATTTAAATGACATCGACAATTTTGTTCATGTTGACGATGAGTTGATAACTTGTGGAATTCCAACAGAAAGTGACATAATAGAGACAGTACTAAACCAAGAAGACAGTGAAGAAGATGACATTAAATTTGCAGACCCAACCCCAACAAAATTTGTGCCAACTTTCTCCGAAGCTTAGAATGCCAGAGCTGCCAAGTGTCCCGGTTTACCCGGATTCCGTCCGATTTAAAAAATATTTTCCAGAAATCCGATTTTTCTACAAAAAAAAATCCGGTTCTGTGGTTTTCTTATATTTTTCTTTTATTTATTATGCATGGTATTTTTTCCCTTATTAATGATATCAGCTATTATTTTTCTCCACCGTCAACACTGGCTGTGGGAGTCGGTAACAAATGGAGACAAATGTCTTCTTGTTAATTCACGGCACCTCAAGAGCCCAGATCATCATCCTGCGATAGTAGTAAGACAGTCAGTGGCTTGGAAATTTGAAGTACTGGTTTATGACGTCGCATCCATGGCGCTTGTGTGGTGCCTCGCGCAGGGATGGGAATTCTGCGCCAATGTGCTCTGAAACAAAGATCTTGTGCCATCTTGCTACAAAAGGTAGATTTTGTGCCATTGTGCTCCGTCGTTGTCGTCGGGACTTCTGCACAGTGAATTCTCCATGCACAGTTTCATTTGACGCTGAGTAAGACCATGAAGTGGGAAGAAAGATTAAGGGACTCCAAGTACTACAGATTTTGCGTAGTTACTATGGAAATTGTCAGCCCGCTACATACTACGGAAAACATAGAGTATGTTCTGAAAATCCAAAATCTCAGTGAAATAACGTTATTAAACATCTGTGTTAAAATTTATTTTCATATTTTCAAGATGTTTTGATTGAAAAAAAGTCGGCGAATCTTGCAAATGTTTGTAATTACACCGAAAATTACTGCTGTAGCAGCAATGAGAATGCCACGCCATTTTCTGTTTCCGTATATTAAATTTTTCCGACTTTCTTTTTTCCTCTCTGCCTGATTAAATTTTAATTTTTTGATGTTTTCTCTGTGTGTATGTGCGTGTGGTGTGTGTGTGGGGGGGGGTAACATCTTCGGTTTTAGAGAAAAGGAGTGACTTCGTATTTTTAAAGAATTTTTATAACGAAATACATGTGTCTCTATTTTTAATATGTTCTTCTTAACTAATGAATAGAGAGCAATCATTTTCACTCCTTTTCCTTTTTGTTAAATGTAATTAAATTTCTATATCTGAATTTAATCTGTTGGTGATGGAGTTTGCGCCATTTCCGTGTCCCATAAATTTGTTTCACAGCAGTGTGAGCAAGCAACACAGTATTGATTTTAAAGTTCAATAAAAACTCATGCTTTTCAATTTCTTAGTCACTTCTTACTTTTACGTGAGATTCTTCCTTGGATTTGCGGAGTTTCGCTTTTTCTGTCATTTAGGTCATTCTCGAGATCGATGCAAAATGCAAAACTGAAGATAAGCTGAGTTTTTTCTTGGGGGGGTCTTTAATTTGTAATTTATAATTTTATTATTTAGGAATTGTAAATTTGCGAACCACTGAATACGCGTTGATGTCCCGGTTTTTTATTTTTTTATTTTGAAAAGTTGGAGCTCTGGAATGCTATAGAGACACTGACTTTTTTTTTAAACCGTGACGTTTCCAATGGTGTTTTTAATGTTTTAAGTGTGATAAAAAGAAATCTAAGAGACCTTAAAGTAAAGTTCATGAAGCTGGCTAAAATTGAAAATTATCTTTGTAAACATCGCAGTGATAAATGATAAGCTGAATATTCCATTTGTAAGTACTGCAGTACTACGTACATTTTTTAAATTGTATGATAATTTTCAATTAAGTTTAGTTTATGCAATTTTCAAGCTTTTATTAAACCATGTCAATACATTTAATATTTTTCCATGCATTTTTATATCGGATATTGTTTTCACGGATATTGCAAGTAACTGCTATAACGAGCAAAATGGGTTGTTCCTGTAGCGCTCGTTATAACAGAGTTTGACTGTGTATATATAAATTTTAACATGCCTAACTTTAGCTGTCCAATCACTATATATATATGTGTGTGTGTGTGTGTGTGTGTGTGTGTGTGTGTGTGTGTGTACACACAAGATAGGTTCAGAAAGTTCCTGGAATTGTTCCCAACTGTAGGGATAAAGGATCTTGTGGAAAAAAATTTGGTTTCATTTCAGAGGTTGGCAGCACCCATGACATTGTCTGATGGCAAGTGTCCCCATCCCATTTCCTGTCTGTGTGGAGTATCAGTAGTTTCTTTGTTTACCTTGCATTTTATAATGTCACAGCAGAAAATATCTGTAATGGAGCAATGTGCGAACATCAAATTTTGTGTTTTGTCTCAAAAGTCACCATCAGAGACATTAGCCATACTTCAGCAAGCATACAGTGACTTAGCGATGAAGAAATATCAAGTTTACACATGGCATAAGCATTTCCGTGATGGTCGTCCGAGTGTCAATTATGTTACATGTCGCAGCCAGCTGTGTACTTCTTCAATTGGCAAAAATATAAAGTGTGTACACAACATTGTTTGATGTGACAGAAGAAAAACTGTAACAGAAATTACGTCAGAGGTAAGAATATCAGTTAAAAGCGTTCATAGCCTTCTCCACAATCATTTGAACATGCAATTATGTTTTTCAACACTTGGTTCCAAAAGTACAGACTCTCGAACAAGAAACTCAAATGAACCTTGTCGGAGACCTCATCACTATGACTGATGAAGGCAATAAGTTTTGTGTCTAATCACAAGACGAGACATGGTGTTTTTTCATACAAGATTCTTCCACGGATTCACAAAGTTCTTTCCTTTTTTTTTTTTTTTTTTTTTTCCCCTTTTGCATTATTTAGATCATTCTTCAGATCGATGCAAAACTGAAGAGAATTTGGGGGTGTCAGTTTTCGTCTGTGGACGGTATTTCATGTTTCAAAACTTTCAACGGAAGTTAAACGTAGTGAGAAATTTTGCCCTAATGGTTTATGCAATAACATAAATGTTTATGTTTCAGCTTGAAACTGTAGGCAACAATGTGTCAGAGAAAGAATTTCATCTTAATGAAACTTTCGAAAACCGAAAGTCGACGGAGTTAAGATTTTTTCCGTAATTATAATTTTTTTCTTGCAATGTTTCAAACTTAAGCCCAGTATTGTTGTCAAATGTCATTTTATTCCATAAATATTTGTATTTCAACTTGAAAATAGGTGTGTGTGGGGGGTGGTCCAAAACCGGAAGTCGAACGGAGCACAGATTTCTCTCATAATCACAGCCCCCCACCCCTAATAAGTGTTTGCATTTAAGCTTGATAAGGGAGGGGAAATTTTCTGAAAATGGAAGTGACAAAGTTGGAAAATTTGTAAGAATTGATTCATGGTGTTCAAAAGTATTAATATTCTCAAAATTACACCATTTATGTAAAATAATTAAAGCTTGATATCATGCACTAATGGTCCTCTGGCTGAAGATTTCAGCATGAAGGATGAAATTATTGTCATGGGGGGCGGGGGAGTGATGAAGAAGTAGGGAAAGAAAGATATCAGCAGAAAGAAAAATTAAGCAATGAATCCTGTGCTACTAAAGACAAACTAAAAAGTAGTCCACATTCTTACTGCATGATTTACTTTTTCACCCAGTTAAAAAGTTCAGTTGTTTTTCTTATCCATAACCAGTCGCATGTTTTTTGTGTGATTCACAGATGAAACGTCAATCCTGTGAATGAAATCTCAACATCACCTGTTTAGACAAGACTAAAGAAAAAGTAATACTGGAAGTTTTATTTTGCTCTCAGGGCCTTGTCCACTCTGAATTTATTCCAGAAGCCAGGACTGTAAATAAAGAAATGTACATCGATATCCTCTGTCACCTCAGGGATGCGATCTGAAGGAAACTTAGTTTTTCTTCATGGCAATGCACCTTCACATCGATTCTCAATGACCATACAGTACCTTACAAAGCACAATTTGATCTCACTGGAGCATGACCTATATTCTCTTTGGCAGCACCAAATTTCTGCTTGTTTCTGCTCAGTAACTAAAACATTTAACAGGAATTATAGAGGATACATTTTTAAGTACATTACCTCTCAGATTTTCAATCTGTACACTAGATCATCATCACGAGCTCCTTTGTCCTACTTCTTCCACAGGTCTCTGTTTGGACAAAGAGACAGACCGGGCTGCGCCTGACCTGCATTTTCTTTTGCCTGTCCTAGCGACTCACACTTATAATTATAAGTCTAGTGCCCTACCTCTTTTATATTTTTTGCTCAACCTCCTTTATATCCTTTGCCCGACTTTGGTCATCAGTCATCACTCCCAACTTCTCTGTCTGGCTATGGGCCTGCAGAATGCATAACATGTGTGCAAAGCCCAGTTCTTGTTCTGGTTGCCTACTTTTACAGCCAAAGTACAGGAAGTAGTCTTTTTCGTCACTGGGATTAAAGAACACTTCCTTGAAGCACATACGAACACTTCCTTGAAGCACATACGAACACTTCCTTGAAGCACATACGAGCACATATGACATCTGTAGTAGAAGTTATCTGCACTGTTCACACACTTACAGGAAATATTTATCCCATCTTAAACAGAGACTCATTGAGAATAATACACATAGAACAATAACTAACAAAATCATGCGAGAGCCTTAACTGGACTACCAGAATTTCAACAAAACACTGCAAAGCAGGTCATGATGATCCAGTGAGATCACATTGTGCCTTGAAATACAGTACTGCCACATCTTAGCACCAAGAGCCATAACCACATACTGCAGACTAACTCTCTGATATGGGGGTCCTTTCTGTCACTTGAAAAAAAGAGTTAATTCACAATTTCTAAAGTCATGTTCAGCATCACAAAATTAATAAGTTTAGGGTAATTCATTTTCACAACAGTTCCCATGTTGATCACCGTTAGGAGTGCAAATACTATTAAGGAGAAATATTATTGACTTGTACTAAAATCATGACAAAACTATCCCAATCTAGCATTTGTTTATTTTAACCGGCATCATGATGCACAGATGCCAACCTGTGGAAGTTGTTTTCAGCAATAAACATGTTTTTTTTTTCATTAATCCAGTACACAGTGGCAGATTGGGATATCTAGTATGGCAACAAATTCCAGTTGTTGCAACAATTATTACAGAAAAAGATTACATTTAACAACTATTTGCTAGTGGTAGAATTAAAAATGCTGTCTATGGGAAAAATCTTAAAGGTCACCTTCAGAATTTTTTTAGATTTTGACATAGTTGGAATTAACTGCTTCTCCTATATAACACATAGTGCTGAAAAACTGAACTGTACACTTAACCCTGTGTTTTAAGTTTGTAGTTCACAGTGCGTATGGTCAAATAGGTTTCGATGTTCATTCTTCATGACTTTGACTATAATTTCATTCATCATGTTAAAAGAACTTTTAGCATGAGGACCAACCATGAATGCATAGTAAAAAAGCTTTCACTATTTTGGATAAGTGGTGTAACTTTGAGAATGTGAATACTTTTGAACACCATGCATCAATTCTTATGAATTTAACTTCATCAGTTCTCTTTTTGAAAAACGTTTCCTCTCTTATAAAGCTGAACTGCAAACATTTAAGGAGAGAAATAATATTTAACAACAATACAGGACAGTGGAATCATCATGAAAAAAAAAAAAAGAAGACTATTACAAGAGAAATTCGCACTCCATCCAACTTCCATTTTCGGAAATTTTTCCTCAATTGTCAAACTGAATTACATATACTTATGAAATAAAATGATGTTTAACAACAATAGAGGGCAGAAGAATCATCTTGAAAAACTGAATTTACAAATTATGGGGACATTTTCACTCTAACTTCGGTTTTGGAGATTTGTGCCTATATTTTCAAGATGAAATACAAGCATTTGTGCAAAAAAAATAATAACAATAACAATAATACTGGGCAGCAGCAACATCATGAAAAAAAAAATTGAGATTACAGGAGTCAAACTTCCGTTTTTGAAAGACAAAATTCCGTCCCCTAACAGAAAATGACTCCTAACTAACCCCCTCCCCCTCAAATTCTATTCAATATAGCATGAATATCGAGAATAACCCAAACGATGATGAAAAAGCGGAATTCCACAGAAGAATCTCATTCCTGTTTCCAAAGCAGAAAAATCAAATGTTGATTTTTCGTAATTTCATCGCCATGTCCGTAATTCCAACAGAAAATCCGTACTGGTTATCATCTATGAACATGGTTACCTTGTAAGGTGTTAGTGTCAAAATAAATGCCACACTAATATTATTATGATTTTAGTTTTACTATTTGTGCACTATTCCTATAAGCACCGTAGTGCTGTGAATATGATGAATTTAGATGTGTTGCAGCAGAATATCTTAAAATGTCATTCAGTGCCATTTAACTTAAAGTGAAGCTTAGATTTGAAACTGAGTTTGAAACAGTTTTTATTTAAGTTTAAAGTCATGTGTATATATATTTATATATACAGTATATCATCATCATCAACCATTGTCAGTCCACTGCTAGATGAAGGTCTCCCCAAGTTGCCTCCACAACTGTCTGTCTTGAGCCACCAGATATCATATATATACACAGTGTGGCAAAGAATGTTTAAGACTCGGTCTGTAAAATGAAATAGAAACAAGAAATTATAATTTGTTTTGATTTGTTATTCAAAATAAATCCCTCCGGCTTCAATACACTTGTTACAACGATTTAATAATGATTCGAATGCCTGTTCCAGTTCACTTTGCGGAATTGCCTCCAAAGCACGCGTCAAAGCTGTTTGTATGATCGAAATATCATTAAAAAAAACACCCTTTTAACGTCATTTTAAGTTTCTGGAACAAAAAAAAGTCGCAGGGTGCTAAATCAGGCGAATACGGTGAATGATTCAACACACAGATGTTATTTTTCACCAAAAATCTACGAACAAGAAGTGACGTGTGACTGGGTGCATTATCGTGCAACAAACACCAACTGTTTTCATCCCGATATTCTGGACGAATGCGACTAATTTTGCCCATCAAACACCTCAAAACGTTTAAATAAAACTCACCAGTAATTGTTGGTCCACTTGGAACAAATTCTTCGTAGGTAATACCTTTACTATTGAAGAATGTAATGAGCATTGTTTTGATTTTCGATGGAATTTTTCTTGTTTTTTTGGCTTGTGGCGAGTTTTTTTAATTCCATTCCGCACTTTGTCGCTTTGTTTTAGGATAATATTGAAAACACCATGTTTCATCGCCAGTAACAATCGATTTTAAGAAGTTTGGATCATTTTCAGCGACTGAAATGATGTCTCTGCAATGTGCACTTCTCCTTGATTTTTGTTCATTGGTTAACGTGTGTGGAACAACTTTAGCACAGACTTTTGTTTTGCCCAAATCTTCATGCAGGATGGTTCGAATCGTTTCTTTGCTGATGTTTAAAGAGTCTTCCATCATTCTTAGTGACGCACATCGATTGTTTGCCACGAAATGACGCACTTTTTCAATAATCTCAGGTGTCCTAGATGAACTTGGTCTTCCGGTATGCTTATCTTCTAGCGTCTCTTTTCCGTTCGAAAAACGTTTGTGCCACAGGAAAACATTTGATCTACTTAAACAAAACTCACCGTAAACTTGTTTCATCATTTGGTACGTTTCCAAGGCACTTTTACCAAGTTTTGCGTTAAATTTAATAACAGCCCTTTGTTCCATCTTAATAATTCAACATGAAAAAAATGTTACTTCTCTAATGAACACCCGTTTTGTTTGAGTTACTTTAACAACTGCGCAGTACTTTTGGCAGAAAGCAAGCAGATGGTCACGGTTTATAACGCATTCGCGATTACACTGGTGGCGCAACCGTAGGCTGAAATCTGGCACCAGTCTTAAAAATTCTTTGACACACTGTGTATATCATTGTGAACCATTATCAATCCACTCGTGGATGAAGGTCTCCCCAAGTTTCTTCCACAACTGTCTGTCTTGAGCCAGTGTCCATGTCACTCCGGCATGCCTTCGAAATTCCTCCACCCATCTCCCACATGGTCTTCTTGTGGGTCTTTTTCTGGCTCTCTGTATCCAGTCTAATATTTCAATTGTCCATTCTTCTGGCAATATGTCCAGCCCATTGCCATTTCACGGATTTTACTTTGATCACGATGTCTTCCACTCTTGTCATTTCCCTGATCCACGAGTTCCTCTTATCTTTCCTAGTTACACCAAACATGCATCTCTTCATGCTTCTTTCCATTGTCTGCAACTTGTATGTCTGTCTTAGTTAAGGTCCACATCTCTGTTCCATACGTAAGAACTATAAGGATGCATTGATTAAACACTTCTTTTAAGGCATGATGATATATTGCTCTTGAAAGTTGCACTGTTTCTTGCAAATGCTTTCCAACCAAGTTTTATACGCTGATTAATTTCCTCATCAATGTGACCCTTGTTTGATATTTGTTGCCCAAGGTAAATGCAGGTATTGGTTATCTGTAGATTTTCCCCATCAATTGCTAAATCTTCATTTCTTGTGAAAGCATTGTACATCAATTTTGTTTTCTGAAAGTTCAAAAGTTCATTTTAATCCCATTTCTTTACTTTTGTCAGCAAGTCCGTGAATCATACTGTGCAGCTCTGAAAGGGTAGTTGCAAAAATGGCTATGTCATCAGCAAAGCAAAGGTGAGTCAAATTATCTCCATTAATATTTATCCTCTTATTTTTCCAGTTCAGTGATTGAAAGGCAATTCTGCAATGTGACATTGAAGAGTTTGGGAGATATGGTGTCACCTTGTCTCAATCCCTTTCCAATTTTTATTGATGCTGTATCCTCAAATACCTGAGCCTTTACACTTGCATTTTCATAGATGTTATCAATAATGTTAATGTATGCACTGCAGGATTTCAAAGATGTTATAACTGCTGATGGTTTCACGGAATCGAAAGCCTTTTCACAATCAGTAATAGTCATACATAATGGAAGTTCATATGCCCTCATTCATGTGATCTATAGTACTGTAGCCACTCCTGAATCCAGTTTGTTCTCTCAGTTGAACCAAAGCCGTCTACAAAGTACAAGGCCATCACATTGAGAGATGAGTTCCCTCCGTTTGTAATGTCACTCTTATGTTGCATGGACTGATATGTTGGTGTCGTGTTTGATGTCACACATGACAGCATTGGAAACCAGTTGTAAGCCTTGGTTTCCTCGTAACATCACTAAAAGAGGGAACTTGTCACTCTAATATCATGGCCTGTTTTCTAGTCAGCCTTGGTTAAACCATGTTTAGTGTCCCTTGAAGCAGTGTGAAAGAACATTAGTAAAGATTGTATAAACCACAAATAGGAGGCTGATGGGTCTGTAGTTCCTAAGATCCTCAGTGTCACCTTTTTTTATGTAGCAGGATCATGGTGGCATTGTTCCAATCATCAGGAATCTTCCCTTCATTAAGACATCTAGTGAAAACTTGGGCGAGTGTAGTCTCTATTTCTCCACTGGCTTCTTATACAATGACACTGTAATTCCATCTTCCCCTGGAGCTCTTTCCCGTTTCATGCTCTTAATTGCATGTGTATATTCTGCTGGGAGGACTGGAGGAACATTGGTAGTAGTACATTTCTTTTATGTATGGAAAAGATGCATCATGCTTTTCATATAATTTTGTGTAGAAATCTTTCACTCTTTTCAAAATTTCCCCTCTATTTCCTGTTACAGTACCATCTTCTTTTCTCAGTGCCATAATATGTTTCCTTCCCTTACTGAGATGTCTCTTCAGGCTTTAGTTGTTTTCAATTACTTTTCTCATTTGTTCGCAATTGAATTTCCGTATGTCTTCAGTGAGACTTATTTTGCACTGTCTTGCATAGTTATATATATTCCACTTTGGAAGCTAAATGTTCTTTTATTTCTCCTCATCTCCCTTCTCTTTTGCATCAGCATTTTGTTCTTTCAGAAATTTTCTTCATGTGCAACTTGTTCTTAGTACTATCTATTGTTGCTGTTTCCACAAGAGCCTTGGTTAGTTTTCTGTTAACTACAGAGATGTCAACTTCTTCTGATGTTACACCTTCTAAAGCAGACAGACTGTTCCTCATTTCCAATTTGAAGGTATTGTGGTGCTTTTTAAGGTTGGGCATGTCTAGAGCCCGGACTTTGATGACTTTTGCATTTTTTTTTTTTTTTTTTTATTAGGGCATTTTGCAGCCTTTTCCAGAATTCTTTTGGCATTTTGGGAAGATTTTTGCAATTCAGTTCATTTTTTGTCACTTTTCTGCATTTTCCTTCTTTTTTTATGTACAGTCCAGAAACTGCCAACACGGCTCTTCAAATGGCTGCAGCATTTCTTCACCCCTTGAGATTTTGGGAAGGTCATACATAGTTAGTTGATTGTGCTGATAAGACTCCAAAGCTGCGTGTCCTCAAAAGAAAACAGATGTCTGACCACCTCAAAAAAGCCACTGGCTTTGGACACGCCTCTGACAACCCCCGAGTCACAAAGATGGGAGAGAGAGATAACCGATCAGCGCTTGGATGTGAGCGATTCAGCCTGTGTACCGTAGGTCTTTCGTCCCTGAAGCAGCACCCCTCCTCCACACATACTCAATCTTCTCCCTCAGGAAATGAAAAGATTTCCCCCAAGAAACAGGTAGCTCAAATTTTAGAAAGCATTACTTGGGATTAGGTGTCACTCTCCACAGGGACATCTGAGAGTAATCCTCATTTTGTTGGGTCTTCAGAAGGGAAGGAAGTGAAATAAAAATATTTGTGCCTAAGATTTTTGGACTCTGTTGGTTGAAAGGGTTAGGTAGGATGTTTTTCCATTGCCCCCCCCCCCAACCTTCTGGTACCAGACAGAACCTGTTCTGAGTGGTTGAGGGGTTACACTTAAAGCATCTAGAATTGTATGGACACTGTTAGAATGTTCTCCAGTCATTATTTCCAGTCTGAAAAGAAAAGTAGCAGTTTATTTCCAAAGATGCCTAAATGCAAACCTTTCTCAATCTTGCTATTTACGCAAGTTTGTTTCGGAGTTTGGAGAAAATGTTTTTTCTACTGATGGAGTAATTCTATTTTGCAAACTATGTGAAACTAAAGTTGCAGCACAAAAGCAATTTACCATCATGCAGCATATTGGACAAGAAAAGCATACTCAAGCTGTTGAACTTGCAAAGAAAAAGTTGCAGGCATCTCAATGTTTACTTATGGAAAGCTGTTCATCGACACCATCCAAGAAGTTACCATTTTATAAAGAGTTGTGTGAAGTTTTCGTTTCTGAGAATATTCCACTGGAAAAGTTAAATCATTCTAAATTTCTCCAGTTTTTGGAAAAACGCACTGGTCATGTCATACCTGACAAGTCTACACTACGAAAAAACTGCATATGTGAATGTTACACCGAAACAATGGACAAAATTAGGGACAGTGTAAAAGGGGAAAAAAATGTTTGTGTCTATTGATGAAACGAATGATGCTCGGGGTCGTCCTGTTGCCAACGTCATAATAGGGACACTTGAGCCAAATTGCCCTGGCAAAATATTTTTGCTGAATACGGAGATCATAGAGAAAGTTAATCACTCAGCGATCTGTCAATTATTTGACAAATCCTTATTTCTTTCATGGCCTGGTGGTATACAACATGACAATATTCTTCTGTTTTTGACTGATGCTGCCCCGTGTATGGTTAAAGCAGGAAAATCAATTAAAGGATTTTATCCCAAGTTGGTGCATGTCACTTGCCATGCCCATGTTTTACATCGCACTGCCAAAGAAATCCATGCAAATTATCCTAATATTGATCGACTCATATCCAATGTGAAAAAAAAATTCCTAAAAGCATCATATCGCATACAGTGTTTCAAATCTCAAGTTCCTAGCGTAGCATTACCACCATTGCCAGTAATAACACGTTGCGGGACATGGCTGAATGCATGCATATATTACAGTGACAATTTCCAGCCTGTGAAGTTTATAGTAAATGGTTTTCAAACTGGTGATGCCGCTTCAATTCAAATTGCCTAACACGTGTTCTCGGAAGATAAAACAGAAGGAAATCTAGCATACATTACATCCAATTTCAGCATTTTGGCCTCAACAATTACATGTTTAGAAAAACAGGATATGGAACTTTATCGATGCAATCAAAGCAAGCCAAGTTCTTAAAGGAGCCAAAGGCAAGGTTGGACAATCTATCTTTGCCAAATTAAGCAATGTTCTGGAAAAAAACGTTGTATTCCAGACTTTGAAGAAAATCTCACATATATTAACTGGAGAAACACACAGTTTTGAAATAGAAGAACTAGCTGTAAGTGAAGCTGGGTTTTTTGGGGTTTTTTTTTTTCAAGTATGCCCCTGCCACATCTGTTGATGTTGAGAGAAGCTTCTCAAGATATAAAAACCTACTTACAGATAATAGACACTCATTTACCTTTGAAAACATTAAGATGCACCTTATAATTCGGTGCAATTATGATGCACTTACATGAAGAAAGACTTTCAGTGTACAAGCAAATAAAATTCATATGAGATTGATATGTACCGTTCTTTCTTTTTCTTATGCAGTTACTAGTTTGGGGGTTTTTTTTTATGATTAATATTTATTTTAAAGAAAAGAAATATAATTTATCAATTATTTTAAGACAATACAACAATTTTTGGGAAAATTTACTGTAAGAACTGTTCTAGGTAGGTGTTCTTTTTTAAATTTTAAGCACTTTTTTTTTCATTTATGGGCATTTTCTGCAATTTTAAGGGCATTTTTTAATTTTCAATTTTTTAAGCATTTTTATTTTTCAATTTTTAAAATTTTCTGCTAATTTTAAATGCATTTATAAGGAATTTTTCGGTCATCAAAGTCCGGGCCCTTGTAATGTTGGTACATTTTGTTTGTTTTATGAACTTGCTGTGTTAAGGTGCATCTTACATCTCGTCGTTCTATGGTCACTACCTGTGTTGAACCTATTAACACACTACAGTCTTCGATGGCAATTTTTTTGTTATATATAATGAAATCAATTTCACTTGTGATGTCTCCATACCCATTTCCTATGTAGCTTTTTCTTGAAAAAGGGAGTTCATGATGAAAAACCTTTCTGCCTCTCAACTTCTTAAGAGAATATTTGCCCACTAGTTTCTGTTGCTGTGACTGAATTTACTTACTTACACCAAAGTTTAATTTTGTTGCTGTTGCCCTATTTCACATTGAAATCACCCATAATGATCAAGTGCTGCTTGCCCTTCTTATTGAGATGCTAAATTTCCTCATTAAATTCTTCAATTTCTTCCTTAAGATGACTTGTGGAGTGTGTGCAAACTTAAATAATCTGAGTCTTCTATCTTTTTGAGAGTTGGATAACAAGTCTCACAGCTCTGTCGGAGGAACTTTCAACTTCTAGAACATTGTCTTTCAGTTTCTAGTTTATTATAAATCCAACACCACTGGTTTTGCTAATATCAGTCCCGCAATAGTAGAAGAGATGCCCACTTTTCAGTTCAATGAGATCCTTTTCTTCTTACCTCACTTAGCCAGACACTGTTTCACTTGATCTTTTGGAGTTTCTCTTCTAATTTAAGGAGCCTTGGGTCAGAAGAAAGAGTTTGTCTGTTGAACGTAGCCAAGCTCAGCATCAGATATCAGCCTTGTCCAGTCCTCTGGTGATTGTCTTCATGCCGCACTGGCCACACACATATGGGATGTGCAAGGTCAGGTGATGCGCAAACACTTTATCGTAGCTTCTCCTTGACAAATGTCAACTCCGCCTTCTCATGGTGCATCCTGTTCTTATAACACCAGGATTAGAGGAAATGCCATCCCACACTCACCAACCCTCTTGGCTAGCGTGGTGAGTTGTGGCCCCACACACCCCACCCACACCCCCACATTATTTCAAAACTGAAAACTTGGCCCTCAGTTACAGTAAGTTGGAATGTACTTGGCCAAGGCAGCTGCCAGTACAACATGAAAGCCGAGGGTGCTATGAATCGCCGGAGGACAGGACATGTTTGATGTAACCAGGAAAAATAAGACGAGAAACTCGTGGATAAGGAAAATTACAATAGTGGAAGACATCATGATCAGAGTAAAACCGCTGAAATGGCAATAAGCTGGACATGTTGCTAGAAGAACAGACTACCAATGGACAACTGAAATTTTAGACTGCATTCCAAGGGACAGAAAAAGACCCAGATAAAGACCACATGGATGATGGATGGATAAAATTCAAAAGCAAGCCAGAGTAACATGGAGGAGACAGGCTCAAGACAGACAGTTGTGGAAGAAACTTGGGGCCCCTCAAGCAGATTTTTCCTTTTTAAATGGCCAATATCTAAATAATAATGGTTGACAATGATGATGATATGTATATTTTAAACCAACATCAGTGAAATACTAAGTTTGACACAAGTAAATGCTGTGGAGCACAACTTGTAATTTCAACAGTTTGTAACAAATAGTGGAATATTTGCTATTGTCTGTGCATCTCATGCTTTATATTAACATGTTCCCCACAGCAAGAAGAGATGGCAGTTCCATGCCAGGCTGCACATAGTTTCTTTTTTAACTTGTTAAAATATCAGTCCTGCAATTGTCAAAAATGTTTTGTGTTATTGGTAGTGGATGTAGCATAACTTAGGAACAAGTTGCTATAAAAATCTCAAATTCAGTATAAAATAATTTTGTTGCAGTTATTCCTTTCTGTTTCATATGTGTAAATCTCACTTTTTTATTTTAGTTTCAAGAGCTCAACCAAAGAAGACAAAGAAACCAAGGCCTGTGCGGAAGCACTATTTTGAGGATGAATAAAGAAAAGAAGCTTTAAGATCTGTTCAAAAGTGCAAAATCATTTTTATAAATCATTGAATCATATCATTAAATCACTTTTACATTGAACTGTAGATATTAGCAGTGTGACATTTGTTTTTTCTCCAAAGAAGGATATTTTGTACAATTTTTATGAATTCATGTTTTAGTTCTATGTCAGCTCAATCAATGAAATAGCCATTTTCAACCTGATTTCTTTTGGTTTCTTTGAAATTTGGTGTGATTGTTAGGCATGTAGACTTGTGCAGAAATCCCAAATTTTAGCTCTTCTACCCATGGGGTTTCAAATTGCATGACCTTGAAAATTGGGAAATCGTGACCTCTGAACAATCTTAGAGTAGTTGTATCTTGTTACTTAATTGGGCAAGAAGGTTGAAATGTGTGTCCTTGCACAGCATTTTATAAGCTTTTGTATCATGTGCTGAAAAATTAGAAAAAAAAATATGTGGACCTCTTCATGGACCTTTAATATTTAAAAATATTAAAGGTCCATGACCTTTAATATTTAATATTTAAAAAAATAATTTTGAAAAAAATTACATGGCATCCTTCAAGTTTTGTTTAGCAGTATGCCTCACAACTTTCAAGTTAGGACCAACACACAACACCTGCAGTGAAAGGATGCATTTATTTTATAATATGATGGATATGCATTGCATTTTATAAATATATCGGAATGAACTTGTTAATTAATTGTTGGGCACTTCCAAAATGTCATTTTGTCACTTCTGGAAAGTTTTCGGTTGAGTTTCACCTCAGTTATATATATATATAGGAGCAGAGTCAAATACAATATATGTGTGTGTGTGTGTGTGTGTGTGTGTGTGTGTGTGTGTGTGTGTGTGTGTGTGTGTGTGTGTTTTAGATAATGATCCCTTTGTGGTCCCAACTTGAAAGCTAGCATATTGCTAAACAAAACTAAGGATGCCATGTAATGTTTTAAGTTTAAAATGACAACTTTTTTAAATATTCAAGGTCAAAGGTTTATGTTAAAAGGTCAACAACATTTTTTTTTTCAGCACGTGATAGCACAGTTCGTATAAAATGCTATAAAAAGACACAGATTTTAATCTTCTAGGCCAGTTAAGTAATAAGATGCAACTACTTCAAGATTGTCAGGAAGTCAAGATTTCCTAATTTTCGAGGTCATGTAATTCGAAACCCCATTGGTGGACAGAGCTAAAATTTGGGATTTATTTAGTGTGCATGCCTAATAATCACACTAAATTTCAAGGAAATCAAAAGGCGAGCCTTGTTTATTTGACTTTTATAGCATGTTAAAGGCATTTTTAATTCAAAAACTTGTAATTGTAATTTGTATCTTCAGTGAGACATTTCTTTTATATGTGCATGCAACAATAAAAACTAAATTCTATTTTGTTTGTTTTATTGTGCTTACTGTACATTCGATCTATCTTAGGCAACAACAAAATTGCTGGTTTATGAATTGAAAGTGCTTTTCATGTACTTGAACAAGTTATACATTTTCAAGATTAGATTTTTTGAGTTTTTTTTCATTAGTGGAATTAGAGAATTATAGACACTTTTTAACCTAGTGAGAAAAAACTGTGTGGATATATCGCTATTTCACACCCACACAGCAAACTACAGTGGTATACACTGAAGTAGCAAATTATTAGAAACACCTACCCTTCAAATCACCCATGATTCAATGTGGCATGGATTCAGTGAGGTTCTGATATTATTTTACAGGTGTGTTCTGCCAAATGCAAGGGATGTGATGGCGCTCATCAATTGCGAAATGTTTGCTAGATGAGGATCTCTGGTACAAGAAGCTCTCTCAATTTTAACCCACAGGTGTTCAATTGGGTTAAATTCTGGGGACTGTAGGGGTCATTTTAGCAATTTGAAGTTGCTATCATGTCCCTGGAACTATGTGTGACGATCCAAGCTTGTGGCATGGTGCATTAATTTGCTAGATGCCCCTCTCCATCAAGAAACACCATGCACATGTATGGGTGTGCCTGGTCCACGGTGATGAGGTAGGGTAGAGGGGGGAACATGGGGCACATTTGAACGTCACATTGTTCTTGCAAGAGCCACGAGATCTCGAGGAGGTGGATAGTGGCAATAGGTGGCAGTACTGTAGAAGCGTCTGCAGTGAGCATTGCAACTGACTCGCATGTTGGCATTCCGTGAGATAGATTGTGTGAGGATGAACAGTATCCAACTTTAGTGTCCGGAAGTTGTAAACAACTTGACGTACGCCGAAGATCCAGAGGTAAGTTTACTGATGCACTATCATAGCGACATAAGAAGCCCCTATGCTGAAATGTGAATAACTCTGTCCGTTTTCGGAACAAGCGCCTATATGTCCCATGCGATCACATGGTGCACAATTGAACAGCACTACATGGTGCACATTGGAACAAGTTGAAATGTATGTTACTGCTTGAATATCATAACAATGTCCTTACAAACAACTACACTAAGGACTGCGATGTGTTTGTTTTCAGTTTGAAACGATGGTTCGGCCCTACGTCAAGAAAAAAAAACAAGCCACCCGTGTCGGACACCGGTCTTCAGGAGGCAATAACAGCTGTCATAGACGAAAAACTACCCGTACTATCTGTAGCTGCGACATTCAAGTTGCTGCACACAGTTCTACATTGCCATCTGCAGAAGTTTAAACATGGTGGCGATATAACTTGTAAGTACGACTCACGATACACCAGTCGGCAAGTGTTTAGCAAACAAGAGTCAGCGTTAGCTGACTAAGTGATAAAATGCTCCAAATTGAATTACGGGTTGACATATGCCCGAATACGGAAATTAGCATACGATTATGCAAGGAAAGTAGAGTGCGAGTACCCCGAATCATGGGATGTAAACAAAACAGATGCAACTCGTTAAAAGGTTTTATGAAGCGACATAAAAATCTCGCATTACGAAAACCCGAGAATACAAGTTTGGCGAGAGCTACTGCTTTCAACAAGAGAAAAGTGCAGGAATTTTTTGATAATTATGAGAAAGCTCTGAAATATGGAAACTTCAGCCCAGATAGGATTCACAAGGTTGACGAGACCGGTGTTGCGACAGTTCTGCAGTACCCAAAGGTCGTCACTGAACATGGAGCACAGCAAGTTGGACAGGCGGTGTCAACTGAAAGAGGAACGATGATGACATCCCGCATGATTGTGAATACGATTGGCAATTCCATAGTCTTCGTGTTTCCTAGAGCGAGAATGAATGTTTGGTGCACCTCCCGGGAGCCTAGGTTTGACTAACAGTCCAAAAAGTTCATGGATGACAGGGTCGTTGTTTGTTAAGGTTCTGGAACATATCCAGAAACATACAAAATGTAGCACAGAAGACAAAATCATTGCTCTCGTAGATAACCATGAAAGTCATAGCACTCTTGACATTATTTTATTTGCTAGAGAACATGGGAGAGTGCTCGTAACATTCCCACCCCACTGCATGCATCAACTGCAGCTGCTAGATGTGGGTTTAATGGGTCCTTTTTAAAGGACAACTGAAAGTGGCACCAAATGATTGGCTGATTACCCACCCTGGTAAGCACATCAACATTCAACACCGTGCATCTTTAATAAATATCGCCTATTCATCCTCAATTATGGCGAAGAATATTGTATCGGCATTTGCCAAGCCAGGGATATAGCCATTTTCCAGACTGCAGTTCAGTGATGACTATTTTCAATTCTCTACAGCTGTTGTCCCCAAGGAAACTGTGTCCACCTGTTGACCCGCCTGACATGTTCGTGACATCAGCACAAGAGCTGAATTGGAATGGCGATTTGCCAGGCCCAACGCACGTTTCGATGCCCCTTTGCCCGAATCTGTGCGACCTTTACCAAAAGATGCTCTGACGGAAAGTCCAGGGCCTGATTACCGCCTGGGCCCCTGTTAAATTGTTTCTGGAAAAAATTACTTATAATAATTGTTGAACTTATCATTATTGTGAAAGTAATATTTTACGGGGTTTCATTGATCGTTTGAAGTATGACTAGCGTCTATCAATTTTCAGCAGTATGGAATTTATCGTGAGTCTTCTGAACGCAGTCACATGTTCTTGTCAGTCAACAAACCAACCAATGATGAACAGTTAAATAAGATATATTTTTGCTTTGCAAATGTATCACCAAGTGTATCACGGCTTGCCACTGGTGAAAATTCATTACGGACGAGTCACTTGATTCTGTGAGTAATGACTGTTTCATGCTATCATCTACAACCGTAGTTGCCAGATTTCAAATTGAATTATGTTAAAGTTAAACCGCAACTGTAATCGTGTTTCGTATGTGGTAGAGGATTCCGAGTTGTAAATTAAACTAAACGGATTTATCAGTTGAGAGTTTTGAGATATTAGTATTACAATGTCTTCACGAAAATATCTTTCCGGTGCTTGTAAAAGAAAAAGAAGTAACGATATTCGACTTTAGTTGCTATCTCATAAGGGGCTATTGAGAAATTCATCACAAGTTCAAAAAAAGATGTTCCCGTGGATGAACAGGGTAACTGTTCTAGTGCTGAACTCGAGGTAGGAGATCATTTTAATAACAAACTGTTATGTATAAGTTCTTCCCAAACTCAAGAAAGGGGCAACATAGAGCCTGAAAATGTGTTTTGCAATAGTTCTCCGTTCACAGAAAATGTAAACACTGCAGATTCACAATGTCAGTCTTTGCAAAGTGCAAGTTTGCCACCACGTGGTGAATTCAGCAATCCAAGTATTGAAAACCAACATAGTAGTAATAATGATGATCAGTCAAAATGTCAACATTTATTTCCTGTAGATGTCGGTTTGTGGCCTAATTATTTTGAAAAGAGAACGTATGCTCACTGAACAAAACATTTATCGCAAGAAGAAAAATAATGAGTTGGTGAACAGAGAGTGGTTAGTATATTCTCCAGCTAAACGTGCACTTTTTTGTTATGTGTGTAAACTGTTCAATTCCAGTGATCAAGCTTTATGTAAGGATGGATGTTCCTACTGGAAAAATACTGCAGAGAGACTTCAGGAACATGAAAACTCCATCATTCATAGAAATTCGGTACTCTGTCTGTCACAGAGGGTTACACTCTCTTCACGTGTGGATAATTTGCTATTTGAGGAATATCCGCAGGAGTGTCGGTATTGGAGGAAAGTTTTGACTAGAGTTGTGGCTGTAATAAAGTCTCTTGCTTTACGTGGACTTGCTTTGTTTGGGGAAAATGAAAAACTCCATTCTTTACATTCACTATAATTAGATTACAGAAGCTCACTCCCAAAATTCCATTTGAATCGGTTTAAAACTTTAAAAGTTAGCATTGGAAATTTTTATTATGGACAAGTATGTGTGCCTCTTTAGACAGAGTGAGTCTTTAGCAGAAAGGGTGTTACCGTAGCAACAGTTGATTGACAGCTGGGAGTGCTGATCCGAAGCCCTTGGTTGGGAAGAAAGCAAACGCCTGTTTATCACTTCCTAGGCTCAAAAGAACTAGGAAATTTTTCAGAAATCCATTTTCCCGAATTTTGAAAATAACACAGTAAAATTTTTACAGTGGTTTAGATACATCACAATAAAGTTCTAGTGCAAATTTTGCCAAATTCTCACTTGGCCTTACACTGTCCGTTATCTTCATTGCGTTGCACTAATTTTATATTGTTGATTTGATCTCACAATCCCCCCTGTAATTACATCGTATTCAAAGCATTTGTTGAGGTGCCTTTTGAGGGCATCACCATTTTTTTTTATTTATTATTTTTTTTTTTTTCACTTTCAGCTCTCTGGAAGTTGTATGCTTACTGAATAGCACTTTTGTCAGGTCTACAATTTTTGACGAACTACTGATTTTTTCAGGGAGTGAAAATCTTATGAAAAATCTGGTAATCTGCACTTTTGAGTTAGAAATTGAAATAGCGAAATACCCCGTTTTTCGTTGTTCTGGGAAGGCAGCCTCAAGATTTGTGCTATAAGTTTTAATTATTGGAGGGCATAACGCAATTAAATGTCATGGTGAATCTGCTGACCTTGAAGCCCTACGTCCACTCTCCAGCTGGGTAAGTATGAAAAATTTGAGACTTGGAGGAGGAGACCCAGTACAAATTTTTGCTTCCCTCAGGCACTAAGTGTTTGTTGACATTTCCTTTCCTCTGGTTTGGAGCCCAGCTGTAAGAGGCGATGCTTTGTAACAGTCTTTTAGCACAACACTCTCAGTCTACTGATTGGCAGACGGGTCATAAAAGAGTAACTTCGCTAAGTGTTGTTTCCTTGTTTTGAATGAAGACTAAATCAATGCCAAAGCATTTGCAACCCAGGCTGCCTAAAGGACAAAGCTGGGGGAGCAGGAAAGAACATAGCAGTAAGACCCCTTTTTCTTTAATTACTTAAAATCTGGCCTATAGTAATTGGTCACGTGTGTAGCCCCTTACTCAGGGGAAATTCTCAATTTTTAGTTGTGTGCTTTCCTTTGTGTCAGACAGTCATTCAAATTCAGTGTGGTTCCTGATCTTAGATATTTTTTTGGTTTTCATTTACTGTTTCAGTTGATTTACCCATTTTTTTCATCCCCCCACCCCACCCCATTAAATATGGGTAAGTGTACTTTTAGTGATCTTTGGCTAATAAATCCTAAATATGCTGGATGGATTAAAAAAGATGAAAGCAATTGCCATGTTGCAAAATGCATTTTATGCATTAAAATAATAGATGTTTCGAATATGGGGGAATCCTCTTTAAGAAGCCACATGAAAGGAAAAAAAACATAGTATGTTGACAGAAAGCTGTAAAAATGTTCCACTAACTGTTGATAAATTGCTATGTGTATCAAGTGATAAGCAAGTACAGCTTATTGCATCCACATTTAATCCTCTGCATATTCCTCTTGAAAAAAATGCAACCATTAAAGCAGAAGCATTGTATTGTTTGAAAGTGGTTAAATCCCATTACTCTTACAGGTCTTGTGTGGGTAATGATGTTTTATTCTGCCTAATGTTTTCTGACAGCAGAATTGCTGGAAACTTCAGCTGTGGTGAAAAAAAATGTTCCTACATTTGTTGCTTTGGTTTGGCACCTCACTTTAAATCAGTGTTGGTTCAGGAAGTCAAAACTAAAAATGAACATTTTGTGATTTTGTTTGACGAAAGTTTAAACAAGTTTAGTCAGTCAAAACAAATGGATATACATGTTTGTTTATGGGAAAAAGGAACAGTTTCAACCAGATATTTGTCATCAGGTTTTTTTTTTTTGGGGGGGGGGTCATGCTACTGCAGACATAATGATGGAAAAATTCCTTGAATGCATGGTGTGCCTCCCACTGTGTAACATTGTGCAGTTATCAATGGATGGACCCAATGTTAATTGAAAGTTTTTTGATATGCTGCAATCAACACTTAGTGCTGACTCAAATGTCCAACTCCTAAACACAGGGAGCTGTGGACTTCACATTGTAAACAATGCCTTTCGACATGGAGCTTCAGCAACAGGGTGGGAAATTCGAAAGTTGCTTTCATCATTATTTAGGCTTTTTAAAGATTCACCTGCAAGACAGGAAGATTTTTCTAAAATAATTATAGCCAGTAAGATGCCATTAAAATTCTGCCCACACAGGTGGCTAGAAAATACTCCTGCCTGCGAGCGAGCCAGTGGCAGCTCGTGAGTACATCTACAGGGGGTTCACAATTAATAATTTGCAGTTTTTCAGATACACTGTGTCACACACTTGTGTGTTGCTTGCAATATTCATATAATTTAGGCGCTGCTATACCTTGATGTAATGTATTAATTTTGAAACGAAATGTTATTATAGATATTACTGTACTACTTTAACTGTTTCACAACTTAATAATAAAGGATTACTTTATTGATTATACTTGTTATAATATGCTAATTGTTCTTTTTACTGAAGCAATTATTTTCATTTAATTTTAAAGTATTAAAATAAACACAAAACAGAAAGCTTGTTTTTTAAGTGTTAAATATTTAAATAGTTAGTCAATAAGGCCTCATGCTCTCAATTATTAGATTAGATTATTAAACACACAGAAAAAGGAAAATAATCAAAGCTGCTGCATATGATGGTAAGGTCTAGTACTTACTTACACAAATTTACTTGGATGGTAGCTTACACAAATATTTTCTTTAAGTACAGTTTTTGTAAACAAAGTCCATCCTTCTATCTTTTCTTGACACAAAAACATCAATAACTCTTTCATTGAAATTATGAATGTTAGAAATCATTTCCTTCTGGATTGCAAGCATGGCTAAAGCTGTAAGCCTCTCTTGGCACATCGTAGACCGCAAAAATGTCTTTATCCGTTTTAGGGTTGAAAAACACCTTTCAGCTTCAGTAGTAGTCATTGGTATTGTTGCAATAATTAATAACAGTTTATAACTTTCAGAAAATGATGACAATAAGTTGTTTTCAATAAAAAACTGTAAAAGACTAACAGCACCACGCATGTTTCTGAAATCAGTTCTTTTGTAAATGATTTCAAGCTCTGTTTTGAGGCGATTTTTTTCAAGAAATGAATACACATTTACTGTATCTTCAAGCAATTTCTCGGGAATTTCTGTTCAAACTTTTGTGATTCAAAAAGAGATACAGCTTAGCAAGATGTTGTGAATAAAAATCTTGTTTTTATTTGCGTTGTAATAATGTCACAGGTTTCTTGGCAGCCACTGTTCTACTTAAGTAAAAATCTTCTTCACGCCTCGATCGTTTAGGTGCATTTTCTGGGTACTGATTAACCAGCTCTGTCACTTTGTCCATGTTACCTCTTTCCTTATCAATGGCTTTGACGAAGTGGTCAACATTGGCTTTAGTTCTCACAGCATCAGTGTAAGTTAGCTGTAATTGGTTGTACAAAATATCCACATGTGGCATTAATCTGTGAAAAACAAAAAGCCAAAATATGAACTTATCTCTAAGGAGACGAGCTAGAGCACCAGCTTTAATTATGGTGGTTGGTTGCTTAGAAGTTGATTGTATTTCCTCCATACATTCAATTAATTTCTCTCTGTACTCATAAACAGTATTAACAGTTCTGCTCTTAAAATTCCACCTTGTAGCTGACGCCCGAGGTATTCGTTTGCAAACTATCTTGTCCAAAACAGACACTCTCTGAGGGAAATTCAAAAAAATTTGTTATACACTGCTGGACAATTGCTAAGGACGGGTCATAAACGGCTATGTAGCACATAAAAAAGTAAGTGTGGTTGGATGCCAAGTGAAATAAAATAATGTCAGAATGCTAGGACATTACAAGAAAGACAATTTATTGTGCTCTGAAGTCCAGAAGGCTTTGGAACGTGTTCAAGGGACAAACAGGCCATTTTGTGCAGAATACGTAAACGTGAAAAAAATGCAATTACCGTCCGCAGGCATTCCGGCGTAAGATGTCAATACGGGATATGGCCACCATAGAGGGTGATGCAAGATTCCACACGTTGTGTCCTGCTTTGCACAACATTATCAAGCAGCTGTTGGGGTAATTTATCCTATTCCTCTGTCAGTGCACGGATGAGGGTGTCCTTGTTTATTCGAGGGCATTGGCGACCAGCAAGACTCCTCCCCAAAGCATCCCACACATTTTCAATAGGATTCAGATCTGGAGAACGTGCTGGCCATACGAGTTGTTGAATATCCTTGCTCTCAAGACACTCCTGGACAGCGACTGTTCGATGACATGTTGCGTTGTCGTCCATGAAAATGAATCTGTCGCCGACAGCACCACGGAACATGCGAGCATGAGGTAGCAGAACATCATTAATGTATTGTTGGCCAGTCATAGTCCCAGTTGGAAGCACATAGAGGGACGTACGGCCATTGATCATGATGCCAGCCCATACCATGACACTACATGTCGGATATCGGTCCCTTTCCTGTATGTTTGCTGGACAATACGCAGTACCACTATCACGCCAGATCAGTTGTCGTCGACAATCAGACGATAGACTGTATCTACTCTCATCTGAGAAGACCCCGCACGGGGATAACTGGTTTTCCAGTTATTTGGGGAGCGGCGCCCCCACGGCCCGAGCTGACCTTGTGACTGGTCAACATCTGATGTCATGCCACCGCTTGATTTTTATTTTGGTGCTGTTGGTGTTTGCAGGGACGGCTGTTCATCCAGCTGTTGGGGAGTCGCGGCCCCACGATCCCGAGCTGGTCTTGTGTCTCGCTTTTTCGTTTTTATTTATTTTCTCCACTGGCTAGTTGCCCGTGTTGTGTTCTCTACCTAATCTCTACCACGTTATGTACTAACACCCCGGTCTTGTGGTTTTGTTACCCTCCACCACTAACTGTTTTATATTAACCGCTCAGTTCGTAGGTTGCTGAGATTCCGTTTAGGTTCCCTTCCAGGATTTGTCTTCTTTGGATTTCTTTTTTTCCTTTTAACTGGTTTGGGTGCTAGACCTACCTGCATGTTTGCCGCGTGCGGAGACCCGTGAGGCGGAAATGGGATGTCTGGCGGCTGAGGTCGCAGGAGACCGGATAAGTGCCTCCTGTGTTCCAACACTCCTCTTCGACCCCGGCTTCGCTGTAAACGGGAGGCTAGAGACTAACCCACCTCTAGTCAGAAGTCTTGTTCCAAGGTGTGTACAGGGCTTTAGCGGCTTTTTTGTCGTATAGCACGGCAGGGTGAGCCCGGGGGCTGTGGGATCATGCCAAAGGCGTTGGCATGACGGTACCAGGAGGCCGAAGTGTCCGCCGAGTGCGTGTGATCACAGCCAACGGACTATATCTGCAACGTATAAGCTCCAGAACTGTGTCTAGCGTCATTTTCTTGGCTTGCGGACCTCCAGTTCTCCCTTGTAGGGCTCGGTGGTGGGTGGAGTAGTCTGCAGACGAATCTTCCTTCTTTTTTCCATGGGTAAACCCAAAAACAAACGCTCCAAATTTAAGTCACCTGAGACAATGATAGTTGCCAACGACACTCCTTCATCTTCTCAACCTACCAAGTCTCGAAACCTTAAACGTTCTTTAGACCCTGACCTGGACCAAGAATGTACAACCTCTTCTTCGGCAGCTGTACCAGTCGCTCCGAAGCGTCGTCTCCCCTCGATTGCTGTGACTACGCATGCTACACACTTACTTGTAGAATCCATCGATCCGAATGAGAGACTGTCCACCAGATCTCCATTTTTAATTTCTAAAGCTTTGGACGCTGCGGTTGGCCCCTTGAAGTCTGTGAGGAAGCTTCGCTCTGGGGACCTGCTTGTCCAAACTTGCAGTGTTTCTCAGAGTAACACTTTTCTGCACCTCACTAGTCTTCAAGGCATTCCTGTAAAAGTGACACCTCACCCGTTTCTTAACACCTCTCGGGGTGTTATTTCGGAGTTTGATCTCTTGCCATGCAGTGAAGACGAATTGGTGACTGAACTTGCTGATCAAGGTGTTATTGCTGCTCGTCGTATGATGTTCCGGCGCGATGGTTCCTTCATTAAGTCTAAAAATGTAATCTTGACTTTTAACTCCCCGAAAGTTCCGACCGAAATCAAGGCTGGCTACTTGGTCTGTGGAGTTCGCCCGTACATTCCCAGTCCTCTGCGCTGTTTCAGGTGCCAGAGGTACGGGCATTCACAACGTTTCTGTAAGAGTTCCGCTCGTTGCGCTAATTGTGGCTCCAGTGAACATGACGGGGAAGGTTGCACTTCTGCGGCCTCCTGTGTTAACTGTGGTGAGTCCCATGCAGCTTACTCCCGCACCTGTATGAAATGGAAGGACGAGATGGCGATCCAGCGCCTCAAGACCCTGGAAGGCCTCTCGTACCCTGCTGCCAAGGCCAAGTTGGGTATACCCACCACCCGACAGCGTACTTTTGCCGCAGTTGTTCAGTCTCAGCCACAACCCGTGCAGCCCTTTGTTCCGCGCCCTGTAGCTCTCGCCGCACTTGCCAAGCGATCTACAGTTGAACAAGCCACACAGGTGGATTTCACCGAGCTCCAGCTTATTCGACCAGCTGAGTCTGCGCCTTCTCTTTTGGAGACGCCCGCCTCTTCCGGTTCCCAGCAGACAGCCTGCACGTGCGGAAGACCCGGCCCTCAATCCGCACAGGTGTGCAGTGTCCATCCAACTGTCGCGGTCCGCGTGACCAACATTGAAACTGTCTCGGCCTCAGCGAGGTCCCCACCCTCACCCAACATTATAGAGGAACATGGGGGGAGGAGAGTGACAGTTCGTCCCCAGCCTCAACCAGCATTGCAGAGGAACATGGGGGGAGGAGAGTGACAGTTCGTCCCCGCCCTCTGCCAGCGTTGCAGAGGAGTGTGGGGGAGGAGAGTGACATTTCGTGTCCCTCCATTAGTTAATTTTTTTATAAATCTGATTAACTACCTTGTCTTCCCAGCTTTCATCATTCTCTTTTTCAACTTTTAACAAGCCTGTCTGCTCTTACTCATTTTCCGCGCTTTTCCATTTCTGTGGCTGATAGTTCTTTGTCTGGCGCTCTTTGGCCAAACCTGGCCCTTGCGCCACTAAAATCCACTAACCAACCAACCAACCGCTCGTTGCGCTAATTGTGGCTCCGGTGAACATGACGGGGAAGGTTGCACTTCTGCGGCCTGCTGTGTTAACTGTGGTGAGGCCCATGCTGCTTACTCCCGCAACTGTATGAAATGGAAGGACGAGATGGCGATCCAGCGTCTCAAGACCCTGGAAGGCCTCTCGTACCCTGCTGCCAAAGCCAGGTTGGGTATACCCACCATCCGACAGCGTAGTTTTGCCGCAGTGGTTAAGTCTCTGCCACCACCCGTGCAGCCCTTTGTTCCGCGCCCTGTAGCTCTCGCCGCACTTGCCAAGCGATCTACAGTTGAACAAGCGACACAGGTGGATTTCACCGAGCTCCAGTTTATTCGACCAGCTGAGTCTGCGCCTTCTCGTTTGAAGACGACCGACTCTTCCGATTCCCAGCAGACAGCCTGCACGTGCGGAAGACCCGGCCCTCAATCCGCAAAGGTGTGCAGTGTCCATCCAACTGTCTCGGCCTCTGCGAGGTCCCCACCCTCAACCAACATTCTAGAGGAACATGGGGGGGAGGAGAGTGACAGTTCGTCCCCAGCCTGAACCAGCATTGCAGAGGAACATGGGGGGAGGAGAGTGACAGTTCGTCCCCGCCCTCTGCCAGCATTGCAGAGGAGTGTGGGGGGAGGAGAGTGACGTTTCGTGTCCCTCAATTAGTGAATTTTTTTATAAATCTGATTAACTACCTTGTCTTCCCAGCTTTCATCATACTCTTTTTCAACTTTTAACAAGCCTGTCTACTCTTACTCATTTTCCATGCTTTTAAAATTCTGTGGCTGATAGTTCTTTGTCTGGCGCTCTTTGGCCAAACCTGGCCCTTGCGCCACTAAAATCCACTAACCAACCAACCAACCATCTGAGAAGAGGACAGCAGACCAGTCGTTATCAGTCCAATTGCAATGTTGATGGCACCATTGCAAACGGGCGGTACGGTGACGTCTGGACAATGGGATGCACACAACAGGACGGCGGGCGTATAGTCCTCCTTCATGCAAACGTCTGGCGACAGTTTTTCGGGAGATCCGCTTGCCAGTAGCAGCCATAAACTGATTTGCTACCTCACTTCTAGCAAGATGCCCCAGCTGAAATGAGTAACAATGCTAAACAGCAACCTGATGAAGTATATTTTAGCAGCTCCAAAGATGATAAAAACCCAGATGATCCACCTGTAGCTGGCTGGCTACAGCAATTCCAGAGAATAATAAAAATCAATACAACCCAGCAGTGTGTACCACCACAAGCCTACATGAGACTGCAATTGATTATGATGCTGAAATACTACATTGTAGGGCCTTGTGAGGAGATTTATGAAGAAAATTCCAATGCATCTGCAAGTGCTGTTACATCTGAAGCCCTTTCCATCATTCCAGATGACAGTTCCAAGGAAGAAAGGATGTCTGACATCGCCAAGGTGACAGCTGAGATAGCAAATGCCAACATCATCCTAGATACAAAAGATGCTACACCTTCTGGAGCCCAAACCACTGCCCAAAAAGAGAAAACTACAAAATAAGGCTGAGTTTCGTACAGAATGGAAAAAAGTTCCCATGGTTAAAATGTCTGAAAACAAATGGTAAGGAAACGTTAGTTTGCACATTATGCATAAAAAACCTATTGGCACCTGCTACGTATCAAAATTCACCTTGGGTAACAAAAGGCATTTCAACTGTGCGACTGGACAAAGTGAAAGAACATTCATCTTCAGAAATGCATAATCACGCAATTGAAATAGAGATGGAGCAGCACATCAGTGCAGAAGACAGTGAGCAGGTCAAAGATTTGCATTTGTGCAAGTCTGTTGAATATGCTATGAAATGCTTAAATTTTTTAATTCAGCATAATATTCCCCACACAACAGTTTTTAAACCATTTCTGGATTTCTGCATAGATGAACTGCAATGCCCTGTGCTTGCACCTCTCAAGAGAGCAAAGAATGATTCATACAACAGCTACCGGACAGTTTCAGAATGTCTCGATTCTATGGCAACCGTTCAGAAGAATGATATTTTAAAGTCTGTGAATGAAAGTCCCTGCTTTTCCGTAATGACTGATAAAACAACAGACATCAGCAACAGAAAACATCTAGCTGTTGCAGTTAAATATTTGAAAGATGGAGAACCAGCAACTGTATTTCTTAAAGACAAACAAATCCCAGATGGCAAAGCTGAAACCATAATTGCAGCACTATCAGAAGAAGTTCAAAACTGTGGTGGTTTCCAGAAATTAACTGGATTTGGTAGTGATGGTGCAAGTGCCACGATTGGTTGCAAAGATGGTGTTGCCGCTAAAGTTAAAAGAGAAAATGAGCAAATAATTTCAATTCACTGCCATAATCATTGTCTGGCACTTGCAACCAAAGAGTTTTCAAAACAGCCCCTTTCTTCAAGTGAATGAGATTTTAATCAGTTTATTTAAATATTACAAGTACAGCACAGTCAATATAGTACTAGCTTGTCGGAAGTGCAGAAGCTGTTGTCAAAGGTGAGGGTACAAACATAAAAAAGCCTGCTCATATAAGATGGCTCTCACATGAAAATGCAGTCAATTCAGTTCGAATCAATATGGAGAGCATATTAATAGACTTGGAAAATGCAGTAGCAAATGGAAGGTCAAAGATAGTACTAATTATGTGTGATCCCACTGCAGAAGGCCTTTTAAAAATAATCAAAACATACGAATTTTTCCAAATGGTCCATTTTCTTTGTGATGTGTTATCTGTCATTTCTAAGCTGAGTTTAGCTTTTGAGAAAAGGGATATAGACTTATCTTGCATGGAAGGTCGAGTGACAACTACTTTAGATATGCTGAAAAGACTGAAACGAAAACCTGGTGGGCTATACTATCGAGATATGGCTAATCGTGCCAGAAAAATGGGAATTTGTGTACCATTTGATGATCAGGATTTTATCAGAAATGCTGAAGTATTCATTGATTTGTTGTCAGAAAACATTAACAAAAGGCTAGAAAATATTCCAGTGATAACTCATCTTAGTGTTTTGGACTTATCACAAGCAAAGCGACCATCACTTGCTTTTTATGGGCTGTCAGAGATGACAGAGTTGGCAGGATTTTACAACATAGATAAAGACAAACTTTAAACAGAATGGGACTCATTCAAATCAGTATTCTACTCTGAAAATGATCAGAATCTTTCAGTATCATGCCTGTGCAAAGTGTTAAAGCAATATGAACCAATAATTGGTCTGGGCTTTCCTAACATCCAAAAACTACTGGGCATTGCTTGCACTTTGCCAATGTCTACTGCTGAAGTCGAAGGAATATTTTCCCAGGTTAAAATCATATTGACTGATCACAGAAATCGGCTGAAGGTGGAAAATGTAGCTACATTGTTGGCCATCAAATTGAATGGTGAAGTTTGTTTCCGTGAAGCAGCAAAACACTGGATGATTCAAAAGAAAAGGTTATTTTCATAGTTTATCTGTGGGTAGCCACACTAATTCCCATGGTTAAAATGTCTAAAAACAGATAGTAAGGGAGTACCTCTTAAGATAGCAATGAACACTTCATACAGCAGTTTCCAGACACTTTCAGAATTTCTCGCTTCTAGGGCTACTGTTCAGAAGATTGCAATCAAATTGAATGGTGAATTTTGTTAAGTAGCAAAACAGAAAAGTTAATTTCATGGTTTCATCTGGGTTACCCGGTGAATTCAACTCTAGTTAGAAAATAAGGGCAATTTGTTGGCCATCAAATTAAATGAAGTTTTTTACCTACTAGAAGTAGCAAAACATTGGGTGGAAGTAAATAAAATATTTTATTTCAACCGTTTGGTTCAAATAAGTTTTTTTCAATAAATTTTATTGTATGTTTTGATGTATTTAATAACCCATAGATTAAAAGTATGGTAAGCAGCATTTTCTTTTATAACTTATTATCCATGCAAATAAAAAAGTTGTTACGTTCTTTTGGAAATGAAAATGTAGATATAACTCTGCAACTACTGAGTACATGAATATTGTTAACAAAACCATTTCAATACATTCCAATCGTTTAAAATTTATATTCTTTGGTGTTCCTACAAAAATAGTATTTAAATGAAAAAACAAAACAAACAAATTTACAAAAACCATAGAGTTGAAATATTCCTACCTCAACACTGTATGTAATAGTTATGTTTAAAATGAAAATAGTGTTGGAGGTTTATTTCAGGGGGTGGAGTCTAAAACTATCCTTATACATACATAAAAAGTGCCACTTTTTTCAGATATAACCTTTTGTAGGCATAAAGTGCCCCTTTGTGATACAAAAGTGCCATTTTTATATCTTGCAACGTTTTGAACGCACAGTGTGCCTCTATTTTTATACAAATGTGCCCTTTTTCAGAAAATTACCCTGCCCTTTTCAGTTTCTAGGGTGAACACTAAGGTAAGAAAATGTTTTCTCATTTGAGTTTTCCGCTACAGTTAGTGTGTTTTTGATGTTAAAACATTCAGTTATGCGACCAAAAGCTTATACAATCCTAATCACGAAAGCAATGAACAATGGCATTTACAAATAACCACACTGTAGGCAGCAGTTGCTGAAGTTTATATTTTCAATAACTTATATGCATTTTTTTATTTTGTTTGTTGTTGAGAAAAAAAAAGTTACACAAATCTGATCAACAATTATTTTTATTATGACATTCTTTTTGAGTCAAACATAACATTAGAAGTTCACAAGTTGAATTTTTCCTATGGCAGCTATGGTCATACAGCAAGAAGCACTTTGTAGTAGTAATAGTTGAAAGGCTTATTGCACAGTTTTTGTACACTTTGTGGGCAATACTTTTTAACTTGCAGTTTGACATTAAAAGTTCATTACTGTAAAACATAAAACACTACTTTTTCATTTGCCATATGCTCAGCCAGGGTGTGTGGCAAGGTAGGTACAACAATTTTTTGAATAATTAAGTTATTAACAGAACCGGCTTGCTTTCCTTTTGCACCAATTTTGGTCGCAAGTATGTGAGCAAGCAGGTCATTAGCTTGGATATTATTTTAATAGCATCAGTACTTAGAACAGAATCTGGATGTACGCAATGGAGGAGCAACTTCAAACCACTTACAAACTGATGTCCCGGCTTTCTTCGATCCAGATTTCGGAGCTGTTTCGGTGCCCTTTCCTTGTATTTAGCAAGCCGGTTCTGTTAATAACATTTTTTTGAAAAATTAAGTTATTAAAAGAACCGGCTTGCTTTCCTTTTGCACCAATTTTTGTTACAAGTATGTGAGCAAGCAGGTCCATTAGCGTGGATATTATTTTAATAGCATCAGTACTTAGAACAGAATCTGGATGTACGCAATGGAGGAGCAACTTCAAACCACTTACAAACTCATGTCCCGGCTTTCTTCGATCCAGATTTCTGAGCTGCTTTGGTGGCCTTTCCTTGTATTTAAAAATAATGTTTGTGTAATTAAGCAAAGCGTTAGGCCACGCAACCATGGAACGAGGCCCCAGGACATTCGTGAAATGCCTTAGTAGTATCATCCTCATGAACTCCACATCCAGGACCTGTCTCTTGGAAAACTTGAAAGTCTCCGCTGAGTCATTCTTTCTGGTCCTTTCACGAAGCATATTCAACTTGCGTCCTTCAGTACAATAAAATATCCACACCCTAAGGGAATAAAAAAATCTATTAAGCATAATAATATGCAAATGTGTATTTTGATATGTTACACAGTTAAATCTTTTATCTCGAGTTATATCAGTTACATAAGCAGTCCTCTAACACTTTTTAAAATTGATATAGGCCCATTCTATTTCAAATCAAGCAGACTCCTGTTGGGTATCTCATCAATTTTCCGGGAAGGCCTAGTCATATGACAGAAAATATCCCTTGTACTTCTTTCAAGGGGGGGGGGGGGTTCAAATTATGACGTTTTTAAAATTGTATACTACAGTGAAAGCTTCACAACAGAAGGAAATTTCTGATTTTTAGGAATTCATAGCTCATGAAATTTTAAAGCTAGGCTACTGCAAAGATTTTTTTTTCTCTTAAAAGCATAATATGGGGGCTTTAACATGCACCATTACTTTTTTTAGTGGCTGTGCCTTATGTCCATGTAAAGAAATAGTAAAATGAAACAACACTCAAAAATACAATTTTGATTTCTTTTTAAAAAAATTATAAAATTGTTACACCTTGAGAATTCAAGTATAAGTGGGTGTTTTCCTTATTGTTTGTTAAAATAATGCTTTCCCTGCATTTCAGTTTTACTTTTGCAATGATAACCATCCAAATATTGAAAAAATAATTAAAAAAAGCCAAATTTTACAAATTACCATATTTAGTGGCGTATAACACACACCCTAATTTTAAGAAGGAAGTTTGAGTTAAAAAACTTAAATTTAAAATAAACAACTTGGGAGCTCTGAACTTTTTTAGATAACACATGTTTATTAATATTTATACCACTTATAAGACAAATAATACGAAAAAAAAAAACGTCTGAACAAAAAAATTTTTTTATTAGGCATTTACAAAAATTTTAATCAGAATCACTACTACCTAGGAAACCATGAAACCCTTCATCTTCACAGCAGCTATCTTTAAATCAAACTCAACACTGCTGCTTTTACTGCTACTGTCTTCATAAATCAGTTCTTTACCATCCAAAGCACTGCTTATGCCACATTTCTTAAAAGATTAGATAAAAATCTCTTGTTTAACTGTGTCCCATGAAGTCTTTACCTACTGACACACTTTTGAAATGCTAGGTCTTTTCATTTGCCCAGAATGTGTAATTTTATGTTGAGCTTCATCACACATGTATTTATTCCATTCTTCGTGCATAAAAAGCTTTGAAGGACTTGTTAATGGATACATCTAATGGCTGTAATTGTGATGTAAGTCCTGGAATAACTGCTATTTCTGTTTTGCACTTTTGCAATTCTGTCTTCGTTGTCTCTGTAAGATGAAATCTAAATGCGTCCAATACTAATAAGGATGGCTTCTTCGACAAACCACCTGGCAGTGGCGTATCTTCGAGGCTAGCTAAGCTAGTTGGGAAGCTCAGAGAATGCACAAATAAAACTGAATTAAATATACACAAATAAAAGTCAATTTTCAACGGTATTAAAATATGTTGATGCTTTCGCTGCGAAAAACCCCCGTGCAGATTCATTTCTTATACTCAGTCTGGCGAGCGAAAACCAATGGCATAACGCAAGCACTCTTCCAGTCTTCGTAGTTCTGATGTGAAAACCTTCCATACCATCGCCTGCTAGCGTTCCCATGACAACATGAATCAGCTGGTAGATGGGAATGGGCCAATACTTTGGGAAAGAGTTCGCTCAAAATAGAGAAGACTTAGACAATCTCAGGCACTCGCATACTCCCACCCATAAGTGTTTCGCGAGACTTGTTTCAGTTTTTCTGAAGTGTCAATGAATTAAAATCAGAGATATTATATCTTAAATTCGTGGCTTTGTCGGATTCGAACTGTTTTGATAAATTTTGCGAAAGCTTCCCTGAACATCTACTGTCAGAACTTAAAGAACTCTATGCTTCACATTTTGATACAGCTCGACTAAAAAATGAACTGAAGATGTTTTATTGCCTTGATGAACACAAAAACAAATCAGTAAGAGACATTACGTGTTACATAAAGTTGAATAAATTGGACATAGTGTTTAGTGAGATGTACAAATTAGTGCACCTCATATTAAGCTTTCCATCAACAACTGAAAGAAGTTTTTCTGCATTAAAAAGAATCAAGATATATCTTTCTTTTTTTTTTTTTTTTTTTGGATTGGAGGTTTAACAACCACCGTGAGCAACTCAATGGGCTATAAGCAGTCGCCTGTCCCTAATTTAGGGTCACTGGCTCCAGGGAAGGGAGAGAGCCAGTGCCGTAAGACAAACACAACATCCATGCCTCACCGGGATTCGAACCCGGACCCCTTCCGGACGAATGATCAGAAGCCATCGCTTAGACCACTGCGCCACCGGGGCGGCCAAGATATATCTTAGAGCCACACAAGGACATGCACATTCGATTTTGTCAGTAGAGAAAAACATTCATTTTTAAATATGAAAAAGTACTCGGAAGAAACATTTTATAAAAACATACCACTCTAGTTCACACAAAAGGAAGGAAGAATGGAGTTCATGTACAAATAATGTATTCAGAAGAAGAATGGAGTTCATGTACAAATAAGTGTTCAAATCCTAATCCTCATAATTATTTGGTATCATGTTAGCAATGGCATGTAACTAAAATTTAGAAAAAAAGTTACTTTTATTACTTACAATTAAAAATTAAACTTCGCAATCAAAAAAAAAAAAAAACAGCACTGGGGGGAAGTGGGGACGGGTGAGATAGCCCAGGTTTCAGACCCAAGATATGCCACTGCAACCTGGGTGCTTCCCCCACACATTTTCAATCCAAAGCTTCAGGCCTTCATCCATTTAACCTTTAGGATGAACATTCACATGTATGTCACTTCGAATTTTCTCCTTTGGAAAAGTTTTTCTTTTAAAAATTACCAATGGCAGCAGATTATTTCCATTTGCAGTGCAGGCAAGAACAACAGTTGAACAATTTTTTCATGCCCTGAAGTTTTGATCGTTACTGTGTTAGCACCTTTTGAGGCCACAGTTTTATTTGAAGGAACATCCAAAGTGTGCTTCGTCCATGTTGCCGATTTGACCCATTTCAAAATTTTGTCTTTTCCTTTCTTTAATAATAAACCTATGAAAATTTATTATCTTCTCTTCATAATTGTCCGGCATAGGTTGGACAATCCTGGTTCTTGTTTGCATCTGAAGCTCATGCCTCTTCATAAATCTTTGGCACCATGATGCTGCCCCTTTGAAATCATGTATTTGTAACTCTTTGCTGATTTTCACTGCTTGAATAATTATTTTTGTTGATAAAGCAATGGCAGATTTTCTTTGATTACGTACGAATTGTTTTACCTGTTGTTCCAATTTTGGCCATTTAGCAATACTGCTGCAAAAATTGCATTTTGTTCTTGATAACGTCTTGATTTTTTTCATCACTCTCATATTGTGCATTCTGTTGGTGGCTGTCCAAAAGGCTTTGCTGCAGCCCTATTTCCATGTTGCTTAGCATATTCCACAACCTTTAACTTGACACCGCGGGCGGTCGTAGTGAGCGATGGGGTTGCCTCCTCGGGGCGCTCCGTGGTAACAATGGCATACACAACAGCAACTAGGGCCTCTGTGAATCTTGGAGAGGTGCAAGCTAGTTCTGTGTGACATTGGCGAAAAGACCCCAACTCACTGGATTTTGTTCCAGAATCCTTAGGTTGAATGACCAACTGGAACCCTCAGCTGTGGGCTAATCCCCCACACGGATGTACTTACCTGAATAAAAAGACAAAAAGAAATATTAAGAATGACTCAAGTGTGGGATATGGTGGACCTACCACACTTGAGAAGGGACGGCCCACCACAGAATCGACCTGGACTTTCTAAACGGCGTATGAGAAAGAGATCTCTGCTGAGTGAATGTAAGATTGGTGTATGGAATACTTGAGGTATAAATGGCAAGATGAGTGAGGAGATGAATAAGTATAGACTGGATGTGCTGTGTGTAAGTGAAAACAAAAAGGAGGAAATTGGGGTAGAAGAAGTGAATGGCACGGTGAGTGTGTGGTCTGGAGTATTGGATAATATGAGAGGACAGGCTGGTGTAGGTGTGATTTTAAGTGAAAAGATGAAGAACAACTTGATTCACTATAGTTGCATAAGTGAGAGAATTCTCTGGATTCGTTTGAAAGTGAAACTTCAGAGAATTGTAATTGTTGTAGTGTATGCTCCTTGTGACTCTGAACCTTCTGATAAGAAAGAAGATTTCTCGAATGAGCTAAAAGCTGTTTTGAGCCAGTTTGGTGCTAAAGAAAAAGTTATAATAGCAGGGGATTTCAATGCTAGAGTAGGTGTGCAGAATGCAATTTCTGACAATGTTCTGGGTAAGTTTAATGATCCTTGTGTGAATGATAATGGTGAAAGATTAATTGAACTCTGCATTGAGAATGGTTTGTGTGTATCTAATACATTTTTCAACCACAAGTATATACATACATATACTTGGGAAAATTGTACTCTTGGTCAAAAGAGTGCGATAGATTTTGTTGTTTACGATCAGCATTTGAAACACTTAGTTGTTGACACCCGTGTGATGAGAGGTGCGGATGTTGGTTCTGATTATTACTTGGTAGTGTCACGAGTGAAACTTAATGTTGGTTGGAGGAAAAGGAATAGGAAGAGACTCAGGATAGAAAGAATAAAGGTTGATAGGCTCCTTGAGATCATCAGCGGTATTCTGACTTACTCAGAGAACGACTGAAGGATCTGAAATCTTGTGAGAGGGATGTAGAAAAGAAGTGGGAATGTTTTAAGAACTGTATTGTTACTGCTGCTAAAGAGGTCTGTGGCACCACAATAGTGGGTAACAATAGAGGTGATGCTTCGTGGAATAGTGAGATTGATAAGGCAGTAAAGAAAAAGAAGGAAGCCTATTTGGGGATGTTGCAAGGTAGAGTCTCTGTGGATGAATATCGCTGTAAGAAGCATGAAGCTGCTAAGCTGGTTTGCCACAGTAAGGCAAAAGATAGGAAACAGAAAGTGGAAAGGAATGAACTGGCTTTTTGGAAAGATAGAAAATCCTTCTGGAAGTACATGAGACTCAGGAAAAATAGGGGAAACAAAGTTGTAAGTTGTGTGAAGAATGAGATTGGGGAAATGATATGGGAGCCCAATGAGTTAAGTGACAGATGGGGCAAATACTTCTGTGAGTTATTGGATCAGGAGAGCAAAAATGATTCTGAGACAGATGCAGATGATGTCACAATGAGGGATGTAAGCACAGGAGGGATCTCAAGAGAAGAAGTGTGTAAAGCTCTAAAATCTCTTCAGAATGGTAAGGCTCCGGGAGTTGATGTCATAACTGCAGAGATGTTGAAGTATGGTGGTGACTCTATAATTGAGTGGTTAACTGAAATTTGCCAGTTGTGCTGGGAGTTAGGAATGGTCCCTCGGTATTGGAAGGATGCTATCATTGTTCCCTTGTATAAGGGAAAAGGTGATCAGACTGAATGCAAGAACTATCGTGGTATTAGCCTACTGAGTGTGCCAGGGAAAGTGTTTGGTAAGGTTGTTATTGAAAAAGTACGGGATGTTCAGAGTGGTTTTATGCCTGGTAAAGGCTGCACTAACCAAATTTTTGCATTACGCATGATGATTGAAAAGTATCTGGCTGTTGGGAAGAAAGTTTTTACTGCCTTCATAGATTTAGAGAAAGCTTACGACCGAGTCAATAGGACACTTTTGTGGAAGGTATTGAATGAATATGGTGTTACTGGGAATCTACTTAATAGTGAAAAAGCCATGTATGCTGGTAGTAGAGCTTGTGTACAAGTGAATGGTGTTTTATCAAAATGGTTTTCCATTGGTGCAGGAGTTAGACAAGGTTGTGTAATGTCACCATGGCTGTTTAATATATTTATGGACGCATGCATGCGTGAGGCCAAAATAGATAATAGTGGTTTATGTCTTGGTGATATCTGTGTGTGCAGATTGCTGTATGCTGATGACACTGTCCTGTTGGCAGAGAGCAAAAGTGAGTTGCAGAGTATGTTGACTCGGATGCACGAAGTTTGCATGAAATTCAAACTGAGTATAAATAAGGGAAAAACCAAAGTTATGGTGTTTGAGAAAGGAATGGATAGCACTGAATGTAATGTAAGTATAAATGGCACTGTGATTGACCAGGTGAGTGAGTTTGTGTATTTAGGAAGCATGTTTGACAGAGAGAATAAGTTGGATGGTGAAATCAGTAGGCGAGTGAATTCTTCTTTGAAAGTCATAGCTGCTCTGGGAGGTTTTCACAGGAATGATGGGTTCTCTAGAGAGTCCTGCATGGCAGTGTATGAAACAGTAACTGTTCCTACTCTGATGTATGGCAGTGAAACCTGGGTACTGCAGAAGAAACATAGGAGTTGTTTGTGTGCTGGAGAAATGCGTTACTTACGTGGGGTTTGTGGCAAGACACGATCTGATTGTGTGAGGAATGAAGATGTATTGCAGTTGTGTAGAAATGATGGGTTCTCTAGAGAGTCCTGCATGGCTGTGTATGAAACAGTAATTGTTCCTACTCTGATGTATGGCAGTGAAACCTGGGTACTGCAGAAGAAACATAGGAGTCGTTTGTGTGCTGGAGAAATGCGTTACTTATGTGGGGTTTGTGGCAAGACACGATCTGATTGTGTGAGGAATGAAGATGTATTGCAGTTGTGTAGAAATGATGGGTTCTCTAGAGAGTCCTGCATGGCTGTGTATGAAACAGTAATTGTTCCTACTCTGATGTATGGCAGTGAAACCTGGGTACTGCAGAAGAAACATAGGAGTCGTTTGTGTGCTGGAGAAATGCGTTACTTATGTGGGGTTTGTGGCAAGACACGATCTGATTGTGTGAGGAATGAAGATGTATTGCAGTTGTGTAGAAATGATGGGTTCTCTAGAGAGTCCTGCATGGCTGTGTATGAAACAGTAATTGTTCCTACTCTGATGTATGGCAGTGAAACCTGGGTACTGCAGAAGAAACATAGGAGTCGTTTGTGTGCTGGAGAAATGCGTTACTTATGTGGGGTTTGTGGCAAGACACGCTCTGATTGTGTGAGGAATGAAGATGTATTGCAGTTGTGTGATGTGAAGCAAAATGTTGTTAGCAAGGTGGAGACCAATATGCTTCGGTGGTTTAGCCATGTTGAAAGAATGAGTGATGAAATGCTTACTAAGGAAATCTTTTCAGCCCAAGTGGCAGGAAGGAAAGGCAGAGGAAGGCCAAGAAAGACATGGGTGGATCAGATTCAGGAATGTCTGCATGAGAAAAAGATTATGAGTATGAAGTATAAAAGATCTTGTGTACGGCGTGTAATGGATATCAGTGAAGCACGAGTTGTATGTCAAGATCGCTGTAAATGGCAAAGTTTGATACGACAACAATAAGTAAAAATATCTGGAAGTTTGTATTTCTTTTTGGAGCTAACCTCTGAATCTCAGAGAACAGCTTAGTGATATGTATGTATGATGTATGTTTATCTTGAAACCAGCTGTATACGCTGAACGCTTTTGAATTGATTCCATTAGGGATAGTTTTAAGAAACTGAAACAAGTAGGTAATGCAGGCACGAGTTGTTTAACTGAGGGCACTCTGCACATATAAACGTGATGGGACAGACTAAAAACATAGACATGCCAAGTGCTCCGCCTCGAACGGAGTTGCTCCGTTTTCGACAGCTAAATCCGCGCTCTCCACTTTAAAACTCCGGTTGTTGTAATTACCATTATTCTTTTTATTATCCTTATTATTTCAGTGTTTTTTAAAAGGTTAAACTGAAAATTCTTCCAATTGTACTATAGTATGCTTTTCCCCTTTTTTGTCATTCTTTAAATGCCGTCTTTCAGTATGAGTGTCTGTAAATATAGAAGAATGGGAAGTTTCGCTCTTCTTGCTGCTTGCTGTGTTATCAAGGCCAATCTATTTCACGGTATTTGCGAGTGCATTCGAGCTTGTTGTTTACGGCATTGCAGAGCAGCAGAGAGCTGAACAGGTCTTGGCTGACGGGAGAAGCGTGGTGCAGGGCGGGAAGTTTCGACAGTGGAGTGTTGGAGTGGACATACCTAGGTGGTACTTTGCAGTTTTCACTTTAGTGCATTACCTGAACAAAGTAAAATTCTTTTGTACATTATGTCAAAACGACTGCATAGCCAATGCTTATGAGAAGCAATGGCCCGTTTTGAAATGTTCCAAGAAATCCAAAACGCACGCTTACTATTCTGTTTGTGACATTGATTTCACTATCACACATGGTGGTTTAAGCGACTGCAAATGCCATGTCGCATACCACAGACATTAGATAATGCCAAAGTAAAGGCATCTAGTCGAACTCTTACATCTTCGTTTATTTCCACGATGGAAGGTGTCCATGTAATATGTGCGGAAATGTTCACACAGCTTTTATTATAGAGCATAATTTGACCATCTTTGTGGCAGACCATGACAGGCCTTTGTTTATTAAGATTTTTCTGGATTCTGACATTGCTAAAACATATGGTTGTGCGTGGATAATTTGTAATCAGAGAAGTAGACCTGCTTGCAAACAACGTTTACGCTGCAAGTATAAAGATTAAGATATTTATTTGGTGATTTTTGATATGATGTGCATTGCTTTTTTTTTTTTTTTTTAAATACATGAGCATTCATCCACACGAAGAAATACCCCCTGTAGCCTGTGCTATTGCTCCGGACAGCCCCTTCTGAAAGTTGGCGACACCGGAAAAACTGTTAACATTTAGCGACGTCTAGATGTGTCGCACTCCACAGCAGTATTCATTTTACCTAAGTTTAAATTTAAAAAAGTAGTCTACGCGTATAACATGCAGGTAGAATTTCAGCCCTAAATTTTAGGGGGAAAAGTGGGTGTTACACGCCAATAAATATGGTAATACAAAAATGTCATTTAAAAAATATATATATGAAACTTTGACAAGCAGCAGTTATATTAGTAAAATAAGAACGCAAGCGGGAGCGGGGCAGTACGATTTCAGTTGCAATTTTTTTATACACAGCTTAATAATAATCAACACTGCAAATGATAGTAATTTGTGAAAGAAGTTCAATCATTGAATGGGTCATTTTATGTTAACAGCAAGCAAACTTAATTTTCAATGCTATTGAAGAAATGATAAAAATAATTTGCTCTTTAAACTAGTAAAGCAGGTGAACTGTCATTTCTGTTTTTCAATTAGTTCACCTTTTTTATGGCAAGGTTGGTACTCTTCAAAGCAATATAAATTATCATACGTGTGTGCTGTCAGTCTGAGTAGGTAGGTATTTTAGCTAGTTCAGACCATTAAACTTAGCTGGTATGGGAAAACCTTCAATGACTTGCCTGTTACCCCCTGCTGGTTTATTTTATTAACTTTTTAACTTTGATTTGACCCTCTGATTTGGTGTTTTCTGAAATCATTTTATTTTGTGGAATATTTTGAAAGGGTACATTATTTTTGTGTTCATCTGCTGGTATGGTATTTATTGTTTGCTTTAACTTTTTATTTTTGATGCATTTTTTGATGAAGCCAGGAGATGAAGGGTCCACGCATGAAGCACAAGCAATTCCTAGAAGATCCACTCTTCAGCAAGAATGTGTCCCTAAGCCCAGTCAACACAAGCCCATTAAAATTCATAAATATATCATTCCACTTATTTTACTCCCATGAAAGACATTTTACTCTGTAGTGATGTCATAGCCAAGGTATCAGCTGTCCATGAACGTTCTGCACTATTTGATCAGCTTGGTATTTTCATCAGAACTACACAGAAATCTCCTATACAATTTTTAGCACAAGCAATTGTTTTACACATACTCTTTCACTTAAAAAACAAAAAGAACTTTTTTCAAGTACTCCACAGAGTCCTAAACTTTTTCAAGGAGCGTACGAACCACGTATGGATACGTTAAAAGCCCGGGGGAGGGGGGGTATAAACAACTTTATATGGAACGGGAAATTCCATTTACATTACTGTGGTTTGTCCTGTGTTTGGGGTGGAGCTAATTTATGAGGTTGAGGGAGGAGCAACCATCAGCGGCAAGGAAGGCATTTGAAAAGTGCATTCTGCTACAGCATTTTCCTTAACAGTTTCAGGCACAGGAGGACAATTTCATAGTTATGTTTTCTCTTGAACTTTTTATACTAAATCCCAGCTGTTGTCTGTACATATAGCGGCTTTGTTTAGTGCTATGTTTACAAATATTAAAATTGAAAAAAAAAACACTGCTCATTTTAGATTTAACATTTTATAATCAGATATTGCTGACCTGTGCTACTGAGCTTAGGTTTTCAATTACCTTCTGCTAACAACTACCTACAGACCATTGAATTGAATTCCACTGTCACCTCAACAGTTAAGAATTGCCCCATTGCCAGTTATTGTGCGCAGTTAAGCTCCAGTATTTTTACTTCTCTGTGCTCTAATATTTAGAATTTCACTCTATTGGACAGTAGTAGAAAGTTAACTTCAGTATTATCAAAAAATCTACACTATTTATATGTTATAACATAAGACTCACATCATATGTCTAAAATTTTCTTTAATGGCTTAAACACAACACTCAATAAATTTTCCTTAATGGCCTAAACACAACACTTCTAGGCTCTGAGAATTACGCCCAGATGAAGACTCTCAGCTGAGCTTTCACATAGCTGGGAGTCTTCATCTGGGCTTAATTCTCAGAGCCCAGAATGGTCACAATGTGTTACTGCTCTAAGCTCTGAGAATTAAGACCAGACCAAGACTCCAAGTGGAGTGTGAAAGCACAACAGATATTGAGTGTCCTGTTTTAAAAATGGGTGTAACACACTTGTGATGAATTGATGAAAAACGTTTCATCAGCATTGGGAAGAACAGCTGAAAGTCAACAAAACAAAGAATGTTTACCATTTCTAATCCTGGTTCCAAAAAGCCTAACTAAAAAGAAATGCTACAAATTTTCCCACATGTCACAAAATACATGATAGGCAAATCAAAATCCATAAGGAAAGAAAATGACATCTGGCTACAAGTCGATGCTTACCCAGGTCAATTGAGTAAACTATGATGATATTCAGATAGCAATGAAATATTACCTAAATGATGTGAATTGTTCATGGCTGAGTCCAAATAAGATAGATGACATGACAAAATATCAGTAAATGGTGAATATGTTAAAAAAAATTAAAAAATACATGACCAAACAACCTAGAAAACATTTTCCTTGATTAAAAAAAAACACCCAGAGATCGAAATGGGCTTCTCAAAGTTTTACTCCCGGAGTCCAAAGTGGCTTTAAAGTCAGCAAAAACAATAAGTGATGCACATATTTGTTCAAATATTAATCTTCTTTACGTGACTTAGCAAAATGTGTACGATGCACCTGTCGAAGCATCGGGTTTGGATTTATTTACTTTATGTATGTGCCGTAAGCCATTAGGTAATTGTTGGCTAAAACAATGTGGAGATATCTCTGGCAGTGAAGGCATTAGTTTGAAAACCTTAAAGTGGAGCGAATGCTGCACATTTTAAAAACAGATGCGAGCTCAGGTAGTTAGAAAAAAATGGCAATGAAAGGAAGTGGTTATTCAGTGCAACTGACCATGGAAAAGGACTTTGTGATGCTGTTAGGAGGTTTGTGAAGCACTAGCCAACTCAGCATAATGTTTTAAATCTAGATGTCATAGACAACACAAAAAGGCAATTCTCTTGCAAACATTGTCAGTAAGATGTTGTCCAATGTAGTTTTCTTGACATTCTCCTACAGATATCACTCAATTTAGAAAGAAAATGTGGGAATATTAGGAGCACATAAAACCATGTCTAAGAATCAGATCTTCACCTGTGTAGATTGCTGATAGAATAACAAAAATAAATAAGACTGGAAACCATGAACTGGTAGAAGAGTTGAATGAATCTTACCCTAAAACAAAGAATGATGTAGAAATTAGTAACCTAAGCAAGGGATAATTTTGTTGCATGCATTTATGAAAACTGGTGGATTGAGAAAATAGTTATAAAGTTTTGTATGAAAATAAATATGTTATTATACTTAAATCTAAACATCGTCATGGCCAGTCAAATAACTTTAGATGACCTTTACAAGATGACATACCAACTGACTAAATTTTGATATACCAACTGACAAAATTTTGATATACCAACTGACAAAATTTTGTCAATTATGAACTCCACCATTTTCAGTTGTTAGCTCTAGAAGATTACATGCAATTGATGCTAGTCATATGTTTTTTTTTGTTTTTTTTTTGATTGAAGGTTTAACGACCACCGTGAGCAACTCAATGGGCTATAAGCAGTCGCTCGTCCCTAATTTAGGGACACTGGTTCCAGGGAAGAGAGAGCCAGTGCCGTAAGACAAACACAACATCCATGCCTCACCGGGATTCGAACCCGGACCGCTTCGGACGAATGATCAGAGGCCATCGCTTAGACCACTGCGCCACCGGGGCGGCCTAGTCATATGTAAACTTCGTTTTTGAAGAATCATGGAAGTATTAAATCAAATGATATGTAATTCCTTAATTTTAATGTTGAAATACATTTTTTTTTACATTTCAGTTTTTCTAAGCTACTGCTCACCGTTTTTCCTATGAAATTTTTTCGTGTTTGGCAGAGTATAAAAAAATTGCTACTGAAATACTACCTTTTTTTTTATCATCATCATCATCATCATTGTCAACCATTATCAATCCACTGCTGGACGAAGGTCTCCCCAAGTTTCCTCCACAACGGTCTGTCTTGTGCCAGTCTCCTCCATGTCACCCCTGCATACTTTCGAATTTCATCCACCCATCTCCTATGTGGTCTTCTTCTGGGTCTTTTTCCTGTCCCTTGGAATCCAATCTAAAATTTCGGCTGTCCATCGATGATCTGTCCTTCTGGCAGTATGTCCAGCCCATTGCCATTTCAGGGATTTAACTCTGATCATGATGTCTTCCACTCTTGTCATTTTTCGGATCCACGAGTTCCTCTTTTTATCTCTCCTGGTTACACCAAGCATGCACCTTTCCATGCTTCTTTGAGTTGTCTGCAGCCTTTGTATGTCTCTTTTAGTTAAGGTCCACGTCTCTGCACCATACGTAAGCACTGGAAGGATGCATTGATCAAACACTTTTCTTTTAAGACATAATGGCATATTGCTCTTGAAAATTATGCTGTTTCTTCCAAAAGCTCTCCAGGCAAGTTTTGTACGCCGATTAATTTCTTCATCAATGTGACCCTCACTTGATATCTGCTGTCCAAGATAAACGTACGTGTCTGTTATCTCCAGCTTTTCTCCATCAATCGATAAATCTTCATTTCTTGTAAAAGCATTGAACATCACTTTTGTCTTCTGAAAGTTCATTTTTAATCCCACTTCTTTACTCTTGTCAGCAAGTTCCTGGATCATACTCTGCAGCTCTGATGGGGTAGTTGCAAAAATGACTACGTCATCAGCAAAACGAAGATGGGTTAGATAATCTCCATTAATCTTTATCCCCTTGTTTTCCCAGCTCAGTGACTGAAAAACACCCTCCAATGTGGCATTAAAGAGCTTCGGAGATATGGTGTCACCTTGTCTCACTCCCTTTCCAATTTTTACGTGTGTTGTATTTTCAAACAGCCTAATCTTTGCACTTGCATTTTCATAGATGTTATTAATAATATTAATGTATGCATCTTCAATACCGCAGGTTTTCAGAGCCATTGTAACTGCTGATGGTTTCACCGAATCAAAGGCTTTTTCATAATCGATAAAAGCCATGCACAATGGAAGTTCATATTCCCTCGCTCTTTCAATTAGTTCTCTCAGCACGTGGATATGATCTATTGTGCTGTAGCCACTCCTGAATCCAGCTTGTTCTCTCGGTTGAGCCATGTCTAGTGCTACCTTCAAGCGGTGTGAAAGAACTTTAGTGAAGATTTTATAAACTACTGATAGGAGGCTGATAGGTCTGTAGTTTCCGAGATCCTCAATGTCACCTTTCTTATGTAGCAGGATCATTGTAGCGGTGTTCCAATCCTCAGGAATCTTTCCTTCATTAAGGCATCGAGTGAAAATTTGGGCGAGTACTGTTTCGATTTCTCCACTTGCTTCTTTTATGATGTCTACAGTAATTCCATCTTCTCCTGGAGCTTTTCCTCGCTTCATGTTCTTGATTGCATGTGCAACTTCTGCTGGCAGGACTGGAGGAACTCTGGTACTGGTATCTTTCATGATGTCTGGAGTGCATATATCATCCCTTTCATATAATTTGGAGTAGAAATCTTTCACTCTTGTCAAAATTTCGCCTCTATTTCTTGTTACAGAACCATCTTCTTTTCTCAGTGCCATAATCTGTTTTCTTCCCTTACTGAGATGTCCCTTTGCTATCTTTAGGCTTTGGTTGTTTTCAATTGCTTTCCTCACTAGTTCACAGTTGAATTTCCTTACGTCTTCAGTGATACTTTTTCTTACTGTCTTGCATAGCTCTATATATTCCACTTTGGAAGTCACATCTTCTTTAGTTGTCCTCATCTCTCTTCTTTTTGCATCAACATTTTGGTTTTTCCTGATAATTTGTTCACATGCAACTTGTTCTTAGACCCAGCTAATTTTGTTGCTGTTTCCATAAGAGCTTTGGTTACTTTTCTGTTAACTTCAGAGATGTCCACTTCTTCCGATGTTAGGCCTTTTAAAGCAGAGAACCTGTTCTTCAGTTCTAACTTGAAGGTATTATGGTGTTTTTTAAGGTTGGTTATGTCAATAGATTTTGTTTGTCTTATGAGCTTGCCACGTTCAAGTTTAGTGTTGAGGTGCATCTTACATCTCACCAATCTATGGTCACTACCAGTGTTGAACTTGTTTAGCACACTGCAGTCTTCTATGACGAATTTTTTGTTACACATAATAAAATCAATTTCACTTGTCGTCCCATTTGGATGTCTCCATGTCCATTTCCTGTGTGGCTTTTTCTTGAAGAAGGAGTTCAAGATGAAAAACCCTTCTGCCTCTGCAAACTCAACGAGAGTATTTCCACGCTGGTTTCTGTTGCCATGACCGAATTTACCTACTGAAGTTTCATTCTGTTGCCGTTGCCCTATTTTTGCATTGAAATCTCCCATAATTATTTTCAAGTGCTGCTTACCTTTATTATTTAGATGACAAATTTCCTCATAAAATTCTTCAATTTCTTCTTCAGGATGACTTGTGGTGGGTGCATAAGTTTGAATAATCTGAGCCTGGTATCTTTTCGAGAGTTGGATAACAAGTCGTGCAGCTCTGTCAGAGGAACTTTCAACTTCTACAACTTTATCCTTCAGTTTCTTGTTTATTATAAATCCAACACCACTAGTTCTGCCAGTATCTGTCCCACGATAGTAGAAGAGATGTCCACTTTTCAGTTCGATGAGATCTTCTCCTTTTCTCCTTACCTCACTTAGCCCCACGATGTCCCACTTGATCCTTTGTAGTTCCTCTTCCAATTCAAGAAGCCTTGAATCAGAAGATAGGGAGCGTCCATTGTAAGTAGCCAAGGTCAGCATCAGATGGCAGCCTAGTCCGGTCCTCCGGGGATTCTTAGCACCCTCTGCCTTCATGTCGCACTGGCCGCTGCCTTGGCCAGGTACATTCCAGCTGCCGGAGACTGAGGGCCAAGATTTAAGTTGTGGAATCATTTTGGAGGGGTTTGGCCATAACTCACCACGCTGGCCAAGCGGGTTGGTGAGTGTGGGATAGAATTTCCTCTGATCCCGATGGTATAGTTATACCGCTATGGGCGGTCGTCAGAGCCCCCTTAGTGGGAACAGGATGCACCACGAGAAGGCGGGGTTGACATTTGTCAAGGAGAGGCTGTGATGTTACGCATCACCTGACCTTGCATCCCTTTTTTTTTTTTTTTTTTTTTTTATGAGCATATAATTATTATCCTGTACTAAAGTTGTTTTAACTGGCCCTTTTTTTTATATTATTTTTGAAATGTGACACTTTTTGTTAAATTATTTGTTTTTCTAATATTTTGATGCTTGTCTTTGCAAAAGCAAAACAGAAATGCAAGCAAAGCATTTATATATATATATATATATATATATATATATGCATAATCGTGAGTAGAGGAGGGAATCACCTGTGCTTGAATTTTTTATAGTGAAACAATTGCATAATCTTCTAAACAGAAATTAAAATTATAATTTTTGAATGTTTTACATTTCCTCATTTCTTTCTTTCTTTTTTTTTTTTTTTTTTTTTTTTTTTTTTACATGGGCATGAGGCACAGTTAAATTAAAGTAAAGATGCTTGTTCAAGTTCTTACATTTTGCTTCCTAAGAAAAAAATCTGAGGTGAAACTTTAAATGTCAAGAGTTACACAGCACACCATTTTAAAAATGACCTAATTTGCATATAATTTTTCTGAAGAAAATGGGATTATATAGAAGTAAAGGATAAAGCTTCCAAACATTTTTTCTAGGAAAATACCTGAGGGCCACCCAACACATATTCTGCAAAACTGCCAAATTTGAAATGGAATGAGCCTATTAAAGTTGTCTGTCCTTTTCTTTTTTATTTTCAGATATCTACATTTTTTTAAAGTCTAACCAAGAGAGAGGGTACCTACTATACCTCTTTGTCCTATTGTAGGTCTAAACATTTTCTCCTGTGTTTCACAGTGACGTTCCTTTCAACATTGGAATCTTTCAAAATGCTAGAACTTCCTTTTTGAAATGAACTATATTTTTCTTCTAATAATCTTTTGACACAATATAAATTGGAAGGTTTGGCGTTTGCTTGAAATTTTTCCAGCAAAGGTTCCCAGGGCTGCCCAAGCAATCAGAAGGGCAGGCTTCCAGCTGATAGTCTGAGTTGGTACTGATGCAAGAGTGGCACGATTGCCCCCATAGCTCTGTCCCTTTCCTGGAACCAGGACACAGAATTCGGGGTGGGTGACTTAAAATATTGACACAGTCGTAACCCACCCACACTCCTCCCAAAGAGTGCCCTTGAAATCATATCTGTGTCTTCTGGCTTAACTTTAATGATGTGAATTAATCTGCCCATCAAAGCATATTTCTGTGATGTATAGACACAGTAGCTAGTAGTTAAAGCACGCAACTTTGGGACACAGGTTTCCAGGTTCATGTCCCTGTCCCACAATACAGCTACCATAGTTCTGAAGCCATGTTGTTAAGCCAGTGGCGTAGTGTATAGGCTCCTTGATATACAGGGTGTCCAAGAATAATTGGGCACATTACAAAATTATATAAAACAAAACATTAAACAGATAGAAAGAAACCGACTGTACTAACTTACAATGTAACAACACGAGTTAATAAATTTCGATGTGAGATCCCTTGTTTGCTCATTGTACGTCCCAGCGATACTCAATTTCATGCCATGTATTGACAAGCATCTGAGGAGTTATGGAAAAAATAACTCCTCAGATGCTTGATCTGAGGAGTTAGATCTGGAGAGCGAGGAGGCCACGGAATGGGACCACAACGCTCAATCCATCTGTTGGGGAAATGCTCATTTGGGCACTTACATACAAACATTGACCAATGCGAAGGTGCCCCGTCTTGTTGGAAAACGATGTCATATCTTTTGATCTGGGGTATAGCGAAATATTCTAGAATATCCAAGTAAATGTCACCATTTATGGTTTTTTCGCAGAAAAAGAAAGGGCCAATCACTTCTCTTTTCGATAGGGCGCACCACACAGTAACTTTTGGAGAATCCCGTTCCAGTTCAATAGCAGCACGAGGCAGCTACAGGAGCAATTTTGCACATGCCAATTTTTCCTGATTTTCCACCCTGTTTGGGATGAAAGTAGTAAAAGCATTGATGGATGAATATAATAATGTATTGCAGAAATTCAAGCACCTAGTACAGAAGTTGAGTTAATTTCCTTATAAAAATTGTTGTGTTCTTATAACTCAGAACCCAGTAAATTGTCCTGAGAAGAGAGAAGGCATTTGTTTTCATCACAGGCATTTTTAAAAATTTTGCATTCTATTCTTTGTACATCACCTGAGTGTGAATGGGGTTTCAGAAATATAAAGGAAAGCAAAACAACAGAGAGGCGAACACAAACGTAACACTGAAATTGTTTCAAACTGAATGAGGATATTACTTGGTAAACCAGATATTGTACAATTTGATTCACTTCTGGCAGCGTCACTATAGATCCAATCCCACGAAAGGACAAAAAAAATTGACCTAATACCCGTTGAAATGCTAAATAAAGCTAAACATAATTTGCATGTTCATTAACCGGAACACAAATTGTAATCAATGCAAAAATATTCCTTAATATTAGCTAACTATAATTTAGTTAATTTGAAATTTAAGTTTCTCTTTCCACTGTAGACCACCTTGAAAAATATCAAAAGAACTATTACTGTATGTATATTAAATGTATTAATATTTGTGTCATTTACAGGCCATTAACTTCTGGTACACACTAGTTCTGTAAACCAGTGAATTTCCTCCCAAAATTTTACCACTGCAGCATACTTGCCATGTACTCCAGATTTCCCCATTAATTTCTTTGATATTGTCAGAGGAACTGAGATTTTTTTCATTGATTTCTCTGCAACTGCTGCACACAGTGGCTTTACTAAGTTTACACATACTTCATATCAACTGCTTGTACCAACTACCATATCACCTAATCTAAACATATAGTTCTGAAAAACTCAAGCAATAATCTTCCTAAATATTGCTGCAGTTAATCTCCTCTGGTTCTTGTAAAAATCAACACAGTTTTGTGAAAATCAAAGAATAAATAAAACTTTGTTTTACTAGTACTCAGTATTTTTATTTAAGTAAATCTGCATACATTTAATCAGCTCAGTCTCTCTGCACTGTGAAAAATTTGCAAACAGTGGTAGTTGGTGGTTTCCACCCATTTTTATCGATTCACAACCTAATAGCTTTATTGCCCCTCTTCAAGGTCAGGTATAGTGAAGCACAGAGTTGTATAAAAATAAAATGTATCTGCATACACAACCATTGAAACAGAAATTTGCTTTTGATAATTTAAAGAAAGATTAATAAAACAACAAATAATTATTAGAACATTACAGATTCCCGTGACGACAGAATAAGTTCATTACAACTGAACATGTAGCAATATGTGTGAAATGGACCTTTAGGGCAAAATATTAAAATAATGGACTATGAACCTCATAAAAGCAAGAGACTGAACAAAAAAGTTTTTATATCTAGAAAAACATTTCCATTAATGAACCTTCAAAAATTAGAAATACCATTTCAAAGATACTCTTGCTTTAACCCTATTTAGAAATACCATTCTCAACAACTTAATTCAAAAATAGTGGACTTACAAATTACATAAGCAAAAGATTTTAATTTAATAATTGATAACTGCAAGAGAAACCTGGCAATAAAATTTAAATTCTTTGTGTAAAAAATCTTTTGATACAGTTCTTTTACATTGAGAACAGGTCTTGATAAAATCTAGAGGCCAGAAACATCTGTAAAAGCAAAACAACTCAGAGGATGTGAAAAATAAGTGATAGTTCAAGTTAAAATATAAATAAATATATTCATCTGGGTAAAGCCTTCATTAAGTGTTTTAATTGTTGTAAATAACATTTTATTTTTTTTAATCTATAAAGAAAAACCATCTGCAAAGTCTGCTGATTATTTGGAAACTATCTGCATACAGCGTACGTCTATATTCTGCTACTCTCGTGAAGCATAAACTTTAATTTCAAATTTGCTAAATAATATAGTGCAAATATTTTTCACACTGATTATAATTTGTATACCAACTAACGAACATGAAAATAACATTTAACTTTAATATTTTGATGGGTATAAGATATAATTAGTAACAGTGCTGCATATATTCCAGGCTAGCTGTAAAGCCCAGAGAACTCACAAATAAAAGTCAACTATTGACGGTATTAAGATATGTCGATGCAAAAAAAACACTAGTGGCTTCGCTTCTTTTGATTATGAGAATCAGTCTGGCGAGCGATGACCAACGGCATAACGCAAGCAGGTCTTCGCTACTCTGATGTGAAAAACTTTGATACGATCGCCTGCTAGCGTTTCCATGACAACATGAATCAGCGTATGGAGGTGAATGGACCATTGCCTTGCGCAACGGTTCGCTTAGAAAAGAGAAGACTTTGGACTATTCAGTCCCTCCATGCTTCCGCCTTTTAACAGTGCGTGTTTTGCAAGAGTGGTTTCGGTTTGTGTGAAATGTCAATGAATTAAAATCAGTGATATTATATCTTAAATTTGTGGCTTTGTTGAATTCGAATTGTTTTGATAAAATTTGTGAAAGCTTCCCTGAACATCTACTATCAGAGCTCAAAGAATTCTGCTTCAAATTTTGATACAGCTCCATTAAAAAATGAACTGCAGGTCTTTTATTCCCTTGATGAATACAAAACATATCAGTAAGAGACATTACTTGTTACATAAAGTTAAATAATTGGACAGTGTTTATTGAGGTGTACAAATTAGCAGATCTAATATTAAACTTTCCATCAACAACTGCAACTGCCAAAAGAAGATTTTCTGTATTAAAAATAATCAAGATATATCTTAGAGCCACACAAGGACATGTACATTCGAGCAACTTGGCTGGATTGTTAATAGAGAAAAACATTATTTTTAAATGTGAAAAAGTACTCTGAAGAAACATTTTTGTGAAAACCTAACACTCAAGTTCACAGAAAAGGAAAGAAGAATGGAGCCCATGTACAAATAAGTGTTCAAATCCTAATCCTCATAATTATTTAGCATCATGTTGCAATGGCATGTACCTAAAATTTAGAGAAAAAAATGTTATTTCTATTACTTAACAATTAAAAAATAAACTTCAATTTAAAAAAAAACAGTACTGGGAAGGGGGGATGAGATAGTCCAGGTCTTGGACCCAAAATATGCCACCGCTTAGTAACAATGTTGTGTGCCTTTTCACCTGATTGGATCCATAGCGACACTGCTGAAAATGGATCAAATTCGGTAATATCTTGGTAATCAGACTGACTGGCGGTTTGTTTTGCCAGCCATCCTGATTACCTCCCTGTTTCTAAACCCCATTTCACACTCAGTTGATATACAATAGAATGTAAAAAGTAGTTTTCCTGTGATATATGAACAAATTACAACTGGAAAACTGTTACTTGAACTACACCTGGCAGTTTCCGGGTAGTAATTGTAATTTCAGAGCATTGTAATAGCCCCAGGATAAATCAATTCTGTATCCAAAAATGGTAGCCATCAAGTTCCAGTGGGAATGAGTTGCTTAATTTTCAGACTTAATGCTTCTTTCATTTCAGAGCTCTTTGGAGTGCTTTTTAAACTGACACTTCTCAGTTTGCCAATGCAACAAAGCACTTCCCTTTCCAAGATTAAATGCACTGATGTGAGACAATGTCTTCCTCTCAGAATATTCTTATGGTTCAACACAAATGCTTATCAAAGTGTTTGGCTGGCTGCCAAATTTGCCGCTTTCTGCACTTACTTAGGGTTGCTCACTTTTAACGTACTTTGCTTAGAGATTTTTGCTCACCAAAGAACATGTATAATTTTTATTCACTGGACTTGAGAGAGTAATAACTAATACGTAATGCAATATCTACCATGAACAAAAAGTAGGGTCACGAGAGTGTGTACGCCTTGGCAGAGTGCAGTTAACAATAAAAAAGAGAATTAAATTATCTAAGCAAGTAATATAATTGTAAATAACTTTTTATTTATAATATCATTTTAATAACACTGTGATTCAACCCACATGAACTATTTCTTTCAATTATTATCGCAGTATCTTTTTCATTGAATGACAAGCTGAAAACATTGAGAACAGCTTCAGTGTTTTTGCTACAGAAATTTCTGACGTCACATTTAAGTTGGAAAATAATAATTTTGTTGAAAAAGCGCAAAACATTTAATTCTGGAGATGTTTGGCAATATGAAAATCAGGTATAGCTTCAGCGGCTGAAACCTTTACTTCAAAGTTTATGTTTTCTGTGGAAATAACTATTTTACGGGTCTAACAGAGGTAATTATTTCTAAGAGTTGGTGGTCAAATTTTCGAAATAGAACCTAGTTCATCATCAGGACTACGTCACTGGAGTAGTTGCTGCCACTCAGTCGGAAGTTTCCAACCACAATTATCGTTAAGTGTGGTACTTCTTTTACTCGCTATTTCTATCCCTTCTTCTAGCTTCCTCTTTACTAAGTGTGATTGGTGAGCAATTATTCTTACAGAGTCCCAATTTATGGAGTGTCCACGTGCTTGTACATGTCTGTCTAGCCCTGTTTTGTTACTAATGTTCCTAATAGCTGCTTGATGTTCTTTCATTTGGACGTTCCTGTTTCTCCTAGATATAGCTTAGCCCGCAGTTACAGTCGATGCAATACACTACTTCTTCTTGCAATTGGATGTCTATTTCTTTCTGTTTTAGAGCTGCCAGAAACTTCTTTAATTTGTTATTTAGATCTGGAGTAAGCCTGATATTATACTTTGCTCCGATCCTCTTTAGTTCTGTTTTGTTGCACAAAATGGCTGGTCACCTCAATGGAACTTCTGCAGGAATGTATGTTTTTTTCTGTGCTTAGTTGAATGTAAATGTTGCTCCAGATCAGGCTGTTCTTTGTTATTAAAAGGAATTACTGCATTACATGATTCACAAAAATTATAGTTTTGATTATCTTGAGCATATTTTTCTATGGGCTGTTTCTTAAATGTACATTTTTTGCAAGTCCTGATGGGAGGAATTAGTTTTTTCCTTATGATATAAAATGCACAAGTCTCACAAACATTTCAAAATTGCTATGTAATCAACACAAAGCATAAGTTTTTCTCTCTACTGTAGTGTCACTCAGTGGCATAACTACCACTCCCGTAGCTGCGGGGAGGCGCAGGTAACGAAGGAGCGTACTGCAGCTGCCAGTTATGGTTTTATGAAAAAATTTGAGCACACACAATAATTAACCCAAAGATTCATATTTTGCTTTAAGATATATTTAGCTGTCTAAATAAATATCTAGTTCACTTCTAGAACTCTGAATGTCCTACAGATTAAAAGTGTTCGGCTCTTTGACTTCAGGTTGTAATATGATTGCTCTGCAATGGGTTGTAAATAATACGATCGCTCTCCCATCGCCCTCTCTGCGCTGCTGAGGAAAAGCTTGAGGCCACAGTGGGATTCCCTGTGGAGGATAAAGGAAAACAGTCAGTTACCTAGGAATACGTGCACGACAGGAGTCAGCCGCAGATCTGCCATGTATACGAGGGCCATTTCTTCAAGTGATTTATTTTAGTTTTGGATAAAGCAATTACATGTATTGTCAAATCCATTACTTAAAAAGTTAATATAGGGCTCTACGTACCACTATTACTTTTGCAGACACTCTCCCTGACTTCCTAACCCCCAACCACCACACACCCTGAAAAATGCATCCTCCCTCATGTTCGAAATTTTTGTGCTTAAGTAAATCTTGCGGGGGAGGTGGGGGCGCACATTGTGCTACTTACGCCACTGGTGTCAAAATTATACTACACTTGCCAGAGATCAAAGTGCACAAGATTGATAGTGCTATTTCAATATTTTCATACCCATGAGATTTTATTTTACCCAAGAGAAAATGAAGACAGCACAATTAGAGATAAGCACATGTACTCTAAAAAGGGGTACACCTAGTAATACTTTTGAAAAGCATTTTGCAACTTCCTTCATTAATTGAAAAAATTGTCATAGCTTTTTCTGAAATAAATACAGTTACCTGAAAAAACTGACTGGTCCGTTGGACCATCAAAGAATTCGACTGACGCTTAATTTAAATAGAAAAGTAAAAATTAATTTTTTTTTTTTTTTTGATTGGAGGTTTAACGACCACCGTGAGCAACTCAATGGGCTATAAGCAGTCGCCCGTCCCTAATTTAGGGTCACTGGTTCCAGGGAAGGGAGAGAGCCAGTGCCGTAAGACAAACACAACATCCATGCCTGACCGGGATTCGAACCCGGACCACTTACGGACGAATGAGCAGAGGCTAGCGCCTTAGACCACTGCGCCACCGGGGCGGCAATTAATTTCCAATGTCAGCAATTTAAAAAAAAAAAAAAAAAGAAAACAAATTTTAGTAAAACAAAACTATTCAATAAATAAATCCATCGCTCTTGTAGCAAGCACATGATGGATTTATTTATTCAACTGACGCCGCGTATTTAGATGATTTTCACCTTAAAACTATTCAGTTTCGAAATACTGACTCAATATGTAATTGAATTTTGACTTATTAAGCAACAAACATACTTACGTAATATATTCTGGGTACATAAATACCGAGTAATTTGGAAAATATACGTAATCATACATCACACAATCTTTTAAATTACACAACACCATAATTTAAATTCAAAACAAACCAGTGGAAAACGTGACTTGACCTGACCTGACCTAAGATCTCAAGAAAGTGCATGCCACGGAGGTCCAACTCTCCTGTTTAAGCGTAACCCCCGTTACAGTGCCTAGAAGAATTAGTGTGTCGTGCTCGCAGAAAAACTTGCTGCCCGCAATCATGAAAGCGGTAGATCTGCCATTGGATGTCATGTCGCTTTTCAGGGAGAAAGGACGACGAAAACGCACATCTTTCTATGACACACAGCTCGTCAGTATTATGGGTACTCCTTGAACGATATTTTATAAGCAGATAACTTAAGTATGTACGAAATAATCGACACACCTCTTTCACCCCCTCTCCAAAAAAAAGAACGAACGGGGTGCTCAAGATTCATTAATAAGGGTATCGTAGTTTAAGTTAAGCTTTGCATTGGGCTAACGTCAACATTGATGTTAGATATTTCGGAAGTTTTAGAGTCATACATGGGTTACATTATGCAAAAACACTGGAGACCAATGTGCAGTTTACAATCACTGAAACATCAACTTACAGAATAAAGTAAAAATTAAGAAAAAAAGAAAATGTTTTGCCCCTCAAAACCTTACCGGAAAAAAAAGGGGGAAATATTTTCTCAATGAGACATAGGCTTTATAATTTGCATTCCAATAATGTCTTAAAATTCAGTAACCTAAAAACTTTATAAATTATTTAATAATGTACTTCATTTTTCAGCAATGAGTGACTAAATTTCTTGGTAAGAACATGGGATCAAAATAAATATTGAAACTTTCCATTTAGTTGGCTTTGAAAAGAAGCCTTTTAATGAGTTGAAAATGGAATACAAAAAATTGGTTGGAGGTTTAACGACCACCGTGAGCAACTCAATGGGCTATAAGCAGTCGCCCGTCCCTAATTTAGGGTCACTGGTTCCAGGGAAGGGAGAGAGCCAGTGCCGTAAGACAAACACAACATCCATGCCTCACCGGGATTCGAACCCGGACCCCGTTTGGATGAATGATCAGAGGCCATCGCTTAGACCACTGCGCCACCGGGGCGGCGCAAATGGGTTTGCAGTGAAGAGAGGAAAATTCTTTTGCACCTTAAGTAAAAAGTTTAATAAGGTAAAAATTAAGAAGTGGGTGTTCATGGAGTCTGTCTAAATGGGATAATTCAATGCAGTTCCTGTAAACTATTTGTACCCTTAAAAAAAGGAAATTATTAATGTAGCATACACAGAGACGTAACATGGGGAAGGCACAGTAGGACATGTGCCCCCCCCTCTTAAAAATTGGAGAAACTAATTAGTCGTTCGCCTTTTAAATGTCTTTTAAATTTGGGAAAATAGTAGGTATGGCGTCAGGCTTGAGTAATGGGTCGTCTCGGAATGTTAGAACTTCCTTACCTTGAATAGTGGAACGAGATAATGCATCTCCATGAATTTAGATTCAAAGTGCAAGGTACATACAACACAACTTTCATCAAGTTTCTTATCAGCTCTGGGAATTGCCTTATTCCATTTGCTCAACATATCAGGAATTTTGGGGACAGCAAAGAGTGATATTTTATTTTTGCAGGATTTATAACCAGTATTACATCCTGGCACCAAACAGCTGCTTTGCCTTTTCCGTTTTCTATGTTTTTTATTATTTGCTAATGCAGAACTACCGTCCTTTCATAGCTGACATTATTTCCCTATGATCTTATAACTGTTGCAGTCGATTTCAGTACCGCACTTAAGTTTAACCACAAGTCGGTTTAACGCGTGACAGCCAATACTTGATCAACTTCTACATCTTCACGAATAAAAAGTTACTAATTTCGGAAATAAATTTCGTTATAAACAATCCACAGTTGAACAAAACTAGCACACTAACACCCGAATGAGCCTATTGCGTTTTAGTGATCAACTGTTGAATTACCTAGTGTATTACTGTTATGATCGAGCTACAACGAATTAGCAAAGATACTTCCAAAAAGATTTCCCCCACTAACCTTTTTTTTGTGAAAATTTGAAGTTTCGTAAGGCAGCAAATTCTTGGCAAACAAACTTCCCACCATTGAATAGCATGAAGCCGATAAAGCATCCTAACGTAACTTCCGAAGCCAGCGCCCTCTGTCAGTAATGACGATTGGTCACAAAACCGTGAGGGACATCTTATGGAGCACGTCACACTAATTCTTCTAGGCACTGTACCCCCGTGGTCTACAGTTTAAGAAGTGCCCCCAGTGGTCTGACATAAAACTACGATAGCGTCTGCATACCACGGTGTTAGTTTTATGAGGATGTAGCAAACCATGGAGCTTGACTTAGGTGGAGACACCACTGGCTCTGCCGCCATACGTCACGCTACTCTGTGGTGTGTCGTCACAAGCAGGCAAATCAAACCCTCTGGTTGTTTTTTTTTTTTTTTTTTTTTTTGATTGGAGGTTTAACGACCACCGTGAGCAACTCAATGGGCTATAAGCAGTCGCCCGTCCCTAATTTAGGGTCACTGGTTCCAGGGAAGGGAGAGAGCCAGTGCCGTAAGACAAACACAACATCCATGCCTGACCGGGATTCGAACCCGGACCCCTTACGGACGAATGATCAGAGGCCAGTGCCTTAGACCACTGCCCCACCGAGGCGGCCCCTCTGGTTGAAAAGATACATGTGAGTGTGCTATATTCTTTTTTTTTATTATTAAAGGTTTAACGACCACCGTGAGCAACTCAATGGGCTATAAGCAGTCGCCCGTCCTTAATTTAGGGTCACTGGTTCCAGGGAAGGGAGAGAGCCAGTGCCGTAAGACAAACACAACATCCATGCCTGACTGGGATTCGAACCCGGACCCCTTACAGACGAATGATCATTTTTTTCTTTTTTTTTGATCGTAGGTTTAACGACCACCGTGAGCAACTCAATGGGCTATAAGCAGTCGCCCGTCCCTAATTTAGGGTCACTGGTTCCAGGGAAGGGAGAGAGCCAGTGCCGTAAGACAAACACAACATCCATGCCTCACCGGGATTCGAACCCGGACCCCTTATGGACGAACGATCAGAGCCCAGCGCCTTAGACCACTGCGCCACCGGGGCGGCAAGTGTGCTACATTCGTGTTGTGCAATCGCAATATAAAATTAAAGGCTTACACTAAATTTAATAGGTTTGTAAAAGACACGAAACTGCTGTCACTAATATAAAAATCCGATATTGTGTAATATATATATAAACATTTAGCACGATAATCTAGCATTGCGGTTTCTCTTCAAAAGCACTTCAACACATAAATGGGTGATTTTAAAGTCTTTAAAATCCTATACTTCCAGAACTTGTGTAAACTGTTAATAGTTTCATTTCTTAATTTAGTTGTCTGAAATAAAACCAGACGTTAAAAACACATTAAACTGAAATCAAATGTATACACCAGTTGCATATTGAAAGTTACAGCACATCATTTATTTTACTTCTAGGCTGTGCTACCAGGAGGGAAAACAATTAAATTTGCACTTAACTTTACATATTTTTAAGCAATACTTAATATAGAAAACTTATAAATTTGCATTTTTTTAATAATTTTGATATCCATCTACTTTTCTGACTTCTTTTTTTCTTTTTCTTTTTATTGGAGGTTTAACGACCACCGTGAGCAACTCAGTGTGCTATAAGTAGTCGCCCGTCTTTAATTTAGGGTCACTGGTTCCAGAGAAGGGAAAGAGCCAGTGCCGTAAGGCAAAAACAACCTCCATGCCTCGCCGGGATTTGAACCCGGACCCCTTCCGGACGAATGATCAGAGTCCACCGCTTAGACCACTGCGCCACCGGGGCGGCACTTTTCTGACTTCTTTTCAGTTGTGTGCAGCCCATTGAAATATATATTTCTTAATATTCACTACACACTTACCGAATTGTTCGTGTTTTACCTAACATGCTAGTCATTTCTGAAACTTACTCTTTCAAGTTTTAGTTACAGCCGTGCATCAGTTTATTTTTAAAGCACTAGATGAAACAGGTAGCATGACATGGTCGACGCTAAAGTGGATGGCTTCCAGGCATCGTGATGTCAAATCATTCGTTCGGCTCAGCGCTTGGGAACACTCGAAGAGTAGCTGCTTTTCGAATATATCTCGCAGCGAAAGCAGTGGAATATACCTAAGCTGACCAAAAGTCCCCAATTCTTGAGGACAGTCCTCGAATTTAGTTTACTGTCCCCAAAAACGCCTGATGCCTTTGGGGACCCAAATTGTTCTCAAATTTTGATGTTTATCCTCAACCGTCCTCGAATTTACACTTCCTCATTAGCTCGTTAGATTTCTAATGAAAAATGGCCTTAAAAATAGTTTTTGTTGCACTAGTTTTCCTACATGCTTCTTCTGAAAACAAATGTTGCCTATTTTTGTTTTTCTTCTTTCCAAGTATAACGACCACCGCGAGCAACTCAAAGTACTATAAGCAGTCACCGGTCTGTAATTTAGGAACATTCGTTCGAGGGAAGGGAGAGGGCAAGTGCTGTAAGGCAAACACACCACTCATGCCACATTCAGGACTTGAACCCGTGCCAACTTTTTTTTTTTTTGATTGGAGGTTTAACGACCACCGTGAGCAACTCAATGGGCTATAAGCAGTCGCCCGACCCTAATTTAGGGTCACTGGTTCCAGGGAAGGGAGAGAGCCAGTGCCGTAAGACAAACACAACATCCATGCCTCACCGGGATTCGAACCCGGACCCCGTTCGGACGAATGATCAGAGGCCATCGCTTAGACCACTGCGCCACCGGGGCGGCCGTGCCAACTTGTACGAATCATCGTCAGTGACCAGCACAAAGATACTGCACCATCGGCACGGTCAAATTTCAACTGCACTTGTTTTGAGTTCCTCGAAGAACTTTGGCAAAATGAAAAATTCCTCATGCAATCACTTTGGTGTTCTATTGTATTATTTATTGATTGGAGGTTTAACGACCACCGTGAGCAACTCAATGGGCTATAAGCAGTCGCCCATCCCTAATTTAGGGTCACTGGTTCCAGGGAAGGGAGAGAGCCAGTGCCGTAAGACAAACACAACATCCATGCCTGACCGGGATTCAAACCCGGACCCCTTACGGACGAATGATCAGAGGCCAGCGCCTTAGACCACTACGCCACCGGGGCGGCTACTTTGGTGTTCAGCTTGATTTTAATTTGGCACATATACCCAAAGACCCTAAGGTAAATCATTTTACTTTTGCTAACATGTTCTCGTTATTATAGTTCTATTTTCATATGCAAATCACACTTATTGAAACAATGCAGTTTTGTGACAAAAAGATTTGCATATTTATATTGAATACCAATGTGTCCCCAAATTAACTGCGATTTGGGGACGCCACGCCCTTTTGTCTCCAAATCAGTGTTCCAATATCTGGTCACCTTAAATACACTGCTGGCCACCCAAAATGCAACACCGAGAAGGAAGCATCCGATTGGCCTGAAATTCGCAGCATGCGTCACCCGCGAGAGGACATGCAAACGAATAACCTTGCTGAGCATATGCAAAACATGTGCGCCCGGCACGCCACCAAGAAGCACTATAGTTAAGAAGGGTGCACAGCAGGTGGGGTGTAAGTAGTGGAAATGTGTTGTGTTGCCGGACCTGTGCGTGGGAAGCTTCCTGATGCCTCGTCGCAGAATACGGCAGTCATTCCAGCACGTTTCGGAGTTCGACAGAGGACGAATAGTGGCTTATCGCGACAACGTTTTATCGTACCGAGACATCGGCACCCGTGTGGGACGACATCCAGCTACAGTGATGCGAGTATGGATTCGATGGGTGCAGGAAGGACGGACGGTCGGACCGACGTGAGCGATTACCGCAGCCGCGGCACACCACCGAACGAGAAGACCGGCATGTTGTGCGGCGGGCATTGACGACTCGCACCGCCACATCACGAACGTTAGCGCAGGAATTAGGGTGTGTTGCGCAACAACGTGTGTCAGCACGTACCGTTCGACGTCGTATGCTGGAGCGAGGACTTGTCGCACGGCGCCCATTGACGTTACACCACCGGCGAGTGCGGCGGCAGTGGGCCGTTGAACGCCGCACCTGTTGTTTGTTATTGGAGGTTTAACGACCACCGTGAGCAACTCAATGGGGTATAAGCAGTCGCCCGTCCCTAATTTAGGGTCACTGGTTCCAGGGAAGGGAGAGAGCCAGTGCCGTAAGACAAACACAACATCCATGCCTGACCGGGATTCGAACCCGGACCACTTACGGACGAATGAGCAGAGGCTAGCGCCTTAGACCACTGCGCCACCGGGGCGGCAATTAATTTCCAATGTCAGCAATTTAAAAAAAAAAAAAAAAAGAAAACAAATTTTAGTAAAACAAAACTATTCAATAAATAAATCCATCGCTCTTGTAGCAAGCACATGATGGATTTATTTATTCAACTGACGCCGCGTATTTAGATGATTTTCACCTTAAAACTATTCAGTTTCGAAATACTGACTCAATATGTAATTGAATTTTGACTTATTAAGCAACAAACATACTTACGTAATATATTCTGGGTACATAAATACCGAGTAATTTGGAAAATATACGTAATCATACATCACACAATCTTTTAAATTACACAACACCATAATTTAAATTCAAAACAAACCAGTGGAAAACGTGACTTGACCTGACCTGACCTAAGATCTCAAGAAAGTGCATGCCACGGAGGTCCAACTCTCCTGTTTAAGCGTAACCCCCGTTACAGTGCCTAGAAGAATTAGTGTGTCGTGCTCGCAGAAAAACTTGCTGCCCGCAATCATGAAAGCGGTAGATCTGCCATTGGATGTCATGTCGCTTTTCAGGGAGAAAGGACGACGAAAACGCACATCTTTCTATGACACACAGCTCGTCAGTATTATGGGTACTCCTTGAACGATATTTTATAAGCAGATAACTTAAGTATGTACGAAATAATCGACACACCTCTTTCACCCCCTCTCCAAAAAAAAGAACGAACGGGGTGCTCAAGATTCATTAATAAGGGTATCGTAGTTTAAGTTAAGCTTTGCATTGGGCTAACGTCAACATTGATGTTAGATATTTCGGAAGTTTTAGAGTCATACATGGGTTACATTATGCAAAAACACTGGAGACCAATGTGCAGTTTACAATCACTGAAACATCAACTTACAGAATAAAGTAAAAATTAAGAAAAAAAAAGAAAATGTTTTGCCCCTCAAAACCTTACCGGAAAAAAAAGGGGGAAATATTTTCTCAATGAGACATAGGCTTTATAATTTGCATTCCAATAATGTCTTAAAATTCAGTAACCTAAAAACTTTATAAATTATTTAATAATGTACTTCATTTTTCAGCAATGAGTGACTAAATTTCTTGGTAAGAACATGGGATCAAAATAAATATTGAAACTTTCCATTTAGTTGGCTTTGAAAAGAAGCCTTTTAATGAGTTGAAAATGGAATACAAAAAATTGGTTGGAGGTTTAACGACCACCGTGAGCAACTCAATGGGCTATAAGCAGTCGCCCGTCCCTAATTTAGGGTCACTGGTTCCAGGGAAGGGAGAGAGCCAGTGCCGTAAGACAAACACAACATCCATGCCTCACCGGGATTCGAACCCGGACCCCGTTTGGATGAATGATCAGAGGCCATCGCTTAGACCACTGCGCCACCGGGGCGGCGCAAATGGGTTTGCAGTGAAGAGAGGAAAATTCTTTTGCACCTTAAGTAAAAAGTTTAATAAGGTAAAAATTAAGAAGTGGGTGTTCATGGAGTCTGTCTAAATGGGATAATTCAATGCAGTTCCTGTAAACTATTTGTACCCTTAAAAAAAGGAAATTATTAATGTAGCATACACAGAGACGTAACATGGGGAAGGCACAGTAGGACATGTGCCCCCCCCCCCTCTTAAAAATTGGAGAAACTAATTAGTCGTTCGCCTTTTAAATGTCTTTTAAATTTGGGAAAATAGTAGGTATGGCGTCAGGCTTGAGTAATGGGTCGTCTCGGAATGTTAGAACTTCCTTACCTTGAATAGTGGAACGAGATAATGCATCTCCATGAATTTAGATTCAAAGTGCAAGGTACATACAACACAACTTTCATCAAGTTTCTTATCAGCTCTGGGAATTGCCTTATTCCATTTGCTCAACATATCAGGAATTTTGGGGACAGCAAAGAGTGATATTTTATTTTTGCAGGATTTATAACCAGTATTACATCCTGGCACCAAACAGCTGCTTTGCCTTTTCCGTTTTCTATGTTTTTTTTATTATTTGCTAATGCAGAACTACCGTCCTTTCATAGCTGACATTATTTCCCTATGATCTTATAACTGTTGCAGTCGATTTCAGTACCGCACTTAAGTTTAACCACAAGTCGGTTTAACGCGTGACAGCCAATACTTGATCAACTTCTACATCTTCACGAATAAAAAGTTACTAATTTCGGAAATAAATTTCGTTATAAACAATCCACAGTTGAACAAAACTAGCACACTAACACCCGAATGAGCCTATTGCGTTTTAGTGATCAACTGTTGAATTACCTAGTGTATTACTGTTATGATCGAGCTACAACGAATTAGCAAAGATACTTCCAAAAGATTTCCCCCACTAACCTTTTTTTTGTGAAAATTTGAAGTTTCGTAAGGCAGCAAATTCTTGGCAAACAAACTTCCCACCATTGAATAGCATGAAGCCGATAAAGCATCCTAACGTAACTTCCGAAGCCAGCGCCCTCTGTCAGTAATGACGATTGGTCACAAAACCGTGAGGGACATCTTATGGAGCACGTCACACTAATTCTTCTAGGCACTGTACCCCCGTGGTCTACAGTTTAAGAAGTGCCCCCAGTGGTCTGACATAAAACTACGATAGCGTCTGCATACCACGGTGTTAGTTTTATGAGGATGTAGCAAACCATGGAGCTTGACTTAGGTGGAGACACCACTGGCTCTGCCGCCATACGTCACGCTACTCTGTGGTGTGTCGTCACAAGCAGGCAAATCAAACCCTCTGGTTGTTTTTTTTTTTTTTTTTTTTTTTTTTGATTGGAGGTTTAACGACCACCGTGAGCAACTCAATGGGCTATAAGCAGTCGCCCGTCCCTAATTTAGGGTCACTGGTTCCAGGGAAGGGAGAGAGCCAGTGCCGTAAGACAAACACAACATCCATGCCTGACCGGGATTCGAACCCGGACCCCTTACGGACGAATGATCAGAGGCCAGTGCCTTAGACCACTGCCCCACCGAGGCGGCCCCTCTGGTTGAAAAGATACATGTGAGTGTGCTATATTCTTTTTTTTATTATTAAAGGTTTAACGACCACCGTGAGCAACTCAATGGGCTATAAGCAGTCGCCCGTCCTTAATTTAGGGTCACTGGTTCCAGGGAAGGGAGAGAGCCAGTGCCGTAAGACAAACACAACATCCATGCCTGACTGGGATTCGAACCCGGACCCCTTACAGACGAATGATCATTTTTTTTCTTTTTTTTTTGATCGTAGGTTTAACGACCACCGTGAGCAACTCAATGGGCTATAAGCAGTCGCCCGTCCCTAATTTAGGGTCACTGGTTCCAGGGAAGGGAGAGAGCCAGTGCCGTAAGACAAACACAACATCCATGCCTCACCGGGATTCGAACCCGGACCCCTTATGGACGAACGATCAGAGCCCAGCGCCTTAGACCACTGCGCCACCGGGGCGGCAAGTGTGCTACATTCGTGTTGTGCAATCGCAATATAAAATTAAAGGCTTACACTAAATTTAATAGGTTTGTAAAAGACACGAAACTGCTGTCACTAATATAAAAATCCGATATTGTGTAATATATATATAAACATTTAGCACGATAATCTAGCATTGCGGTTTCTCTTCAAAAGCACTTCAACACATAAATGGGTGATTTTAAAGTCTTTAAAATCCTATACTTCCAGAACTTGTGTAAACTGTTAATAGTTTCATTTCTTAATTTAGTTGTCTGAAATAAAACCAGACGTTAAAAACACATTAAACTGAAATCAAATGTATACACCAGTTGCATATTGAAAGTTACAGCACATCATTTATTTTACTTCTAGGCTGTGCTACCAGGAGGGAAAACAATTAAATTTGCACTTAACTTTACATATTTTTAAGCAATACTTAATATAGAAAACTTATAAATTTGCATTTTTTTTTAATAATTTTGATATCCATCTACTTTTCTGACTTCTTTTTTTTTCTTTTCTTTTTTATTGGAGGTTTAACGACCACCGTGAGCAACTCAGTGTGCTATAAGTAGTCGCCCGTCTTTAATTTAGGGTCACTGGTTCCAGAGAAGGGAAAGAGCCAGTGCCGTAAGGCAAAAACAACCTCCATGCCTCGCCGGGATTTGAACCCGGACCCCTTCCGGACGAATGATCAGAGTCCACCGCTTAGACCACTGCGCCACCGGGGCGGCACTTTTCTGACTTCTTTTCAGTTGTGTGCAGCCCATTGAAATATATATTTCTTAATATTCACTACACACTTACCGAATTGTTCGTGTTTTACCTAACATGCTAGTCATTTCTGAAACTTACTCTTTCAAGTTTTAGTTACAGCCGTGCATCAGTTTATTTTTAAAGCACTAGATGAAACAGGTAGCATGACATGGTCGACGCTAAAGTGGATGGCTTCCAGGCATCGTGATGTCAAATCATTCGTTCGGCTCAGCGCTTGGGAACACTCGAAGAGTAGCTGCTTTTCGAATATATCTCGCAGCGAAAGCAGTGGAATATACCTAAGCTGACCAAAAGTCCCCAATTCTTGAGGACAGTCCTCGAATTTAGTTTACTGTCCCCAAAAACGCCTGATGCCTTTGGGGACCCAAATTGTTCTCAAATTTTGATGTTTATCCTCAACCGTCCTCGAATTTACACTTCCTCATTAGCTCGTTAGATTTCTAATGAAAAATGGCCTTAAAAATAGTTTTTGTTGCACTAGTTTTCCTACATGCTTCTTCTGAAAACAAATGTTGCCTATTTTTGTTTTTCTTCTTTCCAAGTATAACGACCACCGCGAGCAACTCAAAGTACTATAAGCAGTCACCGGTCTGTAATTTAGGAACATTCGTTCGAGGGAAGGGAGAGGGCAAGTGCTGTAAGGCAAACACACCACTCATGCCACATTCAGGACTTGAACCCGTGCCAACTTTTTTTTTTTTGATTGGAGGTTTAACGACCACCGTGAGCAACTCAATGGGCTATAAGCAGTCGCCCGACCCTAATTTAGGGTCACTGGTTCCAGGGAAGGGAGAGAGCCAGTGCCGTAAGACAAACACAACATCCATGCCTCACCGGGATTCGAACCCGGACCCCGTTCGGACGAATGATCAGAGGCCATCGCTTAGACCACTGCGCCACCGGGGCGGCCGTGCCAACTTGTACGAATCATCGTCAGTGACCAGCACAAAGATACTGCACCATCGGCACGGTCAAATTTCAACTGCACTTGTTTTGAGTTCCTCGAAGAACTTTGGCAAAATGAAAAATTCCTCATGCAATCACTTTGGTGTTCTATTGTATTATTTATTGATTGGAGGTTTAACGACCACCGTGAGCAACTCAATGGGCTATAAGCAGTCGCCCATCCCTAATTTAGGGTCACTGGTTCCAGGGAAGGGAGAGAGCCAGTGCCGTAAGACAAACACAACATCCATGCCTGACCGGGATTCAAACCCGGACCCCTTACGGACGAATGATCAGAGGCCAGCGCCTTAGACCACTACGCCACCGGGGCGGCTACTTTGGTGTTCAGCTTGATTTTAATTTGGCACATATACCCAAAGACCCTAAGGTAAATCATTTTACTTTTGCTAACATGTTCTCGTTATTATAGTTCTATTTTCATATGCAAATCACACTTATTGAAACAATGCAGTTTTGTGACAAAAAGATTTGCATATTTATATTGAATACCAATGTGTCCCCAAATTAACTGCGATTTGGGGACGCCACGCCCTTTTGTCTCCAAATCAGTGTTCCAATATCTGGTCACCTTAAATACACTGCTGGCCACCCAAAATGCAACACCGAGAAGGAAGCATCCGATTGGCCTGAAATTCGCAGCATGCGTCACCCGCGAGAGGACATGCAAACGAATAACCTTGCTGAGCATATGCAAAACATGTGCGCCCGGCACGCCACCAAGAAGCACTATAGTTAAGAAGGGTGCACAGCAGGTGGGGTGTAAGTAGTGGAAATGTGTTGTGTTGCCGGACCTGTGCGTGGGAAGCTTCCTGATGCCTCGTCGCAGAATACGGCAGTCATTCCAGCACGTTTCGGAGTTCGACAGAGGACGAATAGTGGCTTATCGCGACAACGTTTTATCGTACCGAGACATCGGCACCCGTGTGGGACGACATCCAGCTACAGTGATGCGAGTATGGATTCGATGGGTGCAGGAAGGACGGACGGTCGGACCGACGTGAGCGATTACCGCAGCCGCGGCACACCACCGAACGAGAAGACCGGCATGTTGTGCGGCGGGCATTGACGACTCGCACCGCCACATCACGAACGTTAGCGCAGGAATTAGGGTGTGTTGCGCAACAACGTGTGTCAGCACGTACCGTTCGACGTCGTATGCTGGAGCGAGGACTTGTCGCACGGCGCCCATTGACGTTACACCACCGGCGAGTGCGGCGGCAGTGGGCCGTTGAACGCCGCACCTGTTGTTTGTTATTGGAGGTTTAACGACCACCGTGAGCAACTCAATGGGGTATAAGCAGTCGCCCGTCCCTAATTTAGGGTCACTGGTTCCAGGGAAGGGAGAGAGCCAGTGCCGTAAGACAAACACAACATCCATGCCTAACCGGGATTCGAACCCCGACCCCTTTCGAACGTGTGATCAGAGGCCATCGCTTAGACCACTGCGCCACCGACGCCGCACCTGGACTACGGAATGACACGACATTGTCTTCTCCGACGAATCCCGCTTCTGCCTGCAACACTACGATAGTTGGATCCGCGTGTGGCGGCACCTCGGCGAGAGACTGTATGACGCCTGCATTATGCATCGCTATACCGGGTTGTCGCCTGGCGTTATGGTTTGGGGCGCATTTGGATATGACACCCGCACCCCAAGTAGCACAGAAACGTCAAAACTATGTGCTAAAATAACGTGTTGTAGACGTCTAAGTGTCTCGTCGATCGACTTTAACTTGGCCGTCGAAAAGTAGTCTATTATACCATTTTTAGACGTTATGTACACGTCCAAAAATGGTCAAAAGTAAGTCTATCGTACGTCCAAAAACGGTCGAAAGTAAATCTATAGTATGTCCAAACACGGTCGAAAGTAAGGCTATAGTACGTCCAAAAACGGTCGATCAGCCGTTATAACATAACGAACAATGGTGCAGTGCAGCGTTCACAAACGTCGAATAATTGTAGTTTATTTTTAGACGCACAATAGGGAATGAAAGAATTAAATTATGGGCATCAATTCCTGACTGCCTCTGTCCCAAAATACAGGCAGTCGGGAACTGATTGTAATAAATAAGTTACTGCAAATATGTTCTGCTGCATGTATTTTGGCAGTAGCTTAATTATTGCTTTATATATAAAGCAATAATTAAGCCACTGCGAAATTACATGTATTTTGGCAGTAGCTTAATTATTGCTTTATATATAAAGCAATAATTAAGCCACTGCGAAATTACATGCAGCAGAACATATTTGCATGAACCATACTTGCACCTTTAGCACCCACACATTCCAGTGATACAAGGTATAAAGACAAAACTGTGCTGCAGCTACATTTTTTTTTTTGCTCTATGGCGTTTTCATGAAATTATTTTGCCATGTACAGAACTTTCAGTGACATTCACTCGTTGGCAATGCAAGGATAACTTTTAAATATGAGCAACAGAGCATGTGGTATAGGAAATACGCAACAACTAAAGTTGAAACAAATAATATTTTATTTTATAGCACAAATTGTATATATTACAATAAAGTTGGTGTTTCACTGCCAATTATGCAGGTTCCGGGTTTTTTTTTTAAATTTATACTGCATGCGGAAAACAGAGTGCTTCAGTCAACTTTTGGCAATATCTTCCATCACTGCTGCAGGGGTGTTTTTAAAGTTGCTGTTCTCTCTAAGAGCACCTAGAATAAAAAAACAAAACAAAAAATAAACGACATACATACATCATCATCATCATTGTCAACCATTATCAATCCACTGCTGGACGAAGGTCTCCCCAAGTTTCCTCCACAACGGTCTGTCTTGTACCAGTCTCCTCCATGTCACTCCCGCATACCTTCGAATTTCATCCACCCATCTTCCATGTGGTCTTCTTCTGGGTCTCTTCCCGTCCCTTATAATCCAATCTAAAATTTCGGCTGTCCATCGATGGTCTGTCCGTGCAGTATGTCCAGCCCATTGCCATTTCAGGGATTTAACTCTGATCATGATGTCTTCCACTCTTGTCATTTTTCGGATCCACGAGTTCCTCTTCTTATCTCTCCTGGTTACACCAAGCATGCACCTCTCCAAGCTTTTTTGAGTTGTCTGCAGCCTTTGTATGTCTCTTTTAGTTAAGGTCCACGTCTCTGCACCATATGTAAGCACTGGAAGGATGCATTGATCAAACACTTTTCTTTTAAGACATAATGGCATATTGCTCTTAAAAATTATGCTGTTTCTTCCAAAAGCTCTCCAGGCAAGTTTTATACGACGATTAATTTCTTCATCAATGTGACCCTCACTTGATATCTGCTGTCCAAGATAAACGTATGTGTCTGTTATCTCCAGTTTTCCTCCATCAATCGATAAATCTTCATTTCTTGTAAAAGCATTGAACATCACTTTTGTCTTCTGAAAGTTCATTTTTAATAGCACTTCTTTACTCTTGTCAGCAAGTTCTTGGATCATACTCTGCAGCTCTGATGGGGTAGTTGCAAAAATGACTATGTCATCAGCAAAACGAAGGTGGGTTAGATAATCTCCATTAATCTTTATCCCTTTGTTTTCCCAGTTCAGTGACTGAAAGACATTTTCCAATGTGGCATTAAAGAGCTTCGGAGATATGGTGTCACCTTGTCTCACTACCTTTCCAATTTTTATGTGTGTTGTATTTTCAAACAGCCGAATCTTTGCACTTGCATTTTCATTGATGTTATTAATAATATTAATGTACGCATCTTCAACACCGCAGGATTTCAGAGATATTGTAACTGCTGATGGTTTCACCGAATCAAAGGCTTTTTCATAATCGATAAAAGCCATGCACAATGGAAGTTCATATTCCCTTGCTCTTTCAATTAGTTCTCTCAATACGTGGATATGATCTATTGTGCTGTAGCCACTCCTGAATCCAGCTTGTTCTCTCGGTTGAGCCATGTCCAGTGTCACCTTCAAGCGGTGTGAAAGAACTTTAATGAAGATTTTATAAACCACTGATAGGAGGCTGTTAGGTCTGTAGTTCCTGAGATCCTCAATGTCACCTTTCTTATGTAGCAAGATCATTGTAGCATTGTTCCAATCCTCAGAAATCTTCCCTTCATTAAGGCATCAAGTGAAAATTTGGGCGAGTACTGTTTCGATTTCTCCACTTGCTTCTTGTATGATGTCTACAGTAATTCCATCTTCTCCTGGAGCTTTTCCCCGCTTCATGTTCTTGATTGGATGTGCAACTTCTGCTGGGAGGACTGGAAGAACTCTGGTACTGGTACCTTTCATGATGTCTGGAGTACATGTATCATCCCTTTCTATAATTTGGAGTAGAAATCTTTCACTCTTGTCAAAATTTCGCCTCTATTTCTTGTTACAGAACCATCTTCTTTTCTCAGTGCCATAATCTGTTTTCTTCCCTTACTGAGATGTCCCTTTGCTATCTTTAGGCTTTGGTTGTTTTCAATTGCTTTCCTTAAGAGTTCACAGTTGAATTTCCTTACGTCTTCAGTGATACTTTTTCGTACTGTCTTGCATAGCTCTATATATTCCACTTTGGAAGTCACATCTTCTTTAGCTGTCCTCATCTCTCTTCTTTTTTGCATCAACATTTTGCTTTTTCCTGATAATTTGTTCACATGCAACTTGTTCTTAGACCCAGCTAATTTTGTTGCTGTTTCCATAAGAGCTTTGGTTACTTTTCTGTTAACTTCAGAAATATCCACTTCTTCCAATGTTAGGCCTTCTAAAGCAGAGAATCTGTTCTTCAGTTCCAACTTGAAGGTATTATGTTGTTTTTTAAGGTTGGTTATGTCAATGCATTTTGTTTGTCTTATGAGCTTGCCACGTTCGAGTTTAGTGTTGAGGTGCATCTTACATCTCACCAATCTATGGTCACTACCTGTGTTGAACTTGTTTAGCACATTGCAGTCTTCTATGACAAATTTTTTGTTACACATAATAAAATCAATTTCACTTGTCGTCCCATTTGGATGTCTCCATGTCCATTTCCTGTGTGGCTTTTTCTTGGAAAAGGAGTTCAAGATGAAAAACCCTTCTGCCTCTGCAAACTCAACGAGAGTATTTCCACGCTGGTTTCTGTTGCCATGACCGAATTTACCTACTGAAGTTTCATTCTGTTGCCATTGCCCTATTTTTGCATTGAAATCTCCCATAATTATCTTAAACTGCTGCTTACCTTTATTATTTAGATGACGAATTTCCTCATAAAATTCTTCAATTTCTTCTTCAGGATGACTTGTGGTGGGTGCATAAGTTTGAATAATCTGAGCTTGGTATCTTCTCGAGAGTTGGATAACGAGTCGTGCAGCTCTGTCAGAGGAACTTTCAACTTCTACAACATTATCCTTTAGTTTCTTGTTTATTATAAATCCAACACCACTAGTTCTGCCAGTATCAGTCCCACGATAGTAGAAGAGATGTCCACTTTTCAGTTCAATGAGATCTCCTTTTCTCCTTACCTCACTTAGCCCAATGATGTCCCACTTCATCCTTTGTAGTTCCTCTTCCAATTCAAGAAGCCTTGAATCAGAAGATAGGGAGCGTCCATTATATGTAGCCAAGGTCAGCATCAGATGGCAGCCTAGTCCGGTCCTCCGGGGATTCTTAGCACCCTCTGCCTTCATGTCGCAGTGGCCGCTGCCTTGGCCAGGTATATTCCAGCTGCCGGAGACTGAGGGCCAAGATTTAAGTTGTGGAATCATTTTGGAGGGGTTTGGCCATAACTCACCACGCTGGCCAAGCGGGTTGGTGAGTGTGGGATAGCATTTCCTCTAATCCCGATGGTATAGTTATACCGCTATTGGCGGTCGTCAGAGCCCCTTTAGTGGGAACAGGATGTACCACGAGAAGGCGGGGTTGACGTTTGTCAAGAAGAGGCTGTGATGTTACGCATCACCTGACCTTACATCCCCATACATACATACATATATATATATATATATATATATATATATATATATAAATCCAAACTCTGAGTAAATACTAATATTAATAATGAACTATATATTTTTTTTAATTGTCACACAGTTTTAAGCACTGATAAGCTTAGGCTATTCAGATGTTAAATAAGTGCCATGTACCTTTCTGAAAGTAACTATTTCCCCCACTTACCCTGTATTCTTTCACTATTTGTTCCCACATTTACAGTGAAAATTCAAATCATGGAAAAGCAGTTCTGGACAATTCAAAAGTAGCCAAATACGAATTTATTGAACAATAAATTTGTTTAAGAATATTCGTTAAAAAATTTATTTTTAAGTAAATTCCTTAACAAAATTGGTTCACAAACCACGGTATGAATTCTTGGAGCAACATGAAGGATGTGACACATGAATACATATAAAAAAAAGTTTATTACACACACATATTTTATCTAGCAGAAATATTTGGTAAATTAATATACCTTTTCGCTTTTGTTAGCCACCTTTCCTCATTGTAGGGTTCTTTTATGATGGTGATCTTTTGGAGTTTATGATGAAAAACCTTAAAACACTGGAACGAATTGCCAGGTATAAAAGAGCACCCTCCTAGCAGTTGGCAGAGTATGTGCCAGTGATTGAGACCTAATAGGAGTGTTCACGTAAGGAGTTCTAACTTTGCCCGAGCTGGGCACGACTGTTGTTGAATCAAGAGTTCAGTAGCTACAATGGTGTAGCAATAGGGATAATTCTCGTACATGTTAGGTGTCCGCGTAACTGTAGGATAATGACAATGGGAGATAGAGTGCTCTACACAGAGCTCTCATTTAAAAAAGAGCGATACATAACATGACAAAAACTTTTGGAGTTTCTTGTGGACCAGAGAACTTTCTGTTAATATTTCAGCATGCCATTAATAGGTACCTAAGGCAACTATGACCAATCCATTCAAAACATAAATAGTTGCCAAGGAGGCTATGGAGCCAAAGGGATGAGATACTGAGTCATCATCAAATCCTATATTAACAGAACAAAACAGAGGTTCCACTCAAAAAGTTTGCGGCACCAAAATAATTATATGTATATTGCGAATTATGTTCTCTCTCATATGAAAAACCCGGGCAACACCAGGCACTTAAAAAGTTTGAATAGAATCCAAGTTGCAAAATTTCAAGCCAAGAGAAAAAAAGTAGGTTGGATTGAAATATCTATGGGAGGTTTATGATGAAACATCTCATGGTATATAATATTGTTACAAAAACCAAGTTACAATGACATTATCTAAATACGTAGTTCTTTTCAAAACTCAAGTCTTCATGAAACAATTATTTAATTAATAAACTTTAAAAGGAAAATAGCCTAAGGATTCCTAATGTCAAAATGAATACTATTATTACTACATCAAAACTGAAGAAAAATACTGCAGAACCTTGGAATTTACTTTCATTTCAGCATGCACAATTTGTATTCAAATCTTATCAATATATATTGTGGTATATAGGTTACTTTTCACATTTCCACAATATAGATATGATGCTAAGTAGCTCATCTACAATGTGCCTGTCTAGTCACTTGTTTTGATAGGATAGACAAATATAACAGTGGAAATCTTGATTCAGAAAATAATTGCAAATTATAAAAATGAAGAAAAGTTACACCAGGAAGAACATGGTCTTGGTCCTGGTAATGGCCATTAGCGAACAGCTGTGCTGTGATCCTCACTAGCACCCCAAAATTTGCCTAAAAACTACTCTCCCTACGTGGTAAAACAATGAATAAGAGGGATGGGAAATTGGACTAAATACACAGAAAACAAACAAGAAAGTTAAAGTTAACTGCTTCCCCAAGATGAATTTTGCTACAGTTATAAATAGTTAATATTTAAAATTATTTCATTATTATTGTCAAAGAGCTTGTTTACATGCTTTCACTAAATGTGAATACTCTCCAAGCACAACACAAAATACACATCTTCGCCAGTTTTAAAAAAAGAAAATACATTATAAAAGTCACCAGCTTACCGTGTTACAGGGAGCCCTGTGAGTGTTGGCTCTATTTCTTTCCACTAATTGATACTGCCATTTAAGAGCCACACACATACTACTTTTTCTAACAGAAAAATTATTTGTGCCTCTAAAAGCCCCAAGTTTTATATAAAGCATGAGGATTCCACCCATATGGGTAGGTAATTGATCACAAAACATGACAAACAGTGGAGCATTACTCTTCAGAAATGATGTCAAGAGTTTGCAAGGTTGGTATTAGTTCTAGATAAGGCAAGTTTGTTTTTTCATATTTTTTTCCTACAAGTTTCATCAGAAACTTCTATGGTAACGCCAGGTTTACGGTATAATAAAAATTACTGTTAACCAAATTTGTTTCTTTTATCACAATAGCTTTGCCTAAGCAGATTTGGGGTATGTGATTTTCAGGACAGAATGTGGTCAGAGCAGATTATAGGGCTCTATATAATCACATACTTGTCCAAAAGCCAGTTTTGATGCAAACTGTGTCAGCAGTCTTCGCCACAAAAAGCAATGAAATGAACTTTAAGACGTGTGCATGCACAAACAAAAAACAACATGAGACTGCCTGGGGTTAGGCTGAGGCTCTGTCTTGGGATGCTTTTTTGCTAGCTTCAGCTGATGAGTTCTTTAGTGAATGAAACCTAGGTCCCAGATGAACTCTTAACATTTTTACCCGAGTGAAGGCAAGTGTGCGTGCAAAAGCAGATTCTTCTTTGTAGTGGAAAACTGTAGAAAAAAATGCAGAACGTTTCTGACACAATATACGTAGGCAGATGTTGTAATAAAGGGTACTGTAGAGTTCAATACAGTATCTCTGCAGATATTGTAGAGTTCAGCCATGTATGCAGATGTTGAAAATAAGCCAGGTTATTTATTAGCTAGATTGAGGGACTTATCAGCAAAATCTAGGAGGGGGATATTCTAACTTTATCATTCCAAAATCTTCTTTAGGAGAACTACCACTTTTTATTTAAGCAACTTCTGAGAAAACCATAGAAAACTGCAGGGAAGAGTCACCAAGGTGAGAAACCCAAAACAATTGGGATCTTGCCCTGGTGACCTTTCTCTATTTGAGTGCAGAAAATGTACCAATGATTCATTTTAAGGGCAGGTGAACCAACAGGCATGTCAACTGACAGCTGAAAATATTCCATGGTCATGATTAGCAGTAAAAAATGCCTACAATTACAGCACTAACACAAAAGTAAAACATGCAAATACTGACAACAGCACAGAAACAAGAAATGGTTGAAACATTTCAAATGTTGCAAAATTCTTACAAAGGATAAGTGATGTAGTCTTTAAGCCTTTAAAAGGCTTTTTGGGAGGACGGCCAGCCCAATTAAGCTCTGATGCCAGTTCATTTGACATAATATCAGACAGCAAACGTCTTGTTGCAAGCTTGGGGTCATCACTTACTTGGCAGCCAAAATATTTCACCTACAAAAAGGTTCAGTTTAAAGGTATATCAGCATACAAAACAACCAACTCACTTTATGAAATAAAACATTAAAAACCTATTAGCATATCTTCATATAATACAATATGCAATTATATTATACAGTGTGTCTCAAAAATACACAGCAAAACTTCAGGAATGAGTTCCTCATATGTCGATAAGAAAAAAAAAGTTATATCAACACAGATCCAGAAATGCTTGGTTTCAGAGTTTTGAAGGTCTGTCTACGACACTTAACTGTTCACGTGACCTGACGCAGGTCTGTCTTGGTTACCGAGTTATTAACCAGTATGTTTTATCTCCTGCAGGTGATTTCCGTAATCACAAGGTAGTGATAGAAGCTGGTGGTTTCCGTTCTGACCATGAACTCAAATCAGGAGGAAGCGGATATTCACTTTATGCACGATGGCGCTCCCGCACATTTTAGACACCTAGCCCACACATACTTGAATCGTAGGTTTCCTAGTCGGTGGATAGGGAGAGGTAGACCAATTGCCTAGCCTCCACACTCACTTGATTTAAACCCACTAGACTTCTTCTTGTGCAGCCATTAAAAATCATTGGTGTATGTGACTACGGTAGCCGATGTGGAAACTCTCTGCCATCGAATTGTGGAAGATTGTGAAACAATGAGACACATGCCAGGAGTTTGACATCATGTTTCGAGAGACCCTGAGACATCAATGTGAGGCCTCTATTGAGGCAGATGGTGGACATTTTGTACAATTACTATAAGGTCATGTGAACAGTTAAGTGTCATAGACAGACCTTCAAAACTTGGAAACCATGCATTTCCGGACCTGTGTTGATATAACCTTTTCTTCTTATCGACATATGAGGAACTCATTCCTGAAGTTTTGCCATGTGTTTTTGAGACACCCTGTATAATATACAATTATGTAACATAATATACTTTGCAATTTTCATCTTCATAATATATATATACAAGGTGTATAGGAAAGTCCTTAAACAGGGAAATAACTTTTGAACGCAAAATGCTAGAGTTGTGGGAGTAGTGTGTACATATAGTAAAGTGACTATGTTCTATCAGATGACCGATTGCAGCACCCCTAGTGGCGAATTTTGGAAGTTAGCGATCCTATCGCAAGAACCAAGGGAGATAGAGAAAAAAGTCAATAGCAAATGTGTAGAGCGTCACCGATTTAGTATGAAACGACGCCCTACCTTCACCAAAAACTCCAATAGAAGTCCGGAAATGCAGATATCTCGGTAACCGATCACCGGCATTTAAATATGTCACGAATGACATCGCAAAGCGTAAAATCTGTAAACGAATTTTGCCTGCAAAACAGCAAAGGATGGATGAAAGTATGCAAATGGAAACGCTACGTCACACCTCACTGGGAAGCATAAATTGGAGGTCAGGGAAGGTTTGTCAGACAGTGCGTGGACTGGATCTTCGAGTCTACACATGGCTAGTTATTCCAACGAGGAGTACTGAGAGATGGTTATGCTGTATGGGGAATGCGGTCGTCGGGCAAAAGAGGCAGCACACCAATATGCTTTACGTTTTCTTAATCGTTCTCATCCTACTGTGGCTACTATCATCAGTGTCGTTTGCCGGCTGAGAGAAACTGGGAGCATTAGAAGTTGTTCCCGTTCAGGTAGGCCGACACTTGCAGGTGCACATGTGCAGCCAGAGGACGTCCCGGCCTATGCGTTAGCCCACCCACACTGCAGTACGAGAGACATCAGGACATCAGTGCGACATGTGGCCTTACATTTGGTCGTGCATGGTAAATTTCTACAACCCTGTATTATCCAAGCATGCAGTAACGTAATACCTGAAATGCTGCAGAATGTCCAACAAGAAGTTCTAGCTCGAATACAGATGTGTATTGCTGCCGATGGTGGACACATCGCGAAGGCTTAAGTATTAGTACTGATATTTTGTATTTCTAGAACATTATTTTTTGTTTTTCTTCTTCATAATGTCCTACTGCTGTATGAGTTTCCTACTACTTTACTGTACAGTACACAATAAGTTGTACCTTGCTGACACGTACATGTATTAGTTTAATTAGTAAATTTGCATCACCTTATAATGTCACACTTCTGCACGTGATGAGTGACGTATTTATGCCGGTGATTGGATACCGAGAGATCTGCATTTCTGGACTTCTATTGAAGTTTTTGGTGAATGTAGGGCGTCATTTCATACTAAATCGGTGACGCTCTACATGTTTGCTAGTGACTTTTTTTCGCTATCTCTCTTGGTTCTAGCGATAGGATAGCTAACTTCCGAAATTTGCTCCTAGAGGTGCTGCAATCGGTCTCGTCTGTTAGAACATAGTCACTTTACTATATATGTACACACTATTTCTACAACTCTAGCATTTTGCGTTCAAAAGTTATTTCCCTGTTTAAGGACTTTCCTATACACCCTGTATATATATATATATATATACGTATATACATTACAGGAAATAAAAATGCAACAACTGCAAGGAGCAATGCTATTTTTTTTAATGCAGGTAGCTGTTAGCATACACGGAGATGTACGATTGACTGCATTATCAAACCCAAAATATGGAAAATTACACCTTTACCTGCCCGGTAAAGTGGTATCATTAGTTTGATATTGAACCGCCCCATGCATTCATGAACACGGTTAGGACGGCCATCGTAGAATGCCAAATAGTCTTTGTTCCATTTCAGCGACAGTGGTTAGTGCACCTCTTGGGTGTTGTTGCTGGAGCTGTCAGTCCATCATGTCCCAGATATATTCAATAGATGAAAGGTCTAGAGAGCATTCTGGTCATGGTAGTACTTTAATGTTTTGCTTGTGTAGATACTGCAGACTAATGCGTTCTGTGTTGGGACGGGTGTTGTCTTGCTGGTAAAAGGTTCCGTGAGCTGCACAAATGGGACAGCCTTTGGCTGCAAAATGTTGGTAATGTATCGTTGGACAGTTAAGAGATCCTCTTCTGATGACCAGTTGTGACCGAGAAGTTCGACTAACAGCACCCCAAGCCATGAGACCAGGCGCTGGAGCTGTGTGACGATGTCGTACATACTGTGGGTATTCCTTTCCCCTGGAATGACAGTGAACATGCTGCCTAGTGTCGTGTTGACCAAGACAAAAACAAGATTCACTCCTATAACACTATGGACATCGCTGTCTCGAGACGCTAGTTAGTCTAGTACACTATGGTACTCCTATCTCATTTGCTCCAGTTCTGTATAAGGCGACACCACTCAAGATGTGCTTGCATGTGGGCAAACACAGTGCTGGATGTTCGGCTCGCATTGAAAACTCATTGAGAAGTGGGTTTTAATTTCTGAACACAAATTCCTTCCTAAATATATAGATTAACAACATTTTGCTTGCTGTATGTTAATTTCATTCCCATAGCAATTTTTAGGAATGCATTAACTGCGTAAATCGAGAACTACCTGTACAGATATTTCTTAAGGCAATACTTTTCATTGATACATTAAGAAAGGGCACTGTTAAAATATGAAAATTACATCACTTTATGTCAACTTCGTCTAACTGTTGTTTAGCTGCTTTAAAACATCATGCTAAAACCAGACATACATAAAATTTTAGATCTGCCCAGCTCATATATTTCTAGCTCTATTTTGATTATGCTACATCAAGCACATTAAATTAGTGCTCACCCAAATTTCACGACATGCAAATTTGAAGATCTATCACAATGAACAGTTATCTAAATTTGAGGAATTTTCATCAGCGTAATATTTTCCATTCCACAAATATGAAGCAATAAATATGAATTAACAAGATAAATGAATCAGCAACATCATGATGTCCATTTATCTCACAATAAAAACTAAACAAAGAAAAATACTGTGTATATCGTGTTTGTTGTACCTACACATTTTTTAAACAGAATTTAATTTGAAATACTTGTACTACCACTTGCAAACACTTAAAAGACTGTTAAAGAAGCTAAACCTTTTATAACCAAGGTTATAATGAATTAAAAAAGTGACTGGCAGCAGAGGAACCTTTAATATAAATAGAATTAGAAACACCAGTCAATTTTAACTCCCATGATTCTGGAGTTGCAAAAATTCTTATTATGAAGCAATCTATAAGTACATATTTTCTGATAATTTTTACTGAATACAATTTACTGAATATATGAATACATATATTGTGTCTACATAAGGACTTACCAAATTAATTTTTTAAATGTATATCAGGTTCCATTAACACAAACGTTTTACAGTTATATGTTTCTGAAAGAAGTATTTGTCAGTTTCAATTTGGATTTTCAGGTGCAAAAACAAGAACAGACCAACTTTGGCTTTCCATAATCAATCTTCAAAGTGAAAGCACAAACCAACATGTAGCTAAACTACTTACAAAGAAAATTAAGCAAGACATAAGGGAAGCTACAAGAATTACAGACGCATCTCAATACATATGAATTGTGCAGTATTGTGCCAGAGTGCTAGTGTTCCTGGAAAAACTTTATTTTAGAAATTAATTTTTATGATTCAATAAAACAACAAAATGAAATCCAACAACTTTACTTACGGTTTGGATAAAATTCCTCTGATCGTTTAAATACTCTTCCCAAATCTTCAGTTCCTCCATAGACCGAAGGGGAAACTGTGGCATCTGTGCAGGCTCAGTCAACTTCTCTTTAGGTAAAAGCTTTTTAAGCAAAAATGAATGCTCATCCACTGTTTTTTTAACATCTTTCAGTAAACGCAAGATGCGTTTTTCGGTTGCTAGAAGAATAAGAATATTACTGTCCAAATAAAGAAATCAAATTTCATTGCATATTCTACACATAAAAAGTACAGGAAAAGAAAGACTGTTGAAATATGGCAAATTTAATGGAAATGCACTCACGGACAATCAAATTTGCGCACCAAGAAGAAAACATGCTACAACCGCGAAACTATGCAAATAGCTGGATTGCGGGCTGGTATGCTAATGATCCACGTTTGGTGCGATTGCGCATGACCACACACCCTGCTTTGGCTATTCAAGCACGAAACGGCAGCATTACAAACCGGCGTGTAGTCGATGCCCCATGAAAGCGAAAAGCATCGGCCGACGCAAGGAAGAGTATGGAGTCAGAAGAATGGCGGATAGACACAAGAGACATCGATCTATGCAACTTACGGAATTCAAGAGAGGCCTTATCATCGGGCTGAAAACTTCAAGGTGGTCGATGCGTTGTATTGCCCATCACGTGGATTGTTCCGACCATACCGTCGGACTTTGTTAGGAGCAGTGGACACACAGGAAAGAAGCTCTTTGCCAAGGGCAATGAGAGTTCCTTAACACAACGTTTGTGGGATACAAAACCAATTTCAAATAATTTTGAAAGTGCTTCTAGAAAGACCTTTAAATGTAAGTAAAAATTTCCTAAAATGGAAACCAAAATCAAAGTTTACAGCAATCAGTACTACAAAGCTGGAAGAACAACAAAAGTAGCACTTACATACTACTATTTATGCTGAATATAAAAAATTGTCTGCATCTCTTAATTTATGAAGGGTCCTCACATAGTTTATATACTATGATTCTGGCATAAAAAGGCAATCTATCATCAATACTTTATATAAATTTCGCTATTGCATTCATAAATCTCGTTTTCACTTTATAATGTAATGGGGTAAACTCAGCAGTCAATGTAAACAAGGAATGTACACTGCCCCCCCCTCCCAATCATGTAGTGAATTTGCAAGAGCTCCTTGTATTTTGCAAGTTCTGCTATACTGCACCGCGTCTGATAAGTTTTCACATTTGTTGGCAAAAAACTAACCCTGCGGGCCCACAGTGGCTGGTACGAATTTTAGGGTGGGTTGGTCGGTTAGATGGAGAGTGAGTGACATAATTTAGTTTTGGCTCAAATCATTAAACTTGCCCAGTATTGGTATATATTGTGTGACCCCTTTTGTGGTTTATTTAATTTTTATGTTATTTGGTCCTAATTATATAAGTTTTAAAAACATAGTAATCATAATTTTCATCCAGAATTATTTTTAATTTTAAGGCATTTACCTGTGGGTTCACTTATAGGATGATTTGTTACATATTCAGGTCTTCGTGAATAGCCATCCAGCAGGCTGCTAGAATGACTTTTATTTTCTGTATAATTATCGAGGACACTGCCAGGTACAGAAACTTTTGGTGGACATGGCAAATTCCTATGCCTCATGTGGGATATCAGTTTCTTCTGGACATGAGGTTCCTCTACATCTGATGAATCAGACTGAGTCACTACCTTTTGACGCTTCTGCCGTGACTTACGCTTTTCTGTTTCAGAGTCTTCGGTCTCTAAATTTGACGTTTCTTCGGCTTTCGCCAGTTTTCCCTTGGCTGTGTCATAAGACTCTAGGAGAATTAAGCACTATTACTCATCAAAATAGTATTCACATATATTTAACACAGATCATATATTATGACATGCTACAAATAGAGTACATTGTAATGTAAATACAATAATATACAGTATAGATGCGCCTCACAGCGATCCCTCGATTTAACGACCGTTACTCTAAGTCCCAATTTGTCTCTCTATAGGAACCATGTTTTATTTCAATCCATAGAACGACCATTTCATTTGAAATTACCTGTTACAGTGACCCCATTTTCCATGCATCTGGATCGACCAAGACTGCATTCCAAAATGACAAAACCAGAGGTTCCCGGAAAATCCAAGTCACCAGAGTCAGCCTAAACTGAGTTCGAAAATGGGCCCGGTTCGTCGGTGCCAGCAACCCAAGCCCATGCAACACGTGACATTTAAGGATTCAAATGAAAAGATTGTATCATTGCTTCACAGTGGCAATTAGAAAACAACTCTGACAAATTGAACTCTAACGGTTATTACAGGTGTAAATGTCTGACTTATACTTTCCTACTGCATTTACACTTTTCCACAGATGTACTGGGTGAAATAGCTCAACTCTCTCTCTCTCTGCGTACAAACACACAACATAAGTTTACATCAAATACTAAACAGACTTCACGGTGTTCAGGAAAAGCTAAATGAAATGAAAGTTTCAGAAGGCATTAACTTGCATGAATTTACAAATACTGTTAAAACGGATCATCTTTCTGGAAATTGTACATTTAAAGGTCAATCTTAAAAAAAAAGAACTGATGCTGTACATTCATTAAAAAACATGTTTAATTGATGCAGTTTTAGAAAATATTAACTTTAGATTTGCATCTTTGCAAGACGATGGAATATTAAAGCTTTCAACAGTATTTGAAGTAGAAAATTTGCCAAGTGATGCTCAAGAACTAAAAAATTATGCAAATTCTGAAATATTGGCAATGGTTGAGCATTTTAAGGAACCACTCCAAAAGTGTGGAGTTGAATTATTCAACGTAAGTGGAGAATTTATTGAATTAAAAGTGGATGCTACAAACAACCATCAAAGTGACATGAAAAAAAGGGTCAAAGCATTTTTGGAGCAGGATGTTCCAAGAAAAATATGAAGCCTATAAAACCATATTAAGTTTAGCAGAAATTTGTGCGATACTTCCACTTAGTACTGCATGTTGTGAGGTGGGATTCAGTTTTTTAAAAAGAATACAAGGGGATTGGAGGAACAATTTGTCTGTTGAAACTTTAAATGCTCTGATGACAATTGAAATACTGTTGTAGAAGGGCCACAAGAAGAGATTTTTAATCCACAGTCAGCAGTTATAAAGTGGTATGATGACAAAGTCAGACACCCTAAGCGTAAACCATATGGGAAGAAATCTGAATTAGAATGTCAGTGAAATATATTCATGTGGTATGAGAATTTGTTAGAAATTAATAATAAAGATAGTCACTAAACTTATCTAAAGATTCTATTCATTATTCAAAAAGGTAAGTCAAAATATTTATATACATATTTAAATTTCTGTGTAACTTTATTAGAAAATAAGTTATGATGTGATTTAGTTTTACTTGCTAGTCATGCAAATGTTTTGCTAGCAAACTATTTGGTCACTAGCAAAATTTGCTAGTGAGCAAAAAAGATGCAATCTTGCCCTGCTTGAGAACCTCGGCGTAATAAAGTAGCATTGTTCTGGTGGGATGACTTCTCAATTTAGGAAGAATCCATATGAGAAGAAAAAAGTGGGAGGCAAATATTTGCACCTGAAAGTATAGGGTAGGGCAGAGTACATAGCTCCACAGGAAAGGCAAGGTATATTTCTCCTGTGAAAAAGGGAACAAGATGTATTTCTCCATTTAAAAAAAGGAAGGTGCTGTGCCCTTGTAATACTGGCTGGAGGGAACATAGTTATAATGAAGAAAATTAATGTGTGAAAAAAATAAAACTAATTAAAAAAATATAGTACATACCAAAATGTCCTAGAATGGCTATATCATATTCAGCCCATGAGTCATTTGGAATCATACCACTTAAAACAGCTCTTTTCATTGCTAATGCAGTCATAGCAGGTGGCCACTTGCATCGATCGTTATCAATAAGCCATACATCGCTTATGACATCGACTTCGTTTATCTTCAAAAAATGAACTACTTTGTACATATCACTTCCTGTAATGCAAGGAAACAAGCAACACTTTACATAAGGTTCCAGCAAACAATTTCACTTCTGTCAGAAGTACCCATAAAGATGAAATTTCCGAAATTTTGCATCATCTTAATGAAGAACAAGCAGGATTAGCTTCAAATATTTCAGATTAAATATGAAATCAAAAATCTGAGCACACACGTAAATTCAAAATAAATCTACGACAGTTCCGTGGTCCTAATAGATAATAGACCAAATATAATGCTGTGATTCAGAAGTCTGTTTTTTTGGGGTGTTTTTTTAGATACTCAGTTTGGTTTCAAGTCCAACTTTACTTTTCTGGCCACATAAACGTTAAAAATGATCAGTGATGTCATTATTTCAGCCAATGACTTTTAAACTTGGATCACTGTTTTTGCTGGCTGTAACTGTTAACATATTATAATATGACGTTCCTAAAGGAATTCCTTTCTGGATGATCTTTTTTCACTTTACAGCAGCATAAAAGGCAGATAAAAAAAAGGTGTGACCTTTCACAGCATGTTATGCAAAGGAAAGCATACAAATCCTTCACCATAAGGCAAAAGTACACATTTGCATCTAATGTTTCTGAAACTAGCACTATACAGATTTGATGAGACATTAGAAACAAATGTTACACCAAATTTCGTTGAAGGGCAGGGATAGCTGCAAAAATCTTCAGTTTTTAAGAGTGTGCGGAAAATTATCAGTTTTTCACTTGAAGATTCAACAAAATTTTGTATCAGCACCACTGATCCATCCGCCATCAAACAACAATTGTCCCAATCTGATACAGTCAGTACATAATAAGGAGATCTAAGTGTGTGAAACTGTTTTTCTTCTATTCCAGGTATCAAAGGTCCAGATTTGTCCACATTTTCCACTTCAACTGTTTTTGACACTGAAACCAGACCACAAAGGACATGCTGCATTTCAGAATATCGCCTTGCAAGTTGTTGCAATGGTCTTGGGGATGAACGAAGCAGCCTCTTCAGTACCCCCAAAAAATTTTCAAACGGAAAAGAACTAAAGCTGTCCAAAGGACCAAATTTTTTTGTGTCATTCACAAGATGAATAAGGGAATGAATATTATATGATCCAAACTCCCTTCCATACAGTTCAATGGAGTGTTCTGCGAAGGTTTTAAGCAAAATTGTTGCATAGTCATAAAATGGAAATGCATCATCATATGGCTGAATAAAAATAAAAATTGCCAAGTGCAAAAGCAAGAAATTCTCATACATGGCAGAAGGGATTTTTTCTTTTAGAACAACAGGACCAGTATATAATAAAAACTGCCTGAATTCTGTTGCTTTCCAATGGCTCAATTCTGTTAAAGATCTTGGCTTTCGACTGAACTCACGAGGAATAAAAGGGACAAAAGATATCAGATGAGTAGAAATTTCTTCACTTTGTCTCCAATGCAGTCCAACGGAATATCTAGATCCATTTACCCATGACATGAGTAATTTCCTGGTTACACCCGGGCACACCAAATGCATATAATCTAATGGGAATTGGGTTACCAAACCAATGGCCAATTGTAACAGGGGTGAAACACCCATATGATGCTCTGGATCAGTCATGTATCTAAATGATTCATCTGTACGACATTCTTTTTACAGTTTAGGAATACCAATCTTCCAGAAACCCACTCACCATCAACAACACATTTCTCACAGCCATGATAGCCAGTGTGAGCTTTGATTCGCTTCAAAAAGAGCGTGCAGGTGCATCACAAATGAAAGCCCTCAACTTAAATTTGTAATGCTTATTACAGTGCTAGTAGCCATTCACGAGATTATCTAAATCAGACAATAAAGGTTCTAGGTACTCTTCTAGTGGTGTAGGCTTTCCTGTTCCACAAAACACGCCAAATAAAAATGGGGCTTTGTTATGAGTAAAGCCCGGAAGTTGAGGCAAATGCCTTAAAATGCTTTTTTTGCCTTTTCAGCTCATATTTGAAGAAAATGCCTTTTTATGTTTTTAATGCCTTTTTTTTGCCTACACTCAACAAATGCACTGTTAAAAAATTATTTCTTCTTAAGAATGCGATAAAATCAAAGTTTTGATAACAATCTAGCATGCAGTACGTAGTGTTTCCGGGTAAATACGTACTTTTTTTTAAGTTATTCATTTCTTTTAAAAACTCTTTTTTAGGGTATAGGTGAACAAACCATAAGGTAGGTGGCATTTTCTCTAAAACGAAATCACAGTCGGCAGACATCTGAAAGTAAACACGAGTACAATCGGTACATTCAAAACGAGGTGCTCCAATTTAAGCAGCGGTGGGAGACGGATGCGCAGAGTCTGCGATGGTCGGCATCTTATTTTATGTTTTGCTCTTCCTAGAATCCTAGATGATAGTTTCTGCGCATGGCGGAAATAGCTGAATCCAGTCAGATAACATTGTAACCAATCAAGCTAGAGTAAAAGCCAAGAATGCACGTACACACATAAGACCTTGAACGTAAGTGCAAAACAAGGGAGGAAGATTCTGTTAGTTCGCTGTCCCAATAGATCTTCGCCTTGCGTCCAAGTTAAACAATAATGCCAAAAACTGCTTCTTCAACCAGTGCTAAATTTTTTTTTTTTTTTTTTTTGGTTTGAAGGTTTAACGACCACCGTGAGCAACTCAATGGGCTATAAGCAGTCGACCGTCCCTAATTTAGGGTCACTGGCTCCAGGAAAGGGAGAGAGACAGTGCCGTAAGACAAACACAACATCCATGCCTCACCGGGATTCGAACCCGGACCCCTTTCAGACGAATGATCAGAGGCCATCGCTTAGACCACTGCGCCACCGGGGCGGCAGTGCTAAATTAAGTCGGTATGTTCAAGCGTATGGAAGTGATATCTTGTCCACTGATGAAATGGTGTTGTTTTGTAAAATATGTGATACGAAACTGAATTACGAAAAGAAATTCTTCATTTCACAACATTTGGCAAACAGCTAAACATAAAGCTGCTGTTATTCGGAAGATTGGTGAAAAAAAGACATGTTTGATTTCATCATTCGCTTCTACTTCGAGCAAGCAGTCACAGTTTGCAAGTGATTTGTGCCATGCTTTTATAGATGCTGGAATACCTTTGTGGAAGCTGGAAAATAATTCACTGAAGAATGTTTTGGAGAAATATACAAAGGAAATTATTCTGTGCAAAGCAACTTTGCGGAAAACATAATTAGATTCATGCTTTGTTGGTATAATGAAAGAGATACGGGAAGATGACGGGGATAAAAATATCTGGATCAGTATCGATGAGACAACAGACGCCACAGGAAGGTATGTGGCAAATGTTGTTATAGGTACAATGGAACCTGCTCAGCCCTCAACTATCTACTTACTTACATCAGAACAACTTCCAAAAACAAATAGTAGCACGGTTTATCAGCTTTTTGCCTCTTCATTAGTTCTTCTTTGGCCTGGCGTAATAAAGTATGAAAATGTACTATTGTTTTTAACAGATGCAGCTCCTTATATGAAAAAGGCTGCCCACAGCCTGAAAGTTCTCTTTCCAAAAATGCTTCATTTAACTTGTTTGGTTCATGCTCTCCACAGAGTAGAGGAGGAAGTACGTGGGTTATTTCCAGATATTGATGCGTTAGTGAGTAACGTGAAGAAAATTTTCCTTAAAGCTCCTCATCGAGTTCACTTATTCAAAGAAATGGAACCAAATCTTGCTTTACCGCCTGAACCGATTTTGACAAGATGGGGAAGATGGATATCAGCCGCTGTATATTACGCAAATAAATTGAACAAGATTGCTGAAATTGTTAACGGTTTTCAAGAGGATGAATCCTGCGCAATACGCAATGCTCAACAGATACTAGCTAAAGATTCCATTCGTAACGATTTAACTTTTATTCAAGCACACTTTTCACAGTTGCCCAATATGATTACTTTGCTGGAAAAAAGGAAGGAAATGTTAGTGAATGCCTTGAAAATATTAAATCATGTAGTTAGTACAATTAAATGTGTTCCCGGGAGAAAGGGTCAAATCGTGAGTTAAAAATATCAACGAGTTCTTTCAGCAAATAATGACTTGGAGAAAATCAAAGTCATCGCTGAAATACTCCAAGGTGAAAGTTCAACTTCTATTGAAATGGATCATACAACTGCCTCATGTTTCAAATACGCTCCCATTACCTCCATAGAAGTTGAAAGATCATTTTTGCTTCTAAAATATATCCTAAGTGACAGAAGGCACGGTTTCACGTTCGAACATTAAAAAAAAACACCTAGTACTTATGTGTAACCGCACAAATAAGTAAGTGATAATCTAATAAATGATTTTGCCAATTCAGATTAACACCTGTGTATGATTCAAAAATTTTCGACCACTTCTATAAATGCCTATTTTTGATGCCTATTTTGACGCTTTATTTCGCTTATTTGCCTGTTCTTTTTTAGCATTTTTCCTGCCTCAACTTCCGGGCTTTAGTTATGAGCCTCATGTAGCCTGCCCACAATTAGCCAAAAGGTTTTGTTAGAACTTCTGAATAAAGGCAACCCATCAATATTTATGTCGATGGAAATTGAATCAATGCCCTGTGGTGTTTCCAAATTGAACAATTTATTTAGTCCATCAATAATTCCCAAGTGGTAATATTGACCAAACATTTTCAACTCAGTCACACGCTGTGTGTGAAGAAGCGTTCGAGAATCTTTTGGGAGCTGAGGGTGAGAAGCTGACAGTATCTGTAACAGGGCGTTCATTGCTGTATGTGTAATTTGGTGTTTTACACACCAGTTTTGCAATTTGTTTTGCAATGAATTATCACTAATGACATCACTCTCAGAATTACTAGATCCTCTCAACACATCACTGTCAGAACTACTAGAACCAATTAACATTAAAATCTGCAGAATCTCTAGAGTTGGATGCATTATCAACATTTATTTGTTCCACCACTGGTGGATCATCCAGCTGGTAGATGGCTGGTGGCTCAGGTAATGATTCTGAGTCTAAAGAATGAAGAAACGTAGCATCGCTACTGTAGCGCATTGCATTATCCAAAGCAATTTCGTTGCAATGTCTTTTTACAGCCTTAGAAAGCAGTCTATCTCGTTTTCTTTTGCTTGGTGGACCATCAACTGAATTGGCACGATCCATCTAAAATTAAAGACCAGTATATTGCATGCAGACTTGAATTAAACAGCTTCAGCATCAGGGATAAGGAAATTAATTGGCAGTGTAGGGGAGGGGGCTAAATTACACATTTCCATAAATTAAGGGCAACACAACCCTGTTTTAAATCTACGAGAGACAGCCTTATAAGTGCTGTAGATGAAGAAATAACGATTTTATGAAAGTGCAGCACAGAGGTAAATATGCGACATTAAGTATCAACAGTACGAAATTTTGCCTGGACATTTTGATAGTACTTTATACAGCCAAAACTAATGTTACTGTAATAATATTTCACAGTATATATTATTATGTTTCATTAGCCGATTTTGAAATGAAGTGCCATTCATAGAAAGGAAAGTATCCATTTTCTAAAGTTCATTTCATAACCTTCAGCACCCATATGCCAGTGATATGATAAAAAATCCAAGACATAAGCACCACAGATACTTATTCTGCTGCACTTTTATAAAATCATTATTTCTTCAGCTACAGCCCTTATAGTGATGTCTCCCATAGACTTAACAAAGGGTTTTACTTAGTTTATGGACACCAGTACACTTAATGAACCAGACATTACTGGGATGAAAATCCTGCATGGGAACAACTGTAGACCACTGCAACCCAGGATGTACACTGTTCAGGCTGATGATTTGCCTAGTGCTTTTTACATTCATTTTTAATTGTAATGAATCCATACTTGCAGACTTTTATGAGTGCCTGAGGATAGATGAAATAGATGAGAGGACAGCTAAAAACACTGCCAATTTCCTTATCCATGTTATATACACTTGCCATATTTTAAAATAGTATTAAGAGACAGACAAGTTCATGCAATCTTTAAAAAAAGGAATCGCTACAATATAAGATTTTATATATACAAATTTATAAATTTTAGCCTTAAGAAAACAAAATGTCAGTTTAGCCCATGCCAGGGTTCAAAATTAATGGGTGCATGACCTTACACTGACTTAAAATTCACCTCAAAACTTTGCTCATATTTTTTGTTGCTGGTAATAACTATAACATGCACGTCTTACAACTGAGTACTCCGGCGGAGCACACAAAACAAAAGTATTATCATTATCTTCAAATGAATTCTGTTTTCACTCATAGCCATTATTTTTAATAGGATGGCATTTGCAGTTATGTATTTTGATTGATTTGAACTATAAGTTTCTGACCTTTTAGTATATGCAATTCTGGGTCAAAGTCAGTTTTTTCAAGATCACATTCAGTAAATTCGCTTTTTTCCTTGTCATCACATTAGGCAATGTGTTTAAAAAAATAGTTGAAGAATCTTTACAATCATTAAAAAATTCAATCCACGACTATGGTTCATTCTGGGCAGAAACGTACGTAGGAGACTAAACTGTGTTTTTCATGACTGTGAAGATTCTTCAACTATGTTTTTAAACTACATTGCCTAACGTGATGACAAGGGGAAAAGCGAGTTTATTGAATCTGATCGTCGTGAAAAAACAGAATTTGAAGCGAAAATTGCTGATAGGCAATAAATAACCCATATTAAAGTCAAGAAACTTTAAGTTTAAATCAATCAGAATTCTTTTTCTCCCGATAAGCAAATGATCTAAAACACTACTCGTACAATCTTGTATATAATACACACAATTAATATTCATTCAAGCTCACTTGAAAGTGGTGTATATTATACAGAACAGATTAACTTCAATTTTAACTTTGAGTCCCAATTGAGCATATGCATTATACTATAGATTTCACAGTGCTTTTTCAGGCAGAAACTTATTTACCCATCTGTTACCCTCATATGAGGATAACAGATGGAATTAAAATTCTTTTGACCCAGTGTTAATAAAAAATTTCAGTTGCTCAAGTGCATTTTTTTTATTTAACAAGAACATGTAACTGGTGCATTGGACCACTACAGGGATCAGTCACCCAGTGCAAAATTTAGTGATCTCTGTCCAGCAAACCACATCTGCATTCAAACACTGTAATTGTACATATACTGAAATGAGTTTGGAATCAGGTATCTGTTCACTATTTATTTATTTTTTCTTTAACTGTTAAGTATCTGAGGCTGTGTGGCATTTTTTACACTTCAAGTTTGCGTTTGCGATAATTGTCTAGAGTTCATGTCATTAATAAAACGTTACTTCAAGCATCTCTTGACAGCTGAAAATATCCTATATGAAGACTCAGGAAGATTACAGATGATGTGCATCTTAATAATGTGCTGCACTTAAATTTATAAGCTTAGGTACACAGTATGCACCCAAACCAAAATTTCAAACCCTGACCTACACTAACAGATCTGTAGCAATGTACTGGATATTTGTGTTATTTTGCCAACTAGCCATAAAAAAAAAAAAAAAAAAAAAAAAGCAAAGCATCCTGATCAAAATAATTAGTTAACACTTCAATACTCTGAGCAAAGAAAATGTGTGAGCACGATAAATAAATGCACTTCTTCATACAAAATAATAAATAGTTAAAGATGTAGAATGCTGAGTAGTAGTCAGGATATATATATAATACATGATCTAAGAAACATCGAATGTAACACTTGTTAAAGCACATGTGGAAAATCGGATCTGATTTTGTCCAGTTTTGAGTATACTTAAAACCAGTCCACATCACAGATCCAATTTTCACATGTGCTTGAACAAGTGTTTAACTTGGTGTTTCTTAGATCTTGTATTATTTAAAATAAGGTACTAATCAGATGCATAGACATGTATCAATGAGTATTAATAATCTATGTATTCAGGAGCAAATAATTATTTGAAATATTAAATTGCCCTCCTGAATTTTGCTCATACGCTCTTCGGTATAATTTATTATTATTATTAACTACGTAAAAAAAAAAAAAAAAAAAAACTATCAGGATGCTAAAATTGATTTGCCAAAATTAAAGTATATACACTTTAATATATCTTATATTTCATTACACCAAAATAATTGTGTAAAACGAATGTTCGCAGGGGGAAAATTTTTTGTTTACTATCCAAATCCTCCCCCCCCCCAAATTCAGGATGCTAGAACGGGATTCAATAAAATTTAAGCATTTTACATTTCTTTACGCGAAGTTTAATAATGTCAAACGAACTTTCTCAGAAATTCCTGAAATATATATATGTATTAAAAGTTCATGCTATCCCAGCATAAAGTCAAATGAATCTGAAAGTATTAGAACCAACAACTTGGTAACTATAAACACAAAAAAATCTCATCCAGACTAATATTAGCTATCCTTGGTTTCTTAATATATAGCGGAAAATCTCAAAATTTTTCCAACACAATCCAACGTGTATCTAGCTATAAGTACTATTACTACACGTGACGTCGAATAAATTTCTTAACTGAAGATTTTCGATTGGCTTTCACCACAGAAACCATGCTGATAAATATATAACATTTCTTGTATTTAAACTAAAGCGGGATTGCACTCAAGTAGTGATAGACCTCTAGTACTAGGCAAGGCTAACAGCCGGAAAAAGTGCCATCAGGTCGTAATTACAGTATAGGATGAGAAAAAAAAAAGCAAAAAAAAAACTATTTCGAAATATTTAGTGCCTAGTGGGCTAGGACGTCCTCCATGCTCGACTTCGGAATTCCCGAGGGAGCCACGATATAGGTTTACATCCCAGTCTGTGATTTTGTTTTTACATGATTACAAAACATTATAAAATGATCGGATCTGTAAACATAGCTTCACAAACAAACAAAAAGAGATATGCCCAATATTAAAAAGGAAACACGTGAAATACATGTATATTCCTTACCTTTCGAAATGCACTCCTATACGCCACGAAGGATAGACAAAACCTACCCTCCTTCTCAGCCTACATGCACAAAGCAGCTTAGTTTCTGTGTTTTTTGTAGATGGCGCCGTAATCACATAATGCCGAGCACTTTTACGGCACGTATAATCGACTTCCTTTTTTGTACTAGTCTGATACGTTCAAATTTCGCCGTCTAAAAGACGTCATGTGGACGTATCTTCTTAACGCGGACCAAGGTTCGACATGTTTGCCCGATTTTTGACGTGCCGATAACGTTTCTGTGCTACTTGGGACACCTCTGGTACGCATCGCCGGTACACTCAGCAGCCACAGCTACATCTCCGATGTTTCGGAGCCTGTAGTCCTCCCTTACCTGCAGGACCTGCCAGCTGCCACGTTTCAACAGGACAATGCGCGCCCGCACGTGGCACGCATCGTGCAACAATTCTTCAGGGCCCACCGCGTGTCACTGCTGCCGTGGCCCACCTGTTCTCCCGATATGTCGCCCATCGAACACGTATGGTTGCTGATCGGCAACCGAGTGGCCCGGCAAGCACCACCCTGTGGCTACGCCTGATGAACTGTGGCAACGTGTGGAAGCAGCCTGGACCGACATACCCCAAGCCCACATCCAAAGCCTCTTTCGTTCGATGTCGCAGCGTGTAGCGGCCGTTGTTGGCAGCCATGCGGGCCACACGAACTATTGATGTCTGCGTGTTCCGTAAGTCGCACAGGCCTGTAAGCTCACCGTTTCATCTTTGTATCTGTTGTTATGTGTCCAGTAAATCTGGCTTTGCTATCTCGCGTCCTTCTTGGTGGTGCATTTTGGGTGGCCAGCAGTGTATACCGGTCTGCAATAGCAAAAAAATATGTTAACGATCTCCATTGCACTTTAACCTACCCAGTTTTTTTATTGGAGGTGTGGATTACATTCTTTTAGCACGAGGTAACACACACGATATTTCTTCACATACATACATACATATTTCGGATAAAGGTGACAAACTTCGGTTTAATTATTCTGGGAAGTCAAGAATTTCTGATTTTGCAAGCATCTGCAATGCAAATTATTTACTAATGAAAAAATGTTTCGTGCATTATCTATGAAGATTGTTGTCTTTTAGTCTTGTTATTGCCTGTATTATTATATCATTTAGCTCTGTTACAAGCCTGTGTTTGCTATCTGTTTAGTTACAATGACAGAGTGCCATGATTTGCACTTTTTGATTTAGGCTTTTCACTCGTTTATTTGAGGTTTTCCTGTTGAATTTAATATGTATTGGCTGTTTTTTTGCGTGGGTTTTATTGCTACTGACTTTATTCTTAGAGAACACATTTCAGTATTTGCCTGTTAGAGCTTTTCTCAGATCCTTGCTTCATTTCTCACTGGACACTTCAGTGCATTTAAGTTTTTTCACCTCCAGGGACTTTTACTCATATAGTTGCTGGTTTATCTAGGGGAGTATTGGAACTTTTTATAAAGTTAAAAGTTAGTTTAATAGCCAACATGTCTTTTAGGTAGAATAAATCTCCTTGGCTCCTAGAGATTTTTACACCCTTCCCCAACTCACTTTTTTTTAGTTTTCAGTTTTTTACTTAGTACCTTCTGCTTTTAAGGTTATTTAACTGTCAGTGTTGTTGTTTTTTAATTTCACTAGTTCTATATATTTCCTACCCAAACCACCGTTGATTTAGTTTATAGTGCACCTGGGTTCAGTGGTGTAGAGTTAGAAATTTCTTAAGGGGTGGGTGGGGGGATCTATGGGTATGGTTCATTGGTGAAAGCCTCATATATGCATATATATTGCTTTAAATTCGTACTTTTTCCTCAGGGGGATCTGGACCCCCCGACCCCCAGCTATGCCTGGGTTTTTATCTGGAGCTTGAGCACATTTTTTGGGGAAAAGCAAAAAAAAAAAAAAAATGGCTAAAATTATTGCCCAAATAAAATTCTTTTTAGTGTTTTGGTCCGTTTAGAGACCATGATTATGCTGTTAAATTTATTTATGGATAAATAAATTGAAGTGCAAATCCCAGGGAAAATACTGGGTTTTTTTTTACCTCAACTATGCATGAATAACCAGATTTTGCTTTAATTTTTCTAAGTCTTGGAAATTGCTTCCCACAGCTCATGAAAACACTTTTCATTGAAGAGTTAAACTCTCCAAAGGGCAGAGAACCTTTCAAGGGTCAGTTTTATCCAGATATTAGTGATTCCTGGATAGACAGAGAGCCTAGCTTTTACTTGTTCAATGTTGTTTAAGTACAGTGACTTGCACTTAATCAATCAGCAGTTTCACTCTTTGATTCTAAGTTTTCTTGTTGAGTTTAGCAAGTGTTGACAGATTTTTTGTGTAGGTTTTATTGTTACTGATCTTTTTCTTAAATAGCATCTTTAGATATCAGTCTGTGAGTTGTAATTTTTCTTAAATCCATCCTTCGTTATGCAGTGGGCACTTCTGCGAACGTGGGTTTTTCACCTCAAGGGACATCTGCTCAGAAAGTTCCCGATTGATCCAGGGGGAGGGGGTTGTAACCTTTTGTAGAGCTAAAAGTTTATTATTGGCCAACCTTACTTTTTAGCTAGAATAAAATATTCTTGGTTCCTCTAGTTCTGTTTTTTTATGAGAGCTTGAGCACACCACCCCCTGATTCACCTTTTTGTGAGTTTTCAGCTTTTCACTTATTATTTTCACTTTTAAGGTTATTTTGCTGTTGGTGTTGGAGGGGCATTTTACTACTTTATTTGACACATTTCCTTGCAAATTCACCATTGATTTAACTTCTAGTAAACCTGGATTTTTATTTGGAGCTGAAGCACACATTTGGGAATCGTGCATTATCTACTGCAAAACATCCGTTTTATTTAAAGATTTTCAATAAAATACTCAATTACATGAAAGAAATTGTTGGTTTACTTTTCATAATTGTGTATTACTGTTTCAATGTAAAGATAATTTTTTTATATTAAAAAGCCCCCCCCCCCCCCCCCAAGAAAAAAACATCATTTTAAAAAGGAAGGTTGAATAATGAAATTAGAAATAATGCTATAATGCTATTTAGAAGTACCAAGTGGATGTATATATTTTTTGGATAAAAGACAGACAACACAGCTCATCATTGTTTTTACTACAAGAATAATTCAATGAAACTACCTAAGATGCCAAATTGTTTTGCATTTATTTGCAAATACAGTATACTTTGGAATAAATACCAAAGCAGATATATTTAGCGATGGCATATATTCACTTTTTATTGTTTTAAATAAGAAATAATGTATGGGAGTTCATGTTTTGGGGTTTTAAAGTATTTATTATAGAAAGTATGTTTTTAAATAAATTAGTCCTTTCATTACTTTTTTTTTCTTTTTGATGTTTAACAACCAGTGTGAGCAAAATGGGTTTTAAGCAGTCCTTAGTCCCTAATTTATGGTCACTGGTTCCAGGAAAGGTGAGAGCCAGTGCCGCAAGACAAACGCACGCCATCCATGCCTCATTGGGATTCAAACCAAGACCCATCTCGAACGAATGGTCAGAAGCCAGCGCTTAGACCACTGCACTTCAGGGCAGCGCCCATACCTACATACATATCACTAAGCTGTTCTCTGAGATTCAGAGGTTAGCTCCGAAGAAGAAATACAAACTTCCAGATATTTTTACTTATTGTTGTCGTATCAAACTTCTACATTTACATCGATCTTGACATACAACTCGTGTTTCACTGATACCCATTACACGCCGTACACAAGATCTTTTATATTTCATAATCATAATCTTTTTCTCATGCAGACACTCCTGAATCTGATCCACCCATGTCTTCCTTGGCCTTCCTCTGCCTTTCCTTCCTGCCACTTGGGCTGAAAAGATTTCCTTAGTAAGCATTTCATCACTCATTCTTTCAACATGGCCAAACCACCGCAGCATATCGGTCTCCACCTTGCTAACAACATTTTGCTTCACATCACACAACTGCAATACATCTTCATGTCTCACACAATCATATCATGTCTTGCCACAAACCCCACGTAAGTAACGCATTTCTCCAGCACACAAACGACTCCTATGTTTCTTCTGCAGTACCCAGGTTTCACTGCCATACATCAGAGTAGGAACAATTACAGTTTCATACACAGCCATACAGGACTCTCTAAAGAACCCATCATTCCTGTGAAAACCTCCCAGAACAGCTATGACTTTCAAAGAAGAATTCACTCGCCTACTGATTTCACCATCCAACTTATTCTCTCTGTCAAACATTCTTCCTAAATACACAAACTCACTCACCTGGTCAATCACAGTGCCATTTATACTTACTTTACATTCAGTGCTACCCATTCCTCTCTCAAACACCATAACTTTGGGTTTTCCCTTATTTATACTCAGTTTGAATTTAATGCAAACACGCATGCATGCATCCATAAATATATTAAACAGCCATGGTGACATTACACAACCTTGTCTAACTCCTGCCCCAATGGAAAACCATTTTGATAAAACACCATTCACTCGTACACAAGCTCTACTACCAGCATACATGGCTTTTACACTATTAAGTAGATTCCCAGTAACACCATATTCATTCAATACCTTCCACAAAAGTGTCCTATTCACTCAGTCATAAGCTTTTTCTAAATCTATGAAGGCAGTAAAAACTTTCTTCCCAACAGCCAGATACTTTTCAATCACCGTGCGTAATGCAAAAATCTGGTTAGTGCAGCCTTCACCAGGCATGAAACCACTCTCAACATCCCACACTTTCAATGATGTAAGACCCCGTACTTTTTCAATAACAACCTTACCAAACACTTTCCCTGGCGCACTCAGCAGGCTAATACCACGATAGTTCTTGCATTTAGTCTGATCACCTTTTCCCTTATACAAGGGAACAATGATAACATCCTTCCAATCCTGAGGGACCATTCGTAACTTCCAGCACAACTGGCAAATTTCAGTTAACCAGTCAATTATAGAGTCACCACAATATTTCAACATCTCTGCAGTTATGCCATCAACTCCCGGAGCCTTACCATTCTGAAGAGATTTTAGAGCTTTACACACTTCTTCTCTTGAGATCCCTCCTGTGCTTTCATCCCTCATTGTGACATCATCTGCGTCTGTCGCAGAATCATCTTTGCTTTCCTGATCTAATAACTAACAGAAGTATTCACCCCATCTGTCACTTAACTCATTGGGCTCCCATATCATTTCCCCAATCTCATTCTTCACACAACTTACAACTTTGTTTCCCCTATTTTTCCTGAGTCTCATGTACTTCCAGAAGGACTTCCTATCTTTCCAAAAAGCCAGTTCATGCCTTTCCATTTTCTCCTTCCTATCTTTCGCCTTACTGTGGTGAACCAGCTTAGCAGCTTCACGCTTCTTACAGCGATATTCATCCACAGAGACTCGACCTTGCAACATCCCCAAATAGGGTTCCTTCTTTCTCTTTACTGCCTCTTCAATCTCACTATTCCACCAAGCATCACCTCTATTGTTACCCACTATTATGGTGCCACAGACCTCTTTAGCAGCAGTGACAACACAGTTCTTAAAACATTCCCACTTCTTTTCTACATCCCTCTCACCAGACTTCAGATCCTTCAGTCATTCTCTGAGTAAGTCAGAATACCGCTGATGATCTTCAAGGAGCCTATCAACCTTTATTCTTTCTATCCTGGGTCTCTTCCTATTCCTTTTCCTCCAACCAACATTAAGTTTCACTCGTGACACTACCAAGTAATGATCAGAACCAACATCCACACCTCTCATCACACAGGTGTCAACAACTAAGTGTTTCAAACGCTGATTGTAGACAACAAAATCTATCACACTCTTTTGACCAGAAGTACGATTTTCCCAAGTATATGTGTGGATATACTTGTGGTTGAAAAATGTATTAGATACACACAAACCATTCTCAATGCAGAGTTCAATTAATCTTTCACCATTATCATTCACACAAGGATCATTAAAGTTACCCAGAACATTGTCAGAAATGGCATTCTGCACACCTACTCTAGCATTGAAATCCCCTGCTATTATAACTTTTTCTTTAGCACCAAACTGGCTCAGCACAGCTTTTAGCTCATTCCAGAAATCTTCTTTCTTATCAGAAGGTTCAGAGTCACAAGGAGCATACACTACAACAATTACAATTCTCTGAAGTTTCACTTTCAAACGAATCCAGAGAATTCTTTCACTTACACAACTATAGTGAATCAAGTTGTTCTTCATCTTTTCACTTAAAATCACACCTACACCAGCCTGTCCTCTCATATTATCCAATACTCCAGACCACACACTCACCGTGCCATTCACTTCTTCTACCCCAATTTCCTTCTTTTTGGTTTCACTTACACACAGCACATCCAGTCTATACTTATTCATCTCCTCAAACACCTCACTCATCTTGCCATTTATACCTCTAGTATTCCATACACCAATCTTACATTCACTCAGCAGAGATCTCTTTCTCATACGCCGTTTAGAAAGTCCAGGTCGATTCCGTGGTGGACCGTCCTTCTCAAGTGTGGTAGGTCCACCATATCCCACACTTGAGTCATTCTTAATATTTCTTTTTGTCTTTTTAATCAGGTAAGTACATCAGTGTGGGGGATTAGCCCACAGCTGAGGGTTCCAGTTGGTCATTCAACCTAAGGATTTTGGAACAAAACCCAGTGAGTTGGGGTCTTTTCGCCAATGTCACACAGAACTAGCTTGCACCTCTCCAAGATTCACAGAGGCCCTAGTTGCTGTTGTGTGTGCCATTGTTACCACGGAGCGCCCCGAGGAGGCAAACCCATTGCTCACTACGACATACCTTACAATCTAAAATCAACAACAGAAAGTAATGTTATGTATATACATTTGTGAATTTTACCCTCCCCCTCCCCTGGCATGGTCAAAATTAATTTTCCTGTAATTCATAAAGTAAATTTGTTGCACTACAGGGAAAATGTATTTCAACCCTTCTAGGGAGGGGAGCAACTTAACATGTAAGCGGGAACAGCATGTGCCCAGGAACAGAATCGAAAGTAACCATGTTATATGCCTGCTTCCACTTGTGATAAGAGGGTTAAAATACATTTTTTAGATAAACAGCAAATTCAATCAAAACTGATGTGAAATATTTTGTAACACTGCCAAAGAAATTGTTAGATTTAATTGAGAAAGCACTGGTTCTACTCCCCACTACTAGTAAAGCAGCTTTTGCCTTATTCCAGATCAAACCCATAACACTCATATATAGCAACCTGCATGATTTAACTTCATCCTTTCAAACTCTAATCCTTGCTTTGTTTTCATCAAAGATTGAAACAATGTGTTTATTTTGTTTATACGCCATGCAATCAGAACTGCTTTCATGTGTCAGGAAAAGTATAAGTACAAAAGCTGAATTTGCATGATACATCATATCTAGGTTGTATCAGCCAATAGTTCATATGTAGGTTGTATCATGAAAGCAAACCTACATATGAACTATTTGGCTGTTGTTGCAGCCAATGAGAGATATCTATCTTGTTGGCTGTAGGCTGTTGTATAAATGGAGTGCACAAATTGCAGGTGTTAATTTCCTTGTTACTTACTCAGTTTTTTGTAACTTTCCTAAAGTGTATGTGTGTGGAGGACAAGGTGGGTTTTTTTTTTTTTTTCTTGAAAAAAAAAAAATCCCAGACAAAATCCTAGACTTTTTACATTTTTTTTTTTTTGCCGAAATTAAAAAAAAAAAATTTCCATCTACAAAATATGCTATTGGTTACATATTATGCAAGCAAGACTGCATAAGTAAAACTTTGGCAACTGTACATTAGATAAATGAACAATACTTTTTATTCACGTGCTGATGGCTGTCGAAAGTGCTTCATTTCTCAAGGATTGCAACTTAATTTTTTGAAGGTGTCATTTTTTTGCTCATAAACATTGTTAAAATTTCATGCATCTATGTACATTTGTTTCATTCCTGCTTGTATATATAATAAGAATACAAGATGTTAAGTTGGCCACCAAAAATCATAATTATACTTTTAACTGAAATGTGTACTATTGTAATTTGCAAGCTCTAGTCAGTAATAAATTTTGTTAATTGGGTGGATGAACCTTTTTAGGAGGGCATTTGATGCAACACCAGCTGTAGACATAATTTTCCATGTTCTACCCATCGCCTTCTTTTGATAAAGCCCCCCCCCCATTTCTGTACCAATAGGATTTACTGTAAAAGAAAATAAATAAATCATGTTATAATCAAATTTATTTTAAAGTAGTTACTCCTACAATCCTCATATTGTATTGTGTTCAGGGGAGGGGGAGAGAGATTTGCTTACTTGACATCTTTAGCTATAGCCAATGCTGATATCACTTTAGGATGATAGTGGCATTAGAGTGCCTCATTTACACAACTTGTCTGCTTGTGACTGGATGTGACTTTGGCTTTAAGATGTTAAATGTGAGCAGTGCTCTAGATTTGGGTGGCAAAATTACTCTGCAGGCCTGTGTGGTCCTGTTACTTGGGACACAGTTAAGGGTACTTTGGCCTGTGTCTTCTGTTAGTAAAAGCTTTGGAAACATACATTCAGTTATAGTCAAGTTATCAAATCTGTATTACAGCAATGGCTGGATCCTAAAAATTCCAACTGGTTCCTATAAATCTTAAATGTTTGTCTAGCACTGTAATATGGTATCATATAGTTCACATGATAATTAAAACTTTTTAATCTTGGAGGGTGGGGGGGCATATTTCATTTATGCATTGGTCTCATTGAAATTCATCATACAAAATTTTAATTTATCATACAATGTACGGTGTTTCATAGAGCCAGTTTGTAGTACTGTGAGCATATCGCCCAGTATGTGCATGTGAATCACAATTTACAGGAAAACAACCTGTGTATTTTTTAGTTTCCTGTAAATGTGAAATTATGTACACAAATAATTTTCCTATAGATATGAATTACTAATTTACAGGAAAGTAATTTCTTCATTCTTTGCTTTTTCTTTTTTAACAATCTGCAATTAAAAGCTTTTTGTTTTGCTGTAGATATAGTAAAGCTGTTATTATGCACCCATTTAAAATTAATCATAACTGATAAAAGAAAAGAAAAACATATGTAGTGCCCATTACAGAATATTGAACATGAGGACATTTTCCTTAGTCCTGTATGAATTAGACACTGAATTTTTTAATCATTTATTTTATTGCACTTTGGTATCACGTAAAATGCTGGATTACCAGCAGTATTTTACTGTTGAAAATTAAACACACAGACAGCATAGACTGCCTTGCACAAAAGAAAATATCACACTGTTGAGACTAATTTCAATCATCATATATCTTGTCAGAGATAGTAGTGCATACAGTATTTCTTTAAGGGACGGGTCCAATAAAAAATCCACGGGACAAGCGCAAATGCATCGTGCATATATACCTACTCCGGCAAAATTAGAAACAGTAAATGTATACAATGTATTGACAAAAGTCACCTGACACCTAGAAGAGAAACCCAAATTAGCATTTATTGACATACATTAGTACGGTGTCCGTCTGCCTTTGGCCTTAACACATGCACCGACCCTTTGAGACATGCTTTCAACAAGGTTTTGGAACACAGCGATAGGTATGAGCTTCCATTCAGTATATAATGCTGCTGCTAACTGTTGCTTAACAGTAGGCCTTGGTTCCAAACTTCTTATGCGGTGCTCTAATTCATCCCATAGGTGCTCTATGGGATTAAGATCAGGGCTCTTTGCTGGCCACTCCACACATGATATGGAGTTATCGTCAAACCACGCTGCAACAGTCCTTGCTTTATAGATCGGTGCATTATCCTGCTGGTACCAACAAGTCTCGGTTCCATAGTATTGCCACAGAGTTGGTAGGGCATAATTGTCCAGAATATCAAAGCAGACATGCTGGTTTACAGGTTTGTCCACGATAACCAATGGGCAGGGACCATACCATGAAAAACACCCCCACACGAGTACACTGCCAGCTCCAAATTTGACCATAGGAACAGTACACTGTGGTAAATAGCGTTCCCCTGGTTGCCACCATACCCACACACGGTCATCGGACTGATGGATCATGTACCTGGATACATCAGTCCATAGGACCCGTTTTCATTGATCTACGGTCCACCATAAATGTTCTTTACACCATGCTAAACAATGATTAACATTCTGAGTGGAGATGAAAGGCTTATGAGCAGCCGCATGACCACGGTAACCCATGGAATGAAGTTCTCTGCAAATGGTACATGCACATACCGAGGTTCCAACATTTTTACTCACCTGCACACTGAGGTTCTATGCAGTAGTACTCTGTTGATTAGCTGTAACGACTCTCCTGAGGCTTCGATGTTCTCCATCACTGATATTCTTTGGTCTGCTGGTACGTTTTGCTGCTTCAGGCACGCCATGTGTCTTCCACTTATTCAGGACATCCAAAACAGTTGACTTGGGTATGTTTAAACGCCTCTCGGTTTCTCTTATGGACAACCCACTAATACAACCCCCAACAATCTTTCATTTCTCAAAGTCAGTTCTCTCCCACTGCGACATTTTTACTCAACCTCACAGTGTGATATGATCGCGGTCAGCTGCAGGCTTGTTTTTATACCATTTGCAGCTGTACCCCGCATCTTAACAGTGCAGCGGATCCGTTCATTTGCTTTTGAAGGGGTGTCCGGTGACTTTTGTCAATATAGTGCATTTCAAATGCGTGGAAATAAAGTAAATAGACGAAGTCATCGCTCTGTCCACGTTATTTTTATAAACAATGCATAGCAACTGAAAAATTGTTGTTCTGACACCGTTGGGATCGAACCCCAGATCTCTTGATAACTAGCGGAGTGTGTTCGCTTTATGCTACGGTGCCAACAATTCACAGCGCTATGTGTGGTTTATCAGTCAGCATCTGACTACACAAATCCCTATTGATGAGCTCAGCAACTGATATGCCCCCATCTGGTGGCATTAACAGGACAAGCTATTTAATTATAGCCAATAAATCCAAAGGGTGAAAGAAATGGTAAATATATTTTAAATATGTGGAAATAATATAAATAGCCGATGTCACCACTCTGTACACGTTATTTTATAAACGCATAGCAACTGAAAAATTGCTGTTCCGACACCCCTGGCTTGAAACCCCAGATGTGGCAAAGCAGCTTTAGCTTAATGGGATGAACTCTATTATTGGACACTCTATTACAGATGTTGAATAAACCACACATAGCGTTGGCACCGTAGTATAAGGCGAACACACTCGGCTAGTTAACGAGAGATCTGGGGTTCGATCCCAGCGATGGCAGAACAACAATTTTTCAGTTGCTATGCGTTGTTTACAAAATAACAGGGACAGAGCAATGACATCGTCAGTTTAGGCTATAACCTTCTTGGACATTCCAGCTAAATCTCGCAATGCCTCCCCAATGGACTTCTGTGGGTTTGCACTCCTAAAATGAAAACTTGGAAATTAACAACCTAAAACCATTGACAGTCTATGGAAAGCCTGTAGGAAATAATGGTCCAGCATAAACACAAATTCTTTGCGACTAAGCCTGTTACAGTGGAAATTACGCTGAAGAGCTATAGTTTGAAACTGTGGCTACCAAATTCAACACTACCAAAGTGACAACATGACATTAGCTAGTTCCAAGGTACAGCAAAATAATCATCCCTCCCTATGTCTGTACCTGCATTTTGTAGATATATTTCATTGAAAAGAGGTTAGTAAATAAAAGTATCTTATTCATTCTGTGTAAGTGTTATTGCCTTATGTGGTGAAAATGATGCGGCTTTAGCTTAATGGGATGAACTATGTTTGTGTGTATATACAGATATTTTATTTGTGTGTATGTATGTATAATTTTATATACATATTTCAGATGGGGCGAATGGGATTTTTTTTTTTTTTTTTTTTATTGGAGGTTTAACGACCACTGTGAGCAACTCAATGGGCTATAAGCAGTCACTCCTCCCTAATTTAGGGTCACTGTTTCTAGGGGAGGGACAGAGCCAGTGCCATAAGACAAACACAACATCCATGCTGAACCAGGATTCAAACCCGGACCCCTTTGGGATGAATGATCAGAGGTAATTGCTTAGACCACTGTGCCACTGGGGCGGCCGAATGGTATTTACGGTTTGGCAGTATTCCACATCATTGTCCATTATCCAAAGGGGTCTGCGCCCTCATTGCACTACCAAATGTTCACCAACATACCACATTTATGCACGAGCGAAAACATCATAAAAATATATCCTTGGTTGAGATTCCTAATCAGACATACTGTGTGCCAGCAGTATGTCTGATGAGGAATCTCAATCAGTGGTTAGCAGACATGCAGACTAGGCCATAATAACAAATTAATTTGTTCTTGAGAAGCTGCTAACATTAGATAACCCATTACAAAGTACCCATTACGATTGCCTAATCACATTTCTATCAATAGCAGTGCAAATTCCACTTGAAATACCTTTAACTTCCTACGACTGGTGGCAGCCTTTGCAACGTTATAAGAGATGCCGGCATTGGATATGGAATATGTGGCAATGACAATTATTTGAAGGCTATAACAACAATTATTAAGATAATTATTATTGGCTGCTTGAAAAGCATTCAAATAAACAACTAAGGGTACTCATAATCGTGATTGGGTTGTATTCAGTTCTATATCATTTCTGACAGTCTACAGCCGTAAAAATATTCACACTGGGTTACAAAATTTTAAATTCAAATACTTTCCATATGCACTGAGTGGCCACTTTATTATGACCACCCCTTCAGTACTTCGTTGGGCCACCTTTTGCCTTTAATACTGCGTCGATTCTTTGTGGCATGAACTCCACGAGATGTTGATAGGTGGTTTTGGGAATCTGAGACCATGCTTGATGAATAGCCCTTTCCAGGAGTGTGAGATTGCAAGGTTGTGGATCCAGCTGTCTGATGGATCGTTCAACTTCATCCCACAAATTCTCAATGGGGTTGAGATCTGGAGATTGTGGGGACCACCTAAGCAAAGTAAACTCACCGGCATGTTCCTGAAACCAATCCTGTACAATATGAGCACTATGGCTGGACGCATTATCTTATTGAAAGTAGCCATCACCATTGGGATAAACCATCCACATGACAGGATACACTTGGTTCACAACGATGCTTAGATATGATGTGCCAGTCAGACGTTGATCAACACGAATTAAAGGGCCCAAAGCATGCCAGGAAAACATTTCCCAAACCATAACGTTGTCTCCACCAGCTTCAAGGATTGTAGCAATGCATTTGGGGTCAATGCTTTCGTGCTGTTTCCGCCAAATTCTCACTCGCCCATCGGCATGGTGCAACTGAAAACGTGATTCATCAGACCACATAATTTGTTTCTAATTATCGACTGTTCAATCCTTGTGCTCCTGTGCGAACTGGAGACGTTTTCTCTTGTTAACTGCAGACAGCAAAGGTGTTCGAACAGGCCTTTGGCTGCCATATCCCATCCGATGCAGTGTACGACGAACAGTGCATGCAGAGATCATTTGAGGGGATCCTTGATTAAGATGGTCTGTAATTTGCTGCACTGTTGCCCTTTTGTTGTCCGTTACCAGTCTGGACACTTTCCGTTCCGCCCGAGCAGTCACTAGTCGATGACGACCACACATTGCACATAGGGACCCAGTTTTTTGGCTGACAGTCCAGTCTTTAAACACTTTAACAACAGCTGCTCTGTAACATTTCACGAATGTGGCGGTTTCAGTGATACTCGCTCCATGGCTAAGAGCAACTACAATCATCCCACGTTGAAAGTCCGTCAAATCGCATTTTTTACCCATCTCGTTACCCAAAAATCATTTCTACTAGTGTAGCAAGCACTAAGCTTTCCCTTTTTATACTAGCCTTGCCCTCTGGCGGCAACAGCGTGCAGCCATAGCTCATCTGCTTAAAACTGTCAGGTGGTCATAATAAAGTGGCCACTCAGTGTATATATATATATATACTTGTACAAAACCTTTGTTCATTATTACAATTCTTTTACAGTGAAAACTGAGATACATACAACATTTCAAATTCCCTGGAGTCCAACAACAATATTTGTTTACATTTTGCAACTCACAAGCCCCGATCTCCGAACAAGTTTCCCGAGCGCCGAGCCGAAGGAAATGTGTGACGTCACAATGCCTGAACGCCATCCACTTTAACGTTGACCGCATGACATGGGTGTTGGCATTTAATCCCAAAACTGCGTATTTTTTGCTGTGCTTGGGGCTATATATAAATAAAGTCATTGTAGTCCACACTGGTATCAAATTTGCTAGGGTACCCATAATCACTCCCATTGCTTTAGTGAAGTAAATAGGTGAGACATTTATTCAGTAACTAGGAAGGAGAGATGAGAACACACCTCTGCATATATCTTAGGAGCATCTTATAAAGTGAGTTGTCTTGCCAACCCGTTCTCCAGCTGGTAATGAAACTGTGAGGTGGGTGGGGGAGAACCTTTTTCCCATTTCTGATACCACAAAAACAATAAATTTACAAGTGGGGAAGTGCGAGAGCTTTATTAATGTCACAACATTAAAAAAGTTTTTTAATCACGTCACAACATTAAAAAAAAATAATTTTAAGAGAATATGCAACTATTAGATTGCACCATGCAGCTAAACAAGCTACACAGAAAATGATATGAATGAACATACGCTCAAACCTAACAAAACTTATATTGCACAAAAATCAGTAAATGTAGGCATGATGGACATGTTGATTTACATGAGATTTGTTGTTTTGTAAATGCTTCTTCTCCTAAACGAGTATGTATATCATCATCAACCATTACCAACCACTGCTGGATGAAGCTCTCCCCAAGTTTCTACCACAATTTTCAGTCGTAAGCTAGTCTCCTCCATCCATGTTACTTAAGCAAGTTTTAAAATTTCATTCACCCAACTCCCACATGGTCTTCTTCTTGGTCTTTTTCTGTCCCTTGGTATCCAGTCTAATATTTCAGTTGTCCAATGGCGGTCAGTTCTAGAAATGTGTCCCATCCATTGTCACTTTATAGACTTTACTTTGATCTTCATGTTTTGGATTCATGAGTTCCTGGTTATGCCAAGCATACAGCTCTCATGCTTCTTTGAGTTGTTCATAGCATCCGTATGTCCCTTTTTAGTTAAGGTCCATGTCACTGGTCCACAAGTAAGAACTGGAAGAATGCATTCATTAAACATTCTTTTAAGACATAATGGAAAATTGCTGTATACTGTATTTAATCTTTTTTTTTTTTTAATGTGAAGAATAATTTCAGGGAAAAGTGAGTTTGACAAAATTGGGATTTATTTTTTTTATTAATTATCAGGAGCCTATTCATGGAATAACGTATATAGTACTGGTACATATTGATTCAGTTCATATTGATATGGAACAGAAAAATGTAAATTCTGTATTTGAAATATTGTATGGTATGAAAGTGAAAATTTGTAGTAAATTAATACATTCATACTTACCTTCTTTAATAACTGATATATAGGTTGGTTTTGTATGGAGTGCACATACTGTTAAAAATCATAGTTTATTATTGACTTATCAATCAGAAAAGTCAAACACTTACCTAAAGCTCTTGGCTACTTTCTTGCTATACACTTCATGCACGTCAATTAGAACATCCTGTTATGTAGCTGGCCTTCAAAGGTTGAAACTTTCAGCTTATAGGGCGCTGTTTTATATTCGTTCTTCCGGTCATCAAACATGGTTTTTTTGTGTTTTTTTTCACAGGACAAAAAACGCTGACTTCTGTCTGCCGTCTGACATGTACCATAGCTCGTCATCACTAGGTGTATACTCACTATAGCGTGAGTGTTGTCAACTTTCATTACGCCTATTTTTTTATCTTATTCCTCTTTCACTCCCCCATATGCAACATGGCCTTAAAATTCACAATTCAAAAAATGGTACTCACTTTGAAAACACATATTCACCCACCCAATAAATACTCATATATAGTACTCTCAACAACTTACACTCCCCATAAAACCACTCTAAGGTACACTATATACAACACATTCATACACTCAATTAAAACCACTATGTACATAATTACACTATTTACATTCCACGGCAGTCAAACTGTTGTCAACTGTGACTAATGTAGTGCTCCATCTGCCTCATATACCGCACAAACCCTACAGCAATGCCAACATCATTCAGCCTGTCACACACAATCCCCAAGCGCTTTCAACAGTATCCCTGTCATCCTCAGGAGGTCAATGTGTCTCTCTGCCGACCACAGCTCAAGTGAGCAAAGTCATTGAGGTTCCTGCTTCAGTCGCAAACTCTGCATCGTTGTGTCTCTGGCGCCATCTATTGTCAGAGCTGTTCTCTTTTCTTTTTTTTTCTCTTAATTGTTGTTCAACTTTTATTAAGGCTTTCCACTGTTCGTTTAAGTTGTTTGGTTCATTAATGTTACACACTTTTGATCTGTTTTTTTCGATTAATACTGATTCCGCAATTCTCAACTGCCTTTTGTTTTTACAGCTCTTAATAATTTTAATATCTTCGAACTTCGGACATTGGTGATTTTCTAGACAATACTTGGTTAATGCTGCCTTAGCTTCTTTTTTATTCCAATTACTCATATGTTGGTTTAATTTATACTTTAACTTGTTCTTAGTGCTGCCTATATATGACAAAAATGGTTTCTGATTTATAGGAATCTCATATACACCTGCTCTATCTAGTTGGCTGATTTTTTTGTTTTTCATTACTATTTTTTTTTATAGTATGCACTTGATTTCCTACTTGTATGTCATAGTTGCCACAAACCTTATTAATTTCAGCAGAAATACCTTCAACATATGGAATCGCTCCTACATATTTTAATAGTTTTTTACCATTAGTGTCCTTATCATTTGCTTCAGTTACTTCATAAATCCATTTCTTTAATACCTGTTTAGGGTAACCAAAATCATGTGCAATTTTTTCAATATATTCAATTTCTTCTTTTTTATATTGTTCTTTTGATGAATGTGTTAAACTTCTTTTAATTAGTGTTTTAATACTATTTTTTTTATGTGTTAATGGGTGCAATGACTAAAAAGGTGTTAATTCAGGAATATATGATGATTTTCTATGCACCCTGTATTGTATGTTGTCATTTGTTTTGATTACCATAATATCCAAAAATGCCTATGTGTTATTTTGTTCCTGTTCCACTGTCAATTCAATAGATGAATAGATATCATTATACTTTTTTGTCAAGTCTTCAAGTTCTTTATTTTTTAGCCTGGACAACAGAAAAATGTCATCAACATACCTGCAGTATATCAGTGGTAGATCTTCTAGTTTACTAATTATTTTTGTTTCTATGTCACTCATTATTATTTCAGCAAATAAGGTTGACAGTATCTTCAAAGGTGACGTGAAAAGTTTTCTGAGTGCCCAAATCGTAAATATTTTCTATTACTTCGTCTTTGGTCGAAGCGCCTTTACCCGCAGAACAGTTCGAGTATATAAAAGTCTCCAAGTACATAACAATTTCTCATCATGGATATTCTTTTGCATGGTAATTTAGTGGGATCACTAATTAGTGAGTAATTAGTAACTCTTTAATAAAAAGTGTTTTTCTAAGCTCTGGGAAGCGATTTCCAAGACTTAGGAAAATTTAGAGCAAAATCTGGTTTTTTCACGCATAACTCTGGTGAAAAAACACAGTAATTTTGATTTGTTCACTAATTTATTCATCCGTAAATAAATTTAGCAGCATAATCCTGACCTGTAAACAGACCTAGACACCAAAAATAATTTTATTTGGACAATAATTTTAGCCAAATCTGATTTTGACTAAAAGTCAGATTGGCTAACAGATTGACTTTTAGTTCAATAAAAAGTTTCAACAGCCCCTAGATCAACCAGGAACCTTCTAAATAGAAATTCCTGGAGGTAAAGAAGTGCCGATTGAGTACTGAAGCTTTGATTTAAGAAAAAGTTTGACCAAGAGATAAATCCTAAACGGTGTTCTATAAGAAAATTGTCGGTAACAAAACCTATGCTAAAAAACAGCCACCACCTTTTAAATTCAACTTGAAATCAACGAGTGAAACGCCTGGCCCAATAAGTGCTATCACTGTACGCCAACAGCATTTGAACAAGTAAAAGATAGGTTCTCTGCTTTACCAGAAATCACTAATTTCTGCATAAACTAACCTTTAAAAGGTTCTCCACCTTTGAACAGTCTAACTCTTCAATAGAAACTGTTTTCTAAGCTCTGGGATATGATTTTCCTTCATTTGGCAGATAAGCGAATCTATTCGGTACAGAGCAGCTAGCAACCTAAAAGAGAACTTTCGGTCCCGATTTCTTCTACTACCACAGTTAATAATGCCACAAAATCTACGCATTTCGGCTTCAAATTTTTATAAACACTGATCGCTAATGAACGCATTTTACACGCTAACTGCAGGACAGCCAGCTGTGTTTGTCCTTCAGGAACTTGTAGGGACTGTTGCCACTTCACTGAAACTTTTCGATGACATCACGTGCTACATCCTATGAGTAGCACGGCTTATTTTTTTATTTTTTTTTTTTTGATTGGAGGTTTAACGACCACCGTGAGCAACTCAATGGGCTATAAGCAGTCGCCCGTCCCTAATTTAGGGTCACTGGTTCCAGGGAAGGGAGAGAGCCAGTGCCGTAAGACAAACACAACACCCATGCCTGACCGGGATTCGAACCCGGACCCCTTACGGACGAATGATCAGAGGCCAGCGCCTTAGACCACTGCGCCACCGGGGCGGCGTAGCACGGCTTAGAGTTGTAAACCATGGCACATTAAACTGTCATATCCCGGGTACTGGCCCCCAGTAATAAATAAGGGCATCTTCCTCCCCCTTTCTAACCCGCTTCCGTGTCACTTTCCTATCGGGCACTCTAGCCCATATCTCCTAGCTTCCTATTTCTAGGGGTTGTTTGAAACCTGTGGTCAGTCTTCCTTCCTAAAATCATCTACATATGATATGTATGATGGGAAACTATGGGCTGCAGATGGCCTAGTGGTCAATGTTCGTGATTGCCACGGAGAAACACCAGGTTCGATCCCAGGCAGATACAAACGCTCGAACCACTAAATATCTGCCATGTGTCGGATGGGCATGTTAAGCCATCGGATCCCGGGTACTGGCCCCCTGGTAATAAATAAGGGCATTTCCCCCTTTCTACCTCACTTCCATGTCACTTTCCTATGGCGCACTCTAGCCCAAATCTCCTTGCTTCCTATTTCTAAGGGTTGCTTAAGACCTGGGGTCAGATACTCCCTTCCTAAAATCCTCTACATATGATCTGAGATGTAAACCAAGGAAGTTGAAATAAGGGAAGAAAGTATGACGTCACAAACATAAAGTTTTCTCAGCAGAAAGACAACGGCCATCTTAAGACCGATAGTCGTTTTGAGCCATTGGGCATGGCTAACTGGGATCATCATCAACTATTGATGTTACTGCTCAAGGCTCCGTTACTTCTTATCCGTCAACGTACAGGCAGTGTTTCATATTTCTGCCACCGTGGCGCTGAACGCCGACACCTAACGATTCTTGTCGGGAAAATTTCCAACTGGAATTTCGTGGGTGCCGGATCCCATCCATTCGTTTTGTAGTGTCTTGTGTGGAACATTTTGACATGTAAATAAATAAGCTTTAGATGAGACGTCATTTGATTTGTCTTGCTATTAAATTTCTTCAGCTGCTAAAAAAACAACGAATTCGTAATTTTACAAAAGAGCTAGCCTAAGTTCTATTGGATGGAGTAAAGAAACGGATAAATGAGATAAACTAATTTGTAATTACCACAACAATAACAAACTCTCGCAGAAGATTGTTTTTTTTTTTATTAAATTAAAATATTTATTAACCAACTAAATTTTTGTAGGTTAAAAGGTTTTAATTGCCTAGTCTGTATACACTTAAAAAACCCCATTAAAACTATATTTCTGGAAATACAAAACATCTGCAGAGAATTACAATAATTATTGTTCATATACAATTCAAATTTTGACATTGGCTTCTCATTAAAAAAAATACTGATGGGAAACATGGGGCAATTTATTTGAATCACTTATGCAGAATTTTTAAGAAAAAAGTGTATAACAATTCAAACATGGAACATAATATACAAAACACTTGTGCCTTTTTTTTTTATTTTGGAGAAAATTAGTGTAGGCAATGAACAATACAAATGTTTAACCCTCATTAAGTCGAATCAATTACTTAGTTATGTATAACATTTTGGGGCCTATAGTGTATATATATATATAACCTTCAAATATGGAACTCAGTATGAGAAAAAATATTGGGAAACACTTTTACGCTATCCTTTTACAGAATTCACAGTCTAACACTGGATACTCATTTAAGATGCTAACATTGGATTCTCATTTAAGACGGGGGTAAATGAAAAAATAGAACTATTTATTCGTATCACTTACTTATGCAGAATTTTTGGGAAAAAATTGTATGCCAATTTAAACACAATATGTAAATTACTTGCAACAATTAGTTTTGTATATACATACAATTCAAACATTAAAAGAGTTAAAAATCATGGAATAACTTATAGAATCATTTAGAAAATTTTGGGGCAAACAGTACACTTCGAACAAGAACACATTATGCAAAACACTTGTGCAGAATAAATTATACATAATACAAGTTCTGACATTGAAATTTTTTTGGGTGCAAAAAGTGTGTATCCATTTTAAATATGGAACTACTGGTCAATATTATGGCCTAACATATTTCCATGATTTCTGCCAACAGAATGCAGTCAACAGCCTTCTTTCAAAAGTAAAAAAATATGTAAACAGTTGAAATTCTTGGCTATCTTTAAATTGACTTCTGAGAAACATAAAATGGAAAACACATTTTGAACTCTCTGTATGTAATTGTGAAATATTTACAGATTATTAATTACTACTGTAAAGTTTGGCTGGACTTCCACAGCCTCCCCACCCTTGCCCCAGTGATTTTGTGTATGTCGATTAGAATGAAATCCTAAAGCGAAAGACTAATGCTATCCACACCCAAGGCTGTTACAGCTAATATCTCACTAGCATGCTTTTCCTCCTCCAGAGTCTCTGTAGTTTTAACGAGTGGAAGTCTTATACTTTAACAGTCTAAAATTATATTACTAGTGGAACAAGTCCGGCATGGCAGGACTTCAGAATGTCTCAGAAAAACCTTTTTAGGGATTTTTTTTTTCCCTAGAAATTTCCCATGAAGACATTTTTTCTCAAAATGTGAGACAAATCGAGCACTTTTGTCGTTAAATGTGAGGAAATAAAGTTTTTTCGGAATTTCAAAGAATAGGAACGTAAACAATACCTTTCCTGAAGCAATGACTTTTTTGAAATACAGCATTGATTACATAAAAAACCTAATTTATACTGGATATTTAATAAATAAACGGCTTACCTATTTTTCAAAATCCAAACCAGAAATATCACAATCACAAACTTTCCAAATCATGTGGCAAAGCCACAGGATAAACATAGAGAAAAAACATTCAAAGTATGACAATCAGAAAAAAAAATGTATCAGAAATAATCGAATAGAAACGAAATTGCAATAGGGAACATCGCCCAGTGTGTCTGATCGAACCGATAAGCCTAACTTGAACGCCAACTCAGCAATCTCGCAATTCCAAACTTTCCGAATCAGAAACTCTTTCCTGGGTCTAAGGTTATTGTTCTGGTTTTTGTGTGGCTTGGCCACACAATAACTGAATTATACTCAATAACCTTTGGTTTTCCCTTTTTGGAGTTAAATTAAGGTACACAGCAGTACACATCATGGTAGCTACTGAATTCAAAGAAAACTCTTGCAATTTGAGTACTACATAGGCTATAAAATAAATTCTGCACTTTATTTTGCGTCCATACAGTTGCTTAAATGGAATGATTAACTTCACGAAAATAGATTAAAACAGACTCGATTTACCTCGCTATAATGCACGTTTAAGCAGGACGGCACATGAAACACTAATTATGAACAGCCAAAAAAAATCACTAACTGGGGTCGGTGTCTGCACCTCTAGCGACGAAAAGTGTCATTTTTCTTGTATGCGAATGCCCGTAGAGATTGCCGAAGTGACAGAGCCTTGAGCAGTAACAGTTGATGATCCCAGTTAGCCGTGCATTGGGTTACGTATACGTGACAAGTTTGGTTTTCGAAATTTTAAGTTATTGTTTTTTTACAAATGGTGTGTTGTTGTGCTTACGGATGTCATCACAATTTCAGCGACCACCTCTTGGAGTTACTTTTCATAGGTAAGTAACGGAGAAACATTTAATATAAAATCTTTTCATTTCCGTTGAGCAGATAGCAGTCAACCTCGTATATGAAAATTTTCCAAGTGGAAGATAAATGAATTATTATTTATAATTCATTTATTTGGTCTGTTAACAGACCTAAACATCAAAAAGAATTTTATTCGGGCATTTGGGCCATATTTTTAGCCAATAATTGCATTTTTCTGAAAATGTGTGCTCCAGCCCTTAAATAAAAATCTTGGTGCTCTAGAACTTCATTGAACGGTGGTTTGGATGCAAAAGGCCATATATAAGTGTCTCCTAAACTAGAAGACACCAAATACCATCAGCTAAATAGCTTTAAAGGTGAGATTAATGAGTGAATCAGTAATGATTTTCAATTGTCACATCAGAAAAGTAATTTTCCAAAGGCAAAGTAGAATACAACATGCATACTTTTTAAATTGCCACTGATTCACAACTAAACTATTTTTTGTTAGAATCAAGCAAATTGCTAGGAAACTCCTCGACCCCTTTTAAACATCTTAACATGTGCCTCATATAGGAAATTCTAAAACATATATGAAGGCTCTCTGCTTTCCATAAGTTACAGAATGAACAACAAAAAAGCTGTGTAGTGTAAGTCTAACCATAGAAATACACAAGTCATGTTAAAATATGTGAAATACAATGGTAATTAAAGCAGGATATGCAAATGAGTGGCACTAGTACTGACATATGTAAATGTGTCTAGTGTTAGATGGTGTTTTGAAGCATTCTCCAGTTTTTCTGAGAATTGCAAGCAGTTCTAAAGATAGCAGATTCTCTGGATATGTCTATGAGAAATTATTTATAGGAAGAAGTGTGTTGGTGAGCTATTAGGTTGGCTGAATGGCCCAATGCAAGTTTTCCCCTAATGTATAGATTTTGTCAGAAATCTTGAGGGCAGAGCTTTTCAAGCCAATTCAATAGTGGCAACCAGAGAAAACCACCAAAGTGGCACACTGCTATTTGGTGCTGGTCTGCAGAGTGAGTAGGTAGTCATTTCTCGTGTCAGTCAGATCTATAAACAACAAATCTGACAGTGCCACTAAGATAATGGTAACCCCCTTAAGAAAAATCACATAGACAATATGTGTGCATGGTTACAAAAACCAAGTGTGGCATAGCTCAGTAACCATTTTACACAGCTAGATGGAAGTAAACAGATATGGTGAATGTTGAGGATGCCTGAGGTAGCACATACTATGTCACAAATGGCTATTTCTTACATCAGCAGGATTTCAGATTTTGGCTTACTGTTACTTCTACCTATTACATTGTCAGTGGATTGAGCAACTTGTTAATGGCTACTGAGTGAAACAACAATGTCATTAACAAGAACGACTTCATGAGTGTTAGGCTGCCAATAGTGTGTGCTTTCTTGACTATGCCAAAAGTGGTTGTCACATGAACTGAACCTAGGTGCAGTGGTAGTCTGTAACTTGGGCTGGGATACTGCCAGACTGTCAGAGATTGGTTTTTGCTTCTAACAAACTCCATTGGAACAAGGATGGAAATCTTGGACCCTTTCATTCACCCATTAGCAGATGCAATGTCTTTCCTACAAGATAATGCCTACCACTCCACTGTTGTTGCCTTGTCAATTGCACTCTTTACCATATGAAGTCGACCACCTGGTCTCCCAACCTAAATGCAATGGACCATGCACTCAATGCTCTCTGAATGTCAGATGCATTTGCCTCCTGGAACTTCAACATGCTTTAGAAAAACAATCGAGATTACTACCACAGCACTGTGGGACAGTCTTTTCTCTGTGAGGTTGGTTGGTTGATTTTATTGGCGCAAGGGCCAGGTTTGGCCAAAGAGCGCCAGACAAAGAACTATTAGCTACAGATTTTTAAAAGCGTGGAAAATGATGAAGAGCAGACAGGCTTGGCAAAAGTTGGAAAAGAGGATGATGAAAGCTGTGAAGACAAGTTAGTTAATTGGGTTCATATAAAAAGTTATCAATTAACTATTATAATTATTATTATTTGTTCAACACAACTACACAAAGGACGAGTCACCAGGAGGGGACGAACCATCACTCTCCTCCCCCCCCCCCACTCCTCTGCAATGCTGGCAGAGGGCGGGGACGAACTGTCACTCTCCTCCCCCCATGTTCCTCTGCAATGTTGGTTGAGGCTGGGGACGAACTGTCACTCTCCTCCCCCTATGTTCCTCTAGAATGTTGGTTGAGGGTGGGGACCTCGCTGAGGCCGAGACAGTTGCAATGTTGGTCAGGCGGACGGCGACAGTTGGATGGACACTGCACACCTTTGCGGATTGTGGGCCGGGTCTGCCGCACGTGCAGACTTTCGGCTGCAAAAGAGAAGGCCCAGAATCAGGTATTCGAAAAATCTGGAGCTCGGGGAAAAACACCTGTGTCGCTTGGTCAGCTGTAGATCGCTTGGCAAGGGCGGCGAGAGCTACAGGGCGCGGAACAAAGGTCTGCACGGGTTGTGGTGGAGCCTGAACTACTGCGGCAAAAGTACGCTGTCGGGTGGTGGGTATACCCAACTTGGCCTTGGCAGCAGGGTACGAGAGGCCTTCCAGGGTCTTGAGGCGCTGGATCGCCATCTCGTCCTTTTATTTCATACAGGTGCGGGAGTAAGCTGCATGGGCCTCACCACAGTTAACACAGGAGGCCGCAGAAGTGCAACCTTCCCCGTCATGGTCACTGGAGCCACAATTTGCGCAACGGCGGAACTCTTACAGAAACGTTGTGAATGCCCGTACCTCTGGCACCTGAAACAGCGCAGAGGACTGGGAATGTACGGGCGAACTCCACAGACCAAGTAGCCTGCCTTGATTTCGGTCGGAACTTTCGGGAGTTAAATGTCAAAATTACATTTTTAGATTTAATCAAAGAGACATCACGCCGGAACATCATACGACATGCAGCAAGAGCACCCTGATCCGCAAGTTCAGTCACCAATTCCTCCTCACTGCATGGCAAGAGATCAAACTCCGAAATAACACCCCGAGAGGTGTTAAGAAACGGGTGAGGTGCCACTTTGACAGGAATGCCTTGAAGACTAGTGAGGAGCAGAAGAGTGTTACTCTGAGAAACACTGCAAGTTTGAACAAGCAGGTCCCCAGAGCGAAGCTTCCTCAGACTTCAAGGGGCCAACCGCAGCGTCCAAAGCTTTAGAAATGAAAAATGGAGATCTGGTGGACAGTCTCTCATTCGGATCGATGGATTCCACAACTAAGTGTGTAGCATGCGTAGTCACAGCAAACGAGGGGAGACGACGCTTCGGAGCGACTGGAACAGCTGCCGAAGAAGAGGTTCCACATTCTTGGTCCAGGTCAAGGTCTAAAGACCGTTTACGGTTATGAGACTTGGTAGGTTGAGAAGACGAAGGAGAGTCGTTGTCAACAATCATTTCCTCGGGTGACTTAAATTTGGAGTTTTTCTTTTTGTTTTTATCCATGGAAAAAAGGAGGAAGATTCGTCTGCAAACAACTCCACCCACCACCGAGCCCTACAAGGGAGAACTGGAGGTCCGCAAGCCGAGAAAATGACGCTGGACACAGTTCTGGAGCTTATACGTTGCAGATATAGTCCGTTGGCTGTGATCACACGCACTCGGCGGACACTTCGGCCTCCTGGTACCGTCATGCCAACGCCTTTGGCATGATCCCACAGCCCTCGGAGCTCACCCTGCCGTGCCATACGACAAAACAGCCGCTAAAGCCCTGTACACAACTTGGTACAAGACTTCTGACTAGAGGTGGGTTAGTCTCTAGCCTCCCGTTTACAGCGAAGCCGGGGTCGAAGAGGAGTGTTGGTACACAGGAGGCACTTAACCGGTCTCCCTGCGACCTCAGCCGCCAGACATCCCATTTCCGCCTCACGGGTCTCCGCACGCGGCAAACATGCCGGTAGGTCTAGCACCCAAACCAGCTAAAAGGAAAAAAAAGAAATCCAAAGAAGACAAATCCTGGCAGGGAACCTAAACGGAATCTCAGCAACCTACGAACTGAGCGGTTAATATAAATCAGTTAGTGGTGGAGGGAAACAAAACCACAAGACCGGGGGTGTTAGTACATAACGTGGTAGCGATTAGGTAGAGAATACAACACGGGCAACTAGCCAGTGGAGAAAATAAATAAAAACGAAAAGCGAGACACAAGACCTGCTAGGGATCGTGGGGCCGCAACTCCCCCAACAGCTGGATGAACAGCCGTCCCTGCAAACACCAAAATAAAAAACAAGCGGTGGCATGACATCAGATGTTGACCAGTCACAAGGTCAGCTCGGGCCGTGGGGCGCCGCTCCCAAATAACTGGAAAACCAGTTATCCCCGTGCGGGAGTTCTCTGTGAGGTCCATATAGTGGCTGGAATTGACTGCCCAGCACAATGAAACACTAGCTATCTCATGTACCCACTCTATAATTTTGGAATTAAAGGTGTTTAAGCCATATACACCTACCTACTGGTTTTGTATTCAGTGCATCCTATGGGTTTTAGAGAAAGTTCAGAGTTTTAGGTTGTTCCTTATTTTTCTGAAACAGTGTTTTACATAATTGATAACATTTTAAAGGATGATTTTTCAATATTGCTGGCAAAATTTACCTTGAAAGTTCTAGAAGCCAACCTTTAGCATAGGTGAGCAAGTCAGCTAGCTGCCTAGGACCACCAGAGATTTTAATTATATTTTAATTTTTATCGTTGCCCAATTTCTAATTTATATTGCCTTTGAAAACAGAAATAAAATAAATCAATAAAAAAGATAGTCAAAATGTCAAGTGGACTGAAGCTTCTCAAAACATATGAGAGAATGACTCGAGAGAAATTAGTTGGGTTGGCTTCAATATCAATGGAAAATATTATTGCTTCACCTTTGTATCTACTCCAAGTACTGCAGAATCTGCTTCCAATAAAGCAAAAAAAGTTACTTTTTAAAATAACATTTGTTTTGTATCTTTTGTATTTTTTTACACAAAAGCATGTTTAGATTACGATAATTTTTTTTTTAAATTATAAAAATTGTAATACTCCAGGTAATAGTGTTCCCCCTAGGCCATTTTAGAGGGACGCAGCGCCCCGCCCGTTTTTGACATGTTAAAATCCACCCTGCCCCGTTTTTTGGACGGTAAAAGGCCGGCCTCCCTCCCTTAATTTTTACCCTGCCCTTAGTCTCGTATTGCCTCTTCCTTTCCATGCCCACGATCGCAGCGGCAGTCACAAACGTACCCCTGTTATTACCCGCCATTGATGTTACCTGCAAACCTTGCGGCTAACGAGATCACGTGGAAATTGCCGACGCAGTGGTATAAAAGGAGGAACATTTCCATAACTGTCTTTTCTTTGGTGTCTGATTTGGAACTCCCGGCTGTGGTTTTTTGTAGTTTCTTTTTCTCGACTCCGCACCAATTTATTTGCTCATAAACGAACACTGGACGCAATGCCTACAATGAAAAGAAAGCTTAAGGAGAAAGAGAGGGAAAAAGTAAAAGCAAGCTTCAAATGTCAGAAGATCTATGACATGTTCAGTTTGCAGAACAAGGTAAGCTCTATTTGAGTTTTTTTTTATTATTTTATCGTGTAAAGTATATACAGTGAATGCACTGAAAGATTAAATGTAACTTGTCGTTACATTTAATCTTTTTTTTTAAAGAAAATGCCAAAAAAAAACCCATCTTATTTCGTGTAATGTCGTACATTTTCATTTCGTGAAAGATTTTATAATTTCTGTAAAACTTTTTAAAGTGTTTATTGTTAATTTAAGTAACGTGATGCATACTAGCCAGTTTTTACGATGCATTCGAAAAGTTTATGGAAATATGACTGGTTTTACGGGCAAAATGTTAATTTTACGGATTTGGCGATTCTCGGAGATTTTTTTTTTCCTAATGATTTTGCATCCACTATTAAAACTTTTTTTATTTAACTTAATTCATTCAGAGTAAAGCAAGTCACGAATAACTTTTCAGTTACACGTATTTATATGGGAACATTTGCCGCAGTTTCCCACGTGCTACGTTTATTGTTTCACGTTGTTTCAGACACTAAAACTTGCGCCGCACCAACCAGCTGGTCTTGTTTAACCTTGGGCTTGGCGCGCTCTCTTTCTCTTGCTATGTATTCCGCCTCTCCTTTTCAGATAATGCATTGTTCGTCTCCCGGGTCGTAACTTCTCAAAACGCCAGCGTGGAGCACGTGTCTCTACTAGTCCCAGTTCGAGATGCTATCTCAAAACGTAGTTATATCGTAGAAAAAAAAATTCCAACGGATTTTAAATCTGTGGAATTTTTAAGCTTAGATCGACACCCAACATGACAAAATTAAACAAAGGCTGCCCGTTTTGTGAAATTAAAAATGAATTGGGGCATGGTTTCGTAACTTCTTTTCTGGCAATAAATTTGACCTAACAAAAAAATGCGGAAGTTAAAAAAAAAAAAAAAATAATAATAATTAAGTCTAATGTTCATTCGAGCCAGTTTTTCTCCAGCATAGATTCATTTTGCTGTCCGTTAGTCAGTAAATTTCCTACCCTTTCTTCTTCTTTTTTTTTTTTTGCTGGTCCGTTAGTAAGTTTTCTACGCTTTGTTTGTCGCTCGACAACGTGCATAAAAATGTCTTGGCTTGATTCAACGAAATTCATATGTTGAGGTACTATTTTTTGCAAATTGCATCTCTTTAAGCTGTTGCTGTTACTTTAGCAGTTTTACTTGCATTTTTTTTTAATGAATAAATTTAGTGTTTCGCTATGAGCAGTAATATACAAAAGGGGGAAAAGTATTATCTAACATTCCGTAATGCGTATTCTGCAGAATTCCCGTGTATTGCAAAAAATGAAAAATATGCATTTTGCACTACATGTTGATGTAATTTTAGCATTTCGCGTTGTGGAAGGAATGATATCAGTAATCATATTTCTAGTGCCAAGCATAAATCTAATGTTGACTGCGTGGAAAAAAAAAAAAGGAAATTAACTTCTTTTGTTAAAAGTTGTAATGAACTGGATGTGATTCATGCAAAATGTTTATTCACGTTGTTTTTAGTTGAGCATAATTTACCAATTAGTGTCCCTCAGTCGCTCATTTATTATTTTTTTTTTTTTTATTTGACTGTCTCATCGTCAGCCTCCCCGTAAGATAAAAACAAAGACCTTGGATAAACCTAGCATGAAAATGGTTCATTTTTGAAAACATTTTAGTTTGTTCCGTGATGGTGTGGGATACGATCCTATTGGTGGAACATTCTTCCCTTTCAATGCAAACTTCCATAAAAATAAATTTTTATCTCTTTATAGATCATAATAATAGCATAGTAATGAGAAATTCTGTACATATTTTATTTTAATCGAAATAACGTGCCGATAAATTCAAACATCTGTAGTCATATCAATTAAAAGTTTATACTTGATTTAGGTAACATTGTTTTTTAATCGATATGTTCGGTACATTTAATCAATATGCACAAGTAATTTAATTGAATATATGTTTTTTGGGGGGATTTTTTTTTACGGATTTCGGAAGTTGGCAAGTATGGACTGATGCAACAAATGTTTAAATTGTTCCCTTCAATAGTTTTCTACAGCTAGCTTCTCATCGTGGCGTGATTCTGAAGTCCAGTGGGCTAAATCTGTGTAGCAGTGCATTACTGAGAGTGAAAACGAAAACTCCAGAAGTGAAGTGCATTTAAAATCAGCCCTAAAGCGTGCAGGTGGTTTGGCAGTGAGCTAAGTGTGTTTGTGGCTGCCTCCTGTAAGGGGACGGAGAAAGTTTATTACCTTAACTGGAAGAGCAAGTGTTTCTGGCCCAACTTTTTTGTAAAGAATCGTGGTAGTCTTATTGAGGCAAAGAAAAAAAGTGCAACAAATTTTTCCATTGAACAGGGCTTAAAATTCAGGAAGGGTTGGGCGGGATTGCTGCCAAAAATTTTAAACTCTCGCAGAAATAAAGTTGTCAGGAGCGAGTCTCCCGCCTTAAAAAATTTTAATATAAAAAATAATAATCTTGGGTCCATTTTCGGACCACTCATAAAATTCGAGCATTTAAAACGTATCTTTCATAAAATTAAGTATGTTAGGTAACTTCAGAGTTCCAAAAATTACAATCAAATACATCCTTCATGTCAGGAATATAGTAAGGGCTGGTTCAACCATTAAGCAAACTAGGCAGAATTCGGACATTTGGGCACATTCCCTATTAAAGCAATGAAATTGCGCTGTGTAAAAACATTACAGTGTGCTTGAAAAACATATGTGTGGCCCTATAGTAAGAGTTTGATTGAGAAAATATTCACCGTAAGACAAGTGACAATTATACTTGAATTTGGGGAAACAAAAGTACATTTGTGAATTAAAGAAAAATTACATAGCGTATTTCTTAGGTTTCAACGAAACAAAACAATTACACCAGAACTGATACTATGTTCAGAAAAGGACAACAAGGAGGGATTTTTGTATAATGCCGCACTTTTAACTTAGGCACTAAATATTTACATAACGTGTCAAGTTTTTAATATTCCTCTTTCACTTAATTAGGCACTAAATTACTATGTCTCATTCGTAGGCCTTTTTAACAGTTTTTGTTCTACCGATGTCATGTACATTACCTTTACTTATCAAGTCAAGGTAATGATATTGTGCTTTTACTTAAGCACTAAATATTATTTCACAGGCCCTAGGCCTTTTTAACAGTTTTTATTCTAACCATGTCACATTCATAACAATTACGTATCTGTTGTGGCGAAAATTAAGAAAGGTTATGGATATTTATAGAAATTACTACCAATATTAAAATAGAAGGTAAATATTGAATTTAGGCAAAAAATAAAATTTGGAAGATGGGTTGATGCATTTCGAAACAAAACGTAAATTCAATTAACTTAAGGCCATGATAAATGAAAATATAAATAAAATGCAACACTGATGTTTGAAAATTCCCAAAAGTTATTATTGAAGGTTTGCGTTGTTTGAATATACGATGAGTTGAGGCACCTGCAAGTGTAAAATATGTAATTATTGGTTACATGTGTACCAAATTTGTAGTCACTAAAAATTAGATGGTATACAATGTACACGAGTAATAACTTTTGGAGGCTGTGATGATCACTTTAGTGGCTAAGACAAAATGCATTAATTAAATAAACAAACTTCCCGGGACGTTTCAGGTCTTAGGCAAGCTATGGTGGATTGGCATATGACCCTGCGATGAACTTCAACTGTGTCAACTATTTCTTCACTGCACAAGGTTTGGGTTTTTGAAAGGCCACTTGGCCTGCATTTATTTTAAAAACTTAAACCATTTAAACAACAAAGTATTTCAAGAAGTTCAGGAATACCCACGTCAACAAATGTTTCCTGTTCAACACAATCAGCTTTTCGAATATTAAAATTTCTTTTAACTTTGGCCACTGGCCTAATAAATATCAGATGACACACAGTTTAGATGCTTCGAAAGAAACAAACAATTCTGCACACAAAATGTGAAATTTCTTAATTTATGCCTAACATGTAGTTGCATTAGGATTTTTAAATTAGTATGGCAGCCTGAAAACTCAACGAAGCTTAATTACAGCTTTAACAGTCATAGGCTAACAATTTGGCCTTCAGAACATGACAAATTTTAAACACACTACTTTGTATTAGCATAATATCTCGCTCATTTAAAGTTCACAAATTATGTAACAAAACTTAGCTTGTAGCACCAGGCGCATTATAAAAAATATAATAATGATTTGCAAATCACAAACACTTGATGGATGACACAGTAAGACTTAACATTGTGAATTGGTTCTGATAGCTGAAGTGTTATTTCTTTCTCTCTCTCTCTCTTCATGAATTTATAGCTTATTGTATATACAATACAGATTTCATCTCCTTTCGAACACCCCCTCAAACCAGTTCCCTTAACCAACATTAATTTTAAAATTACAATAACTGAGCAAAAATTTGCAAATAACCAACAGTTACTTTATTAAACAGTTGTACACTTCCATGAAAATTTGCCTTACAATAACATAGCCCAAAACTCTAGCATTACTTGATACTAAATCAACTCTAAACACTATACTACACATACTGCACTAAATACCTTACTCAATTACCTCAAAAGTTATAATTACACAACAATGCTGACAAATATGCATACTTAAAGTTCACCCTATCATCTGGAAAATTCACAATACTTCACTATACAAACTTGCTCTGAGTACTCAATATCCCACCTTGTAAATAAAAGGCAAACACTAACTCTCAACACTCCTGGACCCAAATTCATACTTATTTTTATATGTACTCTTACTGCTCACCAAAATTTTAAAATATACAACTATTTCTGACATGCAACTCCTAAATCAGCTTAACCTACATTTGCAAAAGTACACTAAGTTTTTTACCAATTTAACAGATCCATATAGTAAATTCAGGCACTAGCTAGATAAACATCTCATTTAAATCACTCAATTTCTCTGAAAACAAAATTCTCACTGTGAGGGAGTTTTATTTAGGCTGAAGGTGAGATTGGGTCGTGAATCCAATCAGGCCTACGCACCGAAATGGGAGTATAAGTGTGACATATCACCCTGTACTGTTTTGGGACAACACTCATGAACTCGCCTTGCTCGGGATAGCTTCCTACGGGTCTTTGGCTTCCTGGAGGTGGAAGAACAATCCCCCAATTGTTTCCATCTATACTCTTTCAGACACGAAGCATTTTCCACATATGGAAAACACCCTGCAAGAACTTTCTTGCCCCAAATTATTTTTCCCTGGTACACACAGCTACCAGAAAATCCCCATATGAAGACTCACATTATTTCCAGAAATACCCTTATCTTGTCATTTCCTAGGCACACAGCTTCAAAGAGAATTAACACTATTTTCCAGAAAAAGTACACTATACTACTTATTTCCCAGAAAAATACACTATATCACTCATTTCCCAGAAAAACCATTTAATCACCTTTTTCCCAGGAGAACACACTACATAACTCATTTCCCAGAAAAATACACTATATCGCAGAACCATTTATTTCCAGAAAATTGCCCCTATTGAAGAACTATCTATTTCCAGAAATCATCACCTCCTGAAGAATTCCAACATTATACAATGGTAAGATACAAGCCAACACTTTCTGGATCCCTAGTCTGCGTGCATGCCTTTTTTTAAAGTCCCCCACTCATAAAAATCCATTTTCCAGATCCACCAACTGATATTGGAAACTAGTCCACCCTACTACAAAATGTTAAAGAATGATTTTACGCTTAAATTTCCCAAAACACCCAGATTATACTAAAGCTGCCTCTAAGAAAATATTTAAACTACATGGCCTAGGGCCTATGAAATAATATTTACTGCTTAAGTAAAAGCACAATATTATTACCTTGAGTTGATACGTAAACGCTATGAATATGACATTGATAGAAAAATTACTGTCAAAAGGTCCTACGAATGAGGCATAGTAATTTAGTGCCTAATTAAGTAAAAGAGAAATATTAATAATTTGACACGTTATGTAAATATTTAGTGCCTAAGTAAAAGTGTGGCGTTATAAAAAATCCCTCCTTGTTGTCCTTTTCCGAACATAGTATCAGTTCTGGTGTAATTGCTTTGTTTCGTTGAAACCTAAGAAATGTGCTATGTAATCATGAATATTATGTGCTATGTAATCCCGATCCAGGATGACGAAATTTTCAAGTTTTCGGATATTATCCCTGTCATGTTTACACCAAAAAACAGATTGTCATCTTCAAAACTTGTGCTATGTAATTTTTTTAAAATTCAATTGTCGTTTGTCTTACTGGGAACATTTTCTCCATTCAATTGCACTCAGAGCGCCAAGAAACATCAATTTTTGTTAGGCCCCTAAAGATTTGTGCCCAAATGTCTGGGTGCCAAAATGTCCTAAACTCAACTAGGCGGCTGCCTAGGGTGCCACCGATAGATTGTTATTTTTTATGATCATGCCAATCAAAAACGACCCACCAGATCTCTACGGGAAACGACAAATTCATACCCGGATAATTGGTATGCTTCAGAATCTGCGACGTTACAGGGTCGTATACAAATTGCATAAATGACAAATAGAGTTTCTTTCTGACATCTCGTCAAAGTGTGGGAGTTTTCCTAGTAAAACAAAACGAAATGTACAAGTTTTCCTAGGTAGGGATATAAATGCATTTGTAAGATCATAACACAAGGTTTATGTAAGCTTTGCAACTCACTAAATTTTGAGTTATGATTTAAATATTTCGCATGTCATGCAATAAAGGCTAATCTACAGGGACTCAACAAATTGATCTTCAGGTGTTGACAAGATACTCACCCTACGGGCCTTTTTAGAAGGTTTTAAACTACAACTTTGATATTTCGTATTTGTAAACATATTATAAAACCTAATAAAAGGCACTCAACGAATCAATTCTCAACTCTTTACAAGGCACCTAGGCCGCGGGCCTTTTTAGAAGATTTTAAGTTACAACTTAGCTATTTGTAAACAGTTTATAAAACCTATTAAAAGGCACTGAAAAAATTATTTTGCAGCTCTTTTTAAAGCACCTAGGCCGTCGGACTTTTTAGAAGATTTAAAGTCACAACCTAAATATTTCGTATTTCTAAAGTAAACAATGTCAAATGGTATTGGTTGGACATCTTCATCTCTCTTGTATTGATTGACATCTAAATTGCACAAGGACTGTAGCTCTTACATTATACATCAAAGAATATACGTGTAAAAATATATTATTTTTTTCTTCCCCTATATTTCTTTCTTTAACGAAAGAAATACAGGAGAAGAAAGGAATTTTCATATTTTCTTTCTTTAAAGAAAGACTGATTTTATTATACTTAACTGAAACTGAAACAGTTCCTACTCTTCTTATAAAAGCACAATACTTTTCAGGAATTTCAAGAATTTTTTTTTCTTTTCCTGTCAAGGCTGGTATTTTGTGAGAGACATTTTACTTTTTAATCCCTCTGATAACTATAACGCTGATATTTTTTCTCATACTGGGTAAGCCACAATAGTTTAACTTGCGTCTAAGGGATGAAAGATTCAAGTTCTGGGATTAAAAGATTCAAAGTTCTATACTCGGGGCAAAGCAAACCTGACTATGCAGTTACGGAGTGTGTACTTCCACTGCATATTATAGTTCCAGTTTAAAAACTCCTGTTCAAGCTTGAACTGAGACCTCCCTGGTAATAAATAAGGGCATCTTCCTCCCACTTTCTACCTCGCTTCCGTGTCACTTTCCTATCCGACATTCTAGCCCAAATCTCCCAGCTTCCTATTTCTAAGGGTTGTTTAAGACCTGGGTCAGACACTGCCTTCCTAAAATCCTCTACACATGATCTGATTTGAACTAAGACCTAAAAAAGATCATAGATATATATTAATAGATGTTCTAAATGTCATACGTACATACATAAAAAACGAAGACCTCAGTTTTGGTCGTGTTTCTAAAAAATACAAATATTGGCATTTTGGTGACATCATTGTCACTTCTGTTTTGCTTCAGAGAAGCTATACTGTATGCAGTATACACTCGGAATATTTACCAGTGGGAGAGGAGAATTATGTTAGCCTGAGGGTAAAGGGGAGATAATGGCTTATAGTCTTACCTTCGTGGTTAGTGTTTAAAAATACTCATTCAGAAATCGTTTGTCTGGTAGTCGGCAAGGTTGAAAGTTGTGGGGTTTGAAGGGTGACATCGTGATGGAACGCCGGAAGAGATGGTGTTTTTTTCAGAGCTGAAAGAAAACATGTTCAAAAATAATAAATTAGTTGACCCTTCTACTAATGCTAAAAGTTGAACATGACAATGCCAAGTCAAGGTTTATTTCATCTTTTGTGAATGAAATGGACTGCAGATTTCCTTCCTCCTCAACTTATTTTGAACTTTGAGTGTGTGGAACCTGAATCTATAAAACAATACAGACAACACAAGTTTTGGTACAGTATTTCAAAAGCCTTGCAGATCAGTTTTGTTCAAAAATTAATTAAGAATATGCAGTTATGGAATATTCACTATTCAGATATAGCTGTGAAGAATGAAGAGTATATACGTAACTTATGTTCCGAGGACTTTGTCATTCCGAACAAATGTCAAACATTGTGACTGACGTATGATATAGTAGATTTTGCCACATGAAAATCAAGAAAAAAATCTGTTAGTTGCAAGTAATTTTACTGATTTATGTTTATTCATTTCCTTTTTACTCTTAGTCATTCAATTGATTTACAATGAACACTGGTAGTCGCACTAGGTGAAACAAAAATATCCTAAAAATAAAATTGCTTACACTGAAAAGGCTGCAAATATTACATTCTACATATCCTGTTATTTTGCTATTGGAAAATATATTAGTATTTAAATTAATATTAAATACTTAATCGAATTGTTCATAAAGCTGGAACATGTAACATGTACTAGCATTAATTGACCCATGAAAAGTGTTTCCTCTTTACTCAAACTGTCTTTTTTTTCTATAATTTGCGGACTGTAAAAGACACCTTCTAGCAAGATGCCCCAGCTGAAATGAGTAACAATGCTAAACAGCAACCTGATGAAGTATATTTTAGCAGCTCCAAAGATGATGAAAACCCAGATGATCCACCTGTAGCTGGCTGGCTACAGCAATTCCAGAGAATGATAAAAATCAATACAATCCAGCAGTGTGTACCACCACAATCGTACATGAGACTGCAATTGATTATGATGCTGAAATACTACATTGTAGGGCCTTGTGGGGAGATTTATGAAGAAAATTCCAATGCATCTGCAAGTGCTGTTACATCTGAAGCCCTTTCCATCATTCCAGATAACAGTTCCATGGAAGAAAGGATGTCTGACATCGCCAATGAACAGCTGAGACAGCAACTGCCAACATCATCCTAGATACAAAAGATGCTACACCTTCTGGAGCCCAAACCACTGCCCAAAAAGAGAAAACTACAAAATAAGGCCGAGTTTCGTACAGAATGGAAAAAAGTTCCCATGGTTAAAATGTCTGAAAACAAATGGTAAGGAAACGTTAATTTGCACATTATGCATAAAAAACCTATTGGCAACTGCTACGTATCAAAATTCACCTTGGGTAACAAAAGGCATTTCAACTGTGCGAATGGACAAAGTGAAAGAACATTCATCTTCAGAAATGCATAATCACGCAATTGGAATAGAGATGGAGCAGCACATCAGTGCAGAAGACAGTGAGCAGGTCAAAGATTTGCATTTGTGCAAGTCTGTTGAATATGCTATGAAATGCTTAAATTTTTTAATTCAGCATATTATTCCCCACACAACAGTTTTTAAACCATTTCTGGATTTCTGCATAAATGAACTGCAATGCCCTGTGCTTGCACCTCTCAAGAGAGCAAAGAATGCTTCATACAACAGCTACCGGACAGTTTCAGAATGTCTCGATTCTATGGCAACTGTTCAGAAGAATGACATTTTAAAGTCTGTGAATGAAAGTCCCTGCTTTTCCGTAATGACTGATAAAACAACAGACATCAGCAACAGAAAACATCTAGCTGTTGCAGTTAAATATTTGAAAGATGGAGAACCAGCAACTGTATTTCTTAAAGACAAACAAATCCCAGATGGCAAAGCTGAAACCATAATTGCAGCACTATCACAAGAAGTTCAAAACTGTGGTGGTTTCCAGAAATTAACTGGATTTGGTAGTGATGGTGCAAGTGCCATGATTGGTTGCAAAGATGGTGTTGCCGCTAAATTTAAAAGAGAAAATGCACAAATAATTTCAATTCACTGCCATAATCATTGTCTGGCACTTGCAACTAAAGAGTTTTCAAAACAGCCCCTTTCTTCAAGTGAATGAGATTTGAATCAGTTTATTTAAATATTACAAGTACAGCACAGTCAATAGTACTAGCTTGTCGGAAGTGCAGAAGCTGTTGTCAAAGGTGAGGGTACAAACATAAAAAGCCTGCTCATATAAGATGGCTCTCACATGAAAATGCAGTCAATTCAGTTCAAACTAATATGGAGAGCATATTAATAGACTTGGAAAATGCAGTAGCAAGTGGAAGGTCAAAGGTAGTACTAATTATGTGTGGTCCCACTGCAGAAGGCCTTTTAAAAATAATCAAAATATACGAATTTCTCCAAATGGTCCATTTTCTTTCTGATGTGTTATCTGCCATTTCTAAGCTGAGTTTAGCTTTTGAGAAAAGGGATATAGACTTATCTTGCATGGAAGGTCGAGTGACAACTACTTTAGATATGCTGAAAAGACTGAAACGAAAACCTGGTGGGCTATACTGTCGAGATATGGCTAATCGTGCCAGAAAAATGGGAATTTGTGTACCATTTGATGATCAGGATTTTATCAGAAATGCTAAAGTATTCATTGATTTGTTGTCAGAAAACATTAACAAAAGGCTAGAAAATATTCCAGTGATAACTCATCTTAGTGTTTTGGACTTATCACAAGCAAAGGGACCATCACTTGCTTTTTATGGGCTGTCAGAGATGACAGAGTTGGCAGGATTTTACAACATAGATAAAGACAAACTTTAAACAGAATGGGACTCATTCAAATCAGTATTCTACTCTGAAAATGGTCAGAATCTTTCAGTATCATGCCTGTGCAAAGTGTTAAAGCAATATGAACCAATAATTGGTCTGGGCTTTCCTAACATCCAAAAACTACTGGGCATTGCTTGCACTTTGCCAATGTCTACTGCTGAAGTCGAACAAATATTTTCGCAGGTTAAAATCATTTTGACTGATCACAGAAATCAGCTGAAGGTGGAAAATGTAGCTACATTGTTAGCCATCAAATTGAATGGTGAAGTTTGTTTCCGTGAAGCAGCAAAACACTGGATGATTCAAAAGAAAAGAAGGTTATTTTCATAGTTTATCTGTAAGTAGCCACACTAATTCCCATGGTTAAAATGTCTAAAAACAGATAGTAACCTCTGAAGATAGCAATGAACACTTCATATAGCAGTTTCCAGACACTTTCAGAATTTCTCGCTTCTAAGGCTGCTGTTCAGAAGATTGCAATCAAATTGAATGGTGAATTTTGTTTTTGTTAAGTAGCAAAACAAAAAAGTTAATTTCATGGTTTCATCTGGGTTACCTGGTGAATTCAACTCTAGTTAGAAAATGAGGGCAATTTGTTGGCCATCAAATTAAATGAAGTTTCTTACCTACTTGAAGTAGCAAAACATTGGGTGGAAGTAAATAAAACATTTTATTTCAACCGTTTGGTTCAAATAAGTTAGTTTCAATAAATTTTATTGTATGTTTTGATGTATTTAATAACCCATTGATTAAAAGTATGGTAAGCAGCATTTTATTTTATAACTTGTTATCCATGCAAATAAAAAAGTTATGTTCTTTTGCTAATGAAAATGTAGATATAATTCTGCAACTACTGAGTACATGAATATTGTTAACAAAACCATTTCAATACATTCAAATCATTTAAAATTTATATTCTTCGGTTTTCCTACAAAAATAGTATTTAAATGAAAAAAAAAAATTTACAAAAACCATAGAGAGTTGAAATATTCTTACCTCAACACTGTATGTAATAGTTATTATGTTTAAAATGAAAAGTGTTGGAGGTTTATTTCACGGGGGTGGAGTCTAAAACTATCCTTATACATACATAAAAAAGTGCCCCTTTTTTTCAGATATAACCTTTTGTAGGCATAAAGTGCCCCTTTGTGATACAAAAGTGCCATTTTTTAGATCTTGCAACGTTTTGCACGCATAGTGTGCCTTAATTCTTATACAAATGTGCCCTTTTTCAGAAAATTACCCTGCCCTTTTCAGTTTCTAGGGTAAACACTAAGGTAAGAAAATGTTTTCTCATTTGAGTTTTCCGCTACAGTTAGTGTGTTTTTGATGTTAAAACATTCAGTCATGCGACCAAAAGCTTATACAATCCTAATCACGAAAGCAATGAACAATGGCATTTACAAATAACCACACTGTAGGTTATTTGTAAATGCTGAAGTTTATATTTTCAATAACTTATATGCATTTTTTTAAATTTTGTTTGTTGTTGAGAAAAAAAAAGTTACACAAATCTGATCAACAATTCATTTTATTATGAAACATTCTTTTTGAGTCAAACATGTTTTATTTTGAAACATTCTTTTTGAAGTCACAAGTTGAATTTTTTATGGCAGCTATGATCATACAGCAAGAAGCACTTTGTAGTAGTAATAGTTGAAGGGCTTATTGCACAGTTTTTGTACACTTTGTGGGCAATACTTTTTAACTTGCAGTTTGACATTAAAAGTTCATTACTGTAAAACATATAACACTTTACTTTTTCATTTGCTATATGCTCAGCCAGGTATGGTAAGCAGCATAATAGGTACAATTTTTTGAATATGTAAGTTATTAACAGAACCGGCTTGCTTTCCTTTTGCACCAATTTTGGTCACAAGTATGTGAGCAAGCAGGTCATTAGCTTGGATATTATTTTAATAGCATCAGTACTTAGAACAGAATCTGGATGTACGCAATGGAGGAGCAACTTCAAACCACTTACAAACTCATGTCCCGGCTTTCTTCGATCCAGATTTCTGAGCTGCTTCGGTGTCCTTTCCTTGTATTTAGCAAGCCGGTTCTGTTAATAGCAATTTTTTGAAAAATTAAGTTATTAAAAGAACCGGCTTGCTTTCCTTTTGCACCAATTTTTGTTACAAGTATGTGAGCAAGCAGGTCCATTAGCGTGGATATTATTTTAATAGCATCAGTACTTAGAACAGAATCTGGATGTACGCAATGGAGGAGCAACTTCAAACCACTTACAAACTCATGTCCCGGCTTTCTTCGATCCAGATTTCTGAGCTGCTTCGGTGTCCTTTCCTTGTATTTAGCAAGCCGGTTCTGTTAATAGCAATTTTTTGAAAAATTAAGTTATTAAAAGTACCGGCTTGCTTTCCTTTTGCACCAATTTTTGTTACAAGTATGTGAGCAAGCAGGTCCATTAGCGTGGATATTATTTTAATAGCATCAGTACTTAGAACAGAATCTGGATGTACGCAATGGAGGAGCAACTTCAAACCACTTACAAACTCATGTCCCGGCTTTCTTCGATCCAGATTTCTGAGCTGCTTCGGTGTCCTTTCCTTGTATTTAGCAAGCCGGTTCTGTTAATAGCAATTTTTTGAAAAATTAAGTTATTAAAAGAACCGGCTTGCTTTCCTTTTGCACCAATTTTTGTTACAAGTATGTGAGCAAGCAGGTCCATTAGCGTGGATATTATTTTAATAGCATCAGTACTTAGAACAGAATCTGGATGTACGCAATGGAGGAGCAACTTCAAACCACTTACAAACTCATGTCCCGGCTTTCTTCGATCCAGATTTCTGAGCTGCTTCGGTGTCCTTTCCTTGTATTTAGCAAGCCGGTTCTGTTAATAGCAATTTTTTGAAAAATTAAGTTATTAAAAGAACCGGCTTGCTTTCCTTTTGCACCAATTTTTGTTACAAGTATGTGAGCAAGCAGGTCCATTAGCGTGGATATTATTTTAATAGCATCAGTACTTAGAACAGAATCTGGATGTACGCAATGGAGGAGCAACTTCAAACCACTTACAAACTCATGTCCCGGCTTTCTTCGATCCAGATTTCTGAGCTGCTTTGGTGGCTTTTCAGTGTATTTAAAAATAATGTTTGTGTAATTAAGCAAAGCGTTAGGCCACGCAACCATGGAACGAGGCCCCAGGACATTCGTGAAATGCTTCAGTATTGTCATCCTCATGAACTCCGCATTCCAGGACCTGTCTCTTGGAAAACTTGAAAATCTCCGCTGAGTCATTCTTTCTGGTCCTTTCACGAAGCATATTCAACTTGCGTCTTTCAATACAATAAAATATCCACACCCTAAGGGAATAAAAAAATATATTAAGCATAATAATATGCAAATGTGTATTTTCATATGTTACACAGTTACATCTTTTATCTCGAGTTATATCAGTTACATAAGCAGTCCTCTAACACTTTTTAAAATTGATATAGGCCCATTCTATTTCAAATCAAGCAGATTCCTGTTGGGTGTCTCTCATCAATTTTCCGGGAAGGCCTAGTCATATGACAGAAAATATCCCTTGTACTTCCTTAGAGCGGGGGGGGGGGGGGGAGGTCAAATTATGACGTTTTTAAAATTATATACTACAGTGAAAGCTTCACAACAGAAGGAAATTTCTGATTTTTAGGAATTCATAGCTCATGAAATTTTAAAGCTAGGCTACTGCAAAGATTTTTTTTTCTCTTAAAAGCATAATATGGGGGCTTTAACATGCACCATTACTTTTTTTTAGTGGCTGTGCCTCATGTCCATGTAAAGAAATAGTAAAGTGAAACAACACTCAAAAATACAATTTTGATTTCTTTTTTAGAAAATTATAAAATTGTTACACCTTGAGAATTCAAGTATAAGTGGGTGTTTTCCTTATTGTTTGTTAAAATAATGCTTTCCCTGCATTTCAGTTTTACTTTTGCAAAGATAACCATCCAAATATTGAAAAAATAATAAAAAATAGCCAAATTTTACAAATTACCATATTTAGCGGCGTATAACACACCCTAATTTTAAGAAGGAAGTTTGAGTTAAAAAACTTAAATTTAAAATAAACAACTTGGGAGCTCTGAACTTTTTTAGATAGCACATGTTTATTAATATTTATACCATTTATAAGGCAAATAATACGGGAAAAAAAAAACGTCTGAACAAAAAAAATTAGTTATTAGGCATTTACAAAAATTTTAATCAGAATCACTACTACCTTGGATACCATGAAACTCTTCATCTTCACAGCAGCTATCTTCAATTCAAACTCAACACTGCTGCTTTTACTGCTACTGTCTACATAAATCAGTTCTTCTTTACCATCCAAAGCACTGCTTATGCCGCATTTCTTAAAATATTAGATAACAATCTCTTGTTTAACTGTGTCCCATGAAGTCTTTACCTACTGACACACTTCTGAAATGCTAGGTCTTTTCATTTGCCCAGAATGTGTAATTTTATGTTGAGCTTCATCACACGTGTATTTATTCCATTCTTCGTGCATAAAAGGCTTTGAAGGGTTTGTTAATGGAAACATCTAATGGCTGTAATTGTGATGTAAGTCCTGGAATAACTGCTATTTCTGTTTTGCACTTTTGCAATTCTGTCTTCATTGTCTCTGTAAGATGAAATCTAAATGCGTCCAATACTAATAAGGACGGCTTCTTTGACAAACCACCTGGCAGTTGCGTATCTTCGAGGCTAGCTAAGCTAGTTGGGAAGCCCAGAGAATGCACAAATAAAACTGAATTAAATATACACAAATAAAAGTCAATTTTCAACGGTATTAAAATATGTTGATGCTTTCGCTGCAAAAAAACCCCGTGCGGATCCATTTCTTATACTCAGTCTGGCGAGCGAAAACCAATGGCATAATGCAAGCACTCTTCCAGTCTTCGCAGTTCTGATGTGAAAACCTTCCATACCATCGCCTGCTAGCGTTCCCATGACAACATGAATCAGCTGGTAGATGGGAATGGGCCAATACTTTGGGAAACAGTTCGCTCAGAATAGAGAAGACTTAGACAATCTCAGGCACTCGCATACTCCCACCCATAAGTGTTTCGCGAGAGTTGTTTCAGTTTTTCTGAAGTGTCAATGAATTAAAATCAGAGATATTATATCTTAAATTTGTGGCTTTGTCGGATTCGAACTGTTTTGATAAATTTTGTGAAAGCTTCCCTGAACATCTGCTGTCAGAACTTAAAGAACTCTATGCTTCACATTTTGATAGGGCTCGACTAAAAAATTAACTGAAGATGTTTTATTGCCTTGATGAATACAAAAACAAATCAGTAAGAGACATTACATATTACATAAAGTTGAATAAATTGGACATAGTGTTTAGTGAGATGTACAAATTAGTGCACCTCATATTAAGCTTTCCATCAACAACTGAAAGAAGTTTTTCTGCATTAAAAAGAATCAAGATATATCTTAGAGCCACACAAGGACATGCACATTCGATTTTGTCAGTAGAGAAAAACATTCATTTTTAAATATGAAAAAGTACTCGGAAGAAACATTTTATGAAAACATACCACTCTAGTTCACACAAAAGGAAGGAAGAATGGAGTTCATGTACAAATAAGTGTTCAAATCCTAATCCTCATAATTATTTGGTATCATGTTAGCAATGGCATGTAACTAAAATTTAGAAAAAAAGTTACTTTTATTACTTACAATTAAAAATTAAACTTCGCAATTAAAAAAAAACAGCACTGGGGGAAGTGGGGACGGGTGAGATAGCCCAGGTTTCGGACCCAAGATATGCCACTGCCACCTGGGTGCTTCCCCCACACATTTTCAATCCAAAGCTTCAGGCCTTCTTCATCCATTTAACCTTTGTGATGAACATGCACATGTATATCACTTCGAATTTTCTCCTTTGGAAAAGTTTTTCTTTTAAAAATTACCAATGGCAGCAGATTATTTCCATTTGCAGTGCAGGCAAGAACAACAGTTGAACAATTTTTTCATGCCCTGAAGTTTTGATCGTTACTGTGTTAGCACCTTTTGAGGCCACAGTTTTATTTGAAGGAACATCCAAAGTGTGCTTCGTCCATGTTGCCGATTTGACCCATTTCAAAATTTTGTCTTTTCCTTTCTTTAATAATAAACCTATGAAAATTTATTATCTTCTCTTCATAATCGTCCGGCATAGGTTGGACAATCCTGGTTCTTGTTTGCATCTGAAGCTCAGGCCTCTTCATAAATCTTTGGCATCATGATGCTGCCGTTTTGAAATCATGTATTTGTAACTCTTTGCTGATTTTCACTGCTTGAATAATTATTTTTGTTGATAAAGCAATGGCAGATTTTCTCTGATTAAGTACAAATTCTTTTACCTGTTGTTCCAATTTTGGCCATTTAGCAATACTGCTGCAAAAATTGCATTTTGTTCTTGATAATGTCTTGATTTTTTTTCATCACTCTCATATTGTGCATTCTGTTGGTGGCTCTCCAAAAGGCTTTGCTGCAGCCCTATTTCCATGTTGCTTAGCATATTCCACAACCTTTAACTTGACACCGCGGGCGGTCGTAGTGAGCGATGGGTTTGCCTCCTCGGGGCGCTCCGTGGTAACAATGGCACACACAACAGCAACTAGGGCCTCTGTGAATATTGGAGAGGTGCAAGCTAGTTCTGTGTGACATTGGCGAAAAGACCCCAACTCACTGGGTTTTGTTACAGAATCCTTAGGTTGAATGACCAACTGGAACAATCAGCTGTGGGCTAATCCCCCACACTGATGTAGTTACCTGAATAAAAAGACAAAAAGAAATATTAAGAATGACTCAAGTGGGGGATATGGTGGACCTACCACACTTGAGAAGGATGGTCCACCACAGAATCGACCTGGACTTTCTAAACGGCATATGAGAAAGAGATCTCGGCTGAGTGAATGTAAGATTGGTGTATAGAATACTAGAGGTATAAATGGCAAGATGAGTGAGGTGTTTGAGGAGATAAATAAGTATAGACTGGATGTGCTGTGTGTAAGTGAAACCAAAAAGAAGGAAATTGGGGTAGAAGAAGTGAATGGCACGGTGAGTGTGTGGTCTGGAGTATTGGATAATATGAGAGGACAGGCTAGTGTAGGTGTGATTTTAAGTGAAAAGATGAAGAACAACTTGAGTCACTATAGTTGCATAAGTGAGAGAATTCTCTGGATTCGTTTGAAAGTGAAACTTCAGAGAATTGTAATTGTTGTAGTGTATGCTCCTTGTGACTCGGAACCTTCTGATAAGAAAGATTTCTGGAATGAGCTAAAAGCTGTTTTGAGCCAGTTTGGTGCTAAAGAAAAAGTTATAATAGCAGGGGATTTCAATGCTAGAGTAGGTGTGCAGAATGCAATTTCTGACAATGTTCTGGGTAAGTTTAAGGATCCTTGTGTGAATGATAATGGTGAAAGATTAATTGAACTCTGCATTGAGAATGGTTTGTGTGTATCTAATACATTTTTCAACCACAAGTATATACACACATATACTTGGGAAAATCGTATTCTTGGTCAAAAGAGTGTGATAGATTTTGTTGTTTACGATCAGCGTTTGAAACACTTAGTTGTTGACACCTGTGTGATGAGAGGTGCGGATGTTGGTTCTGATCATTACTTGGTAGTGTCACGAGTAAAACTTAATGTTGGTTGGAGGAAAAGGAATAGGCAGAGACCCAGGATAGAAAGAATAAAGGTTGATAGGCTCCTTGAAGATCATCAGTGGTATTCTGACTTACTCAGAGAACGACTGAAGGATCTGAAATCTTGTGAGAGGGATGTAGAAAAGAAGTGGGAATGTTTTAAGAACTGTGTTGTTACTGCTGCTAAAGAGGTCTGCGGCACCACAATAGTGGGTAACAATAGAGGTGATGCTTGGTGGAATAGTGAGATTGATGAGGCAGTAAAGAAAAAGAAGGAAGCCTATTTGGGGATGTTGCAAGGTAGAGTCTCTGTGGATGAATATCGCTGTAAGAAGCATGAAGCTGCTAAGCTGGTTCGCCACAGTAAGGCAAAAGATAGGAAAGAGAAAGTGGAAAGGCATGAACTGGCTTTTTGGAAAGATAGAAAGTTCTTCTGGAAGTACATGAGACTCGGGGAAAAATAGGGGAAACAAAGTTGTAAGTTGTGTGAAGAATGAGATTGGGGAAATTATATGGGAGCCCAATGAGTTAAGTGACAGATGGGGCAAATACTTCTGTGAGTTATTAGATCAGGAGAGCAAAAATGATTCTGAAACAGATGCAGATGATGTCACAATGAGGGATGAAAGCACAGGAGGGATCTCAAGAGAAGAAGTGTGTAAAGCTCTAAAATCTCTTCAGAATGGTAAGGCTCCAGGAGTTGATGGCATAACTGCAGAGATGTTGAAGTATGGTGGTGACTTTATAATTGACTGGTTAACTGAAATTTGCCAGTTGTGCTGGGAGTTAGGAATGGTCCCTCGGGATTGGAAGGATGCTATCATTGTTCCCTTGTATAAGGGAAAAGGTGATCAGACTAAATGCAAGAACTATCGTGGTATTAGCCTACTGAGTGTGCCAGGGAAAGTGTTTGGTAAGGTTGTTATTGAAAAAGTACGGGGTCTTACATCATTGAAAGTGTGGGATGTTCAGAGTGGTTTTATGCCTGGTAAAGGCTGCACTAACCAAATTTTTGCATTACGCATGATGATTGAAAAGTATCTGGCTGTTGGGAAGAAAGTTTTTACTGCCTTCATAGATATAGAGAAAGCTTACGACCGAGTCAATAGGACACTTTTGTGGAAGGTATTGAATGAATATGGTGTTACTGGGAATCTACTTAATAGTGTAAAAGCCATGTATGCTGGTAGTAGAGCTTGTGTACGAGTGAATGGTGCTTTATCAAAATGGTTTTCCATTGGTGCAGGAGTTAGACAAGGTTGTGTAATGACAGAGAGAATAAGTTGGATGGTGAAATCAGTAGGCGAGTGAATTCTTCTTTGAAAGTCATAGCTGCTCTGGGAGGTTTTCACAGGAATGATGGGTTCTTTAGAGAGTCCTGCATGGCAGTGTATGAAACAGTAATTGTTCCTACTCTGACGTATGGCAGTGAAACCTGGGTACCGCAGAAGAAACATAGGAGTTGTTTGTGTGCTGGAGAAATGTTTTACTTACGTGGGGTTTGTGGCAGGACACGATCTGATTGTGTGAGGAATGAAGATGTATTGCAGTTGTGTAGAAATGATGGGTTCTCTAGAGAGTCCTGCATGGCTGTGTATGAAACAGTAATTGTTCCTACTCTGATGTATGGCAGTGAAACCTGGGTACTGCAGATGAAACATAGGAGTCGTTTGTGTGCTGGAGAAATGTTTTACTTACGTGGGGTTTGTGGCAGGACACGATCTGATTGTGTGAGGAATGAAGATGTATTGCAGTTGTGTAGAAATGATGGGTTCTCTAGAGAGTCCTGCATGGCTGTGTATGAAACAGTAATTGTTCCTACTCTGATGTATGGCAGTGAAACTTGGGTACTGCAGAAGAAACATAGGAGTCGTTTGTGTGCTGGAGAAATGCGTTACTTACGTGGGGTTTGTGGCAAGACACGATCTGATTGTGTGAGGAATGAAGATGTATTGCAGTTGTGTGATGTAAAGCAAAATGTTGTTAGCAAGGTGGATACCAATATGCTTCGGTGGTTTAGCCATGTTGAAAGAATGAGTGATGAAATGCTTACTAAGGAAATCTTTTCAGCCCAAGTGGCAGGAAGGAAAGGCAGAGGAAGGCCAAGAAAGACATGGGTGGATCAGATTCAGGAGTGTCTGCATGAGAAAAAGATTATGAGTATGAAGTATAAAAGATCTTGTGTACGGCGTGTAATGGATATCAGTGAAGCACGAGTTGTATGTCAAGATCGCTGTAAATGGCAAAGTTTGATACGACAACAATAAGTAAAAATATCTGGAAGTTTGTATTTTTTTTGGAGCTAACCTCTGAATCTCAGAGAACAGCTTAGTGATATGTATGTATGATGTATGTTTAACTTGAAACCAGCTGTATACCCTGAACGCTTTTGAATTGATTCCATTAGGGATAGTTTTAAGAAACTGAAACAAGTAGGTAATGCAGGCACGAGTTGTTTAACTGAGGGCACTCTGCACATATAAACGTGATGAGACAGACTAAAAACATAGACATGCCAAGTGCTCCGCCTCGAACGGAGTTGCTCCGTTTTCGACAGCTAAATCCGCGTTCTCCACTTTAAAACTCCGGTTGTTGTAATTACCATGATTATTTTTATTATCCTTATTATTTCAGTGTTTTTTATAAAAGGTTAAATTGAAAATTCTTCCAAGTGTACTAAAGTATGCTTTTCCCCTTTTTTCTTTCTTTCTTTAAATGCCATCTTTCAGTATGAGTGTCTGTAAATATTGAAGAATGGGATGTTTTGCTCTGCTTGCTGTGTTATCAAGGCCAATCTATTTGACGTTCTTTGCGAGTCCATTCGAGCTTGTTGTTTATGGCATTGCAGAGCAGCAGAGAGCTGAACAGGTCTTGGCTGACGGGAGCGTTGGCTGCGGGAGAAGCGTGGTGCAGGGCGGGAAGTTTCGGCAGTGGAGTGTTGGAGTGGACTAATCTAGGTGGTAGTTTGCAGTTTTCACTTTAGTGCATTACCTGAACAAAGTAAAATTCTTTTGTACATTATGTCAAAACGACTGCATAGCCAATGCTTACGAGAAGCAATGGCCCGTTTTGAAATGTTCCAAGAAATCCGAAACGCACGCTTACTATTCTGTTTGTGACATTGATTTCACTATCACACATGGTGGTTTAAGCGACTGCAAACGCCATGTCGCATACCACAGACATTAGATAATGCCAAAGTAAAGGCATCTAGTCGAACTCTTACATCTTCGTTTATTTCCACGATGGAAGGTGTCCATGTAATATGTGCGGAAATGTTGTTCACACAGCTTTTATTATAGAGCATAATTTGCTCATCTTTGTGGCAGACCATGACAGGTCTTTGTTTATTAAGATTTTTCTGGATTCTGACATTGCTAAAACATATGGTTGTGCATGGATAATTTGTAATGAGAGAAGTAGAACTGCTTGTAAACAACGTTTACGCTGCAAGTATAAAGATTAAGAAATTTATTTGGTGTTTTTTGATATGATGTGCATTTTTTTTTTTTTTTTAAATACATGAGCATTCATCCACACGAAGAAATACCCCCTGTAGTCTGTGCTATTGCTCCGGACAGCCCCTTCTGAAAGTTGGCGACCCCGGAAAAACTGTTAACATTTGGCGATGTCTAGATGTGTCGCACTCCACAGCAGTATTAATTTTACCTAAGTTTAAATTAAAAAAAGTAGTCTACGCGTATAACATGCAGGTAGAATTTCAGCCCTAAATTTTAGGGGGAAAAGTGGGTGTTACACGCCAATAAATATGGTAATACAAAAATTTCATTAAAAAAAATATATCTGAAACTTTGACAGGCAGCAGTTATATTAGTAGAATAAGAATGCAAGCGGGGGCGGGGGAGTACGATTTCAGTTGCAATTTTTTTATACACAGCTTAATAATAATCAACACTGCAAATAATAGTAATTTGTGAAAGATGTTTATTCATTGAATGGGTCATTTTATGTTAACAGCAAGCAAACTTAATTTTCAATGCTATTGAAGAAATGATAAAAAATAATTTGCTCTTTAAACTAGTAAAGCAGGTGAACTGTCATTTTTGTTTTTCAATTAGTTCACCTTTTTTATGGCAAGGTTCGTACTCTTCCAAGCAAAATAAATTATCATACATGTGTGCTGTCAGTCTGAGTAGGTAGGTATTTTCTAGTTCAGACCATTAAACTTAGCTGGTATGGGAACACCTTCAATGACTTGCCTGTTACCCCTGTTGGTTTATTTTATTAACTTTGATTTGGTGTTTTCTGAAATCATTTTATTTTGTGGAATATTTTGAAAGGGTGCATTATTTTTGTGTTCATCTGCTGGTATGGTATTTATTGTTTGCTTTAACTTTTTTATTTTTGATGCATTTTTTGATGAACCCAGGAGATGAAGGGTCCACGCATGAAGCACAAGCAATTACTAGAAGATCCACTCTTCAGCAAGAATGTGTCCCTAAGCCCAGCCAACACAAGCCCATTAAAATTCATAAATATATCATTCCACTTATTTTACTCCCATGAATGGCATTTTACTCTGTAGTGATGCCATAGCCAAGGTACCAGCTGTCCATGCACTCCCCTGGGTTGAATGCACGTTCTGCACTATTTGATCAGCTTGGTATTTTCATCAGAACTACACAGAAATCTCCTATACAATTTTTAGCACAAGCAATTGTTTTACACATACTCTTTCACTTAAAAAGCAAAAAACTTTTTTCAAGTACTCCACAGAGTCCTAAACTTTTTCAAGGAGCATACGAACCACCTATGGATAGGTTAAAAGCCCGGGGGTGTATAAACAACTTTATATGGAAGGGGAAATTCCATTTACATTACTGTGGTTTGTCCTGTGTTTGGGGTGGAGCTAATTCATGAGGTTGAGGGAGGAGCAACCATCAGTGGCAAGGAAGGCATTTGAAAAGTAAATTCTGCTACAGCATTTTCCTTAACAGTTTTAGGCACAGGAGGACAATTTCATAGTTATGTTTTCTCTTGAACTTTTTATACTAAATCCCAGCTGTTGCCTGTATATATAGCAGCTTTGTTTAGTGCTATGTTTACAAATATTAAAATTGAAAAAAAAAAAAACACTGCTCATTTTAGATTTAACATTTTATAATCAGATATTGCTGACCTGTGCTACCGAAAGCTTAGGTTTTCAATTACCTTCTGCTAACAACTACCTACAGACAATTGCATTGAATTAAATTCTGCTGTCACCTCAACAGTTAAGAATTGCCCCATTGCCAGTTATTGTGCACAGTTAAGCTCCAGTATTTTTACTTCTCTGTGCTCTAATATTTAGAATTTCTAACTTTTGGACAGTAGTAGAAAGTTAACTTCAGTATTATCAAAAAATCTACACTATTTATATGTTATAACATAAGACTCACATCATATGTCTAAAATTTTCTTTAATGGCTTAAACACAACACTTCTAGGCTCTGAGAATTAAGCCCAGATGAAGACTCCCAGCTGAGCTTTCACATAGCTGGGAGTCTTCATCTGGGCTTAATTCTCAGAGCCCAGAATGGTCACAATGTGTTACTGTTCTAAGCTCTGAGAATTAAGACCAGACCAAGACTCCCAGTGGAGTGCGAAAGCACAACAGATATTGAGTGTCCTGTTTTAAAATTGGGTGTAACACACTTGTGATGAATTGATGAAAAACTTTTCATCAGCATTGGGAAGAACAGCTGAAAGTCAACAAAACAAAGAATGTTTACCATTTCTAATCCTGGTTCCAGAAAGCCTAACTAAAAAAGAAATGCTACAAAATTTCCCACATGTCACAAAATACATGATAGGCAAATCAAAATCCATAAGGAAAGAAAATGACATTTGGCTACAAGTCGATGCTTACCCAGGTCAATTCAGTAAACTATGATGATATTCAGATAGCAATGAAATATTACCTAAATGATGTGAATTGTTCATGGCTGAGCCCAAATAAGATAGATGACATGACAAAATATCAGAAAATGGTGAATATGTTAAGAAAAATTAAAAAATACATGACCAAACAACCTAGAAAACATTTTCCTTGATTAAAAAAAACACACAGAGATCAAAATGGGCTTCTCAAAGTTTTACTCACGGAGGCCAAAGTGGGTTTAAAGTCAGCAAAAACAATAAGTGATGCACATATTGTTCAAATATTAATCTTCTTTACGTGACTTAGCAAAATGTGTACGATGCACCTGTCGAAGCATCGGGTTTGGATTTATTTACTTTAGGTATGTGCCGTAAGCCATTAGGTAATTGTTGGCTAAAACAATGTGGAGATATCTCTGGCAGTGAAGGCATTAGTTTGAAAACCTTAAAGTGGAGCGAATGCTGCACATTTTAAAAACAGATGCGAGCTCAGGTAGTTAGAAAAAAATGGCAATGAAAGGAAGTGGTTATTCAGTGCAACTGACCATGGAAAAGGACTGTGATGCTGTTAGGAGGTTTGTGAAGCACTAGCTAACTCAGCATAATGTTTTAAATCTAGATGTCATAGACAACACAGAAAGGCAATTCTCTTGCAAACATTGTCAGTAAGATGTTGTCCAATGTAGTTTTCTTGACATTCTCCTACAGATATCACTCAATTTAGAAAGAAAATGTGGGAATATTAGGAGCACATAAAACCATGTCTAAGAATCAGATCTTCACCTGTGTAGATTGCTGATAGAATAACAAAAATAAATAAGACTGGAAACCATGAACTGGTAGAAGAGTTGAATGAATCTTACCCTAAAACAAAGAATGATGTAGAAATTAGTAACCTAAGCAAGGGATAATTTTGTTGCATGCATTTATGAAAACTGGTGGATTGAGAAAATAGTTAAAGTTTTGTATGAAAATAAAGATGTTATTATACTTAAATCTAAACATCGTCATGGCCAGTCAAATAACTTTAGATGACCTTTACAAGATGACATACCAACTGACTAAATTTTGATATACCAACTGACAAAATTTTGTCAATTATGAACTCCACCATTTCCAGTTGTTAGCTCTAGAAGGTTACATGCAATTGATGCTAGTCTTATGTAAACTTCGTTTTTGAAGAATCATGGAAGTATTAAATCAAATGATATGTAATTCCTTAATTTTAATGTTGAAATACACTTTTTCTTACATTTCAGTTTTTCTAAGCTACTGCTCGCCGTTTTTCCTATGAAATATTTTCATGTTTGGCAGAGTATAAAAAAATTGCTACTGAAATACTACCTTTTTTTTATATGAGCATATAATTATTATCCTGTACTAAAGTTGTTTTAACTGGCTCTTTTTTTATATTATTTTTGAAATGTGACACTTTTTGTTAAATTATTTGTTTTTCTAATATTTTGATGCTTGTCTTTGCAAAAGCAAAACAGAAATGCAAGCAAAGCATTTTTGTGTGTGTGTGTGTGTATATATATATATATATATATATATGCATAATCGTGAGCAGAGGAGGGAATCACCTGTGCTTGAATTTTTTATAGTGAAACAATTGCATAATCTTCTAAACAGAAATTAAAATTATAATTTTTGAATGTTTTACATTTCCTCATTTCTTTCTTTCTTTCTTTCTTTTTTTTTTTTTTTACATGGTAGTGAGGCACAGTTAAATTAAAGTAAAGGTGCTTGTTCAAGTCCTTACATTTTGCTTCCTAAGAAAAAAATCTAAGGTGAAACTTTAAATGTCAAGAGTTACACAGCACACCATTTTAAAAATGACCTAATTTGCATATAATTTTTCTGAAGAAAATGGGTATATATAGAAGTAAAGGATAAGGCTTCCAAACATTTTTTCTAGGAAAATACCTGAGGGCCACCCAACACATATTCTGCAAAACTGCCAAATTTGAAATGGAATGAGCCTATTCAAGTTGTCTGCCCTTTTCTTTTTTGTTTTCAGATATCTACATTTTTTTAAGTCTAACCAAGAGAGAGGGTACCTACTATACCTCTTTGTCCTATTGTAGGTCTAAACATTTTCTCCTGTGTTTCACAGTGACATTCCTTTCAACATTGGAATCTTTCAAAATGCTAGAACTTCCTTTTTGAAATGAACTATATTTTTCTTCTAATAATCTTTTGACACAATATAAATTGGAAGGTTCAGCGTTTGCTTGAAATTTTTCCAGCAAAGGTTCCCAGGGCTGCCCAAGCAATCAGAGGGGCAGGCTTCCAGCTGATAGTCTGAGTTGGTACTGATGCATGAGTGGCCCGATTGCCCCCATAGCTCTGTCCCTTTCCTGGAACCAGGACACAGAATTCGGGGTGGGTGACTTAAAAATATTGACACAGTCGTAACCCACCCACACTCCTCCCAAAGAGTGCCCTTGAAATCATATCTGTGTCTTCTGGTTTAACTTTAATGATGTGAATTAATCTGCACACCCATCAAAGCATCTTTCTGTGATGTAGACACAGTAGCTAGTAGTTAGAGCATGCAACTTTGGGACATAGGTTTCCAGGTTCATGTCCCTGTCCCACAATACAGCTGCCATAGTTCTGAAGCCATGTAGTTAAGCCAGTGGCCTAGTGTATAGGCTCCTTGATATACAGGGTGTCCGAGAATAATTGGACACATTACAAAATTATATAAAACAAAACATTAAACAGATAGAAAGAAACCGACTGTACTAACTTACAATGAAACAACACAAGTTAATAAATTTTGATATGAGATCCCTTGGTTGCTCATTGTACGTCCAAGCGATACTCAATTTCATGCCATGTATTGACAAGCATCTGAGGAGTTATGGAAAAATAACTCCTCAGATGCTTGATCTGAGGAGTTAGATCTGGAGAGCGAGGAGGCCACGGAATGGGACCACAACGCTCAATCCATCTGTTGGGGAAATGCTCATTTGGGCACTTACATACAAACATTGACCAATGCGAAGGTGCCCCGTCTTGTTGGAAAACGATGTCATATCTTTTGATCTGGGGTATAGCGAAATATTCTAGAATATCCAAGTAAATGTCACCATTTATGGTTTTTTCACAGAAAAAGAAAGGGCCAATCACTTCTCTTTTCGATAGGGTGCACCGCACAGTAACTTTTGGAGAATCCCGTTCCAGTTCAATAGCAGCACGAGGCAGCTACAGGAGCAATTTTGCACATGCCAATTTTTCCTGATTTTCCACCCTGTTTGGGATGAAAGAAGTAAAAGCATTGATGGATGAATATAATAATGTATTGCAGAAATTCAAGCACCCAGTACAGAAGTTGAGTTAATTTCCTTATAAAAATTGTTGTGTTCTTATAACTCAGAACCCAGTAAATTCGTCCTGAGAAGAGAGAAGGCATTTGTTTTCATCACAGGCATTTTTAAAAATTTTGCATTCTATTCTTTGTACATCACCTGAGTGTGAATGGGGTTTCAGAAATATAAAGGAAAGCAAAACAACAGAGAGGCGAACACAAACGTAACACTGAAATTGTTTCAGACTGAATGAGGATATTACTTGGTAAACCAGATATTGTACAATTTGATTCACTTCTGGCAGCGTCAGTATAGATCCAATCCCACGAAAGGACAAAAAAAAAAAAATTGACCTAATACCCGTTGAAATGCTAAATAAAGCTAAACATAATTTGCATGTTCATTAACCGGAACACAAACTGTAATCAATGCAAAAATATTCCTTAATATTAGCTAACTATAATTTAGTTAATTTGAAATGTAAGTTTCTCTTTCCACTGTAGACCACCTTGAAAAATATCAAAAGAACTATTACTGTATATATATTAAATGTATTAATATTTGTGTCATTTGCAGGCCATTAACTTCTGGTACACACTAGTTCTGTAAACCAGTGAATTTCCTCCCAAAATTTTACCACTGCAGCATACTTGCCATGTACTCCAGATTTCCCCATTAATTTCTTTGATATTGTCAGAGGAACTGAGATTTTTTTTCATTGATTTCTCTGCAACTGCTGCACACAGTGGCTTTACTAAGTTTACACATACTTCATATCAACTGCTTGTACCAACTACCATATCACCTAATCTAAACATATAGTTCTGAAAAACTCAAGCAATAATCTTCCTAAATATTGCTGCAGTTAATCTCCTCTGGTTCTTGTAAAAATCAACATAATTTTGTGAAAATCGAAGAATAAATAAAACTTTGTTTTACTAGTACTCAGTATTTTTATTTAGGTAAATATGCATACATTTAATCAGCTCAGTCTCTCTGCACTGTGAAAAATTTGCAAACAGTGGTAGTTGGTGGTTTCCACCCATTTTTATCGATTCACAAACAAATAGCTTTATTGCACCTCTTCAAGGTCGGGTATAGTGAAGCACAGAGTTGTATAAATATAAAATGTATCTGCGTACACAACCATTGAAACAGAAATTTGCTGCAAACCCACGAATCACAATAACAATAGAATAAGATAATTTGAAGAAAGATTAATAAAACAATATGATATATGAACAAATTACAAGTGGAAAACTGTTACTTAAACTACACATGGTAGTTTCTGGGTAGTAATTGTAATTTCAGAGCATCGTAATAGCCCCAGGATAAATAAATTCTGTATCCAAAAATGGTAGCCATCAAGTTCCACCAATTCCAGTGGAAATGAGTTGTTTAATTTTCAGACTTAATGCTTCTTTCATTTCAGAGCTCTTTGGAGTGCTTTTTAAACTGACACTTCTCAGTTTGCCAATGTAACAAAGCACTTCCCTTTCCAAGATTCCATGCACTGATGTGAGACAATGTCTTCCTCTCAGAATATTCCTATGGTTCAACACAAATGCTTATCAAAGTGTTTGGCTGGCTGCCAAATTTGCCGCTTTCTGCACTTACTTAGGGTTCCTCACTTTTAACGTACTTTGCTTAGAGATTTTTGCTCACCAACAAACATGTAAAATTTTTATTCACTGGACTTGAGAGAGAGGACAGTACTAACTAATACGTTATGCAATATCTACCATGAACAAAAAGTAGGGTCACGAGAGTGTGTATGCCTTGGCAGAGTGCAGTTAACAATAAAAAGAATAGAATTAAATGATCTAAGCAAGTAATATAATTGTAAATAACTTTTTATTAATAATATTTTAATAACACTGTGATTCAACCCACATGAACTATTTCTTTCAATTATTATCGCAGTATCTTTTTCATTGAATGACAAGCTGAAAACATTTAGAACAGCTTCAGTGTTTTTGCTACAGAAATTTCTGACGTCACATTTAAGTTGGAAAATAATAATTTTGTTGAAAAAGCGCAAAACATTTAATTCTGGAGATGTTTGGCAATATGAAAATCAGGTCTAGCTTCAGCGGCTGAAACCTTTACTTCAAAGTTTATGTTTTCTGTGGAAATAACTATTTTACGGGTCTAACAGAGGTAATTACTTCTAAGAGTTGGTGGTCAAATTTTCGAAATAGAACCTAGTTCGTCATCAGGACTACGTCACTGGAGTAGTTGCTGCCACTCAGTCGGAAGTTTCCAACCACAATTATCGTTAATTCTGGTACTTGTTTTACTTGCTATTTCTATCCCTTCTTCTAGCTTCCTCTTTACTATGTGTGATTGGTGAGCAATGATTCTTACAGAGTCCCAATTTATGGAGTGTCCACGTGCTTGCACATGTCTGTCAAGCCCTGTTTTGTTACTAATGTTCCTAATAGCTGCTTGATGTTCTTTCATTTGGACGTTCCTGTTTCTCCTAGATATAGCTTAGCCCGCAGTCACAGTCGATGCAATACACTACTACTTCTTGCAATTGGATGTCTATTTCTTTCTGTTTTAGAGCTGCCAGAAACTTCTTTAATTTGTTATTTAGATCTGGAGTAAGCCTGATATTATACTTTGCTTCGATCCTCTTTAGTTCTGTTTTGTTGCAAAAAAATGGCTGGTCACCTCAATGGAACTTCTGCAGGAATGTATGTTTTTTTCTGTGCTTAGTTGAATGTAAATGTTGCTCCAGATCAGGCTGTTCTTTGTTATTAAAAGGAATTACTGCATTACATGATTCACAAAAATTATAGTTTCGATTATCTTGAGCATATTTTTCTATGGGCTGTTTCTTAAATGTACATTTTTTGCAAGTCCTGATGGGAGGAATTAGTTTTTTCCTTATGATATAAAATGCACAAGTCTCACAAACATTTCAAAATTGCTATGTAATCAACACAAAGCATAAGTTTTTCTCTCTACTGTAGTGTCACTCAGTGGCCTAACTACCACTCCCATAGCTGCGGGGAGGCGCAGGTAACGAAGGAGCGTACTGCAGCTGCCAGTTATGGTTTTATGAAAAAATTTGAGCACACACAATAATTAACGCAAAGATTCATATTTTGCTTTAAGATATATTTAGCTGCCTAAATAAATATCTAGTTCACTTTTAGAACTCTGAATGTCCTACAGATTAAAAGTGTTCGGCTCTTTGACTTCAGGTTGTAATACGATTGCTCTGCAATGGGTTGTAAATAATACGATCGCTCTCCCATCGCCCTCTCTGCGCTGCTGAGGAAAAGCTTGAGGCCACAGTGGGATTCCCTGTGGAGGATAAAGGAAAACAGTCAGTTACCTAGGATTACGTGCACGACAGGAGTCAGCCGCAGATCTGCCATGTATACGAGGGTCATTTCTTCAAGTGATTTATTTTAGTTTTGGATAAAGCAATTACACGTATTGTCAAATCCATTACTTAAAACTATAGGGTTCTACGTACCACTATTACTTTTGCAGACACTCTCCCTGACTTCTTAACCCCCAACCACCACACACCCTGAAAAATGCATCCTCCTTTATGTTCGAAATTTTTGTGCTTAAGTAAATCTTGCGGGGGGGGGGGGGGGCGCACGTTGTGCTACTTACGCCACTGGTGTCTAAATTATACTACACTTGCCAGAGATCAAAGTGCTTAAGATTGATAGTGCTATTTCAATATTTTCATACCCATGAGATTTTATTTTACCCAAGAGAAAATGAAGGCAGAGCACAATTCGAGATAAGCACATGTACTCTAAAAAGGGGTACACCTAGTAATACTTTTGAAAAGCATTTTGCAACTTCCTTCATTAATTGAAAAAATTGTCATAGCTTTTTCTGAAATAAATACAGTTACCTGAAAAAACTGACTGGTCCGTTGGACCATCAAAGAATTCGACTGACGCTTAATTTAAACAGAAAAGTAAAAATTAATTTTCAATGTCAGCAATTTTAAAAAAGAAAACAAATTTTAGTAAAACAAAACTATTCAATAAATAAATCCATCGCTCTTGTAGCAAGCACATGATGGATTTATTTATTCAACTGACGCCGCGTATTTAGATGATTTTCACCTTAAAACTATTCAGTTTCGAAATCTGACTCAATATGTAATTGAATTTTGACTTATTAAGCAACAAATATACTTACGTATTATATTCTGGGTACATAAATACCGAGTAATTTGGAAAATATACGTAATCATACATTACACAATCTTTTAAATTACACAACACCATAATTTAAATTCAAAACAAACCAGTGGAAAACGTGACTTGACCTGACCAAAGATAGATCTCAAGAAAGTGCATGCCACGGAGGTATCCAACTCTCCTGTTTATTTATTTATTTTATTTTATTTTGATTTGAGGTTTAACGACCACCGTGAGCAACTCTCCTGTTTAAGCGTAACCCCCGTTACAGTGACTAGAAGAATTAGTGTGTCGTGCTCGCAGAAAAACTTGCTGCCCGCAATCATGAAAGCGGTAGATCTGCCTTTTGATGTCACGTCGCTTTTCAGGGAGGAAGGACGACGAAAGCACACATCTTTCTATGACACACACCCAGCTCGTCAGTATTATGGGTACTCCTTGAAGGATATTTTATAAGCAGATAACTTAAGTATATACGAAATAATCGACACACCTCTTTCACACCCCCCTCCAAAAAAAAGAACGAACGGGGTGTTCAAGATTCATTAATAAGAGTATCGTAGTTTAAGTTAAGCTTTGCATTGGGCTAACGTCAACATTGCTGTTAGATATTTCGGAAGTTTTAGAGTCATACATGGGTTACATTATGCAAAAACACTGGAGACCAATATGCAGTTTACAATCACTGAAACATAAACTTACAGAATAAAGTAAAAATTAAAAAAAAACAGAAAAAATGTTTTGCCCCTCAAAACCTTACCGGAAAAAAAAGGGGGAAATATTTTCTCAACGAGACATAGGCTTTATGATTTGCATTCCAATAATGTCTTAAAATTTAGTAACCTAAAAACTTTATAAATTATTTAATAATGCACTTCGCCGCCCCGGTGGCGCAGTGGTCTAAGCGTTGGCCTCTGATCATTCGTCCGAACGGGGTCCGAGTTGGAATCCCGGTGAGGCATGGATGTTGTGTTTGTCTTACGGCACTGACTCTCTCCCTTCCCTGGAACCAGTGACCCTAAATTAGGGACGGGCGACTGCTTATAGCCCATTGAGTTGCTCACGGTGGTGGTAAAACCTCCAATCAAAAAAAAAAAAAAAAAACAGTCGGTTTAACGCGTGACAGCCAATACTTGATCAACTTCTACATCTTCACGAATAAAAAGTTACTAATTTCGGAAATAAATTTCGTTATAAACAATCCACAGTTGAACAAAACTAGCACACTAACACCCGAATGAGCCTATTGCGTTTTAGTGATCAACTGTTGAATTACCTAGTGTATTACTGTTATGATCGAGCTACAAAGAATTAGCAAAGATACTTCCAAACAGATTTCCCTCCACTAACCTTTTTTTGTGAAAATTTGAAGTTTCGTAAGGCAGCAAATCCTTGGCAAAGAAACTTCCCACCATTAAATAGCATGAAGCCGATAAAGCATCCTAACGTAACTTCCGAAGCCACCGCCCTCTGTCATTTCATGACGATTGGTCACAAAACCGTGAGAGACATCTCATGGAGCACGTCACACTAATTCTTCTAGGCACTGTACCCCCGTGGTCTACAATTTAAGAAGTGCCCCAGTGGTCTGACATAAAACTGCAATAGCGTCTGCATAACACGGTGTTAGTTTTATGAGGATGTAGCAAACCATGGAGCATGTATTAGGTGGAGACACCACTGGCTCTGCCGCCATACGTCATCTAATCTGTGGTGTGACGTCCAAGCAGGCAAAACAAACCATCTGGTTGAAAAGATACATGTGAGTGTGCTACATTCTTTTTTTTTTTTTTTTTTGATTAGAGGTTTAACGACCACCGTGAGCAACTCAATGGGCTATAAGCAGTCGCCCGTCCCTAGTTTAGGGTCACTGGTTCCAGGGAAGGGAGAGAGCCAGTGCCGTAAGACAAACACAACACCCATGCCTCATCGGAATTCGAACCCGGACCCCTTACGTACGAATGATCAGAGGCCAGCGCCTTAGACCACTGCGCCACCGGGGCGCCAAGTGTGCTACATTCGTGTTGTGCAATCGCAATATAAAATTAAAGGCTTACACTGAATTTAATAGGTTTGTAAAAGACACGCAACTGCTGTCACTAATATAAAAATCCGATATTGTGTAATATATATATAAACATTTAGCACGATAATCGCGCATTGCGGTTTCTCTTCAAAAGCACTTCAACACATAAATGGGTGATTTTAAAGTATTTGAAATCGTATACTTTCAGAACTTGTGTAAACTGTTAATAGTTTCATTTCTTAATTTAGTTGTCTGAAACCAAACCAGACGTTAAAAACACATTAAACTGAAATTAAATGTATACACCAGTTGCATATTGAAAGTTACAACACATCATTTATTTTACTTCTAGGCTGCGCTACCAGGAGGGAAAACATTTAAATTTGCACTTAATTTTACATATTTTTAAGCAATACTTAATATAAAAAAACTTATAAACTTGCATTTTTTTTCATAATTTTGATGTCCATCTACTTTTCTGACTTCTTTTTTTTTTTCTATTGGAGATTTAACGACCACCGTGAGCAACTCAGTGGGCTATAAGCAGTCGCTCGTCTTTAATTCAGGGTCACTGGTTCCAGGAATTGGAAAGAGCCAGTGCCGTAAGACAAAAACAACATCCATGCCTCGCCGAGATTTGAACCCGGACCCCTTCCGGACTAATGATCAGAGGCCACCGCTTAGACCACTGCGCCACCGGGGCGGCACTTTTCTGACTTCTTTTCAGTTGTGTGTAGCCCATTGAAATATATATTTCATAATATTCACTACACACTTACCGAATTGTTCGTGTTTTACCTAACATGCTACTCATTTCTGAAACTTACTCTTTCAATTTTTAGTTACAGCCATGCGTCAGTTTATTTTTAAAGCACTAGATGAAACAGGTTGTATGACTTGATCGACGCTAAAGGGGATGGCTTCCAGGCATCGTGATGTCAAATCATTCGTTCGGCTCAGCGCTTGGGAAACACTCGAAGAGCAGCTGCTTTTCGAATATATCTCTCAGCGAAAGCAGTGGAATATACCTAAGCTGACCAGAAGTCCCCAATTCTTGAGGACAGTCCTCGAAGTTAGTTTACTGTCCCCAAAAACGCCTGATGCCTTTGGGGACCCAAATTGTTCTCAAATTTTGATGTTTGTCCTCAACCGTCCTCAAATTTACACTTCCTCCTTAACTCGTTAGATTTCTAATGAAAAATGGTCTTAAAAATAGTTTTTGTTGCAGTAGTTTTCCTACATGCTTCTTCTGAAAACAAATGTTGCCTATTTTTGTTTTTTTTCTTTCCAAGTATAATGACCACCGCGAGCAACTCAGAGTACTATAAGCAGTCACCGGTCTGTAATTTAGGAACATTCGTTCGAGGGAAGGGAGAGGGCAAGTGCTGTAAGGCAAACACACCACTCATGCCTCATTCAGGACTCTAACCCGTGCCAACTTGTACGAATCATCGTCAGTGACCAGCACTAAGACACTGCACCATCGGCACGGTCAAATTTCAACTGCACTTGTTTTGAGTTCTTCGAAGAACTTTGGCAAAATGAAAAATTCCTCATGCAATCACTTTGGTGTTCAGTTTGATTTTTTTTTGCACATATACCCAAAGACCCTAAGATAAATCATTTTACTTTGCTAACATGTTCTCGTTTTCATAGTTCTATTTTCATATGCAAATCACACTTATTGAAACAATGCAGTTTTGTGACAAAAAGATTTGCATATTTATATTGAATACCAATGTGTCTCCAAATTAACTGCCCATTTGGGGACGCCACGCCCTTTTGTCCCCAAATCAGTGTTCCAATATCTCGTCACCTTAAATACACTGCTGGCCACCCAAAATGCAACACCGAGAAGGAAGCATCCGATTGGCCTGAAATTCGCAGCATGCGTCACCCGCGAGAGGGAATATGCAAAACTTGTGCGCCCGGCACGCCACCAAGAAGCACTATAGATAAGAAGGGTGCACAGCAGGTGGGGTGTAAGTAGTGGAAATGTGTTGTGTTGCCGGACCTGTGCGTGGGAAGCTTCCTGATGCCTCGTCGCAGAATACGGCAGTCATTCCAGCACGTTTCGGAGTTCGACAGAGGACGAATAGTGGCTTATCGCGACAGCGTTTTATCGTACCGAGACATCGGCACCCGTGTGGGACGACATCCAGCTACAGTGATGCGAGTATGGATTCGATGGGTGCAGGAAGGACGGACGGTCGGACCGACGTGAGCGATTACCGCAGCCGCGGCACACCACCGAACGAGAGGATCGGCATGTTGTGCGGCGGGCATTGACGACTCGTACCGCCACATCACGAACGTTAGCGCAGGAATTAGGGTGTGTTGCGGAACCTGTGTCAGCACGTACCGTTCGACGTCGTATGCTGGAGCAAGGACTTGTCGCACGGCGCCCATTGACGTTACACCACCGGCGAGTGCGGCGGCAGTGGGCCGTTGGACGCCGCACCTGGACAACGGAATGACACGACATTGTCTTCTCCGACGAATCCCGCTTGTGCCTGCAACACTACGATGGTCGGATCCGCGTGTGGCGGCACCTAGGCGAGAGACTGTATGACGCCTGCATTATGCATCGCTATACCGGTCCGCCGCCTGGCGTTATGGTTTGGTGCGCATTTGGATATGACACCCGCACCCCAAGTAGCACAGAAACGTTATTTTAACGTCGAAAGTCAGTACTCACGGGACATCAAAACTACGTGCTAAAATAACGTGCTGTAGACGTCTAAGTGTCTCGTCGATCGACTTTAAATTGGCCGTCGAAAAGTAGTCTATTATACCATTTTTAGAAGTTATGTACACGTCCAAAAATGGTCAAAAGTAAGTTATAGTACGTCCAAAAACGGTCGAAAGTAAATCTATAGTATGTCCAAACACGGTCGAAAGTAAGGCTCTATATAGTACGTCTAAAAACGGTCGATCAGCCGTTATAACATAACGAACAATGGTGCAGTGCAGCGTTCACAAACGTCGAATAATTGTAGTTTATTTTTAGACGCACAATAGGGAATGAAAGAATTAAATTATGGGCATCAATTCCTGAATGCCTCTGTCCCAAAATACAGGCAGTCGGGCACTGATTGTAATAAATAAGTTATTGCAAATATGTTCTGCTGCATGTATTTTGGCAGTAGCTTAATTATTGCTTTATATATAAAGCAATAATTAAGCTACTGCGAAATTACATGCAGCAGAACATATTTGCATGAACCATACTTGCACCTTTAGCACCCACACATTCCAGTGATACAAGGTATAAAGACAAAACTGTGCTGCAGCTACATTTTTTTTGCTCTATGGCGTTTTCATGAAATTATTTTGCCATGTACAGAACTTTCAGTCACATTCACTCGTTGGCAATGCAAGGATAACCTTTAAATATGAGCAACAGAGCATGTGGTATAGGAAATGCGCAACAACTAAAGTTGAAACAAATAATATTTTATTTTATAGCACAAATTGTATATATTACAATGAAGCTGGTGTTTCACTGCCAATTATGCAGGTTCCAGGTTTTTTTTTAATTTATACTGCATGCGGGAAACAGAGTGCTTCAGCCAACTTTTGGCAATATCTTCCATCACTGCTGCAGGGGTGTTTTTAAAGTTGCTGTTCTCTCTAAGCGCACCTAGAATAAAAAAAAAACAAAAAATAAACGACAAACATACATCATCATCATGGTCAACCATTATCAATCCACTGCTGGACGAAGGTCTCCCCAAGTTTCCTCCACAACAGTCTGTCTTGTGCCAGTCTCCTCCATGTCACTCCCGCATACCTTCGAATTTCATCCACCCATCTTCCATGTGGTCTTCTTCTGGGTCTCTTCCCGTCCCTTGGAATCCAATCTAAAATTTCAGCTGTCCATCGATGGTCTGTCCTTCTAGCAGTATGTCCAGCCCATTGCCATTTCAGGGATTTAACTCTGATCATGATGTCTTCCACTCTTGTCATTTTTCGGATCCACGAGTTCCTCTTCTTATCTCTCCTGGTTACACCAAGCATGCACCTCTCCGAGCTTTTTTGAGTTGTCTGCAGCCTTTGTATGTCTCTTTTAGTTAAGGTCCACGTCTCTGCACCATATGTAAGCACTGGAAGGATGCATTGGCCGCCCTGGTGGCGCAGTGGTTTAAGCGGTGGCCTCTGATCATTCGTCCGAACGGGGTCCGGGTTCGAATCCCGGTGAGGCATGGATGTTGTGTTTGTCTTACGGCACTGGCTCTCTCCCTTCCCTGGAACCAGTGACCCTAAATTAGGGACGGGCGGCTGCTTATCGCCCATTGAGTTGCTCACGGTGGTCGTTAAACCTCCAATCAAAAAAAAAAAAAAGAATGCATTGATCAAACATTTTTTTTAAAGACATAATGGCATATCGCTCTTAAAAATTATGCTGTTTCTTCCAAAAGCTCTCCAGACAAGTTTTATACAACGATTAATTTATTCATCAATGTGACCCTCACTTGATATCTGCTGTGCAAGATAAACGTATGTGTCTGTTATCTATAGCTTTTCTCCATCAATCGATAAATCTTCATTTCTTGTAAAAGCATTGAACATCACTTTTGTCTTCTGAAAGTTCATTTTTAATCCCACTTCTTACTCTTGTCAGCAAGTTCTTGGATCATACTCTGCAGCTCTGATGGGGTAGTTGCAAAAATGACTATGTCATCAGCAAAACGAAGGTGGGTTAGATAATCTTCATTAATCTTTATCCCTTTGTTTTCCCAGTTCAGTGATTGAAAGACATTTTCCAATGTGGCGTTAAAGAGCTTCGGAGATATGGTGTCACCTTGTCTCAGTCCTTTTCCAATTTTTATGTATCTTGTATTTTCAAACAGCCGAATCTTTGCACTTGCATTTTTATAGATGTTATCAATAATATTAATGTACGCATCTTCAACACCGCAGGATTTCAGAGCCATTGTAACTACTGATGGTTTCACCGAATCAAAGGCTTTTTCATAATCGATAAAAGCCATGCACAATGGAAGTTCATATTCCCTTGCTCTTTCAATTAGTTCTCTCAATGCGTGGATATGATCTATTGTGCTGTAGCCACTCCTGAATCCAGCTTGTTTTCTCGGTTGAGCCATGTCCGGTGTCACCTTCAAGCGGTGTGAAAGAACTTTAGTGAAGATTTTATGAAATACTGATAGGAGGCTGTTAGGTCTGTAGTTCCTGAGATCCTCAATGTCACCTTTCTGATGTAGCAAGATCATTGTAGCATTGTTCCAATCCTCAGAAATCTTCCCTTCATTAAGGCATTGAGTGAAAATTTGGGCGAGTACTGTTTCGATTTCTCTACATGCTTCTTGTATGATGTCTACAGTAATTCCATCTTCTCCTGGAGCTTTTCCCCGCTTCATGTTCTTGATTGCATGTGCAACTTCTGCTGGGAGGACTGGAAGAACTCTGGTACTGGTACCTTTCATGATGTCTGGAGTACATGTATCATCCCTTTCATATAATTTGGAGTAGAAATCTTTCACTCTTGTCAAAATTTCGCCTCTATTTCTTGTTACAGAACCATCTTCTTTTCTCAGTGCCATAATCTGTTTTCTTCCCTTACTGAGATGTCCCTTTGCTATCTTTAGGCTTTGGTTGTTTTCAATTGCTTTCCTTACGAGTTCACAGTTGAATTTCCTTCCGTCTTCAGTGATACTTTTTCGTACTGTCTTGCATAGCTCTATATATTCCACTTTGGAAGTCACATCTTCTTTAGTTGTCCTCATCTCTCTTCTTTTTTGCATCAACATTTTGGTTTTTCCTGATAATTTGTTCACATGCAACTTGTTCTTAGACCCAGCTAATTTTGTTGCTGTTTCCATAAGAGCTTTGGTTATTTTTCTGTTAACTTCAGAAATATCCACTTCTTCCAATGTTAGGCCTTCTAAAGCAGAGAATCTGTTCTTCAGTTCCAACTTGAAGGTATTATGTTGTTTTTTAAGGTTGGTTATGTCAATACATTTTATTTGTCTTATGAGCTTGCCACGTTCGAGGTTAGTGTTGAGGTGCATCTTACATCTCACCAATCTATGGTCACTACCTGTGTTGAACTTGTTTAGCACACTGCAGTCTTCTATGACGAATTTTTTGTTACATATAATAAAATCAATTTCACTTGTCGTCCCATTTGGATGTCTCCATGTCCATTTCCTGTGTGGCTTTTTCTTGAAAAAAGGAGTTCAAGATGAAAAACCCTTCTGCCTCTGCAAATTCAACGAGAGTATTTCCACGCTGGTTTCTGTTGCCGTGACCGAATTTACCTACTGAAGTTTCATTCTGTTGCCATTGCCCTATTTTTGCATTGAAATCTCCCATAATTATCTTCAAGTGCTGCTTACCTTTATTATTTAGATGACGAATTTCCTCATAAAATTCTTCAATTTCTTCTTCAGGATGACTTGTGGTGGGTGCATAAGTTTGAATAATCTGAGCTTGGTATCTTCTCGAGAGTTGGATATCTCGAGAGAGAGCTCTGTCAGAGGAACTTTCAACTTCTACAACTTTATCCTTCAGTTTCTTGTTTATTATAAATCCAACACCACTAGTTCTGCCAGTATCAGTCCCACGATAGTAGAAGAGATGTCCACTTTTCAGTTCAATGAGATCTCCTTTTCTCCTTACCTCACTTAGCCCAATGATGTCCCACTTCATCCTTTGTAGTTCCTCTTCCAATTCAAGAAGCTTTGAATCAGAAGATAGGGAGCGTCCATTATATGTAGCCAAGGTCAGCATCAGATGGCAGCCAAGTCCGGTCCTCCAGGGATTCTTAGCACCCTCTGCCTTCATGTCGCACTGACCGCTGCCTTGGCCAGGTACATTCCAGCTGCCAGAGACTGAGGGCCAAGATTTAAGTTGTGGAATCATTTTGGAGGGGTTTGGCCATAACTCACCACGCTGGCCAAGCGGGTTGGTGAGTGTGGGATAGCATTTCCTCTAATCCCGATGGTATAGTTATACCGCTATTGGCGGTCGTCAGAGCCCCTTTAGTGGGAACAGGATGTACCACGAGAAGGCGGGGTTGACGTTTGTCAAGAAGAGGCTGTGATGTTACGCATCACCTGACCTTACATCCCCATACATACATACATATACACTGCTGGACAATTGCTAAGGACGGATCATAAACGGCTATACAGCGCATAAAAAAGTAAGTGTGGTTGGATGCCAAGTGAAATAAAATAATGTCAGAATGCCAGGACATTACAAGAAAGACAATTTATTGTGCTCTGAAATCCAGAAGGCTTTGGAACGTGTTCAAGGGACAAACAGGCCATTTTGTGCAGAATACGTAAACGTGAAAAAAATGCAATTACCGTCCGCAGGCGTTCCTGCGTAAGATGTCAATACGGGATATGGCCACCATGGAGGGCGATGCAAGATTCCACACGTCGTGTCATGCTTTGCACAACATTATCAAGCAGCTGTTGGGGTAATTTATCCCATTCCTCTGTCAGTGCACGGATGAGGGGGTCCTTGTTTATTGGAGGGCATTGGCGACAAGCAAGACTCCTCCCCAAAGCATCCCACACATTTTCAATGGGATTCAGATCTGGAGAACGTGCTGGCATACGAGGAGTTGAATATCCTCGCTCTCAAGACACTCCTGGACAGCGACTGTTCGATGACATGTTGCGTTGTCGTCCATGAAAATGAATCTATCACCGACAGCACCACGGAACATGCGAACATGAGGTAGCAGAACATCATTAATGTATCGTTGGCCAGTCATAGTCCCAGTTGGAAGCACATAGAGGGACGTACGGCCATTGATCATGATGCCAGCCCATACCATGACACTACATGTCGGATATCGGTCCCTTTCCTGTATGTTTGCTGGACAATATGCAGTACCACTATCACGCCAGATCACTTGTCGTCGACAATCAGACGATAGACTGTATCTACTCTCATCTGAGAAGAGGACAGCAGACCAGTCGTTATCAGTCCAATTGCCATGTTGATGGCACCATTGCAAACGGGCGGTACGGTGACGTCTGGACAATGGGATGCACACAACAGGACGGCGGGCGTAAAGTTCTCCTTCATGCAAACGTGTGGCGACAGTTTTTCGGGAGATCCGCTTGCCAGTAGCAGCCATAAACTGATTTGCTACCTCACTAGCTGTGCTGCGCCGGTGTCTTTTTGTTGATAGCATTATGTACCGATCTTCTGCAGGAGTCGTACTGCGAACACGACCTCCCCCGTGACGTTTGCTACACTCTCCATTTGTTTGAAATGATTTACAAAGCCTTGAAGCAACACTGTGGCTGACGTCGAACTCCCTGGCAACATCTGTTATTTTTCGCCCTTCTTCAATCTTGCCAATAATACGGCCACGCGTAAAATCATCTAGGTGATGTCGGGAAGACATACTGAAAATTGCAAGTTCGTCAATTGATTCTTTCCCTTTCAACTTTGCATTTGAACAACAACGGTCAATACACGTCAAATCCTTTATATCTCTTATCAGCGCTATGACGTCACGAACAAGTTCGGCAATCCAAAATTTGCATACGCACAACACGTCTTACTGTATCCCGCATTTCTGCTAATTTCCACATTTACCTGCCTTCCATTTTATGGTTGCTATCGTTGCTATTGTCATCCGTCCTTAGCAATTGTCCGGCAGTGTATATATATATATATAAATCCAAACTCTGAATAAATACTAATATTAATAATGAACTATATATTTTTTTTAATTGTCGCACAGTTTTAAGCACTGATAAGCTTAGGCTATTCAGATGTTAAATAAGTGCCATGTACCTTTCTGAAAGTAACTATTCCCCCACTTTCCCTGTATTCTTTCACTATTTGTTCCCACATTTACAGTGAAAATTCAAATCATGGAAAAGCAGTTCTGGACAATTCAAAAGTAGCCAAATACGAATTTATTGAACAATAAATTTGTTTAAGAATATTCGTTAAAAAATTTATTTTTAAGTAAATTCCTTAACAAAATTGGTTCACAAACCACGGTATGAATTCTTGGAGCAACATGAAGGATGTGACACATGAATACATATAAGAAAAAGTTTATTACACACACATATTTTATCTAGCAGAAATATTTGGTAAATTAATATACCTTTTCGCTTTTGTTAGTCACCTTTCCACATCGTATGGTTCTTTTATGATGGTGATCTTTTGGAGTTTATGATGAAAAACCTTAAAACACTGGGACGAATTGCCAGGTATAAAAGAGCACCCTCCTAGCAGTTGGCAAAGTATGTGCCAGTGATTCAGACCTAATAGGAGTGTTCACGTAAGGAGTTCTAACTGTGCCCGAGCTGGGCACGAATGTTGTTGAATCAAGAGTTCAGCAGCTACAATGGTGTAGCAATAGGGATAATTCTCGTACATGTTAGGTGTCCGCATAACTGTAGGATAATGACAATGGGAGATAGAGTGCTCTACACAGAGCTCTCATTTAAAAAAGAGCGATACATAACATGACAACAACTTTTGGAGTTTCTTGTGGACCAGAGAACTTTCTGTTAATATTTCAGCATGCCATTAATAGGTACCTAAGGCAACTATGACCAATCCATTCAAAACATAAATAGTTGCCAAGGAGGCTATGGAGCCAAAGGGATGAGATACTGAGTCATCATCAAATCCTATATTAACAGAACAAAACAGAGGTTCCACTCAAAAAGTTTGCGGCACCAAAATAATTATATGTATCATCATCATCATCATTGTCAACCATTATCAATCCACTGCTGGACGAAGGTCTCCCCAAGTTTCCTCCACAACGGTCTGTCTTGTGCCAGTCTCCTCCATGTCACCCCTGCATACTTTCGAATTTCATCCACCCATCTCCCATGTGGTCTTCTTCTGGGTCTTTTCTTGTCCCTTGGAATCCAATCTAAAATTTCGGCTGTCCATCGATGATCTGTCCTTCTGGCAGTATGTCCAGCCCATTGCCATTTCAGGGATTTAACTCTGATCATGATGTCTTCCACTCTTGTCATTTTTCGGATCCACAAGTTCCTCTTCTTATCTCTCCTGGTTACACCAAGCATGCACCTCTCCGAGCTTTTTTGAGTTGTCTGCAGCCTTTGTATGTCTCTTTTAGTTAAGGTCCACGTCTCTGCACCATACGTAAGCACTGGAAGGATGCATTGATCAAACACTTTTCTTTTAAGACATAATGGCATATTGCTCTTGAAAATTATGCTGTTTCTTCCAAAAGCTCTCCAGGCAAGTTTTGTACGCCAATTAATTTTTTCACCAATGTGACCCTCACTTGATATCTGCTGTCCAAGATAAATGTACATGTCTGTTATCTCCAGCTTTTCTCCATCAATTGATAAATCTTCATTTCTTGTAAAAGCATTGAACATCACTTTTGTCTTCTGAAAGTTCATTTTTAATCCCACTTCTTTACTCTTGTCAGCAAGTTCCTGGATCATACTCTGCAGCTCTGATGGGCTAGTTGCAAAAATGACTACGTCATCAGCAAAACGAAGGTGGGTTAGATAATCTCCATTAATCTTTATCCCCTTGTTTTCCCAGCTCAGCGACTGAAAAACACCCTCCAATGTGGCATTAAAGAGCTTCGGAGATATGGTGTCACCTTGTCTCACTCCCTTTCCAATTTTTACGTGTGTTGTATTTTCAAACAGCCTAATCTTTGCACTTGCATTTTCATAGATGTTATTAATAATATTAATGTATGCATCTTCAATACCGCAGGTTTTCAGAGCCATTGTAACTGCTGATGGTTTCACCGAATCAAAGGCTTTTTCATAATCGATAAAATCCATGCACAATGGAAGTTCATATTCCCTCGCTCTTTCAATTAGTTCTCTCAGCACGTGGATATGATCTATTGTGCTGTAGCCACTCCTGAATCCAGCTTGTTCTCTCGGTTGAGCCATGTCCAGTGTTACCTTCAAGCGGCGTGAAAGAACTTTAGTGAAGATTTTATAAACTACTGATAGGAGGCTGATAGGCCTGTAGTTTCCGAGATCCTCAATGTCACCTTTCTTATGTAGCAGGATCATTGTAGCGGTGTTCCAATCCTCAGGAATCTTTCCTTCATTAAGGCATCGAGTGAAAATTTGGGCGACTACTGTTTCGATTTCTCCACTTGCTTCTTGTATGATGTCTACAGTAATTCCATCTTCTGCTGGAGCTTTTCCTCGCTTCATGTTCTTGATTGCATGTGCAACTTCTGCTGGAAGGACTGGAGGAACTCTGGTACTGGTATCTTTCATGATGTCTGGAGTGCATATATCATCCCTTTCATATAATTTGGAGTAGAAATCTTTCACTCTTGTCAAAATTTCGCCTCTATTTCTTGTTACAGAACCATCTTCTTTTCTCAGTGCCATAATCTGTTTTCTTCCCTTACTGAGATGTCCCTTTGCTATCTTTAGGCTTTGGTTGTTTTCAATTGCTTTCCTCACTAGTTCACAGTTGAATTTCCTTACGTCTTCAGTGATACTTTTTCTTACTGTCTTGCATAGCTCTATATATTCCACTTTGGAAGTCACATCTTCTTTAGTTGTCCTCATCTCTCTTCTTTTTTGCATCAACATTTTGGTTTTTCCTGATAATTTGTTCACATGCAACTTGTTCTTAGACCCAGCTAATTTTGTTGCTGTTTCCATAAGAGCTTTGGTTACTTTTCTGTTAACTTCAGAGATGTCCACTTCTTCCGATGTTAGGCCTTCTAAAGCAGAGAACCTGTTCTTCAGTTCCAACTTGAAGGTATTATGGTGTTTTTTAAGGTTGGTTATGTCAATAGATTTTGTTTGTCTTATGAGCTTGCCGCGTTCAAGTTTAGTGTTGAGGTGCATCTTACATCTCACCAATCTATGGTCACTACCTGTGTTGAACTTGTTTAGCACACTGCAGTCTTCTATGACGAATTTTTTGTTACACATAATAAAATCAATTTCACTTGTCGTCCCATTTGGATGTCTCCATGTCCATTTCCTGTGTGGCTTTTTCTTGAAGAAGGAGTTCAAGATGAAAAACCCTTCTGCCTCTGCAAACTCAACGAGAGTATTTCCACGCTGGTTTCTGTTGCCATGACCGAATTTACCTACTGAAGTTTCATTCTGTTGCCGTTGCCCTATTTTTGCATTGAAATCTCCCATAATTATTTTCAAGTGCTGCTTACCTTTATTATTTAGATGACAAATTTCCTCATAAAATTCTTCAATTTCTTCTTCAGGATGACTAAAAATGTTAAAATATGTATATTGTATATGTATATTCAATATGTATATTGCGAATTATGTTCTCTCTCATATGAAAAACCCGGGCAACACCAGATACTTAAAAAGTTTGAATACAATCCAGGTTGCAAAATTTCAAGCTAAGAGAAAAAAAAGTAGGTTGGATTGAAATATCTATGGGAGGTTTATGATGAAACATCTCATGGTATATAATATTGTTACAAAAACCAAGTTACAATGACATTATCTAAATACGTAGTTCTTTTTAAAACTTAAGTCTTCATGAAACAATTATTTAATTAATAAACTTTAAAAGTAAAATAGCCTAAGGATTCCTAATGTCAAAATGAATACTATTATTACTACATCAAAACTGAAGAAAAATACTGCAGAACCTTGGAATTTACTGTCATTTCAGCATGCACAATTTGTATTCAAATCTTATCAATATATATTGTGGTATATAGGTTACTTTTCACATTTCCACAATATAGATATGATGCTAAGTAGCTCATCTACAATGTGCCTGTCTAGTCACTTGTTTTGATAGGATAGACAAATATAACAGTGGAAATCTTGATTCAGAAAATAATTGCAAATTATAAAAATGAAGAAAAGTTACACCAGGAAGAACATGGTCGTGGTCCTGGTAATGACCATTAGCAAACAGCTGTGCTGTGATCCTCACTAGCACCCCAAAATTTGCCTAAAAACTACTCTACCTACGTGGTAAAACAATGAATAAGAGGAATGGGAGATAGGACTAAATACACAGAAAACACACAAGAAAGTTAAAGTTAGCTGCTTCCCCAAGATGAATTTTGCTACAGTTATAAATAGTTAATATTTAAAATTATTTCATTATTATTGTCAAAGAGCTTGTTTACATGCTTTCACTAAATGTGAATACTCTCCAAGCACAACACAAAATACACATCTTTGCCAGTTTTAAAAAAAGAAAATACATTATAAAAGTCACCAGCTTACTGTGCTACAGGGAGCCCTGTGAGTGTTGGCTCTATTTCTTTCCACTAATTGATACTGCCATTTAAGAGCCACACACATACTACTTTTTCTAACAGAAAAATTATTTGTGCCTCTAAAAGCCCCAAGTTTTATATAAAGCATGAGGATTCCACCCATATGGGTAGGTATTTGATCACAAAACATGACAAACAGTGGAGCATTACTCTTCAGAAATGATGTCAAGAGTTTGCAAGGTTGGTATTAGTTCTAGATAAGGCAAGTTTGTTTTTTCATATTTTTTTCCTTCAAGTTTCATCAGAAACTTCTATGGTAACGCCAGGTTTACGGTATAATAAAAATTACTGTTAACCAAATTTGTTTCTTTTATCACAAATGCTTTGCCTAAGCAGATTTGGGGTATGTGATTTTCAGGACAGAATGTGGTCAGAGCAGATTATAGGGCTCTATATAATCACATACTTGTCCAGAAGCCAGTTTTGAGGCAAACTGTGTCAGCAGTCTTCGCCACAAAAAGCAATGAAATGAACTTTAAGACGTGTGCATGCACAAACAAAAAACACCATGAGACTGCCTGGGGTTAGGCTGAGGCTCTGTCTTGGAATGCTTTTTTGCTAGCTTCAGCTGAAGAGGTCTTTAGTGAATGAAACCTAGGTCCCAGATGAACTCTTAACATTTTTACCCGAGTGAGGGCAAGTGTGCGTGCAAAAGCAGATTCTTCTTTGTAGTGGAAAACTAGAAAAAAATGCAGAACGTTTCTGACACAATATACGTAGGGGGATGTTGTAATAAAGGATACTGTAGAGTTCAATACAGTATCTCTGCAGATATTGTAGAGTTCAGCCATGTATGCAGATGTTGAAAATAAGCCAGGTTATTTATTAGCTAGATTGAGGGACTTATCAGCAAAATCTAGGTGGGGGATATTCTAACTTTATCATTCCAAAATCTTCTTTAGGAGAACTACCACTTTTTATTTAAGCAACTTCTGAGAAAACCATAGAAAACTGCAGGGAAGAGTCACCAAGGTGAGAAACCCAAAACAATTGGGATCTTGCCCTGGTGACCTTTCTCTATTTGAGTGCAGAAAATGCACCAATGATTCATTTTAAGGACAGGTGAACCAACAGGCATGTCAACTGACAGCTGAAAATATTCCATGGTCATGATTAGCAGTAAAAAATGCCTACAATTACAGCACTAACACAAAAGTAAAACATGCAAATACTGACAACAGCACAGAAACAAGAAATGGTTGAAACATTTCAAATGTTGCAAAATTCTTACAAAGGATAAGTGATGTAGTCTTTAAGCCTTTAAAAGGCTTTTTGGGAGGACGGCCAGCCCATTTAAGCTCTGATGCCAGTTCATTTGACATAATATCAGACAGCAAATGTCTTGTTGCAAGCTTGGGGTCATCACTTACTTGGTAGCCAAAATATTTCACCTACAAAAAGGTTCAGTTTAAAGGTATATCAGCATACAAAACAACCAACTCACTTTATGAAATAAAACATTAAAAACCTATTAGCATATCTTCATATAATACAATATGCAATTATATTATACAGGGTCTCAAAAATACACAGCAAAACTTCAGGAATGAGTTCCTCATTTGTCGATAAGAAAAAAAAGTTATATCAACACAGGTCCAGAAATGCTTGGTTTCAGAGTTTTGAAGGTCTGTCTACGACACTTAACTGTTCACATGACCTGACGCAGGTCTGTCTTGGTTACCGAGTTATTAACCAGTATGTTTTATCTCCTGCAGGTGATTTCCGTAATCACAAGGTAGTGACAGAAGCTGGTGGTTTCCGTTCTGACCATGCACTCAAATCAGGAGGAAGCGGATATTCACTTTATGCACGATGGCGCTTCCGCACATTTTAGACACCTAGCCCACACATACTTGAATCGAAGGTTTCCTAGTCGGTGGATAGGGAGAGGTAGACCAATTGCCTAGCCTCCACACTCACTTGATTTAAACCCACTAGACTTCTTCTTGTGCAGCCATTAAAAATCATTGGTGTATGCGACTACGGTAGCTGATGTGGAAACTCTCTGCCATCGAATTGTGGAAGATTGTGAAACAATAAGACACATGCCAGGAGTTTGACATCATGTTCGAGAGTCCCTGAGACATCAATGTGAGGCCTCTATTGAGGCAGATGGTGGACATTTTGTACAATTACTATAAGGTCATGTGAACAGTTAAGTGTCATAGACAGACCTTCAAAACTTGGAAACCAAGCATTTCCGGACCTGTGTTGATATAACCTTTTCTTCTTATCGACATATGAGGAACTCATTCCTGAAGTTTTGCCATGTGTTTTTGAGACACCCTGTATAATATACAATTATGTAACATAATATACTTTGCAATTTTCATCTTCATAATATATATATACAAGGTGTATAAGAAAGTCCTTAAACAGGGAAATAACTTTTGAACGCAAAATGCTAGAGTTGTGGGAGTAGTGTGTACATATAGTAAAGTGACTATGTTCTATCAGATCAGACCGATTGCAGCACCCCTAGTGGCGAATTTTGGAAGTTAGCGATCCTATCGCAAGAACCAAGGGAGATAGAGAAAAAAAGTCAATAGCAAATGTGTAGAGCGTCACCGATTTAGTATGAGACGACGCCCTACCTTCACCAAAAACTCCAATAGAAGTCCGGAAATGCAGATATCTCGGTAACCGATCACCGGCATTTAAATATGTCACGAATGACATCGCAAAGCGTAAAATCTGTAAACGAATTTTGCCTGCAAAACAGCAAAGGATGGATGAAAGTATGCAAATGGAAACGCTACGTCACACCTCACTGGGAAGCATAAATTGGAGGTCAGGGAAGGTTTGTCAGACAGTGCATGGACTGGATCTTCGAGTCTACACATGGCTAGTTATTCCAACGAGGAGTACTGAGAGATGGTTATGTTGTATGGGGAATGCGGTCGTCGGGCAAAAGAGGCAGCATGCCATAATGCTTTACGTTTTCTTAATCGTTCTCATCCTACTGCGGCTACTATCATCAGTGTCGTTCGCCGGCTGAGAGAAACCGGGAGCATTACAAGTTGTTCCCGTTCAGGTAGGCCGACACTTGCAGGTGCACATGTGCAGCCAGAGGACGTCCCGGCCTATGCGTTAGCCCACCCACACTGCAGGCGACTGCTTATAGCCCATTGAGTTGCTCACGGTGGTCGTTAAACCTCAAAAAAAAAAAAAAAAAAAAAAATAGAAGGGTCACAAGAAGAGATTTTTAATCCACAGTCAGCAGTTATAAAGTGGTATGATGACAAAGTCAGACACCCTAAGCGTAAACCATATGGGAAGAAATCTGAATTAGAATGTCAGTGAAATATATTCATGTGGTATGAGAATTTGTTAGAAATTAATAATAAAGATAGTCACTAAACTTATCTAAAGATTCTATTCATTACTCAAAATGGTAAGTCAAAATATTTATATACATATTTAAATTTCTGTGTAACTTTATTAGAAAATAAGTTACGATGTGATTTAGTTTTACTTGCTAGTCATGCAAATGTTTTGCTAGCAAACTATTTGGTCACTAGCAAAATTTGCTAGTGAGCAAAAAAGATGCAATCTTGCCCTGCTTGAGAACCTCGGCGTAATAAAGTAGCATTGTTCTGGTGGGATGACTTCTCAATTTAGGAAGAATCCATATGAGAAGAAAAAGTGGGAGGCAAATATTTGCACCTGAAAGTATAGGGTAGGGCAGAGTACATAGCTCCACAGGAAAGGCAAGGTATATTTCTCCTGTGAAAAAGGGAACAAGATGTATTTCTCCATTTAAAAAAAGGAAGGTGCTGTGCCCTTGTAATACTGGCTGGAGGGAACATAGTTATAATGAAGAAAATTAATGTGTGAAAAAAATAAAACTAATTAAAAAAATATAGTACATACCAAAATGTCCTACGATGGCTATATCATGTTCAGCCCATGAGTCATTTGGAATCATACCACTTAAAACAGCTCTTTTCATTGGTAATGCAGTCATAGCAGGTGGCCACTTGCATCGATCGTTATCAATAAGCCATACATCGCTTATGACATCGACTTCGTTTATCTTCAAAAAATGAACTAGTTTGTACATATTACTTCCTGTAATGCAAGGAAACAAGCAACACTTTACATAAGGTTCCAGCAAACAATTTCACTTCTGTCAGAAGTACCCATAAAGATTAAATTTCCGAAATTTTGCATCATCTTAACGAAGAACAAGCAGGGTTAGCTTCAAATATTTCAGATTAAATATGAAATCAAAAATCTGAGCACACACTTAAATTCAAAATAAATCTACGACAGTTCCGTGGTCCTAATAGATAATAGACCAAATATAATGCTGTGATTCAGAAGTCTGTTTTTTTTGGGGTGTTTTTTTAGATACTCAGTTTGGTTTCAAGTCCAACTTTACTTTTCTGGCCACATAAACGTTAAAAATAATCAGTGATGTCATTATTTCAGCCAATGACTTTAAAACTTGGATCACTGTTTTTGCTGGCTGTAACTGTTAACATATTATAATATGACGTTCCTAAAGGAATTCCTTTCTGGATGCTCTTTTTTCACTTTACAGCAGCATAAAAAGCAGATAAAAAAAAAGGTGTGACCTTTCACAGCATGTTATGCAAAGGAAAGCATACAAATCCTTCACCATAAGGCAAAAGTACACATTTGCATCTAATGTTTCTGAAACTAGCACTACACAGATTTGATGAGACATTAGAAACAAATGTTACACCAAATTTCGTTGAAGGGCAGGGATAGCTGCAAAAATCTTCAGTTTTTAAGAGTTTGCGGAAAATTATCAGTTTTTCACTTGAAGATTCAACAAAATTTTGTATCAGCACCACTGATCCATCCACCATCAAACAACAATAGTCCCAATCTGATACAGTCAGTACATAATAAGGAGATCTAAGTGTGTGAAACTGTTTTTCTTCTATTCCAGGTATCAAAGGTCCAGATTTGTCCACATTTTCCACTTCAACTGTTTTTGACACTGAAACCAGACCACAAAGGACATGCTGCATTTCAGAATATCGCCTTGCAAGTTGTTGCAATGGTCTTGGGGATGAACGAAGCAGCCTCTTCAGTACCCCAAGAAATTTTCAAATGGAAAAGAACTAAAGCTGTCCAAAGGACCAAATTTTTTGTGTCATTCACAAGATGAATAAGGGAATGAATATTATATGATCCAAACTCCCTTCCATACAGTTCAATGGAGTGTTCTGCGAAGGTTTTAAGCAAAATTGTTGCATAGTCATAAAATGGAAATGCATCATCATATGGTTGAATAAAAATAAAAATTGCCAAGTGCAAAAGCAAGAAATTCTCATACATGGCAGAAGGGATTTTTTCTTGTAGAACAACAGGACCAGTATATAATAAAAACGGCCTGAATTCTGTTGCTTTCCAATGGCTCAATTCTGTTAAAGATCTTGGCTTTCGACTGAACTCACGAGGAATAAAAGGGACAAAAGATATCAGATGAGTAGAAATTTCTTCACTTTGTCTCCAATGCAGTCCAACTGAATATCTAGATCCATTTACCCATGACATGAGTAATTTCCTGGTTACACCCGGGCACACCAAATGCATATAATCTAATGGGAATTGGGTTACCAAACCAATGGCCAATTGTAACAGGGTGAAACACCCATATGATGCTCTGGATCAGTCATGTTTCTAAATGATTCATCTGTACGACATTCTTTTTACAGTTTAGGAATACCAATCTTCCAGAAACCCACTCACCATCAACAACACATTTCTCACAGCCATGATAGCCAGTGTGAGCTTTGATTCGCTTCAAAAAAGAGCGTGCAGGTGCATCACAAATGAAAGCCCTCAACATAAATTTGTAATGCTTATTACAGTGCTAGTAGCCATTCACGAGATTATTTAAATCAGACAATAAAGGTTCTAGGTACTCTTCAAGTGGTGTAGGCTTTCCTGTTCCAGAAAACACGCCAAATAAAAATAGGGCTTTGTTATGAGTAAAGCCCGGAAGTTGAGGCAAATGCCTTAAAATGCTTTTTTTGCCTTTTCAGCTCATATTTGAAGAAAATGCCTTTTTATGTTTTTAATGCCTTTTTTTTTTGGCCTACACTCAACAAATGCACTGTTAAAAAATTATTTCTTCTTAAGAATGCGATAAAATCAAAGTTTTGATAACAATCTAGCATGCAGTACGTAGTGTTTCCGGGTAAATACGTACTTTTTTTAAGTTATTCATTTCTTTTAAAAACTCTTTTTTAGGGTATAGGTGAACAAACCATAAGGTAGGTGGCATTTTCTCCAAAACGAAATCACAGTCGGCAGACATCTGAAAGTAAACACGAGTACAATCAGTACATTCAAAATGAGGTGCTCCAATTTAAGCAGCGGTGGCAGACGCATGCGCAGAGTCTGCGATGGTCGGCATCTTATTTTATGTTTTGCTCTCCCTAGAATCCTAGATCATAGTTTCTGCGCATGGCGGAAATAGCTGAATCCAGTCAGATAACATTGTAACCAATCATGCTAGAGTAAAAGCCAAGAATGCACGTACACACATAAGACCTTGAACGTAAGTGCAAAACAAGGGAGGAAGATTCTGTTAGTTCGCTGCCCCAGTAGATCTCGCCTTGCGTCCAAGTTAAACAATAATGCCGAAAACTGCTTCTTCAACCAGTGCTAAATTTATTATTTTTTTTGGTTGGAGGTTTAACGACCACCGTGAGCAACTCAATGGGCTATAAGCAGTCGCCCGTCCCTAATTTAGGGTCACTGGCTCCAGGGAAGGGAGAGAGCCAGTGCCGTAAGACAAACACAACATCCATGCCTCACCGGGATTCGAACCCGGACCCCTTTCGGACGAATGATCAGAGGCCATCGCTTAGACCACTGCGCCTCCGGGGCGGCAGTGCTAAATTAAGTCGGTATGTTCAAGCGTATGGAAGTGATATCTTGTCCACTGATGAAATGGTGTTGTTTTGTAAAATATGTGATACGAAACTGAATTACGAAAAGAAATTCTTCATTTCACAACATTTGGCAAACAGCTAAACATAAAGCTGCTGTTATTCGGAAGATTGGTGAAAAAAAGACATGTTTGATTTCATCATTCGCTTCTACTTCGAGCAAGCAGTCACAGTTTGCAAGTGATTTGTGCCATGCTTTTATAGATGCTGGAATACCTTTGTGGAAGCTGGAAAATAATTCACTGAAGAATGTTTTGGAGAAATATACAAAGGAAATTATTCTGTGCAAAGCAACTTTGCGGAAAACATAATTAGATTCCTGCTACGTTGGTATAATGAAAGAGATACGGGAAGATGACGGGGATAAAAATATCTGGATCAGTATCGATGAGACAACAGACGCCACAGGAAGGTATGTGGCAAATGTTGTTATAGGTACAATGGAACCTGCTCAGCCCTCAACTATCTACTTACTTACATCAGAACAACTTCCAAAAACAAATAGTAGCACGGTTTATCAGCTTTTTGCCTCTTCATTAGTTCTTCTTTGGCCTGGCGGAATAAAGTATGAAAATGTACTATTGTTTTTAACAGATGCAGCTCCTTATATGAAAAAGGCTGCCCACAGCCTGAAAGTTCTCTTTCCAAAAATGCTTCATTTACCTTTTTTGGTTCATGCTCTGTAGAGTAGAGGAGGAAGTACGTGGGTTATTTCCGGATATTGATGTGTTAGTGAGTAACGTGAAGAAAATTTTCCTTAAAGCTCCTCATCGAGTTCACTTATTCAAAGAAATGGAACCAAATCTTGCTTTACCGCCTAAACCAATTTTGACAAGATGGGGAAGATGGATATCAGCCGCTGTATATTACGCAAATAAATTGAACAAGATTGCTGAAATTGTTAACGGTTTTCAAGAGGATGAATCCTGCGCAATACGCAATGCTCAACAGATACTAGCTAAAGATTCCATTCATAACGATTTAACTTTTATTCAAGCACACTTTTCACAGTTGCCCAATATGATTACTTTGCTGGAAAAAAGGAAGGAAATGTTAGTGAATGCCTTGAAAATATTAAATCATGTAGTTAGTACAATTAAATGTGTTCCCGGGAGAAAGGGTCAAATCGTGAGTTAAAAATGTCAACGAGTTCTTTCAGCAAATAATGACTTGGAGAAAATCAAAGTCATCGCTGAAATACTCCAAGGTGAAAGTTCAACTTCTATTGAAATGGATCATACAACTGCCTCATGTTTCAAATACGCTCCCATTACCTCCATAGAAGTTGAAAGATCATTTTTGCTTCTAAAATATATCCTAAGTGACAGAAGGCACGGTTTCACGTTCGAAAATTAAAAAAAACACCTAGTACTTATGTGTAACCGCACAAATAAGTAAGTGATAATCTAATAAATGATTTTGCCAATTCAGATTAACACCTGTGTATGATTCAAAAATTTTCGACCACTTCTATAAATGCTTATTTTGACGCTTTATTTCGCTTATTTGCCTGTTTTTTTTAGCATTTTTCCTGCCTCAACTTCCGGGCTTTAGTTATGAGCCTCATGTAGCCTGCCCACAATTAGCCAAAAGGTTTTGTTAGAACTTCTGAATAAAGGCAACCCATCAATATTTATGTCGATGGAAATTGAATCAATGCCCTGTGGTGTTTCCAAATTGAACAATTTATTTAGTCCATCAATAATTCCCAAGTGGTAATATTGACCAAACATTTTCAACTCAGTCACACGCTGTGTGTGAAGAAGCGTTCGAGAATCTTTTGGGAGCTGAGGGTGAGAAGCTGACAGTATCTGTAACAGGGCGTTCATTGCTGTATGTGTAATTTGGTGTTTTACACACCAGTTTTGCAATTTGTTTTGCAATGAATTATCACTAATGACATCACTCTCAGAATTACTAGATCCTCTCAACACATCACTGTCAGAACTACTAGAACCAATTAACATTAAAATCTGCAGAATCTCTAGAGTTGGATGCATTATCAACATTTATTTGTTCCACCACTGGTGGATCATCCAGCTGGTAGATGGCTGGTGGCTCAGGTAATGATTCTGAGTCTAAAGAATGAAGAAACGTAGCATCGCTACTGTAGCGCATTGCATTATCCAAAGCAATTTCGTTGCAATGTCTTTTTACAGCCTTAGAAAGCAGTCTATCTCGTTTTCTTTTGCTTGGTGGACCATCAACTGAATTGGCACGATCCATCTAAAATTAAAGACCAGTATATTGCATGCAGACTTGAATTAAACAGCTTCAGCATCAGGGATAAGGAAATTAATTGGCAGTGTAGGGGAGGGGGCTAAATTACACATTTCCATAAATTAAGGGCAACACAACCCTGTTTTAAATCTACGAGAGACAGCCTTATAAGTGCTGTAGATGAAGAAATAACGATTTTATGAAACTGCAGCACAGAGGTAAATATGCGACATTAAGTATCAACAGTACGAAATTTTGCCTGGACATTTTGATAGTACTTTATACAGCCAAATCTAATGTTACTGTAATAAAATTTCACAGTATATATTATTATGTTTCGTTGGCCGATTTTGAAATGAAGTGCCATTCATAGAAAGGAAAGTATCCATTTTCTAAAGTTCATTTCATAACCTTCAGCACCCATATGCCAGTGATATGATAAAAAATCCAAGACATAAGCGCCACAGATACTTATTCTGCTGCACTTTTATAAAATCATTATTTCTTCAGCTACAGCCCTTATAGTGATGTCTCCCATAGACTTAACAAAGGGTTTTACTTAGTTTATGGACACCAGTACACTTAATGAACCAGACATTACTGGGATGAAAATCCTGCATGGGAACAACTGTAGACCACTGCAACCCAGGATGTACACTGTTCAGGCTGATGATTTGCCTAGTGCTTTTTACATTCATTTTTAATTGTAATGAATCTATACTTGCAGACTTTTATGAGTGCCTGAGGATAGATGAAATAGATGAGAGGACAGCTAAAAACACTGCCAATTTCCTTATCCATGTTATATACACTTGCCATATTTTAAAATAGTATTAAGAGACAGAAAAGTTCATGCAATCTTTAAAAAAAGGAATCGCTACAATATAAGATTTTATATATCATCATCATCATCATTGTCAACCATTATCAATCCACTGCTGGACGAAGGTCTCCCCAAGTTTCCTCCACAACGGTCTGTCTTGTGCCAGTCTCCTCCATGTCACTCCCGCATATTTACGAATTTCATCCACCCATCTCCCATGTGGTCTTTTTCTGGGTCTTTTCCTGTCCCTTGGAACCCAATCTAAAATTTCGGCTGTCCATCTATGGTCTGTCCTTCTGGCAGTATGTCCAGCCCATTGCCATTTCAGGGATTTAACTCTGATCATGATGTCTTCCACTCTCGTCATTTTTCGGATCCACGAGTTCCTCTTCTTATCTCTCCTGGTTATACCAAGCATGCACCTCTCCATGCTTCTTTGAGTTGTCTGCAGCCTTTGTATGTCTCTTTTAGTTAAGGTCCACGTCTCTGCACCATACGTAAGCACTGGAAGGATGCATTGATCAAACACTTTTCTTTTAAGACATAATGGCATATTGCTCTTGAAAATTATGCTGTTTCTTCCAAAAGCTCTCCGGGCAAGTTTTGTACGCCGATTAATTTCTTCATCAATGTGACCCTCACTTGATATCTGCTGTCCAAGATAAACATATGTATCTGTTATCTCCAGTTTTTCTCCATCAATCGATAAATCTTCATTTCTTGTAAAAGCATTGAACATCACTTTTGTCTTCTGAAAGTTCATTTTTAATCCCACTTCTTTACTCTTGTCAGCAAGTTCCTGGATCATACTCTGCAGCTCTGATGGGGTAGTTGCAAAAATGACTACGTCATCAGCAAAACGAAGGTGGGTTAGATAATCTCCATTAATCTTTATCCCTTTGTTTTCCCAGTTCAGTGATTGAAAGACATTTTCCAATGTGGCATTAAAGAGCTTCGGAGATATGGTGTCACCTTGTCTCACTCCCTTTCCAATTTTTATGTGTGTTGTATTTTCAAACAGCCGAATCTTTGCACTTGCATTTTCATAGATGTTATTAATAATATTAATGTATGCATCTTCAATACCACAGGATTTCAGAGCCGTGGTAACTGCTGATGGTTTCACCGAATCAAAGGCTTTTTCATAATCGATAAAAGCCATGCACAATGGAAGTTCATATTCCCTCGCTCTTTCAATTAGTTCTCTCAGTACGTGGATATGATCTATTGTGCTGTAGCCACTCCTGAATCCAGCTTGTTCTCTCGGTTGAGCCATGTCCAGTGTTACCTTCAAGCGGTGTGAAAGAACTTTAGTGAAGATTTTATAAACCACTGATAGGAGGCTGATAGGTCTGTAGTTCCTGAGATCCTCAATGTCACCTTTTTTATGTAGCAGGATCATTGTAGCATTGTTCCAATCCTCAGGAATCTTCCCTTCATTAAGGCATTGAGTGAAAATTTGGGCGAGTACTGTTTCAATTTCTCCACTTGCTTCTTGTATGATGTCTATAGTAATTCCAACTTCTCCTGGAGCTTTCCCCCGCTTCATGTTCTTGATTGCATGAGCAACTTCTGCTGGGAGGACTGGAAGAACTCTGGTACCTTTCATGATGTCTGGAGTACATGTATCATCCCTTTCATATAATTTGGAGTAGAAATCTTTCACTCTTGTCAAAATTTCGCCTCTATTTCTTGTTATAGAACCATCTTCTTTTCTCAGAGCCATAATCTGTTTTCTTCCCTTACTGAGATGTCCCTTTGCTATCTTAAGGCTTTGGTTGTTTTCAATTGCTTTCCTCACTAGCTCACAGTTGAATTTCCTTACGTCTTCAGTGATACTTTTTCGTGTTGTCTTGCATAGCTCTATATATTCCACTTTGGAAGTCACATCTTCTTTAGTTGTCCTCATCTCTCTTCTTTTTTGCATCAACATTTTGGTTTTTCCTGATAATTTGTTCACATGCAACTTGTTCTTTCTTAGACCCAGCTAATTTTGTTGCTGTTTCCATTAGAGCTTTGGTTACTTTTCTGTTAACTTCAGAAATATCCACTTCTTCCGATGTTAGGCCTTCTAAAGCAGAGAATCTGTTCTTCAGTTCCAACTTGAAAGTATTATGGTGTTTTTTAAGGTTGGTTATGTCAATACATTTCGTTTGTCTTATGAGCTTGCCACGTTCCAGTTTAGTGTTGAGGTGCATCTTACATCTCACCAATCTATGGTCACTACCTGTGTTGAACTTGTTCAGCACACTGCAGTCTTCGATGACGAATTTTTTGTTACACATAATAAAATCAATTTCACTTGTCGTCCCAATTGGATGTCTCCATGTCCATATCCTGTGTGGCTTTTTCTTGAAAAAGGAGTTCAAGATGAAAAATCCTTCTGCCTCTGCAAACTCAACGAGAGTATTTCCACGCTGGTTTCTGTTGCCGTGACCGAATTTACCTACTGAAGTTTCATTCTGTTGCCGTTGCCCTATTTTTGCATTGAAATCTCCCATAATTATCTTCAAGTGCTGCTTACCTTTATTATTTAGATGACGAATTTCCTCATAAAATTCTTCAATTTCTTCTTCAGGATGACTTGTGGTGGGCGCATAAGTTTGAATAATCTGAGCCTGGTATCTTCTTGATAGTTGGATAACGAGTCGTGCAGCTCTGTCAGAGGAACTTTCAACTTCTACCACTTTATCCTTCAGTTTCTTGTTTATTATAAATCCAACACCACTAGTTCTGCCAGTATCTGTCCCACGATAATAGAAGAGATGTCCACTCTTCAGTTCAATGAGATCTTCTCCTTTTCTCCTTACCTCACTTAGCCCGACGATGTCCCACTTGATCCTTTGTAGTTCCTCTTCCAATTCAAGAAGCCTTGAATCAGAAGATAGGGAGCGTCCGTTATAGGTAGCCAAGGTCACCATCAAATGGCAGCCTAGTCCGGTCCTCCGGGGATTCTTAGCACCCTCTGCCTTCATGTCGCACTGGCCGCTGCCTTGGCCAGGTACATTCCAGCTGCCGGAGACTGAGGGCCAAGATTTAAGTTGTAGAGTCATTTTGGAGGTGTTTGGAAATAACTCACCACGCTGGCCAAGCGGGTTGGTGAGTGTGGGATAGCATTTCCTCTGATCCCGATGGTATAGTTATACCGCTATTGGCGGTCGTCAGAGCCCCTTTAGTGGGAACAGGATGCACCACGAGAAGGCGGGGTTGACATTTGTCAAGGAGAGGCTGTGATGTTACGCATCACCTGACCTTACATATACAAATTTATAAATTTCAGCCTTAAGAAAACAAAATGTCAGTTTAGCCCATGCCAGGGTTCAAAATTAATGGGTGCATGACCTTACACTGACTTAAAATTCACCTCAAAACTTTGCTCATATTTTTTGTTGCTGGTAATAACTATAACATGCACGTCTTACAACTGAGTACTCCGGCGGAGCACAGAAAACAAAAGTATTATCATTATCTTCAAATGAATTCTGTTTTCACTCATAGCCATTATTTTTAATAGGATGGCATTTGCAGTTATGTATTTTGATTGATTTGAATTATAAGTTTCTGACCTTTTAGTATAAGCAATTCTGGGTCAAAGTCAGTTTTTTCAAGATCACATTCAGTAAATTCGCTTTTTTCCTTGTCATCACATTAGGCAATGAGTTTAAAAAAATAGTTGAAGAATCTTTACAGTCATTAAAAAATTCAATCCACGACTATGGTTCATTCTGGGCAGAAACGTACGTAGGAGACTAAACTGTGTTTTTCATGACTGTGAAGATTCTTCAACTATGTTTTTAAACTACATTGCCTAACGTGATGACAAGGGGAAAAGCGAGTTTATTGAATCTGATCGTCGTGAAAAAACAGAATTTGAAGCGAAAATTGCTGATAGGCAATAAATAACCCATATTAAAGTCAAGAAACTTTAAGTTTAAATCAATCAGAATTGTTTTTCTTCCGATAAGCAAATGATCTAAAACACTACTTGTACAATCTTGTATATAATACACACAATTAATATTCATTCAAGCTCACTTGAAAGTGGTGTATATTATACAGAACAGATTAACTTCAGTTTTAACTTTGAGTCCCAATTGAGCATATGCATTATACTATAGATTTCATGGTGCTTTTTCAGGCAGAAACTTATTTACCTATCTGTTACCCTCATGAGGATAACAGATGAAATTAAAATTCTTTTGACCCAGTGTTAATAAAAAATTTCAGTTGCTCAAGTGCATTTTTTTTTATTTAACAAGAATATGTAACTGGTGACTGAAAAGTCGCTGAGCTGGGAAAACAAGGGGATAAAGATTAATGGAGATTATCTAACCCACCTTCGTTTTGCTGATGACGTAGTCATTTTTGCAACTACCCTATCAGAGCTGCAGAGTATGATCCAGGAACTTGCTGACAAGAGTAAAGAAGTGGGATTAAAAATGAACTTTCAGAAGACAAAAGTGATGTTCAATGCTTTTACAAGAAATGAAGATTTATCGATTGACGGAAAAAAGCTGGAGATAACAGACACGTACGTTTATCTTGGACAGCAGATATCAAGTGAGGGTCACATTGATGAAGAAATTAATCGGCGTACAAAACTTGCCTGGAGAGCTTTTGGAAGAAACAGCATAATTTTCTAGAGCAATATGACATTATGTCTTAAAAGAAAAGTGTTTGATCAATGCATCCTTCCAGTGCTTACGTATGGTGCAGAGACGCGGACCTTAACTAAAAGAGACATACAAAGCCTGCAGACAACTCAAAGAAGCATGGACAGGTGCATGCTTAACCAGGAGAGATAAGAAGAGGAACTGGTGGATCCGAAAAATGACAAGAGTGGAAGACATCATGATCAGAGTTAAATCCCTGAAATGGCAATGGGCTGGACATACTGCCAGAAGGACAGATCATCGATGGACAGCCGAAATTTTAGATTGGATTCCAAGGGACAGGAAAAGACCCAGAAGAAGACCACATGGGAGATGGGTGGATGAAATTCGAAAGTATGCAGGGGTGACATGGAGGAGACTGGCACAAGACAGACCGTTGTGGAGGAAACTTGGGGAGACCTTCGTCCAGCAGTGGATTGATAATGGTTGACAATGATGATGATGATGATGTAACTGGTGCATTGGACCACTACAGGAATCAGTCACCCAGTGCAAAATTTAGTGATCTCTGTCCAGCAAACCACATCTGCATTCAAACACTGTAATTGTACATATATTGAAATGAGTTTGGAATCAGGTATCTGCTTACTATTTATTTATTTTTTCTTTAACTGTAAAGTATCTGAGGCTGTGTGGCATTTTTTACACTTCAAGTTTGCGTTTGCGACAATTGTCTAGAGTTCATGTCATTCATTAAACGTTACTTCAAGCATCTCTTGACAGCTGAAAATATCCTATATGAAGACTCAGGAAGATTACAGATGATGTGCATCTTAATAATGTGCTGCACTTAAATTTATAAGCTTAGGTACACGGTATGCACCCAAACCCTGACCTACACTAACAGATCTGTAGTAATGTACTGGATATTTGTGTTATTTTGCCAACTAGCCATAAAAAAAAAAAAAAAAAAAAAGCAAAGCATCCTGATCAAAATAATTAGTTAACACTTCAATACTCTGAGCAAAGAAAATGTGTGAGCACGATAAATAAATGCACTTCTTCATACAAAATAATAAATAGTTAAAGATGTAGAATGCTGAGTAGTAGTCAGGATATATATATAATACATGATCTAAGAAACATCGAATGTAACACTTGTTAAAGCACATGTGGAAAATCGGATCTGATTTTGTCCAGTCTTGAGTATACTTAAAACCAGTCCACATCACAGGTCCAATTTTCACATGTCCTTGAACAAGGGTTTAACTTGGTGTTTCTTAGATCTTGTATTATTTAAAATAAGGTACTAATCAGATGCATAGACATGTATCAATGAGTATTAATAATCTATGTATTCAGGAGCAAATAATTATTTGAAATATTAAATTGCCCTCCTGAATTTTGCTCATACGCTCTTCAGTATAATTTATTATTATTATTAACTACGTAAAAAAAAAAAAAACTATCAGGATGCTAAAATTGATTTGCCAAAATTAAAGTATATACACTTTAATATATCTTATATTTCATTACACCAAAATAATTGTGTAAAACGAATGTTCGCAGGGGGAAATTTTTTGTTTACTATCCAAATCCTCCCCCCCCCCAAATTCAGGATGCTAGAACGGGATTCAATAAAATTTAAGCATTTTACATTTCTTTACGCGAAGTTTAATAATGTCAAACGAACTTTCTCAGAAATTCCTGAAATATATATATGTATTAAAAGTTCATGCTATCCCAGCATAAAGTCAAATGAATCTAAAAATATTAGAACCAACAACTTGGTAACTATAAACACAAAAAAATCTCATCCAGACTAATATTAGCTAGCCTTGGTTTCTTAATATATAGCGGAAAATCTCAAAATTTTTCCAACACAACCCAACGTGTATCTAGCTATAAGTACTATTACTACACGTGACCTCGAATAAATTTCTTAACTGAAGATTTTCAATCGGCTTTCACCACAGAAACCATGCTGATAAATATATAACATTTCTTGTATTTAAACTAAAGCGGGATTGCACTCAAGTAGTGATAGACCTCTAGTACTAGGCAAGGCTAACAGCCGGAAAAAGTGCCATAAGGTCGTAATTACAGTATAGGGTGAGAAAAAAAAAAAGGAAAAAAAAAACTGTATTTCGAAATATTTAGTGCCTAGTGGGCTAGGACGTCCTCCATGCTCGACTTCGGAATTCCCGAGGGAGCCACGATATAGGTTTACATCCCAGTCTGTGATTTTGTTTTTACATGATTACAAAACATTATAAAATGATTGTATCTGTAAACATATCTTCACAAACAAACAAAAAGAGATATGCCCAATATTAAAAAGGAAACACGTGAAATACATGTATATTCCTTACCTTTCGAAATGCACTCCTATAAGCCACGAAGGATAGACAAAACCTACCCTCCTTCTCAGCCTACATGCACGAAGCAGCTTAGTTTCTGTGCTTTTTGTAGATGGCGCTGTAATCACATAACGCCGAGCACTTTTACGGCACGTATAATCGACGTCCTTTTTGTACTAGTCTGATTCGTTCAAATTTCGCCGTCTAAAAGACGTCATGTGGACGTATCTTCTTAACGCGGACCAAGGTTTGACATGTTTGCCTGATTTTTTATGTGCCGATAACGTTTCTGTGCTACTTGGGACACCTCTGGTACGCATCGCTGGCACACTCAGCAGCCACAGCTACATCTCCGATGTTTCGGAGCCTGTAGTCCTCCCTTACCTGCAGGACCTGCCAGCTGCCACGTTTCAACAGGACAATGTGCGCGCGCACGTGGCATGCGTCGTGCAACAATTCTTCACGGCCCACCGGGTGTCACTGCTGCCGTGGCCCACCTGTTCTCCCGATATGTCGCCCATCGAACACGTATGGTCGCTGATCGGCAACCGAGTGGCCCGGCAAGCACCACCCGTGGCTACGCCTGATGAATTGTGGCAACGTGTGAAAGCAGCCTGGACCGACATACCCCAAGCCCACATCCAAAGCCTCTTTCGTTCGATGTCGCAGCGTGTAGCAGCCGTTGTTGGCAGCCATGTGGGCCACACGAACTGTTGATGTCTGCGTGTTCCGTAAGTCGCACAGGCCTGTAAGCTCACCGTTTCATCTTTGTATCTGTTGTTATGTGTCCAGTAAATCTGGCTTTGCTATCTCGCGTCCTTCTTGGTGGTGCATTTTGGTTGGCCAGCAGTGTATACCGGTCTGCAATAGCAGAAAAATATGTTAACGATCTTCATTGCACTTTAACCTACCCAGTTTTTATTGGTGGTGTGGATTACATTCTTTTAGCACGAGGTAACACACACGATATTTCTTCACATACATACATACATATTTCGGATAAAGGTGACAAACTTCGGTTTAATTTTTCTGGGAAGTCAAGAATTTCTGATTTCGCAAGCATCTGCAATCCAAATTATTTACTAATGAAAAAATGTTTCGTGCATTATCTATGAAGATTGTTGTCTTTTAGTCTTGTTATTGCCTGTATTATTATATCATTTAGCTCTGTTACAAGCCTGTGCTTGCTATCTGTTTAGTTACAATGACAGAGTGCCATGATTTGCACTTTTTGATTTAGGCTTTTCACTCGTTTATTTGAGGTTTTCCTGTTGAATTTAATATGTATTGGCTGTTTTTTTGCGTGGGTTTTATTGCTACTGACTTTATTCTTAGAGAACACATTTCAGTATTTGCCTGTTAGAGCTTTTCTCAGATCCTTGCTTCATTTCTCACTGGACACTTCAGTGCATTTAAGTTTTTTCACCTCCAGGGACTTTTACTCATATAGTTGCTGGTTTATCTAGGGGAGTATTGGAACTTTTTATAAAGTTAAAAGTTAGTTTAATAGCCAACATGTCTTTTAGGTATAATAAATCTCCTTGGCTCCTAGAGATTTTTACACCCTTCCCCAACTCACTTTTTTTTAGTTTTCAGTTTTTTACTTAGTACTTTTGCTTTTAAGGTTATTTAACTGTCAGTGTTGTTGTTTTTTATTTTACTAGTTTGTTCTATATATTTCCTACCCAAACCACCGTTGATTTAGTTTTTAGTGCACCTGGGTTCAGTGGCGTAGAGTTAGAAATTTCTTAAAGAGTGGGTGGGGGGATCTATGGGTATGGTTCATTGGTGAAAGCCTCATATAAGCATATATATTGCTTTAAATTCGTACTTTTTCCTCAGGGGGGATCTGGACCCTCCGACCCCCAGCTATGCCTGGGTTTTTATCTGGAGCTTGAGCACATTTTTTGGGGAAAAGCAAAAAAAAAAAAAAAAAAAAAAAAAAAAGTGGCTAAAATTATTGCCCAAATAAAATTCTTTTGGGTGTTTTGGTCCGTTTAGAGACCATGATTATGCTGTTAAATTTATTTATGGATAAATAAATTGAAGTGCAAATCCCAGGGAAAATACTGGGTTTTTTTTTTACCTCAACTATGCATGAATAACCAGATTTTGCTTTAATTTTTCTAAGTCTTGGAAATTGCTTCTGACAGCTCATGAAAACACTTTTTATTGAAGAGTTAAACTCTCCAAAGGGCAGAGAACCTTTCAAGGGTCAGTTTTATTCAGATATTAGTGATTCCTGGATAGACAGAGAGCCTAGCTTTTACTTGTTCAATGTTGTTTAAGTGCAGTGATTTGCACTTAATCAATCAGCAGTTTCACTCTTTGATTCTAAGTTTTCTTGTTGAGTTTAGCAAGTGTTGACAGATTTTTTGTGTAGGTTTTATTGTTACTGATCTTTTTCTTAAATAGCATCTTTAGATATCAGTCTGTGAGTTGTAATTTTTCTTAAATCGATCCTTCGTTATGCAGTGGGCACTTCTGCGAACGTGGGTTTTTCACCTCAAGGGACATCTGCTCAGAAAGTTCCCGATTGATCCAGGGGGGGGTTGTAACCTTTTGTAGAGCTAAAAGTTTATTATTGGCCAACCTTACTTTTTAGCTAGAATAAAATATTCTTGGTTCCTCTAGTTTTGTTTTTTTATGAGAGCTTGAGCACACCACCCCCTGATTCACCTTTTTGTGAGTTTTCAGCTTTTCACTTATTATTTTCACTTTTAAGGTTATTTTGCTGTTGGTGTTGGAGGGGCATTTTACTACTTTATTTGACACATTTCCTTGCAAATTCACCATTGATTTAACTTCTAGTAAACCTGGAATTTTATTTGGAGCTGAAGCACACATTTGGGAATCGTGCATTATCTACTGCAAAACATCCGTTTTATTTAAAGATTTTCAATAAAATACTCAATTACATGAAAGAAATTGTTGGTTTACTTTTCATAATTGTGTATTACTGTTTCAATGTAAAGATAATTTTTTTATATTAAAAAGCCCCCCCCCCAAGAAAAAAACATCATTTTAAAAAGGAAGGTTGAATAATGAAATTAGAAATAATGCTACAATGCTATTTAGAAGTACCAAGTGGATGTATATATTTTTTGGATAAAAGACAGACAACACAGCTCATCATTGTTTTTACTACAAGAATAATTCAATGAAACTACCTAAGATGCCAAATTGTTTTGCATTTATTTGCAAATATAGTATATTTGGAATAAATACCAAAGCAGATATATTTAGCAATGGCATATATTCACTTTTTATTGTTTTAAATAAGAAATAATGTATGGGAGTTCATGTTTTGGGGTTTTAAAGTATTTATTATAGAAAATATGTTTTTAAATAAATTAGTCCTTTCATTACTTTTTTTTTCTTTTTGATGTTTAACAACCAGTGTGAGCAAAATGGGTTTTAAGCAGTCATCAGTCCCTAATTTATGGTCACTGGTTCCAGGAAAGGGCGAGAGCCAGTGCTGCAAGACAAACGCACGACATCCATGCCTCATTGGGATTCAAACCAAGACCCATCTCGAACGAATGGTCAGAAGCCAGGGCTTAGACCACTGCACTCCAGGGCAGCGCCAATACCTACATACATATCACTAAGCTGTTCTCTGAGATTCAGAGGTTAGCTCCAAAAAGAAATACAAACTTCCAGATATTTTTACTTATTGTTGTCGTATCAAACTTCTCCATTTACATCGATCTTGACATACAACTTGTGCTTCACTGATATCCATTACACGCCGTACACAAGATCTTTTATATTTCATACTCATAATCTTTTTCTCATGCAGACACTATTGAATCTGATCCACCCATGTCTTCCTTGGCCTTCCTCTGCCTTTCCTTCCTGCCACTTGGGCTAAAAAGATTTCCTTAGTAAGCATTTCATCACTCATTCTTTCAACATGGCCAAACCACAGCAGCATATTGGTCTCCACCTTGCTAACAACATTTTGCTTCACATCACACAACTGCAATACATCTTCATTTCTCACACAATCATATCGTGTCTTGCCACAAACCCCACGTAAGTAACGCATTTCTCCAGCACACAAACGACTCCTATGTTTCTTCTGCAGTACCCAGGTTTCACTGCCATACATCAGAGTAGGAACAATTACAGTTTCATACGCAGCCATGCGGGACTCTCTAAAGAACCCATCATTCCTGTGAAAACCTCCCAGAACAGCTATGACTTTCAAAGAAAAATTCAATCGCCTACTGATTTCACCATCCAACTTATTCTCTCTGTCAAACATTCTTCCTAAATACAAAAACTCACTCACCTGGTCAATCACAGTGCCATTTATACTTACTTTACATTCAGTGCTACCCATTCCTCTCTCAAACACCATAACTTTGGTTTTTCCTTTATTTATACTCAGTTTGAATTTAATGCAAACACGCATGCATGCATCCATAAATATATTAAACAGCCATGGTGACATTACACAATCTTGTCTAACTCCTGCACCAATGGAAAACCATTTTGATAAAACACCATTCACTCGTACACAAGCTCTACTACCAGCATACATGGCTTTTACACTATTAAGTAGATTCCCAGTAACACCACATTCATTCAATACCTTCCACAAAAGTGTCCTATTCACTCAGTCATAAGCTTTTTCTAAATCTATGAAGGCAGTAAAAACTTTCTTCCCAACAGCCAGATACTTTTCAATCACCGTGCGTAATGCAAAAATCTGGTTAGTGCAGCCTTCACCATGCATAAAACCACTCTGAACATCCCACACTTTCAATGATGTAAGACCCCGTACTTTTTCAATAACAACCTTACCAAACACTTTCCCTGGCACACTCAGTAGGCTAATACCACGATAGTTCTTGCATTCAGTCTGATCACCTTTTCCCTTATACAAGGGAACAATGATAACATCCTTCCAATCCTGAGGGACCATTCCTAACTCCCAGCACAACTGGCAAATTTCAGTTAACCAGTCAATTATAGAGTCACCACCATATTTCAACATCTCTGCAGTTATGCCATCAACTCCCGGAGCCTTACCATTCTGAAGAGATTTTAGAGCTTTACACACTTCTTCTCTTGAGATCCCTCCTGTGCTTTCATCCCTCATTGTGACATCATCTGCATCTGTCTCAGAATCATCTTTGCTTTCCTGATCTCATAACTCACAGAAGTATTCACCCCATCTGTCACTTAACTCATTGGGCTCCCATATCATTTCCAAAATCTCATTCTTCACACAACTTACAACTTTATTTCCCCTATTTTTCCTGAGTCTCACGTACTTCCAGAAGGACTTCCTATCTTTCCAAAAAGCCAGTTCATGCCTTTCCACTTTCTCTTTCCCATCTTTTGCCTTACTGTGGCGAACCAGCTTAGCAGCTTCACGCTTCTTACAGCGATATTCATCCACACAGACTCTACCTTGCAACATCCCCAAATAGGCTTTCTTCTTTCTCTTTACTGCCTCTTCAATCTCACTATTCCACCAAGCATCACCTCTATTGTTACCCACTATTATGGTGCCACAGACCTCTTTAGCAGCAGTAACAACACGGTTCTTAAAACATTCCCACTTCTTTTCTACATCCCTCTCACCAAACTTCAGATCCTTCAGTCATTCTCTGAGTAAGTCAGAATACCACTGATGATCTTCAAGGAGCCTATCAACCTTTATTCTTTCTATCCTGGGTCTTTTCCTATTCCTTTTCCTCCAACCAACATTAAGTTTCACTCGTGACACTACCAAGTAATGATCAGAACCAACATCCGCACCTCTCATCACACGGGTGTCAACAACTAAGTGTTTCAAACACTGATCGTAAACAACAAAATCTATCACACTTTTTTGACCAGAAGTACGATTTTCCCAAGTATATGTGTGGATATACTTGTGGTTGAAAAATGTATTAGATACACACAAACCATTCTCAATGCAGAGTTCAATTAATCTTTCACCATTATCATTCACACAAGGATCATTAAACTTACCCAGAACATTGTCAGAAATTGCATTCTGCACACCTACTCTAGCATTGAAATCCCCTGCTATTATAACTTTTTCTTTAGCACCAAACTGGCTCAGCACAGCTTTTAGCTCATTCCAGAAATCTTCCTTCTTATCAGAAGGTTCCAAGTCACAAGGAGCATAGACTACAACAATTACAATTCTCTGAAGTTTCACTTTCAAACGAATCCAGAGAATTCTCTCACTTATGCAACTATAGTGAATCAAGTTGTTCTTCATCTTTTCACTTAAAATCACACCTACACCAGCCTGTCCTCTCATATTATCCAATATTCCAGACCACACACTCACCGTGCCATTCACTTCTTCTACCCCAATTTCCTTCTTTTGGTTTCACTTACACACAGCACATCCAGTCTATACTTATTCATCTCCTCAATCACCTCACTCATCTTGCCATTTATACCTCTAGTATTCCATACACCAATCTTACATTCACTCAGCAGAGATCTCTTTCTCATACGCCGTTTAGAAAGTCCAGGTCGATTCCGTGGTGGACCATCCTTCTCAAGTGTGGTAGGTCCACCATATCCCACACTTGAGTCATTCTTAATATTTCTTTTTGTCTTTTTAATCAGGTAACTACATCAGTGTGGGGGATTAGCCCACAGCTGAGGGTTCCAGATGGTCATTCAACCTAAGTATTCTGGAACAAAACCCAGTGAGTTGGGGTCTTTTCGCCAATGTCACACAGAACTAGCTTGCACCTCTCCAAGATTCACAGAGGCCATAGTTGCTGTTGTGTGTGCCATTGTTACCACGGAGTGCCCCGAGGAGGCAAACCCATCGCTCACTACGACATACCTTACAATCTAAAATCAACAGAAAGTAATGTTATGTATATACATTTGTGAATTTTACCCCCCCCTCCCCTGGCATGGTCAAAATTAATTTTCCTGTAATTCATAAAGTGAATTTGTTGTACTACAGGGAAAATGTATTTCAACTCTTCCAGGGAGGGGAGCAACTTAACATGTAAGCGGGAACAGCACGTGCCCAGGAACAGAATCGAAAGTAACCATGTTATATGCCTGCTTCCACTTGTGATAAGAGGGTTAAAATACATTTTTTAGATAAACAGCAAATTCAATCAAAACTGATGCGAAATATTTTGTAACACTGACAAAGAAATTGTTAGATTTAATTGAGAAAGCACTGGTTCTACTCCCCACTACTAGTAAAGCAGCTTTTGCCTTATTCCAGATCAAACCCATAACACTCATATATAGCAACCTGCATGATTTAACTTCATCCTTTCAAACTCTAATCCTTGCTTTGTTTTCATCAAAGATTGAAACAATGTGTTTATTTTGTTTATACGTCATGCAATCAAAACTGCTTTCATGTGTCAGGAAAAGTATAAGTACAAAAGCTGAATTTGCATGATACATCATATCTAGGTTGTATCAGCCAATAGTTCATATGTAGGTTGTATTATGAAAGCAAACCTACATATGAACTATTTGGCTGTAGTAGCTCGCTCCATGGCTAAGAGCTACTACAATCATCCCACGTTGAAAGTCCGTCAAATCGCATTTTTTACCCATCTCGTCACCCCAAAATCACTTCTACTAGTGCAGCAAGCACTAAGCTTTCCCTTTTTTACTAGCCTCGCCCTCTGGCGGCAGGCGCATGCAGCCATAGCTCATCAGCTTAAAACTGTCAGGTGGTCATAATAAAGTGGCCACTCAGTGTATATATATATATATATATACTTGTACAAACAATTCTTTTACAGTGAAAACTGAGATACATACAACATTACGAATTCGCTGGAGTCCAACAACAATATTTGTTTACATTTTGCAACTCACAAGCCTCGATCTCCGAACAAGTTTCCCGAGCGCCAAGCCGAACGAAATGTGTGACGTCACAATGCCTGAACGCCATCCACTGTAACGTTGACCGCATGGCATGGGTGTTGGCATTTAATCCCAAAACTGCGTATTTTTTGCTGTGCTTGGGGCTATATATAAATAAAGTCACTGTAGTCCACACTGGTATCAAATTTGCTAGGGTACCCATAATCACTCCCATTGCTTTAGTGAAATAGGTGAGTCATTTATTCAGTAACTAGGAAGGGGAGATGAGAACACACCTCTGCATATATCTTAGGAGCATCTTATAAAGTGAGTTGTCTTGCCAACCCGTTCTCCAGCTGGTAATGAAACTGTGAGGTGGGTGGGGAAGAACCTTTTTCCCATTTCTGATACCACAAAAACAATAAATTTACAAGTGGGGAAGTGCGAGAGCTTCATTAATGTCACAACATTAAAAAAAGTTTTTTAATCACGTCACAACATTAAAAAAATTAATTATAAGAGAATATGCAACTATTAGATTGCACCATGCAGCTAAACAAGCTGCACAGAAAATGATATGAATGAATATACACTCAAACCTAACAAAACTTATATTGCACAAAAATCAGTAAATGTAGGCATGATGGACATGTTGATTTACATGAGATTTGTTTTGTAAATGCTTCCTCTCCTACACGAGTATGTATATCATCATCAACCATTACCAACCACTGCTGGATGAAGCTCTCCCCAAGTTTCTACCACAATTTTCAGTCGTAAGCTAGTCTCTTCTGTCCATGTTACTTAAGCAAGTTTTAAAATTCCATTCACCCAACTCCCACATGGTCTTCTTCTTGGTCTTTTTCTGTCCCTTGGTATCCAGTCTAATATTTCAGTTGTCCAATGGCGGTCAGTTCTAGAAATGTGTCCCATCCATTGTCACTTTATAGACTTTACTTTGATCTTCATGTTTTGGATTCATGAGTTCCTGGTTATGCCAAGCATACAGCTCTCATGCTTCTTTGAGTTGTTCATAGCATCCGTATGTCCTTTTTAGTTAAGGTCCATGTCACTGGTCCACAAGTAAGAACTGGAAGAATGCATTTATTAAACATTCTTTTAAGACATAATGGAAAATTGCTGTATACTGTATTTAATCTTTTTTTTTTTTAATGTGAAGAATAATTTCAGGGAAAAGTGAGTTTGACAAAATTGGGATTTATTTTTTTACTAATTATCAGGAGCCTATTCATGGAATAACGTATATAGTACTGGTACATATTGATTCAGTTCGTATTGATATGGAACAGAAAAATGTAAATTCTGTATTTGAAATATTGTATGGTATGAAAGTGAAAATTTGTAGTAAATTAATACATTCATACTTACCTCCTTTAATAACTGATATATAGGTTGGTTTTGTACGGAGTGCACATACTGTTAAAAATCATAGTTTATTATTGACTTATCAATCAGAAAAGCCAAACACTTACCTAAAGCTCTTGGCTACTTTCTTGCTATACACTTCATGCACCTCAATTAGAACATCCTGTTATGTAGCTGGCCTTCAAAGGTTGAAACTTTCAGCTTATAGGGCGCTGTTTTATATTCGTTCTTCCGGTCATGAAACATCCTTTTTTTTTGTTTGTTTTTCACAGGACAAAAAACGCTGACTTCTGTCTGCCGTCTGACATGTAACATAGCTCGTCATCACTAGGAGTATACTCACTATAGCGTGAGTGTTGTCAACTTTCATTACGCCTATTTTTTATCTTATTCCTCTTTCACTCCCCCATATGCAACATGGCCTTAAAATTCACAATTCAAAAAATGGTACTCACTTCGAAAACACATATTCACCCACCCAATAAATACTCATATATAGTACTCTCAACAACTTACACTCCCCATAAAACCACTCTAAGGTACACTACATACAACACATTCATACACTCAATTAAAACCACTATGTACATAATTACACTATTTACATTCCACGGCAGTCAAACTGTTGTCAACGGTGACTAATGTAGTGCTCCATCTGCCTCATATACCGCACAAACCCTACAGCAATGCCAACATCATTCAGCCTGTCACACACAATTCCCAAGCGCTTTCAACAGTATCCCTGTCATCCTCAGGAGGTCAATGTGTCTCTCTGCCGACCACAGCTCAAGTGAGCAAAGTCATTGAGGTTCCTGCTTCAGTCGCAAACTCTGCATTGTTGTCTCTGGCGCCATCTATTGTCAGTGCTGTTCTCTTTTCTTTTTTTCTCTTAATTGTTGTTCAACTTTTATTAAGGCTTTCCACTGTTCGTTTAAGTTGTTTGGTTCATTAATGTTACACACTTTTGATCTGTTTTTTTCGATTAATACTGATTCCGCAATTCTCAACTGCCTTTTGTTTTTACAGCTCTTAATAATTTTAATATCTTCGAACTTCGGACATTGGTCAGTTTCTAGAAAATACTGGGTTAATGCTGTCTTAGCTTCTTTTATTCCAATTACTCATATGTTGGTTTAATTTATACTTTAACTTGTTCTTAGTGCTGCCTATATATGACAAAAATGGTTTCTGATTTATAGGAATCTCATATACACCTGCTCTATCTAGTTGGCTGATTTTTTTGTTTTTCATTACTATTTTTTTTTTTTATAGTATGCACTTGATTTCCTACTTGTATGTCATAGTTGCCACAAACTTTATTAATTTCAGCAGAAATACCTTCAACATATGGAATCGCTCCTACATATTTTAATAGTTTTTTACCATTAGTGCCCTTATCATTTGCTTCAGTTACTTCATAAAGCCATTTCTTTAATACCTGTTTAGGGTAACCAAAATCATGTGCAATTTTTTCAATGTATTCAATTTCTTCTTTTTTATATTGTTCTTTTGATGAATGTGTTAAACTTCTTTTAATTAGTGTTTTAGTACTATTTTCTTTATGTGTTAATGGGTGCAATGACTAAAAAGGTATTAATTCAGGAATATATGATGATTTTCTATGCACCCTGTATTGTATGTTGTCATTTGTTTTGATTACCATAATATCCAAAAATGCCAATGTGTTATTTTGTTCCTGTTCCACTGTCAATTCAATAGATGGATAGATATCATTATACTTTTTTGTCAAGTCTTCAAGTTCTTTATTTTTTAGCCTGGACAACAGAAAAATGTCATCAACATACCTGCAGTATATCAGTGGTAGATCTTCTAGTTTACTAATTATTTTTGTTTCTATGTCACTCATTATTTTTTCAGCAAATAAGGTTGACAGTATCTCCAAAGGTGACGTGAAAAGTTTTCGTAAATATTTTCAAAATCGTAAATATTTTCTATTACTTCGTCTTTGGTCGAAGCGCCTTTACCCGCAGAACAGTTCGAGTATATAAAAGTCTCCAAGTACATAACAATTTCTCATCATGGATATTCTTTTGCATGGTAATTTAGTGGGATCACTAATTAGTGAGTAATTAGTAACTCTAATAAAATGTGTTTTTCTAAGCTCTGGGAAGCGATTTCCAAGACTTAGGAAAATTTAGAGCAAAATCTGGTTTTTCACGCATAACTCTGGTGAAAAAACACAGTAATTTTGATTTGTTCACTAATTTATTCATCCGTAAATAAATTTAGCAGCATAATCCTGACCTGTAAACAGACCTAGACACCAAAAATAATTTTATTTGGACAATAATTTTAGCCAAATCTGATTTTGACTAAAAGTCAGATTGGCTAACAGATTGACTTTTAGTTCAATAAAAAGTTTCAACAGCCCCTAGATCAACCAGGAACCTTTTAAATAGAAATTCCTGGAGGTAAAGAAGTGTCGATTGAGTACTGAAGCTTTGATTTAAGAAAAAGTTTGACCAAGAGATAAATCCTAAACGGTGTTCTATAAGAAAATTGTCGGTAACAAAACCTATGCTAAAAAACAGCCAACACCTTTTAAATTCAACTTGAAATCAACGAGTGAAACGCCTGGCCCAATAAGTGCTATCACTGTACGCCAACAGCATTTGAACAAGTAAAAGATAGGTTCTCTGCTTTAGCAGAAATCACTAATTTCTGCATAAACTAACCTTTAAAAGGTTCTCCACCTTTGAACAGTCTAACTCTTCAACAGAAACTGTTTTCTAAGCTCTGGGATATGATTTCCCTTCATTTGGCAGATAAGCGAATCTTTTCGGTACAGAGCAGCTAGCAGCCTAAAAAAGAACTTTCGGTCCCGATTTCTTCTACTACCACAGTTAATAATGCCACAAATTCTACGCATTTCGGCTTCAAATTTTTATAAACATTGATCGCTAACGAACGCATTTTACACGCTAACTGCAGGACAGCCAGTTGTGTTTGTCCTTCAGGAACTTGTAGGGACTGTTGCCACTTTCACTGAAACTTTTCGACGACGTCACGTGCTACATCCTATGAGTAGCACGGCTTAGAGTTGTAAACCATGGCACATTAAACTGTCATATCCCAGGTACTGGCCCCCAGTAATAAATAAGGGCATCTTCCTCCCCCTTTCTAACCCGCTTCCGTGTCACTTTCCTATCGGGCACTCTAGCCCATATCTCCTAGCTTCCTATATCTAGGGGTTGTTTGAAACCTGGGGTCAGTCTTCCTTCCTAAAATCATCTACATATGATATGTATGATGGGAAACTATGGGCCGCTGATGGCCTAGTGGTCAATGTTCGTGATTGCCACGGAGAAACACCAGGTTCGATCCCAGGCAGGTACAAACGCTCGAACCACTAAATAACTGCCATGTGTCGGATGGGCATGTTAAGCCATCGGATCCCGGGTACTGGCCCCCTGGTAATAAATAAGGGCATTTCCCCCCTTTCTACCTCACTTCCATGTCACTTTCCTATGGCACACTCTAGCCCAAATCTCCTTGCTTCCTATTTCTAAGGGTTGCTTAAGACCTGGGGTCAGATACTCCCTTCCTAAAATCCTCTACATATGATCTGAGCTGTAAACCAAGGAAGTTGAAATAAGGGAAGAAAGTATGACGTCACAAACATGAAGTTTTCTCAGCAGACGACAACGGCCATCTTAAGACCGATAGTCGTTTTGGGCCATTGGGCATGGCTAACTGGGATCATCAACTATTGATGTTACTGCTCAAGGCTCCGTCACTCCTTATCCGTCAACGTACAGGCAGTGTTTCATATTTCTGCCACCGTGGCGCTGAACGCCGACCCCTAACGATTCTTGTCGGGAAAATTTCCAACTGGAATTTTGTGGGTGCCGGATCCCATTCATTCGTTTTGTAGTGTCTTGTGTGGAACATTTTGACATGTAAATAAATAAGCTTTAGATGAGAAGTCATTTGATTTGTCTTGCTATTAAATTTCTTCAGCTGCTAAAAAAACAACGAATTCGTAATTTTACAACAGAGCTAGCCTAATGTTCTATTGGATGGAGTAAAGAAACGGATAAATGAGATAAACTAATTTGTAATTACCACAACAATAACAAACTCTCGCAGAAGATTTTTTTTATTAAATTAAAATATTTATTAACCAACCAAATTTTTGTAGGTTAAAAGGTTTTAATTGCATAGTCTGTATACACTTAAAAAACCCCATTAAAACTGTATTTCTGGAAATACAAAACATCTGCAGAGAATTACAAGAATTATTGTTCATATACAATTCAAATTCTGACATTGGCTTCTCATTAAAAAAAATGCTGATGGGGAAACATGGGCCAATTTATTTGAATCCCTTATGCAGAATTTTTAAGAAAAAAGTGTATAACAATTCAAACATGGAACATAATGTGCAAAACACTTGTGCCTTTTTTTTTATTTTGGAGAAAATTAGTGTAGGCTATGAACAATACAAATGTTTAACCCTCATTAAAGCGAATCAATTACTTAGTTGTGTATAACATTTTGGGGCCTATAGTGTATATATATATATATATAACCTTCAAATATGGAACTCAGTATGCGAAAAAATATTGGGAAACACTTTTACGCTATACTTTTACAGAATTCACAGTCTAACACTGGATACTCATTTAAGATGCTAACATTGGATTCTCATTTAAGACGGGGGTGAATGAAAAAATAGAACTATTTATTCGTATCACTTACTTATGCAGAATTTTTGGGAAAAAATTGTATGCCAATTTAAATACAATATGTAAATTACTTGCAACAATTAGTTTTGTATATACATACAATTCAAACATTAAACTCTCATTAAAAGAGTTAAAAACCATGGAATAACTTATAGAATCATTTAGAAAATTTTGGGGCAAACAGTACACTTCGAACAAGAACACATTATGCAAAACACTTGTGCAGAATAAATTATACATAATACAAGTTCTGACATTGAAATTTTTTTAGGTGCAAAAAGTGTGTATCCATTTTAAATATGGAACTACTGGTCAATATTATGGCCTAACATATTTCCATGATTTCTGCCAACAGAATGCAGTCAACAGCCTTCTTTCAAAAGTAAAAAAATATGTAAACAGTTGAAATTCTTGGCTATCTTTAAATTGACTTCTGAGAAACATAAAATGGAAAACACATTTTGAACTCTCTGTATGTAATTGTGAAATATTTACAGATTATTAATTACTACTGTAAAGTTTGGCTGGACTTCCACAGCCTACCCGCCCTCGCCCCAGTGATTTTGTGTATGTCGATTAGAATGAAATCCTAAAGCGAAAGACTAATGCTATCCACACCCAAGGCTGTTACAGCTAATATCTCACTAGCATGCTTTTCCTCCTCCGGAGTCTCTGTAGTTTTAACGAGTGGAAGTCTTATACTTTAACAGTCTAAAATTATATTACTAGTGGAACAAGTCTGGCATGGCAGGACTTCAGAATGTCTCAGAAAAACCTTTTTAGGGATTTTTTTTTCCCTAGAAATTTCCCATGAAGACATTTTTTCTCAAAATGTGAGACAAATCGAGCACTTTTGTCGTTAAATGTGAGGAAATAAAGTTTTTTCGGAATTTCAAAGAATAAGAACGTAAACAATACTTTTCCTGAAGCAATGATTTTTTTGAAATACAGCATTGATTACATAAAAAACCTAATTTATACTCGATATTAAATAAATAAATGGCTTACCTATTTTTCAAAATCCAAACCAGAAATATCACAATCACAAACTTTCCAAATCATGTGGCGAAGCCACACGATAAACATAGAGAAAAAACATTCAAAGTATGACAATCAGAAAAAAATGTATCAGAAATAATCAAATAGAAACGAAATTGCAATAGGGAACATCGCCCAGTGTGTGTGATCGAACCGATAAGCCTAACTTGAAAGCCAACTCAGCAATCTCGCAATTCCAAACTTTCCGAATCAGAAACTCTTTACTGGGTCTAAGGTTATTGTTCTGTTTTTGTGTGGCTTGGACACACAATAACTGAATTATACTCAATAACCTTTGGTTTTCCCTTTTTGGAGTTAAATTAAAGTACACAGCAGTACACATCATGGTAGCTACTGAATTCAATCAAGAAAGCTCTTGCAATTTGAGTACGATCATCATCATCATCATTGTCAACCATTATCAATCCACTGCTGGACGAAGGTCTCCCCAAGTTTCCTCCACAACGGTCTGTCTTGTGCCAGTCTCCTCCATGTCACCCCTGCATACTTTCGAATTTCATCCACCCATCTCCCATGTGGTCTTCTTCTGGGTCTTTTCCTGTCCCTTGGAATCCAATCTAAAATTTCGGCTGTCCATCGATGATCTGTCCTTCTGGCAGTATGTCCAGCCCATTGCCATTTCAGGGATTTAACTCTGATCATGATGTCTTCCACTCTTGCCATTTTTCGGATCCACGAGTTCCTCTTCTTATCTCTCCTGGTTACACCAAGCATGCACCTCTCCATGCTACTTTGAGTTGTCTGCAGCCTTTGTATGACTCTTTTAGTTAAGGTCCACGTCTCCGCACCATACGTAAGCACTGGAAGGATGCATTGATCAAACACTTTTCTTTTAAGACATAATGTCATATTGCTCTTGAAAATTATGCTGTTTCTTCCAAAAGCTCTCCAGGCAAGTTTTGTACGCCGATTAATTTCTTCATCAATGTGACCCTCACTTGATATCTGCTGTCCAAGATAAACATATGTATCTGTTATCTCCAGTTTTTCTCCATCAATCGATAAATCTTCATTTCTTGTAAAAGCATTGAACATCACTTTTGTCTTCTGAAAGTTCATTTTTAATCCCACTTCTTTACTTTTGTCAGCAAGTTCCTGGATCATACTCTGCAGCTCTGATGGGGTAGTTGCAAAAATGACTACGTCATCAGCAAAACGAAGGTGGGTTAGATAATCTCCATTAATCTTTATCCCCTTGTTTTCCCAGCTCAGTGACTGAAAAACACCCTCCAATGTGGCATTAAAGAGCTTCGGAGATATGGTGTCACCTTGTCTCACTCCCTTCCCAATTTTTACGTGTGTTGTATTTTCAAACAGCCTAATCTTTGCACTTGCATTTTCATAGATGTTATTAATAATATTAATGTATGCATCTTCAATACCGCAGGTTTTCAGAGCCATTGTAACTGCTGATGGTTTCACCGAATCAAAGGCTTTTTCATAATCGATAAAAGCCATGCACAATGGAAGTTCATATTCCCTCGATCTTTCAATTAGTTCTCTCAGCACGTGGATATGATCTATTGTGCTGTAGCCACTCCTGAATCCAGCTTGTTCTCTCGGTTGAGCCATGTCCAGTGTTACCTTCAAGCGGTGTGAAAGAACTTTAGTGAAGATTTTATAAACTACTGATAGGAGGCTGATAGGTCTGTAGTTTCCGAGATCCTCAATGTCACCTTTCTTATGTAGCAGGATCATTGTAGCGGTGTTCCAATCCTCAGGAATCTTTCCTTCATTAAGGCATCGAGTGAAAATTTGGGCGAGTACTGTTTCGATTTCTCCACTTGCTTCTTGTATGATGTCTACAGTAATTCCATCTTCTCCTGGAGCTTTTCCTCGCTTCATGTTCTTGATTGCATGTGCAACTTCTGCTGGAAGGACTGGAGGAACTCTGGTACTGGTATCTTTCATGATGTCTGGAGTGCATATATCATCCCTTTCATATAATTTGGAGTAGAAATCTTTCACTCTTGTCAAAATTTCGCCTCTATTTCTTGTTACAGAACCATCTTCTTTTCTCAGTGCCATAATCTGTTTTCTTCCCTTACTGAGATGTCCCTTTGCTATCTTTAGGCTTTGGTTGTTTTCAATTGCTTTCCTCACTAGTTCACAGTTGAATTTCCTTACGTCTTCAGTGATACTTTTTCTTACTGTCTTGCATAGCTCTATATATTCCACTTTGGAAGTCACTTCTTTAGTTGTCCTCATCTCTCTTCTTTTTGCATCAACATTTTGGTTTTTCCTGATAATTTGTTCACATGCAACTTGTTCTTAGACCCAGCTAATTTTGTTGCTGTTTCCATAAGAGCTTTGGTTACTTTTCTGTTAACTTCAGAGATGTCCACTTCTTCCGATGTTAGGCCTTCTAAAGCAGAGAACCTGTTCTTCAGTTCTAACTTGAAGGTATTATGGTGTTTTTAAGGTTGGTTATGTCAATAGATTTTGTTAGTCCTATGAGCTTGCCACGTTCCAGTTTAGTGTTGAGGTGCATCTTACATCTCACTAATCTATGGTCACTACCTGTGTTGAACTTGTTTAGCACACTGCAGTCTTCTATGACGAATTTTTTGTTACACATAATAAAATCAATTTCACTTGTCGTCCCATTTGGATGTCTCCATGTCCATTTCCTGTGTGGCTTTTTCTTGAAAAAGGAGTTCAAGATGAAAAACCCTTCTGCCTCTGCAAACTCAACGAGAGTATTTCCACGCTGGTTTCTGTTGCCATGACCGAATTTACCTACTGAAGTTTCATTCTGTTGCTGTTGCCCTATTTTTGCATTGAAATCTCCCATAATTATTTTCAAGTGCTGCTTACCTTTATTATTTAGATGACAAATTTCCTCATAAAATTCTTCAATTTCTTCTTCAGGATGACTTGTGGTGGGTGCATAAGTTTGAATTATCTGAGCCTGGTATCTTTTCGAGAGTTGGATAACAAGTCGTGCAGCTCTGTCAGAGGAACTTTCAACTTCTACAACTTTGTCCTTCAGTTTCTTGTTTATTATAAATCCAACACCACTAGTTCTGCCAGTATCTGTCCCACGATAGTAGAAGAGATGTCCACTTTTCAGTTCGATGAGATCTTCTCCTTTTCTCCTTACCTCACTTAGCCCCACGATGTCCCACTTGATCCTTTGTAGTTCCTCTTCCAATTCAAGAAGCCTTGAATCAGAAGATAGGGAGCGTCCATTGTAAGTAGCCAAGGTCAGCATCAGATGGCAGCCTAGTCCGGTCCTCCGGGGATTCTTAGCACCCTCTGTCGTCATGTCGCACTGGCCGCTGCCTTGGCCAGGTACATTCCAGCTGCCGGAGACTGAGGGCCAAGATTTAAGTTGTGGAATCATTTTGGAGGGGTTTGGCCATAACTCACCACGCTGGCCAAGCGGGTTGGTGAGTGTGGGATAGCATTTCCTCTGATCCCGATGGTATAGTTATACCGCTATGGGCGGTCGTCAGAGCCCCTTTAGTGGGAACAGGATGCACCACGAGAAGGCGGGGTTGACATTTGTCAAGGAGAGGCTGTGATGTTACGCATCACCTGACCTTACATCCCTGAGTACGATATAGGCTATAAAATAAATTCTGCACTTTATTTTGCCCCATACAGTTGCTTAAATGAAATGATTAACTTCACGAAAATAGATTAAAAGAGACTCGATTTACCTCGCTATAATGCACGTTTAAGCAGGACGGCACATGAAACACTAATTATGATCAGCCAAAAAAAATCACTAACTGGGGTCGGTGTCTGCACCCTCTAGCGACGAAAAGTGTCATTTTTCTTGTACGCGAATGCCCGTAGAGATTGCCGAAGTGACAGAGCCTTGAGCAGTAACAGTTGATGATCCCAGTTAGCCGTGCATTGGGTTACATATAAGCGACAAGTTTGGTTTTCGAAATTTTAAGTTATTGTTTTTTTACAAATGGTGTGTTGTTGCGCTTACGGATGTCACCACAATTCCGGCGACCACCTCTTGGAGTTACTTTTCATAGGTAAGTAACGGAGAAACATTTAATATAAAATCTTTTATTTTCCGGAGAGCAGATAGTAGTCAACCTCGTATATGAAAAATTTCCAAGTGGAAGATAAATGAATTATTATTTATAATTCATTTATTTGGTCTGTAAACAGACCTAAAAACGAAAAAAGATTTTTATTCAGGCCATATTTTTAGCCAATAATTGCATTTTTCTGAAAATGTGTGCTCCGGCCCTTAAATAAAAATCTTGGTGCTCTAGAACTTCATTGAACGGTGGTTTGGATGCAAAAGGCCATATATAAGTGTCGCCTAAACTAGAAGACACCCAATACCATCAGCTAAATAGCTTTAAAGGTGAGATTAATGAGTGAATCAGTAATGATTTTCAATTGTCACATCAGAAAAGTAATTTTCCAAAGGCAAAGTAGAATACAACATGCATACTTTTTAAATTGCCACTGATTCACAACTAAACTATTTTTTGATAGAATCAAGCAAATTGCTAGGAAACTCCTCGACCCCTTTTAAACATCTTAACATGTGCCTCATATAGGAAATTCTAAAACATATATGAAGGCTCTCTGCTTTCCATAAGTTACAGAATGAACAACAAAAAAGCTGTGTAGTGTAAGTCTAACCATAGAAATACACAAGTCATGTTAAAATATGTGAAATACAATGGTAATTAAAGCAAGATATGCAAATGAGTGGCACTAGTACTGACATATGTAAATATGTCTAGTGTTAGATGGTGTTTTGAAGCATTCTCCAGTTTTTCTGAGAATTGCAAGCAGTTCTAAAGATAGCAGATTCTCTGGATATGTCTATGAGAAATTATTTATAGGAAAAAGTGTGTTGGTGAGCTATTAGGTTGGCTGAATGGCCCAATGCAAGTGTCCCCACTCTATAATTTTGGAATTAAAGGTGTTTTAGTCATATACACCTACCTACTGGTTTTGTATTCAGTGCATCCTATGGGCTTTAGAGAAAGTTCAGAGTTTTAGGTTGTTCCTAATTTTTCTGAAACACTGTTTTACATAATTGATAACATTTTAAAGGATGATTTTTCAATATTTCTGGCAAAATTTACCTTGAAAGTTCTAGAAGCCAACCTTTAGCATAGGTGAGCAAGTCAGCTAGCTGCCTAGGACCACCACAGATTTTAATTATATTTTAATTTTTATCGTTGCCCAATTTCTAATTTATATTGCCTTTGAAAACAGAAATAAAATAAATCAATAAAAAAGATAGTCAAAATGTCAAGTGGACTGAAGCTTCTCAAAACATATGAGAGAATGACTCGAGAGAAATTAGTTGGGTTGGCTTCAATATCAATGGAAAATATTATTGCTTCACCTTTGTATCTACTCCAAGTACTGCAGAATCTGCTTCCAATAAAGCAAAAAAAGTTACTTTTTAAAATAACATTTGTTTTGTATCTTTTTTATTTTTTACACAAAAGCATGTTTAGATTACGATAATTTTTTTTAAATTATAAAAATTGTAATACTCCAGGTAATAATGTTCCCCATAGGCCATTTTAGCGGGACGCAGCGCCCCGCTCATTTTTGACATGTTAAAATCTGCCCTGCCCCGTTTTTTGGACGGTAAAAGGCCGGCCTCCCTCCCTTAATTTTTACCCTGCCCTTAGTCTCGTATTGCCTCTTCCTTTCCACGCCCACGATCGCAGCGGCAGTCACAAACGTACCCCTGTTATTACCCGCCATTGATGTTACCTGCAAACCTTGCGGCTAACGAGATCACGTGGAAATTGCCGACGCAGTGGTATAAAAAGAAGGAACATTTCCATAACTGTCTTTTCTTTGGTGTCTGACTTGGAACTCCAGGCTGTGGTTTTTTGTCGTTTCTTTTTCTCAACTCCGCACCAATTTATTTGCTCATAAACGAACACTGGACGCAATGCCTATAATGAAAAGAAAGCTTAAGGAGAAAGAAAAGCAAGCTTCAAATATCAGAAGATCTATGACATGTTCAGTTTGCAGAACAAGGTAAGCTCTATTTGAGTTTTTTTTAATTATTTTATCGTGTAAAGTATATACAGTGAATGCACTGAAAGATTAAATGTAACTTGTCGTTACATTTAATCTTTTTTTTTTTTGAAAGAAAATGCCAAAAAAACCCATCCTATTTCGTGTAATGTCGTACATTTTCATTTCGTGAAAGATTTTATAATTTCTGTAAAACTTTTTAAAGTGTTTATTGTTAATTTGCCAGTTTTTACGATTTATTCGAAAAGTTTATGGAAATATGACTGGTTTTACGGGCAAAATGTTAATTTTACGGATTTGGCGATTCTCAGAGATTTTTTTTTTTTTCTAATGATTTTGCATCCACTATTAAAACTTTTTATTTAACTTAATTCATTCAGAGTAAAGCAAGTTACGAATAACTTTTCAGTTACACGTATTTATATGGGAACATTTGCCGCAGTTTCCCACGTGCTACGTTTATTGTTTTGCATTGTTTCAGGCACTAAAACTTGCGCCGCACCAACCAGCTGGTCTTGTTTAACCTTGGGCTTGGCGCGCTCTTTCTCTTGCTATGTATCCCGCCTCTCCTTTTCAGATAACGCATTGTTCGTCTCCCGGGTCGTAACTTCTCAAAAGGCCAGCATGGAGCACGTGTCTCTATTAGTCCCAGTTCGAAATGCTATCTCAAAACGTAGTTATATCGTAGAAAAAAAAAATTCCAACGGATTTTAAATCTGTGGAATTTTTAAGCTTAGATCGATACCCAACATGACAAAATTAAACAAAGGCTGCCCGTTTTGTGAAATTAAAAATGAATTGGGGCATTGTTTCGTAACTTCTTTTCTGGCAATAAATTTGACCTAACGAAAAAATGCGGAAGTTAAAAAAAAAAAAATAATAATTAAGTCTAATGTTCATTCAAGCCAGTTTTTCTCCAGCAATGATTCATTTTGCTGTCCGTTAGTCAGTAAATTTCCTACCCTTTCTTTTTTTTTTTTTTTTTTTTTTTGCTGGTCCGTTAGTAAGTTTTCTACGCTTTGTTCGTCGCTCGACAACGTGCATAAAAATGTCTTGGCTTGATTCAACGAAATTCATATGTTGAGGTACTATTTTTTGCAAATTGCATCTCTTTAAGCTGTTGCTGTTACTTTAGCAGTTTTACTTGCATTTTTTTAAATGAATAAATTTAGTGTTTCGCTATGAGCAGTAATATAAAAAGGGGGAAAAGTATTATCAAACATTATGCTCGATATGTAGACGACATTATTATAATGTCTAAACTTAACAAAGCCGAGCTACAAGATCTGGCACAGCAGTTTAGCAAAATCTGTAACACCATAGAGCTAACTATTGAGTTTGAAGAGGATAATTGCCTATCCTTCCTGGACATTCAACTAAAGAAAAACAAAAATAGTTTTGAATACTCTGTGTTCAGAAAAGCAACTTACATACCTGTACTGATACCATACTCGTCGCACCATCCAGTGATACATAAAAAAAACAGCATAGTAAACTTGATACGGCGAGCGTACACACACACATCTAACAACAGGCTAAAAAATCAAGAGCTAGAGTTTATCTCGAAAATATCACAAAAGTATGGGTACCCGAGCAAGCTAATTAATAAATGGATACATGAGAGTAAAAAGCATATGACTCAGAGTAAAGAAGGCCAAGAAGTGCACAACCAAAGGAAGATGAGAAATAAAAAATTGAAATACATTGGAGCTTTCAAATACCTGGAAGGAGTGAGTAAAGAAATCAATAGGCACTGTGCTAAATATGACTTACAACTAGGAAGCTCAGTGCACACCGTGAAAAGTATGACTGTCAACAAAAAAAACAGAGGAAAAAATGCTAGAAGAATCAGGAACCTACGAAATTCCAATAGCACACATACCCCCAATATCGTACATTGGAAGTACGAAAAACAGATTAAAAAAAAGACTTAAACAACACATATCTAACTGGCAAAAAAAAGAAGCCAAAACGGCTTTAGTACAATTCTGCTTGGAAAACCGGACATTCCCAAAGTTCGATGAAATTAAAATGCTAAAAAAGAATAAAAAATCGGAAAGGCAAATGAGGAGGGAAGAAGCAATATTAATCTATAAAAAATAAAGCAAGGGTATGTAACCAGAACGACCCTAGCACATTATCAGGCCTGTGGAAAGAACTAATAAGACAAGAAAAACAACAACAAAAGAAAAACAGGCAAAAAAAAAGACAAGAAAACCAGGATAGGAGAAGAAAATTTAAAAAAAAAAAAATTTAAAAAAAATACGGGGAAAAAAAAAGTGTTCTTGACAAAACATAGATGGCGCCAGCCGAGCTTGCTAACGAAATATATCCAGGAAAGTTTTTCCGACGAATGGCAACAAGGAGTATCGGACTCCATTAGCGCGAAGTTAACCACGAACATCGGTGGTAAAGTCGCCACGCTCCTGAAGATGCCCAGAGTATGGGCGAAAATTTTGAGTATAAAGAACGGTAAAAATTGATGTTTGAATCCTAAGGCAAAGATCCAATGAGTATACCCAGCGAAAAGTGTGAGAAGTAAAGCCAGTCATCGCATACAACGGACTTTAGGACAATAACATCAACAAAGGACCGGAAAACACGTGCATGAAATGTTCCCGTCGCTAGAAAGGAATGCCAAGGTAAGCATTATCTGCTAGTTTTTTGTACAAGTTACTTTGAAATATCGCACGTAAAAGAGAATAGTACAATAATTAGAGCTATATAATAGTCAGAATTAGAACTACTAAGTGGAATTCATTCCGTAATGCGTATTCTGCAGAATTCCCGTGTATTGCAAAAAATGAAAAATATGCATTTTGCACTACATGTTGATGTAATTTTAGCGTTTCGCGTTGTGGAAGGAATGACATCAGTAATCATATTTCTAGTGCCAAGCATAAATCTAATGTTGACTGTGCGGAAAAAAAAAAAAAATTACGAAATTAACTTCTTTTATTAAAAGTTGTAATGAACTGGATGTGATTCGTGCAAAATGTTTGTTCACTTTGTTTTTAGTTGAGCATAATTTACCAGTGTCCCTCAGTCACTCATTTATTTAAATTTTTTTTTATTTGACTGTCTCATCGTCAGTCTACCAGTAAGATAAAAACAAAGACCTTGGATAAACCTACCATGAAAATGGTTCATTTTTGAAAACATTTTAGTTTGTTCCGTGATGGTGTGGGATACGATCCTATTGGTGGAACATTCTTCCCTTTCGATGAAAACTTAAATAAAAATAAATTTTTATCTCTTTATAGATCATAAATAATAGCATAGTAATGAGAAATTCTGTACATATTTTATTTTAATCGAAATAACGTGCTGATAAATTCAAACATCTGTAGTCATATCAATTAAAAGTTTATACTTGATTTAGGTAACACTGTTTTTTAATCGATATGTTCGGTACATTTAATCAATATGCACAAGTAATTTAATTGAATATATGTTTTTTGGGGTTTTTTTTTTTTACGGATTTCAGAAGTTGGCAGGTATGGACTGATGCAACAAATGTTTAAATTGTTCCCTTCAATAGTTTTCTGCAGCTAGCTTCTCATCGTGACGTGATTCTGAAGTCCAGTGGGCTAAATCTGTGTAGTAGTGCATTACTGAGAGTGAAAACGAAAACTCCAGAAGTTAAGTGCATTTAAAATCAGCCCTAAAGCGTGCAGGTGGTTTGGCAGTGAGCTAAGTGTGTTTGTGGCTGTCTCCTGTAAGGGGACGGAGAAAGTTTATTACCTTAACTGGAAGAGCAAGTGTTTCTGGCCCAACTTTTTTGTAAAGAATCGTGGTAGTCTTATTGAGGCAAAGAAAAAAAGTGCAACAAATTTTTCCATTGAACAGGGCTTAAAATTCAGGAAGGGTTGGGTGGGATTGCTGCCAAAAATTTTAAACTCTCGCAGAAATAAAGTTGTCAGGAGCAAGTCTTCCGCCTTAAAAAATTTTAATATAAAAAAAAAAAATCTTGGGTCCATTTCGGACCACTCATAAAATTCGAGCATTTAAAACGTATCCTTCATAAAATTAAGTATGTTAGGTAACTTCAGAGTTCCAAAAATTGCAATCAAATACATCGTTCATGTCAGGAATATAGTAAGGGCCGGTTCAACCATTAAGCGAACTAGGCAGGGTTCGGACATTTGGGCACATTCCCTATTAAAGCAATGAAATTGCACTGTGTAAAAACATTATAGTGTGCTTGAAAAACATATGTGTGGCCCTATAGTAAGAGTTTGATTGAGAAAATATTCACCGTAAGACAACTGACAATTATACTTGAATTTGGGGAAACAAAAGTACATTCGTGAATTAAGAAAAATTACATAGCATATTTCTTAGGTTTCAACGAAACAAAACAATTACACCAGAACTGATACTATGTTCGGAAAAGGACAACAAGGAGGGATTTTTGTATAATGCCGCACTTTTACTTAGGCACTAAATATTTACATAACGTGTCAAGTTTTTAACATTCCTCTTTCACTTAATTAGGCACTAAATTACTATGTCTCATTCGTAGGCCTTTTTAACAGTTTTTGTTCTACCGATGTCATGTTCATAACCTTTACTTATCAAGTCAAGGTAATAAATAATATTGTGCTTTTACTTAAGCACTAAATATTGAAAAAACCATTAGAAAGTACCACATACTCACCAAAAAATCATGGTAACCTCCAATGACAACACACTTCCAACACGTCATTCATCGTGATGTAACTGGGCTTCCAAGGTTAACAGACTTCTTGCTTACGCTTCTTACTTCCGGGTGTGAAACGCTTTTTTTTTTTTTTTTTTTTTTTCCTTAGCCTTATGAGATGTTACTCTAAAGCTTGTCAATTCTATAAAAATCACACATACAACTCATTCATACCATTCAAGTAAAAACTATGTACATAACCTTACATTCATAGGTGATTAAACCTTGGTCAACTGTAATTATCAAACTCCTCCTTCTGTTTCACAACCTCTGCTACTCCCACTGCAAGTGTCACACCCATTCAGCCCCTCACATCCAATCCTCTAGTACTTTCAACAGGCCTCTGTCATCTTCAGGAGGCAGGTGTGTCTCACCCGCCCACCACAGCTCAAGTGAGCAGAGCCATCGAGGCATGGGCCCCAGTCGCTATCTCTGAATCGTTGTGTCTCTGGCACCATCTATTGTCCCTGCTGCTCTTTTTTCCCTTTTCTTTTTACGCTGCTGTTCAATTTTTATTAGGGCTTTCCATTGTTCGTTTAGGTTACTTGGCTCATTAATGTTGCATAATCTTGATCTGTTTTTTTCAATTAACACTGATTCTGCAATTCTTAACTGCTTTTTGTTTTTACAGCTCTTAATAATTTTAATATCTTCAAACCTTGGACATTGTTGATTTTCCATACAGTATTGGGTCAATGCTGTCTTAGCTTCTTTTTATTCCAATTATTAATATGCTGGTTCAATCTATACTTTAATTTATTCTTGGTGCTGCCTATATATGACACAGGTGGTTGCTGGTTTATTGGGATTTCATAAATTCCTGCTCTATCTAATTGGCTAATTTTTTCATTTTTAATCACTAAATCTTTTACAGTAAGTACCTGATTTCCTACCTGTATGTCATACTTGCCACAAAGTTTATTAATTTCTGCTGAAACATTTTCTATATATGGTATTGCTCCTACATATTTTACAAGTTTTTTATCAGTCTTGACCTTATTGTAACCTTGAGTTACTTCATAAATCCATTTTAATACCTGTTTAGGGTATCCAAAATCATATGCAATTTTTTCAATATATTCAATTTCTTCATTTCTATACTGTTCAATTGATGAGTGTGTTAAACTTCTTTTAATTAGTGTTTTAACACTATTTCTTTTATGTGTTAATGGATGTGATGACTGAAATGGTATAAGTACTCTGATATATGAAGATTTTCTATGCACTCTGAATTGCATATTCTCCTCTGTTTTAACAATCAAAACGTCCAAAATGCCAAAGTATTGTCATGTTCTTGTTCTACTGTCAGTTCAATAGATGGATAAATTTCACTATACTTTTTTGTCAAGTCCTCAAGTTCATCATTTTTTAGCCTGGATAACAGAAAAATGTCATCAACATATCTGCAGTATATCAGTGGTGGATCCTCGAGTTTACTTATTATTTTTTCCTTAATGTCACTCATTATAATTTCAGCAAATAAAGTTGACAGTGGTGACCATGATTTTGTTTGTACATCTTGTTGTTAAACTTAAAAATGTTATTTTCATATATGTACAATAAAATTTCTCTTAACTCCTCTATTTGTATTGCATTCATTGTCTGTAGCACATATAATTTTTCAATAATTATTTCTATTGCCTGAGGTACTGGTGTGCTAGGAAAAAGAGCTCTCACATCCATACTAGCCATATGATATTCACTTAAATCTTGTTTAATTACTTTAATGTTCTCAATAAATTTGTACGAATTCTTCACAGTGAACCTTGTCTTCATGAACAAAGGTGCCAAAAATTTGTAGATATTCTTTTCCAGTTTTATTAGTGGGAATTCCTTTTTGATACAATCACTCTCATAGGTGTATCAGGCTTATGAGTTTTTATTTTTGCAAACATTTTGGTATTCCAGTACCCGTTGGTGGGTATGCTTTCTTTATTTCATCAGGCAAGGTGCTGTGATTTCTTATTCTAGCTAAGTACCTTACTTGAGATTCGGTTGGGTCTTTTGTTAGAATGCTGCAATTCAGTTCTTCTATAGCTTTATTCATTTTTAGATCATATTCAGTTGTGTTTAATATTACAATTTGCCCTGTTTTATCAGCTTCACAGAATTTAATTGTTGGGTCATCTCTTAATTTAATCAGTTGTTCTTTCTCATACTGAATTTTATCTATATGATATTTCTTTTTCTTACTTTTTTCATTAAATTCTTTCAAAACAATTCTATACAGTTTACTTCCAGCAGAAGAACATGAAAATTTTCGAAGTAAACTGTATAGAATTGTTTTGAAAGAATTTAATGAAAAAAGTAAGAAAAAGAAATATCATATAGATAAAATTCAGTATGAGAAAGAACAACTGATTAAATTAAGAGATGACCCAACAATTAAATTCTGTGATGTGAAGCTGATAAAACAGGGCAAATTGTAATATTAAACACAACTGAATATGATCTAAAAATGAATAAAGCTATAGAAGAACTGAATTGCAGCATTCTAACAAAAGACCCAACCGAATCTCAAGTAAGGTACTTAGCTAGAATAAGAAATCACAGCACCTTGCCTGATGAAATAAAGAAAGCATACCCACCAACGGGTACTGGAATACCAAAATGTTTGCAAAAATAAAAACTCATAAGCCTGATACACCTATGAGAGTGATTGTATCAAAAAGGAATTCCCCACTAATAAAACTAGAAAAGAATATCTACAAATTTTTGGCACCTTTGTTCATGAAGACAAGGTTCACTGTGAAGAATTCATACAAATTTATTGAGAAAATTAAAGTAATTAAACAAGATTTAAGTGAATATCATATGGCTAGTATGGATGCGAGAGCTCTTTTTCCTAGCACACCAGTACCTCAGGCAATAGAAATAATTATTGAAAAATTATATGTGCTACAGACAATGAATGCAATACAAATAGAGGAGTTAAGAGAAATTTTATTGTACATATATGAAAATAACATTTTTAAGTTTAACAACAAGATGTACAAACAAAATCATGGTGGACCTATGGGGTCACCACTGTCAACTTTATTTGCTGAAATTATAATGAGTGACATTAAGGAAAAAAATAATAAGTAAACTCGAGGATCCACCACTGATATACTGCAGATATGTTGATGACATTTTTCTGTTATCCAGGCTAAAAAATGATGAACTTGAGGACTTGACAAAAAGTATAGTGAAATTTATCCATCTATTGAACTGACAGTAGAACAAGAACATGACAATACTTTGGTATTTTTGGACGTTTTGATTGTTAAAACAGAGGAGAATATGCAATTCAGAGTGCATAGAAAATCTTCATATATCAGAGTACTTATACCATTTCAGTCATCACATCCATTAACACATAAAAGAAATAGTGTTAAAACACTAATTAAAAGAAGTTTAACACACTCATCAATTGAACAGTATAGAAATGAAGAAATTGAATATATTGAAAAAATTGCATATGATTTTGGATACCCTAAACAGGTATTAAAAATGGATTTATGAAGTAACTCAAGGTTACAATAAGGTCAAGACTGATAAAAAAACTTGTAAAATATGTAGGAGCAATACCATATATAGAAAATGTTTCAGCAGAAATTAATAAACTTTGTGGCAAGTATGACATACAGGTAGGAAATCAGGTACTTACTGTAAAAGATTTAGTGATTAAAAATGAAAAAATTAGCCAATTAGATAGAGCAGGAATTTATGAAATCCCAATAAACCAGCAACCACCTGTGTCATATATAGGCAGCACCAAGAATAAATTAAAGTATAGATTGAACCAGCATATTAATAATTGGAATAAAAAAGAAGCTAAGACAGCATTGACCCAATACTGTATGGAAAATCAACAATGTCCAAGGTTTGAAGATATTAAAATTATTAAGAGCTGTAAACACAAAAAGCAGTTAAGAATTGCAGAATCAGTGTTAATTGAAAAAAACAGATCAAGATTATGCAACATTAATGAGCCAAGTAACCTAAACGAACAATGGAAAGCCCTAATAAAAATTGAACAGCAGCGTAAAAAGAAAGAGGGAAAAAGAGCAGCAGGGACAATAGATGGCGCCAGAGACAACGATTCAGAGATAGCGACTGGGGCCCATGCCTCGATGGCTCTGCTCACTTGAGCTGTGGTGGGCGGGTGAGACACACCTGCCTCCTGAAGATGACAGAGGCCTGTTGAAAGTACTAGAGGATTGGATGTGAGGGGCTGAATGGGTGTGACACTTGCAGTGGGAGTAGCAGAGGTTGTGAAACAGAAGGAGGAGTTTGATAATTACAGTTGACCAAGGTTTAATCACCTATGAATGTAAGGTTATGTACATAGTTTTTACTTGAATGGTATGAATGAGTTGTATGTGTGATTTTTATAGAATTGACAAGCTTTAGAGCAACATCTCATAAGGCTAAGGAGGAAAAAAAAAAAAAACGATGTTTCACACCCGGAAGTAAGAAGCGTAAGCAAGAAGTCTGTTAACCTTGAAGCCCAGTTACATCACGATGAATGACGTGTTGGAAGTGTGTTGTCATTGGAGGTTACCATGATTTTTTGGTGAGTACGTGGTACTTTCTAATGGTTTTTTCATTTATGAATTGCACATAAACTATGCGCACTTTGCAAGAGGTTAATACCTTAAAAGTGCAAATATAATAAGCACTAAATATTATTTCACAGGCCCTAGGCCTTTTTAACAGTTTTTATTCTAACCATGTCACATTCATAACAATTACGTATCTGTTGTGGAGAAAATCAAGAAAGGTTATGGATATTTATAGAAATTACTACCAGTATTAAAATAGAAGGTAAATATTGAATTTAGGCAAAAATTAAAATTTGGGAGATGGGTTGATGCATTTCAAAACAAAACGTAAATTCAATTAACTTAAGGCCATGATAAATGAAAATATAAATAAAATGCAACACTGATGTTTGAAAATTCCCAAAAGTTATTATTGAAGGTTTGCGTTGTTTGAATATACGATGAGTTGAGGCACCTGCAAGTGTAAAATACGCAATTATTGGTTACATGTGTACCAAATTTGTAGTCACTAAAAATTAGATGGTATACAATGTACACGAGTAATAACTTTTGGAGGCTGTGATGATCACTTTAGTGGCTAAGACAAAATGCATTAATTAAATAAACAAACTTCCCGGGACGTTTCAGGTCTTGGGCAAGCTATGGTGGATTGGCATGTGACCCTGCGATGAACTTCAACTGTGTCAACTAATTCTTCACTGCACAAGATTTGGGTTTTTGAATGGCCACTTGGCCTGCATTTATTTTAAAAAACTTAAACCATTTAAACAACAAAGTATTTCAAGAAGTCGAGGAATACCCACGTCAACAAATGTTTCCTGTTCAACACAATCAGCTTTTCGAATTTTAAAATTTCTTTTAACTTTGGCCACTGGCCTAATAAATATCAGATGACACACAGTTTAGATGCTTCGAAAGAAACAAACAATTCTGCACACAAAATGTGAAATTTCTTAATTTATGCTTAACATGTAGTTGCATTAGGATTTCTGAATTAGTATGGCAGCCTGAAAACTCAACAAAGCTTAATTACAGCTTTAACAGTCATAGGCTAACAATTTGGCCTTCAGAACATGACAAATTTTAAACACACTACTTTGTATTAGCATAATATCTCGCATATTTAAAGTTCACAAATTATGTAACAAAACTTAGCTTGCAGCACCAGGCACATTATAAAAAATATAATAATGATTTGCAAATCACAAACACTTGATGGATGACACAGTAAGACTTAACATTGTGAATTGGTTCTGATAGCTGAAGTGTTATTTCTTTCTCTCTCTCTCTCTTCATGAATTTATAGCTTATTGTATATACAATACAGGTTTCATCTCCTTTCGAACACCCCCTCAAACCAGTTCCCTTAACCAACATTAATTTTAAAATTACAATAACTGAGCAAAAATTTGCAAATAACCAAAAGTTACTTTATTAAACAGTTCTACACTTCCATGAAAATTTGCCTTACATAACATAGCCCAAAACTCTAGCATTACTTGATACTAAATCAACTCTAGACACTATACTACACATACTGCACTAAATACCTTACTCAATTACCTCAAAAGTTATAATTACACAACAATGCTGACAAATAAGTGTACTTAAAATTCACCCTATCATCTGGAAAATTCATAATACTTCACTATACAAACTTGCTCTGAGTACTCAATATCCCACCATGTAAATAAAAGGCAAAACACTAACTCTCAACACTCCTGGACCCAAATTCATACTTATTTTTATATGTACTCTTACTGCTCACCAAAATTTTAAAATACACAACTATTTCTGACATGCAACTCCTAAATCAGCTTAACCTACATTTGCAAAAGTACACTAAGTTTTTTACCAATTTAACAGATCCATATAGTAAATTCAGGCACTAGCTAGACAAACATCTCATTTAAATCACTCAATTTCTCTGAAAACAAAATTCTCACTGTGAGGGAGTTTTATTTAGGCTGAAGGTGAGATTGGGTCGTGAATCCAATCAGGCCTACGCACCGAAATGGGAGTATAAGTGTGACATATCACCCTGTACTGTTTTGGGACAACACTCATGAACTCGCCTTGCTCGGGATAGCTTCCTACGGGTCTTTGGCTTCCTGGGGGTGGAAGAACAATCCCCCAATTGTTTCCATCTATACCCTTTCAGACACGAAGCATTTTCCACATATGGAAAACACCCTGCAAGAACTTTCTTGCCCCAAATTATTTTCCCTGGTACACACAGCTACCAGAAAATCCCCATATGAAGACTCACATTATTTCCAGAAATACCCTTATCTTGTCATTCCCTAGGCACACAGCTTCCAAGAGAATTAACACTATTTTCCTGAAAAAGTACACTATACTACTTATTTCCCAGAAAAATACACTATATCACTCATTTCCCAGAAAAACACCATTTAATCACCTTTTCCCCAGGAGAACACACTACATAACTCATTTCCAAGAAAAATACACTATATCACAGAACCATATATTTCCAGAAAATTGCACCTATTGAAGAACTATCTATTTCCAGAAATCATCACCTCCTGAAGAATTCCAACATTATACAATGGTAAGATACAAGCCAACACTTTCTGGATCCCTAGTCTGCGTGCATGCCTTTTTTTAAAGTCCCCCACTCATGAAAATCCATTTTCCAGATCCACCGACTGATATTGGAAACTAGTCCACTCTACTACAAAATGTTAAAGAATGATTTTACGCTTAAATTTCTCAAAACACCCAGATTATACTAAAGCTGCCTCTAAGAAAATTTTAAACTACATGGCACTTACCCTATACTCATAAATACTAATGCAAATGATAAATTATAAAAATCACTAAGCCCAAAGAGAGAAATTCCACACATACAAAAAAAAAAAAAAAAAAAAAAAAAACTGGTCGGAGAGGTTGCTCTTGTTTATGATAGCTCATACCAAACTTATGAAATCCTATAACCCCTGCTGCTACTACATTTAACATCTCCTTTTTCTCAATCTGTCCCCTCTGAGTATAAAATTTAGTAGGAAGCTTTTTTCACAAAATAATACTTAATCACTGGACTTCATAACATTCCACACAAAAGCTCCAAAAATACAAAAAATAAAATACCACTGGCTTAACCTATGTAAAATTACACTTCTTTCTAATTTAGCTCAAAAGAAAATAATGACAGGAAGTTTCCCATGCCAGCTATTACTTGACCACACCTACAAGACCTGACAAAACGATATTTACAACTTTTCCACACCTAGCTAGCCTCCAAAAAAAAAAAAAAAAAAAAAATCATAGAAATATATATATATACACACACATTTAACATGTACTGCTCCACTGCAAAGCCCACTCGTTCAACAATTTCAAAGGAAACACAAATATTTAAAATGCCAAATAGGAAAAAAACTATTTCGATTCAAACTTCATCGTTACGAGAAAACTTATTATTTAGGAATAATTATTTTAGCAGATCAACTATATTAAACACCGCTCACGTAGACGAGGGTGAGAGTTTGAAAGTGTTCTAAATTTTTGGAGAAAAAGAACTTTTCGAGTTCCTGATGACACTACTAGGCGAATTTTGACGACCTGATATATCTTGGCTCTGATGTGGAAAATGAAACAAAACTTACCCCTAGTCCTTAGGGCAGGGTAAAGGAGTTTGGCAACCAGCTGCCATTTTTTCCCCCAAGAATCACGGGTGGTTTCAAAATAAATCACGGAAAATGGCAGGTTCTGATACTACGTCGTCCCGAGGATCGATCGGCTGTGCTTGAGGGCGAAAGCCATCGTCTTTCGAAGTTTCCATCATCTGCCAGGCGGTTTGCAGGCCCGGTCCCCAGCTCTCAACGAGAATGCTAAGGAGGGCATCGGTGGTCATCCTTCGCTGCACTCCGAGGAGGTCCCATCCTACGGTTGTCCTGTCCTTTCTTCATAATTTCTTCCTTTCAAACAAGATTTGCCGTCCACTACTTTTATTTTTTGTTGAATCATTTGACACTCCATTTACCGATGATGAAATACTGGGCAGACATGCCCAGCTAAGCCAGCGTGGGTGAATTTGTCGTACGACCTTACATCTCGGCCAACAACAACCAGAAGAGCTTTCTCCAAAAAAAACTTGGTACTTGAAAAACCGCTGACCCCCTCATTGGCTAAAAACTTCCCCTAGTAACCAACGACTCCGCTAGTGATTGGCTAATAATTTCCCGCCAAAACTATGACACTGACCACATGGCTTCAACTCCCTGGCAAGGAAGCAACCTTGACCTTCAGCGTAGGGAACGCTGTAACCTCCTACCTGCATGCTAATCTAAAAATAGCCTGACGCTTGCTTAAGAGAACTTTTCTGTGACACTTTTAGAGGCTTCTAAACTGCCTAAAATGGTGAACGCTGAAAGATTTTGGGTTTTGCACAATTTCATTCCGTGATAAATAGCAAATAATTTTGTTTTTGAAAAGGGTTGATGGTACCTTCTTGCTCGCCTTTTTCTATCTAACTTACAAGAGTAAAAAGTAGATCAATCCAAAAAAAAAAAAAAAAAAAAAAAAAAGAAGTTTAATTCTTATTATTCCCCCCCTTTTTTTCATGAAATTTTGCTTGTCTAGTCAGGGCTAAGAAATGAACGAACATGGCCATTATTCCCTCACTTCACCCCCTCCTCCAAACAAAAATTTTGAAGCATAGACTGGAGAGAATTTTTATTCTATTTATTTCTTTATTTCGTAAATCTCAGTGAAGTGATCAGTTTCCCAGAGATTCACGAACATGAAAATTCTCGACAGGACATATCAACTCAAGTTAATATTCCGCTTTTACTTAAGCACTAAATATTATTTCACAGGTCTTAGGCCTAGGCCTTTTTAACAGTTTTTATTCTACCGATGTCATATTCATACCGTTTACATACCAAGTCAGGTTAATAGTATTGCTCATTTTACTTAGGCACTAAATATTAGTTCTTAAGGCCTAGGGTCTGTGAAATAATATTTAGTGCCAAAGTAAAAACGCAATGCTACTAATTTGATTTGAATCATAAACATTGCGAATATGACATTCGTTGAGTAAAAACTATTTAAAAGGCCCAGGCCTAGAGCCTATGAATGAATATTTTGTGCCAAAGTAAAAGCCGAATATTATTAACTTGATTTGATACGTAATTGTTATGAATGTGACATGGTTAGAATAAAAACTGTTAAAAAGGCCTAGGCCGAGGACCTGTGAAATAATATTTAGTGCTTAAGTAAAAGCAGAATATTATTAGCTTCACTTGATACATAAAAGTTGTGAATATGACATTAGTTGAATAAAAACCTTTGAGAAAATTTTTGGTGAAAAAGTAAAGGCAGGATATTATTAAATTCAGTTGATACGTAATTGTTATGAATGTAACATCGATAGAACAAATTTTTTTAAAAAGGCCTAGGCCTAGGGCCTGTGAAATAATATTTAGTGCTTAAATAAAAGCGCAATATTATTACCTTGACTTTATACGTAAAGGCTAGGAACATGACATCGGTAGAACAAAAACTGTTAAAAAGGCCTAGGGCCTATGAAATAATATTTACTGCTTAAGTAAAAGCACAATATTATTACCTTGAGTTGATACGTAAACTCTATGAATATGACATTGATAGAAAAATTACCGTCAAAAGGTCCTACGAATGAGGCATAGTAATTTAGTGCCTAATTAAGCAAAAGAGAAATATTAATAACTTGACACGTTATGTAAATATTTAGTGCCTAAGTAAAAGTGTGGCGTTATAAAAAATCCCTCCTTGTCCTTTTCCGAACATAGTATCAGTTCTGGTGTAATTGCTTTGTTTCGTTGAAACCTAAGAAATGTGCTATGTAATCATGAATATGATGTGATCCATATTCATGATTATGTGCTATGTAATCCCGATCCAGGACGACGAAATTTTCAAGTTTTCGGATATTATTCCTGTCATGTTTACACCAAAAAACAGATTGTCATCTTCAAAACATGTGCTATGTAATTTTTTTTAAATTCAATTGTCGTTTGTCTTACTGGGAACATTTTCTCCATTCAATTGCACTCAGAGCACCAAGAAACATCAATTTTTGTACGGCCCCTAAAGATTTGTGCCCAAATGTCCTAAACTCAACCAGGCGGCTGCCTAGGGTGCCACCGATAGATTGTCATTTTTGATGATCATGCCAATCAAAAACGACCCACCAGATCTCTACGGGAAACGACAAATTCATACCCGGCAGATTGGTATGCTTCAGAATCTGCGACGTTACAGGGTCGTATACAAATTGCATAAATGACAAATAGAGTTTCTTTCTGATATCTCGTCAAAGTGTGGGAGTTTTCATAGTAAAACAAAACGAAATGTACAAGTTTTCCTAGGTAGGGATATAAATGCATTTCTAAGATCATAACACAAGGTTTATGTAAGCTTTGCAACTCACTAAATCTTGAGTTATGATTTAAATATTTCGCATGTCATGCAATAAAGGCTAATCTACAGGGACTCAACAAATCGATCTTCAGGAGTTGATAAGATACTCACCCTACGGGCCTTTTTAGAAGGTTTTAAACTACAACTTTGATATTTCGTATTTGTAAACATATTATAAAGCCTAATAAAAGGCACTCAACGAATCAATTCTCAACTCTTTACAAGGCACCTAGGCCGCGGGCCTTTTTAGAAGATTTTAAGTTACAACTTAGCTATTTGTAAACAGTTTATAAAACCTATTAAAAGGCACTGAAAAAATTATTTTGCAGCTCTTTTTAATGCACCTAGGCCGTCGGATTTTTAGAAGATTTAAAGTCACAACCTAAATATTTCGTATTTCTAAAGTAAACAATGTCAAATGGTATTTGTTGGACATCTCCATCTCTCTTGTATTGATTGACATCTAAATTGCACAAGGACTGTAGCTCTTACATTATACATCAAAGAATATACATGTAAAAATATATAATTTTTTTCTTCCCCTATATTTCTTTCTTTAACGAAAGAAATACAGGAGAAGAAAGGAATTTTCATATTTTCTTTCTTTAAAGAAAGACTGATTTTATTATACTTAACTGAAACAGAAACAGTTCCTACCCTTCTTATAAAAGCACAATACTTTTCAGGAGTTTCAAGAATTTTTTTCTTTTCCAGTCAAGGCTGGTATTTTGTGAGAGACATTTTACTTTTTAATTCCGATGATAACTATAACGCTGATATTTTTTCTCATACTGGGTAAGCCACAATAGTTTAACTTGCGTCTAAGGGATGAAAGATTCAAGTTCTGGGATTAAAAGATTCAAAGTTCTATACTCGGGGCAAAGCAAACCTGACTATGCAGTTACGGAGTGTGTACTTCCACTGCATATTATAGTTTCAGTTTAAAAACTCCTGTTCAAGCTTGAACTGAGACCTCCCTGGTAATAAATAAGGGCATCTTCCTCCCACTTTCTACCTCGCTTCCGTGTCACTTTCCTATCCGACATTCTAGCCCAAATCTCCCAGCTTCCTATTTCTAAGGTTTGTTTAAGACCTGGGTCAGACACTGCCTTCCTAAAATCCTCTACACATGATCTGATTTGAACTGAGACCTAAAAAAGCTCATGGATATATATTAATAGATGTTCTAAATGTCATATGTACATACATAAAAAGAACGAAGACCTCCGTTTTGGTCGTGTTTCTAAAAAATACAAATATTGGCATTTTGGTGACATCATTGTCACTTCTGTTTTGCTTCAGAGAAGCTATACTGTATGCAGTATACACTCGGAATATTTACCAGTGGGAGAGGAGAATTATGTTAGCCTGAGGGTAAAGGGGAGATAATGGCTTATAGTCTTACCTTTGTGGTTAGTGTTTAAAAATACTCATTCAGAAATCGTTTGTCTGGTAGTCGGCAAGGTTGAAAGTTGTGGGGTTTGAAGGGTGACATCGTGATGGAACGCCGGAAGAGATGGTGTTTTTTTCAGAGCTGAAAGAAAACATGTTCAAAAATAATAAATTAGTTGACCCTTCTAATACTAAAAGTTGGACATGACAATGCCAAGTCAAGGTTTATTTCATCTTTTGTGAATGAAATGGACTGCAGATTTCCTTCCTCCTCAACTTATTTTGAACTTTAAGTGTGTGGAACCTGAATCTATAAAACAATACAGACAACACAAGTTTTGGTACAGTATTTCAAAAGCCTTGCAGATCAGTTTTGTTCAAAAATTAATGAAGAATATGCAGTTATGGAATATTCACTATTCAGATATAGCTGTGAAGAATGCAGAGTATATACGTAACTTATGTTCAGAGGACTGTCATTTCGAACAAATGTCAAACATTGTGACTGACGTATGATATAGTAGATTTTGCCACATGAAAATCAAGAAAAAAATCTGTTAGTTGCAAGTAATTTTACTGATTTATGTTTATTCATTTCCTTTTTACTCTTAGTCATTCAACTGATTTACAATGAACACTGGTAGTCGCACTAGGTTAAAAAAATATCCTAAAAATAAAATTGCTTACACTGAAAAGGCTGCAAATATTACATTCTACATATCCTGTTATTTTGCTATTGGAAAATATATTAGTATTTAAATTAATATTAAATACTTAATCGAATTGTTCATAAAGCTGGAACATGTAACATGTACTAGCATTAATTGACCCATGAAAAGTGTTTCCTCTTTACTAAACTGTTTTTTTTTCTTCTATAATTTGCAGACTGTAAAAGACACCTTCTAGCAAGATGCCCCAGATGAAATGAGTAACAATGCTAAACAGCAACCTGATGAAGTATATTTTAGCAGCTCCAAAGATGATGAAAACCCAGATGATCCACCTGTAGCTGGCTGGCTACAGCAATTCCAGAGAATGATAAAAATCAATACAATCCAGCAGTGTGTACCACCACAATCCTACATGAGACTGCAATTGATTATGATGCTGAAATACTACATTGTAGGGCCTTGTGAGGAGATTTATGAAGAAAATTCCAATGCATCTGCAAGTGCTGTTACATCTGAAGCCCTTTCCATCATTCCAGATAACAGTTCCAAGGAAGAAAGGATGTCTGACATCGCCAATGAACAGCTGAGACAGCAACTGCCAACATCATCCTAGATACAAAAGATGCTACACCTTCTGGAGCCCAAACCACTGCCCAAAAAGAGAAAACTACAAAATAAGGCTGAGTTTCGTACAGAATGGAAAAAAGTTCCCATGGTTAAAATGTCTGAAAACAAATGGTAAGGAAACGTTAGTTTGCACATTATGCATAAAAAACCTATTGGCAACTGCTACGTATCAAAATTCACCTTGGGTAACAAAAGGCATTTCAACTGTGCGAATGGACAAAGTGAAAGAACATTCATCTTCAGAAATGCATAATCACGCAATTGGAATAGAGATGGAGCAGCACATCAGTGCAGAAGACAGTGAGCAGGTCAAAGATTTGCATTTGTGCAAGTCTGTTGAATATGCTATGAAATGCTTAAATTTTTTAATTCAGCATAATATTCCCCACACAACAGTTTTTAAACCATTTCTGGATTTCTGCATAGATGAACTGCAATGCCCTGTGCTTGCACCTCTCAAGAGAGCAAAGAATGCTTCATACAACAGCTACCGGACAGTTTCAGAATGTCTTGATTCTATGGCAACTGTTCAGAAGAATGATATTTTTAAGTCTGTGAATAAAAGTCCCTGCTTTTCCGTAATGACTGATAAAACAACAGACATCAGCAACAGAAAACATCTAGCTGTTGCAGTTAAATATTTGAAAGATGGAGAACCAGCAACTGTATTTCTTAAAGACAAACAAATCCCAGATGGCAAAGCTGAAACCATAATTGCAGCACTATCAGAAGAAGTTCAAAACTGTGGTGGTTTCCAGAAATTAACTGGATTTGGTAGTGATGGTGCAAGTGCCATGATTGGTTGCAAAGATGGTGTTGCCGCTAAATTTAAAAGAGAAAATGCGCAAATAATTTCAATTCACTGCCATAATCATTGTCTGGCACTTGCAACTAAAGAGTTTTCAAAACAGCCCCTTTCTTCAAGTGAATGAGATTTGAATCAGTTTATTTAAATATTACAAGTACAGCACAGTCAATAGTACAAGCTTGTCGGAAGTGCAGAAGCTGTTGTCAAAGGTGAGGGTACAAACATAAGAAAGCCTGCTCATATAAGATGGCTCTCACATGAAAATGCAGTCAATTCAGTTCGAATTGATATGGAGAGCATATTAATAGACTTGGAAAATGCAGTAGCAAGTGGAAGGTCAAAGGTAGTACTAATTATGTGTGGTCCCACTGCAGGCCTTTTAAAAATAATCAAAATATACGAATTTCTCCAAATGGTCCATTTTCTTTCTGATGTGTTATCTGCCATTTCTAAGCTGAGTTTAGCTTTTGAGAAAAGTGCCCCTTTGTGATACAAAAGTGCCATTTTTTTAAGATCTTGCAACGTTTTGCACGCATAGTGTGCCTCTATTTTTATACAAATGTGCCCCTTTTCAGAAAATTACCCTGCCTTTTTCAGTTTCTAGGGTGAACACTAAGGTAAGAAAATGTTTTCTCATTTGAGTTTTCCGCTACAGTTAGTGTGTTTTTGATGTTAAAACATTCAGTTATGCGACCAAAAGCTTATACAATCCTAATCACGAAAGCAATGAACAATGGCATTTACAAATAACCACACTGTAGGCAGCAGTTGCTGAAGTTTATATTTTCAATAACTTATATGCATTTTTTTTAATTTTGTTTGTTGTTGAGAAAAAAAAAAGTTACACAAATCTGATCAACAATTATTTTTATTATGACATTCTTTTTGAGTCAAACATAACATTAGAAGTTCACAAGTTGAATTTTTCCTATGGCAGCTATGATCATACAGCAAGAAGCACTTTGTAGTAGTAACAGTTGAAGGGCTTATTGCACAGTTTTTGTACACTTTGTGGGCAATACTTTTTAACTTGCAGTTTGACATTAAAAGTTCATTACTGTAAAACATGAAAAAACTACTTTTTCATTTGCCATATGCTCAGCCAGGGTGTGTGGCAAGGTAGGTACAACAATTTTTTGAATAATTAAGTTATTAACAGAACCGGCTTGCTTTCCTTTTGCACCAATTTTGGTCACAAGTATGTGAGCAAGCAGGTCATTAGCTTGGATATTATTTTAATAGCATCAGTACTTAGAACAGAATCTGGATGTACGCAATGGAGGAGCAACTTCAAACCACTTACAAACTCATGTCCCGGCTTTCTTCGATCCAGATTTCGGAGCTGCTTCGGTGTCCTTTCCTTGTATTTAGCAAGCCGGTTCTGTTAATAACAATTTTTTAAAAAATTAAGTTATTAAAAGAACCGGCTTGCTTTCCTTTTGCACCAATTTTTGTTACAAGTATGTGAGCAAGCAGGTCCATTAGTGTGGATATTATTTTAATAGCATCAGTACTTAGAACAGAATCTGGATGTACGCAATGGAGGAGCAACTTCAAACCCCTAACAAATTCATGTCCCGGCTTTCTTCGATCCAGATTTCTGAGCTGCTTTGGTGGCCTTTCCTTGTATTGAAAAATAATGTTTATGTAATTAAGCAAAGCGTTAGGCCACGCAACCATAGAACGAGGCCCCAGGACCTGTCTCTTGGAAAACTTCAAAATCTCCGCTGAGTCATTCTTTCCGGTCCTTTCACGAAGCATATTCAACTTGCGTCTTTCAGTACAATAAAATATCCACACCCTAAAGGAATAAAAAAATCTATTAAGCATAATAATATGCAAATGTGTATTTTGATATGTTACAGTTACATCTTTTATCTCGAGTTATATCAGTTACATAAGCAGTCCTCTAACACTTTTTAAAATTGATATAGGCCCATTCTATTTCAAATCAAGCAGATTCCTGTTGGGTGTCTCTCATCAATTTTCCGGGAAAGCCTAGTCATATGACAGAAAATATCCCTTGTACTTCCTTAGAGTGCGGGGGGGGGGGGATTATGACGTTTTTAAAATTGTATATTACAGTGAAAGCTTCACAACAGAAAGAAATTTCTGATTTTTAGGAATTCATAGCTCATGAAATTTTAAAAAGCTAGGCTACTGCAAAAAAAAATTTTCTCCTAAAAGCATAATATGGGGGCTTAAACATGCACCATTACTTTTTTTAGTGGCTGTGCCTTATGTCCATGTAAAGAAATAGTAAAATGAAACAACACTCAAAAATACAATTTTGATTTCTTTTTTAAAAAATTATAAAATTGTTACACCTTGAGAATTCAAGTATAAGTGGGTGTTTTCCTTATTGTTTGTTAAAATAATGCTTTCCCTGCATTTCAGTTTTACTTTTGCAATGATAACCATCCAAATATTGAAAAAATAATTTAAAAAAGCCAAATTTTACAAATTACCATATTTAGCTGCGTATAACACACACCCTAATTTTAAGAAGGAAGTTTGAGTTAAAAAACTTAAATTTAAAATAAACAACTTGGGAGCTCTGAACTTTTTTTAGATAGCACATGTTTATTATAATATTTATACCACTTATAAGGCAAATAATACGAAAAAAAACGTCTGAACAAAAAAATTAGTTATTAGGCATTTACAAAAATTTTAATCAGAATCACTACTACCTTGGAAACCATGAAACTCTTCATCTTCACAGCAGCTATCTTCAAATCAAACTCAACACTGCTGCTTTTACTGCTACTGTCTTCATAAATCAGTTCTTCTTTACCATCCAAAGCACTGCTTATGCCACATTTCTTAAAAGATTAGATAACAATCTCTTGTTTAACTGTGTCCCATGAAGTCTTTACCTACTGACACACTTTTGAAATGCTAGGTCTTTTCATTTGCCCAAAATTTGTAATATTATATTTTGAGCTTCATCACACATGTATTTATTCCATTCTTCGTGCATAAAAGGCTTTGAAGGGCTTGTTAATGGAAACATCTAATGGCTGTAATTGTGATGCAAGTCCTGGAATAACTGCTATTTCTGTTTTGCACTTTTGCAATTCTGTCTTCGTTATCTCTGTAAGATGAAATCTAAATGCGTCCAATACTAATAAGGATGTCTTCTTTGACAAACCACCTGGCAGTGGCGTATCTTCGAGGCTAGCTAAGCTAGTTGGGAAGCCCAGAGAATGCACAAATAAAACTGAATTAAATATACACAAATAAAAGTCAATTTTCAATGGTATTAAAATATGTTGATGCTTTCGCTGCGAAAAACCCCCATGCAGATTCATTTCTTATACTCAGTCTGGCGAGCGAAAACCAATGGCATAACGCAAGCACTCTTCCAGTCTTCGTAGTTCTGATGTGAAAACCTTCCATACCATCGCCTGCTAGCATTCCCATGACAACATGAATCAGCTGGTAGATGGGAATGGGCCAATACTTTGGGAAAGAGTTCGCTCAGAATAGAGAAGACTTAGACAATCTCAGGCACTCGCATACTCCCACCCACAAGTGTTTCGCGAGAGTTGTTTCAGTTTTTCTGAAGTGTCAATGAATTAAAATCAGAGATATTATATCTTAAATTCGTGGCTTTGTCGGATTCGAACTGTTTTGATAAATTTTGTGAAAGCTTCCCTGATCATCTACTGTCAGAACTTAAAGAACTCTATGCTTCACATTTTGATAGGGCTCGACTAAAAAATGAACTGAAGATGTTTTATTGCCTTGATGAATACAAAAACAAACCAGTAAGAGACATTACGTGTTACATAAAGTTGAATAAATTGGACATAGTGTTTAGTGAGATGTACAAATTAGTGCACCTCATATTAAGCTTTCCATCAACAACTGAAAGAAGTTTTTCTGCATTAAAAAGAATCAAGATATATCTTAGAGCCACACAAGGACATGCACATTCGATTTTGTCAGTAGAGAAAAACATTCATTTTTAAATATGAAAAAGTACTCGGAAGAAACATTTTATGAAAACATAACACTCTAGTTCACACAAAAGGAAGGAAGAATGGAGTTCATGTACAAATAAGTGTTCAAATCCTAATCCTCATAATTATTTGGTATCATGTTAGCAATGGCATGTAACTAAAATTTAGAAAAAAAGTTACCTTTATTACTTACAATTAAAAATTAAACTTCGCAATTAAAAAAAAAAACAGCACTGGGGTAAGTGGGGACGGGTGAGATAGCCCAGGTTTCGGACCCAAGATATGCCACTGCCACCTGGGTGCTTCCCCCACACATTTTCAATCCAAAGCTTCAGGCCTTCTTCATCCATCCAACCTTTAGGGTGAACATGCACATGTATGTCACTTCGAATTTTCTCCTTTGGAAAAAGTTTTTCTTTTAAAAATTACCAATGGCAGCAGATTATTTCCATCTGCCGTGCAGGCAAGAACAACAGTTGAACAATTTTTTCATGCCCTGAAGTTTTGATCGATACTGTGTTAGCACCTTTTGTGGCCAGTTTTATTTGAAGGAATATCCAAAGTGTGCTTCGTCCATGTTGCCAATTTGACCCATTTCAAAATTTTCTCTTTTCCTTTCTTTAATAATAAACCTATGAAAATTTATTATCATCTCTTCATAATCGTCCGGCATAGGTTGGACAATCCTGGTTCTTGTTTGCATCTGAAGCTCATGCCTCTTCATAAATCTTTGGCACCATGATGCTGCCCCTTTGAAATCATGTATTTGTAACTCTTTGCTGATTTTCACTGCTTGAATAATTATTTTTGTTGATAAAGCAATGGCAGATTTTCTTTGATTAAGTACGAATTGTTTTACCTGTTGTTCCAATTTTGGCCATTTAGCAATACTGCTGCAAAAATTGCATTTTGTTCTTGATAATGTCTTGATTTTTTTTTTTTCATCACTCTCATGTTGTGCATTCTGTTGGCGGCACTCCAAAACGCTTTGCTGCAGCCCTATTTCCATGTTGCTTAGCATATTCCACAACCTTTAACTTGACACTGCGGGCGGTCGTAGTGAGCGATAAGTTTGCCTCCTCGGGGGAGGGGGACGCTCCGTGGTAACAATGGCACACACAACAGCAACTAGGGCATCTGTGAATCTTGGAGAGGTGCAAGCTAGTTCTGTGTGACATTGGCGAAAAGACCCCAACTCACTGGGTTTTGTTCCAGAATCCTTAGGTTGAATGACCAACTGGAACCCTCAGCTGTGGGCTAATCCCTCACACTGATGTACTTACCTGATTAAAAAGACAAAAAGAAATATTAAGAATGACTTAAGTGTGGGATTTGGTGGACCTACCACACTTGAGAAGGACGGTACACCACGGAATCGACCTGGACTTTCTAAACGGCGTATGAGAAAGCGATCTCGGCTGAGTGAATGTAAGATTGGTGTATGGAATACTATAGGTATAAATGGCAAGATGAGTGAGGTGTTTGAGGAGATGAATAAGTATAGACTGTATGTGCTGTGTGTAAGTGAAACCAAAAGAAGGAAATTGGGATAGAAGAAGTAAATGGCACGGTGAGTGTGTGGTCTGGAATATTGGATAATATGAGAGGACAGGCTGGTGTAGGTGTGATTTTAAGTGAAAAGATGAACAACTTGATTCACTATAGTTGCATAAGTGAGAGAATTCTCTGGATTCGTTTGAAAGTGAAACTTCAGAGAATTATAATTGTTGTAGTGTATGTTCCTTGTGACTCGGAACCTTCTGATAAGAAAGAAGATTTCTGGAATGAGCTAAAAGCTGTTTTGAGCCAGTTTGGTGCTAAAGAAAAAGTTATAATAGCAGGGGATTTCAATGCTAGAGTAGGTGTGCAGAATGCAATTTCTGACAATGTTCTGGGTAAGTTTAATGATCCTTGTGTGAATGATAATGGTGAAAGATTAATTGAACTCTGCATTGAGAATGGTTTGTGTGTATCCAATACATTTTTCAACCACAAGTATATACACACATATACTTGGGAAAATCGTACTCTTGGTCAAAAGAGTGTGATAGATTTTGTTGTTTATGATCAGCGTTTGAAACAGTTAGTTGTTGACACCCGTGTGATGAGAGGTGCGGATGTTGGTTCTGATCATTACTTGGTAGTGTCTCGAGTGAAACTTAATGTTGGTTGGAGAAAAAGGAATAGGCAGAGACCCAGGATAGAAAGAATAAAGGTTGATAGGCTCCTTGAAGATCATCAGCGATATTTTGACTTACTCAGAGAACGACTGAAGGATCTGAAATCTTGTGAGAGGGATCTAGAAAAGAAGTGGGAATGTTTTAAGAACTGTGTTGTTACTGCTGCTAAAGAGGTATGTGGCATCACAATAGTGGGTAACAATAGAGGTGATGCTTGCTGGATAGTGATATTGATGAGGCAGTAAAGAAAAAGAAGGAAGCCTAGTTGGGGATGTTGCAAGGTAGAGTCTCTGTGGATGAATATCGCTGTAAGAAGCATGAAGCTGCTAAGCTGGTTCGCCACAGTAAGGCAAAAGATAGAAAAGAGAAAGTGGAAAGGCATGAACTGGCTTTTTGGAAAGATAGAAAGTCCTTCTGGAAGTACACGAGACTCAGGAAAAATAGGGGAAACAAAGTTGTAAGTTGTGTGAAGAATGAGGTTGGGGAAATGATATGGGAGCCCAATGAGTTAAGTGACAGATGGGGCGAATACTTCTGTGAGTTATTAGATCAGGAGAGCAAAAATGATTCTGAGACAGATGCAGATGATGTCACAATGAGGGATGACAGCACAGGAGGGATCTCAAGAGAAGAAGTGTGTAAAGCTCTAAAATCTCTTCAGAATGGTAAGGCTCTAGGTTGAGGGCATAACTGCAGAGATGTTGAAGTATGGTGGTGACTCTATAATTGACTGGTTAACTGAAATTTGCCAGTTGTGCTGGGAGTTAGGAATGGTCCCTCGGGATTGGAAGGATGCTATCATTGTTCCCGTGTATAAGGGAAAAGGTGATCAGACTGAATGCAAGAACTATCGTGGTATTAGCCTACTGAGTGTGCCAGGGAAAGTGTTTGGTAAGGTTGTTATTGAAAAAGTACGGGGTCTTACATCATTGAAAGTGTGGGATGTTCAGAGTGGTTTTATGCCTGGTAAAGGCTGCACTAACCAAATTTTTGCATTACTCATGATGATTGAAAAGTATCTGGCTGTTGGGAAGAAAGTTTTTTACTGTCTTCATAGATTTAGAGAAAGCTTACGACCGAGTCAATAGGACACTTTTGTGGAAGGTATTGAATGAATATGGTGTTACTGGGAATCTACTTAATAGTGAAAAAGCCATGTATGCTGGTAGTAGAGCTTGTGTACGAGTGAATGGTGTTTTATCAAAATGGTTTTCCATTGGTGCAGGAGTTAGACAAGGTTGTGTAATGTCACCATGGCTGTTTAATATATTTATGGACGCATGCATGCGTGAGGCCAAAATAGACAATAGTGGTTTATGTCTTGGTGATATCTGTGTGTGCAGATTGCTGTATGCTGATGACACTGTCCTGTTGGCAGAGAGCAAAAGTGAGTTGCAGAGTATGTTGGCGGGGATGCACGAAGTCTGCATGAAATTCAAACTGAGTATAAATAAGGGAAAAACCAAAGTTATGGTGTTTGAGAGAGGAATGGGTGGCACTGAATGTAATGTAAGTATAAATGGCACTGTGATTGACCAGGTGAGTGAGTTTGTGCATTTAGGAAGCATGTTTGACAGAGAGAATAAGTTGGATGGTGAAATCACTAGGCGAGTGAATTCTTCTTTGAAAGTCATAGCTGCTCTGGGAGGTTTTCACAGGAATGATGGGTTCTCTAGAGAGTCCCGCATGGCTGTGTATGAAACAGTAATTGTTCCTTCTCTGATGTATGGCAGTGAAACCTGGGTACTGCAGAAGAAACATAGGAGTTGTTTGTGTGCTGGAGAAATGCGTTACTTACGTGGGGTTTGTGGCAAGACACAATCTGATTGTGTGAGGAATGAAGATGTATTGCAATTGTGTGATATAAAGCAAAATGTTGTTAACAAGGTAGAGACCAATATGCTTCGGTGGTTTGGCCATGTTGAAAGAATGAGTGATGAAATGCTTACTAAGAAAATATTTTCAGCCCAAGTGGCAGGAAGGAAAGGCAGAGGAAGGCTAAGGAAGACATGGGTGGATCAGATTCAGGAGTGTCTGCATGAGAAAAAGATTATGAAGTTTAAAAGATCTTGTGTACGGCGTGTAATGGATATCAGTGAAGCACGAGTTGTATGTCAAGATCGCTGTAAATGGCGAAGTTTGATACGACAATAATAAGTAAAAATATCTGGAAGTTTGTATTTCTTTTTGGAGCTAACCTCTGAATTTTAGAGAACAGCTTAGTGATATGTATGTATGTTTAACTTGAAACCAGCTGTATACGCTGAACGCTTTTGTCTTGATTCCATTAGGGATAGTTTTAAGAAACTGAAACAAGTAGGTAATGCAGGCACTAGTTGTTTAACTGAGGGCACTCTGCACATATAAAAGTGATGAGACCTGACTAAAAACATAGACATGCCAAGTGCTCCGCCTCGAACGGAGTTGCTCCGTTTTCGACAGCTAAATCCGCGCTCTCCACTTTAAAACTCCGGTTGTTGTAATTACCATTATTCTTTTTATTATCCTTATTATTTCAGTGTTTTTTAAAAGGTTAAATTGAAAATTCTTCCAATTGTACTATAGTATGCTTTTCCCCTTTTTTGTCATTCTTTAAATGCCGTCTTTCAGTATGAGTGTCTGTAAATATAGAAGAATGGGAAGTTTCGCTCTTCTTGCTGCTTGCTGTGTTATCAAGGCCAATCTATTTCACGGTATTTGCGAGTGCATTCGAGCTTGTTGTTTACGGCATTGCAGAGCAGCAGAGAGCTGAACAGGTCTTGGCTGACGGGAGATGCGTGGTGCAGGGCGGGAAGTTTCGACAGTGGAGTGTTGGAGTGGACATACCTAGGTGGTAGTTTGCAGTTTTCACTTTAGTGCATTACCTGAACAAAGTAAAATTCTTTTGTACATTATGTCAAAACGACTGCATAGCCAATGCTTATGAGAAGCAATGGCCCGTTTCGAAATGTTCCAAGAAATCCGAAACGCACGCTTACTATTCTGTTTGTGACATTGATTTCACTATCACACATGGTGGTTTAAGCGAATGCAAACGCCATGTCGCATACTATAGACATTAGATAATGCCAAAGTAAAGGCATCTAGTCGAACTCTTACATCTTCGTTTATTTCCACGATGGAAGGTGTCCATGTAATATGTGCGGAAATGTTGTTCACACAGCTTTTATTATAGAGCATAATTTGCCCATCTTTGTGGCAGACCATGACAGGCCTTTGTTTATTAAGATTTTTCTGGATTCTGACATTGCTAAAACATATGGTTGTGCGTGGATAATTTGTAATGAGAGAAGTAGAACTGCTTGTAAACAACGTTTACGCTGCAAGTATAAAGATTAAGAAATTTATTTGGTGTTTTTTGATATGATGTGCATTGCTTTTTTTTTTTTTTTTAAATACATGAGCATTTATCCACACGAAGAAATACCCCCTGTAATCTGTGCTATTGCTCCGGACAGCCCCTTCTGAAAGTTGGCGACCCCGGAAAAACTGTTAACATTTGGCGACGTCTAGATGTGTCGCACTCCACAGCAGTATTCATTTTACCTAAGTTTAAATTTTAAAAAGTAGTCTACGCGTATAACATGCAGGTAGAATTTCAGCCCTAAATTTTAGGGGAAAAAGTGGGTGTTACACGCCAATAAATATGGTAATACAAAAATTTCATTTAAAAAAAATATATCTGAAACTTTGACAGGCAGCAGTTATATTAGTAGAATAAGAACGCATAGCGGGGGCGGGGAGTACGATTTCAGTTTCAATTTTTTTATACACAGCTTAATAATAATCAACACTGCAAATTATAGTAATTTGTGAAAGAAGTTCAATCATTGAATGGGTCATTTTATGTTAACAGCAAGCAAACTTAATTTTCAATGCTATTGAAGAAATGATAAAAATAATTTGCTCTTTAAACTAGTAAAGCAGGTGAACTGTCATTTCTGTTTTTCAATTAGTTCACCTTTTTTATGGCAAGGTTCGTACTCTTCAAAGCAAAATAAATTATCATACGTGTGTGCTGTCAGTCTGAGTAGGTAGGTATTTTAGCTAGTTCAGACCATTAAACTTAGCTGGTATGGGAACACCTTCAATGACTTGCATGTTACCCCTGTTGGTTTATTTTATTAACTTTGATTTGCCCCTCTGATTTGGTGTTTTCTGAAATCATTTTATTTTGTGGAATATTTTGAAAGGGTGCATTATTTTTGTGTTCATCTGCTGGTACGGTATTTATTGTTTGCTTTAACTTTTTTATTTTTGATGCATTTTTTGATGAAGCCAGGAGATGAAGGGTCCACGCATGAAGCACAAGCAATTCCTAGAAGATCCACTCTTCAGCAAGAATGTGTCCCTAAGCCCAGTCAACACAAGCCCATTAAAATTCATAAATATATCATTCCACTTATTTTACTCCCATGAATGGCATTTTACTCTGTAGTGATGCCATAGCCAAGGTACCAGCTGCCCATGCACTCCCCTGGGTTGAATGCACGTTCTGCACTATTTGATCAGCTTGGTATTTTCATCAGAACTACACAGAAATCTCCTATACAATTTTTAGCACAAGCAATTGTTTTACACATACTCTTTCACTTAAAAAGCAAAAAAGTACTCCACAGAGTCCTAAACTTTTTCAAGGAGCGTACGAACCACCTATGGATAGGTTAAAAGCCCGGGGCGGTGGGGGGGGGGGTGTATAAACAACTTTATATGGAAGGGGAAATTCCATTTACATTACTGTGGTTTGTCCTGTGTTTGGGGTGGAGCTAATTTATGAGGTTGAGGGAGGAGCAACCATCAGTGGCAAGGAAGGCATTTGAAAAGTGCATTCTGCTACAGCATTTTCCTTAACAGTTTCAGGCACAGGAGGACAATTTCATAGTTATGTTTTCTCTTGAACTTTTTATACTAAATCCCAGCTGTTGCCTGTATATATAGCAGCTTTGTTTAGTGCTATGTTTACAAATATTAAAATTGAAAAAAAAAAAAACACTGCTCATTTTAGATTTAACATTTTATAATCAGATATTGCTGACCTGTGCTACTGAGCTTAGGTTTTCAATTACCTTCTGCTAACAACTACCTACAGACAATTGCATTGAATTAAATTCTGCTGTCACCTCAACAGTTAAGAATTGCCCCATTGCCAGTTATTGTGCACAGTTAAGCTCCAGTATTTTTACTTCTTTGTGCTCTAATATTTAGAATTTCTAACTCTATTGGACAGTAGTAGAAAGTTAACTTCAGTATTATCAAAAAATCTACACTATTTATATGTTATAACATAAGACTCACATCATATGTCTAAAATTTTCTTTAATGGCTTAAACACAACACTCAATAAATTTTCCTTAATGGCTTAAACACAGCACTTCTAGGCTCTGAGAATTACGCCCAGATGAAGACTCCCAGCTGAGCTTTCACATAGCTGGGAGTCTTCATCTGGGCTTAATTCTCAGAGCCTAGAATGGTCACAATGTGTTACTGTTCTAAGCTCTGAGAATTAAGACCAGACCAAGACTCCCAGTGGAGTGCGAAAGCACAACAGATATTGAGTGTCATGTTTTAAAAATGGGTGTAACACACTTGTGATGAATTGATGAAAAACTTTTCATCAGCATTGGGAAGAACAGCTGAAAGTCAACAAAACAAAGAATGTTTACCATTTCTAATCCTAGTTCCAGAAAGCCTAACTAAAAAAGAAATGCTACAAAATTTCCCACATGTCACAAAATACATGATAGGCAAATCAAAATCCATAAGGAAAGAAAATGACATCTGGCTACAAGTCGATGCTTACCCAGGTCAATTCAGTAAACTATGATGATATTCAGATAGCAATGAAATATTACCTAAATGATGTGAATTGTTCATGGCTGAGTCCAAATAAGATAGATGACATGACAAAATATCAGAAAATGGTGAATATGTTAAGAAAAATTAAAAAATGCATGACCAAACAACCTAGAAAACCTTTTCCTTGATTAAAAAAAAAAACACCCTGAGATCAAAATGGACTTCTCAAAGTTTTACTCACGGAGGCCAAAGTGGGTTTAAAGACAGCAAAAACAATAAGTGATGCACATATTGTTCAAATATTAATCTTCTTTACATGACTTAGCAAAATGTGTACGATGCACCTGTCGAAGCATCGGGTTTGGATTTATTTGCTTTAGGTATGTGCCGTAAGCCATTAGGTAATTGTTGGCTAAAACAATGTGGAGATATCTCTGGCAGTGAAGGCATTAGTTTAAAAACCTTAAAGTGGAGCGAATGCTGCACATTTTAAAAACAGATGCGACCTCAGGTAGTTAGAAAAAAATGGCAATGAAAGGAAGTGGTTATTCAGTGCAACTGACCATGGAAAAGGACTTTGTGATGCTGTTAGGAGGTTTGTGAAGCACTAGCCAACTCAGCATAATGTTTTAAATCTAGATGTCATAGACAACACAGAAAGGCAATTCTCTTGCTAACATTGTCAGTAAGATGTTGTCCAATGTAGTTTTCTTGACATTCTCCTACAGATATCACTCAATTTAGAAAGAAAATGTGGGAATATTAGGAGCACATAAAACCATGTCTAAGAATCAGATCTTCACCTGTGTAGATTGCTGATAGAATAACAAAAATAAATAAGACTGGAAACCATGAACTGGTAGAAGAGTTGAATGAATCTTACCCTAAAACAAAGAATGATGTAGAAATTAGTAACCTAAGCAAGGGATAATTTTGTTGCATGCATTTATGAAAACTGGTGGATTGAGAAAATAGTTAAAGTTTTGTATGAAAATAAAGATGTTATTATACTTAAATCTAAACATCGTCATGGCCGGTCAAATAACTTTAGATGACCTTTACAAGATGACATACCAACTGACTAAATTTTGATATACCAACTGACAAAATTTTGTCAATTATGAACTCCACCATTTCCAGTTGTTAGCTCTAGAAGGTTACATGCAATTGATGCTAGTCTTATGTAAACTTCGTTTTTGAAGAATCATGGAAGTATTAAATCAAATGATATGTAATTCCTTAATTTTAATGTTGAAATACATTTTTTTCTTACATTTCAGTTTTTCTAAGCTACTGCTCGCCGTTTTTCCTATGAAATTTTTTCATGTTTGGCAGAGTATAAAAAAATTGCTACTGAAATACTACCTTTTTTTATATGAGCATATAATTATTATCCTGTACTAAAGTTGTTTTAACTGGCTCTTTTTTTATATTATTTTTGAAATGTGACACTTTTTGTTAAATTATTTGTTTTTCTAATATTTTGATGCTTGTCTTTGCAAAAGCAAAACAGAAATGCAAGCAAAGCATTTTTTATATATATATATGCATAATCGTGAGCAGAGGAGGGAATCACCTGTGCTTGAATTTTTTATAGTGAAACAATTGCATAATCTTCTAAACAGAAATTAAAATTATAATTTTTGAATGTTTTACATTTCCTCATTTCTTTCTTTCTTTCTTTTTTTTTTTTTTTTTTTTTTTTACATGGTAGTGAGGCACAGTTAAATTAAAGTAAAGGTGCTTGTTCAAGTCCTTACATTTTGCTTCCTAAGAAAAAAAATCTGAGGTGAAACTTTAAATGTCAAGAGTTACACAGCACACCATTTTAAAAATGACCTAATTTGCATATAATTTTTCTGAAGAAAATGGGATTATATAGAAGTAAAGAATAAAGCTTCCAAACATTTTTTCTAGGAAAATACCTGAGGGCCACCCAACACATATTCTGCAAAACTGCCAAATTTGAAATGGAATGAGCCTATTAAAGTTGTCTGTCCTTTTCTTTTTTGTTTTCAGATATCTACATTTTTTTAAGTCTAACCAAGAGAGAGGGTACCTACTATACCTCTTTGTCCTATTGTAGGTCTAAACATTTTCTCCTGTGTTTCACAGTTACATTCCTTTCAACATTGGAATCTTTCAAAATGCTAGAACTTCCTTTTGAAATGAACTATATTTTTCTTCTAATAATCTTTTGACACAATATAATTTGGAAGGTTCGGCGTTTGCTTGAAATTTTTCCAGCAAAGGTTCCCAGGGCTGCCCAAGCAATCAGAAGGGCAGGCTTCCAGCTGATAGTCTGAGTTGGTACAGATGCAGGAGTGGCACGATTGCCCCCATAGCTCTGTCCCTTTCCTGGAACCAGGACACAGAATTCGGGGTGGGTGATTTAAAATATTGACACAGTCGTAACCCACCCACACTCCTCCCAAAGAGTGCCCTTGAAATCATATCTGTGTCTTCTGGCTTAACTTTAATGATGTGAATTAATCTGCCCATCAAAGCATATTTCTGTGATGTAGACACAGTAGCTAGTAGTTAGAGCATGCAACTTTGGGACATAGGTTTCCAGGTTCATGTCCCTGTCCCACAATACAGCTGCCATAGTTCTGAAGCCATGTAGTTAAGCCAGTGGCCTAGTGTATAGGCTCTTTGGTATACAGGGTGTCCGAGAATAATTGGACACATTACAAAATTATATAAAACAAAACATTAAACAGATAGAAAGGAACCGACTGTACTAACTTACAATGTAACAACACAAGTTTATAAATTTCGATGTGAGATCCCTTGGTTGCTCATTGTACGTTCCAGTGAAACTCAATTTCATGCCATGTATTGACAAGCATCTGAGGAGTTATGGAAAAAATAACTCCTCAGATGCTTGATCTGAGGAGTTAGATCTGGAGAGCGAGGAGGCCATGGAATGGGACCACAACGCTCAATCCATCTGTTGGGGAAATGCTCATTTGGGCACTTACATACAAACATTGACCAATGCGAAGGTGCCCCATCTTGTTGGAAAACGATGTCATATTTTTTGATCTGGGGTATAGCGAAATATTCTAGAATATCCAAGTAAATGTCCCCATTTATGGTTTTTTCGCAGAAAAAGAAAGGGCCAATCACTTCTCTTTTCGATAGGGCGCACCACACAGTAACTTTTGGAGAATCCCGTTCCAGTTCAATAGCAGCACGAGGCAGCTACAGGAGCAATTTTGCACATGCCAATTTTTCCTGATTTTCCACCCTGTTTGGGATGAAAGTAGTAAAAGCATTGATGGATGAATATAATAATGTATTGCAGAAATTCAAGCACCTAGTACAGAAGTTGAGTTAATTTCCTTATAAAAATTGTTGTGTTCTTATAACTCAGAACCCAGTAAATTGTCCTGAGAAGAGAGAAGGCATTTGTTTTCATCACAGGCATTTTTAAAAATTTTGCATTCTATTCTTTGTACATCACCTGAGTGTGAATGGGGTTTCAGAAATATAAAGGAAAGCAAAACAACAGAGAGGCGAACACAAACGTAACACTGAAATTGTTTCAGACTGAATGAGGATATTACTTGGTAAACCAGATATTGTACAATTTGATTCACTTCTGGCAGCGTCAGTATAGATCCAATCCCACGAAAGGACAAAAAAAAAAAAAAAAAAAAAAAAAAATTGACCTAATACCCGTTGAAATGCTAAATAAAGCTAAACATAATTTGCATGTTCATTAACCGGAACACAAACTGTAATCAATGCAAAAATATTCCTTAATATTAGCTAACTATAATTTAGTTAATTTGAAATGTAAGTTTCTCTTTCCACTGTAGACCACCTTGAAAAATATCAAAAGAACTATTACTGTATGTATATTAAATGTATTAATATTTGTGTCATTTACAGGCCATTAACTTCTGGTACACACTAGTTCTGTAAACCAGTGAATTTCCTCCCAAAATTTTACCACTGCAGCATACTTGCCATGTACTCCAGATTTTCCCATTAATTTCTTTGATATTGTCAGAGGAACTGAGATTTTTTTTCATTGATTTCTCTGCAACTGCTGCACACAGTGGCTTTACTAAGTTTACACATACTTCATATCAACTGCTTGTACCAACTACCATATCACCTAATCTAAACATATAGTTCTGAAAAACTCAAGCAATAATCTTCCTAAATATTGCTGCAGTTAATCTCCTCTGGTTCTTGTAAAAATCAACATAATTTTGTGAAAATCGAAGAATAAATAAAACTTTGTTTTACTAGTACTCAGTATTTTTATTTAAGTAAATCTGCATACATTTAATCAGCTCAGTCTCTCTGCACTGTGAAAAATTTGCAAACAGTGGTAGTTGGTGGTTTCCACCCATTTTTATCGATTCACAACCTAATAGCTTTATTGCCCCTCTTCAAGGTCGGGTATAGTGAAGCACAGAGTTGTATAAAAATAAAATGTATCTGCGTACACAACCATTGAAACAGAAATTTGCTGCAAACCCACGAATCACAATAACAATAGAATAAGATAATTTGAAGAAAGATTAATAAAACAACAAATAATTATTAGAACATTACAGATTCCCGTGACGACAGAATAAGTTCATTACAACTGAACATGTAGCAATATGTGTGAAATGGACCTTTAGGGCAAAATATTAAAATAATGGACTATGAACCTCATAAAAACAAGAGACTAAACAAAGAAAGTTTTTATATCTAGAAAAACATTTCCATTAATGAACCCTCAAAAATTAGAAACACCATTTCAAAGATACTCTTGCTTTAACCCTAATTAGAAATACCATTCTCAACAACTTAAATCAAAAATAGTGGACTTACAAATTACATAAGCAAAAGATTTTAATTTAATAATTGATAACTGCAAGAGAAACCTGGCAATAAAATTTAAATTCTTTGTGTAAAAAATCTTTTGATACAGTTCTTTTACATTGAGAACAGGTCTTGATAAAATCTAGAGGCCAGAAACATCTGTAAAAGCAAAACAACTCAGAGGATGTGAAAAATAAGTGATAGTTCAAGTTAAAATATAAATAAATACATTCATCTGGGTAAAGCCTTCATTAAGTGTTTTAATTGTTGTAAATAACATTTTTTTTTTTTAATCTACAAAGAAAAACCATCTGCAAAGTGCTGATTATTTGGAAACTATCTGCATACAGCGTACGTCTATATTCTGCTACTCTCGTGAAGCATAAACTTTAATTTCAAATTTGCTAAATAATATAGTGCAAATATTTTTCACACTGATTATAATTTGTATAACAACTAACGAACATAAAATTACATTTAACTTTAGTATTTTGATGGGTATAAGATATAATTAGTAACAGTGCTGCATATATTCCATGCTAGCTGTGAAGCCCAGAGAACTCACAAATAAAAGTCAATTATTGACGGTATTAAGATATGTCGATGCGAAAAAAACACTAGTGGATTCGCTTCTTTTGATTATGAGAATCAGTCTGGCGAGCGATGACCAACGGCATAACGCAAGCAGGTCTTCGCTGTTCTGATGTGCAAAACTTTGATACGATCGCCTGCTAGCGTTTCCATGACAACATGAATCAGCGTACGGAGGTGAATGGACCATTGCCTTGCGCAACAGTTCGCTTAGAAAAGAGAAGACTTTGGACTATTCAGTCCCTCCATGCTTCCGCCTTTTAACAGTGCGTGTTTTGCAAGAGTGGTTTCGGTTTGTGTGAAATGTCAATGAATTAAAATCAGTGATATTATATCTTAAATTTGTGGCTTTGTTGAATTCGAATTGTTTTGATAAAATTTGCGAAAGCTTCCTGAACATCTACTATCAGAGCTCAAAGAATTCTGCTTCAAATTTTGATACAGCTCCATTAAAAAAATGAACTGAAGGTGTTTTATTCCCTTGATGAATACAAAACATATCAGTAAGAGACATTACTTGTTACATAAAGTTAAATAATTGGACATAGTGTTTATTGAGGTGTACAAATTAGCAGATCTAATATTAAACTTTCCATCAACAACTGCAACTGCCAAAAGAAGATTTTCTGTATTAAAAAGAATCAAGATATATCTTAGAGCCACACAAGGACATGTACATTCGAGCAACTTGGCTGGATTGTTAATAGAGAAAAACATTATTTTTAAATGTGAAAAAGTACTCTGAAGAAACATTTTTGTGAAAACCTAACACTCAAGTTCACACAAAAGGAAAGAAGAATGGAGTCCATGTACAAATAAGTGTTCAAATCCTAATCCTCATAATTATTTAGCATCATGTTCCAATGGCATGTACCTAAAATTTAGAGAAAAAAAATGTTACTTCTATTACTTAACAATTAAAAAATAAACTTCAATTTAAAAAAAAACAGTACTGGGAAGGGGGATGAGATAGTCCAGGTCTTGGACCCAAAATATGCCACCGCTTAGTAACAATGTTGTGTGCCTTTTCACCTGATTGGATCCATAGCGACACTGCTGAAAATGGATCAAATTCGGTAATATCTTGGTAATCAGACTGACTGGCGGTTTGTTTTGCCAGCCATCCTGATTACCTCCCTGTTTCTAAACCCCATTTCACACTCAGTTGATATACAATAGAATGTAAAATGTAGTTTTCCTGTGATATATGAACAAATTACAACTGGAAAACTGTTACTTGAACTACACACATGGCAGTTTCCGGGTAGTAATTGTAATTTCAGAGCATTGTAATAGCCCCAGGATAAATCAATTCTGTATCCAAAAATGGTAGCCATCAAGTTCCAGTGGGAATGAGTTGCTTAATTTTCAGACTTAATGCTTCTTTCATTTCAGAGCTCTTTGGAGTGCTTTTTAAACTGACACTTCTCAGTTTGCCAATGCAACAAAGCACTTCCCTTTCCAAGATTCCATGCACTGATGTGAGACAGTGTCTTCCTCTCAGAATATTCTTATGGTTCAACACAAATGCTTATCAAAGTGTTTGGCTGGCTGCCAAATTTGCCGCTTTCTGCACTTACTTAGGGTTGCTCACTTTTAACGTACTTTGCTTAGAGATTTTTGCTCACCAAAGAACATGTACAATTTTTATTCACTGGACTTGAGAGAGAGGACAGTAATAACTAATACGTTATGCAATATCTACCATGAACAAAAAGTAGGGTCATGAGAGTGTGTATGCCTTGGCAGAGTGCAGTTAACAATAAAAAGAGTAGAATTAAATGATCTAAGCAAGTAATATAATTGTAAATAACTTTTTAATAATAATATTTTAATAACACTGTGATTCAACCCACATGAACTATTTCTTTCAATTATTATCGCAGTATCTTTTTTTTTTTTTTTTTTTTGATTGGAGGTTTAACGACCACCGTGAACAACTCAATGGGCTATAAGCAGTCGCCCGTCCCTAATTTAGGGTCACTGGTTCCAGGGAAGGGAGAGAGCCAGTGCCGTAAGACAAACACAACATCCATGCCTGACCGGGATTCGAACCCGGACCCCTTACGGACGAATGATCAGAGGCCAACGCCTTAGACCACTGCGCCACCGGGGCGGCGCAGTATCTTTTTCATTGAATGACAAGCTGAAAACATTGAGAACAGCTTCAGTGTTTTTGCTACAGAAATTTCTGACGTCACATTTAAGTTGGAAAATAATAATTTTGTTGAAAAAGCGCAAAACATTTAATTGTGGAGATGTTTGGCAATATGAAAATCAGGTATAGCTTCAGCGGCTGAAACCTTTACTTCAAAGTTTATGTTTTCTGTGGAAGTAACTATTTTACGGGTCTAACAGAGGTAATTATTTCTAAGAGTTGGTGGTCAAATTTTCGAAATAGAACCTAGTTCGTCATCAGGACTACGTCACTGGAGTAGTTGCTGCCACTCAGTCGGAAGTTTCCAACCACAATTATCGTTAACTGTGGTACTGCTTTTACTCGCTATTTCTATCCCTTCTTCTAGCTTCCTCTTTACTACGTGTGATTGGTGAGCAATTATTCTTACAGAGTCCCAATTTATGGAGTGTCCACGTGCTTGTACATGTCTGTCTAGCCCTGTTTTGTTACTAATGTTCTTTCATTTGGACGTTCCTGTTTCTCCTAGATATAGCTTAGCCCGCAGTTACAGTCGATGCAATACACTACTTCTTCTTGCAATTGGATGTCTATTTCTTTCTGTTTTAGAGCTGCCAGAAACTTCTTTGTTATTTAGATCTGGAGTAAGCCTGATATTATATTTTGCTCCGATCCTCTTTTAGTTCTGTTTTGTTGCACAAAATGGCTGGTCACCTCAATGGAACTTCTGCAGGAATGTATGTTTTTTTCTGTGCTTAGTTGAATGTAAATGTTGCTCCAGATCAGGCTGTTCTTTGTTATTAAAAGGAATTACTGCATTACATGATTCACAAAAATTATAGTTTCGATTATCTTGAGCATATTTTTCTATGGGCTGTTTCTTAAATGTACATTTTTTGCAAGTCCTGATGGGAGGAACTAGTTTTTTCCTTACGATATAAAATGCACAAGTCTCACAAACATTTCAAAATTGCTATGTAATCAACACAAAGCATAAGTTTTTCTCTCTACTGTAGTGTCACTCAGTGGCATAACTACCACTCCCATAGCTGCGGGGAGGCGCAGGTAACGAAGGAGCGTACTGCAGCTGCCAGTTATGGTTTTATGAAAAAATTTGAACACACAATAATTAACCCAAAGATTCATATTTTGCTTTAAGATATATTTAGCTGTCTAAATAAATATCTAGTTCACTTTTAGAACTCTGAATGTCCTACAGATTAAAAGTGTTCGGCTCTTTGACTTCAGGTTGTAATACGATTGCTCGGCAATGGGTTGTAAATAATACGATCGCTCTCCCATCGCCCTCTCTGCGCTGCTGAGGAAAAGCTTGAGGCCACAGTGGGATTCCCTGTGGAGGATAAAGGAAAACAGTCAGTTACCTAGGATTACGTGCACAACAGGCGTCAACATTTATTCACAGCAGCCCAGATCTGCCATGTATATGAGGGCGATTTCTTCAAGTGATTTATTTTAGTTCTGAATAAAGCAATTACATGTACTGTCAAATCCATTACTTAAAACTATAGGGCTCTAGGTACCACCATTACTTTTGCAGACACTCTCCCTGACTTCCTAAACCCCAACACCACACACACCCTGAAAAATGAATTTTTTTTTTTTTTAGTTGGAGTTTAACGACCACCGTGAGCAACTCAATGGGCTATAAGCAGTCGCCCGTCCCTAATTTAGGGTCACTGGTTCCAGGGAAGGAGAGAAAGAGCCAGTGTCGTAAGACAAACACAACATCCATGCCTCACCGGGATTCGAACCCGGACCCCTTTCGGACGAATGATCAGAGGCCATCGCTTAGACCACTGCGCCACCGGGGCGGCTGAAAAATGCATCCTCCCTCATGTTCGAAATTATTGTGCTTAAGGGTGCTGAAGTAAATCTTGCGGGGGAAGGGGGCGCATGTTGTGCTAGTTACACCACTGATGTCACTATTATATTACACTTGCCTGAGATCAAAGTGCATAAGATTGATAGTGCTATTTCAATATTTTCATACCCATGAGATTTTACTTTACCAAAGAGAAAATGAAAACAGAGCACAATTCAAGATAAGCACACGCACTCTAAAAAGGGGTACACCTAGTATTCCTTTTGAAAAGTATTTTGCAACTTGCCTTCATTAACTGAAAAAATTGTCATAGCTTTTTCTGAAATAAATAAAAGTTACCTGAAAAAACTGACTAGTCCGTTGGACCATCAAAGAATTCGACCGACGCTTAATTTAAACAGAAAAGTAAGAATTAATTTTCAATGTCAGAAATTTTAAAAAGAAAACAAACTTTAGAAAAACAAAACTATTCAGTTTCGAAATACTGACACAATATGTAATTAAATTTTGACTTATTAAGCAACAAATATACTTACGTATTATACTCTGGGAAAAGAAATACCGAGTAATTCGGAAAATATACGTAATCATACATGAACATCACATAATCTTTTGAAATACACAACACCCTAATTTAAATTCAAATAAACGGGTAGAAAACGTGACTTGACCTAACCTAAGTTCTCAAGACAGTGCAACTCTCGTGTTCAAGGGTAGCTCCCGTGGTCTCAAGGAGGTTAGAAGAAGAGGAGGTGAAGGGACCCGTTTGGAGAACTTGAGTGAAGCCAAAACAGATCAGCTGTTTCTGCCCTGTCTCTGAGGTGGTGGGAGTCTGCGCTGCGAGAGTTCGGGAACGTGACGTCACTTCCTGTTGCTTAAGCAGTTTTGCTTAGCGCATGCAAACCAAGGATGGAAAGAAGGAATATTTCGGACTTCTTATTTCCAAGGAGGTTAGAAGAAGAGGAGGTAAAGAGACCCTTTTTAAGTGAAGCCGAAAGAGATCAGCTGTTTCTGTCCTCTCTCTGAGGTGGTGGGAGTCTACGCTGCGAGACTTCGGGAGCGTGACGTCACTTCCTGTGGCTTAAGCAGTTTTGCTTAGCGCATGCAAACCAAGGATGGAAAGAAGGAATATTTCGGACTTCTTATATCTTAACATTAGGCTTTTGGTTATATTTTAAACATGGTTACTTGCACATGGACAGTAAGTAACCATACGCACTATGCACTTCCGCTCAAAAAATCTATTTTTTGTTCAATTTTTTAAAGAAATACCAACACATATTTTCCTGTTTTTTCTAGAAATTTTTTATTATGGGAATGAATATTTCAGCCTCAATTTTTTTCATGCCTGTATGGGTAGAGTAAGGGTCCGAAAAACCCGTTCAAATATATAGGAATGACTTGCACGATTTCGTTTGCTCGGGAGTGAAGGCGTTAGTGCAAAGAACGAATTAATTAACAATATCACCGTGTTCTATTCATGGCAAGACCTCAATATTGTTCAGGAAAAATGAGTATGGAATTATATATGGCTCGCCACAATTGCACAATAACTTAAATTTATCAGAATAAAGCTATTTTTGATCGCCAGATAGCCCACTTATGTACCCCATGTAATGCATATTGATCTCACTTGTACACCAGTTTTTCTGCAAGAAAGCAGCACACGATAAAAGTGACGCGACCCGCGGTTTCGTGACGTCAAGGCATACGGTCCATTGAAGTTACTACCAAGGAGGTTATATTTACTACTCAAGATTCCGCCACTCCTTATCCGTTAACGTACAGGCAGTGTTTCATATTTCTGCCACCATGGCGCTGAACACCGACCCCTAACGATTCTTGTCGGGAAAATTTCCAACTGGAATTTCGTGGGTGCGGAATCTCATCCATTCGTTTCGTAGTGTCTTGTGTGGAACATTTTGACATGTAAATAAATAAGCTTTAGATGAGCAGTCATTTGATTTGTCTTGCTATTAAATTTCTTCAGCTGCTAAAAAACAAACGAGTTCGTAATTTTACAAAAGAGCTAGCCTAATGTTCCATTGGGTGGAGGAAAGAAACGGATAGATGAGATAAACTAATTTGCAATTACCACAACCATAACGAACTCTTGCAGAAGATTGTTTTTTTTTACTAAATCAAACGATTTAATAACCAACCAAATTTTTGTAGGTTAAAAGGTTTTAATTGCGTAGCCCGTATACACAAAAAAAAAAAAAAAAAAAAAAAACCAGTAAAACTGTATTTCTGAAAATATGGAACTGAATATACAAATGATCTGCAGTGAACTACAAGAAATATTGTTCGTACACAATTCCAATTTTGACATTGGATTCTCATTAAAAAAATGTTGATGGAAAACATGGGGCAATTTATTTGAAACACTTATGCAGAATTTTTAAGAAAAAAATGTATAACAATTCAAATATGGAACATAATAAGCAAAACACGTGTGCCCTTTTTTTTTATTTTGGAGAAAATTAGTGTAGGCTATAAACAATTCAAACGTTTAACCCTCATTAAATCGCATCAATTACTTAGTTATGTATAACATTTTGGGGCCTATAGTGTATATATATATATATATAGAACCTTCAAATATGGAACTCAGTATGGGAAAAAATATTGGGAAACACTTTTACGCTATACTTTTACAGAATTCATAGTCTGACACTGGATACTCATTTAAGATGCTAACATTGGATTCTCATTTAAGACGGGGGTGAATGAAAAATAGAACTATTTATTCGTATCACTTACTTATGCAGAATTTTTGGGAAAAAATTGTATGCCAATTTAAACACAATATGTAAATTACTTGCAACAATTAGTTTTGTATATACATACAACTCAAACGTTAAACTCTCATTAAAAGAGTTAAAAACCATGGAATAACTATAGAATCATTTAGAAAATTTTGGGGCAAACAGTACACTTCGAACAAGAACACATTATGCAAAACACTTGTGCAGAATAAATTATACATTTTTTTTTTTTTTTTTTTTTTTTTTTTTTGAGGTTTAACGACCACCATGAGCAACTCAATGGGCTATAAGCAGTCGCCCGTCCCAAATTTAGAGTCACTGGTTCCAGGGAAGGGAGGGAGCCAGTGCCGTAAGCGGATAAATACCAACATCCATGCCTCACCGGGATTCGAACCCGGACCCCTTCCGACGAATGATCAGAGGCCAACGCCTTAGACCACTGCGCCACCGGGGCGGCTAAATTATACATAATACAAGTTCTGACATTGAAATTTTTTGGATGCCGTGTTGAATTGGATAGTTACGAAAAATCCTGTTCCTGAACTTTTAGACACTTATTACGAAACATACTATAAACGTATAGAGGATGTTAAAGCTTACATAAAGAAACATAATGTGGTTGACGATGGTGTCTTTGATGTGTAGAGATGTTTCAGATGTATTCCTTGATGTTGGTTTCCTTTTTTTCTTGCAGTGTTTTTGAAATGTTCTTGGACTTTAATAGATATGGATTTCTGCTTACTTATGTTTTAAATTAGCGTTGTTAATTAATGATTCAGTTTTCGGGTAGTTATGTTAGTGAGATTATGTAATGTTGCTGTGTTTTACGACACTGGCTCTATCCCTTCCCTGGAGCCAGTGGCCCTAAATTAGGGATGGGCGACTGCTTATAGCCCATTGAGTTGCTCACGGTGGTCGTTAAACCTCCAATCAATCAATCAATCAATCAATCAAAAAGTGTGTATCCATTTTAAATATGGAACTACTGGTCAATATTATGGCCTAACATATTTCCGTGATTTCTGCCAACAGAACGCAGTCAACAGCCTTCTTTCAAAAGTAAAAAATATGTAAACAGTTGAAATTCTTGGCTATCTTTAAATTGACTTCTGAGAAACATAAAATGGAAAACACATTTTGAACTCTCTGTATGTAATTGTGAAATATTTACAGATTATTAATTACTACTGTAAAGTTTGGCTGGACTTCCACAGCCTCCCCGCCCTCGCCCCAGTGATTTTGTGTATGTCGATTAGAATGAAATCCTAAAGCGAAAGACTAATGCTATCCACACCCAAGGCTGTTACAGCTAATATCTCACTAGCATGCTTTTCCTCCTCCGGAGTCTGTAGTTTTAACGGGTGGAAATCTTATACTTTAACAGTCTAAAATTATATTACTAGTGGAACAAGTCTGGCATAGCAGGACTTCAGAATGTTTCAGAAAAACCTTGTTAGGGATTTTTTTCCCCTAGAAATTTCCCACGAAGCCTTTTTTTCTCAAAATGTGAGACAAATCGAACACTTTTGTCGTTAAATGTGAGGAAATAAAGTTTTTTCGTAATTTCAAAGTATAGGAACGTAAACAGTACTTTTCCTGAAGCAATGATTTTCTCCAAATACAGCATTGATTACATAAAAAACATAATTTATACTCGATATTTAATAAATAAACGGCTTGCCTATTTTTCAAAATCCAAACCAGAAATATCACAATCACAAACTTTCAAATCATGTGGCGAAGCCACACGATAAACATAGAGAAAAAAATATTCAAAGTATGGCAATCAGAAAAAAAAAATGTATCAGAAATAATCGAATAGAAACGAAAGTGTAATAGGGAACATCGCCCAAACAGTGTGTGTGATCGGACCGATAAGCCTAACTGGGACGCCAACTCAGTAATCTTGCAATTCCAAACTTACCGAATCAGAAACTCTCCCCTGGGTGTAAGGTTGTTGTTCTGTTTTTGTGTGGCTTGGCCACACAATAACCGAATTATACTCAATAACCTTTGGTTTTCCCTTTTTGGAGTTACAATAAGGTACACAGCAGTACATCATGGTAGCTACTGAATTCAATGAAGAAAACTTTTGCAATTTGAGTACGATATAGGCTATAAAATAAATTCTGCACTTTATTTTGCGTCCATACAGTTGCTTAACTGAAATGATTAACTTCACGAAAATAGATTAAAACAGACTCGATTTACCTCGCTATAATGCACGTTTAAACAGAAATTGTAATAGAGTAAAACAGACTCGATTTACCTTGCTGTAATGTACGTTTAAACGTGCATTAAAGCGAGGTAAATCATGAAAAACTATTTACGATCAGCCAAAAAAAAAATCACCAACTTGGGTCGGCGTCGGACTCTCTAGCAACGAAAAGTGGAATTTTTCTTGTACGCGAATCCCGGTAGAGATCGCCGAAGTAACAGAGACAAGGAGGTTATATTACTGGAGACACCACTCCTATCCACGCAACATTGGCCGCCGTAAGTCACCGTCTGTGCTGCAAATGACGTCATGAGCAGGCACGACGCAGCCGCAGAAGAGAAGCTGCTTGGAAACTAATGGAACAAAAGCTTCTAAGCGTATAAACAGATAAAATGAGTAATTCAATAATCTTTATCAATGTACATAAGCTTACTGTTTCATCAACGGTATAATTTAGTTCATTTTGCCTGCTTATGACGTCACACCACAGATTAGCTGTGACCTATGGTGGCAGAGCCAGTGGTGTCTCCAGTAATATAACTTCCTTGGACAGAGCCTTGAGCAGTAACAGTTACAGTTACAGTTGATGATCACAGTTAGCCGTGCATTGGGTTACGTATACGTGACAAGTTTGGTTTTCGAAACTTTAAGTTATTGTTTTTTTACAAATGGTGTGTTGTTGTGCTTACGGATGTCATCACAATTCCGGCGACCACCTCTTGGAGTTACTTTTCATAGGTAAGTAACGGAGAAACATTTAATATAAAATCTTTTCATTTCCGGAGAGCAGATAGCAGTCAACCTCGTATATGAAAAATTTCCAAGTGGAAGATAAATGAATTATTATTTATAATTCATTTATTTGGTCTGTTAACAGACCTAAACATCAAAATTATTTTTATTCGGGCATTCGGGCCATATTTTTAGCCAATAATTGCATTTTTCTGAAAATGTGTGCTCCGGCCCTTAAATAAAAATCTTCGGGCTCTAGAACTTCATTGAACGGTGGTTTGGGTGCAAAATGCCATATACAAGTGTCGTCTAAAATAGAAGACACCCAATACCATCAGCTAAATAGCTTTAAAGGTGATATAAATGAGTGAAACGCCGAGAAATTGAAATTGTGTGATTGAGGAGCCAGTGTGCTCTAATTCTTCTTAAAAAGACCAGAAGGGTTAAGGAGACCGAAATACTGCTAAAAGGTGAAGGAGATCACACACTACATTTTAGACCCGACAAAAGTCTCACCCCCCCCCCCCCCACACACACACATGCAAATGTCCCCATGCAGAGGGCATTGGTCGGGAAAAACCTAGGTAGCCAAAGTGCTGATTGGGCATTAAACAATAGGCATAGGAAATTTACCAATCCTGAACAGGAAAATGAAGGTGATTCGTATCAAAATGGTCAATAGAAATAATTGAAACCAAAATACAGCATAAAATATTTAATTAATTTTGATAAAAAACTTGAAACAAAAAGGGAAAAGCCTAGCCCAAAATTTTAAGTCACTTCTCAACAACACATCTTTGCACCCTCCTTCAAAAGTATGTTCATCAGCCCTGAATTAAAAATCCAGATGCTCTTATACAACAATGGACGCTTATCTTGGTGTCTAATAGCATATATAAGTGGAGTATAAAATAAAAATCCACAACCCCGTCAGGCAAATAGAGTTAAAAGATTACTGAGTGAAAAACCTGGAAATTGAGCTCATCAGCCAATATGCTCTCATTCTCTTGAAAAAAAAAACAGAAGAGTTAAAGAGACCTGAGTACTATCAAAACGTAAGAGAGATTATACACTACATTTTTGGTCGAAAAGAGGTTTCAACACCCCCCCCCAAAAAAAAAAAACCCTACAGGGGGAGAATTGGGAGGAGAAAAGCCTAGATGCACCAAATTGCTGACTGAACAGCAAGCATAGCAAATTTTACTAAACCTGAACGGGGAAATGAAGGTGATTCGTGTGATAACGGCCAGTAAGAATAATAAAAGCAAAAACAGCAATAAATATTAAATAGTTTTTGATGATAGTTTGTACCTACGCTGAACCCCCAGAAGCCAGTCGAAATGTTTCCTAAATTCTAAATACCTGGAAGTAGCAGCAGTGCCTTAAACATTGGTAACACACCGACAACACAGCCGTTTGTTAAGGCTTCCCAACACAATCGTTTATGACGGCTTCCCTATATGTAGTTGCCTTGTTCTCAAATGTACCGGTGGAAGAATATACACCCAAAGACATTGGAGAAGAATAGACTGGCAAATACCTAGATACTTCCGTCAGTGCTTGAAAACCGGATGTTCCGCCATTAGCGAGGACGGAAAGCGGTTCATGTGTATTTGCCGGTTGCGCGTGTTTCAAACAAGGAGGTAAGAGGAAAGAGGAGATGGCAACAGCCCCTCTCCCTGTGCTTCTGAAAAGCGTTTCATTTTTACAAAACAAGAAAATTAAGTGTACTTAATTACCAGAATTGTTACATTTTCTTACTGCTTTAAGCTGTGTACATTGTATCTCTGTTTCTCCTGTTGTATATGTTTGTGCACATTGCATATTTTAATTTTGTTACCATGCTTTGTAAAATATATGCTTTTCTGAATTTTTACCTCGTAGCATACATACACATTCTCCGGCCCTAGGCTTTTTTCTCTCTCTCTCTCTGTCCTCATTAAGATACTTTGGGTGGGAGAGGTAATGGCCCCTTTGCTAAATAACATAGACTGCTGGCTAAGACACTGAGTGTTTCGCAGCACAAAGCCAATTATTACAAAATCATGTGTAGCATTCTCCTAAACAAATGGTTAAACAAACCTTCCCCACTTTTTTCCAGACAGTTAGGAAAGAACAGAATGACGGCGATGATTCAGATTGCACTATATAGAAACTGCTTATGGCAGGCACTGAACTATTTGATAGAACTGTAAAATCTTCTAAACTATCACTTGACCATTTACCAACATGAAATGGTATGAAAGATGATAGAGATTTGCATCTCAGTTGATCACATCAAGAAGCATCTTAACTGAGCCTTTCTGTCGTATCAGTTTAATAGGTGGGGTCAAGCTGGAAAAATGTGTTTTGCACTTCAGTGTAAATCTCTAGTGCCTAATGTGTTAGTAGCTTTTATTATTTTTGTTTCTTAACTCTTAACCATTTGGTATTCTTGTATATATTCATGCACCTCCTTCCAGGTTTTTCCCCTTCCCATCAGAACAGTACAGGAATGAGCCTTTTGAAAGGACAAGCATATGTACTTACCCGTGAAATGCATTTTTCTGTGGCTGATAAAGGATTCCACTTTGAGACTGGATTGACTATTTGAAGGAAATGTTTTGTAGTGGATTTATATAAAAACATCTATTCAAAATGTTCGCTTTTAATGGTCCGAATTTTATCAATAATCAGATCAGAAGTTCAGGCTACAAATACTGTATAGGTAAGCTTGTTTCTTTTCTTGCAAACATGTTTAATGAACACAGGAAGTTTTACATTTGTGTGCGCATCAATTTGTCAGAATCCAGTTTTCAACCAGAGAAAAAATTTAATTAACAGCACTGGTTGTTTTTTTGCTAACTACTGTAGACTGGCTAATATTATTCAAAATTATTAGTAACAAGTATTGGTGAAATGAATTTTTCCCTCAAGGATTCAGTTTGTTGCAGTCCTGTAGAGTTGCTTATTTTTCTCTCCGATATTTTTCATTGTTATGCAGTGCTTTATTTTTATTTTCAATCAGATTTATTATTCACATGGGTGCCATTTTTCCATCTTGGAAACAGATTTCCATCTTTCCAAAATTTTGGAAGCTTGTCATGTCATAATTGTCAGATTATTTTAAAGTTCCATTCCCATTTTTACTTTTAATTTCCCTCCAAAAATTATGCAAAAATGTATTTCTGTGATCACTGAAATTGTGGAGTTGCACTAAATGTTTTAACAGTTTTCAAAAATTTGATGCAGTTGCATACCTGCAGAAATTTCTGGATTTTGCTATTGGGTCTTCCAGTTCAGAAAAAGATTTCTTCTGGATTTTGTTACATTGTTGGATGTCCGCCCACTGGCCGAATTTGGAATCAGCAGAAATACCTGTTGTAGCAATAATAAAATATTCTACGATTTTTGATGTTTCGAATTTTTCTGACGAAGTTTTTTTTTATTTTTTTTTCTTCTTGCGTGTATTTCTCATTTCTAATTGTTTTTTGACAATGTTCATTTTTTATTTTTTGTAATGGGGCAAAACAGCAACTTGGTATTTTTAAAAGCATTTTTCTTAATGAAATGTGTGTTTACCTCTTACACGAGTCTTTCCTCCAAGATCAGTTAACAAAGCTCACATTTTTACCCCATCCCCAATTATTTTAACCGAAATTAAATTTCTAAATGTCTGTTTTTCATCTGTCCATGATGGGGCTGGTGCCATTTTCTGTTACTCGTAAAATTGTTTTCACAGCAGTGAGATACGGCAGCAACAATTTTTGAATTCAATTCCATTTCAGTTAAAATGCATGTTTTACCATTCCTTAGTCACCTCTTATTATAATATACAAGGAACAGAGCAGGCCTTTTTCTTAACAAAATTAAATTTTGAAAACACCAGTTCCTACACATTGTACAGAGAAAACAACTTTGCGTGTCATAACAGACTGCCGGCAACGGACACTTGAAGTTTCAATTTTGATTTCTTAAAACAAAATGAAAAATTTTGCTTCTTGTTATAGCAAACAGTGAAAACAGCTAATATTTCATTTTTGAAGAAATTAAAGTTTAAAATATGTAATGCTGTTTTTCACTGTGCAGGGAAAACAACTGTAACTGTACGGGTGACAGAAATGGTGCTATATCTAGCATGCATAGGGTAAATTATGTTTTTCAACATGAATTGGGCTCTAAAAAAACAGAAATGCTTTTTCCTGGGATGGGTATAGGAAGAAGGGACTATAAGGCATAAGAAAAATGTCCATTCATTAAGAAAATTTATAAAAAAAATATGAGATCATATTTGTCATTTCCAGTGATATCTGGATCCATAAAACAACCGAAAATAAAAAGTTTCATCTTCAAGAAAGCATTTATAACTAGGTATGTTTTAATATTTTTGCAAATAACATTTAATTCCTTTTCAGTCCCCATATCTAATGAAAGTTTCAATTCTGAGTAAGTGTCAATGAACCAAGAATTAGAAGTTCTGAAAACTCCCAATTCATTCCAGTGTTTAAGTAATCATTAAATTACATCAATCCAAATGTATGACTGGTGCCATACAGGGGCGGATTTCCGGCTAGGCGCACTAGGCGCGCGCCTAGGGCCTCACTGTTTGAATGGCCCCGAAAACGTATAACTGGATTTTCAGTTTTGTTTTGGTTTTCACGGACCGAAGCGAATCAATCTTTAAAGCTGATATTTTACTTTCTCATATTAAAAATAACATATTTTTTCTTGCTGTTGCTGCTATACCGAATTTTTGAGTTCTTATCGATGTACTTATTTTGAAAGGAACGGTTAAAATAATTTTTAGTCCCTTTTAGTGGTAGGTAAAGGAGGTATTCACGCTTCTCACACTTTTCATTGTTTAAGGCAAATTCTTAACTGGCCTGCTGTGCTATAAATTACTTTCATGCTACTTTCAGCCAAGGGAACACATATGTGCTAGAATCTTCACCCCCCCCAAGTTGCGAGATGAGGAGTGCTTGCAGAAACTTTCCTGATGTTTGGGGGTGTTTCTGTTATTTGTTTTTTTCCTTCGTCGTAGGATTATCAATGAAGACAGAAATATTATTCATAGGATAATTCTTCTTAGAAAAATTAAGTTCTTTCTCGGCCCTAAGAGTTATTAATATTTCGGCTGAAAAAGTAAAGAAATTTGAGAATATCACACTATCTATCTTATTTAATAGTGTTAAAAGTAATTTATATTGTACTGCAACAATATTTTGTCATTTCTTTCTGCTGCCTTGGTTTAATACTGATAATTATCAAGTATTCTCACCTTTTCTGTTCCTTAAATGGACTTAAAACTAGCTTTTTTTAAAAGCAATAAAAAGTCAATATCTCTATTCTAGAGTTCGATTTGAAAAATTCCTTCTTTGTTGGATAGTGTTTCCAGTGTGACATGTTTTTCATATAATTTCAAAATTTTCGAGTAATTCGTAGACTTTCTGCTAGGGGGCGTAAAGGTTAATTGCTTTCCCCCCTATATCTCTGCTTCTAAATCTCCGATTTGAAAAATTCTTCCTGCACCGGATACAGCCCTTGATGTGAAATCCTTTGCACGTAATTTCTAATTTTTGTAAGAAATGGTTTTTGCCCACCAGGTTGCATAAGTCTTAATTTTCGCTTCTGATGTGTTTGCAGCAAAATATGAGCTTCTAAACTCTCGATTAAAAAAAAAGTCGTTTGTTGACCGATACTACTTATGTCGGAAAACCTTTTAGGAACATTTCTTCTTGAAATAATGCATGCTTTCTACGCCAGGGGCGTAGATGTATATCTTATTTTTGTCAATATCTTTACTTCTAGAAATCCGATTTGAAAAATTCCTTCTTTGTTGGATAGTGTTTCCGATGCGAATGTTTTTCCTATAAATTCAAAATTTTTAAGTAAATCATAGACTTTCCGCTAAGGGGCACACAAGTACATAGCGTTTTCTGCGTTATTTCTGCTCCTAAAGCTCTGATTTGAAAAATTCTTCCTGCACCGGATACAGCCCTTGATGTGAAATCCTTTGCACGTAATTTCTAATTTTTGTAAGAAATGGTTTTTGCCCACCAGGTTGCATAAGTCTTAATTTTCGCTTCTGATGTGTTTGCAGCAAAATATGAGCTTCTAAACTCTCGATTAAAAAAAAAGTCGTTTGTTGACCGATACTACTTATGTCGGAAAACCTTTTAGGAACATTTCTTCTTGAAATAATGCATGCTTTCTACGCCAGGGGCGTAGATGTATATCTTATTTTTGTCAATATCTCTACTTCTAGAAATCCGATTTGAAAAATTCCTTCTTTGTTGGATAGTGTTTCCGATGCGAATGTTTTTCCTATAAATTCAAAATTTTTAAGTAAATCATAGACTTTCCGCTAAGGGGCACACAAGTACATAGCGTTTTCTGCGTTATTTCTGCTTCTAAAACCCCGATTTGAAAAATTCTTTCTGTATCGCACAAGACATGATGGAAAATATTCACATAATTTCTAATGTTTGGTAATGAATGGTTTGGCAACCAGGGGGCATAAGTGGTAATTTCTGTTTCTGATGTATTTGTAGCAAAATCTGGGCTCCTGAAAACTCGACTAAATTTTTTTCTTGGACCGATACTGCTCATATGGAAAAACTTTTTGAGAATACTTTCTTCCTAAAATAATGCATGGTTTACCCACCAGGGGACGTAAAGTCACATCTTATTTTTGTTGATTTCTCTGTTTCTAAGAGTCCGATTTGAAAAATTATTTCTGTGTTGGAGGGCGTTTCCGATGCGAAATGTTTCTCATATAAATTCATGTTTTTCTTAACGCACAAGTCTACAACCAGAGGGCGTAAGCTCACGGTTCCGTTCACAGCAATATCTGAGGTATTAAAAACCAGATTGAAAAACTTCTTTCTTCCGTCAGATACTATTGTTTTCCATACCCTTTCCATTGACTTTGAATAGCTTTGATAAATTTAATTTGCATCAGAACGGATTCAAAAGAAGTGCTTATTACACTCGAAAATTCGGTGTCATCTTTCTTGTTTTGTTAATCTGACGGATGAAAATTTCTGAGGGGATAAGAAGGGAAAGGGCCCCTGAACCTTTTAGCGCCTAGGGCCCCAAAAGATGTAAAGTCGCCTCTGGTGCCATCTATTCTTTTTACTTAGCATTAGCAATTTTCTTAAATGATTTATTTTCTGCTGGTATGTACATGTGTGTAAGTATGTATGTGTGTGTGTGTGTGGGGGGGGGTCCTAATACCTAATAGTGTTTTGTCTATGAAGCTGCAATTTTTTTTGGGGGGGGGAGGGTAATTGTATATATTCCTTGTTTCGTTGACCAATAGGCTCAACTCCTCACAGTGAGTGAGATTTGATGTTCAGTCTTGGCTTGAGCACCTTAATGGCAATCATGTATTCAATATGGAAGTGATTCTGAAGTGTTATGAGTATCCTTCCACTGCATCCACCAACACATTTGTTTATGTTTCAGATAGTGGCTTTGCAGGAACCATTACGCTGTATAAACACTGCCTCAGGTTTGTTTACAATTTAGATATCCTCAGTGGTGTACCCCATCTCCTCGTGCTGGGGACAATTTTATACCCACCCCACCTTCCTGTGCTGGTTAATTAAAACTGTGTAGTTCAGATTTGGAAATCAGGAACTTAGTTCTGCTTAGGGGCATACTTAGAAAGAGTCAAGGAACTTTGATCCTCCCTTCAAAGGTTAAATTGTTATTTTTTTTGTTAAAATACGACTTCATGGTTCGTACACTCCTTGAAAACCTTGAAAAGTCCTTGAATAAAAAGTTCATTTTCAAGTCTTTGAAAGTACTTGAAAAAGTTTAAGGCACTATAAATAGTACTTGATTTTTTTTAAGCCATGATATGAAAGAGCATGTGTTCAATGATTTTGCTAAAAAGATGTATAGGAGATTTCTATGTAGTTCTGATAAAAACACCAAGCTGATCAAATAACGCAGAACTTGCGTTCAACCCAGGGGAGTGTGTGGACAGCTAGTGCCTTGGCTATGATATCACTACAGAGTAAAGCATCAGCCATGTGAGTAAAATAAGTGGAATGATGTATTCACAAATTGTGATGGGCTTCTGTTTACCGGGGTTAGAGACGCGTTCTTACCAGTGGTGGAACTTCCAGGAATTGCTTGTACTTTATGCGTGGACCCTTCGTCTCCTGGATGCATCAAAGCATCAAAGTCATGCCACGAAAATAAAAAGTTAAAGCAAACAATAAGTGTCATACCAGCAGATGAATACGAAAATAATGCACCCTTTCAAAATATTCATCGAAATGAAATGATTTTGAAAAAATCCAGTTGAAGCTGTTTGAAGATCCCTTTTTAGTGGATCCAGAGGAAGTGCCATTAGATTTGCAGTTGGAAGTTATTGAACTTCACTGATAGCAGTTTACCAAAGTAAGCACAGAGAAAGTAGTCTGAGCAACTGCTTACAAAAAGTCTGGACAATGAAAATTCCCAAAAATCTCATAAAAGTTGCACTGAGATGTTGGACATTTTTGGAACCACTTTAGATATGTGAGCAAACATTTTCCATTAATGAAGATGAATGAAAGCAAGCAATGTTTTCCGAATGACAACTATTATTTGGGAGACATAAAATTTTTCCACTTCAAATTACCTCCCAAATACAAGAAACTTATTACTGAAATGAGATGTAATATCTCTCATTGCAAAGTAAGTAGGAAAACTTCAAACGTGTCCTTTCACCAGGACAGATGTTTTTCATTTTTCTATGATTCCAAAAATACTTAGTCAAATTTAATTTAAAAATTCTACAAGTTTCATCCCACCTGCATCCCCAGAAAAGAAATTTGGCCAGCAGCTTTTTTCTTCGGAGTAATATACCCCTCACCACATTCGGAGTTGTGCAGGCCTGCTGTTTGTAATATCATCATGTTATTTATATAATAGCTGTTTTGCTCTTTCCGGGAACGTAAATATTTGATTTCAATAGGAAATATATTTATTTCTTGGAAGATATGTTCAGTTTTTCTGGAGGGGACGGGAGTTCACTTAGATGTCATTTCATCGAAGTGTTCATTTTGTGGTAGTAGATCCTTTATAAACTTCATTTAACAGTGTTATTTACTTTTAAACTCCTGGTCAGGTTTTTTGTAAGTCCAAGATTTGGACTCATTTAGGAACGACCTTTTTAAATGGAAAGCCTTCGTATCATTTGGGGAGCACTAGACTGACTAATGATATCAATTTGGTTTAAGTCTCTTTTTTCTTTTTTCAATTGAAAGTGATTGATGCATCTTCTAAAAATGCCCCTTCCTGCACAACAGAAAAGAAGCATACTCTGGCAGGGAGTATAATTGTGTAAAGCTTTTTTGCCCCAAAAGTCAAAATGTTTCTTATGAAAGTAAAAAGGTAACTCCACCATGGTGCGACATGCTGGTGGAGCTGTCTTACCAAATGATGATGAGGTTAGGTATCCTTTCATAGGTGACTGGCATGTGCATTGTGTAACTATGTCCGTGATGTGAAGGACTTAACTGTAATATTCTTGCATTACTGCTTATTAACCAAGTTGAGTTCAGATTTTTTTTCAGCATGTAATCCCCCCATCCCTGCTGTCATGTTTCCATCTTTTTTATAGACACTCTTTTCTTGCAAATCCAGGTTTGTTCAATGTAAAACATCGGAAAAATTACCATACTCCATGTCCTTCAAAGGTTACTTAAGCCCTTAATTGCTTTTCTGTCAGTAAACGCTGATTAACCAGTAACATTTTTTTTAAATTTAGAAATTAGGTTTTGTACCAGAAGCTGTTTCACTATAAAATTCCTCATGAAAGCTCATTGCTTGCTTTCTCATTATAATAGTAACTTAAGGTGGACGTCAAGTAATTTTGCTTCCTATACTTCCAATGGAAAAACTTCTGTACGCATTTTCTTCACAATTAATGCGTTCCCAAGGATGAAAAATTTGAACATTGATTAAAAAAACTTCATTTTATAACTTGGAATATTTAATGTTTTCTAAAACATAACCATAATTATGCAATCCAACATTTGTTGGTCTACTGACGTCATCAAAGTACAGGTCACACCATCGTTTTTCTGGTTTCAATACCACCAAAGAAAAAGTTATTGATTTTTAATATAATTATGGTTATGTTTTAGAAAATATTAAGTATTCCAAGTTATAAAATGAAGCTATTTTAATCGATGTTAAAATTTTTATCAGTGGGAATGCATTAATTGTGAAGAAAATATGTACAGAAGTTTTTCCATTGGTAGTATAGGAAGCAAAATTACTTGACGTCCACCTTAAGATTAAAAAAATGCATGTCTTGGTTTGGTAATCTCACCATGTGACTAACAAATGTTTCACTGCCACCCCGGTGGCTTAGTGGTCTAAGCGATGACCTCTGATCATTCGTCAGAAAGGGGTCCGGGTTCGAATCCCGGTGAGGCATGGATGTTGTGTTTGTCTTACAGCAATGCCGCTCTCCCTTCCCTGGAACCAGTGGCCCTAAATTAGGGACTGGCGACTGCTTATAGCCCATTGAGTTGCTCACGGTGGTCATTAAACCTCCAATAAAAAAAATGTTTCACTTCAAACGAAGTTGCTTCTTCTGCTTTAAGTTCTGTTGGCGGCATTCAAGTAAAGTCCAGCTAATATGTTTTATTTTATATACACTGAGATGGCAATTTATTAGGTACACTTACATCTAATAAATCCAAAGGGCAAGAGAAATGGTGAAAATCTTCCAAATACGTGGAGACAATGTAAATAGCTTGTCATCACTTGAATTATACCCTTTGGATTTATTACCTATAATTAAATAGGTTGTGCTGTTAAGCCCCACCAGATGGAGACGTCTCAGTTGCTGAGCCCATCCCTATGGATTTGTGAAGGCAGATGCTGAGAGATAAACACACAAAGCGCCGTGGATTGTTGGCACCGTAGCGTAAGGCGAACTCACTCGACTAGTTATCGATAGATCTGGGTTTTTTTTTAATTGGAGGTTTAACGACCACCGTGAGCAACTCAATGGGCTATAAGCAGTCTCCCGTCCCTAATTTAGGGTCACTGGTTCCAGGGAAGGGAGAGAGCCAGTGCCGTAAGACAAACACAACATCCATGCCTGACCGGGATTCAAACCCGGACCCCTTACGGACGAATGTTCATAGGCCAACGCCTTACACCACTGCGCCACCGGGGCGGCGATCTGGGATTCGATCCCAGCGTGCCGAAATATTTTTTTTTTGGTTGGAGGTTTAACGCCCACCGTGAGCAACTCAATGGGCTATAAGCAGTCGCCCGTCCCTAATTTAGGGTCACTGATTCCAGGGAAGGGAGAGAACCAGTGCCGTAGGACAAACACAACATCCATGCCTCACGGGATTCAAACCCGGACCCCGTTCGGACGAATGATCAGAGGCCATCGCTTAGACCACTGCGCCACCGGGGCGGCAAAAATAATTTTCGGTTGTTGTGTGTTCATTAAAGAAAAATAATTAGACAATGTCTATTTACATTGTCTCCACGTATTTAGAAGATTTTCACGAAAACCTCATAGTTCTGTTAATTTGCAATGTTCATAAATATCGCAGTTTATGTACTGATTGATGATCATCAGCTTTTTTCAGTCTGAAGACCTTGCACACTTGACTTGACTTGATCTAGAGCAATGTAATTCCATTTATAAACCACTGTTTATAAAATTGGCAACACCAAGAAAGAATCTTGCAATTCAAATGAAATTTATATCACAGATTCCTCATTAACATGTAGGTATCCTGATCTATTTATTTTTATTGGGGTTTAACGATAACTGTGAGCAACTCAGTGGGCTGTATGGCGTAAGCAGTGGCTTGTCTCTGACTTGGATCTACTGGTCAGGGAAGGGAGAGAACCAGTGCTGTAAGACATACACAACATGATGCCTCAAATGGATTCGAACCCGGACCCATCTCGGACGAAGGGTCAGAAGCCTACAATTGATGCCAGGACCCCTGCGCCACTAGGGAGGCTCAGGTGTCCTGGCATTAATTGTAGGGTAGGGTAGCGTACAGGGTGTACTGTAATAAGTGTTACAACATTTTAGAAGCTGTAGGTGGCGTCGTTATGATGCGAAACCCGTTTACAGTTTTTAGAAATACAACTTCATTAAGGAGATATTAAGGCCGAAAGTTTTTTTTTTGTCGCATCCGCTTTGAAATAAAATTTACCCAATATTACGGAAGTGTCTTGTAATAAGTGCTACAACGTTTGAGGACGTCATTCTGATGCAAAAACTGTTTGCAGCGGTAGGTGACGTCATTCTGATGCAAAAACTGTTTGCAGTTTTTCGAAATATACTGCTGGCCACCCAAAATGCAACACCAAGAAGGAAGCATCCGATTGGCCTGAAATTCGTAACATGCGTCACCCGCGAGAGGACATGCAAACGATTAGCATTGCAAGGCATATGCAAATCATGTGCGCCCGGCACGCCACCGAGAAGCACTATAAGAAGGGTGCACAGAAGGCGGGGTGTAAGTAGTGGTAGTGTGTTGTGCTGCCGGACCTGTGCGTAGGAAGCTTCCTGATGCCTCGTCGCAGAATACGGCAGTCATTCCAGCACGTTTCGGAGTTCGACAGAGGACGAATAGTGGCTTATCGCGACAGCGGTTTATTGTACCGAGACATCGGCGCTCGTGTGGGACGACATCCAGCCACAGTGAGGCGAGTATGGATTCGGCGGGTGCAGGAGGGAGGGAACGGACGGACCCACGTGTGATTGCCGCAGCCGCGGCACACCACCGAATGAGAGGACCAGCATGTTGTGCGGCGGGCATTGACGGCTCGCACCGCCACATCACGAACGTTAGCGCAGGAATTAGGGTGTGTTGCGCAACAACGTGTGTCAGCACGTAGCGTTCGACGTCGTCTGCAGGCGCGGGGACTAGTAGCACGGCGCCCATGGCTCCGATTACCATTGACGTTACACCACCGGCGAGTGCGGCGGCAGTGGGCTGTTGAACGCCGCACCTGGACTACGGAATGCCACAACATTGTCTTCTCCGACGAATCCCGCTTCTGCCTGCAACACCACGATGGTCGGATCCGCGTGTGGCGGCACCACCACAAGAGACTGTACGACGCCGGCATTATGCATCGCCATACCGGTCCGTCGCATGGTGTTATAGTTTGGGACGCAATTGGATATGACACCCGCACCCCTCTGGTACGCATCGCCGGTATACTCAACAGCCACAGCACCATCTCCGACGTTTTGGAGCCTGTAGTTCTCCCTTACCTGCAGGACCTGCCAGCGGCCACGTTTCAACAGGACAATGCGCGCCCGCACTTGGCACGCATCGTGTAACAATTCTTCACGGCCCACCAGGTGACACTGTTGCCGTGGCCCGCCTGTTCTCCCGATATGTCGCCTATCGAACACGTCTGGTCGCTGATCGGCAACCGAGTGGCCCGGCAAGCACCACCCGCGGCTAGGCCTGGTGAACTGTGGCAACGTGTGGAAGCAGCCTGGACCGACATACCCCAAGCCCACATCCAAAGCCACTTTCGTTCGATGCCACGGCGTGTAGCGGCCGTTATTGCCACTATGGGGGCCACACGAACTATTGATATCTGCGTGTTCCGCAAGTCGCACGGGCCTGTAAGCTCAATCATTTCATGTTTGTATCTGTTGTTATGTGTCCAGTAAATCCGACTTTGCTATCTCGTGTCCTTCTTGGTGTTGCATTTTGGGTGGCCAGCAGTGTATAATTTCATTACAGCGATATTAAGGCCGACAGTTTTAAGGCCTCACATCCGCTTTGAAATAAAATTTTCCCTGCTTGCTGGTAGCTTACATCATTAGCGGATTTAAGAGCTCATCTTAGGCGGAAGGGAGGGGGTGGGGGTGGTGTAGCGTTGCTCGCGTCTTAAATAAAAAGAGAGAGAGACTTTATCCAGGACACACACACTACAAGCTTTTTTTTTGGTTGCAGGTTTAACGACCACCGCGAGCAGTCGCCCGTCCCTAATCTAGGGACACTGGTTCCAGGAAAGCGAGAGAGCCGGTGCCGTAACACAAACATAACATCCATGCCTCACCGGGATTCGAACCCGGACCCGTCACGGATGAATCGTCAGAAGCCATCGCTTAGACCACAGCGCCAGCGGGACGTCCTACAAGTTTGCAGTACAGCTATACTTCGTGGCATAAAATTTTTCATTAAAAACATTGTTCTAAATTTTTAAATCACAAACTGCTGACGAGAACTGAGAAATCAGCACTATTTTCATGGCATTCAATTTACCGCTTTTCGAGCAAACTAAATTGATGCTTTTTAAATCTAACGTCTGCATAATATCCTCCATAATAAAGTTTGATTCCTTCTAAGTATATTCAGTGGGTTACTTTAATAGAAAATTTTCCAGCTTGGAAATATTTTATTAGCTTTTTTATGGCCCAATCGAGGTACATACTTCACTCTGTCACGTACACTATCCCACACACATCAAAGTGTACCCTACAGGGTGTCTTTTTCTACACCCAAGTACGAATGATACGAGACAATGCTAAAAATAAAAAAAACAAAACAAAGCTTACCCATTGCTTTACACGATCAGTTAAAATCTCTTTTCACCTCCGCTCTCATCTTCCTCTGTTTCTGAACCTCTAGTGTGTTTTTTGTTTGTTATGAACACTCGTGAATTTATTGCTTTAATTTTACAAAAATGAAATGAAATAATTATTTAAAGATTGACCATTTGTAATTTATAAAGGAAAATCCTGTTTTAGGGGGTCAAAATAAGTAAAGCTATATGCTACGTCGGTCGACTAATCGCGTCCTCTCGGAAATCCCATGATCAACGGGCCGCATGCTCGCATTCACTTTTGATAGGGGTCATCATAATTCAGTGATCACTCGGTGTACATAATGCACAACGGATAAAATCACAAGGGGACAAGCCCCAAGCGAAGACGGATAGTTTGTCTGCAAAACGGATTACAAAGATGAGACATCTGAAAATGGACTTTATTTTTTCAACATAGCTAACAAAATAATTGCCACGAAACAGTTAGGCATATCTACTATGATCCGGTAAACGGAATGAACTCTTTGTGTAATATCTAAAAAAAGTGATCCAGCACTCAAATTTATCTTCCTTTGTGTAAAATAACAAAGCTATACTAGTAATCCAATTTATTGGGGTAACAATAAAAATCAACGTTTCCAAGCTATCGCACATTAACCAGATGGCATTTTCAAGGAAGCTAGACAGACTGCAATCTGAATGATATATTAAGACGCTTCAACAATTTGGACGAAGTGACTTGACTTGACAATAGACATATAGATATGAGCCCAATTTTCATTCAAAGACACGAGGCGTAACGTTGCATGGGCGCGCGGTACGAAAAAGGCGTTATTTGAAAAATGTTTCAAATTCGTGGCAACTCTATTACGGTCACTCATATCGTTTCCTCGTAGCTCACAGTTTTAAAAGATTTGAAGTAGAATAGGTCCAAACTGTGTGATCGTCGGCGCAAATTCTCCCTGGCGCTTCTTCGTTTTTGCGCATTTAGGAACCACAGCAGCTTGACCCCCGAGAGAAAGATTCCTTTTATCGTCGTAGCTGCACATCCCATATTTTACATCGGATCTCGTCACCATGCCTACTGGAGACAATTACCAATATTATCATCCATAGGCCACTCCAGAGCCCCACTTCCTGCCAGGGTAAGCAGTGGCGTCGCTAGGAATGATGGATTGGGGGGCTAAGCCCAGCCGTTATATATATATACACACATTATGGTGACCACCTCCTACTTTTGACGTCCACAGCACGTAGCCAATGAAAGAAGGCACGTGTCGTGAGCTGGCTTGGAGGGTTCATGAGGTGTGCTGTAGGCATTCCGAAAACATACCACTCGTTGCTGTCATGGATAAAAGGGGCGATTTATCAGATGTGCAAAGAGGGATGATTACCGGCTTTCGGGCCAAGGGTTGCAGTATTTGTGAAGCAGCGCAGTTTGTGAACTGTTCGCGTGCTGCTGTGATTAAAGTGTATCGTGATTGGAGAAATGGCACCATTGCGAATAAGCGACGTGGTAACTGCAAAGCACCACGTGCCATTGATGTGAGAGGTGAACCTCGGCTGTGAAGGAGCGTGAGGGCCGATCGACACGCTGCAGTGGAACAACTCACTGGCCGAATGAACCAGGGGGCAACCGGAAGTGTGTCTAAAACGACAGTTTAGCGAACCCTGCTACATATGGGACTCCGATGCAGACGGATGGACACTGTACCTATGCTAACGAAGGTGCATCGGCAGAAAAGGCTTACATTTGCACGGCAGTATCGGAATTGGACCTCCGCTGATTGACAAAGGTATGCCTTCTCCGCACGTTTTCTGCTTCACCGAACGGATGGACGTTGGCGTATAAGGCGCGAAGCATCGGAGAACAAACACTCTTCAATCATTGCTGGAAGAACACAAGCTGGTGGATGCAATGTTATGGTCTGGGGAATGTTTTCGTGGCATTCACTAGGTCCACTCATAACTGTGGAAGGCACTATGGACCGAATTCGTTATGAATCCACCCTTGCAGACCACGTACACCCATACATGCTGATTGTCTTCCCTGGAGTGGTTGGGATCTTTCAGAACGACAATGCGACGTGTCACACCGCTAGAAATGTCCGAGGGTGGTTGGAAGAGCAAGATGAAGACTTCAAAGTTCTTCCCTGGCCCCCTAATTCCCCAGACTTTAACCCAATTGAGCTTCTGTGGGACCACCTCGATCGTGTTGTTCGCTCTATGGATCCTCCACCACGCAACCTCCAACAGCTGTCAGCATGGCTCATAAGGTGTTCACATACCTGTGAAACACCTTATTGAGTCACTCCTAGCCCGTCTAGCTGCTGTCCGCGCTGCACACGGCGGTTACTCTAGATATTAGCTGGTGGTCACAATAATATGACTCGACCGTGTATATATCTATATAACTTTTGAAATAACATTTTCTTCAAAAAACACCTAGAAGCAAAGATGTGCAACTTGACAAAAGCTATCCGAAATATATATAATTTATGACTACAAACTTGTGGTGTTGAGATAAAATAAAGATGAAACCGAGCCAAACGCTCTGCGAAACTATAGTCGATGTATAATAAACCTTTGATTGTGGTAAACGTTGGTATTTTTTATTCTATCCAAAGTACCCTGATTTAACTCAATTATTTATAAAACTGGAATAATGTCGAACTTTATACATACCAGATTTTTCTTATGTAACCCACAAGAAATGCACTCCATTTTTGCGTTGTTTGACGCTAAAACTGAATTTGAATAAAATCGACAATATTCGAGCATTTTTGTCTGGAATGTATTTCTTGTGGGTTAGAAAGCTCGTGCACACATTGACTACTTGGGTTAAAGACCGTTGGCTGATGCTGTCTTCCAAGAGAAGTAGTTCGCGGTGCTATTTAAAAAAAAAATTCCATCCTAGTTGTTTTGAAAGTACAGCCTTTACTGGACAAGAAACATCAACTGCTCTTAATTGAGAAGAATACGTAGCAACACTGTTCTGTAAAAAGAATCTATCATACGACAGTTCTCCGCTCTCGACGCACTTATTCTATTTCCCGCCCGATGGCCAAATACATCCACCAATGGCTGTCCCGGCGGCGCAGTGGTCTAAGCGATGGCCTCTGATCATTCGTCCGAAAGGGGTCCGGGTTCGAATCCCGGTGAGGCATGGATGTTGTGTTTGTCTTACGGCACTGGCTCTCTCCCTTCCCTGGAACCAGTGACCCTAATTTAGGATGGGCGACTGCTTATAGCCCATTGAGTTGCTCACGGTGGTCGTTAAACCTCCAATCAACAACAACAACATCCACCAATAAACTGCCGTAAGGAGTAATACCCCACCGAAATCCTTACCCGTGAAACAAACGCCTTCACTTTTGTGGAAACTTCTGCTCCCTTTCATACTGTTTATTATTACCCTAGTAAAGATGCCGCCTTTTCACATGAAAATTACGGTGTCCGACAAGCTGTTGCAGTTGCTGTCGTACATCGTTCCTTCAGTCTTTTGGCCTACGGCTGATTCTCAGGGTTTGGGCTTTTGTTACCTGGGCTTTTGTTACGGCTTTTGTTACCTGGGCTTTTGTTACGTGCTTCCACGGTACTCCTATCCTCGTAAATCATTGGGTTGTTTGACGTATTGTTCCCTAATTGCTTAATCCCTGCAAAGACCAGGCGACGAGATTACCTCAACTAGAGTAATGTTATCTTAATGTTGTTGCTGTGACACCTGAACCCTCATCGGAAAAAAAGGGGAATCGAAGGAAAAGGTTTTTTTTTTTGTGTTCGCTTTGACAACAAAATATTTAAGAAAATTCCCATCTGCCTTTTTTTTTTTTTTAAGTGGTGGAAAAATAATACACTTTGGGAAAGGTAAGCTAATACAAGAAAAGGTTTATTTTGATTGGGAGGGCGTTGCGTTTCTGGGGGAGGAGGGGAGTTGATCCCCGAAATATTTGTCTGACGAGACGCCACTGACGGAAGGAAACGATATTTTGATGTATACGTAAATCAAATCTCACCTAGTTTTTAAAAAGACTGAAGCAAACCCTTTTTCCATCGCTTGTTAAACTTTTACAACCTTCGTTGCCATTCCGCGTATCAACGAACTTACTTAAAGTGACAGAAGATGGAAATTTAGCATGCGGAAATGCTGTTCTGTCATATCAAGACAATAACCCACTTTTCATGGAGTGTCAGAACATCGCTATCTTCTGTCTTTTCTTTCGTAATGTTGGTTTGGTGGTTGTATATAGCTGGCAAATAAATTTCGTAACGTGCGGGCGGACACACACACGCACCCACACAGAAGTGATAAATCTAATTTTAAGTTAACGAAAGTAACATCCCAGCTATCACTAATGATAGGACTATTGTTTGGTTAATTACACCCTACAGGGTGCTGTTTATGATACACAATCGTCTAAATGGTTACGGTTCAAACCTGGAGCGAAGGGGGACGGTCATGTTTATAAGGATGAACCCTGATTGACTTAACGTGGCCTCCAAACCACGGTGGGTATTTTGGCATCAGCGAGGACACGAACCGGCAAACTTATGGCTCTCAAGTCAGAGTTACCGTAGTTTGCGGCTATACGATAATGTGAGCATTTATTCTTGTTAGAAGATTAGAAGAAAAAAACAACAATTTCTTAATACGTAAAAAACCAGTTTGCTACGAAATAGTAAATAACAGCGCCATAGGTACAATGACCTGAAAAACGCAACAGAAGTTCCTTGTATTACGTAAAATATATTTTTGCGTTCCACCCAAAATCCCCCTTTCCTTAATTCTCACAATTTTTTAAGATTTCAAACAGGATAGGTCTAAATTTTGATCAGCCGCCGCTATTCTCCCTGGTTCTTCTCCGTTTTTGGGCTTTTAGGAACCGCAGCTTGACCCCCGTCAGGAAGTTTCCTGTGACCCTCGTACTGCTCATCCGTATTTGACATCAGATCCGGTCACCATGCCTACCGGGGATAACTACCAATACTATCATCCATGGGCCACTCCTGAACCCCACTTCCTTCCAGGGTAAGTAACAATATTAAGAGGAACAAGTTTCTTTCTAATTAGAGATATAATGATCCGATTTATTGGTGTCAAAGTAAGAAATCACACGAATTTCATTCCGCAAGCTTTATATAAGTTTCTTTCTAACTCGAAGTGTTTTTATTCATAGCGAGAAAAACTTCGAGAGCACGCAAGCAGGTCCTTCCTGATTTGATTTGGTGCCCAGAACTGAACACAACATTTTGGACTAGGAATATGCATATTGAATTTAACGACAATTTATTTAGCAGATCATTGGATCTAGGAAATGCCAACAAACAGAGAATTTCTCGGCTTCGGTTTGTCCCATATGAATGAAAAATGCCAGTCTGGGCTAAAATGTTCAATTAGTCCTCATATATGTATAACAGAAAAACCTTCTGCTATACAGATTTCAAATATGTAAAAAGTCATCTAAATGAATCTAAACAAAATTAGCAATTCGTATTCTATTTCGAAAATGCTCTTTCTTCACTAGCAAAGTCGTATTTTCCTTCCATATGCGCAGTAACAATGACCGCGACAGGAGGAACAAGAAGAAAATATTTCATTCTTGAAGAACAAACTTCGCTTGATTTATACACACAATGTATTCGGTAATGAATAGCACCCGATAGGTTTTGCACAAATATCATTCCGCTGTTACACAAAAGAGTTTTGTGTTCACGAGAGAGTGGTGTCTTAGTGTCTATGCAGTGGCGTAACTACCACCCCGCAGCTGCGGGGGAGGGGGGCGCACATAACGAAGGGGCGTACTTCAGCTGCCAGTTATGGTTTTGTGAAAAAATTTGAAAACACACAATAATTAACACAAAGATTCATGTTTTGCTTTAAGATATATTTAGCTTTGCCTAAATAAATGCCTAGGTTCACTTTTAAAACACTGAATGTCCTCCAGATTGAAAGTGTTCGGCTCTTTGACTTCGGGTTGTGATACGATTGCTTTGCAATGGATTGTAAATAATGCAATCGCTCTCCAATCGCCTTCTCTCTGAGCTTCTGAGGAAAAGAGTGAGGCAACAGTGGGATTCCCCGTGGAGGGTGGGATAAAACAGTCAGTTATCTAGGATTACGTGCACGATGGACATCAACATTTATTTACAGCAGCCGCAGATCTGCCAAGTGTAAGAGGGTGATTTCTTCAAGTGATTTATTTTAGTTTTGAACAAAGCAATTACACGTATTGTCAAATCTATTACTTAAAATGTTAAAACTATAGTGCGCATAAGGGCGATGAAATGGATCACGCTCCTATGTCCTGACCTTTGACCCCATTCCGCCCATTTTCAATAGGGTTCGTCCCCAGTTTGTCCACAACCACATACTAAAATTTCCTCGAAATCGAACCATTTTTACGCGAGTTATCATGCGGATAGACAGACAAACAGACGCACAAAGCTGGAGCATATACGCTTCTTCCCTGTTGGAAAGCGTAAACAAATTAGTAAAATCATGCAATGCATTCATTACGATACGCATTCCCACATAGCAGAAATCATTACTCAAGTTATGAGGATAATGGCCGTGGAATAAATATCGCTCCGGTGTCCCAACCTTTGACCTATTTCGATGATGTTCAACAGAACCGGTTCAGTATACCTCCGGAATACTGCTTCCTGCTTCTATTGTCGGAATAGAAGCATGTTTAGTCAAGTTATGAGGATAATGACTGTGAAATAAATCTCACTCCTGTGTCCTGACCTTTTACCCCATTTCGATTATATCCAACAGAACCGGTTCTGTATACCTACGGAACAACACACTAAAGTTTTGTCGCAATAGAAGCATTTTTAGTCAAGTTATGGGGATAGTGGCTGTGGAATAAATCTCACTCCTGTGTCCTGGCCTTTGACCTCATTTCAATGTTATTAAACAGAATTGGTTCAGTATACCCCCGGAACAACATACTAAAAGTTTTGTCGCAATCGAAGCATTTTTACTTAAGTTATGAGGGTAATGGCTGTGGAATAAATCTCGCTCCTGTGCCCTGACCTTTGACTCCATTTCGATTATATTAAACACAACCGGTTCAGTATTCCTCCGGAATAACATGTCAAAGTTTTGATGCAATAGAAGCATTTTTCCTCAAATTATGAAGATAATGCCTGTGGAATAAATCTCGCTCGTGTGTCGTGACTTTTGACCCATTTCGATTTTATTCAACAGAACCGGTTAAGTATACCTCCGAAACAACATGTTAAAGTTTTGTCGCAATCGAAACATTTTTTCGTAAGTTACGGCGCATAAGGGCAATGGAATGGATTCCGCTCCTATGTCCTTACCTCTGACCTCATTTCACCCATTTTCAATAGGGTTCGTCCCCAGGTGGCCCCCTGCCACATACTAAAATTTCATCGAAGTCGAACCATTTTTACGCGAGTTGTCGTGCGGACGGACGTGCGGACAGACAGACCGACGGAAAAGCTGGAGCATATGCGCTTCTTCAACCTACGGTTGGAAAGCGTGAACAAGTTAGTAAAATCATGCAATGCACTGATTATGACACGCTTTCCAACATACCAAAAATCATTACTCAAGTTATTACTCAAGTTATGAGGATACTGGCTGTAGAATAAATTTCGCTCCTATGACCTGACCTTTGACCCCATTTCGATGATATTCGACAGAACCGGTAAAGTATACTTCCAGAACAACACGACAAAGTTTTGTCTCAATCGAAGCACTTTTACGTAAGTTATAACGCATAAGGGCGATGGAATGGATCCTGATCCTATCAAGACATCTTGTTGAAATGGGCGAAATTGACCCCATTTCGCCCATTTTCAACAAGATGTCTTGATCGACAGAGTTAACTGATTTCCGGCGCAGATTAATAATAAAGTGCCATATAAAGAATTGCTCCGTATGTAACATTTCGGAGGCATTGAATATCCTTAGATCGGCGGTTGGGATTATGACATGCGCAGTAGCGTGCGGTGAAAGTTACGTGTAGGTATGCCAGAAAAAAAAAAAAAAAAAAAAAAAAAACTCATTTGTAAGGGAATTCCATCCTGCGATTTTTTTTTTTTTTTTGTCATTCTTCAGTTATTTCGCCTTAAAATATGGAATCTGGCACCAAAATCATCAGTAGAACTTTTGCAATAAAAAAAAAAAAAGTTTAGGTAATCTGTTTTGTCTTTACAGCTTTAACTTTTTGCGCTTTCCAACCGTAGGTTGAAAAAGCGTATATGCTCCAGCTTCGTCCGTCTGTCTGTCTCTCTATTTGTCTGTCCGCCCGTCCGCACGATAACTCGCGTAAAAATAGTCCGATTTCGTTCAAATTTTGGTATGAGATAGGGGACAACCTGGGAAGGAAACCTATTGAAAATGGACGAAATGGGGTCAAAGGTCAGGACATTGCAGCGGGATTCATTCCTTCACCCTTATGCGTCATAACTTACGTAAAAATGCTTCGATTACGACAAAACGTCAGCATGTTGTTCCGGAGATGTACTGAACCGGTTCTGTTTAATATCATCGAAATGGGGTCAAAGGTCAGGGCACAGCTACGAGATTTATTCCACAGCCATTATCCTCATAACTTGACTAAAAATGCTTCTATTGCGACAAAACTTTAGTATGTTGTTCCGGAGGTATACTGAACAGGTTCTGTTGAATATCATCGAAATGGGGTCAAAGGTGATTTATTCCATAGGCATTATCATCTTAACTTGAGTAATATGATTTCTGGTATGTTGGAAAGCGTATCATAATCAATGCATGGCATGATTTTACTAACTTTTTTAACAAAGCGAGTTAGATGTTTCTTAGAATGAATTCAAGCTCTCTTCGGGAAACTCGATGCTATTTGTATCGTAATTTTTTGAGAGCAATAGCTTTCCATATAGGATATTTACAAAGTATGATTATGAATTGGAAAGTACCAGGGGGGAAACTTAACCTTCGGGGGGGGGGGGGAAGAATGCAGAATGTTAAAGTACACTTTAAGTTTAGAGCAGGAAAATGAACAATACGTGAATTTTGACTATTTAATTTTTACAGGGTTTTTTTTTCTTTAGAAAAGAGTAAACAATGTCTCGTAATTTCATTACAAAATAAACATGACAAAAAAAACAACAGCTTTTGGAATCTTAAAACACTATAAATCCTGTCTGTTTGGTAAATAGAAGGGTTGAAATATGTAACAAGTTCGTATGTTTTTACCTGCATACTTAACGACTTTTCAAGCCACTCAGGTTTGAGGTTGGTCTTTTGATGCTTACACATTCGGATTTTTCTGTAAAACTTAGAGAATCGAAAGACATTAATTTTGCATCGTCTTATTCTTTATTTTACTTTTGCAGTTTGATTAAATTATCTTGGAGCATTATTGAGCTCCAAGAAGCCAAGGAATATACAAAAAGTAGCCTCGCGTTTTTCGAAATGTATCGGAAAAAATCCCTGAAATAACGCACAGGACAGTAAATCCCAGGCAAGGTCACACCGTCGAAAAAAATTCTGCTTTCCATTGGTTAATGCGACACGCTGTTTCGCATTTCGGCGATCAATGATCATGATCATATGTAGAGGATTTTAGGAAGGGAGTGTCTGACCCCAGGTCTTAAACAACCCTTAGAAATAGGAATCTGGGAAATTTGGGCTAGAGTGCCCGATAGGAAAGCGACACGGAAGCGAAGTAGAAAGGGAAAGGAAGACGCCCTTATTTGTTACCGGGGGACCAGTACCCGGGGTTCGACGGCTTAACGTGCCCATCCGACGCACGGCGGATATTTAGTGGATCGAGCGTTCGTACCTGGCTGGGATCAAACCTGAGGTCCTTTCCGTGGCAGTCACGAACGTTGCCCAGTTGTTCAGTGGTGCTTAACATAGTACGTGGGAATAAACAGACTGAATGGATCTAATTTGTCGAGGTCCGAAAAGGGAAGACAACGAGAGACCTCGCATACCCCCTCCAGTTTACTGTAGGGGGTGTTGATTTTTCGGGTACAAAAAGAGGGGCAGAAGCCATTATGAAATGGTCTTTTTGATATAACGTTAGCATATGTATATATGTATCCTCCTCATCATCATCATCATTGTCAATTATTATCAATCCACTGCTGGATGAAGGTCTCCCCAAGTTTTTTCTACAACGGTCTGTCTTGTGCCAGCCTCCTCCATGTTACTACTTCATATATACACTGCTGGCCACCCAAAATGCAACACCAAGAAGGAAGCATCCGATTGGCCTGAAATTCGCAGCATGCGTCGCCCGCGAGAGGACATGCAAACGATTAGCATTGCAGGGCATATGCAAATCATGTGCGCCCGGCACGCCACCGAGAAGCACTTTAAGAAGGGTGCACAGAAGGCGGGGTGTAGGTAGTGGAAGAGTGTTGTGCTGCCGGACCTGTGCGTGGGAAGCTTCCTGATTCCTCGTCGCAGAATACGGCAGTCATTCCAGCACGTTTCGGAGTTCGACAGAGGACGAATAGTATCTTATCGCGACAGCGGTTTATCGTACCGAGACATCGGCGCCCGTGTGGGACGAGCCACAGTGAGGCGAGTATGGATTCGGTGGGTGCAGGAGGGACGGACGGACCGACGTGAGCAAATGCCTCAACCGCGGCACATCACCAAACAAGAGGACCGGAATGTTGTGCGGCGGGAATTGACGGCTTGCACCGCCACATCACGAACGTTAGCGCAGGAATTAGGGTGTGTTGCGCAACAACCTGTGTCAGCACGTACCGTTCGACGTCGTGTGCAGGAGCGGGGACTTGTCGCACGGCACCCATTGCTCCGATTACCATTGACGTAACACCTCCGGCGAATGCGGCAGCAGTGGGCCGTTGAACGCCGCACCTGGACAACGGAATGGCACGACATTGTCTTCTCCGACGAATCCTGCTTCTACCTGCAACACCACGATGGTCGGATCCGTGTGTGGCGGCACCGCGGCGAGAGACTGTATGACGCCAACATTATGTATCGCCATACCGGTCCGGCGCTTGGCGTTATGGTTTGGGGCGCACATGGATATGACACCCGCACCCCTCTGGTACGCATCGCCGGTACACTCAACAACCACCGCACCATCTCTGACGTTTTAGAACCTGTAGTCCTCCCTTACCTGCAGGACCTGCCAGCGGCCTGGTTTCAACAGGACAATGCGCACCCGCACGTGGCACGCATCGTGCAACAATTCTTCACAGCCCACAAGGTGTCACTGCTGCCGTGGCCCGCCTGTTCTCCCGATATGTCACCCATCGAACACGTATGGTCGCTGATCGGCAACCGAGTGGCCTGGAAAGCACCACCCGCGGCTACGCCTGATGAACTGTGGCAACGTGTGGAAGTAGTCTGGACCAACATACCCCAAGCCCATATCCAAAGCCTCTTTCGTTCGATGCCGCGGCGTGTAGCTGCCGTTATTGCCAGCCATGGGGGCCACACGAACTGTTGATGTCTGCGTGTTCCGCAAGTCGCACGGGCCTGTAAGCTCAATCGTTTCATCTTTGTATCTGTTGTTATGTGTCCAGTAAATCTGGCTTTGCTATCTCGTGTCCTTCTTGGTGTTGCATTTTGGGTGGCCAGCCGTGTATATACTATATAGTGTTCGTAGCTGGAGATGCCAAACATTACCTTGTATTAGCCACGCTGCCTTCCTCCCAGCCCAGCCCACCCAAGCAGGGATTGACTTCGGAGTGGGTGGAACAACGGGAAGCGCTTGTGAGGCATGAGGGAGCAGGGAAACGAAGAACAAAAGAAAGAAGTCCTAAAAAGACCATCAGGGAGGAAGCGGTAGGGACAGTTTTACGAATTTTCCTTATGACCCAATTAAGATACGTACGTAGATCAGATTGTTATTCACAGTTTCTCCCACCGACTCTGATTTCAGTACCAAGCTCTGCCTTACCCTGTTTCGAGACGTTACAGATGCTAGACAATATGACAATAGCAACGAACTGACAAAGAATATCCCCATGTTTCTTACCCCCGCTGTCCCTGTTTTCCCTTTATCTTTTGCGCGTTCTCTCTCTCTTTTATTCTATCCCCTTCTCCTTCTTTTTGTACTGAACCTAAATCAATGCAATAAGTATTTTAAATCCTCCGTACTAAGTTTAATTGTTATTTATTTTTTTAGAAAACTGAAAACAAAATATGCAAAGTTAATAATTTAACGCTACTTTAAACCTAAAAACTTCGTTAGGGTTTAGGGGGGGTGTCGCCCCAGTCGCCCCCACTGGATCCGCCACTGGCTTTCTTTGTGATGATAGTTCGCTGCCTTTTATCGGCTCATTCACACGGCACAATCTCACATGACTGCGGGCTTAATGATGATGCGAAGGTAGTTTCCGTATTAGCGCTGTATTTCTAAAAATGCATGTACAAATAGGTGAATAAATAAAGATCACCTGAAACCAGGCGCATCGATTAAATTTTTTTCCTTAAAAAACTGCAGCACAAAGTTTTTCTTCGTATATTTCTTTCTTTTTTAATTAGAGCAAATTTCTGTAGGTATTCAGGGCATGCGTTGCATACAACGACCGCAAGCTACTGGACATGCAAATAGTAGAGGAACATGCAAATAGTAGAGGAACATGCAAATAGTAGAGGAGTGGGGCTGAATCTCCGAAGAAACGGCCCGGTAACCTTCGATGCAGCTCACATAATGTGACTGAAGAGCTTCGAAAAGGATTGTCCGCTCAGAATGCAAATCAATATTGCCCAAATCCTGCAACTCTTATGTGAGACTTATTAGGACCCATGTTAACACAAGAACAGTGTGTCGGACACTACATGATATTGATTACCAGGGTCGAGCAATGGGTCCTCCTCTTTCAATCCACCGCTCTGGCAGCTGGACTGATTCCACAGTCCAATTAATTAGCGTGGTGTAAGAAACGTCGATCGTGGTCTTTAGACCAATTGGAAACTATGTTTTGGACTGACGAGTGACGATGCACAGTTTATCTATCTAATGGTCTTTCCTGTGTCTGTTAGAGTCTCTGAGAAAGGTGCCCTCGGACTCTATCGTCCCGACATTGAAGTTTGGTGGAAGCAGAATGATGGTATGGAGGTGTCTTTCGTGGTTCGGCTTGGCCCCATTAGTCAGTTTGGAAAAAACCGTGACTATTAAGTTCTACTTTGACATCCTAGATAATTATGCATAACCACTGCTGGGGAAGGCTCGTAGTGGAGTAACGTCTTGTTCACCTCTATCAGAAAGACAATACACGATGCCATACTGCTCTCCTTGTTACAGGTTGGTTTGAGGGCATGGGTTTTGAAAAGTTGGACTGGCCATCCTAGAGCCCCGACTGTAGAAAATCTCTGGGTAAATTCAATCATCGGGTGCATGGAAGAAAAGACTGCGCAACAAAGTTGAACTGGTTACCGCTTTGAAGGCCGAATGCGAAACATATCGGGCTGACATGAAACAAAAAAACGGGTGGAGAATATTCCATAAATACTAGAGGCCGTCATAAGGACCAAGGGTTTTAGCACACAGCATAAAATTTTCTGTAAATAAAAATTATTTGTAGACATGCAGATGTTCTGATATTAATGGTAGGGTAGCATGCAGGATGTCCCCTAAAAAGTGTTAAGACGTTTGAGGAGCAGCAAGTGACGTCATTGCGATGCAAAAACCGTTTACAGTTTTTCGCAATGTAACTTTATTACGGAGATATTAAGGCCGAGAGATTTATGACGTCACATCCGCTTTGAAATAAAATTTGCCTAGCTTTTGGAAACATCAGTAGAGCTGTCAGAGCGGTGAATTGTAAGAGGAGGTCCCACTGCCTGGACTCCGTGCTCTCCTGACCTTACATCTCTGGCCTTTACCCTTTGGGTCCATATTAAATCCATCGTATACGAGGAAGGACAAGTAGACACTGAAGAAGAACTTCTAACGAGAATACAACTGGCATGACACCATCCGAAGTACTCCCGGAATTTTCGAGAGGGTCCCGCAATCCCTAACAGGACGAATCAGTTCTTGCATTGCAGTTGACAGTCGCCATTTTGAACAGCTATTGTAAATAGGCAACATTAAGTTGTTATTACTTGTCGCTGACATGTGATTACTTTATGTTTTTACAACCAAACCGAAATAACGGAAGTGACGTCATAAAGCTTTCGGCCTTAATACCTCCGTAATAAAATTATATTTCGAAAAATTGCAAACTGTTTTCGCATCACAGTGACGTCACCTACTGCTTCTCAAACGTTGTAATACTTATTACCGGACACCATATATACTATATTGACAAAAGTCACCGGACACCCTTCAAAAGCAAATGAACGGATCAGCTGCGTTGTTAAGATGCACGGTACAGTTGCGAACGATATAAAAACAAGCATGCAGCTGACCGCGATCATATCGCACTATGAGGTTGACTGAAAATGTCACGGCGGGAGAGAACTGACTTTGATAAAGGAAAGATTGCTGGGTGTTATATTAGTGGGTTGTCCATAAGAGAAACCGAGAGGCGTTTAAACATACCCAAGTCAACTGTTTTGGTTATACTGAATACGTGGAAAACACATGGCGTGCCTGAAGCAGCAGAACGTACTGGCAGACCAAAGAAAATCAGTGATAGAGGACATCGAAGCCTCAGGAGAGTCGTTACAGCTAATCGACGGAGTACTGCACAAGACCTGAGTGTACAGGTGAGTAAAAATGCTGGAACCTCGGTTTGTACACGTACCATTCGCAGAGAACTTCATTCAATGGGTTACCGGGGTCGTGCGGCTGCTCATAAACCTTTCATCTCCACTCGGAATGCTACTCGTCGTTTAGCATGGTGTAAAGAACATTTATCGTAGACCGTTGATCAATGGAAACGGGTCCTATGGACTGATGAATCCAGATACACGATCCATCAGTCTGATGGCCGTGTGTGGGTATGGCGGCAGCCGGAGGAAACGCTATTTACCACAGTGTACTGTTCCTACGGTCAAGTTTGAAGCTGGCAGTGTACTCGTGTGGGGGTGTTTTTCGTGGTATGGACCCGGCCCATTGGTTATCGTGGACAAAGCTGTTAACCAGCACATCTACCTCGATATTCTGGACAATTATGCCCTACCAACTCTGTGGCAATACTATGGAACCGAGCTTTGTTGGTACCAGCAGGAAAATGCACCTAGCCATAAAGTAAGGACTGTTACAGAGTGTTTTTAACGATAATTCCTTATCGTGTGTGGACTTGCCAGCACAGAGCCCTGATCTTAATCCCATAGAGCAGCTATGGGATGAATTAGAGCACCGCATAAGAAGTTTGGAACCAAGGCCTACTACTAAGTAGCAGTAAACGGCAGCGTTATGTACTGAATGGACGCGCATACTTATCGCTGTGTTCCAAAACCTTGCCGAAAGCATGCCTCGAAGGGTCAGTGCATGCATTAAGGCCAAAGGTGGACCGACACCGTACTAATGTATGTCAATAAATGCTATGTAAAAAGCAAACATCCTGTTTCTAAAGCTAGTGACGAAAACTGGAGAGCAGTGATTCATTTATTTTTTTACTATGCACTAGCGTGAAAACTTACATAATAGACACACAATTCTAAATAACAAAATAATATGTTGGGTCTTATTAATGGAAATCTATGAGTTCAACCTAAAATATTTCAGGGCATATCAGCAATGCAGGTTTTTTTTTTTTTTTTTTTTTTTCGTGATGTCGCAAGAAAGCCATCTAGATGATACAGGACTATGTAGATCCGTTGGAACCTTAGATGCAGGCCAATCAATCATAAAGATAGTTCCATTCCTTGGTAACAACCATCCTATGATTTCAAGGCCTGGAACCAATTTCAAACAAAGTAGACCAGTCATCCGAGAACAAGAGTGGCAACCCCTCAAGACTACCACGAAATGTCATTATCTGCCGGGCGGAATCGTAGAGGAACATTAAGCTCTCTGCGTTCGGACCTCATCGGAGCCGCAAGATTCCAGCTAGTCGTTCCTACTGTGAAGAGAAGGCAACGCTCAATGACTCGTTTCTGTGCCAGTGTACCTGATGGCTGTGTGCTGTTATGTGCCATTTACAGATGCTCCCAATTTCTACAATTTTTCGATCATGTCGACTGCGCATCAGTTTAGTGGAGTAATGTCTTGTTCACAGATGAGTCATGTTTCACTCCGGAATCGAATTGAAGACATATGTCATTAGTCTGCTGAAGGGTTGAAATCCGCTGCACGTTTTACAACATCATCGAGCGAAGTGAGATCGTTGTGGTCGTGAGACTGACTCCGTTAACTGACTTCTCTCTGCGTCGTGGTACTGACCTCCATATTCTTTTAGAGATCCCGTGATTGCCGTAAATTCGCGGGATGAAATGCTTACTTCTGCGTGAGGCCATATAGCTGTGAGGTTGGCGTAAGTATCATTCTAATGGATGATAAACACATTCTCTCACAGAAATAATGTCGTCGACGTACATCTTGAAGAACACTGTATGCAACGTATTGAGTAGCCTGCAGTTTCTCCGAACCTCAACCCCACGGAACACCTGTGTTACGTCCAATCTCCTCTATGAACCCTCAGAGACCTCGTGGTGGCTTTTGTTCACCAGTAGCAGTTATTCTCCTCCCCCTTCGTGGATCACCTCATTGAAGAAATGGCTCGTCGATGTCAAACTTGAATTGTTTCCAGAACGGGTCATTTGCCATACCGATTACACGTTTTATATACCGAGGGTCACCCTGTTATGGGGTTGTGTCTTTGATGCATGTGTTTGTGGTTCATATAGTCTGTCTTACTTCATACTTGTAAGAATCATATAGAATATACAGGTGTTGGACAACATTTTGTGAACACCTGGAAAATAGGCGATATGTATTTATTAATAAGGTGTTGGACCACCATTTGCCTTTAACCCTTTAACGACCATGACACCAAAATCTTGTATCACTCTAAATACCATCACGCCCGAAACTGTCTCTTGTTTCACTTCTTTGTTTAATAACAACAATAGTAACAGAGGGTGACTCCTGCTGATCCCTTATAGATCGAGAAAATTTGAAGACATTCATTCTAGACAGGCGTTTCGGGCGGCTATGGCCGTTTGTAGGTACGGGCGTCTTGGGCGTTATGGTCGTTAAAGGGTTAAAACAGCTTTCAACATTCTCGGAATAGGTTCATACAGCTTTTGAATAGTCTCCAGTGGAATGTTGTCCCATTCGTCGATCCGAACATCAGCCAATTGCTTCAGAGATGTTAGAGGAGGGAATCTACTTCCCACGGTATTCTAGAAAATTGCGCACAGTGGTTTGACTATATTCAAGTCAGGTGGCTGAACTGGCGAGGGCAGATGTTGAAGTTCATTTTGGTGCCCCTCAAACCAAAACTGAACTGCTCTGGCTGTGTGTATGAGCGAATTTATCATCTTGAAAAATGGCATCGCTGTATGGAAATAACGTTCAGACCAGAGGATGCAGCTGATCACCTAAAATGTCCAAGTACTCGCTGGCAGTAACTCGACCATGTAGGGTAATGATGGGGAATACCAAGATATGGCCGCCCAAATCATCAGATCAACCCCATGTTTGATATTTGAACCCAGAAATTCTAAATTCTACGCTTCCCTGGTCGTTCTCGATACATAAACCCTACCTAATGTTGGGAATACGTTAATTAGGACTTATCGGACCATACCACACGTTTCGAGCTATCAGCTGTCCCGGTTTTATTCTCATGACACCATCTTTCTCGCATTGTATCGTTGGTTTCTGTGATTAAATTTTAGCAAATGCCGGATGTTGGCTTTGAAAAGTTCTCTACGAACAGTTTTTGCTGACTTAGGACCTTCCTTTTTTTTTTTTTTTTTTTTTTTTTTTGATTGGAGGTTTAACGACCACCGTGAGCAACTCAATGGGCTATAAGCAGTCGCCCGTCCCTAATTTAGGGTCACTGGTTCCAGGGAAGAGAGACAGCCAGTGCCGTAACACAAATACAACATCCATGCCTAACGAGATTCGAACCCGGACCCCTTTCGGACGAGTGATCAGAGGCCATCGCTTAGACCACTGCGCCACCGGGGCGGCACTTAGGATCTTCCAGGTGGATATTGAGTTGTTCTGCTACCACTTTTGCTGCAGTTGTTCTGTGTTGTTTGGACACAATCCTTCTCCCACTATTCTGCTTCGCCGATGAAGTCCTTCCATGCCTTGTGTACGCAGTCAAAACCATGGAGAATGTTGCTTTTGAAACACCAAACAACATGACTGTCATGGTTACAGTCGCTCCTGCTAAACTGGCTCCCATGTTTAGCAGGAACGGCTGTGAAATGGGTCACCTCTTTGGAAGTTTGACAGATAACCCATTTCACCGACCGCTCATACCAATCCCTGCTGAACATAGCTTGTACTGCACTGGCATACAACCTAGAGAATGTGTACAAAGGAAAGATACACAAAAGGTAATCGCAGCGCTAGTGGTTTTCAGTGTGGCCAGCACGAATAACTTGAACCCCTATAATCATGACGTTCACATTATTTTGCCCAACCCCTGTACATCCGAGTAGTACTCTATCATATTCGACAAAAATTGAATAAATTGATTGGGAACTACGCGTATTTACCTGTTTCATGGTAAACTTTCGAGGGACACCGTATGTACAGTTCCTTACAATAAAATGAGTGCTGTTTCAGCTGAAACAAATACTGAAAACCGGTATTAATCCAGATCAAAATAAAGAGCTTCAGCTAAATTTTCACACACACACTCTCTCTCTCTCCTCAAAGAGCCAAAAGAAAAAAACCAGCCGGGAGGTGCAAAAATGAAATTGTGACTGTAGGACTCTTCTTCAGTTTTCGTTAAAGCTCTCTTCACCTCCACAGACGTATGGTCTTATTGTGTTGTAAGGTCTTGCAAGCATTTCTTCTAAGTTAGCTTAACTTATTGCGGCAAAACACTACACATTGGCTCCGGAGCATAGGTCGGACCAAATCTTCACAGTGGGAAGTTTCACTTGACTGAACTTGTCCTTCAGGAGTGAAATATCTTGATAACTGTCGCAACAGGTTATCATACAAATCGCGAATGAAACAGACTCCTATCAGAAGTAGCTGTTTAAGTCTTCGTACATTTTAAAGTATTTTTCCGTTTTCAAACTTCCAGAAATCTTTTAAACATTTCAAACATGTGCACGTATACAATGCATGTAGGCTAATCAAATTCGTCCCACTGTGTCTTTCTTTAGATACACGGGATATCTGCCATCTTATGGCCCCAAGAGGATTCACCAGATGGCCCAGACTTATGGTCACATGACTCATGGCATTATGGCTTCTCATAACGTCGCTGGATTGAGGCTGGCTCCCATCCTGGATGACAAAGAAGGCCGAAAGAAGGCTGAAGAGGATGACTATCTTCTAAGAAACAGGCGCTTCTGCAACAGAGATCTCAGGCTCAGAGAAGATATTGTTCCAGGATATACAGGTACCGAAAAAAATATTTTGTTTTATTTCTCTACAGATAACGGGAAAGCACCGTTTGGGCAAACACAGTAATATTAACTGACAAGAGATTACAATTCACTTAAAGGTGGAAATTAAAAAGGTGGGAACAAATCCTCGAACACAAGATTCATCAAAAGTAAAATCTGGAAATAAAAACAGTTAAAGCCCTTCAAATTATTTCGCCCGTAACGAAGGGTAATTCAGTTTTCTTTCAGTATGCTTCATCCTCCATTTTTATTTTGTCAAAAGCTGTTCTTTCTTTCTTGAGAGACTTCAACAACTTTTTCATTATTGAAAAATTATCGGGAATTTCTAATGTTGTTTCTGCGCAATTGCTCGAAATTCTGTTTCTCCTGATTCATCTTTCTTTTCGTACATATTTCCAAAAGAAGACTCTCAGGGCTCAGGCACGATCAAACAGAGAACTTGCAGTTTTGCAGTAAAAAGCATTTATTAAGGAATGCTCCCAAGGGGGCCATTCCTTCCGTTTGGCTTTATTCATGATTTTAATGAGTTCAGTCTCATAGTGAATTTAAAGACTCCCAACGCATGCATCATGGCATTATTTTCAATACTATACTTTAATGGGACCTCAAGTTTGTATTATTTCCGCAACGAGACCGTAAGAATTGAATGCGGAGAGATGTGATGCCTTAACATCAGCCATGACCATGGGTAGTGAAAAAGGACCGCACACATATTTTTCATTGTTTCAATCATGTTTATTTTTGAGTGTAACGTACCAGGAGATGTGACGTACCTGCCCGAAGGACGCACACGACATAAAGGCAGATAGGAATCAAAATAAAATGTCCGCGTAGCTCAATTGGTAGAGCAACTTATTCCGGAATGAGTGGACCCGGGTTCGAATCCTGGCGCGGATAAAAATGACGGAGAAATTTACTTCGTTATAATGGCGCCCGAACTATCCGGATGACCCGACCGTTCACAATCTCGCAATGGTGTGATGTTATTTCCACACCGCGAGATAAGAAAAATAAGAGCAGCACTTCGAAAAAAGAAAAAAAAAGAAAAAATAAGGGGAGATGATGTAACGTACCATGAGATGTGACGTACCTGCTAGAAGGACGCACACGACATAAAGGCAGATAGGAATCAAAATAAAATGTCCGCGTAGCTCAATTGGTAGAGCAACTTATTCCGGAATGAGTGGACCCGGGTTCGAATCCTGGCGCGGATAAAAATGACGGAGAAATTTACTTCGTTATATGAGCACGATGGAAAAATCCACGGCACTTTCCCCAATTATGCTCACCTGATGACTTCCACTTCAATGTCAGATTCGTTTCCTTACCTTGTAACGTACTGCGTGACATGAGGTACTGCTGAAGTAAAGCATGGATCAAATCGACAATGGAGCAGCGATAAGACCGCCACCGTAGTTCAGTTGGGAGAACAACTGCCCCGGAGTAGGAAGACGGGATTGGAATGCACCACCTGCAGAAAGGTTATACACCTATGAGCCATTGCATTATGACCACGTCCAGCCTAAAGAAATAAGCGCACCTGGAGACAGAACGGTGGCGCAGGTGAAGTTCACTGAGCAGTATACACTATATTGACAAAAATCACCAGACACCCCTTCAAAAGTAAATGAACGGCTCCGCTCCGTTGTTAAGATGCGCGGTGCTGCTGCAAACGGTATAAAAACAAGCCTGAAGCTGACCGCGATCATATCGCACTATGAGGTTGAGTGAAAATGTGGCGGCGGGAGAGAACCGACTTTGAGAAAGGAAAGATTGCTGGGTGTTATATTAGTGGGTTGTCCATAAGAGAAACCGAGAGGCGTTTAAAATACCCAAGTCAACTGTTTTGGATTTACTGAATAAGTGGAAGACCACGTGTCTTCCTGAAGCAGCAAAACGTACCGGCAGACAAAAAAAAAAATCAGTGATATAGAAGAGAAACACAGCATAGCATTTATTGACATACATTAGTATGGTGTCGGTCCACCGTTGGCCTTAATGAATGCACTGACCGTCCTGCGAGACATACTTTTGACAAGGTTTTGGAACACAGCGATAGGTAGCGCTTCCATTCAGTACATAATGCTGCCGCTAACTGTTGCTTAGTAGTAGGCCTTCGTTCCAAACTTCTTATGCGGTGCTCTAATTCATCCCATAGTTGCTCTATGGGATTAAGATCAGGGTTCTGTGCTGGCGAGTCCATACACGATACGGAATTATCGTCAAACCACGGCGTAGCAGTCCTTGCTTTATGGCTCGGTGCATTATGTTGCTGGTACCAACAAGGCTCGGTTCCATAGTATTGCCTCATAGTTGGTATGGCATAATTGTCCAGAATATCGTGGTAGATGCGCTGGTTAACAGCTTTGTCCACGATAACCAATGGGCCGGGTCCATTCCACGAAAAATATCCCCACACGAGTACAGTGCCTTGACTGTAAAAACAGTAAACTGTGGTAAATAGCGTTTCCCCGGATGCTGCCGTACCCACACACGGCCATCAGACTGATGGATCGTGTATCTGGATTCATCAGTCCATATGACCCGTTTCCATTGATCTACGGTCCACAATTAATGTTCTTTACACCATGCTACACGACGAGTAGCATTCCTAGTGGAGATGAAAGGCTTATGAGCAGCCGCACGACCACGGTAACCCATGGAATGAAGTTCTCTGCGAATGGTACGTGTACATGCCGAGGTTCCAGCATTTTTACTCACCTGCACACAGAGGTCTTGTGCTGTGCTCCGGTGATTAGCTGTAACGACTCTCCTGAGACTTCGACTTCCTCTATAGGTGCCCAGTGACTTTTGTCAATATAGTGTATGTACAACCCGAAGACCGGCTATCTGTTAGTGGAGTGTTCGGAGTCAGAATGGAAAAAGCTGCCGATCTATCGGAGTTTGACAAAGGAAAAATTGTGATGGAACGGCACCTCGGAACTACGTTCTCGGAAACTGCGTGGTTTGATGGTTGTGCTCGTGCCGTTGTAGTGAGTACGTATGAAAAGTGGTGCAAGTGGCCAAACGACAAACCGTTGTCCAGCCGTGTGTCGTTCGCAGCTCATCGATGCCAGAGGGGAGCCCGCAAACATCGGTGTATACTGGCCCGCAAACATCGGTGTATACTGGCCCGCAAACATCGGTGTATACTGGCCCGCAAACATCGGTGTATACTGGCACGCACACATCGGTGTTTACTGGCTCCTTGCCGTCAGGTTCGTGAAAATTGCGTGATGAGTCTTTCACACAATGCATGTAGTTAATATTTTTTTTTTTACAATGAGGTGGTGCTTCAAGCATGGTTGTCGGCAGACACAAAACCTGCGATTTCGTGGCCTCGCCTTCTCGGGGGTGTGTGTGTGTAAAATATTACGTCACATGACGTATTACTGCGGTGACATATGAGTCAAATAGGCAGTGTTGCAGCGATAAGCCTGCTAGCGTAGTTCAGTTGGGTGAACAGCCACTCCGGAGTGGGAAGACGTGGTTTCGAATCTATAACGAAGTAAATTTCTCCGTCATTTTTGTCCACGCCGGGCTCGAACCCGGGTCCCCTCATTCCGGAATAAGTCACTCTACCAATTGAGCTACGCGGACGTTCGTTATCGCTGCTATCTGCCTTTATGTCGTGTGCGTCCTGCTGGGCAGGCACGTCACAAATCTTACCACCGGCAAAAGGTTACATGTTATAACCTCCTAAATTTATCATAACATTTGATTGTTATCATTTAAAATGGATGTTATCCCAACCTGAATACGATCACAACTTGTGATAAAAAGGTAGGGCCAGTGCAGCGGTCCTCGTCAATTCGTCCAATGTCAATTAGTGCAATGCCGATTCGTTTTAAGAGAACAATTAGTCCAATGCCGTTTTGTCAATGATACGACTATTCCAATGTCGATTCGTCTAATGGGGCCATCCAACGGACGTCCATTTTTTATATTTCTAAGAAATGAATAATAAATTAAGTTATTATCCTTTTTAGAGTGTTTCCAGAAATGATTTCCGTACCCAGGATTTATGGTTTGCTGCACATAAATTAATTTAATAAGTATTCAAGGTTTGAATTCTAACACCTTATAATTAACATAATATTGTAATTACCCTTTCAAATTTTCAGTGCTTGAGAAATATGAATTTGGCAAAATATTAAAATGTTATTAACTAAAAACTTCTACCAAACACGAAAGTATATAAAAATAGAAAGAAGTTTTCCAATTTAGATGCTGTAAGGTTTCATAGCAAGAAAACGTATTTTCACTGATATTAGGAGCTTTGTCCGTTCTCGCTAACATCGCTAATCTCATCTGCTTATTAGCGCCCCTGATCCTGCGAAAGGGGAATGCTCTGCGATGTAAGACAGATTCTCCATCTTGCCTCACCCGAGGCCAGCTCGGATGATGAGTTAGAAACCTGCGTCTCTGACCACTCGGCTGTCAAACATTGTAACTTGATGTCACACTTCAAATGAAAACATTTAATACGAAGTCTGCAGGTACGTAGGTGTTATGTGAGTGGCATAGCTTGAAGCAATGTTTCACACCGTACCTCTGAGAAACCACTAAAGCAGTAAGTTAGAACAGCTTTCAACTTCGATCAGGGATGCATCATTGGACCGTGATGTTTCGAAGCACTCGGCGTAGATGTGGTACAACGTTCAGGTCGCAGTCCCAGTGCTGTGCTATCCATAGCACTGAGGGTGTAAGTATCGACACTTCGACCGACGAGCAAGGAGGTCTTGGTGTCTCATCCACTCCAAATCTATAGCATCTACACTATATTGACAAAAGTCACCGGACACCTAGAAGAGAAACACAACATAGCATTTATTGACATACATTAGTACGGTGTCGGTCCACTTTTGGCCTTAATGAAGGCACTGACCCTTCGAGACAGGCTTTCGACAAGGTTTTGGAACACAGCGATATGTATGCGCTTCCATTCAGTACATAATGCTGCCTCTAACTGTTTCTTAGTAGTAGGCCTTGGTTCCAAACTTCTTATGCGGAGCTCTAATTCATTCCATAGGTGCTCTATGAGATTAAGAGCAGGGCTCTGTGCTGGCCAGTCCACACACGATACGGAATTATCGACAAACTACGCCGTAACAGTACTTGCTTTATGGTTCGGTGCATTCTCCTACTGGTGCCAACAAGGCTCAGTTCCATAGAATTGCCACAGAGTTGGTAGGGCATAACTGTCCAGAATATCGAGGTAGACGTGCTGGTTAACAGCTTTGTCCACGATAACCAATGGGCCGGGACAATACCACGGAAAACACCCCCACACGAGTACACTGCCAGCTCCAAACTTGACCGTAGGAACAGTACATTGTGGTAAACAGCGTTCCCCAGCTGCCGCCATACCCACACACGGCCATCAGACTGATGGATCGTGTATCTGGATTCATCAGACCATAGGACTCGTTTCTATTGACCTACGGTCCACGATAACTGTTCTTTACACCATGCTAAACGACGAGTAGCATTCCAAGTAGAGATGAAAGGCTTATGATCAGCCGCATAACCACGGTAATCTGCGGAATGAAGTTCTCTGCGAATGGTACGTGTACATACCGAGGTTCCAGCATTTTTACTCACCTGTACACAGAGATCTTGTGCAGTACTCCGGTGATTAGCTGTAACGACTCTCCTGAGACTTCGACGTCCTCTATCACTGATTTTCTTTGATCTGCCGGTACGTTTTGCTACTTCAGGCACGCCATATGTCTTCCATTTGTTCAGTACATCTAAAACAGTGGACTTGGGTATGTTTAAACGCCTCTCGATTTCTCTTATGGACAACCCACTAATATGACACCCAACAGTCTTTCCTTTCTCAAAGTCAGTTCTCACCCGCCGCGACATTTTCACTCAACCTCAAGTGCGATATGATCGCGGTCAGCTGCAGGCTTGTTTTTATACCGTTTGCAGCTGTACCGCGCATCTTAACAACGCAGCGGAACTTTTCATTTGATTTTAAAGAGGTGTCCGGTGACTTTTGTCAGAATAGTGTATGTAGTGTACGTGCTGATACTGCAAGACCAGTTTGCGAGTACAATCCCGTGAGAAGTCAATGAAAGCTGTCAGTTATAGGCTCGGAGACTGCAAGATAGAAAACAACGATTTTCCATGTTCTGGGTTCGTTTCTCTCCTCTGAAATTGCCGCTGTCTGCTACATATATACACTCTTTGTCTGCTACATATATACACTCTTTGCAGCGCCACCTTTTGCTTCGATACAAGCAGTTATCCGCCATGGCATAGACGCATACACTTCACGGATACTGTCCTGAGGTATAGCATGCCAGATGGTGTCAAATTGCTAGACTGTTCGCCGACATTCCAGAATGGACGTAGGTGGCGTTACAACATATCCCAAACGCTGAGAGGTCAGGCGATGAAAGGGTGTCGGAATTACAGAAGCAGGTCATGTGTGGGCGGGCATTATCCTGCTGAAAAATTGCTCGGTGATGCTGCAACAGGAATGGCAACACAAGGTCGTAGATTGTCGTCGACGTACGGATGAGCCGTGACGGTGGTACGGACGACTTCCAAGGATGTCTGGCTATCATAGGAAATGGCTCCCCTGACAGTCACTCCAGGTGTGTTGTGCTGCCAAGAGCCATATGCTGCTTCCCTGTAAAAACAGGATCCGCGCACTGGCCAGCTGGACTCCAGACACGTATGCTCTGGGCATCGACGCCGAGTGAAAACCGTGACTCATCACTGAAGACAACACGACGCCACCGGATATTATCCCACGTTGATCGAGCCCGACACCACTACAACCGGTGACGGCGATGTTCGCTGGTCAGAGGTAGGCGACGGAATGGCTTCCTCAAATATATACCCAGTTTGCACAACCTTACAATTTAATGTAGGCCCAACACAGAGGCACCGTCTTGTAGGAATAGAAGTCGGTAGCTCAGTGTTGGGCCTACGTTAAATTCTAAGACTGTGCTACCTGGGTAGTCCCGTGCTGCCAGTCACCTGGAAACGGTCCGGATGGCCACTTCCATACCTGTACACGACGCAACATAGCCACGGGTGGTTGAGCGTGACGAATTCAGCTCTGTTCGTGCGGCTCTCACAATCGCTCGATCATCGCGTTCTGTAGTTGCCCTCAGCCGTCCACTGCCCGCGTGCCGATGGGTTGTACCTTCCTCGACACATTGGCGTCAACATCGTCCGACTGACACGTTGGTCTGACCCAAATGCCTGGTGATACGGAGACTTGACCAACCGGCCTCTCTCTCTTAGGCCAAATATACGTCCTCTCTCAAACTCGCTCAACTGCTCATATTGTGTACGGATCCGACGTCAAGGCATTCTCACAGTCCGTGGAGGCTAATGCAAACGCAACACGCTGTCACAATTGTCCCTGCGTGCAAGCTTTGCTCTTGATATACCCTCCTCGATGCGCGGTTACCATGCGCTATGGCGCGTCACTATTTAGTCGATATTTTTTCGGCCCTGAGGTACTTGCATGCGGATATTCATCAGGATCGAACGACCTTCTCTGGGTGCTTCGTGTTTTTCTTTCTTTCTTTCTTTCTTTTTTTTTTTTTGCAAAGAGTGTAAAAGCAATTTTTCGTATACAGTACGGTAGTTCAGAACTTTCAGCGACGGTTAAATGCCTTAAATTTACTGCACCAATCTATGTTCTGTTTATATCAACCTGGTAAACACAAAAGGTTTCAATTGTGGGCGCCACTCTTCAGCGAAGTGGCGAATTTTACCAAGACAGATTGCGTTGGCATAAATCCTGCCTAAGAAGATATTGATGACAGGAGGAAATGAACGATGTTCCTCCGGGATTTGCATTTGTCTAACTTTTCTTCTTCATGCTCTGATTCATGAGAAACGATAGAATCCCGCAGTTCAGTCCCTGCATTCTTGTACTTGATTCCACATGTATTCATTGTGAACCTTATGAAGGAATTCGCATGGAATTAGTTTTGTATAATGAGGGTCGATGGAATCCACCACTCTTACTGTTTTGCTTGTAAAAGAATAATCTAGCAACGATAACTGCGCGTAGTTTCGTCGATTTGTTAATGATACAGTGTGAAAAATAAGTGCTGTGAATTCACGTAAAATTAATAAAAATGACGTGCAGCCAAGCTGCCGGTATAGGCGTCATCTTTTAACGAAATTTCCGTTTTTAAAAGTTCCCGGGTTTTTTAACTTCCGTATTTTTACAGATTTTCTGTAGTCGGTAATTTCATTTATTTCAGAAAAGCCCGCTTCAGGTTTTTCCGTATTTATACTGAAATTTCGCAAAAATCGAAGACGCTAAAGTTTTCAGCTCTTGTACACCAGAGCATCCTTCCGCTCCGGTGGGACTCGAACCGAGGTCCTTTGGGTTGGATCAACAGAAACCGCGCGTCTCAACCACTGAGCCTGAAACACTCAGAAATCGCGCTCACGTTCAAGGTAAAACTCTAATTGCGCGATAATGAATTTTTTTAGTCGTTAATGCGAGCGATTTGATTCTTTTATTTTCTATTGGAGCTTATTATATTTTTGAATAGATTAGTAATAATTTTTTTTTTTTCTGTAGGAGGACATCACAAATTAGGTATTTTTGTCATCGTGATTTTTCGATCCAACAGAATGCTTCGGAACTTGAGATCTTTTTAAACTGACAATGATTTTCAATTATTTTTAAGAAAAGGTTAAATGTACTGTTTCATTGTACACTGGTGTGCAAAAATTAAGGACGAAGAGGAGAAATTAGCATAACAGCGGAACGAGCAGGCAGAACGGACCGAAAGACCACTCAGGAGATAGACTAGGGTCCGGTACGGTAGGGCATGCGCATATATGCAGCATGACGTAAGGGGGGAGTGTCGTAAGGGTATAAAGCACACGGGCGGTATACGCTCATCAATTAGGTGAAAGCTATTGCACGGTGTACATCGGTTTGAACGACGTCGAGTTACTGCCACCGTGTGATATGGCCAACAGGCAATCCAGTAGACGACATCTGGATGACTTTACCCGAGGTCGCGTCATTGGGAAGTTGGAAGAAGGTCGAAGTGTGACTAGTGTAGCCGAGGAGTTCGGGATCGCTCACAGCATCGTTTCACGAGCTTGGAGAGCGTTTCAAACGACATGAACAGCTGTCCGAGAGTTTAGCAGTGGTCGTCCACGAGCAACCACGGCGGCGGATGACCGGTATATTTTCCTACAGGCGAGAAGACACAGACGGTAGACAGCGGGAGAAATCGCAAGGCACATGCAACAGACAACTGGACGTCCGTTATCACGTTTTACCGTGGCCAGGAGGCTACACAAAGGTGGTCTATTTGCACGACGACCAGTACGGTGTGTGACATTAACGCCTGATCACCTCCACAGGTTCGCCAGGATCATCTCCACAGGTTCGAAAGGGAGCGCGACAGCTTCCTGAACAGAATTGTTGCAATTGATGAAGCTTGGACACGTGATTTTGAGCCGGAACTGAAGTCACAATAAGCGGAATGGAGGCATCCAAGTTCCCTACGCCCCTCAAAGTGTCATCGGCAACAACCCAAAGTGAAGCAAATGATGATTTTTCCGTACGATGCCCAGGATGTTGTGGTCTCTGATCGAGTGCTGGCAGGGCAAAATGTCAACGCACAATATTATCGTGACTTTCTGAGAACAAAGGTGAGACCGAAAATTCGTCAACATCGCCCCAGCGTGTTGGAATTTTGTCGAAAATAAGGTTGGGAAACTTTATCCCACCCACCATACAGCCCTGATCTCAGTCCACTCGACTTTGGTCTTTTCCCAAAGTTAAAAAATTGACTCCATGGCATCCGTTACGAATCGTTGGACGAACTGTCATTGGACGTGACCCGAGTAGTACGACAGCTGAACAAAGATGGCGTACTACGGGGCATCCAGGACCTACCTCACCGCAGGCAAGCTGTCATTAGCAGCGGAGGGAAGTACACTTAACGGAAATAAGATAAGTTTTCTCCGTTACTTCACACTCTTCTCAAAAATGGACAGTGTGCAGAACTTTTGTGTAAAACCCCGTAGACATAGTACAATCACCTACAAATGATTTAAGTACCCAGTTTCTTACAGTAATCTATACATAGTATAAAATAAAGTCCCCGGTAGGCGTCTGTCTGTTTGTTCGGGCTAATCTCGAGAATTGCTAGACGGATTTTGATGCGGTTTTCACCATTCCATAGAGCATTTGTCGAGGAAGGTTTAGGTGTATGAAACATTAATCTACGACAAAAGGGAGCCGAACAGTAACGATTTAAGTGACAAGTCAAAGAAAAAACCGCCGTTCGCATTCTTTCGTGGCTTCCACTGCCTATGAGGATGCAGCAGACATGTGACTTTCTTCATGGCAACGAGCTTTAGTAACGTAAGTGAAGGACAACCAGTCCCTCTTTGAAATGACGGTGTCTTACTTTGAAAGTTTAACTTTCGAGTACAAAATGCGGTATTTGGAAAAAATTAATGAGATTGAAGGAAAAGATCCCCATGTGCTGAATGTCAGTATCTTCGAAGGCGACGCGAAAAGTTTTCCAGAAGTGCAAATAGTAAATATTTTCTATTACTTCGTCTTTGGTCGAAGCGCCATTACCATGCAACAGTTAGAGGCATTAGAATCATGTAAAATTCTCGAAGCATATAACAATTTCTCATCGGGCATATTCATTTACATGGTAATTTAGTGAGATCACTAATTAGCAAGCAATTAGTAACTCTTCAATAAAAGTGTTTTTCTATGCTCTGGGAAGCGATTTTCAAGACTTAGAAAAATTGAGAGAAAAATCTGGAAATCTATGTATATAAAAGTGAAAGTTCGTGTATATGTTTGTTTGTCCGCTATACAAATTTACAGTTTTCAACTTAGAACCACTAAATTTGGTATACTATCTCATGGTACTCTAACTTAGACCGTAGAAGGGTTTTGGAAGGGATCGGAGCCGGGGAGGGGGGTGTCAAGGGAGCCCCCATACAACATTTTCGTTATTTTAGTTAACATTTTTACAGTTTTCAATTTACAACCACCAAATCTGGTATATTATCTCATGATACTCTGACTTTGACCGTAGACAGTTTTTGGAAGGAGTCGGAGCCGGTGGAGGTCAAGGGGCCCTCCATACAAAATTTTCGTAAAAAGTTTTACAGTTTTCAATTTAGAACAACCATATTTGGTATTTATCTCATGGTACTCTAACTTAGAACGTACACGGTTTTTGGAAGAGGTCAAAGGGGCCCCCATACAAAATTTCCGTAAAAAGTTCTACAGTTTTCAATTTACAACCACCAAATTTGGTATAGTATCTCATAATACTCTGACTTAGACCGTAGACAGTTTTAGGAAGGGGTCGGAGCCGGGGGGTGTCAAGGGGCCCCCATACAAAATTTTCGAAAAAAGTTCTACAGTTTTTAATTTAGAATCACCAAATTTGGTATTAACGGGAAAATTACAGGAATATATTTTTCATTCATAAAATTCACCCGCTGAACTTGGTGATTCGACGAGTATTTACCCGGGAAATATCGGGTACCCTTGCTAATATAATATATGGTGCACAAAATGGGATAGAGGAGAAAAAATATCCTGTGCCACAATAACTATAATTCATGGTATGCTATCCACAATATCACATCTCCCTACAGAACTTCAAAATCAGATCCTTCAACAGACGACTCAAATTTAATATTTAATCAAACCTCAAGTTTTCTTCTCGAATCGCTACTGTTACCGGAAATGTTTCCTCATATGGATACGAAAGAAGTGAGAACGGGATTTTTCCGTTAATATACAAAAGGAATTGCGGAAAGGTTTCTGAAAATTCAAATTTTCCGCTAGCATATCTTAAAAACGGCAATTTCCCTTCAATATTAGAAAGGAATTGCGGGTAGGTTTCGAAAAATTCAAAATTTTCCTGGTGTACGAAAAATCCGTGAAATTCAGGTTTCTTTTAGTCCTTTCACAAAGAAGGTTATATCAGAAATATGCTTCGTTATTTCACTATAGGAATCACGGAAAGTGGCTCGAAAATTTTTTACAGAGTATGTCAAATTTTTTGCTTGCAAAAAATGGCCACTTTCATTTAAGCGCCACTTGTTTCTTCGAGTGCTGTAAATGTATTCTCTGTGTACTGAATATTCTCACTTTTCAGGGGCAGATTATACTTGCGAAGCCATCATAGCTGCCCAGGTTTCTGAGTGGTCAGAGGCACTGATTTCTGGCTAGTCGTCCAAGCTAGGCCCGTGTTTAAGGCAAGTGTGATGCGCCCGTCTAATGGTGCTTCCTCTCCTGCCTGAAAGAGTGTCCCTAAATTAGGGACATGCGACTTTTTACAATCCTTAGAGGTCATTAAACCCACAAAAAATAATAAGTTATTTAAATTTCATTCCAAAATAGTGTTGTTAAACCTTTCGTGTTATACTGAGGCCTATAAACATGGCTTTTTTTTTATGTATGACATGACGTTTGAAGTATTTTTGTTTGTATTCTGTTTTTAGGCTATATTCCACGGAGTCGATATTTGTACGGCAAGTCTTATACTCCAGGAAGCAAAGAAGCTATTGCAGAATTTGAGAGACAGCAAAGTGTCATTAAAGGCAACTCCGAAGAAGACCCTGCCTTCCCTCCATTGGTAAGTTATGTTTTTTTTTTTTCCTTTTTTCTCCATTTGGAAAAGTACCAAAGTTGTGTTAATGTTAATGAGAGATGTCAATCAATATTCACAGTAACCGACTTCGATGAGTTCGTCATATTTGATACGTACTTTGTTGCTACATTTGTACAAAACTTTGGCGCACAAAAAAGAAGAGCTGCCGTAAGAATGAAATGCATCGTCGCGTTCCTTACTTAGGAAAGAACTTAGGTCGAAAAGTGCAAATGAAATCCGACATCGTATAATGACTCGTTCCTGCCATAAAAGAAAACAGTATTCACATAAACCACATTTCCACATGGCTCGTTCTTAGGTCAGTGGTTTTTGTTCCTGAAAACTTCATCAACTAACCAAACAAAGAATACCATCAGAAGAAGTAACCACAAAAAAATACAGTTCATTATGATGAAATGTAAAGCTTAGAGATAAAAAAAAAAAAAAGAAAAGCTGTTGATATTCTCGTTCTAAGTGAATTTCTGTTATGAATTTTATTTTATTGCGCCTGTGAAGGAGGCACAGTGACTACGGGGCAATTACACTTTCCTATAGTACAGATGATATAATGCATATTCACATTACGTACCAAAAGTGAAGTATCTTATAGTTTCCAGAGGAAGTCAATATTTTAAGCAGATATGGTATACTTGAAGAAGGAAAGAATGCAGTCATTCCGATAGATCGATTAAAAGTACAGTAAAACGGCGATTATCCGGAGCTCAGTTATCCGGGAAGTCGGATTAACCGTGGTCCTGTATAGTAACATACAAATTCCATTTTTTTTAATTCTCTATACAAGTGGATTCGTAAAATAGCAGAAGTCATTAGTGCGTATTTTAAATAACATTACATCAAAATTAAAAAATGTTGCATAATCCTTCTAGCAGAACTTATTTGTTATCACTCTTGTGGTTTCCCGTTCTGCCGCCAGAGTGGGCAGTCAAGTGTATTTTCAAAAACTGATCTAACACTTGGCTTTCCATAGTAAATAGAAAAATTTGGCATTTATTATTTTCATCAACTACCTTTTCGAACGGCAGACAGTACGACCTTTTTCAGTCGTACTCCCAGAATTGAAGATTACTTGTGCCCATCAATTTCGGAAGAATGGGCCGAAGTGGTCTATGCGATGGCTTCTAATCATTCGCCCGAAAGGGGTCCGGGTTCAAATCCCGGTGAGGCATGGATGTTGTGTTTGTCTTACGGCACTGACTCTCTCCCTTCCCTGGAACCAGTGACCCTAAATTAGGGACGGGCGACTGCTTATAGCCCATTGAGTTGCTCACGGTGGTCGTTAAACCTGCAATAAAAAAAAAAGAAGAATGGAACAAGTGATTTCAGAAATGCGCCAGTCTTAAACACGCTATTGCAAGACAAGGAAAAAGATATGCAACTTGTAAAAGCAAGCAGGTGTGTTCAAAGAACACACTTTGCTGCAGCTTTCCCCGTTGTTACATGTTTGTTTTGCCTTTTCTGACTTTTTGTCCGTTTCAGCATTTTTTTTCTCTCTGAAGTCTCAGGCGATGTACTACTTATCCGTGCTGCAGTGAGGATCGTGGGGCTCCAATGGAGCTTAATACTTACTTGCTGGGTGGGTCCACGCCCAAGAGGATGGCGGCCACAGCCAAACTGATCCCAACAACAGCCACCTGCAGATATGTTTATATATACGGATGTTACATTCTAAATTAATATCGATGGGAGGTTGACAGTTTCACTCCGCCACCCCGGTGGCGCAGTGGTCAAAGCACTGCCTGCTGACCATTCGTCCGAGATTAATCCAGGATTGAATTCCGGCGAGGCTTGGGCATTGCGCTTGTCTTACGACAGCAGCTCCGCCTGGCTTCCATCAGCCATCGAGAAGCAGCTTTCCATTCCACGTGAGTACCTCTGACCCCGTGGTTCGCGGTGGACACAGGTCTCCTCAATCTAACCATCCGTTAGAACTTTTTCTCTTTTTAGCACCAGAATGTGGCGCTGAGTGTTGCATTTTCACGGCGTTGGTCGTGTTTTATTACATTTAGTGAAATATTTTTGTACTTCTACTACATTTGTGTGCATAGTGTGTTCACTTGTAACTTCTGCTGTATTTTACGTGCTATCTATGTTGCACGAGTTGTACCATGTTTTTCTCTTACCTCGGTTTGCTATTAAGTATGTCAGCACTGCTTACTATTGTCTATGTACATAATTGTCATTCTATTACATCACCGTTTTGCTCAACTGTGCCTGTTTATTGTGCCCTCTAAGTTTGTATTATTGCTTACCTGCAAATATGTTCCTTCAGCGTCATGTTATGCGCTAGCCACCCAATGATGTGTTTCCTTCACTTGTTGTGTATTTAGCTCAACTGCAGTTTCTTCCTAGTATCAACATTTTTCATTGCATATTATTTTATCCATTGCACGAGTTGTTCCATGTTTTTCTATTATTTCGTTTAGCTATTGAGTATGTATGCGCTTTATAATGTTGCCTCTGCATATAATTGTCATCCTATTTCATCATTGTGTTGCTCAACCTATGCCTATGTTATCATGCGTTTTAAGTTTTCAATACTGTTTGTCTGCATATATGTTCCTTTAGTGTCATGTGACATGCTGGCCACCACTTTACGGCATCTCCTTATCATTAACATTTCTCATTGTAGTATATATTTCTTCGTTGCATAAGTCATACTATGTTTTTTCTATCGCCGTCGTTTCGCTTCTACGTATGCCTGCGCTATGGAATGTTACCTATGTATATAATTATCATTCTATTTCATTTTTGTTTTTGCTCAACCTGTGCCTACTTTATCATGCGTTTTAAGTTTTCAATACAGTGTACCTGGAAATATGTTCCTTCAGTGTCATGTGACACGTTGACCAACTTATGGTGTTTTTCCCTACACCTGCTGTGTATTTAGCTCAATTGCAGCACATCAGTATCATCAACATTTCTCATTGCAGTGTAAATATCATTGATTTTATCAGTTTGAATTTTGTTCGTAAGACGCTTCATGCTGAACGTCTATTTTATTTCGTTATACCAATAAAGCGATTTTGAAAAGCTCTCTCTTCGCTGGTACTAGTGGCCCTATGTTAGGGACGGGCCACTGCTTATGGCCCATCGAGTTGCTCACTGTGGTCGTTAAATCCCCAAACAAAACTGTTTGACCTTCCTAGTTGAAATTTCCTTCAAAATACTCCAGTTTTACTTCAGTTTAAACATAAATTAACAATTATTCATTACTTTTCGGTTAAAATATATATACCTGTTGCTTATCTTCATAAAATATTTCCGTTTCCTTTTAAATAAAACTTAACTTCCAATCGAAAAATGAACTATGCAAGGGGTGCCACTAAATTTCGGTGAATGAATTTCCTAACGTGTAAAAAGGAAATGCTGTGAGCCGCCCCGGTGGCGCAGTGGTCTAAGCGATGGCCTCTGATCATTCGTCCGAAACGGGTCCGGGTTCGAATCCCGGTGAGGCATGGATGTTGTGTTTGTCATACGGCACTGGCTCTCTCCCTTCCCTGGAACCAGTGACCCTAAATTAGGGACGGGCGACTGCTTATAGCCCATTGAGTTGCTCACGGTGGTCGTTAAACCTCCATAAAAAAAATAATGCTGTGAAGCCGCCCGGTGGCGCAGTGGTCTAATCGCTGGCTTCTGACCATTCATCCGCGATAGGTATGGTTTCGAACCCGTTGAGGCATGGATGCTGTGTTTGTCATATGGCACTGCCTCTCTCCCTTCCCGTGGAACCTCCAGTGGCCCTAAGTTAGGGACGGGCGACTGCTTATAGCCCATCGAGTTGCTCACGGTGGTTGCTAAGCCCTCATACAAAAAAAAGGGGGGTTAGAGGAGCGGTAGCTTGCACGACTCATACAAATCCATGAGCGAACATGTCCATAACCGTTACGGAGCTGTGATAAAGGGCTTAGCATAGGGAGTGTGTCGAGGCATGTAGGTGCGCGTTGTTAGCGGGTAAAAATCGAGCAAAGAAGCAATATCAAATTCTGCTTCTAATTGGGCCGTTGGTGCACTGAATCACCCACTGTATTTGCCTGTTTCGGCACCGTCTGATTACTTTTTGTTTTCCCGGCTCTGAAATTATTGCTAAAAGAGAGGAGATTTACGGACATTTCGTTCATTCAAGCGAAAGTGACGACCCAGCTGCAAACGATAACAAACGAAAACTTTTCCAACAGCTTCCGGCAGTTATACGAACGATTCCAAAATAGTATTGTATCCGGGCGTCAGGGGAGTAACTAGGCATTTCTGCGCCCGGGGGAAACCACAAAATATTGCGCCCCCATCTGTCTTTTGCACACACACACGTATATGTATACATTTAAGTTCAACTAAAACATACTGTACATATTTAATTTAAGTTTATTTCATATGTAGTTTTGCAGTCATTGATGTCCAGTTTTGTTTCTTAAAACCGATTTAACAGTCTTCAGCATCAAAAAATGAAAAAAAAAAAAAATCCAAAAAAACCCCAGCCTTTATTTGCCGTTGAGTCTGGGAGCTAACCGAGAACTTTTAACAGCTTCCAAATACTTAGGTAGAATTGTGTTCACAGGCGGCAAGAGACGTAGTAATATCGGGCGGTATAAAGTTTTTCGAGTCTATTTCCCTTTCCATTTCTTACATCACATGAGATATGTCTTGGTGTTGTACGAATCACATATATTTAAAATAAGACTGTAAGGGATGCAGTAAATTAACTTTTTATGACGATACTTTATAGTCCCTACCGCACAGAAATCGTCGTGTTGTCTGTCTGTATACCCCCCCCGTGCGAGAACGAGAAGTAAACACAAAAAAGGCGTGATGATAAGAGAAAAACAAATGTTGAAGGTCTAAGATAATGTACGTGTATTCAAAAAAAGTTGTAATAACTTGAACTAACCTGATAAACTATATAAACGTAAAGATAAAAACAACGCACGAACTGCATATAATTATGTCGTAAAAAGTACTATTTTGAAATTACTATGAAAACAATACAAAAAATAGCGCTGGCGAAAAATTTCAGTAGGGGTCCGGATCCCATTGAGAGGGTCCTATGGATCGTCTTTGGACATATAATAAAAATTCTGCAAATAGACAAATGACGAAATATGGCAAGGGGAAAACTGTACTAGAAACCGGTACTAAAGTTTCAATTCCAATTTTAGTTAGATTGTGCATAGTGATTTTTGCGCCCTCTCTTGAGCTGCGCCCCTCTTGCGCCGCCCTAGTTACGCCTCTTCCGGGAGTGTTATTTTGAGGGTCATTAAAGTAAGTTTTCTTAAATATGACACTTGTTCATCTTTGCCGTGCATTCACCGAACTTTATTAGCACTCCTTTTACACAGAAATTTCATTTCTGTTTCATTTATTTACTTTTTTGTCCGTGTTTAAAAATCCGCACATGCATCGAAGGCTACAAGGATTCTCCGGCTTCTGCCTCATTGGTTCTGGGAAGAGAGCAGGGCCATCGCCGTGGGGCAGATACCCCTCCCATGTGATAGGGGTCTCGGACCCGGAAGCAATAGGGACGAGGGCTCTGACCACTCGGCCACCAGGATTTATTTTGACTTGAAACAAAATCCTTTTTGTTCCATTTATATTGTACACAGTAAGAGCTCAAAATTATGTGGTATGAGTACGTGGTCATTGAAGAGCTCTCTGAGATCGTCAATAAATAGCCACAGAATCTATTGTTTTCCTCATACGCGTAAATTAATTTACTTTTTTTCCCTTTGGGGGATGAAGGTGTGCATGAGCTCCATTTGTAGCAGCAGTGTATATAATAGTGAGAAGGGCGGGTCATGCCGTAGCCCTGTAGAAATGAAAGCCACGTCACTGGGTTTTGCGATTCTGCTACATTTGCAGGTGTGTTCTATTTCCTTGATTCGATTTCCGTCAATGGCTTTCGAGTAATGGGAAACGAGGGACCCTGTAAATGCTATACAGGGTGTCCGTAAATTAATGTCTCAAAATTAAAAAAGCTGTTTGTTAAGAAATGCAGGGCTGGCCTTCGGCACAGGCGAGCAAGGCGGCTATACCTAGGGCCGCCGATTCTAGGGGCCGCGGTTTTTAATCATACATCGATTTTCTGCCATCATCCAATTTTTATTCTGTATTATCTTTAAAAAAAATCACTAAAAATATAAACACTCGAATTACGCGTTTTCTCTTGTCCCACTAGCTGTTTGTGGGATGCCGCTAAGTGAATCTATATAAAAACAGCTCTTCCCCTTCTTTATGCTTTGCAGTGGAGTTTTGTTTCTTTTCCGCCGGCTTTACATATAAAACGGTAATAACAAAGGAGGAATGCGTAGGCAGTAAACAAAACGGCAGGCAAAAGTTTCCGGGGTTGAGTGAAAAGCAGATCATCTGAGATTTGCTAATTTAAGCGGATTACAGCCCCACACTTTTGACTAATGTAATTTTAGCAAATTATAAAAACTATTACACTCTAGGAAAGCAATTTTTCTCTCGTTTGAGTTTTTTACAACAGTTGTAAACAGTATGACGTTAAACCTTAAGTTATGTGCCCAAAAGTTTATGCAGGAATAATCACGAAACAGCAAGCTACATGACATTTACAAATGAGCATACCGTACGCAGCATTCGGAGAAATTCAGAAAATTTCAGGTAAGCCTTAGGTTCATATATTCAATAAAAATTCTGGGCATTTTTTCAAATTTTAGTTTCTTTTCATTGAGGGAAAAATACGAGCTAGGCGACGATGACCCCGCTCATCCACACGTTATTGTCCACGGAAGTTGGCCCTTGCAGGGATGGTTTTACCGGATTCGATGTACTCACGGTGCACCCTTGACACAGTGCAGTGGCTCGTGAAACTCCCAGTGCCTGCATGACTTCCGAGATGGAGTGGCCCATTCGTCGGGCCCCGACAATTTGCCCACGATCAAATGCGCTTAGATCCTTTGTCTTACCCATACTGCGTCCTACTCTTACTGATTCCCGTCGCATCACTCCTTACATTATCGGATCGCTGCACACGTCATGTCGTTTCCGTTTACAGGGCCGCCCACAGCGCCACATTTGCATAACGCCAGCTGTCTCTAATTCAATTGCTCTTCAGTGTAGTAAGGCCGGCCCTCAAAAATGCCACTACTGTCCTTTAGTTTTTCGGTTCCAGCTGTGACAAAGTGCAAGTTTCCTATGAGCTCTAACAGATGTCGCCAGGTGACCCGCCTGAGCTAGGACTTCTGCACAGACGATCCCTTTTAAAACGTTCTAAGGCCGCACCGATGGCGCAGGGGTCTGAGCAATGGCTTCTGATCATTCGTCCGAGATGGGTCCGGGTTCGAATCCCGTGAGTCATGGATGTTATGTTTGCCTTACGGAGCTGGCTCTCTCCCTTCCCTGGAACCAGTGGCCCTAAATTAGGGACGGGCGACTGCTTATAGCACACTGAGTTGCTCACGGTGGTCGTTAAACCTCTAATAAAAAAAAATGCTCTAAGCAGTGGTCTAAGCGCTAGTTGCTGACTATTCATCTGAGATGGATCCAGGTTCGAATCCCGATGAGGCATGGGTATTGTGTTTATTTTACGACAGACACAGACTCTTGCCCTTCCCTGGAACCAGTGGCTCTAAATTATGGGCGGGCGACTGCTTATAGCCCACCGAGTTGCTCTCGATGGTCGTTAAGCCCCCAACCAAACAAAAAAACAAAAACAATCTGGACATGTAATAGGTGTACAATGCACATTATCCCAGCAGAGATGTCATAAAACAAATTTACTTAAGTTAGTGTCAGTTGCACTGCCAGAGTCTATAACTTATAATATCTATCAGTGCTATTAGTAAGTTAAGACGTGACTTTCGTTTTCCTAAGCCTCCCTTTATGAGAAATTTTACTCGGCATTCTTTACAATATGATTGCTAATTTAATTTTATTAAAATAATTATTGGGGCATCCGCCTTCAACCTGCCCTTAGCCCAAGGAGGTGCGAGGGTGGGCTGTAGCCCATCCTGAAAATTGTCTTGGCCACCCTGCCGCCCAACCCAGTTCAATATGTGCCATATTTTTTATATTTTTAAACTTTAAAATATAATCTGGAATGTGTCAAGGAACAATGACTCCCGTGTTTTTCGTCGTGTTGCCGCACGTATTTCCCCTAGAAAGTGCATTTTTCCTTCTCCGTAGAAAGGTTATCAACATAGCATCCTCAGGGCCATGAAAATTCAGTTCTCCATTCGACCAAATCCTAAATTTATGCCTTTTTTCAAGTTAGCGTGATCAGTGGCAAATGAAGAGGGTGAATAGGAATTCACTGTGGTCATTAGTAATGGCTCTGCAGCTTGTTTGTGCTACTAAGCAGGATATTCGAACACGGAAAGTACAGACTAATGCTATACCAGAGCTCTTATGCCTGCCCTAGGGAAATGAGGGCGCAGGTCGTAGTTGACGACTACTTTGGAAGAGATGAGTGCAAGACAAGTTTGCTGGCTTGAAGGAAAGGAGTTAAGGAGAGGAAAAGTATTGTCTGCTTGTTGGAATCATACGGAAATGTGCAAGTTAATCATGCTAACTTGAATATTTCTCTTCAACCCTAATCCCCGAAAATATTTGCTCTCCTCGGCATGAACTTTTCTTTTAATCAGAGCATGTTACTGCCTTCCTGGTGGTGGTGGCAATGTGGCGTGATTATTATACGGGTATGTAACTCTAGGTTTTACTAATTTTACTAAAAATGTATGGACGGAACATTAGCAAACAAATGATAGATTATTCTGTATTCCAAAACATGCAAAAACTTCAAGACAGTTCCCAAAATAATGAGTATGTGTCCAGGAGGGAAAGGGGGATATTGCGAATACCTTTGCAGCCTGTATAAAAAGGAAAACAAATTCTTTCTTTCAGTGTTTTGTAAATAAAGTTGCTAATAAGCTTGCCCCCACAAAAAATAATACTCGCTCACCCGTCGCCCATCCTGTTTCCAAGTCTAGCAACAACCATCTGGTGCCCAATGGCGCACCAGATGGTTGTTGACAAAGATGATAGAAGCATAGCTTTTTCTACTGCATAAGTGGCTAGCTTGATTCTTATAGCTTCTACATTTCGTTGAAATTTCAGCATTTTCACTCACTGGCAGGTTTAGGTTCAGATGTACAAATAATATCTGATGAAAAATGCGATTTCACCCCACCACCTTTCTTGTGATGAAGAGAGAATTAATGAGCTTATGTGTTCAGTGAAATTTTTTTTAAATCATATCATTTTGCTGGCATGAAGATTTAAATCGATTTGTGTGCATTAAATCAGCAATTGAATATAAGTTGGTATTTTCGCAATTACCTGTGACTGCTTACCCACATTTCTAACGTACAGTGTTTTCATTCATTCATTCATTCAGTGTAGAATCGTATCCTCATTTGCAACTTAATACACAAACCTGAGAGTTGTAGGGATGTTCTGGGACATTTCCTCAGCTGAAATTCTAAAACTGTTGTTTCAAAATAAAATTCATTGTTTTGTTCAGCATTGATCCTTAAGATTCTGTTCTCCTCTTATTTCTTTCAAGATTCCCGTTCCTGATATCAGGCCACCTTCAGGTGACTGGCCGGCCAGAGAGACTAAGTGGACACAGATTCCGAAGTATGGACACTACTCTCAGTCCCAACGCGACATAAATGCCCTCTCTCTTCAGAGAGAATACCCTCCACGTAAGTCGTTATTATCCACCGTTTCTCTCTTTTTTCTCATGCAATGTACGAATTCAAAACTCTGTATGTACACGAATATTGTAGATTCAGCTTTAGATTATCTGCTCCACTAATTAGCTGAACATGAAGCAGTGACATCTAGCCGTATAAGTTATCTGTATCTTTAAAAGCTAGGAAAATTCTGTACTCAAAGTACGCTGTACAGATACACCGAAAAGCTAAAGCAATATGACCAGTATTGCATTCAGAGAGTTTTTTTCCGGGGGGGGGGGGGCAATTACGAATTTCGAGGGGGCAAAAACTTGTTGACTGATCATATACATATAATCACAATTTCGTTATTTATATATATATTAATATATATATAATTTTTAAATAAAGTGCAAAAATTTTCTTATGCTCTTATATCGCAAAGGCCGATTCCAAGAAATCTACGCATACAGGTGATTAAAAATGTAAAAATGCTATACCTTTGCTTTAATTCAGTAATGGACTACGGATTTCACCATGGGGTGGTATAAAATATTTATGGCGTTAGTAAAGGTAAGGCTGTGGTGGAGAAAATCCTCCTAAGACGTTAGGAGTGGTAAAAATGTCCTCGCCTTACTACAAGCGTGTTTCTGATTATTAAGGAATCATTACGGTGTTACCTGAAAACGTATGGTGTAAGCCATTCCCCTGCCATTTGGTTTCAACCCCTTTAGATTAGCAAATAGTAGTAACAAACACTAACTACCCGTTTCGATGCTAGTTTGAGGTGCTTCGAGATTTTTTTATTGTCACAGGGTGTAAACCACCACCACCAGAAGAAAAAAAAAACCTTATTAATGGAACAATTTCTATTAACTTGCTATTGTTAAAAATTAGGTAGCAAATATTTTGTTGTATTGGAAGCACTAACGTCATCTTAGCTACACTGAGGCTTAACCGTATACATGGAAAGTCGGCATCCAGAAGACTGAAATAAAGCTGAATGCCTGCTTCCAAAATATGATGATGTTGCAGTGCAAACATCTCTACTCTGCGGAATTAGGTTTTTATTGCGGAAGTAGTCCTAGTTGTCAGTGCTTGAAAAATTGCCCTTTCAGCAAGGACTGTTTTATGCTTTGTTGAAGGATGATAGAAATTTCAGATTGAAGTTCATGTGAATGTTTTTTTTATTATTATTATTATAATATTTTCCCTCAATGTTTTAAATTAATTTCTCTAAATATTCAGTTACAAACGAACACAGTTAGACAAAATATAAGGGGAGATAATCCAAAAACCTACGGGGGTATTCATAGATTTTCGGGGGGGGGGGCTAAGCACCCCCGAGAAGATGCCTGAATACTTCACTGATTATGACCAGCGCGTCTTTATGCAAATCGTAGTAACTGCAGATAAAGGACTGCACATGTAAATTTCATGAAACGGTATAAATAACGCCTGATATTCAGCTCTGTTAATCAGTCTTATTCTTATTCTTCAGATGGAAAAGGCAGCGGTATTTGACAAAGAACAAATTGTAATGGCCAGACGACTTGGTCAGAGCATTTCCGAGACGACAAGGCTTGTGGGTGTTCACTGTCCGCCGTGGTTAGTAAAAATGTGGTCTGAGGAGCAGACCAAATTTATGACCATCCGTATGGTTCGAGCCACCAGAAGAGATACTGTGGCGCAGCTTGCCGGTAATTTGAACAGTGGTGACCGGAGTAATGTGTCATAACACACAGTACATCGAACTCTGCTGAAAATGGGGCTGGGTAGCCTCAGGCAGCTCCGAGTGCCCATACTAAACTCGGTTCACCGTTGAAAGCGCCTACAATGAGCACGCGGGCATCAGAACTGGACCTATGAATCTCGTTTCCTGTTGCACCATGTGCATGGCAGGGTACGTGTGCGTCATTTACCTAGGGAAATGCTTGCACCAGGATGCACCGGGGGACGAAAACAAGCCGGTGAAGAAAGTGTAATGCTTTGGGAAAAATAATGTTAATACTAAGGGCAAACCCTGTGACCAGTCATTCATGTGCAGGAAGCTATGATGTCTACAACCTACCTAAACATCTATGCAGACCAGGTACATCATTTCATGGTAACGATATTACCCTCTAGTAGTGCCTTCTTTAATGGGGATAACGCGTCGTGCCACACTGCTCGGATTTTTCGAGAACTGCTCGCGGAACATGAGGAAAACTTCCATCAATCGCCATGATCTTTAAATTTCTCAGTCATCAATACAAATAAGCAGTGGCGGCCGGTGACTACGTGCTGCCGTGATGCAGCACGCTAAAAATTTTTTAATTCATATTCGTATTGTTTATTGTAGCTGAAAGTGCATGCATATGATTTGCTGCCAGCCCAAAATCCGATTTTTAGACGGGCCATAATCAAGGCTCCTGTTCGTCATTCGGTCTGTGATGTCGGTTAGCACACGGGAATAACAGCGTGGTTCTGCTATCGCCTACCCGATCGGTCTTTCGTGCTGCAAACTGCGTAGCACGGCCCCAACAGCGTGTCATTCCTGCCTCCTACATCACACACCTCTTGGGGGTCCTCTGGTCAAACCGGCCACAAGGGTTTCCAGCGTGCTGTATTTCTCTCAGCACGATATAAGATCGCCGGCAGCAAACGGCGTTGAAACCAAAGACCCCCATTCCCTTGCTTTCTCCTATCGGAACTGGGAGCAGGGCAGTTAACCAATAGAATAGAGGGAAAACTTATCTGATTGTTTGTTTGTTCCTGTGCTCTTATAACGTTTGCTTGATCAGTCAGTTAAAATCTATCTGTGCTTTTAAATTTTTTTCTTTATTCTGTGGTTTTCGTAATCTTTTAATTTCATGAATGGAGACTGCGCTTAATTCAGTAGATTCTTTGTTGAAACTACCATTTTCTTCAAGAACTTTAGAGGGAAAAATTGAAGTAAAGTCCTTAGGTCGACCAACACCAGATTTGATTATACACTATCTACCAACAAGTAATTGGACACCTGTGATAGCAAAGGACAACAAAGTTTATTCATCTTCAATAGTTGGTGGAGTCACCACTAGCGGCGATTACAGCTGCGACCCTCCGGGACATACTCTCAACCAGGCGTTAGTGGTGTCTTCTTCCACTCGGCTTGGAGAAGACAGGTCAGTTCCTTCACCTATTTCGGACGGTGGGGGCACCCCTTAAGTCGACGCTCTAACTCGTCCCAGAGGTGCTCGATAGGGTTAAGGTCCGGGCTCTGCGCAGGCCAGTCCATTCGATTAACCCCATTGTCACCATACCAAGCCATGGTGGACCTCGCAACATGACAGGTGGCATTGTCATCCTGAAAGTAACATGGGTCCACCCCGTAAAACTGCCACAGCGTAGGACGCGCATGGTCATCCAAAATGGTGCAGTAGGTCTCGGCGTTGAGTCTACCAGAAATTGCGACCAAGGGTCCCGTGCCATACCAGGAGAAACACGCCTCATAGCATAATTCCACCGCCGCCGAACGTTCTCCAGGCAGACGCCAAACCCAGACCCTGCCATCCGAACTGTAGAGGGTGGACCTTGATTCGTCACTCCAGAGAACCTGTTTCCACTGTTCAACGTTCCACTGTCGACGTTCTTTGCACCACGTTAGCCGAGCAGCGCTATTGGACTTGGTGATCAAAGGCTTGTGGGCGGCAGCACGTCCATGATAACCGAGCAGATGGGCTTCCTTACGGATGGTATTCATCGAAAGAACACTCCCGGATGCCTGTTGAAACTCCTCGCGGATGTGGCCCATCGATTTGGTGCGGTTCTTCCGAATTTCTCTGGCCAGCACCCGTCGGTCTCTAGCTCCCAGTTTTGTGAGTCTGCCTGCTCGGGGCACATTCCGACAGTCACCTCTCATCTTCCATTTGCCAATCACGTAGGCCACTGTCGATTTTGGGTACTTCAACTCGCTGGATATGTCACGTATGGATCGGTCATTTCTGTGATACCCGACGATTACACCTTTCTCGAAATCAGAGAGCTCCGAACTGCGTGGCATCTTGCATGCGACTGGTTGCGTTGTTGTTTCCCACACTATATTTAACGGTGGCGGCCGTGACGTGTATCAGAACCGCAGATATCGTCGATTGCAGGGGTGTCCAATTGCTTGTTGGTAGATAGTGTAGCTCAGACGGCGAAATGCGCGAAAGTGCTTTAAAAATCGCAAATAATAAAGGTGCAAGAGTGATTGACTAAATTTTATATTTAAGCACACTGTAAAAAAGTTTCGTATTAAAAATATGAAACTAAATAAAAACCTATTTTCAAAATAAATAAATACACAAATAAAAATAAAAATAAATGAGTAATGTTTTCTAAGCAACTGAAGTCGGGGCGGATTAATCAAGCCGTATATTCCGCAAAATATTCAGCTTAATGCTGTGTCGAATACACGATTACATATTTAACCATTAACGCCAAAGATGTGAACAAAATGAATAATCATATTAATTTATATAAAATTATGAAAATCTGCTCTCGGGTATTTTCCCCGATGACCAAGATGATCCCATTGCCCAATTCCTAAGGCCTGTTGTGGTAGTGGGGGCGGTGGGGGAGGGGGGTCGCAGACCGCGTGTAGATCGGTAAGTCGCAGCACGCACACTCTCAGGAGCACGAGCCGCCACTGCAAATAAGGATCTGTGGTTTGTGTTGGAACAGCAAACTCGATCTCCGGCGGCTCAAATACGTAACACGCAAGAGTTAAAGAATCTGCTGGTAACGTTTTGGTACCTGATACCACAAGAAATCTTGTGGTGTCCATGCCTCGATGGGTAAGGGCTGTTTTGGTGGCATGTGGAGGACCAACTTCCTATTAGGCATGTGGAGGACCAACTTCCTATTAGGCAGGTGGTCATATAATGTTTTGGCTGTTCAGTGTATTAGGTATATACTCAAAGCGTACACCTAGATTGCATATTTTAAAAATCGTGTCCTCGCAGTGCGACTGTGCTTTACCTAATTTAGAATGGTTTTACGATGGACATGTCTTGAAAGACAGGGAATCCAAACTTTTCAAATTCTGTATATGTCTCTGGGTGAGCATTTCTATGCTATTTTCTTTTTCTTTCCCGGGTTATATTCTAAGAAATTCGTGAATTCCACCACGAAGGATATTTATCGGAAACAGGGACGTCGCCAGACTTCGAAATCTGGATGGGCGACGTGGGCGAGCACTAATTTTGGTGCGGCAAACTTGATAGCATTTTTTTTTTTTTTACGAAACACTGAAAGAACTAATTTTTAATGCTTTTCACTACCGGCTCCAAAGGAATTCATGCAATCCTCACCCCTCGACCTGGACACACACGGATCTGACTAGTTACGCCACTGGTGTAAGATACAAGTGTTACTCGAATGTCGCCTTCGACTTTTTACTTGCTCTGAACGCGTTGTCCTAAACTGCTTTTCAAAATTTGCATCTTTGCTTACGAAAATAGTAGTGTACTTAACAATTTAAAGGAAAATATCTTTTTGGTTCCCTAAATCAAGTTTTAACGCGTGCTACGCACTAACACAGTACCTCCCTCCTCCTGAACTCCCCTCCTTCACGCCAGCGACTTTGCCTTGTACTTCTCTCCCACAAAGCAGTATTCGGCCACTTCTTTAACTTTACTGTCCCGGGACAGACTTAAGAACGCTGGTGCAGCTTTAGACTCCACTGTACGTGTTGAAATCCCCAATTTTTGTAAAGAAAAAATGATCAAATGATCATATGTAGAGGATTTTAGGAAGGGAGTGTCTGACCCTAGGTCTTAAACAGCCCTTAGAATTAGGAAGCTAGGAGATTTGGGCTAGAGTGCCCTATAGGAAAGTGACACGGAAGCGAAGTAGAAAGGGGAAGAAAGGCGCCCTTATTTATTACCGGGATGGGGGTGGGGGTGGGAGCAGGGGTCCAACGGCTTAACGTGCCCATCCGACGCACGGCGGATATTTAGCGGATCGAGCGTTCGTACCTGCTGGGATCGAACCGGAGGTCCTTCCGCGGCAGTCACGAACGTTGCCCACAAGGCCCCCCTGTAAGGAAAACAAACAGCAGAGCAATTAGTAGTGACTCCCTTAGTGAATTCCTATCCACCTTCCTCATTATTCCTCTGGCCATACAAACACAGAAAAGAGGCTTAAACTAAGGAATTGGAAGAGTGGAGAAGAACTGAATTTTCATGGCCCTTCGGATGCTATTTTGATAACCTTTCTACGGAGACGTAAAAAGCACATCCTAGGGGGAATACATAGGACTACATGATATAAAACACAAGACTTGTTACTTGGAAAAGTTCAGATTACATTTTAAATATATTGAAAAATGGCACATTTTGAACTAACTGGGGGGGGGGCAAGATAAATTTCAGGGTGAGCTTGAGCCCAGCCTGAAGTCCTCGCTCCTTCCTTGGCGACGTCCCTGATCCCTGATCGGAAACCAGGGAGTTTGCAGATTTGAGAAATTTGGTAAGGGAAATTTGGTTCTGTGCACCTTTGCTGTGATTTCCTAATATTTCAACCGTGCTACAAAATTAAAAAAAAAAAATTCTTGGATTAGTTTATTTTTGCCGATCATCGCAAGGTAATAATTATTGATGCATATGCTATCAATATCTGCTCTGCTATTCATTAAAAATGGGGGACGATAATCTGACATTTGCAACAGATTATCGTCTCCCAGATTTTCGACTGGCCAAAGACGGACTAATTAATGAGGAGAAAGTGGCACAAAGGAAAGAGCTGCTCAACCCATAAACATAATAATGACTAGCAAATGGGCGGACACATCGATATTGAAAACTTTCCAGTTGAATTCAAATGGCCAGTCAAACAGGGAAATAAAATTTATTACCAACGTTATGAGATTTCTGTGATTGACCAGAGTGGCGGAAAGGAAAGCGGAATAAGTGGCGGAAGATTTTAGTGAATTTAAAATCCAGGGTCATTATGAGGTCTTAAAATTGAATGCGTAATTCTCGCCCGTATGGGAGGCAAATCAGAACCATTTCACTGACTTTTTATTTAGCATTTTTTATTGTAGTCACCACTTCTAAGTATAAAAGCTGAATCTTAAACGTGTTTTAGAAAGTTTTTTCGGTCACGGGGCCGTGGATAGCCAAGTGGTCAACGTTCGTGACTGCCACGGAGAAACCTCAGGTTCGATCGCAGGCAGGTGCGAACGCTCGAACCACTAAATATCCGCCGTGAGGCGGATGGGCACGTTAAGCCGTCGGACCCCGGGTACTGGCCCCCGGTAATAAATAAGGGTGTCTTCCTCCTCCTTGCTACCTCGCTTCCGTATGACTTTTCTATCGGGCACTCTAGCCCAAATCTCCTTACTTCCTACACTGACGGGGGAAAAAAATCCCAACACCACGAAAAAATAGTTGTAGAGGAATGAAATGGCGGCAATACATTTGTATAGGTAACATATTTAATCGATTAAGGTTTCAAGATCACAGCTTATTGTAAGCGCGAGAAGAGCCATTTTAAATGTGAAAGGCTGGTACATTAATAACCGGTGTAACCGCCAGAATGTTGAATGCAAGCACGCAAACGTTCATGCATTGTGTCGTACAGGTGCTGGATGTCAGTTTGTGGGATGGAGTTCCATGCCTGTTGCACTTGGTCGGTCAATACAGGGACGGTTAATGCTGGTTGGGGGTGACGCTGGAGTTGTCGTCCAATGATGTCCCATACGTGCTCGATTGGTGAAAGATCTGGTGATCTAGCAGGCCACGGCAACATGTCGACACTCTGTAGAGCATGTTGGGTTACAACAGCGGTATGCGGGCGAGCGTTATCCTGTTGGAAAACACCCCTGGAATGCTGTTCATGAATGGCAGCACAACAGGTTGAATCACCAGACCGACACACATCTGTGCCGTCAGGGTGCGTGGGATAACCACGAGAGTGCTCCTGCTGTCATAGGAAATTGCTTCCCAGACCATAACTCTTGGTGTAGGTCCAGTGTGTCTCGGCCGCAGACAGGTTGGTTGCAGGCGCTCACCTGGCCTCCTTCTAACCAACACACGGCCATCACTGGCACCCAGGCAGAACCGGCTTTCATCAGAAAACACAACAGATCTCCACTCCGTCCTCCAATGAGCTCTAGCTTGACACCACTGACGTTGCAAACGGCAGTGGTTTCGGAGTAAGTGGAATGCACGCTACAGGGCGTCTGGCTCGGAGCTGTCCTTCAAGTAACCGATTTGTAACAGTTCGTTGTGTCACTGTGGTGGCAACTGCAGCTCGAATTGCTGCCGCAGACGCGGTACGATGCGTCACGGCCATACGCCGTATACGGCGGTCTTCCCTCTCAGTAGTGCCACGTGGCCGACCGGAACCCAGTCTTCTTGAGGCAGTACCTTCCCTTGACCACCGCTGCCAACAATCATGCACAGGGGCTACATTCCTGCCAATTCGTTCTGCAATATTGCGGAACGAAAATCCACCTTCTCGTAGCCCTATTACACGACCTCGTTCAAACTCCGTGAGCTGTTGATAATGGCTTCTTCGTCTTCTTCAAGGCATTCTTGACTAACATCAACACACTACGTCGAATCTCAACGATAACTAACGCTCACGAACGTTACAGCGCGTATTTACAGCAAACCTGCTTTGCATGTTCCGAGAGGCGCTACTAGCGCCACACGTATGCGCCGAGCGCAAAATTTGCATAGACGTCATCTTACTGATGTACTCTCACCGCCTACCAACTGTCGTTTATCTAACACAACCCTTTCTTGGTGTTGGGATTTTTTTCCGTCAGTGTATTTCTAAGGGTTGTTTAAGACCTGGGGTCAGACACTCCCTTCCTAAAATCCTCTACATATGATCTGACCTGATCTAATGGACACATTAAGCCGTCGGACCCCGGGTACTGGCCCCCGGTAGTAAATAAGGGCGTCTTCTACCTCGCTTCCGTGTGACTTTCCTATCGGGCACTCTAGCCCAAATCTCCTAGCTTCCTATTTCTAAGGGTTGTTTAAGACCTGGGGTCAGACACTCCCTCCCTAAAATCCTCTACATATGATCTGATCTGATCTGATGGGCACATTAAGCCGTCGGACCCCGGGTACTGGCCCCCCGGTAGTAAATAAGGGCGTCTTCTACCTCGCTTCCGTGTGACTTTCCTATCGGGCACTCTAGCCCAAATCTCCTAGCTTCCTATTTCTAAGTGTTGTTTAAGACCTGGGGTCAGACACTCCCTTCCTAAAATCCTCTACATATGATCTGATGGGCACATTAAGCCGTCGGACCCCGGGTACTGGCCCCCGGTAGTAAATAAGGGCGTCTTCTACCTCGCTTCCGTGTCACTTTCCTATCGGGCACCCTAGCCCAAATCTCCTAGCTTCCTATTTCTAAGGGTTGTTTAAGACCTGGGGTCAGATACTCCCCTCCTAAAATCCTCTACATATGATCTGATCTGATCTGATGGGCACATTAAGCCGTCGGACCCCGGGTACTGGCCCCCGGTAGTAAATAAGGGCGTCTTCTACCTCGCTTCCGTGTGACTTTCCTATCGGGCACTCTAGCCCAAATCTCCTAGCTTCCTATTTCTAAGGGTTGTTTAAGACCTGGGGTCAGATACTCCCCTCCTAAAATCCTCTACATGTGATCTGATCTGATCTGATGGGCACATTAAGCCGTCGGACCCCGGGTACTGGCCCCCCGGTAGTAAATAAGGGCGTCTTCTACCTCGCTTCCGTGTGACTTTCCTATCAGGCACTCTAGCCCAAATCTCTTAGCTTCCTATTTCTAAGGGTTGTTTAAGACCTGGGGTCAGATACTCCCTTCCTAAAATCCTCTACATATGATCTGATCTGATGGGCACATTAAGTCGTCGGACCCCGGGTACTGGCCCCCCGGTAGTAAATAAGGGCGTCTTCTACCTCGCTTCCGTGTGACTTTCCTATCAGGCACTCTAGCCCAAATCTCCTAGCTTCCTATTTCTAAGGGTTGTTTAAGACCTGGGGTCAGATACTCCCCTCCTAAAATCCTCTACATATGATCTGATCTGATCTGATGGGCACATTAAGCCGTCGGACCCCGGGTACTGGGCCCCGGTAGTAAATAAGGGCGTCTTCTACCTCGCTTCCGCGTGACTTTCCTATCAGGCAGTCTAGCCCAAATCTCCTAGCTTCCTATTTCTAAGGGTTGTTTAAGACCTGGGGTCAGACACTTCCTTCCTAAAATCCTCTACATATGATCTGATCTGATCTGATCTGATGGACACATTAAGCTGTTGGACCCCGGGTACTGGCCCCCAGTAGTAAATAAGGGCGTCTTCTACCTCGCTTCCGTGTGACTTTCCTATCGGGCACTCTAGCCCAAATCTCCTAGCTTCCTATTTCTAAGGGTTGTTTAAGACCTGGGGTCAGACACTCCCTTCCTAAAATCCTCTACATATGATCTGATCTGATCTTTTCGGTCATGGGATGTCCCCGTGTTTTTCTTATTTTTTTATCATTTTACTTTCTGACAAGTCTCGCCCTTTTTTACAAAGAAGTTTGGTCTCGTGTATACAGTGAATTCAAATAACATATGAGCAAATCATGAATTTAAATTTCTTTAGGTTCTTTTTTTGGTTTGTTGTTGTTGTTGTTGTTGTTTTTGGTTGTTTTTCACTTAACGGTGGGGTCAAAGGAAAGAAAGTGAAGGAACCAATGAGTTCAAAGCATAAATTGGGACATAAAAACAGAAATATCATATCTGGCGTTGTTCCGGAGGTACTGCTAAATTGTTTCGGTGGTACAGGAATTTCTTTCAACGAAATTTATGGTGCCCGCTCTGATAAAACAAAAAGATCTGTCCTTCATGCCAGGTAGGTCGGACAGACTGGAACTGAGATTCAAATGAAAAAAAAAAATAAGTAAAGAGCCATAGATACAATTGGGAATGTAGGAGTTAAAGCTATGATTTTGCTGTATGACAAAAGTAAGCATATGTACACTAAAGGACAATTTATTATACACATCACGTACACCTAAAATCTTGTGGTCCCACCTTTCGCCCTTACAATCGTAGCTACACGTCGTGCCAGGGACTTTACTAGGTGTCAGAAAAATGCGGGAGATATTACGGCACTTGATTCCAGGATAGCCATTCGTAAAGAGCCGAGAATTGCCATTGGTGGGTTTCGATCACGAAATGTATCGCTGTACTTCGTCCCACATACACTGAAGAGCAATTGAATTAGAGACAGCTGGCGTTATGCAAATGTGGCGCTGTGGGCGGCCCTGTAAACGGAAACGACATGACGTATGCAGCGATCCGACAATATAAGGAGTGATGCGACGGGAATCAGTAAGAGTCGGACGCAGTATGGGTAAGACGCATTTGATCGTGGGCAAATTGTCGGGGCCCGACGAATGTTTCACTCGATCTCGGAAGTCGTACAGGCACTGGGATTTTCACGAGCCACTGTGTCACGGGTGCACCGTGAGTACATCGAATCCGATAAAACCATCCATGCAAGGGCCAACTGCCGTGGACATCAGCGTGTGGATGAGCGGGGTCATCGTCGGCTAGCTCGCATTGTAACAGCGGATAGACGGGCCACAGTGGAAGAAATCACTCGGGAATTTAACGCTGGTGCACAAATACGTGTAATCAGCCACACCATCCAGAACCATCTCCTCGCTACGGGGTACAGAAGCCATCGTCCCACGAGGGTACCGCTACTGACCGCACATCACAGGGTGCAAAGATTAGCATGGGCGTGGAAACATCGCCACTGGACCCTAGACATGTGGAAAAATGTTGCCTGGACTGATGAGTCGAGATTCACGTTGGTACATGCGGATGGAATGACACGAGTACGGCGCACACCACATGAAGCGATGAATCCTTCTTGCAAGCAGGGTACTCTTCAAGCTGGTGGAGGTGGCATTCTCGTCTGGGGACTGTTTACATGGACTTAAATGGGACCCCTGGTACGTATGACATCGTCCCTCACAGGTCAACGTTACCGGAATATCCTGGAAGACCATTTGCTCCCGTTTGTGCGTCTTCAACATCCCACCGGGGACCTCATCCTGCAACAAGACAATGCACCATGCTATCGCTCCCGAATTGTATCCGAATGGTTGGATGAACACTCCACCGACGTGAACTCACTTCGTTGACCAGCTAGGTCACCTGACCTCAATCCCGTCGAGCACATCTGGGATGCCATCGAGAGAGATGTTCGAAGCTCTGATCCCCCACCATCAAATCTTCGTGAACTGTGGGAGCTTGTTCAGGGGTCGTGGATCCGTATGGCTTCCCAACGCTTACGGAGTCTTGTCGAGTCCATGCCGAGACGAATCGCCATCGTCATCAGAGCGAAAGGTGGTGCTACACGTTACTAGACAGGTATCTCTAATTCAATTGCTCTTCAGTGTATATTTTTTCTCTTCTCCGTACATGTCCTACCTATCTTAGAGGTCTTAAATTTTTATTGATTTTTCGAATTCCAAACTCCTTTCCTATGTCATCATTTCTTCTGTGTTCTGTACTTGATTTCCCTTTCGTCCATCAAAAATCTTTATCCCTGTTCTTTGAAGGTGATGTTACCTTTTGTTGGTTGCAGAAGTTTCTGATCTGCACTCACGGACAATGAAATTTGCGCACCTAGAAGAAAGCATGCTACAACCGCGAAACTTTGCAGATAGCTAGAGTGCGTGCTGGTATGCAAATGATCAAGCTTTGGTGCGATTGCGCAGGACCGCCCACGCTGTGGGGGCGCTGCAAGTACGAACCGGCAGCCTAATAAATCGGCGTATATTCGATGCCCCATGAAAGCGAAAATCACCGGCCGACGCAAGCAAGTGTATAGAGGGATAAGAATGCCGGGGAGATGCAAGAGACGTCGATTTACGCAACTTACGGACTTTGACAGAGGCCTGATCATCGGGCTGAAAACCACAGCGTGGTCGCCGCGCCGTATAGCCCGCCACGTGGATCGTTCTGACCATACCGTCCGACTGTGTTGGGAGCAGGCAGTGGACATGTGGCGGTACTGCCACATGGCGGAGCGGCTCCAGACGGACCAGGCGGACCACCAGTTGGGAGAATCGACGGATCGTGCGATAGGCACGAACGGATCCCACGGGGACCTGGTCCACTATACAGGCAGATGTAGCGGATCCTGTGTGCCCACGAACCATTTCCCGACGCCTCACGGAAGCGAATCTGCGATCCCAGTGCCCCTTACGTGTACTGCCATTAACACCGGAACATCGCCGGCTCCGTTTGCCGTGATGCCAGGCCAGAGCGACGTGGAACGCCACAGACCGGCGACGTGTGGTGTTTAGCGATGAGTATCGCTTCGTTTTGGGGACAGTTGATCATCGTGTCCAGGTGTGGAGGTCAACGGCACAACCCCAACCACGCTGTCGAGCTCCCCCCCCCCACTGCAGGCATTATGGTCTGGGGAGCCATTGCCTACGATAGCCGATCAGCTCTAGTAGTGGTACGTGGATTATTGACGGGCCAGCGGTATGTGGACGAGATCCTACGGCCCCATGTGCTCCCATTCCTGGACGGGATTCCAGGTGCGCTATACCAGCAGGATAACTCCCGCCCGCACACAGCTCAAGTTGCCCAGGATTGCCTACGCAATGTCCAAACACTTCCATGGCCTGCCGGCTCCCCGGACATGTTCCCTATCGAGCATGTGTGGGGCAAGTTGAAACGTCAGATGCTGAAGTGCCGCACTATCCGGGATTTGGAGCACACTGTCCCACACGTGTGGGCCAATTTGCCGCAGGACAACATCAGGCGTCTGTTCGCCTGCATGCCGGATAGTATTGCAGCATGTATCGCAGCACGAGGCGGTGCGATGCGGTAGTGAAGATGACCGGACTGCGTGCCACAGATCCTTTTGTAATTGTCCTGCAGCTCTGTTTTTTCCATGATGTGTATCATTCATCTGTATCATTACGTCCATAAAATTTCAGTTCAATCCTATGCTTCCTTCTTGGTGCGCAAATTTTATTGCCCGTGAGTGTATATAAAAGATCATCTTGCCCTCACTCTTTTCCTTTTTTTTTTTTTTTTTTTTTTTTTGATTGGAGGTTTAACGACCACCGTGAGCAACTCAATGGGCTATAAGCAGTCGCCCGTCCCTAATTTAGGGTCACTGGTTCCAGGGAAGGGAGAGAGCCAGTACCGTAAGACAAACACAACATCCATGCCTCACCGGGATTCGAACCCGGACCCCGTTCGGACGAATGATCAGAGGCCAGTGCCTTAGACCACTGCGCCACCGGGGCGGCCACTCTTTTCCTTGCAGCCTTTGCTCTTCTGCGGCACTCTTGTAAAGTTGCGTCCAAATACTGAAGGTAGCTGTTTGATAAAATCCGATAAAGTAATACGAAATTTATGAACTTAATTGAAGTGCAAAATTCTGAGAATGTTTTTCCGTTTCCGGATTTAACGACCACAATGAGCATCTCTTAGGTGAGAGGACAGAGCCCAGCACCGTAGGGACAAACACACCACCCATGCTTCAGCCGGGATTGGATTCCGGACCTATGTCTGGCGAATGCTCAGAAGCTGAGATCTCAGACCGCTCGGTCACCGGAACGGCAAATTCTGAGATTCAAGCTAATAGTCGAACAAATTGTTTGGTTAATTCTTACTGAATCGACTTACGTTAAAATCTTGAGGATTAATACTAGACTTTCTATGTTAGAGCATTTTAATGATCATGATCACTGTTAGATTATTCCTCTCTCAAAAAGGTTTTTTCTGAGTATAGTTAGGAACGTGAAAAAAAAAGTAATAGCACTGTTTGAGTTTTTATGAAGGTTTCCCTCTGAAAACTTATTTGTAGATTTGCCTGGATCATACAGCGATGATTTTACTGGACTCATGCCAGGTGAAAGGGGCACAGAGAAACACAAACACAATCTTTGTGACGTCATCAACTACGGTGCTCACAGCAGGACGGTTGCTTCGACCTTTGACAGGTACCAGCGGGAGGGCCTCTACCCCCCAAGACAGATGCCACCACCCACCCGAGATGAGGAAGCTCAGCCAGTGTACTCCAGTTTCGTTCCCGGTAAGTCGGCAATTTTTCTCAGAGCACAAAACCACAGACGTTCTTCTTGTGCTACTAGTTTCATTTCATGTAGTTTCTGTTTTGTTTCTAGAACGATAGAAACCCCTGTGCACCCTTGACACAACACAGGTATTTGGGAAGAATTCCAGCTGGCAATTTTTCAAGATGAATCAGCTTACAAAATCTGATTACGAATCTGGTTGATGTTATTTCCCGGACTTTTTTTTAATTGTGACGCGTTTAAATTAGAAATAACTGAGTGAGAATTTGGTCGCCTTTTTATTCGTAGAAGAAGAATACATTTTTCACTTACAACACACAGATGCAAATAACCATACGGGGAATGGCTGGTAGGGCTAGCTCACACAAAAAATTTGAGTTGTCTCCTGAAGTCGAGGTCAGTGACTTCAGGGAGAGTTCGTTTTCTTTAGGTTTACTCTTGCTTTCACTGAACGTAATACACGTATTTCTAATGTGATTTCCATCAAACTGTCGAAAATTATCCTTGTTTTCTAATAACAAAACCTTAGGTGCCATGATTTTTGCCCTATCTCTTCTTGTTATTCCTAACATTCTTCTCTTTAACTTTCTTACTGATACTCTTATTTTTTTTACATTGTCGCTCTGTGATAATCCGTGTTTCACTTCCATAAGTAAACACGGAGATAATACGTTGCTGCATTTTAATATTTTTAAAAAGAAAATGCAGCCTGTGATTTTATAAAAATATCCAGATAGATTTTATTTCCAAAGTTTAGTCAAAAATATGAAAACGTGTTGCCCAAACAAAGAACAAGAAGCGCAAAAAATAAATAGATAAATAAAGGCGCTAGAAATTATACGTTTCTGTAGTTTATCTGTTTTATTTTTGATAATCGTTTTAAGCATTTACCACATATCACGAGAACATGTCAAACACTATTAATACGGGGCTGGGAAATCCAGTTTCTTATAAATTGAACAATGCTGAGAATGGGAAAAAGTCTTTATTGCTTATTTTTATTTATTAATTTTTTGGAAATAAATCTCTTTGGCCTCAATAGGTTGAGCTAGATCCATCTTATGAGGCTGAAGTGAGTATTTAATTAAACAGGACGAAAAAGATTGGGTGGGCATTGCCCCCAGTAAAATTATTGGAGGGGCAAGATTCACCGTGCCCCCCTATAGTTGGCGCCTATGGATCATACATTAATTGAAATTTCACTACCTACCCATGTTTATGATACCAGAGGTGGATCTCAACTGAGACCAATGTTTCCCTGGACTCAGTATGTTAAACAGTCTATAAATTATACTGGGCCTCAATTTTGGAATTCTCTACCTCATGATCTTACAGTAATAAATAATTTTAATCTATTTAAAAAATTAAAACTTTACATTCTTAGACTACCAAGAATATAAGACAAGTTTGTAAAATCATGCAATGCATTGATTATGATACGCTTTCCAACATACCAGAAATCATTACCCAAGTTATGAGGATAATGACTGTGGAATAAATCCGCTCTTGTGCCCTGACCGACCCCATTTCGATTACATTAAACAGAATTGGTTCAGTATACCTCCGGAACAACATACTAAAGTTTTGTCGCAATAGAAGTATTTTTAGTCAAGTTATGGGGATAATGGCTGTGGAATAAATCTTGCTTCAGTGCCCTGACCTTTGACCCCATTTCGATTATATTAAACAGAATTGGTTCAGTATACTTCCGGAACAACATACTAAAGTTTTGTTGCAATAGAAGCATTTTTAATCAAGTTATGAGGATAATGACTGTGGAATAAATCCCGCTCCTGTGCCCTAACCTTTGACCCCATTTCGATAATATTCAACAGAACCGGTTCAGTATACCTCCGGAACAACATGATAAAGTTTTGTCGCAATCGAAGCATTTTTACGTAAGTTATGACACATAAGGGCGATGGAATGGATCCCGCTCCTATGTCCTGACCTTTGACCCCATTTTTTTCTTTATTTTTAACTTTTGACCCCAATTAAAATTTTTAAACGTGAAAGTCTCACACAAATTAGGAATAGAATTCATAGATATAAGTGAAATGCGCGTCAAAATTTCCTCGGTGTAGTTCTACCGCACATAGTTTTTTTGTTTTGTTTTTTTCATATATTGTGTACTGGGTACTTCAGTTCACCACTCTTTTCGGGAAAGTCGCGCCGTTCCCTCTACCAATTTCTTAAGGGAACGCCGTTCCGGCCCACTTTCACCACTGGGTTTCACCAGTTGCTGATAGTCCACCCTGGAGGTCATTCTCCCCAGTTAGTATAATCTTACATTAAGCATGATGGCATTCTTACTTATTATACAACTTTCCACAGTACAAACATATGACCAGATTTGGAAAAGGGTAAAAAATTTTGGACCCGGACCCAACCCGGGCCAGACAAAATTGCTTTGAACTATAGGATGTATATAGAGCGTCCAAAACGTCTCTCCGCAGTGGGTATCGTAGATTATGTGAAAATCAAACAAATGTATTATAAGAACGTATAATTTACCCACTCTTACTTACAGGAAGTATTGAAACTGTCGTCCTTCATTTGCAAGACATAACCAAACTGTTTTACACATGTTTTCAAACACATCTGCAAGAGTCAAAAAGTCCCTCCGAATTAATGTTAAGGCTGTTCCACCTAATTTTGATGGCGCTACAGTAAAATATTTTGAATTAAGCAACTTGTTGTATGTTTGATTTCAGCTTTTGCTGTTTTCTTGATAACATATCAAGTTTCAGAATATGTTTCAAAGCAACATCACCAATTTTCACAAGTTTATGAAGAGTTGAAAGTTTCCAAAATGTGGATGTTGTTTTCATCATTGTCCCTCAGAAGGAATGGACGCTTTTCTCTTTCTGAGGACACTCTTCCTTCATATTGCGTGACTAATCTTTTTTCAGTCCGCGACAACAGTATCAAGCACAAAATTCCACAGTGCGCATTTTTCTTTGAATAAAATTTTTGTATTTGCTTTTCAAAAATAAAACCAGATTGAAATAGGATCAGGAACACCTTGACGCGACTCGTTCGACCCGCTAGAAATTGTCGACCCGCTGACCCTTGACCCGTTTCCATCTCTGCATATGACCAGGAAGAAAGGCACAATAACGAATTTCCCAAAATACATATTCTTAAGAAATTTAAAACATGCAATAGATTTTGGGAGCAGGAAATGCAGCTTCACCCTACCAAAAGCATTCCAACCTTTAGTGTCAAAACAACGCAACAAACGCAGCATTCCGAATCATACAATTGAACACGCTCACACTGGACTCAGGACTGCAATACTAACCTTATCCAGGTGCTTCTTATATCCTGATTTATAATAAAATTCAAGACTTTACATTCTGGAGAATACTTCAATTTTGCGATAACTCTCGGGTTCAAAGGTGAAATCTGATAAACTTTCATGAGGAGAACACGACCAACAAACCACAAGCGTCTTTGTCTTTTCACTTCGCGCTTATTGGTGTGTAGAAGCGATAGTTCTAAGTAATTTGAAATCCTCTTCAAACTATGCGTCTAACGTATAACGGAAATGCAACATTACGTATTCAATGCCATAACTTCGGATATTTTCCTCTGAACATAAAACCATAGCTGAAAAACGTGTACAAAAGATCCCTTTTCGCCTTCAGAAAGGAAATATTAGCTTACTTATTTTTATTTTACCGTAGGTAAAGATTAATATTTCTAAACAAGTATAATTTGATCTCTCAAAAAATGGGCGCAGTTAATAGCCTTCATGGGTAGCTACTTTGACATTCTGTACACCTGAACAGTAGTACAAATGCGAAACAATATAAAATATAAGCATTCAAATTATCATTATTTCTATGCCATTTAAAAGAGCTCTGCTCAAACTTTCTCAAAAAAGTAATATTCATGAATTCCATCCGTAATAAACCTTAAACCTATGATTTCATTTACTACCATTCTTTGTAAACTCAACTGTATTGCAAAGATACGAGTAAATTCAGTAGAATTCTTTGACGATATTAATTTTCATTCTTTCGCTCTAAATTATGTTCTGAGTGTCCATAATAAATATCCTCTCAAAGTCACTTTCTCTTTTATCTGTCTTTAGGTTGCTTGTCGGCTGTCGGACATCAGAACGGGTCAGCTCCCAAGAACATTTTGCGCAGTAGCGAGAAGACATTCGTCACTGGATTGAGAGACAAAATTCAATAAAGTTCTCAATAAATAAAAGAGAAGTGTACAAAAATGTAAATAAAATCTTTCCTGTCGTTATTGCCATTAGCGTAACATCTACATTGTTCTTACGCCTGCGTTTCATGGAAAACGATCTTTGCATTTTCGTGCCCATGAATGACATTGAGGCGAATTCCTAACTGATATCAATAGAATGCTTTTTAGTTTGAATTCATGCATGCATAAGACAATTTTATGACTGCCTTTAGTTTTAATTCATGTATGTATACGACAATTTTAGGCCCCACCAAGGGCCTAGGTTCGAATATATACGATGCATGGATGATGTGTTGTCTCACAACACTGGCTTAACACTTACTAACAGGTGTTATGTGGTATTTCTAGTTACACGAGAGGAAACCCACGATTGGATTGACGTCTGTAGAATTTGGAGGCTAGGGTAATACTTGGAAGTCTTCATGTTCCGCGAATCCTTCTCGAACAATCCGGACAGTGTGGTATGGCGCATTATCCTTTTGAAAGAAAGCAGTGCAAGAGGGGAAAACCGTTGGCATGAAAGGATGTACCTGGTCTGCAATGATGTTTAGGTAGCTGGTATACGTCAAAATTTCGTGCACATGAATGAGTGGACCCATGGTTCCTAGCAGAATATTGTCTAAAGCATTAGAGTTCCTTAACAGGCTTGTTTTCGCCCTACGGTGCATCCTGGTGTCAACATTTCCCCAGGTAAACGACGTACACATTCCCGCCCGTCCACATGGTGCAACAGAAAACGAGATTAATCATACCAGACGGCCTTCTTCCAATCACATGATGTCCAGTTTTTGATGCTCGCATGCCCATTGTAGGCGCTTTCCACTCTCGGAGCGGCCTACTGCTACGCAATCCCATTTTCAGCAGGATTCGATGTACTGCGTTTTGTGACACATTACTCCCGTCACCAGCATTGAAATTACTGGTGAGTTGCGCCACAGTATCCCTTCTGTTGGCTCATACCATACGGGATAGCCTTTGCTCACCTCTAACATCGATGTGCAGTGATTTTTCCCTCCTCGGAACACTTTTCGAAGGACTAACCCCGCCTGACTGTGAGCATTCCCCAAGCCTTGCCGTCTCGGAAATGCTCATACTCAGTCGTCTGGCGATTACAATTTGGCCTTTCCCATCTGAAGAACAAGAATAACACTGATCAACAGAACTATTTATTCATTTTTTTTTTTTGGTCAAAGTATTTGTCATTTTCTTGTAGGACTTCCGTCCACAGTGAGTAGAGTTTAGGTCCCAGCCACCTACAGCGAGATCGCCTTTTGGGCAGGACACAGAAACAATGAGAGCAAGTCTAGCGACTTTGACAAAACAGTTTGTAGTGAGATTAGAGTACAGTAGATGGCGCCACCGTACAAGTACGATGTTGCACACAGAGGGGCGAGAGAATTTCAGGGGGGCATAGGAAAGGATACCCATTTAACCAGCGGGTCCAGCCTGGGGGCCGTCACTTAACGTACTCGTCCGATGCACGGCGGATATTCAGCGATTGTTAGTAAATCACACCATCTCTGAAAGATCAGCCCAGGTTCGAACCTGAGGGCCTTGCATCGATAGTCTGACTCACTAACCACTAAGCCTTCCGCGGCTCTGATCAACGGAACTGAGTATCAGGTGTTATTTATACCGTTTCATGAAATTCACATGTGCAGTCCTTTATCTGCAGTTGCTTCAATTTGCATAAAGACGCGCTGGTCATAATGTTTTGGCTCTTTGGTGCGTGTGTGTGTGTGTGTGCGTGTGTGTGTGTGTGTGTGACAACAGGGTATGATTCAGGAACTTGTTGACAAGAGTAGAGAAGTGAGACTAAAAATGAACTTTCAGAAGACAAAACTGATGTACAATGCTTTTACAAGAAATCAAGATTTATCTATTGATGGGGAAAAGTTCGAGATAACCGATACCTACATTTACCTTGGACAGCAGATATCAAGCAAAAATCACGTTAATGAAGAAATTAATCAAAGTATAAAACTTGGTTTGAGAGCTTTTGGAAGAAACAGTACAATTTTTAAGAGGAATATGCCGTTATGTCTTAAAAGAAAAGTGTTTAATCAATGCATCCTCCCAGTGCTTACGTATGGAGCAGAGCTGTGAACCTTAACTGAAAAAGACGTACAAAGACTGCAGACAACTGAAAGAAGTATGGAGAGATGCATGTTTGGTGTAACCGGGAGAGATAAGATGAGGAACTCGTGGATGAGGAAAATGAGAAGAGTGGAAGACATCGTGATCAGAGTAAACTCCCTGAAATAGCAATGGGCTGGACATGTTGCCAGAAGAACAGACCACAGATGGACAACCGAAATTTAGACTGGATACCAAGGGACAGAAAAAGCCCCAGACAGAAAAAGACCCAGAAGAAAAGAAGACCACATGGGAGATGGATGGATGAAATTCGAAAACAGCAGTGGATTGATAATGGTTGACAATGATGATATATATATATATATATATATATATATATATATATATATATATATATATATATATATATATATGTAAGGTCAGGTGATATATATGTAAGGTCAGGTGGGGATGTAAGGTCAGGTGATGCGTAACATCACAGCCTCTCCTTGACAAATGTCAACCCCGCCTTCTCGTGGTGCATCCTGTACCCACTAAAGGGGCTCTGACGACCGCAAATAGCGGTATAACTATACCATCGGGATCAGAGGAAATGCTATCCCACACTCACCAACCCGCTTGGCCAGCGTGGTGAGTTATGGCCAAACACCTCCAAAATGACTCTACAACTTAAATCTTGGCCCTCAGTCTCCGGCAGCTTGAATGTACCTGGCCAAGGCAGCGGCCAGTGCGACATGAAGGCAGAGGGTGCTAAGAATCCCCGGAGGACCGGACTAGGCTGCCATTTGATGCTGACCTTGGCTACCTACAACGGACGCTCCCTATCTTCTGATTCAAGGCTTCTTGAATTGGAAGAGGAACTACAAAGGATCAAGTGGGACATCGTCGGGCTGAGTGAGGTAAGGAGAAAAGGAGAAGATCTCATTGAACTGAAAAGTGGACATCTCTTCTATTATCGTGGGACAGATACTGGCAGAACTAGTGGTGTTGGATTTATAATAAACAAGAAACTGAAGGATAAAGTGGTAGAAGTTGAAAGTTCCTCTGACAGAGCTGCACGACTCGTTATCCAACTATCGAGAAGATACCAGGCTCAGATTATTCAAACTTATGCACCCACCACAAGTCATCCTGAAGAAGAAATTGAAGAATTTTATGAGGAAATTCGTCATCTAAATAATAAAGGTAAGCAGCACTTGAAGATAATTATGGGAGATTTCAATGCAAAAATAGGGCACCGGCAACAGAATGAAACTTCAGTAGGTAAATTCGGTCACGGCAACAGAAACCAGCGTGGAAATACTCTCGTTGAGTTTGCAGAGGCAGAAGGATTTTTCATCTTGAATTCCTTTTTCAAGAAAAAGCCACACAGGAAATGGACATGGAGACATCCAATTGGGACGACAAGTGAAATTGATTTTATTATGTGTAACAATAAATTCGTCATAGAAGACTGCAGTGTGCTAAACAAGTTCAACACAGGTAGTGACCATAGATTGGTGAGATGTAAGATGCACCTCAACACTAAACTTGAACGTGGCAAGCTCATAAGACAAACAAAATGTATTGACATAACCAACCTTAAAAAACACCATAATACTTTCAAGTTGGAACTGAAGAACAGATTCTCTGCTTTAGAAGGCCTAACATCGGAAGAAGTGGATATTTCGGAAGTTAACAGAAAAGTAACCAAAGCTCTTATGGAAACAGCAACAAAATTAGCTGGGTCTAAGAACAAGTTGCATGTAAACAAATTATCAGGAAAAACCAAAATGTTGATGCAAAAAAGAAGAGAGATGAGGACAACTAAAGAAGATGTGACTTCCAAAGTGGAATATATAGAGCTATGCAAGACAGCACGAAAAAGTATCACTGAAGACGTAAGGAAATTCAACTGTGAGCTAGTGAGGAAAGCAATTGAAAACAACCAAAGCCTAAAGATAGCAAAGGGACATCTCAGTAAGGGAAGAAAACAGATTATGGCTCTGAGAAAAGAAGATGGTTCTATAACAAGAAATAGAGGCGAAATTTTGACAAGAGTGAAAGATTTCTACTCCAAATTATATGAAAGGGATGATACATGTACTCCAGACATCATGAAAGGTACCAGAGTTCTTCCAGTCCTCCCAGCAGAAGTTGCTCATGCAATCAAGAACATGAAGCGGGGGAAAGCTCCAGGAGAAGATGGAATTACTATAGACATCATACAAGAAGCAAGTGGAGAAATTGAAACAGTACTCGCCCAAATTTTCACTCGATGCCTTAATGAAGGGAAGATTCCTGAGGATTGGAACAATGCTACAATGATCCTGCTACATAAAAAAGGTGACATTGAGGATCTCAGGAACTACAGACCTATCAGCCTCCTATCAGTGGTTTATAAAATCTTCACTAAAGTTCTTTCACACCGCTTGAAGGTAACACTGGACATGGCTCAACCGAGAGAACAAGCTGGATTCAGGAGTGGCTACAGCACAATAGATCATATCCACGTACTGAGGGAACTAATTGAAAGAGCGAGGGAATATGAACTTCCATTGTGCATGGCTTTTATCGATTATGAAAAAGCCTTTGATTCGGTGAAACCATCAGCAGTTACCACGGCTCTGAAATCCTGCGGTATTGAAGATGCATACATTAATATTATTAATAACATCTATGAAAATGCAAGTGCAAAGATTCGGCTGTTTGAAAATACAACACACATAAAAAATTGGAAAGGGAGTGAGACAAGGTGACACCATATCTCCGAAGCTCTTTAATGCCACATTGGAAAATGTCTTTCAATCACTGAACTGGGAAAACAAAGGGATAAAGATTAATGGAGATTATCTAACCCACCTTCGTTTTGCTGATGACGTAGTCATTTTTGCAACTACCCCATCAGAGCTGCAGAGTATGATCCAGGAACTTGCTGACAAGAGTAAAGAAGTGGGATTAAAAATGAACTTTCAGAAGACAAAAGTGATGTTCAATGCTTTTACAAGAAATGAAGATTTATCGATTGATGGAGAAAAACTGGAGATAACAGATACGTATGTTTATCTTGGACAGCAGATATCAAGTGAGGGTCACATTGATGAAGAAATTAATCGGCGTACAAAACTTGCCTGGAGAGCTTTTGGAAGAAACAGCATAATTTTCAAGAGCAATATGCCATTATGTCTTAAAAGAAAAGTGTTTGATCAATGCATCCTTCCAGTGCTTACGTATGGTGCAGAGACGTGGACCTTAACTAAAAGAGACATACAAAGGCTGCAGACAACTCAAAGGGGCATGGAGAGGTGCATGCTTGGTATAACCAGGAGAGATAGGAAGAGGAACTCGTGGATCCGAAAAATGACGAGAGTGGAAGACATCATGATCAGAGTTAAATCCCTGAAATGGCAATGGGCTGGACATACTGCCAGAAGGACAGACCATAGATGGACAGCCGAAATTTTAGATTGGATTCCAAGGGACAGGAAAAGACCCAGAAAAAGACCACATGGGAGATGGGTGGATGAAATTCGTAAATATGCGGGAGTGACATGGAGGAGACTGGCACAAGACAGACCGTTGTGGAGGAAACTTGGGGAGACCTTCGTCCAGCAGTGGATTGATAATGGTTGACAATGATGATGATGATGATATATATACACCTGTTGATCCCTCATAGGTCATGCAAATTTGAAGAGCAGGTAAGGGTAAGAAATCTGACAGGCGTTTACGGCGGATATAGTCGTTTGTATGTATGAGCGTTATGGTCGTTAAAGGAGGGTTTAATCCAGGGACCTCGGGGGCCACTAGATGGCTCCAAAATCATATGAGTGTTCCTCGAGCTATGCCCAGGTGCACTGTCCTCCTGAAACAGACCATCGACCGCAGGATGCGTGAAGGCGATGAAAAGCATGCATGTGATCAGCCAGCACATGTTGGTGCGCGCAGCAGTGAAGGACCTCTCCAGACACACTAAGGGATCTAATGATTCTCATGAGAATGCTCCCCTAACCATCCCAGAGCCACCACTGCCTTGAACAGAGCCCACCTGGCACAACGTGGCCATAGCCTCATGGTGTCGACCAACGCCACACCCGCACCCACCTGTCAGCTTGGTACAACTGAAAACGGGATTCATCTGATCCCACGACGCGGCATCACTCTGAAGAGGTCCAGTTTTGATGATTCCGGCAACAGGTGAGGTGTAATGTCCACACGAGTAGGGCGTCGGCTTCTATAGCCGAAGGAATGCATTGTGCGCTGTACTACTCGCTCGCTGACGCTACTTCAGCCGCAGACATGCAACCTGTGTGTAATTTGTGCCGCCGTCGCCAAACGGTCGGTCTGTACGAGCCTGGATAGTCTACATCGACCACGGTCGTCAATGGCGAGTGGTCGGCCATCGCTTGCTTCCTACACTCTAAAGGTTATCAACGGCGAGTGGTCGTCCACCGCTTGCTTTCTGGGCGCTGGTACGGTGGTCAATGGCGAGTGGTAGGCCACTGCTTGCTTTCTGGGCACTAGTACGGTCGTCAATCTAACAATTCATTTTGAATTTCTTTTGAGGTACCTTTAAAGACAGTAGCAGTACTCAAGTGTTCTTTCAAAGATGAGTCAAGTTCTGCAGAAACGTTTACAAGCCCTTTAAATATGCCAGGATTTAAGGAATCGTCATCCTCACGATGACCTCGAAGGGCCAACTCAAATGTACCGCAAAATTTAATACAGTCTATAAGCTTAGAAAGGACATACCTATTTTTAGTCACTTGTTCATTGTGCTTTTTAATATTTTGTCGATAAGCACTGTCAAGCTGCTGACAAACGTCAACCTTTCCCAGCAAATTGAAATCCAATGTAGCACTTATGTGTCCATTCGAACTTGGGTGTTTTTTAATTTTTTGTGTCAAATGAGCTAAGTCACAAATGCCGTTTTTCACCCAAGTAGGATCGCCCTTTTCACGGGAAAATAACAAACAAGGAAAACAAAATATTTTGTTTGTTTGTTCACAACCACAAAGCCAAGGAATTTTTTCGTATAGCTCTTCTTTAAATTCTTTTTTAAAAGTTCTAGATTTTGATGTCGATGTTTGACTTATATTAAGTCGGGGAGTTGGCCTGCCGCTCTCTTTTATTGCTATTTTAACTTCTATGGGTAAATTGCCAAACGCTACTTCCTTTAAATTACTAACTGAGTACTTACAGGTACTTTCCATTATTGTACAGTAAATAAAAACAACAGTTCACTAGCTACACTACATTAGATAAACTGTAATAAGTGTAATTTCAACTAAAACTTTTTCACCAAAAAAAAATAATCGAAACTGGAAACTCCAAAACACAAATGTAACACGCACGCAAAGGTTAGGAGCATCCCCCGTCAACTACAGCCGTGCAACAACCGAGCTGAGCTATTCACAGGCAGCTCATCGGTATTCTCCGTTAAGCCGCTTGTAGACATGTTCCAAACCTCCCCCCCAACCGCGAGCAAATGGACTCGCCTGTCTGTTGCATATCCCGTGTGTCCGGTATCGAGAGCGGCACATTCAGTCCGCTCCTAGCCACTGGCCTGTCATTACACTTAACCTCACTTTGCGCGCTCTACACTGTTTTTCATTGTCCGCTCTTTTAAACTTACTGAAGATAAGCCATTTAGTACTGCGTCAATAAAGATGTATTATTTATATCGTATAATTATTTTTCTATTTTTTATAGGGGGTTCATGTGCTCTTATAGACGAGCCGCTACTGGAGCGAGCATTAGAAATTTGGGCAGACATTGAAAATTATGTTAACCAAGTTGAAAAGAAGTGCATCAAGAATCCCCACACTGTATCATTTGATGCTATCAAAACTTTCACTAAAGATCCTTTTGTTTTGGCTAAACTGCATTTCTTCAATTCAGTTTCAAAACAGCTGGTACCATTTCTCAAGACATATCAGTCAGATAAGCCAATGATGCCTTTTATGGCCACAGATCTTGAAAAGATGCTAAGAAATATGATGAATCGTTTTGTTAAAAGAACCGTAATGGCAGAAGCTAACTCTGCCTTAAAGCTGTTACAAGTACACCTTACAGATGCATTTCAGTGTTGTCACTACAAAGAAATTGATGTTGGGTTTCAAACAGAGAAGGCATTGAAAGAATTCAGTGCTAAGAACATTAGTGAACGCAAACTTATGGAGTTTAGAATGGAATGCCGAATATTTTTGCAAAAGATAGTTTTGAAGCTATTGGAAAAAAATCCACTTAAGTACTCCCTTGTTCGCCACATGAAGTGTTTAGATCCTCGGTTGATGTCAAAAAATAGTGAGACTTGTATTAAGAATCTAACATCCATTCTCACACTTCTTGTTGATGCTCATAGAATACAACCAGAATTATGTGATGGTGTAATATGGCAGTTTAAGGAATTCGTGACCAGTGTTGCAGCAGTAAAATCTTCATTCATAAACTTTGATCCAGAAGGTAAACAACAAAGAGTAGACACATTATTGTATGAGTACATGTCTTCTACTTAAGCTTTTAGTGAACTGTGGAAAGTTGTGAAACTTCTTTTACTGTTGTCACATGGGCAAGCTTCTGTTGAGATGGGTTTCTCAGTCAATAAGGAGCTCATTGTAGAAAACATGAGAGAGGAGTCAATTGTAGCACAGAGAATTATTTATGATCATATATCCTATGTAGGTGGTATTGATAAGGTAAATATCTCAAAATCCTTTCTGTTATCAGTTGGAGCTGCACGGCAAAAATACATATATTATTTGGATGATAAGTCCAAAGAAAAGGAAAAAGCAGCCATATGTGGAAAAAGGAAAGCTATTTTAGATGAAATTGATAGTATAAAAAAGAAAAGGAAACTCATTGAAGGAGAAGTCAAAGAATTACTTAACTCTGCTGATGATTTAGCTTTAAAAGCTGAAACTACAAATAACATTACATACATTGTAAAATCTAATAGCTTTAGAAAAACTGCTCATGAGAAAAGAGCAGTACTTAAAAAAATGGATATGGAACTTGAAACCAGAGTCAGCAATCTTAAATCTGTATTACCATCCATTGATACTCCATATTTGTGGTATCTTCCAAGCATATAGAGAATTAATACTAAAACATTAAATTTTTATATTTGTACAATTTACAATAGAAATGAACTTTTTTTTTTCTTTGAAGCATGTTGAACTTCAAACCAGTTTTGATCTTATATCTTCATAATTATTTAGTGTTTTTCATATGAAGTTCATGTAAATAGACAAGTGAACTCTTCTGTTCCAAAAAGTTATAACTTTCTGCAACAATTGGGCTTCTTATTGGACTAAAACTTTGGTAATATAAAACCTTATATATATACTGACATGGAGGAGACTGGCACAAGACAGACCGTTGTGGAGGAAACTTGGGGAGACCTTCATCCAGCAGTGGATTGATAATGGTTGACAATGATGATGATGATGATATATACTCATACAGTAAATACTCATGGGCTCCTGAAACATATTTTTGCTGTACATTTTACTATGAATTTGTGGCCAAAACAATTCAATCAATTGTCCTTAATGCATTGATCAGATTTTGGTTTATATAACTGACAAACTTCAAATTTTAAAAAAAAAGCTTATAAAAATTAATTCATATAATTAAGATGTCTTATGTTTTGGGAGTTGAACCAAAAGTGGTTATTCTGATTCTGGTTATGATTGAAGCTGGTAAACTGGAGGTAGAGATTCCTTATGCTCATCATTTTTTCATTTATGTAAAATACTTTAGAATATCCTAATTTATACCAATAAAAAACTGAATTTTTTTTTATGTTTAAGGTTTTTATAAATAGTTTGGCTAGTTCCACATTTTGGGGTAGCACTTCATAAATTTAGTTTAGCGGTGATTTTGATTTAAAAAGTAAATTGAGGCAATCTTGTTTGATATGAAAAATAATTTTTGGAAAGTAATATGAGGCAAATGTACTGGTAGACATAGAGGTGGTTAGATTCTTTTGGGTTGGGTGGTGGGCCAGGACTTTCAGACTTCTATGATGAAATTTATTTGAAATTTGTCACCATGTTCCTAAAATTACACTTTCTGTTTTAAACTCTATTGGTTCACCCTTCTATGATCGTCCACTCCCGAATCATTTCTTGAGGTGCACGGTGATTCCGTGGCTTATGCTTTTTGATTTAACATAACTGTACTACAAATTGGGGGCGCCGCCCGGTGGCGCAGTGGTCTAAGGCGCTGGTCTCTGATCATTCGTCCGTAAGGGGTCCGGGTTCGAATCCCGGTCAGGCATGGATGTTGTGTTTGTCTTACGGCACTGGCTCTCTCCCTTCCCTGGAACCAGTGACCCTAAATTAGGGACGGGCGACTGCTTATAGCCCATTGAGTTGCTCACGGTGGTCGTTAAACCTCCGATCAAAAAAAAAAAAAAAAAAAAAAATTGGGGGAAATTTTCCTCAAGTCTGGCACATATTCTGTCTAGTAATTAAGATTTTCATTGCCTTCAAAAGTCACATCCCAATATGCAGCCACCAGTGGCAGTCATGGGGAATGTTAAAAAAAAAAAAAATTATTTGCATGTATGGAAACACTTTTTATCAGAGCTAGAATCCACCTGTGGGCATAACAGGCACATGGCCATTCCAAAAAAAAAAGGGGGGGGGGATTGAGTAAGTAGATAAGTGCTTTGCTTTGTCTCTCGTTTCTTGTTCTCAGACATCACACTTTTTCACTTGTGGATTTGCAACTCCACGTTTTGTCTTACATTGGCCCGAACTTTTCAGTGATCCACACAGCAGTACTTCAGAACTGCTGTTTGTGATGTACACTGACAGGCAAGCACCCCATCTCCCCCTTATGGGTCCCCCATGTTTTACCACCATATTTTTTGGAGGATATAAATCTCAGAGATTTTTTTATCAGTCCTCTGATAGACGTGTGCCCTCCCCATTCTTAAATTCTGAATCTGCCCTCGCTTTATTTTATAATAATTTCAGTTGTTATCAATAATAGTCTGATTACATGGAAGATAGTGCAGAATAGTGATGCAGCTAAAATGACTGATTGAATTAATCATTTTCTGATTGAGGGAAATGATTTTCTGAATAGTTTTGTGGTAATTGCATCATGATTCAATTTAGCATTATTGGGTAATTCTCCAATTAAAAACATTTAAAAAAATGTAATGAGCAAAAAAGCACACTCATCCATTTGCATCTTTTATCATTTTTATTACTTAAAACTGAAATTGCTTTTAAAAAATTATTTGAACATGATACTGTAAAGCGTAATAATAATCCTGGAATTTTTTGTATATGGCCTGGAAAGTCCTTGAATTTTTACCCCCAAAAAGTGTACGAACCCTGAAATCTGTGTAGCAGTGCATTACTGCGAGCGAAAACGAAAACTCCAGAAGTCAAGTGCATTTAAAATCAGCCCTAAAGCATGCAGGTGGTTTGGCAGAGAGCCAAGTGTGTTTGTGGCTGTCGCGTGCTGTCTCCTGTAAGGGGACAGAGAAAGTTTATCACCTTAACTGGAAGAGCAAGTGTTTCTGGCCCAGCTTTTTTTTGTAAAGAATCGTGGTAGTTTTATTGAGGCAAAGAAAAAAAGCGCAACAAATTTTTCCATTGAACAGGGCTTAAAATTCAGTAAGGGTTGGGCGGGATTGCTGCCAAAATTTTAAAACTCCTGCCGAAATAAAGTTGTCAGGAGCGAGTCTCCCACGTTAAAAAATTTTAATAAAAAAAAATAAATCTTGGGTCCATTTTCGGACTACTCTTAAAATTCGAGCATTTAAAACGTATCCTTCATAAAATTAAGTATGTTAGATAACTTCAGAGTTCCGAAAATTGCAATCAAATACATCGTTCATGTCAGGAATATAGTAAGGGCCGGTTCACCATTAAGCGAACTAGGCGAGGTTCGGACATTTGGGCACATTCCCTATTAAAGCAATGAAATTGCGCTGTGTAAAAACATTATAGTGTGCACCAAAAACATATATAACATAACAGTTTTTGTTCTACCGATGTCATGTTCATAACCTTTACATATCAAGTCAAGGTAAAATATTGTGCTTTTACTTAAGCACTAAATATTATTTCACAGGTCCTAGGTCTAGGCCTTTTTAACAGTTTTTATTCTAACCATGTCACATTCATAACAATTATGTATCTGTTGTGGCGAAAATCAAGAAAGGTTATGGATATTTATAGAAATTACTACCAATATTAAAATAGAAGGTAAATATTGAATTTAGGCAAAAATTAAAATTTGGGAGATGGGTTGATGCATTTCGAAACAAAACATAAATTCAATTAACTTAAGGCCATGATAAATGAAAATATAAATAAAATGCAACACTGATGTTTGAAAATTCCCAAAAGTTATTATTGAAGGTTTGCGTTGTTTGAATATACGATGAGTTGAGGCACCTGCAAGTGTAAAATACGTAATTATTGGTTACATGTGTACCAAATTTGTAGTCACTAAAAATTAGATGGTATACAATGTACACGAGTAATAACTTTTGGAGGCTGTGATGATCACTTTAGTGGCTAAGACAAAATGCATTAATTAAATAAACAAACTTCCCGGGACGTTTCAGGTCTTGGGCAAGCTATGGTGGATTGGCATGTGACCCTGCAATGAACTTCAACTGTGTCAACTATTTCTTCACTGCACAAGGTTTGGGTTTTTGAATGGCCACTTGGCCTGCATTTATTTTAAAAACTTAAACCATTTAAACAACAAAGTATTTCAAGAAGTCGAGGAATACCCACGTCAACAAATGTTTTCTGTTCGACACAATCAACTTTTCAAATTTTTAAATTTCTTTTAACTTTGGCCACTGGCCTGATAAATATCAGATGACACACAGTTTAGATGCTTCGAAAGAAACAAACAATTCTGCACACAAAATGTGAAATTTCTTAATTTATGCCTAACATGTAGTTGCATTAGGATTTTTAAATTAGTATGGCAGGCTGAAAACTCAACGAAGCTTAATTACAGCTTTAACAGTCATAGGCTAACAATTTGGCCTTCAGAACATGACAAATTTTAAACACACTACTTTGTATTAGCATAATATCTCGCATATTTAAAATTCACAAATTATGTAACAAAACTTAGCTTGTAGAACCAGGCACATTATTTATAAAAAATATAATAATGATTTGCGAATCACAAACACTTGATGGATGACACAGTAAGACTTAACATTGTGAATTGGTTCTGATAGCTGAAGTGTTATTTCTTTCTCTCTCTCCTCTCTCTCTTCGTGAATTTATAGCTTATTGTATATACAATACAGATTTCATCTACTTTTGAACTCACCCCTCAAACCAGTTCCCTTAACCAACATTGATTTTAAAATTACAATAACTGAGCAAAAATTTGCAAATAACCAAAAGTTACTTTACTAAACAGTTCTACACTCCCAGGAAAATTTGCCTTACAATAACATAGCCCAAAACTCTAGCATTACTTGATACTAAATCAACTCTAGACACTATACTACACATACTGCACTAAATGCCTTACTCAATTACCTCAAAAGTTTGTAAACACTAAAACACACATATATTTGTCAGCATTACACAATAATGCTGACAAATATATGAACTTAAAATTCACCCTATCATCTGGAAAATTCACAATACTTCACTATACAAACTTGCTCTGAGTACTCAATATCCCACCATGTAAATAAAAGGCAAACACTAACTCTCAACACTCCTGGACCCAAATTCATACTTATTTTTATATGTACTCTTACTGCTCACCAAAATTTTAAAATACACAACTATTTCTGACATGCAACTCCTAAATCAGCTTAACCTACATTTGCAAAAGTACACTAAGTTTTTTACCAATTTAACAGATCCATATAGTAAATTCAGGCACTAGCTAGACAAACATCTCATTTAAATCACTCAATTTCTCTGAAAACAAAATTCTCACTGTGAGGGAGTTTTATTTAGGCTGAAGGTGAGATTGTGTCGTGAATCCAATCAGGCCTATGCACCGAAATGGGAGTATAAGTGTGACATATCACCCTGTACTGTTTTGGGACAACACTCATGAACTCGCCTTGCTCGGGATAGCTTCCTACGGGTCTTCGGCTTACAGGGGGGGGAATCTATACCCTTTCAGACACGAAGCATTTTCCACATATGGAAAACACCCTGCAAGAACTTTCTTGCCCCAAATTACTTTTCCCAGGTACACACAGCTACCAGAAAACCCCCATACGAAGACTCACATTATTTCCTGAAATACCCTTATCTTGTCATTCCCTAGGCACACAGCTTCCAGGAGAATTAACACTATTTTCCAGAAAAAGTACACTATACTACTTATTTCCCAGAAAAATACACTATATCACTCATTTCCCAGAAAAACCATTTAATCACCTTTTTCCCAGGAGAACACACTACATAACTCATTTCCCAGAAAAATACACTATATCGCAGAACCATTTGTTTCCAGAAAATTACACCTATCGAAGAACTATCTATTTCCAGAAATAGTCACCTCCTGAAGAATTCCAACATTATACAATGGTAAGATACAGGCCAACACTTTCTGGATCCCTAGTCTGCATACATGCCTTTTTTTAAAGTCCCCCACTTGTGAAAATCCATTTTCCAGATCCACCGACTGATATTGGAAACTAGTCCACCCTACTACAAAATGTTAAAGAATGATTTTATGCTTAAATTTCCCCAAACACCCAGATCATACTAAAGCTGCCTGTAAGAAAAATTTAAAATACATGGCACTTACCCTATACTCATAAATACTAATGCAAATGATAAATTATAAAAATCACTAAGCCCAAAGAGAAAAATTCCACACATACAAAAAAAAAAACCGGTCGGAGAGGTTGCTCTTGTTTACGATAGCTCATACCAAACTTATGAAATCCTATAACCCCTGCTGCTACTAAATTTAACATCTCCTTTTTCTCAATCTGTCCCCTCTGAGTATAAAATTTAGTAGGAAGCTTTTTTCACAAAATAATACTTAATCACTGGACTTCATAACATTCCACACAAAAGCTCCAAAAATACAAAAAATATAATACCACTGGCTTAACCTATGTAAAATTACACTTCTTTCTAATTTAGCTCAAAAGAAAATAATGACAGGAAGTTTCCCATGCCAGCTATTACTTGACCACACCTACAAGACCTGACAAAACGATATTTACAACTTTTCCACACCTAGCCTCAAAAAAAAAAAAAAAAAATCATAGAAATATATATATATATATACACACACACACATTTAACATGTACTGCTCCACTGCAAAGCCCACTCGTTCAACAATTTCAAAGGAACCACAAAATAATATTTAAAATACCAAAAAGGAAAAAAAACTATTTCGATTCAAACTTCATCGTTACGAGAAAACTTATTATTTAAGAATAATTATTTTAGCAGATAAACTATGTTAAACACCGTTACGTAGACGAGGGTGAGAATTTGAAAGTGTTCTAAATTTTTGGAGGAAAAATAACTTTTCGAGTTCCTGATGACACTTCTAGGCGAATTTTGACGACCTGATATATCTTGGCTCTGATGAGGAAAATGAAACAAAACTTACCCCTAGTCCTTAGGGCAGGGTAAAGGAGTTTGGCAACCAGCTGCCATTTTTTCCCCCAAGAACCACGGGTGGTTTTAAAACAAATCACAGAAAAAGGCAGGTTCTGATACTATGTCGTCCTGGGGATCGGCTGTGCTTGAGGGAGAAAGCCATCGTCTTTAGAAGTTTCCATCATCTGCCAGGTGGTTTGCAGGCGCAGTCCCCAGCTCACAACGAGAATGCTTAGGAGGGCATCGGTGGTCATCCTTCGCTGCATTCCGAGCAGGTCCCGTCCTACGGTTGTCCTGTCCTTTCTTCATAATTTCTTCCTTTCAAACAAGATTTGCCATCCACTACTTTTATTTTTTGTTGACTCATTGGACACTTCATTTACCGATAATGAAATACTGGGCAGTCATGCCCAGCTAGGCCAGCGTGGCTGAATTTTTCGTACGACCTTACATCTCGGCCAACAACAACCAGAAGAGCTGCTGACCCCTCATTGGCTAAAAACTTCCCCTAGTAACCGACGACTCCGCTAGTGATTGGCTAATAATTTCCCGCCAGAACTATGACACTGACCACATGGCTTCAACTCCCTAGCAAAGAAGCAAGCTGATCTAAAAATAGCCTGACACTTGCTTAAGAGAACTTTTTTGTGACACTTTTAGAGGCTTCTAAACTGCCTAAAATGGTGAACGCTGAAAGATTTTGGGTTTTGCATAATTTCATTCCGTGATAAATAGCAAATAATTTTGTTTTTGGAAAGGGTTGATGGTAACTTCTTGCTCGCCTTTTTCTATCTAACTTACACGAGTAAAAAGTAGATCAATCCAAAAAAAAAAAAAAAAGAAAAAAAAAAAGAAGTTTAATTCTTATTATTCCCCCCCCCTTTTTTTCTTTCATGAAATTTTGCTTGTCTAGTCAGGGCTGAGAAATGAACGAACATGGCCATAATGGCCATGTCCCTCACTTCACCACCTCCTCCAAACAAAAATTTTGAAGCGTAGACTGGAGAGAACTTTCATTCTATTTATTTATTTATTTATTTCGTAAATCTCAGTGAAGTGATCTGTTTCCCAGAGATTCACGAACATGAAAATTCTCGACAGGACATATCAACTCAAGTTAATAATATTCCGCTTTTACTTAAGCACTAAATATTATTTCACAGGTTCTTATTCTACCGATGTCATATTCATACTGTTTACATACCAAGTCAGGTTAATAGTATTGCTCATTTACTTAGGCACTAAATATTAGTTCTTAAGGCCTAGGGCCTGTGAAATAATATTTAGTGCCAAATTAAAAACGCAATGCTACTAATTTGATTTGAATCATAAACATTGCGAATATGACATTGGTTGAGTAAAAACTATTTAAAAGGCCCAGGCCTAGGGCCTATGAATGAATATTTTGTGCCAAAGTAAAAGCCGAATATTATTAACTTAAGTTGATACGTAATTGTTATGAATGTGACATGGTTAGAATAAAAACTATTAAAAAGGCCTAGGCCGAGGATCTGTGAAATAATATTTAGTGCTTAAGTAAAAGCAGAATATTATTAGCTTCACTTGACACGTAATAGTTGTGAATATGACATTAGTTGAATAAAAACTATTAAAAAGGCCTAAGGCCTTTGAGAAAATTTTAGTGAAAAAGTAAAGGCGGGATATTATTAACTTCAGTTGATACGTAATTGTTATGAATGTAACATCGATAGAACAAAAATTGTTAAAAAGGCCTAGGCCCTGTGAAATAATATTTAGTGCTTAAATAAAAGCGCAATATTATTACCTTGACTTGATACGTAAAGGCTATGAACATGACATCGGTAGAACAAAAACTGTTAAAAAGGCCTAGGGCCCATGAAATATTTACTGCTTAAGTAAGAGCACAATATTATTACCTTGAGTTGATACTAAACGTTATGAATATGACATTGATAGAAAAATTACTATCAAAAGGTCCTACGAATGAGGCATAGTAATTTAGTGCCTAATTAAGTAAAAGAGAAATATTAATAACTTGACACATTATGTAAATATTTAGTGCCTAAGTAAAAGTGTGGCATTATAAAAAAATCCCTCCTTGTTGTCCTTTTCCGAACATAGTATCAGTTCTGGTGTAATTGCTTTGTTTCGTTGAAACCTAAGAAATGTGCTATGTAATCATGAATATGATGTGATCCATATTCATGATTATGTGCTATGTAATCCTGATCCAGGACGACGAAATTTTCAAGTTTTCGGATATTATCCTTGTCATGTTTACACCAAAAAACGGATTGTCATCTTCAAAATTTGTGCTATGTAATTTTTTTTAAATTCAATTGTAATTGTCGTTTGTCTTACTGGGAACATTTTCTCCATTCAATTGCACTCAGAGCACCAAGAAACATCAATTTTTGTACGGCCCCTAAAGATTTGTGCCAAAATGTCCTAAACTCAACTAGGCGACTGCCTAGGGTGCCACCGATAGATTGTCATTTTTGATGATCATGCCAATCAAAAACGACACACAAGATCTCTACGGGGAAACGACAAATTCATACCCGGCAGATTGGTATGCTTCAGAATCTGCGTCGTTACGGGGTCGTACATAAATTGCATAAATGACAAATTGAGTTTCTTTCTGATATCTCGTCAAAGTGTGGGAGTTTTCCTAGTAAAACAAAACGAAATGTACAAGTTTTCCTAGGTAGGGATATAAATGCATTTGTAAGATCATAACACAAGGTTTATGTAGAAGCTTTGAGACTCACTAAATCTTGAGTCATGATTTAAATATTTCACATGTCATGCAATAAAGGCTAATCTACAGGGACTCAACAAATCAATCTTCAGGTGTTAACAAGTTACTCACCCTATGGGGCCTTTTTAGAAGGTTTTAAACTACAACTTTGATATTTCGTATTTGTAAACATATTATAAAACCTAATAAAAGGCACTCAACGAATCAATTCTCAACTTTTTACAAGACACCTAGGCCGCAGGCGTTTTTAAAAGATTTTAAGTTACAACTTAGCTATTTGTAAACAGTTTATAAAACCTATTAAAAGGCGCTGAAAAAATTATTTTGCAGCTCTTTTTAAAGCATCTAGGCCGTCGGACTTTTTAGAAGATTTAAAGTCACAACCTAAATATTTTGTATTTCTAAAGTAAACAATGTCAAATGGCATTGGTTAGACATCTGCATCTCTCTTGTATTGATTGACATCTAAATTGCACAAGGACTGTAGCTCTTACATTATACATCAAAGAATATTAAGTAAAAATATATAATTTTTTTCTTCCCCTATATTTCTTTCTATAACGAAAGAAATACAGGAGAAGAAAGGAATTTTCATATTTTCTTTCTTTAAAGAAAGACAGGTTTCATTATACTTAACTAAAACAGAAACAGTTCCTACCCTTCTTATAAAAGCACAATACTTTTTAGGAATTTCAAGAATGTTTTTTTCTTTTCCTGTAAAGGCTGGTATTTTATGAGAGACATTTTACTTTTTAATCTCGCTGATAACTATAACGCTGATATTTTTTCTCATACTGGGTAAGCCACAATAGTTTAACTTGCATCTAAGGGATGAAAGATTCAAGTTCTGGGATTAAAAGATTCAAAGTTCTATACTCGGGGCAAAGCAAACCTGACTATGCAGTTACGGAGTGTGTACTTCCACTGCATATTATAGTTCCAGTTTAAAAACTACTGTTCAAGCTTGAACTGAGACCTCCCTGGTAATAAATAAGGGCATCTTCCTCCCACTTTCTACCTCACTTCCGTGTCACTTTCCTATCCGACATTCTAGCCCAAATCTCCCAGCTTCCTATTTCTAAGGGTTGTTTAAGACCTGGGTCTGACACTGCCTTCCTAAAATCCTCTACACATGATCTGATTTGAACTGAGACCTAAAAAAGCTCATGGATATATATTAATAGATGTTCTAAATGTCATACGTACATACATAAAAAAAACGAAGACCTCAGTTTTGGTCGTGTTTCTAAAAAATACAAATATTGGCATTTTGGTGACATCATTGTCACTTCTGTTTTGCTTCAGAGAAGCTATACTGTATGCAGTATACACTCTGAATATTTACCAGTGGGAGAGGAGAATTATGTTAGCCTGAGGGTAAAGGGGAGATAATGGCTTATAGTCTTACCTTCGTGGTTAGTGTTTAAAAATACTCATTCAGAAATCGTTTGTCTGGTAGTCGGCAAGGTTGAAAGTTGTGGGGTTTGAAGGGTGACACCGTGATGGAACGCCGGAAGAGATGGTGTTTTTTTCAGAGCTGAAAGAAAACATGTTCAAAAATAATAAATTAGTTGACCCTTCTAATACTAAAAGTTGGACATGACAATGCCAAGTCAAGGTTTATTTCATCTTTTGTGAATGAAATGGACTGCAGATTTCCTTCCTCCTCAACTTATTTTGAACTTTGAGTGTGTGGAACCTGAATCTATAAAACAATACAGACAACACAAGTTTTGGTACAGTATTTCAAAAGCCTTGCAGATCAGTTTTGTTCAAAAATTAATGAAGAATATGCAGTTATGGAATATTCACTATTCAGATATAGCTGTGAAGAATGAAGAGTATATACGTAACTTATGTTCAGAGGACTGTCATTCCGAACAAATGTGAAACATTGTGACTGACGTATGATATAGTAGATTTTGCCACATGAAAATCAAGAAAAAAATCTGTTAGTTGCAAGTAATTTTACTGATTTATGTTTATTCATTTCTTTTTTACTCTTAGTCATTCAATTGATTTACAATGAACACTGGTAGTCGCACTAGGTGAAAAAAAAATATCCTAAAAATAAAATTGCTTACACTGAAAAGGCTGCAAATATTACATTCTACATATCCTGCTATTTTGCTATTGGAAAATATATTAGTATTTAAATTAATATTAAATACTTAATTGAATTGTTCATAAAGCTGGAACATGTAACATGTACTAGCTGGATTTGGTAGTGATGGTGCAAGTGCCATGATTGGTTGCAAAGATGGTGTTGCCGCTAAATTTAAAAGAGAAAATGCGCAAATAATTTCAATTCACTGCCATAATCATTGTCTGGCACTTGCAACTAAAGAGTTTTCAAAACAGCCCCTTTCTTCAAGTGAATGAGATTTGAATCAGTTTATTTAAATATTACAAACAAGTACAGCACAGTCAATAGTACTAGCTTGTCGGAAGTGCAGAAGCTGTTGTCAAAGGTGAGAGTACAAACATAAAAAAGCCTGCTCATATAAGATGGCTCTCACATGAAAATGCAGTCAATTCAGTTCGAAGTGATATGGAGAGCATATTAATAGACTTGGAAAATGCAGTAGCAAGTGGAAGGTCAAAGGTAGTACTAATTATGTGTGGTCCCACTGCAGAAGGCCTTTTAAAAATAATCAAAATATAAAAAAATTTCCAAATGGTCCATTTTCTTTCTGATGTGTTATCTGTCATTTCTAAGCTGAGTTTAGCTTTTGAGAAAAGGGATATAGACTTATCTTGCATGGAAGGTCGAGTGACAACTACTTTAGATATGCTGAAAAGACTGAAACGAAAACCTGGTGGGCTATACTGTCGAGATATGGCTAATCGTGCCAGAAAAATGGGAATTTGTGTACCATTTGATGATCAGGATTTTATCAGAAATGCTAAAGTATTCATTGATTTGTTGTCAGAAAACATTAACAAAAGGCTAGAAAATATTCCAGTTATAACTCATCTTAGTGTTTTGGACTCATCACAAGCAAAGGGACCATCACTTGCTTTTTATGGGCTGTCAGGATGACAAAGCTGGCAGGATTTTACAACATAGATAAAGACAAACTTTAAACAGAATGGGACTCATTCAAATCAGTATTCTACTCTGAAAATGATCAGAATCTTTCAGTATCATGCCTGTGCAAAGTGTTAAAGCAATATGAACCAATTATTGGTCCGGGCTTTCCTAACATCCAAAAACTACTGGGCATTGCTTGCACTTTGACAATGTCTACTGCTGAAGTCGAACGAATATTTTCGCAGGTTAAAATCCTTTTGACTGATCACAGAAATCGGCTGAAGGTGGAAAATGTAGCTACATTGTTGGCCATCAAATTGAATGGTGAAGTTTGTTTCCGTGAAGCAGCAAAACACTGGATGATTCAAAAGAAAAGAAGGTTATTTTCATAGTTTATCTGTAAGTAGCCACACTAATTCCCATGATTAAAATGTCTAAAAACAGATAGTAACCTCTTAAGATAGCAATGAACACTTCATACAGCAGTTTCCAGACACTTTCAGAATTTCTCGCTTCTAAGGCTGCTGTTCAGAAGATTGCAATCAAATTGAATGGTGAATTTTGTTTTTGTTAAGTAGCAAAACAAAAAAGTTAATTTCATGGTTTCATCTGGGTTACCCGGTGAATTCAACTCTAGTTAGAAAATGAGGGCAATTTGTTGGCCATCAAATTAAATGAAGTTTCTTACCTACTTGAAGTAGCAAAACATTGGGTGCAAGTAAATAAAATATTTTATTTCAACCGTTTGGTTCAAATAAGTTAGTTTCAATAAATTTTATTGTATGTTTTGATGTATTTAATAACCCATTGATTAAAAGTACGATTATCCATGCAAATAAAAAAGTTATGTTCTTTTGCTAATGAAAATGTAGATATAATTCTGCAACTACTGAGTACATGAATATTGTTAACAAAACCATTTCAATACATTCAAATCATTTAAAATTTATATTCTTCGGTTTTCCTACAAAAATAGTATTAAAATGAAAAAAAAAAAAAAAAGTTTACAAAAACCATAGAGAGTTGAAATATTCTTACCTCAACACTGTATGTAATAGTTATTATGTTTAAAATGAAAATACTGTTGGAGGTTTATTTCAGGGGGTGGAGTCTAAAACTATCCTTATACATACATAAAAAAGTGCCCCTTTTTTTCAGATATAACCTTTTGTAGGCATAAAGTGCCCCTTTGTGATACAAAAGTGCCATAAAAAAAATAAAAAATAGAGGCACGCATAGTGTGCCTCTATTTTTATACAAATGTGCCCTTTTTCAGAAAATTACCCTGCCCTTTTCAGTTTCTAGGGTGAACACTAAGGTAAGAAAATGTTTTCTCATTTGAGTTTTCCGCTACAGTTAGTGTGTTTTTGATGTTAAAACATTCAGTTATGCGACCAAAAGCTTATACAATCTAATCACGAAAGCAATGAACAATGGCATTTACAAATAACCACACTGTAGGCAGCAGTTGCTGAAGTTTATATTTTCAATAACTTATATGCATTTTTTTTAATTTTGTTCGTTGTTGAGAAAAAAAAAGTTACACAAATCTGATCAACAATTCATTTTATTATGAAACATTCTTTTTGAGTCAAACATAACATTAGAAGTTCACAAGTTGAATTTTTTTTATGGCAGCTATGATCATACAGCAAGAAGCACTTTGTAGTAGTAATAGTTGAAGGGCTTATTGCACAGTTTTTGTACACTTTGTGGGCAATACTTTTTAACTTGCAGTTTGACATTAAAAGTTCATTACTGTAAAACATATAACACTTTACTTTTTCATTTGCCATATGCTCAGCCAGGTATGGTAAGCAGCATAATAGGTACAATTTTTTGAATATGTAAGTTATTAACAGAACTGGCTTGCTTTCCTTTTGCACCAATTTTGGTCACAAGTATGTGAGCAAGCACGTCATTAGCTTGGATATTATTTTAATAGCATCAGTACTTAGAACAGAATCTGGATGTACGCAATGGAGGAGCAACTTCAAACCACTTACAAACTCATGTCCCGGCTTTCTTCGATCCAGATTTCGGAGCTGCTTCGGTGTCCTTTCCTTGTATTTAGCAAGCCGGTTCTGTTAATAGCAATTTTTTGAAAAATTAAGTTATTAACAGAACCGGCTTGCTTTCCTTTTGCACCAATTTTGGTCACAAGTATGTGAGCAAGCACGTCATTAGCTTGGATATTATTTTAATAGCATCAGTACTTAGAACAGAATCTGGATGTACGCAATGGAGGAGCAACTTCAAACCACTTACAAACTCATGTCCCGGCTTTCTTCGATCCAGATTTCGGAGCTGCTTCGGTGTCCTTTCCTTGTATTTAGCAAGCCGGTTCTGTTAATAGCAATTTTTTGAAAAATTAAGTTATTAAAAGAACCGGCTTGCTTTCCTTTTGCACCAATTTTTGTTACAAGTATGTGAGCAAGCAGATCCATTAGCGTGGATATTATTTTAATAGCATCAATACTTAGAACAGAATCTGGATGTACGCAATGGAGGAGCAACTTCAAACCACTTACAAACTCATGTCCCGGCTTTCTTCGATCCAGATTTCTGAGCTGCTTTGGTGGCTTTTCCGTGTATTTAAAAATAATGTTTATGTAATTAAGCAAAGCGTTAGGCCACGCAACCATGGAACGAGGCCCCAGGACATTCGTGAAATGCTTCAGTATTGTCATCCTCATGAACTCCGCATCCAGGACCTGTCTCTTGGAAAACTTGAAAATCTCCGCTGAGTCATTCCTTCCGGTCCTTTCACGAAGCATATTCAACTTGCGTCTTTCAGTACAATAAAATATCCACACCCTAAGGGAATAAAAAAATATATTAAGCATAATATGCAAATGTGTATTTTCATATGTTACACAGTTACATCTTTTATCTCGAGTTATATCAGTTACATAAGCAGTCCTCTAACACTTTTTAAAATTGATATAGGCCCATTCTATTTCAAATCAAGCAGATTCCTGTTGGGTGTCTCTAATCAATTTTCCGGGAAGGCCTAGTCATATGACAGAAAATATCCCTTGTACTTCCTTAGAGCGGGGGTGGGGGGGAGGTCAAATTATGACGTTTTTAAAATTGTATACTACAGTGAAAGCTTCACAACAGAAGGGAATTTCTGATTTTTAGGAATTCATAGCTCATGAAATTTTAAAGCTAGGCTACTGCAAAGATTTTTTTTCTCCTAAAAGCATAATATGGGGGCTTAAACATGCACCATTACTTTTTTAGTGGCTGTGCCTCATGTCCATGTAAAGAAATAGTAAAATGAAACAACACTCAAAACTACAATTTTGATTTCTTTTTTAAAAAATTATAAAATTGTTACACCTTGAGAATTCAAGTATAAGTGGGTGTTTTCCTTATTGTTTGTTAAAATAATGCTTTCCCTGCATTTCAGTTTTACTTTTGCAATGATAACCATCCAAATATTGAAAAAATAATTTAAAAAAGCCAAATTTTACAAATTACCATATTTAGTGGCGTATAACACACACCCTAATTTTAAGAATGAAGTTTGGGTTAAAAAACTTAAATTTAAAATAAACAACTTGGGAGCTCTGAACTTTTTTTAGATAGCACATGTTTATTAATATTTATACCACTTATAGGCAAATAATACGAAAAAAAAACAAAAAAAAAACGTCTGAACAAAAAAATTAGTTATTAGGCATTTACAAAAATTTTAATCAGAATCACTACTACCTTGGAAACCATGAAACTCTTCATCTTCACAGCAGCTATCTTCAAATCAAACTCAACACTGCTGCTTTTACTGCTACTGTCTTCATAAATCAGTTCTTCTTTACCATCCAAAGCACTGCTTATGCCACATTTCTTAAAAGATTAGATAACAATCTCTTGTTTAACTGTGTCCCATGAAGTCTTTACCTACTGACACACTTTTGAAATGCTAGGTCTTTTCATTTGCCCAGAATTTGTAATATTATATTTTGAGCTTCATCACACATGTATTTATTCCATTCTTCGTGCATAAAAGGCTTTGAAGGGCTTGTTAATGGAAACATCTAATGGCTGTAATTGTGATTTAAGTTCTGGAATAACTGCTATTTCTGTTTTGCACTTTTGCAATTCTGTCTTCGTTATCTCTGTAAGATGAAATCTAAATGCGTCCAATACTAATAAGGATGGCTTCTTTGACAAACCACCTGGCAGTGGCGTATCTTCGAGGCTAGCTAAGCTAGTTGGGAAGCCCAGAGAATGCACAAATAAAACTGAATTAAATATACACAAATAAAAGTCAATTTTCAACGGTATTAAAATATGTTGATGCTTTCGCTGCGAAAAAAAACCCCGTGCAGATTCATTTCTTATACTCAGTCTGGTGAGCGAAAACCAATGGCATAACGCAAGCACTAATCCAGTCTAGGCAGTTCTGATGTGAAAACCTTCCATACCATCACCTGCTAGCGTTCCCATGACAACATGAATCAGCTGGTAGATGGGCCAATACTTTGGGAAAGAGTTCCCTCAGAATAGAGAAGACTTAGACAATAAGTGTTTCGCGAGAGTTGTTTCAGTTTTTCTGAAGTGTCAATGAATTAAAATCAGAGATATTATATCTTAAATTCGTGGCTTTGTCGGATTCGAACTGTTTTGATAAATTTCGTGAAAGCTTCCCTGATCATCTACTGTCAGAACTTAAAGAACTCTATGCTTCACATTTTGATACAGCTCGACTAAAAAATGAACTGAAGATGTTTTATTACCTTGATGAATACAAAAACAAACCAGTAAGAGACATTACGTGTTACATAAAGTTGAATAAATTGGACATAGTGTTTAGTGAGATGTACAAATTAGTGCACCTCATATTAAGCTTTCCATCAACAACTGAAAGAAGTTTTTCTGCATTAAAAAGAATCAAGATATATCTTGGAGCCACACAAGGACATGCACATTCGATTTTGTCAGTAGAGAAAAACATTCATTTTTAAATATGAAAAAGTACTCGGAAGAAACATTTTATGAAAACATACCACTCTAGTTCACACAAAAGGAAGGAAGAATGGAGTTCATGTACAAATAATGTATTCAGAAGAAGAATGGAGTTCATGTACAAATAATGTATTCAGAAGAAGAATGGAGTTCATGTACAAATAAGTGTTCAAATCCTAATCCTCATAATTATTTGGTATCATGTTAGCAATGGCATGTAACTAAAATTTAGAAAAAAAGTTACTTTTATTACTTACAATTAAAAATTAAACTTCGCAATTAAAAAAAAAAACAGCACTGGGGTAAGTGGGGACGGGTGAGATAGCCCAGGTTTCGGACCCAAGATATGACACTGCCACCTGGGTGCTTACCCCACACATTTTGAATCCAAAGCTTCATGCCTTCTTCATCCATCCAACCTTTAGGGTGAACATGCACATGTATGTCACTTCGAATTTTCTCCTTTGGAAAAGTTTTTCTTTTAAAAATTACCAATGGCAGCAGATTATTTCCATCTGCAGTGCAGGCAAGAACAACAGTTGAACAATATTTTCATGCCCTGAAGTTTTGATCGATACTGTGTTAGCACCTTTTGTGGCCAGTTTTATTTGAAGGAACATTTAAAGTGGGCTTCATCCATGTTGCCGATTTGACCCATTTCAAAATTTTGTCTTTTCCTTTCTTTAATAATAAACCTATGAAAATTTATTATCTTATCTTCATAATCCTCCGGCATAGGTTGGACAATCCTGGTTCTTGTTTGCATCTGAAGCTCATGCCTCTTCATAAATCTTTGGCACCATGATGCTGCCCCTTTGAAATAATGTATTTGTAACTCTTTGCTGATTTTCACTGCTTGAATAATTATTTTTGTTGATAAAGCAATGGCAGATTTTCTCTGATTAAGTACAAATTCTTTTACCTGTTGTTCCAATTTTGGCCATTTAGCAATACTGCTGCAAAAATTGCATTTTGTTCTTGATAATGTTTTGATTTTTTTTCATCACTCTCATATTGTGCATTCTGTTGGTGCTCTCCAAAAGGCTTTGCTGCAGCCCTATTTCCATGTTGCTTAGCATATTCCACAACCTTTAACTTGACACCGCGGTCGGTCGTAGTGAGCGATGGGTTTGCCTCCTCGGGGCGCTCCGTGGTAACAATGGCACACACAACAGCAACTAGGGCCTCTGTGAATCTTGGAGAGGTGCAAGCTAGTTCTGTGTGACATTGGCGAAAAGACCCCAACTCACTGGGTTTTGTTCCAGAATCCTTAGGTTGAATGACCAACTGGAACCCTCAGCTGTGGGCTAATCCCCCACACTGATGTACTTACCTGATTAAAAAGACAAAAAGAAATATTAAGAATGACTCAAGTGTGGGATTTGGTGGACCTACCACACTTGAGAAGGACGGTACACCACGGAATCGACCTGGACTTTCTAAACGGCGTATGAGAAAGTGATCTCTGCTGAGTGAATGTAAGATTGGTGTATGGAATACTAGAGGTATAAATGGCAGTGTCTGCATGAGAAAAAGATTATGAAGTTTAAAAGATCTTGTGTACGGCGTGTAATGGATATCAGTGAAGCACGAGTTGTATGTCAAGATCGCTGTAAATGGCGAAGTTTGATACGACAAAAATAAGTAAAAATATCTGGAAGTTTGTATTTCTTTTTGGAGCTAACCTCTGAATTTTAGAGAACAGCTTAGTGATATGTGTGTATGTTTAACTTGAAACCAGCTGTATACGCTGAACGCTTTTGTCTTGATTCCATTAGGGATAGTTTTAAGAAACTGAAACAAGTAGGTAATGCAGGCACGAGTTGTTTAACTGAGGGCACTCTGCACATATAAAAGTGATGAGACAGACTAAAAACATAGACATGCCAAGTGCTCCGCCTCGAACGGAGTTGCTCCGTTTTCGACAGCTAAATCCGCGCTCTCCACTTTAAAACTCCGGTTGTTGTAATTACCATTATTCTTTTTATTATCCTTATTATTTCAGTGTTTTTTAAAAGGTTAAATTGAAAATTCTTCCAAGTGTACTATAGTATGCTTTTCCCCTTTTTTGTCATTCTTTAAATGCCGTCTTTCAGTATGAGTGTCTGTAAATATAGAAGAATGGGAAGTTTCGCTCTTCTTGCTGCTTGCTGTGTTATCAAGGCCAATCTATTTCACGGTATTTGCGAGTGCATTCGAGCTTGTTGTTTATGGCATTGCAGAGCAGCAGAGAGCTGAACAGGTCTTGGCTGACGGGAGAAGCGTGGTGCAGGGCGGGAAGTTTCGACAGTGGAGTGTTGGAGTGGACATACCTAGGAGGTAGTTTGCAGTTTTCACTTTAGTGCATTACCTGAACAAAGTAAAATTCTTTTGTACATTATGTCAAAACGACTGCATAGCCAATGCTTATGAGAAGCAATGGCCCGTTTTGAAATGTTCCAAGAAATCCAAAACGCACGCTTACTATTCTGTTTGTGACATTGATTTCACTATCACACATGGTGGTTTAAGCGACTGCAAACGCCATGTCGCATACCACAGACATTAGATAATGCCAAAGTAAAGGCATCTAGTCGAACTCTTACATCTTCGTTTATTTCCACGATGGAAGGTATCCATGTAATATGTGCGGAAATGTTGTTCACACAGCTTTTATTATAGAGCATAATTTGCCCATCTTTGTGGCAGACCATGACAGGCCTTTGTTTATTAAGATTTTTCTGGATTCTGACATTGCTAAAACATATGGTTGTGCGTGGATAATTTGTAATGAGAGAAGTAGAACTGCTTGTAAACAACGTTTACGCTGCAAGTATAAAGATTAAGAAATTTATTTGGTGTTTTTTTATATGATGTGCATTGCTTTTTTTTTTTTTTTTAAATACATGAGCATTTATCCACACGAAGAAATACCCCTGTAATCTGTGCTATTGCTCCGGACAGCCCCTTCTGAAAGTTGGCGACCCCGGAAAAACTGTTAACATTTGGCGACGTCTAGAATGTGTCGCACTCCACAGCAGTATTCATTTTACCTAAGTTTAAATTTAAAAAAGTAGTCTACGCGTATAACATGCAGGTAGAATTTCAGCCCTAAATTTTAGGGGAAAAAGTGGGTGTTACACGCCAATAAATATGGTAATACAAAAATTTCATTTAAAAAAAATATATCTGAAACTTTGACAGGCAGCAGTTACATTAGTAGAATAAGAACGCAAGCGGGGGCGGGGGAGTACGATTTCAGTTGCAATTTTTTTATACACAGCTTAATAATAATCAACACTGCAAATTATAGTAATTTGTGAAAGAAGTTCAATCATTGAATGGGTCATTTGATGTTGACAGCAAGCAAACTTAATTTTCAATGCTATTGAAGAAATGATAAAAATAATTTGCTCTTTAAACTAGTAAAGCAGGTGAACTGTCATTTCTGTTTTTCAATTAGTTCACCTTTTTTATGGCAAGGTTCGTACTCTTCAAAGCAAAATAAATTATCATACGTGTGTGCTGTCAGTCTGAGTAGGTAGGTATTTTAGCTAGTTCAGACCATTAAACTTAGCTGGTATGGGAACACCTTCAATGACTTGCCTGTTACCCCCTGTTGGCTTATTTTATTAACTTTGATTTGCCCCTCTTCAAAGCAAAATAAATTATCATACGTGTGTGCTGTCAGTCTGAGTAGGTAGGTATTTTAGCAAGTTCAGACCATTAAACTTAGCTGGTATGGGAACACCTTCAATGACTTGCCTGTTACCCCCTGTTGGTTTATTTTATTAACTTTGATTTGCCCCTCTGATTTGGTGTTTTCTGAAATCATTTTATTTTGTGGAATATTTTGAAAGGGTGCATTATTTTTGTGTTCATCTGCTGGTATGGTATTTATTGTTTGCTTTAACTTTTTTATTTTTGATGCATTTTTTGATGAAGCCAGGAGATGAAGGGTCCACGCATGAAGCACAAGCAATTCCTAGAAGATCCACTCTTCAGCAAGAATGTGTCCCTAAGCCCAGTCAACACAAGCCCATTAAAATTCATAAATATATCATTCCACTTATTTTACTCCCATGAAAGACATTTTACTCTGTAGTGATGTCATAGCCAAGGTACCAGCTGTCCATGCACATTCTGCACTATTTGATCAGCTTGGTATTTTCATCAGAACTACACAGAAATCTCCTATACAATTTTTAGCACAAGCAATTGTTTTACACATACTCTTTCACTTAAAAAACAAAAAGAACTTTTTCAAGTACTCGACAGAGTCCTAAACTTTTTCAAGGAGCGTACAAACCACGTATGGATAGGTTAAAAGCAGGGGGGGGGGTATAAACAACTTTATATGGAAGGGGAAATTCCATTTACATTACTGTGGTTTGTCCTGTGTTTGGGGTGGAGCTAATTTATGAGGTTGAGGGAGGAGCAACCATCAGTGGCAAGGAAGGCATATTTGAAAAGTGCATTATGCTACAGCATTTTCCTTAACAGTTTCAGGCACAGGAGGACAATTTCATAGTTATGTTTTCTCTTGAACTTTTTATACTAAATCCCAGCTGTTGTCTGTATATATAGCAGCTTTGTTTAGTGCTATGTTTACAAATATTAAAATTGAAAAAAGAAAAACACTGCTCATTTTAGATTTAACATTTTATAATCAGATATTGCTTACCTGTGCTACTGAGCTTAGGTTTTCAATTACCTTCTGCTAACAACTACCTACAGACAATTACATTGAATTGAATTCCACTGTCACCTCAACAGTTAAGAATTGCCCCATTGCCAGTTATTGTGTGCAGTTAAGCTCCAGTATTTTTACTTCTCTGTGCTCTAATATTTAGAATTTCTAACTTTTGGACAGTAGAAGAAAGTTAACTTCAGTATTATCAAAAAATCTACACTATTTATATGTTATAACATAAGACTCACATCATATGTCTAAAATTTTCTTTAATGGCTTAAACACAACACTTCTAGGCTCTGAGAATTAAGCCCAGATGAAGACTCCCAGCTGAGCTTTCACATAGCTGGGAGTCTTCATCTGGGCTTAATTCTCAGAGCCTAGAATGGTCACAATGTGTTACTGCTCTAAGCTCTGAGAATTAAGACCAGACCAAGACTCCAAGTGATGTGTGAAAGCACAACAGATATTGAGTGTCCTGTTTTAAAAATGGGTGTAACACACTTGTGATGAATTGATGAAAAACTTTTCATCAGCATTGGGAAGAACAGCTGAAAGTCAACAAAACAAAGAATGTTTACCATTTTTAATCCTGGTTCCAGAAAGCCTAACTAAAAAAGAAATGCTACAAAATTTCCCACATGTCACAAAATACATGATAGGCAAATCAAAATCCATAAGGAAAGAAAATGACATCTGGCTACAAGTCGATGCTTACCCAGGTCAATTCAGTAAACTATGATGATATTCAGATAACAATGAAATATTACCTAAATGATGTGAATTGTTCATGGCTGAGTCCAAATAAGATAGTTGACATGACAAAATATCAGTAAATGGTGAATATGTTAAAAAAAAATAAAAAATACATGACCAAACAACCTAGAAAACATTTTCCTTGATTAAAAAAACACCCAGAGATCAAAATGGGCTTCTCAAAGTTTTACTCACTGAGTCCAAAGTGGCTTTAAAGTCAGCAAAAACAATAAGTGATGCACATATTTGTTCAAATATTAATCTTCTTTACGTGACTTAGCAAAATGTGTACGATGCACCTGTCGAAGCATCGGGTTTGGATTTATTTACTTTAGGTATGTGCCGTAAGCCATTAGGTAATTGTTGGCTAAAACAATGTGGAGATATCTCTGGCAGTGAAGGCATTAGTTTGAAAACCTTAAAGTGGAGCGAATGCTGCACATTTTAAAAACAGATGCGAGCTCAGGTAGTTAGAAAAAATGGCAATGAAAGGAAGTGGTTATTCAGTGCAAATGACCATGGAAAAGGACTTTGTGATGCTGTTAGGAGGTTTGTGAAGCACTAGCCAACTCAGCATAATGTTTTAAATCTAGATGTCATAGACAACACAGAAAGGCAATTCTCTTGCAAACATTGTCAGTAAGATGTTGTCCAATGTAGTTTTTTTGACATTCTCCTACAGATATCACTCAATTTAGAAAGAAAATGTGGGAATATTAGGAGCACATAAAACCATGTCTAAGAATCAGATCTTCACCTGTGTAGATTGCTGATAGAATAACAAAAATAAATAAGACTGGAAACCATGAACTGGTAGAAGAGTTGAATGAATCTTACCCTAAAACAAAGAATGATGTAGAAATTAGTAACCTAAGCAAGGGATAATTTTGTTGCATGCATTTATGAAAACTGGTGGATTGAGAAAATAGTTAAAGTTTTGTATGAAAATAAAGATGTTATAATACTTAAATCTAAACATCGTCATGACCAGTCAAATAACTTTAGATGACCTTTACAAGATGACATCTGTGATATACCAACTGACAAAATTTTGTCAATTATGAACTCCACCATTTCCAGTTGTTAGCTCTAGAAGGTTACATGCAATTGATGCTAGTCATATGTAAACTTCGTTTTTGAAGAATCATGGAAGTATTAAATCAAATGATATGTAATTCCTTAATTTTAATGTTGAAATACATTTTTTTACATTTCAGTTTTTCTAAGCTACTGCTCGCCGTTTTCCCCAAGAAATTTTTTCATGTTTGGCCGAGTATAAAAAAATTGCTACTGAAATACTACCTTTTTTTTATATGAGCATATAATTATTATCCTGTACTAAAGTTGTTTTAACTGGCTCTTTTTTATATTATTTTTGAAATGTGAAACTTTTTGTTAAATTATTTGTTTTTCTAATATTTTGATGCTTGTCTTTGCAAAAGCAAAACAGAAATGCAAGCAAAGCATTTTTTTTATATATATATGCATAATCGTGAGCAGAGGAGGGAATCACCTGTGCTTGAATTTTTTATAGTGAAACAATTGCGTAATTTTCTAAACAGAAATTAAAATTGTAATTTTTGAATGTTTTACATTTCCTCATTTCTTTCTTTCTTTCTTTTTTTTTTTTTTACATGGGCATGAGGCACAGTTAAATTAAAGTAAAGGTGCTTGTTCAAGTCCTTACATTTTGCTTCCTAAGAAAAAAATCTGAGGTGAAACTTTAAATGTCAAGAGTTACACAGCACGCCCTTTTAAAAATGACCTAATTTGCATATAATTTTTCTGAAGAAAATGGGATTATATAGAAGTAAAGGATAAGGCTTCCAAACATTTTTTCTAGGAAAATACCTGAGGGTCACCCAACACATATTCTGCAAAACTGCCAAATTTGAAATGGAATGAGCCTATTAAAGTTGTCTGCCCTTTTCCTTTTTGTTTTCAGATATCTACATTTTTTAAAGTCTAACCAAGAGAGAGGGTACCTACTATACCTCTTTGTCCTATTGTAGGTCTGAACATTTTTTCCTGTGTTTCACAGTGACATTCCTTTCAACATTGGAATCTTTCAAAATGCTAGAACTTCCTTTTTGAAATGAACTATATTTTTCTTCTAATAATCTTTTGACACAATATAAATTGGAAGGTTCGGCATTTGCTTGAAATTTTTCCAGCAAAGGTTCCCAGGGCTGCCCAAGCAATCAGAGGGGCAGGCTTCCAGCTGATAGTCTGAGTTGGTACAGATGCAGGAGTGGCACGATTGCCCCCATAGCTCTGTCCCTTTCCTGGAACCAAGGCACAGAATTCAGGGTGGGTGACTTAAAATATAGACACAGTCGTAACCCACCCACACTCCTCCCAAAGAGTGCCCTTGAAATCATATCTGTGTCTTCTGGCTTAACTTTAATGATGTGAATTAATCTGCATACCCATCAAAGCATATTTCTGTGATGTAGACACAGTAGCCAGTAGTTAAAGCACGCAACTTTGGGACACAGGTTTCCAGGTTCATGTCCCTGTCCCACAATACAGCTGCCATAGTTCTGAAGCCATGTAGTTAAGCCAGTGGCCTAGTGTATAGGCTCCTTGATATACAGGGTGTCCGGGAATTATTGGACACATTACAAAATTATATAAAACAAAACATTAAACAGATAGAAAGAAACCGACTGTACTAACTTACAATGTAACAACACAAGTTAATAAATTTCGATATGAGATCCCTTGGTTGCTCATTGTACGTCCAAGTGATACTCAATTTCATGCCATGTATTGACAAGCATCTGAGGAGTTATGGAAAAAATAACTCCTCAGATGCTTGATCTGAGGAGTTAGATCTGGAGAGCGAGGAGGCCACGGAATGGGACCACAACGCTCAATCCAACTGTTGGGGAAATGCTCATTTGGGCACTTACATACAAACATTGACCAATGCGAAGGTGCCCCGTCTTGTTGGAAAACGATGTCATATCTTTTGATCTGGGGTATAGCGAAATATTCTAGAATATCCAAGTAAATGTCACCATTTATGGTTTTTTCGCAGAAAAAGAAAGGGCCAATAACTTCTCTTTTCGATAGGGCGCACCACACAGTAACTTTTGGAGAATCCCGTTCCAGTTCAATAACAGCACGAGACAGCTACAAGAGCAATTTTGCATATGTCAATTTTTCCTGATTTCCCACCCTGTTTGGGATGAAAGAAGTAAAAGCATTGATGGATGAATATAATAATGTATTGCAGAAATTCAAGCACCTAGTACAGAAGTTGAGTTAATTTCCTTATAAAAATTGTTGTGTTCTTATAACTCAGAACCCAGTAAATTGTCCTGAGAAGAGAGAAGGCATTTGTTTTCATCACAGGCATTTTTAAAAATTTTGCATTCTATTCTTTGTACATCACCTGAGTGTGAATGGGGTTTCAGAAATATAAAGGAAAGCAAAACAACAGAGAGGCGAACACAAACGTAACACTGAAATTGTTTCAGACTGAATGAGGATATTACTTGGTAAACCAGATATTGTACAATTTGATTCACTTCTGGCAGCGTCACTATAGATCCAATCCCACGAAAGGACAAAAAAAAATTGACCTAATACCCGTTGAAATGCTAAATCAAGCTAAACATAATTTGCATGTTCATTAACCGGAACACAAACTGTAATCAATGCAAAAATATTCCTTAATATTAGCTAACTATAATTTAGTTAATTTGAAATTTAAGTTTCTGTTTCCACTGTAGACCACCTTGAAAAAGATCAAAAGAACTATTCCTGTATGTATATTAAATGTATTAATATTTGTGTCATTTACAGGCCATTAACTTCTGGTACACACTAGTTCTGTAAACCAGTGAATTTTCTCCCAAAATTTTACCACTACAGCATGCTTGCCATGTACTCCAGATTTCCCTATTAATTTCTTTGATATTGTCAGAGGAACTGAGATTTTTTTCATTGATTTCTCTGCAACTGCTGCACACAGTGGCTTTACTAAGTTTACACATACTTCATATCAACTGCTTGTACCAACTACCATATCACCTAATCTAAACATATAGTTCTGAAATACTCAAGCAATAATCTTCCTAAATATTGCTGCAGTTAATCTCCTCTGGTTCTTGTAAAAATCAACATAATTTTGTGAAAATCGAAGAATAAATAAAACTTTGTTTTACTAGTAGTCAATGTTTTTCTTTCAGTAAATCTGCATACATTTAATCAGCTCAGTCTCTCTGCACTGTGAAAAATTTGCAAACAGTGGTAGTTGGTGGTTTCCACCCATTTTTATCGATTCACAACCTAATAGCTTTATTGCCCCTCTTCAAGGTCAGGTATAGTGAAGCACAGAGTTGTATAAAAATAAAATGTATCTGCGTACACAACCATTGAAACAGAAATTTGCTGCAAACCCACGAATCACGATAACAATAGAATAAGATAATTTAAAGAAAGATTAATAAAACAACAAGTAATTATTAGAACATTACAGATTCCCGTGAGGACAGAATAAGTTCATTACAACTGAACATGTAGCAATATGTGTGAAATGGACCTTTAGGGCAAAATATTAAAATAATGGACTATGAACCTCATAAAAACAAGAGACTAAACAAAGAAAGTTTTTATATCTAGAAAAACATTTCCATTAATGAACCCTCAAAAATTAGAAACACCATTTCAGATACTCTTGCTTTAACCCTAATTAGAAATACCATTCTCAACAACTTAATTCAAAAATAGTGGACTTACAAATTACATAAGCAAAAGATTTTAATTTAATAATTGATAACTGCAAGAGAAACCTGGCAATAAAATTTAAATTCTTTCTGTGTAAAAAATCTTTTGATACAGTTCTTTTACATTGAGAACAGGTCTTGATAAAATCTAGAGGCCAGAAACATCTGTAAAAGCAAAACAACTCAGAGGATGTGAAAAATAAGTGATAGTTCAAGTTAAAATATAAATAAATATATTCATCTGGGTAAAGCCTTCATTAAGTGTTTTAATTGTTGTAAATAACATTTTATTTTTTTTTAATCTACAAAGAAAAACCATCTGCAAAGTCTGCTGATTATTTGGAAACTATCTGCATACAGCGTACGTCTATATTCTGCTACTCTCGTGAAGCATAAACTTTAATTTCAAATTTGCTAAATAATATAGTGCAAATATTTTTCACACTGATTATAATTTGTATACCAACTAACGAACATGAAAATTACATTTAACTTTAGTATTTTGATGGGTATAAGATATAATTAGTAACAGTGCTGCATATATTCCATGCTAGCTGTAAAGCCCAGAGAACTCACAAATAAAAGTCAATTATTGACGGTATTAAGATATGTCGATGCGAAAAAAACACTAGTGGATTCGCTTCTTTTGATTATGAGAATCAGTCTGGCGAGCGATGACCAACGGCATAACGCAAGCAGGTCTTCGCTACTCTGATGTGAAAAACTTTGATACGATCGCCTGCTAGCGTTTCCATGACAACATGAATCAGCGTACGGAGGTGAATGGACCATTGCCTTGCGCAACGGTTCGCTTAGAAAAGAGAAGACTTTGGACTATTCAGTCCCTCCATGCTTCCGCCTTTTAACAGTGCGTGTTTTGCAAGAGTGGTTTCGGTTTGTGTGAAATGTCAATGAATTAAAATCAGTGATATTATATCTTAAATTTGTGGCTTTGTTGAATTCGAATTGTTTTGATAAAATTTGTGAAAGCTTCCCTAAACATCTACTATCAGAGCTCAAAGAATTCTGCTTCAAATTTTGATACAGCTCCATTAAAAAAATGAACTGAAGGTGTTTTATTCCCTTGATGAATACAAAACATATCAGTAAGAGACATTATTTGTTACATAAAGTTAAATAATTGGACATAGTGTTTATTGAGGTGTACAAATTAGCAGATCTAATATTAAACTTTCCATCAACAACTGCAACTGCCAAAAGAAGATTTTCTGTATTAAAAATAATCAAGATATATCTTAGAGCCACACAAGGACATGTACATTCGAGCAACTTGGCTGGTTTGTTAATAGAGAAAAACATTATTTTTAAATGTGAAAAAGTACTCTGAAGAAACATTATTGTGAAAACCTAACACTCAAGTTCACACAAAAGGAAAGAAGAATGGAGTTCATGTACAAATAAGTGTTCAAATCCTAATCCTCATAATTATTTGGCAGCATGTTGCAATGGCATGTAGCTAAAATTTAGAAAAAAAATGTTACTTCTAATTACTTAACAATTAAAAAATAAACTTCAATTTAAAAAAAACAGTACTGGGAAGGGGGATGAGATAGTCCAGGTCTTGGACCCAAAATATGCCACCGCTTAGTAACAATGTTGTGTGCCTTTTCACCTGATTGGATCCATAGCGACACTGCTGAAAATGGATCAAATTCGGTAATATCTTGGTAATCAGACTGACTGGCAGTTTGTTTTGCCAGTCATCCTGATTACCTCCCTGTTTCTAAACCCCATTTCACACTCAATTGATATACAATAGAATGTAAAAAGTAGTTTTCCTGTGATATATGAACAAATTACAACTGGAAAACTGTTACTTAAACTACACACATGGTAGTTTCCGGGTTGTAATTGTAATTTCAGAGCATCGTAATAGCCCCAGGATAAATAAATTCTGTATCCAAAAATGGTAGCCATCAAGTTCCACCAATTCCAGTGGGAATAAGTTGTTTAATTTTCAGACTTAATGCTTCTTTCATTTCAGAGCTCTTTGGAGTGCTTTTTAAACTGACACTTCTCAGTTTGCCAATGCAACAAAGCACTTCCCTTTCCAAGATTCCATGCACTGATGTGAGACAATGTCTTCCTCTCAGAATATTCCTATGGTTCAACACAAATGCTTATCAAAGTGTTTGGCTGGCTGCCAAATTTGCCGCTTTCTGCACTTACTTAGGGTTGCTCACTTTTAACGTACTTTGCTTAGAGATTTTTGCTCACCAAAGAACATGTACAATTTTTATTCACTGGACTTGAGAGAGGACAGTAATAACTAATACGTTATGCAATATCTACCATGAACAAAAAGTAGGGTCACGAGAGTGTGTATGCCTTAGCAGAGTGCAGTTAACAATAAAAAGAATAGAATTAAATGATCTAAGCAAGTAATATAATTGTAAATAACTTTTTATTAATAATATTTTAATAACACTGTGATTCAACCCACATGAACTATTTCTTTCAATTATTATCGCAGTATCTTTTTCATTGAATGACAAGCTGAAAACATTTAAAACAGCTTCAGTGTTTTTGCTACAGAAATTTCTGACGTCACATTTAAGTTGGAAAATAATAATTTTGTTGAAAAAGCGCAAAACATTTAATTCTGGAGATGTTTGGCAATATGAAAATCAGGTATAGCTTCAGCGGCTGAAACCTTTACTTCAAAGTTTATGTTTTCTGTGGAAATAACTATTTTACAGGTCTAACAGAGGTAATTATTTCTAAGAGTTGGTGGTCAAATTTTAGAAATAGAACCTAGTTCATCATCAGGACTATGTCACTGGAGTAGTTGCTGCCACTCAGTCAGAAGTTTCCAACCACAATTATAGTTAATTGTGGTACTTATTTTACTCGCTATTTCTATCCCTTCTTCCAGCTTCCGCTTTACTACGTGTGATTGGTGAGCAATTATTCTTACAGAGTCCCAATATATGGAGTGTCCACGTGCTTGTACATGTCTGTCTAGCCCTGTTTTGTTACTAATGTTCCTAATAGCTGCTTGATGTTCTTTCATTTGGACGTTCCTGTTTCTCCTAGATATAGCTTAGCCCGCAGTTACAGTCGATGCAATACACTACTTCTTCTTGCAATTGGATGTCTATTTCTTTCTGTTTTAGAGCTGCCAGAAACTTCTTTAATTTGTAATTTAGATCTGGAGTAAGCCTGATATTAGACTTTGCTCCGATCCTCTTTAGTTCTGTTTTGTTGCACAAAATGGCTGGTCACCTCAATGGAACTTCTGCAGGAATGTATGTTTTTTTCTGTGCTTAGTTGAATGTAAATGTTGCTCCAGATCAGGCTGTTCTTTGTTATTAAAAGGAATTACTGCATTATATTATTCACAAAAATTATAGTTTCGATTATCTTGAGCATATTTTTCTATGGGCTGTTTCTTAAATGTACATTTTTTGCAAGTCCTGATGGGAGGAATTAGTTTTTTTCCTTATGATATAAAATGCACAAGTCTCACAAACATTTCAAAATTGCTATGTAATCAACACAAAGCATAAGTTTTTCTCTCTACTGTAGTGTCACTCAGTGGCATAACTACCACTCCCGTAGCTGCGGGGAGGCGCAGGTAATGAAGGAGCGTACTGCAGCTGCCAGTTATGGTTTTATGAAAAAATTTGAGCACACAATAATTAACCCAAAGATTCATATTTTGCTTTAAGATATATTTAGCTGTCTAAATAAATATCTAGTTTACTTTTAGAACTCTGAATGTCCTACAGATTAAAAGTGTTCGGCTCTTTGACTTCAGGTTGTAATACGATTGCTCTGCAATGGGTTGTAAATAATATGATCGCTCTCCCATTGCCCTCTCTGCGCTGCTGAGGAAAAGCTTGAGGCCACAGTGGGATTCCCTGTGGAGGATAAAGGAAAACAGTCAGTTACCTAGGATTACGTGCACGACAGGAGTCAGCCGCAGATCTGCCATGTATACGAGGGCCATTTCTTCAAGTGATTTATTTTAGTTTTGGATAAAGCAATTACACGTATTGTCAAATCCATTACTTAAAACTATAGGGCTCTACGTACCACTATTACTTTTGCAGACACTCTCCCTGACTTCCTAACCCCCAACCACCACGCACCCTGAAAAATGCATCCTCCCTCATGTTCGAAATGTTTGTGCTTAAGTAAATCTTGCGGGGGAGCGCACGTTGTGCTACTTACGCCACTGGTGTCTAAATTATACTACACTTGCCAGAGATCAAAGTGCACAAGATTGATAGTGCTATTTCAATATTTTCATACCCATGAGATTTTATTTTACCCAAGAGAAAATGAAGACAGCACAATTCGAGATAAGCACATGTACTCTAAAAAGGGGTACACCTAGTAATACTTTTGAAAAGCATTTTGCAACTTCCTTCATTAATTGAAAAAATTGTCATAGCTTTTTCTGAAATAAATAGTTACCTGAAAAAACTGACTGGTCCGTTGGACCATCAAAGAATTCCACTGATGCTTAATTTAAACAGAAAAGTAAAAATTAATTTTCAATGTCAGCAATTTTAAAAAAGAAAACAAATTTTAGTAAAACAAAACTATTCAATAAATACATCCATCGCTCTTGTAGCAAGCACATGATGGATTTATTTATTCAACTGACGCCGCGTATTTAGATGATTTTCACCTTAAAACTATTCAGTTTCGAAATACTGACTCAATATGTAATTGAATTTTGACTTAAGCAACAAATATACTTACGTATTATATTCTGGGTACATAAATACCGAGTAATTTGGAAAATATACGTAATCATACATCACACAATCTTTTAAATTACACAACACCATAATTTAAATTCAAAACAAACCAGTGGAAAACGTGACTTGACCTGACCTGACCTAAGATCTCAAGAAAGTGCATGCCACGGAGGTCCAACTCTCCTGTTTAACCGTAATCCCCGTTACAGTGCCTAGAAGAATTAGTGTGTCGTGCTCACAGAAAAACTTGCTGCCCGCAATCATCAAAGCGGTAGGGGTCTACGACATAACATCGCAGGACAAAACATCGCACGACATATGATCGCCGACATAACATCGCAGGTCAAGACATCGCGGTACCATAACATCGCAGTACTAAAACATCGCAGGTCAAAACATCGTGGCACCATAACATCGCAAGTCAAAACATCGCAGGGCAAAACATCGCAGTAATCCCTAAATAAATTGCTTTCGATAGCTTTTGATGAATTGCAAAAAAAAAGTATATTTAAAGGGCAGGGGGACTTCATAGAAATTGATGTCCTGATTAAATTTTGGTAGAAATTTTGGTTACTCGCACCGCTTTTTCAACAGTGCCCAGGCCCACTCAATCAAAATTATCGTAAAATCTACAGTTTTCAATTTAAAACCACCAGATTTGGTATTCTATCTCATGGTGCTTTAACTTAGACAGTAAACGGTTTTTGGAAAGGTAAGGGGCCCGGGGTCAAGGGGCCCCAATACGCAGTATTCGTAAAATCTACAGTTTTCAATTTAAAAACACCAAATTTGGTATACTTTTCCATGGTGCTCTAACTTAGACCGTAGACGGGTTTTTTTTTTTTTGATTGAAGGTTTAACGACCACCGTGAGCAACTGAATGGGCTATAAGTAGTCGCCCGTCCCTAATTTAGGGTCACTGGTTCCAGTGAAGGGAAAGAGCCAGTGCCGTAAGACAAACACAACATCCATGCCTCACCGGGATTCGAACCCGGACCCCGTTCTGACGAATGATCAGAAGCCATCGCTTAGACCACTGCGCTACCCGGGTGGCTAGACGGGTTTTGCTTTGAAAGGTAGGGGAGCCCTGGGTCAAGGGGGCCCAATACGCAATATTCGTAAAATCTACAGTTTTCAATTTAGAATTACCAAATTTGGTATAATATCTCATGGTGCTCTAACTTAGACCAAAGACGGTTTTGGAAAGGTAGGGGCGCGGGGTTAAGGGCCCCCATACGCAATATTCGTAAAATCTACAGTTTTCAGTATAAAACCACCAAATTTGATATACTATCTCGTGGTGCTCTAACTTACACCGTAGACGGTTTTTGGAAGGGGTCGCAGCCCGGGGACGGTGAGCCCCCCATAGAAAATTTTCGTAAAATCTAGTTTTCAATCTAGAACCACCAAATTTGGTATACTATCTCATGGTGCTCTAACTTCGACCATAGAGTGGATTTGGAACGGGTGGGGGGCCCGGAGTCAAGGGGCCACCATAGAAAATTTTCGTAAAATCTACAGTTTTCAATTTAGAACCACCAAATTTTGTATACTACCTCATGGTGCACTAACTTAGACCGTAGACGGTTTTTGGAACGAGTCGGGGCCCGGGCTTCAGGGGCCCCTACAAAGTTTTCGTAAAATCAACAGTTTTCAATTTAGAACCACCAAATTTGGTGTACTACCTCATGGTGCTCTGACTTAGACGGTGACGATGTTTGGCACGGGTGGAGGCCCGGTCCGAATCGGGCACCTACAAAATTATCGAAAAATATACAGTTTTCAATATACAACCACCATATTTAGTATCCTATCTCATGGTGCTTTAACTTAGACGGTAGACGGATTTTGGAACGGGTCGGATCCCGGGCTTTACGGGTCCCCATAGAAAATTTTCGTAAATTCTACAGTTTTCAATTTAGAACCACCAAATTTGGTATACTACCTCATGGCGCTCTAACTTACACCGTAGACGGTGTTTGGAACGGGTCGGGGTCAAGGGGGCTCCTTACAAAATGTTCGTAAAATCTACAGTTTTCAATTTAGAACCACCAAATTTGGGATACTATTTCACGGTACTCTTAGACCGCAGATGGTTTTGGGAACGGGTCGGGGCCCGCGATCAAGGGCCCCCCTTACAAAATTTTCGTTAAAAGTTCAATTTTTTACTCTTAAGATCTGCAACACAACTCAGCACTCCAATACCCAACCTACGGTCTAAGTGTAAGACCGTGGATAACAATAAAGTGCAAAAATATCCGGTTAATGGTGTATTAAAATCAAAAATTAATAAGCGTTAGCTTTCACCACCAACGGGCGGCTTATCAGGCAGAAATACAAATGTAATGTAAATAGAGAGTTCCAGATATTCAAAATTTAAAACGGTAAGAAAAAGATTATCAATGTCAAGTCGCATGCAGGCGACATCACACAGGTGCATTGCGTTTCAGTGTCGCAGTTTCTCAGAAGCACACGCCAGCTGTACGGCAGTTCTATATAGATGTCTCCTCGGAGATAAGTATTTCCATTCCTCTTCCTTTCTTTTTTGTTTCATAAAATTAAATTGACTAAATAAAAAAATTAAAGACAAGTTTACTGGAAAATTACAGGAATATCTTTTTCATTCATTAATTTTCACCCGCTGAACTTGGTGATTCCACAGATAGTAATATTTACCCGGGAAATACCACCCTGCTAGTACAAATTACATTAATGATTTCTTTTTTTTTTTTTTTTGATTGGAGGTTTAACGACCACCGTGAGCAACTCAATGGGCTATAAGTAGTCGCCCGTCCCTAATTTAGGGTCACTGGTTCCAGGGAAGGGAGAGAGCCAGTGCCGTAAGACAAACACAACATCCATGCCTCACCGGGATTCGAACCCGGACCCCTTACGGACGAATGATCAGAGGCCAGCGTCTTAGACCACTGCGCCACCGGGGCGACTCAGTAGCTCTGCTCTCCAGAAAGAAGTTCACCTACTGCTTATTGATGACACGTACAAATCATTTCCCTAGGCTTTTTTTTTTTTTTTTTTTTTTTTTTGATTGGAGGTTTAACGACCACCGTGAGCAACTCAATGGGCTATAAGCAGTCGCCCGTCCCTAATTTAGGGTCACTGGTTCCAGGGAAGGGAGCGAGCCAGTGCCGTAAGACAAACACAACATCCATGCCTGACCGGGATTCGAACCCGGACCCCTTACGGACGAATGATCAGAGGCCAGCGCCTTAGACCACTGCGCCACCGGGGCGGCTCCCTAGGCTTTAGAGATGAGCACTGGTCTAGGCTCAAGTTGATTTTCCCTTTCACTATATATATATACAGTCGAACATGTTTATATTGAACCTGGATATAAAAAATTATTGCATACTTTGAACTTTTGAAAATTACCATCAAAACAACCCGAAAATAACATGTAACATGTTTTCCTATATCGAACAAGTTGACGAAGTCTTACTGTATATAACGAATTTTAGCCGCCCCGGTGGCGCAGTGGTCTAAGGCGCTGGCCTCTGATCATTCGTCCGTAAGGGGTCCGGGTTCAAATCCCGGTGAGGCATGGATGTTGTGTTTGTCTTACGGCACTGGCTCTCTCCCTTCCCTGGAACCAGTGACCCTAAATTAGGGACGGGCGACTGCTTATAGCCCATTGAGTTGCTCACGGTGGTCGTTAAACCTCCAATCAAAAAAAAAAAAAAAAAATAACGAATTTTACGAATAAAATTCCTTGCAAATTTTCTCAAAAACAAATCTTGTCAAGCAAAATTACCTTTTTTTTTTTTTTAGCGTAAATGGGAATTCTCTCTGGCAAATTCATTAATGACTCTTCCAAACTGAAAGCGGTCTTTTGTTTCATTGTTCAAGAGAGTCCCTTTTTTGAACTTTTTCAATGGGACGATCCCTCCCCCGCCGTACACTGCAAGGCAAAAGGAAAGAAGGGTGACTGATCTTTGAGCTGGGATGATAAGAAAAGGTGCTGTAGGGTGGAGGAGGGTGACAGAGAGGGGAGGGGGCAATCGCTAGTACTGACAGCAAGTAAGAGGAGTGGACAGTCTAAAGAAAAAAACTGTGCATCTACCTTCTTCCTGTGAACTTGTTGACCGAAACGTAACCAGGAGGGTTTGTTTTTGATAAAAGTGAAACAGTCTAAACTGAACATGACTGACTGACTGACTTTGATGAGCTGTGGCGTGACTTATGCCTAACAAAAGTTATTCTGGAAGGTTTGCAATTTGAAAAATTTGTTGATGCTGTAAACAAGGCTGAGATAGCACCAGAAAGAACAGAAGCAGAAATACTGTCTGAAGTTATGGGATTAACAGCTGGGGCTGCCAGCAGCGATGATGACGATGAAGAGGCCAAACCTCTTCCACCCATAGCAGAGGCTCTTTCAGCCGCTGCGGTACTCTACAGTATTGTGGAACAATTGAGGGTACGGGATACACTTTGATTGACAAAAGCAGAAAAAGATGATTGATAATTTTATGCCCGAAAGCATCGATTCTGGTAAGACTTCTTTTTCTGTCATATTGCTGTGTATCCTTCTTTAATTTGATCATGTAATTCTATCCGCAATTTATAATCCATAAGTAAATAATCTGTTTTTGTGTCTTCAACTATTGTATACACCAGACCACCACCAAGAGCAGTAGGCCGGTAAAACCTGTATTAAAAATTGTATGTATATACACTGCTGGCCACCCAAAATGCAACACCAAGAAGGAAGCGTCCGATTGGCACGAAATTCGCCGCATGCGTCGCCCGCGAGAGGACATGCAAACGATTAGCATTGCAAATCATGTGCGCCCGGCACGCCACCGAGAAGCACCAAAAGAAGGGTGCACAGAAGTTGGGGGTAAGTAGTTGAAGTGCGTTGTGCTGCCGGACCTGTGCGTGGGAAGCTTCCTGATGCCTCGTCGCAGAATACGGCAGTCATTCCAGCACGTTTCGGAGTTCGACAGAGGACGAATAGCGGCTTATCGCGACAGCGGTTTATTGTACCGATACATCGGCGCCCGTGTGGGACGACATCCAGCCACAGTGAGGCGAGTATGGATTCGGTGGGTGAAGGAGGGACGGACGGATGGACCGACCGACGTGAGCGATTGGCGCAGCCGGAGCACACCACCGAGTGAGAGAAATTAGGGTGTGTTGCGCAACAACCTGTGTCAGCACGTACCGTTTGGCGTCGTCTGCAGGAGCGGGGACTTCTCGCACTGCGCCCATTGCTCCGATTACCATTGACGTTACACCACCAGCGACAGTGGGCCGTTGAACGTCGCACCTGGACAACGGAATGGCACGACATTGTGTTCTCCGACGAATCCCGCTTCTGCCTGCAACACCAAGATGGTCGGATCCGCGTGTCGCGGCGAGAGACCGTATGATGCCTGCATTATGCATCGCCATACCGGTCCGTCGCCTGGCGTTATGGTTTGGGCCACAATTGGATATGACACCCGCACCCCTCTGGTACGCATCGCCGGTGCACTCAACAGCCACCGCTACATCTCCGACGTTTTGGAGCCTGTAGTCATGCTTTACCTTCAGGACCTGCCAGTGGTCACGTTTCAACAGGATAATGCGCACCAGGTGTCACTGTTGCCGTGGCCTGCCTGTTCTCCCGATATATCGCCCATCGAACATGTCTAGTCGCTGATCGGTAACCGAGTGGCCCGGCAAGCATCACCCGCGGCTACGCCTGATGAACTGTGGCAACGTGTGGAAGCAGACTGGACCGACATACCCCAAGCTCACATCCAAAGCCACTTTCATTCGACGCCGCGGCATGTAGCGGCCGTTATTGCCAGCCATGGGGGCCACACGAACTATTGATGTCTGCGTGTTCCGCAAGTCGCACGGGCCTGTAAGCTCAATCGTTTCATCTTTGTATCTCTTGTTATGTGTCCAGTAAATCTGGCTTTGCTATCTCCTGTCCTTCTTTATGTTGCATTTTGGGTGGCCAGCAGTGTATATATAACATTGAGGAAACGAGGATATCCAGAATTATATATACATAGTAGAAAAAACAGTAAATTGCACTGTGAATCATTCAGTGTTGCACTTATATTTTTATATAATTTATTTATTTAGAGGAGCTAGAGTAAAGCCAAACAAACCACTGGATCACTAAGTCCCATGCCATATTACATGCAATTTTACAACTTCTAACTAGCCAAAAACAAGCCAAATTTAATAATTTACTAATAATGTTTATTACATTTATGAATAAGAGTACATGTCATAGTTTCATTAAATAATAAAATAAATGCAAAAACCAGCTCTGTCCCAGTTGAGCTAATATAAATTTCTATGCATTAAAAAGTACAATGACCTATATATGCAGATTTACTCAGTACTTAATCGGACATAATCAGTCAGCAAAACAGAAATACACAGTTCTCATTTCATGCAGAAATGAGATAGATTTTATAATTTTAATAATGAAATTGGGACAAAACAAAGGACATTGTTACCAATGAATATGATGCACATATTAATAATCTTTCTTTTCCTTGGGGGGGGGGGGGTGTGACAAAAACGGGAAGCAAAGGCATTCTTATCTGATGAAGATACAAATAGGAACAAAACAATATGCTTCCTTTTTTCCTTACTCCCATAGGAAAAATTTGCACAAACGTTCAAACCTGGGCCAGTCATAAATAATGATATAATGGACCTGGGCCTTAAAAAAGGATCCTGTGCTCATCTCTACTAGCCTCCTGCGCTCAAAGTTTGCAAATTCTATTAAAAAAAAAAAAAATGATTTTCCAAAACCTCCTCAGCAGACTTTTCATGTTCAATTATAACAACTGTATAGCTTATGGTACAAAATATTTCTTTAAAAATGAGAATCACTTGAAAATAACCAATTTCGACCTAAAAATTCAATTTTTAGTCACTAAATTGTCAGATTCCATTTAATATTAAGCTGCCACAATAAAAAGGCCCTGTTTTTCATTAACGATGCATGATGGAAAAGTGTTCCGATGATCCTGCAAACCATGGCATTGCAGCCTCTCTGTCATGTGTGGAAATTGTTTTTTGATAAGGCTTACACATTTGACATAATATAAAACTTTGTTGCAATGAAATAATTCAATCATTTTCAATGCATACTATATGAACATTATGTAATTATCTTTGCTGCCAGAACTTGAGTTCATATGCAAGCAATTCACACGCAAAATAATACAACTTCATTACAAGCCAAAAGACCTAAAAAAATCCCACAGAAAACAGAATTGCTTCTATAAGATATATATTTTTTTAAAGAGTAATTAATGGGGAACCACTGAGCAGATTCCTAGTCTTTTCTACTTTACAACTGCAAAGTTTGTCAATAAGCACTTCTTTTAGTCCTGTGTTCCAACAGCAAAGCAGAAGTATTATGAACTTCTCTGGCTGATCAGGACCAGGCCCTAGTACTAGATATGGAACTGGCAGTAAGTTTGTACTACTGCTAAGTTTCTTGGTGGTCTCTAAGCAGGACACTTTGGTCGAGCATACAGTAAAAGATTAGATTTTCACAACTGGTGGGACACCAACTATGAATTAAAAAAACAAAACAAAGAACAATTTGGAATTATTACAGAAAAACTTATCACTAAACACAAATACCCAATACCTGGCTTATAAAGTTACTAAATATAGGATTTGTACTGATATTTACATTCAGTACATTCAGGGAGTCTATGACTACATTAGAACTTTTTATTTTAAGTTCTCTGATAATGCAGTTTTTAATTGCTGTCATTTCTTATTATATCAACTGACAAAAATAGCAAGCACTTTTCCTTTTGATTTCAAAATATTGATGTACAAAATAGGAACTTCAACTCTCTGCAACATCTTTCATTCCTTGTAAAGTCCTTTTTGTCTGCACTGTTCATGCAGTAACATTTTTTAACATTAATTTCAAATTAATGAAAAATGCTTGATATAGCATGAAGTGATAAGAAATGAGAACACACAAGTCTTCAGCAAAATTAAATATCAGAAATCAGCACTGTGTTCTTCTTTCCACAGTGAAAACATTTCTGCAGGTAACAAAAATGGCTGAGATTTCATCATTGCTCTACTGATTGGCTGCTCTGGCAATTATAACAAACAAAACTATAATCAAAAGAAAAAAAAATGCAGCTTGGCTGGAAAAACTCAAAAATCAAAGAAAAGCCTCATTCCAGCTAGAACATTAATATCTAGCAATTCCAAATGTTTTCAGCCAGAGGCTCAGATCCCCTCCCCCTCTATCTCTGTCCTTAAAATAAATGTTTACTCAGTCACAGCAGCTTTTGCCTTTTTGCTGCAAAGGGAAAATTGGTACTCAAACTAGAAAAACGTGAAGCTAAACTTACATGACACTCAGAAGGGACTGGATTGAATAGGAAGAATAACAAAGAGCACTAAATATTTAAAGGCAGCAAGAAGGAACATTATTCATAGATAAGGTAATAGCTACATACTAGACTTTTGAGGACTATAAGTAAACTGGACTGATTGACCCCCTTCGCTACCAAATGCACAATACGAATATTATTTCAACTTGCAGGTAAGAGTGTAATGCTGCCCCAGATGCTTATGCTAAATTGATAGCATTACTCAGTAACACAGATGGACTGTTGTAGGTTCCACATGCATATTTATACTTACATATGCTTGTTGGCTTTTGGTGGTTCATGGAACAGCCAGTTTTGTCACAGCATTAAGAACACGACACATAAGAAAAATTGCTAGTTTGGGCTGTAAAAATGCTCTATCTCCACTTTTCCATTAAAAGGTGATCCAGTTCATCCCATGCAAGATGCAATTTATCAAGTTTTAACCCACCAGCTAACAAATAGTTCTTACACCATAGAAATTCTCTCTCCCCCCACCCTCTCTCTCTCTCTCTCTCTCACACACACACACTTTGGAACTGTATGTTTAGGTTTCACAAGAAAAGCAGAAAACAGAAGTTATGACAAATATGATTTTCATTAATTGCTTTTAAGGTGGTTCCACCTAAAATCTCTGCCTTATGTTTCCAATGGTATAACTTCTTTACATGAATTTCTTTGCAATTAATAATGGTATTTCCAAGGATGAAAATTTGCACATCGATAAAACTAACTTTAAGTTATAGCATGGGATACTTAATACTTGCTAAAACATAACCATAATTATATTAAAATCAATCACTTTTCTTTGAGTAATGTTCAGCCTTATTAATAGACAGCATGATCTGTACATTGGTGTCAGTAAACAAACAAATGCTGGATTGCTTAATTATGGTTATGTTTTAGCAAGTACTAAATATCCTATGCTATACTTAAAGTTAGTTTAATCGATGCACAAATTTTCACCTTTAGGAATACATTAATTGTGAAGAAAATATGTAAAGAAGTTTTGCCCTTGGAAACATAAGGCAGAAATTTTAGATGGAACCACCTTAACTAATGAAAATGTGAAGAAGTTTAAAAGGTCATTTGAACTTGCCTCCATGCATTTATCCCCCATTAATTCATTGTATTAAATAATCAAAGCATGATATATGGTTTCTCTCCTTCAGACACTGGCACTCAAAACCTACACCTTTTTATCACAAAAGTAAAATTTCTGAACATTCTGTAGTCTCAGTTTACAATGTAACACACTTTTGTGTACCAAAACATACATTCACTTCTTCAATGAGTAGCTGTCAAGTCAGACCACATTTTGTTCCTAACAGGGAATGCACAAGAGTAACTAGTACTTAAACTTTGGTAATTTTTGCTTTTGAAATTCGTAAAAGGAGGGAGGGAATCATAAAATACTCTAACACGATTCTGTCAGATGCTTTCAAATGATTGCTACATCAAAACTAGCAACACAAAAAATAGATCTCCATATTTTAGACAAATACCTCAATTTTCCATGCACAAGTAATCTGGCTAAAACTTTTCACTTGCTGAAACATAGTTTGAATGATAGGTACAATTTATAGTGGATAAATCCATTGAAAGACTTACATTATTACTGGAAACACACAAAAGTAACTTGTCTAACAAAATACATTACAAAGAGCTTATCAATTTAAATATGAACCTGCTATCACACAATGCATTATACAGTTGAATCCATAGGCCTATATAACAAGCTTGCATAAGCTGAAGGTTTTATATAGATCCCTTGAATTTTGTAATATTCTTCCTTGTTATTTTAAACCACATATTCAGAGACCACAACCCTAATTGGAAATGTTCAGTAGTAAACACTAAAATAATCCATAGCTTTTAGCTTTCTTCAACAGTAATGAATAAAATTGTATTACACGCTTGGTAAAAAACAAATTGCCAGAGCAGCAAAATGAGTGCAAATTCATAAGAAATAAAATTTTTGCTTAAAAAATTTCTCATGAGTTGAATACATTTTGTGAGAAACACTAATGGCTATAATATATATTTTTTTAGTTTACCTAAAAAATCACAGTATGTGTTCCAATATGAACCTTATAGTAAACAAAGCAAGTGCTTACACAGACTGGAAGTTGTTCATGGTAGTCTTCAAACCCCAAAAAGAATTTAAAAAAATGCAGTCTCTTTTTCTGCAATGAACAACAAAAAAAAAACCCTGTTCATTGCAGGAAAGAATTGTAGTACTAATCCAGGACTTTATGCAAAAATACAAAAAAATTAAAGACTTTCCAAGCTTGAAAAGGGAACTAAAATTTCAGGACGTTTCTGGGATTTTATGGCCAGAGATGCTTAGACATCTAAAACATATTTGAAAAATTGCAGAAGAAATGCAATGTTATTGAAAAAAATTCAAGAAACACTCTTCGAAACATTTAATGAATGTTAGAATCCAGGAAACACGAAAATAAACTTCACGCACATCGTTAAAAAGGCCACCTCACTGAGTTTTTGTATTTCCACAATATAGCTGATGCTTTTCGTAATCTATAATGGACCGAGGATTTTCGTAGTAACTACGGAGAATCCATTGTATCTGGAGTCTTTGCATATTACAAACAGTAATTATTGGAGAAGAAACTACATATATTGTAGTTCAGCACAACAAACAAAATAAGTGGTATTCAACCATTACCTGCTGTTGACAACACTACATGGTCCCCTCACAGATAAGTCAGTCTGCATGAAGACAAGCCACACACACCTGCTAAACATACATCCCTTGGGCAAATGCTGTCTTTTTAGCCTTTCTTTGCCACTTTTCAATCACCAAATCTCTCTTTAGAAAATCTTAGTTTATTTCACAACTAGAAACATCTTAACCACTGCGCCATAGGAACTTGAAAAACATTTAAAACAGCAATCATGATAAGCACAAAACAAGAAAGAATTAGTTCATATATCCTGCATAACTTGCAACAGGTGAAATTTCAGATTTTTGGTAGATACTTTAATTTTTACCTTTGTTAAAGGTTTTACTTATTGCAGATCTCCCTCACATTTTGTCAGCTATAGTTTTCAATTAACAAGTATCATTCTTAGAATTAAGTGAAGCCATGGCTATTCCTTCTATGAAACTAGAAACTTAAGAAGTTATTATGGGTTTTATTCAGGAATAAAACATAGAATTAAGTAAAATTTTTGGATAGGAGCCTTATCCTTCTTTAGGGCGACGACTGCATACAGTGTTGCCATTCTCTCTAAAGTGTCCACCCCCAAAAATCATTCATTGTTGTACTTCTTCCTGTAATTTCCCAACTTTCTGTAAGTTTTCTCACAGAAAGTTGGGAAACTACAAGAAGTACGGCAATGAATGGTTTTAGGGGGTGGTCACTTGCAAGGGAAATGGCAACACTGTATGCAGTCATCGTCCTGAAGAAGGATAGGGCTCCTATAGAAAAAATTTACTTAATTCTATGTTTAATTCCTCAATAAAACCTATAATAACTTCTTAAGTTTCAAGTATCATTGGCCTCCAAATAATTGATTAACAGTCTACGATGGATTAATTTTAACTTGGAATAATGTAATATGCCAAAAATAGCACTTTTCTATCCATCTGATTATAATGAAGTTTGCACATATCAAATGTGTTCGACTCTCCCTTCAACTTCGTTATACACAGCTTCAGCTGTATCTCCATCACAATATGAAAATTTCAAATAATATCCTTGAGGACACATCTATGTGAATAATCTTTATTTTCAGTTTACATTAAACGAATGAAATTACAAAAAGTGAAAAATAGCACGTTTGACTAGAGACTTTTACACAATATGCACTCTGACATTTTAAACAAATGGAATAACTGTGTAACAAGTGAAAAATTGTGCGCTTGACTACAAACAGATAAAGGTTTTACAAAATACGCACTCTGAACTTTTAAAAGTCCTCAAACAAGAAAGCTTCATCAACTTCTTCCATATGCGAGGCATCTTCTTTTGCACCTTCAAGAAGTGACACTTCTTCAACAGTGGCATCGCCACCACCAATCACATTTTAATCTTCAATACCCAAACCCATCTTAATCATTCTGTCGATGCGGGATGCATGGTCATGAGGATCTTCCAAAATGAAGCCTGAGCACAGAAGTGAGGTTTCAAAGAGAAGCAGCACCAGATCCTTCACAGATTTATCATGCTTATCAACTTCAGCCTTTTGTCTCAGGTTTTTAATGATAGGGTGGTCAGGATTGATTTCCAAGTGTTTCTTGGCAGACATATATTCCATCATATTTAAATCCCTCACGGGTTGAGCTTTCACGGTTCTTATCAGGTCGGCACTCCAGCTGTAGTGGCTAATCACAATGCAGCACGGAGAAGTAACAAGCCTGTTTGAAACAATTACCTAAATAATAAATGAATTTCATTTTAGTACACACAACAGATCAGTAAGGTTCAGCAAAAATTCACAGCACTAACAGGTCACAAAAGAAAAAAAAAAACTTGCAACAAAACCTGCTATTGAACAGTTTTTCTCAAAATGTATTTAATAAGATGAACTTTTTACACACGAGAAGCATGAATTAATCATGATAACAAAGCCTTGTGCTTTTTGCCTATTTTCATAAGACAAGCCTCATCCACTCAAAGCTCTTATAATAGTATAACAATCATACTCCATGTGCCAAAATGACACTTATGAGTAAAAATTGACATTTAATTTTTGAATCCCTGTTTTCACAAATAATGTAAACATACTGAACAAATCACATGATATTCAAGACATTTAATTGATTATACTGACAAAAAGTACTTACATTTTGCATGTAAGTTTCTTGGAGATATACCTGTCTAGGGAGACATTATGCATATAACATAATAATATATACAGGGTGCCCAGTAAAGTCCTTTCTCAGCCCCATAACTTTCGAATGCCGACAGCTATAGCCATAAAAATGGTGTCTAGGAATAGTAAAGTGGCTATGCGCTATTCGATGAGACTGCTTACAGCACCCCCTAGTGGCAAAGTCAGGAGTTAGCATGCCTATCTCGAAAACTATACGAGATAAGGGGAAAATAGTCAATTACAAAGTTGTAGAGCAGCATCGATTTAGTATGAAAAGACAACTTGCACACATGAATGCTAAGAATAGAACGCGTACAACACTCGTTTGTTTGTTCGCGATGTCGAACACTGTTACGTCACGAAACGCGTCAGAAGGGCCTTCCGCAAAGCATAGCCCGACTCATAGCCCAGTGGTAGTGCGCGCTTTTTGCAAGCGATAGGACCTTGGTTCGATCCTCATCAGGACCATGCTATAGTCACTGTCTGTAAAAAACGAGTGGCCTCGGTGGCGATCGTGACAATTCGTCTCGCATCGACTAACCAACTCAACTCAACCCGCGATTGGCATGCGAGTCGCATGCAATTTCTGTGATATGCAAATAAGTATGGAACATAATACTTTTTCGGCAGGTATAAAAGAGGGTTCTCGACGTATAGGTCAAATCTCGCGGTCATGGAGAAATATTCCAATGATGAGTATTGCGAGATGTTGCTCCTATACAGTGAATGTGGTTGCAATGCAAGAAAGGCAGAACGGCTATATCATGAACGTTGAGAGGATGTCTTAGCATACGTCCTCAACCATCCTAAGAGCAGCACAAGAGAGGTTAGTGCCGAGTGTGGCCTCTCAAAAAGCTGCGTATGGCAAATCCAGCGGCAATCAGGTGCTCATCCGTTCCGTCCAACACCGTTGCAGGCACTACAGCCACGGGTGCTGAACGACATTATGACTGGTGTAACTTCGTCATGAACAACTTAGAGGTCCAGCCAACATTCCTTGCCGACATTATTTGGACAGATGAGGCGTTTTAGGCGTAATGGCGTTTGCAATAGGCAGAACACCCATTACTGGGCGCTGGAAAATCCTGCAGGTGGTCTACCAGTTCGTCATCAGGTACGGTGGTCCGTTAATGTTTGGTGCGCCATTTTCAAGGACAGCCACATCGTACTTGCATTTTATGTGGGTACATTAACGGGAGCCCGATACTTGGAGCTCGTACAGTATGTATTACCCGATCTTTTGGACAACCTGCCGTTGCCTCAACTGCGGAATGTTTGGTTCCAACATGACGGCGCCCCTCCGTACCAGCCAGGAAACGTAAGAAGGTACCTGGTCCAGACATTCGAGCAACAAATCATTGGCTATGGTGGTTGCATAGAGTGGCCTGCACGCTCACCAGACCTCACCCCATTGGACTTCTTCCTGTGGGGCTACCTCAAAGAGCAGGTGTATCAGACCCCTCCGACAACGTTGCAGGACCTTCGACGCTGTATAACTGATGCTTGTTCCAGCGTGTCACCTTACATGCTGCAAAATGTGCAGCCTGAGATTCAATCTAGAGTCCAAATATGTATTGTGGCTGACGGAGAGCACACTGAGCACCGACACTAAATGTGCCTAGTGACAACTCATTGCTCCTTTATGACGCGTTTCGTAACGTAACAGTGTTCGACATTGCGAACAAACAAAGGTGCGTTGTATACATTCTATTCTTAGCATTCATGTGCGCAAAGTGTCTTTTCGTACTAAATCGATGCTGTTCTACAACTTTGTAATTGACTATTTTCCCGTATCTCGTATAGTTTTCAAGATTGGCACGCTAACTCCTGACTTTGGCGCTAGGAGGCGCTGTAATCAGTGTCATCGAATAGTGCATAGCCACTTTACTACACCTAGACACCGTTTTTATGGCTATAGCTGTCGGCGTTCGAAAGTTACGGGGTTGAGAAAGGACTTTACTGGGCACCCCCTGTATACTGTAGTTACAATTAGTAAACTAAGTTTTGAAAGTGAACTGTGCAAATTATAATTACTCTGCTTAGTTTAAAACAGTGCTCTTGAATTATTAACCTAATAACATATAGTTTGCCCTATGCATAACTGCCAAGCTTGAAATGTCAAAAATAGAGATTATTAAATTCTATGTACAAAGTAAGAAAATACAGATGGTTTTATGTATAATTTAGAGAAACTGTATAAGTGTTAATTAAATATTGTCATACAACTTATGCAAAACAGTTACCATAAAATAAATCCTATATTTTGTGAAGAAACTTGGTGCAATTTTGGGGAAAGATGTGCATAATTTTGCTTTTGCAAGAAATTTTTGGTTGTGAGCAATTTGAAAGTGCTCCTAGCACTAACACCACAATGTTATCAAGTTTTTTGGAAAACCACAAAACATTTTCAACCCTGGCAGAACCGTAACCTTTCCTTGACTTCCATGACATTTCTGCAACTAACAGGACTCCCTGGACTTGGTAAACACCCTTGTAGCATTGGTGAAAGTAAGTAAAAACAAACTAAAAAGCTTTTTAATGAAAAATTAAAAAGAAAAAAGGTACTTTGGCCAGCATTTTGGACAAGGCTCAACAAATTTCCGGCGCCAGGTCGCACAGGCCCAATTTCTTTTACTACAGATTTTGTAATTTGCAATAAATACCGTATTTTCTATTGTACAATTCTCGGATTATCTTAAAAAGTTATAAATTTAGATTCGCCTAATAACAAACCGGTAAAGAAAAAAAAAAAAAACTCAGTTTCTGCTGCATTTAAAAAAATCTGCATGGTAATGGTTGGGAGAAGTGGTGTTATTAAAAAGTACTGAAATTGCGGTAACAGAAAAAACTGTAAGGCATATTGAAATAGAAGAAAGCAAAGAGATGGAAAGAATTTTTTTTCTTACGAGCATTCCAACAGAAAATATGATGCAACAAATACGATACTATTTGCGCTCGGGAAACCCTACATGCTGTGAGAAGCCCGCAGAGCTAATCCATGGCACGTAATCATTTCGAGAATTGCATTTGTTAGTTTTGCCATGGTAATCATTTTATTTTTGGATTTATTTTGCTATTCAGTTGAAACATATTCAGAAAAGAAACAATTGCTATGAACTGTTTGTAATTTCTACGGATATTTTAGGTCTAACTCATAAACTACGGTAATGCAAAAGCCAGGGATTTCAGTTCTTTGTTTAATTAAAAGTAACACAAAAATACTTAAAAATACCAGTTGCTTTTCCAAAAAAGATAATCGTTTCTTTCTTCTTTGGACTTCTGGGTTGGTCATCCTAAGAATCGCGGCTTTTCTGTCGGAATATGGTTCAAGATGAACTTAACAGATGCAGATTATAAGACGACCTTTTTTTTTTTTTTTTTTTTTTTCCTCCTCCGAATTTCCTCGTCTACGAACACGCTGCCAAGCACTATACAAAGGGGGAGGGGTCCCAAAATCATATGATCTAGGGGTTATATGCCAGCGCAGATTATAATCATAGTTAGAATAATTGGCAGTGAAACACAAAACATTAGAATAATCCTCCCTTTAAATTTTAACCATCAGTGATACATCTGCGATTCCCGATTGGCAAATGTTAATCGTATCGCTCCGATCAGCAATCTAAAAGCATTGAAATCTTTCTTACTCCTAACACCTGCAATACAGACACACCTTTTAACATACTTATCATTTGGAAAGCTATTTTGAAATCTGGCAACAACTGATGCTTATATCATGTGTTTCGTTCCATGGCTAATGAAAGTAGAAGTCACTACCGAAAGGTCCCACCACTTGTAATTTTTACGTAACTTATGCGTGATATGTCGACATCAAGAATTATTCTAGCGGATTATAAGTCGGATTTTTTTTTCTATTTCACTGCCTGCGAGTTATACGCTGCCGCGAATCTTAGGAGGGATTTTTTTCTTAATTTTATGGCCTGCAGATTATATGAACGAAAATACTGTACTTTGAATTAATATGTACAAAATCTGACTTTCACAAATTGTGTTTTAATGAAATCAAAATCAAAAATTTTAAATTTTTTGAGAGCAACAACTGGAAGAACGAGAAAAGAAAATTATGGAGTAAATTGGAACTTTATTTCTCAGTTGTTTGGGTAAAAAGAAAAAGAAATGACAGCAAATATACTTTATTACTTTTCCTCCAGCATCATCAACACAAATCCAGGGATCATAGCATACTTCTGGAAAATTTTAGGTTGGAATTTTAGGAATTTTAGGAATTTTTAGAAAAATTTTAGGAAAATTTTAGGATTGTATTTCAATAAAAACTAGATGTATATTTGTATACATCTAGTAAAACAACTTTGTATACATTGTAAAGAGTTTGCTTCACACCCTTCAACCATATATACTGATAGACTGCGCATGACATCAAAATTTCTGGCTCCAACATAAAATCACATGACAACAGTCAAAAAGATGGGTTACACCTGCTGTGCTTATGGTTGCTCTGAGCGATATAGTAAAGAAAGTTCTATGATTTTTCATGGGTAAGAAACGAATTAAATACCTAAGTCAATAAAGTTCAATTACTTAACCAGAAACTTGCAGCTATTGATATAAAAATACAGTAACTTAAGAAAAAAAAATGGAATGCATGTTCCAAATTCTTCGCAAATGTTCATCACATTATAAATCACAAAATGTAAACAACCCGTTCATGCATGTATATAGCTCATAAGTAAACTTACCTGAAGAGTTTTCATTATATATGAGGCGCATTCACATAATACACCGAAAACACTGAAGTTCTGCAATGTAAATTAGTAATCATAACAGCATTTTTACACGAAATTTGGAGTCTGATGATGACGTGCCCAATGTTTGAGCCATGGCGGCTTTGATGCAGCTATTGCCAATGTGCAGTCCATTAGTATATATGGTCGAAGTTCACACCCAAATTTTTTGCATAACGTCTAATGTCTAAAGTTTAAGTATGATTTACTTCTAATGTTCAGTTCTTATCTTTTCACGTGTTATTATCATATTCAAGTATATTTACCACATTCAAGTTTCACTTTGAACATTAATATGCTGTTTAACCAGAAAGCAATTCACGATTTTCACAGAAAGTTTTCAGGTTTCACATTAAATTATAATATCCTAAAAAGGTAATTGAAAACCAAGAACTATGTACAATTGTTCACTGAATTACTTTTTTCATATTATTGTTTTAACCTTTTCCTGATACGCCTATCTTTTTCTGCTTCCACCACAACTAATTTACTTTGTTTTCTTTATTTCAGCTGAACCTTGTATGATCAAGTTAGAGGCAACTGCTATTTCAACAGTATTTTGTTTTTCTACAGCTTTTCGCATTCTTTCTGTTCCCTCTTGAATTACTGCTAGGGAGGCTTCTTTATCTTTTTTAAGCCTATTTATTTCTGCATCATTTTCTTTTATTTTGTCATCAAACTCAGCTTTTCTTTTTTTCTCTAGCTGCTTTTCCTTATTTTCCCTCTCTTTCTGCTTCCTTTCTTTTACCTTTTTTGATTGTTCTTCCTTCAGCTTATCAACATACTCTTTATAAAATTTATGTGAATCACGAACACTATTTAACAAATTTATTGTTATGGGAATTTCTTGTTATGGGAACTTTTTTTTCCTTTATGATGCGCTTTTACTTGTGAAAAGCCACTATTAGAAATATTGAAAATTTCTGAACACAATATACACTTAGCAGAAAATATTGTTTCAGTTGCAGAACACCATTCTTTCAACTTCACTCCGTCCAATTCTTTGGCGAGCCATGCATCTTGAAATTTCGTTTTGGATTTAGGCATCTTAAACACTTGTATTACTAACCAGAAAATGAAAGGGAAGTACAAAAACACGTTCCAATATTGCAAAACCAGACAACTTCCCGAAATTTGGCTGCGAGGATGTCAGAAGATATGAAAAAAAAAAAAAAAAAAGCAGGTCACCACTAGAGAACTGAACCTGCACAGAGAACACCATAAAAGACGTAAAACCAGAAACTATCATACGCATCTCACGCAAGTTCAGTCAAAGCGAGTCGGAGCCGAGATATATTGCGCATCGAAGGTCGCTGTCGCCGACGCATGATCGAAGGTCAATGATCACGTGCTCTACTGCCTGCCAAGATAACTCAGCTACCATCCCATCGTCATTACCGGAGGTTACGGAAAAAGACCACATGTTTCCTCTTTGCTTCCACCCACCTGCGGTTTACAATAACAAAACATCAGCAGAAAGAGGAGGTTCCACAAGGCATGTACAAAAATAAAGTACGATCTTCTGCGTGCCACGGAGTTCGTCTGCAAAGCGCAAACCAGGGGTGAAAATGACCCCTCCCCTTTTCCCTTAGATCTCTTGTTACTCTCGAAAACTGTTCGAAGGCAAAAAAATGGAACGCCCGCCCCGAAGCAAGTGCATCTCGATGGCGTCATTTTTCCCTCCTTCAGCAGCACAGCATATAGGCTGTGTTTCTACAATAACAGGTCTTTTTACCTTACCGTAATGGTAAATTTATTGGCGTTAATAACGGTTGTTTTTAATAAAAATAAGCTTACGAAAATTTTAGGATGAATAGCAAATTTTAGGTCTAATTTTAGGAATTTAAGGAGGGTCACAAAATATTAGGAATTTTAGGACGAATGCGATCCCTGCAAATCATGTTCATGTGTTATTCTTTGAAATTTGACTTCGTTTCACCAGGCTCCTAAATTTTGGGAGCTGGCTCCTAGATCTGCAGCATATTTGTCCAGCCCTGATCTTGGATATATTGTAAAAAACATTAAAAGTCAGCAGAACATGGCCAGACAATGGGAAAATTAGAAGAGTTGACAGGGATATGTGTATGGAAGTTTGTTTATTGTGGATGTCAAGGTTCCATTTCAGCAAGAAAATGCAAAAACTATTATACTTCATGCATTTGACAAATGCACACCTCTGTACTATTTCCTTGAAATCAGTTAAGTATGCAAATCCTCTATTGATATGCATATATGCCACTGAGAGCATATATGCCACTGAGAGCATATATGCCACTGAGAACATTTTCACTGGTCAAAGAACTATTTCATAATGCTAACCATCTGATTCTTATAACAGCAGTATCCAACATACTTGCCACACATGACGAATGTATAATTAACATTTAACATTTTTTTTCACACAAAAAATATTCAAGCGAAGTGTTGTAACACTTACTACTAGTAAAAAGGTGTCTCACAGACATAGATAATAAAAGCACCTGATGTTTATTCCTCAGTTATGATTCTCTGAAACTTTTAAGACATCCCAGGATTTAAATCCTTGGGCTCACCAGAAGAATAATCACAACAAACACGTTTCCTGTGCATTTGAGGGTCAAGGTGTAACACCACTTTAACGGTGACAGTAAAGAGAATTGGATTTTAAGTACATTGGTCGGAAGGTTAATCACTTCTTTACTTATTATCTTTAATTTACATACAATATAACAATTAATACTATAGTTACTAATTACTAAATTTTGACATTACTTATTCACTTTTGTCATTTTTAAATTGAAAACTTCCTGCCATTAATTAGACAAGCTTTGAATTTTCTCCATTTCAGAAATGGCTACAAGCTAATTCTCAGTCAACAAGTGCTGCAGTAGCCAGCATTTAGAGAAACAATCAATCACACATGAATTTCAGATACCAGAAACTGCAATTTGGCAAGACATCGTACAAGAATTTTACAAGCAGAAGCTAAATTGGTCATGACATGGAAGTTAATGAAAAGTGTGCATATATTGAGCAAAATAAATACATAAAAAAATAATTCAAAAGAACACACTGAGCAATTTTAAAAAAAAGCTTTTCAAAACATGCACTGTGAATTTCATGTGGAGTTTTCTTTTGGCAACAAACAGAGGGGTCATTCCACTTGAATCCACAGAGGTGGGAGTCGCATGATTTTTGTTTTCAATTATTTTTTACATGCCACAGTACCACAGAAAAGAATAGAGAAACAATTTTGTAAGTTGTACTTTCGACCCCTTTCCAAGGAAAAAATTTCAAATTCATTTGTTCTGGCACACACTGTTTTTGAAGCAATCTATAGAAGAGATCCCATAGTGTAATAATATCAACAATTTAAAAAAGTTATTGTTTGCTTTTGAGATACTTGTTTGAATTAGTTTTTCTCCACACAGAGACAAAGGATTAAAGAAGTGGAAAGGTTTAAGATGCCAAATCCACTACTGAACAAGAACCGACCTTTCAAATGAGAGAAAGTCACCAGAGTTCTTGGTAAGAAAAATAAACACTTTTACACTTATAAGCCATTATTTTTGACTATGGAAAAAGAACACTAGTAAATTTATTTTTGGATCTAATGGAACTACAAGGTACCATGGGAAAAGGAACTGTTAACTGATTAATAAGTGCTATGGCACTGAGTTAACCATAGATTAAAGTTTTCAATAAAATGTGCAAACTCTAATCAAAAAATTTAAATTCTCATTTTTAAAGTGCTGCATATCTTACGTCATCATCCTCACACCCACCTATAGAACAGCAAGCAGGTTACAAGCATGCACGCATGTGCACACACTGCTGTTTTGGAAAATGCCTTTTCCTTCTGTTTTAGCCAGCTTTTATGTTTTTTTGCATCTAACATATTTCTTTTTTGTTTAGTAATTACAAATCTTACATTCTAGATCAAGCTGTTAAAAGTCTACAAAATATAACTTGTGGCAAGGTATATAGATATAAAATTACATTTTACAAAGGAACAAGAGAAAAGATTACCTTTTCAACCTTTTTGTCCAAAACATCCTCCACTACCTTACAGAGACCTTCAAATTTTGCCTTGTCGTCTTCATGCTTCTTTTTCTCATCATCATCTTCAGGGAGCTTCAAACCTTCCTTAGAAACAGAAACCAACTGTTTGCCATCATACTCCTTCAGCTGCTGCACACAATGTTCATCAATTGATTCTGTCATGAAGATTACTTCAAATCCCTTCTTCTTAGCATTCTCAAGAAATGCTGAGTTGGCCACATAATCCTTGGATTTACCTGTGATGAAGTAAATATGTTTCTGGTTTTCCTTCATGCGGGAGACATATTCTCTCAGAGAAGAGTATTCATCACTGGATGCTGAAGTGTAATACCTCAGGAACTCAGCCAATCTTTTCCTGTTCTGAAAATCTTCATAAATACCTATCTTAATGTTGTTGCTAAAGTTCTCATAAAACTTTCTGTATATGTCCTTATCTTCTGCAATTCTATCAAACAGCTCCATGCACTTCTTAACAAGAATCTTCCTAATGACCTTCAGGATTTCATTGTGTTGCAGCATTTCTATAGTAACATTCAGTGGCAAATCTTCGGAGTCCACTACACCCCTGACAAAGTTAAGGTACAATGGAATCAATTCTTCGCAACTGTCCGTGATAAATATGTGACGGACATACAACTTAATATTGTTCTTTTGCTCAAAGATATCAAAAGAAGCCCACTTAGGAACAAACAGCAAAGCTCTAAATTCCAACAGACCTTCAACTGCAAAATGCTTCACAGCCAAGTAACCTTCCCAATCATTAGTCAGGCTCTTGTAAAATTCACAATATTCTTCCTGGCTGATGTCATCTGCATTTCTCATCCAGATGGCCTTGGTCTTATTTAGCACCTCATCTTCAGTGTACTTTTCCTTTAGTTTCTTCTTTTTCTCTTTATTCTTCTTCTCATCATCATCATGTCCTATATCTTCAACCTTTTGTTCTTTGTCATCATCATCATCAATCTTGACCTTTTCATCATCAGCTTCATCATCTGACACTTCTTTTTCTTTCTTTGGCACAGCAAGCTTGATAGGATATCTAATAAACTGAGCATGCTTCTCTATAATATCCTTGATCCTTCTCTCTTCCAAGTAATCAGTCTGATCTTTCTGCAAGTATAGTACAATTTTTGTACCACGTCCAATAGGTTCACCTATTTCAGAAAAAAAAAAAAGAAAAGATTTGTAGACATTCACACAGAATCAAATATAAAAGCAGAATAAAAACATAACCAACACCTTTATGCTGTCTAAAACAAGTTATTAAGCTCCTCCATACACAAACTGAAAATTTGAGGGATGCCATGCACTTAAAAAATGTGCTTCACTTGAATTTACACAAAGGCTGTTTTTGGTATTTAATGGGGAAAATACTGCAATAACATATTTTTAGAAGTTATGGTGTTTTAACCACTCTACCTTCATTAATTGCTGAAAACTGGATGCTATTAACCCCTTGCTGATTGCTCCTGTCAAATATGATGGGCTGAAGTATCGATCCCTATTTCTCGTGTCCATGATATTGCAGGGCTGAAGTGTTAAAAGAAGTTATACACTGAATAGTGCAAACACATCTGATTTATCATGCCTGTAACACTGGGCAGCAGCACTAGCATGCATGTGCTTTATTATAGAGAATATCTGTGTGATTATTGGCAGATTCTTTTATGGTGCATGCGAACTCATTCAGAAATTTGCGAAAGGATAAAAAGTGATCGGTGTGTGACCTTAATGATGCTGGAACATGAGCTTGGTGTTAATAAGGAGATGATTTGTCAAATTTTAGTGCAAGATCTGAGGGGGGGGAGAGGTGTTCTCAGTTTGTTCTGCATGCTTTGTCAGACAATCAAAAATATGCACGAATGGAGTACGCAAAAGACATCCTGGAGAATGCAGGAAAATGCCAAGTTTTTTCCAAAGCATTGTGGCAGGTGACGAGACATGGTGTTTTCATTATAATCTTGAAACGAAGCATCAGAGCTCAATGGAAGTCGCCAGTCACCCAAATGAAAGATCAGATTACAGAGGTCCCAAATCAAGACAATGCTTGTGTGCTTTTATGACAGCAAGGGAATTTTGAATCACAAGTTCATGGAAGTGGATTGTTCGTGTCAGGCCTGAGTACAAAAATGGGCAACAGTTTTTTCTTTATGACAACACACTCATGCATGGAGCAGTCAGTGTATAGCAATTTCTGGCATGAAAACAAGTGTGTGTGTGTGTGTGTGTGTGTGTGTGTGTGTGCGCGCTCACCCCCTCCCCTTTCTCCAAACGGCGCAAATTAAATGTCCGATGCAAACAAGCAGTGGAGCCAGGCCCCACCACAGTGGAATGGAACCACCCACAGGTGTTGCGGGTATTATGTCACAGAGTTACTATAAATAGCTAGCACATGTGTGAAGAACAAGATTCAGGCCTGGTTTGTTTGGACGTAACATGAACTGCAAAGGAAACATGCAGATGCCGGATTTGAGTCATCTTCCTCTATATGAATTTAAACTGGGCCATTCTACAGGAATTGCGGCTCGAAACATTAATAAAGCATTTGGGGAGAATACAGCCAATGAACGAACCATTTGGCGATGATTTGTGATGTTTCGAAGCAGAGATACAGACCTCCAAACGAAGCACGTGGTAACCAACTTGTTGTTGTTTCTGACGATGTTCTGTTACGTGTGGTTGAAGCGGACCCTCGAAAAATGCGTCATGAGATAGCGGCAGAGGTAGGTGTCCACCACACGACAGTTGCTCAGTGTCTGGCTGCGCTGGGTAAGGTCAGAAAGCTGGACATGTGACTGCCGCATAAGTTGACAACTGCCAACAAGACTAGGGCATTTGGAAGTCTGCATGTCGCTGCTTGCCAGGAATAAACAGGAACTTCTACTGCATCGAATCGTCACCTGCGATGAGAAGTGGTCCTTTATGATAATTGGAAACAATCTGCACAATGGTTAAGCAAGGCACAGCCTGCTGGACGGCATCATAAGCCACCCCTACACACCAAGAAGATGATGCTCCTTATTTGGTGGTCCACAGCCGGGATAATTCATCGGAGTTTCTTGGCAAGAGGCCAAAACATCACTGCAGAAAGTTATTACGCTGAATTACACCAGATGCATAGGAAATTGCTGTAGAAACAACCGGCTCTGGTCAACAGACATGTCGTTCTTCTGCTCCAGGACAACATCCCCCCCCTCATGTCGCACAATGAACGATACTGACACTAAGTGCCTTGGGCTATGAAGCACTGCCTCATCTTGCCTATTTCCCGGACTTGTCACCAACAGACTATCATCTGTTTCATCGCCTGGATCACTTCCTGTCAGGGAAACAGTTCACGACAAACAATGAGGTTCAGTGTGCAGTTGATGACTTCTTCGGGTCCCAGCCACAAGACTTTTTTCATTTTGGGATCATGGCCTTGCCGGACAGATGGAAACTATGTGTTGATGCCAAGGGGGATTATTTTGCCTAGGTAAGTTGTCCTACTTTTCTGTTCTCGCTGTCCATGTGTGCTGGTCCTTTGCTGAACATTTCATTCGCACCAAACCAATAATACCTAAATTAAAGCTCCCTTTTAAAGGAAAAGGTTTACAACACATACAAAGAACTGTGACATCAGCTCTTCACTCCATACCAAAAAGATTACCTCTGCAGTTCTTCCTCTCATTGTCTGATTGTGCCACTTGTATTAATGCAGGAGGAATATACTTCCAATAAAATATAATCACATAAATTTCCCTGCTTTTACCATTTAAAAATAAATAAATCAGTCTCATTACTTAATTGCCACACTTTGTAGCAGCCAAGACTGTTGTGGATTACCTTTTGAAGCTTTCTTATTTTTGCTGACAAGGAGAGTAGTCAGCAACTAAAGAATAATTAATAACTGGGAATTTCTTCTTTATTGCCTAGAATAGAAGCCCACATCTGTTATGTACTTCCCTGTTCATTATGGCAGCACTTAACTCATTAATCCATGGCCAATGGTATCTTGCTGACCTAGTGATCTGGTAAATATGTCCTCTCAAAAACTTACAGACCTCCACATTTCATAATAGTCCATCTGCCTTCACCTGTGTCCTATATCCTTGTCAGCACCATTTTTTTTTGTTTCTTCACCAAAAATTGCCACAACTCTCATGCACCCCCCCCCCCCCGCTATATCAAGTGATCCAAAAGTCACACAAAACTTTAAAAATCAATAATTCACTAAGTTTTGACGGCAGCGCAATGCAGTTTGCAGAGAAATGCACAGAATGACATGGGATTTTTTGTGAAATTAAAACATTTATTGAACTAATTCCCAGTTCTATTCATGGTTGCTTTACTAGACTGGATGTCGGAGAAATGACAGGTGGGTCATTCCATGTCAGATCACCGAGGCCATGTCACCCACTGACTTGGATTTTAATTAAACTTGGCAGGTAGATATAACTGATAAAGATATGGGAAAATCCTAAGTTTCAGCCTTTAAACCTCATAGTTTTTAAAATACAGTGCTCCAAAATTTAGCCGAACACCCACTTTTGCAGCTGTGCAGTAGCATGCCACTTTTTACATAACATGCTGTAGTTTGTGTGCTACTGAATTTAGGAGAATGAAACTTTGGAATCACATGGAAAAGGGTCCCTATATATTGAAAACATTTTTCATTTTACCTGAAACACCAGTTAAGTGAGCACCACCTAGTGGTGAAGTGAAAAATTGCAGCAAAATTTAGACATTTTATGGGAGGCTCTGTAGAATATTACTCTGGCATGAGGGAGAATTATTTTTTATATTGATGTTTAACACATCCTATAACATATTTGAAAAAAATGGTGGTTATCAGCATATGTTCTCAGATGGTTAAAATTATCTGAATTTCATAGAGGGCTCTCCTTCGACAGTTCAGCCATTTTGTTCTACAAACCTGACCCACCGTTTTGGATTTTGCTGAAAATTAGCATGTAGGTTTACCTAACAAAGCTGCAAAATTTTTATCTTCCACATTCCATAGTTTCATACAGCACTCGAAAGTTAGGCCTAACCACTCGTTCAAAAGCAAACTGATCCTGTTGCAAATGATGAAGCATATCATGTAGCAGCTTTCCAACTTAAATCTTTGTGCGTGTGTGTGCACACCTGCGTGCATGTGTGTGTGTGTTCACAAGATATAGTTACTCTCACATGCTGAGGGGTAAAAACCTCTGCAAAAATGAAGAAAGTTTGTTAATTTTTACATAAAATTTCAACTTTCCAATTTGCTACCCTATAGCATACTTTGAGAATAACCAAGCATGTAATTTTGTTAATAAATTGCTAGCTAGGTAGCAACAATATCAAAAAAAAAAAGTCATTTCTTGTATACCATGATTACAAGAATGTTTTCCAGTTTTGGTAAATTTTCCAAATCAAATTTAGAGGCTAACTATTTTTAAATGTATTCCTTATAATTGAAAAAATAAATTCCTATATGCTTAATAACTAATAATTTGGACTCAATCTGCAGTTTTTTTGCTCCCTTTTTTACAATTGACAAAGTGAAAAAAAAATCAAATAGAAAATTTTAAGCACTGACTAATTTTTAACTACTTTGAAACATTATGTGAAATAAATTTTTCAGAGTATCAGTGCACAAAGCATCAACAGGAGTAACCATTTTTAGCATTGCATAGAACACATTTCAACATATCATAAGTTTGCTTTATCAGCTGATTTAATCATCACAAGGGGATGTGGATAGAGAAAATGTTGAAAGATAAGAACTTTCTGAAATATGTTTCAGGGAATGGAGTTTTATGGTTTTAAACTTCCAGTCAGTGACAGTAGGGTTTTAAACTGACAGGCAATTTTTATTTTTGGTTTGGTTTACAACTGCCAATCAATGTTTAGTTTTGGTTTGGTTTCTAATTTGCTAATAAATGTTGAGTTTGTTTGGTTTCCAACTGCTAATAAATGTTTAGTTTCGGTTAGGTTTTTCCAACTGCCAATCAAAGTTTAGTTTTGTTTTTGGTTTCAGCTAACAAGCCAATGAGGTTTTAGTTTGATTTTCTTTTATTTTGGTTTGTTTCACTAGTACCCTGGTCATGACCAACCCCTTTGGTTTGCCTTTCAGTTAAGAGTTTTAGCTTGCTGAGAGAGTAAGATTTAAGTTAACTGTTACTGTTCTTTTGCTAAGAAGGAAAGTTTTCTTAGTTCGTACATATTCTCTTCTTTCACTTCCTTAGTAATGGATCAACAAAACCTCTGCAGTGTTGGGTAGTTGACCCAAACACCATGTCACAAAACATGCTATGTGTCACAAAGGGGACTGAACAGAGTTGAGGAGATAAGTGAAGTTCATAAGGAAATACTGTGTTTAAGAGCTGAAATAGCAGACTGTGGAAGTATTGTGACATTATGTTTTCATCATGAATACTAATAAAATCAAAAAACCATTAGAAAGTACCAATCACTCACCCTAAAGATCATGGTAACCTCCAATGACAACACACTTCCATTGATTGACGTGTTGGAAGTGTGTTGTCATTGGAGGTTACCATGATCTTTAGGGTGAGTGATTGGTACTTTCTAATGGTTTTTTCATTTATGAATTGCACGTAAACTATACAACTTTGCAAGTGGTTAATACCTTAAAGGTGCAAATATACTAATAAAATCATGCTGCAATCCATTTCAAGTTCATAAAAAATCTGTTAGAAGCTCTCTAAGGATGGTCAGTCTATGATTAGCAAAGGAATTTATGCAAAAACATGTTAATGTCAAACCTGGGCAGATCTGTTGTAACTGTAGAAATAGGGCTATGAGACAGAGGAAGCAAGCTATGAATCTGGTTTAGACATCACAGCTGCACAGTATGAAAGTGAAAGCACAAGTGACAAATTAATGCTACTACAAGAATCAGTAGAAAAAGAACAAACACTGGACGAAATCAATATGGGCATGAGTAATATTGGCTGTTCTCCTTTAAAGCTGAATTCTGTACCACAGCACAGAAGATTGTCATATGGAAAAAGGAAAATAAAACTAATACAATCAAGTGTTAGACATAAAGTTGCCCGTGTACTGCAACATGATTTTTCAAGCTCTGAAAATGAAGATACCCCTGAGACCAGTGCAACAAAGCAAAACACCAAAGATTTAGATAAGCTTGTGGCTCTGATGAAAGAGAAACTTCCCACGCTGAACAGGCAAAAAAAAAAAAAAAAATCCAAATGCTAACAATGGCGCCTCCATCCTGGTCCCAAAAGATGATTATTGAAACATTTCAGGTGTCAGAATATCTAGTGCAATAATCTAAAAACCTGATTAAGAAAACAGGAGGAAAATGAGGAACACAAGTTTGCTGTCTGTAGTACAATAAGTTAAAACAAATCCCTAAAACTGCCACATAAAACTCAATTTATTTACAATTTTAAAAACCTATTTACATAGCTAGCACTTTCGGGGCTCACATGGCCCCATTTTCAAGCCCAAAAGCACCGGAACACATAGAGGCAACAACTATATACTAACTATAGTTATTCGTGACTAAGCTGATATACGTCATAAAAATAATACAGGTGATGCCATTTACATTAAGAAAAAAAGGGAAATTAAAGTCCAAAAACAAATACAGAACATGTTCAAGTAAGAGACACCTTCTAAGCGTGTCATGGGGAGAGTGATTATCTGTCTCCAAGGTCTTGGGACTGAAGTCGGAAAGTCTGTATTACAGCAGACGTCGTGATATTTAAGAATAAACAGGCTTTCCGAGAGAGAAATGGAATTCTTGTTAACAGAGGAGTTTAAAACTTTAGCATTTTGCCAGTCCGGTTTGTAGCCTTCCTGTTTGACTGCAACAGTGAGGGCTGTGGTGATGTTTCCACTTCATAGAGAATATTGGTGCTCCTTCAGTCTTATATGTAACGATCATAGTGTCAAACCGATGTAAACCTTAGAGTCACGGTTTGGGTCTTCTGAGGTCAGGGGTATGGAGTAGACACCCGGTTTGTTAAACATATTGACTTTATCCCGGTCTCTACGGACTAGTGAGAAGATATTTCGGGTACAGATTCCAAAAGATAAATTATGACACTGACAGACTTTTTTCAAGTAAGAAACAATATGGGGAATAAAATCCAATTTACCAACGGATTTAGACAAAGGAGCTTCATTAACCAAAGTGGTAAATCGTAGTTTTGAAAACTTACTGAGATGCCAAAATTTCTTCTAATCAAGTGTTATACTATTTCTCAAAGAGACAAACGTGTCATTTCTAATGCTGAGGTGAAAAGACTGAATGCCGAAATACGACGGAAACACAGCTATATTGATCTACTCAGTCAGAAGGCTTTTCAAGCCTATGTCTCCATGTCTGGTCTCACCCACCAACTATTATTAGGTAGGAACCTAATAAAATTCTTTACTTCACTTCAATCTGTGCTTAACACTGTGGAAAAATGACATATCAATAAACTTCGTCTTTTGGTAGCTCACAACCCTAACCGGGTTCGCTATTCAAGCCCATTTAATAATTTGACCAATGACTTACCTACATCGGACTTGTTTTTAAACCTCAGTTCTGTTCAACTACCGCATACTCAAAGCTCTGCCCTAAACAGAGGTTTTAAATTCAGTTTTCCAGTCTCTTCGGTTAACCCAATGCACTTAATACCTCTACTTGAACAGATCATTAGTGCTCTACCGGAAGACGAAAGGGAACCTATCCGCTATAACTTGGCAACTTCTTGTTCTAAACAAACTACAAACTAGGGTTAAGCATTCTTTGAAGTACGAGCGTGATGAACTGCTAGAACTAGCTCGTAACCCTAACCTGTCTATACTAAGCGCTGATAAATCTCACCAGTTTATTATCATGAATTGAAAAGACTACCATGATAAAATGAAACAAGCAATAGATTCGGTCCCACATCGAACCCTTAAGTCGGACCCCACCGCAGCTACCATTTCTGATCTCACTAAACTGAGAAATTCTGGGTTTCTGCCATCGTCTGTCTCTACTAGGATGAAACCTCCTGCTGGTCCTAGGGTACCAGAGGCATTCCGCAAACTCAAGACTCATAAACCGGATCACCCACTAAGATTGCTGGTCTCAGGGTACGCAAGCCCAACTCCTCCATTAGAGGCAACCCTGGCTTCATACTTGAAACCCTCATAATGAATTCCTTAATATCTATCAAAAGCACTACACAGGCTCTCAACCGTATTAAGGCTTTTAACTCTTTTGGAACTAATTTTATTATGGTATCTCTTGATGTAGTGTCTTTATTTCCAAACGTAACCCTTTCTTCTGTCCATTCTATTATTTTTGAAAAATTAACTCAAGACAACTGTATCTTCCCACTTGAAATTGATGCTATCTTATCCGCCCTTAAACTTCTTGCAAAACGTTCGTATTTTAAATTCAATGACCAGCTTTTTCATCAAACAGAAGGTGCTCCTATGGGGTCTCCTTATCCCCCATTTTAGCCGAGATCCTGTTGCAGTCTATAGAGGAGACTGTCTCAGCAAGTTTTTCTGTCCAACCTTTACTTCTTATGAGGTATGTGGATGACATGTTGGTGTTCTGGCCTTATTCTTTCTTTCTCTCTCTCTCTCTCTCTCTCTCTCTCTCTCTCTCTCTCTTGAATCAATTTACTGAATGTCTGTCTTCTTAATATCCAACCATCTCCTTTACCCAGGAACTTGAAGTTGAGGGAAAACTCCCTTTTCTTGATATCTTATTAACAAGGCATTTAACCTCGAATCAACTTCAGTACTCAGTTTACAGAAAACCAACGTTTATTCCCTGTATTATTCCTTTTGCTTCCGCTCACCCTCCGGAACATAAATCTTCTGCTCTTCGTTTTTTGATTAAATGAGTCTTTACCCATTCTTCATCCCGCAAGATTCGCATTGACGAATTAAATGAGATTCAAGCTCTAACCCAGGAGTTCGGATTCCCGACCTCTCTCTTTCACAGGTTACTCAGCAAGTTTTCAAAACTACGATTTACCACTTTGGTTAATGAAGCTCCTCTGTCTAAATCCGTTGGTAAATTCGATTTTATTCCCCATATTGTTTCTTACTTGAAAAAAGTCTGTCAGCATCATAATTTATCTTTTGGAATCTGTACCCAAAATATCTTCTCACTAGTCCATAGAGACCGGGATAAAGTCAATATGTTTAACAAACCGGGTGTCTACTCCATACCCCTGACCTCAGAAGACCCAAACCGTGACTCTAAGGTTCACATCGGTTCGACACTTTGATCGTTACATATAAGACTGAAGGAGCACCAATATTCTTTACGAAGTGGAAACATCACCCCAGCCCTCACCGTTGCAGTCAAACAGGAAGGCTACAAACCGGACTGGCAAAATGCTAAAGTTTTAAACTCCTCTGTTAACAAGAATTCCATTTTCTCTCTCGGAAAGCCTGTTTATTCTTAAATATCACGACGTGTGCTGTAATACGGACTTTCCGACTTTAGCCCCAAGACCTTGGAGACAGATGATCGCTCTCCCCATGACACGCTTAGAAGGTGAGTCTCTTACTTGAACATGTTCTGTATTTGTTTTTGGACTTTAATTTCCTCTTTTTTCTTAATGTAAATGGCATCACCTGTATTATTTTTATGACGTATATCAGCTTAGTCACGAATAACTATAGTATATAGTCGTTGCCTCTATGTGTTTTAGTGCTTTTGGGGCTTGAAAATGGGGCCATGTGAGCCCCGAAAGTGCTAGCTATGTAAATAGGTTTTTAAAATTGTAAATAAATTGAGTTTTATTTGGCAGTTTTAGGGATTTGTTTTTAACTTATCGTACTACAGACAGCAAACTTGTGTTCCTCATTTTCATCTATCAAGTACGAATTCTTTATATTCAAGGAAGAAAACAGGAATTATGTCACTACCAGAACCAAGGATAGGGACAAAACTGAGCAATGAAACATTGCAATTAATTCAGGGATTTTATGAAAATGACACTTCTTTTCGGCAGATGTCAGGAAAGAAGGATTTTGTAAGCATTAGAAGAAATCAGCATGTACAGAAGAGGCTAATTTTGTGCAATCTTAAACTGTATAGTTCTTTCAAACAGCAATATCCTGACAGAAAGGTTGGATTTTCAAAATTTTACAGTGTAAGACCAAAATGGTGTGTTTTAGCTGGTGCTGCTGTTACTCATTTTGTATGTGTGTGCACTATACATCAAAATGTTATATTACTTCTGAATGCTGCTCAGTTCAAGGAATTGTATGAAACACTAATGGGTTACATGGTTTGTGACTTGAAAGATTGTAACTGCATGCTCAGACACTGCAAAAACTGTCCATCTACAGATAACTTAGCAAATTTTGTTAAAATGAAATTTGAAAACTATGGTGAAAATGATACCATAGAATTCAGTCAGTGAGTATCAAGTGGAAGAACAGAATTAATTAAACAAACTTTAACAATGGAAGATTTTATGCAAATGATCCCACATGCATACATTGCGAAGAAACAATCCAGGTTTCTAAAGGAACTGAAACAGCAAGATATAAAAAAAATATTGGACAAACGGTAACAATGTCTACAATGATAAATAATACAAGGCAAAAAATTCCAGATTTACAAAAAGAAGGAGTATATAGGATACCTTTGGAACACAAGAACATCCAAGTATTAAAAAAAAAAAAAGAGTATATATTATTATGGATCAACCAAAAATAGACTTATAAAAAGAAGAAATCAACATATTAAAAATTGGGAAAGGAGAAAGAATGTTACAGCAATGGTGCAGTACTGTATTGAAGAAAACGTGAAACCAAAATTTGAAGATATTCAAATAAAAAGTTGTTATAAGAATGAATGGGAGTTGAGGTACTCAGAGGCTCTCACCATAGAAAAAAATAAACACAGAGCCTGTAATAATAATGAACCAATCACCATAGCAGAGCCTTGGAATGCCTAAATAAAAAAAGAATATAAAGAACAGCAATGGAGAAGGAAGGGTGGGACAAAAAGGAATGAAGGAAACATAGGAGAATTAAACAGTTAATGAAATATAGATGGCAGCACAGTATCAAGAAAAAAACATGAAACTCAGGAATGCAGGGAACAGAACGTGATCCTTTGGCCCTTTCGCACATGTAGAGAGGCCTTGTAGTGAATCTGGTGCACATGGTCGGTTTGCAGCATCGTAGTTAGGACAAGTGTTCTGATGATGACCTCACAGAGGTTGAAAAGCTTCAACGAGAGTTTGATGAAATGGTGGTGATCTCAAGCATGCTGTGATTTTAAACTTCTTATTGGATTTTAATAGTAAAATATTTTAAACTTCGAATTTACTGGTGGTGCAACAGGTACAATGAACATCGATGAAATGTGATTTTTTAATGATAAATTTTTAAACTTCAAATTAAACTACTGGTGCAATAAGTATAGTGAACATCGATAGAATGGAATGTTTTATCAACATGCATATAGTGATTTTAACATTAAAAGAGCTGGAACCAGAGTACAATAATGTGTGAGCAATAGTGTACACAAAAGAAAAGATTAAAACCAATTATCCTTGGAATATTGCGACATGTGTTGAGAATCGTCAATGAATCTACAAACAAAGAAAAATGACACACCAACAATGTGATTCATAAAAACTAAGGATTAGAGGTACGTAATAATATTTAATCTATTAGTGGATATATAATTGTTACTATGAACTTTCGGTGCGAGTTATCAACGTGGATCCGAAACAAAACTTTGGTTCTACTGAGATATTTTATCAAAGAAATGCTTACACCAGACATGGCAATTGTTCTTATGGACTTCAGTGAGAACTACTCATTTGTCATACAAGATGAGGCACAAGGCTATCATTGGACATCAGAGGCATGCACAGTTCACCCAGTTATTATGTACACAAGAGGTGAGACACAGTTGCTTGAAATCTCCAATCACTGCTTCTTTTCTGACAATCTGGACCACGATGCGTGTATGGTGTACAGAATTCAACAAACAACAATACAGTACATCAAGAATAAATATCCAGAAGTTGTGAAGGTTCATTATTTTACAGATGGGTGTGCAACACAATATAAAAATCACAAGAATTTTTTTGAATTTGTGCAAGTATGAAAATGATTTTGCAATATCTGCATCATGGTAATTTTTTGCCACTAGCCACGGGAAATCGGCTATTAGTGGTACACTGAAGCGAATTGTAAGCAGAGCAAACCCGCTACAACCTATCAAAAATCAAATCACAAAACCGATGGATGCCTTTAATTTTTGTATTGCAAACATAAAAAACATCGAGTTCCCCTTTATATGAAAGCTTGAAATTGAAATTGTATGAAACAACCTACGGGAACGTTTTTTTAGAAACATCAGTTATTCCAGGAACCAGGAGTTTACACTATTTTTGTCAACTTTCATCAACTACCATAGGAATGAAGAGAATAAGTAGAGATGACAAATATTGTTTGATATTTAACTTCAAAAGCAGCACTGAACTTATAAATCAGCCACAGTTGCACACTCAATGCTATGTAGCATGCATATATGATAACTGGTTTTTGGTATGATCAGTGATATTGAAAAAGATGAAGACGTGAAAATTAAGTTCATGCATCCACATGGTCCAGCAAAGTCATTTTACTGGCCACTTCATGATCAGGGGTCGAAAAATGCGGTCGTCTGGTCGCCCAAGGTGACCAAAAAAATTGTACGGGCCACCACGGAAAACATCACTGAAAAACATGTACCATAATTTTCGTCGTATAATCCACGGATAAACGGCAATTAAAAAAAAATCCGCAGGATAATTGTGCAGGAGAGGGGGTTTTATTGGAAAAGGAACTCTCTCGGAAAAATTTTCTTCAGTTCAGGAGTTTGTACGGAGCGGAGAGGAGGGGGGGGGGTGTCATAATGAAAGGCCGCGAAAGTTGTAGGGAGAGACAGCAGGAGTTATTTTGTCTTTGTATTGTTGGGAAACACAAAACGCTGACTGTGCTTGTGCCCTCTCTTCGTCAATCAGCAAATAAAAATATACGCACAGTGCTCGCTGCACAAACCTACACATGCACGCCTCGTTTCAAAGTTCCATGTTCCGGATCTCATGTGCGCTGTACTTTAGTTTGTCCTTGCCATTTTGACCAGTCTTTGCTGCTGATATTTTCCTTCATCGCTATTTATGATGTCTCCGAAAAGCAAATGCTTCAGTTACCCTCCGAATTTAAACTTAAAGTGGGGGCACAGCTGAGGATATGATTGTGTCACTACGTGATAGTTTTCAAAAGGTCAGAAAACTAGCGTGCAGTGACTCGTGAAAAGTCTAAAACGTAAACAAACCCATCCGTAAACTCAGCGGGAGAATTCATGGAAGTCCAGCCCTATTTATTTATTTATTTTACCTGTGTAAGCCGACTCCCCTACTTTGAAAGCAGGATTTCTTCCTAAAACTTTTGACTTACACGCTAGTATATACAGTATTTCTATGAATTGTTCTGTATCAGCGTTTCATCATTGGCAATGTGTAATGCAATTAGAGCTGCTGCATCAGCGTGATTAAAATTTGTGCTCCATGGATGCCACGCCACTAAGTTTCTTTTGTGCCCAAAGATAAAAATATAATAAAAAATGTTTCCTTTAAAAATGAATTCCTTTATTTAGCAAGACCGTTTTTCTTTTATTTCTTCCTTAGAACTCCAGGGTCTTTGCAGCTTTGTTAGGTAAACCTACATGCTAATTTTCAGCAAAATACAAAACGGTGGGTCAGGTTTGTAGAACAAAATGGCTGAACTGTCGAAGGAGAGCCCTCTAAGAAATTCAGATAATTTTAACCATCTGAGAACATATGCTGATAAACCACCATTTTTTTTTCAAATATGTTATAGGATGTGTTAAACATCAATATAAAAAAATTATCTCCCTCATGCCAGAGTAATATTCTACAGAGCCTCCCATAAAATATCTAAATTTTGCTGTAATTTTTCACTTCACCACTAGGTGGTGCTCACTTAACTGGTGTTTCAGGTAAAATTAAAAGTGTTTTCAATATGTAGGGACCCTTTTCCATGTGATTCCAAAGTTTCATTCTCCTAAATTCAGTAGCACACAAACTACAGCATGTTATGTAAAAAGTGGCATGCTACTGCACAGCTGCAAAAGTGGGTGTTCGGCTAAATTTTGGAGCACTGTATTTTTAAAACTACGAGGTTTAAAAAACTGAAACTTAGGATTTTCCCATATCTTTATCGGGTATATCTACCTGCCAAGTTTCATTAAAATTCGAGTCGGTGGGTTACATTTTGAAAAAAAAAAAAAAAAAAAAAAATCGTGTGATTTACATGGAATGTGACCCAGGTATAAAAATAGCTGCTGTTGAAACTGTAATGAGTCATCATGTTGTAATTACCAGACAAAGCTATGTTGATGAAACTGTTTTATCGTAACTCAAAATCTGATGTGCAGCTTTGCGATGTTTCCATTCACTCACGCAAAACTTTAAAAATCAATAATTCACTAAGTTTTGACAGTAGTGCTCAAAACTTTGAAGTAGACAGTAGTGTTCAAAACTTTGAAGTGGGAAAGGACTAATGTCTTGCTCTGCACTGAAGCGAATGATTAAGAGATTTAAGGAGACTGGAACTTTAGTAGCAAGTCCAACGATGTGGAAGGCCAACATCTGTTTTAGCTGAGGCTGCAGTTTACAGAAAATCGAAAACATTTTGATGGCATCCACACATGGGGAATCAAGTACTTGTGAAGTTACACGTCAAACTGGAATTTCATATGGGACTTGTTTGGAGAGCACTAAGACTAGTCCTTTACAGATATCCATACAAAATTCAATGCCTTCAGGAACTGAAAGTTCTCGATTTCGGGAAGCGGAGAGATTTTGCAACATGGGGCTTTCGACAAATGGATGAAAATGAGAACTGGCTGCTAAATGTTTTATGGACAGATGAAACACATTTCTCTTTCAATGGAGCAGCAAATACACAAAACTGCCACATTTGGGAAACGGAAAATCCCTGAGCTGTTACAGAAACTCCACTCCATCAGCCAAAAGTCAGTGTGCTGTGGGTTCGTGTCGTCCTTCATTATTGGGCCCTTTTTTCTCTAAAGAAATGTGATACTGCTTTTGAAACCATATCTATCACAGGTGGGCATTAAAGCTTTTACAAAACAGCATTATACTGAGCTTGCAAGAGAGGCATGTACTAAATGATGTAATATTCATGCAAGATGGAGAACCACGACATCTTCGGTCAAGCAACTCCTGAAGTCAATATTAGGAGAAAATCGTGTGACCAGCCATCATTTTTGACATGAATGGCTACAAAAAATGGGTTAATTTTCTTCAATGAAATCAAAGCAAAATTGGGTTTAAAGTTACGAATTACCTTCATTTGCTATTTAGTTCAAAACATCTGAACTAAATTTAGGTAAACCACCATAGAGTAGGTAGGTTGTGTTCTAAGTTTCCAACACAATTTTTACACCTATTGGCAAGCAACAGGCATTTTTAGACTCACCGATAACATAAATACGGTATGTTTAAAATTGGATGAGGGCTCACAACCTATTGGGGACCAGGAGTTGTAATTACGCCACTGAAACATGTATTGGAGAAAAGAAAGTTGAGCTAATCAGACCAGCACTGGGTGTTAAAGGAATATGTTGCACTTCACACTTTAATAAACTGATCTTAGCTTGTATCTCTTTATACAAAATATAAAACAAATTGTATATAACTTAGATTCTTTTCCTTGAATTGTCTCCTCTACATCATAAAAAACAAAAAAGAGCCATCATACAATTTTATAACTACCCATTCAATGATATCTATCCAATACCAAATACTGTCATTTTACTTAACTATACTGTTTTCTTTATTATATCATAACTATTCTTTCAATGACATCTATTAAATACCAAATACTGTCATTTTACTTAAGACTAGTCCTTTACTGTTTTGCTTATTCAGTTTTCTCTGAATAATGACAAGGTGTCTGTAGCATCTAGAAGTTGTTAAACCTTGCAAACTGCATTGGGTCAATATCCTCACAATGGATCCCCATTTCTTTCATTTTTTTAAAAACAAATTTGCATGTTCTCTTCCTTACACCATTTGCTCTTTTCTTTTGCATTATGCACTTTTCAAGTTTTCTGAGATGGCTACAGGAGAAAAGTTGAACAACAGTGAAAAACAGCACTTGTGTGATTGTCATGTATTTGCAAAAATTTAATCTTCAATAACACCCACCCACAAGAGGTTGGACAAAATAATAGAAACCTGTGAAAGAGCTACAGGTATGCTTTAATAAGGTCCATTTGCTTTTACAGGAACTTGTTTCAGATGTTGACTAGATTCAAATAAATCATGAATAGTCTTAAGAAAAACAGTGGGCCATATCTCTCAGAGAAAAAGTCACCTTGAGTGACAATGGTATAAGTGAAGGAAATCCACTTCTCACTCTTTCCTTCAATTTTATTTATAGGTGCTTGATAATGTTCAAGTCTGATGATTGTACAGTACGGTGGGCCAAAAAAACTTGTTTTCGAAATTGATCTTGGTATAGTGCGGAAAAGTTGCCTAATGCGTCAGCCAGAACTCACAAAAAATTTAATCAATTTTGCACAATATCTAGCTGCGCCCCTCCGGCATTGAAAAAGTAAAAAAAAGGACGAAAAATCCACTTTGAAGCCTTTTTCGGGAATTTTTTTTTTTTTTGGAAATTATTTTTCAAAATCCATCTTGGCATAAGCACGGAAAAGTTGCTTAATGGGTCAGTTAGAACCCCAAAAAATTTCGTCAATTTTGCTCAATATCTAACCATGCCCCTCTTGCCTTCAAAATATATACGCAATTAATACAGCAAAATAACCGTTGTGTCATTCCCTTCCCTCCCTCCCTCAATGCCAGGCAGCGCTGTGCAGTCTGCACCTGCACCTTTCATTATCTTCGAAGATCACTAGTATGTTTAGAAACACGTGCCTGCACCGGTGTGTTAGACGTCTACGTTGTTTTGCGATGAGTAATGGTAATGGAGAAACAAGGAGCTAAGCAGAAGATTACTCGGGCAAGCACAAGCTATCCGTTATTTGGTACAGGAAAATATTTATTTCCCACGATGCAGTTCTACTCCCAACTTACGAAGATATGATTAGATGTTACCAGAGCACCCGTTTGCAGATAAAGGGAGAAGGAAGTAAGGAGCCTTCTCGAAGCATGGCGGATGTAGTTGCCAGGAAAATTATTGACATCTGGGCATGTGCCTCCATTTCTGTTGTATCTTTAAAATGCGTGATTGTCATGATTTTATTCTACAACCATCAATAAAAGAATATAGTGAAACCTGTAAAAAGTAGATGTACACCATTCCTGAATTCTAAAATACAGAAATTTAAAACAAATGCTGGAAATTAATTTGACATTTGTGCTTGCAAGTGTCATGATCTAGCATTGTGTACCTGCAATAAAAAATTCAAAGTTCCGGACAGGGAATGGCAATTTTTGAATGACCAAAGGACTGTATGACAGATGGCCATCGGAAATGTTGATATCGCAACAACACAGCAATTGCAAAGAAGGGAGGAAAGATTATGCAGAAAAACCAATAGATCTATTGTTCTGGATAAAAAGTCACGTCCGAGACGAGTGGACTTCAGAGGGACAAGGTTTCTCCAGTTAAGAAAAATCTGGGGTGTCAGGACAATTTGGAAGCAACAACCAAAGACACTGGACTTGAATCAGTAACGGACACAGATAGAGACTTCCAGTGGACTTATCCTTTAGAGAAAAGTTATATGAAAGAAGTCAGACTATCATCAAGTCATATGAGGATTAACATGTCTGGTACTGCATTGGCTGCAGATTTAATGGGTGCCTCAAGTAGAGCTGTGGCCAAAATTACTACAGCAGTTCTTGCTAATTTCAGTCTAGTTTCACTAGAAAACCCAACGTATATAGTTGGCAAGAACAAGATCAGAAGGGAAGTAGAAAAAAGAAAAGAAAACAATTCCGAGAAAATGAGTTGCGGGCAGTAAAAGAGACCACCATTAAAAGCTTTTATTTTGATGGGTGCAAAGATCCGACTCTTAAGCTGATGACAGGTTGTCGAGAGATAAAATCTGAAGTGCACATAACACTGATAGAGGAGCCCGAAGGCAAGTACATAGGACATATCTCGCTAAATTCTGATGAAAATGTGAGAGAAATAGTCAAAAGCATAATTACTTTTACGGAAATGCATAATGTCAATCTCCACAGCCTAATGATCATCGGATGTGATGGCACAAATGTTAATATGGGATGGAAGGGTGGAGTAATACGTTTGCTTGAAACCCACTGTGGAAGACCTCTGCAATGAAGTATAGGTTTGCTATATACCAATGAGCTGCCACTAAGGCATCTCATTCAGGAACACATTTTTTGGCCACACAAAAGGACCATATTCCTACTCTGGACCTGTTGGTTCACTTCTAAAAGATTGTGAAAACAAGGCAGTGGTCAGATTTCACAAAATTGATACTACCCTCCCGCATTTGGACCCTAAAGATATCAGCAATCTAAGCACTGATCAGCAATACTTGTATCGCATATGCATTGCTGTTAAAGATGGCAGTTGCGCCCCAAATCTGGCTAAGACCAATCCAGGCAAAATCATTAATGCACGATGGCTGACGACCGCAAACGGTCTGTTACGATTATACATCAGTACCCAAAATCCATCCAATAATCTTCGTATAATCGTAAGTTTGTGATGCTGGTTTATGCACCAATGTGGTTTGAGATAAAAATGAAACCACAGTGCCAAGATGGAGCCCGACATATCTGGAAGATGATTTTTCTCACAAGGCAGTTCAAAGCCAGTTAGCCAGTTGCCTGACCATGTAAAGAAAATTACCAACAAATTAATTTCAAACAATGCATACTTTGCGCATCCTAAAAACGTACTACTGGCAATGCTAACGAATTCTCGAAGCCACATCCGGGAATTGGCAGCAAGGCCAGTGGCGTAACCATGTTTCAAAATCTGGGGGAGGAAGGGGGGGGTCCGATCACACATTATATGTATACATATATATATATACAATAGTGTTCTCCCTAGAGCTTTTTCACTGGGTGGCCCACCAGCTAATTTTCTCAGCCGCCCAGTTAAATTTCCTTTAATGAACATTTTCACAATGCACATAAGTTGATGTAAACTACCTGAAATCTGTGTCAAATATAATTTATTACTAAGTACTCATTTTTTTTATCATTTATGTACAATTTTCTAATGTTGTTTATCATGTTATGTTACATTAATACCTACCACATCGATAAAGATGTTTAATTAGTATAATAATGTTAATCAAAACATCCTTTTTTTATTTATTTATTGGGGAAGGGGTCATTAAAAGTACTATCCAGCTAAAATTTCTTACCACCCAGCTGTAAAAAAAAAAAACCAAGGAGAACAAACACTGCACAATATTATATACATACTGTATAAGGTAGAGTTGGGACCTCTTCCCCTACACACACACATGCAGGAGCAAAGCAGTTGCTGAGGCGCAACCTAACGGACACAACATAGGCGCCTCTGTTGGAGAATTGTGGAACATAGCGAACACAACTGTAAAACTATGATGGATAGGGCAGAAATGTAAATTACAAAGTTGTAGAAGTGACTTATTAAGAATCGATATCACAGTTTTATTAAGTACACATTATACACGTGTTTGCATTCTACGAAAAATTACAGTCTTATATTATTAAATTTAGTTGGTTCATATTGTAAAAAGTGTGCATTATATCCTGGAAAACCTTGGAGAGTCCTTTACATTGGAGATCCCAGACTGAAAACCTGGGGGTCCTGCCCCCCCCTAGTGGTTACGCCTATGAGTGAGGAGAATCCTGAACACCAGGAATAAGAAATCCAAAGGCATACGCTTTTTCAAATCGCCCAAACTCAACTTTAAAGCCAAGATGTAATAAACTGGTCGAACTGCACCATAACAGAGCCTCTTACAATGCATATAACAGATGAAGAGTTAAAAGATATGTGCAAACAAGAACAGGTTCCGGCACTAACTTTCCAGAAGTTTCCATGTCACACCCAATCAGTCGAGAGGTGTGTTAAACTCATATCTGAAGTCGCAATGAAAGTTTGTGGTGATACTGCAAGAGATGGTTACATACAGGCTAAGGTTCAAGCAAGAGGAGAACTTCCAACCTTTGACAAAAAGGGGCAGTATTATTCTAAAGCCTAACCTTTGTAAATATTCCCCTTTTTTTGCTTTATTATACTTCCAGTTTCTAGATTTCTGTATTGCAAGAAGTAATATACTAGTAATTGCACTTTTGACTTTTTTTATTTTTTCGTATTGTTTGTACTTTTCTAATGCCAGAGGGGTGCGGCTAGATATTGAGCAAAATTGACGAACTTTTTTTGGGGTCCACCTGACCTATTAAGCAACTTTTCAGCACTATGCCAATATCAATTTCTAAAAAAAATTCCGAAAAGAAATTTTCCAAAAAAGCTTCAAAGTGGATTTTTCGCCTTTTTTTTTTTTTTTTTTTTTTTTTTTACTTTTTCAATGCCTGAGGGGCACGGCTAGATATTGAGAAAAATTGATTAAATATCTTGTGGGTTCTAACTGATGCATTAGGCAACTTTTCCGCGCTATACCAATATCCATTTCGAAAAAAAAAATTTTTTTCGGCCTACCCTATTGTACAGGCCATAGAAGCTCTTTGACTTCAGTTGCATGCTCTTTTAATTGGACACATTTGTTGTAACGATGTTTACATTATGGGATGGACACCTAGAATATTAAGGTATGCAGTGACTAACTTACTTGATGAAGACAATAAGGCCTAAAAGTATACAGACTGCTTCCCAAATTGTTAATCCCATGATGTTTGACAGTTGGTACAAGAGCCAGGATTATGTGCTTCCTTTGGCATTCATAAAACACGATCTCTCCCCAAAATTGGGGAAAAAGTGTGAAAAATGATTCAGTGGATTAAATGTTTCTAAGCATTCAATGTCCAGGTTTTGTGCTTGTAACAACACTGCATCCTCCTTTTTGCATTAGCATCAGTGGCTCTGCCCTAAATTTTAGCTTTATGAAGAAGTTCCTGGTGATCTGTTTTGCTAGATACCGGTTTGCTGAGAGAGACAGTCTTTGTGGTTATTTTATCTGTTCAGGCTACAATATGTTTTATTGTCAGGTAGTCTCAGTTAGCTTTGATTTTCAGCAACAATTCATCCCATTGGATGTTTTTCCTGATATAGTGAATGCAGTTAAAACTATTGATACATTAAAAAAATCTGCAGTTTCTGCCACCAATGAATGCACTGGCAAAGAATTTGCCCTGTTTCAAATTCAGACATGGTCATTTTGTCTCACGTATGCTTTTGTATCACCTCTAAATAAGCTACTACATATATTCTCAGTCCTCGACACAGTACTACCTGCCAGGAACAAACAAAACCCACCACTGCAATTTCACAAGCCAAGCAGTACGTTTACAGCAGATGTTCCCATTATTTTGGTAGCCTCATGTACAATAAATAGCTTTCTTAATGTAAAACTCCAAAACGTGAAGTTATGATTTTTAACAAGTGTTACGTTTAAGATCGTAGTGAACCCAAACAAAGACTGATCGAGAAGAAGCAAACTGGACTCGAGAAAAGAGTTCAGTTCAATTTACTCCAGTAATTTATCAACTTACTGACCTTCCGAGGGCTATGTAGGCAAGAGCCTGCTGCTACTTTAAAATGTTACACACACTGCACTCAATAACCTGCATGCACTTTACACACCAAAGCCCACTTGTTGAGCCTGAAGCACAGGGCAAAAGGGGGAGAGAGGAGTAGTAGCATTGTAGTCTAACACCTTTCATAAGGTGGCTTTCATCAGGTACTCATCCTGTTATAATCAATCTTCTCTGCAACTTGATGTGACTAGTCAATTGGAATTATGTTCTAAGATTAGACAGGCTTTTATACAGGCATCCAAAATGATTGTTCATATCCCATGTTTCTGACCACTTCAGGCCCTATCATCAAACGTTTTTTAGCATGTTTGGAAAATGAACTGCCCAAAGATACCACGGTTAGGTGAAGCTCCAGAAATTGGAAGTCTTTGCCTATTTCCTTCATCTGTAAACAAAATCATATGGTAAAACTTTTCCCTCATGACACAAGGACCTCAGCATTCTTCTTCCAGTTTGAAAAGGTTAAGTTTTAGCAAGAGTTGCCATGGCAGCTGCCTATGGGATTAGGAAGTTGACATTATCCAATATAATAAATGGTACTTGTTTTCCAAAAGCATGTTTGATCTGACTGCTGATTACATGAACTCTTACATACTACTTAAGGATCAAATTAAGATCAGCAAAGATGAGGTAGGAGAAATATCAATTGCACAAATTAAGAACCCAAATGGAGGTGTTGGATTACATCATTCACAATTGTCGTAGTTAGTAAACTCCTAACTTCCTACATACCCCCTAACACAAACGTATATACAGTATTATTCAAAGTGAATAATATTTGCAATATGACTATTATCTACTGAGTTATTTTTCTGTGAGCAGTCAGCTCCATTTCTGGGGAGTTTTGAACTATTTTCTCCTTGCATTTCCTTGATGCCTAGAAAAATCTTACACCACCTTTGTGAAAGGCCAAAGGGCCTCTCACAAAGGTGGTGGCAACAACCCTTGCCATTATACAAAAGGATATGCAATTATTGAAACCTAAAAATAGTTTAAATGCTTTAAAATATTATATATAAATACATGTTTTTGAAACCCAAATCCTCACCCACGCGTGTATGTCTGTGGAACAAATGTAACACACTTGAGTTATGACCGGGTCATTCCATGTCAAATCACCCAGCATTTTCACGAGATGTCACCCACCCATCTCAGATTTTTGTGAAAATTGGCACCAAGTATTGTACTGGTGAGATATGAAACATGTTAAAATTTTAGGTCAGTCAGTCCAGTAGATCTTGAGTAATGCCACTTTAAAAATTTGGTAGCTCTGCCTTTGTTTCACAACTGCACTATAGGACAAAAAAAAAAATAAAAAAAAAAAAATCATAACTTCACAACTAACTGTTGCAGCCCCATAATTTTTTTTCTTAAATGATTTACATGATCCATACATTTGGGAACAACTTGTTTCTTCACATTTTCAGAATTAAAAGAACACTTTTTTTTTAATTTAATGACAAAAGACATGGAAAAATGAAGCCACATTTTTTTAAACAAAGCAAGTTCTTTTCAAAATGAGCCCCCACTTCAAATTTGCTAAAAATATTTCCACGTGTACATTATAATGTAACCTTTCATTTAGGAGAAAAAAAATACTTTAGGCAATTTCCAATTTTGGCGAGGAAAAAAAAATAATCCAAAATGGCGTGTTTTTATGTGGAATATTCCGACATGATATTACGCAATTTTTTAATTAAGTGGTTGCTTGACCATTTTATACACCTTTCCCCACCATAATTTAACCCTATCAGAGAATAGCTCAATACAATTTCTATTTTATTTTTATGTTCCACCAACTTTGAGTATAGGTTCATTTTTCTTTTCTGCGGCAGGCCAAAATAAGGCCTCACAATGGTTTTGAAAAAAGGCAATTGCTTTCCTCTTATTGTAGATTGAAAGTTTTGGGTTTCACTACTTTAAAGAGGACATTTTAGGCTTACAAAAAATGTGTAAAAATGATAGAAATTTCTTTTTTAACCTTGCTTAAAATGGCATTGAAATCTGCAATACGCACAAGCATAGATTACCATTTTTGATGGACTGTTAAGGTGACTGGGAGTTGGGAATTTTTGTGTAATAACTATGGCTATAGTTTTCAGCTAGCAGCTAGAAGAACATAAGTCTGGGAGAACACACACACACGTAGGTTTCAGATCATCAGCAAATAAAATAATTTATTTTGGATCTTCAGATTTTTTTTTGTAAGTGCATAGTACATAAACTCAACAACGAGAAATATTCTACTTTCATATTTAAAATGTGCAATCAAATAAAAGTAATTTAAGCTGTTGAATGTAAAGTTGTAATAAGGTACAGGAATTTTCTTTAGTTAGTTTTTCATCGAGTGCATGTAAACACTTTTAAGAAAATGAAAAAAGAAAGTCCAACATAAATTTGTTTGTATCAATGATGAAATGCCCAGCATAAGTACTAATGAATGTTGATTGAGACTCCCCCCCCCCAATCATTCCTTCTTACAGAACTTTAAAAATAAAGTTCTATCCTCACTTGCTATCTTTGTTTTTGCCTCCTACTAACATTTCTAGTCATTGTGGATGTTTCTACTTCCTTCAGTTTAGAATAAAAGCTGTGCATTAGAACAGATTGTGAGAAATATTGAGTATTTCACTAGTTGTTCTGCACAATATAAAAACTGCAAGAATTTTCTGAACTTAGGCAGCATGAACAGGATTCTTTTAGATTGGTAGGGAAGTGGTCATTTTTTGCAGGAAGCCATGGCAAGTCACCATGTGAAGGGTATTGGTGCAGATTGTAAAAAGACTAACAACAAAACCCAGTTTGCAGCGACCTTTAGCTCAACAAATAACATCTGCTGCAACAATGTATAACTTCTGCAAAGATAATATAAAAGAAATTGCATTTTTCTTTGTGTGTGCATAAGAAATGAATAAAGCGCGTAATCAGCTTAGTCCCCGTTTTGAGAAAGCAAAAGCTCTTCCTGGTACACGCACACTGCATCACTTGACACAACTTTCCAATTTCAGAATTGGTGCTAAGAGATTAAGTTCTGATAAACATTACAGTATTATTTCCAAAATCAGTGTAACTAATTTTCAAGATAGTTACATGTTAACTGCTTAGTGTAGCAAGTGTATATGATTCCTGTTGGTATGTGGGATTTGTTGAAAGATTAACTATGATGAAGGTGATATGACTGTTCGATTCATTCACCAACATGGGCCCCTTCTCTATCTTTTTATTGGCCTATAATGACTGTGAAGTACCTCTGACACATATATTATGTTTGGTTGAGATAAACACTGCAACAGGAAGCACATACACCCTATCCAAACAGGTTCAGTCAGTTTTTTTTTCATATGAAAATTAGTGATTGTGTTTAGTTTTAATCCAAACTGACAAAAAAAAAAAAAAATTCATTTATCTCTTATGTAACCAAGGAAAAATTCATTTATCAATCATACATAAATGTATCATTCAATGTCAAAATAATTCACAAAATGGTTTGTTCCATTAGTTTATATTTTTATTAAAATTAGTAAGGAATTTAAAGACACCTAATCTTTGCAGTTACTTGCATTCTAAAAGAAACAGCTTGGGATAGCATAGGTGGCCCTGTCGGTCGCTTTTTTCGCAATTGGCGATTATTTTTAAGCACAGCAACTATAAAAAAACTTTGGTGATTTGACTGGCAATTGAGAGCACGGCTTTGCAGGCTAGCATTTTGATCAGTTACAAATTGAAATTGGCCAAAATATTAAATTCAACAGTAACAAATATAGTGAGTTGCAAGTGCACTCACAGAAGTAAGGCTATATACACTGAAGAGCAATTGAATTAGACATACCTGTCTAGTAACATGTAGCACCACCTTTCGCCCTGATGACAGTGGCGATCCATCTCGGCATGGACTCGACAAGACACCGGAAGTGTTGGGAAGCCATACGAATCCACGATCCCTGAATAAGCTCCCATAGATCACGAAGATTTGATAGAGGGGGGTCAGAGCCTCGAACATCTCTCTCGATGGCATTCCACATGTGCTCGATGGGATTGAGGTCAGGTGACCTAGCTGGCCAAGGAAGCTAGGTCACGTCGATGGAGTGTTCATCCAACCATTCAGATACAATTCGGGAGCGATGGCATGGTACATTGTCTTGTTGCAGGATGAGGTCCCCAGTGGGATGTTGAAGACGCATGAACAGGAGCAAATGGTCGTCCAGGATATCCCAGTAACGTTGACCTGTAAAGGACGATATCGCATGTATCAGGGGTCCCATTTCAGTCCACGTAAACAGTCCCTAGACGAGAATGTCACTCCCACCAGCTTGAAGAGTACCCTCCTAGCAAGAAGGATCCATTGCTTTATGTGGTTTGCGCCGTACTCGTATCCTGCCATCCGCATGTACCAACGTGAATCTCGACTCATCAGTCCAGGGAACATTTTCCCACATGTCTAGGGTCCAGTGGCGACCCTAGAAAATGAGCCCCTACTTGTCTAGGGCGACCCTAGACAAGTAGGGGCTCATTTTGAAAAAAATCGCTTTGTTTAATAAAAATGTGGCCTCATTTTTCCATTCCTTTTTGTCATTAAATTTAAAAAAAAAAAAAAAAAGGCTTTCTTTTAATTCTGAAAATATGCAGAAACAAATTGTTCCCAAATTTATGGATCATGCAGATCATTTAAAAAAAATTATGTGGCTGCAACAGTTAATTGTGAAGTTAAGATTTTTTTTTGTCATACAGTGTAGTTGTGAAAACTTCAAAGGCAGAGCTACCCGATTTTTAAAGTGGCATTACTCAAGATCTACTGGACCGACTGACCTAAAATTTTAACTGGTTTCTTATCTCACCAGTACAATACTTTGTGCCAATTTTCACAAAAATCTGAGATGGGTGGGCGACATGCCCTGGGTGACCCGACCACGACATGCCAGATATCTTGGTCATGTGTTTGTGAATCTCACATTAGCATCTTATTTTATATTATATTGCTTTTAATACTACTATGCACCCCTTACTCTTATTGAGATGGCTTCTATGTGCAAAGGAAATTAATGTTCCAGAGTGAAACAGTGGTTTTAAAGCTTACCAAGAAAACTGGATTGCTTTATAAATTCCAAAGTAATACACATTGGTGACTACTGCTACATGTGATTATGAAACTAATTTGTTATTTGTAGTCCATACATTGATTGATCAAACTTGAAATGCAGTGCAGATGAATGATCTGGTAATATTTCAGGGACTGGATACACTGAATTTTGAAATAAGTAAAATTTAATTCTGTTTAGTGAGTTCAAATATTTTTTGTACTGGTGACTGGAAAATTATTTTTTGTAGAAATTGACAAAGGGATTTATTTTGCATTGAAATTCATTTCCAATATTTAGATGTGATAATTCTACATCTCACTACTCTTCTCCCAACTCAGCACTGCCTGTTATGGAAGCAGTTGACGCTAACCTTATATCAGTCATCGTACAATTAATCAATGTTCTCATGTGCGGTCTGAGACACCAGTAAGCAGTGAGTCATTCTATTTATATATACCATGGAGTGACACAGGGGCGTAGCAATTCAGAATTTTGGAGAGGGGCTCAAAGCTATATATATCAGGGCGCGTAAAACCGCCAGTCCACAGCGGTCAAGAATTCAATGAGGACGATTAATTTCCTGACCACAACGTCCGTGCGGACGGCTCTTTTTTCCGCAAGCTTGCAGTATGATTGTGATTAAAACATTTTTATTTTATATATATATATATATCATCATCATCATCATTGTCAACCATTATCAATCCACTGCTGGACGAAGGTCTCCCCAAGTTTCCTCCACAACGGTCTGTCTTGTGCCAGTCTCCTCCATGTCACCCCTGCATACTTTCGAATTTCATCCACCCATCTCCCATGTGGTCTTCCTCTGGGTCTTTTCCTGTCCCTTGGAATCCAATCTAAAATTTCGGCTGTCCATCGATGATCTGTCCTTCTGGCAGTATGTCCAGCCCATTGCCATTTCAGGGATTTAACTCTGATCATGATCATGTCACGGCAACAGAAACCAGCGTGGAAATACTCTCGTTGAGTTTGCAGAGGCAGAAGGGTTTTTCATCTTGAACTCCTTCTTCAAGAAAAAGCCACACAGGAAATGGACATGGAGACATCCAAATGGGACGACAAGTGAAATTGATTTTATTATGTGTAACAAAAAATTCGTCATAGAAGACTGCAGTGTGCTAAACAAGTTCAACACAGGTAGTGACCATAGATTGGTAAGATGTAAGATGTACCTCAACACTAAACTTGAACGTGGCAAGCTCATAAGACAAACAAAATCTATTGACATAACCAACCTTAAAAAACACCATAATACCTTCAAGTTAGAACTGAAGAACAGGTTCTCTGCTTTAGAAGGCCTAACATCGGAAGAAGTGGACATCTCTGAAGTTAACAGAAAAGTAACCAAAGCTCTTATGGAAACAGCAACAAAATTAGCTGGGTCTAAGAACAAGTTGCATGTAAACAAATTATCAGGAAAAACGAAAATGTTGATGCAAAAAAGAAGAGAGATGAGGACAACTAAAGAAGATGTGACTTCCAAAGTGGAATATATAGAGCTATGCAAGACAGTAAGAAAAAGTATCACTGAAGACGTAAGAAAATTCAACTGTGAACTAGTGAGGAAAGCAATTGAAAACAACCAAAGCCTAAAGATAGCAAAGGGACATCTCAGTAAGGGAAGAAAACAGATTATGGCACTGAGAAAAGAAGATGGTTCTGTAACAAGAAATAGAGGCGAAATATTGACAAGAGTGAAAGATTTCTACTCCAAATTATATGAAAGGGATGATACATGCACTCCAGACATCATGAAAGATACCAGTACCAGAGTTCCTCCAGTCCTTCCAGCAGAAGTTGCACATGCAATCAAGAACATGAAGCGGGGAAAAGCTCCAGGAGAAGATGGAATTACTGTAGACATCATACAAGAAGCAAGTGCAGAAATCGAAACAGTACTCGCCCAAATTTTCACTCGATGCCTTAACGAAGGAAAGATTCCTGAGTATTGGAACACCGCTACAATGATCCTGCTACATAAGAAAGGTGACATTGAGGATCTCGGAAACTACAGACCTATCAGCCTCCTATCAGTAGTTTATAAAATCTTCACTAAAGTTCTTTCACACCTCTTGAAGGTAACACTGGACATGGCTCAACCGAGAGAACAAGCTGGATTCAGGAGTGGCTACAGCACAATAGATCATATCCATGTACTGAGAGAACTAATTGAAAGAGCGAGGGAATATGAACTTCCATTGTGCATGGCTTTTATCGATTATGAAAAAGCCTTTGATTCGGTGAAACCATCAGCATTTACAATGGCTCTGAAAACCTGCGGTATTGAAGATGCATACATTAATATTATTAATAACATCTATGAAAATGCAAGTGCAAAGATTCGGCTGTTTGAAAATACAACACACATAAAAATTGGAAAGGGAGTGAGACAAGGTGACACCATATCTCCGAAGCTCTTTAATGCCACATTGGAGGGTGTTTTTCAGTCGCTGAGCTGGGAAAACAAAGGGATAAAGATTAATGGAGATTATCTAACCCACCTTCGTTTTGCTGATGACGTAGTCATTTTTGCAACTACCCCATCAGAGCTGCAGAGTATGATCCAGGAACTTGCTGACAAAAGTAAAGAAGTGGGATTAAAAATGAACTTTCAGAAGACAAAAGTGATGTTCAATGCTTTTACAAGAAATGAAGATTTATCGATTGATGGAGAAAAGCTGGAGATAACAGACACGTACGTTTATCTTGGACAGCAGATATCAAGTGAGGGTCACATTGATGAAGAAATTAATCGGCGTACAAAACTTGCCTGGAGAGCTTTTGGAAGAAACAGCATAATTTTCAAGAGCAATATGCCATTATGTCTTAAAAGAAAAGTGTTTGATCAATGCATCCTTCCAGTGCTTACGTATGGTGCAGAGACGTGGACCTTAACTAAAAGAGACATACAAAGGCTGCAGACAACTCAAAGAAGCATGGAGAGGTGCATACTTGGTGTAACCAGGAGAGATAAGAAGAGGAACTCGTGGATCCGAAAAATGACAAGAGTCGAAGACATCATGATCAGAGTTAAATATATATATATATATTTTTTTTTGCCAATTTGAAATTTGCGCATGTCAAGTGCTACAGTTTTACGAAATTACGCATTCTCTTAAGCGAAAAGCTGTCCTTTGTTTTGGCAAAATAGTTCCGCGGCGACACCCTCCCTTCCAAAATTTTAACGTACTAAGCCAAATGCTGCTTTCTCATTCCCTCTCAAAGTTTTCCTGTGTGAATTTTACGCCTGAAACAGGAGGTGTAACTGTAAGGATAGCGACTTCGCAGTTGTTGTTGTTTTCTTCTTCCTCCTTTCTCTCCCGTCTATCTCCTCCCCCCCCCCCCAGTCATCCCTTGTTTAGTTTCATTTGTTAATACTGGAGTGACCCAGTATTAACCAATGCAACTAAACAACGGTTGCTTCTTCCCTTCACGTTTGACCTTGACGTCTCGCACGTGTGATGCCCGCCGTAATATTGGCTTCCCGTGCATTATCGTTTTCCGCATGTTTCTGGCGACCTTGACGACGATCGTACCTAATGCCACACATCCTATCTCTATCTTTTGCCATTTTGCAGTTGAAAATTCTAGATTCCGTGTAACAAGCTTTTTGCTATGAAAGCAGAAATTTATTTATTTTTTGTATGTACATTAAAAAAAAATTCAATAAAGTGACGATATTTAGTATGCACATATTTCTCGACGTATCGAGATTAAAAAACATGTTTTATATACGTTATTCCTTTTCAGTTAAATCCATTCAATAGTGGTTTAACTTTTGGAACTTTTTACATATTATAGTTCCTTTGTGTGAAATGCAATTTCCAGTTGGAAATTATTAGTATTTACTGCGAACAAATACCTTGGTAATCAAGTGTAATTCAAGAAAAAACTTTTCACGTACCTACCTCTCAGTTGTAAGTGGTTGATGTTCGAATCTTTGTATGGCTGTTCTCATCAGACTCTTGAGTTTAGACTTTTAAGAATTTAGTCGGCACATTTTCTTCACAGGTCCCGAAATCAGATAGAAAAATTCATTGTATAAATTAATTTGTCTATCCAATTTCGGGACCCGTGAAGAAAATATGTCGATTATATTCTTAAAAGTCTAAACTCAAGAGCCTGATGAGAACAGCCATACAAAGATTCGAACATCGACCTTTTATAACTGAGAGGTACGTGAAAACTTTTTCCTTGAATTACATTTGGTTACCGAGGTATTTGTTCGCATTAAATACTAATAATTTCCAACTGAGAAATTGCATTTCACACAAAGGAACTATAACATGTAAAAAGTTCCAACAGTTAAGCCACTATTGAATGGAAAACTGAAAAGAATGACAATATTTAAATTCTACGTAGTTATGGTATTTATACGAGTCTGACGGGTTACTTTCAAAGGAGGACGGGTACATTTTTAGACAAACCGTCCTCCAGGACGGATGAAATTTCCGAGATTTTTTGTGCCCTGATATATATATATATTTATTTATTCTTATTGCGCTTGAAGATGTCACTACATGTGTTACATCTGGCTAGCATAATGACGATATTATGAAAATACAGCACAGAAAGAAGAAAAGTGTAATTATTTATCTAAATCTTTAATCTACTGAAAGCGCATGTTTTGGAACCAATGTTTAAAAGTTATGTTGCAAAAGTAAACAGTCTAAAGATTAAATGAAATAGAGTCAGCATACAAACACAAGTACAACACATATACATACCCAATGGATTGCATCGGTTTGGTGGTCAGTGCCTCGGTGGTGTAGTTCGGGAACATTTCTTTATTCATAAAATGCAGTACTTGCGGCTTGAGGCCATTATATTCAAAATTAGTATGTTTTAAATCACTTCAGAGTTGAAAAACTTCTTTCTGGAGTAGACGTTGTAATTGACAAGGTAGTCAGAATTTTTAAGAGTTTTTTCACATTTGGAAAAAAAGTACCATCACAGGCTTGCAAAAGCTTCAATGGCTGTTTTGGGCCGATCCTCTGCATTCCGTGACAACCATTTACTTATCCACATTTCTACTTCCCCACAAAAAAGATTGAGTAACACATTTATATCCTCAGAATAAAACTGGACTGATTCTGTTATTTTTTCAATTGAACATTTTTCAATTTCGCAAGGCAGTACATGGTTCAAGCTATCGAGTGCATTTCTGTGATTCAAGAAACAATCATTCATATTTTGCAGAAGGTAATCCAAGAATGGGATGAATATTGCCTTACGATAAAAATGTTTTCACTTTGATAGTTACTTCGAAGTATCTGTTTTTTAACAATTCTGGGTTTTTCCAACACAATACCTATTCTTTTGCATTTTGAACTTCACTTTTAGTTGGTAAAGTTCGATGAACACTTACCGCACGTGGGGCTTGGCTTTCAATCCATATTTCCGTTACGTGGATGCGGCACGGGATTTTCATTTGGCCACGGGTCCGCTTCTTTTTTTTTTTTTTTTCTCCGTTGGAATTTATTTTGTCTCATCACCAAATGAGTTTTTCCTTTGCTGCATCCTCATTTACTTCAATATTTATTCATACCCGAGTACTTTCGGTACTACTACTATACCGTCTTCGAGGGGGACATTTTGCTCCAACTAGCACGGACCGTGTCAGCTGGGCATTTCGGTGGTTCTCGCGGGCTGCTTCTGTCATCTGCTATCGCTTCTTCTTGGGCGTTGTGGCGCCATCTCTTGTTGGTCAGTGATCTCCTTTTTCGAACTTTTTCTTTTTTTTGCTCAATTTTAATTAAATTTCTCCAGCTGTTTCTCAAATTATTAGGGTCATTGTGGTTGCAAACTTTTGTCCTATTTTTTTCAATCATTACCGACTCTGCTATTCTGAGGTGTTTTTCGGATTTACAGCTTTTAATGATTTTTATATTTTCGAATTTTGGATATTTTTGGTTATCCAGACAGTATTGAATCAGTGCTGTTTTTCTTCTTTTTTCTGCCAGTTTTTTATGTGTTGTTTTAATCTGTGTTTAAGCTTATTTTTGGTACTTCCTATATAAGCCATTGGAGGATTTTCAGTAATAGGAATTGAATAAATACCTGCTTTTTCTAACATTCTTATTTTATCATTATTTTTTGTTACTATATTTTTGATGGTATTTACTTTTCCTCCAATTTGAATGTTATGCTTTTTACAAATATTATTAATTTCATTGGTAGTGCCTTTAATGTAAGGAAAACCATTTAAATATTTGATTTCTTTTTAATTACTACAGCATTATTTTTTTTATTTTCTTTATTACTTCTGTGTCCCATTTTTTTATTAAATGGTTAGGATAACCAAAGCTGCTTGCAATTTTTTTTATGAATTTGATTTCTTCATTGATGAACTGACTATTTTCAGAATGCGTATATGCTCTTTTAATTAAGGTTTTTATACTATTGCATTTTTGAGGATATGGATGTGCTGAATTGTATGGGATTAGGACTGGAACAAATGAACTTTTCCGATAAACTCTGTATAGTAACTTATCTGTGGATTTGATAACATGTACATCCAAAAAGGCTATTGCATTATTTTTTTCCATTTCAACCGTGAGTTCTATAGTTGGATATAATGCGCTGTAACGTTTTGTTAATTTTTTTAATTCTTCTTCGTTCAGTTTTGATAGAATGAAAATGTCATCTACGTATCGACAGTACACTTCTGGTTTTTCTTCCATATGATGTAGGACATTTTCTTCAATTTCGTTCATCACAACCTCAGCATATAGAGTTGATAATGGTGAGCCCATTGGGCCTCCTGAATTTTGTTTGAATATTTTGTTCTTGTATGTAAAAATATTATTTTCATATAAATAAACTAAAACTTTTTTGAATTCTTGAATTTGTGTGTTATTTAAAATTTTAAGATTTTGCAACTTCTTAATGATGATTTCAATAGCTTCTGGAACTGGAGTGCTTGGATATAATGCTTTAACATCCATGCTTGCCATGTTTAAGTCCATTAGGCCAGTTTTTACATTTTAATTTTCTCTATAAACTCATATGTGTTCTTGATGGTGAACTTGTTGTTCATGAAAAAGGGTGCTAGGAATTTGTAAATGTTTTTCTCTAATGTTATCAAAGGTGAGTTTTTTTTTGAAACTATCAGTCTCATTGGAGCACCATCTTTGTGCGTTTTTATCTTTGCAACGATACGTGGTATGCCTGCTCCCATTGGTGGAAACGAGCGTTTGATTTCATCAGGTAATGTGCTATGATTTCTTATATCCGCTTTAAGAATTTAATTTGATTATCAGTTGGGTCTTTCTTAATTTCAGTACAATTTAATCCATCAATTGCTTCTGTCATTTTTTATTGATGGATTAAATTGTACTGAAATTAGAAAGACAACTGATAATCAAATTAAATTCTTAGCGGATATAAGAAATCATAACATTACCTGATGAAATCAACGCTCGTTTCCACCAATAGAGCAGGCATACCACATAATCGTTGCAAGATAAAACGCACATAAAGATGGTGCTCCAATGAGACTGATAGTTTCAAAAAAAACTCACCTTTGATAACATTAGAGAAAAACATTTACAAATTCCTAGCACCCTTTTTCATGAACAACAAGTTCACCATCAAGAACACATATGAGTTTATAGAAAATTAAAAATGTAAAAACTGGCCTAATGGACTTAAACATGGCAAGCATGGATGTTAAAGCATTATATCAAGCACTCCAGTTCCAGAAGCTATTGAAATCATCATTAAGAATTTGCAAAATCTTAAAATTTTAAATAACACACAAATTCAAGAATTCAAAAAAAGGTTTATTTATATGAAAATAATATTTTTACATACAAAGAACAAAATATTCAAACAAAATTCAGGAGGCTAATTTAATGCTCACCATTATCAACTCTATATGCTGAGGTTGTGATGGGAACGAAATTGAAGAAAATGTCTACATCATATGGAAGAAAAACCAGAAGTGTACTGTCGATACGTAGATGACATTTTCATTCTATCAAAACTGAACGAAGAAGAATTAAAAAAATTAACAAAACATTACAGCATTATATCCAACTATAGAACTCACGGTTGAAATGGAAAAAAATAATGCAATAGCCTTTGGATGTACATGTTATCAAATCCGCAGATAAGTTACTATACAGAGTTTATCGGAAAAGTTCATTTGTTCCAGTCTAATCCCATACAATTCAGCATCCATATCCTCAAAAATGCAATAGTATAAAACCTTAATTAAAAGAGCATACATTCTGAAAATAGTCAGTTCATCAATGAAGAAATCAAATTCATAAAAAAATTGCAAGCAACTTTAATTATCCTAACCATTTAATAAAAAAATGGGACACAGAAGTAATAAAAGAAAATAAAAAAATAATGCTGTAGTAATTAAAAAGAAATCAAATATTTAAATGGATTTTCCTTACATTAAAGGCACTACCAATGAAATTAATAATATTTGTAAAAGCATAACATTCAAATTGGAAAAGTAAATACCATCAAAAATATAGTAACAAAAAATAATGATAAAATAAGAATGTTAGAAAAAGCAGGTATTTATTCAATTCCTATTACTGAAAATCCTCCAATAGCTTATATAGGAAGTACCAAAATAAGCTTAAACACAGATTAAAACAACACAAAAAACTGGCAGAAAAAGAAGAAAAAACAGCACTGATTCAATACTGTCTGGATAACCAAAAATATCCAAAATTCGAAAATATAAAAATCATTAAAAGCTGTAAATCCGAAAACACCTCAGAATAGCAGAGTCGGTAATGATTGAAAAAATAGGACAAAGTTTGCAACCACAATGACCCTAATAATTTGAGAAACAGCTGGAAAATTTAATTAAAATTGAGCAAAAAAAGAAAAGTTCGAAAAAGGAGATCACTGACCAACAGAGATAGCGCCGCAACAAGAAGAAGCGATAGCAGATGACAGAAGCAGCGCGAGAACCACCGAAATGCCCAGCTGACACGGTCCGTGCTAGTTGGAGCAAATGTCCCTCGAAACGGTATATAGTAGTACCGAAAGTACTCGGGTATGAATAAATATTGAAGTAAATGAGGATGCAGCAAAGGAAAAACTCATTTGGTGATGAGACAAAATAAATTCCAACGGAGAAAAAAAAAAAAAAAAGAAGAGCGGACCCGTGGCCAAATGAAAAAATCCGTGCACGCATACGAATATGGATTGAAAGCCAAGCCCCACGTGCGGTAAGTGTTCATTCGAACTTTACCAACTAAAGTGAAGTTCAAAAATGCAAATGCATTAATGCACGTTAAATAATTAACCTCCAATATCGGAAGTAAATTGAAATACCTATTCTACTTCCTACGGCAGAAACCCTGTCGAAAATATGATTAAATTCCGCATCTGAATTACATCGCATCTCTCTGAATTTTTCTGTTGCTTCGTCAATCATACCAAAAGATGATACTAAGTCGTTGTCTGGTCTCTGCAAAGCTTTTGACAGATTTAGAGTAAGAGAAAAACACTTTTCAGCAACAAAAATCTATATCAAAAATTCAGTTTGGAATATTGAATGGTGATACAGCATTGCCAACTTTGATGTGGCCATCCTGATGAATATCCTGTAGAGCTGCTACAACTGGCTCCAATAATTCGCAAAACGTGAAAAGTGCCTCGTCTTTCTACCCAACTGGTATCGCATAACCGTTTAAGTCTATGCATTGTTTTTCCTTCGGAACATTCCTGAACCTTAATTTTAAGTAGGTTATTCCTTTTTGGTGACAAACGGAAGAATTTCACAACGTCTGTTAATGTAGCCAAAGAATTCCTAAAAAATGGCACTGAACAAGCTTTCGACAAAACAAGATTTAATGCACGACTAAAACAGTGGACATAGAGAGCAGTGGGGTGTATCTCTAAAATTTTTGCCTGAACACCATTTATTTTCCCAGACATAGCAGCTGCACTATCATATCCTTAACCCCTCAAATACTGAGTATCGATACCAAGTCGCTTTAAACTTGAATTTACTACCTCTGCAATTCTGGCGCCAGGTAAATTTTTCACCTCGATAAATTCTAAAAAATTTTCTTTCAAAATACCAAGTGGTTCCTCTACATAGCGCATACATAAGGTAAGGTGTTCTTTCCCAGCTATATCAGCAGTTTCATCAGCAAGTACTGAGAAACGTCTTGCTTTATAAATACTTTTTACAAGTTGGTCTTGAATAAATTGACGTCTTAAGAATCTCATTTTGTATCTCTGGACTGGTATATTTGCTAGAAATTGTTGTAGATGATGTTTTATCAAACAAATCGGTGTCACCAGATTCAGCCCGAAAACGTAGCAGAGCCCTAAAATTGCCTTCATTTTCAGTCTTTTCTTTGCATGATGAAATACTTCCTGAATCTCGATGTCCACACAATGCGAAAGACTGCCTATCACAAAAGACTACTGTTTTAATTACGACTGTAATTTCTTTCTATTTTTTTCAATTTCTTTATTTCTGCTCTGGTGCAATTGAACACCAACATTCAACTTATGTCCTTTCATCACTCTCCCGAATTCTTCCGAGGTTAAGCAGCTATGTCTGTGATAATTCTGATGTGCAGTAAACGCTTCTATGTCATCTTTCCATTGCTTAAATGGAGATAGAACTAATTTACCCAATTTTTGGTTCCCCTGACAACCTGCTGCTTTTTTGAAAACAGCACACAATTTTTGCAAAATGCACCATCAAATGTTACTGAATAACATACCCATGGGAATCTTTCGAACTATTGGTACTGGAATATTCTTTTCTTTTCATTACCGTTAACAGGAAAATAATATGATGAATCTGGCTTCCAGAAATTGTCTAAAAGCTTTAACTTTTTTTCATCGCTTAGATGAACACCAACGTACTGTCCTATATCAAGATCACTTACTTTCTTTTGATGTAGATTGCTGGAAACTCCACCTCCAGTTTCCATCATTTCTTTATCTGGATCAGCTGAAGATAATGATGCAGCTGCTGCACTGTTTCTGTCATCATGATGAACATTATCCGACGACAATTCTTGTTCTAGTAGGAATATTTTAGATTTACTATGTACATCTTTGCAACTTTCATTTAATTTAGGGGTTTTAGAAAAGAAAGCGAATAAATAATTTCTTGTTCTTTTGGAAGACATTCTAGGATTCTGAACAAACAAATAAAAAAACTGGGCGATGCACAGCAGACCCAAACTGCTCTAAGAATAAATGTTAGCTTGCATTATAGTTTCCCCGTCCGTCGATGTCAGTGAGCATTGCAAGAGAAGCTGGCGGTGACCGGTTTTCTCACTGCCGTGGTTAAGCGACAGCTCTGTTCTTCAGGTCTAGAACTATGCTGCATGGCAGGCATGCTTCAGCCTTGTCAGATCACCCAATCCAAGTCTTTGGCCTCCCCAGCAGATCCCTGGATGCACTTGAGGCCGGGTCTTGGGTGTATTACTGTATTCCATTCTAAAGGCTGTGACATTACGTACAATGGCCAGGCCAGTGGTGGGGAATAGAAGGGTTGCTTATTTTGTGCCGTCTCCCATCAGCAAGCTAATGTATACTTGAGTTCACACTTTTACCCAAGCTCATGGCCGTTCAAGGAAAATTGAACACTGCAGTTGCGTTTAACCTTAATGTGACATTGTGATTTCAGACACTTGAAACAGCTGAAGCTCCACCTCCAGCCCCCACACACTAACACACAAGGACACACCATCCCTTTCTATGTTCTAGAATTAACATTCATTTTCAAAACTAAAAACGCTTTAAATTTTAGTTTTCCTCTACTCTGGAGAAAAAGTGTAAAAACAACCAAACTAAACATTGAAAAACAAAACTTATATATATATATATTTATTGGGGGGGGGCTTGGGCCGTTGAGCCCCCCCATTCCTACACCACTGGAGTGACATACTCAACATTGCACTCTATGAATCGGCCCTTTATAATTTATGAGTAAGGAAGAACGTCGATAAATTTGCCTATTCAGCTTTCCTGAAGCCTTGACAATAGGAATCAGTGCAAGGAAAAAAAGGAATTGTTTCCTTGGGTCACTAATGCACCAGAAATATACAGAATCAACAGATAAAATGAAACTCATACGCAACTTCAAACCAAGCACATCCAAATCCGTGATTACCGGTTGACTTTTCATGCTTATAGAAACTGAAGTAGCAAATGATTAGGAACACCTATCTAAAAACATGTTGAGCCACCCTTGGCCATGAAAACAGACTCTATTCGATATGACTTGAGTCAACAAAATCCAGATTTCAGTCAACAAAGTCCAGATTTCATTCTACAGGTGTGTACAGCCAAGTGGACCTGATGGCAACCGTCAGCTGCTGCACATTTGCTGGAGAAGCATCTCCATTGTAAATAGCTCTCTCAATCTTATCTTAAAGGTGTTCAATTGAGTTAAGTCTTGGAGACTGCAGGTGCCACTTTAGGACTTCTTAAAAACAACTGTCTTGCTTCTGCAAGCACTGTGACAATCTGAGCCCTATGGCATGGCACATCATCCTGCTGGAAGTAGCCCTCTCCACCAGGAAACACCATACCACATGTATGTGTGCACTTGTTCTGCAGTAATGTTAAGATACCTTATGGTATCCAAAATGCTGTTTAAGAGGTATCAAGGAACCTGGTGTCTACTACTAAAGCAATCCCCAGAAAAATAGCACCGCTTCCAACCAGCTCGAACAGTAGGCAGCTGAAACCCATCAATTCATGCTGTAGATGCCATATTCTGGTAGATCCACCTGCATGTATTAATTGAAAATGCAATACATCACACCAGGCAACCTGTTTCCAGTCCTCAAAGTTTAAGTGCCCACTGCAGATGAATTTGTTGATTTTTAGCAGAAATGAGTGGTACATCTCCTGTTATATAGCCTATCTGCACTAATCCACAGCAGCCTGTATGTTGAAATTCTCCTCTCAATATTGCTGGTGTACTGCTCAGTCACTTGTTGCAATGAAGCTTGTTACCTCATACAATTCTTTCCAGCAGCCATTTTGTGCTTGAACATCAACCAGTCATTTCTGCCCACAGAAAGACCACAGACTGCTTGTTTTTTATGCCGTGCTTATTGTACAGCCTCAATACAGTTACAGTATTTGTGCATGAGAAAGTTGTCAGTTTCTAAAATGCTTGCTTAGTACCCACTATTATGACCCTTTCAAAATTGCTTAAATTACGAGACTCTTCATGGATGAAAGCTAGGAGACATTGTCAAAACAATAGGAGACATTGTCAAAACAATATTTTTTCTTTAACCCCCCCCCGTTTTTAAACCGTAACAAATTATGACTGTGCCCACATTTGCTGCTTTTATCTTCATTGTCAGATGCAATCTTACCTGTATCTTTGTATACACACATATATAGCAGTTGCTTTGGGTTTTTTAGTTTTTACCAAATGTAATCTGAAGTTGCCAATTTTTTTAACTCTATTGAGAATACAAAAATTATAAAAACAAAGTGTTAAAATAGTTCAAAAACTATATTGTATATTTTTTACAACTAAGCAGAAAAATGTTATTAAGAAAGGTAATCAGCAATGTTTTTGCCTAAACATTTTTTTTTTTTTTTTTTTTTTGCAAATTGTGAAGAATGCAATAGACAGCATGACCCCTATATGTATCTACAGTATGTATATCAGGTTAGAAAATCAGAAATTTACTACACGCCCTGTCAGGCATGTCTGAAAAAGTAGATGCCCAAGGCAAAAATTTACATGCCCAACATCTTGCTGATGAAATTTTACATTGCTTATTGCTGTGGAACACAGGAAAATAAATATATTAAATATCATTTATACATAGCGTATAGTTCAACATTAAAACTAGAAAATCAGTTACATGTATTGAAAGTAGGAAATCAGTTACGTATATTGAAAGTAAGAAATCGGTTACTTTTAATACACTCACGGACAATGAAATTTGCGCACCTAAAAGAAAACATGCTACAACCGCGGAACTTGGCAAATAGCTAGAGTGTGTGCTGGTATGCAAATAATCCACATTTGGTGGGAGTGCGCATGACTGCACACCCTGTGGTGGCACTGCAAACACGAACTAGCAACCTTATAAACCGGAGTGCAGTCGCCACATGAAAGGGAAAAGCACCGGCAGATGCAAGCAAAAGTAGAGAGTGACAAGAATGCCGGGTAGATGCCAGAGACGTCAATTTACGCAACTTAGGGACTTTAAGAGAAGCCTGATCATTAGGCTGAAAACCACAGGGTGGTCGGCGCTCCGTATAGCCCGCCACATGGATCGTTCTCACCACACCATACTATCTGACTGGGTAGGGAGCAGTGGACACGTGACGGCACTGCCACTTGGTAGAGTGGCTCCAGACAGACCAGGAGGACCATTGGTAGAGAGGATCGACGGATCGAGCGCCAGGCACAAACGGATTCCATGGAGACCTGGTCCACTATACAGGCAGATGTAGTGGCTCCTGTGTGCTTATGAGCCATTTCCCAACACCTTACAGAAGCGAATCTGCAATCCCAACACCCCTTACATATGTTGTTATTAACACTAGAACATTGCCAGTTCCATGTGCAGTGGTGCCAGGCCAGAGCGACGTGGAGCACCACAGACTGGTAACGTGTGTTGTTTAACGATGAGTGCCGCTTCGTTTTGGGGACAGATGATCGTGTCCGGGTGTGGAGGTTCCTGGGTCAACGGCACAATCCCAACCTCCCCCACTGCAGGCATTATGGTATCGGGAGCCATTGCTTATGATAGCTGATCAGCTCTAGTAGTGGTACGTGGATCATTGACGGCCCAGCAGTATATGGATGAGATCCTACTGCCCCATGTACTTTCATTCCTGGCCAGGATTCCAGGCGCGCTGTACCAGCAGGATAATGCCCACCCGCACACGGCTCGGGTTGCCCAGGACTGCCTACGTCATGTCCAGACATTTCCATGGCCTGCCCGCTCCCAGGACACGTACCCTATCGAACATGTGTGGGGCCAGTTAAAATGCCGGCTGCTGCTGTGCAGCACTATCAAGGATTTGGAGCACACCATCCAATACGTGTAGGCCAGTCTGCGGCAGGACATCAGGCATCTTTTCACCTCCATGCTGGACCATATTGCATGACTGGCAATGTGTGGCGTTTAGACTGGCAACGTGTAGCACGGCAGAAGGCACCATCGGAGACGACTGGACTGCATGCCATAGATCCCTCTGTAATTGTCCTGCAGCTCTGTTTTTGCAATCATGTGTATCATTCATCTATATCGTTATGTCCATAAACTTTCAGTTCAATCCGATGCTTCCTTTTTGGTGCGCAAATTTCATTTTCCGTGAGTGTATTTCCAATTAGTGCAGTCAAAACTTAAGTGCAATCTCACCTACAAAAGTTCCTCACATTTTTCATCATGATACAATTGAAGAGAGTGTCCATTAATATGCCTTGTGCCTTTGACAGCTGATCACCAACGTTCAATGGCTAGTGATGGCTCAAAATTACGACTGTCAGAGCCATCAATGCTTATCTGCATCAAGTCGTTTGTGTTTTCAGTTAAGAGACAGGAGAAAAGACAAGCTTACACACGATTCATGCAGCTAAAGCCTCTTTTACATGTGGAGGTACTGGGAGAAAAGCAAAACATAATTTCTACCAATAAAAAGAGGATGGTCACGTCTTTCAGTTTTGTTTTAAGAATGTATTCATGCATAGTGAAGGGGCACTTCATGTAGTTGTGCTCATACTTCTTATGTTTAACTTGAAAGTTGACCATTCCAGTTATGCTACCAATCTGCAGGGAAGCATCTTTCAAAAAATTATATACAGCAGTAAGCTGTTTCCTTTGCTTTAGGGATTGACTCTAAAACTTTTATCATACCTTGACGGTTGATTCAAAAACTTTGTAAGGTACTTACTTTTTACCACACCCATAACAGCAAACTCCAGATTGGGAGCAGTGCAGTGGATAGCCACAATCTGTGGGATATCTTTTTCAAAAGTGCAGCAATACCAGCATAACGCCTCATGTTAATGGATGCATCATCCAAATTCATCACAAGTTTCTGCAGTCATGTGACCTCATTTAGATGAACTTCATCTATAGTTAGTGTTAGAGCACTGAGGTCACCTGGTGTATCAGCATGCTCTAACTCAACCAAATACACAAATTTAGTGACAGGATTACCAGATGAAACATACTGAACACAAACTATATCCTCTTCAATAGTGCTGTAGTCTGAGCTGCCAAACCACAGAAAAATCATACCTTTCCCAGTTTTTTAGCAAGTTTAATTCTCAGTACTTGTGCAATATCATATGCCCACCTGTGCTCACCGATGTCATTAAAATAGTTGGCACCACATACAATTCCATTCTTATTTTGAAGCTTGCACAATTTTTCAAATTTGGTAAATCCCAATTTCCCCTTTAGCATGAAAATATGCTGTGTTAAAAATGGTCATTTTTTGCACTTCTCCTTGATTCATCAACAATATTAGGAAAATTAAGACACACTGGGTTGCTCTAGATAATTTTTTTTTTTTTTTACTTGCCCAGGTAGTAAAAGCTGGATGCTCAAAAACACTTTAGGTTTCAAGATAACAAATCAGAACCCTCATTTCTTTTTAAGTTAAAAATATGATGAAGTTTTTTTTTACATGTTTTGCATTTACATTGTAAGGGTCTGTATTCAAAATGGTCAATGCTTACAAAAGTGGGTATCTCAAGTTATAAGATGATGCTGAAATTAGTATGATGATAAGTTGATATTTCAGAAATTTAGTGATTCTGCTATGTTCCTTTTGTCGCTAAACCTAGAAGGGTATGCATCCATTGCTGAATATAAACATCATAGGCCTGCATCCCATTGCTGACTATAAATTTAAACATTCAGAGCAAAATTACATGTGGTTCTAATTTCTGGATCTAGAGCATAATATAATTAAAGAAGTGATATTCTTCTGTCCTTGGAATTTCATAATAATAATAATACAACTTCTGGTAATTAGCAGTGAAATGAAACGTGACATACAACTCTTTTTTTCTCGAAGTAGGAAATTCTATTCCAAACTTTATTTTTTAATTTACTGGCCTAGACCAGGCAACCAGATTTTTATTTCCCTGCCCAGGCCAATAATTTACATGCTGTAGGCATGGTATTTTTCATGCCCTGATGATATATTCATAGAAATGTCCACAGAACCTCAAACTACCCATTTCTTCATACCCAGCATGGTTCTTAAGTTACCTTTTGTAAGACATGGAAACCTGATCCTACATTCTTACTTTCATAGAGATCATACAGAAGAACTGGCTTTACACTCTTTGTAGCATACTGTTTTTCATACTGGTAAAGAATTTCATGGCTATCAGAGGAGCCTCAAAATCAACATAATGCAGTAGAACAAGGCAGTCTTATATTCTGATTTGGCACATTATCAGCAAAGCTTGACAACTTTGGTATATGTATTCTTTCACTGGCATAACTAGCACAATGCCCCCCCCCCCCCAGATTTACTTCAGCACCCCTATATACAGCAATTTCCCCAAGATTCTGAACATGAGGGACGATGCATTTTTCGCTGTGTGTGTGTGGTGGTTGGGGGTTAGGAAGTCAGGGAGAGCGTCTGCAAAAGTAATGATGGTATCTAGAACCCTGTAGTTTTAACTTATTAATAGACTTGACAATACATGTAATATCTTTGTCCAAAACTAAAATAAATCGCTTGAAGAAATCACCGTCTTACACATGGCAGATCTGCGGCTGCTGTGAAAAAAATGTTGACGCCTGTCGTGTACGTAATCCTAGGTAGCTGACTGTATTCCCACATTTTCCACGGGGAATCCCACTGTGGCCTCGCGCTTTTCCTCAGCGGTGCAGAGAGAGGGCGATTGGAGAGTGATCATATTATTTACAAATCATATTACAACACAAAGTCAAAGAGCCAAACCCTTTCAATCTGTAGGACATTCAGAGTTTTAAAAGTGAAACTAGGCATTTAATTAGGAAAAGCAAAATGTGAATCTTTGGGTTAATTATTATGCGTGTTCGAATTTTTTCATAAAACTATAACTGGCAGCTACAGTACGCCCCTTCATTACCTGTGCCCCCCTCCCTCAGCTACGGGGTAGTTGTTACACCACTGCATTCTTTGCTTGATGACTTCCCATTCACAACAAATCAGGTAATTCCTTCATGGAGTCATTCCATGCCAAATCACCTGGTGCCATGTGCTGTGACATCACAGATTGTTTCAATTTTTTTTTATTTTTTTTATGAATAGGTACCTATGAGATAACCTCAATTAATTTTTCCAGATGTTTTGATCCAAAATTGGACTTGGGAGAAATTTTTGAAATTTTCAAACAATTTAGGCCTTTTTACTTTCTCCGTCACTTAAGAAAAATCCTCCTGTTTCACTTATTTTCCAACCGATTGTGTTTATTTTGGTGTCAAATTGAAGCAATTTATTTTCACTATCAAAATAAGGTATAAAAGTGGTACTAATGCTAGAAAAAAAATATCACTGAGCTTTCAAAGTGGGTTTTAATGACTATGTACCTTGGTACATTCTGTAAGCCATAGCTTGCAAACCACAACTAACATAAGTATCATATTTTTTTATAGAATGAGTTATCTATATACTTTTTATGATTTAAAAATAAAAAGTGTTTCTTGTTGCTATCAAATAAAAAGTTAATTTGTTTTGTGAAAATTTTACTTCAAAATCAATGTTTTTGAACAGGTTTAAGGTTCCTTATTGAACCTCAAACAAACACACATTTGTGAGAATAGTTAAAATAGTACCCTCCCATGTTACAATGTCATCTAATGTTATTTTCACATTAGTTCACTTTTTAGTGAACGTGCAGGCCATGGAAGTTGTCTCACACCCTGAAGTGCATGTTGCGTTGCACGTGCCGTGTGTGGGCGTGCGTTATCATGCTGGAAAACACCACGATGGACCGACTTTACATATGGCACAATGGGCTGAATGCTGTTGTTGATGTAGGAGGTGCTGTTTAACGTACCCGGTACAAACACTAGTTGTGTACGGGAGTGATAGCTGATCGCTCCCCATACCACAAGACCAGGTGTAGGCCCTGTGTGTTGCTGGCGGATGCAAGAAGGGTAGAGATGCTCCCCTGTGCATCTGCGAACACACATACGGCCATCGGAGGCTCCCAAGCAGAATCTGCTTTCATCGCTGAAAACAACAGATCGCCATTGCGTTCTCCAGTGCAGACGTTGGCGACACCACTGCAGCTGTTCCTAATGGTGGGCTGGAGTCAGAGGTACACATGCCAGAGGCACACGTGCACGTAGTCCTGCATCCAGTAGACGGTTGCGGATTGTTCACATAGTCACCTCAGGTGCAACGGCAGCTCAGATTTGCGTCGCAGTGAATGTTCTACTTGACAACGTTGCTCTTCTTATGCATCGATCGGTCCACTCATCAGTCCATCTGTGACTCCCAGTTCGTCTTCTCGCGTGGGAATGTTTTTCGGACCATCTACGCCACCATCACACCACCACCGATACTTCCCGTCCAATTCGCTCCGCAATACGACCACCCGGCCTCGCAGAATCCGACTAGATGACCTCGCTCAAAGTCCGATAACTGCTGAAATCATACACATCTTCCATGTCCAGGCATTGCAGCTTCTTCAGGGTCTTCGCACGTGTCCGTACGCCGACGACTGATTACATTCACTTCGCCGTACTCCTTAAATACCACCGACAATAATTTGCATATTATGCAGTGCTGTGGCGTAAGCGCTCACCGGTTGGTCCCAAAATTAACATCCCACCTACGTAAACTCAACCCCATTAACATATGTAAATTTCATGATCGTCCGTCAATTCCTTCTTGGTGTTCTTGTTTCACTTTCCGGCAGTGTATTTGTTTTTACTTCTTTGTATTATTTAATTAAAAATGAATACAGATCTTTAAAACCTTGCTGACATTTTTTTCTAAAAGATTTCTGATATTGAAGCAGCCTGATGTCTATTGCATGCAACATGATCTTTCTAAATCAGTAAAATGAAAATTAAATGTAGCAGTCTTCTTTAATAGTTTCAAATGGGGAAACAAAATCTAACAAGTTACTTGTGAATAAAACCAAAGGATTTAGGGAAATAAGTTAATATGAGTGTGCCTGTCTTAACAAGAAAAATCTATAGCAGCATGCATTGGAATGGATGTTCATGAATGAGCATATCCTAACATAAAGAATCCTGTAGTTGCTTCCCACTTTATTCCTTCAGTCTCACTCCAGACTATTTCAGTGTGATCATGTAGTGAGTGTTTTGGTGGGTCAGTGAATATATATTTTTGTAAACTTTTACTTACATATATGTGTTTATATTATAATTTATTTTTCTTATATTATTTCAGATTTTGACTTCAAGTACTGCTTTATTTTAAATCATGGAAATGTGTTCAGTTGGGCATCACCTCAAGTAGAAGGTAGTCAAAAAAAGTTTGTAAGTTGTTCTGAACTTGGGGAAAAAGAAAGGGAACTTTTAATACTAAGAACAAAATGTGTGAATTTTGAAAACATATGCAACCATCATCTGCATTGTTTTCTTTCAACATTTGCTGATTGACAAAGGGGCAGTGTTAGAATTAGAAATAAATCTTCTACTGGCCCAGCAGACCACTAGAATTTGCAAACCACTGGTCCACCAAAGCGCCCACTGGCTCGTAATTTTTTTTTTTTTAATTTACAATACATGTAGAAAATAATGTATCATTTCAATGGAATTATCTCCAATATTTGTTTTTAAACCTATCACTAGTTTGCAGCCTAAAAGGAAAACTGTACAGCAAGGTAAAAGAAATACAAATTCATTTTTTACCTTATGAGAAATTAGAAAAAAAAACCTTACTGGCCATCTGGGCCAGTAAAATCAATAGTTCAGTGGTCCAATGAAGGTTTTACTGGCCAATGTCCAGCGGACCACTGGGTAATTTGAACACTGAAGGATATGTTGTGATCCTTTTAAAAGACACAAAAAGAACATCTATAAAAGCCTTAGAACTATTTCCCTTCCATTTTCAAGAAAATTTCAACAATGTGTTGAACACAAGGAACAAAACTGCGTATATCTTTTCAGAAAGACGCTTTGACGTCTGTAAGTTCTGTTTTACACATTCTGTAAAGTGAATAGTGCATTAACTTATTCCATTAAAATATAAATCGGATAAAAGTCCTAAAAATGTTACTCCTGGAAGTGCGTGTTCAGTCCGACGTCAGTAGTTATTAGACAAAGAAACTCTCAATAACTTCTGACATCGGACTGAACACGCACTTCCGTGAGTAACATTTTTAGGACTTTTAACCAACTTATATTTTAATTGAATAAGTTAATGCACCATCGCAGACTGTATCCACTTTACATAACATGTAAAACAGAACTTACAGACGTCAAAGAGTCTTCCTGAAGAACCTTGTGGTCACATAATGGTATGTGAACTTTATGATAGAATTACATGAGATATAATGTTTACATCTTGTAGAAAAATGGTATTGTCAAACTGTTCTCCAGACAATGTCCAAGAAAGCCATCTTTCAGGCAGTGATTATGAACCAGATGATTCAACTCGTGAAGTCATTGAGAAGCTAATTGATTCAATATTCTCCCATTAAAGTTACAAAACAAGAACTTTGATGAAAAAGTAGTTTATCTGAAAAAAAGCTCAGCGAGTTGTAAATAGTTTCCAAGACATGGTAAGCAAGGTTTTAAATGTTCAGTCTTCATCAGGAAGAAATGAAAGTGAACAAAGAAACAAACAGAAGTGCAGTGATTGTAGTAGCCTAATGTATAAATTGAAACACAAATTTAAAAGTAGTAAAATAGATGAACAAGTTAAGACATTGACTTTTGTTCTTGAGAGAAACCATCAAGTACATGGTGAAAAAGGCTTGAAAGATATTAAACGAAGAAGCTGTTTTAGGTAAAGTTGACAAAAGGAAAGGTCATACTCTAAGTGCTGAAATTGTACAGAAAGTAAGGGATTTCTATCGTGACAATGACATCAGTAGAGTTTCAGCGAATAAAAAAAGACTGTTTCTATACCAACAGAACATGGTAAAAGAGAATTGAGAACAATGAGACTAATACTGCACAATTTAAAAGATGTCTATTTATTACTCAAGGAACAAAATTCCAAAGCAAAAATTGGTTTCACAAAGTTTTGTGAATTATGTCCTAAAGAGTGTGTAACTGTAAGTAGTCATGGTATTTATTCAGTGTGTGTATGTACCTAATACCAAAATGTTAAGCTTATGATGAGCAGTATACATTTAAGCATGTCTATCAAGAAGCCCTCCTAAAACTAGTGTGTGTAACCTGGAATCAGACCAATGCATGCTTCATCGTTGTCCTGAATGTCCCGATGAATCACTTCAAAATTTTCTTATGGGCTTAGAATACCTTGAAACTAAAGAAACAGTTGTTTTTAAACAGTAGCTTCAAACTGACCGATCATCTCTTGAAACTTTAGCAAAACGAGTTGATGATTTTGTTGATTTCCTGGTTGCAAAATTAGTGCAGTTAACAAAACATCATTTTATAACCAAATCACAGAGTAGATGCTTAAAGCAAATGAAATCAGATTTGGATGATAAACATTGCATAATTTTAGCAGACTTTGCAGAAAATTACACATGCATTCTGTAAGATGTTGCTCAAGGTTTTCACTGGCATAATATTCAGGTTACATTACACCCATTTGTAATTTACTACAAATGTGACTGCCAGCTGAAGTCCAAGCCCATGTGCTTTATTAGCGACTGTCTGAAACATGACACTACAACTTTTTTCACATTCCAGAAGTCGCTTTTGCAATATGTGAAACAAGAACACCCACATATAACAAATGTGATATATTTTAGTAACGATAGTTCAGCACAATACAAGAATTACAAAAATTTCATTCATTTGTTACCATGAAGAGAACTATGGTATCACAGCCGAGTGGCATTTCTTTGCCACTAGTCATGGTAAAAATGCATGCAATGGAGTGGGGAGAACTATTAAATGCCTTGCCACAACAGCAGGTCTTCAGGAACTGTTGAGGGACAATGCAGGACTTATTTCAATTTGCTTCCCAAAACATAAAGAGGATTCATGTGTTTTTACACCATCAGCTGACATGGATGCAAATGAAGACTTTCTGAAGAGACGATATAACTCATTATCAATAGCAGGCACCCGAGAGAACCATTTCTTCAAGCCATTGGGTAAAAGAACCTTTTTGGTTAAGAGAGTTTCCGCTTCAGAAAAATGTTTTAAAGCCACTGTTGGTGATGAAACTAAAGAACTGGCCAATATTATTCCTGAAAAATACTATGCAGTTATCTATGACACTAAATGCTGGATTGCGAAGATACTCTACATCTGAGAAGAGGAAAGGGATGCTAAAGTTCAATTCATGCATCCATCTGGTCCTTCACTAACATATTTTTGGCCAACTAAAAATGACTGCTGCTGGGTGCCCTATGAAAATATACTTCGACAAGTTCCTGTTCCTTCATCATCATTTGTATCACGAAAGACATATCATAGACGAAAAGGTTCACAAACAAGTGCGGAAATTAGAAAAAAGTATGATGTGACCTTTTGTTACAGAGGTAAGCTATAGTGAAATAATGTGAAAATAACATTAGATGACATTGTAACATAAGAGGGTACTATGTTAACTATTCTCACAAATATGTGTTTGTTTGAGGTTCAATATGGGACCTTAAACTTGTTCAAAAATGTTGATTTTAAAGTAAAATTTTTATAAAACAAATTAACTTTTTATTTGATAGCAACAAAAAACACCCTTTTTATTTTTAAATCATAAAAAGTATATGGATAACTCATTCTATAAAAAAATATACTTGCATTAGTTGTGGTTTGCAAGTTGTGGCTTATTGAACGTACCAAGGTACACTTATTAAAATTCACTTTGAAAGCTCAGTGAAAAAATAGCTTTAATTTGACACCAAAATAAGCCCAATCGGTTGAAAAATAAGTAATACAGGATTTTTCTAAGTGACAGAGAAAGTAAAAAGGCCTAAATCGTTTGAAAATTAAAAATTTCTCAGGTAGGCAACCAAGTCCAATTTTGGATTAAAAAATCTGAAAAAATTAACTTGGTTATCTCATAAGTACCCATTTATAAAAAACAAATTTGAAAAAAAATCTGTGGCGTGACCGCAGGGTTGAACATTTAAACCAGGTGATTTGGCGTGGAATGACCCTCATTCAGCTTAACTTCGTAACAAGAGTCCCACAGTTCAGAAAACTACAGAACCACTGTATCTCAGAACCAATTGAATGATTGTCACTACAAGTGACAACCATTCAATTCCACACAACTGCAGTACAAAGTATCTATTTTCAGGGTTCCATTATACAGGAAAGAGTTCAGGGGTCAATGCAAAGTTCAAAAAGTTTGCTTGCAACAGCCGGTCAAAGACATACATGGACCGATCTAAGTCACTTAAGTGGAATCAGTGTGCACTGCGAATATGGGAGAGACAAAAAAATTATGCACATCCACCTACAATGACACTGCGATTTCAGTTGCCTACCTGAGAACATTTTCTAAATAAAGGAATAGAATCTTACTGATTATTCATAAGCAATGTGTGTTCTTGCATCCTGACCTAACACACACCAGTGGAAAACATTAACATAATATTGTTTACTACTTTCTGTACAACTTACCCATAACGTACTTCATTTGAAAAACTTGGGAAGATGTTCCACTCCACTGAGAGTTTAGTAGTCAAATCCTCTAAATCCACTCTCTCTACTAAAAACAAAAAGTGGGAGGAAAAGTCAGCGTCTTTCAAAAACTCCCCTTGAAAAATATTTACTCCTCGACCACGACTTTCCGTCAGCTATGGCAAACTATAGACAGCAAGGAACTACTTGCTTCAGTCACAATTTCAACTAAAATCCTTAAGTATATCATTTATCCACTCTATAACACTCAATCATTTTGGTTAATTTTTACTACTAAATTAAGTAGTTACTGTCAAAACATTCAAGTAGGTGAAAGTATTTCATACATACAATCCCTACTTATTTAACATAATTCAAAGGTACTAATACAGTTGAAATGTTTAGACACATCACTAGTTCTTTTTATTGATTGGAGGTTTAACGACCACCGTGAGCAACTCAATGGGCTATAAGCAGTCGCCCGTCCCTAATTTAGGGTCACTGGTTCCAGGAAAGGGAGAGAGCCAGTGCCGTAAGACAAATACAACATCCATGCCTCACCGGGATTCGAACCAGGACCCCGTTCGGACGAATGATCAGAGGCCATCGCTTAGACCACTGAACCACCGGGGCGGCACAGTTCTTTTCAGATTAACCCATTCCCAACTAGATCAAGTTTTCAGTTTCTTCTGTCACAGTACAGTAGAGAGCAATTTGGTAGGGGGGATTAAGAACTACCTTTTGGTAAGTAACAGTACCACTCGCAAAGCTTACCAGCAAAGCACAGAACTTGAAAACCTATAAATCAAACTAATAAGTTTCTGCTGCTTTATATTCTGAAACCTGAATCTTTATAATAAAAAAATATGATGGGTATTTTAACTTCCAGAGGTCAGACGCACACAAAAAATCATAAACCAGTAACAAAATAATTAGAAGCAAATATCTCTCACCTGTGAATACAGTTTTAAGTTAAAAATCAGGAGGTTGGAGGATTCATTTAACTTCACACTATAAGCAAGTACAACAATGCACAAAGTTTTGAAAAAACACCCCTTGTTGGCTATTTTGCTTACTGTCCACATAAACTTTACATTTCAAACTATTTCTTTCAATAACTCTCACTTAGCAAAACCGTTTACGAAATTAGATTCCTTATAATAATGGAAGGTTTGTTCCCATTTAAACATTTTCGACTATAAAATTTGATACTACAAAGCAACACTACAAATTTCAATTCAAAAGCTTTTATGTATACAAGTTTGCCTACGAAATTCGATACTTTCCATAGAACATACATTCGAAACCAAAGCTTTCTTCTATTATCACCTTTAGATAGATTAATCGAATTTATTTACTTACCGTTGTCCACACGAACGGTAAACGATCCATCAGTAGATGATTCCCAGATATACTGCTCATCGTCGTTATGCTTAGTTATAACTGTAACTGTCTCAGCTACAAAAAAGGCAGAATAGAAACCCACTCCAAACTGGCCGATCATCGATATGTCTACTCCAGCTTGCAGGGCTTCTATAACACCTTTCGCTCCAGATTTCGCTATTGTGCCGAGATTATTTACCAAATCTGCTTTGGTCATACCAATACCGGTGTCGATAACGGTTAAAGTGCGTTCCTCTTTGTCTGGAACCAACTTAATAAACAATTCTTTAGCAGCTTCTAATTTAGATGCATCAGTCAACGACTGAAACCTAATTTTGTCCAGAGCATCAGAAGCATTGGACACCAGCTCCCTGAGGAAAATTTCCTTATTTGAATAGAAACTGTTGATCATTAAACTCATTAACTGAGCAATGTCTGCCTGGAAGGCAAAAGTTTCGCAATCAAAGTCATCCATTATACCTTATCTTTTTCAAACCACTGTGACCTTCTAAAAACTTACACCCTAACTAAATTCCGAGAGAGCAAACAGAAGTTTCGAACACTGCCAGAACAAACAGCCAAATGACTCAACAAAGAGCATTTTAATATGCTTGCGCAGACGCACACCACTTTTCTAGAGCTTCCGTTTGGACAGCGCCAGATTATTATAGCGGCAGCAAATGGGTTGACGTGATGTTTCCAACTGCTTCCTGAAATTTCGGTTTCGTACACCAAGTTCCGTTGCTGTTTAAAACAAGAAGAAACGCAAAAGAAAAACTATGACATTTTTTTTTTTTTTGATTGGAGGTTTAACGACCACCGTGAGCAACTCAATGGGCTATAAGCAGTCGCCCGTCCCTAATTTAGGGTCACCGGTTCCAGGGAAGGGAGAGAGCCAGTGCCATAAGACAAACACAACACCCATGCCTCACCGGGATTCGAACCCGGACCCCTTACGGACGAATGATCAGAGGCCAACGCCTTAGACCACTGCGCCACCGGGGCGGCAAACTATGACATGGAACCACAGATATCATATAAGGAACTAGATTGGCTGCCCGCTATTTGTGTAACACTCTTACGACGTGGCATCAACGAGCCACATTGAGCGGGTCATTTTGAGAGAGTGTTCTGCGATGTCTATGTGTGTTACGAGATATCAAAAATGGTGAAAGCTTGTTCTGCACTAAATTGCAGTGCCCGAGACAATGAAAACAGCAAACAAAGTGGAATTTCATTTCACAGGGGAGTGCTTGCAGTTAATTTTACGAATTTAAAGATTTCTGTCCAATATTAAGTTGACCCAATGATAGTGTGTAAGATTCATCTGAGTGGAATATATCACCTGTTAATTTGTAATAGCGTTAAAGTCTAGTTAATTAATATTAATTACAGTTTGTAATGAATATTGCAATAGTTCGAACAAAATATTGACAGTTATTTTATTAAATGCAACACATGCCACTTCACACAAGTAAAACATCTTTCCATCGCGATGAATGCTCAATACAATTTGCCCATAAAAGTGGTCTTTCAACCCATATGCTTCTTCACACAGGTGAAAAATTTCAGGATTTGATGGATGCTCAAAACAATTTGCTCAGAAAGGTCATCTTTCATGGTATATGCTTCTTCACCCAAGTGAAAAGCATCACCAATGTGCTCTATTCGTTTTACTAATAGATTTCAAATATATCTATGAAGAACATATTTCTGTTGAAATTGTGTAGGTATAGAACGCTTTAAATGAACTTCTGCGGCAAATAAATTGTGTAATCTAGACAAACTGGAAGTTGTTCTGTTTTTATGCTACTACAGGAGACTGGAAAAAAGTAAGTACCTGTTATTTATTTTTAGCGACGTAGTGTAAATTCGTATGGGGCAAAAGCGAACACGCGAAGTGTTTATTAATATTACAATAAGTTTGAAAATTTATAACATTGAAGCTTCCAAAAGTATTCATGAAGGCACCCTTCCCTCTTATTTGACTGATGGCACGACGTATCGCGAGTAAGCAGTTTTCTGTGAATGTTTTGCTGTTAGATCGTTGCCCTCAAACAGTACTAAGTAATAATTCTTCTCATATTTTTTTTTAACTATTCAGAATATTATTTATATCTGAAAATTATTATTTCTACAGTAAATGAAAGTGTTTTTTTTTTTTTTTTTTTTTTTTTAATTGGAGGTTTAACGACCACCGTGAGCAACTCAATGAGCTATAAGCAGTCGCCCGTCCCTAATTTAGGGTCACTGGTTCCAGGGAAGGGAGAGAGCCAGTGCCGTAAGACGAACACAACATCCATGCCTCACCGGGATTCGAACCCGGACCCCTTACGGACGAATGATCAGAGGCCAGCGCCTTAGACCACTGCGCCACCGGGGCGGCATTGTGGTTTTTAAGCATATCACTAAGGAATAAAATTTTCTGTTTGTATGAGTCGCAACGCTGCTGTGTTTCTCAGTGATGGAAATGCCGTGAATCGTTGCTGCCTGACCCGCTGATAATGGCGCCATGCTGCTTTACATGCGTCAGCAGCTCCTCGGCCAATCTAGTCTCTTATATGATATCTGTGCATGGAACAGACAAGAGGTAACTTTTAGGGTGAGAGTGAGTAAAAAAAAGATTTACTTTTTTTTTTAAAATAAAGACACTTTTGGATAAATATCCTTCTGTTACGCAGTGGTAGGTAGAGTCATGGCCGTCTAGAAAGTACAAGAAAATAGCATTAGAGAGAAGAGTTATCAACGTCTGTGACGTCACTCTAATGTTACAAGGTCTGATACGTTGGTGTTGTGTTTGACGTCATACAAGACAGTGTTAGAAACCAATCAGAAGCATTGGTTTTCCCGTGACGTCATACAAGAGGTAATATCTCTAACAGCATTGTTTTGTATTTCCAGGAGCCCAGGGTCTTCGAAACTTTTTTTGACAGCGGAAACAAGACGCCAGAATGCATAAATTTTGATCAGAGCATGCAATATTTCGTACTGCTGTAAAACAAGACCGTGTGACTTCATACATAAAAACTGCAGAAAACTATTAAGGTGGATCTACCTAAACTCTTTGCCTTGTATTTCCAATAGGCAAACTTCTGTAGCGATTTTCTTCACGATTTTTTTTTCATTGGAGGTTTAACGACCACCGTGAGCAACTCAATGGGCTATGAGCTGTCACCCGTCCCTAATTTAGGGGCACTGGTTCCAGGGAAGTAGAGAGCCTGTGCCATAAGACAAACACAACATCCATGCCTCACCGGGATTCAAACCCGGACCCATTTCGGACGAATAATCGGATGCCATCGTTTAGACCACTGCGCCACCAGGTCGGCTCACGATTTTTTTTTGATTGGAGGTTTAACGACCACCGTGAGCAACTCAATGGGCTATAAGCAGTCGCCCGTCCCTAATTTAGGGTCACTGGTTCCAGGGAAGGGAGAGAGCCAGTGCCGTAAGACAAACACAACATCCATGCCTGACCGGGATTCGAACCCGGACCCCTTACGGACGAATGATCAGAGGCCAACGCCTTAGACCACTGCGCCACCGAGGCGGCTCACGATTTATACGTTCCCAAGGATGAAAATCTGAACACCCATAAAAATAATTTAATATTATAGTCTAGTATACTTAATATTTTCTAAAACTTAACTATAATTACATTGAAAATCAATAAATTCTCCTTTGGTAGTGTTGAGACCATAAAATAGATGGCGCGAATTGTACATTAATGACGTCACAAATGTTGGATTGATCAATTACGGTTAAAGATTAGGAAATATTAAGTATACTAGGCTCCAATATGAAGATAGTTATATCGATGTCTAAATTTGCATCCTTGGGAAAGCATTAAGGGCGAAAAAAATGGCTACAGTAGTGTGCCCAATGGAAATACAAGGCAAAGATTTAGGTCGATCCGCCTTAAATCGATATAATCTTAGCATGTATGGCTTTTTCGTTTCATATCGATGAAAAATGTATTGATATAAAACGAGCACTTGAACGGTGATAAAGCATATTGATTTGATACTTCTGCATTGTTACGAATTTCCCAAGAGCCCATTGAGTTGCTCACGGTGGTCGTTAAACCTCAAATAAAAAATAAAAAAAAAAAAAAAATTCCCAAGAGCTGTAGCCGGAAACTAACAATCAAACAATAAATAAAAATATATCTCATTCCTCTGTCTTACTTCCATCATATCTTTTTTCTTTTTTTGATTTCCTAATAAGAAAAACCATAAATACTTGCTCCGTCGTTTAATAGGGCAAAATGATCATTCGTCGGAAAGGGTCCGGGTTCGAATCCTGATGAGGCATGGATGTTGTGTTTGTCTTACGGATCTGGGTCTCTCTCTTCCCTGGAACCAGCGGCTCTAAATTAGGAACGGCGACTGCTTATAGCCCATTGGGTTCCTCACAGTGGTCGTTAAACCTCCAATCCAAAAAAAAAAAAAAAAAAAGAATAAGAAAGCACTCATTTCTTTAGAAAACTCTATTTTAAAATATGAGATTGTTCCTGCAGTATTACCGAAAAGATGAACATTATGACGCAAAAATGGCAAATGAGGTACATAATGTGATACATAATGTGGTACAAATGAGGTACATAATGTGATAGAAAAAGAGGTGGGGGAGCATATGTGTGTTAGAAAAAATAGAAAAGATGCAGGAATTTTCCTTACAAAGACAGACATTTTTTACTGTTCCAAACTTTTTCTGCCGGCGAGTGGACATCACACGAGCTTAAGAGATCCCCCCCCCCCCCTATTCTCCTATGTCGGAAATCCCTGAATTTTTCCAGATTTCCCAAACCATGGTCTGCCTGTCATTTATCCTTTTTCATAATGCCCATTTCTGCACCTCATCCCTGCCCTGCCTCCCAAACACGGTGAATGATACTCAGCAGGGCGCGAGTTAGATCAGTGGAGGCCGTGTGCACATCCTATGTCTGGGGCCCCCTTGATTAAAATTTTCAGTCAACAGTTGAAAAGAATATTTGCTGGTAAATATTTTTTTGCAAGCAGTTTTTCTAGTAGTAAAAACATTAAAACACATCCCACATGCTAGTCAACTTTATAGCCAATGTGGCTTGTAATAGACGATCATTCACACCTCTTGTGCTTCCCAGCACCCGCAGTCCGCAGACCTTACAGCTGTAACATCAATTACTCTGGAATTCTTTGTTTTTGTTTTATAGTATCATTTACGGAAACAATAACTGCCGCCCCGGTGGCGCAGTGGTCTAAGGCGTTGGCCTCTGATCATTCGTCCGAACGGGGTCCGGGTTCGAATCCCGGTGAGGCATGGATGTTGTGTTTGTCTTACGGCGCTGGCTCTCTCCCTTCCCTGGAACCAGTGACCCTAAATTAGGGACGGGCGACTGCTTATAGCCCATTGAGTTGCTCACAGTGGTCGTTAAACCTCCAATCAAAAAAAAAAAAAACAAAAAAAACAATAACTATCCTCCCAGAGTTTAAAACCTGTAGTTTACCATAAATTTAATGAAAATTGTGAGCCAATTACAGTTTAAGTTGCCGCCCCGGTGGCGCAGTGGTCTAAGGCGCTGGCCTCTGATCATTCGTCCGTAAGGGGTCCGGGTTCGAATCCCGGTCAGGCATGGATGTTGTGTTTGTCTTACGGCGCTGGCTCTTTCCCCTATCCCTGGAACCAGTGACCCTAAATTAGGGACGGGCGACTGCTTATAGCCCATTGAGTTGCTCACGGTGGTCGTTAAACCTCCAAAAAAAAAAAAAAAAAAACAGTTTAAGTTGTAGGAAGTAATTTCTCCCAAAGTGTTACAGCTGACCACTCACATAGTAATATAAATTATTACAATAATCCATGTAAATTATTACAACAGTCTACATAAAGTAGTGTCAATTGAACTTTTTTGGTAATTTTATTTATGTAAAAATAAACCTTACATAATTATGAATATTGATTCAAAAATTTTGTTCTCACAAGACTAATATTAATAATAAAATACTTTTTAGTAAATTCTACATGTTTGCTGAAATGCTTTTCATGTATAATATACCATATTATTCCGAATAAAGGCTTTTTTTTTTTTTTTTTTTTTTTGATTGGAGGTTTAACGACCACCGTGAGCAACTCAATGGGCTATAAGCAGTCGCCCGTCCCTAATTTAGGGTCACTGGTTCCAGGGAAGGGGAGAGCCAGTGCCGTAAGACAAACACAACATCCATGCCTGACCGGGATTCGAACCCGGACCCCTTACGGACGAATGATTAGAGGCCAGCGCCTTAGACCACTGCGCCACCGGGGCGGCCCGAATAAAGGCTTCAACAGGGATATGAAATCTCAAGGAAAAACAAATCGTACCTACATGCTTTTATAAGAGTGAGATTATAAGTCACACCCCATTTTAAAACAAACCATTATAAATGTATGAATAAAAATATTTAAAAAATACCTGATAACTTTTAATTGTTGAATTGGCAGCGGGACAATACAAAAACAGTTTTTTTACTTTTGTCGCTGCAAAATCATCAATTATATCGTCAAAATTTAAATCTGCTGTTACATCACTTTTAATGGACAATATACCAAGAGCCTCAATTGACTCTTCTTTTAAGGTGGACGTCAAGTAATTTTGCTTCCTATACTTCCAATGGAAAAACTTCTATACACATTTTCTTCACAATTAATGCATTTCCGAGGATGAAAATTTGGACATCCATTAAAATAGCTACATATTATAACTTGGAATACTTAATATTTTCTAAAACCTAACCATAATTATATTAAAAATCAATAACTTCTTTTGGTGGTGTTGAAACCAAGGAGGTTAGAAGCTTCCTTGGTTGAAACAGAAAAAAGATGGCGCGACCTGTACTTTGATGACGTCAGTAGACAAACAAATGTTGGATTGCATAATTATGGTGATGTTTTTTTTTTTTTTTTTTTTTTTTTTTTTTTGGTTGGTGGTTTAACGACCACCGTGAGCAACTCAATGGGCTATAAGCAGTCGCCCGTCCCTAATTTAGGGTCACTGGTTCCAGGGAAGGGAGGGAGCCAGTGCCGTAAGACAAACACAACATCCATGCCTCACCGGGATTCGAACCCGGACCCCTTACGGACGAATGATCAGAGGCCAGCGCCTTAGACCACTGCGCCACCGGTGATGTTTCAGAAAATATTAAGTATTCCAAGTTATAAAATGAAGCTATTTTAGTGGATGTTCAAATTTACTTGACGTCCGCCTTAAACTTGCAGTTTTTCTAGTAGTAAAAACATTGATTAGATCTTTTCAGATCCGGAAACGAGCGTTCGCTTGAACAGTTGGAAATTGGTATTGTTAAAAAAAAAAAAAAAATTCTGAGGCATGTGTCAACATTGGAAAAAGTATGTACTAAATTCAACTTCCGTAAATTCCCAAGGCAAATGAGGGGATCAGTGCTCTCAATGAATTCTTTCGTTAGCATTCGAAACTGAAGTAACTTTTCAGCGAAGTCTTCTTCAAGTTCATTTGAATGCTGCTTTTGCAACAATTCAGCTGTTTTCGTGACATCACTAAGGTCATTCTTGTAGAATCATATGAATAATCTAGAAGTCGGCTATTGGCTATTTTCTTCTTTCTTGAGGATTCATAATCTATTTCTCTCCCTAGCGACTGGTTGGATTCTTTTTCGAACAGTTCGAAATTTTTTCTCTCGCAAAATTCAAGATGAAGTCAGTAATTGACTCATAATGGCAGAACTAATGACAAATTGCCGTGGAAGATTGCAGGGAAGTGCTCACTTTGTTGCAATATTGTGTCCCAGATAATCGTTAACAAAGAAGTCTCTTTTTTTAATTACTTTTTCACGAAGGGACTCGTACAGCTACCTTTTCATTTTCGTCTTCGGACATCATACAAAATGTTTTTGCAATGGCAGGGTAGCCTAAGGCCATCTTTATGCCTCACCAGGCCTGCAACAAGGCCACATGACCTGCACGTGATGTCACAATCGTAGGGCTACTCTTTTTCAATAGACATATGGATTTGACTCGTTTCGTAGTTTGTTGATATTATATTCGTTCTTGTTGGGTAGTTGTGCTGTTCCAGTGAATATTGTTTGGATATTTACAGCGCGTTTTAAGGTTATTGTGGATATTTACAGCGCGTTTTAAGGTTATTGTGGATATTTACAGCGCGTTTTAAGGTTATTGTGGATATTTTCAGGGGTAAGGTATGTTTCTATTCTTCTATTAGTATTCAGTAGTAAAATTTTATAAATTCGAGCTGTTGACTGAACGTCACTTAATTCTTCACGAAGTGCGGGTTTTACGTTTCATAAACGTTCTTATTGCTGCGATGTAATTTATACATTTTAGGGATGTAGTTTCATACATTTTGTTATATGTATTATGTGCATGCTGTAAATGGTACAAGTTACAGTAATTCGTTATTGAAGTGATCTTAGAAATGGGTGCATGATTCTGAAGTCATGAAATATCATTTTTTTATTCTGTAAAAGTTTGTTATGAATAATGGCAGAATTACAATAAATAACGAAATTTTCGTTTTAAGTAGCATGTCGCAGTGGTTATTTAATGAATTTAAAACTGATAACTTGGAATTTCAAAACGTATTTTCTATTGTATGCCACCAGTAATTCTGTATTTTTTTTTGATTGGAGGTTTAACGACCACCGTGAGCAACTCAATGGGCTATAAGCAGTCGCCCGTCCCTAATTTAGGGTCACTGGTTCCAGGAAAGGAAGAGAGCCAGTGCCGTAAGACAAACACAACATCCATGCCTCACCGGGATTCGAACCCGAACCCCTTTCGGACGAATGATCAGAGGCCATCGCTTAGACAACTGCGCCACCGGGGCGGCTAATTCTGTATTTAACCCTACACACATAGATTTCATTCTTGCGTTCTGGGGCTTATTGTGAATGGATTTTCGTCTTTTGAAAATCTTGGAGACTTGTTATGATTGTCAAGTTATTCAAAAACTCATTTCCTCCTCATTTATATTTCTTTTCCCTCCGAGAACTGCGAAAGCGTATTTATATATGATCACTGAAAATTATGAAGTTGCACTAAATGTTTTAAAAAGTGTTCAAAATTTTTTAAGAAATTCGCCGTATTTTCATACCTGCCAAGTATTGTGGATCGTGTTGTCTGCGGGTAGGAAAAAGTTTTTTACCGGAACGTGTTACATTTCTGGAAGTTCATGAGACTTTCTTATGGAATCGGTGGTAATGCCCGTTCTAGCACAATGGAAATATTCCGGGGTTTTCCACATTTAAAATTTGTCTGACAAAGTTCTGTTGCTTAAAGAAATGTATGTTTTCCTAGTTCAGTAGTCTTTCCTTCAAAATCAATCATTGGAATTCACATTCCCCCTCCCTCCACCTTCTCCAACTTGTGCTAACGAAATTAAATTTCAAACTATGTGCTTCATCTGTCCGTGATGGAATCGTTACCAATAAAATCTTCTTCACGGCAGAGCGAGCTACATTTTCGCATTTTCGTGATCCGTCAAATTGTTTTTACGCAGAGCGAGCTACGACAATATCAATTTTTGATATTTTCACTTAAAATGCATGTTTTGCCGCTCCTTGCGCACCCTTTTCCATATGAAGTAACACAGCAGGCATTTTCACATTTTCTTAACAAAATTACTGTTAAAAAAATGCCACTCCTTCCTCTTTATATAGAGAAAATGACTTTACGTGCCATGGTAGGCTGAAACTAAGAGTCATAAAACAAGTTCCTATTTTGAATACTTGAACAAATACTGTACACACAAGAGTATTAAGAGTGCTACTTACCTTGCGGAAAAAATTGCATTCCAAAATAATTCCCAGAAGTACCCGAGATCCATAACATATCCCCTGAAATAAGAATCGATAACATGAAAATACCTGGTAACAGAAAATATACGAAAATTTTCTGTTACCACGGAGATCAAAGTAAATCAATAGCACCACGATTGTGACGTCACAAATACTTGTGGCAGGCCTGGTGAGGTATAAAGATGGCCTTAGGTACCCTAACCTTAGTGCCTTTGTTGCATTCGCTCATGTGGACCATGTTTTTGACAGCTTAACAGAAAGAGTTTTGCTAGTAGAACCTTGTAATGCTGTGTTAAGCATTGTCCATCTTCTTGTAGAAGATGAAAAAAATCATACACTGATTCCGTGGTGCCGAAGAATAGAATAGATTTCTGGCAGCACTCGGTTGTATGGACGCCAACTAGATTCAAAATGTGGGCAGCACATGGGACAAATTCTGCAAAACGACTGATTACTCGAATCCTTGTTTGAACTCCAGGATAACTGCCCGACATATTGCTTGCATTGTCATAGGATTGATCAACACAGGTCTACATATAGAGACCAATATTCTGCAGAACGCTAACTATTGTTGAAATCTAATATTCAGCTTTATGACTTTGATGTCTGTAAATTTGACAAAATGTTCTACAGGCACACTAATTTCATTCACATATCTGATGATTATAGACCACTGATCCACATGTGTGACGTCAAGTGTTGAATCCACTGTGATACCTTTTTGTTTCATCCACTATATGCTTTAGAACTCTTTTTGCCATTATTTTAATAGCTTCACATAGAGTAGTTGAAGAAAGATACAGTTTGCATGACCACTTCCCGGATTTCCGTATTTTACTAAATGTGTAGCTAGAAAGGGATCAAAGGAGCTTGTTAGCTCCATAACACCCAGAAAATTATCATTTTCCTGGGAGTGCAAAGTCTCATTTTCCCCAAGAAAAGCAAGACTTCGTTGACTAAGAAATTTAATGGTAGCTATAATTCTCTTCGAAATTTCTCGCCAATATGTAACCTAACGGAAGAACTCTTTCAGTAACTCTGTTTTTAATCTTATCTTAGATCGATTAGAGTACGTACAAACAGCATTTCTGGGAACCAATGAGTTTTCATATTCTTTTAATCACCGTGAAGCATGTGCCCAGTCTGAAAGGACATATTTACAGAGAGCTTGTTCACCTGAACTGAAAAGTTTGCATACGAAACAGAATAGTGACTTACTTAATAGAGAATATAACCATTCTCTTAGAACTTCTTCCCGATTACCCTTTTTACAATAAAACATTTCTTTAGTCACACTTAAATTTTTTTCTCCAAATTTCTGTTTGGAATTACTTATTTTATAAATATTTCGATCTAGTTTATTAAACACAAAATACTCACAAAGTTTATCCACTGGCTTTTCAGGTCGCAATGATGGATCATCGAGATATGAACGGTACTTACTGCAATTTTCATACTGATGTGATCTGGAGTCTTCTGTGATTGTGATTCAGTATCTTCCAAATCTGGCAAATGCCTGTTAATTTCCTCAGAAGCTGATACACATTATTCACTTTTGGGTTCAATATTAGAAGCATTATTATTTCCAGGTTTAAATTCATCTGATTCTGTCAGGACATCCCGCTGCTTAAAATTTCTGACGGAATCGTCAGTAAATGTTGAAATCACATGGCTGCACTCCGGAACATTTGTATTATGGGTACTTGAATGTGATCGGCGTAATAAATATGTATCCATTGCACATTTCAGTTTCTTCAACTGTGCTGCCTCTTTAGATTTCTTCTTCCTCTAACGAAGAGGAACAGTGACTTACTTAATGGAGAATATAACCATTCTCTTAGAACTTCTTCCCGATTCCCCTTTTTACGTTGTTATGTCATCTCGGAAATTTGACTCTGGTTCAACGAGAACCAGAGTCAAATTTCCGAGATGACATAACAACGTAAATTGCCAATATACCGGAAACCCAAAGAAAATCAAGATAACATCTTAATTCTGAAACCTTACATGGCAGAAGCATAAAAGCAAGCAGATAAAAAAAATGTAAAACGTTTCAGTGGCACTTCGCACGGTTGATTGGAAATGAGATTAGTGGTACCATCCTTGGAAACAAATACAGTATATCCCACACTCACTCAAATTCACAGATAGAAAGAATCTTACTGGGAGGGAGAGGCAAAGGATAAGGTAGGGCTTGTAGGGTTGGTAGCACTCCGGGTTGACTGTCCCCACTGCATTTTGATTGTTACAAGTAAGGGTGAGATTAAGATGTTACAATAACCGATCACAGCTCAGCGCAACGCTTGAGCTTTATTACACGAAACAATGATAAATTTATTTCCAAAATCTCATCCTGAATTTTTAAACCGAACCGTATAATAATTTCGTGCTATATTGGAAAATAAATTTTGGTTCTGAAAATTTATATTATTTTCAAGGTAGTTTGAACCCCCCCCCCCCCCAAATTGTGAGGCCCTGTGCACTTGCATAAATCAGGCGCTGATACTCAGGTGACGCAACACTGGAAAAAAATCGCCCATTAATGTCACCTGATGGCGAGACCAACATATTGACCATGAGCCTATGCTTTCACATTGGAGGAAGGGACAGAGATACTCGTTTATAAAAAATACTATTTTGCTTTGAATTGAAAACACAAAACCTGAAACGCTTCGTAAACATACGTTTTTGTGCCTACTTCGTGGAATATTGTCATACATGAGGGAATAATATTTGGCTTTGACGCAATCGTTCGTTGTTTAGGTTACATCATTTCAAATGGCGGCGCGCATGAAACAATGGCAAACACGCGTAGGTAAATTGTCGTTGCCGCCCCGGTGGCGCAGTGGCCCAAGCGCTAGCTTCTGGTCATTCGTTCGAGGTGGGTCCCGGTTCGAATTCTGGGGAGGCATGGGGACATGTATAATGTTTTGCGATTGTGGGACACTACTTGGTAATCGCATATACTGTCTATTATGTGACGTTTCCCATTCGACCAATGAGAAGCGTTGTTAAAAAAGGTATCTCCTTCCACTGTGATTTCTTGTGCGCTTTACCCCTGAAGTTGTGTTTTTGTTGTCAGTTAGTGCGCGCGTGGTTTAAGTTGATAATTAGCTCAATTTAGCTGTTAAAAATAACAGTTAAATGAATTTTGGTGTATTTCACAATCTTGGGCAAACCCAGTTTTTTTTTTGATTGGAAGTTTAACGACCACCGTGAGCAACTCAATGGGCTATAAGCAGTCGCCCGTCCCTAATTTAGGGTCACTGGTTCCAGGGAAGGGAGAGAGCCAGTGCCGTAAGACAAACACAACATCCATTGGATTTTTGGATTGGAGGTTTAACGACCACCGTGAGCAACTCAATGGGCTATAAGCAGTCGCCCGTCCCTAATTTAGGGTCACTGGTTCCAGGGAAGGGAGAGAACCAGTGCCGTAAGACAAACACAACATCCATGCCTGACCGGGATTCGAACCCGGACCCCTTACGGACGAACGATCAGAGGCCAGCGCCTTAGACCACTGCGCCACCGGGGCGGCCAAACCCAGTTAAGTGATATTAAAGGTGTGAAGAAGGATGTGCCGCCCCGGTGGCGCAGTGATCTAAGCGATGGCCTCTGATCATTCGTTCGAACGGGGTCCGGGTTCGAATCCCGGTGAGGGCCGCCCCGGTGGCGCAGTGGTCTAAGCGATGGCCTCTGATCACTCGTCCGAAAGGGGTCCGGATTCGAATCCCGGTGAGGCATGGATGTTGTGTTTGTCTTACGGCACTGGCTCTCTCCCTTCCCTGGAACCAGTGACCCTAAATTAGGGACGGGCGACTGCTTATAGCCCATTGAGTTGCTCACGGTGGTCGTTAAACCTCCAATCAAAAAAAAAAAAAAAAAAAATCCCGGTGAGGCATGGATGTTGTGTTTGTCTTACGGCACTGGCTCTCTCCCTTCCCTGGAACCAGTGACCCTAAATTAGGGACGGGCGACTGCTTATAGCCCATTGAGTTGCTAAAACCTCCAATAAAAAAAAAAGAAAGAAAAAGAAAAAAAAAGAAGGCTGTTATGTTCGAAGGGGGAAAAATGTTGAAAACAGGATACCATTTGATGACACGCCATTTATTTCCCTTGAACACGATACTCTAAAGTGTCATCAAGGTCGTTTACTGAACAAAAGTAAGTTGAACGCAATCCAAGACCATGACTACTCATGTAGCAAAAGCAAAGTTAAAAAAAAAAGTGAATTGTACAGCAGAAATCCAACTGAAAGAAATTTTAAAGTTTCCTTCATACATGGCTAGTGACACGAGCTGTACGCTTTTTTCCCCACCCGATTTCATGCTCGTCTCTCGTGAGAATTCCATTAATAACGATATTCAAGATCACACACATTTTAGGCACTCATGATAAATTTTTATGAAGCTGTTTTCATCCACCAATGGAGGTGTTCGGATATCTGCCTAAGTGCGAAATGCAGATGAAAAACCCGGTAAACAAAGCACAATTTAAAAAGTATTGATGAATGGTGCTGTAAGCCATGCAATAACAAACATCTTTCTGGTATAAACAACACTGAGAAATCGTCGAATCAGAATTGCTAACAGTAATCAATCAAAATAAGAAGATATTTGGAGCTAAAACACTGAATAAGGCTGCAAAATTGTCAGCAAAAGACCACTTTCTCGTCAGCGTACAAGAAATCACAGTGGAAGGAGATACCTTGCTAACAACGCTTCTCATTGGTCGAATGGGAGACGTCACATATGGGACCGTATATGTGATTACCAAGTAGTGTCCCACAATCGCAAAACATTGTACATGATCGAGACATGGATGCTGTGTTTGTCTTACGGCACTGGCTGTCTCTCTTCCCTGGAACAAGTGGCCCTAAATTAGATAAGGTCGACTGCTTATACCCATCGAGTTTCTCACGGTGGTCTTTAAATTCCCAATAAAAAAATCGGTATTCTTTATAAAAGAAAAAAATCATTCAACGGTGAAAAAAAATATTGAACGCCGATTTAAACTAGCCCTTCCACAGTGGAGTATTTTGGGTCCACGACCTGGGCTCCCCCTCCCCCCACACAGTACTGTTTTTTTAATTGCGAAGTATTTTAATTTTTAATTGTTAAGTAATAGAAGTAACTTTTTTTCTAAATTTTAGGTACATGCTATTGCTAATATGATACCAAATAATTATGAGGATTAGGATTTGAGCACTTATTTGTACATGAACTCCATTCTTCTTTCCTTTTGTGTGAACTTGAGTGTTACGTTTTCACAATAATGTTTCTTCAGAGTACTTTTTCACATTTAAAAAGAATGTTTTTCTCTATTGACAAAACAGCCAAATTGCTCGAATGCACGTGTCCTTGTGTGGCTCTAAGATATATTTTGATTCTTTTTAATGCAGAAAAACTTCTTTCGGCATCGGCAGTTGCAGTTGTTGATGGAAAGCTTAATATGAGGTTTGCTAATTTATACACCTCACTAAACACTGTATTCAATTTATTCAAATTTATGTAACATGTAATGTCTCTTACTGATTTGTTTTTGTATTCATCAAGGAAATAAAACACCTTCAGTTCATTTTTTAGTCGAGCTGTATCAAAATTTGAAGCATAGTGTTCTTTAAATTCTGACAATAGATGGTCAGGGAAGCTTTCACAAAATTTATCAAAACTGTTCGAATCCAACAAAGCCATGAAATTAAGATATAATGTCTCTGATTTTAATTCATTGACACTTCACACAAACTGAAACAACTGTCGCAAAAGACGTGCTCTTATGGGCGGGAGCGTGCGAGTGGCTGAGGTAGTCTAAGTATTATCTTTTCAGAGCGAACCGTTACCCAAAGCAGTGGCCCATTCCCCTTCACCCACTCATTCATGTTGTCTTGGAAACCCTAGCAGGCGATCAAATGAAAGGTCTTCGAATCAGAGCAACGACGACTCTGGAGGAGCTGGTTGCGTTATACGCTATTTGTCTTCTCTCGCCAGACAGTCAAAGAAGCGAATTTGCACGTGTTTTTTTCTCAGCGGACATCGACATACAGGGGATGAACAAATATTTGGAAACGTCTGGTAAAAGAAGGAATTCCATAGCTAATATATTATAGGACCACGTCTTGCATTCAAGACGGCCTGGTTTCTCCTGGGAATGGACAAATATAAGTCTTAAAAAAAGAACTATAAAACAGGAACTTAAACGGGTGTGTTAGAAAAAATATTTTATCATTCTTTCTAACACACCCATTCAAGTTCCTGTTAAAGACGCTGGAGCCGGATAGTGCGCTCCAACCTTGTTCTCCAAAACGGCCCATAGAGGCTCTATTATATGGAAATCTGGCGATTGAGAGGGCCAGCGAGGATGGGAAACCTCATCAGCATGCTCAGCAAACCATGATTGAACGATATGAGCTGCATGAATTGGAGCTTTATCGTCTTGATAAATGTGTATTTGTCTTTAAGCTTAGACCACTAAGCCGTTCCTGTTTGTACCATGGGATGGACTTGGTCGCTCAAAATGCTTAAATAGTCCTTGGCAGTGACAAGACCTTTAAAGGTAATAATGGGGCCGGCAGAATACCATGATATGGCTACCCAAACCATGACAGACCCGCCGCCATGCTTCACTGTCGGCAAAAGGCACGCTTGATCGTAAGTTTGGGCGGGTGTTCGCCACACGTAACTCGCCCACAGGTTGTTAGAAACAGTGTAATGGTCGATTCGTCGGACCAGATGACAGTCTTCCATTGCTCAGCAGTCCACGTTTTATGAGTGTTGCACCATTCTCTCCTGCGTGCTACATTCACTTTATTAGGCAGTGGTTTAGTGATTGCAGCTCGACCATAAATTCCCTGTCTATGGAGTTCTCTTCGCACGGTTTTTGTACAGATAAGGTTTGAAATCACGTTATTCAGCTCAGCAATAACTTTCGCAGCTGTTGTTTTATTTGCGGTCACAATCATCCGCAATGTCCTTCTCTCTCTGTCATTCAACTCACACTTCCCTCCACGCCGGTGTTTATCGGATGATGTTTTTCCAGAAGCACAATATGCGGTCATAACTTTTGATACAGTACCTCACGATGCATCAAATAAACTTGCTACTTTGGTAGCACCCACCATACGGGCCCCAACAATTTGCCCTCTTTGAAACTCTGTAAACTCCGAAATAATTCACTTGCAACGCACAGATCAATGTCTAGACAGTAACTAGGGCTACCTGCTGGTTTGCCACGTTTCGTAGCACTGATTCACTATCAAGACCTCTGGCGCCATCTACATTTTAATGTGGAAAATGTTGGTCGTTTTACCCATACCTTTTACCAGGTGTTTTCATATTTTTGTCCATCCCCTGTATCTTAACACCGTTGATAATTGATTTTTATTTGTGTATATTTAATTGACTTTTATTTTTGCATTCTCTGGACTTCGTAGCTACGTCACTGCTCTTCTATATAGTACATACACTGGCGGAAAGTGAAAAAAGAACACCAAGAAGGAGACTTCTGATACCAACGAAATTTATACAGCATCATAACGGAATACAGAGGATAACGTGATCAAAACATTATGGCAAAATACAGCTGTATTTGCTAATAAACTGAAAAATAACATTTCCATGTAACATGGTTAGTACGAGGTTGAACCGCTATGAACTGCGTCACACTGTGCAATTCTGGCATGGAGTCTGTCGTACAGATGTTGGATGTAAGTTTGGGGTATTGAGTTCCAAGCATCCTCAACCTGGACGCGTAAATCGGGTATGGTCGTGGCTGGCCATGGAGACCGGATAAGTCGTTGTCCCATAAAATCCCACACGTGCTCAATGGGGGACAAATCCGGTGAACGTGCAGACCATGGAAGTTGTCTCACACCCTGAAGTGCATGTTGCGTTGCACGTGCCGTGTGTGGGCGTGCATTATCTTGCTGGAAAACGCCACGATCGACCAACCTTACAAATGACACAACAACGGGCTGAATGATGTTGTTGATGTAGGAGGTGCTGCTTAACGTACCCGGTACAAACACTAGTTGTGTACGGGAGTGATAGCTGATCGTTCCCCTCACCAGGAGACCAGGTGTAGGCCCTGTGTGTTGCTGGCGGATGCAAGAAGGATGGAGACGCTCCCCTGTGCTCCTGCGAACACGCATACGGCCATCGGAGGCTCCCAAGCAGAATCTGCTTTCATCGCTGAACACGACAGATCGCCATTGCGTCCTCCAGTGCAGACGTTGGCGACACCACTGCAGCCGTTCCTGACGGTGGGCTGGAGTCAGAGGTACGCATGCCAGAGGCACACGTGCACGTAATCCGGCATCCAGTAGACGGTTGCGGATTGTTCGCACAGTCACCTGAGGTGCAACGGCAGCTCGGAATTGCGTCGCAGTGGATGTTCTGCTTGACAACGCCGCTCTTCTTATGCGTCGATCGGTCCACTCATCAGTCCGTCTGTGACTCCCGGTTCCACGTCTTCTCGTGTGGGAATGTTCCTCGGACCTTCTACGCCACCATCGTACCACCACCGATACTTCCCGTCCAATTCGCTCCGCAATACGACGATACGACCACCCGGCCTCGCGGAGTCCGATTAGACGACCTAGCTCAAAGTCCGATAACTGCTGAAATCGTACACGTCTTCCATGTCCAGGCATTGCAGCTTCTTCAGGGTCTTCGCACGTGTCCGTACGCCGACGACTGATTACATTCACTTCGCCGTACTCTTTAAACACAACCGACGATAATTTGCATATTATGCCGTGCTGTGGCGTAAGCGCTCACCGGTTGGTCCCGAAATTAACATATATAATTAACAGTATATAATAATAGTATATAATTAACAGTATATAATAACTATATCCTTTTTTTTTTTTTTTTTTTCGATTGGAGGTTTAACGACCACCGTGAGCAACTCAATGGGCTATAAGTAGTCGCCCGTCCCTAATTTAGGGTCACTGGTTCCAGGGAAGGGAGAGAGCCAGTGCCGTAAGACAAACACAACATCCATGCCTGACCGGGATTCGAACCCGGACCCCTTACGGACGAATGATCAGAGGCCAGCGCCTTAGACCACTGCGCCACCGGGGCGGCTAACTATATCCTGTATGGGTACATATGCTTATTACGCATTATGGGTCCACTCTGGAGTGATATGTATATATTTTTTATATATTAGGAGCTGTATTTTGGACGTTTTTTTTTTTTGTGAAAATGTGGGGTTTATATTTATGTCACATATGTATACACAAAGGTGTTGAATCGGTGTTTTAAGCTGTTTTCCTTATTTATATTTATTATTTATTGTAAGTATAGCAGTGGACATAAACAGATTTGATTCTATGTCTCTCGATACTGAATGAAATTTTAAATGTAATAAAAAATAAGTGACCTGCTATGACACCTATGCATATTTTGTGTTATAAGGTAATATCTTTGAACGCTGATGTAATGTGAGCATAAGAATGACCTTTCTATGGAGAATATATGTGCATGCATGTTTATTATTTGTTTTGTATTTCTTTATTTTTCCCTTATTCTGGTTGAATACAGTTTGAATGATTTAATACAGCAGTGAGATTTCAAAAATATGACCTCTTAATAGCGACCCTTCACTTACTGTAGAATTTGAAGTAAGGAAATATATTCGACTTCAGAAACTTAAATTCGTGAGATTACTGGAAATATTAAATTATCTGCACATATCAGGCAAGTAATTACATTCTTTCAGCACTTAATCTTCTGTGAAAAAATCGCATTCCAATTTTTGTTTCGTAACGTCTCCGAGTTTAGATTCACGAAACGCTGTTTTTTTCTTTCTTTTTTCTTTTTAGAAATCTTGTGAAATTAGGAAGAAAAAAACATTCTTATGTACACAGTTGCTTAAACAGTAAGGTTGTATTTTTAATAACTATTAAATCCCTCATTTTATCTGTCTAAACGCCTCGTAGCTTCAGTGGTTTCTGTAGTTTCAAAGCAGCTTTTTGCCTGCTTGCGACGTCACAGGCAGCGCGGGCGGTGACTTATGACGGCCAATGCTGTGTGGAGAGGAGTGGTGTTTCCATGTAATATAAGCTCGATGGTTGGATAGGTCATGTATAATGTCTTGGTTTGGTGTTTGGTTTTTGTAATTTTAATGGCGCAAGGGGCCATGGTTGGCCAAAGAGCGCCAAACAAAAGACACTCAAAACTAGAAAAAACTAATGAATTAAGAAACGCACAAAAGGTTAAAAAACAAGACTGATTCGGTAAAAGTGAAAGATGAGAAGGAATATGTTAAAAACTAGACGAGGTTAAAAAAGTCAATCTCTTTTGAAAACGAAAACACTGCGAACATGTCACATTCGCCACCAAGGATAGTCTGCAGCGTAGCTGCTCCGTCGTCCAACAAATGAGAATGAAAGTAACGAAAACGACGATCACAAAACCAAACACAAGTGCACAAAACACGAAGGACTGTGAGACGACAATTGCACGCCTCACACACTGGGACAGTGTCGCCACACAGCAAGAAGCGGTGAGTGAAACGGCAATGCCCAATGTGGAGACGGGCAAGAACAACTTCCTCACGACGGTTCTTCCGCAAACCAGACTTCCATAGTCCGATCTATGGTTTGATGGTATGAAGCTTATTGCTGCCCTGTTGAGACCACATGGACTGCCACTCGTCCATGATAAATTTCCGGATCAAAGGGCGAAAATCGCGGAAATACAGTGGTAGCCGCGCAGGTGTCATGGAGGAAACAAACCTGGCAGAGAGGTCTGCCAGCTCGTTACCCCGAATCCCAACATGGCCAGGAACCCAACAGAATCGGACCAAGAATTCAGCACCCCCAAAGTCCCAAGAAGACGACGAACATCACGGATGACGGGTGAGTCCGTATCCTCCGGAGAGGATAAGGCTTGGATGACTGACTGGGAATCGATGCAAATCATAGTGCGACGATGGGATCGAGACTAAATGTGGCGCAAAGCGAGGTATACCGCACGCATCTCTGCCGAAAAGACGGTGGATTCCGGCGGAAACCTCTCAGCATCAGTGTCATCGATACACACAAAAGCGGACCCAACAGCATTCTCGGACCTCGAGCCATCGGTGAAGACAGACACGAAATCCGGATAGAGAGGCTGTTGTTCGGTAAACAGCTTCTGGTACACCAGAGCAAGAGTGCATGACTTTGGCCACACACAGAGAGAAAGGTCAGTCATTGCTTGAACCGGCTGCCAAGGGGTTCATTAAAGAATCGGGTCACACTAATTGTCGACAACTTTAGACCAGCATCTCGCACTGTGTTTGACATCCGAATCCCGTACGTGGGAACAGAGGAAGGGCGGTTGGAAAACAAACGAGCACATTGCGGTTGGAAAGCGGAATCATGCAGTGGATGATCAGGAAGAGATTTCAACTTTGTGTAGAACTGAAGAGACAGCTGCGTACGGCGGAGGCATAACGGTGGATCATGAGACTCGGCATACAGGCTATGCACGGGAGAAGTACGAAAAGTACCGGTACACAGCCGCAAAACCTGGTGATGGACGGGATCCAGAAGCTTCGAAGGCCGTACAGATCCGTACGTTATGCAGCCGAAGTCTATCTTTGACTGTACAAGGGAGTGGTAAATGCGGAGCATTGAGCACCTGTCAGCCCCCAAGATGTTCGAGAGAGGACCTTCAGGATACACAATGACTTCGTCAACTTCACCTTCAAGGATTGAATGTTAATCAAAGGTGAGTTCGCGGTCAAAGGTGACTCCAAGGAACTTGACTGCAGACACCACAGGAATGGCAATACTCCACAGACGGAGTTGGGGTTTGGGTGAAGACCCCGTTTGCGGTAAAAATGCACGCAAACGGTCTTCTGGGTCGAGAAGCCAAAGCCATTGTGAAAAGCCCAGTTCGAGATCTTGTTAATAGCCGTCTGCAGCTGTCTTTCAATGGTATGCATGTTAACAGAAGCGCAAGAAATCTGTAGATCATCCACGAATATGGTTCCACGAACCGTCGGAGGAAGCAGTTTGAATATGTGATTCACACGAAGGATGAACAGAGTGACTGATAAAATGGAGCCTTGAGAGACACCCTGCTCTTGTGGGTACATCGCAGAGAGGGTCGACCCAACGCGCACATGGAACATCCGATTCTGGAGAAAACCGACAATGAATGTTGATAAATTTCCCCGCAATCCGCAGTCGTGCAGATCACGGAGAATGCCGTATCTTCACGTCCGATCGTAGGCTTTTTCCATGTCGAAAAACACGGAGACCATGTGCTGACGCCGGACAAACGCCTCCCTGATCGATGTCTCAAGGCGAAGATGATGATCGGTGGTGGATTGAAAACGACGGAATCCACTCTGATGAGGGGAAAAGATGTGTTGAGTTTCTAAATAGAACATCAAACGAAAATTGATGATCGTCATAGCAATTGGCCGGTAGTTCAACGGGTTGGTGGGATCTTTACCAGGTTTGAGAACAGGGATGACAAAAGCAGTGTGCCAAGAATCGGGAAAATCGTGCTCATGCCAAATCCTGTTAAACAGGATTAGCAAACATTCAAGAGAGGACGGAGAGAGGTGCTTCAACATGTCGTAATGGATGTTATCCGGTCCGACAGATGTCCGGCTGGACCGATTCAAAGCAATCTTCAGTTCCACGGCAGTCAGCAGGATGTTATATTCCTCCGAGGAAAACGGTCCGAAGGAAATCTTTGACCTCTCAAGCCGCGTCAGCAACTGCCGGAATGAAGAAGGGTAATTACTGCTGCTGGACACCGAAGAAAATGCGGTTCCAAGACAGTCAGCAATACCTTGAGCATCAGCAACCGTTCGTCCATCACTCTCGAGAATGGAGAGTTCCTCAGATGGGTACTTTCCCCGAATCTTACGAATCCTGTCCCAAACGATCTTAGGGCTGGTAGTGCTGTTAATTCCGGATACATAGGGTATCCACGAGTCACGTTGACTATGACGACGAACCAATCGCGCGTAGGACTTTGCTTTCTTGAAAGCAAAGAGGTTCGCATCGGTGGGATATGGACGAAACCTACCCCAAGCCTGATGTTGAGCCTGGCGTGCTGCCTTGCAATTGGAGTTCCACCAAGGTCGCGGGCAACGTGGAAGGTTAGTCGACGTCTTTGGGATGGAGAGGTCTGCCGCGTGCACAATGCAATCCGTTACCGCTGTAACAGCTTCAATGATCGTGCCTGAAGACAACATAGCAGTAGTAATGGTCGCTGAAGCCGTGAATGCGTCCCACTTGGCTCGATCGATAGCCCATCTAGCAGGACGGGTTAGGATGGCGGTATCCGCCGCATGCTAGACTAAGAAAGATAGGAAAGTGATCGCTGCCAAGGGGATCACTAGACACGTTCCAGGACCAGTCAAGATATAACGATGGTGAACTCAGAGACAGATCAATGGCTGAGTACGAGCGGGTAGGTTCATGAAAATAGGTCGTTTCCCCCGCGTTGTGGAGACAAAGGGACGTGTTGGTGAGCAGGGACTCGATAACGCGGCCTCTTGAATTTCGAGTGTTATCACCCCTACAACGGATTGTGTGCATTGAAATCTCCTAGAAGGAAGAAAGGAGGCGGCAACTGATCAACTAAATCTTCCAAATCTGAAAGGCTCACAGCTTCATCTGGTGTTACGTAGATGGAACAGACAGTGAACAGGCTGTTCACAGAAATTCTCACTGCCACTGCTTGCAGAGTCGTCCGAAGAGCTACCGCAGTGACAGGAACACCATGAGGAACAACAACGGCCACTCCTCCGCAGGCGATAATTCTGTCCTCATGATTTTACGAAAAATAGAGTATCGGCGCAGCGAAAGAGTGTCCGCCGTGCGAAGCTTTGTCTCCTGGAGACACGCGCACACAGGTGTATGCGAAGACAGTAAGCCTTTCAGATCATCAAGGCGTCGTCGCAGACCTCGGCAATTCCACTGAATGATGGAAGCCATAATGGAAAAAATAAGGAAATTAAATGCTGAGACGACTAAGACGTCTCATAATACGTCTCAGAGTCCATGAGATCCAGGCCGTCTGCAGTGTCTGGAGGTAAGATAGGGTTGTGCTTACTCCCCGTGTTTTTGGATGGTTTTGCCCGACTCTGAGTGTTAGAGCCGTGTTTCGGTGAGGATGTGCCTGGTTTCACCGGATCGGGTTTCTTCTTCAATTTGCCCTGAACTTGGGTCCCAGTGCTGGCAGAGGAGCTTTTCGGCAACGGTGTGGATGACGCTTTGGAGTTAAGACGGCGAGACTTTAGTGTCTTCAATCCAGCAGCAACGATGACCTCGAAGTCGTAGGGACACTGCGCTGGGATGTGTACCTCAGTCTGGACAGCAACAGTAGCCTTCGGGACCACAACTGAGGCATATGAACGTCGACCTGGTGGCCCAGGGGCGATCCGCCATCTAGCCTCTGGATAAGAGAGATGCTCAACGGTCTTCAGGCGTTGTATAGCCTACTCCTCCACCCACTTGGGACATTTCTTAGAAGCGGCAGAGTGGGTACCGTCGCAGTTGGTGCAGTGTTCAGAAGCCGCCGAACATTCCAGCAAAAGATGATCCACGGAACCACAGCGACCACACCTACCCACATTACGACCCGACTGCTGGGAGTGTCCGTAACGCTGGCACTTGAAGCCCCTGAGAGGATTTGGTATATAGGGCCGAACGTCAAGATGTAAGTACCCAACCTTGATGGAAGTCGGTAGGGTTGGGGAGTCAAAAGTTAAGATGATATTGCGAGATGGAACAAGTTTCCCATCTCGCCGAAAGAGAATCCGTTGAACACCAGTGACATGTTGTTCCCCTAGTTCGTCAAGTAGCTCCTCATCACTGCATTCAATTAAGCCGCTGGAGGTGACCACGCCGCGAGAGGAGTTCAAGTAGCCGTGTGGTGTCACTTGCATCGGAATACCCAACAATGGGGTCGTGGTAAGCAGAGAGGTGCTATGTCTGGAATGAGAGGTTTCGACAAGAAGATCCCCTGAAGGAAGCTTCTTGACATAGCGCGGAGAGCCAGCAACGGATTGAAGAGCCTTATTGATCCAGAAGGGACTCTTGGCACTCAAAGGTTGTAAAGGATCGATAGAATGTATCAAAAGAAACAGAGCATTGCAAGTGTCAGAGACAAGTTTCTTGGTGGAATGGATGGTCCCGTCCTTCATTGGACGCTCTGGCAATCGCACCATGGGAAATATCTTTGGAACCCATAAAGAAGAGAGAAGATTCATCCGCCGACTTCCGCACCCACTACCGAGCCCAACGAGGGAGAGCCAGAGGTCCGTAAGCCCAAGTGGACGCAGGACACGGCTCTAGGGATAGCAAGCGGATATAGTAAGTTGATAGGACAGACATGCGCTCGGCGAGCACCCAGACTTTCCCATGCCTGGGCAACACCCCTTTTGTCATGCCCACTCTATCCCCAAACTCACCCTGCCGAACGTAACGACAAGCCGTTAGAAGTCTGGACTCCACTCGGGCACAGACTTCCTGACTAGGAGAGGGTTAGTTCCTAGCCACCCGTTTAGGGTGAAGCAGGGGCAAAGAGGAGTGTTGGCATCTGGCGACAACAACACCCAGGCCACCAGAAACCTCAGCCTCCAGCAACCCCTTTTCCACCTTACGGGTCACCGCACACGGCAAACGTGCGAGCAGGTCTAGCTAACCAGCTCCGAAAACCAAAGAAGAGAACATAAAATGGAGAAGACAGGAAAGAAAAAGAGAAACTAAAATCCAGAGCCGGCGCATAATCACATTCTCAGCAACCTACAACTGAAGCGGGAGCGTGCCAAGTGAAAAAAATGTGAAAATCATCACATATGCTACATGTTGGCTCGGGCCGTGGGGACGCCATCCCCCAGCAGCTGGATGAACAGCTGTCACTTCGGTGATGTAATCGTACAAGACGAAAAAGCAAGATGGTCCGTTACAAGGTCAGCTCGGGCCGTGGGAGCGCCGCTCCCCATATAACCGGAAAACCAGTTATCCCCGTGCGGGGTATAATGTCTTGAATGTGGGGGACACTACGTCGTAAACGCATATACGGTCCCTTATGTGACGTCTCCCATTCGACCAATGAGAAGCGTTGTTAGAAAAGGTATATCCTTCCACTGTGATTTCTTCTACGCCGACGAGAAAGTGGCCGTTTGTTGACAATTTTACAGCTTTATTCAGTGTTTTAGCTCCATATATATCTTCTTAATTTCAATGATTACTGTTAGGAATTCTGATTCAACAATTTCTCAGTGTTGTTTATATTTCTCAGTGTTGTTTATGTTTTATTGCATATCTTACAGCATCATTCAGCAATATTTCTTTAATTGTGCTTTATTGACCGGGTTTGTCATCAGCTTTTCGCACTTAGGCAGATATTCAAACACCACACGTGTGTGGTTTGAGTTGATAGTTAGCTAGATTTAGCTATTAAAAATACCAGTTAAAATGAATTTTGGTTTCAGTCATTGTATTAATGATTATTTTGGATTCGTTTTTCGTTGGAAGATGCTTTAAACGTTATCCAAAACTTCGAGATTTCTACTAATGCACATTATATTCGAAAACGTGGTGGAGTTCACAATCTTGGGCAAGCCCAGTTAAGTGAATTGAAGGTGTGAAGAAGGATGTTATGTTCTTCGAAGGGAAAAAAATTCCAATGTTGAAAACAATATACCATTTGATGGCATGCCATTTATTTCCACTGATCACTGTGCATTAGAGTGTCATCAAGGTCGTTCATTGAACAAAAGTAAGTTAAAAGCAATCCAAGATCATGACTACTCGTGTAGTAAAAGCAAAGTTCAAACAAAAAATGAAAAAAATAATCCAACTGAAATAAATTTTAAACGGATTTTTTACCCAGCCGATTTGATGCTTGTCTATTATGAGAATTCCGTTAATAACGATGTTCAAAAGCACACACAGTTTAGGCACTCATGATAAATTTTTATGAAGCTGTTTTTATCCACCAATGGAGGTATTCGGATATCTGCCTAAGTGCGAAAAGCTGATAACAAATCCGGTAAATAAAGCACAATTAAAGAAATATTGCTGAATGATGCTGTAAGTCATGCATTAAAACATCTTTTTGGTATAAACAACACTGAGAAATTGTTGAATCAGAATTCCTATCAGTAATCATTGAAAATAAGAAGATATTCGGAGTTGAACACTGAATAAAGCTGTAAAATTGTCAACAAACGGCCACTTTCTCGTCAGCGCAGAAGAAATCACAGTGGAAGGATATACCTTTTCTAATAACGCTTCTCATTGGTCGAATGGGAGACGTCTCATAAGGGACCGTATATGCGATAACGACGATGTGTCCCACACACGCAAAACATTATACATGACTTGTTGAATATGGTACAGTGCATAGAAGAGATAGTGTGACGTCCTCCCTAAGATGTCCCTCACGGTTTTGTGACCAATCATCATGAAATGACAGAGGGCGCTGGCATCGGAAGTTACGTTAGGGGCTTCATCGGCTTCATGCTATTCAAACTTGCCGCCTTACGAAACTTCAAATTTTCACAAAACAAAGGGGTAGTGGAGGGAAATCTTTTTGTCAGTATCTTTGCTAATTCGTTGTAGCTCGATCATAACGGTAATACACTAGGTAATTCAACAGTTGTGTGCTAGTTTTATTCAACTGTAGTTTGCTTATAACGAAATTTATTTCCAAGATTAGTAACTTTTTATTCGTGAAGATGTAGAAGTTGATAAGTATTGGCTGTCACGCGTTAAACCTACTGTGTGGTTAAACTTAAGTGCAGTACTGAAATCGACTGCAACAGTTATAAGATCATAGGGAAATAATACCAGCTATGAAAGAACTGGGAAATTCTGCAATAGCAAATAATAAAAAACATAGAAAACGGAAAAGGCAAAGCAGCTGTTTTGTGCCAGGACATAATATTGGCTATAAATCCTGCAAAAATAAAATATCACTCTTTGCTGTCCCCAAAATTCTTGATATGTTGAGCAAATGGGATAAGGCGATTCCCAGAGCTGATAAGAAACATAAGTTGTATTGTATGTGTTGTAGTCTATTTTCAATTCATTAAAAGGCTTCTTTTCAAAGCCACACTCTGCAACTAAATGGAAAGCATTAAGTTTCAATATTTATCTTGATCCCATGTTCTCACCTAGAAATTTAGTTACTCATTGCTGAAAATGAAGTACATTATTAAATAATTTATAAAGTTTTTAGGTTACTGAATTTCAAGACCTAATTGGATTATTGGAATGCAAATTATAAAGCCGATGTCTCATTGAGAAAATATTCCCCCTTTTTTTCGGTAAGGTTTTGAGGGGAAAAACATTTTATTTTTTTTTATTTTTACTTTATGCTGTAAGTTGACGTTTTAGTGATTGTAAACTGCTTATTGGTCTGCAGTGTTTTTGCATAATGTAACCCATGTATCAATAAAACTTCCGAAACATTAATGTTGACTCAAATGGACAAATAGTTCCTTAGAAGGAAGGTCCACGACAAATGCTTCCTTAGAAGGAAGGTCCACGACAAATGCTTCCTTAGAAAGAAGGTCCACGACAAATGCTTCCTTAGAAGGAAGTTTAACTTCCAACGACAGGCCTTATCGCATCTTGTACTCCTTAAGAGACGTATCGTCATGTCTTTGGAACATAGGCTCTTCCGGCTCTATCTTAAGCTTTCTTCCGAAACGGCTCTTTTGCTTGTGGACATCTTCTTACGGAAAGTTAGTGTGCTAGTCGACTGTCAACATCGGACCCTAATCTACATCCATTTGAAGAAACTCACCAGACTAAAAGAATCATTACCAACGTCTCAACAGAAATTCCAGATTCCCGTTATCAATCTCTCCTCCAAGACCTTCTCTAATAAGGAACTTTGTTTGTTACAAATGGGACCTAAATTCTGCTTGAGTTCCCAACAGCCTACTAAGGTTCTTATTCCGGCCATTGAAAGCCTTTTGGGAAAAGTACCCATCAAAAGTAGAGATACGTTACGCTATCAGTTTGCCTCACGTTTGAATAAGATTTGCTTACATTTTGATAAAGCAGCCAATCCGACGCACGATGCCTCTACCATCCGCAATCTTACAAAGGACCCGTCGATCAAATTTTGTCTCACAGACAAATCCAATTTGATTGCTGATTTGGATTCTTTCGAGTATAACAAGAAAATCATGGACTTTATCGAACTGTCAAATTCAAAAGTGATCACATCTAACCCACTTAACAAGTGGATTGCTAAAGTGAAGAGATCAGCAAAACTGCCTTCCGTCCCGGATGCATATTTTACAAGTGAATGTAGGAAATTGCGAATAGAGCCATTTCCGCCACGCGATTGGTTCAGAGATACTTTGGAGAATGTGAGTGGACGGGGCCTATGAGGAGAGTCATGTGACAGGAACATTGTCTTTTATATGGGGAAGTTCTGCTTGCTAAGAAATTCATTGTGAAGTTACTTAACATACGTGACAAATAATTCATACTGAATTATATTGTAGGAAGTTCTGCTTCCTAAGAAATTCACTGTGAGGTTACTTAACATATGTGAGATATGATCATATTAAATTATATCGTGAAAAGTTTTATCGTGGGAAGTTCTGCTTCCTAAGAAATTCAGTGAGGTTACTTAATATATGTGACAAATGCTCATATTGAATAATACGGTAAAGTAATTTTGTGCACGATATCATAAGGAATATCTGCAGTTTCTCAGATGAATACAAGTTGAAATATATCTTAATATTAAAATTTAGGACAACTTTAATAACTAACTAGTTGAATACCATACTCTGTATCGGCCAATAGATGGCAGCACGTCAACTACTCATCACGATTCGTGCTGTTGTGAAAGTGCGTATATAAGGATACTAAAAAGTAACCATGAAAGAAATGCGGGATTACGCCATGTAATACAAATTTTGAAGATGACAATCCGATTTTTGGCGTAAATATGACAAAGATGGTTAGTCAGATAATATCCGAAAACTTGAAAATTTTTCATCGTCCTGGAGCGGGACTTGAACCCGCGTCTCCCAGAAAAACGTATTTCTTTCATGATTTATCTGCTTCTCCGGGCAAACACGGGATGAGATTCTTAACCTCCAGATTCGCTAAACATCAATGCCGGTTGCTTCGACTAGCAAATACTGTGATGGTTAAATTCAAATTGATCGGAAACTTGGAACTTGGTCGTTCTGGGTGGTGTAGTGGTTAGCATACCCGGGCGTTTTCTGGGAGACGCGTGTACGAGTCCCGCTCCAAGATGAAAATTTTCAAGTTTTCGGATATTATCTGACTTACCAACCTTGTCACATTTGCGCCAACAATCGGATTGTCATCTTCAAAATTTGTAAAAAGTAACCTTTTAAAGGTCCTTTCTATTATCCTTAAAAGGACTTTAACAATGAAAAGTATGTCTCCACAAGGAGATATTCTGACGATCAAGTTTTTATCCTGTCCCTCCAAACTTCATCAAAAATGCCTTCAATTCCGCATTTCAACCCGCCTTAACCCAGAAAAAAAAAATACGTTAAACAGCTCATGGTTCTCCACACAAAACACATCAGTACTAATCCTGTTCTACACCAGTGAGCACTGACGTGCTGACATCTTTCGGCTCTGTGAGAACTATATATATTGAAGGTACTTCGGAAGATCAGTCACAAGTCCAAGTCCATGGAGTCATGTTGGTATAAAAACTAAAAAGTTCCCCAACCAATAAAGTACACTCTCTATTTACCTCCTGCCGCATTCCGGCTGTACTGGTAAAACAACTGGGGGTAACCATTGTCGTAATGAAAACACCCGAACATTAAAATGGCTTATGGCGTGTGCAGCGAAGCTTACATGTCTCACTCACATGACTCTCCTCGTAGGCCCCGCCTACTCGAAATCTCAGACGTAGCGTTGAACCAATCGCGTGGCGGAAATAGTCTTAATCTCAATTCCGTACATTCACTTGTGAAATACGCGTCCCGGATGCTTTCCGTGAGTCTGCTTGACTTCCTCCAGATCCAAAAATCCCATCCTTGCAAGCTAGAGTTAAGCATCATAAGCAAGGCAACCCACTGCGCCCCATTTTTTTTATTGGAGGTTTAACGACCACCGTGAGCAACTCAATGGGCTATAAGCAGTCGCCTGTCCCTAATTTAGGGTCACTCGTTCCAGGGAAGGGAGAGAGCCAGTGCCGTAAGACAAACACAACATCCATGCCTCACCGGGATTCGAACCCGGGCCCCTTACGGACAAATGATCAGAGACCATCGCGTAGACCACTGCGCCACCGGAGCGGCCTGCACCCCATCGTCACGAGGAGGTCTGCCCCATCGATAAATATTGAACGCAGTTTAGCTGGTTTCATTGCTCCGTTTTTACCGTCATCCTCCACGGTACTTCGGTCATCAGTGGATTTTATCAACAGAGTTAAAGACTTCATAGTAGCTCCACATCACATCATTGGTACGTTTGATGTCGTTTCACCTTTTCCGTCAGTACCTGTAGAGGAAGCATCTTGCACCATAAAACAAGCGTTACTGGAATCGACTTTGTTCTCCCAAGAGTCGTTGGCGGCCATCTTTTATGCAATCGACGTTGTAGTAGACTCTAATTTTTCAGTTTTAACGACCAAGTATTTAAACAGTCGAAAGGGGTGGCTATGGGCTCCCCGGTGTCCTCTGTGCTTGCTGAGGCTGTGTTAAGGCCGCTAGAATCACAAATCCTAAATAGCCGGATTGGTACCTGCGTTATGGCTACGTTATGTAGACGATATATTTTTCGTTTGACCTGACGGGGTGGAAGAATTGGATGATTTCTTCTCCTTCATCAATTCCCTCCATAATGACATCAAGTTTATTATGGATTGCGCTAATGATGACTCCCTTCCTTATCTGGACGTCCTTGTCACTAAACCGCTTTATGGAACTTTTTCGACTGAGGTTTATTATAAGCCCACTTATACCCCAAACTTAATTTTACCCTCATCTTTTGGGCCGGCTACCCACAAATTGGCATTTTTCAGACATCGTACTGAGCGAGCGTTTTCCCACTCTTCAAACGACGCGTTCAGGATTGCGAAGATCAACAATATTAAATCGTTGGCCTCAGCTGCAGGCTATAAAGAGCATGTAATTGATGACATCTTTAGGAGCGCCGAACTTGAGTTTGATAATCAACGTCGTCGTTTCAAAGAACCCAGTCAGAGGTTCATCGGCTCCTTTCCGTACGTACCGGGACTTTCCTATTTAATCCGGAATGCATTTAAGAAGTTAAGGCTTGGAGTTGGAATTTGCCACCCTAGGTCAGTATCACAATTCCTTCTTTCATCCGGAAGCCGCAGCACTTTACTTGCTAACGCAGGGTTATATTCCATACCCCTTCGATACCAGGATGGAAATACCAAGTTTTATATTGGCATGACAAAGAGGTCCTTTGCGACTCGTTTGTCCGAACACAAAACAGACGTCTTGAAGAATAAATCGTCCACTGCCCTATCTAGGGAGGTCATGACATCTGCTGCCGCTCCACAATGGGCCGATTCGCAACAGGTTGCACCATACACTACCGCCAGAGGTACAGCCATCAGGGAGTCTCTGGAGATCTTGTTTAGCAATGATATCTGCTACGATAACGTGTCAATGGAGCTGCCTTTGATATGGCGCATGTTCCTGCGTGCCTCTCGTGAAAGGACCTGATTCTTCTTGTTTTCAACTGTTTCCGCACGTTTTGGATTACTAACGTTGTTCCAAAACCACGTCTAAGCCTGAAGAAGGCACCTGTAGGTGCTGAAAGCTCGCAACCAGTTGTTTGCTGTTTTATGCCAATAAACGGATATTATCGTCCTTTACTTTGTTATTTGGCGTATTACTACCCTTTTTTATCTAGCTTTATCTAGATTAGTGTTGACGTTAGTGCAGTGCAAAGCTTAACTTAAACTACGATACGCTTATTAATATATACGTATCTTGAACACCCCGTTCGTTCGTTTTTTTTGGGGGGGGGGTGAAAGAGGTATGTCGATTATTTCGTATATACTTAAGTTATCTGCTTATAAAATATCGTTCAAGAAGTACACATAATATTGACGAGCTAGGTGTGTGCCATAGAAAGATGTGCGTTTTCGTCGTCCTTCCTCCCTGAAAAGCGAAGTGACATCCGATGGCAGCGCCATCTAGCGCTTTCATGATTCTGGGCAACAAGTTTTTCTGCGAGCACGACACACTATCTCTTCTAGGCACTGTAGATATGGTGTGTGTTGGATTTTGTGTAACGTTGTGTTTCGTTGTATGTCGTGTTTGTGTTATAACAAAAATGTTCTAAACCCTAGTATTGCTAAATGACGAATACAAACATCCGATGCATTAACCCGTAACAGGTATGGTGGTAATAACAGATAAGATCTGCGACTTCAATTTGGTAGCAGAGCGTGGTTAACGCTCTGCTACCAAATTTCAATAGATTAAAACTGCCTCAATAATTGGCAAATTATTGAGGCAGTTTTAATCTATTGAAAAAAACACATCTGTCATAAAAATATTTGAAATGTAGCAAAGCTATTTAAATAATCCTACGTTTATTACCTAAATATTATCGCTTTTTGAGAATCGTTATGATCAGTTAAAAAACATAATTTTATTGAGAAAAGTCTGCAGAAAATTTTTATCTTCAGTAAATCGTTCAAAATTAATGAAAAAATAAAACTGGAAGGTAATTTTTTCTAATCAAAACTCTTATTCTGGAGTTGAGAGATTATGAATCCTTAAAATTTTTCAGTGAGAGGGGTGTGCCTGCATGGCTTCACACAGCTTTCTGATGTCTCGGTGTCCAGTTGATACTTTCAAGCGGAGGTCCTGCTCCAAATTTAGCTTATTGTGGTACTTATTTTTCAGGTATACCATGGATGAAACACCATTCTCACATAGATACGTTGCGGAGAAAGACATCCTAAACTTGATGGCACGGTCAGCGATATGTGGAAATTTGTTCAGTCTCTGCAACCAAAAGTCTGTCAAAGATGTTTTCTTGAAACTGGATTTGAGTGTTTCATCACAGGGCAGTCTAATAATTTCTTCATTTTCTTTCGTTGTAAAGAAATCTGGTAGTCTGAAGTTTTCCACTGCAGAAAAAGGGTCTTATTTCAGAAAAATATTCGTCAAAAGTCTTCAATCATACCCAGACAATGCAGTTTTACGTCGTTGACAACAGAACCATGAAGCTCAAGTTCATTTTCTTCTACGAAATTTTCTAAGAACGGAAAGAATGACAGTTGTCCATTCACAACTTCTGTTGCTGCAAATTGAAGATTTTTTTTCAAAGATTTTATGTTATCATGAACTATACGAGTGTTGTGTATTTACCCTGCATTCTTTTGCTCAGCTCATTCAGCCGCTGGAAGATGTCAACCAAGAAAGCTAGCCTGCACAACCACTGTTCATCTGTAAATCTGTTACGAAGCGCAAACTTACTGTCAGAGAGGAAAACTTGAACTTCTTGTCTCAATTCATACAAACGAGCAAGACAATTTCCTTTGGAAAGCCACCTTACCTCGATGTAGAAGAGGGGATGTTTATACTCGCTACGCATTTCTTCACACAAGATTGCAAGTAATCTGGAATTGCCTGCTTTTGATTTTATGAAATTAACGGTCTTCACTGCTTCTTTCAATACTATTTTCGTACCATTTCGAAATTTCCTGGCTACTAGAGCCTCCATGTGATGACTACATGGATGAATTTTGCCTGTCGTGTAACATTTTTTATTTGGGAAAACACACCACTATGCTTGCCAGTAATATCTTGTGTACCTTCGGGGCAAACTCCGACACACTTTCTCGCAGTCTACACTATGCTGAGTTAAAAAGCCATTAAGAGTGTCAAATATCTCCTGTCCCGTTGTCCGACCTGGGAGCTCCTTGCAGAATAAAATGTCTTCTGCCACAATATGAACTCTCGTCCAGCTTTACTGTACAGCAAAGTATTTTGCTGACTTCAGTTTACTGATGAGCTATTCCTCCAAATCACCATACTTGAGATCCTGCAAGACACAGTGTCATTGGACAGAGGGATAGCATCCAGCTGATTTGCTTGTTTTCCCCCAATAACACTTGCCACCATGTCTTTGGCAGCAGGAACTAAATATGACTCGCCATCAGTGTGGGGGTTTCCAGTCCTTCCTATTCTTAAATTGATTTTGAATGACGCTTCAAGGCTTTCCTTTTCAGAGATAAAAAAGGGGCAATTTTTTGTTTACCGGATTTCATTTCTGCTTCGTTTCGCTTCAAAAACTCAAGTGGCTTATTTTCCAGGTTCTCATGTTTCGTATGAAAATGCCTTTTTAGTAACAATGGCTTCATTGAATTGTTGGAAAGGGTCTCATGACAAATGACACATAGGAGTGTAAGTTCTGACTCATTTCGTGCATAAGAAAATTCTAAAGACAAGTACACTGGCGTGCAAAAATTAAGGACGAGACGGTTTTTCGAATGTAACGTCGTGCAAAAGTGCTCCACATCGACTCAATTCATATCATAAGATCCCCAAGATGTAAGAATATGGGACAAGTGAGCAAAACCGTCCAGACAAGGAATCCAAAGGATACAAAGGCACTTTATTGAAAAGGTAGCTTCGAACACAACTGGACAGAAGACAGAAACGTCCATGTGACAGGCGGCTGCCAAGAAAAATCCAGTCTTTAGTAGGGGATATGATCACCCCTGACTGCGTTGCAGGATTTACAACGTCGCTCCGTGCTGAGGACGAGGTTGTCAAGGAGCTGTTGAGGCATCGCGGCCCATTCCTCTTGTAGCGCCAATCGCAGCTGCGTAATCGTTGCTGGCAGCTGGTGACGTGCTGCCAAGCGTCTCCCGAGAAGGTCCCACACGCGTTCGATTGGATTTCAGTCCGGGGACCTTGCGGGACAATCCATGCGTTGAATATCTTCACTCTCCAACAGCTCTCCGACAGCCACTGTACGATGAGGTGTAGCGTTGTCGTCCATGAAGAGGAACTCAGGACCCACAGCACCTCTAAACAGACGCACGTGAGGCAGGAGAACCTCGGTACAATAGCGGACACCGGTGACTTAACCTCCTTGGAAGATGCGAAGGTCAGTACGGCTACCAAGCATGATACCGCCCCAAACGAGAACTCCGCCACCTCCAAACCGGTTCCTTTGGATGATGTTGGAGGTGTGATTGCGTGTTCCCTGCTCTCTCCAGATGTGTATACGTCCAGAACGCTCGTCAGACTAAATCGGCTCTCATCCGTAAAGAGAACCCTACCCCATTGCTGATGTGTTCAGTTCTTGTGTTCCTGGCACCACAGAAACCGCCGTCTCCGATGAGCAGGCGTTAATGGCACACACCGTACGGTAGTCGTGCAAATAGACCACCTTTGTGCAGCCTCCTGGTCACGGTAAAACACGATAACGGATGTCCAGTTGTCTGTTGCATGTGCCTTGCGATTTATCCCGCTGTCTGCCGTCTGTCTCTTCTCTCCTGTAGGACAATATACCGGTCGTCCGCCGCCGTGGTTGCTCGTGGACGACCACTGCTAAACTCTCGGACAGCTGTTCCTATCGTTTGAAATGCTCTCCAAGCTCGTGAAACGATGCTGTGAGCAATCCCGAACTCCTCGGCCACACTAGTCACACTTCGGCCTTCTTCCAACTTCCCAATGACGCGACCTCGGGTAAAGTCATCCAGATGTCGTCTACTGGATTGCCTGTTGGCCATTATCACACGGTGGCAGCAACTCGACGTCGTTCAAACCGATGTACACCGTTCATTATCTTTCACCGAACTGCTGAGCGTACACCACACGTGTGCTTTATACTCTTCCGACACTCCCCCACGTCATGCTGCATATATGCGCATGCCCTACCGTACCGGACCCTAGTATATCTCCTGAGTGGTCTTTCGGTCCATTCTGCCGGCTCGTTCCGCTGTTATGCTAATTTCTCCTCTTCGTTCTTAATTTTTGCACACCAGTGTATTTTGAATCATACTTTCTTACCTTAGGCTGAGATTTCTTATGATGAGTAATCATAAGTCAAGAAGGTCCAGCTTCCGTTGCCTCACCAACGTTTTTACAATCATCTTCTTCACCACTGGTAACCTCACTTTCTGTTTCGAGTCTTTGCTTTTTAACAGGCCGGGTTTGTTTCATTAGCCACTTATCCATCTTGACCGATACGACGAAAGGGTAAAAAAGGTTTCAAGCTCTACCTGTTGGAGTTTCGTTTGAAGCCTGGCTGAGAAATGACGCTACCGCAAGAGAGCGCTGAGCAGGGACGCCAGGAAGAGAAGAGGAAGATTGTTGTTGTTTGGAGGGGCGAACCATGTACTTACGTATAACAGTTACCTGTTTTGTTTTAGATTAGAATTAGATTTTAAAATAAATCGAGTTAGTAGAGTTGATTACGCGTGAGTGATCCGAGTAATGGATTATTACTATCATCAGCAGGAGAAGACGTAAAAAGCTAAGACAGTTAGTTATGTAACCTTGGTTATATTAAAGGAGACATATACACTGAGTGCCCACTTTATTATGACCACCCCCTCAGTACTTCGTTGGGCTACCTTTTGCCTTTAATACTGCGTCGATTATTCGTGGCATGGACTCCACGAGATGTTGATAGGTGGTTTGTGGAATCTGAGACCATGCTTGATGAATAGCACTTTTCAGGAGTGTGAGATTGTAGGGTTGTGGATCCAGGTGTCTGATGGCTCGTTGAACTTCATCCCACAAATTCTCAATGGGGTTGAGATCTGGTGCCACCTAAGCAAAGTAAACTCACCGGCATGTTCCTGAAACCAGTCCTGTACAATACGAGCACTAAGGCAGGACGCATTATCTTGTTGAAAGTAGCCATCGTCATTGGGATGAACCATCTACATGACAGGATGCACTTGGTCCGCAACGATGTTTAGATATGATGTGCCAGTCAGACGTTGATAAACAGAATAAAGGGCCCAAAGAATGCCAGGAAAACATTCCGCAAACCATAACGTTGTCTCCACCAGCTTGAAGGGCTGTAGCAATGCATTTGGGTCCATGCTTTTGTGCTGTTTCCGCCAAATTCTCACTCGGCCATCGGCATGGTGCAACTGAAAACGTGATTCATCGGGCCACATAATTTGTTTCCAATTATCGACTGTCCAATTCTTGTGCTCCTGTGCGAACTGGAGTCGTTTTCTCTTGTTAACTGTAGACAGCAAAGGTGTTCGAACAGGCCTTCGGCTGCCATATCTCATCCGATGCAGTGTACGGCGAACAATGCATGCAGAGATCCTTTGAGGTGATCCTTGATTAAGATGGTCTGTAATTTGCTACACTGTGGCCCTTCTGTTGTCTGTTACCAGTCTGGACACTCTCCGTTCAGCCCGAGCAGTCACTACTCGATGACGACCACACGTTGCAAGTAGAGACCCAGTTTTTTGGCTGACAGTCCAGTCTTTAAACACTTTAACAACAGCTGCTCTGGAACATTTCACGAATGCGGCGGTTTCGGTGATACTCGCTCCATGGCTCCGAGCTTCTACAATCACCCCACGTTGAAAGACCGTCAAATCGCATTTTTTTACCCATCTCGTCACCGAAAAATCACTTCTACTACTGCCGCAAGCACTAAAATTTCCATTTTTATACTAGACTCACATTCTGGCGGCAATAGCGTGCAGCCATAGCTCATTTGCTTAAAACTGTCAGGTGGTCATATTAAAGTGGCCACTCAGTGTATAACTAAATTGTAATATTTCACTAGTCTATCGTTTGTGAAACAAAAACAATGAAAATTCAATGCAAACTCTACTACGTAAACCGCGATTCTCATTTTCAACACGTGTAACTGACATCAGTGATGCCAAACATCCCATCCTGTTACAGTTACACAAAAGTCTCCACACTTCACCTGAAAACTCGCTAAATATGGCGAAAAGTACCTACGTTGCATCGTGCTGCCATCTGTTTTTCAACGTGTGAAGTAACTATTATAATTTCTTTGTTTCTGTTTTCTTCATAAACTGTAGCATATCAAAACACAGTATAACAAGAAAAAGAAATTAGTGCTTTTATTTACTTATTCATACCCGTGAATAAATAAATAAGAACTATTTAAAAAGGTTGTAATAAATAATAAATGATTATACTTAGATTTTTGAACAAATTTCATTAGAGTCTGTGAGAGCTGCTCGCGCACCCCTGAATGTCGAGCGCCGTACACCAGGGGGTACTCGTACCACAACTTTTTTTTTTTTTTTTTTATTGGAGGTTTAACGACCACCGTGAGCAACTCAATGGGCTATAAGCAGTCGCCCGTCCCTAATTTTGGGTCACTGGTTCCAGGGAAGAGAGAGAACCAGTGCCGTAAGACAAACACAACATCCATGCCTCACCGGGATTCGAACCCGGACCCCTTACGGACGAACGATCAGAGGCCATCGCTTAGACCACTGCGTCACCAGGGCGGCCGTACCACTGCTTGAAAACCACTGCTATAGAACAAATCATTATCAAGCCACTCTTTTATATCCGTTATGTGATGACATTCTTTTATTTTGGCCCCCAATTACTGAAAATTTGGTTCATTTTGCAGATACTTTATCATCTCAATTTCCTTCAATCAAGTTTACTATAGAAAGAGAGACTGATCATTCTTTACTTTTTTTAGATTTCAATTCATTTCGTTGCCCTGGTACCCAGATATTACAACATTCTGTCTATCGTAAACCCACCTACTCTGCATCCATCAGACCGATGGCTTCAGCACACCCTATGAATCATAAACTTTCAGTGCTTTATGCCATGGTACGAAGGGCCTTTACTCCTTCATCAGCTCATAGTTTTCGTCAAATTGAGATTTCCAAAATTTATGAAATAGCTGAACTTCATAATTTTCCTTACTATACTATAGTTCAAAGAGTAATCCGGAATGTTAGGAGGTCAGCATTTTCTTCTTTGGATCGTGAACAAAGCTGTTTAAAATATGTGGGCTCTTTACCATACATTCCTAAAGTGACAAACATTCTCAAAAATATTTGTCGTCGATTCAACTTGGACTTTGGAACTCAGACACATGATCTCATCTCTTACATCAGGAAGGTTCGTTTTCCCGTTATGGTGTCCACAGCATTTCCCTAAGACCAATCGATCCCACTTGCCCAGACCGTGTATATACACTGAAGAGCAATTGAATTAGAGATACCTGTCTAGTAATGTGTAGCATCACCTTTCGCCCTGATGACGGTGGCGATTAGTCTCGGCATGGACTCGACAAGACACCGGAAGCGTTTGGAAGCCATACTGATCCACGATCCTTCAACAAGCTCCCACAGTTCACGAAGATTTGATGGAGGGGCGGTCAGAGCCTCGAACATCTCTCGATGACATCCCAGATGTTCTCGATGGGATTGAGGTTAGGTGACCTAGCTGGTCAAGGAAGCGAGGTTACGTCGGTGGAGTGTTCATCCAACCATTCGGATACAATTCGGGAGCGATGGCACGGTGCATTGTCTTGTTGCAGGATGAGGTCCCCAGTGGGATGTTGAAGACGCACAAACGGGAGCAAATGGTCATCCAGGATATCCCGGTAACGTTGACCTGTGAAGGACGATGTCACACGTACCAGGGGTCCCATTTCAGTCCACGTAAACAGTTCCCAGAAGAGAATGCCACCCCCACCAGCTTGAAGAGTACCCTGCTGGCAAGAAGGATCCATCGCTTCATGTGGTTTGCGCCGTACTCGTATCCTGCCATCCGCATGTACCAACGTGAATCTTGACTCATCAGTCCAGGCAACATTTTCCCACATGTCTAGGGTCCAGTGGCGATGTTTCCGCACTCATGCCAATCTTTGTACCCTGTGATGTGCGGTCAGCAGCGGTACCCTCGTGGGACGATGGCTTCTGTACCCCATAGCGAGGAGATGGTTCTGGATGGTGTGACTGCTTATTCGTTTTTGTGCACCAGCGTTAAATTGCCGAGTGAGTTCTTAAACTGTGGCCCGACTATCCACTGTTACAATGCGAACTAGCCGACGATGACCCTGCTCATCCACATGCTGTTGTCCACGGCAGTTGGCCCTTGCAGGGATGGTTTTACCGGATTCGATGTACTCACGGTGCACCCGTGACACAGTGACTCGTGAAAATCCTAGTGCCTGTACTGTAACGTACCAGGAGATGTGACGTACCTGCCAGAAGGACGCACACGACATAAAGGCAGACAGGAATCAGAATAAAACGTCCGCGTAGCTCAATTGGTAGAGCAACTTATTCCGGAATGAGGGGACCCGGGTTCGAATCCTGGCGCGGATAAAAATGACGGAGAAATTCACTTCGTTATAATGGCGCCCGAACTATCCGGATGACCCGACCGTTCAAAATCTCGCATTGGTGTGATGTTATTTCCACACCGCGAGATAGGAAAAATAAGAGAATCCGCACTTCGAAAAAAAAAAAAAAAATAAGGGGGAGATGATGTAACGTACCAGGAGATGTGACGTACCTGCCAGAAGGACGCACACGACATAAAGGCAGATAGGAATCAGAATAAAACGTCCGCGTAGCTCAATTGATAGAGCAACTTATTCCGGAATGAGGGGACCCGGGTTCGAATCCTGGCGCGGATAAAAATGACGGAGAAATTTACTTCGTTATAATGGCGCCCGAACTATCCGGATGACCCGACCGTTCAAAATCTCGCATTGGTGTGAAATTCTTTTCACACCGCGAGATAGGAAAAATAAGAGAATCCCTTCTCCAGCACTTCGAAAAAAAAAAAAAAATAAGGGGGAGATGATGTAACGTGCCAGAAGATGTGACGTACCTGCCAGAAGGACGCACACGACATAAAGGCAGATAGGAATCAGGATAAAACGTCCGCGTAGCTCAACTGGTAGAGTGACTTATTCCGGAATGAGGGGATCCGGGTTCGAATCCTGGCGTGGGCAGAAATGACGGAGAAATTTACTTCGTTATAGTACGACTTCCGAGATGGAGTGACCCATTCGTCAGGCCACGACAATTTGCCCACGATCAAATGCGTTAAGATCCTTCGTCTTACCCATACTGCGTCCGACTCTTACTGATTCCCGTCGCATTACTCTTTATATTGTCGGATCGCTGCATACGTCATGTCGTTTCCGTTTACAGGGCCGCCCACAGCGCCACATTTGCATAACGCCAGCGGTCTCTAATTCAATTGCACTTCAGTGTATAGGCTCTACCACCAGATCTCTTAAAGTTAGGACTTCGGAACATAATGTTTAAACCGGTTCCAGTGCTTCTGTCTTATCACGACTGGCCAATGAAGGAGTATATTACCAGTATGGAATGATACTTCTCTCTTACTTACACTTTGTTCTATGTTCCTCACTCTGTTTATTCTTAATCGTACCAATAATCGCTGTAACGAAGATACTCCTCTTGTTATTCCATTGCCATTGAAACAGACTATCAAGCCTTATGTTTTTACGGAATAACTTCATTTCGTTCTATCTCACCACCATCATCATTTCCATTGTCATAACCTTGTACTGAGTCTGCGCCATTCAGACCAATCTGCGGATTCTTTGGACATTATATCTTGTAATTACTGACACGCTCGCCCTTCACTACATCTCATGATGATCCCGATGTGGGATTGAAAGGACAATGTGTTTTCAACTGCCATCTTTTAATTTGTGATTGCCATGTGTGTTTTTTTTTTTTTTTTATGAATCACTTATTTTATCATCTTCTCATTGTGCAATAAACGGCTTAAACTTTCAATTTTCTCCGCTACTGTGCCGACATTTCATATTTATTATTAATTCTTGAAATTTAGAGGTGTACGTCCGCTTTTGACTAATTGTAAATCAATAGCACGTCAAACAGAAGTCATCGCTCTTTCCGCATTTATGAGTCACGGAAAAATTCTCATTGGCCGCCACCAGGAATCGAACCCAGTGTCTTCTAGCTACGCACCAGATATGCTTCCACTGCACCACAGCGGCATCGAATTCCTCCAGACTCACATGCTCTAACCAAGCTACTCGGCAGGTTGCTTCTTGGAGCCCCGCACAATGCTGGGGATTCACCAAAAATGGTAAGCAGCAACTGAACAAATAATTAGAAGGCGAATGAATAATAAATACAGACATTTGACGTGGATAAAAATAGATATTTGATGTGGTACAGCGGAAGCATATCTGGCGCGTAACTAGAAGACCCTGGGTTCGATTCCCGGTGGCAGCCAATGATAATTTTTCCGTGACTCACTTATAAATGTGGAAAGAGCGATAACTTCTGTTTGATGTTCCTGGTCCACGTCAAATGTCTGTATTTATTATTCATCATCCTCCTAATTATTTGTTCAGTTGCTGCTTACCATCTTTGGTAAATCCCCAGCATTGTGCGGGGCTCCAAGAAGCAACGTGCCAAGTAGTGTGGTTAGTGTATGTGAGTCTGAAGGAATTCGAGGCCGCTGTGGTGCAGTGGAAGCATATCTGGCGCGTAACTAGAAGACCCTGGGTTCAATTCCCTGTGGCGGCCAATGAGAATTTTTCCGTGACTCACTTATAAATGTGGAAAGAGCAATGACTTCTGTTTGGTGTTCCTGGTCCACGTCAAATGTCTGTATTTATTAATCAATAGCACGTTCTGCGAAAAACTCAAAGTGTAATAATCTTTTCTACATTTGAACTTAAAAAAATTAAAATATTTTAGGACTCCGTAGAAGCTGGCAGGTATTTTGCTATTACTTCATTTTTAGGCTTTGTTTCTGAAAAATGTTATAAACCATTTACTAAAAATCAACTTGATGTTAGTAAGCACAACTTTGATAACATAGCTATTCCTAGACTTAATAAGCTACAAATATCTCAAAATTTGATGGTTTTACTAGGGAATAAAGGATATTTATATGTCAGATTTTCGGGTAGCACCCCAATCCTTCCTTATTTTTAGACTTTGTTTCTGAAAAATCTTATAAACCATTTACTAAAAATCAAATTGCTGTAAGAAAGCACAACTTTGATAACATGGCTATTCCTAGACTTAATGAGCTACAAATATCTCAAAATTTCATGGTTTTACTAGGGAATAAAGGATATTTATATATCAGATTTTCGGGTAGCACCCCAATCCTTCCTCATTTTTAGACTTTGTCTCTGAAAAATGTTATAAACCATTTACTAAAAATCAAATTGCTGTAAGTAAGCACAACTTTGATAACATGGCTATTCCTAGACTTAATGAGCTACAAATATCTCAAAATTTTATGGTTTTACTAGGGAATAAAAGGATATTTATATGTCATATTTTTGGGTAGCACCCCAATTCTTCCTCGGGACAGAATGGCAACACATACTATAGCTGTAGTCCTGAGGAAGGGTAAGGATACTATACAAAAATCTGACATATAAATGTTTTTTTATTCATTAGTAAAAACCCATAATTTTGAGATATTTGTGGTTTGATAACAAAGAAAAAAAACATCTAGTAAGCAACGATAGTGTATTTTTAAAGGCACAGCTATTTTTTTTTAAATTGTCTATTCAACTCATCACCACACCTTTTTCTTAGAAAAAAAATTCAGTATGCAAAATCAACTACAGATGTTCAGGTCACCTGCCTGATCATTTTAAAACTGTGATTTAAAAGAGTAAAGCTTCTGCCTTCTTTAAATTGTCCTTCTCATCAGAAATGCAAACCCCTAATTCTGACATTACAAAGGGATTGTTACCTTTGGAGAAGGGTGCCCAGTAAAAAGATGAATTTTCATACAATTCATTTTTTTTTAAATGTTGTGAAGTGGGGTTTAGTTTTTTGATGGGGAGGGGGTATTACACTGGGATTAGCAAAATTAAATTATTTGATGAGCATTACAATCAAAGGGGTACATAAGAAGCATTTAATGTACAGTAGTTACACTATTATGATCTGGTGCAACCCCTAAAACATGAGCAGCTATTGAAGGAAACCAGTAAAAAAATTCTGCAGCAGCATTAATGCTCCACTTTTACTCTTTAACACACTGCCGGACAATTGCTAAGGACGGATGACAATAGCAACGATAGCAACCATAAAATGGAAGGCAGGAAAATGTGGAAATTAGCATAAGTGCGGGATACAGTAAGACGTGTTGTTCGTATGCAAATTTTGGATTGCCGAACTTGTTCGTGACGTCATAGCGCTGATAAGAGATATAAAGGATTTGACGCGTATTGACCGTTGTTGTTCAAACGCAAGGTTGAAAGGGAAAGAATCAATTGACGAACTTGCAATTTTCAGTATGTCTTCCCGACATCACCTAGATGATTTTACGCGTGGCCGTATTATTGGCAAGATTGAAGAAGGGCGAAAAATAACAGATGTTGCCAGGGAGTTCGACGTCAGCCACAGTGTTGTTTCAAGGCTTTGGAAATCATTTCAAACAAATGGAGAGTGTAGCAAACGTCACGGAGGAGGTCGTGTTCGCAGTACGACACCTGCAGAAGATCGGTACATAGTGCTATCAACAAAAAGACACCGGCGCAGCAGCAAATCAGTTTATGGCTGCTACTGGCAAGCGGATCTCCCGAAAAACTGTCGTCAGACGTTTGCATGAAGGAGGACTATACGCCCGCCGCCCTGTTGTGTGCATCCCATTGTCCAGATGTCACCGTACCGCCCGTTTGCAATGGTGCCATCAACATCGCAATTGGACAGATAACGACTTGTCTGCTGTCCTCTTCTCAGATGAGAGTAGATACAGTCTATCGTCTGATTGTCGACGACAACTGATCTGGCGTGATAGTGGTACTGCATATTGTCCAGCAAACATACAGGAAAGGGACCGATATCCGACATGTAGTGTCCCGGTATGGGCTGGCATCATGATCAATGGCCGTACGCCCCTCTATGTGCTTCCAACTGGGACTATGACTGGCCAACGATACATTAATGATGTTCTGCTACCTCATGTTCGCATGTTCCGTGGTGCTGTCGGTGATAGATTCATTTTCATGGACGACAACGCAACATGCCATCGAACAGTCGTTGTCCAGGAGTGCCTTGAGAGCGAGGATATTCAACGCCTCGTATGGTCAGCACGTTCTCCAGATCTGAATCCCATTGAAAATATGTGGGATGCTTTGGGGAGGAGTCTTGCTGGTCGCTAATGCCCTCCAATAAACAAGGACACCTTCATCCGTGCACTGACAGAGGAATAGGATAAATTACCCCAACAGCTGCTTGATAATGTTGTGCAAAGCATGACACGACGTGTGGAATCTTGCATCGCCCTCCATGGTGGCCATCCCGTATTGATATCTTACGCCGGAACGCCTGCGGACGGTAATTGCATTTTTTTCACGTTTACGTATTCTGCACAAAATGGCCTGTTTGTCCCTTGAACACGTTCCAAAGCCTTCTGGATTTCAGAGCAAAATAAATTGCCTTTCTTGTAATATCCTGGCATTCTGACATTATTTTATTTCACTTGGCATCCAACCACACTTACTTTTTTATGCGCTATATAGCCGTTTATGATCCGTCTTTAGCAATTGTCCAGCAGTGTAGTACACAACCGTCCCCTATGTTGAGCAATAAGGCTTTTTTTTTTTTGGGTTGGAGATTTAACTACCACCGTGAGCAACTCAATGGGCTATAAGCAGTCGCCCGGCCCTAATTTAGGGTCACTGGTTCCAGGGAAGGGAGAGAGCCAGTGCCGTAAGACAAACACAACATCCATGCCTCACCGGAATTCGAACCCGGACCCCGTTCGGACGAATGATCAGAGGCCATCGCTTAGACCACTGCGCCACCAGGGCGACCAATAAGGCTTAATGTTCATGCTAATGGTTGTAGCATAAAAGACTTAAATGCTATGCATTTATGCGTAAAATTGCCCCAAAAGCAAAAGTGCATTTAAATTACTCGCAGTTGGCGAATATTTTCAAATTAGACATTTGACTCCACAATACAACAAATTTGACAAATATATGACATATCATAATGGCACCAATAAGATTCATCTGTGCCTGCCACGAACTGGTGAATATTTCTTCATGACGATTAGTTTCCCAGTAATTTCTATAAATATTTGGCAACATAATTATTGCAACTATCAGGGAACAAATCTTCTAATGAGAATTTTCGGTACTAGCAGGTGCTTCTATAGTGTGGAAAAAACATGCATTCAAAGCCCTTGTACAAGACATACTTCTTAAACAACTTCTGTGTAAAACTTATTTACAATAACAAAAAATATTAAAAAAGCACAAAACAAATGCTTCATGATATGCAATGATTTTTGGTCAACAAATACATGCAACTTATCACTGGGGATGAGACTTGGGTCTACGTTTACGACACGGAGACCAAACAACAGTAGTCGCAGTGGAAGAGCCAGCTATCTCCACGACCGAAGAAGGCCTGACAGGTCCGAAGTGCAACCGAAATCATGCTTGTGACGTACCTGCCAGCAGGACGCACATGACATAAAGGCAGATAGGAATCAGAATAAACGTCTGCGTAGCTCAGTTAGTAGAGCGACTTGTTCCGGAATAAGCGGCCTCGGGTTCGAATCCCGGCGTAGACCAAAAATGACGGAGAAATTTACTTCGTTATAATGGCGCCCGAACTATCCGGATGACCCGGCCGTTCAAAATCTCGCATTGGTGTGATGTTATTTCCACACCGCGAGACAGGAAAAATCAGAGAATCCCTTCTCCAGCGCTTCGGAAAATAAAAAATGTGTGATGTTGCATTCCACACAGCAGACTGACTGGGAGTTCTCAAGTGCACGTTCTACAGTGGATGGCAGCCTGCAACGATTCATGGTCACGGCTGTCCCGTGGGCCATGCTCCCGGCCCTCTTTCGGGGGGGAGATGTGACGTACCTGCCGCCGGCAGGACGCACATGACATAAAGGCAGATAGGAATCAGAATAAACGTCTGCGTAGCTCAGTTAGTAGAGCGACTTGTTCCGGAATAAGCGGCCTCGGGTTCGAATCCCGGCGTAGACCAAAAATGACGGAGAAATTTACTTCGTTATATGCTCACTGTGCTCTTCGACATTCGTGGGGTTGTGCACCGTGAATTCGTCCCCCAGGGCCAAACCGCCACCGCCCTTTTTTACTGCGTTGTCTTAGGAAGGGTATTCGCCGAAAACGACCTGAAATGTGGTGCAGGGGCGATTTTCTGCTCCATCACGGCAATGCAGCAGCGCATAGAGCGTTAGCAACATGCCAGTTTTGCAGCCGCAACAGCATGAGCACCCATCCTCACCCGCCGGATTTGGCCCCCTGCGACTTCTTTCTGTTCCCGAAGATGAAGCATAGGCTCAAGGGTCGCAGTTTTGAAACCGTGGACGAGATCCAGCGCGAATCGCAGACGGTGCTTGACACGATTCGCTAACAGGACTTCCAGGGAGCGTTCCAACAGCGGCAAAAACGCTGGCAGCGGTGTATCGCTGACCACGGATACTACTTTGAGGGAGATCATAGCCAGACTTAAGTACTTTGTTGATATCGGCCTAGTCTCGGAACTTTTTGATCGGACTTCGTATGATACACGAATGGTAGCCAAACTGCCACTTAACAAACTGATGAAAGGAAGGGCTATAAAAGAGGTATTTCAACCTCCATGCGCTTGATCCCTTCTGACTTGATCATAAACACGAGATCTTTTTATTCCCACATGTATTAAGTAAAATAAAGATAAAAAGCAGTAGTGATGCGCGTCTGGTCTATTAGTTATCCTCGTTAACTACTCCTGATCTTGAATGCTTAGCATTTAGGGAGATGAATCTGCATCAAGTCCATCAAATATCAAGTACATAATGTAGCTTTTCCTATATTGCCCGATTTCACATCTCTTTCTCTTGGGCACGGTGTATGATAGTCAGGTGATACGACTCTGGAAACAAAATTCGCCCGCTAATGCCACTTGTCACTAGATGGCGCGACCAACGTGTGGGCCAATGATTTGATACCATCTATGCTTTCTTATGGGTGGAAACGGCAGAAACATTCGTATTTTACGAATGCTATTTTGCTTGGAATTAAAAAAAACAATAACCTGGAACGCTTCGCAAACATGCACTTTTGTGCCTATCACATGGAATTCGTCAAATAGGGGTTACATATATACGTATATTTTGGGCACAGAGTGAGTACTCTAACGTGAAGATTTCTGAGCAAACGATGCTGAGTTTTTTTACTGAGGCAATAGAGAATAGACCCTTTATCGTAAAAAAATTGTACTTCTTGTAAAATGAGATGGTGCTGTACATTCGGAGGAGCAATTTTAACATGGAATATCAGTTTTTGCGTAAGTCATTGGAGCATCGTTAACTGCTGATTTTGAAAACTTACCGAAATTTTCTCAAAAAATAATTTTGATTAATCTTTAGCTCAAGAAATCATTAACTACTGATGTTTTCATTTAGTAATAAACAATATATCTTACACGTTTGTTTTATTTTTGTACCTACTCATATTAATGAATAAGGCGCTCCCTCCATCTGTGCTGGTGATAAAGGCAGAGAAAGTGCATCGTGACAAAATGGCTGCTTTTTCTCGGCGGAGATTTACCGGACCTGCGTGCATATAGTACGATGAACATATTTGATATCAAGGGATAAAATTTGTGATCCTACATTTAAACAACGGTTAATGCTCTTAACGTAAACGTTTTCCACATTGTAAGCCGTGGAAAAATGCATCGCATCCTAATGCATGCCGCCATTTTTCCAACTCTGTTGGAGTTACATATTAAGCCTTAATAAGAGACACGAACTTACTTTTAAGCAGTAACGAACTCCATTCGAGAACATAAACTTTTATTTCATAACAACAATCATTCGTCCGCCTCATAACAACTCCCCCATTATCATACAGACCTCCTTGCTACAACCCCCAAGGTCCCCAGTAATTCTTTATTATGTTACAGTTGGGTCAATAAAGGTTGATACAAGTTCTTTATATGTTGCATAACCTGTCCGATAACCTATAGTTCGGTACAAAACACTTTCGCCCATGCCTAAAACAGAACTGAACAGATTCTAGTCTGAGATTTAGTTACACTATAAATTTATCCCCCGTTAAGTAAAAACAGAGTTGACGTACTTTACCTTCTGTATAGAAACTTCAAATTTTCTGCAACTCCACAGAATGTAATTACACAAAGCAATAAATAAAAAATACTCAAGATAAATACTGATTTTGCACGGATGAAATCATAAACACTATATAATCCTATGATGGTTTGCGTGAACGTTCGGCCCACAACTCCTGAGCACCCCTTGGCGAGCTGTGACATTAACAGCCCGTTTTTCAAACTGTTGACAGCACGAAGAGTCGTATACCTGACTTATCATACACCGTGCTCTTGGGTATGTTATGATAAATGTTCCAGCCTATACCTAGGGATTATTTTGTCTATACAAAATGAGGCACTAGGTAGGCTCAAGCTCTAGTATACTAATATTTTCTTTCTAAAATTTAACCACAATTATATTAAAAACTTTTCCTTCGGTGGTGTTGAGACCAACAAATAGATGGCACTACATCTACATGTAACTTACTAAATGCTATCCTGCCACATTTTTTTTTCAATAATTTTATAATTTTTTTGGAATGAAATCAAAATTTGAGTGTATCCATGCAACAGTCTGGAATGTTTATAATGATTTCAGCCACTTAAGATTAAATGTTATGAAAATAATTTAGCTGAAAATGTTAACAGAATTGCAGATGCTGCTGATTTTTAATTCCGAAATAAACCAGCAAGCTCACTCAACTAAATTAATGTTAGAATATTTAATCTAAATGGCTTGAATCATTCTAAACATTCCAGACTACTGCATGGATGGACACAAGTGTTGATTGCAGTCCAAAAATTAATGAAAAAAAATGTGATGGTTGTATTTAGCAAGTCACATGCAAATGTGACACCATCTATTTGCTGGTTTCAACACCACCAAAGGAAAAGTTATTGATTTTTAATATGATTATGGTTGAGTTTTAGAAATATTAAGTATACTAGGCTATAATATAAAATTATTTTAATCGATATTCAAATTTTTATCCTTGGGAATGCATTAAGTGTAAAGAAAATGGTTACAGAAGTTTGCCCATTGGAAATATAAGGCAAAGATTTTATGTGGATCCACCTTAACACCACTGTCTAATTTTTTGAAACTTCAACCAAGAGCAGCTGCAAAGTAATTTGTTAAACCATCAAGAACTTCTCAGGAATCAATAAATCAGTTATTTGTTCAAGAATTTTGCACATTTTCCATTCTAATATTTGTCAATAGATTCTTCTACTTTCTGTTTCTTTTATCTTTTTGTTGTTCTAAATATGAATCATATAGTGCATGGGACAGCTTCATATAATTCAAAAGCTCGTAAGTAATTGGAATAAAATGAACAGTTTCATTGCAACAATCGGATTGCGTCTTTACACAGACAGCAAATGCACGAATCCAAAAAAGAAACTCTTCTCTTCGTAACAATGTCATTTTGCGAAAAGCCCATTTCAAGCTACGCATTAACACATGATAATGTTGATATGCTTTAACATGGGCTAATAATAACGAACCAAATTTGAATGCACTAGCAGAATTTTCAATGCCAGCAACCTCAGACCAATATTTACATCTTCAGTTTCTTTTTTTATATAGATGCCATAACTTGGTCATATAAGGTTACCCTGCAAATTTCTCTCTCTAGAATCCTATGAAAACTTACTGAATTGTGTATAAATAAATTATTCAGACTTTTAGGGAAACACAGTTATTTTGCATTGAAGCATCATGTTTTGAGGAAACTGACAAGTCTTTGGACCATTAGAAATGCTGAAATTTTTAGTGGTGGGAGCTATAGTTTATTATCACTTGTGGAGGAGAGGCAGCGAGAAGGGTTGCAAGTAGTAGTTATTCGATTCTAACTCAGGACAAGCTCACTGTTATTTTCACTATTGCTGATTGTGGCTGCTTTCAACAATAATAATAAACACCAAATTTCAAAAGTGATTTTTTTTTCTTTTAAACTTTCAGATTTCAGGGGAAAAACTAATGGTTGGTTGATTTTTTATGGCACAAGGGCCATGTTTGGCCAAAGAAAGAGTTTTAAAAAAGTGGTATGATGGTTAAAAGCAGGCTGATTCAGTAAAAGTGAAAAATGAGAATGATGAAAAGTGTAAAAGCTAGATAAGCTTAAAAAAGTCAGTTTGTTTTAAAAATGAAAAAACTGCGAAGGTATCATAGTGGTAGCCTAAGAGCTTTTTTTTTTTTTTTTTTTTTGGTTGGAGGTTTAACGACCACCGTGAGCAACTCAATGGGCTATAAGCAGTCGCCCGTCCCTAATTTAGGGTCACTGGTTCCAGGGAAGGGAGAGAGCCAGTGCCGTAAGACAAACACAACATCCATGCCTCACCGGGATTCGAACCCGGACCCCTTCGGACGAATGATCAGAGGCCAACGCCTTAGACCACTGCGCCACCGGGGCGGCCTAAGAACTTCTGAAGCGCAGCTGTGCCATTGCCCAACAAATGAGAATGAAAATAGTGAAAGCGATTCAAAGTCAACGATTTCCCTATAGTATAAGTACAGAAGCAGCCCAAGTTGGGCATCCTGGGCATACACAGCTGATACGAAGTAGAGCCCACGGAAAACGCAGGGCGTGGAGCTGATGTCATGTCCTCTCCCTTCTAACCTCCTATTTTAACTCAGAAATCATTTGAAGAAAAAAAATTGGAATTTTTAAAATTGTTAAAAAAACCCTTAAAATATATTTTACATGTTTTAGTTACTTTCATAAGACAATTGAGTTGAAAATTCACATAGTATCTGTGTATTGTATATAATAATGCCGCGCCTACAAAAGCAAAATAAATTATTATTATCTAGAAAAAAAAATAATTCTGTAATTAACTACGTATAATTTGCTCCATTTTAGCATTTCAGTCGTTTTATTGTGCCAGATAATCTCACTGAATGAAATTTAAATTAGACTTAAATACTCTGAAAAATGAATTGGTAATTCGATTAGAAATTTTCAGAACCCCCAATAATTTTTCAAGTCGGCGCCTGTGTTGTCTACTGTTATATAAGTGAAAAACATCCAGTAAGGATTCAATTAAAGTATCAAGTTTATGTGGTTGCAGTTCCTTTAAGTCATGACATACTGTTTTTAAGTTATTTTCAGCGAATGATAAGGACCTTTATTTTTTATTTATTAATTTCATTTTATTGACTGATCAATAGTTTGCTTCATGTATTGATTAATAAATGGTAAGATAATTGCAACAAAACATTTATTTTGTGGTAAATTGTTCTTCCGACTTTTGATTTAAAATTTGTTTTTCCACAAAACGGAAAAATGCGCCTCGTCACTAGTTGACATGTGATCTGTAAGAATAGCTCACAATTCCCAAAGCCATCTGGATTTGGGCGGTGGAACTAATGAAGAAGCATTGGTATAGTTAAGTTTTTCACCCCCCTTATTCATGAGGGAAGCAGTCTTAGCATGTGCCCGTCCATCACCCCCTAATAGCTTAGCATGCCCGCGCACCGATTTGTGACGTCACTAGAGTAGTCCGTAGTCGCGGAGAGGAGCATTACGGCGATGTGCGAAGGAACGCGTCTTTACGTACACCAACTAACCAGGTCGTGCGTTCTTTTAGAGTTTCACTGCATTTAAATAAGAACTTGTGTGTTAGTTTTCAAATAACTGCAGAGTTAACAAGTTTGTTTAATAATCTTTTAAAATACAGAAGAAAAAGAAATTACAGCGTAAAATTTAGCGTAGCAATAATTTCGACTGGAAAGCGTAAGTAACACAGATTCGTCAACTTAATGAAAGCATCCCTGTCATTTCACTGGAAGTGACAAACCATTCCTATAATCGAAATTATAAACTGTTGTCGTAGTTTCACTTGAAGTTATAGTGTCTTTATAGTTAGCCGAACGATTCCTGTACTTGTGAACAAATCGTTCTTGTACTTGAAAAGATTAGTTTGAGGGTCCATTACGAAGTATCGCCGTCGTTTCAAAAGATGTCGATTGACATATTTAAGGAATCAGATTTTTCATTCATTGCAAACTTATGGCTATGAAAATGTTAGTAATGAAATAATTCCTTTAGTGAAAATGTATTTTATATGCAATCCGTGATCACTAATATATAAAAAAAGGTCAAGAAAAACTGAATTTTTTTCTGTGTTTTTTAATTATTACCAAAGGCTCAATAAAACACGTTTTAACATACATACAGTGAATTGCTGCTTGATCCACTGAGTGCATCAAATAAATTAAGATTTCAAGAAAATTATGCCATTGCTACATTATTAAACGTACAATAATGAAGTAACAAGTTTTCCTAATTTTAGTACCATCTAGTTACGTGTTTGGACAACTTCATTTTGATAAGCAAATATAAAGTTTATAATTTTTGTCTTCCAGAGCACTATTTCAAAAAAGTTACCTTGTCGAAGTTCAACACATCTGTATTAAGTATATTAGTAGCATTAAGCAAAACTATTTGGATCCACAATATAAGCATTTCTTTTTATCTGGAAAAATACAAGTAACTTATTGGCAGAAATTTCCTGAAATTTGATTTTCAAGAAGTATTCAGCAAAACTGGCAATGTTCATATAATTATGGTTGTGTAGTTCTTTGTGTATCACAAGCACAATTTGATTATGTGTCCGTTAGCTGTTCCTTGAAGAATTTCAAAGACACGTTTCTAAGAAAATCTGAAATTTGTTCCAATAATTTCTTAAAGTATTTTTTCAGATAATTATTATATTTTTTGAGAACCTGACAAATGCACATGCAGTTATTGTACTGAATAAATCTAAGCGATTGTTTTGGTACTATAGGATGTATTTTAAAAGATGTACATGTTTCATTATAAATTGACTAACTTGATGTACCATTTTCTCAGAAACTATAAAAAGCAATGGTATAAAATTTTGCACACATGTTTTGTCATTGCTAAAGCTATTGAAAAAGATTGTTTTTTCCTTTTTTTATGATCTTGGTTTCAAAATAAATTCTATGAAGGATTGAAGAAGTTTTTCCCCATACAAAAATTGACACCCACCCTCACGTTTGGAAGCACACTTTCCAGTAGTTATCGGATAATATGAGATATATTAGTTCCAGTTATTATTGCTGTAGCTTGTGAAGACACAGTGCAGGAAGTCTGGAAACAGATCAGTCTAGATAAATGAATAAAAAGTTGATCTCTCATTTTAAGCAAATGTTTTCAAAAAAAAAAAAAAAAAAAGAAGAAGCGAGTATGTATTTCTACTTGTATTTTAAAAATCTTGTTTGTTTAGAACATAGTTTCTACAATATGTGGATTCATGTAGATCCACGTACTTTTCTTTCTCTTAAAAATAACAATATCCAAGGCTTAAAAATACCATGCCCGAGATGTCCAGAGCATGTAAATCATTCGTCTGGGCAGGTAAATAAAACATCTAATTGCCTGTGCATGGAAACTAAATTTTAAAATAAAAAAGTTTGTAATAAAATTTCCTACTACACAAGAAAAAAAAGACAGTCATCACATGTCGTGTTTCATGTCATTGTTAATTAATGGAAGTTGTATTATTGTTACGAAGTACCAAGGAAAGAGTAATATCACATCTTTAATTATGTTATGCTCTACGCCCAGAAATCGGAAACCCAGTTTTGCTCCAAATTTTGTTTATAATCAACAACAGTATGCATGCCTCTGATGTAACTGGCCTCTCATGTTTAGTGACAAAGGGAGAAAACTTTAACAAGAGGAACATGACATAATCACTAAATTTCCGAAACACCAGTTTCATCATCGTACCATTTCATACCAATTTTAGCATCAGCATCTTAAAAATTGATATACACACGTTTGTGCATTGAACATTTGTAATACAGACCCTTAAAATGGAAGTGCAAACATGTTAAAACAGTTCATATTTTTAACTTAAAAAAAAAAAAAATAGGGTTCTGGTTTGTTATCTTAAAAGATACATTTTCCTGCGAATCCAGCTTTTACTACTTGGGCAAGTAAATAATTTCTTGCCCAGGTAGTACTGATATATTTCACCTAATTTTTAAGAAATTGAATGGTTCTGATAAATTCCCATCCTACCACAGATAGAGCATACACACTGCTCACACGAGAGTTCTTCAATGTGTTGGTTTGTAGAAAAATGCTTCAAAATCTTTAAACGGACATTTTAAAGGCAAACTTACTCCTGAACTATGTGTGAACTTCTGTTTTTGTGCATTCATATCTAATTTTTGCTGTCTATACTTGATTCAGTGTTTGTGTTCCTTCAGTAATAAATATTAAAAATGATAATTCAATGCAATTCTCTATGTCTGCAAACACAAAAGATGTATTTCACATGGCAACAAGGTCTTAGCATTTATATAAAGGACATAGGCATGTTAGATGTGTACATGACATACATATATTTCGTATAGGATATAAGTATTTTACAAGCATTTGTGCCCAGAAATAGGGACCCCAAAAAAGTTAATCTGGCGCTGCCTAAACACTTAAATAACTAAGTACGAATGTATCAACATATTACTCTTGGGATCAAAAACATGCAACCCTTATTATTCTGTGTCCATAATAAAGTTTAAAATCCCTTCCTAAATATACATATTTTCCTTTGAACTTATTTGATACATTGGCAAAAACATGTTAGGGGTTACTATAACAACACAAGTAATCTATTCTTTCCATTACAAACATAAATTTCATTTTTCAAAAATCTTTTCAGTGCTTTGACTTCCCGCTGTGAGATGCATTAGATTATAAAATTAGCCAAATTTAAATTTTCTAGTTCAAATTTTTTATTTTACGAGTAGTTTAAAATAAGGTTAACAAAAGGTTTCCACGTACCTTAGAGTTGAAAATTTTCACGCTTTATTGCTGTATGCCATTTTCTGAGAACCTCCCCATTAGTAGGGAATTTGAATACTTTTAATATTCCTCTATGAAAATAAATTTAGTTGACAATTTGACAACTACAACCACGCACATCCGCAGTCACGCTTACACAGAGCGGGCAAGCTCATGCATGCTCGACCACCCACCACGGACATCAGCCTACTCTCCCCTACGTCACGCAGCTTCCGGCGTTCGGTGCGCGGGCCTGCTAAGCTATTAGGGGTGATGGCCCGTCGCATTGTGATTCCTTCCCCAGGAGACTACTTCCTTAAATGAGGACAATGGGTTTGGTCTTTAAAAGTAAACCGCAGCAAGTAAACATCTGGAGATGGAGTGGTTGTTTTGCTATTGTTCCACAGAACGGCGCAATTTGGAGGAGGTAAAAGAGCGTAAAAACTCAGGGCTATTGGTACAAAGGCTGTTTCTTTTAGCAAAGCTCACTTTGCTTCCCGAAGAGGGAGGCTGTGGCATAGTTGCGGTGCCATCTCTCTTCGCAAGAGTAATCTAATCCCCTCCGATATCTAAGCGCACGAAGCAAGCACGGGAAGGAATTAAATCCATGTTTATACCCCAGTAAATTCAACGAACATCACTGAAACACATTAAAACAGAAGGAATATTTGTTTTAAAATCATTAAGCACAATGTTTCATATTCGAAGATCTAAAAGCTAAAAGTATCAGCAAATACCCGTATTTTTGACCCCTGAAAAAAAGGATTAAAAAAAGGAAATGACCTGTCCATAGAAATTTCAAGTTCTCTCCACAACGTATTGCATCATCCCAAGTCAGAAATAACTTTTAGTTCAACCCCAGTAGTTTCCAAACCTTGATTTATTGAAAAAAAGCAATATTTTTTTCATTTGTAAGTTAAAGAATATTGGCTGCTTCCATTGCGATAATAATCCTCGGATTAAGAAAAATTGGGCTTTCTTGAAAGGGCAAAGAATTTTGTCCCTTCTGGTGTCGTAGTATAGCCTAGAGTCAATATGAATTTCGTCAAAGCTTAAAACATAAAGCTTTACAGAGCGATTTAAACTTTCATAGCTTTTTTTCTCCCATCAACAAAAAGACATCGTGTTGAATGCCTGGATTACGGGTAAATTTTGCGCACCATCTTTTCAAAGTAATGGAACAATGTTTTTCCCCCTCCAGAAGTCATATATGATTTTTCTAAAGAGAGCTCTTATTACGATGCATTTCGATATATCTTCAGGTGCCCATTTTATCCATTGATTCCTTTCGTAAGATCACTTGGGCGTCGTAAATATATCATGGATACCTTTGCCTAATCTTTCCAACGTACTATAGCTTTTCTTAACATCTTTAATTGCTCTTTTAATTGCTCATAACATCTTTTAATTGCTTCTTGAGTTGGATAATTTGTTTTGACCAGAACCTTGTAATGATGTATGCATTTCTGATTTTTGCAGAGATATTTAATAATCTCGCGTTTCTCCTTCTTTCAAGATCAGATATTTTTTTCCTGCAGTCTTTTACTCTCTTTCATCTTTTCACATTTCAAACATACATGAAGTTGCGGAATTACTATCTTGTTTCGTCCTAAATCGAATCTAACCCGCCGCTGATACGGGATTTTTTTTAATTTAAAGTTTGAATTCGATCCAAAGAACTTTCTAAAATTCTTGGTCTCCGATAAACCGTCACACACGAAAACAGCCACACATCTTTCAGCAACTTGGAAACCTGCCACACATCTTTCAGCAACTTGGAAACCTGCCACATGCTTTTCATTAAAGGACCGAGCACAAATTGCTGTTCCTACGAGGAACACTTTGAATGTGTGTCAGTGTTCCCAGTTTGCGCGAATTCTGTGTGGCAGTTTTTCAAAGTGCCTAATGACGGGAAGGAGTTCTTTTGTTTATCGGAATTTTCATGCCGGTTCATACGAGTATACGGCAACTGGCCACAAAAGTTCAACGAGGGGGGTGGGGTATGAATAAAGATCGCCGTTTCTTGGTATCATCATCATCATCATCATCATCATCATTGTCAACCATTATCAATCCACTGCTGGACGAAGGTCTCCCCAAGTTTCCTCCACAATGGTCTGTCTTGTGCCAGTCTCCTCCATGTCACTCCCGCATACTTTCGAATTTCATCCACCCATCTCCCATGTGGTCTTCTTCTGGGTCTTTTCCTGTCCCTTGGAATTCAATCTGAAATTTCGGCTGTCCATCGATGGTCTGTCCTTCTGGCAGTATGTCCAGCCCATTGCCATTTCAGGGATTTAACTCTGATCATGATGTCTTCCACTCTTGTCATTTTTCTGATCCACGAGTTCCTCTTCTTATCTCTCCTGGTTACACCAAGCATGCACCTCTCCATGCTTCTTTGAGTTGTCTGCAGCCTTTGTATGTCTCTTTTAGCTAAGGTCCACGTCTCTGCACCATACGTAAGCACTGGAAGGATGCATTGATCAAACACTTTTCTTTTAAGACATAATGGCATGTTGCTCTTGAAAATTATGCTGTTTCTTCCAAAAGCTCTCCAGGCAAGTTTTGTACGCCGATTAATTTCTTCACCAATGTGACCCTCACTTGATATCTGCTGTCCAAGATAAACGTACGTGTCTGTTATCTCCAGCTTTTCTTCATCAATCGATAAATCTTCATTTCTTGTAAAAGCATTGAACATCACTTTTGTCTTCTGAAAGTTCATATTTAATCCCACTTCTTTACTCTTGTCAGCAAGTTCCTGCATCATACTCTGTACCTCTGATGGGGTAGTTGCAAAAATGACTATATCATCAGCAAAACGAAGGTGGGTTAAATAATCTCCATTAATCTTTATGCCTTTGTTTTCCCAGTTCAGTGATTGAAAGACATTTTCCAATGTGGCATTAAAGAGCTTCGGAGATATGGTGTCACCTTGTCTCACTCCTTTTCCAATTTTTATGTGTGTTGTATTTTCAAATAGCAGAATCTTTGCACTTGCATTTTCATAGATGTTATTAATAATATTAATGTATGCATCTTCAATACCGCAGGATTTCGGAGCCATTGCAACTGCTGATGGTTTCACCGAATCAAAGGCTTTTTCATAATCGATAAAAGCCATGCACAATGGAAGTTCATATTCCCTCGCTCTTTCAATTAGTTCTCTCAGTATGTGGATATGATCTATTGTGCTGTAGCCACTCCTGAATCCAGCTTGTTCTCTCAGTTGAGCCATGTCCAGTGTTACCTTCAAGCGGTGTGAAAGAACTTTAGTGAAGATTTTATAAACCACTGATAGGAGGCTGATAGGTCTGTAGTTCCTGAGATCCTCAATGTCACCTTTTTTATGTAGCAAGATCATTATAGCGTTGTTCCAATCCTCAGGAATTTTCCCTTCATTAAGGCATCGAGTGAAAATTTGGGCGAGTACTGTTTCGATTTCTCCACTTGCTTCTTGTATGGTGTCTACAGTAATTCCATCTTCTCCTGGAGCTTTTCCCCGCTTCATGTTCTTGATTGCATGTGCAACTTCTGCTGGAAGGACTGGAAGAACTCTGGTACCTTTCATGATGCCTGGAGTACATGTATCATCCCTTTCATATAATTTGGAGTAGAAATCTTTCACTCTTGTCAAAATTTCGCCTCTATTTCTTGTTACAGAACCATCTTCTTTTCTCAGTGCCATGATCTGTTTTTTTCCCTTACTGAGATGACCCTTTGCTATCTTTAGGCTTTGGTTGTTTTCAATTGCTTTCCTTACTAGTTCACAGTTGAATTTTCTTACGTCTTCAGTGATACTTTTTCGTACTGTCTTGCATAGCTCTATATATTCCACTTTGGAAGTCACATCTTCTTTAGTTGTCCTCATCTCTCTTCTTTTTTGCATCAACATTTTGGTTTTTCCTGATAATTTGTTTACATGCAATTTGTTCTTAGACCCAGCTAATTTTGTTGCTGTTTCCATAAGAGCTTTGGTTACTTTTCTGTTAACTTCAGAGATATCCACTTCTTCCGATGTTAGGCCTTCTAAAGCAGAGAATCTGTTCTTCAGTTCCAATTTGAAGGTATTATGGTGTTTTTAAAGGTTGGTTATGTCAATACATTTTTTTTGTCTTATGAGCTTGCTACGTTCGAGTTTAGTGTTGAGGTGCATCTTACATCTCACCAATCTATGGTCACTGCCTGTGTTGAACTTGTTTAGCACACTGCAGTCTTCTATGACGAATTTTTTGTTACACATAATAAAATCAATTTCACTTGTCGTCCCATTTGGATGTCTCCATGTCCATTTCCTGTGTGGCTTTTTCTTGAAAAAGGAGTTCAAGATGAAAAACCCTTCTGCCTCTGCAAACTCTACGAGAGTATTTCCACGCTGGTTTCTGTTGCCGTGACCGAATTTACCTACTGAAGTTTCATTCTGTTGCCGCTGCCCTATTTTTGCATTGAAATCTCCCATAATTATCTTCAAGTGCTGCTTACCTTTATTATTTAGATCACGAATTTCCTCATAAAATTCTTCAATTTCTTCTTCAGCATGACTTGTGGTGGGTGCATAAGTTTGAATAATATGAGACTGGTATCTTCTCGAGAGTTGGATAACGAGTCGTGCAGCTCTGTCAGAGGAACTTTCAACTTCTACAACTTTATCCTTCAGTTTCTTGTTTATTATAAATCCAACACCACTAGTTCTGCCAGTATCTGTCCCACGATAGTAGAAGAGATGTCCACTTTTCAGTTCAATGAGATCTTCTCCTTTTCTCCTTACCTCACTTAGCCCGACAATGTCTCACTTGATCCCTTGTAGTTCCTCTTCCAATTCAAGAAGCCTTGAATCAGAAGATAGGGAGCGTCCATTGTAAGTGGCCAAGGTCAGCATCAGATGGCAGCCTAGTCCGGTCCTCCGGGGATTCTTAGCACCCTCTGCCTTCATGTCGCACTGGCCGCTGCCTTGGCCAGGTACATTCCAGCTGCCGGAGACTGAGAGCCAAGATTTAAGTTGTGGAGTCATTTTGGAGGGGTTTGGCCATAACTCACCACGCTGGCCAAGCGGGTTGGTGAGTGTGGGATAGCATTTCCTCTAATCCCGATGGTATAGTTATACCGCTATTGGCGGTCGTCAGAGCCCCTTTAGTGGGAACAGGATGTACCACGAGAAGGCGGGGTTGACATTTGTCAAGGATAGGCTGTGATGTTACGCATCTTGGTATATATATATATCATCATCATCATCATTGTCAACCATTATCAATCCACTGCTGGACGAAGGTCTCCCCAAGTTTCCTCCACAACGGTCTGTCTTGTGCCAGTCTCCTCCATGTCACCCCTGCATACTTTCGAATTTCATCCACCCATCTCTCATGTGGTCTTCTTCTGGGTCTTTTCCTGTCCCTTGGAATCCAATCTAAAATTTCGGCTGTCCATCGATGATCTGTCCTTCTGGCAGTATGTCCAGCCCATTGCCATTTCAGGGATTTAACTCTGATCATGATGTCTTCCACTCTTGTCATTTTTCGGATCCACGAGTTCCTCTTCTTATCTCTCCTGGTTACACCAAGTATGCACCTCTCCATGCTTCTTTGAGTTGTCTGCAGCTTTTGTATGTCTCTTTTAGTTAAGGTCCACGTCTCTGCACCATATGTAAGCACTGGAAGGATGTACTGATCAAACACTTTTCTTTTAAGACATAATGGCATATTGCTCTTGAAAATTATGCTGTTTCTTCCAAAAGCTCTCCAGGCAAGTTTTGTAAGCCGATTAATTTCTTCATCAATGCGACCCTCACTTGATATCTGCTGTCCAAGATAAACGTACGTGTCTGTTATCTCCAGCTTTTCTCCATCAATCGATAAATCTTCATTTCTTGTAAAAGCATTGAACATCACTTTTGTCTTCCGAAAGTTCATTTTTAATCCCACTTCTTTACTCTTGTCAGCAAGTTCCTGGATCATACTCTGCAGCTCTGACGGGCTAGTTGCAAAAATGACTACGTCATCAGCAAAACGAAGGTGGGTTAGATAATCTCCATTAATCTTTATCCCCTTGTTTTCTCAGCTCAGTGACTGAAAAACACCCTCCAATGTGGCATTAAAGAGCTTCGGAGATATTTTGTCACCTTGTCTCACTCCCTTTCCAATTTTTATGTGTGTTGTATTTTCAAACAGCCTAATCTTTGCACTTGCATTTTCATAGATGTTATTAATAATATTAATGTATGCATCTTCAATACCGCAGGTTTTCAGAGCCATTGTAACTGCTGATGGTTTCACCGAATCAAAGGCTTTTTCATAATCGATAAAAGCCATGCACAATGGAAGTTCATATTCCCTCGCTCTTTCAATTAGTTCTCTCAGCACATGGATATGATCTATTGTGCTGTAGCCACTCCTGAATCCAGCTTGTTCTCTCGGTTGAGCCATGTCCAGTGTTACCTTCAAGCGGTGTGAAAGAACTTTAGTGAAGATTTTATAAACTACTGATAGGAGGCTGATAGGTCTGTAGTTTCCGAGATCCTCAATGTCACCTTTCTTATGTAGCAGGATCATTGTAGCGGTGTTCCAATCCTCAGGAATCTTTCCTTCATTAAGGCATCGAGTGAAAATTTGGGCGAGTACTGTTTCGATTTCTCCACTTGCTTCTTTTATGATGTCTACAGTAATTCCATCTTCTCCTGGAGCTTTTCCCCGCTTCATGTTCTTGATTGCATGTGCAACTTCTGCTGGAAGGACTGGAGGAACTCTGGTACTGGTATCTTTCATGATGTCTGGAGTGCATGTATCATCCCTTTCATATAATTTGGAGTAGAAATCTTTCACTCTTGTCAAAATTTCGCCTCTATTTCTTGTTACAGAACCATCTTCTTTTCTCAGTGCCATAATCTGTTTTCTTCCCTTACTGAGATGTCCCTTTGCTATCTTTAGGCTTTGGTTGTTTTCAATTGCTTTCCTCACTAGTTCACAGTTGAATTTTCTTACGTCTTCAGTGATACTTTTTCGTACTGTCTTGCATAGCTCTATATATTCCACTTTGGAAGTCACATCTTCTTTAGTTGTCCTCATCTCTCTTCTTTTTTGCATCAACATTTTCGTTTTTCCTGATAATTTATTTACATGCAACTTGTTCTTAGACCCAGCTAATTTTGTTGCTGTTTCCATAAGAGCTTTGGTTACTTTTCTGTTAACTTCAGAGATGTCCACTTCTTCCGATGTTAGGCCTTCTAAAGCAGAGAACCTGTTCTTCAGTTCCAACTTGAAGGTATTATGGTGTTTTTTAAGGTTGGTTATGTCAATACATTTTGTTTGTCTTATGAGCTTGCCACGTTCAAGTTTAGTGTTGAGGTGCATCTTACATCTCACCAATCTATGGTCACTACCTGTGTTGAACTTGTTTAGCACACTGCAGTCTTCTATGACGAATTTTTTGTTACACATAATAAAATCAATTTCACTTGTCGTCCCATTTGGATGTCTCCATGTCCATTTCCTGTGTGGCTTTTTCTTGAAGAAGGAGTTCAAGATGAAAAACCCTTCTGCCTCTGCAAACTCAACGAGAGTATTTCCACGCTGGTTTCTGTTGCCGTGACCGAATTTACCTACTGAAGTTTCATTCTGTTGCCGTTGCCCTATTTTTGCATTGAAATCTCCCATAATTATTTTCAAGTGCTGCTTACCTTTATTATTTAGATGACAAATTTCCTCATAAAATTCTTCAATTTCTTCTTCAGGATGACTTGTGGTGGGTGCATAAGTTTGAATAATCTGAGCCTGGTATCTTCTCGATAGTTGGATAACAAGTCGTGCAGCTCTGTCAGAGGAACTTTCAACTTCTACCACTTTATCCTTCAGTTTCTTGTTTATTATAAATCCAACACCACTAGTTCTGCCAGTATCTGTCCCACGATAGTAGAAGAGATGTCCACTTTTCAGTTCGATGAGATCTTCTCCTTTTCTCCTTACCTCACTTAGCCCCACGATGTCCCACTTGATCCTTTGTAGTTCCTCTTCCAATTCAAGAAGCCTTGAATCAGAAGATAGGGAGCGTCCATTGTACGTTGCCAAGGTCAGCATCAGATGGCAGCCTAGTCCGGTCCTCCGGGGATTCTTAGCACCCTCTGCCTTCATGTCGCACTGGCCGCTGCCTTGGCCAGGTACATTCCAGCTGCCGGAGACTGGAATATATATATATATATATAGATTGGTTTCCAAGGGACAGGAAAAGACCCAGAAGAAGACCACATGGGAGATGGGTGGATGAAATTCGAAAGTATGCAGGGGTGACATGGAGGAGACTGGCACAAGACAGACCGTTGTGGAGGAAACTTGGGGAGACCTTCGTCCAGCAGTGGATTGATAATGGTTGACAATGATGATGATGATATATATATATATATATATATATATAAATTGAAAACTGTAGATTTGACGAATATTTCGTATGGGCCCCCTTGATCCCGGGGCCCCCACCCGTTCCGAAAAAACCTCTACCGTCTAAATTAGAGCACCATGAAATATTATACCAAATTTGGTGGTTCTAAATTGAAAACTGTAGATTTTACGAATATTGCGTATTGGGTTGACCCCGGGCCCCATACCTTTCCAAAAACCGTTTACGATCTAAGTTAGAGCACCATAAGGAAGTACATCAAATTTTGTGGTTCTAAATTGAAAACTGAAGATTTTACGAAAATTTTCTATCGGGGCCCATCGACCCCGGGCTCAGACCACTTCCAAAAACTGTCTACGGTATAAGTTAGAGCACCATGAGGAAGTATACAAAATTTGGTGGTTCTAAATTGAAAACTGTAGATTTTACGAATATTGCGAATGGGGGCCCGTGACCCAGGGCCCCCTACCTTTCAAAGCAAAACCCGTCTACGGTCTAAGTTAGAGCACCATGAGGAAGTATACCAAATTTGGTGTTTCTAAATTGAAAACTGTAGATTTTACGAATATTGCGTGTTGGGGCCCCTTGACCCCGGGCCCCTTACCTTTCCAAAAACCGTTTACTGTCTAAGTTAGAGCACCATGAGGAAGTATACCAAATTTGGTGCTTTAAATTGAAAACTGTAGATTTTACGAATATTGCGTATGGGAACCCTTGACCCCGGGCCCCCTACCTTTCCAAAACCGTCTATGGTCTAAGTTAGAGCACCGTGAGATATTATACCAAATTTGGTAATTCTAAATTGAAAACTGTAGATTTTACGAATATTGCGTATTGGGGCCCCTTGACCTAGCGCCCCCTACCTTTCAAAGCAAAACCCGTCTACGGTCTAAGTTAGAGCACCATGAGGAAGTATACCAAATTTGGTGTTTCAAAATTGAAAACTGTAGATTTTACGAATATTGCGTTAGGGGGTCCTTGACCCCGGGCCCACTACCTTTCCAAAACCGTCTATGGTCTAAGTTAGAGCACCATGAGATATTATACCAAATTTGGTAATTCTAAATTGAAAACTGAAGATTTTACGAAAATTTTCTATCGGGGCCCATCGACCCCGGGCTCAGACACTTCCAAAAACTGTCTACGGTCTAAGTTAGAGCACCATGAGGTAGTATACCAAATTTGGTGGTTTTAAATTGAAAACTGTAGATTTTACGAATATTGCGTATTGGGGTCCCTTGACCCCGGGCCCCTTACCTTTCCAAAAACCGTTTACTGTTTAAGTTAGAGCACCATGAGGAAGTATATCAAATTTTGTGGTTCTAAATTGAAAACTGTAGATTTTACGAAAATTTTCTATGGGGGCCCCTCGACCCCGGGCTCAGACCACATCCAAAAACACCATGTGGTAGTATACTAAATTTGGTGGCTTTAAATTGGAAACTGTAGATTTTACACAATTTTTGTATGAGATGAGAGATTAATTTGTGCCCCCTCCTGAAATATTTTTATAAGTGCCGCATACTAGTCTTCTGCAAATTAAATCAGTGTCTGAACAAATTTTTCCTACCAAAGATCAAATGTTTAGAAAAATACAAAAGAAAAAAAAATGAAAAGAAAAAAAGCCGTGTAATTAATGCCCCATCCTGAAATGTTATGGCTCGCGATGTTATGGCTTGCGATGTTTTGTCACCGCGATGTTTTGACCTGCGATGTTTTGTGCCCGCGTTGTTATGACTTGCGATGTTTTGTCACTGCGATGTTTTGTCACTGCGATGTTTTGACCTGCGATGTTATGTCCGCGATGTTATGTCGTGCGATGTTTTGACCTGCGATGTTTTGACGTGCTACGATTATTAAGTACTTTATCGACAGGAATTTTAAAAGCTGAGGAAAATCATTATCCGCAACTGTGCCGGCTGTGCGCGATTTTCGAAATGTTCGCCCAGTAGTGTTTACAGGTGGTAGACCCCGCAGTGATTTAAAAATGAAAATACGTGAATATCTATTAATAATTTTTGCTGCAGTGGTGTTTTTATGCTGTTTCATCACAGTGATGCAATTGGGATTTTTTGTCTTCGCAGAAAGCTCTTAGTTATAATAGGTTGGTTCTTCTGCCTAGAAAACCAGGTATGTCTGTGAATTAATTAATTAATCCCATTAAAGTCACTCCTTGATAGCATTGTTCATTAGCTAATTATGTTGAGGATATCAACAGTTAAAAAATAAATAGGAAAAAGGTTTTGTTTGTTTTCAGTTCTCTCTTATGTCATGATGTTCATCATCCTGAAAATATTGGGTGTATGCCCAGCTTATTTGTAACATCATGCAGCGTTCGAATTACCCAGTGGTCCGCTGGCCATTGGCCAGTAAAACTTACGTCGGACCACTGAACTATTGATTTTACTGGCCCGTATGGCCAGCAAGATTTTTTTTTCTTCTAATTTGTCACAAGTTAAAAACTGAATTTCTGTTTCTATTACCTTGCTGTATGGTTTTCTTTTTAGGCTACAAACTAATGATAGGTTTAAAAATCAAATATTAGAGACAATTCTATTGAAATGATACATTATTTTCTACATATATTGTAAATGTATTTACATATTTTTTATTAATTTTTTTACAGGCCAGTGGGCATTCTGGTGGGCCAGTGGTTTGCAAATTCTAGTGGTCCATTGGGCCAGTAGAAGATTTATTTCTGATTCTAACACTGTCATGAAAACGTGTACTACATGTTTCATGAACTGAGCTGATAAAGCTAACCATTTTGTATGTGATGCTTCAGTTGTGCTGAGCATCACATACAATTTTTTTTTTTTTTTTTTGCAAAAGTAGTAGATCAATTTTTCACATTACACATGGTGTCTAAATCGCCCTAGGAATTTGGTTGTTGGGAGTAGTTTAGTTTCCAGTTTAGGTAACATATATATTTGTCCAAACCGATTTTGAAACATTTGTGATACTATTTCTTCAGTAGAACCCCTAAATTCAAATGATTTCTGGGGGAGAAAAAATAAGAAAAGTTAGCTGTGTTTAAAAATTTATTTAGCTGCTATTGTTTTTATCAAAAACAGTAGTGGTAATCCCAGTGACATAAGGTGACCTAATATTTATCCAGGGCTAAATATTTTAAAAATCATTCTCCAACTTCTTACATACTGTAAAATATAATTTCAGTTGATTGTGAGATTTGCAAGTTCCATCTGCTGAAATTTTACTTAACCACATAGAATGAAGTGGAAATTTTATTTAGGTATATGCAGTGCTGTATAACACACACACACACACACACACACACACACACAAACATTAGAAACAAAACTGTACAATAAGTAGAAATTGTACACCAAATTATACTCAAAATAGTGTTACTAAAAATCCGAAATTTCTTGGCTTAGAATACAAATAAACTTTCCAAGCTTTCACACATCAACCAGATGGCTTTTTCAAGGAAGGTAGACAGCTAACTGCAAACTGGACAATGGAACATTTCAACAATTTGAACGCGGTGACTTGTCATGTTCAGTTTTCAGTCCAGTTTGCAGTTAGCTGTCTACCTTCCTTGAAAAAGCCATCTGGTTGATGTGCGAAAGCTTGGAACTTATTTGTATTCTATGCCAAGAAATTTCGGATTTTTAGTATAGTTATACTATTTTGAGAACAAAGCTGTAGTAAACAGTAAAAACAAAACAAAGTATGTTTGCTTTCACTTCCAGTTAACTAGGATATTTTGCTATAACTTCATATTAAAAGTTCTAGACTAATTCTTATTTTTTTGCACCAAGCAAATATTTGGTTGATGTAGGCCCAAGTCTCTAATGAGTTTTTTTCTTTATCTCTTAATAAACTAAAAGGGTGTTCCAATAAAAAGTCACTTTGTTCATTCTACTTACAGGAGCAAACCTTACAGCTTGCTTAACTCCAGAAACGAAAACCAGCCACTCACTATCCGACTATACCGAAGCAAAATTGCTACTGTCGAACAAAAAGGTGACCAGCTGCGAAAGACAGTTTTGTGTATGAGCAGTTCAGTATTCATCTGCTCATTCATTACTGTTATCTGAAGCTTTGTCAAGGCAATGAGTTGACGGGTGTCGCCTCTACCACCACGCAGTATTCATTGCACCCTAGTGAATGGATATGGAATGCTGTAATGTGTTACCCAGTTACTCAACTATTGTAGTGGCTCATATTTGTATTAAGAAAATATGGGAACTGGTTACTAACATAAATTTTCTTTCAGAATTTGTCCAATTAAAAAAAAAAAATTTTCTCATTTTCATGCAGGGCTTAGCCCCGGATGCCCATAATGACCTGATACCACTGAGAGTAATTGATCATTATCCTATTATGGGAGTAATTGATCATTATTGTAAATCTGTAGAGGTTGTGAACCTAAATGTACGACATCGTATAATGCTCATAAAATGCACATGCCAAATTGTATAGCAAAATGCTACCTTATGGATGTGGCACTAAATTTACAAGACCATTAGTTTCACAGAGCTGCCAAGTGTCCCAGTTTACCCGGATTCTCTTTGATTTAAAAAATATTTTCCAAAAATCCAAATTTTCTACAAAAAATCAAATTTTGTATTGTGGAATAACTTTTTTACGGGTCTTATAGAGGTTATTTTTCATGAAAGTTGGTTGTCAAATTTTCGAACTAAAGCCTAGTTCATCATCAGGACTACATCACTGGAGTAGTTGCTGCCACTCAGTTGGAAGAGTCCAACCGCAATTATCATTAATTGTGGTACTTCTTCTTCTTGCTGCATTCATTCAGGGATCGAAATAGCAAGAAGAAGTACCACAATTAATGATAATTGCGGTTGGACTCTTCCAACTGAGTGGCAGCAACTACTCCAGTGATGTAGTCCTGATGATGAACTAGGCTTTAGTTCGAAAATTTGACAACCAACTTTCATGAAAAATAACCTCTATAAGACCCGTAAAAAAGTTATTCCACAATACACTATGAATAGAGGTGCCATAAATTCATTTACAACTCAAATTTTGTGTTTTTTTTATATCTTTTCTTTTATTTATTTACTATGCATGCTAATTTTTTCCCCCTCATTAATGATATCAGCAATCATTTTTCTCCAGTGTCAACGCTAACCGTGGGAGTTGGTAACGAATAGAGGCATGCCGCTTTGTTAATCCACAGCACTTCAAGCTCCCAGGTTGTGAGGCCCTGGAGGTAGTAAAACAGTCAGCGGCTTGGAAAGTTGAAGTACTGGTTTATGATGTCACAATCCATGGCGCTTGTGCGGTGCCTTGCACCACGGGTGCAGAATTTGTCCGAATGCACGAACGAGGTTGAGGAGAAATTAAAGCAGCTCTGGGGAAATTTTTTGCCCAAGGATAAAATAATAATAAAATGAAAAATTGACTTATTAACAACGAATATAACGTGAAAAATAAGATTGATTTAACTGCAGGTTAACAATGACGTTTGTAAAGGTCATGAACAGGGCTCAACAAATATGCTCCAGATCAGGGCGCGATTTCACCGATTAGCAACTAGCAAATAGCTAGTGAAAAATCAAATTTGCTAGTGAAAAAAAAAAAAATCGCAGTAGCAAATATTGCTAGTAAGGTAATTTCTTTATTTAAAGTAACCAAAAATCCTTATTAATCCACGAAATTTACATAAGTTTCTATTATCATTTGTTAAAACAGCGACGATCAGCGATTCTCTTTCGCCACTTAATACCCATCCTCCCCACATCCTTCCAAACTGTCGTAGAAGCACATTGAAACTCCTCTCCATCGTGCCCTCATTGGTCTATTACAGAAACTGAACGTGACGTCGGCAATGGTTGCTGTGGCAACCCAGAGCTCTGGGATGGATCGGTTGTTTGACCACCTGCTCTGCCACCCTCCCTTCTTTTGCCCCACGAACTTTGTCCTCAACTCCTGTCGTACCCTAAGCGAAGCGATCTACTTCCACAAGTCTTGATAGTCGTGCATACATCAAACACTGCGCTCTAATGATCAGTGATGAATAAGCAAGAATAATTCCACCTATTCGGATGGTATACAAAACCGAAAGAAGCAAACCAAAATGTTACTGGAAAATAGCCTGCCAACACTGGCAAAAGTCTTATCCACAGTAACTAGCCTTATTGCGTAGCATAGATAAACGCTTTTTTACGAAACGTGTCCGTGGAGGGGGTAAACGATTACGGAAGAAACTTTTGCTTCGTCTGACTTCTGGTTTTGGAAATTTTCCTTGTATTTTCAAGCTGAAATACGAATATTTATCCAGTAAAATGTTAATGAGCAATAATACTTGACAGAGGCAACATCGTGAGAAAAAATAAATAAATATGATTACGGAAAAAAATCCAAATTTCGTCGACCTTTCGTTTTCTAGTTTCGTAAAGAGGGAATTCCAATAATAACGAAAAAAGCCGGAATTCCTTGAATTCGCGGAAGAATCTCATGCCTGAAGATTACAGAAAAATTTTGCAGCAGCCAACTTCCGTTTTTGCAAATTGTTCTCCACAGTTTCAAGCTAAAATGCAAACATTTATGCAATAAAATGATATTTAACAAGAAAAGCGGACACAAAGACAACATTGGGAGAAAAATTTGCGATTACGGCAAAATTTTCTTACTGCGTTTCACTACTGTGTTCGAAAGTTTTGAAGCACGAAATTTCATCTCCAGATGGAAAACGACCCCCCCTCCCCCTTTTTTTTTGTCATCAGTTAGAATGATCTAACTGATGACAAAAAAAAAAAAAAAAGCGGGATTCCGCGAATCCCTGTAAGAATCTCGTGTATATCATAAAAATAATAGCAAAAGAAAAATTTGTAGAATCCGTAGTTTTGATAGTGAGTTCCGTAGTCAGACAACTAATTCCGTAGAAACTACGGCATTGTGTGGTAGTTGGCAGATCTGAAGTGTGTGAGAAGTTTAGCAGAAATTTGTGCGATACTTCCACTTAGTACTGCATGTTGTGAGGTGGGATTCAGTTTTTTAAAAAGAATACAAGGGGATTGGAGGAACAATTTGTCTGTTGAAACTTTAAATGCTCTGATGACAATTGAAATAGAAGGGCCACAAGAAGAGATTTTTAATCCACGGTCAGCAGTTATAAAGTGGTATGATGACAAAGTCAGACACCCTGAGCGTAAACCATATGGGAAGAAATCTGAATTAGAATGTCTGAAATATATTCATGTGGTATGAGAATTTGTTAGAAATTAATAATAAAGATAGTCACTAAACTTATCTAAGATTCTATTCATTATTCAGAAAGGTAAGTCAAAATATTTATACACATATTTAAATTTCTGTGTAACTTTATTAGAAAATAAGTTACGATGTGATTTAGTTTTACTTGCTAGTCATGCAAACGTTTTGCTAGCAAACTATTTGGTCACTAGCAAAATTTGCTAGTGAGCAAAAAAGATGAAATCTTGCCCTGCTCCAGATCTAGGAGCCTTCTCCCAAAATTTAGGTGCCCCGTGAAACAAAGTCAAATTTCAAAGAATAACACGTGCATATAATTTGTGTTGATGATGCTGGAAGAAAAAGTAAAGTATATTTGCTGTCATTTTTTTGTCTTTTTACCCATAACACTGAGAAATAAAGTTCCAATTTACTCCATAATTTTCTTTTCCCATTCTTTTAGGAAAACACAATTTGTAGAAGTCAGATTTTTTACATATTAATTCAAAGTCAGTATTTTCCTTCGTATAATCTGCAGACCATAAAATTCAGAGAAAAAAAAAATTCTTCGTAAGATTCGCGGCAGCATAAAACTTGCAGGCCATGAAGTAAAAAAATTCCAACTCATAGTTTGTGGCGGCGTATGACCCATAGACTGTAAAATTTTAAGAATTTTTTCCCCTTCCTATAGTCCTTGGCGACATGTCTATAGACCATGAAATTCAGAAAAACAAAAACAAAAACAGATTGTCATATAATCCGCACCTATCGTGTTCGTCTTAAATCATAATTCATAATTTCCGACAGAAAAGCCACGATTCTTAGGATGACTGAGCCAGAAGTCCAAAGAAGAAAGAAATTATTATCTTATTTAAAAAAAACAACTGTTATTTGTAAGTACTTTTGTGTTACTTTTAATTAAGCAAAGAACTAAAATCACTGGCTTTTGCATTACCATAGTTTATGAGTTAGACCTAAAATATCCACAGAAACTACAAACAATCCATATAGCAATTGCTTCTTTTCTGAATATGTTTCAACTGAATAGCGAAATAAATCCAAAAATAAAATGATTACCACAGCAAAACTAACGAATGCGATTCTCAAAATGATTACATGCCATGGATTAGCTGTGCGGACTTCTCACAGCACGTAGGCTTTGGCAAGGGCAAATAGTACCGCATTCGTTGCATCATATTTTCTGTCGGAATGCTCATAAGAAAAAATATATTCTTTTAATCTCTTTGCTGTCCTCTATCTCTATATTGCTGTGCATTTTTTCTGTTACCGCAATTTTGGTACTTTTTAATAACACCACTTCTCCCAACAACATGGTTCATACATGCCCTGGAAATCCTGGGAAAGTCTTGGAATTCCATTTTTGTCCAGGAAATGTCCTAAAATTCTGTTACATGTCCTGGAATTTTATCCATTCCTGCCTTTTTGTCCATGTGCGACACTTTGTAGTTGAGGATTTTTCTACTGACATAAGTTGTCTGACAAATTTCCTTCCCCACCCCCTGCAAAATGCGAGGGGGCGTTGGTTTTCTGTATTATTAGCATATTTTGCGTCTTGCTTATGCTATCACTTTGTAGGCCTGACCAGGGAGACCATATCTTTGCAATTATTAGTTCGATTTATAAAATTGTTTTTTGTATTGGGAAGCTTAAAATGTGAGAATCATGATCCAGGCATTCCGTTTTTTTTCGGATGCACAACTTCGACCATAGAGGGTGCAAATGGAGATCGTATTGAATTTAAAATGCATTTTCTTTCATATATTTGCTTCTAAATATCCAATTGAAAAAATTCTTTCTCCTTTCAATGACATTTATATCAAAGACTATTTTAGTTACAGTCCTTTTGTCAAATAATGCATAAATTTTCCGCTAGGGGGCGTAAAAGTCAATCGTGATTTCCCCAATATCTCCACTTCTAAAAGTCCAATTTGAAAAATTCTTCGTGCATTGGATACAACTCTTGAGGGGAAATGTTTTCCTTACAAATTATTATTTTTGGTAAAGAATGGTTTGGCCACCAGGGGGCGTAAGTGTTGTTTATTTTTGCTTTTGATGTATTTGGAGCAAAATCAGCTGGAAACTCGATTGAAAAAATCACTCCGTGAACTGACACCACTCACCTTGGAAAACTTTTTGAGAATGCCTCCTACTTAAAATAGTGCATAATATTTCCACCAGGAGGCTTAACCGTATCTTATTTTTGTCCATATTTCTGTTTCTAGGAGTTCAATTTGAAAAATTCTTTCTTTGTTGAACATTTTTGGTGAGAAATGCTTCTCTTATATTTTCAAATATTTCTTAATACGCAAGTGCGCCACTAGAGGGCGTAAGTTCATGTTTCCGTTTACACCAATATTTGTGGGACCAAAAACTTAATTGAAAAATATTCTCTTTCGATCAGATACTACTAACTATGAAAACAGCTTCTGTGTATTTTCTTCCCAAAACAGTGCACAATTTTGCCGCTAGGGGGCGCAAGTATCTAATCTATTTTTCTCAATATCTGTACTTCTAAATGTTCAATTTAAAACATTCTTTTAACACCACATACCATTTACCTTACGGAACACTTTAGGTTCGTGTTTGAGGAGGTTTGTGGTTCACAATTCTTCTGCTAGGTGGTGTTTGTGTACTTCTGTTTGCAGGTTATCTCTGCCTGTAAAAACCCTATTGAGAAATTTCGTTTTTTACTGTATGCCATTCGCTATAATAAAGATGGAGAGTGAATATTATTTTTTCTACAATAAGAAGATCCTCTTCAAATAATGTACAACTTTCCCCTAGGGGTTGTAAAGGTCAAAACGTTTTTCTTGCTATCTCTGCTTATGGGAGACGTATTTGAAAAGTTCATTTTCCTTAGCATAGCTTTTGCTATGAAGAATACTTTTCGCCTGTTTTCAACTTTTCCATTAAGCAAAATTCTTCCGCTAAAAGGCATAGAGTTATATCATGTTTCCTTCAATATCTCTTCTTTTAACTGTTTGATTTGAACATCTTTTTGTCTCTAATACCTTCCTTCTGCTATGGGAAACATTTTTGTGCCATCTGTTAATTTTTGTAACATACTTTTTTAGTCACTGGTGGAAGTAAGTAGCTGATGTTATAAGTAGCTGTTTGTTTATTTATTGATTTATTTATTTTGTAGTTTATTTTGACCTCTACTGAAATTTGCTAATGAATGCTTTAATAAAAATTTGCCATGAAATCAGATTGCTTTCTAATATCAGAAACTTAAATCTAGTTTCTTAGTATTTTCTGAGCAAACTAATCTGTTTGCATTTTCTATAATTAGTTTTCTAATCATGCCCAGTTAAATTGCCTTGATCACTAATGAATGCAGTTATACACAGCCCTTGGATTTAAGGTTTTCCTGTTATTCTCTTTCATTTCACGGTGGAAATTTTTGTGCATGCTTTGTTTGCTGGCGAGTACAAATTTAAAACACAGCTATCCCTAAATAAAATGTAACACAAATACTTGATCCCATGATTATGTGTTTAAGAAGTAATATTCCCTTTGAAAAAGTTCCAAATATTTCACCTTTCCTTATCCTTAAGTTTCCAATGTAAGCATTATTTCAAAATAATTAAATGTAAATAGTATTTTATGTATTGATTGTGTGGTATATGAAAGCATTCAAGAGTAATGCCACATACCTATGTATTTTTGAGTTTTATGTTTTTTATATACTGTAATTTTCTTCAGTAATTGAACTAAAGCCAAAGTAGAAAAATAAATTTTTCTCAAAATCAGTTTAGTATACTGTATATATAAAAGTTTAGCAGCTATATTAAACATGTTCACATTTTCAGTGACAGTTTTGGTATTTCAGTGTTTATCTGTGATTCTAAGTTTCTTCTGATTTGCTGCAGCAGACATCATTTTTAACATTCTGCATTCTGTTTGCCCAAGCATGTAGGAAGTTGTTTGTTGTAGGTTGCAGGTTGAACAGACCTAGGTTTCACTATATTTTAAGTAAGAGTGTTTGGATTGTATATCCTGGGGGGAGGGGAAATCCAAAAATCCTTTAAATATCCTGGAAAAGTCCTGGAATTTTGTGGTTGAAAAAGTGTTTGAACCATGCAGCATGTACCCATCATAATACCGAGTTCATCCTTCCATCCTTATCATCAAAAATTTACAACTTTCCATGCGTACGTAAAAAGGGCCTACACTTGTACATCAAATGAAGCACTCAAGAAAACTAAGTTGGACAAAATCAAGGAACTTACTGTCGTTAATGGTTATGCTCCGGAAGTAGTTGATAATTTAATAGCCAAATTTAACAACAACTTTAGCACTTCTCTACTTCCAGTTTAAAAGAAAATTTATAAATATGTTGGCTCAATGCCTTATATCCCATCCATTACAAATATATTACAGAAAGCATGTCATAAACATTCGTTGAATTTCGGTCTAAAAACCCAAAACCTCTTTCCTTATATTAGGAAGGACAGAGACGTAACTAATATCTTGACAGCTGCTGGAATCTATATAATCCCACTAACAAAAAAGATCAGTAATATGGAAAGTGTGGAATCCAGTTATGCGGGAAGTACCAAGAGATGCTTGAAGAATAGAATATTAGAACACCAAAGAGCCATTTCTAAAGCAAACTGTTCCACGGCTCTAGCTAGAGCCTATGTATAAGAGAAATTCCAACCCAACTGGACTGACATTAAATTGATATCAGGCTTCAAAAACGAATAGACGTTATGATACGGTGAAGCATTCGTGATCCAGAAATCAAAAGATTCATGCTGCAATGAGGAGCAACCAGTCTTACTCCCAACACCTTGGAAACAACTCATTTATCTAGAGGAACCAACCAACAATTTCCACAGAGATGTCAAGAGCCACACAGGCTGAGAGACTAATCATTAACCAACCTGACACACCCAGTCACCTGTGTCCGAGGGAATTTTATTGAGAACGCGAGTCTACAAGCTGGACTTGCGGTGACGTCGCATAGATCTGCTTCCGGAAACTTTTAACTATGACTATGTGAAGTGTGGTTTCTTTTATTATTTTAGTATTTTATTAGTGTACACCTGAGGATGGGATCATATCAAGTATCCCGAAAGTGCTTGTGCTTTTCAAATAAATGTGTTAACGTGTCAAGATGGTGTTGCAACAATTACCATTGGAATTTCTTGACACCTATACCCAACCAACAAGGATTACTTGTTTAACCCTAGCATGCATAAATTACCACACGGATTTTTAAACGCTGCAGAAACGTTTTTTTCCCCCTGTTTTTCTGTACCGGTTGCTACCAGGTGAACCTAAATTTATAACTTTTTAAGATGATCTGCTGATTATACGACAGAAATTACGGTATTTACTGCAAATTACGAAATCTGTAATAAATTGGGCACAACATGCATGAGATTCTTCCGTGGATTTGCGGAATTCCGCCTTTTTTGTTATCATTTGGGTTATGCTTGAGATCGATGCAGAAATGAAGAGAAATGGGGTGGGTGGGTTAGGGAGGGGTCATTTTCCGTCTGGGGATGGTATTTCGTCTTTCAGAAGTTTCGAAAACTGAAGTTATTTACGGAGTGATGATTTTTCCCGTAATCGTAATTTCTTTTTCTGACGATGGTGCCTGCTCCCAGTATTGTTATTAAATGTCATTTTATTGCATAAATGTTTGTATTACAGCATGAAACTGTGGGCAACGATTTCCAAAAATGGAAGTTAAGACGGTGCGAAGATTTCCCTGTAATCTTTAATCATGAGATTCTTCCGTGGATTCGAAGAAGTCCGCCATTTCCATTATCATTTTGGGTATTCTCGAGATCAATGCACAACTGAACAGAAAATTTGAGGGCGGTAATGTCTGGGAGGGGGATTCGTTTTTCGTTTGACAACAGGATTCCGTCTTTTGAAACTTTCGAAAACGGAAGTTAGATGCAGCAAAGATTTCTCCTGTAACCTTTTTTTTTTTTTTTTTTTCTCGCGATGTTCCTTCTGCCCAGTATTGTTCTTAAATAACCCTTTATTCCACAAATACTGTATTTCAACCTAAAAATGGACGAACAAGTTTCCGAAAACAGAAGTCAGTCGGATCGAAGATTTCTGCCGAAATCGCATTTTTTTTTCTTCCCGCAATGTTCGCACTATTCTGTGTTGTTGTTAAGTGTTACTTTCCCCCATAAATGTCTGCACTTAAGCGTGATAAGGGAGGGAAATTTTTCAAAAACGGAAGTGATTGACGGAGTTTGAAAATTTGTTAGAATTGATGCATGGTGTTCAAAAGTTATTCATATTCTGAAAGTCACACCATTTATCTAAAGTAGCAAAAGCTTTGATATCATGCATTCGTGTTCCTCAGGTTGAAAGTTCTTTCAGCATGATGGATAAATTATTGTCATCCGAGGGAATAAAAGGGGAGGAAAGAAAAGTGGTGTAGAAATAGGAAGGGAACGATATGAACACAAAGAAAAACTAAGCAAAGATTGCTGTGCAGCTGCAGAGTCAACAAAAGACAAATATCTCCATGGAACTTGCTGAGAACAAAGCAACACAAGACGAAAATTGAGCTGATGTTCTAGCAAATAGAGAGAGAGAGAGAGAGAGAGAGAGAGAGAGAGAGAGAGAGAGAGAGAGAGAGAGAGAGAGAGAGAGAGAGATGTGTTTGAAACAGTGTCTTTTAAAATCACTTTATTTTGTTTTGAATTCAGTAATTTTATATCGTGGATACAGTGAACAATTCCATCTTTCTCGTGCTGTGCTGCTTTATATTCACACTTTCTTGTTGCATGTTCTGATTCTTTTTCGCCCGATTAAAAAGTTCAGCTTTTTTGTTCCTTGGTCAGTCTCATGTATGGCACAAGGGTCAGATTTCTAGGCGCCTGGAATTTGTTGAGCCCTGGTCATAAAATGGTATAAGCAGCACCTGACACTGGTTCTGTTAATCAGTGTTATTCATCCTCGTTGTAAATGAATTTATGGCACCTCTATTCATAGTGTATTGTGGAATAACTTTTTTACGGGTCTTATAGAGGTTATTTTTCATGAAAGTTGGTTGTCAAATTTTCGAAGTAAAGCCTAGTTCGTCATCAGGACTATGTCACTGGAGTAGTTGCTGCCACTCAGTTGGAAGAGTCCAACCGCAATTATCGTTAATTGTGGTACTTCTTCTTCTTGCTATTTTGATCCCTTCTTCTAGTTTCCTCTTTACTAAGTTTGACTGGTGGGCGATTATTTTTACTGAGTCCCAATTTATGGAGTGTCCACTTGCTTGTATATGTCTGTCTAGCCCTGTTTTGTTACTAATGTTCCTAATAGCTGCTTGGTGTTCTTTCATTCGGACCTTAATACTTCTCCCTGTTTCTCCTATATAGCTGAGTCCGCAGTTACAGTCGATGCAATAAATTACTCCTTGCAATTGGATGTCCAATTCTTTCTGCTTTAAAGCTGGCAGGAATTTCTTTATTTTGTTATTAAGATCTGGAGCTAGCCTGATATTATATTTTGCTCCGATCCTTTTCAGTTTCTCGAAAAGTCCCTTGTGGTACGTAATTTTGCTGGTGAATTTGAAGTTGTTTTTTTCCTTCTTTTTTGGCACTTGTCTAAATATTTTCTTAACATATGGGGAGGGGTAATTGTTTTCTGCCAATATTTCCTTTAATTCTTCTTTGTGAAGATCTTTTTGAGTAGCTGAAGAGACCAGGATTTCAATATTTTTTTATTTTTTTTTTTTGCCTCTAGTTTACTTATATAATAATTTGCTAGCAGAGGTGCTAGTGGAGAACCCATTGCAAGTCCTGAAGTTTGCCTGTAATATTTCTTTCCAAACTGGAAGAAATTATTCTTGAAGGAAAATAGGAGCAGTTCATATATGCCAAGTAGTATTTCTCAATTGTGATTATGGAATACTATTTTTTCCACGAGGTCATCCACAATGAATTCCAGTAGGAGGTCCAGGTTAATGTTGGTATACATAGATACTATATCCAGGCTTGCCATTACTGGATGAATTAATTCTGGCAAGTTGTCCAGTTTTCCTTTTAGCTGCATGGAATTTTTTTAGTAGGTAGGGAGGAGAAGGGAAAATATCTCTGAGGTGACCGAGTAAATAATAATTAATGTTGGAGAGTGGCAAATTTCTAGTGTCTATTATAGGTCTTATTGGATGGCCTTCTTTGTGAACTTTTATTGTACCATAGATCTGTGGAACTCTTGACTGGATTTTGGAGAAGTTTTTGAAGAGCTCATTTAGCTGTTTTTTATTTCTTAAAGAGCTGATTGATTTCTTAAGATTTTTGACAGTTTGATCTATAGGGTTACCATTGAGTTCTTCATAATAAGGCTTGCTCAATTCAGCTTCCATTTTATTGTAATACTTCTCTTTTTCTACCAATACCAAAACTTTGCTTTTATCTGCTTTCAGTGCTACAACTTTATCATTGGCTTTGAATTTTTTAAGGTCAGTAATGGCATTTTTATTAAAATTGTAAGCAACTTTTAATGGCTTTTTTACAAATTTTGAGACGCAGTCTGAGAATTCTTTCCTTAAAGTGGATGCTGTATTTTCATCTTCTCTTTCTACCTTACTACAGATGCTTTCTAAATCAATCAGCATATGTTTTTTATCAAGTGTTGCGGAGAAAAGGTTGTAATTATATCCCTTATTGAGGAGATAAATCAGGTTTCCATCTACTCCTTCTTCCGTCAGATCTATGACATGTTTGTCAGTGGGGGATGGTATTAACTTTGGGCCAGGAGCTGAAGACATTAACTTTGAACTCAACCACTTATTCTCTTTAATCTTCAATTTTTCTTTAAACTTTTTGTTTTTATCTCTCACTGCTTTAGCTAACCAGTTATCAATATTTTTCTTTTCTGCTTCCGGAATTTCACCTAATGAAGAGGTCCAAATACGAGCTTCTATTCGTTTGCATTGCTCAATAGTTTTGAATTTTTTGCTTCACAAGTCACAGTATCACTATAACTAATCAAAACTTTACGTGGTTACAATTACCTTAATAAGAGCAATGAGAGTGAACTTACCCTTACCAGTAGGTCCGTTCTGTCAGACATGTAGACATTTCTCTGCACGTTAACTTCCTTATTAATATCCACAGTTGGTTTTTGGCCTTTGGTGCGGTGGTTTTTATGTTGTCTTCGACATGTTCTTTTATTTGACTGAGTGAGCAATTTATTAACCTATACTGCAGAACTGATACGTTGGTCCAAGAAACCTCTTTTATACTTTAAAAACGCTATATTTACAATGACTTGAATAACACTAACCGGTAACCAAATTGGCTTATTAAAAAAAAAACCCAAAAAAACCCTATGTACATGAACATTTAGAAACCATAAACAAACTTCCTATTTACAAACACCAACAGCAATAAGATAAGTTCGTTGTGAATAATTGAATTTTAGGCTTTTAAATGTTTTGTTCTGATGTTTTGGTGTTTGTAAATAGGAAGTTTGTTTATGGTTTCTAAATGTTCATGTACATAGGGTTTTTTTTTTTTTTTTTTTATAAGCCAATTTGGTTACCAGTTAGTGTTATTCAAGTCATTGTAAATATAGGGTTTTTAAAGTATAAAAGAGGTTTCTTGGACCAACGTATCAGTTCTGCAGTATAGGTTAATAAATTGCTCACTCAGTCAAATAAAAGAACATGTCGAAGACAACATAAAAACCACCGCACCAAAGGCCAAAAACCAACTGTGGATATTAATAAGGAAGTTAATGTGCAGAGAAATGTCTACATGTCTGAGAGAACGGACCTACTGGTAAGGGTAAGTTCACTCTCATTGCTCTTATTAAGTTTTGAATTTATTACGAATTGCGCCATTTACCGTTTTTAGTTCTATTTTTTTAATAAAATTTCTTGACAGATTCTCTGCGATGTTTTTCGTGAGTCTCAAAGAAGGTGGAACAAAATTAGCTCTCTTACATATTCATTGCGGATGACCTCGCGGAAAAAATAGTATTCCATAATCACAATAGGGAAATACTACTTGGCATATATGAACTGCTCCTATTTTCCTTCAAGAATAATTTCTTCCAGTTTGGAAAGAAATATTACAGGCCAACTTCAGGACTTGCAATGGGTTCTCCAGTAGCACCTCTGCTAGCAAATTATTATATAAGTAAACTAGAGGCAAAAATCCTTATACAACCCTCCTTATTTGCTCTCTATGTAAGATACATGGATGATGTCCTAATTATAGTAGATACTGTGGACCAATCTCTACCCTCTCAGATTTTGGCAGAATTTAACTTACTAGAGAATACCTTGCAGTACACCCTGGAACAGGAAAAAGACCATAGCATCAATTTCCTAGATTTAACCTTGACCTCAAGTGAGGGGAAAATATTCACTCAGCTTTTTAGAAAATCCGCCAACACAGGGAAGATGTTAGACTTCTGCTCATTCCACCCTGATTATATTAAATCGAATACGGCGAGACAATTTTTGGAAAAAATTGAAATCCTGGTCTCTTCAGCTACTCAAAAAGATCTTCACAAAGAAGAATTAAAGGAAATATTGGCAGAAAACAATTACCCCTCCCCATATGTTAAGAAAATATTTAGACAAGCGCCAAAAATGAAGCAGGAAAAAAACAACTTCAAATTCACCAGCAAAATTACGTACCACAAGGGACTTTTCGAGAAACTGAAAAGGATCGGAGCAAAATATAATATCAGGCTAGCTCCAGATCTTAATAACAAAATAAAGAAATTCCTGCCAGCTTTAAAGCAGAAAGAATTGGACATCCAATTGCAAGGAGTAATTTATTGCATCGACTGTAACTGCGGACTCAGCTATATAGGAGAAACAGGGAGAAGTATTAAGGTCCGAATGAAAGAACACCAAGCAGCTATTAGGAACATTAGTAACAAAACAGGGCTAGACAGACATATAGAAGCAAGTGGACACTCCATAAATTGGGACTCAGTAAAAATAATCGCCCACCAGTCAAACTTAGTAAAGAGGAAACTAGAAGAAGGAATCGAAATAGCAAGAAGAAGAAGTACCACAATTAACGATAATTGCGGTTGGACTCTTCCAACTGAGTGGCAGCAACTACTCCAGTGACGTAGTCCTGATGACGAAATCGGCTTTAGTTCGAAAATTTGACAACCAACTTTCATGAAAAATAGCCTCTATAAGACCTGTAAAAAAGTTATTCCACAATACAAGTGTTATTCATGTTTTTCAGATGAGAATTCAAGCCACAAGTTTGACAAAGGTCAAATTATATATTTATGACTACAACTGCTGTGATGTTGAGATAGAATTGAATAGAATAGCAACATGTATTAACAATCAAACAAAAGGGGTTCTAATGGTCTGGCATGGTTAGTACCTTAAACAAGTAGTCCAACAAGGGAAATCCATGAACTGCTAGAAAGGTGTGGGCCGACCGTGGCTCATCAATGCTAGAGGTGAGTGAAGGCTATCCCATGGTGCTACTCGCTGGTAATTAGTTTGAATGCTGGTGATGGGAGTAATGTGTCACAACACATAATGCGTTGAACCCAGCTGAAAATAGGATTACGTAGCAGCAGGGCCAATCCACGTAAATTAAAGCATTATTTTTTAATGCAAGTTGGTGCATTTTTATTAAATTAAAGCATTTTTTTCTAATGTAAGTTGCATTTTAACAAAAAATCTGAAACACTTGAGGTAGGGGGGCAAGGCCGCTTTGACCCCGCCCTCTAAATATGCCTTTGACTGACATCATATTAGGCAGGTGGTCATAATATTCTGGCTCTTTGGTGTAAGTCCTGTAGAATGTGAATAGACTTTTATTATTATAGTTGATCATTAAAGAATTCCTTGTTTGTGAAATAAGTTGGAAGCCTCTGGAAATTGAGGCATGACCTAATATAAAATGATTTCTTATGCCAAATATAAATTTAACAAAGTTATTTATATAAATATGTATTGCTGCTTTTGTTGTAGGCTGTGTGATTTTAGTTTGTAGCTGCATAAAAGTATTTTGAATATATTTATTATTATTATTTTATGTTTCAGTTAGGTATCGTCTTGGTTTCAATGCAGTACTTGTATCGCTATTCATTGTACAACATCATTTTCAAGCTGCACATTCGGCGAATAATTACAATGCAGACTACAAGTCATTTCCTGTTGTTGCAGAAAGGCTGATATATAATGCTGCTACTTGTTTCACACTTCAGGTTTGTACTGTGCAGATTTGGTACTTAGTTTATTTATATTTTTAGTGCCTGTTTTCATAATTTTTTACTGTAAATAAATTTTTTTCAAGTACAATTTAAGTTTAGTTAACACAGTTATTACAGCAGCAGTGTGTTAATTTGGACCCTTTTCTTTTTTTAATACTATGCATGTTGATAAAACACATGCTGTAAGCTGGGCTGTAGCTAATGATGAATTCTAGGGGTGGGTTCTAGTAATGTAGGGAAGATTGTAAAATTTCAGTTACTTCCTTACATTAATTTTAATGTAATGTAGCATTATTTATTAAAAATTAATAAATCCAAATACTTTTCAATGGTTATATATATATATAAAGAGAGACAAGAGTGGAAGACATCGTGATCACAGTAAAATCCCTGAAATGGCAATGGGCTGGACATATTGCCAGAAGGACGGACCACCGATGGACAACCGAAATTTTAGAATGGATTCTAAGGAACAGGAAAAGACCCAGAAGAAGACCATGTGTGAGATGGGTGGATGAAATTCAAAAGTATGTGGGAGTGACATGGAGGAGACTGGTGACTGGTACAAGACAGACCGTTGTAGAAGAAACTTGGGAAGACCTTCATCCAGCTGGATTGATAATGGTTGATAATGATGATATGATATACTGTATCATATCATGATCAGAGTGTGAAATTCCTAAAATGGCAATGGGTTGGACATATTGCCAGAACAGACCACTAATGGACAACTGAAATTTTGGATTGGATACCAAGGGTGAGGGGAAAAAAAACCCATAAGAAAACCAAGAGGGAGATGGGTGGGTATGTGAAATTTGAAAGCATGCAGGAGTGACATGGAGGAGACTGGCTAAAGGCAGACCATTGTATAAGAAACTTCATCCAGCAGTTGATTGATAATGATTATATTCATTGGCCTGCACGTATTGTGCTAAAAGTGCTGTGGGCTGAATGATCAGCCCTCAAGTGTGAGCCGGGTAGTTCCCGAATAGGTTCAAATTAACACTCGCCAGATGGCGATTAACTGGCAAATTTGGCGGTTAAATTTATTTTAGTGGTTGCCAGTTTGGCCATTTGTCATTTTTAGTGCCACTTTACAAAAGTATAATAATTCAGAAGTAAAGATAAAAGGAAGTGAAACCAGTCCTAACTAGGGATTGAAAAAAACCTTGATGTTTTTGAACATTGAAGTTTTGCAACCGATAAAAAATAATTGATGTTTAAACCTCGACGTTGCAGAGCCCTTTCAGTGCAACATGGTCGATTCATTGGTCTGCATGTATTATGCCAAAAGTGTGGTGGGCTGAATGATCAGCCCTCGAGCTTGATCCGAATAGTTCCCGAATCAGACAGCAGATATCGGTGTGAATGATCATATCATTTATTAATCATATTGTTTTGAAATGAAATCTCCATGAATCAAACCGTCAAACAACAATATTATTGAAAAAATCTTGAGAATATACACTTATACAGTAAGAATCGTAAGTTCGTGTTCGCTATAGGCTTCCTACGCACTTTCGCCACGTGACGGGAGGAAGGCCAATTTTAGCCAAAACTTTTCCTAGTACAGTTGAGACAGAGCTGTTCACATGGGATTGTGGGTGAATTATAGAACGCTACACTGTCGGAAATCACTTTTTAGAGCCCCATTCAAAATGCAATAACACGCAACTCGTGGTCAAGTGAGAACGGCGTGTTTATTTTTCTTGCGGACTTTGCCATGCAGGAGAATGAAATGTGTTTTGTTACTAGAAACTCCTCACATTATTCATTTCTTTTTTCCCAAACAAACCGACACAATCACAAAACTCAGCGAATTACGAATCCCCCAAATCCTTTCCCAAATTCGTGCCTTAGCTGAGGACAAACTTTATTGACAGCTTGTTCTTCAGTATCTACAGACGTGCATTTTGAATCAGTTTAGAATAACATCAGCCTGTAAGAAAATCTTGAAATGGCTAGTTGTAGTGAGGGTGAAAGTTTTCCAAGTGATAGTGATGATTTTGAATCACTTTGGAATGTCATCAATCTGTAAGGGTATGTTCAAAATTAAGGGAGTTATCATTATATTTCATTTTTTTTTTATTTATTTATTTTTTTTTTTTTTTTGCAGAAGAAAGAGCAGTCTTGGAAAATTTGTTTTGAATTTGGAATTTCTGTTTCAAAAAAATTATTTCATGTAAAGTTCAGTTATCTGAAAAAATTATTTCACAAAATTCAATTATCTGAAAATGATTTTTCAATTTACTTCCGATATTGGAGGTTATTTTTTAACGTGCATTAATGCATTTGCATTTTTGAACTTCCCTTTTTGTTGGTAAAGTTCAATTAACACTTACTGCAAGTGGGGCTTGGCTTTCAATTCTTATTTCCGTTATGTGGATGCGGCATGGGGGTTTTTTCATTTAGTCGCGGGTCCACTTCATTTTTTTAAATTTTTTTCCGTTGGTATTTATCTGGCCTCATCACTAAATGAGTTTTTTCCTTTGCTGCCTCCTCATTTACTTCAATAATTTTTCATAACCCGAGTACTTTCGGTAATAATCCATTACCGTCATCTAGGGGACGTTTTGCTCCGACTAGCACGGACCGTGTCAGCTGGGCATTTCGGTGGTTCTCGCGGCTGCTTCTGTTATCGGCTATCGCTTCTTCTTGGGCATTGTGGCGCCATCTCTTGTTGGTCACTGATATCATTTTTCGAACTTTTTCATTTTTTTGCTTAATTTTAAGATAAATTTCTCCAGCTGTTTCTCAAAATATTAGGGTCATTATGGTTGCAAACTTTTGCCCTATTTTTTTCAATCATTACCGACTCTGCTATCCTGAGGTGTTTTTCGGATTTACAGCTTTTAACGATTTTTATATTTTCGAATTAAGGATATTTTTGGTTAGCCAGACAGTATTGAATAAGTGCTGTTTTTTCTTCTTTTTTCTGCCAATTTTTTACGTGTTGTTTTAATCTGTGTTTAAGCTTATTTTTGGTACTTCCTATATAAGCCATTGGAGGATTTTCAGTAATAGGAATTGAGTAAATACCTGCTTTTTCTAACATTTTTATTTTTTCCATTATTTTTTATTACCATATTTTTGATGGTATTTACTTTTCCTCCAATTTGAATGTTATGCTTTTTACAAATATTATTAATTTCATTGGTAGTACCTTTAATGTAAGGAAAACCATTTAAATATTTGACTTCTTTTTTATTTACTACAGCATTATTTTTTATTTTCTTTATTACTTCTGTGTTCCATTTTTTTATTAAATGGTTAGGATAACCAAAGCTACCTGCAATTTTTTTTATGAATTTGATTTCTTCATTGATGAACTGACTATTTTCAGAGTGCGTATATGCTCTTTTAATTAAGGTTTTTAGACTATTGCATTTTTGAGGATAAGGATGTGCCGAATTGTACGGGATTAGAACAGGAACAAATGAACTTTTCCGATAAACCCTGTATAGTAACTTATCTGTGGATTTGATAACTTGTACGTCCAAAAAGGCTACTGCATTATTTTTTTCTATTTCAACTGTGAGTTCTATAGTTGGGTATAAAGAGCTGTAACATTTTGTTAATTTTCTTAATTCTTCTTCCTTCAGTTTTGATAGAATGAAAATATCATCCATGTATCGACAGTACACTTCTGGTTTTTCTTCCATACGATGCAGGACATTTTCTTCAGTCTCGTTCATCACAACCTCAGCATATAAAGTTGATAATGGTGAACCCATTGGGCCTCCTGAATTTTGCTTGAATATTTTGTTCTTGTATGTAAAAATATTATTTTCATATAAATAGAATAAAACTTTTTTGAATTCATGAATTTGTGTGTTATTTAAAATTTTAAGATTTTGCAACTTCTTAATGATGATTTCAATAGCTTCTAGAACAGGAGTGCTTGGATATAAGAAACACATTTACAAGTTCCTAGCACCCTTTTTCATGAACAACAAGTTCACCATCAAGAACACGTATGAATTTATTGAGAAAATTAAAAATGTAAAAACTGGCCTAAATGACTTAAATATGGCAAGCATGGACGTTAAAGCATTATATCCAAGCACTCCTGTTCCAGAAGCTATTGAAATTATCATTAAGAAGTTGCAAAATCTTAAAATTTTAAATAACACACAAATTCATGAATTCAAAAAAGTTTTATTCTATTTATATGAAAATAATATTTTTACATATAAGAACAAAATAATCAAGCAAAATTCAGGAGGCCCAATGGGCTCACCATTATCAACTTTATATGCTGAGGTTGTGATGAACGAGACTGAAGAAAATGTCCTGCATCGTATGGAAGAAAAACCAGAAGTGTACTGTCGATACGTGGATGATATTTTCATTCTATCAAAACTGAACGAAGAAGAATTAAGAAAATTAACAAAATGTTACAGCTCTTTATACCCAACTATAGAACTCACAGTTGAAATAGAAAGAAATAATGCAGTAGCCTTTTTGGACGTACAAGTTATCAAATCCACAGGTAAGTTACTATACAGGGTTTATCGGAAAAGTTCATTTGTTCCTGTTCTAATCCCGTACAATTCGGCACATCCTTATCCTCAAAAATGCAATAGTCTAAAAACCTTAATTAAAAGAGCATATACGCACTCTGAAAATAGTCAGTTCATCAATGAAGAAATCAAATTCATAAGAAAAATTGCAGGTAGCTTTGGTTATCCTAACCATTTAATAAAAAAATGGAACACAGAAGTAATAAAGAAAATAAAAAATAATGCTGTAGTAAATAAAAAAAGAAGTCAAATATTTAAATGGTTTTCCTTACATTAAAGGTACTACCAATGAAATTAATAATATTTGTAAAAAGCATAACATTCAAATTGGAGGAAAAGTAAATACCATCAAAAATATGGTAATAAAAAATAATGAAAAAATAAAAATGTTAGAAAAAGCAGGTATTTACTCAATTCCTATTACTGAAAATCCTCCAATGGCTTATATAGGAAGTACCAAAAATAAGCTTAAACACAGATTAAAACAACACGTAAAAAATTGGCAGAAAAAAGAAGAAAAAACAGCACTTATTCAATACTGTCTGGCTAACCAAAAATATCCTTAATTCGAAAATATAAAAATCGTTAAAAGCTGTAAATCCGAAAAACACCTCAGGATAGCAGAGTCGGTAATGATTGAAAAAAATAGGGCAAAAGTTTGCAACCATAATGACCCTAATATTTTGAGAAACAGCTGGAGAAATTTACTTAAAATTGAGCACAAAAATTAAAAAGTTCGAAAAATGAGATCAGTGACCAACAAGAGATGGCGCCACAACGCCCAAGAAGAAGCGATAGCCAATAACAGAAGCAGCCCGCGAGAACCACCGAAATGCCCAGCTGACACGGTCCGTGCTAGTCGGAGCAAAACGTCCCCTAGATGACGGTAATGGATTATTACCGAAAGTACTCGGGTTATGAAAAATTATTGAAGTAAATGAGGAGGCAGCAAAGGAAAAAACTCATTTAGTGACGAGGCCAGATAAATACCAACGGAAAAAAAATTTAAAAAAATGAAGTGGACCCGCGACTAAATGAAAAACCCCCATGCCGCATCCACATAACGGAAATAAGAATTGAAAGCCAAGCCCCACGTGCTGTAAGTGTTAATCGAACTTTACCAACAAAAAGGAGAAGTTCAAAAATGCAAATATCTGAAAATGAGTGATTCCGTATCAACTCAACACAATTTGAAGACATTTTTTACCTCACCATCTCAGATTTTAATGAAATTTGGTACATAGGTGGCCTCTATATAGATTTAAAAAAATGCCTAATTTCATCGTCATATATTCACTGGTTTTGAAAATACAGCTATATAAAATGTCCAAAAATACCCCAAAATTAGAAGATTGATATGTTTTTAAATTGCGATTGCAGCTCCCCTAATTAAGATAGAGAGATGGGAAAGGTATCTTTTTGTAGCATGTTTTATGCTCTTTTATTTGATGTACAACACCATGGGAGTTAAGATTTAAAAAAATTCAAATTTTAAAATTCAGATTTGAATTTTTCAAAATGCGACACTCCAAAAAATTCGAATTTTTTTAAACAATCTTTATATGTTTGGTATTTGATTGTGTGAGTTGTAACTTGGGATGATAATGGGTGTACTTAAAAAGCTATATTCAAATTTAGCCTAACACAAGAGTTTAATGAAATGAAAAATGAAAAAAACATTTAAACTGGAAATAAATTTGGGCTAAATCTTAAAAAGTTTCATTAATAACAATAGATATAGTATTTTTGTTATTTAAAACCATTTATTTAAACAATGTTTTATTTTTAATTGATTTGTTTAAAATCTGAGACTCCATGGGTTTAAAAATTTTATTAATTTCATTATTCAGAATTTGTAATAATTCACAATGCAATATAAAAAAATAAACAGACTTTAAAAAGTAATTTCAATTACTGCTCAAGAAACACATCAAAATAATAATAACATATGGCATTTAATTGCTTACATTTATGCAAATTATGTTCTTAATCTTAAACTTAGATCGTCACTTAAAGCAGAATCTCCTAAAATTTAAAAAAGTTGCATCATTGTTTTGAAGTGAAATCACACCTGTAGATCCTTGATATAGTCTTTTAAAGCTTCAGTAGTTTGGTGTATTTCTGTTTCAGAGAGATTGTAGAGTCTTCCTGTCGGAGTCACAGGATTTACTTTACACAAGACATAACTTACAGGAAGCCATAATACATCTTGTGGGCTAGGGTAGGAAAAGGATGTAGATGGACCAGCTGGATGTAAAAAAGAGACCTTAACTTCATTCTCACTCTCTTCTTTTGCTAGAACATACGCTACCCACCAGTTGTTTTCATAGATTATGGTTATGTAACCACTAATTTCTGTTATTTGCAGTCTGTCTTGTAATGCTGATACTTTTTCAGTAGCTGACTTGTTTGATTCTGAGAACATCTTCACTTTTATTTTTGAATTACTCAATGGGATAGGAATAAAAGCATGAAGTTTCTGGGTACCTTGTATTGTTAGAGACTTGCTTAGACAATTTTTCAAAAATTGGTCTGTTTCTATGTATTCTTCTTGACTTACATATGTAAAGTTTGCCACACAAATGTTCTGAATTGCCCATTCGTACAACTGAAATGGTGTTTGAATTTGATTCTCTTAAAGGCGTTGTAAGCTGGCTCGGGCAGCTAACCTTTTCACCGTTCCACCAACGCCATCACATGGCCCCTTCCCGTGTGCTGTTGCTGAAAAATGCCATTCAGCATCAATGTTGAAGTCATCTTGATGGAAACATAAGTTTGTGAAATTTTTCCGATTTTTGTACTGGGCTGCAGACCCGTCACAGAAATAGTAAATTTTTTTACGCTGTTGTCACCAAACTTACTTTTCAAGAAGTTAATAAGTTTTTTTTTGGAAGCAGTACAGTGCAATTGTGTTGTGCTCTCTAAACATTCAGAAATTACTACAAAACTTACATGTTCAGTCTTTTCTGTTTTGTAATAGATGACAAATGGGTGGACTGTGGCTTGCCCACTTGTCCAGTGATAGCTCTGGGCTTCATCTTGAAGAAGAAAACTATAATTTTCTGCAAAATCACAAATGACGAGAAATTCTGAGTCCTTGAGGTTTTCCTTAGTACTATTCATAAAAGAGCTTTGCTGCTTAGCAATGAAGTCATGTCTGACCAAAGCAGACAGTTTTTCGCAAAACAAATCAATACAATCTGAAGTTGATTTTTCTAATGTCTCCAAGTTGCATCTATCAACTGTAATCCATTGGCAAAAAGTTAGTTTTTCAACCAAGTTCTCCTCAAAACCGTGCAGACTGAGAAACACATCTGATCACCATCAAAACCTAAAGCAGACTGAGGTCTGCAAGGTAGGAATGCAAGTTGCTGCTTGTTGGTTCTTGTTACCAATGATCTAAACAACAGAATCAGTTTTTCAAGTCAGAACAAGCAGAGTTTTGTCCAAAACAAAATGTAGCCTACAGTACAACTGCACAGTCTTTTATTTTTTTTATATTGTATTGTGAATTATTACAAATTCTGAATAATGAAATTAATAAAATTGTTAAACACATGTAGTCTCAGATTTTAAACAAATCAATTAAAAATAAAACATTGTTTAAATAAATGGTTTTAAATAACAAAAATACTATATCTATTGCTATTAATGAAACTTTTTTAAGATTTAGCCCAAATTTATTTTCAGTTTACATGTTTTTTTCATTTTTCATTTTTTTTATTAAACTCTTGTGTTAGGCTAAATTTTAATATAGCTTTTTAAGTACACCCATTATCATCCCAAGTTATAACTCACACAATCAAATACCAAACATATAAAGATTGTTTAAAAAAATTTCGAAATTTTTAAAGTGTCGCATTTTGAAAAATTCTAAATTTTAATTTTAATTTTAAAATTTGAATTTTTTAAAATCTTGACCCGTATGGTGTTGTGCATCAAATAAAAAAGCATAAAAAATACTACAAAAAATACCTTTCCCATCTCTCTATCTTAATTAGGGGAGCTGCAATCACAATTTAAAAACATATCAATCTTCCGATTTTGGGGTGTTTTTGGACATTTTATATAGCTGTATTTTCAAAACCGGAGGATATATGACGATGAAATTTTGTATTTTTCTTAATCTATATAGAGGCCACCTATGTACCAAATTTCATTAGAATCTGAGATGGTCAAGTCAAGTCGCTGTGTTGAGTTGATACGGAATGACCCAAATGTAATAATGTAATATATTTAAAAAATGTATCATCATCATCATCATTGTCAACCATTATCAATCCACTGCTGGACGAAGGTCTACCCAAGTTTCCTCCACAACGGTCTGTCTTGTGCCAGTCTCTTCCATGTCACCCCTGCATACTTTCGAATTTCATCCACCCATCTCCCATGTGGTCTTCTTCTGGGTCTTTTCCTGTCCCTTGGAATCCAATCTAAAATTTCGGCTGTCCATCGATGATCTGTCCTTCTGGCAGTATGTCCAGCCCATTGCCATTTCAGGGATTTAACTCTGATCATGATGTCTTCCACTCTTGTCATTTTTCGGATCCACGAGTTCCTCTTCTTATCTCTCCTGGTTATACCAAACATGCACCTCTCCATGCTGCTTTGAGTTGTCTGCAGCCTTTGTATGTCTCTTTTAGTTAAGGTCCACGTCTCTGCACCATACGTAAGCACTGGAAGGATGCATTGATCAAACACTTTTCTTTTAAGACATAATGGCATATTGCTCTTGAAAATTATGCTGTTTCTTCCAAAAGCTCTCCAGGCAAGTTTTGTACGCCGATTAATTTCTTCATCAATGTGACCCTCACTTGATATCTGCTGTCCAAGATAAACGTATGTGTCTGTTATCTCCAGCTTTTCTCCATCAATCGATAAATCTTCATTTCTTGTAAAAGCATTGAACATCACTTTTGTCTTCTGAAAGTTCATTTTTAATCCCACTTCTTTACTCTTGTCAGCAAGTTCCTGGATCATACTCTGCAGCTCTGATGGGCTAGTTGCAAAAATGACTACGTCATCAGCAAAACGAAGGTGGGTTAGATAATCTCCATTAATCTTTATCCCCTTGTTTTCCCAGCTCAGTGACTGAAAAACACCCTCCAATGTGGCATTAAAGAGCTTCGGAGATATGGTGTCACCTTGTCTCACTCCCTTTCCAATTTTTATGTGTGTTGTATTTTCAAACAGCCTAATCTTTGCACTTGCATTTTCATAGATGTTATTAATAATATTAATGTATGCATCTTCAATACCGCAGGTTTTCAGAGCCATTGTAACTGCTGATGGTTTCACCGAATCAAAGGCTTTTTCATAATCGATAAAAGCCATGCACAATGGAAGTTCATATTCCTCGCTCTTTCAATTAGTTCTCTCAGCACATGGATATGATCTATTGTGCTGTAGCCACTCCTGAATCCAGCTTGTTCTCTCGGTTGAGCCATGTCCAGTGTTACCTTCAAGCGGTGTGAAAGAACTTTAGTGAAGATTTTATAAACTACTGATAGGAGGCTGATAGGTCTGTATTTGTAAGAAAATGGCTTAGCATTTCTGGCATATACACACACATTACATGTATCACTGAAGGGCTTAAACCTCGATGTTTCAGAAGCCGATACATCGAAAAAACATCGAGGTTTCATTACCGATGTTTGAAACTGGTAAAGAATATTTTCTGTGTAAAGTAAATGAATTTCTTTTTGTTGCATTCTTGTAAAGAGGAAGGGAATATCATAATTTTTATGTCGTGAATTGGCTGTTTTGGTCGATGTTTCATCGACAAAATGGAGGTCTTTTCCTTGATGCTACAGGAACCAATACATAAAAAAAAACATTGAGGTTTCCACCGATACATCGAGCGTTTTAACAGATATTATTGGTTACTCGATTTGAATTGGTGAGTAATCACCGTTATATTGAGCAGAGATTTTATCCACTGATGTGCCCATTTACTGCTGCAGATGGAAAAGTACGAATTCATCAGCTTATTAGCAAAAACATCAAGATTTTTACTGATAGATGGTAAATTTCCACTGATACTATCAATGTTTTGGGAGTGAGTAAACCCAGAGGAAAAAAGTTTACAAAATGGTTTTTATTTTGTGCAGTGAGTGGCTTCTATTTATGTTGAGATAAAGCCATCCATGTAAATAATAGCAGTTACATTAAAGTTTCTATTAATCCCCCCCCCTCTTTTTTTTTATGCTGGAGACACCTTTTTATCTTTTTTGGCCTCTAAGATTTGTTAACTTACCAGCCAGTTCCCCCTCCCCTAACTTTTTGGACTTTCTGGCCACTTAGCTAAAATTCCAGTCTGCACCAGTGCTGAGACGTGGTGAGCCCAAGCCCGAAAGCCCGAAGTTGAGCCCGGGCCTGAACTGGGTTCGGGCTGCACAATACTTACTGGAGTTTGGGCTCGGGCTCTGAGAGAAAGAGAATGTTCTTCCTTTTTCTTTTAATTTGATTTTGTATGATTTAGCACACGAGACTTTTTTGCACTTTCTAGTTAAAAAGAATTCTTCGGCAACTGGGTCTAGATGAGGAGTGGGAACTCGGCAGAGCTATTCATTCCAGGCTTGGGTAACAAATACCATAGGTCATTACTGGATTTCTGCGAAGGAAAAGTTTCTTTAATAACTATAGATAGTAGATACCAAGTTGATAAAATTTTGCTCCCTACCTTAAAGGGGCTGCTCCCTGCTGATTCTATTAAACAACGTACGACGTAGATTGTTATGCCTCCCGATTTTTCCTGATGCTCCGCCCCCGAAACAGGAAGAAATGAATGGTCAAAGAAAACTATAGAAATGTGTAGATATTCATCCCTTCCCCACTCCGCAGTTGAGAAAGGCATCTATTAATTGTGCAGGAACGAAAGAGTGGGAGCCTGGAAGAAGAGATTTGTTTCAATGCTTAAGCAGGTTAATCATAGTTTTCAGGCTCATTCGAGCCCGGGCTCTATCTTGCAATATAAAATTCGGGCTTGGTCAGGCTCAGGCTGACATACTTCGGGCTCAGACTCAGCTCTGGTACGTGTGTGTGTGTGAGTGAGTGTGAGTGAGTGAGAGTGAGTGAGTGAGTGAGTGAGAGTGAGAGTGAGTGAGAGTGAGTGAGTGAGTGAGTGAGTGAAATGCATTTCCATTGTTTGTTTCCCATGTACACTTTTAAAAAGCTTCCAAGGTTGTTTTTTACTATTTTGATTGAAAATCAGCTGTAGAATGGGCTGATTATTTATTTGATATGACAAATGGTTAATGAACCTGTTTGAGTAGAAGTAAGAACTATGCTGTGCCCAGAGTTGTATAAAAATAAAATGTGTTTGTGTACACAATCGTTGCGACAGAAAACTTGCTGCAAACCCACAAAGCACGAATCATGATAACAATAGAATAATAAGATAATTTAAAGAAAAATTAATAAAACAATAAGCAATTATTAGAACATTACAGATTCCAATGAGGACAAAATAAGTACATTATAATTGAATGTGCAGCAATGTGTGTGGAATGGACCTTTATGACAAAATATTAAAATATTGGACTATGAACCTCATAAAAATGAGAATAATTAAAGAAAATTTTTATATCCAGAAAAACAGTTCCAGTAATGAACCTTCAAAAATTATAAATAGCATTTTCAACTTTATTCAAAAATAGTAGATATACAAAATACATAAAGAAAATATTTTAATTTAATAACTGGCAACTGCAAGAGAAACCTGGCAATAAAATTTAAATTCTTTCTGTGTAAACAAATCTTTTTATGCAGTTCCTATACATTCAGAACAGACCTTGATAAAATCTAGAGACCAGAAATGTCTGTAAAAACGAAACAACTCAGATGTTTAAAATAGTTGAACATTCTTCAAGTTAAAATAGAATTATGTATATTAACCTGAGTAAAGCCTTGAGTAAGTATTTTGATTGCTGTAAATAGCATTTTCATTTTTTTTAATCTACAAGCAAAAACTATGCAAAATCTGCTAATAATTTGGAAACTTTCCATGTACACACATATGTCTATATTCTGCCACTCTGGCTGTGCCTTTACTTATGAAAGTTTCACTTCATAAAAAGAGACTCCCCACAACTGAAGTGCAGATGCTCATGTGCATGTTCTGGTAGCTACAATCAGACATACTAAAATATCCCTCCTACAGGAACAGACACTTATTTATGTTGTTGGGGCTTGGTTTATGTTAGTTTGGCAATGCACTGAGTAATATTTTCTTTACTGCAGGTATCAGTAATAAAAAAAAAAAGGTAGGGGAAAGTGGTTGTATCTCAAGTCAGTTTTTTTTTTTTTTTTTTTTTGGTAAATTTAAAAAAATTCAGTTTAACTCCTAGTTTGATTTTTTTTTTGAAGATCATTACCCATACATTTATCTTCCTATTACTATTTTTGATGTCAAGATAATTTTAAAAATAACCTTGTAAAAAATAATAAAATAGAAGAATGCAAAGTGACCCTAGGTACAACATGGTGTTGTACCTAGGGTCAGCAGGTGTTGTACCTTGGATCAAAATAATAAAAATAGATGAAATGTAAAAACAACTTTATTTCACACAATAGAACACAATATAGAATAAAAAAACTATGCTAGTAAATGAAAACGATCACTAAAGGATGTGGAATTAAGTATTTCAAGTTATTAATTTTAAATAATATTCATTTAACAAACATCATATGCACTAAAGTCCACTTGAAAAGAAATTTGACAAACTTGTCGTTCAGATCATCCAGTACTGATTGGTGCTGGCAGTTTTCTCTCTATGTTATCACAGTCAATGGTACAAACATCTTCTTTTTCTAGAACAAATTTGTTTGTATCACCACAACACTTGTAGTATTTTACTTCCAATTCTCCTCCACCCAAATCCTTAACAACTTGTGCCACAAAATATGAAACTCTTTTTTTTTCTGTTAATTTGGTTAAAACAAAACTTCCCTCTGATATAGGTCTATCTTCCATGTCTTCATCTCCTCGTTTGTATTCAGTAACTTCATCCAATGCTGCATCTTCATCAGTAGACTGTGAATGCTATATAAAAATCGTTTTGATCAGAACTGGATTCAAGAATAATTTTTTCTCCTTGGAATTTTGTTTTTTATGACTGCTTGATACTTCTTTTTTCCTCCCCCCCCTTCTCTTTTGTATTTCTTCCTTCTGTGGCGTGTCTGTCAATATTCTAGTTTTTCCACGTTTCTTTCCACCTGAAGCCTTTTTTTGAGGTTGTGCTTTAGGAAAAGGTCTAATCATTCGAGGAGATTTTGTAACAGGGGATGCTAAAAGACTTGAAGAGGAGAGTGCAGGCTCAGATGCAGTGGTACTTATACCTTCAAAGGAAGTGGAAGGCTTCTGGATTGTGAGGACGGTCAGTCACAAATGAAGGTAAAAATTCATCATCCTCAAAAATATTCTCATTAAGAGGATATATCCCTGTAACCATGAAGCCTTTTTTTATATTGTTTTTTTTTTTTTTTGTGAAAGCTTTGTTAAAAAAAATTCCAATTATAGAAGCAACATTATAAATGGTTACAGATTTTCCTGGGTTTTCTAATATCCACTCGTTAAGAGACATATTGTAATATGATTTAAAAAGGCCAAGTACTGATTGATCCAGAGGTTGCACCTTATGTGATGTATGTGGTGGCAATGTAAGAATGACCACACCACTCTGCTTTGCTAAATCTATGGCTTCTATTGTAATGTGAGATTCATGGTCATCATTAATTAGCAGGACAGGATCAGCAAGAGAGGGCTTCACACTTTTCACAAAATGATTGAGGTAATCAACAAACAAGCGTTCATTTGACCATCCAGATGGATTGGCTCCTCCTATCGAGCCTACTGGTGCACCTATTAACATGTGTTGTTTAAAATTAACACGTGAAAAAATGAACATTGGAGGGACGTGGTTTCCGATAGCATTAATTGAGACAATCATAGTAATATTCACACCTCGCTCACCTGAGGTCATACTCCCTACTTGTTTTGGCCCCTTTTCACACATGATTTTTGGAGGGACATGAACGGTAGAATTTCCCATCTCATCTAAATTGTAAATTCTATCTGGTGCAAATTTGTATCGCAACATTAATTCTTTCAGATTGTTAAAAAATAAAGCAATGTTTTCTTTGTTAAAACTTGTTGCATGGGAGAGACTTGTAGCTTCAGGTTTTCTTAGTGACAGTGACAAACGACGTTTTTGCAAACCTCTCAGCCACATAAAACCAGCAGATTTTTTAGATTCCCAGTTTTCTGGTATTTTTATATCATTTGCCTTTCCGTATTCATGAGCTAGTTTGAGTACATCTCTTTGTGTTAGTCCATAATGCAGGGATCGCATTCCTCCTAAAATTCCTAAAATTCCTAATATTTTGTGACCCTCCTTAAATTCCTAAAATTATACCTAAAATTTGCTATTCATCCTAAAATTTTCGTAAGCTTATTTATTAAAAACACAACCGTTATTAACGCCAATAAATTTACCATTACGCAGGGTGCGCACGCGTGCTTGAAAACCTGGAAAGTCCTGGAAAATCATGATTACGTTTCAAGGCCTGGAATATCCTGGAAAAACGGTGTTTTTAATGCCGTCTTGAAAAGCCTTGAAATTTGAAATTAGTGCTTAAAAAATGCCCTTTTAGGAAATCGTGTTACTGTTACCCCTTCATTTTTTAAAGTTCCTTTTCTCTGTTCTCAAAGAAACCACCGACAGCGGTTTCCGATGTGCACCAAATCCTAATTTGGCTGGGGGAAAAAAAATAAAAAAAAAAGGCACTACTTCCAGTGCAATAAAATTGGATGATTACTAGTAGGTCGAAGGGGAGCTTGATGTCCGTCCGACAATTGAGAACAGAAGGGAAAGAAGAGGCATTTAGCATTTGCAGGGGGTCGCGTATGTACCAAGTCAGCTGGCATCCACCAGTGAGGAGTATGCCTGAACAACACATTCATCTTCTTCTTGTTTATGTGCATGCCACCCTTCCTCCCCTCAAGAGACTTCCACTACTTATGATAAAAAATAAGAAAACTATCTTTGCGAATTTTTCACGAAAGTGGCTGAAATTTTTACATTCACTGTAATTGAATTACAGAAGCTCACTTCCAAAATTCCAGTTGAATCGGTTTAAAACTTTAAAAGTTAGCATTGGTAATTTTTATTATGGACAAGTATGTGTGCCTCTTTGGACAGAGTGAGCCTCCAGCAGAAAGGGTGTTACCATAGCAACGGTTGATTGACAGCTGGGAGCGCTGATCTGAAGCCCTTGGTTGGGAAGAAAGCAAACACCTGTTTATCACTTCCACAGCACAAAAGGACTAGGAGAATATTTTCAGAAATCCATTTTTCTGAATTTTGAAAATAACACAGTAAAATTTTTACAGTAGTTAAGATACATCACAATAAAATTCTAGTGCAAATTTCGCCAAATTCCGTTAGGAACTTTAGCAGATGCAAAAAAAAAAACAAAAAAAAAAACAGTTCAGTGAGCTGCAGGTGGTGATTTATGGCGATGTGCCAAATGAAAAGAAGCCATTCCATCAGGTAATTCCAAAGGTTGTGTTGTGTGGACGCGTCCTCCTGCTGTTTGATCTTAATTGGAATGTTTTTGTGCATGGGGGGGTCGAGAAATATCCGTTTCAGCTTTACAGCTTACACGGCTCTTTTTTTTTTTTTCTTGGTAATAAATAAAAATCATAGTTGCTGCATTCACCATTGATCCATGTTTGCATTTCTTGAATATAAACAGCAGACAATCAGAAACATAGTGTTGGGCGGGTCTTGATGATCTTCATTTTGCATATGCTGAATTCAGTTCTGTGGGAATAAGGAATGACTTATACTGTGAATATATACAAAACTACATATTTTTGAGCTGAAAAAATAGGTCTACTTGTACACAGTAGCTAAAGTGTGAACTCAGATGAAGACAATCAGACATACGGACGTCTGATTCCATAAAAAAAAAATCAACATAGTTTTTTTATTTACACTACAGGTAAAAAAGCAAAAACATGTTTTTAAACGTTATAAAGGAAAACGGATTTTTTGAAACGCATGACTTGATGATCTTAATTTCTGAAAGTTTCTTTTTTCCACATCCTTTTTTTCAATTACAATACACTGTAACAGGATACTGTGTGTTATATCACTTAGAGATATGGCAGATTTTCGGTTGCTGATATCCGCGATCGTAAGCGGTAGTTGCATTGCGATTGTTGATGATGACAAGATAAATACTGGAGTGATGTAAAATGTTGCATAAACTAAAAAAAATAAAAAAAATAAAGCCCTCCCCCACCCCGAACTTTTATGCGGTCATCATAGCTGATCAACCATTTCATTCCATGAACATCAGCACATTTCAATCATTTGAACATTGGGGGTATCTGAAGGAATTCAGCCGTGCTTAAGCGCCCTAGCGCAACGAAAACATGCTAATTTTGGACAGTTCTATTCCCTTCCCCTCTACCATCCCTAATAATTGAGAGTGCATACATTGAGAGTGTTTCAAATATTCTATTTATGAGCTAGTTTTCGCGCTGTTTGTTATGCTTTTATTTTCGAAGAAAGAGAGGAAAATAAGGAAAAGCAGCTAGAGAAAAAAGAAAAGCTGAGTTTGATGACAAAATAAAAGAAAATGATGCAGAAATAAATAGGCTTAAAAAAGATAAAGAAGCCTCCCTAGCAGTAATTCAAGAGGGAACAGAAAGAATGAGAAAAGCTGTAGAAAAACAAAATACTGTTGAAATAGCAGTTGCCTCTAACTTGATCATACAAGGTTCAGCTGAAATAAAGAAAACTGAAAGTAAATTAGTTGTGGTGGAAGCAGAAAAAGATAGCCATCAGGAAAAGGTTAAAACAATAATATGAAAAAAGTAATTCAGTGAACAATTGTACATAGTTCTTGGTTTTCAATTACCTTTTTAGGATATTATAGTTTAATGTGAAACCTGAAAACTTTACTGTGAAAATCGTGAATTGCTTCTGGTTCAACAGCATATTAATGTTCAAAGTGAAACTTGAATGTGGTAAATATACTTGAATATGATAATAACACGTGAAAAGATAAGAACTGAACATTAGAAGTAAATCATACTTAAACTTTAAACATTAGACGTTATGCAAACAATTTGGGTGTGAACTTCGACCATATATACTAATGGACTGCGCATTGGCAATAGCTGCATCAAAGCCGCCATGGCTCAAACATTGGGCACGTCATCATCAGACTCCAAATTTCGTGTACAAATGCTGTTATGATTACTAATTTACGCTGCAGAACTTCAGTGTTTTCGGTGTATTATGTGAATGCACCTCATATATAATGAAAACTCTTCAGGTAAGTTTACTTATGAGCTATATACATGCATGATCGTGTTGTTTACATTTTGTGATTTATAATGTGATGAACATTTGCGAAGAATTTGGAACATGCATTCCATTTTTTTTTCTTAAGTTACTATATTTTTATATCAGTAGCTGCAAGTTTCTGGTTAAGTAATTGAACTTTATTGACTTAGGTATTTAATTCGTTTCTTACCCATGAAAAATCATAGAACTTTCTTTACTATATCGGTCAGAGCAACCATAAGCACAGCAGGTGTAACCCATCTTTTTACTGTTGTCATGTGATTTTATGTTGGAGCCAGAAATTTTGATGTCATGCGCAGTCTATCAGTATATATGGTTGAAGGGTGTGAAGCAAACTCTTTACAATGTATACAAAGTTGTTTTACTAGATGTATACAAATATACATCTAGTTTTTATTGAAATACACTCCTAAAATTTTCCTAAAATTTTCTAAAAATTCCTAAAATTCCTAAAATTCTTACCTAAAATTTTCCAGAAGTATGCTATGATCCCTGCATAATGCAGTTTAGCTGCCTGATTTACATAGTCCACAAGCTCAAGCTCTTGATCTTTACTAAATACTTTTTTAATGTTGTTTCTTACCTCATATCAAAAGTCTGTAGACTTTTCTGTAGACTGACCAGTGCTGGCGAACTTTTTCAAATGTCGATCCAGTGTAGTCTTAGAAACTCCAAAATTTCTGGCAGCTGTTCTTATTTTGGTCCCATTTTTCAAAACATCATTAGCAGCTCGTTCTAGAGCATTTACATCAACTTTTGGTCTAGTGACTCCAGTCTTGCCTTTTGGTATGATCTAGAAAAAGAAAAATTATGTTAAGTATGTAAACCTTTGTACAATAATTTTTTTATAGAAACATTCGCACACACTGATATGGGATACCTTTCTTTTGCTGTGAGAAACTCTTTGTGTGCTATTTGTTAATTTTCGTAACATATTTTTTAGCCACTGGTGAAAGTAGCTAATGTTTTATAAGCAGCTGATTTTTTATTTTTTGTGGCTTATTTTGACCTTTATTGAAATTTCCTAATGAATACTTTATGTAAAAATTTGCCATAAAATCAGAAGGCTTTCTAATATTAGAAACTTAAATCTAGTTGTTTCTTAGTATTTTCTGAGCTAACTAATCACTTTCCATCTTCTATAATTAGTTTTCTAATCAAGCCCAGTCTAATTGCCTTGATCACTGACGAATGCAGTACACATAACCCTTGGATTTAAGGTTTTCCCATTATTCTCCTTCTTTTCATTTTTAAAATTTTTGTGCATACGTTTTTTGCTGGTAAGTACAAATTTAAAATTTGCTGCAGTCAATTTGGTGCAGTCAAATCTAGTGCCTCCCCATTATGTATTTTTTTAATTATGTAGTACCTAAAATTTGAATAAAGTATTCATCATCAGCATTTTATTAAAAACAAACTATGTAATATGTCATTTCAATGTGGGGTTATTTATGCTCAAACCTTTTTATGAAATCAATAGGTTTTAATGAGGTGCTGGCAGCCAATACCTACATATCCTTTGTGGATTGTCAAAACGTCCCAGAATGGCATTCTTTGGTGGACTTACACTATTATCCATATACTGGCTTGGTTCTACATCTATGGGGGTTGCCTAGTAATGGACATGTCCGAATTAATAGGTGTCAAGCAGGTTAGTTCTGTTTTGATTTCACTCATTCATAATATCATGCTGAGCGTATTAAATTACGTGTTTGTATTTCTTGTTCAATAGTAAAGACATCTTATTACTATATTTTCTGTTATACACGTTCTTTTTTATATCTTCGGATGCAAAGTCAAACACTCCAAGAGGAAGAATCTGTTTAAAATTTTGAAATCAAAAACTATATATATATAAAATCAACTGCCTGTTAAAGTTTTTCTCCTTATACTGAAAAAACGTAAATGGAATTACTCACATTCAAGAAAAATCCCTTTATACCAGGCAGTCAGTTCAAAAGTTTTATCCTCTCGTGGTTCACAAATTAGTAGGCTGTATTTGGCGTTGCGGCCATGCCCCTCCTTTGTTACAGTTGCCGACATTGTTGCAACTATGTTCCTGAGAGTTTGTTGTTATCCACGTACACTTAAAATAACTGAATATGTAAAATCTTTATAAATTATGAATGTCTAAAGAAGCTATGGATGTCATCCAGCGAAAAATAGTTCGTTTGAAATTTGTACAATCTCGAAGTGCTCTCCTCATAACCCAAAGTATCACACCGGACGCATTTCGCGCAGCTTATCTTGCTGGCATCTTCAACGGTCATTAACAAAACGTCGTGGTTGTGCTGAGCTTCCGAAAATCTTGCCTCTGCCATTGGTCGCTGACGTCATGATGTATTGTAATAAAATATAGTAATAAGATGTCTTTATTATTGAACAGGTTAGTTCTGCCTTTAAAAATATATATTGAAAATTGGTTACATCATTTCCTTTTTTATGTCTTATTGTTCTCATCACAGTTTTATACTTAAGATTTGAGGCCATTTTCTTACATAAATCCAGGTATTCTTCTACATGCACTGCTCAAAACAATTAGGGGATATCGTAGTTTTGTATGAAAACTGTGAGTGACGGAAAACATTGGAGGTTGGAATAGGAACTACAGACATAGTACATTATGTGAGAAGAAAAATATGGCCGAAACAATTAGTAATTTAAAATTAATAATTTTTGAGGAGACGAATGTAAAAATGCATATTTATGAACATATAATAAAAATGAAAATAAAGGTAAATGTTTTGCCAGAAAATTGAATTTAATAGGGGCTATGGTTTTCCCTGGCAGAAAGCAATGTTGCACACCTGTGAGGCATGGAGTCAATGAGAGTATTAACGAGGGATTGGGGAATTCCATCCGACTCCTGCAGGGAGAGCATTTTCCAATTGCTGGACTGTTTGTAGAGGGTTAATCGAGCAGCAACCCTTCTCCCCAGAACGTCCCAGACATGCTCAATGGGGTTCATGACTGAGGAACATGCTGGCCAGTCCATTCGGATGATTCCCTCGTCAAACAGGAAGTCGTCTACACATTGAGCCCAATGTGGCCTGAAATTATTGTCCATGAAAATTAATTCATCTGCGATTGCTGAAGCATAAGGGATGACTAAGGGTCTGAGAATCTCATCCCTATACCGCTGAGCAGTAAGTGTTCCATTTCTGATGATGTACAGGTTGGTTCGACCATTGATAGAGATACTGGCCTACACCATCACTCCGCCTCTTCCAAATCGAGCACTTTCTTGCACAAATAACGGCTTGTTACGAGTACCTTGTACCCTCCAAATGATGAGCCGCCTATTGTCAGGATGTACAGTAAAGTGCAACTTGTCTGAGAAGAGAACATTGCTCCATTCATTTCTTCTCTAATCGGCATGATCCTGTGCCCAAAGTCTGCGGGCAGCACAGTGGCGTGCAGTTAAAGAAACACATAACCATAGGTCGTCGAGCATACAGACCAACACTGTGGAGTCGGTTCCGAACAGTTTGAGTTGAAACATTTGTGCCAGTAGCCGTACAGAGTTCACGTTGCAGAAGAGTGACGTTCATACTAAGGTTTCTCCTGGCAGTCAGTGTTAAAAACCGATTCTCATTTCTTGATGTTTCTCTCCTATGACCTTGCCCTGGTCTTCGCCTCACATTTCCGGTATCTGCAAACCGATTCCAAAGTCTGGAAATTATGCTTTGAGACACTCCGATGGCTTCCGCTACTTGTGGTTGGGTTTGACCCACTTCTAAGCGACCGATAGCCCTCCAGTCTACAGATTCGGATAAATCACGCTGTTCGGACATCACATTCATCAATAACACACATTTAAAGCATGGAAGTCGTTTTTATCCTGGACTAAACAATTGTATGATACATGCCAGTTTTCATTCGCTGACGGACACACACCCTTTTTTTAATGCCACACAAAAATTTTACATACTCAGGTATTTGTAAGTGTGCATGGGTTTGCCTCCTCGGGACGCTCCGTGGTAACAATGGCACACACAACAGCAACTAGGGCCTCTGTGAATCTTGGAGAAGTGCAAGCTAGTTCTGTGTCACATTGGCGAAAAGACCCCAACTCACTGGGTTTTGTTCCAGAATCCTTAGGTTGAATGACCAACTGGAACCCTCAGCTGTGGGCTAATCCCCCACACTGATGTACTTACCTGATTAAAAAGACAAAAAGAAATCATTAAGAATGACTCAAGTGTGGGATATGGTGGACCTACCACACTTGAGAAGGATGGTCCACCACGGAATCGACCTGGACTTTCTAAACGGCGTATGAGAAAGAGATCTCGGCTGAGTGAATGTAAGATTGGTGTATGGAATACTAGAGGTATAAATGGCAAGATGAGTGAGATGATTGAGGAGATGAATAAGTATAGACTGGATGTGCTGTGTGTAAGTGAAACCAAAAAGAAGGAAATTGGGGTAGAAGAAGTGAATGGCACGGTGAGTGTGTGGTCTGGAGTATTGGATAATATGAGAGGACAGGCTGGTGTAGGTGTGATTTTAAGGGAAAAGATGAAGAACAACTTGATTCACTATAGTTGCATAAGTGAGAGAATTCTCTGGATTTGTTTGAAAGTGAAACTTCAGAGAATTGTAATTGTTGTAGTGTATGCTCCTTATGACTCGGAACCTTCTGATAAGAAAGAAGATTTCTGGAATGAGCTAAAAGCTGTTTTGAGCCAGTTTGGTGCTAAAGAAAAAGTTATAATAGCAGGGGATTTCAATGCTAGAGTAGGTGTGCAGAATGCCATTTCTGACAATGTTCTGGATAAGTTTAATGATCCTTGTGTGAGTGATAATGGTGAAAGATTAATTGAACTCTGCATTGAGAATGGTTTGTGTGTATCTAATACATTTTTCAATTTTTCAACCACAAGTATATACACTCATATACTTGGGAAAATCGTACTCTTGGTCAAAAGAGTGTGATAGATTTTGTTGTCTACGATCAGCATTTGAAACACTTAGTTGTTGACACCCGAGTGATGAGAGGTGCGGATGTTGGTTCTGATCATTACTTGGTAGTGTCACGAGTGAAACTTAATGTTGGTTGGAGGAAAAGGAATAGGAAGAGACCCAGGATAGAAAAAATAAAGGTTGATAGGCTCCTTGAAGATCATCAGCAGTATTCTGACTTACTCAGAGAACGACTGAAGGATCTGAAGTCTAGTGAGAGGGATGTAGAAAAGAAGTGGGAATGTTTTAAGAACTGTGTTGTTACTGCTGCTAAAGAGGTCTGTGGCACCACAATAGTGGGTAACAATAGAGGTGATGCTTGGTGGAATAGTGAGATTGAAGAGGCAGTAAAGAAAAAGAAGGAAGCCTATTTGGGGATGTTGCAGGGTAGAGTCTCTGTGGATGAATATAGCTGTAAGAAGCGTGAAGCTGCTAAGCTGGTTTGCCACAGTAAGGCAAAAGATAGGAAGGAGAAAGTGGTAAGGCATGAACTTGCTTTTTGGAAAGATAGAAAGTCCTTCTGGAAGTACATGAGACTCAGGAAATATAGGGGAAACAAAGTTGTAAGTTGTGTGAAGAATGAGATTGGGGAAATGATATGGGAGCCCAATGAGTTAAGTGACAGATGGGGTGAATACTTCTGTGAGTTATTAGATCAGGAGAGCAAAAATGATTCTGAGACAGATGCAGATGTCACAATGAGGGATGAAAGCACAGGAGGGATCTCAAGAGAAGAAGTGTGTAAAGCTCTAAAATCTCTTCAGAATGGTAAGGCTCCAGGAGTTGATGGCATAACTGCAGAGATGTTGAAGTATGGTGGTGACTCTATAATTGACTGGTTAACTGAAATTTGCCAGTTGTGCTGGGAGTTAGGAATGGTCCCTCGGGATTGGAAGGATGCTATTATTGTTCCCTTGTATAAGGGAAAAGGTGATCAGACTGAATGCAAGAACTATCGTGGTATTAGCCTACTGAGTGTGCCAGGGAAAGTGTTTGGTAAGGTTGTTATTGAAAAAGTACGGGGTCTTACATCATTGAAAGTGTGGGATGTTCAGAGTGGTTTTATGCCTGGTAAAGGCTGCACTAACCAGATTTTTGCATTACACATGATGATTGAAAAGTATCTGGCTGTTGGGAAGAAAGTTTTTACTGCCTTCATAGATTTAGAGAAAGCTTACGACCGAGTGAATAGGACACTTTTGTGGAAGGTATTGAATGAATACGGTGTTACTGGGAATCTACTTAATAGTGTAAAAGCCATGTATGCTGGTAGTAGAGCTTGTGTACGAGTGAATGGTGTTTTATCAAAATGGTTTTCCATTGGTGCAGGAGTTAGACAAGGTTGCGTAATGTCACCATGGCTGTTTAATATATTTATGGACCCATGCATGCGTGAGGCCAAAATAGATAATAGTGGTTTATGTCTTGGTGATATCCGTGTGTGCAGATTGCTGTATGCTGATGACACTGTCCTGTTGGCAGAGAGCAAAAGTGAGTTGCAGAGTATGTTGACTCGGATGCACAAAGTTTGCATGAAGTTCAAACTGAGTATAAATAAGGGAAAAACCAAAGTTATGGTGTTTGAGAGAGAAATGGGTAGCACTGAATGTAATGTAAGTATAAATGGCACTGTGATTGACCAGGTGAGTGAGTTTGTGTATTTAGGAAGCATGTTTGACAGAGAGAACAAGTTGGATGGTGAAATCAGTAGGCGAGTGAATTCTTCTTTGAAAGTCATAGCTGCTCTGGGAGGTTTTCACAGGAATGATGGGTTCTCTAGAGAGTCCCGCATGGCTGTGTATGAAACAGTAATTGTTCCTATACTGATGTATGGCAGTGAAACCTGGGTACTGCAGAAGAAACATAGGAGTCGTTTGTGTGCTGGAGAAATGCATAACTTACGTGGGGTTTGTGGCAAGACACGATCTGATTGTGTGAGGAATGAAGATGTATTGCAGTTGTGTGATGTAGAGCAAAATGTTGTTAGCAAGGTGGAGACCAATATGCTTTGGTGGTTTGGCCATGTTGAAAGAATGAGTGATGAAATGCTTACTAAGAAAATATTTTCAGCCCAAGTGGCAGGAAGGAAAGGCAGAGGAAGGCCAAGGAAGACATGGGTGGATCAGATTCAGGAGTGTCTGCATGAGAAAAAGATTATGAGTATGAAGTATAAAAGATCTTGTGTACGGCGTGTAATGGATATCAGTGAAGCACGAGTTGTGTGTCAGGATCGCTGTAAATGGCGAAGTTTGATACGACAACAATAAGTAAAAATATCTGGAAGTTTGTATTTCTTTTTGGAGCTAACCTCTGAATCTCAGAGAACAGCTTAGTGATATGTATGTGTATGTATGTAAAAGTTTCATTCTAATCACTTTCCTTCAATTTGTCTTAGCATACAACCAGTTGATGTCAATAGTTCATATCAAAACCACGATATCCCCTAATAGTTTAGAGCAGTGTATAAGTGTGCTACTTAGTCATACATGTTCAGACCATTTCCTACCAAACGAAGAATATGCAGTGAGTAAATCGTAAAATATTATTTAATATAGGGGAGAATACAGTTTTACATGGAGTGTCCCAAAAGTTCACATCCCAATTATGAAGGAACAGTTGTAGGTTTGCAATTTATTATTTTATTTTTTTGGGACATAACAATGCAAGTCTTTACAAGCCTGAAGACCAGTTTTCAGCTACATAATTACATTCTTTTTTTATTTTTTTTATTTTTTTTATTTTTTTGTAGATCTTAGAAGGTAATTAGGTGAACCAAGGAAGAAAAATGGGGAAGCAAGAGCTCAGGGCTGTGGTAAAGTATCTGCATATAAAAGGGTTGTGGACAAAGGACATCCATGAGGCTGTGATGGCAACACTAGGGGATATATATTCCTGCATACAATACCAGTGGCAACTCCTCCATGTAGGACGTGAGGATCATCCTACACTTTCAATTTAGATAATCATTTGCGTAATGAGATATTTGAAAAGACTCATTTTATAAACATGGAAGGGAAAACAAAAATAAGGCCCATCTGCAGGGGGATAATTCCTTGAGGCATTTACATGCATACAAAGCGGCGTCTGATGGCTGTGTGTGTGGAACCTATGAACAGAGACTGAGGATTTCTTTCAGCCATCCTTGCTTGCCAACTCTCTGCCCATTGAGTGCACAGGTGGCTGTGTCAATAGTATACAGGGCAGAAGGTCACAGAACTGAACGGCGTGCTGAGGATGTCTGGGGTTATCCTACGAGCTGCTGCACATCACTTACACTCGTTCCCATAGCTCTTCTCCTAAAACACAACATTAGCTGATGTCTCTGGATGCCAACGCACAGCTGAAGTGACAGAGCTCTGCTAGGGAAAGGCAGTGTTTGTATCCTGCTAGGATTTTAGAAGTTTCAAAGTGTGTTCACTTTTGTGTTTTAATTTATTATTCAATGTATCTGTTGTTGTGCTCTGGTAAAGAAAGGAGCTTTTCTGTACTGAAATGTTCAAGACCTACATTCGAAATTCAATAGCTGAAGATTCAACTGCTGCAGAGTCCTTGCCCTCAGCACTGTTGACTTTAATTTTTGCCCTCAGCACTGTTCACTTTAATTTTTGCTTAAGTTTCTTTTGAGTTTCAAATTAGCTTTAAATCTGTTCTTAGATCAAGTTACTTTTACCAACTGGTTATCAATTCTTTCCTGTCTGTAAGAGACAGCATAAAGCTTTTAATATTTGAAAGCTTTTAATATTTGCTTGCTATCAACAGTTCAATTTAAAGACATATGAAATACACTCAATGAACACAATACACATGTGTATATACACTCTGCACAAATGAATGAAATATGAAATTAAAAAAATACATTTTGTTTTTAATAATCATTTACGTGCTGTTCACTTCAACTCGCTGCTCCCTTTCCAGCAGCTGAACTCTGTTAAACTTATTTAATTAGCTCTCAAAATTCATTTGACTTTTAATCAACCCTGCTTAAACCTTGGCAGACAACCCATGATTATTTGCTGTCACTTAAAACTTTTCTAACGTTATTATTGCCTCCCTGCCTTTACCGGCAGATAACTTATAATCAACAAAAAACAAAATATTCAACTTGAAACAGTTAAACCCTGCCAATTCCAGCAGTTTATGTTACTTATATCATTTCAATTTATCACTCGAAAATTATTATTCCTTCCAGCTACTTATCCGCAGACACTTTTAAATATTCAACTCAATAAAATACTTCAATTTATTTGAAGCAAATTGCTCGGAGAAATTGTGCCATAATTCACCTGATCTAAATTACACATTAATTCTTAATCATAGACATTAGATATGAATTTGGATTGTCAGGGAAAATAAATGACTCTTCTCGTCCTAGGCAATCATCTATGGCACAGTAGATCCTAAAATCATCTCCTTGGTTGGAAGGGGACAGTTACTTGTGGGTCATTTTATGTCAAATTGCCCAGCATTTTCACGAGATGTCACCCACCCATCTCAGATTTTTGTGAAAATTGGTACAAAGTATTGTACTGGCGAGATAGGAAACCTGTTAAAATTTTAGGTCAGTCAGTCCACTGTAAATCTTGAGTAATGCCACTTTAAAAATTGGGTAGCTCTGCCTTTAAAGTTTTTGCACTATGAGTTTTCACATCTACACTGTATGACAAAAAAATTCATAACTTCACAACTAACTGTTGCAGCCACATTTTTTTTCTTAATTGATCTGCATGATCCATACATTTGAGAACAACTTGTTTCTGAACATTTTTAGAATGAAAAGAACACTTTTTTTTTAGATTTAATGACAAAAGACATCGGATAAATGAGCCCACCTTTTTATTAAATAAAACATTTTTTTTCAAAATGAGCCCCCACCTTAAATTTGCTAAAAATATTTTTATGTGTGTATTATAATGTAACCTTTCAGCAGGAGAAAAAAATACTTTGGGCAATTCGCAATTTTGGCAAGGGAAAAAAAAATCCAAAATGGTGTGTTTTATATTTGGAACATTCTGACATGATAATACCCAATGTTTTAATTAAGTGGTTGCTTGACCACTTTATACACCTTTCGCCCATAGTTTAACCCTATCAGTGAGTAGCTCAAAACATTTTTTATTTTATTTTTATGTGTCACCATCTTGGATATAGGTTCATTTTTCTTTTTTGTGGCAGACCAAAATAGGGCCTCACAATGGTTTTGAAAAAAGGCAATTGCTTTCCATTTATTGTAGATCAAAAGTTTTGGTTTTCACTACCTTAAAGAGCACATTTTAGGCTTACAGAAAATGTATAGAAATGATGCAAAATATTTTTTATAATCTTGCTTAAAATGGCGTTGAAATCTGCAATACTCGCAAGCATAAATCACCATTTTTGATGGACTGGTAGTTAATATAGTATTTAATAGTATATCATCATCATTGTCAACCATTATCAATCCACTGCTGGACGAAGGTCTCCCCAAGTTTCCTCCACAACGGTCTGTCTTGTGCCAGTCTCCTCCATGTCACTCCCGCATACTTTCGAATTTCATCCACCCATCTTCCATGTGGTCTTCTTCTGGGTCTTTTCCTGTCCCTTGGAATCCAATCTAAAATTTCGGCTGTCCGTCGATGGTCTGTTCTTCTGGCAGTATGTCCAGCCCATTGCCATTTCAGGGATTTAACTCTGATCATGATGTCTTCCACTCTTGTCATTTTTCGGATCCACGTGTTCCTCTTCTTATCTCTCCTAGTTACACCAAGCATGCACCTCTCCATGCTTTTTGAGTTGTCTGCAGCCTTTGTATGTCTCTTTTAGCTAAGGTCCACGTCTCTGCACCATACGTAAGCACTGGAAGGATGCATTGATCAAACACTTTTCTTTTAAGACATAATGGCATATTGCTCTTGAAAATTATGCTGTTTCTTCCAAAAGCTCTCCAGGCAAGTTTTGTACGTCGATTAATTTCTTCATCAATGTGACCCTCACTTGATATCTGCTGTCCAAGATAAACGTACGTGTCTGTTATCTCCAGCTTTTCTCCATCAATCGATAAATCTTCATTTCTTGTAAAAGCATTGAACATCACTTTTGTCTTCTGAAAGTTCATTTTTAATCCCACTTCTTTACTCTTGTCAGCAAGTTCCTGCATCATACTCTGTAGCTCTGATGGGGTAGTTGCAAAAATGACTATGTCATCAGCAAAACGAAGGTGGGTTAAATAATCTCCATTAATCTTTATGCCTTTGTTTTCCCAGTTCAGTGATTGAAAGACATTTTCCAATGTGGCATTTAAGAGCTTCGGAGATATGGTGTCACCTTGTCTCACTCCCTTTCCAATTTTTATGTGTGTTGTATTTTCAAATAGCAGAATCTTTGCACTTGCATTTTCATAGATGTTATTAATAATATTAATGTATGCATCTTCAATACCGCAGGATTTCAGAGCCATTGCAACTGCTGATGGTTTCACCGAATCAAAGGCTTTTTCATAATCGATAAAAGCCATGCACAATGGAAGTTCATATTCCCTCGCTCTTTCAATTAGTTCTCTCAGTACGTGGATATGATCTATTGTGCTGTAGCCACTCCTGAATCCAGCTTGTTCTCTCGGTTGAGCCATGTCCAGTGTTACCTTCAAGCGGTGTGAAAGAACTTTAGTGAAGATTTTATAAACCACTGATAGGAGGCTGATAGGTCTGTAGTTCCTGAGATCCTCAATGTCACCTTTTTTATGTAGCAAGATCATTATAGCGTTGTTCCAATCCTCAGGAATTTTCCCTTCATTAAGGCATCGAGTGAAAATTTGGGCGAGTACTGTTTCGATATCTCCACTTGCTTCTTGTATGTCTACAGTAATTCCATCTTCTCCTGGAGCTTTTCCCCGCTTCATGTTCTTGATTGCATGTGCAACTTCTGCTGGAAGGACTGGAAGAACTCTGGTACCTTTCATGATGCCTGGAGTACATGTATCATCCCTTTCATATAATTTGGAGTAGAAATCTTTCACTCTTGTCAAAAATTTCGCCTCTATTTCTTGTTACAGAACCATCTTCTTTTCTCAGTGCCATAATCTGTTTTTTTCCCTTACTGAGATGTCCCTTTGCTATCTTTAGGCTTTGGTTGTTTTCAATTCCTTTCCTTACTAGTTCACAGTTGAATTTCCTTACGTCTTCAGTGATACTTTTTCGTACTGTCTTGCATAGCTCTATATATTCCACTTTGGAAGTCACATCTTCTTTAGTTGTCCTCATCTCTCTTCTTTTTTGCATCAACATTTTGGTTTTTCCTGATAATTTGTTTACATGCAATTTGTTCTTAGACCCAGCTAATTTTGTTGCTGTTTCCATAAGAGCTTTGGTTACTTTTCTGTTAACTTCAGAAATATCCACTTCTTCCGATGTTAGGCCTTCTAAAGCAGAGAATCTGTTCTTCAGTTCCAATTTGAAGGTATTATGGTGTTTTTTAAGGTTGGTTATGTCAATACATTTTGTTTGTCTTATGAGCTTGCTACGTTCGAGTTTAGTGTTGAGGTGCATCTTACATCTCACCAATCTATGGTCACTGCCTGTGTTGAACTTGTTTAGCACACTGCAGTCTTCTATGATGAATTTTTTGTTACACATAATAAAATCAATTTCACTTGTCGTCCCATTTGGATGTCTCCATGTCCATTTCCTGTGTGGCTTTTTCTTGAAAAAGGAGTTCAAGATGAAAAACCCTTCTTCCTCTGCAAACTCTACGAGAGTATTTCCACGCTGGTTTCTGTTGCCGTGACCGAATTTACCTACTGAAGTTTCATTCTGTTGCCGCTGCCCTATTTTTGCATTGAAATCTCCCATAATTATCTTCAAGTGCTGCTTACCTTTATTATTTAGATCACGAATTTCCTCATAAAATTCTTCAATTTCTTCTTCAGCATGACTTGTGGTGGGTGCATAACTTTGAATAATCTGAGCCTGGTATCTTCTCGAGAGTTGGATAACGAGTCGTGCAGCTCTGTCAGAGAAACTTTCAACTTCTACAACTTTATCCTTCAGTTTCTTGTTTATTATAAATCCAACACCACTAGTTCTGCCAGTATCTGTCCCACGATAGTAGAAGAGATGTCCACTTTTCAGTTCAATGAGATCTTCTCCTTTTCTCCTTACCTCACTTAGCCCGACGATGTCCCACTTGATCCTTTGTAGTTCCTCTTCCAATTCAAGAAGCCTTGAATCAGAAGATAGGGAGCGTCCGTTATACGTAGCCAAGGTCAGCATCAGATGGCAGCCTAGTCCGGTCCTCCGGGATTCTTAGCACCCTCTGCCTTCATGTCGCACTGGCCGCTGCCTTGGCCAGGCACATTCCAGCTGCCGGAGACTGAGGGCCAAGATTTAAGTTGTGGAGTCATTTTGGAGGGGTTTGGCCATAACTCACCACGCTGGCCAAGCGGGTTGGTGAGTGTGTGATAGCATTTCCTCTAATCCCGATGGTATAGTTATACCGCTATTGGCGGTCGTCAGAGCCCTTTAGTGGGAACAGGATGTACCACGAGAAGGCGGGGTTGACATTTGTCAAGGAGAGGCTGTGATGTTACGCATCACCTGACCTTACATCCCTATATATATATATATAGTATTTGGTAGTTAAAGGTGACTGGGGTTGAAACCTCAAGTTGGGAATTTTTGTGTAATAACTATGGCTAGTAGTTTTCATCAGCTATGGAGAACTTAAGTCTGGGAGAACACGCATGCACTCACTCACAATTCAGTTCATCAGCAAATAAAATAATGTATTTTGGATCTTCAGATTTTTTCGTAAGTACATAGTACATAAACTCAACAAGGAGAAATATTCTACTTTCATATTAAATGTGAATTTTCTTTAGTTAGTTTTTCATCCAGTGCACATAAATACTTGTAAGAAAATGGGGGGGGGCATCCAACCTAAATTTTTTGTATCAATAATTAAATGCTTGCTATACGTACTAATGAATGTTGAGTCCCCCCCCCCCAAATCATTCCTCCTTACAGGACTTCAAAATAAAGTTCTATCCTCACTTGCTATCTCTGTTTTTGCCTCCTACTAAAACTTCTAGTCATTGTGGATGTTTCTATTTCCTTCAGTTTAGAAAAAAGGTTATGCATTACACCAGACTGTGAGAAATATTGAGTATTTCATTGATGGTTGTTCTGCACAATATCAAAACTGCAAGCATTTTCTGAACTTGCACTATCATGAACAGGATTTTTTTAGATTGGTAGGGAAGTGGTCATTTTTTGCAACAAGCCATGGCAAGTCACCATGTAATGGCATTGGTGAAGATTGTAAAAAGGCTAACAACAAAAGCCAGTTTGCAGGGACCTTTAGCTCAACAAATAACATCTGCTGCAACAATGTATAACTTCTGCAAAGATAATATAAAAGAAATTACATTTTTCTTTGTGTGTGCAAAAGAGATGAACAAAGTGTGTAATCAGCTTAGTCCCTGTTTTGAGAAAGCAAACGCTCTTCCTGGTACACACACAATGCATCACTTTACACCACTTCCCAAATTTGGAATTGCTGCTAAGAGATTAAGTTCTGATAAATGTTACAGTATTATTTCTGAAATCAGTGTAACTAATTTTCAAGATGAGTTACAGTTATATGCTAACTGCTGCGTAGCATGTGTATATGATTCTTGTAATGGTATGTGGGATTTGCTGAAAAGATTAACTATGATGAAGGTGATGTGACTGTTTGATTCATGCACCCACATGGGCCTTCTCCATCTTTTTATTGGCCTAATAATGATTGTGAAGTACCTCTGACACATATATTATGCTTGGTTGAGGTAAACACTGCAACAGGAAAAACATACAGCCTATCCAAACAGGCTGAAGACCTAGTTGTCATTTTTTTTTTCTCGTATGAACATTAGTACAGTAATTGTGTTTAGTTTTAATTCAAACTGACAGAGAAAAAAAATCATTTATCTCTTATGTAACCAAGGAAAAATTCCTTTATAAATCATACACAAACGTGTCATTCAATGTCAAAATAATTCATAAAATGGTTTGTTCCATTTGTTTATATTTTTATTATAATTAGTAAGAAATTTAGAGACACCTAATCTTTGCAGTTGCTTGTATTCTTAAAAAAAAGAAAGAAAAGAAACAGCTTAGGATAGCATAGGTGGCCCTGTCGGTCACATTTTTCGCAATTGGCGATTATTTTTAAGCACTGCAACTATAAAAGAACTTTGGCGATCTGATTGATGATTGTAAGCACGGCTTTGCAGGCTAGCGTTTTGATCAGTTATAAATTGAAATTGGTCAAAATATTAAATTCAACAGTAACAAATATAGTGAGTCAAGCACACTCACAGAAGGATATTCATCTAGACAAGTGTTGTTGTGCTAAAGTTTGTGAATCACAAACTGTACAATATGATCTGGTAAGGGTTTTTTTTTTTAGTTTTTTTATTTACCTTATGTATAAATTAAACATATAGTATTTGGTAGTTAAAGGTGTTTAAAATATAATTCCATAAGACAAAAAATATTTTGAAAACAGAAGTAAGCATAAATATTCATCAGTTTCTGCACATTTCCAAGTGCTGAAATGTTACCATTTATTCACAAATATATCAGAGCCTTCTAAACCAGTTTGAACCACAAAAGTTTGTTGAGTACCAGTAGGGGTATCCTTGGTGGGAAAACATTATCTGGTCCCTCTTTTGAGATATGTAACCTTGAAATCTGCAAAAGTTAAAAATTTTGCAACTTTGAGGGGGGAGTGGGAAGGAGACCAAACCCAGACTTAAGTTCTCCATAGCTGAAAACTCTTCTAGCCATAGTTATTTCACAAAAATTCCCAACTTGGGGTTCCAATCCCCAGTCATCTTAACAGTCCATCAAAAATGGTGATTTATGCTTGTGAGTACTGCAGATTTCAACACCATTTTAAGCAAGATTATAAAAAATATTTTCTATCCTTTCTGTACATTTTTTGTAAGCCTATAAAATGTTCTCTTTAAGGTAGTGAAAACCAAAACTTTTGATCTGCAATAAGAGGAAAGCAATTGCCTTTTTTCAAAACCATTGTGAGGCCCTATTTTGGCCAGCTGCAGAAAAGAAAAATGGACCTATATCCAAGATGGTGGCACATAAAAATAAAATAAAAATTGTTTTGAGCTACTCACTGATAGGGTTAAACTAGGATGGGGGGGGGGGATGTATAAAATGACCAAGCTACCACTTAATTAAAAAGTTGTGTAATATCATGTCAGAATGTTCCATATATAAAACACGCAATTTTGGATTTTTTTTTTCCTTGCCAAAATTGCCAATTGCCCAAAGCATTTTTTCTCCTGCTGAAAGATTACATTATAATACATGCATGAAAATATTTTTAGAAAATTTGAAGTGGGAAGCTTACTTTGAAAAAAAATATTTTGCTTAATAAAAATGTGTCCTCATTTTTCCTTGTCTTTTATCATTAAATTTTTAAAAAAGTGTTCTTTTAATTCTAAAAATGTGCAGAAACAAGTTATTCCCAAATGTATGGATCATGCAGATCATTTAAGAAAAATAAATAGGTGGCTGCAACAGTTAGTTGCGAAGTTATGAATTTTTTTGTCCTACAGTGTAGTTGTGAAAACTCGTAGCGCAAAAACTCTTAAAGGCAGAGCTACCCAATTTTTAAAGTAGCATTACTCAATATTTACTGTACTGTCTGACTTAAAATTTTAACTGGCTTCATATCTCACCAGTATAATACTTTGTGCCAATTTTCACAAAAATCTGAGATGGTTGGGTGACATGCCCTGGTTGATTTGGCATGGAATGACCCTTGTTGGAAAGGGGCACACTAGTGTGGACCTGTTGCTCTACCATCAATAGGGCAAAACACAGGCCGCTGCACATCTTCTTTTAGGAAAACTCGAAGAACTGACAGGGCTACCTCTCCACCAGAGAGCTGAAGTTTGATTATATTTGTCCAAGAGCTAAAGTGTGAATGCTTGAAAATTTCGTCTGTCTGTCCCAAGCTCGCCTTTGCGACTCGATAACTCCACCCCTCAAAAAGGTAATGAAATTAAATCCTATTGCTCACTGGTCCGAGCTGAATAAAGAATTTAGGTTTTATTCATTGCCCACGTAATCCCAAATTCTGATTCGGCCAGTGTCTTTGACCAATGGTGCAATGCCACTATCTGCATTTCCATGAATTTGTAGACTGATGGTAATAAATCTGTGAAATTTATAACTCTGTCAATCTTGTCGGTTTTAGTGTACAAATTCGCTGCTGCACTTGTTCCCAATCGCTCACCTTGAGTCATCCTATACCGTCGGTGTCGTCGATTGCTGACTATATAAACCTTTTCGGAATATTTTCTTAAAATATTCCAGTTTTTCCGCCAGGAGGCGTAGACGTATATCTTATTTTCATCAATATCTCTACTTCTAGGAGTCCAATTTGAAAAATTTCTTCTTTGTTGGATAGTGTTTTCAGTGTGACATGTTTTCCATATAATTTCAAAATTTTCAGGTAATTCATAGACTTTCCGCTAGGGGATGTAAAGGTAACTTGTGTTTCCCCTATATCTCTGCTTCTAAATCTCCGATTTGAAAAATTCTTTCTGCACCGGATACAGCTCCTGATGGGAAATCGTTTGCACATAATTTATAATTTTTGTAAAAAAATGGTTGGCCACCAGGGGACGTAAATCTTAATTTCCGCTTCTGATGTATTTGCAGCAAAATATGAGCTTCTAGATTCTCGATTGAAAAAAACGTCGTTTGTAGACCAATAGTACTGATGTCTACAAACATTTTAGAAACATTTTCTTCTTAAAATAATGCATGGTTTCTACGCCAGGGGCGTAGATGTATATATTATTTTTGTCAATATCTCTACTTCAAGAGTCCGATTTGAAAAATTCCTTCTTTGTTGGATAGTGTTTCCAGTGTGACATGTTTTTCATATAATTTAAAAATTTTCAAGTAATTCATAGACTTTCCGCTAGGGTGCGTAAAGGTAAATTGCTTTCCCCCTATATCTCTGCTTCTAAATCTCCGATTTGAAAAATTCTTTCTGCACCGGATACAGCTCCTGATGGGAAATCCTTTGCACACAATTTCAAATTTTTGTAAAAAATGGTTTGGCCACCAGGTAGCGTAAGTCTTAATTTCCGCTTCTGATGTATTTGCAGCAAAATATGAGCTTCTAAAATCTCGATTGAAAAAAAGTCGTTTGTTGACCGATACTACTCATGTCAACAAACCTTTTAGGAACATTTTCTTCTTGAAATAATTCATGGTTTCTATGCCAGGGGGCATAGATGTATATCATATTTTTGTCAATATCTCTACTTCTAAGAGTCCAATTTGAAAAATTCCTTCTTCGTTGGATAGTGTTTCCGATGCGAAATGTTTTCTCTTATAAATTCAAAATTTTCAAGTAAATCATAGACTTTCCACTAGGTGGCACAAAGGTAAATTGCGTTTTCTGCGTTATTTCTGCTTCTAAAACTCCGATTTGAAAAATTCTTCCTGTATTGCATACAAGACCTGATGGAAAATATTTTCCACATAATCTCTAATGTTTGGTAAAAAATGGTTTGGCCACCAGGGGACATAAGTGTTAATTTCTGCTTCTGATGTATCTGTAGCAAAATCTGGGCTCTTGAAAACTTGACTAAATTTTTTTTTTCTTGGACCGATACCGATCATATGGAAAAACCTTTTGAGAATACTTTCTTCCTAAAATAATGCATGGTTTTCCCACCAGGAGACGTAAAGTCACATCTCATTTTTGTCGATATCTCTGTTTCTAAGAGTCCAATTTGAAAAATTATTTCTGTGTTGGAGAGCATTTCCGGTGCGAAATGTTTCTCATATAAATTCATGTTTTTCTTAATGCACAAGTCTGCAACCAGAGGGCGTAAGCTCACGATTCCATTTACAGCAATATCTGAGGGATTAAAAACCTGATTGAAAAACTTCTTTCTTCTGTCAGATACCATACCGGTTCCATTGACTTTGAATAGCTTTGATAAATTTAATTTGCATCAGAACGGGTTCAAAAGACGTGCTTATTGCACCCGAAAATTCGGTGTCATCTTTCTTGTGTGTTTTTTTTTCTTGCGATGTTCCTTCTGCCCAGTATTGTTCTTAAATATCCTTTTATTCCACAAATACTGCATTTCAACCTAAAAATGGAGGAAGAAGTTTCTGAAAACGGAAGTCGGTCGGAACGAAGATTCCCCCGAGATCGTACTTTTTTTTCTTCGCACTATGTTCTCACTATCCTGTGCTGTTGTTAAGTGTTATTTTCCCCCATAAATGTCTGCACTTCAGCTTGATAAGGGAGGGGAAATTTTACAAAAACGGAAGCGAGAGAGTTTGAACATTTTGTTATAATTGATGCATGGTGCTCAAAAGTATTCATATTCTGAAAGTCATACCATTTATCTAAAGTAGTGAAAGCTTTGATATCATTAGTTCATGGTTCTCAGGCTGAAAGTTTTTCAGCATGATGGATAAATTATTGTCATCTGAAGGAATAAAAGGAGAAGGGGGAAAGAAAAGTGGTGAAGAAATAGGAAGGGAATGATATCAACAGAAAGAAAAACTAAGCAAAGATTGTTGTGCATGGCCGTGGAACTTGCTGAGAAGAAATCAACACAAAAGGAAAATTGAGCTGATGTTCTAGCAAATACAAAAAAAAAAAAAAAAAAGATGTGTTTGAAGCAGTGTCTTTTAAAATCACTTTATTTTCATGAAGTGATTTTAAAAGACACTTGTATCACTTTATTTTGTTTTGAATTCAGTAAGTTTATATTGTGAATTCAGTGAAAAATTCCATCTTGCTCATGCTGCTTTATATTCACACTTTCTTGTCACATTTGCATTTTTGAACTTCACTTTTAGTTGGTAAAGTTCGATGAACACTTACCGCACGTGGGGCTTGGCTTTCAATTCGTATTTCCGTTATGTGGATGCGGCACGGGGTTTTTTTTCATTTGGCCACGGGTCCACTTCTTTTTTTTTTATTTTTCCGTTGGAATTTATTTTGCCTCATCACCAAATGAGTTTTTTTTTGCTTTGCTGCATCCTCATTTACTTCAATATTTATTCATAACCCGAGTACTTTCGGTAATACTCCTTTACCGTCTTCGAGGGGACTTTTTGCTCCGACTAGCACGGACCGTGTCAGCTGGGCATTTCGGTGGTTCTCGCGGGCTGCTTCTGTCATCGGCTATCGCTTCTTCTTGGGCGTTGTGGCGCCATCTCTTGTTGGTCAGTGATCTCATTTTTCGAACTTTTTCATTTTTTTGCTCAATTTTAATTAAATTTCTCCAGCAGTTTCTCAAATTATTAGGGTCATTATGGTTGCAAACTTTTGTCCTATTTTTTTCAATCATTACCGACTCTGCTATTCTGAGGTGTTTTTCGGATTTACAGCTTTTAATGATTTTTATATTTTCGAATTTTGGATATTTTTGGTTATCCAGACAGTATTGAATAAGTGCTGTTTTTCTTCTTTTTTCTGCCAGTTTTTTACGTGTTGTTTTAATCTGTGTTTAAGCTTATTTTTGGTACTTCCTATATAAGCCATTGGAGGATTTTCAGTAATAGGAATTGAGTAAATACCTGCTTTTTCTAACATTTTTATTTTTTCATTATTTTTTATTACTATATTTCTGATGGTATTTACTTTTCCTCCAATTTGAATGTTATGCTTTTTACAAATATTATTAATTTCATTGGTAGTACCTTTAATGTAAGGAAAACCATTTAAATATTTGACTTCTTTTTATTTACTACAGCATTATTTTTTATTTTCTTTATTACTTCTGTGTCCCATTTTTATTAAATGGTTAGGATAACCAAAGCTGCTTGCAATTTTTTATGAATTTGATTTCTTCATTGATGAACTGACTATTTTCAGAATGCGTATATGCTCTTTTAATTAAGGTTTTTATACTATTGCATTTTTGAGGATAAGGATGTGCTGAATTGTACGGGATTAGGACCGGAACAAATGAACTTTTCCGATAAACCCTGTATAGTAACTTATCTGTGGATTTGATAACATGTACATCCAAAAAGGCTATTGCATTATTTTTTTCTATTTCAACAGTGAGTTCTATAGTTGGAAATAAAGCGCTGTAACATTTTGTTAATTTTTTTAATTCTTCTTCGTTCAGTTTTGATAGAATGAAAATATCATCTACGTATCGACAGTACACTTCTGGTTTTTCTTCCATACGATGTAGGACATTTTCTTCAATTTCGTTCATCACAACCTCAGCATATAGAGTTGATAATGGTGAGCCCATTGGGCCTCCTGAGTTTTGTTTGAATATTTTGTTCTTGTATGTAAAAATATTATTTTCATATAAATAGACTAAAACTTTTTTGAATTCATGAATTTGTGTGTTATTTAAAATTTTAAGATTTTGCAACTTCTTAATGATAATTTCAATAGCTTCTGGAACAGGAGTGCTTGGATATAATGCTTTAACGTCCATGCTTGCCATGTTTAAGTCCTTTAGGCCAGTTTTTACATTTTTAATTTTCTCTATAAATTCATACGTGTTCTTGATGGTGAACTTGTTGTTCATGAAAAAGGGTGCTAGGAATTTGTAAAAGTTTTTCTCTAATGTTATCAATGGTGAGTTTTTTTTTTGAAACTATCAGTCTCATTGGAGCACCATCTTTGTGCGTTTTTATCTTTGCAACGATACGTGGTATGCCTGCTCCCATTGGTGGAAACGAGCGCTTGATTTCATCAGGTAATGTGCTATGATTTCTTATATCCGCTAAGAATTTAATTTGATTATCAGTTGGGTCTTTCTTAATTTTGGTACAATTTAATCCATCAATTGTGCTGCTGTCATTTTTTGTTCAAATTCATCAGTGTTGAGAATAATGATTTGGCCGGATTTATCTGCTTCACAGAATTTGATATATGGGTCATTTTTCAATTCCAATAGTTGTTTTTTTTTCATATTTTAATTTTTTCTCTATATAGAAGTTTTTGTTGTGTTTGGCATTATATTCTTTTAGAATAACTCTATATAATTTGTTCTCAACTTCAGTTTTATTCTCTGCGCCTGGTATATTTTTGAGAATATCTTGGAGGCAAGGGATGATTTCTTCAGTTTTGGGGAGGCCTTGTGGAAAGGCAAATTTTTTCCCTTTTTGTAAAATTGCTTTTTGTGTAAAGCTTAAGTTTTTATCAGACCGATTTTCATACACATTATATTCATTTATGGGTTCCTTATTTAATTTTTGTTCATCAAATAGTGCATTTAATTTTTTATCTACCGTAACGCTATTGGAGTTGGCTTCTTTGTTAGCAATTTCGTTAATTTCGATGAACGTAGTATCCAAAATGCGATCTTTCCAAGTGCCATCAAATTGTGCATATTTTGAGTTGCTTATCAGCTTCCATAATTCATAAACTTGAGCATTAAGTCTGAATATTTGTTTTTCTTTTATCTATAATTTCGTTACTAAGTCGTTTTTGTTGACATCGAAGCAGGATGTAATAATCCTTCTTACTTGTTGGCTTGTTCTTAAGTCTCAAAAATTTGGGGATAAATCCAAAATCTCTGCAAGTTACAAGAAAACGTTCTTGAACTTCAAATTTCATACATTTGATTTTAAGACGTTTTGAATTTGGTAATTGACCACAACGCCCAAGAAGAAGCGATAGCCGATGACAGAAGCAGCCCGCGAGAACCACCGAAATGCCCAGCTGACACGGTCCGTGCTAGTCGGAGCAAAAAAGTCCCCCGAAGACGGTAAAGGAGTATTACCGAAAGTACTCGGGTTATGAATAAATATTGAAGTAAATGAGGATGCAGCAAAGGAAAAAAAAACTCATTTGGTGATGAGGCAAAATAAATTCCAACGGAAAAAAAAAAAAAAAAAGAAGTGGACCCGTGGCCAAATGAAAAAAACCCCCGTGCCGCATCCACATAACGGAAATACGAATTGAAAGCCAAGCCCCACGTGCGGTAAGTGTTCATCGAACTTTACCAACTAAAAGTGAAGTTCAAAAATGCAAATGCATTAATGCACGTTAAAAAATATAACCTCCAATATCGGAAGTAAATTGATTCTTGTCACATGTTCTGATGTTTTTGCCCGATTAAAAAGTTCAGCTTTTTTGTTCCTTGGTCAGTCTTATGTATTGAAAAGTACTTTGGCACAACAACAGTCCAGATTATAGAGAGTTTGGGTAAAATTCAAATTTAGTATTAACTAAATGCACTATGAACACTATTTTTGGTAAAAATAATGGCGAAAAGTCAAATTAACCAATTAAAAATAAAATATATTTTTTTTAAGTGAATGGGAAACTCGGTCAGGATTAATTCATAAAATAAATTGTTTCTTTTTAGCCGGCCGCTCTGCGATGCTCAAAAGCCCGCTGGTACCCTGGATGCGACATGGGAGACTGCAGAGAGAGTGAGAGAGTATGGACTATGCAGGCTTTCAGCGGACATTCATTAAAAATAATTTAAAAAAATGCCTAACTTCTAAAGTTTTCATCGGATTATGACGAAATTTTACACGGGAGTTTATTTTGACATGTCTTGGTTACTGTAAAATTTGCATTCCGTTATTTAAAAAACTGGAGAATTTTTTTTTTCATAAAATTTTATCACAGTACGATTTACCCAACGCAAGCAGTTGAGCCGCCCACCACCGGCAAGGAAGTAATTCATTGTCAAAGGGAAGAAGCTCCCCCCGAATCTTTCAATCAAACCTCGTTCACCCACAATGACCCATCACCCACGGTGCATTCTTTGTGATCAAACACCGACACCCTCGCCTTTTTTATAAACTTTTTTTTTTTTAAATCTTTTCTGCTGTTCAAGTAGAATAGCAGAATGAAAAAGGTGATGGCCAACTTTTGTACATGGGACTTCCGTACAACACAAATTTTGTGCTATTTCCATTTCTTGCGATTTCCGTACATTTGGAGTAAAATTTTTCAACAACGAGCGAGTTCTGTACAAGTTAATTGTTTCCCGTACAGTACAAGTTAAATAAAATAACTATATATATTTTTTTTCTTCAGGCTACAGGTCACCAGAATTGGCGATTTAATCAAACATTTTTAGTCACCATGATGATGAAGTTTATTGCCTGTGACAACCTGGCAACCGTGAGTCTGGATCTTTAGAAACCCCCTATTGTGTTTGCATTCTTGTAGGGTTGTACAGGAGTAATTGAGTACATATCCCACTTCCACTATCGAAGGAGGAGCATAATAAGTTCAGTAGTCACATGCTGGCAAGTTTCCGACAAAAACTTGCTGGTACATAACTCCTGACAAAGTGAACAGTGGTAATCAAGTTTAGGTAGTTCTGTTGAAGAGGAAAATTATGGAAATCAATGAATAAATATTCCTCATAATTACATGGAAGAATCTCATGATTATTCATATGGCAATCAGATTATGACTAGATTATTACTTTGCTGCTCACCATGTAACATTGTATCAGGAAACCTGAAAATTGCATTGCTCTGGATTGGGAATTGAACTCGCATTTCCTGATTTCCATTCAAGCATGATGTCTATTAAACCACCCAGGACAATGAAGTATGTTTGAAAAAATCACATAAAATTTTGGTGTAAGTTTCTTGGGAAATGAAACATCATTTTGAGTATTTATTTTTTTCTTAATCATTCAGTAGTATTTGTGACATCAGCTAGCAATTATTTTCATGAAACTACACATTCAGTGGCTTGCAACTTATTTTCATGCAACCATAGACCATTGGTGTCAGAATATCTGTGACACCAACTAAGACGCATGTTTTACTTGCAAATATCTGACTGCTTACATGTAATACTGAATTATTCAGAAAAAAGATAAACGTTGTATAGATTAACATTCATGTTTTCATTCAGTAGAAAAGAAACACTATGGTATGGTAAGGTTACTCTGATATTTGGACACCCACATTTTAATTTTTTTTTTAATTGTGATACCTTATGTTTTTATTTACAGTGAATCATAGAAAAGACAGTATTTTGATATAGGATCACATGTGCAATTTTTCTTAATTTTCTTTTTCATTCCTCCAGGTGTATTACTCAGTACAAGGATGGAAAAATCCTCTGAAAAACAAATCTGAAAACCTGAGACTATTATATGGGCACATGCGTCATCCAAGCTTCACTGCTATTGCCATTATTTTATTTGTCCATCCTGTAATGCTCCTTGACCGGTTAATTCTAGCTGTCGCACTTACATTGTTCATGTATTTTGCATTTATGGTGAATGAAAGTGACTATTTGTATCAGAAGAAACAGTTCTACCAGAAAGTAGCAAAAAGCATGTCTGTGAATTGACAGTTTTGAAAATTTTTACATCTGTTGAAGTGGTTTTAAAGTTTGGTGCTACTTTTAATGTTATGGCAGATCTGTAAATACTGCACAGAATATTTTTTTTTTTTAATATCTGAATTGTAGTTTGTAAGTTTTAGAGAAACTAACACTGTAAAACTACTTGTAACATTTTTTCTTGTACAGGCATGTAGAGAAGGGGAGAAAAAACAGTTATTACATTTTGTAGAATATCCTGCTGTACTTCATTAAAATTGATTGCTTATTCTTAACAAAGAAAGTGTGCAATTACGTATTTCATTTTAATAAAAAGTGTTGAAAAATAACTTGTGGTATTGTTGTAAGAAATTTCATTGATTGATTAGTTGTGAAATCTTGATGTTTTATATCATAAATTACATACCTCCGCCTTCAATATAATCTTCTTTGGCTGTCACGTGGTTCTTTTTTTTTTTTTTTTTTTTTTTTTGATTGGAGGTTTAACGACCACCGTGAGCAACTCAATGGGCTATAAGCAGTCGCCCGTCCCTAATTTAGGGTCACTGGTTCCAGGGAAGGGAGAGAGCCAGTGCCGTAAGACAAACACAACATCCATGCCTCACCGGGATTCGAACCCGGACCCCTTACGGACGAATGATCAGAGGCCAGTGCCTTAGACCACTGCGCCACCGGGGCGGCCACGTGGTTCTATTAATGTTCATATACTTCCCACAGGCAACCATATCCTTTTTCATAATTCCAATTAAAGAGGTTGCCATGTATGATATTTCTGTCAATGCTGCAGGAATGCTGACCTTTCAACTGAGTTTTAAAAATCATTTAGAAGTGGAATCATATATCCAAGAAGTATGGAGACCATGGTAGCAATGTCATTATGGTATCTGTCAGGTATTGTCACATTTTGTGCTTGATGAGGCTAGGTGTCATTATGTGGGTGATCAAATTCTTCCTTCATTATATCTCCAGCTCCTTTTGATCCCGTGAACAAGTGGTTCTCAAACCTTTTAGTCTCGTGACCCTTTTACACTCTTAAAAATTATTGAGGACCCCCCCCCAGTGCTTTTATTTATGTGGTTTATATCTATTGATACTTACAGTTTCAGAAATTAAAACTGAAAATCTTTTTTAATATTTATTTATTAATTAATTTAAAAGGAATAATAATAAACTCATTACATGTTAACATAAGTAACATTTCTTTTTATGAAAAATAACTATATTTTCCAAAACAAAACAAAATTAGTGAGAAAAGTGGCATTATTTTACATTTTTGCAAATCTCTTTATTGTTTGACTTAATAGCATACCTACCAAGTCTACTGGATTTTCCGGGAGACCCGGTTTTCGATGCTTTCTCCCGGTCTCCCGAGTTTAAGCGAAAATCTCCCGGCTTTCCTGCATTTTTTTAGAATTCCCTAAATTTGGGTTTTTTTCAGGGTAACATTGGTAAATGTGTAGTTTAGCGTCCTAAATTATTTCACAGACAGATTTTAAAGTATAAAATTTCTTGGCAAATGGTTAAAAAATTTTGTATTTAAAATGTATTTTAAAGATTTTCACCATAATATTTACCTCCAAGTACGACGCTAGAAGCTGCAGCACGCGTAACACAACTCTGCCACAACAATGCAAAGCTTTGCTCCATTGATACGAAGGCTTGATGCAGGGGCCAATTCACGGGCGGAAGACTACAACAGCAACCGGGTATGTTCTTGTGAAGAAAGGGTTACATATTGTAGTGCTACGCTACAGAATATAGTTCTTTAATGTTTTCTCACTGTTTTTAAAGCACATGTTCAGAATTTTTTTTTTCTTTCGCATTTCATTCCCTGAATCCAAATAAAAAGTACGAATATGCGTTTCTTGCTTGTACAGAAAAGTAGAAAAGTGAAAGTTTTTGTTCTTGTTTTAACGGCATCCATTCGCAGCTGATTTGGTGTCCCAGTGCACTTTTGGTTCTGCTCTTAACGTGTTGTTTCGAGAGAGAAAGAAGGAGAGCCGCCTTGGTCGTGTGCAGTTTCTTGTTTAATATAGTAATTGTGCACGTGTGTATTAGCTTGATCTTAGCTAGTTTTTTCGTGTTGGTGTGTGTGTTATGTCGGCTTCTAAAAAACAAAAATACCTTCAGAGCTTTAAAAGCTCATATGGTGCAGAATATCCCTGCATAGTAAAGCCGTGTGAAAGCGAAAAACATGCTTTCTGCACAGAATGCGGAGTAGAGTTTAGTATAGCTCATGGAGGGGAAAATTACATTGTGAACCAAGTGAGAAGTAAGAAGCACCAAGAAAACGTTGCAAGACATGCTAAAAATACTAAAATCAAGTTTCTTTCAGTCAAGTAGAAGTGAAAATAACTTGAAAGTAATTCGTGCGGAATGCCTTATTACTTCGTTTTTGATTGAGCACAATATTCCGCTGAGGTGCGCTGATCACATGGGTCCACTTCTGCGAAAAACATTTCCAAATCATGAAGTGGCAAAGAGCTACGGATGTGCTCGAATGAAGACTTATGCCATCGTCGGAGAATTTGCAGCTGAAGGAACTTTGAGATTAGTGGCCACTCTGAAATCTAAACCTTTCTGCATCGCAATGGATGGTAGTAACGATTCTAATGCAAAGCTTTACCCTATTGTTGTGACATATTACAGCGATGAAAATCGTGTAGTTAAGAATGATGTTTTAGCAGTTCCTGTCTTAAATGGGGACAGTACTGGAAGAAATATAGGTAATCTCTTTCTAGAGAATTTGAAACAAATTGATATTCCTGTAGACAATTGCATTGGATTAGTGGCTGATAACGCTCCTGTGATGGTTGGGAAGAAAAATGGTGTTGCTTCTGTTTTGCAAGATTATCAAAAACATTTTGTCGTCGTAGGATGTCCTTGTCATCTTTTGAATTTAGCAGCAGAAAAGGGTTCTTCGTGTCTGCCTTTAAATGTGGATGAACTGTTAGTAGATATTTTGTATTATTTGCAAAGAAGTTCAAAGAGGAAAGAAAAACTTAAAGGTTTTCAGGAGCTACACAATAGTGAAACAAAAAAGGTGCTAAAACATACTTGTACAAGGTGGCTTTCTCTAGGTAAGTGCATTGTCAGATTGTTAACACTGTGGAATTCTCTTACAAGTTTTTTTAAAGATGAAATATCAATGAAAAAATCGTGTAAACCTAGGGCAGATCCCAAGACTGTAGGAGACAAAAAAGCACATGCGTCAAGGAAAAGAAGTGCTGAGGAAGCAAGATTAAACTGCAATTCTCAAGATCAGTCTAAAAAATTGTGAGTATCTCAAAATGTGAGTATCCGCTATACTCTTTCCCGCGAAGAGAGACTGTTTTATTTGCTCACTACTGACATAAATAAGGCTCATTTTCTTTTTCTGGCTTATATTACCCCATATTTTGACAAAGTGAATAATCTTCTGCAGTCCACAACCCCTCTTATCCATAGACTTAGACACATATTAAACTTTCTTAAACAGATGTTGTCCATGTTTGTGAAGCCATGTGTAATGAATCAGGAAGAAGACTGACTGAATGTCATTCACAACAACATTCAGAACCAGAAAGACAATTGTGATCTGATTGGAGACTAAACAAATATTTTCATTAATAGTTTGAAATATGAAGATAAAAAGCTATTTTTTGTAGGCATTAGAAATTATACTGAAGTATGTGATTACACGCATAAAACGTTTCCTCTGAGAAAAAGATACTCTCAAGCATGCAAAAGTGTGGGACTACAAATTCATCGAAGGTGCTTCATTTGCTAGTGTAAAATATTTTTGCAAAAATTTCCCATTTTTTTTGCAAGCTAGTACTTGTAGTCTTGATGACTTGCAGTCACAGTTTTGTGAGTTGCAAGTCACAAAATTAAGTGCTAACATACAAAATGAGAAACGTGCTGATGTCCAATGGATATTGATAAGCGAGCATAAAAATCTGTTAGGGAAGAACCCATTTAATGCTGTTCATTCTTTTGATACCTCACAGCAATGCTGAGTGCGAAAGGATGTTCAGCCAGATAAAAAATCAGAACTGAATTTCGCTCATCCCTTTCAGATGAAAGCCTGCAGAACATGATCATCATGAAATCCAACTTGAAAGGTAGATGTTACGAACAAGAGTTTGATGAAAGCTTCTTTCGTAAAGCAAGATCTGCTACTCACATAAAAAATAATTGTAAATAAGTATTTGCATATGAAATTTATTCTGGCATTGTTTGAAAGTACCTACTTTTTCAAACATATGATAAATGCTGTATATGTATGCATTTGTTGGACGAAGAATATTAATTGCATAAATTTACTAGATTTCTCTTTCTTGGGGTTGATAGGTATGTAATAGAATATATCTGTATTCTCATATCTGCTTCTGTATTCGTTCTGTTGCAGTATGTTGTTTTGGTTAAGTATATTAAAAAAATTGGCATTACGCTGATATGTAGTTCAAAAAGGTAGGAGTATTTTGATAGCCTTTAGGATATCCTTTTTTGATACTGCACCAAAACTCAACAAGTGGTAGTTTCTTAGAGGCTAGTTGAAATGTGGAATCTGAAACCACCATATCAGTGAACTTTTTGTACTCTGTTTCATTAAAATTCATTGGTCTATCTTGCAGCAGTAACAGCACTGTAGAAGTACTGAGAACAAAATGAGTAAATCTCTGAAAATGTAACATATTTATACCCTAAAACTACTACCTTAGAAAATTCTAGATATCCCAAACACATATTCCAATAGGTATTCAAGCAAAGCAAACTGAATTTGCTTGTAACACTTGCTAGCCATCCATGTAAAACACTTCTCAGAAAACTTGAAATTTTCATCTTCCTGGAGCGGGAATCGAACCCCGCATCTCCCGATTACCAGCCGAGTATGCTAACCATTACACCACCCAGGACAGTAAAATTCCAAGCAACTGAGACATAGGAATCTTAAATTCCTAAGATTTTCGCTAGTCGAAGCATTTATGCTTCCTCATAGCGCTTTAACCCAATTCCCATCCGGACGGATGTAGGTCGGAGGTCACAAGTACCACAGATAAATCAATAAAAGAAGAAATATTCTTCATAATACATGGACAGTTTCATGAATTTTCCATGTGTAATGAAGAATATTTCTTCCTTCGTTGGCATATTCTGATAGCATTCAGAGCAATGAGGTCATCACGTGTCATATAGCCACCAGAAAACTCCACTCTACACTGTTGAAAGAAACAATATCGAAAAAGGCAAATAATGGCTTAATATTGTTATGAAAATAATTTTGACCTCGCTGACCCCCTGAATGGTTTTTGGGAATTCCCAGGGGTCCGTGGGCCACACTTTGAGAACCGCTAGTGTAAACAGTGCAGAATTTTCATGTATGACCTCTTGTTTGCACTTCAAGTGTGAATTCATGATTTACTGTTCTGTGGCTGTCATACGTAAAACTTCTTGTGTTACTTTACCACCAGCTTTCACTTGTGCAATCTTCCCTCCTTCAACAAAGTCAAGATTTGTGTTCCTGCATGTAAGGACTTGCTCTTGCTTCCCTGATTGTAAAAACAAGATTCAATTTTAGTGTTTGCAATAATTTCTGCTATAGAACAAGAAATCAACATCTGCTTCCACAGTGAAATCCCTGACTCTGTCTTCATTGCCACCAGATAGTCCTTGGTTAAGTAGTTGGGGAAGTGTGATTGTAGGTATGATACTACCTAATTGCCTGTAACAATGTGTCATTATTGTGATGGATAGATTGCTTAATCATGCTGTTTTTTGAATACTGTGGTGACAGCATGTGTACCATATCACACTTCTTCAGTCATTTCCATTTGTCTATAAGTACTGGGACAGATGGAACATATGCAACTTACATGTGCTCACCGAATTATCTATGGTATATCTGTTGGTACTTTTTTACTTTCCTAATACAACATTTTAGGAACTAGTAGCAAGACACACCAGAAGCATAAATGAACAGCACAAGTAAAATCAAAATTTAAAAAAATGCACAGAATTTATTTTTAGTGAGTGCATATTATCTTGTAAATGTGTTACTCTTTTCATTAGAATTTTTGAAGCCATGCTCATAAGTTGCTTTATTAAAAAAAAAAAAAAAGTCCCCAAGGTATCCTGTGCAAATTCCATTTTTTTCTCTTTTAGCTCTGTTTTTTGATATCATTCCCCCCCCCCTTGCTTGAGTATCTGAAGTAGACAAGTTGTCTTACATTGATGTTCCAGTTTTTCTCAGTATTGAGTTTTTTTTTTTTTTTTTTGTGCTGTATGTAAGAAACTGGTAATGTTACTCAATCAAATGACATTTCAGAAGCATTAACATTTATCCTTATCATTGTTTTTGTGGCTCTATCCTTCAGGAGTAGTAAACCATGAGGACAGTTATAGTCAAACTGAAACTCCACAAGATGATGTAAGTTGATTTGGCTGTGTTATTAGAGGAGAACAAATTGCAGAGATAACCCAGAAGGGATTTTTGTGGTGATTCTGTTAGACGTTGCTTGCTGTCGTTCATCACCTCACATGCTAACACACTAGCTGGTTGCTTGTTATTAACACTGCCAGTCTCACAAAATCAGTGAACTGTTTAGTGTTGTTTTGCTGAATGCTGCCTTCTGCAGAAATCTTTGGCTGAATATGGCAATAAACTGTTCATTCAAAATTGTTGGGAAGTGTACCTTCAGCAAGTAAATTCTCTGCTCACGTGTCAGGCTCATTCTCTGTGCTAAGTAACTGTACTGTGCGGTTCCAAGTTGAAGTGCATGCAGTTGGGTCCTCTGAAGAGCTAACCATTCCATTTCAGTATGTCATCAAATGCTCCTGCAGGCTGCCCATGTTCACTGCATGACCTTGAAAAGTTCCTGGTTCATGCCTTATTATTATATTTCTGCTTGTGTTCTTTCAACATGTAAAATAATTTTAAAGATTCAGTTTGGGAACTTCATGATCACCCTGTATTACTTTTATCTTTGCAGCCATAATTCATTAAGCCCAATCCCATGTGACTCCAAAGTCACATGACAGACACCAGTGATTGTAAAGCAGAAAATGACGCAAATGTTAGAAATACAAATTGTAAAAAAAAATAATTAACCCATGGCAAAGTGAAAGCGCTGCATTTTATTAACGTCGAGTCCTTCAGGAACTCCAGGACCTTTCGTATTTGTTTATTAGGAAGTCAGAGGTGCCAACTATTACGAATTGTCCGTAATTATTACGGTTTCGACTGTCAGATTATGGAATTACAGACAGGTTGGAAGAATTACAGATTTCAGTGTGTTTTGAAGAATTTCAAATTTGTATCCTTTTTTGTTAACCCTTCTAGTGCGACGTGGCCGATTCATCGGCCTTCGATTTTGATCCGTGTATTTCCCGAATCAGACGGCAGATATCGGTGTCGATGATCATAACATTTTGAAATGGAATCTCCGTGAATCATATCGTCAAACAGCGATATTATCGGAAGAATGGTAATATGCCGTAAGTGTTGTATCGTGAAAGAGTTTGCGCTTGCTATCGTCTTCCCGCGCACTTTCTCCGTGGGACGGGAGAAAGGCTACTTTAGCCAAAATTTTTCCTACTGCAGTTGAGACAGGGCTGTTCACTTGGCATTTCATACCTGCCAACTTTTACGCATTTTAACTGTTCTTTACGATTTTACGCATAGATCGCTTTTTTACGCATTTCCGTATATTTAATTTTTTTTTTAAATATTCCTTGAGAAATATGTGTTTATGTTTCAGTAAAATCATATACCTGCCAACTATTCCGGAATTTGCGAAAGTTTTCCTTTTTTTAACAGTCTTCCGGTTTTCCGGCCGGAAGAACTTTTCTTCCGGATTTTTTAAAATTTTTTGTATTTTTTGTTAAAAATATCCCTATTAATAAAATATATGACAGAGATGGGAATTTTGTGCCATTGTGCGCTTGAACACCCGTGACCCATCGTCATCGTCCGGACTTCGGCACAGTAAATTCTCCACGCACACTGTTATGCTTGACACTGAATAAAGATCATGCGGTGGGAAGAAAGATTCAGACTCCAACTACTGCGGATTTTGCGTAGTTACTATGGAAATAGTCGTTCCTCTACGGACGACGGAAAACATCAAGTATGCTATGATAATCGTAGGTCCACTACGGAAAACATCGAGTATGGTATGGAAATCGTTGGTCCGCTACGGACGATGAAAAACGTCGAGTATGCTATGGAAATCGTCAGTCCGCTACGGACGACGGAAAACATCCAGCATGCTATGATAATCGTAGGTCCGCTACAGATGACGGAAAATATCGAGTATGCTATGGAAATCGTCTGTCCGCTACGGACGACGGAAAACGTTGAGTATGCTATGGAAATCGTCTGTCCGCTACGGACGACGGAAAACATCGAGTATGCTATGGAAATCGTCAGTCTGCTACGGACGACGGAAAACGTTTAGTATGGTATCAAAATGTGGTATAATTTGTTTATATTATAAACATCTAAAAATTATGAAATACACAAATATTTACATTTAGTTTTACTTGTACATAGCCAAATTCATTAAAAATGTTAGCGCATAGTTAAAAAAATAATTATAAATGTTTGCGCATAGTTTAAAAAAAAATCATTAGAAATGCCATTCGTGTGCAATTTTACACATTTCGATTTTCTCAGGTTGGCAGGTATGCATTATTGGTGAATTATAAGACGTCATACTGTCGGAAATAACTATTTCGAGCCCCGTTCGAAGTGCAATAACGCGCAACTCATCGCAACGCGTGGTCCCGCGATGACAAAGTGTTTATATTTCTTGCAGACTTTCGCCGCGCGGGAGAACGAAGTGCGATGTTTTATTACTAGATCTTCACATTATTCCTTTCTTTTTCCCCAAACAAACAGACACAATCACAAAAACTCCGTGAATTACGAATCCCAATCTTTTTCTAAACTCGTGTTAGCAGAGGATGACTTTATTGACAGCTTATTCCTCAGACTAGCAGATGTGCTTTTTCCTACAGCGTGAAACTTTTTGTTAGGTTATTTGAAATGGCTTGTTGTAGTGAGAGTGAAAGTTTGCCAAGTGATAGTCATGAATTTGAATCATCTGAGAGTGATATTGGCCAAGCAACATCAAGCCAGAAAACTAGCCACCGTGCCACACACACAATATCTTCTTCCGAAAGTGAAGATCTTGATAGTGAATCTTTAGATCATGAAAGTGAATGGGAGGATGTAATAGAGGGAAGTGATGAACAGCCTCAGCATCCTTTTGATTATCATGAAATGCAGGGGCCCAAACATGCTCCTGCAAGTGATGCGACACCTATTGTATATTTTGACTTGTTTTTTACCAATTTCATCCTTGGAATTATCATTTCTGAAACAAATAAGTATGCAAAGAGGTTTCTCCAGGAACATCCAAATCTTTCTCCCAAATCTCGAGCTAGGAAATGGCAAAATGTTACAAATGCTGAAATAAAGGTTTCCTTGAGTGTCTTCCACTATGGGAGTAATCAGTAGCCCATGCAGGACGAGATCATTGCCGAAGGCATATCCAGTCAAAAAAACACAAGGATTATGTCAAATCAAAGACTCAATCAAAGCCTTTGGGTAATTCTTTTGCAAAAATCAATGAAAATAGCGTGATAAATGCTGAATTGCTGTTTACTACATTCGTTGTGGAGCATAACCTACCTATAGCAAGCTATGATCATGCTGGTCCCTTGTTTCATGCTATGTTTCCAGACTCTGATATTGATGAAGCTGGATATCCTAGAGCAGATGTGGCATGGAATGAAATATCTAAGATGAAGGATTCATATGGCCTTCCTAAGTATTCTGCATTGCCTAAACTAATGTTGGCAATATTGAATATCCGTCACAGCAGTTCCTCTACAGAGAGAATATTTAGTATAGTGAAGAAAAACCTCACATATATATACTTCCTCCCAACAATGAGCACCAAAACATTAAGTGCCCTTCTTGTAAAGAAAAATAAAGCATTTTCCTCAGGTGAACCATGTTCTAAAAAGAAGTTGTCTGAAAAATCTGAAAAAGAATATATCACTGCAAAACAAGCAACAACGGAGTCCTTATGTCAGCAATGACATGAGGTAAGTACAATATTGATAATTTAATTTCATAATTTTTTTATCAGGATTGTGTAAACATATAAGGTTATTACATATTTCACGCATTAATTTCTCATGAAATACCCTTTCCGCGCGTTAACGATGAGGCTTCGTATGGTGATTACTGATAGGCTCCTTGGAAGGTTGGCACCTCATACAGGTTACACAGTAATACTATAATATTGTCCTTAACTTTGAAAAAAATGGCATGTTACATTACTGAAAATGTTACTGAAAAATCCCTTATTGATTACTGATACGTTCTGCTAGAGGTTGGCACCTCTGGGAAGTTTTTAAAAAAGTGTGCTGTATGGTGTAATTCAAATAACATAAAAACATAACTTGTGCAAAAAGTTAGTTCATCCATTATTGGAATTAGGCAAAAAGGTGCAGTCTTAATATTTAAAAGTGAATTAATAAGAAGATATTTACCTATATCTTGTGATCTTTGTAATAATAGTACTAAGATGATATTATATACAACATTAAACCCACGGTTGACATTTTTAACAGCAGTGTATAAGTAAAGTTGTTGAGAATCCGGGTTGGAATCCCGGTGAGGCATGGATGTTGTGTTTGTCTTAAGGCACTGGCTCTCTCCCTTCCCTGTAACCAGTGACCCTAAATTAGGGACAGGAAACTGCTTGCTCGCGGTGGTCGTTACACCTGCAATCAAAGAAAAAAATATCCCACACAACTATTCTTTTAGGCTCCCGCAGTATTTTGACTGAACACATAGTCATCTGAGCATATTAGAGAGTACTACAGACATGCTATTTTTATAATTATAGCTTGAAAGAAGAGACAGATTGTCCTTGTCAGTTTACAGAATTAAATTCATAAACAGCCTTATTACAGCAAAAAAGGAAAGAACTACGTAAGTAAGCTAAAATTGTCAGGAAATCGTAACCTGCCATCGAGATTTGTATCCATAGTTCCCATACGACTTATGTTGAATACATACTATGTACAGTAAGCACCTGAAAAAACTTTTTTCTCCCGTACCCACCTTCAGACAAAGTTAATACTTAGCCTTAAGGGTTACAATTTAAGCATTTTATTTCCCCTTTTAAGGGGCGAGTTAAAGCAAATAAAGTACGTCTCTCACGCTCTGCATCTACGCGGGGGAGCATCCTGCCTCATTGTTATTAGTAAGTCAGTGACGGAGAGGAGGTGTCTTTGTTTCCCTGATGAAACGCTTGTAGTTTTTTGTTTAGGCAAAAGTGATGGGTTTTTTTTGTGTGTGTGTGACGTATGAATGTTTTTAGGAATTTGAAAGTTTACACGATTTCAGTTTAAGTTAAGTTCGTCATCAACGAGGAAATTTGTAACCAAAACTGACCATCTCAAGACATAAGAGGCCTCAGTCAAAAATAAATTCTGGTGGGATTGGCTAGAAAAAAAAGACACCCAGAAGGAGAAAGCTGGGATATGGTGTCGGAAAATTGATATAGCTGGGTCATGTTTCTGCATATATAAATGGAGTACGTGCTACAGTTCTGCCTCCAAAACCTGTTGAAGCAATTATAACGGCTACTTGTAATAGTAAAGGTTCTTCTCCTCTTCGGTACACAAACAAGACACTGCAAATGAAGGATGTTGTAAACGTATGCGTCAGCCTGATAGTGTCTCCGCTAAAAAACAAATGAAGATTGCACAATTTTTTAAGAAAGTGTTATTTTATTAGTAAATATAACTTTAGATTAACACCACACCAGACTGATGTGTCTTTTTCATTAATAAATGGAACTTTAGATAAACATCCAATTTGCTAAATATACTGTTATTTTATTAGTAAATAGAACTTTAGGTCATGTTACTTAAATATCATGTAGTTGTCAAAATCAAAGTTACTTAAATTTCACAGAAGGAATTAATTTTTTTTAGCAACAAATTAATACTGCAAGCTCAACTCCAAAATAATTTACTGTTGTGAGCAAAAGGTATAGGTAGGTAGTAAGTAATTCCCAAAGTGAAACCATTTTATCTTTCGAAGTATCGGCAACAGCTTTGCTGATAAGTATAATAATTAGAAGTACTAGTAGTAACGGAAATACTTTTGTTGTGTGTGTGGGGGGGGGATACGCACAGATGTTCATTTATGTCTCGAGTTTATGCATTGGCACCGTTGGGAGACGCCGATGATTTCAGGGTTTCGTGCCTTGCCTTGCAAACACCTCTGTTTACGTTCAGCCGTTCTCTCAAAATAGGACTCACAGTAAAAAAAAACTTATAGAATTAATATGTAGATTTTTTTATTGTTCCTGTATTTGTTGTTTTTATTTGACCCCTTTTTCTTCAAGTGCGTGGTCTTTGCTGCAGTGTAGCATTTCCTGAGATTTTTTATTTTTGGTCAAACCATCATGACATTAGGTCTGGGTTCATGAAATCTACTTAGGATATCCCCCCAACAGAGTTGGGTTCAGTTTGGCAATTTATAAAGCTATTCAGGGGTGTGAAAGAAAAACAATTTCCTTGTCCCTGATGTGTTACATTATTTGCGTATTCGTGGAATGGGTTCTTCAACTGATGATCACCCTTATGCTTCATGTATGCTTTCTGTTGTACTGTACAAGTCAAGTATTGTTACAATTTTTGTTTTAGAAAAATAGTATTGTTGTCGTTTTTTCATATAATTGAAAATGTGAGGTTTTAATCCCTTGTGTTCTTTCAGCTAATACTTCAGTTCTGGCAGGGCTCCTGAGCTTACCAAGTATGAGAGAGGACATGATGAAAAAGCTGCAACATGAATCAGAGAATGCCAACATTTTTGAAGATTTGCCAGCTTCTGTTTCTGCAGTGAGCAGGAGTCCAGATCCAGCAGTCCCTATGGCTACTCCTGTAGCCCCAAACACTCCTGATATTGTGCGTATGAAAAGAAGGCAGTTATTTTCTCAGCGTAGAATGATAACGCCTAAATCAGCAAAAATTAAATCTTTTATTTTCTAAGCTTTATTATCTTAATAGAAAATACGCAAAGAAGAACATTAAGTGCAGTATTAAAAGTGTTCTGGAAATCATTCAGCCTCTAGTGTCTCAAAATGTATTCAAATTCATCAAATGTCAAATCTCTGCTGGTAGTGTTTCCCGCCATGGGCGTAGGTGGTCGCTAGATGACAAATTTTTATGTCTTCAGCTCTACCTTGCAAGTCCTAAAGCATATTGCACACTCAAGAGTTTTTTACATTTACCAAGTAAACAAACTCTCTTGAACTGTGTATCAGGTATTGCAATGGAGCCAGGATGTATCCAACATGGCTCAAATGTATCCAACATGGCTCAAATGTATCCAACACGATGGGAATTTTTCCCCCTATTAGGTATGTATTCGATTTGCTGTCAATGTGTCGTGCCTGTGCCTGAGAATTAAGTTGCACACCTAATAATGTACTTATTACTGACAACATGTATACTTTATTTGTATGAGAAAAAGAAGTGCATGTGTCACAAGTGTTTAGTCAGAGTAATGATAAAATTATTTCATTGTTTTGCATTCCTAATTGTGTTGGAAAATGTATAATTTACCTAAATGCAGCTGATTTTTTTAAATTTTCATTTTGCGGTGTATGTATTGTGTGTACTTATTATTGAACACACTCGTGAGGGATCTTAAACGAAAGCATGGACCTTTAACTTCGGCACACACATACAGAAGAACAATGATGGGACACACAAAACACGTACGTGAAGCACTCAAACACGGAGCTCGTGAAGACACGTGCAGGCCAAAGGTGGACCGACACCGTACTAATGTATGTCAATAAATACTATGTTGTGTTTCTCTTCTAGGTGTCCGGTGACTTTTGTCAATATAGTATACATCGCTTTAAATTCGTGCTAAATCTCTCCTAAAGGGGGAAGGGGGAGATGGACCCGAGGATTCCCTTGTATACGCCTATGATCAGAAGAGTCTGTATTAAATGAATCAATTTAATTTACATTTAATACAAAATATAGCAACCAACGAAATGCGCAAATACAATCTTGCTATTAAATGTCAAAGTGCTCAAGCATCTCCTTTTTCATTGATATGCAAATACAATAGCGTCGCCTGATTTGGGTAGTTGTGTTTGTTCAAAGTAATGATTTTTTCCAGTGGGAAACTTTGGAAACTATCGCTGGTAATTTATAGTGGAAGAAACTGAGTATTTCTCATTTTTTCTTATAGAAATTAAATTCTTTTGAGTAATAAAAATGTGTCAAAACAGGTCAAGAAGTTTATGGCCTTTTGAACTGGGATCCGCTTTCCCTTCTGGTCGCTGCCTATTCTAAACCAATTGCTTCTTAAATACGGGTATATTCCTCTGAAACAATAAAACATTAATGAACACTCTTCAAATAAAAATTTATTTCTGAACAATAATAGGTACAGTTAAAAAGTTGAGCATTCGTAGAAAAGATTTATCTTCTGGATATCAGTCTCGGTGAAAATGCCTTTAGTTTGGCCGTATCCAAGAGCATCCAAAGCAACGTCATGGTGTTTGGGAGAAATGGTTGGTTCTTGTCGGTCAATGGAAAATGCCCAGGCATGGTAGTGCATTACAGAGCGGTAGTCGTAAGACATGCCTAAATCGTCAAGCTCCATTGGACTCATTTTCTGAAAGTTTTCTTCCATTCCTAATAAATAAATAAATAGTTAGAGGAAAGCCTTTGACATCGCATAACTAATAGTCATTTGAGTGGGATATATCAATAATTCATTGTTTATGTTGGAATGATTTTCCCAAAATCATTACAAGTTTATTGAAAGTTTTAATTGTATTAAGCTTTTGATTTACGCCAGAATTTGTAGGTTAGTTACACAAACAGATTATTCAGAAACTCAGTTTGTAGTTGGTCCCTCTGAAATAGAGGAATTCAAATACTCCAAAGCAATCAACATCTCGGGAGGCCACGCATGGGAGATATTTAGAGAGAAACGCTAACGCACTCATGGTTTAGAAATGTGAGCAATAAAGTTCGGAGGTGAGCTTTAGGAATGCATCTCTCTAGCAGAGAAACCCAGATGGCAAACTCAAGAAATGTTTGTAACAGGGGATGGAATGCCATTACTTTCTGCTTCATTCACACTTATAAAAAAATTAATCAAAAGATATGTACGAATTCGCTTTTGGAGGGAAGGGGCATTTTGGTTATTGGCAGTTCGTAAGGAACCTCAGAGCAAAAGCTCCCCCGGCGATGGTTTACATGGGTCACCCACCCACCGCCAAAAACGGATATAGTTTGGAAGGAATACCATTTGTAAGTAATGGAACATTGTTCCACTATATCTTCTCAGTTCGCGCATGTAGTTAACGAATTCCTTAGAACAGTAAATTATATTACCAAAGGCTACAGGTTCAACACCGATTTTTTTCTGGTTACACCAAGAACTGTATTTCCAAAAGTTTGCTCCAAAAAGACCAATACAAACGCTAGTTTGCCTCTCAGAAACCTGGTGATAGCGTTTGCATAAGCTTTGCTCAAATGATGGAGTCTATACAAAAAAAAAAAAAAAAAGAAAGAACCAACAGTTCAGAAACCAGCCCAAGCCAACATTTATTTATATAGGCAAACAGTTCACACTCGTGGACATAAAAACTATAACACTATGATGCCGTTTATGGAAATGACACAGTAAGAGACTGTGGTATAGATTATCTACGATGATAACGAGACACACCATAGGGGCGCCGATTACGTGGGTGCACCATGGAAATTTATCAACGGGTGCAGAACACCCACCAACTCATAACAATAAAAGATTCAGAAAAAAGAAACTCAGATTAGCCGTTATTTAATTTTCAAATTGACAATACTGAAATTTCCTTCTTTTCAGTACTTTTATATATAAAACGATTTATTGCAACGTGAGTGCCTGCTGCGAACAAAGCTGATATTTATGTTTTTTGATATCCATACGTAGTTCACATAGTTATGAGAATTAAATTGCTCATGAAACACTTTTCGAAAATCCAGAGTACAGTGGATTGTTGATTATGCGTCCTACAAAGTACCAAATTATGACATATATATATATATATATATATATTCTATAAAGATACCTAAGCAAAAAAAATATACAAATATAATTTTGACTCACACCTAGTATTCTAAAATTTTTCCTTAGTCTTCAGTTTTGCTCTTAAGTATATATATATATATATATATATATATATATATTAAACGATTTATTGCAACGTGAGTGCATGCTGCGAACAAAGCTGATATTTATGTTTCTTGATATCCATACGTAGTTCACATAGTTATGATAATTAAATTGCTCATGAAACACTCTTCGAAAATGCCGCCCCGGTGACGCAGTGGTCTAAGCGATGGCTACTGATCATTCGTGCGAAAGGGGTCCGGGTTCGAATCCCGGTCAGGCATGGATGTTGTGATTGTCTTACGGCACTGCCTCTGTCCCTTCCCTGGGACCAGTGGCTCTAAATTAGGGACGGGCGACTGCTTATAGCCCATTGAGTTGCTCACGGTGGTCGTTAAACCTCCAATCAGCAATATAAAAAAAAAAAAACACGCTTCGAAAATCCGGAGTACAGTGGAGGGTTGATTATGCGTCCTTCAAAGTACCAAATTATGACACGCATAACTGAAAAAAGTGCATAAAAAATCTATAGTGTGCTGAATCATACACCCAAGAGCCAAAATCCTCAATTTATGACCGCCTGCCTGATTTGATATCGATCCTCCACCTGCCACCAAAACAGCTCTTACCCGGCGAGACGCAGACGCTACAAGATTTTTAAAGGTATCTTGTGGTATCTGGTTCCAACACGTTAACAGCAAATCCCTTAACTCTTGAAAGTTACGTGGTTAAGTCACTGCAGATCGGATTTGCTGTTCCAACACAAACTACGGATGCTCGGTTGGATTGATGTCGGGAATTTGGATGCTAGGGCAATGCCTGCAAGTCTTCCTCATGTTCCGCCAACGGTTCTCAAACAATCTGGGCAGTGTGGCATTGCGCATTATCCTTCTGAAAGAAGGCACTACTAGAGGGGAATACCGTTGCCATGAAATGATGTACCTGGTCTGCAGTGATGTTTAGATAGTTGGTAGACGTCATAGTCTCCTGCAGATGAATGGCTGGACCAAGGGTTTCTCAGCATAACATTGTCCGAATCATTACACTTCCTCCACTGGCTTGTTTTCGTTCCACGGTGCATCCTGGTACCAAGACTTTCCTAAATAAACGTCGTTCACGTTCCCAGCCCTCCACAGGTGAAACAAAAAACGAGATTCATCGGACCCGACGACCTTCTTCCAATCATTCAAGGTCCCGTTTCGATGCTCGCGTGCACCAAAGAATATAAAGTTTCACGTGAAGAACACCAACTCTCGTAGAGATAACGTAAAACAAGCGACAACAGCGCCACCACAACCTAAGTGATTATGTGCTGTGCCGGAAAGCAAACATTCAGGAGCAAAGATTTACGGCAGTGAAGCTTTTCTTTGATCCACGATGGTTTCCTTCGATCTGATAACTATTTGCTTAGAGCAGTTTTTTTGTTTGTTGTTGCTTCTGTTTTCTGATATCCCGCCCATCCCTTATTTTGGTGAGAAAAATATGCAATGACATTAGTATTACTATTAAAATTAAATTTTAGCAAATATTATTGTTAGGCCTAAGGATCCGTACAAAATGCAGACAACCCCTATAGTATTTGGCATTACTGAAAATGTTTCTGAAAAACAAACAAAAGCCGCCCCGGTGGCGCAGTGGTCTAAGCGATGGCTTCTGATCATTCGTCCGACAGGGGTCCGGGTTCGAATCCCGTGAGGTATGGATGTTGTGTTTGTTTTACGGCCCTGGCTCTCTCCCTTCCCTGGAACCAGTGGCCCTAAATTAGGGACGGGCGATTGCTTATAGCCCATTGAGTTGCTCACGGTGGTCGTTAAACCTCCAATAAGCCGCCCCGGTGGCGCAGTGGTCTAAGGCGTTGGTCTCTGATCATTCGTCCGTAAGGGGTCCGGGTTCGAATCCCGGTGAGGCATGGATGTTGTGTTTGTCTTACGACACTGGTTCTCTCCCTTCCCTGGAACCAGTGACCCTAAATTAGGGACGGGCGACTGCTTATAGCCCATTGAGTTGCTCACGGCGGTCGTTAAACCTCCAATCAAAAAAAAAAAAAAAACCTCCAATAACAATAATAAAGCCTTAACTAACCCGATTGGCGTAACAAAACTAACATATCCGATTTGCGAAGTGATTATGCTACCGAGAAGATAACAATCACGTGCTGTGAGTAGCTCGGCTGACTGTTCTTTACTAGAATTGAAGTCAACAGAAATACGCATGCGCAGTCTGCTCCGGCATCAGCCTGTATGTTGGTTTCTGTGCACTGCTTCTTGTATGTTAGGATATGGCGGTGGTAGTTACGTCTCGTAGAGCCTTAACTTCTTCTCAGTTAGATATTCTTTGCGTGCACATTGTAGGTAGGCGCTTTCCACGATGAACCGAGGTTAGCATTGGCACTTGGAGCGGTCTTCGGCTACGCAGCCCCATTTTTAAAAGGGTTCGATGTACTGTGACATAGCCGCCCCGGTGGAGCAGTGGTCTAAGCGATGGCCTCTGATCATTCGTCCGAACGGGGTCCGGGTTCGAATCCCGGTGAGGCATGGATGTTGTGCTTGTCTTACGGCACTGGGTCTCTCCCTTCCCTGGAACCAGTGACCTAAATTAGGGACGGGCAACTGCTTATAGCCCATTGAGTTGTTCATGGTGGTCGTTAAAACCCTCAAATAAGCACAAGCAAAGCAAGTATTGTGACATATTACTCCCGTCACCAGTATTCGAATGATCGGTGTATTGAGCCATAGTATCCCTTCTGTCGTTCTCGTACCATACGGGATATTTTTTTTTATTGGAGGTTTAACGACCACCGTAAGCAACTCAATGGGCTGTAAGCAGTCGCCCGTCCCTAATTTAGTGTCACTGGTTCCAGGGAAAGGAGAGAGCCAGTGCCGTAAGACAAACACAACATCCATGCCTCACCGGGATTCGAACCCGGACCCTGTTCGGACGAATGATCAGAGGCCATCGCTTAGACCACTGCGCCACCGGGGCGGCCCATACGGGATAGCCTTCGCTAAACTCTGGTATCAACAAGCAGTGGTCGTCCCACACCTTTGCTGTATTTTCCCACCTCGGACCACTTTCTCAAAGTACTAACCACAGATGACCGTGAGCACCACAGAAGTCTTGTCATTTCGGAAATGCTCTGACCTATTCGTCTGGCCATTATAATTTGGCCTTTGTCAAACTCGCGCTGCCTTTCCCGTCCGAAGAACAAGAACAACACTGATTAACAGAGCTCAGTATCAAATGTAATTTATACTGCTTCATGACCTTCACACGCGCCGTCGTCTACCTGCAGTAGCTTCGATTTGCATAAGGACGAGCTGGTCATAATGTTTTGGGGTCTTTGGTATATATCCGTCTGTTTCAAACACCTACCACCGATTAAACCGTGTGCTAAATTTGTGTTCATTAAAAATTCCACAGTAGATTATGTATATAAAGAGCTCGAGCATCCATTGGACTTCACATCCTCAACTGCAGTACAAAAATGACTTATTCGGAGCACTAATTTGACTTCTCATTCAGTGCTCGAGTGCCCGTTGAACTTCATGTCCACAGCTTGAGCACTTATTGAATTTCTGGAAAGTCGGCTTCTGTGCAACAAGCCCTAACATGGATGCTGTTATACTATTTTCAGGTCCCTTTAATAAAGGGTATGTACTACACCAGGGGTAGCGAACCTGTTGCCTTCAATGCCATTAAGTGCGGCCTTTTGAGTGAATCCAAATTTTGCAGAACGAATCCTTTTACTTTTATTAATATGTTTTTGTTCGTCTTTTATTATTTTTACTTTAATCTTAAAATGACCGTATATTTAAAATACCAAAGAGTAAAAGAAGATTCAACCAAATAATGCTCCCAGACTGACGGCCACAATTAAAATCTTAGTAAGTCATAAGGGCTATTTTCACACCTGCTACGCTCATGGTTTCGTTCTATGGCTCCTAAAGAACTACAGATGAAATTGGTTGAGCTCTCAGAGGATGACACTTGAAAGTCCTTATTTGACCCTAAGAAAGATCGAGTTGAAATATGGAAAAAGGCAACAGAATACCCACCCCTTTGGCAACATGCACGAAAAAGCTTTCATGTTTTTCAAGCACGTATTGCTGTAAACATTACCTAACCCAAATCAAGACACCCTTAAGGTCACAAATGACGGATACCCATCTTGAGCATCAGCTAAAAGTGCGGACCTTTATGTTGTAACCAGATATCCAAATGCTTTCCAACGAAAAGCAGTCACAGCAAAGTCATTGAAAGGTTAGTTCACTTTAGAATTTTACTTTTCTCATTTTTTGAAGTTAGTTAGTACACAGTAAGATTTTTAGAAAATAATGTACATTTCGAAGTACACTATACTGACAAAACTCAGCGAACACCTAGAAGAGAAACACAACATAGCGTTTATTGACATACATTAGCACGGTGTCGGTCCACTTTTAACCTTAATGCATGCATTGACCCTTCGAGACATCCTTTTGACAAGGTTTTGGAACACAGCGATAAGTATGCGCTTCCATTCAGTACATAATGCTGCCGCTAACTCTTGCTTAGTGCTAGGCCTTGGTTCCAAACTTCTTATGCGGCGCTCTAATTCATCCCATAGGTGCTCTATGGATTTAAGGTCAGGGCTCTGAGCTGGCCAGTCCACACACGATACGGAATTATCGTCAAACCACGCCGTAAAAGTCCTTGCTTTTATGGCTCGGGGCATTATCCTGCTGGTACCAACAAGGCTCGGTTCCATAGTATTGCCACAGAGTTGGTAGGGCATAATTGTCCAGAATATTGAGGTAGACGTGCTGGTTAACAGGTTTGTCCACGAAAAACAATGGGCCGGTACCATACCACGAAAAACACCCCCACACGAGCACACTGCCAGCTCCAAACTTGACCGTGAGAACAGTACACTGTGGTAAATAGCGTTCCCCCGGCTGCCGCCATACCAACACACGGATCAGACTGATGAATCGTGTATCTGGATTCATCAGTCCATAGGACCCGTTTCCATTGATCTACGGTCCACGAGAAATGTTCTTACATTATGCTAAACGACGAGTAGCATTCCGAGTGGAGATGAAAGGTTTATGAGCAGCCGCACAACCACGGTAACCCATGGAATGAAGTTCTCTGCGAATGGTACGTGTACATACCGAGGTTCCAGCATTTTTACTCACCTGTACACTGAGGCCTTGTGCAGTAGTACTCCGTCGATTAGCTGTAACGACTCTCCTGAGGCTACGACGTCCTCTATCACTGATTTTCTTTGGTCTGTCGATACGTTTTGCTACTTCAGGCACACGATGTGTCTTCCACTTATTCAGTACATCCAAAACAGTTGACTTGGGTATGTTTAAACGCCTCTCGGTTTCTCTTATGGACAACCCTCTAATATAACACCCAACAAGCTTTCCTTTCTCAAAGTCAGTTCTCTCCCGCCGCGAGATTTTCACTCAACCTCATAGTGTCGATATGATCGCGGTCAGCTGCAGGCTTGTTTTATTACCGTTTGCAGCTGTACCGCGCATCTTAACAACGCAGCGGATCCGTTCATTTGATTTTTAAGGGGTGTCCGGTAACTTTTGTCAATATAGTGTGTATCTGATTGAAGTTACTTGAGTGCGACCTTGTTAGATTACATCTAACTTAATGCGGCCTTCCAACATGAAAAGGTTTCCCACCTCAGTACTACACCGTTGGCGATACATGCACCGAAACATTACGGAATCGATGCATATAGGGCTTTATAGGCCCTGTAGCACGCTTCAAAGTCTACCCCACACGACGACTTTCCCGCTCCCAATTCCTAATGACGCCAGACAAGACTAAACAAGTTAGTAAAATCATGCAATTCATTGATTATAATACGCTTTCCAACATACCAGAAATCATTACTCAATTTATGAGTATAATGACTGTGGAATAAATCTTGGTCCTGTGCCCTGACCTTTGATCCCATTTCGATTATATTTAACAGAACCGGTTCAGTGTACCTCTGAAATAACATGATAAAGTTTTGTCGCAATGGAAGCATTTTTACGTAAGTTATGATGCATAAGGGCTATGGAATAGATTCCACACCTGTGTCCTAACCTTTGACCCCATTTCGCCCATTTTCAATAGGATTTGTCCCCAGGTGGTCCCCTACCATATACTGAAATTTAATCGAAATCGAACCTTTTTTACGTTAGTTATGACGCATAAGAGCAGCGGAATGGATCCCACTCCTATGTCCTAACCTTTGACCCCATTTTGTTCACTTTCAATAGGGTTCCTTCCCAGGTGATCCCCTTCCACATACTAAAAGTTCATCCAAATCGAACGATTTTTACGCGAGTTATCGTGCGGACGGACATACGCACACAACCCGTGACGTAATGAGGCAGATGGGAATCGCAACCATCTGCTTGCAAGAGTGTGACGTCATAAAACTTTAATAGGATCCACACAAAATGCGTGACGTAATGAGAAAGATGGCGTGACCGCGCGCCAACATCGCAAGCGCGAGATTGTGACGTCATAAGATCGTCCCCAGGTGGTCCCCTACCATATAATAAAATTTCATCGAAATCGAACCATTTTTACGCACGTTATGACGCATAAGGGCAATGGACTGCATCCCGCTCCTATGCCGTGACCTTTGACCCCACTTCACCCATTTTCAATAGAGTTCATCCCCAGGTGGTCCCCTACAATATGCTAAAATGTCTTCGACATCGAACCATATTTACGCAAGTTATGGCGCATAAGGGCAATGGAATGGATCCCACTCCTATGCCGTGACCTTTGACCCAATTCGTCTATTTTCAATAGGGTTCGCCCACAGGTGGTCCCCTACCACATACTAAAATTTCATCGAAATCGAACCATTTTTACGCGAGTTATCGTGCCGACAGGCAGACGGACGGACGGACGGACAAAGCTGGAGCATATACGCTTCTTCAACCTACGGTTGGAAAGCGTGAAAAAACAGAACAAAGCTCACCCATTGCTTTTCATGATCAGTCAAAATCTCTTTCCACTTCCTCTCTGATCTTTCTGTGTTTCTGAACATCTAGTTTTTTCTCTTTGTTTTTCTGTTGAAGCTAAAATAGAACATTTTATCTCCAAATTTACTGCAAATTTTAATTTTCATGAAAACTTTTACGAAAACCTGTGGATTCATTGCTATAATTCTACAAAAATTAAATCATTAATTATTTAGATAATGGCCATTTAAAAAAGGAAAAAAACATGCTTTAAGTGAGAGGGAAAGGGGGGGAGAAAATCCCAGTCGCCCCCGCTGGATCAGCTATCCGGTACAATGCCGCGTTTTGAAGTAACGCACATTTGCATATTCACCCCCAGTCCCTACTCAACTTCCGCTAAAATTGATATGGGATGCAAACATAGAGTTTGATCAAATAATAATCGCATTTTTTCTGTTTCTTCCTTGATTTATGGAAACCAGAATAGTTATGTGATTTGGCCCTAAATTAGGGAAGGGCGATTGCTTATATTTCCAAAAACTAATCTAAAAATCCTATTCGGAAAATTGTGTGTGTGTGTGAATGTACTTAAAGGGCGTACACATTACGCCCAAGCATTCAGTGTTACTTTTCTTGTTTCGTTCTTTTCAGGCTTTGTAAAGCTATTCGCAACATCAGGCGCGGGCTGGGCAGCCGGGATACCGGGAGAATTTCCGGTGGGCTGCTATATTCGGGGTCAGTAGGCCTTATGCTAACTCAAGTAAAAAATGGTAAACACTCGTATATGTACACTGAAGTGCCAGAAAAACTGGTACAGACGAGCTTATGCAAAATACATAGAAACGTCACCTATGCGCGTACTCGGATGCCTCAGCCAGTGCGTATATAAACTGATAGACATCCTTGCCAGCTGTCAGAGCTGTTTTCGGCATGAGAATGACCAGTAATAACGATTTAAGCGATTTTCAACGCGGTGTCATAGTTGGCGCTCGTGAGATGGGCCATAGTATTTCGGAGGTAGAAACGAACTTCGGATTTTCACGGTCGACCATTGCAAGGGTGTACCGTGACTACAAGAATTCCGGCAAAACCTCCAACCTACGATATCAGTGTGGCCGTAAAAAGACATTGGGTGAACGTGACCATCGTCGGCTGTCAAGAATCGTTTCACGCGACGCTCTCGCAGGTTGCATCGGAATTCAATGCTGGAGCCTCAACAAGCATCAGTGTCCGGACTGTACAACATACCCTGCACGATATGGGCTTTGGGAGCCGACGCCCAATTTGAGTCAGGTTGATGGGTGCACGACACAGAGCTATGCGCCTCGCTTGGGCACGCCAACACCACCACTGTACATTTGATGACTGGAAACAAACAGCCTGGTCTGACGAGTAGCGTTTCCAACTGTATCGGGCAGATGGAAGGATTCGTGTGTGGCGCAAACCCCATGAAGCCATAGATCCCGCATGTCAACAGGGAACTGTACCGGCTGGTGGGGTGTTCGTAATGGTATGTAGATGCGTTTAGCTGGACTTCACTGGGACCCCTGGTACGTCTACAAACGTATATGTGACCGGCCAACGCTATGTGCGCATCCTTTCTGACGAGGTACATCCGTTCATGTCCTGCACTCATGCTGATGGGTTGGGCCTGTTCCAACAGCACAATGCACCTCCACACAAGTGTCAGGATGCCACATTGTGGTTAGAAGAGCATACATCTGAGTTTGGGGTTTTGCTATTCCACCCAAGTCCCCAGATCTGAACGTGATAGAACACATTTGGGATGCCATGCAACGCGCTATTGAACACAGGAATACGAGACCTCGGAATACACCCGAATTGTGGAACGCTCTGCAGGAAGTATGGTGTGCATTGCCTACAGCATATTTCCAGAAGCTAGTGGAGTCCATGCCCCATCGTATTTCTGCAGTCTTACGCTCCCGTGGGGGACCTACCAAGTATTAGACTAGTGTATCAGTTTTTCTGGCACTTCAGTGAATATACTTGTACTTCATTAATATCCTTGTTGAAGAAAACCAAGTTATACTAAACGTCAAAGTTTGTTTATCACATTTACGGCTTCAGAAGAAAAACAAACTACGTAGCAAATGTTCTGTTGCGCGAAACATTGTGTCGGTACACCCTTTCCCCTTTCCCGAATTTCACATTTTATACTTTGGGGCTTACAGTTACACAAATTCTTGAACTGCAGTTTTGGAAAGTCTGTTTCAGCTACAGTAGAAAGACTTTTCCCATTTGAAAGCAATAAAATAAAAAATGGTCTTCGCATTCTTTAATTTCTCTCACGTTTTTATAAATTTGCACTGAAATTCTTGCAATTCTGGACATTGTCGATTTTCTCCAGAGATTGTTTCGTACTTAGTTTATTAATATTAGGCAAGTCTTGAAGAAGAAATTAATTTTTGGCACATTCGGATTTCCGTTCTCACTAAAAGCGAAGAAACTATTACAAATCCTGAATTCAGGTAAAAGCAGCAAAATTCATAAGAATGGAATAAAGTCTTCGTCAGTCTCTCTCAGAGAATGTACCTTGTCTATTGCTTCTCAGCAGAGGTGTAACGTATACTCTAGATTCAGTTTCCTTTTGATTTTACTATCTCTTGTTATTTTATTTTCCTATGCAAATTATCTTCTCACTTAACGAGATGTTATTTCTCCCGCTGAATGATATGTGGCAACGAGTGTAAGTCATGACGTGGTGGTATGCAGTACCAAAGAGCTTCGTTTTATATGTGATAGGTTCTTCCTGATTATTGATATGCGATTTACCTACTTTTCTACGATATTACGATAGTTCGGGCTATCAGTAGTTGTGTTATTTTGGAGTGTGTATTTGAGTAATACCAGGAGCTCCCCAATAAAAGGTTTAAAGTGAGTACGTTTTCTTAGTTCATTTTATTGACAGACCTCTGTCTGGCCGTTAAGTCTCTTTCTTTGAGTGTCTCCGTTAAGTCCAGGGTATATTGTGTTTACCGCTCTAATAAGGAGCCTTCAAGGTACTAATGTACTAAAACCGAAGTTATAGTACTGATAGTCAAGATAATGAGGAACGCTGAGTAAAAAGAAGTTCCATATTCAATGAACTTATTGCGCGTGCATGTCTTACCTAAACAAACTCTAGCACTTTGAAAATTAGGCACACTTTAGCTACGTCAAGTAACCTTCCAATAACCCTAACGTGACTTAATGTAAGCTTCCCTGCACTACACGTCAGGCGGAGAACTTTATTCATTATAAAGGAAGTAAATTCTTTCTGATGCTAAATTTAACCAGCGAGCTGCGGTGCAGGGAAAGTGGTAAAATGTTGTTAATTGGGTAAAATGTCAATTGTTGTTATTGCCTAAATATAAAAAATGACAATGATTCGTAGACTTGTGTTGAAAAGATGTTTAAACAGTGAATAGTGATGCTGATATACCGTTTTTTTTTTTTATTGGAGGTTTAACGACCACCGTGACAACTCAATGGGCTATAAGCAGTCGCCCGTCCCTAATTTAGGGTCACTGGTTCCAGCGAAGGGAGAGAGCCAGTGCCGTAAGACAAACACAACATCCATGCCTGACCGGGATTCGAACCCGGACCCCTTACGGACGAATGATCAGAGGCCAACGTCTTAGACCACTGCGCCACCGGGGCGGCGAAATTCAGCTTCCAGGGCTGTTTATGGATCGCCAGTCCGCCACTGCACAACATGCTTAATTGCAGTCAACCATTGCTATATTTACTGAAAGTGAGTGTTGTTCTTTTCTAGAGTTTACAGACGAACGCTTATTCCGTCAGCTTACTCACCCGGCTTGACGTTATCCCAGTGGATGGCAACATATTGATCCCTGTCATGCCGTGACATCTCATGCAGAAATCCTAGAGTATGCATCATTTCATGCATTACTACACCTTTTTGCATACAGACAGGGGCCTCTAATGACAGCGTCTGGGATCCTCCCTCTACTCCTAGTTCCGACCAACAACTAAAAATAAAGAAAGATAATTAATTTTTTTGCTAATAGTAAGTAGTGATGAAATAGTATGCCATTTGTATCATAAACAGTTATGAGACTCCATGTGGTCACGGATAATGTTATCAGAATAATTACATGTGAGGGCTAAATTTTCGCAAGAAGAACATGGTTTATTGTAATCAGAGCTTGGTTATCATTTCACTAAATATGCCACTTAACTGTCCCATTCAAATGCGTAAAGTAGGCAGAATTAATCTCTCTCTGCACACTCAAAAAGTGACAAATGTTCAAAGCACTTACAGCTTTCTTTAGGGCTCGTCCCAGGAGATCCATATCAGTACACAGTTAGAAGGAAAATACACTATGTCGAAAAAAGTGCTCGGACACCTCCATATACGCAAAGAAACGTGAATTTGCAGAACCAGACCAGCTCGAGCGGGATATGTTGGGCGTTGTATGTAAATCAAAAAGAAAGATGGGTGCGCAATGTTTTGCGGTTTGTCCCGGGAGCAGAAATGCCTAGTTACGCCTCTGGTTACATACTCATTACTAAGTGTAGGCATATAACAAAATGCGAGTATTAAGTGGCTATTAATTTTCATTATTACCTAAACAAAGCTACACTGCGCAGCAGTGAAATAAAATGACATTTAAAGTGAAGTAAAAAGACATTTAAAGTGAAATAAAATGACATTAAAAAATCCGTTTCTTATTGATGAAGGGCATAAACATTATGGACGCTCAAGCTAGTGCAAACATTATGGACGCTCATGTAAGTTCACACGTTCTTCAAAGTCAACTTTTAATGACATCAAAGACAGTTGCAGCAAGTTTTGGAGGTGTTAGTCGATCAACAGAATTCGGTGCGAGGATCTGTCCGCCTCTGTTGAGCAGAATGTACATTCGTACACATACGTGCTTCTAAACATGGAAACGATTCTTCTGGAAGAATCATGTAGCTGGGAATTAATTTATCGTTTAAAACCAGTTTCCATAACTCAGTTCCTGTTTCATGCTATGACAGCAAGAACAGGTCACTTTGAAGATTACATAGCTCTAGGTAAGTACTTTCCTGCTGTTTCAAATAGCTATTTGGATGGCATTGCAATTTCTGGGAATTTCTGCGAAAAGCTTTGATATTGCAGGACGTTTACTTTACTACTTTACCTGTTGTTAAATTAATGTCCCATTTCAGGTACCTTATGGCGGACCGCACAAATCGACATGGGGGGCCTCATGTTGCCCACGGACCTCTAATTGGTAGTTTCCAACCTAGATAATGGGGCTTTGTCTGGTGGCTTCACCACTATCTTCTTACTATGCTCTTCTATTGGGGTGGCATAAATACCCCGTGAGCATTTAAGGCTGTAAGGAACCACCCATTCCTAATTTAGGGCCACCTATTCCAAGCAAGTGATTAATTCAGTACCGCAACTCAGTCAAATTACCCATGCTTCAGCCGGAACGCAAACCTTTGACCAACTGGGACGGTAAACCAGAGGCCCACTCCTCTGGCCAATTGCGATGCTTTGGTTCAATTAAATCTTAGATATGTTGTCAAGAACAAGAAAGATCACCACAGAATGGAGTGATTTTCATAGATAAATTCTTCTTTCTTATTTTAGAAGCATTTCCTGCTCCTGAAATAAGTTTTTTATTTGTTTAGGGTCACCACAAACAGTTTTGAAGAGGCTTGCAACACCTCTTCTGAGACAGTTAGCGAATGGTTTAAGACAGTTACCGAATGGCTTGAGAGTTCGTAGATCCTGGCCATGCGCTTAAGGGATTAAACCAAATTCAGGGTAAAGTCGTGAATATCGTGATAGAAGTATGGGCCACTTACAGGCAGCTGGGACAGTTGGGTAACAGACACACACCTACCTCTCAATCATTCTACATTTTTTTTTGTTGGGTGTTTGACGACTACCGTGAGCGACTCGATAATGGGCTATAAGCAGTCGCCCGTCCATAACTTAGGACCACAGCTTCCAGGGAAGGGAGAGAGCCATTACCGTAAGACAAACACAACATCCATGCCTCACTGGGATTTGAACCGGGACCCCATCACGAACGAATGGTCAGAAGCCATGCGCTTAGACCACTGCGCCACTGGGGTGACCACAATTATTTTGGATCCTTGGACTAGAGCCCACACACAGTCATAGAAAGCAACTGGCCACCGATTAAGCGGAGTTTAAAAAACTAACTTAAAACGAATGTTGGATTGAAGAAAAAGGTTTCATTTAGATAAATATAATAGAGAAAGTCAGATATTTCTACGATGCGCCATTCTCTCGCTAAGCAAGAATAAACAGTAACCCCGGTTAGAGCTGTGACTCGTTGGCCGTGTCCCAAGGTGAGGCGAGGATCGCACTGCAACCTGTGGTCAGTAGGTGCCGCGCATCTGTGCTTTAAATACAGGGTAATTCAAAACGATTGCCCCGATTACAAATGACAATACCTGGTTTATGAACATAGATCTCCAGAGATCACACTGTTGCACAATAAAAAAAGAAGTTTAGAATTTTGTTTCCATACCTTACAAATATTCTATGTGACTCCCTTGGTTCACGCGGACATCTAAACGGTAATCCATTTCACGCCATATATTGTGAAGCATGTCCGTAATCACTGAAGTGCAAGCTGAATGCGCATATTTAGTTCCTGCAATGTTCTCGGCAAAGGTGGCACATACACATGGTCTTTGACATACCCCACAAAAAGAAGTCACAAGAAGTAATATCCGGAGACCTGGGGGGGGGGAGGCACTTGCAGAAAACCAACCCTGTTGTCCTGTCCACAACGACCAATCCAACGGTTCGGCAGAATTTCGTTCAAAAAATGGCGAACGTGCATATTCCAGCAGCACAGCAGTAGCTTCCAATAAAATTTTAAACTTCCTTCTTTCTTGTGTAGGCATACCAGCTGTCTATTTACCTTCATAAACACGGTATTGTCATTTGTAATCGAGGCAATCATTTTGAATTACTCTGTGCTTATACAAATGAAAATGCCGTAATGTTGTGTGTTCTAAGACTACATACACAGATCTAGGAATAAGTATTCATGAGTCACCGATTAGATTCAAAGCGTGACTGAATCGTATATAGCGGCTTTATTTTCTAATCCAACTGGAATTTCGTCGTTTGTTCAGAACATTCTGCTCCGGAAGATTTTGAAGCAACATCAAGACACAGAAATGAACTTCTGGGTATTAAAAAAGGTAACCGGATTTATTTTTTTAAAAAGGTGCCGTTTCCTCTTTAACATTGAAACGAGGGCTGCAGCAAAGTCAGAAAAGTACACCTGCTAGGAAAAAGACAATCAAAGCAGTGTTAGATTAAGTAGTGGCTTTGATTTATGAAAAGTTATGAATGGCTTGAAGACATAGTGAAGAAGACGTTAGGCAATGAAGTGAAAGAAGATTCTTATCTAGTCAAACATGTAATAAGCAAAGCATCGCTCCGGCGGTCAGTCTTGAATTGTTGGAAGGTGCGAAGACTGCTCTCTCTCAAGATTTATGGATCAGATCATATGTAGAAGATTTTAGGAAGGGAGTGTCTGACCCCAGGTCTTAAATAACCCTTAGAAATGGAACCTAGAAGATTTGGGTTAGAGTGCCCTATAGGAAAGTGACACGGAAGAGAGGTAGATGCCCTTATTTATTACCGGAGGGCCAGTACCCGGGGTCCGACGGCTTAACGTGCCCATCCCACGCACGGCGGATATTTAGTGGTTCGAGCGTTCGTACCTGCCTGGGATCGAACCTGAGGTTATCTCAGTGGCAGTCACGAACGCTGACCACTAGGCCACCCGCTGCCCTAGATTCATGGAACTTTAGATGTGTTTATTGGAGTAGATTGTTCTAGATAATATACCCAATACAATACCAATGTAAACAATTGATCTTATGCAATATGTATGTTGCTATCAAAATCAGTTTAAACTCTGAATTTCTTCATCATAAAAAAATATTTTTGCCTAACTAATTCATGCCTAAGTAATACTGTTTTTGTTATTAACATTGCTAATACTTTTTTGTTATTAATATTGTTTTTGTTATTAATATTCATGCCTAACTAATACTGTTTTTGTTATTAACATTGCGATAAAAGAAATTAGGAAAGAATTAATTGAAACCACTTTCCAGTTTATCGGAAAACGAAATTTCTCTTCCAGAAACAATTTCATAGTTTCTATACTCATTTTAGACAGAGGGTATTTCATTGCAAATTTTTAAAATTACGAATGAAGGTATTGCTTTTCTGTTTTCCCTTCCAAATTGGTTCCGAGAGGTAATCCAGTAAACAAATTGTCTGTAAGTTATACGCAGCGAAGATTCCTGTTATTTATCTCACGTAGCCCTTGTTTTTGGGAATTAGACTCTGCCCTCAACACAAAAACGAACCTTGCCGTGTTTATTGCTTCCCGGTTTTGAACAGCCTGAAAGGCATTATGAAATGTTTGGCACTTTCGCAACAAAAGAAACACTCTTGATGAGTCCCTGAAGGAACGCGTTCACGGCAAACTCGCCTTTCCTGTCTTAAATTTCATTGTTTTCTTCGCGTATGTTTACAATATCATCTCTCTAGGCTCGAATTGCTCTGGCCGTATTCCAGCCATCATATAGGAAAAGAACTATAGGACAGGATGTGATTTAAGAAAACGAAAGAACAGTGGTAAAAGTAGGTTTGTTTCGGAAGAACGCAACTGGGCGGATTCTCTCTCTCTCTCTCTCACGCCCACACATTTTATATCTCTGCGTTCTTTTATATGCACATAAATAAAAATATTAAAATGAATAAAAACTAAACCCTTAGAAATTTATAATTCAGCTAAAAATGCCTATATCACAAAGAACAGGTTACGCGTCAGTTGAAGGAGTGTCGTTCTTAATTACGCAGCTGAAAAATATGGAGAACATTTGGAATTCACTAATTGTTTTCCTACCTAATTGTACATGGTGGCCCAAACAAAACTATACCAAATGAACAAATCAAATAAGCACAGGTTTTATTTAATGTTATAGTGTCCAAGACAGTTCCTACAGCAGGTGTTGGAAATGAACGCCCTCATTATTAAGGCACAAGTCGGTTTTTCCCAGCATGTTTCAGAACACAGTTTGAAGTTGTTGTGGTGTAATCTTAGCAATTTCAGCGGAGAGGTTGGTTTGAAGCTCTTCAAGAGTTATCGGGTTACCGGATTATACCTGACCCCTTTAGTGCACCCCACAAGTAAAAGTCACACACAGACAGATCAGGAGATCGAGCAGGCCAAAGGTCACGACACACAACACGGTCTTCCTCAAACACCTCAGAAATCGCATTCATTGAATGGTCGGCAGTTTGAGCTGTACCTCCATCTTGTTGAAAGTAACAATATGTCTTCTCCGCGTTGGTAAGCTGATTGACAAATGGGTTGAAAATGTTTGCCATATATAGAGCTGAGTTTATGGTTTCGTGGGAAAAAATGGTAATAATCCTGCGTCACCACACAACAAGTTTCTGCGCATGTAGAGGGGTCTCCACAAATTGATACGGATTTTCTGTGCTCCAATATCGACGGTTCTGGGAATTTACATATCCACTTAGGTGGAACCATGTCTCAGCACTCATGAAGTAGAGATTCATGTCCAGCATCCCAGATGCAATTTCTTCCTGTAACCACCGGCAGTAACGCACACGTGCGGGTTTATCTTGAGGTTTCAACTGATGCAATGCAAACATTTTGTAAGGTTTAGCACCCATATCGAGTTTCAATATTCGCTGGCACGAACCAAATAAGTTATCATTAAATTGGGCTACCATGGGTATAGGTTTGTTTGGGCCACTATGGGTATAGTTTTGTTTGGGCCACCCTATACATAGTAATTATCATAATAAATGTGCATATTCAGTTCATCGACGTCATGCAGTATCAAAATAACAAAAACTACACACCCGAGTAATTTAAGCTTAGAGAGGAACACCTCGGAGGTTGTTCATTCCTAAATTTATGTTACAAAAAACAAACTAAAAAAAACGCTGCTGTCAGATACCACTTTAAACAATTAGATGATGCCGTCTCTTCCTGAAGGCAGTGCGGTCTTGGTCAGCTTCTATGTACCGAATTGTTGTTGTGAATAAATTTGAGTTTGGTATTCTAAAGCCAAGGTTAGTAGACTCTATTAACCTTGTTCTAAATCAAGCCTGCAACATTGTTCCTAGTTTAACATTCTGCCCTGCGGGATAACGTACTAAAGGATACGAATGCACAACATTAGAGTGCGAGTGCCCCCTCGGGCTACTGGCCTTCAGCTAAGAGTCCGAAGGACAAAATATATTTCCTCGGGTCAAAAGCTCTGAAAACTGCAAAATCAAAGACAAAATTTTCAAACATAAAATTTTTACACAAATTACGAATAGAATTCATAAAGATAAATAAACTGCAAGTGAAAATTTCTTTGGTGTAGTTCTGCAGGACGTTTTGTTTTTCAAATATTGTGTACTTTAGTTCACCACTATACACTGAAGAGCAATTGAATTAGAGATACCTGTCTAGTAATGTGTAGCACAATCTTTCGCCCTGATGACGACGGCGATTCGTCTCGGCATGGACTCGACAAGACACCGGAAACGTTGGGAAGCCATAAGGATCCACGACCCCTGAACAAGCTCCCACAGTTCACAAAGATTTGATGGAGGGGGTCAGAGCCTCGAACATATCTCTCGATGGCATCCCAGATGTGCTCGATGGGATTGAGGTCAGATGACCTAGCTGGCCAAGGAAGCGAGGTCACGTCGGTGGAGTGTTCATCCAACCATTCGGATACAATTCGGGAGCGATGGCGCGGTGCATTGTTTGTTGCAGGATTAGAGGACCCCAGTGGGATGTTGAAGACGCACAAACGGGAGCAAATGGTCGTCCAGGATGTCCCGGTAACGTTGATCTGTGAGGGACGATGTCACACGTACCAGGGGTCCCATTTCAGTCCACGTAAACAGTCCCTAGACGAGAATGCCACCCCCACCAGCTTGAAGAGTATCCTACTGGCAAGAAGGATCCATCGCTTCATGTGGTTTGCGCCGTACTCGTATCCTGCCATTCGTATGTGCCAACGTGAATCTCGACTCATCAGTCCAGGCAACATTTTTTCACATGTCTAGGGTCCAGTGGCGATGTTCCCGCGCCCATGCTAATCTTTGCACCCTGTGATGTGCGGTCAGCAGCGGTACCCTCGTGGGACGATGGCTCCTGTACCCCATAGCGACGAGATGGTTCTGGATGGTGTGGCTGCTTACAGGTTTTTGTACACCAGCGTTAAATTGCCGAGTGATTTCTTGCACTGTGGCCCGTCTATCCGCTGTTACAATGCGAGCTAGCCGACGATGACCCCGCTCATCCACACGCTGTTGTCCACGGCAGTTGGCCCTTGCAGGAATGGTTTTACCGGATTCGATGTACTCACGGTGCACCCGTGACACAGTGGCTCGTGAAAATCCCAGTGCCTGCACGACTTCCGAGATGGAGTGACCCATTCGTCGGGCCCCGACAATTTGCCCACGATCAAATACGCTTAGATCCTTCATCTTACCCATACTGCGTCCAACTCTTATTTATTCCTGTCGCATCACTCCTTATATTATCGGATCGCTGCATACGTCAGGTCGTTTCCGTTTACAGGGCCGCCCACAGCGCAACATTTGCATAACGCCAGCTGTCTCTAATTCAATTGCTTTTCAGTGTATTAACCTTGTTCTAAATCAAGCCTTCAACATTGTTACTAGTTTAACATTCTGCCCTGCGGGATAACGTACTAAAGGGTACGAAAGCAAAACTTTAGAGTGCTGGCAACCCCTCTGGCTAGTGGCCTTCAGCTAAGAGTTCGAAGGACAAAATATATTGTCTCGGGTCAAAAGCTCTGAAAACTGCAAAATCAAAGACAAAATTTTCAAACATAAAAATTTTCCACAAATTACGAATAGAATTCATAAAGATAAACAAACTGCAAGTATAAATTTCCTTGGTGTAGTTCTGCAGCACGTTTTATTTTTCAAATATTGTGTACTTTAAGTTCACCACTATATAGGGAGCAACGTTGTTCCCCTTACTAATTTCTTAAGGAAATTACGTTCCCCACCATTCCCGCCCACTTTCACCACTGCGAAAGAAATATTCAATGCACGCGTCGTGCGGCAGACTTGCTGCCGAAAGAAAAACCAATCTGGGACTCAGCCGGAAAAAAATTGCTTACACAAATTATCTGGCTAAAACAAATTGAATTCTTAAAAGGCGAGAAACCGTGTTTTTTTATTGGAGGTTTAACGACCACCGTGAGCAACTCAATGGGCTATAAGCAGTCGACCGTCCCTAATTTAGGGTCAATGGTTCCAGGGAAGGGAGAGAGCCAGTGCCGTAAGACAAACACAACATCCATGCCTCACCGGGATTCGAACCCGGACGCAGTTCGGACGAATGATCAGAAGCCATCGCTTAGACCACTGCGCCACCGGGGAGGCGGAAACCGTGTTTAGGGAGTAGTAGTAGCAAGTGACCACCAAAATAAAATGTTACTATGTTTTCCAAAAGACCGCTTTAGTTCTACCTACAGAAGCATGGCCGCGAGGCGGGTAAATTAAAGAAAAGACATCCATTCGATAACATTCATAGAGACGTTGATATAGTGTCTAGAACATTAAATTACGAAATTTTGCAATACATTAATATACACAGTTGACGTGGATTAGGAACATCAAACAGAAGTCATCGCTCTTTCCACGTTTATAAGTGAGTCACCGAAAAATTCTCTTCGGCCGCCACCGGGAATCGAACCCAGGGTCTTCCAGTTACCCTTATAAACGTGGAAAGAGCGATGACTTCTGTTTGATGTTCCTAACACACGTCAGTTGTGTATATTAATTATTCATTCGCCTCCCAGTTGTTTGTTCAGTTGCTGTTTACCATCTTTGGTGAATCCCCAGCATTGTGCGGGGCTCCAAGAAGTAATCTGCCATGTAGTTTGGCAGTTAGTCGTATGTGAGTCTGCGAGAATTCGAGACCGCTGTGGTGCAGTGTAGCATGTCCGGCGCGTAACTGGAAGACCCTGGATTCGATTTCCGGTGACGGCCGATGAGAATTTTTCCGTGACTCACTTATGAACGTGAAAAGAGCGATGATTTCTGTTTGATTTTGCAATACAGTTTGCAAAAACAAACAAACAAAAAAGAAAGGGAAAAAAAAAAAAAAAAATGTTAACTTACTTTAAGATCAGCTATGGGATACTCAGGTTAATCTATATATACAAAATTGAATGTTTGTTTGTTTGTATGTCCGCTATACAAATCTATATATATATAATTGAATGTTTGTTTGTTTGTATGTCCGCTATACAAATCTATAGTTTTCAATTTAGAACCACCAAAGTTGATATACTATCTCATGGTACTCTAAATTAGACTGTAGGCGGTTTTTGGAAGGGGTCGGGGCCCGGGGTTGACCCCGGACCCCGAAGGAGTGTCCCATACAAAATTTTCGTAAAATCTACAGTTTTCAATTTAGAACCACCAAATTTGGTATACTATCTCACGGTGCTCTAAGTTAGACAGCAGACGGTTTTGGGAAGGGGTCGGGGTCCGGAGTAAAGGGGCCTCCAAACAAAATTTTCGTAAAAAGTTAATTTTTTTACTTTTAAGAACTGCAACACAATTCAGAACTCCAATACCAGATCTACGGTCTAAGTTAGAAACCGTAGAAAACAATAAAGTAAAAAAATATCGCTTAATGGTGTATTAAAAACACCGATGAATAAACGTTAGCTTTCACCACCGATGGGCGGCTTCATCAGGCAGAAATACCATGTAATGTAAATAGAGAGTTCCAGATATTGAAAATTCGAAACGGTAGACAAAAGAATGATCAGTGCCAATGTCAAGTCGCTTGCACGCGACGTGACATAAGTACATTGCATTTCAGTGTCGCGGGATTCTCAGAAGCGCACGACAGATGTACGGCAGTTCTATAGATGTCTCCTCGAAGGGTAAATATTTCCATTCCTCTTCCTTTGTTTTTTGGTTCGAAAAAGTAAATGAATAAAATCAAATATATATATATATATATATATATATATATATATATATCCCTTACTGGCACTGAGAAAAGAAGATGGTTCTGTAACAAGAAATAGAGGCGAAATTTTGACAAGAGTGAAAGATTTCTACTCCAAATTATATGAAAGGGATGATACATGTACTCCAGGCATCATGAAAGGTACCAGAGTTCTTCCAGTCCTTCCAGCAGAAGTTGCACATGCAATCAAGAACATTAGACATCATACAAGAAGCAAGTGGAGAAATCGAAACAGTACTCGCCCAAATTTTCACTTGATGCCTTAATGAAGGGAAAATTCCTGAGGATTGGAACAACGTTACAATGATCTTGCTACATAAAAAAGGTGACATTGAGGATCTCAGGAACTACAGACCTATCAGCCTCCTATCAGTGGTTTATAAAATCTTCACTAAAGTTCTTTCACACCGCTTGAAGGTGACACTGGACATGGCTCAACCGAGAGAACAAGCTGGATTCAGGAGTGGCCACAGCACAATAGATCATATCCACGTACTGAGAGAACTGATTGAAAGAGCGAGGGAATATGAATTTCCATTGTGCATGGCTTTTATCGATTATGAAAAAGCCTTTGATTCAGTGAAACCATCAGCAGTTACAATGGCTCTGAAATCCTGCGGTATTGAAGATGCATACATTGATATTATTAATAACATCTATGAAAATGCAAGTGCAAAGATTCGGCTGTTTGAAAATACAACACACATAAAAATTGGAAAAGGAGTGAGACAAGGTGACACCATATCTCCGAAGCTCTTTAATGCCACATTGGAAAATGTCTTTCAATCACTGAACTGGGAAAACAAAGGCATAAAGATTAATGGAGATTATCTAACCCACCTTCGTTTTGCTGATGACATAGTCATTTTTGCAACTACCCCATCAGAGCTACAGAATATGATGCAGGAACTTGCTGACAAGAGTAAAGAAGTGGGATTAAAAATGAACTTTCAGAAGACAAAAGTGATGTTCAATGCTTTTACAAGAAAGGAAGATTTATCGATTGATGGAGAAAAGCTGGAGATAACAGACACGTACTATAACGAAGTAAATTTCTCCGTCATTTTTATCCGCGCCAGGATTCGAACCCGGTTCCCCTCATTCCGGAATAAGTTGCTCTACCAATTGAGCTACGCAGACTTTTTATTCTGATTCCCATCTGCCCTTATGTCATGTGCGTCCTTCTGGCAGGCACGTCACATCTCCTGGTACGTTACAGTACGTTTATCTTGGACAGCAGATATCAAGTGAGGGTCACATTGGTGAAGAAATTAATCGGCGTACAAAACTTGCCTGGAGAGCTTTTGGAAGAAACAGCATAATTTTCAAGAGCAATATGCCATTATGTCTTAAAAGAAAAGTGTTTGATCAATGCATCCTTCCAGTGCTTACGTATGGTGCAGAGACGTGGACCTTAGCTAAAAGAGACATACAAAGGCTGCAGACAACTCAAAGACAAATGGAGAGGTGCATGCTTATTGTAACCAGGAGAGATAAGAAGAGGAACACGTGGATCCGAGAAATGACGAGAGTGGAAGACATCATGATCAGAGTTAAATCCCTGAAATGGCAATGGGCTGGACATACTGCTAGAAGGACAGACCATCGATGGACTGCCGAAATTTTAGATTGGATTCCAAGGGGCAGGAGAAGACCACATGGGAGATAAGTGGATGAAATTCGAAAGTATGCAGGAGTGACATGGAAGAGACTGGCATAAGACAGACCGTTGTGGAGGAAACTTGGGGAGATCTTCGTCCAGCAGGGGATTGATAATGGTTGACAATGATGATGATGATGATGATGATATATATATATCACATTTGTAGCCATACCTGTTCTTTTTTTTGTTTTTGTTTTTGTAGAAATATTACTGCATCAGCCAGTCATTGGCAGTGGCTGGCATTAATTTGGAGGGACCTTGCTTTTCATACGGACTTACTTCGCCTGCTGAAGGGTTGGCAATCTTAAAAATCTTTACATTTTTGCTCCCAATGGAAAAACCAAAAAATATTGTTCACCAAAAAGCAGTCACCTAAATCAATTAAAATAAACTTACTAGAAAATTACTTTTTGATCCATTAACTTTCATCCGCCGAACTTGGTGATTCCATGAATAGTAATATTTACCCGGAAAATACCGGGTGCCCCTGCTAGTTCGAAATATAACGCTGCAGTCGAAAATAACGAAACGATGCTATATAAACGTCGATTCCGTAATAAAGCTATAACAAAACAAACACACTTCCGCATGATAGTCCGGAGCTATATTTACGGTTTCCTTGAAATGCAGAGGATAGGCTGGTGATATCTGATTCAGTCACTAGAACTGATATCCGTTCACGGAACAGTATCCATACAACAATGCTGGACGATGTGCCAGTCAGTCCCTGTCGAATGCTAAAACAATCGGAACTTGAAGCGAAAGCTGTAAATCGATTAGATGCAATTTTGATAGAAATAAATCGATATGTAAATACCGTAATTATCGAAACAGCAGTTACTAAAATGATATTCCCTTAAAAATAGTTCCCAAATGTTCAAAATGCAGCCGGAGTTTTGAGAAAATAGTTGTTCGTTGAAATAGGCAGCCCTGCTATCGGTAGTCTTTCACAAGAGCTAGGCGGGTTTTTTTAATTTTTTTATTAAAGGTTTAACGACCACCGTGAGCAACTCAATGGGCTATAAGCAGTCCCCCTTCCCTAATTTAGGGCCACTGGTTCCAGGGAAGGGAGAGAGCCAGTGCCGTAAGACAAACACAACATCCATGCCTCACTGGGATTCGAACACGGACCCTTCTCGGACGAATGGTCATAAGCCAGCGCTTAGACCACTGCGCCACTGGGGCGGCGGCGTTTTTTCTGGTGGTTCTTTAAGGGTGCATATCGTTTGAAATCATCAACGTAGAGCAAGCGGTTAAGATGCAGTGGGCCGCCCCGGTGGCGCAGTGGTCTAAGGCGCTGGCCTCTGATCATTCGTCCGTAAGGGGTCCGGGTTCGAATCCCGGTCAGGCATGGATGATGTGTTTGTCTTACGGCACTGGCTCTCTCCCTTCCCTGGAACCAGTGACCCTAAATTAGGGACGGGCGACTGCTTATAGCCCATTGAGTTGCTCACGGTGGTCGTTAAACCTCCAATCAAAAAAAAAAAAAAAAAAAAAAGATGCAGTGTGTTTTACCGTTTTTTTCTTATGAAGTATCTCGAACAACGAGTTGAAAATTTTGCTGAGATGATTTAATTCTATGCTTAACTGTAGCCGCGCTGAAACGATCTGAAATACATGGCTCTTCCGATGGGGACGGTGTTTATATACATTACCCCTATTGCAATTAGAAAATTTGCACTGGGCGTTATGTACGGTAGAGTATCAAACTTTTGATTAACCAAAAAGAAGCGATACACCTTCTAAAGCTTTTTGAACGTGAAACACACAGAATCCCGTGGTCTGTGATGAGATGTTCTTTTCATCTTCTCATGCATCGCTCTTGCTCTACAACCACATTTTTGTTAGCGACAAGTTAATTACACGGTTTTTTTTTTGTTGTTGTTGTTGAAACATGCTATCAGATGACAGCAGGAAGACTTGTGCTGTGCCTGTATTCGGGGGGATTCGGAGAAATATTTTCGTTTAGAATGTCAAATTTGGATCGTTGGGTAAAAACTATGACATTATTTCTCGTTGTTTTGCAGTACTGCCAAAGAGAGCCATTAATTCTTAACAACCAGTTGGTGAATCTCTTACCGCAGCCCCGGGGACGAAGTGGTCTAAGCGATGGCTTCTGATCATTCGCCCAGGGAGGGATCTAGGTTCGAATCCCAACAGTTAGCGGCAGCATTATGTACTGAATGAAAGCGCATACCTATCGCTGTGTTCCAAAACCTTGTCGAAAGCATGTCTCGAAGGGTCAGTGCATGCATTAAGGCCAAAGATGGACCGACACCGTACTAATGTATGTCAATAAATGCTATGTTGTGTTTCTCTTTTAGGTGTCCGATGACTTTTGTCAATATAGTGTACGTATTACAGTCAATCGTTGTAATTAGTTTATATTATTACAGTCAATCCTTTATACTTAGTTTAATTGTGTCTGTTATTTGGTTGTGTTCCGGCAAACGGAATAAAAGTTCAGTTATTTTTAGCACGTCTTTTGTAAAAAAAAAACCTTCTTATGTTACCGGTTTGTCCGTCCGTCCGTCTGTACCCACGATATCTCTGCAACTATTAGACCGATTTGAAAAATTCTTTTTGCATTGGGAAGCTTGAGATATGCGAATGATGATTCTTTATTTCGGTTTTTTTTTACGATGTACAATTTCGCCGCTAGAGGGAGTAAATGCAGATGATGTCGAATTCAAAAATACGTTTTATTCCACATATTTGCTTCTAAACATCCGATTGAAAAAATTCTTTTATCTTTCGATTCCATTTATGTCGAAGAGTATTTCAGATAGTTACTTTTTCAAATTACGCATAGATTTTCCGCTAGGGGGCGTAAAAATAAATTACATTTCCCCCGATAACTCGTCTTCTAAAAATCCGATTTGAAAAATGTTTTCTTCAGCGGATACACCTCCTGATGGAAAATCTTTTCCATATAATTTCAAATTTTTGGTAAAGAATACTTTGGCCCCATAAAATCTGAGCTTTTAAAATATCGATTGAAAAAATTTCTTTCGTGGACTGATGTCACTCACATCGATAAACCTTTTCGGAATATTTTTTTCTTAAAATATTCCACATGTTCTCCGCCAGGGGGCGTAGGTGTATATCTTATTTTTGTCAATATCTCTACTTTTAGGAGTCCGATTTGAAAAATTCCTTCTTTGTTGGATAGTGTTTTCAGTGTGACATATTTTTCATATAATTTCAAAATTTTTAAGTAATTCAGAGACTTTCCGCTAGGGGGCGTAGAGGTAAATTGCGTTTCCCCCTATATCTCTGCTTCTAAATCTCCGATTTGAAAACTTCTTTCTGCACCGGATACAGCTCCTGATGGGAAATCGTTTGCACATAATTTCTAATTTTTGTAAAAAATGGTTTGGCCACCAGGGGACGTAAATCTGAATTTCCGCTTCTGATGTATTTGCAGCAAAATATGAGCTTGTAAATTCTCGATTGAAAAAAACGTCGTTTGTAGACCGATAAACCTTTTAGAAACATTTTCTTCTTAAAATAATGCATGGTTTCTACTCCAGGGGGCGTAGATGTGTATCTAATTTTTTGTCAATATCTCTACTTCTAGGAGTCCGATTTGAAAAATTCCTTCTTTGTTGGATAGTGTTTCCGTTGCGAAATGTTTTTTTTTTTTATTGGAGGTTTAACGACCACCGTGAGCAACTCAATGGGCTATAAGCAGTCGCCCGTCTCTAATTTAGGGTCACTGGTTCCAGGGAAGGGAGAGAGCCAGTGCCGTAAGACAAACACAACATCCATGCCTGACCGGGATTCGAACCCGGACCCCTTACGGACAAATGATCAGAGGCCAGCGCCTTAGACCACTCCGCCACCGGGGCGGCGAAATGTTTTCTCTGTAAATTCAAAATTTTCAAGTAAATCATAGACTTTCCGCTACAAAGGTAAATTGCGTTTTCTGCGTTATTTCTTCTTCTAAAACTCCGATTTGAAAAATTCTTCCAGTATCGCATACAAGACCTGATGGAAAATATTTTTCACATAATTTCTAATGTTCGGTAAAAAATGGTTTGGCCGCCAGGGTGCATAAGTGTTAATTTCTGCTTCTGATGTATTTGTAGCAAAATCTGGGCTCCTGAAAACTCGACTAAATTTTTTCTTCGACCGATACCGCTCATATTGAAAAACCTTTTGAGAATACTTTCTTCCTAAAATAATGCATGGCTTTCCCACCAGGGAGCGTAAAGTCACATCTTATTTTTGTCGATATCTCTATTTCGAAGAGTACGATTTGAAAAATTCTTTCTGTATTGGAAAGCGTTTCCGGTGCGAAATGTTTCTCATATAAATTCATGTTTTTCTTAATGCACAAGTCTGCAACCAGAGGGCGTAAGCTCACGATTCAGTTTACAGCAGTATCTGAGGGATTAAAAACCCGATTGAAAAACTTCTTTCTTCCATCAGATACTATTGTTTTTCATACCGGTTCCATTGACTTTGAATAGCTTTGATAAATTTAATTTGCGTCAGAACGGATGCAAAAGACGTGCTTATTACACCCGAAAATTCGGTGTCATCTTTCTTGTTTTTTCTAAGAGAGGAAGGGGTTAACGACCACCTTGAGCAGCTCAGTGGATTACAGGCCGTCGCCCGTACCAAAGTTGGGGCCGCTGGTTTTAGCGAATGGATAGAGCCAGTGCCGTAAGAAGACCGAACGCACCATCCGTGCTTCAACTGAGATTGGAACGCGGTCCCATCTCGTACGAGCGATTAGAAGTAATCGAACCCGGTTCACTAGGTTTCCGGTCCGGCTCCGTTCTGTTAATTTTCATTTTACAGTATTTAGTCTTCGGAAAGTGAATTTAGAGTGTTTTTTAAGAAATAATTTAACTTGAAACCCACGGCACCTGGCAGGAGGATTTACAGTTTTGCATCTTTGATAACGTCTCTTTGGATGAGACGTCTTTCAGGGTAAAACGAATAACTACTTAGCTGGGATGTTTCAGAATATCACAACCTCAGCATATATCCAGATTCGGTGTTGCTGTTAGAGCCACTGTGCTTTCTGACCTTCGAGCCTAAGGCAAACCGAAACGATTCAACGGGCTTCCGATTAGGTACAAAAAATTTTGGTGGTTCTTCAACCTGCACCAGATTTTGGTATATTTTCTTTTCATTTCTGTAAAATGTTTTGCTTGCTTTTACTTTCATTTGACTAAACATGCACTGTCGTATCAGAATAATATGAACACCTACCTAATAATTGGAATAACCACCCTTGGCCCGGATGGCATGGACGCAATGAGGCCCTGGTAGATTGCCCGAAGCACACGTGCCCATTCAGACTGCAGCAGAACACGGAGGTCCCGGAGATGGCGTGGCTGTGGGTCGGCACGTCGAACCTGTCGATCCAAATAGTCCCACAAGTGCTCTATGGGATTGAGGTCGGGCGATTTCGCAAGCCAAGGGAGTACGGAGACATCGCTGTCGTGTTCCTGGAACCAGTTACGCACCCCGTTAGCGACATGGCATGTCCATGAACCTAGCTCCCGGTCTTAAAAATTGATTTCTTGGAATTGGAAAATGGCACAAACGAAATCCTTGATACCACACGGAAGCCCGAATGGCATTAATTCATTGTGCAAGTTTTGGAGCTTATCTAAAACAATTGGGGGGGCTAGCGTGAACCTAGCCCCCGATTATTTGAGCAGCTCTAGCAAAAGAAATATGCAAGCACAAACGTCAAATGAAACGGCACAAAACAGCACAAACGAAGATCATTCGGAATTGACCTGAATTGTCGTTTGTGCCGAAACTTCGGGTGCCAGGTTCACGAATATGGCGCATTGTCCTGTTGGTAGACACCATGACCACCAGGATAAACGTCCAACATGAAGGGATGCATGTGGTTAGCGAGGATGAACAGGTGGACATTGGCGTTCAGGGACCCATCCAGTGATACCAGCTGTCCCAGGTCCTACCAGGAAAACATCCTCTAGACATGCACACCAGGGTGGAAAATTAGCGGGCGCAAGGCGCAAAATGGGACGGTAATTTTTCGTTCTGTGACAAATATTCTGAGCACGGGCGCAAATTCGCGACTGCACAAATTTAGAAGAAATTGAATATTTGGATTACTTCAGTTTCCCGGTAAGCATCTTCTAAATGTTCGGCCTTACAGTTGCAAAATTTAATGCATGCTTACAATTACAAATATTTTCAGATATTTTGGTGGGTATTAATGAAGTATTCATTAAACTTTCTAAGTCCCTCAAATCTTATGTACACACAGTACTTCTGGGGTCATAAAGGACTTCAAGGTAAAATATGTAGCACTTACCAATTACTCAAAACCTATAATCACCAAAGGTTTTATACTTCGTACTAGATAAATAAAAGTAAAAAAATGGCGTTAAAAAAGAAAAACAATCAATAGAGTTACCAGAGCTCAAACATGTGCTGGGGTCTTATAAGACCTCAAAGGCCATAGGAAGGTTCATGAATCTTTGATTTACGACACACATGCATAGAAAGGTGACTGGAAAACTTAAATCTCCGCTTATACGCACTCACGGACAATGAAATTTGCACACCTAGAAGAAAACATGCTACAGCAGTGAAACTTTGCAAATAGCTAGAGTGCGTGATGGTATGCAAATGATTCACGTTTGGTGCGAGTACGCATGACCGCACACCCTGTAGGGGCACTGCATGCACGAACCAGCAGCCTTATAAACCGGTGTGTAGTCGATGCTCCATGGAAGGGAAAAGCACCGGCCATCGCAAGCAAGAGTACAGAGTTACTAGAATGCCGGGTAGACGCCAAAGACGTCGATTTACGCAACTTACGGGTTTTGAGAGTGGCCTGATCATCGGGCTGAAAACCGCAGGGTGGTCGGCGCGCCTCCCAACACAGTCGGACGGTATATGTCAGAACGTGGATCGTTCTGACCATACCGTGCGACTGTGTTGGTAGCAGTGGACACGTGAATGCACTTCCACACGGCGGAGCGGCTCCGGAAGGACGAGGAGGACCACCGGTAGGGATGATCGACGGATCGTGCGCCAGGCATACACGGATCCCACTGGGACCGGTCCACTATACAGGCAGATGTGTCGGCTCCTGTGTGCTTACGAACCCTTTCCCGACGCCTCATGGAAGTGAGTCTGCGATCCCAGCGCCCCTTACGTGTGCTACCATTAACACCGGAACATCGCCGGCTCCGTGTGCAGTGGTGCCAGGCCAGAGCAACGTGGAACGCCACAGACTGGTGACGTGTGGTGTTTAGCGATGAGTGCCGCTTCGTTTTGGGTACAGATGATCATCGTGTCCGGGCGTGGAGGTCCCCGGGTCAACGGCACAATTCCAATCTCGCTGTCGAGCGCCGTACCTCCCCCACTACAGACATTACGGTCTGGGAAGCAATTGCCTACGATAGCCGATCAGCTCCAGTAGTGGCACGTGGATCATTGATGGGCCAGCGGTATGTGGATGAAATCCTACTGCCCCATGTGCTCCTATTCCTGGCCGGGGTTCCAGGTGCGCTGTACCAGCAGGATTAAGCTCGCCCGCATACGGCTAGGGTTGCCCAGGACTACCTACGTCATGTCCAGACACTTCTATGGCCTTCCCGCTCCCCGAACATGTCCCCTATTGAGCATGTGTGCGATCAGTTGAAACGCCGGCTGCCACCGTGCTGCACTATCCGGGATTTGGAGCACACCATCCAACACATGTGGGCCAGTCTGCCTCAGGACAACAACAGGCGTCTGTTTGCCCCCATGCTGGACCGTATTGCAGTATGTATCGCCGCACGAGGTGGTGCGACGCGCTATTGAAGATGACCGGATTGCGTGCCACAGATCCCTCTGTAATTGTCCTGTAGCTCTGTTTTTGCCATTATGTGTATCATTCATCTGTATCATTACGTCCATAAAATTTCAGTTCAATCCGATGCTTCCTTCTTGGTGACCAAATTTCATTGTCCGTGAGTGTATCTCCGTGTGGTTGACCTTGTCACGTGTACTCTGTGACGCGCCTGGGCGGGTACACTGTTACTCCGGGTGTGGTCACATTATTCTGATACGATTGTGTACTTCTGGCTTCGTGAGAACAGGTTCTGGCTGGGCCTTTATTGCAGTTTCTAGTCAGGGCCGTAACTACCGGGAGGGCGGTCGCCCTCCTAGAACGATCATGCTAGGGGCGTAAATTCATTCTCTTAGGGGCGTAAAAATAGAAATGGACAACGTGTAAATAAATTTACTAAAAATGGATACGAAAAAAGAAAGTTGTACACTCTCTTCAGTATTTTATGTTTTAGAAACTTTTGTTTGCTGCATACAGTATTCCACGCAGCTAACCAGAACGAAGTAACCTATACTGTGAGGCGTAAACCCTTCATATGCCTGAAAGAAATTGTCTGAAGCAGCAGATGGAGGCATATAAAACAATATGCTGATATGCCTAACCTCCGTGACATTTCGTAACACGCGGTAGGGATAAGGAACTAATTAATGATCTCTGCTGTGTCGTAAAAAGTTGCTCCTCCGATAGTTTAACCTTGAACGGGATTTTTCCAAACCCTACTCCGAAATCATCTTTTCCTATTGTTACTCTCACTATTTGATATGCATTCTACTGTGCTTTCTTTTTGATTCTACATTTATGCTTTGTACTGTGTTGGCGTCCACATGACTTTTACGTTTTGCTTGCTATTTACGGTCTAGGAAATTTTCCTGCAGTCACTATTTAAGTGGTCAACGGTTTTATTCTTTTATTTTGCAAATTCATCACAACTGTTGTTCTAAGAAATTCTTTCTATCTTTTATTCATTGAATTTGTTTGTAAAATTTCCACTTGCTCCGCAAAGGTTATTATTACACTACTGCTTGTTAAAATTGTAGCATCAAGAAAGAACCGCGCTATTCAAATGAAATTTATGTCACAGGTTCCGCATGTTACAGGAGATAACTGATTACTCACAATACAAGATATTTTTGCTTCAAGATATTATACAAGATATTTTTGCTTCAAAACTCAGTATCGTGTGAAGCCACCTCGAGCAACAATAACAGTCTCTACAGTGCGTGGGATTGAATGGCAGAGGTTTTTGGTATCGTCCTGGAAAATAGCCTGTCAGTTACTTCTATTCGAGACCAGAGTTAGTTTGTGGTAACTGGCGGAGGTGTTTGACGTGCCGGTCGCTTGACTACTATGTCACAGACATGTTCGATCGGGAACATATCCGGCGAATGTGCAGGCCAGGAAAGAAGCGCTATCTGCTGTGCGTGGAAGAGTCTTAGACATCACGGGCCACAAGTGGCCGAGCATTGTTGTGCTGGAATATAGCGCCAGGACAACTCTGAAGGTAGAATATCACCTCAGCCTGTAAAACATCCTTGATGTATCGCTGGTTGTTGAGGTTTCCATCAGTTCGTATCAGGTGAGATCGTGGATTGAACCCAATGGCACCCTAAACCATGACGCTTGGCGTTGGGCCGGTATGACGCTGCAAGGTGCCGTTCACCGCGATGTCTCCGAACACCTATGCATCCATTATGGTACATCAAGTTGAATCGTGACCCGTGATAAAATACGACCTGTTATCAATCAGCGCGCCAATGTCTGTGTTCGAGACTCCATTTCAGCCTAAGGCGCCTGTGTTTGAGGGTCAAAGGAATGCGCAGCAACGAGCTGCTAGCTACCAGTCTTCTGTTAAGCAAACGACTTTGAACTGCGCTGGAGGACGAAGCCTGACTTGTGGCAATGCTTCACTCTTGTGTTAGCACCGTGGATATGGGCCGCGGGTGGCCTAGTGGTCAGCGTTCGTGCTGCCACGGAGAAGACTTCAGGTTCGATCCCAGCAGGTAGGAACGCTCGAGCCACTAAATGTCCGCCGTGAGCCGGATGGGTACGTTAAGCCGTCGGAACCTGGCTCCCGGTAGTAAATAAGGGCGTCTTCTACCTCGCTTCCATATCACTTTCCTATCGGGCACTCTAGCCCAAATCTCCTAGCTTCGTATTTCTAAGGGTTGTTTAAGACCTGGGGCTACACTCCCTTCCTAAAATCCTCTACATATGATCTGATCTGATGGGCACATTAAGCGTCGGACCCCGGGTACTGGCCCCCGGTAGTAAATAAGGGCGTCTTCTACCTCGCTTTCGTGTGACTTTCCTATCGGGCACTCTAGCCCAAATCTCCTAGCTTCCTATTTCTAAGGGTTGTTTAAGACCTGGGGTCACACACTCCCTTCCTAAAATCCTCTACATATGATCTGATCTGATCTGATGGGCACATTAAGCCGTCGGACCCCGGGTACTGACCCCCGGTAGTAAATAAGGGAGTCTTCTACCTCGCTTCCATGTGACTTTCCTAACGGGCACTCTAGCCCAAATCTCCTAGGTTCCTATTTCTAAGGGTTGTTTAAGACCTGGGGCTACACTCCCTTCCTAAAATCCTCTACATATGATCTGATGGGCACATTAAGCCGCCGGACCCCGGGTACTGGTCCCCCGGTAGTAAATAAGGGCGTCTTCTACCTCGCTTCCGTGTGACTTTCCTATCGGGCACTCTAGCCCAAATCTCCTAGCTTCCTATTTCTAAGGGTTGTTTAAGACCTGGGGTCAGACACTCCCTTCCTAAAATCCTCTACATATGATCTGATCTGATGGACACATTAAGCCGTCGGACCCCGGGTACTGGCCCCCGGTAGTAAATAAGGGCGTCTTCTACCTCGCTTCCATGTGACTTTCCTATCGGGCACTCTAGCCCAAATCTCCTAGCTTCCTATTTCTAAGGGTTGTTTAAGACCTGGGGTCAGACACTCGCTCCCTAAAATCCTCTACATATGATCTGATCTGATCTGATGGGACACATTAAGCCGTCGAACCCCGGGTACTGGTCCCCCGGTAGTAAATAAGGGCGTCTTCTACCTCGCTTCCGTGTGACTTTCCTATCGGGCACTCTAGCCCAAATCTCCTAGCTTCCTATTTCTAAGGGTTGTTTAAGACCTGGGGTCAGACACTCGCTCCCTAAAATCCTCTACATATGATCTGATCTGATGGACACATTAAGCCGTCGAACCCCGGGTACTGGCCCCCGGTAGTAAATAAGGGCGTCTTCTACCTCGCTTCCGTGTGACTTTCCTATCGGGCACTCTAGCCCAAATCTCCTAGCTTCCTATTTCTATGGGTTGTTTAAGACCTGGGGTCAGACACTCCCTTCCTAAAAACCTCTACATATGATCTGATCTGATCTGATCTGATGGGCACATTAAGCCGTCGGACCCCGGGTACTGGCCCCCGGTAGTAAATAAGGGCGTCTTCTACCTCGCTTCCGTGTGACTTTCCTATCGGGCACTCTAGCCCAAATCTCCTAGCTTCCTATTTCTATGGGTTGTTTAAGACCTGGGGTCAGACACTCGCTCCCTAAAATCCTCTACATATGATCTGATCTGATGGACACATTAAGCCGTCGGACCCCGGGTACTGGCCCCCGGTAGTAAATAAGGGCGTCTTCTACCTCGCTTCCGTGTGACTTTCCTATCGGGCACTCTAGCCCAAATCTCCTAGCTTCCTATTTCTATGGGTTGTTTAAGACCTGGGGTCAGACACTCGCTCCCTAAAATCCTCTACATATGATCTGATCTGATGGACACATTAAGCCGTCGGACCCCGGGTACTAGCCCCCGGTAGTAAATAAGGGCGTCTTCTACCTCGCTTCCGTGTGACTTTCCTATCGGGCACTCTAGCCCAAATCTCCTAGCTTCCTATTTCTAAGGGTTGTTTAAGACCTGGGGTCAGACACTCGCTCCCTAAAATCCTCTACATATGATCTGATCTGATGGACACATTAAGCCGTCGGACCCCGGGTACTGCCCCCCGGTAGTAAATAAGGGCGTCTTCTACCTCGCTTCCGTGTGACTTTCCTATCGGGCACTCTAGCCCAAATCTCCTAGCTTCCTATTTCTATGGGTTGTTTAAGACCTGGGGTCAGACACTCGCTCCCTAAAATCCTCTACATATGATCTGATCTGATGGACACATTAAGCCGTCGGACCCCGGGTACTGGCCCCCGGTAGTAAATAAGGGCGTCTTCTACCTCGCTTCCGTGTGACTTTCCTATCGGGCACTCTAGCCCAAATCTCCTAGCTTCCTATTTCTATGGGTTGTTTAAGACCTGGGGTCAGACACTCGCTCCCTAAAATCCTCTACATATGATCTGATCTGATGGACACATTAAGCCGTCGGACCCCGGGTACTGGCCCCCGGTAGTAAATAAGGGCGTCTTCTACCTCGCTTCCGTGTGACTTTCCTATCGGGCACTCTAGCCCAAATCTCCTAGCTTCCTATTTCTAAGGGTTGTTTAAGACCTGGGGTCAGACACTCGCTCCCTAAAATCCTCTACATATGATCTGATCTGATGGACACATTAAGCCGTCGGACCCCGGGTACTGGCCCCCGGTAGTAAATAAGGGCGTCTTCTACCTCGCTTCCGTGTGACTTTCCTATCGGGCACTCTAGCCCAAATCTCCTAGCTTCCTATTTCTATGGGTTGTTTAAGACCTGGGGTCAGACACTCGCTCCCTAAAATCCTCTACATATGATCTGATCTGATGGACACATTAAGCCGTCGGACCCCGGGTACTGGCCCCCGGTAGTAAATAAGGGCGTCTTCTACCTCGCTTCCGTGTGACTTTCCTATCGGGCACTCTAGCCCAAATCTCCTAGCTTCCTATTTCTAAGGGTTGTTTAAGACCTGGGGTCAGACACTCCCTTCCTAAAATCCTCTGCATTTGATCTGATCTGATCTGATGGGTACATTAAGCCGTCGGACCCCGGGTACTGGTCCCCCGGTAGTAAATAAGGGCGTCTTCTACCTCGCTTCCGTGTGACTTTCCTATCGGGCACTCTAGCCCAAATCTCCTAGCTTCCTATTTCTAAGGGTTGTTTAAGACCTGGGGTCAGACACTCGCTCCCTAAAATCCTCTACATATGATCTGATCTGATGGACACATTAAGCCGTCGGACCCCTGGTACTGGCCCCCCCGGTAGTAAATAAGGGCCTCTTCTACCTCGCTTCCGTGTGACTTTCCTATCGGGCACTCTAGCCCAAATCTCCTAGCTTCCTATTTCTAAGGGTTGTTTAAGACCTGGGGTCAGACACTCCCTTCCTAAAATCCTCTACATATGATCTGATCTGATGGGCACATTAAGCCGTCGGACCCCGGGTACTGACCCCCGGTAGTAAATAAGGGAGTCTTCTACCTCGCTTCCATGTGACTTTCCTAACGGGCACTCTAGCCCAAATCTCCTAGGTTCCTATTTCTAAGGGTTGTTTAAGACCTGGGGCTACACTCCCTTCCTAAAATCCTCTACATATGATCTGATGGGCACATTAAGCCGCCGGACCCCGGGTACTGGTCCCCCGGTAGTAAATAAGGGCGTCTTCTACCTCGCTTCCGTGTGACTTTCCTATCGGGCACTCTAGCCCAAATCTCCTAGCTTCCTATTTCTAAGGGTTGTTTAAGACCTGGGGTCAGACACTCCCTTCCTAAAATCCTCTACATATGATCTGATCTGATCTGATGGGCACATTAAGCCGTCGGACCCCGGGTACTGACCCATGGTAGTAAATAAGGGAGTCTTCTACCTCGCTTCCATGTGACTTTCCTAACGGGCACTCTAGCCCAAATCTCCTAGGTTCCTATTTCTAAGGGTTGTTTAAGACCTGGGGCTACACTCCCTTCCTAAAATCCTCTACATATGATCTGATCTGATCTGATGGGCACATTAAGCCGTCGGACCCCGGGTACTGGTCCCCCGGTAGTAAATAAGGGCGTCTTCTACCTCGCTTCCGTGTGACTTTCCTATCGGGCACTCTAGCCCAAATCTCCTAGCTTCCTATTTCTAAGGGTTGTTTAAGACCTGGGGTCAGACACTCCCTTCCTAAAATCCTCTACATATGATCTGATCTGATCTGATGGGCACATTAAGCCGTCGGACCCCGGGTACTGGCCCCCGGTAGTAAATAAGGGCGTCTTCTACCTCGCTTCCGTGTGACTTTCCTATCGGGCACTCTAGCCCAAATCTCCTAGCTTCCTATTTCTAAGGGTTGTTTAAGACCTGGGGTCAGACACTCCCTTCCTAAAATCCTCTACATATGATCTGATCTGATGGACACATTAAGCCGTCGGACCCCGGGTACTGGCCCCCGGTAGTAAATAAGGGCGTCTTCTACCTCGCTTACGTATGACTTTCCTATCGGGCACTCTAGCCCAAATCTCCTAGCTTCCTATTTCTAAGGGTTGTTTAAGACCTGGGGTCAGACACTCGCTCCCTAAAATCCTCTACATATGATCTGATCTGATGGACACATTAAGCCGTCGAACCCCGGGTACTGGCCCCCGGTAGTAAATAAGGGCGTCTTCTACCTCGCTTCCGTGTGACTTTCCTATCGGGCACTCTAGCCCAAATCTCCTAGCTTCCTATTTCTAAGGGTTGTTTAAGACCTGGGGTCAGACACTCGCTCCCTAAAATCCTCTACATATGATCTGATCTGATGGACACATTAAGCCGTCGAACCCCGGGTACTGGCCCCCGGTAGTAAATAAGGGCGTCTTCTACCTCGCTTCCGTGTGACTTTCCTATCGGGCACTCTAGCCCAAATCTCCTAGCTTCCTATTTCTATGGGTTGTTTAAGACCTGGGGTCAGACACTCCCTTCCTAAAAACCTCTACATATGATCTGATCTGATCTGATCTGATGGGCACATTAAGCCGTCGGACCCCGGGTACTGGCCCCCGGTAGTAAATAAGGGCGTCTTCTACCTCGCTTCCGTGTGACTTTCCTATCGGGCACTCTAGCCCAAATCTCCTAGCTTCCTATTTCTATGGGTTGTATAAGACCTGGGGTCAGACACTCGCTCCCTAAAATCCTCTACATATGATCTGATCTGATGGACACATTAAGCCGTCGGACCCCGGGTACTGGCCCCCGGTAGTAAATAAGGGCGTCTTCTACCTCGCTTCCGTGTGACTTTCCTATCGGGCACTCTAGCCCAAATCTCCTAGCTTCCTATTTCTATGGGTTGTTTAAGACCTGGGGTCAGACACTCGCTCCCTAAAATCCTCTACATATGATCTGATCTGATGGACACATTAAGCCGTCGGACCCCGGGTACTAGCCCCCGGTAGTAAATAAGGGCGTCTTCTACCTCGCTTCCGTGTGACTTTCCTATCGGGCACTCTAGCCCAAATCTCCTAGCTTCCTATTTCTAAGGGTTGTTTAAGACCTGGGGTCAGACACTCGCTCCCTAAAATCCTCTACATATGATCTGATCTGATGGACACATTAAGCCGTCGGACCCCGGGTACTGCCCCCGGTAGTAAATAAGGGCGTCTTCTACCTCGCTTCCGTGTGACTTTCCTATCGGGCACTCTAGCCCAAATCTCCTAGCTTCCTATTTCTATGGGTTGTTTAAGACCTGGGGTCAGACACTCGCTCCCTAAAATCCTCTACATATCATCTGATCTGATGGACACATTAAGCCGTCGGACCCCGGGTACTGGCCCCCGGTAGTAAATAAGGGCGTCTTCTACCTCGCTTCCGTGTGACTTTCCTATCGGGCACTCTAGCCCAAATCTCCTAGCTTCCTATTTCTATGGGTTGTTTAAGACCTGGGGTCAGACACTCGCTCCCTAAAATCCTCTACATATGATCTGATCTGATGGACACATTAAGCCGTCGGACCCCGGGTACTGGCCCCCGGTAGTAAATAAGGGCGTCTTCTACCTCGCTTCCGTGTGACTTTCCTATCGGGCACTCTAGCCCAAATCTCCTAGCTTCCTATTTCTAAGGGTTGTTTAAGACCTGGGGTCAGACACTCGCTCCCTAAAATCCTCTACATATGATCTGATCTGATGGACACATTAAGCCGTCGGACCCCGGGTACTGGCCCCCGGTAGTAAATAAGGGCGTCTTCTACCTCGCTTCCGTGTGACTTTCCTATCGGGCACTCTAGCCCAAATCTCCTAGCTTCCTATTTCTATGGGTTGTTTAAGACCTGGGGTCAGACACTCGCTCCCTAAAATCCTCTACATATGATCTGATCTGATGGACACATTAAACCGTCGGACCCCGGGTACTGGCCCCCGGTAGTAAATAAGGGCGTCTTCTACCTCGCTTCCGTGTGACTTTCCTATCGGGCACTCTAGCCCAAATCTCCTAGCTTCCTATTTCTAAGGGTTGTTTAAGACCTGGGGTCAGACACTCCCTTCCTAAAATCCTCTGCATTTGATCTGATCTGATCTGATGGGTACATTAAGCCGTCGGACCCCGGGTACTGGTCCCCCGGTAGTAAATAAGGGCGTCTTCTACCTCGCTTCCGTGTGACTTTCCTATCGGGCACTCTAGCCCAAATCTCCTAGCTTCCTATTTCTAAGGGTTGTTTAAGACCTGGGGTCAGACACTCGCTCCCTAAAATCCTCTACATATGATCTGATCTGATGGACACATTAAGCCGTCGGACCCCTGGTACTGGCCCCCCGGTAGTAAATAAGGGCCTCTTCTACCTCGCTTCCGTGTGACTTTCCTATCGGGCACTCTAGCCCAAATCTCCTAGCTTCCTATTTCTAAGGGTTGTTTAAGACCTGGGGTCAGACACTCCCTTCCTAAAATCCTCTACATATGATCTGATCTGATGGACACATTAAGCCGTCGGACCCCGGGTACTGGCCCCCGGTAGTAAATAAGGGCGTCTTCTACCTCGCTTCCGTATGACTTTCCTATCGGGCACTCTAGCCCAAATCTCCTAGCTTCCTATTTCTAAGGGTTGTTTAAGACCTGGGGTCAGACACTCGCTCCCTAAAATCCTCTACATATGATCTGATCTGATGGACACATTAAGCCGTCGAACCCCGGGTACTGGCCCCCCGGTAGTAAATAAGGGCGTCTTCTACCTCGCTTCCGTGTGACTTTCCTATCGGGCACTCTAGCCCAAATCTCCTAGCTTCCTATTTCTAAGGGTTGTTTAAGACCTGGGGTCAGACACTCGCTCCCTAAAATCCTCTACATATGATCTGATCTGATGGACACATTAAGCCGTCGAACCCCGGGTACTGGCCCCCGGTAGTAAATAAGGGCGTCTTCTACCTCGCTTCCGTGTGACTTTCCTATCGGGCACTCTAGCCCAAATCTCCTAGCTTCCTATTTCTATGGGTTGTTTAAGACCTGGGGTCAGACACTCGCTCCCTAAAATCCTCTACATATGATCTGATCTGATGGACACATTAAGCCGTCGGACCCCGGGTACTGGCCCCCGGTAGTAAATAAGGGCGTCTTCTACCTCGCTTCGGTGTGACTTTCCTATCGGGTACTCTAGCCCAAATCTCCTAGCTTCCTATTTCTAAGGGTTGTTTAAGACCTGGGGTCAGACACTCCCTTCCTAAAAACCTCTACATATGATCTGATCTGATCTGATCTGATGGGCACATTAAGCCGTCGGACCCCGGGTACTGGTCCCCCGGTAGTAAATAAGGGCGTCTTCTACCTCGCTTCGGTGTGACTTTCCTATCGGGCACTCTAGCCCAAATCTCCTAGCTTCCTATTTCTATGGGTTGTTTAAGACCTGGGGTCAGACACTCGCTCCCTAAAATCCTCTACATATGATCTGATCTGATGGACACATTAAGCCGTCGGACCCCGGGTACTGGCCCCCGGTAGTAAATAAGGGCGTCTTCTACCTCGCTTCCGTGTGACTTTCCTATCGGGCACTCTAGCCCAAATCTCCTAGCTTCCTATTTCTAAGGGTTGTTTAAGACCTGGGGTCAGACACTCCCTTCCTAAAATCCTCTGCATTTGATCTGATCTGATCTGATGGGTACATTAAGCCGTCGGACCCCGGGTACTGGTCCCCCGGTAGTAAATAAGGGCGTCTTCTACCTCGCTTCCGTGTGACTTTCCTATCGGGCACTCTAGCCCAAATCTCCTAGCTTCCTATTTCTATGGGTTGTTTAAGACCTGGGGTCAGACACTCCCTTCCTAAAATCCTCTACATCTGATCTCATCTGATCTGATGGGCACATTAAGCCGTCGGACCCCGGGTACTGGCTCCCCGGTAGTAAATAAGGGCGTCTTCTACCTCGCTTCCGTGTGACTTTCCTATCGGGCACTCTAGCCCAAATCTCCTAGCTTCCTATTTCTAAGGGTTGTTTAAGACCTGGGGTCAGACACTCCCTTCCTAAAATCCTCTACATATAATCTGATCTGATCCGATGGGCACATTAAGCCGTCGGACCCCGGGTACTGGCTCCCCGGTAGTAAATAAGGGCGTCTTCTACCTCGCTTCCGTGTGACTTTCCTATCGGGCACTCTAGCCCAAATCTCCTAGCTTCCTATTTCTATGGGTTGTTTAAGACCTGGGGTCAGACACTCCCTTCCTAAAATCCTCTACATATGATCTGATCTGATGGGCACGTTAAGCCGTCGGACCCCGGGTACTGGCCCCCGGTAGTAAATAAGGGCGTCTTCTACCTCGCTTCCGTGTGACTTTCCTATCGGGCACTCTAGCCCAAATCTCCTAGCTTCCTATTTCTAAGGGTTGTTTAAGACCTGGGGTCAGACACTCGCTCCCTAAAATCCTCTACATATGATCTGATCTGATGGACACATTAAGCCGTCGAACCCCGGGTACTGGCCCCCGGTAGTAAATAAGGGCGTCTTCTACCTCGCTTCGGTGTGACTTTCCTATCGGGCACTCTAGCCCAAATCTCCTAGCTTCCTATTTCTATGGGTTGTTTAAGACCTGGGGTCAGACACTCGCTCCCTAAAATCCTCTACATATGATCTGATCTGATGGACACATTAAGCCGTCGAACCCCGGGTACTGGCCCCCCGGTAGTAAATAAGGGCGTCTTCTACCTCGCTTCCGTGTGACTTTCCTATCGGGCACTCTAGCCCAAATCTCCTAGCTTCCTATTTCTAAGGGTTGTTTAAGACCTGGGGTCAGACACTCGCTCCCTAAAATCCTCTACATATGATCTGATCTGATGGACACATTAAGCCGTCGAACCCCGGGTACTGGCCCCCCGGTAGTAAATAAGGGCGTCTTCTACCTCGCTTCCGTGTGACTTTCCTATCGGGCACTCTAGCCCAAATCTCCTAGCTTCCTATTTCTATGGGTTGTTTAAGACCTGGGGTCAGACACTCGCTCCCTAAAATCCTCTACATATGATCTGATCTGATGGACACATTAAGCCGTCGGACCCCGGGTACTGGCCCCCGGTAGTAAATAAGGGCGTCTTCTACCTCGCTTCGGTGTGACTTTCCTATCGGGCACTCTAGCCCAAATCTCCTAGCTTCCTATTTCTAAGGGTTGTTTAAGACCTGGGGTCAGACACTCCCTTCCTAAAAACCTCTACATATGATCTGATCTGATCTGATCTGATGGGCACATTAAGCCGTCGGACCCCGGGTACTGGTCCCCCGGTAGTAAATAAGGGCGTCTTCTACCTCGCTTCGGTGTGACTTTCCTATCGGGCACTCTAGCCCAAATCTCCTAGCTTCCTATTTCTATGGGTTGTTTAAGACCTGGGGTCAGACACTCGCTCCCTAAAATCCTCTACATATGATCTGATCTGATGGACACATTAAGCCGTCGGACCCCGGGTACTGGCCCCCGGTAGTAAATAAGGGCGTCTTCTACCTCGCTTCCGTGTGACTTTCCTATCGGGCACTCTAGCCCAAATCTCCTAGCTTCCTATTTCTATGGGTTGTTTAAGACCTGGGGTCAGACACTCCCTTCCTAAAATCCTCTACATCTGATCTCATCTGATCTGATGGTCATATTAAGCCGTCGGACCCCGGGTACTGAACCCACGGTAGTAAATAAGGGCGTCTTCTACCTCACTTCCGTGTTACTTTCCTATCTGGCACTCTAGCCCAAATCTCCTAGCTTCCTATTTCTAAGGGTTGTTTAAGACCTGGGGTCAGACACTCCCTTCCTAAAGTCCTCTACATATGATCTGATCTGATCTGATGGGCACATTAAGCCGTCGGACCCCGGGTACTGGTCCCCCGGTAGTAAATAAGGGCGTCTTCTACCTCGCTTCCGTGTGACTTTCCTATCGGGCACTCTAGCCCAAATCTCCTAGCTTCCTATTTCTAAGGGTTGTTTAAGACCTGGGGTCAGACACTCCCTTCCTAAAATCCTCTACATATGATCTGATCTGATGGGCACGTTAAGCCGTCGGACCCCGGGTACTGGCCCCCGGTAGTAAATAAGGGCGTCTTCTACCTCGCTTCCGTGTGACTTTCCTATCGGGCACTCTAGCCCAAATCTCCTAGCTTCCTATTTCTTTGGGTTGTTTAAGACCTGGGGTCAGACACTCCCTTCCTAAAATCCTCTACATATGATCTGATCTGATCTGATGGGCACATTAAGCCGTCGGACCCCGGGTACTGGTCCCCCGGTAGTAAATAAGGGCGTCTTCTACCTCGCTTCCGTGTGACTTTCCTATCGGGCACTCTAGCCCAAATCTCCTAGCTTCCTATTTCTATGGGTTGTTTAAGACCTGGGGTCAGACACTCCCTTCGTAAAATCCTCTACATATGATCTGAACACCGTGGATGTCACTGTGCGATCTGTCATTGCTATGCTGCGGGGGTGTCTTTCATCCCGTCCAGTCGTGCGGTTTTACGGTCCATTTCTCGGATTTCCGCGAGCCTGAGCCTTATATGTCCACTGACGCTTTTTCGCGTCACTGTACTGTCGTTTCGTCCCGTACGAGTGACAATTTCGCGGTAGGAAAATCCATCTTCTCTCATCCCAACATTCATCTTTCCTCGCTCAAAGTTCGTCAGGTGTTCATAATTTGACCTTCTTTGGCGACTGGCATAGTGAGACACAAGAAATATCCTTTCGATTCAATGACCGATCTTCGGTGATTGCAACATCTCGTTTGAGCCAGGTCTTTATACCTAAAGCCGGACAGTTCAGAGGGCGCTGCTCCGAAACCGAATGCGCATTTTCACTGACATTTGAATCATTTGCATGTCCCAATGTAGACATCCTGTAAGTTTCAAGCAAATACCAGCAGATCTTCATGGTGTTGCAATTTTCACAAACAGTAGTATTATCATCATCATAAACGCACCTACAAAGCAGAACTACTTTATATTTTTAATATGTAAAAACCATAAAAAAAATCATTATGTGATGATGGCAAGGGAGAAACTCAAAGAAGAGGGAAATGATTTCCTTTTCACTTTGTTCCACGTGAGAAGTAAATTTCTTATGAAATTTCTCTCCTCAAGAAACGTTCCCATGTGAAAAGGAAATTTTCCACGAAATTTCTCTCCTCTTCAAGCAGTTCCTCTTATCATTTAATGACTTTTATATTAAGAGTTGCAAGTAGTTCTTGCTGTGAGGAAACTTAATAAAAACTGTTATCACATGAAACATTACGCTTCCAACGGGAAACGAAGCCAGAAGAAGAAATTATTTTACCCCATATCGTTGTCAATTTCCACGTAATTTTCCTCATCGGTCCGCTCTACCCATTCTATGCAGGTAGATTTTCCAAATTCTTCCATGGCAGACTTAATCACTTCAGTATCTTCCGCAGCTGAAGGGAAAAAATAAATAGTTGAAATAATTTAAAGAGGAATTTCCTGCATTAATTAAAGTTTTGGTTCCATGGTAGATTTTAATAAGGTACTTATTTATAACATAACACGTGACTCATACACTGAGTGGCCACTTTATTATGACCACCCCCTCAGTACTTCGTTTTTGATCATCTTTTGATCATATGTAGAGGATTTTAAGAAGGGAGTATTTGACCCCAGGTCTGAAACAACACTTAGAAACAGGAAACTAGGAGATTTGGGCTATAGCGCCCGATAGGAAAGTGACACGGAAGCGAAGTAGAAAGGGGGAGGAAGACGCCCTTATTTATTACCGGGATCTAGTACCCGGGGTCCAACGTATTAACGTGCCCATCCGACGCACGGCGGATATTTAGTGGATCGAGCATTCGTACCTGCTGGGATCGAACCCGAGGCCCTTTCCGTGGCAGTCACGAACGTTCCCCACTAGGCCACCTTTTGCCTTTAATACTGCGTCGATTCTTCGTGGCATGGACTCCACGAGATGTTGATAGGTGGTTTGTGGAATCTGAGACCATGCTTGATGAATAGCACTTTTCAGGAGTGTGAGATTGCCGGGTTGTGGATTCAGCTGTCTGATGGCTCGTTCAACTTCATCCCACAAATTTTCAATGGGGTTGAGAACTGGGGATTGTGGGGGCCACCGAAACAAAGTAAACTCACCGGCATGTTCCTGAAACCAATCATGTACAATACGAGCATTATGGCAGGACGCATTATCCCGTTGAAAGTGGCCATCGCCATTGGGATAAACCATCCACATAACAGGATGCACTTGGTCCGCAACAATGTTTAGATATGATGTGCCAGTCAGACGTTGATCAACACGAATTAAAGGGCCCAAAGCATGCCAGGAAAACATTTCCCAAACCATAACGTTGCCTCCACCAGCTTGAAGGGTTGTAGCAATGCATTTGGGGTCCATGCTTTCGTGCTGTTTCCGCCAAATTCTCATTCTGCCATCGGCATGGTGCAACTGGAAACGTCATTTACCGGACCACATAATTTGTTTCCAATTATCGACTGTCCAATCCTTGTGCTCCTGTGCGAACTGGAGACGTTTTCTCTTGTTAACTGCAGACAGCAAAGGTGTTCGAACAGGCCTTCGGCTGCCATATCCCATCCCATGCAGTGTACGGCGAACAATGCATGCAGAGATCATTTGAGGGGATCCTTTATTAAGATGGTCTGTAATTTGCTGCACTGTTGCCCTTCTGTTGTCTGTTACCAGTCTGGACACTCTCCGTTCAGCCCGAGCAGTGACTAGTCGATGACGACCACACGTTGCACGTAGAGACCCAATTTTTTGGCTGACAGTCCAGTCTTTAAACACTTTAACAACAGCTACTCTGGAACATTTCACGAATGCGGCGGTTTCGGTGATACTTGCTCCATGGCTCCGAGCTCCTACAATCACCCCACATTGAAAGTCGGTCAAATCACGTTTTTTACCCATCTCGTCACCCAAAAATCACTTCTACTACGGCCGCAAGCACTAAGCTTTCCCTTTTTATACTAGCCTCGCCCTCGAGCAGCAACATCGTGCAGCCACAGCTCATTTGCTTAAAACTGTCAGGTGGTCATAATAAAGTGGCCACTCAGTTTATAAGTCTAAAATCTCCTTTAATGGCGTTAATAGAAATATTCAATAATTGCCGAGCTTTCGCGCTCCACTGGGAGACTTCCTCTGGGCTAGGTTATTAACAGAACCATAATACAGTAACAGACAACGCTGAAACAATTCAAGAATTTTTGACGTTTTAGGTTCCTGGCTAGTCGTGTGAGCCCGGCCTAGGCCCGAGCCCCGCATGAAGCATGGCAGGTGTGTCTGGCGCTGGCCCTCACACCTCCTCGTAAACAGTGGCCCCAAAGCAGGGAGGGGCGATTTCCCATAGCACCCCAGAGCTGCTCATGGTGGTTGTTAACATCCCCGCCTCCACCCCCCCCCGCTCCACCCCCAAAAAACCCCAAGAGAATTCGTCGTGTGTTGCGCAACAGAATTTTGAGGCAATTTATTAAGTCACTTGCTGAGAAGTAAATTGTTGTTGTCGTTTGCTTCTTGTTCAAAAAAAATAAAAACATCCGTAAAGGAAACAGTTACTGACTGTTTTTTCTGATGCTTCTCTCTCTGCTTTGCGAATGACATCCAGCGCACTTATAACGCAATTTTTCTTGCTTTCCCCAGAGCAGAGGTGGGGAACCTTTTCATGTTGGAAGGCCGCATTAAGTTGGCTGTAATCTAACAAGGCCGGATTCAAGAAACTTCAATTAGAAATATGTACTTCGAAATGTACATTATTTTGTAAAAATCTTACTATCTACTAACTAACTTCAAAAAATGAAAAAGCAAATCTTAAAGTTAACTAACCTTTTAATGACTTTGCTGTGACTTCTTTTTGTTGGAAAGCATTTGAATATTTGGTTGCAACATGGAGGTCCGCACTTTTAGCTGATCCTCTAGATGGGTATCAGTCATTTGCGAACTTAACGGCGTCTTGATTTGGGTTAGGTAGGAGAATGTAGATTCACAGCAATAAGTGGTTGAAAAGCAAGAAAGCATTTTTTCGTACGTGGTGACGAAAGTGTGTGTATTCTATAGCATTTTTCCATATTTCAACTGGATCTTTCTTAGCATCAAGTAAGGACTTTAAAATGTCATCTTGTGAGAGCTCAATCAATTCCATCTGTAGTTCTTTAGGAGCCATAGAACGATAGCTCTTATGACTTACTAATGTTTTAATTGTGGCCGTCAGTCGGGGAGCATTATTTGGTTGAATCTTCTTTTACTCTTTGGTATTTTAAATGTACGGCCATTTTAAGATTGAAATAGACATAATAAAAGACTAACAAGAACATATTAATAAAAATAAAAGGATTTGTTCTGCAAAATTTGGATTCACTCAAAAGGCCGCACTTAATGGCCCTATGAGGCCGCAGGTTCTCCACTCCTGCTCTAGAGCATTAGAAGTCCCTTGAGCATTACACTTCGGTACCTTTGGGGTCACTGCGCCTTGTACCATCTTCTCCGCAGCTGTGCCCCTTACGGCACTGTCCATCCACTCCATGCAGTATAGGAAACGTGATTAATCAGAGAGGCGACTTTCTTCCAATCTTTCACTGTCCACTTCCGAAGTTTTCTAGCAGTCAGCGCCGATGACGTGCTATGGTCATGCGTTTCCACGTAAACCCATACAATGGAGGGATCTTTGCACCGTACATGGGCCTCCCCGGTGGCACAGTGGTCTAAGCGCTGTCTTCTGACCATTCGTCTGATATGGGTCGGAGTTCGAATCCCGGTGAGGCATGGATGGTGTGTTTGTCTTAAGGTGCTGGCTCTCTCCCTTCCCTGAAACCAGTGACCCTACATTTCTCTCTCCCTTCCCTGAAACCAGTGACCCTACATTTCGAACGGGCGACTGCTTATAGCTCATAGAGTTACCCACGGTAGTCTTTAAACCCCCAAACTAGCAAGCAAAACACCGTAGATGTGGATTCACTCCTCTCTGCTCCTTGGTCGTAGACCATGGTCAGCTGAGCCAAGGCAGCACGCTTATTGTTCAGGACCATATGGTCAAGCCACCTCTCTTTCCGAGCATTAAGTAACAATGGCCGTATAACTCGCACCCGTCTGTTATGCATTGCGCTTCTTTCCATCCACTATCGTTACACTCTAACTACAGTGGCGCGTGAAAAGCCGACAAAGTTCGCCGATTCCCGGATACTTCCACCATTTGCTCTGTATTGGATGATCATGCCCTTTTCCAAGGGGGGTGAAATCTCGTCCTTTACCCATTACAACCACAGTTTCTGCTCCGACTGATACTGCACGTCGCACAGATAACGCTGCATATGCCCTTAACCATCATTCGTGTGCACCGCCCCGCCGGAAACGATTCTAACGTTAGAAAAGTAATAATATTTTACTCGTAGCGTGTAGATAGTAATGGCTACACTGAGCCGACTGAAGACACATGTGCAAGTCATAGCTGTGTTGTGAAAGTTCAAAATGGCGGTTAGGCTGTAACGTTGATCCCACGAGGAGGTACGAAGTTTAATTCGGTTTTTGTGGTCTAAGGACGTTTCAATATCCATACACAGTTTACTGAAGCTCGCGGGGAACATGTAATGTAGAATCAACATGTTGCAGAATGGTATCGAAAGTTTGCTGCTTGTAGGAATTGGGTAATCGATATCGATCGCGGTGGCTATATCAACGGAAATCAACACAGAACGAACTGAAGAAATGATTCACGATAACGTCTTTCATCGCAGGCGAAAAAGTGAAAACTGCAATCAAAGAATGGCTCCAGCAACGGGGACGAGGATAATTTTATGCGGAGGGAATAAACAAATTCATATCACGTAGGACAATCAACATGTTTGTCGTCTGCAATGTAAAATAAGCCTTGCATGAATAGATGCTTTATTTTGTGTACATCCTATTCAAATCATTGAACGTAATTGATACTATAAACACAGGACTTTTAACCTTACATTTTTGTCGGAAGAACAACAACTCCCGAAGAGAAAAAAATACAAGCAGCTGTGGAGATGATTTTGATAGAGGGCGCTGTCACTCCGTGGGAACGAGGGCAGAAAAAAATCGTGTGATTTGAACTAGAAAAGGAGAAAGTTGTGTGTTTTGAACAAGATGGAACTCAAGATGAAAAAACAATGCCGGTTATTTATGTTACGTATCTTTTAGTGTGTGTGCGGTCGGTCATGTGTTTGTGTTAATTATATGTTAGATGTTTATTTTGTGTCTCGAGTGAATTCCTTGTGTCAATTGCGGAATTATTTATTTCTTGTGGATTAATGTGCTATTGTCAACTGATTATAACGACCTCAACACCCGGGATTTACAAGAGCCGTCGTCCAAAAATGAATGGCAGGTAAGAAGTCTTTTTTCCTCAATACAGTGCATTCCTGATTGATTTGAACGGCGACACATTACAATTTTAATCAGCATACTTAAGTAACTATCATTAAATCTTCAATTGTCTACGGTGCATATGTAACTGCAAAGGATACTTACTATAACGGGTATCAAGAACATAGTACACCTTTCCATCAGGCCACCTAGCAAGCTTATTGGTCATGGCGTTTCTGTCCTGAGGAAAAGAAGTAGAAACACTCTGTTATCGACTCGTATCTTCGAGCATCGTTGTAAGATGTAAAAGTACTAAAACAAAGCATTTTGTAGTGCTAAAGCATATTATCAATAACTGAAAATCCTCATTGTCAAGGCTAATTAGGATCAAGGACAGTTTGTATAATTGAAAATCTTGATAGTTGGACAACACTCTTTTTGAAAAATTATTTACTATGTGTAAGCTATGAAGTACACTCTAATTTAACGTTCATCTTTAGTTTCTTTCCCTATATGTAAATTTTGATTTTATTCTCTTTAAGCGTTTCAACCTTAAAGTCACTCACTGAACATTATGTGACAACAGTCTTGAGGTCAGGTTGCATGACGTGTACGTGTTGACAAGATAAGAACGATGAATATATAATATGTGGAGCAAGCCGCGTAAAGTGTGGGTAGATTAGTACATTCTTGCGTTGTACCTTGTAGACTATATATACGTTTATTTTGGATGAAATCTGTATGGAGATTGATTCACTTTGAACCTAATGTTACAGAAGTTCAGTTTGTAGAAGAATTTAGACGCAGTGTTATTGAGACTACTAGAGTATCTTGACGCATTGTTCTGTTATTTTTGGAAGACTGAATAAAGACAATTTATGTGAGAACTCGAAGACTTTCCTCTGCTGGCTTTAGAAAACCTAATATTGCTCATTGTATAATTAAGGATTTTGTGCTAGCTATCCGGAGCATAACATTAAGAAGCTCCAGTGTTACAAGAACTACCGATAGTTAGAATGATCACCCGCCTGAAAACATGATCTCACTCAGAGGTATAGTTGGATTTTTTTTCTTGGCACTTGACGATAATGGAATCGCCTGATTTTGGTGGTGCAGCAAGCACTTCCCTCTGGTCTAAACAGATGTGATTTGCAGCAAGAAGGGAGCAGGCGAAGGGTTCCGTAGTAATCTCACCCTAGGGCGGAATTATTGTGGAAAGCATGGCAGTAAACATTGCTTGATCTGAAAGGGGGCTTCGTTGTCTCTTAAGTGATTCTTCTTAAGGGAACAGTGAGATCACTCTCCCCAGCGATTATGTCTCCAGCAAGCAATGTGAGACAATGGGGGAGACAACAATGGAGTGTGTGGTGGATGAACCAAAGGGTGGGACTGCCGTGGTAATGGATCTTAAAATCTTAGCCCCGCAGGGAACAAGTGACTGGAGAAGTTTTCGCCTGTTGTCTCTGAGCATCAGAAATCACCTCCTTTGACACGTGACGTTGCATCCAAAAAGCCCCCAAAATAGGCGATTCCATTATCATCAAGTGTCAAGTAAAAAAACGACTATACGCGCAGTGATTAGGTTAAACGACGTGACGAGCGGTACCGAAAGAACAATTTGCAATTGCAGCTGTCTGACGCAAAGTCACCCACCTGTCTTCTTGCATCAGAGCCTCCACGTACGCCATATTGCTGTTTGCTGCTGAAGGCCTGTCACTGCGTTTCTCATCCATCAACGCATTGCTCCAGTGGGCGAATTACAGCATTCTGACACTCTCTGAGCGTTCATGACTTGAGGACCATAGACTTCTTGCTATTGGCGATGGATCTTCGCGATTGGCGTTTTCCGTGCCGTGGGAAATCTTGTTACTACATGCATCTTCAAACGAGCGTTTCCAGGCGGGTCGTCATTTGACTTGAATCTCACAAAGGAGGAGACTCAGTGATAAATCTCCAATACAGGCTAACGGAAACAGGTTGACCCAAGATTGGCCCTGAAGTCTGTGACGTACCTGCCAGCAGGTCGCACACGACATAAAGGTAGATAGCAGTCAGAACAAACGTCCGCGTAGCTCAATTGGTAGAGTGACTTATTCCGGAATGAGGGGATCCGGGTTCGAATCCTGGCGTGGACAGAAATGACGGAGAAATTTAGTTCGTTATAATGGCGCCCGAACTTTCCGGATGACCCGGCCGTTCAAAATCTCGCATTGGTGTGATGTTATTTCCACACCACGAGATAGGAAAAATCAGAGAATCCCTTCTCCAGCGCTTCGAAAAATATATGTGTGTGACGTTGCATTCCACACACTAGATTGACTGGGAGTTCTCGAGTGCACGTTCTACAGCGGATGGCTGCCTGCAACGATTCATGGTCACGGCTGACCCGTGGGCCATGCCCCCGGCCCTCTTGGGGGGAGATGTGACGTACCTGCCAGCAGGACGCACACGATATAAAGGCAGATAGCAGTCAGAACAAAAGTCCGCGTAGCTCAATTCGTAGAGTGACTTATTCCGGAGTGAGGGGATCCGGATTCGAGCTCCGGCGCGGATAAAAATGACGGAGAAATTTACTTCGTTATGAGTCTCAATAGTACATCGCGCCAGTGAACGGACATAGAATTAATGCGCCGTAACCGTACACTGTAAAAAATACATGGTATAAATTCACCAAACATTCCTGAAAATAACGTGCAGCAAAGTATAGCCGGTAGGTTACAATAATGGAACTTACACCTTAGTATTATACAACTTGAAGTATTTATTCCGTATTAAATGGTGTAACAATCTATAAAACACACAACAACTAAGTGCCGAGCTTTCACACTCTGAACGGGAAGCTTTCTCAAGGCCAGTGAACACAAGAATAATTTCGGGAACGACGATAATTTGAAATCTTGGAGCGCGTATTTACTACGTGTCTAGGTGATATTGCGTCTCGCGGAACTACCTTCCAAACATTCTCTCTCATTTTCCCCCTTAATATCCTATGTCAGTAGGATCTTCCACTCAGTCGAGAGTTCGAGGGAAGGGCTCTCGTTGCAAGGGTTGGGGTGCATGAATATTTCGATGCTTTCTCTAGTCAGTGTTCCTTTGTAGTCAGTGTATGGAGCGACCCTCTTCATGTTTTTCCACACCGGTACGGCGTCATATTGGGCTACTTCTCTGCATAGCGCTGTTTGTGTTTTTCCTGCTTTAATGTCCATATTATGTGTTCTTTCCCCCTAATTGTAAGGGATCTTTTGGTCGTTCCGATGTACGATCGAGACAATCCATCGGGATATTCTAATGGTATCTCATACACCCCAGCTCCAGAATTCATGCCGGGGTCCTTATGCGTATTTGTTGTTGCTGTGGCAATGGACATTGGTGATTTGATTCCAATGCGTAATCCACGGCGCTTCATAAGGTTCTTGAACACAAACGAAAATTTCGGGATGTATGAAATGGATCCAGCAAACTGCAAGTTGTCGACTCCTGGGCGTGGTGTCTTGTGGTTCCTGGTTATCATCTTGTGTGAGATGGATCGCAGAGTCCGTTCCGAGAATCCAGCAGTGACCCCTTTGTTGATGATATTTTTTTAATTTCTCTGTCCCTCGTTTTTTTGGTGGGGCAAATCGTGAGTGCTCTATTGAAGTGGGTACGGAATGCCGCCATTTTATGTGAGCTAGGGGATACGGACTTAGGAGGGATGGAATTTGTCACTGTTGTTGGTTTGTAATATACGGTGGAGCATAAGCGGCCATCTTGGGATCTGCTTATCTCAGCGTCAAGAATAAGTGAATTTAATGAAGAGTGAATTTAATGGAGGGGTGGATGGTGTTGATTCGCTGTCGAAATTCCTCGAGGTCTCTGTCATCATGTTGCCAAATTAAGGACACATCGTCCACATATCTATAAGCCATAATTTCGGTTTCTTGCCACTGCTTGAGAAGATATTTTCCTCTAGCGGGCGTAGGACAGCTTCCGGGAGCCCTCCTGATATTGGAGACCCCATGGGGGCACCTTTTGTCTGCTTGTAGTGTGTTCCTAGGAACGGGAAGTAGTTATTGTTTACAACCAGGTCCAACACCCTTCGTATGTCTTGCACTGCCTCCGGAGGTTGTTCACCATCTCTGGTAAGAAAGTTCTCTAGGTTGTCACACGCTTCTTTAACCGGGATTGACGGGTATGATGATGTCACGTCGAAACTAACCATAATCTCCTTTTTATCCAAACTTATATCTTTTATTATGCTTATAAAGTCCGCAGTCGAGCGTAGGGCGTGTTGGGAGGCAGGTAGGTAGGTTTTTAGGAAGTTAGCCAGCTCTTTCTCTGCGTAATACGTTGGCGCTCTTATTTTGCTAACAATGGGTCTGAGTTTAAGGCCAGGTTTATGGTGCTTCAGTCTGCCATACAGGGGAGGAATGGATGGTCCCGGTGGAACAATGGCCGCCCTTTTGATGCTATCAGGTAATTGCTTCCATTTGGTTAGGCCTTTCACTTTACTAACAAGAGCGTTGGTAGGGTTTGCTTTGGTTTCTAGAGAAGATGTGTCCGCTATGAAACTGTTTAGAGCAGTGACGTAGTCTGTTTTGTTCATGAGGGCTATCTGGCAGGACTTGTCAGTGAGCGTAATAGTTACCGTTTCATCCCTTTTTATATCCTTCAAGGTTCTCCTCGCTCTGGTTTCATGCTTCATGCTTGGTAAGACGGTCTTCCTCAACTTCGTGGATGAGATATGTCTTTCTGGTTTTTGTTCTGTGGGCGGAAGCTTTCCGATAGCTGATTCCAGTTCTGGGATGATCTGCTTGATGTTGGGCTTGGTTGCGAGGCAGAATTTCGGGCCCCTCTCAAGTATATTTACTTCCTCGCTTGACAAGATCTTTGTTGACACATTAACAAATGGTACTTTGTAGTTCGCAGTTTGCTACTGTTGTCCTTTGGATAAAATATATAGCTTTCTTCTATGTTTCTCTTGCATGGTGACTTCTTGTCTCTCGACTAAAACATGGGTTCGGATAAGCCAGTCATCAAAGATAATATTTTCGGTGCAGCGTTAGACCTCATTGTACAAGCTATAAACTTTGCTGTGTAGTCGCATAACTTCCGTTGTTTTTCTTCTCACTAGCGAGACTAAGGTCTTGCGCTTGAATTTCTTCAGCCTGTCTTGAAACCATTTTTCCTTAATTGCCGTTCTGATGCGCACAAACTTAAGGTATATTCTACGTTCTTTGCACTCCATTAGGAATTTCAAATGTGTTGTCTCCTTAGTGAGGCGTATCCTTGTGTTGCTGTAGTATTTGAACATGTTCCTATAAATGCCCGGAAAAGCGTTAAATTACAATAATGGAACTTACACCTTAGTATTATATACAACTTGAAGTAATAAATAAAAGTATTTATTTCGGAATCAAATCACCGATGTCTATTGACACAGCAACAACAAATACGCATAAGGACCCCGACACGAATTCTGGAGCTGAGGTGTATGAGATACCATTAGAATATTCACATGGCTTGTCTCGATCATACATCGGAACAACCAAAAGATCCCTTACAGTTAGGGGGAAAGAACACATAATGGACATTAAAGCAGGAAAAACACAAACAGCGCTATGCAGAGAAGTAGCCCAATATGACGCCGTACCGGTGTGGTAAAACATGAAGAGGGTCGCTCCATACACTGACTACAAAGGAGCACTGACTAGAGAAAGCATCGAAATATTCATGCACTCCAACCCTTGCAATGAGAGCCCTTTCCTCGAACTCTTGGCTGCGTGGAAGATCCTACTGACATAGGATATTAAGGGGAAAATGAGAGAGAATGTTTGGAAGGTAGTTCCGCGAGACGCAATATCACCTAGACACGTAGTAAATACGCGCTCCAAGATTTCAAATTATCGTCGTTCCCGAAATTATTCTTGTGTTCACTGGCCTTGAGAAAGCCTCCCGTTCGGAGTGTGAAAGCTCGGCACTTAGTCGTTGTGTGTTTTATAAATTGTTACACCATTTAATACGGAATAAATACTTCAAGTTGTATAGCCGGTAGGTGTCCGCCTTTTAACGAAATTTCCGTTTCTAAAAGTTTCCGTTTCTTCTAACTTCAGTATTTTGACAGATTTCCTAGAGCCGCCCTTTAGGAGTGCGCGAGAGGTGCGGACGCACAGGGCTCTGCGCTCACACCCTAAGGAAAAAAGAAAGAAAATGAAAGAGGGAGAGAGAAAGAGCCATGGAACGAATTTCTTATTTTCAGTTATTCTAATTTAATTTTTAAACTCCGTCTTGTTTAATTCTTCTTTTTTTTTTTTTATATCGATTGCCGAATTTATATTTATTCAAATATCGGCAGCAAACTACAATATTATGTCTAGCGAAACATTAGAATTGAAGTCACATCTTTCAACGTGCACCGTGTAACGTACCAGGAGATGTGACGTACCTGCCCGAAGGACGCACACGACATAAAGTCAGATAGGAATCAGAATAAAAACGTCCGCGTAGCTCAATTGGTAGAGTGACTTATTCCGGAATGAGGGGATCCGGGTTCGAATCCTGGCGTGGACAGAAATGACGGAGAAATTTACTTCGTTATAACCGTGCACTAAGAGTTGTCGGAAAAGTTGTGCTATGTGAGTTACTTCCATCTGATGTCCAAACTGCAGCCGGTGCTTTAAGATACATGAATAAAATTCAGAATTCATTTCCTAATGCCCTCATCGCCTACAGGATATTAATGTCCCAGTAACGGTGGCAAGCGTAGAAAGAAGCCTTTCACACTTAAAGCTGATTAAATCTTTAATCAGCTTTAAAGCTGATTAAATTTAAGATCCGTCACGTCTCAAGAAATCTTTGGCAACTTAGTCAATTGAACAGGATAAAGCAAGCAAAATAAATTTTGATGATTTAATAGCTGACTTTGCTGGGATAAAAGCAAGAAAAGTCCATTTACTATAAGGTGAGTTCGATAATGTAAGTATTGTCCCATAATAAGTAGAGACGGAGCCATTGTGAGGGAAGGACGTATGCTGGTGTGCTTGTTTTATCTATCTCATTTAAGACATTTACAAAATATCAGTAGTGTTCAAAAAAGTGTTTCGTTTTGGGTTAATTTTCAAACGTCTTGACGTTTCATTAAACTGTAAAGATAACTGTAATAAACTATGTTTTAAGTCTAGTGTATGTTTTGTGTCTTGTGTAGAAGGGGGGGGGGGTTAAAGCAAGGGCCCCATGGCTACTAAGGGCGGCGGCTCTGGATTTTCCGTAGTTAGTAATTCCGTTTATTTCAGAACAGTCCATTTCAGGTTTTTCCGTATTTACACTGCTGGCCACCCAAAATGCAACACCAAGAAGGACACGAGATAGCAAAGCCAGATTTACTGGACACATAACAACAGATACAAAGATGAAACGATTAAGCTTACAGGTCCGTGTCACTTGAGGAACACGCAGACATCAATAGTTCGTGTGGCCCCCATGGCTGGCAATAACGGCCGCTACACGCCGCGGCATCGAACGAAAGAGGCTTTGGATGTGGGCTTGGGGTTTGTCGGTCCAGGCTGCTTCCACACGTTGCCACAGTTCATCAGGCGTAGCCGCAGGTGGTGCTTGTCGGGCCACTCGGTTGTCGATCAGCGACCAGACGTGTTCGATGGGCGACATATCGGGAGAACAGGCGGGCCACGGCAGCAGTGACACCTGGTGAGCCGTGAAGAATTGTTGCACGATGCGTGCCACGTGCGGGCGCGCATTGTTCTGTTGAAACATGGCCGCTGGCAGGTCCTGCAGGTAAGGGAGGACTACAGGCTCCAAAACGTCGGATATGGTGCGGTGGCTGTTGAGTGTACCGGCGATGCGTACCAGAGGGGTGCGGGTGTCATATCCAATTGCGCCCCAAACCATAACGCCAAGCGACGGACCGGTATGACGATGCATAATGCAGGCGTCATACAGTCGCTCGCCGCGGTGCCGCCACACGCGGATCCGACCATCGTGGTGTTGCAGGCAGAAGCGGGATTCGTCCGAGAAGACAATGTCGTGCCATTCCGTAGTCCAGGTGCAGCGTTCAACGGCCCACTGCCGCCACACTCGCCGGTGGTGTACCGTCAATGGTAATCGGAATAATGGGCGCAGTGTGACAAGTCACCGCTCCTGCAGACGACGTCGAACAGTACGTGCTGACAGGGGTTGTTGAGTAACACACCCTAATTCCTTCGCTAACGTTCGTGATGTGGCGGTGCGAGCCGTCAATGCCCGCCGCACAACATGCCGGTCTTCTCGTTCTGTGGTATGGCGCGGCTGCGGCAATCGCTCACGCCGGTCCGTCCGTCCCTCCTGCACCCACCAAATTCATACTCGCCTCACTGTGGCTGGATGTCGTCCAACACGGGCGCCGATGTGTCGGTATACGATAAACTGCTGTCGCGATAAGCCACTATTCGTCCTCTGTCGAACTCCGAAACGTACTGGAATGACTGCCGTATTCTGCGACGAGGCATCAGGAAGCTTCCCACGCACAGGTCCGGCAGCACAACTCACTTCCACTACTTACACCCCGCCTTCTATGCACCCTTCTTATAGTGCATCTCGATGGCGTGCCGGGGGAAAAATATTTTCATATACCCTGCAATGCAAATCGTTTGCATGTCCTTTCGTGGACGACGCATGCTGCGAATTTCAGGCCAATCGGATGCTTCCTTCTTGGTGTTGCATTTTGGGTGGCCAGCAGTTTCGCAAAACCCTCAATTTCGATATGTTCAGAATCCTCTCCGGTTTTTTTTTTTTTTTTTTTTTGGTTGGACCTTAAAAAGACCGCCGTGAGCAATTCAATGGGCTATAAGCAGTCTCCCATCTCTAATTTCGGGCCACTGGTTCCAGGGAAGGGAGAGAGAGAGCCAGTGCCGTAAGACAAACACAACACCCATACCTCACCGGAATTCGAACACGGACCCCTTTCGGACGAATGATCAGAAGCCATCGCTTAGACCACTGCGCCACCGGCGCCCTTTCCGTTTGCACCAAGTGGGGATCGAACAACACTCACCTTCAACTCACGACATGCGTGCTATGCGTTGAAACAGAAAGCTACGCTAACCGTTGTTGCGTATCAGGTTGAACTCTAATCGCTCAATGATGATTTTTGTTGTTGTTGTTAATGTGGGTAAATTAGTAATTTTATTTTGCTGTTGCAGCTCGTTATTTTCTGGATAAGTTCGTAAGAATTTAATTTTTACTGTGGGATTACAGATTACGTATTTTTTTCATCATGATTTTTCGAAGCAACAAAATGCTTTGGAACTTGATCTTTTTAAACTGACAATGACTTTCCATTATCTTTAAGGAAAGGTGAAATGTACTGTTTTGTAGTATTATTTAGCAAAACTCCTAAACATAAAATTTTTTCTTGATAACTACACTATATTGACAAAAATCACCGGACACCCCTTCAAAAGCAAATGAACGGATCCGCTGCATTGTTAAGATGCGCGGTACAGCTGGAAACGGTATAAAAACAAGCCCGCAGCTGACCAAGATCATATCGCACTGTGAGGTTGAGTGAAAATGTCGCAGCTGGAGAAAACTGACTTTGAGAAAGGAAAGATTGTTGGGGGTTATATTAGTGGATTCTCCATAAGAGAAACCGAGAGGCGTTTAAACATACCCAAGTCAACTGCTTTGGATGTACTGAATAAGTGGAAGACACATCGCGTGCCTGAAGAAGCAAAACGTACCGGCAGACCAAAGAAAATCAGTGATAGAGGACTTCGAAGCCTCAGGAGAGTCGTTACAGCTAATCGACGGAGCAAGACTTCAGTGTACAGGTGAGTAGAGATGCTGGAACCTCGGTGTGTACACGTACCATTCGCAGAGAACTTCATTCCATGGGTTACCGTAGATGTGCGGCTGCTCATAAGCCTTCATCTCCACTCGGAATACTACTCGTCATTTAACATGGTGTAAAGAACATTTATCGTGGACCGTAGATCAATGGAAATGGGTGCTATAGACTGATGAATCCAGATACACGATTCATCAGTCTGATGGCCGTGTGTGGGGATGGCGGCAGCCGGGGGAACGCTATTTACCACAGTGTACTGTTCCTACGGACAAGTTTGGAGCTGGCAGTGTACTCGTGTGGGGGTGTTTTCCGTGGTATGGTCTCGGCCCTTGGGTTATCGTGGACAAACCTGTTAACCAGTACGTCTACCTCGATATTCTGGACAATTATGCCGGAACCGAGCCTTGTTGGTACCAGCAGAGCCATAAAGCAAGGACTGTTACGGCGCGGTTTGACGATAATTCCGTATCGTGTGTGGACTGACCAGCACAGAGCTCTGATCTTAATCACATAAAGCACCTATGGGATGAATTAGAGCGCCGCATAAGAAGTTTGGAACCAAGGCCTACTACTAAGCAACAGTTGGCGGCAGCATTATGTACTAAATGGAAGCGCATAAGTATCGCTGTGTTCCAAAACCTTTTCGAAAGCATGTCTCGAAGGGTCAGTGGCCAAAGGTGGTCTGCCACAGTACTAATGTATGTCAATAAATGCTATGTTGTGTTTCTTTCCTAGGTGCCCGGTGTCTTTTGTCAATATAGTGTATTTAGTTTTGCCTAAATAAATGCATAGTTTCAGTTTTAAAACACCGAATGTCCTACAGATTGAAAGTGTTCGGTTCTTCGACTTCGGGTTGTAATACGATTGCTTTGCAATGAGTTGTAAATAATACGATCGCTCTCCAATCGCCCTCTCTCTCTCTCTCTCTCTCTCTGCGCTGCTGAGGAAAAGCGCGAGGTCACAGTGGAGGATGTGGGAAAACAGTCAGTTACCTAGGATTACGTACATGCCGACATTTATTCACAGCAGCCGCAGATCTGTGATATGTAAGAGGGTGATTTCTTCAAGTGATTTATTTTAGTTTTCGACGAAGCAATTACACGTATTGTCTATTACTTAAAAAGTTAAAACTACAGGGCTCTAGGTACCAACATTACTTTTGCAGACACTCTCCCTAACCCCCCCCCCCCCCCAAACCACCACACACACACACCGCGAAAAATGTATCCTCCTTTGTGTTCGAAATCCTAGGAAAATTACTGTGCTTAGGGTGCTGAAGTAAATTTTGCGGGGGATCCACTGTATCCGATCTTGCTATAGAATTTCAAAATCAGTTTTTCCAACACGCAACTAAAATGTAATAATTAATCAAACTTCAAGTATTTCCACAAATCACTCTTATTAACGGAAAATTTTCCGCCATGTGGACACCGAAAAAGTGAAAAGGGAGTTTTTCCGTTAATATACGAAAAGAACTGCGGAGAGTTTCTGAAAATTCAGAATTTTCCGTTAACACATCTTAAAAGGGGCGAGTTACCGTTAATATACGAGAAGAAATGTGGAAAGGTTTCTGAAAATTCAGAATTTTACTGACGAACGAAAAATCCATGAAATTCAGAGGTTTTTTCGTCATTTCACGGAAAATGGCTAGTGAATTTCAGAAATTTTTTCACGGTGTTGCCGTGAAAGTCTAGCTATTCATGTTTTTATTTTTATTTTTTTCAGTAGTTACAACTCTCTCCGTGATGCTGCTTATTGTATATAGCAACTGGTATCGTATCACGTGACAGACACAAACGTAGTTTCATGCCCGACCACTGGGGTGGTATGAAAACGAGAGTTTAACCTCTGTCTCTTCTCCAGGCAGTGGATGGCCTAGTGGTCAACGTTCGTGACTGCCACGGAGAAGACCTCAGGTTCGATATCAGGCAGGTACGAACGCTCGAACCATTAAATATCCGCCGTGCGTCGGATGGGCACGTTAAGCCGTCGGACCCCGGGTACTGTCCCCTCGGTAATAAATAAGGACGTCTTCCTCCCCCTTTCTACCTCGCTTCCGTGTCACTTCCCTATCGGGCACTCTAGCCGAAATCTTCTAGCTTCCTATTTCTAAGGGTTGTTTAAGACCTAGGGTCAGACACTCCCTTCCTAAAATCCTCTACATATGATATGTCTCTCCTCCTCTGTGTTGAATCTGTCCTCCAGTATGTTGACGTTTTATTCAAACTTCTGTGCCAAACAACGCCCTCTATTCAGAGTGTGTAATGACGTTTAGAGAACCAATTTTTCATCTCCTTAATACGCTGTCAAGGGTCACCGGAGGTCACTTATTGATAAGCCTACATATAATCTGGGGGGGTGATCACGGACTTGAACTGGTGCAATAAGCGGATCAGAAACATTGGTAGATCTCAATCACTTGAGATTTGTTGATGACATTTTTTTTTTATTTCAGAGTCATCTTAAAGGAGTTGGATATAACCTTGAATGAACTGAGTGACCTGTGTTCTGACTTTGGACTAAAAATTTATGAGGGAAAGAAATGAAGACCACTTTCAACCAATTTACGTACCCTGATCAGATCACTTTGGGTACCACCCGAATTAAAGTGGTTGATTCTTCTATCTATTTAAAATGTCTAATAAATTCGAGCAACGAAACAAAATGGGAGATGAATCGAAGAATTCAGTATTATTGGGCTGGGCGAATTATATGAAATCTTTAAAAGAAAGACTTTTGATCAGTGTACTGCCCATGCTCTCGCATATGGCTGTGAGACTTGGATATAAACCCAGCATTTAATATAGAAACTTAGAAAAACCGATTGTAAACCAAGTCTGATTGTTTTTTTCAAAACCAAATTTGGGGTCATTTTATTTGCTAATTTAAATTAGTAGTATGGGAAAGTAACATAATACATAACTGATTACACCAGAAGTCAGTCTTCATCTTGGGAGCTGAATTTTTTTTTTTTTTTTTTAGCCAGCAGTGAAACCGTAAATTTTCGAGTTTCGGCCCGGAGCGTACAGACCTCTAGTAGAATTCTTGAGAAAATCGAGTGTAGCATAATTAAACCACCAACATTTTTCAAAATTTGGGATAACTCCCACAATCAGAGATGGAAACGGGTCACAGGTCAACAGGTCGACAATTTCTTGGTGGTCGAACGGGTCGGGTCAAGGTGTTTCTGACCCGATTTTATTTCCGTTTTATTTTTGAAAAGAAAAAAAAATATTTCAAAGAAAAATGTGTACTGTGGAATTTTTTGCTCAGTATTGGTGCCAGCTGAGTGAAAAAAGATTTGTCATGTAAAAATATTATCGTCTCTTTTTTTAAGCAACGAAGATTTCCACCAACCGACGATACGGCGCCGACGCTTGACACACCGACACCGTACCGTAAAACGATACTTCCTTTGCGTTTGTTTTCAGTGCGATTGCCCGGAGCAAGATACAGGCAAACGCCTATCGCCTGCTTCTCTGCTGATTCACTCTTTCATACCCCGCGTGTCACATTGTAAGACTGAGAGTTACTTTTCACACCGCATCTTTTGCATTGAGCATTCATTTGACGTGCTAACATCCCGTTCCCATGGCATGTCGTGTTGGAATTAATGCCTTATTTGTTAATATGGATGAATTTCATATTAAGGAGATTGAAAAAGGCGTCGAGGTCCACAAGCACGTACTTGTTGAAAACTGAAAGGGGAAGAGTGAATGCAAGGTTAATAGACAGTAAGGTTTGCTCATCCCGTCTTCCTCGCAGACGAATAATCATGACATCACCGTCTTAACATGTGAATCGTAGATCCGATCTGTAGCTATGGAGGAAGATGTCTTGTCAACAATTTTTATAACTCAATCACGGAACAAAAGCTTATGCAAAAACACATTTACATTAAATACAGAAGAAATCCATAGTCACGTGAATATTTTAGTAACGGAGATTTCAAAAATACCTTCCGCACAGTTTTGTTACGTAAAGAGCGGGAAAACAGTCATACTTTTAAATGTTGATTTAGTTACAAGGGGAATTTTTAATGTTTTTATATAAATTTAGAAGGGAAAACGCACAGCAGGACGTGTTAGTGTCACATAATAGAGAATTTCTTCATGAGGAATAGGACAAGCATCTCGGCAACATACCCCAAGTTTTTTAAATTAAAGATTGAAAACATTATGCTTTAAAAAATCTGGTAGAATTTATGAAGATTATTCTAGGTGGTTTACGAAATAATAATTCCGATACGCTGCTTTGGTGCAGATACAAAGAAACGTGGCGATTTGCACAGTGACGTTACAAAGCAATCACCGGAAGCGCAGGATGAGCATAACCTTGTCATCTACTAACCTTGGAGTGATGCCGGAAGTTGTATCGTCTCATTAATGAACCGAAATCTGTTTCACAGCAACACCAATTTTCACAAGCTTGTGATGAATTGAAAGTTTCCAAAATGTGAATGTTGATTTCGTGAGTGTCTTCTGAGGGGTAATGAATGATAAAATCAACATTCACATTTTGGAAACTTTCAACTCATCAGTAGCTTGCGAAAATTGTTTTTGCTGTGATACATATTCTGAAGCTTTTTACCTTATCAAGAAAACAGCAAAAAACTGAAACTAAACACGCAAGAAGTTACTTATTTCAAAAAAATTTGACTGTAGCGCCATCAGAATTAAGTGGAACAGTCTTAACAGCACTGCGGATGGACTTTTTGACTCTCGCAAATATGTTTGAAAACATGCGTAAAATAGTTAGGTTATGTCTTGCAAATGAAGGACGACAGATTCAACTCTTCGTGTAAGTAAGTGAGTAAATTATACATTCCCACAAGATATTTGTTTTATTTCTATATAGCCTACGACCATATGGCCTGGGATATCCACGGCGGAGATACTTTTTGAACGCCATGTATATTGCATAATTATATAAATTGCTGAGTTTCGAATTTATAGTTCAAAGCAGATTTTTCCGGTTCAGGGCCGGATCGGGTCCAATTATGTAACGCCCGGGTCGGGTCAGGGTCCAAAATTTTTGACCCGTTTCCAATTCTGCCCACAATGAGAAAGAAAATAACAAAAGTAAAAGAAATACAAGAATCGACGAAACTCACCAGTGTCAGTTTGTTTCCATCTCTGATCATAATATCACCATCGTACAAGTAAGAGGGATCTATAAAAGAAAGGAATTACTCATCCAGAAAAGGAAATCAATGTAATATAAGGTAAATAATTCATTAATAACAACATTATTCTTACATCAATATTAAAAGAAACACTTCGGGATCTTTATGTGATAACATCAGCATCAAAAACAACTATTCTAACTTCACAACTGGATGAAGGTCTCTCCCAATCTCTTCCACAAATCTCTGTCTATATGAACAGTAATTCTTATCCGTGCTACTACGGAATGCTTTGAGTCTCATCAACACATCTGCCATGTGGTCTTCTTCTGGGTCTTTTCCGTTTCCTTGGTATCCAGTCTAGCATGCTAGTTGTCCAACGGTGGTCAGTTCTTCTAGCCCATTGCCACTTCAGAGTCTTTACTTTGATCATGATGTTATACACTCTTACAATTTTTCTATTCCATGAGTTTCTTCTTCTTCTTCTTCTTTTCCTCCATCTTTCCTGATTACACCAACCTTGCATCTCTCCATGCTTCTCTGAGTTGTCAGCAGCTTCTGTGTATTTTTTTTTTTTTTTACGCTTTCCAAACGTAGGTTGAAGAAGCGTATATGCTCTAGCTTTGTCCGTCCGTCCGTCCGCACGATAACTCGCGTACAAATGGTTCGATTTCAATTAAATTTTAGTATGGGGTAGGGGACAACCTGGGAAGGAACCCTATTGAAAATACACGAAATGGGATCAAAGGCTAGGACATAAGAGCGGGATCCATTCCATCGCCCTTATGAGGCATAACTTACGTAAAAATGCTTCGATTGCGACAAAAATTTAGTATGTTGTTCCGGAGGTATATTGAACCACTTCTATTTAATATCATCAAAATGGGGTCAAAGGTCAGGGCACAGGAGCGAGATTTATTCCACAGCCGCTATCCTCATAACTTGAGTAATGATTCCTGGTATGTTGGAAAGTGCATTGCATGATTTTACTAACTTGTTCAGTTAAGGTAGAGATAAAGGCATATCTAATGCAGCCTTCTGCACATAGATGACGCTGAAAATCGCGCTGTTTTTGCGACCCCTTCTTGTGGGGGATCTTAGTTTTGTGAGTGAATTTCGTGAGGTCTTTCCCTTATCGGATGGTGTGTGACGTACTACAGAGGTAAAGCGCGTGTCAAGACGAAAAATCTGCAGCGATACATTCTGTCCGTGTAGCTTAGTTGGGAGAGCAACTTACTCTGGAGTGAGGGAAGCGCGGGTTCGATCCCCTTCACGGACAAATATGTGTTTTCACACCTGATTTTTGAAAAATCTTCTGTCACCATCTTAGATAACCAGCATCTGATTTACGTAAGTTTACATGAAGAAAATCCAATAAACTGTAATGCAAGTGCGATTTAAATAATTACTGACATCCTAAACAAAAGTCTATAACCGCTCAGTTATTATTATTTGTATGAAAACTTTTAATATTCAAGAAAAAGGTAAGAAAGTGCCACGTTTCCAGTACTTGACGTACGTAGAGCATCACCTATTAATGATATGCAACTCTACTCCAACACGTGGAAATTTAATTTTAAAATGTTCCCTATATTTTTTCCGCTCAAATTTGCAAGCCACTGAGTGTCTTCTTCGTCCGTGTGCCGATTTTTACGATTCAGGGAGCATATCTTGTATGTGAATTTATATAACTCAATTTTTACTTGACGTCCACCTTAAGATCCATGACTCCAATCCATAAGTGAAAACTGGAAGGAAGCATTGATTATACGTTTTTCTTTTAAAACACAATGGTAAATTGCTCTTGAAAATTGTACTATTTCTTTACTGTAAAAAATAGTTGCTGTGAATTCCCGACAAAATTCCTGCAAATAAAGTGCAAAAAAGTTGCTGCTGTAGGTGTCCGTCTTTTAACGAAATTTCCGTTTTTTAAAGTTCCCGTTTCTTCCTACTTTCGTATTTTGACAGATTTTCCGTAGTCTGTAATTCCGTTTATTTCAGAAAAGTCTGTTTCTGGTTTTTCCGTATTTATACAGGAATTTCGCAAAATCGAAGACTAAATTTTTCAGCCCGTGCACCAGAGATTCCCTTCCCCTTGGTGGTATTCGATCCCAGGTCGTTTGGGTTGGCTTAACATAAGTTGCGTGTGTTGCCGCTGAGCCAAAAAGTCACAGTCACGTTCAAGGTAGAGTTTTAATTGCGCGATGATGAAATGTTTTTCGTCATTAATGCGGTTGAATTAGTCATTTTATTTTCTATTAGAGTTTACTATCTTTTTTACAGGTTTACACTAATATGAACAGATGAAACCCGTGGTATTATTGAAGCAAAACTTGCGAGTTCAGGACGCACACAAAGTGAGATTACTGCAATAATGATCCCTTTAAGACTTATCAGAAAACGCGGTTATTTCCAATTTCATGATTTTTACTACCAGAAAACAGACGGGGCAGCCATGGGATCACCCCTATCAGCACTACTTGCTGAGTTCTTCTTACAGCAACTTGAAGAAAATTTCTTTAAAAGCGCTCCAATTAAACCACTATATTATTGTCGTTATGTTGACGACATCCTAATTATTTGGCCATACAGTATTTCTGAACTTATGGCTTTCATTGATGATTTTTCTGCGGTTTCTCCCTCAATCAACTTCACATATGAAATCGAACAAAACCATAAAGTACCATATTTGGATATTCTAATCACTCATTCATCTAATGATGAACATCCATTATCCTTCAATGTTTATCGAAAACCGTCCAGCAACCCACAGATGATTCCGTTTGCATCAGCTCACCCAATTCGTCATAAATTAGCTTCTATCAGATTTCAAATTCGACGAGCCTACACTCACTCATCTGATCGAAGACTTCGCCTTCAAGAAATTGAATATGTTTATAATATTTCTGCTGATAATAATGGATACCCAACATACCTCGTTAACAAGGTGCATTCACAGGTTAAACAAACTTATGCAATAACATTGCAACGTGAATACCCCCAGAAACAGTATGTATCTTCACTTGACTATTACCCGGCTGTTACCGTCCCATTGGGAAATACACTGCCGGACAACTGCTAAGGACGGATGACAATAGCAACGATAGCAACCATAAAATGGAAGGCAGGAAAATGTGGAAATTAGCATAAGTGTGGGATACAGTAAGACGTGTTGTGCGTATGCAAATTTTGGATTGCCGAACTTGTTCGTGACGTCATAGCGCTGATAAGAGACATAAAGGATTTGACGCGTATTGACCGTTGTTGTTCAAACGCAAAGTTGAAAGGGAAAGAATCAATTGACGAACTAGCAATTTTCAGTATGTCTTCCCGACATCACCTAGATGATTTTACGCGTGGCCGGATTATTTGCAAGATTGAAGAAGGGCGAAAAATAACAGATGTTGCCAGGGAGTTCGACGTCAGCCACAGTGTTGTTTCAAGGCTTTGGAAATCATTTCAAACAAATGGAGAGTGTAGCAAACGTCACGGCGGAGGTCGTGTTCGCAGTACGACACCTGCAGAAGATCGGTACATAGTGCTATCAACAAAAAGATACCGGCGCAGCACAGCTAGTGAGGTAGCAAATCAGTTTATGGCTGCTACTGGCAAACGGATCTCCGGAAAAACTGTCGCCAGACGTTTGCATGAAGGAGGACTATACGCCCGCCGTCCTGTTGTGTGCATCCCATTGTCCAGACGTCACCGTACCACCCGTTTGCAATGGTGCCATCAACATCGCAATTGGACTGATAACGACTGGTCTGCTGTCCTCTTCTCAGATGAGAGTAGATACAGTCTATCGTCTGATTGTCGACGACAACTGATCTGGCGTGATAGTGGTACTGCATATTGTCCAGCAAACATACAGGAAAGGGACCGATATCCGACATGTAGTGTCATGGTATGGGCTGGCATCATGATCAATGGCCGTACGTCCCTCTATGTGCTTCCAACTGGGACTATGACTGGCCAACGATACATTAATGATGTTCTGCTACCTCATGTTCGCATGTTCCGTGGGGCTGTCGGTGATAGATTCATTTTCATGGACGACAACGCAACATGTCATCGAACAGTCGCTGTCCAGGAGTGTCTTGAGAGCTAAGATATTCAACGCCTCGTATTGCCAGCACGTTCTCCAGATCTGAATCATATTGAAAATGTGTGGGATGCTTTGGGGAGGAGTCTTGCTGGTCGCCAATGCCCTCCAATAAACAAGGACACCCTCATCCGTGCATTGACAGAGGAATGGGATAAATTACCCCAACAGCTGCTTGATAATGTTGTGCAAAGCATGACACGACGTGTGGAATCTTGCATCACCCTCCACGGTGGCCATATCCCGTATTGACATCTTACGCCGGAACGCCTGCGGACGGTAATTGCATTTTTTTCACGTTTACGTATTCTGCACAAAATGGCCTGTTTGTCCCTTGAACACGTTCCAAAGAATTCTGGATTTCAGAGCACAATAAATTGTCTTTCTTGTAATGTCCTGGCATTCTGACATTATTTTATTTCACTTGGCATCCAACCACACTTACTTTTTTATGCGCTATATAGCCGTTTACGATCCGTCCTTAGCAATTGTCCAGCAGTGTATTTCTAATCGTTTTCATATAGGATTTGGACTGCGTACTACTAATCTATTTATATTAATCAGGAAGGATAAAGAAAAAACCCATCAAGAACAGAAATGGGGTATATATTATATTTCACTTCTTGATAATACAGGTCATTGTATCTCAAGCTACATAGGATCTACAGTTAGAAATCTCAAGTGCCGTCTACGTGAACACAAATATGACGTGCAGACCGCACAACAAAATACTGCCTTATCACGTAATGCCTATAATGGAACTCACATTCCAGATTGGGACAACGCAAAAATTATTGCAACCGCAAGGTCTAAATTACTAATTCTTATGACCGAAAGCATCTTAATATTGAAACACCGAGACAACTGTTGCAATGACTATGTACCTTATGACATACCTTCTACCTGGAAAATCTTATTATAAAGTTATATATTATACCATGATTACCACTGTCTATGTCACTTGGTCACGTAGTTAACAGTTTTTCCATGATTCCCCACGTAACATGTTCTTGCACATATTGCCGGCCTTCATATCTTTGTACTACATCTGATGATGGTCTAAAGTAGTCCGAATGTACTAATGTTTTTATCTCATGTATATAGCATTTTAATTAAAGTATTTGAGCCATTATGTGCCTCACGTACATTTCATAGAACGTGCAAAAGACGGTTTTATATTTAGCTAGTATATGTTGTGCGTATATCAAATTATTTTCATGCGCTAATTTTATTTTTTCTGCAGGCCTTATCGCAAATTAGGTATTTTTTTCATTATGATTTTTTGAAGCAACAGACTACTTTGGAAATAGACGATGCTTTTATAAAATAACGCTCTGTCGACGTTATTTTATAAAACAGCGCGTAGCAACTGAAAAATTGTTGTTCCGACACCGCTGGGATCGTACCCCAGATCTCTCGATAACTAGCCGAGTACGTTCGCTTTACGCTACGGGGCCAACAATTCACAGCGCTATGTGTGGTTTATCAGTCAGCATCGGTTAGAACAACTCATTCCGGAGCGAGAGGACGCTCCGGAATGATTTGTGTAGTCAGATGCTGACTGATAAACCACACATAGCGCTGTGAATTGTTGGCACCGTAGCGTAAAGCGAACGTACTCGGCTAGTTATCGAGAGATCAGGGGTTCGATCCCAGCGGGGTCTGGAAAATAATTTTTCAGTTGCTATGCATTGTTTATAAAATAGCGTGGACAGAGCGATGACATCGTCTATTTACATTATCTCTACGTATTTGAAATATATTCACCAGACTACTTTGGAACTTGAGATCTTCTTAAACTGACAATGACTTTCAACTACCCTTAAGAGAAGGTGAAACGTACTGTTTTATAGTATTATTCACAAAACTCCTAAATATAAAATTTACTCTTGATAGCTATAACAGCTTTAGTCTTAAAGACTCCACAGACTGCTATACAGACATGATACAGTCACCTGTACCGTAATTTAAGTACCCGATTTCTTATGGTAACACAATAGCTGGGGAACAAAATGGGGGAGAGGGGAAGGAATACCCGATGTCACAATCACAAAATTTCATGCGATATGCTATCCAAAATATCCGATATCGCTTCAGAACTTTAAAATCAGATCCTCGGACAAACGATTGAAATTTAACAGTTAATCAAGCCTCGGGTCGGGTATTCCCGCGAATCGCTCTTATTACCGGAAATTTCCGGTCATATGGATACAGAAAAAGTGAAAACAGAGTTTTTCGGTTAATATACGAAAGGAACTGCGGAAAGTTTCTGAAAATTCAGAATTTTCAGTTCACACATCTTAAAAATGGCAATTTACCGTCAATGTAAGAAAGAAATTGCGGAGACACTGAGAAAAAAATGTTGTTAATTCAACAAAAAATTTTGTCGATATACAGTCAACAAAATTTTTTGTTGAATTTGCAAAATTATTTTGTTGAAAATTACTGTTGATTTAACAAACTTTATTGTTATCATGACAAAACGTTTTGTTCATTTAACAAAATGATTAGGTCGATTTTTGGGAATTTGTTTGATCCAACAAAACATATTGTTATCATGACAAAGTGTTTTGTTGCTGCAAAAACACATGTTGTTATAGCAACAAAACTTATTGTGTCACGATAACAATGTTTTGTTGCAGCAACAAAAAACAAAACAGTTTGTCATGATAACAATATGTTTTGTTGGATCAAACAAATTCCCCAAAACCGACCTAATCATTTTGTTAAATGAACAAAGCGTTTTGTCGTGATAACAATAAAGTTTGTTAAATCAACAGTAATTTTCAACAAAATAATTTTGCAAATTTAACAAAAAAATTTGTTGACTGTATATCGACAAAATTTTTTGTTGAATTAACAAAACGTTTTTCTCAGTGAAGGTTTCCTAAAATAAGGAATTTTCCTGGAGTGCGAAATATCCGTGAAACTCAGGTTTTTTCCCACCTCATTTCACGGAAAACGTGTATCAGAAATATGCTGCGTTAATTCACGAAAGGAATCAAGGAAAGTGGCTGGTGAATTTCAGAATCTTTTTTTACAGTGTTTCGAATGCACTACACCCATGTTTTCCGCGCATATTAATTTTTTTTTCGATATGTATGTGAAAACAGGAATTTCTCTGGGATCGTATGCGCGTCTCCTCGCGCCGGATTGCGTTGCTCTAACCGACACCGACAGAATGTATCGCTGATTTGTCGTCTTGGCACGTGCTTCACCTTTGTAGTACGTCACATTACCTCCCCTTATTTTTTTCTTTTTGAAGCAAAAAAGTAACCTACCATTAATTCCAATGTGGGATGTGTGGAACGAACATCACACATTTTTCGAAGACCATAACGGCTCGCTTGTATAGATACATTTTTACGTTCGGGCGCCAACGTGAAAACAGGAATTCGTCGGTGACGAAGATCGAATACGTGTCTCCGTGCTCCGGAGTGAGTTCCTCTAACCGACAAAGCTATACCGACGGAATGTATCTCTGTAGATTTGTCGTCTTGACACGTGCTTCACCTCTGAAATACGTCACATGTGGCTCTCGCATGATATCTGCTGTGCAAAATGGATGCAGGCATCACTTTCTTCTAGATTTATCCCAAAGACCTCTAAATCTTCAGTTAATGTAAAAGCATCGGATAAGTTTTATTTTCCGCAAGTTCATCTCTGAGCTCTGAAAGAGTACTTGAAAAACCGTGTATGCCGTGAGCGAAAGAAAGGTCGGTTAAATCATCTTCATTTATCTTTATTTCCATGTCTTCTCAGTGCAATGTTTGAAAGTCATTCTGCAATGCGGCACTGAAGAGTTTAGGAGGTATGGTGCACATAATTTCACTTCCTTTACAGTACTTATTCGTGCTGTCTTCAAACAGTCGAACCTTTGCACTTGCATTTTCATAGATGTTATCAATAGTACAGTATTAACATGCTCATCTTCAGTACCGCAGGATTTCAAAGACATTGTATCATTTATATTTGTGCGCCGCCCCGGTGGCGCAGTGGTCTAAGGCGTTGGCCTCTGATCATTCGTCCGTAAGGAGTCCGGGTTCGAATCCCGGTCAGGCATGGATGTTGTGTTTGTCTTACGGCACTGGCTCTTTCCCTTCCCTGGAACCAGTGACCCTAAATTAGGGACGGGCGACTGAGTTGCTCACGGGGCCATTGAGTTGCTCACGGTGGTCGTTAAACCTCCAATAAAAAAAAAAAATTATATTTGTTATGTTACCTGTTTTCAGGAGATTAATCAGAGTTTTCACTTTGAAAAGGTGTGTTTATGCGTCAATATATGGGTGTATATCTACATATACACAGTCAAGTCACATTATTGTGACCATCTTCTACTTTCGACGTCGACAGCGCGTAGCCAATGAAAGAAGGCGCGCGTCGTGAGCTAGCTTAGAGAGTATATAAGGTGTGCTGTAGCCATTCTTAAAACATATCACTTGTTGCTGTCATGGACAAAATGAGCGATTTATCAGATTTGCAAAAAGGGATCATTATCGGCTTTCGGACCAAGGGTGGCAGTATTTCTGAAACAGCGCAGTTTGTGAACTGTTCCCGTGCTGCTGTGATTAAAGTGTATCGTGATTGGAGAAATGGCACCATTGCAAACAAGCGACGTGGAAACTTCGGGGCACCACGTGCCATCGATGTGAGAGGTGAACATCGTCTTCGAAGGTGCGTGACGGCAGATCGACACGCTACAGTGGTGCAACTCACTGGCCGAATGAACCAGGGGGCTACCGGAAGTGTGTCTAAAACGACAGTTCAGCGAATCCTGCTGCTTATGGGGCTCCGATGCAGACGGATGGTCACTGCACCTATGCTAACGAAGGTGCATCGGCAGAAAAGGCAGTATCGGAATTGAACCTCCCCTGATTGGCAAAGAATTGCCTTCTTCGATGAGTCACGTTTTCTGCTTCATCGAAACATCGGAGAACAAATACTCTTCAACCATTGCTGGAGGAACACAAGCTGGTGGTGGCAGCGTTATAGTCTGGGGAATGTTTTCGTGGCATTCTCTGGGTCCACTCATACTTGTGGAACGCACTGTGGACCGAATTCGTTACGAATCCATCCTTGCAGACCACGTACACCCATACATGCTGATTGTCTTCCCTGGGGCGGATGGGATCTTCCAGCACGACAATATGACGGGTCACACAGCTAGAAATGTCCGAGAGTGGTTGGAAGAGCACGATGAAGACATCAAAGTACTTCCCTGGCTCCCTAGTTCCCAGACTTAAACCCAATTGAGCATCTGTGGGGCCACCTCGATCGTGTTGTTCGCTCTATGGATCCTCCACAACGCACCCTCCAGCAGCTCTCCGATGCCCTACAGTCAGCATGGCTCCACATACCTGTGAACACCTTCCAGCCCCTTATTGAGTCACTCCCAGCCCGTCTAGCTGCTGTCCGCGTTGGACACGGCGGTTACTGCGGATATAAGCTGGTGGTCACAATAATGTGACTCGACCGTGTATACACACCGTATAGATTGTTCAAATGGCTTATTCTGCACTGCAATAAATTAACGGCGATTGTTCGCAGTAAGTGAAGATTTGTGTTTCGTTATTAACCATGGGAGCAGCGCTTGCAGTTTATTGCTGTCACGGTTTTCCAATAAAGCTGCTATCATATTCTGCTGAACAGATAATAAATATTCATTTTGATGCACTGTGTTCACGACCGCTTTGTGTGCAGCAAAGCATTACGAATCGGGTAAAAACAAAAGGTTGTTGTGGATGATTTTCCATGCACGGTATTAAAGGAAGCTAAGTGTCGAGTAAGGGGATTTCAAAAAAGAAAGAGGTATTTATTTTGTCCTATTCCTTCTGTGCATCTCCATAAATTATACAACTGTTTCCTTAATAATTTCAGTAAAATTTAAATACTATAGAACTTCCTATGATTCGGCTTAGCAGGGAGAAATCAGTAATCCGAAATTTAGAACATACCGTAATTTTTGTCTGAAAGCCATGGCTCTTGTGGTAAAAAAAAAAAAAAATTAAAAAAAATATGCGATTTTCCCTCTTTGCGGCTCTTATGCCGATGCAGAGCTTACCCCCGAATTTATTTTCTAAACAACTACTGAGAAAAGGGTAATTGTAATGTTGTGTGTGTAACCACTCTCACCGTAAAGAGCCACGAATTTCTCCTTTTTAAGCCATGTGTTTATCCCTGCAGCGTTATTAAAAACGAAAAGAACATAGTTTCGTTCTAATGGCATTGTTTCCAGTGATCCGTCATTGTTTCCCAGTAACTTGTCTTTTGCACGTTGCTTACAAAACTGCTCTGAGAAAAAAGTTTTAAAACACAGCAAAATTTCTGACTCTCGGATAATTATCTGTTTTTTACCCTTCCTAGCTGGAATGTTAAAACCCACCTCAGTGGAGCAGTGGTCTATAAGCGGACCTTACACTTTCAGTAATAGTCATTCCTGCACTTCATTACGGAGACGTCATTACTTTGGCTGCCTGGAATATACCGGTTGCCCAGGAGCCGTGCAGTTTAGGAAAAAAAAAAATATATTTTCGGTAGAATTTTTACAATTATTATTTTTGGTGTGTAACTTTTGGGGTGCGACGCCGCCCTTAAAAAGATGTTTTTTAAAGGTTTTTTTTTTTTTTTTGTTTTCAGTCTTCCCATTTTCGAATAGATTATCGCCCTTCGCCGTACAAATACTGAGATTTGCGGATTTCAAGTGATTATTGTAACCACCTCAATATTTTCCGCATTCACCAAATAGCAAATTAAGTTTCATCATTTTGTGGCCCTTACTTTTATATATTTAATAATTCGCGTGCAAACCAGATACTTAAATTTAAAAAAACAAAAGGAACAATATCAAAGTTGGTTTCCGGCTACATATGGAGGCCATTTATTCAGTTTCTTTAAAAACATTACTAGAAATTAAAAAAAAAAAAATCATATGTGAGCGCGTATAAAAGTTTGAAAAGTCACTAATTTGTCACTTACTCCACTTTGCATTGAAAATCAATCACTACTAGTAAATCATGTATTAAAAAAAACAAAAAAAACTATCTTTACGAACTTATTTTAGAGGGATCCTTATTATTTCCTACACTAAAATATTGACAAACCAAACATTTTCGCTACGTAGGTATCTTTTTTACGCTTTCCAACCGTAGGTTAAAGCGTATATGCTCCAGATTTGTCCGTCTGTCCGCACGATAACTCACGTAAAAATGGATCGATTTCGATGAAATTTTAGTATGTAGTAGGGGACAACGTGGGAAGGAACCCTATTGAAAATGGACGAAATGGGGTCAAAGGTCAGTACATAGGAGGAGATCCATTCCATAGCCCTTATGCGTCATAACTTACGTAAAAATGCTTCGACAAAACTTCAGTATGTTGTTCCGGAGGTAACTGTACCGGTTCTATTGAATATCGTCGAAGTTAGGTCAAAGGTCAGGGCACAGAAGCGAGATTTATTCCACAGCCGTTATCCTCATAACCTGACTAAAAATACTTCCATTGCGAAAAAACTTTAGTATGTTGTTTCGGAGGTATACTGAGCCAATTCGGGTGAATTTCATCGAAATGGGATTCAAAGGTCAGGGCACAGGAGCGAGATTTATTCCACAGCCATTATCCTCATAACTTGACTAAAAATGCTTCTATTGCGACAAAACTTTAGTATGTTGTTCCGGAGGTATACTGAACCGGTTCCGTTGAATATAATCGAAATGGGGTCAGGGTACAGGAGCGAGATTTGTTCCACAGCCATTTTCCTCATAACTTGACTAATAACTGGAGTAATGATTTCTGGTATGTTGGGAAGCGTATCATAATCAATGCATTACATGATTTTACTAACTAGCTATCATTTTGTGAGGAAGTTTTTATAAGAGTCATAATACAACCTCAACCCCATCTTCCCGGAAGGAAAATCGAAATCCTGGATTTTAACAGCTACTCTCTCTCTCTCTCAGAACTTTCAATCCATATTATGGTCGTTTTCTTAAGCTTAAAGCAAATATTTCTTTGAGATAATCATTTTGTCTTTATGATAATTATCGTTATGCCGTACTACAGAGGTAAAGCACATGTCAGTACGGAAAAGTTGCAGCGATAAATTCCGTCGGTGTAGCTTAATTGGTAAATCATTCGGCTACGGAGCAGAGGGATGGGGATTGGTTACCGTCAAATTTGTGAATTTCACATCGTGTGTGTTCTTTAGGGGCATTTTTCACGTAAGGACTTTATTGAAATATGAGATTTATTTCCTAGTACCAGCAATGAAATTTTGCTCCTGGGCCCCACAATGAAATTTCGCCGCGAGAACCGCAAAAGCTCCATGCGACTCTGTTCACACCTTACACGGTCATTATTAAGCGTCATTACTTTGCTTCAGTACCAGTCGAGTCGTCAAGGAGAGTACACCGATTTTGTCTGCATTCAGGAATGGATGTGCAAAGAAGAGCGTGTTTAGTTATTATTTTAGCTTGAGGAACGTACGTCATGTTAAGTCCCGATATTGGATGAAGGAATAGCTAAAACAACGTGATAATTATTCACATGTCGTCTTCTTGAAGGAAATATGTGCTACGGAAGTGGACGATTACGAGAACTATTTTCACACGAATGAAGAGTTCTTTGATTAATTACTGCAAATGATTGAACTGTTTTTTTTAGCAGGAAAGACGCTGTTATGCGAGTTTGATCTGTGTGTATTTGTTTTCGTCCTCACCTCAGCAGTGGCGTAATTAGCACAACGTGGCCTACCCCCTCCCCCGCAAGATTTACTTCAGCACCCCTAAGCACAATAATTTCCCCAGGATTTCGAACACGAGGGAGGATGCATTTTTCGCGGTGCGTGTGTGTGGGGGGGAAGGGGAGTCAGGGATAGTGTCTGCAAAAGTGATGGTGGTACCCTGTAGTTTTAACATTTTAAGTAATAGAATTGAAAATACGTGTAATTGCTTTGTTCAAAACTAAAATAAATCACTTGAAGAAATCACCCTCTTAGACATGGTAGATCTTCGGCTGCTGTGAATAAATGTTGACGCCTGTCGTGCACGTAATCCTAGGTAACTGACTGTTTTCCTACATCCTCCACGGGGAATCCCACTGTAGCCTCGCGCTTTTCCTCAGGAGCGGAGAGAGATGGCAACTGGAGAGCGATCGTATTATTTACAATCCATTGCAGAGCAATCGTATTACAACCCGAAGTCAAAGAACCAAACACTTTCAATCTGTAGGACATTCAGTGTTTTAAAAGTGAAGCTAGGCATTTATTTAGGCAAAGATAAATATATCTTAAGGCAAAACATGAATCTTTTGGGTTAATTATTGTGCGTGTTCGAATTTTTTCATAAAACTATAACTGGCAGCTGCAGTACGCCCCTTCGTTACCTGCGGCTCCCCCGCAGCCGCGGGGGTGGTAGTTACGCCACTGCACCTCAGTACGATTGGCCCCTGTTTTCATTTTACCATAAATGCTTACCAGTTTATCTAAAGCTACATATCTTTATTCTTGATATCAAAGACTACAGTCTTGTGACGATTATATATGTATATTAAGATAATACAACGTAGCCTGTCACAAATATTTATTTTTTCAAGTCGACCATGGTTTCGCTGGGCTTTGGCCTAGCTTCATTAGGACGAATGGCACGTACATATTCAAATTGTACATGACATCATAAATGGTGCTAACAGTCACGAGTTTTGGTTAGTTGCTTCCACGGACTTGATAGAAATGGGGTGGATGCCATGTCATTAACAAGTTGCGAAGACTTCTGATATATATGGAAAGCTTCCAAAGTATCAAGTTTGGTGGTTAAATCTGGCTTGTCAATTAGTTTTGCTTCTTCGAAGAGAAATTTATGGTCGTTTTCGTAACAGTGTTTCGCCATGGATGACTTCTTTAGGTGGCAGTTCCCAATGTAGGTCTTGTGCTCCTTCAATCGAAGTCGGACCCGCGTCCAGCTCGGAGGAATCGTCAAAGGCCAGCCCAGCGTCTCAGACAGTTCAGCCCAGCGTCTCAGACAGTTCAGTTTTTTGTAAACTCTATTTTAGAGCCCCTGTTTGCAATTATAGGAGAAAAAACAGCGGCGGAAGGACAAATGCAACATTTATGTCTTGCTCCGGATTTCGAACACAGACTCAGCAGTACGCGAGAAGTCAGAAGCCTGCATCCTAAACTACTCAATCACTCCTTGTATTTCTGGAAAGTCGGCGCCAAACCATATGTAAATTGCCTTCACTACGTTAATTACGCACAATGTGAAACTTTTGACTTTTAATATAAGTATGCCTAAAAGTTGCAAAAATAAGTCTGTATATGTAAACTGTATACTTTTTGTGTATGCGAAACAGAGTCTGGCTACCTCTACATTGATGACTAGTTAGTATTAAATATTATTATTATTATTATTATTGTTATTATTATTATTATGAGATTATTCCACCTCGTCCTGAGGTTTTTCTCTTCCTTCAGGGACGGGAACGGCGTTCTAAGTCTGGGAAGTGGTATTACTTTCTGTCAGTTGTCCAGGCACTTCCTTACTATCCTATACAAGTGTTCAGGATAGCTGCCTTCTGTAGTTCCACGTAGGTGTTAGGTTGTTGTTTTTTTTTTGTTTTTTTTTTTTATTGGAGGTTTAACGATCACCGTGAGCAACTCAATGGGCTATAAGCAGTCGCCCGTCCCTAATTTAGGGTCACTGGTTCCAGGGAAGGGAGAGAGCCAGTACCGTAAGACAAACACAACATCAATGCCTGACCGGGATTCGAATCCGGACCCCGTTCGGACGAATGATCAGAGGCCATCGCTTAGACCACTGCGCCACCGGGGCGGCTATAGGTGTTAGGTTGAAGGTCTAGTGTCTGTATAGAGCTGTAATGGTCTTAGGTACAACTCCTGTGTCTGATATCACTATGGGTACGGTGGTGACGTTCTCCATATGCCACATTTCCTTGACTTCGTATCGTAGGTGGTTATACTTTGACAGCTTCTCTTCGTGCGTCTTTTGGATGTTGCACGTGTTGGGCACGGCTATGTCAATGAGGTATGTTGACTTCTCCTTGTCGACCTGGACGGACGATGTCGGGCCAATTGTGGGGTTGGTCTTATCTGTTCTGATCGATATGCTCCAGTACATCTTGTGGGCATTGTTTGTTCTCTAGAAGCGTTGTTTGCTCATGCTTGTAGTATGGGACAGACTCAGGTGTAATAAGGTGGTGCTTCCTTACCAATTTTTGATGGAGGATCTCGGCGACTTGATTGTGCCTGTTCGTGTACTCTGTTTGTGTGAGGACTCTGCACACTGCTGCGATATGTTGGATGGTTTCTGGCGCTTGATGGCATTTCCGACATGTGTTGCTTTCCACTGACGTGTCCTTCAGGATATGCTTCCGGTAGTTTCTGGTGTTTACAACTTGATCGTGTACAGCCATCAGGAACCCTTCTGTCTCGGGGAAGAGTGATCCGTTTGTTAGCAATGCATTGAGGGCAGTCTTATCCTCATGGTCGGATTGCAAATCATTGTAATGCCTTCCGTGTAGGACTTTCTTGCCCCAAGCTTCTTCTTTTGGCTCCCTCTTTCCAATCTCGATGTTCTGAGTAGAGAGGTCTAGTCTAGGGCTGTGTACTTCTTTATTATTATTATTATTATTATTATCATCGACTTTCAAGGCAGGAGAAGATGAGCAAAGACGGACATTTTCATCTCAAGGCTGGAAATTCAGGAATTTTATAATGATACGTCAGGCCTGTAGAATGACTGCCTTTTGGATTGGGTAGAGTAGTCTTCGTGGCAATCCTAATTCCACGAGATTTTTCGGAAAGTTTTTACGTACCAGTGGGAAGTTTTCTTTAAATGACAACTGGTACGATCTGTGTTATGCTCTGTTTACAGATCCTTTGGATTTTCATTCATAGGTTCTTGTATTTCGAGATTTTCTCAGGCATTGTTCATTGGATGTTTTCTGTAAGGGGAACTGCTACATCTGTTAGCAGTGTCTTCTCTAGTTCTTATCTGCAATCACGATATCAGGTCGATTGTGGTCAGTGGTCTTGTCTGTAATGATAGATTTATACCAGAATATGATGTATTATTATTATATTTTATTTGCTTTTCTGATCTATAGCAATGGCATCTACATACAGTATGGTCCACTTCTCAGTACGGACACGAAGTCAAATAAAGACATACACTGTAAAAAACATTCTGAAATTCACGAGCCACTTTCCGTTTTTTCTTTCGTGAATTAACGAAGCATATTTCTGATACAACTCTTTCCGTGAAATGACGGAAAGAAACCTGAATTTCACGGATTTATGTACCACGGGAAAATCCTCAATTTTCAGAAACCTTTCCGCAGTTTATTTCTTATATTGACGGTAAATTGTCGTTTTAGACATGTGTTTACGGAAAATTCTGAATTTTCAGAAACCTTTCCGCAATTCCTTTCGTATATTAACGGAAATACTCCGTTCTCACTTTTTCCGTATCAGTATGACGAGAAATTACCGGTAATAGGAGCGATTGGTGAGAATACTTGAGGTTTGATTAACTTTTGAATTTCAATCGTCTGTCGAATTTTGAAGTTCCGTAGCGAGATTGGATATTGTGGATAGCATATCTCATGATTTTTTTTTTTTTTGTTGTGGCACATGATACAGTATTTCTTCTCCTCTCCCCTATTTTGTGCATCAGCTATTTAATATTTATATTTTGTTACTGTCAGAAACCGGGTACTTAACTTATTGTGCAGATGGTTATGTGATGTCTGTGTATCAGTCTTTGTACAACTTAAGATAAAAGCTATTTTAGGTATTAAGAGTAAATTTGATATTTAGGAGGGAGTGTTGTGTGTGTGTGTGTGTGTGTGTGTGTGTGTGTGTGTGTGTGAAATGATACTATAAAAAAGTACATTTCACTTTTTTTAAAGATTACTGAAAGTCATTGTCAGTTTCAAAAACGAAGTTGCAAAGCATTTTGTTGCTTCGAAAAATCATGATGAGAAAGGCTTAATTTGTGAAAAGTCCTCCTACAGAAAAAATAAATTATTACAAACCTATTCAGAAAAAGAAAAAGCTCTAACGGAAAATAAAATGACTAAATCACTCGTATGAATGACAAAAAAAAAAAAAAAATTCACTGTCGCGCAATTTGTTTTACGATGTACGTGGCTCTAATACCCGTGTGTCTGTGGCTCGGTTGTTTAAGGCGTTCGTTACCGGCCCAGATTCAATTCTGTGTAGAGCAGAAGGATTATCTGGGGACAGGGTTGAAAAACGTCGGTTTTGCGGAATTTTAGTTTAAATACGGAAAAACCTGAAATGGACTTTTTTTAAATAAACGGAATTTCTGACTACGGAAAATCTGTGAAAATACGGAAGTTAAACGGGCACTTTTAAAAACGGAAATTTCTGAAAAACACCGATACCTACCGGCGATTTTGCTCCACGTTATTTTCAGATATTGTTCGTGAATTCACACCACTTATTTTTTACAGTGTGGTCACTTATTTTTTAAAAATCATCGTACGATGTGACATGTATCGAGAATCACTACCTCTTGGATTTTTGACCTTAGGTGTTGTAGGCCTAAAGCATTAAGTTGAGCTATTAGAGTCGGAGGAATTTTACCAATTACAGAGATAATTAGTGGACGTATATGAACTGTTTTCAGCTTTCACATCTGTTCAATCTCCACATACTTGTTGATTTTTGTTGCATATGTAGTCTGGACATTATGGTCTAATGGTACCGATATGTCGATAATGACTGCTTCCTTCTGCCTTTTGTCATATAGCACTATGTCTTGACGATTGGCAGAGATGGTTATATCTGCTTTGATCTCACGGTCCCAATATACACTATGGGAACAAAAGTTATTGGACACCCCCTCGCAGGCGCAATGGTGTGCTCCCGCAGCAGACACATGGTCGATAAGGTATTAAAACGGTGACGGGAGTACGCTCAGATCAATCGATGATAAAATGGTTGGCAGGAAAGAGCTCTCTGACTTTGAAAAGGGCGTTATAATAGGCTGCTTAATTCATGGTATGAGAATCCGAAGCATTGCTGATGCCAGACAGGGCGCTAAATCGACTGTAGCCTTTGTCCTCAACAAGTGGAAGAAGACGGGACATTACATGAATTCACCTCCCCCCTGAAGACCCACGAAACTGCAACCCAGGACCTGAAGGTGCTGCAGAGGGAGATCCGGAAAACCAAGTCCCGACCAATGCACGCCATAGCACATGAGTTTCAGATGGCCGCAGATGTTATGGTCTCCACCAAGACACTTCGAACAGAGGCCCATGCACTCCGGTATCATGGCCGAGCAGCCGCTCATAAACCTCTCATCACAAATACTAATAACGCCACGTGGCTACGATGATGTCAACAGCTCAAAAATTGGACATTGGAGCAATGGCGGCAAGTGTTATGGAGCGACGAATCCCTCTTCACATTATTCCGATCGAATGGACGTGTCTTTGTTTGGCGGTTACCAGGAGAATGTCTTCTTCCAGAGCGTACAGTGCCGACTGCGAAGCACGGAGGAGGTGGAGTTATGGTATGGGGCTGTTTCAGCTAATACGGTGTGAGCCCACTGGTTGTCATTCATGGCAACATAAACTCTGTGCTGTATAGAGATATCCTGGATAACTCAATGCTCCCAACGTTGTGGCAGTTCTACGGACACGACGATTATTTCTTCCAGGACGACAATGCCACTTGTCATGTTTCTAGAGCTACAATGGAGTGGTATGAAGAAAATCAGGTCTCGCGGATAGACTGGCCTGCTCAGATGGAGTACGGAGAGCGGGATGTTCCTCTATTCCATTTCAATCCCATTGAACACCTATGGGATGAACTTGAACGACGGGTGAGGTCTAGACCAACTCGACCTTCTTCACTGACAGATTTGGTCGACATACCCAAAACGGAATGGAGGAACATCCTGCTCTCCGTACTCCGTCGACTTGCGGACAGTTTACTTCGACGGGTGGTTGCTGTAACCTCTGCATATTGAGGACCTACCCGTTACTGATGTAAATACAATGCTGTTTTTCTAATTACTTACAGTGTCCAATCACTTTCTCCACATAATGAAATTTGTATTGACTCATTTATTTCACAGTGAGTTTATACACAGTCGAGTCACATTATTGTGACCACCTCCTATACTTTTGACGTCAACAACGGGTAGCCAATGAAAGAAGGCACGTGTCATGAGCTGGCTTGAAGTATATATAAGGTGTGCTGTAGGCAATCTGAAAACATATTACTCGTTGCTCTCATGGATAAAAGGAGAGTTTAATCAGATTTGCAAAAAGGGATGATTATCAGCTTTCGGGCTACGGGTGGCAGCATTTCTGAAACAGCGAAGTTTGGGAACTGTTCGTGTGGTGCTGTGGTTAAAGTGTATAGTGATTGGAGAAACACCATTGCAAATAAGCGACGTGCAAACTGAAGAGCACCACGTGCCATTGATGTGAGAGGTGAAAGTCGGCTGCAAAGATGCTTGAGCGCCGATCGACACGCTACAGTGGAGCAACTCACTGGCCGAATGAACCAGGAGACTACCGGAAGTATGTCTAAAACGACAGTTCAGCAAACCCTGCTGCGTATGGGGCTCCGATGCAGCGGATGGTCACTACACCTATGCTAACGAAGGTGGATCGGCAGAAAAGGCTTACATTTGTACGGCAGTATCGGAATTGGACCTGCGCTGATTGTCAAAGGATTGCTTTCACCGATGAATCACATTTTCTGCTTCATCGAACGGATGGACGTTGGCGTATAAGGCGAGAAACATCGAAGAACAAACACTCTTCAACCAATGCTGGCAGAACACAAGCTGGTGGAGGGCAGCGTTATGGTCTGGGGAATGTTTTCGTGGCATTCTCTGGGTTCACTCATACCTGTGGAAGGCACTATGGACCGAATTCGTTATGAATCTATCCTTGCAGACCACATACACCCTGTTTGTCTTACCTGGGGTGGATGGAATCTTCCAGAATAACAATGTGACGTGCTACACAGCTGGAAATGTTCGAGAGTGGTTGTAAGAGCACGATGAAGACTTCGAAGTACTTCCCTGGCCTCGTAATTCCCCAGACTTAAACCCAATTGAGCATCTGTGGGACCACCTCAATCGTGTTGTTTGCTCAATGGATCCTCCACCACGCACCCTCAAGCAGCTGTCCGGTGCATTGCAGTCAGCATGGCTCCACATACCTGTGAACACCTTCCAGCACCTTATTGAATCACTCCCAGCCCGTCTAGCCATCACCCCCTAATAGCTTAGCAGGCCCGCGCACAGAACGCCGGAAGCTGCGTGACGTAGGGGAGAGTAGGCTGATGTCCGTGGTGGGTGGTCGAGCATGCATGAGCTTGCTCACTCTGTGTAAGCGTGACTACGGATGTGCGTGGTTGTTGTTGTGAAATTGTCAACTAAATTTATTTTCATAGAGGAATATTAAAAGTATTCAAATTCCTTACTAATGGGGAGGTTCTCAGAAAACGGATTACAGCAATAAAGCGTGAAAATTTTCAACTCTAAGGTACGTGGAAACCTTTTTTTAACCTTATTTTAAACTACTCGTAAAATAAAAATTTTGAAGTAGAAAATTTAAATTTGGCTAATTTTAAAATCTAATGCATCTCACAGCGGGAAGTCAAAGCACTGAAAAGATTTTTGAAAAATGAAATTTATGTTTGTAATGGAAAAAATAGATTACTTGTGTTGTTATAGTAACCCATAACATGTTTTTGCCAATGTATCAAATAAGTTCAAAGTAAAATATGTATATTTAGGAAGGGGTTTTAAACTTTATTATGGACACAGAATAATAAGGGCTGCATGTTTTTGATCCCAAGAGTAATATGTTGATACAATCGTACTTAGTTATTTAAGTGTTAAGACAGCGCCAGATTAACTTTTTTGGGGTCTCTATTTCTGGGCACAAGTGCTTGTAAAATACCTATATCCTATAGGAAATATATGTATGTCATGTACACATCTAACATGCCTATGTCCTTTATATAAATACTAAGGCCTTGTTGCCATGTGAAATACATCTTTTGTGTTTGCAGACATGGAGAGTTGCATTGAATTATCATTTTTAATATTTATTACTAAAGGAACACAAACACTGAATCAAGTATAGACAGCAAAAATTAGATATGAATGCACAAAAACAGAAGTTCACACATAGTTCAGGAGTAAGTTTGCCTTTAAAATGTCCGTTTAAAGATTTTGAAGCATTTTTCTACAAACCAACACATTGCAGAACTCTCGTGTCAGCAGTGTGTATGCTCTATCTGTGGTAGGATGAGAATTTATCAGAACCATTCAATTTCTTAAAAATTAGGTGAAATATATCAGTACTACCTGGGCAAGAAATTATTTACTTGCCCAGGTAGTAAAAGCTGATGCGCAGCAAAATGTATCTTTTAAGATAACCAACCAGAACCCTATTTTTTTTTAAGTTAAAAATATGAACTGTTTTAACATGTTTGCACTTCCATTTTAAGGGTCTGTATTACAAATGTTCAATGCACAAACGTGTGTATATCAATTTTTAAAATGCTGATGCTAAAATTCGTATGAAATGGTACGATGATGAAACTGGTGTTTCGGAAATTTAGTGATTCTGCCATGTTCCTTTTGTTAAAGTTTTCTCCCTTTGTCACTAAACATGAGAGGCCAGTTACATCAGAGGCATGCATACTGTTGTTGATTATAAACAAAATTTGGAGCAAAACTAGGTTTCCGATTTCTGGGCGTAGAGCATAACATAATTAAAGATGTGATATTACTCTTTCCTTGGTACTTCGTAACAATAATACAACTTCCATTAATTAATTAACAATGACATGAAGCACGACATGTGATGACTGTCTTTTTTTTCTTATGTAGTAGGAAATTTTATTACAAACTTTTTTATTTTAAAATTTAGTTACCATGCACAGGCAATTAGATGTTTTATTTACTTGCCCAGACGAATGATTTACATGCTCTGGGCATCTCGGGCATGGTATTTTTAAGCCTTGGATATTGTTATTTTTAAGAGAAAAAAAGTACGTGGATCGACATGAATCCACATATTGTGGAAACTATGTTCTAAACAAACAAGATTTTTAAAATACAAGTAGAAATATATACTCGCTTCTTTTTTTTTTTTTTTTTGAAAACATTTGTTTAAAATGAGAGATCAACTTTTTATTCATTTATCTAGACTTATCTGTTTCCAGACTTCCTGCACTGTGTCTTCACAAGCTACAGCAATAATAACTGGAACTAATATATCTCATATTATCCGATAACTACTGGAAAGTGTGCTTCCAAACGTGAGGGTGGGGGTCAATTTTTGTATGGGGAAAAACTTCTTCAATCCTTCATAGAATTTATTTTGAAACCAAAATCATAAAAAAAGGAAAAAAACAATCTTTTTCAATAGCTTTAGCAATGACAAAACATTTGTGCAAAATTTTATACCATTGCTTTTTATAGTTTCTGAGAAAATGGTACATCAAGTTAGTCAATTTATAATGAAACATGTACATCTTTTAAAATACATCCTATAGTACCAAAACAATCGCTTAGATTTATTCAGTACAATAACTGCATGTGCATTTGTCACGTTCTCAAAAAATATAATAATTATCTGAAAAAATACTTTAAGAAATTATTGGAACAAATTTCAGATTTTCTTAGAAACGTGTCTTTGAAATTCTTCAAGGAACAGCTAACGGACACTTAATCAAATTGTGCTTGTGATACACAAAGAACTACACAACCATAATTACATGTACATTGGCAGTTTTCCTGAATACTTCTTGAAAATCAAATTTCAGGAAATTTCTGCCAATAAGTTACTTGTATTTTTCCAGATAAAAAGAAATGCTTATATTGTGGATCCAAATAGTTTTGCTTAATGCTACTAATATACTTAATACATTGACAAGGTAACTTTTTTGAAATAGTGCTCTGGAAGACAAAAATTATAAACTTTATATTTGCTTATCAAAATGAAGTTGTCCAAACACGTAACTAGATGGTACTAAAATTAGGAAAACTTGTTATGTCATTATTGTACGTTTAATAATGTAGCAATTGCATAATTTTCTTGAAATCTTAATTTATTTGATGCAATCAGTGGATCAAGCAGCAATTCACTGTATGTATGTTAAAACGTGTTTTATTGAGCCTTTGGTAATAATTAAAAAACGCAGAAAAAAAATCAGTTTTTCTTGACCTTTTTTCATATATTAGTGATCACGGATTGCATATAAAATACATTTTCACTAAAGGAATTATTTCATTACTAAAATTTTCATAGTCATAAGTTTGCAATGAATGAAAAATCTGATTCCTTAAATATGTCAATCGACATCTTTTGAAACGACGGCGATACTTCGTAATGGACCCTCAAACTAATCTTTCAAGTACAAGAACGATTTGTTCACAAGTACAGGAATCGTTCGGCTAACTATAAAGACACTATAACTTCAAGTGAAACTACGACAACAGTTTATAATTTCGATTATAGGAATGGTTTATCATTTCCAGTGAAATGACAGGGATGCTTTCATTAAGTTAAGGAATCTGTGTTGCTTACCCTTTCAAGTCGAAAATATTGCTACACTAAATTTTACGCTGTAATTTCTTTTTCTTCTGTATTTTAAAAGATTATTAAACAAACTTGTTAACTCTGCAGTTATTTGAAAACTAACACACAAGTTCTTATTTAAATGCAGTGAAACTCTAAAAGAACGCACGACCTGGTTAGTTGGTGTACGTAAAGACGCGTTCGTTCGCACATCGCCGTAATGCCCCTCTCCGCGACTACGGACTACTCTAGTGACGTCACAAATCGGTGCGCGGGCCTGTTAAGCTATTAGGGGGTGATGGTCTAGTGATGTCCGCGCTGCACACGGCGGTTACTCTGGATATTAGCTGGTGGTCACAATAATGTGACATGACCGTGTACTTATTCTGTGGTACTTCTGACACTGATAGTTCTGTATCGTGTAGCTAATTGTGGATATATCCTCGTTGCAAAATTATTGTGTCGCTGCATATTATCTAAGTTTGCTAGTGTGGGGTGTCCCCCGCTGATGTGTTCAATGGTCTCACTGTACGTACCACAACTTCTGTATTTGCCATTTTTCAGGTTCTCCTTCAAAACTTCAAAATGTATTTTCTATAATTTTTGTTTGCAATCGCTTTGTCTTGAACACCATCATAAACTCAATAGTCTCTCCATATAATTTTCCTCGCTTCAATTACCACAGGTGTGAGGCTGTCTTGTCAACTTCTAGCCTGTCCAACTGGTTTGGATGAGCCCCATGAAGTTCCTTTTATTATTATTATTATTACTCCATGATTTATCCGATTCTTCAACATATGCATAATGCATTACCCTTCTCTCCTGACATGTCACGAGTTTGCTGCCCCGGTGGCGCAGTGGTCTAAGCGATGGCCTCTGAGCATTCGTCCGAACGGGGTCCGGGTTCGAATCCCGGTGAGGCATGGATGTTGTGTTTGTCTTACGGCACTTGCTCTCTCCCTTCCCTGGAACCAGTGACCCTAAATTAGGGACGGGCGACTGCTTATATAGCCCACATTGAGTTGCTCACGGTGGTCGTTAAACCTCCAATAAAAAAAATGTCACGAGTTTATGAAATAAGAACATAAAATTTCATTCAATTTTTTTACAATACTTACTGTCATCGATTGGAGACCAATGCGAAGTTTTGTTTTTCAGAGAAGCAGCTGCATAATTCAGAAAGATCAGCAAAAAAGTGAGTTGAAAGAGCTTCATTACGATCGTCTTCTCCTACTTGCTATGTTTCAGTGGCATGAGAAAGCACAGCATCTGTAATTTCTTTTTGTCCGTGTGAACAAAGCCATCTGTTAGGTTCAAAGTTCATTATTCTCGATAAGTACACTTAAAAAAAGCTTCACCAGTCAATACTTTCTCAATTTCATCTGTGCGCGATGTGATAAATTAATTGACATTATCAATCTTTGTTTGGTAAGTCTTGTAGACATAGGAAAAATGGCAGTACGTAATTTTTTTTTTTTTTTTGATTGGAGGTTTAACGACCACCGTGAGCAACTCAATGGGCTATAAGCAGTCGCCCGTCCCTAATTTAGGGTCACTGGTTCCAGGGAAGGGAGAGAGCCAGTGCCCTAAGACAAACACAACATCCATACCTCACCGGGATTCGAACCCGGACCCCGTTCGGACGAATGATCAGAGGCCATCGCTTAGACCACTGCGCCACCGGGGCGGCGTATGTAAATTTAAAATACAAGAGTGACTTCTAAAATGTCTCGCTCTTACATTTCCATTGTTAATTGATCAGTTTAGAGTTCTAAAGACTCATCATTTTCTATCCCTAGTTTTAAGGATTAGTGCACTATGTATATAGATTGACAGTAGATAGATAGATAAATGTCACGCAAATCTCAAGGGGAAAGTGTGTTTCATTTTGTGAAAAAATGCATTGTATTAATACATCAGTAGCGCCGGAAATATTTTTGCAAACAGCTGGGGTAAGATGTCAGAACACATTTTATTTTTCGGTCAGAATATAAAACCAATTGTGCTACGGTAAATCAGGTAGTCATGATGCCATTAGAAAACGCTGCAGATAAAGCGATAATATCGACAAAACCTAAAGCGATAATATCGACAAAACCTAAATCTATATAGAACTTTTTCATATCGATATAGGGTTTATCGTTATACATTTCACGGTACTTATATCATCATCATAATTGCCAACCATTATCAACCCACTGCTGGATGAAGGTCTCCCCAAGTTTCTTCCACAACGGTCTGTTTTTCGCCAGTCTCCTCCACGTCACTCCCGCATGCTTTAGAATGTCATCAACCCATCTCCCATGTGGTCTTCTTCTGTGTCTTTTCCTGTTCCTTGGAATCCAGTCTGGAATTTCGGTTGTCCATTGGTGGTTTGTTTTTTTGGTAACATGTCCAGCCCATTGCCATTTCAGGGATTTTACTCTGATCGTGATGTCTTCCACTCTTGTCATTTTCGTTATCCATGAGTTCCTCTTATCTGTCCTGGTTACACCAAGCCCGCATCTCTCCATGCTTCTTTCAGTTATCTACGGTCTTTGTATGTCTTTTTTACTTAAGGTCCATGTCTCGGCTCCATATATAAGCACGGGAAGGATGCACTAATTAAACACTTTTCTTTTAAGACATAATGGCATATTGCTCTTAAAAATTGTACTGTCTCTTCCAAAAGCTCTCCAACCAAGCTCTATACGCCGATTAATTTCCTCACAAAGGTGACCCTCGCTTGATATCTGCTGTGCAAGGTAAATGTAGGTATCGGTTATTTTCAGCTTTTCCCCATCAATCGATAAGTTTCCATTTCTTGTAAAAGCATTGCACATCAGTTTTGTCTTCTGAAAATTTATTTTTAATCCCACTTCTTTACTCTTGTCAGCAAGTTCCTGGATCATACTCTGTAGTTCTGAAGGGACATTTGCAAAAATGATTACGTCATGAACAAAATGAAGGTGAGTTAAATAATCTTCATTAGTCTTTATCCCTTTGTTTTCTCAGTTCAATGATTGAAAGACATTTTGCAAAATGTGGCATTAAAGAGTTTGGGAGAATATGGTGTCTTCTTGTCTCACTCCCTTTCCAATTTTTACTTATATTATAAACAGTATTAAATTGTACTGATCTGAACAACTAACTTCAAAGAGCCATAGCCGTATGCGTTATACAATAAACAATATACGCAGGGCCGTTGAGCGAGGCTGCTGTCTATAGGACCACCATTTCAAGGAGCCAGAAATTTTGATCATGTGTTGATTTCTTATCTTCATTCAATTTTGCATCTGTTTATCTTAGAGAAAAAAGAAAGAAATGCAACCACAGAAGATAAACAGTTAATTGAAGTACGCCTTTTCGCTTTTCTTTCTCTGACTATTCTTTTTATTTTTTAAGGGTGCCTTTTTCAGTGAAGCAATAAATTATGAAAACGACTTATCCCCTTCTTTCTACTTTGCAATAAAGGTTAGTATATTTTCCGCAGGCTTTACTAATAAAACTACAATAAGAAAGGAAGAATGTGTTGTCAGTAAACCGAACGGCTGATAAGTGTTTTCTGGATTGCTTGAAAAGCAGAATTTTTCAGTTTTGCTACATTCCTGAAATTCACGAACCATTTCCCGTGATTCCTTTCGTGAGTTAACGAAAAATATTTTTCGTGAAACGAGGGGGGGGCTGAATTTCAAGGATTTTTCTTACCAAAGACAATTCTAAATTTTCAGAAACTTTTCCGCAAATCCTTTCGTATATTAACAGAAAAATTATGTTCTCAGTTTCTCCGTATCCATATAACGGAAAATTTTCGGAATTGAACGATTTGCGGGAATACTTGAGGTTTGATTAATTATTACATTGATTGTAGTATGCCTATATACAAGGTCGAGTCACATTATTGTGACCGCCAGCTAATATCCACAGTAACCTCCGTGTCCAAAGAGGACAGCAGCTAGATGGGCTAGGAGTGACTCGATAAGGTACTGGAAGGTGTTCACAGGTATGCAGAACCACGCTGACTGCAGTGCATCTGACAGCTGCTAGAGGGTGCGTGGTGGAGGATCCATAGAGCGAACAACACGATCGAGGTGGTCCCACAGATGCTCAATTGGGTTTAAGTCTGGGGAACTAGGGAGTTAGGGAAGTACTTTGAAGTCTTCATCGTCCTCTTCCAACCACTCTCGGACATTTCTCTCTGTGTGACACGTCGCATTGTCGTGCTGGAAGATCCCATCCGCCCCAGGGAAGACAATCAGCATGTATGGGTGTACGTGGTCTGCAAGGATGGATTCATAACGAATTCAGTCCATAGTGCCTTCCACAGGTATGAGTGGACCCAGAGAATGCCACGAAATCATTCCCCAGACCATAACGCTTCCCCCACCAGCTTGTGTAAGAGTGTTTGTTCTCCGATGTTTCTCGTCTTATACGCCAACGTCCATCCGCTCGATGAAGCAGAAAACGTGACTCATCGGAGAAAGTAATCCTTTGACAATCAGCGGAGGTCCAATTCCGATACTCCATGCAAAAGTAAGCCTTTTCTGCCGATGCACCTTCGTTAGCATATGTGCAGTGACCATCCGTCTGAATCGGAGCCCCATACGCAGCAGGGTTTGCTGAACTGTCGTTTTAGACACACTTCCGGTGGCCCCCTGGTTCATTCGGGCAGTGAGTTGCTTAACTGTAGCGTGTCGATCGGCCCTCACGCACCTTCGAAGCCGACGTTCACCTCTTACATGAATGGCACGTGGTGCTCCGCAGTTTACACGTCGCTTATTCGCAATGGTGCCATTTCTCCAATCACGATACACTTTAACAACAGCAGCACGTGAACAGTTCACAAACTGCGCTGCCGATAATCATCCCTTTTTGCAAATCTGATAAATCTCTCTTTTTGTCCATGACAGCAACGAGTGATATGCTTTCAGATCTGATCTTATCATATGTAGAGGATTTTAGAAAAACGGACGGCGGATGTTTAGTGGATCGAACGTTCGTACCTGCTGGGATCGAACCTGAGGTCCTTTCCGTGGCAGTCACGAACGTTGCCCACTAGGCCACCCGCGGCCCTTAATATGCTTTCAGATCAAATGATCATATGTAGAGGATTTTAGGAAGGGAGTGTGTGACTCCAGGTCTTAAACAATCCTTAGAAATAGGAAGCTAGGAGATTTGGGCTAGAGTGCCCGATAGGAAAGTGACACGGAAGCAAAGTAGGACGCCCTTATTCATTACCGGGGGCCAGTACCCGGTGTCCGACGGCTTAACGTGCCCATCCGACGCACAGCGGATATTTAGTGGATCGAGCGTTTGTACCTGCCTGGGATCGAACGTGGGGTCCTTTCCGCGGCAGTCACGAACGTTGCCCACTAGGCCACCCGCGGCCCATGCTTTCAGAATGCCTACAGCAGACCTTATATATCCACCAAGCCAGCTCACGACACGTGCCTTCTTTCATTGGCTACTCGCTGTTGACGTCAAAAGTAGGAGGTGGTCACAATAATGTGACTTGACTGTGTATCAGTCTGTGGAGTCCTTAAGACAAAAGCTGTTATAGCTATCAAGAATAAATTTCATATTTAGGAGTTTTGTGAAACAAGTTAGTAAAATCATGCAATGCATTGATTATGATACTCTTTCCAACATACCAGAAATCATTACTCAAGTTATCACTCACGTTAGGAGGATAATGGCTGTAGAACAAATCTCGCTCCTATAAATTGACTTTTGACCCCATTTCGATGATATTCAACAGAACCGGTAAAGTATACTTCCGGAACAACATGATAAAGTTTTGTCTCAGTCGAAACATTTTTACGTTAGTTGACGCATAAAAGAAGTTGAATGGATCCCGCTCCTATATGTCCTGACCTTTGACCCCATTTCATTCACTTTCAATAGGGTTCCTTCCCAGGTGTTCCCCTACCACATACTAAAATTTCATCGAAATCGAACGATTTTTACGCGAGTTATCGTGCGGATGAACATACGCACACAACCCGGGACGTAATGAGGTAGATGGGACTCGCGACCATCTGCACGCAAGAGTGGGACGTCATGAAACCTTAATAGGATCCACACACAACGTGCGACGTTATGAGACAGATGGCGTGACCGCGCGCTAACATCTCAATCGCGAGATTGTGACGTCATAAGATTTCTTAGCATGGGTAACATTAATAGAACGACACCATGACACTAAAAACGTGGTAATTCGGGGTGGTTATTTAACCCATTAAACGAATTTTCCTAAAGTCGAGATCAAGCTAAATCGATTTCTAGTACCAGAAAACGGTAGGTTAACGACTTTCATCAAAATCCTTAGAGCCGTTTTCAAAATAAAATTTACATACATAAAAGAATTGCTCCTTTAGTAGTATGGGATAAGGGCGATGGAATGGATCCCGATCTTATGTCCTGACCTTTGACCCCACTTCACCCATTTTCAACAGGGTTCATTCCCAGGTGGTCCCCTACGACATACTGAAATTTCATCGAAATTGAACCATATTTACGCAGGTTATGACGCATAAGAGCAACGGAATGCATCCCGCTCCTATGTCCTGACCTTTGACCTCACTTCACGCATTTTCAATAGGTTTCGTCCCCAAGTGGTCCCTGCCACCGACTAAAATTTCATCGAAATCGAACCATATTTACGCAGGTTATGACGCATAAGGACAATGGAATGGATCCCGCACCTATGTCGTGATCTTTGACCCCACTTCACCCATTTTCAATAGGGTTCGTCCCCAGTGGTCCCGTACCACATACTAAAATTTCATCCAAATCGAACCATTTTTACGCGAGTTATCGTGCGGACAGACAGACGGACAAAGCTGGAGCATATACGCTTCTTCAACCTACGGTTGGAAAGTGTAAATACACTGCCGCACAATTGCTAAGGACGGATGACAAAAGCAACGATAGCAACCATAAAATGGAAGGCAGGAAAATGTGGAAATTAGCATAAGGGAGGGATACAGTAAGACGTGTTGTGCGGATGCAAATTTTGGATTGCCGAACTTGTTCGTGACGTCATAGCGCTGATAAGAGATATAAAGGATTTGACGCGTATTGACCGTTGTTGTTCAAACGCAAAGTTGAAAGGGAAAGAATCAATTGACGAATTTGCAATTTTCAGTATGTCTTCCCGACATCACCTAGATGTTTTTACGCGTGGCCGTATTATTGGCAAGATTGAAGAAGGGCGAAAAATAACAGATGTTGCCAGGGAGTTCGACGTCAGCCACAGTGTTGTTTCAAGGCTTTGGAAATCATTTCAAACAAATGGAGAGTGTAGCAAACGTCACGGCGGAGGTCGTGTTCGCAGTACGACACCTGCAGAAGATCGGTACATAGTACTATCAACAAAAAGACACCGACGCAGCACAGCTAGTGAGGTAGCAAATCAGTTTATGGCTGCTACTGGCAAGCGGATATCCCGAAAAACTGTCGCCAGACGTTTGCATGAAGGAGAACTATACGCCCACCGTCCTGTTGTGTGCATCCCATTGTCCAGACGTCACCGTACCACCCGTTTGCAATGGTGCCATCAACATCGCAATTGGACTGATAACGACTGGTCTGCTGTCCTCTTCTCAGATGAGAGCAGATACAGTCTATCGTCTGATTGTCGACGACAACTGATTTGGCGTGATAGTGGTACTGCATATTGTCTAGCAAACATACAGGAACGGGACCGATATCCGACATGTAGTGTCATGGTATGAGCTGGCATCATGATCAATGGCCGTACGTCCCTCTATGTGCTTCCAACTGGGACTATGACTGGCCAACGATACATTAATGATATTCTGCTACCTGATGTTTGCATGTTCCGTGGTGCTGTCGGTGATAGATTCATTTTCATGGACGACAACGCAACATGTCATCGAACAGTCGCTGTCCAGGAGTGTCTTGAGAGCAAGGATATTCAACGCCTCGTATGGCCAGCACGTTCTCCAGATCTGAATCATATTGAAAATGTGTGGGATGCTTTGGGGAGGAGTCTTGCTGGTCGCCAATGCCCTCCAATAAACAAGGACACCCTCATCCGTGCACTGACAGAGGAATGGGATAAATTACCCCAACAGCTGCTTGATAATGTTGTGCAAAGCATGACACGACGTGTGGAATCTTGCATCGCCCTCCATGGTGGCCATATCCCGTATTGACATCTTACGCCGGAACGCCTGCGGACGGTAATTGCATTTTTTTCACGTTTACGTATTCTGCACAAAATGGCCTGTTTGTCCCTTGAACACGTTCCAAAGCCTTCTGGATTTCAGAGCACAATAAATTGTCTTTCTTGTAATGTCCTGGCATTCTGGCATTATTTTATTTCACTTGGCATCCAACCACACTTACTTTTTTATGCGCTATATAGCCGTTTATGATCCGTCCTTAGCAATTGTCCAGCAGTGTAATATTATAAAACAGTTCATTTTACCTTTTCTTAAAGATGACTAAAAGTAATTGTCAGTTTAATAAGATCTGAAGTTCCAAAGCATTCTGTTGCTTCGAAAAATCAAGATGAAAATAATATGTAATAAGTCCTACAGAAAAAATAAAATTATGACAGACCTATTCAGAAATATATTAATCTCCAACAGAAAATAAAATAAGTATTTCACCCACATTAATAACAAAAAAAATGTTTTATCATCGAACAATTCGAGTTCTACCTTATACGTGATGGTCCTGGCTCAGTGATAAAACACGCGATTTTCTTTCAGAAGGTCGCTGATTCAAATTCCACCGGGGACGAATAAGAAAAAGCTTGTAAGAGAAAGAAAAGGTCTGAAAAAGTTAGAAAAATACGGAAAACCCTGAAACGGGATTTTCTAAAATAAACGGAATTACTGACTACGGAAATTCTGCCAAAGTTCGAAGAAACGGGAACTTTTAAAACGAAGATTTCGTTAAAAAGACGGACATTTACCGCCAACTTCGCTGTGCGAAATTTTCCGTGAATTCACCCCCCCTCCTTTTATTTGGTTGGGGGTTTAACGACCACCATGAGCAACTCAATGGGCTATAAGCAGTCGCCCCTCCCTAATTTAGGGTCACTGGTTCCAGGAAAGGGAGAAAACCAGTGCCGTAAGACCACAGAAATGCTTCACCGGGATTCGAACCCGGACCCTTCGTTGACGAATGGTCATAAGCTGCTTATGTTTCACAGTGTAATTTAACAGGATTACAGTTCCTATACACAGTGTGGCAATTAAATAATGAGACTGAATTAATAAAAATGGAAAAGCGGGAAAACTTGCGTGAATATACGTACTTTATTCGAAGTACTTTCCACCTGCGTTAATGCAAGTGGCACGATCAGCCAACTAAAGGAAGGACTTCTAAAGAATATCTTTTGGTACGGTGAAGAGTGATGGCAGACTACCGTTCATGCGACTTCCGAACAACTCAAATTAAGTGCGATTTCCGTACATGTGGAGTAAAATTTTTCAACAATGTGTGCAAGTTCATTTTTCAACGAAGTGCGAGTTCAGTACAAAGGATTAGAAGGAATTCGGCCCTTCATATATAAACGGTTCATTAATTAAATAGTTTTAATAACAAATAATTGACTAAATTGAAAAATAATTACAATTTTGAGATATTGCTCTAATTTTTTTATGAAATCATTGTGAAATTTATTGCTTATTTTAACGCAAATGACAAAAAATCAAAGATGTAATTATATGAAAACAATTGTGTGTACATGTGATGATTGTTTCTTTCATCATATTGGCATGCTTTCCCTTCACACTTTATCCAGGATTAGGACTGGCAGCATAATGCTGGCATGTTTTAAAAGTAGCCAGGATTACCCCTTTGTCTTTTATTGATGCAATGTTGTTGTTTTTTAGATTTCTTGTTTTATACATTTTTTTTAGTTTTCAATTTTTTTTTTATATCTTTTCAATTTTTGAATTTTTTATTCTCAATCCTTACTTATACTGGGCAACTATTCAATTTTTCCAACGAAGGCCAGAGCTTTTAAACATTTTCTTATGGTCTCAGAATCACAAGATTGTGCTGCACAATGCACAATAATCATCTAAGATTCTGTTTATTCGTTTGTCGAATTTGATGTATTTCTTCAGCGCGTTTTCTTCTCAAGCTTTAGGTCATGTCTCTTTTTCGAAAAACCATTACATTCTGCCTCTTCTTTCATTTACCAAACTATTAATTTTTGGGTGAGGCTGGTTTATTAATCGGCTTAGTTTATGATGCCAGCCTTCCACAGCGTTTTTGGTTCTATGGAGTTTTTTTATGACAGTTCCACATATTTATTGTAATAACAGAATTTTCCAACCATTGCTTTACAAAGTAATCATAAAATCGTTAAAGTTTTTCATTTTCTGGTGAGTCTTCCATAATGCAGAGCCAATCATCACCAATATCTTCTATTGGCAGATGCGCTAGTGCTGAGGGCATTCGTAATTATATTCGTATATTGATATCGTCCTTGTATTCCGTAGTTAAGCCAACTTTTTGAACATGCCTCCAGAGGCTTTATGTAAATGGAAGTTGCACCCGCTTTACTTACGGGGATAAGGTGGTCACTATGGGGAGTAAGGTGGATTAAAAGAAAAAAACCTGTACGGAACTCGCACTACACTGTTAAAAATTTCAGTTCAACGTTTCCCCATAATATGGTTTAATTGAATGAGTTTCACCAAAAATTGGTTATTTCAAAATTAAGGAAGCAGACACTTAAACCAATATTTGGGTGGAACCCGCAGCAACAGTGATTTTTTTAGGGATTTGGTTCAGCCATGGTTCAACCTCTCAACCAATAGCACGGCTGGAAATCATTTGCAATGGCGGAGATAGCCGGAGAATAGCAATTAGCAACAACAGTGGCATAGCCAGATGGGGGGTTCGGGGTAATAACCCCTCCCTTGAGGGGAGACTGAGCACAAATTTAAAGCGATATATACGAGGCTTTCACCAATGGAACCCCCTCCCCCCTTAAGAAATTTCTAGCTACACACTGGCAATGACCGCTACCGTTCCAAATGAGCCAGCCATTCGTCTGTGAATAATGGCGGATCCTACACACCACCACACACTTTGCTGTGTGTGAAGAAAACGTGAGTAGATACTTTTTAAAATTACGTTTATTAGAATAATAAAAATAACGACATCGGTTACTCATGTTTGTTATTAGGCTCACGAACTGTGTACATGTATGTTAGAGCAAACCAAAATGGCACAAGCAAAAGCATGCGATTTGAAATAAAGCCTAGTTTTAATCGTTACGTTTGGGAACAGCGTTAGTTCGCTGAATTTTGATAGGGTTATCTCATAACAAACCACTTAATGCTGGTCGAATAGCTTTGCCACAGGAAAATCAATGTAGTGGGTTGTATTGTTAAAGATTCCTTTGACTTTGGGGTGGGTATTTTATTCTAAAATATGCATATGTTTTACTATCAAATGTGATACAGTGTTTTACTTTTCTGTGCAAGCCAGGAATATACTTGCTTTACTTTTCTTGGTTGTGGGGTACGTCGCTCTTAATCTCTTTGGGGCCTTGGGAAGAAGACAATATGTAATTTTTTGAACATGTAAAATTATATTTTTGAATGTTTCTTACATTAGAAAAAATGCTTTAAATTTTTTCATTAACTTTTATTTTGTTCTGGTGGATTACAAAAACTTCCATTTTTCGTCAAAGAACCTCCCCTTCCCCGAAAAAAAAATTCAATATACGCCCCTGTATTCAGCCCTGACTGAATCCTACAGGCACTTATCAACTTGTTATCCTGAGATTGGGGAGGCATTCACTTCTGCTTTATAGAACAGCAGCTAGATTTGACAGCTTTCTTTTTCTTTTCTTTTTGTTTTTTTCGCATTCTGAATTTGTCTACGTAAAACAACTGCGCGAAGGCACCACAATTTGTGATGTATGTCGCTCTTAATCTCTTTGGGGAAAAGACACTATGTAATTGTTTGAACATGTAAAATACAGGGTGTTTCAGAAAATTTGATATCATTTGAGATGTAAATATCTGAGTAACTAAATCGTCTAGGCAAATGAAACTAAACAGGCTTAGTGTTGAGCAAAATAAACTTTATTTGTCAAAATTTGAATGAAAATTTCAAAGTTATGTGGTTTCATGAACGATTTCACAAGTTTTCAATATGCGCACCCGGCACATGTTAAGTCGGTAGTCCAGCTTCTGCCAAACACAATTCAGCATGTGCTCAGTCTCTGATGTGCTCAGTAGCGGAAGAGATGGTCGTGCAGGTTCGGGAAACATTTCTGCGAAGCCCCAGGAAATCCATAAGAAGAGCAAGTCTGGAAACCAAGATTCCTCCAACGACAGTTTGACGTGTCGCAAGGGAACACTTTCGAATGACACCCTACAAGCAAAAGCGTAAGCAATTCTGTGTCAGAGAAACTTGAAAAAGACGAATTTGAAAATCGTCGTTTTCAGTGAGGAAACCACATTTCATACGGATGGCAAAATCAACAAGTATATTGTTCTCATTTGGGGCAAAGAAAATCTCCATGCCACATTTGAGCAAATGAGGGACATGCTGCATTGTGCTTGGCAGGAGTGTGACAGGGACATGCTGCATCGTGCTTGCAGGTGTGTAGCAGTGTCACAGTGCCATTTTAAAAACTTGTGAAATCACTGTGAATTTAACTCTTGCCGATAACTACATACATGAAAAACTACCGAAATGACACGATAACTATTTTAACTCCAATGTTAAAATATTTAATATATACATTTAAAAAGATGATATAATAAAATGTGTACACACATGAGATCTTTCGGTACCCAAAGTGGGTACCATCTTCAGATGCTGTTAAAATTCACCAAACGAACGTGACAAGCACTGTGATATTTATATAAGACACACAGTCGTAATGACGTAACTAGTATGAAATGGGCTTAACCAATGAGAGTGGGACAACATTGTTACTGGTCAAACATAATAGTAATAGGTTAAGTCTATTGATTTATTAATACCTAACCCGACAAACCCAAGTATGTTTTCCATGGTATAGGTATAAATTCTGGTAAATTATCATTACATGCTGTATTCCCGTATTTCATAATATACAAACTCTCAACAAATCTTAAAGTTGATCTAGATTTTGGTGTGCTGAGAATTTTAATCTCATCCCAGGTAGGAAGGTAATTCTACACCAGGATTAATGGCCTACAGTAGGCTCTAGCAAAGTTGCTGAGATAAGGCACGTACAGTCTGAGGATTGCAGCATTTTTCAAATTCTCAGGCAATGGAAGCAAGCTAATATTTTCAGGGTTATGTAAACAAAGTCTGTTTTATTAAAGCGTTGAAATTAAAATTATGTGCCAAAGCATAACCTTGGTTTTCAAGTCGTGCTAAAGCTGTGGTTGTATCTATTTTTAGCATCATATTTATGTTATTTTAAACTAGCTGATATTGAACGAAAAGTGTAGCTTATGTACACTTTTTGTTGTTCATTTTCTTCTATGCTGTTAAGAGGGATAATATATGCACCATGTTTCATATCAAAAGGCACAGGGTCTCCTCTGTCTTTCAGAAGTAAGGACCTAATGTTGTCTGTGTTTATTCCAATATCAAATCATATTTATGATATTTCGGTACAAAGGGAAGAGAACCAATGTATTTTCTTTGTTTCGGTTCATATATAGATGTTAATGTTGTAGTCCTGTTCCTTTTAATCTTGGCTACTATCCTATGTATGGTTTCATCTGGATATCCATGATTACGGGCGATATTATAAATCGTATCCATTTCTTGCTTTTGAAGAGCTGTGGTGGACGAATGAGTGAAAGCTTTTCTTATAAGAAAAGATGTCGATGATTCTTTGTAGCTCCATGGGTGTGCTGATGCCCAAGGTATTAGTATCGTATCTGATTCTGGTTTTCTATATACTGAATGATTAATAGTTGATTTAGATGGGTTTCTAGTGAGCATGATATCTAGAAATGGCAAATTATAATTACTTTCATATTTTGCAGTACACTTTAGTGTTAAATACATTTGATAACTCAGATACAAATGTTGATAGGTATTCCAAAGGATGGTTCCAGAGAACCAAAATATCATCTACATATCTGAGATATAATATAGGTCTGTAACTAGTTGACTAAAGAACTTTGTTTTCAGATTCTTGCAAGCAGATTTCTGCAATGGTTGGGGAAAGGGGAGATCCCATTGGTGCCCTTCACATTGCTGATATATTATCTCATCGAACTTAAAGTAAGATCTCTTGTAAACTAGAGATAGTGCTTGTAATACAGCTTCCACCCCAGGAAATGGGGTGCCCAATGTCAAAAGAGAGGATTTTATGATGCCATGTACCTGTTGTACTGGAACACTCGGGAACAGAGATACAACATCTAAGGAAAGCATGGTAAAGGGTTGTGTAATTGGAGAAATTGATTTAATTTGATCCAGTACTTGAGTGAAATTGGTAACAGAAAAAGTTGAGTTATTAATGAGAAGTTGAAAATATTGAGCTAAGGCTTTTTCCAGTGGGCGGGTGGGATGCTATGTTGAGCAGCAACTAATAATCTAAGGGGTGTCCAGTCTTATGTAACTTTAGTTTTTCAAATAATTCTGAGACTCTAGGTCCTGATGGGTTAAACAATTTTGAAGTTAATGGAAGTGGGAAGTAGTGAATGATTTTTTAATCTGTTAACAGCTGTAATTGTAGCAGGATAGCGTACCTAAAGTTTGCGTACCCACAGGAAAAATACAAAGACTTCAATATTGTGCTTCAACTAGAGAAAATTGTTGGAACCTTTCCACCTGCAATTCAACAACAGACCAGGTATGAACTTTTAAAAACTTTGAACTCTAAGAACTATGGTATTCACAATGAAGAAACTTTAAACAATAGAGAAGAAATCAAACAGTTACAAACATTACACAACCCGGTAGAACTTTCGATATTTTCTGCGGACCAGTCCCCACAAATAGTTATTATGAATAGAGGTTAATTTGTTGGCCATCAAATTAAATGCTTACTATAAAGATTGGTTGTTTTTGAAGAGACTGTTAGAAACATGCATTTCGTTAGGAAAAATTCTTAGAAAATATCAAGTCTCTCTTTTTCACTAATCACAAGATATTAAGAACAAAAAATAAGAAGTAACTTGTACAAAAATCTAGCGGATAATGCTTACCTTGGCATTCCTTTCTAGCGACGGGAACATTGGGAACATTTCACGCACGTGTTTTCCGGTCTTTGTTGATGTTATTGTCCTAAAGTCCGTTGTATGCGATGACTGGCTTTACTTCTCACACTTTTCGCTGGGTATACTCATTGGATCTTTGCCTTAGGATTCAAACACATCAATTTTTACCGTTCTTTATACTCGAAATTTTCGCCCATACTCTGGGCATCTTCAGGAGCGTGGTGACTTTACCACCGATGTTCGTGGTTAACTTCGCGCTAATGGAGTTCGATACTCCTTGTTGCCATTCGTCGGAAATACGTTCCTGGATATATTTCGTTATCAAGCCCGGCTGGCGCCATCTATGTTTCGTTAAAAACACTTTTTTTTTTTTTTTTTTTTTAATTTTCTATTCCTATCCTGGTTTTCTTGTCTTTTTTTTGCCGGTTTTTTTCCCCGTTTTTCTTTTGTTGTTGTTTTTGAAAAACAACAACAGAAGAAAAACTGGCAAAAAAGACAAGAAAACCAGGATAGGAGAAGGAAAAAAACAATACAAAAAAAAGTGTTTTTAACAAAACATAGATGGCGCCAGCCGGGCTTGATAACGAAATATATCCAGGAACATATTTCCGACGAATGGCAACAAGGAGTATCGAACTCCATTAGCGCGAAGTTAACCACGAACATCGGTGGTAAAGTCACCACGCTCCTGAAGATGCCCAGAGTATGGGCGAAAATTTCGAGTATAAAGAACGGTAAAAATTGATGTGTTTGAATCCTAAGGCAAAGATCCAATGAGTATACCCAGCGAAAAGTGTGAGAAGTAAAGCCAGTCATCGCATACAACGGACTTTAGGACAATAACATCAACAAAGACCGGAAAACACGTGCGTGAAATGTTCCCAATGTTCCCGTCGCTAGAAAGGAATGCCAAGGTAAGCATTATCCGCTAGATTTTTGTACAAGTTACTTTGAAATATCGCACGTAAAAGAGAATAGTAGAATAATTAGAGCTATATAATAGTCAGAATTAGAACTACTAAGTGGAATTAAAAAATAAGAATATAATCAAAGTGAAATGAGGGTGGAAATAAACAACAACAACAAAAAGGAAAATGTAGCTTGGTAAGTAAATTTCAAAATTCTGAAAATCACGAAGCATTATCATCCGTGCTTAAAACAATCATTTTTGGACTGCAATCAAATTGAATGGTGAAGTTTGTTTTTGTGAAGCAGCAAAATACTGGATGGTACAAAAGAAAAGATTAATTTAGTGGTTTTATCTCGGTTACCAGTGAATTCAACTCCAGTTAGAAATCAAAGGGTATTTAATATGTTGACAAAATGAAACTTTCTATTGAATCCATACCACACTGTGTTATCCCTAAAGACCCAGTCTCTGCTACAATTACAGCTGTTAACAGATTAAAAAAATCATTCACTATAATTCCCACTTCCATTACTTCAAAATTGTTTAACTCATCAGGACGCAGTGTCTCAGAATTATTTGGAAAACTAAAGTTACATAAGACTGGACACCCCCTTAGATTATTAGTTGCTGCTCAACATAGCATCCCACCCGCCCACTGGAAAAAGCCTTAGCTCAATATTTTCGACTTCTCATTAATAACTCAACTTTCTCTGTTACCAATTCCACTCAAGTACTGGATCGCATTAAATCAATTTCTCCAATTACACAACCCTTTACCATGCTTTCCTTAGATGTTGTATCTCTGTTCCCGAGTGTTCCAGTACAACAGGTTGAATCCTCTCTTTGGGTACCGAAAGATCTTGTGTGTACATATTTTATATATCATCTTTTTAAATGCATATATTAAATATTTTAACACTGGAGTTAAAATAGCTATTGTGTCATTTCGGTAGTTTTTCATGTATGTACTTGTGAAATCGTTCATGAAATCCACATACCTTTGAATTTCTCATTGAAATTTTAATGAATAAATCTTATTTTGCTCAATATCAAGCCTGTTTAGTTTTATTTGCGTTTACTATTTAGTTAGATATTTACATCTCAAATGATATAAAATTTTCTGAAACACCCTGTAATATTTTTTAATGTTTAATTTGTGACGTACATTGCTTTTAATCTCTTTGAAACTTTGGGAAGAAGACACTATGTAATTTTTTGAACATGTAAAATAATAATTTTGAATGTTTAATTTGTGACGTACATCGTTCTTAAGCTCCTTGGAGTGGGCTTAAGCCCCCTCCGTGGGTGCGCCAATGATTTGCACGGTTGAATACAAAGGTTAGCTATGGAGTACAGATATGTACAGACATATTCTTTTATTTATGTTATATTAATGAAGAGGAAATAGTCAAACAGCTTATGAACTTGCATCTGAGTACATTGTGTGTTTAACAGTGGTTCTCAAACTTTTTTCTTAAAGTACCCCTTGGGAATATTTTAGCTGAAAAAACTGCTTCTGCTTGTGTATTAGGGAGATACCTTATTACTAAATGAAAAGTTTATTCCACTGCATTTATGTGTGTATGTATGTGGGTATAAAAAATACATGTATATTTGCAAAAATTGCATACAATGATGTTACAGAAATTGCATGAATGGCTAGAAAAATCAAATAAAACTGATAAAGTCTCATTTAGTATCAATGAGATGTATGAGCTTTGCAAAGTTCATCAATATTTGGAGTTATCTATAGAAACATGCGACTCAAAACATTTTCTATATTAGGTTCGTAGTCCTTTCAGCAGGCAATCAGTCAAAGAGAACTGTTGTCTATTTTATCCTCCTAATGAGCACTTTGAATAACAAGGCTAATAACAAATGCCTCCTAATCATCCCCTAAATGATTGCTTAAGATAAACTCTTTCTGATATGCAGGCCCAATCATTTCAGCATTATTTGGCCCACTTTTGAGACGGCAAACCAGGGTTGGGGTTTTAGTGATTTTAACATGAGCATTTAAAACTGGTTTAAACCGTGAAACACTGTCAGAAACATATAACATGTTTTTAAACAATTTGTAGGCATTAATAGATATATAAAATAGTAAGAAACTTGCCTTCAAGCAAACTGCAATATTCGTCTTTATTTTTATAATTATTTTATTACAATTATTAAGAGTGGAAAAGTGTCAAAAAATTTTATTTAAGATTTTTGTTTTGTACAGAATTGATTTCATTGATCTAAAATTATGCAACTGCCAATGAATTGCAGAACCAGTAGTCTGGTTCATTTTCCCCTCGTAGCATCCGATAGCACATTTGTTGACACCTAAAGGATTCCTGAGCTTAGGAGTGTATAAATCCATAGAAAAAGCTTTCAACTGAAGCTGAGCTGGCAGGACTTGGCAGCAAAAGTATTGCTAGTTCAGAGGCAGGCTCAGTTGTAAAGCCATTAAATTTAGAAATTCCTTTCCACCAAATCATGGGATTCGTATGGATGAATAAAGTCTGGGTAAATGTGTACCTTAGCGTCCTAAATAATTTCAACGGAAAAATTTAACTGTGTGGGAAAAGTGCGACATACAATTTTTTAAGCATGCAAAATAATGGGGAAAGGTGCAAAAATATGTTTGTAGAGAACAGGAAATAATTTCATTGAAGTATTTACCTAGGAGTGCGATGGTTTGGAAGAGTAAGTGCGGTAGGCCTCGGACAACAGTGCGGCAGCAGCGTCAAGGTGTAAGCTGGTGAATGGAAGCTTCGTTGAGAAGGGCAAGTTACAGGCGGAAGAATACAACAGGAAGTGGTTGTGGTTGAGCAGTACGTAGTCATACAAGTGTCTTGTAGGAATACATTGAAGGAAAGAGGTCTGCTTTATGCAGCATTTTTAGTGGTGATAGTAGCTTTTTCAACAGCGTTAGTGGCTCTTTCCAAAGTCATGAATCTCCATACTTCATTTCGGATTTTGTTAGGGCTTAAAATTTCATTTTCCGGCACAATATGACAACAAGCTCTTGGGCTCCCTGTCATACTACGATTTTTGAATTAAAGAAACTCCTTCATTTTCAAAAACACCCGTTTCAGGAGGGGAAAATGTGAGCTACAATGTACGGAATAAAAGCACAAATACAAATGAATTAGTTGAACAAATCTACTACCCTGTACATCTTCAAAACCATAATCAAAATTTGCCATTCAACCGGAACCTAAAGTTCATACTGGGCACTTCTGTGGTACATGAAAACATTTACATTTCTTTGCATTCGGAAACACTGTGAAACTAATAATGACATTTCACACATTTCTTTCTCAAAAATTAATAAAACATCTGAACTACTTCTTTCTACTTGCACACAATTACACGATGCATCACACTCCTCCGAAAAATATATCCGCCACTCTTGTATTCTTCCGCGCATTCACTACCAACTGTTACTCCCTTCCGACGCACGGAACCTTGATGTAGTGTCCATTAGCATCGCTTCATCCTCCCGCACGAACTGCTGCAAACCATGGTACTGACAAGTAAATACTTCGGAAAAATTCTTTCCTTTTATCTAAAAGTTCTATTTTTTTCACACCTTTCCCCATTATTTTGCATGCTTAAAAAATTGTACGTCGCACTTTTCCCACACAGTTAAATTTTTCCGACGAAATAATTTAGGACACTAAAGTACACGTTAACCAAAGTCGGTATCCCTTCTTGGGATGGTAGAATTTCTGTTTTATTTTCAGATTGACAATGTTTCCACACTAGTGTGTTATAGTTACAGTGGCAAGCCATTTTGCGGATTGTTGTGGAGACAGACTTGAAATGCTATTTTGCTTGGTTAACAAAATATGTGAAGGAGATCATACTCTGCTCTTTAGGTCCAAAAAAAAAAAAATGGCCCCGCCCTCCAATAAACTTCTGGAGGGAAAAGCCTTGAGATTGAGATCAAGTGATTTGAGGTCCTTGTACGCTCTAACTCCTGAAAATAAAACAAAAGGACTAAGGAGACCTAAATACTACCAAAAGGTGAAAGAGGTCATACACTACATTTTTTGTGCAAGAAAAAGAAAAGCCTCAACCCCCCCCCCCCCAATAAACTCCTTGAGGTGGCCATTGGAGGTGAAAAGCCTTGAAAATGAGATCAAGTGATCCAAGGTGCTGGTGTGGTTCTCAATCTCGTGGAAAAAACGAATGGTTACCTAATTACTGCTAAAAGGTGAAGGTGATCATACACTACATTTTTGGTCCAAAAAAGTATCACCCCCTCCAAAAAAACATCCCTGGAGGTAGCATGGAGTAAGAAAATAAATAAATAATGCAAGCGGTAAATAACACGATCGCTTTACTTGAAAATAGAAATGATCCTGAAATACAAGAAACAGAGATTTGGGTGTTAAATACCATGTAGAAAAGGCTGCAAAAATTAAAAAACCCAATGCTGAAATATAACTAGACGCTAAAGAGCAAATACTAAGTGAAAAACTACAAAACTATGTAAGAACAATTAATAATGTAATTGCTTTAGTTAAAATAGAAATGATGCTGACATATAAGAAATGGTGATTTAGGTGATAAATACCATGTTGAAAAGGCTGCAAAAATAAAAATAAAAAACCAACACTGAAATCTCCACATGAATTCAGCGAGATATGAATCCGTTCCTCTTTGTTTTTATTTCGCCATTTGCATGAACTCCACCATCTCGGTGATGATGACCAATGCATTGGGCACCCTACTATGAACATTCTTTTTCGTGATGTTTATCCTTAGTGATATCATATTACCATCATTATGAGTGCACTGATGCCCTACCAAGCGGTGGTTCGTTTACTAGCAAGAGGGGTGACAGCATCGTGTTTCCTCAATATGTATACACACACTGGTAGCTTTAAAATAACTATATATCACTCTTCTTAAAATAACTATATAACCAAAAGGGGAAGATTTTTTTTTTTTTTTTTGATTGGAGGTTTAACGACCACCGTGAGCAACTTAATGGGCTATAAGCAGTCGCCCGTCCCTAATTTAGGGTCACTGGTTCCAGGGAAGGGAGAGAGCCAGTGCCGTAAGACAAACACAACATCCATGCCTCACCGGGATTCGAACCCAGACCCCTGACGGGCGAATGATCAGAGGCCATCGCTTAGACTACTGCGCCACCGGGGCGGCAAGGGGAAGATTAGTATATAGATTCCCAAAGTTGTAGCTATTTATATCTATGGGACTGAGGCTAAGCACTGCAAAAATCGCTTAGGAATTGTTAATAATCAGGGCTTGAAAAATACCCTACCTGAGATGCCCAGGGCATATAAATTATTAGGTAAAGCTGGTTGTATGTGTGTGCCACGGAAAATTTATCTTTTAAGATAACAAATCAGAACCCTCACTTTTTTTACATATTTTGCATTTTCGTTTTAAGGGTCTATACTCAAAATGTTCATGCCATGTTCCTTTTGTGGAAGTTTTCACCCATGGTCAATAAACACAGGCTGCTAGTTCCATCAGAGGCATGCATTCAGTCACTGGCTTTAAACAACATTTGAAGCAAAATTATATATGCTTCCAATTTCTGGACCTAGAGCATAATATAATTAAAGAAGGGATATTCTTCTGTGCTTGGCACTCCGTAACACTAATAAAACTTCCAGTGATTGGCAGTGAAAAGCAGCATGGCATGAGATGACTGTCCTTTTTTTCTTGTAGTAGAAAATTCTATTCTGAACTTTATTTTAAAATTTAATTACTCAGTCTGGGCAACTAGATTTTTTGTTTACCAGCCTAGGCCAATGATTCACATGCCCCAGGCATCTTGGGCATGATACCCTGATACATATAAGTCAAAATATGTACAGTACATAATTTCATACCATATAGATTAATTAAAACATTTATTTCCTTATTACTACTTTAGCAAAAACTTCCCATTACAAAAAAAATTACCTTTGCTTGTCTCTATGGGCACTATTTCACAATTACAGCATTGCAATCTCATGCGTAACGAAAATTTCTGTAGTACATACTAACTTTTCAATGAAAATTTCGTAATGTTTTAAGGAAATTATATTGCTGCAGAATTTTTTCTGTCCCCCTTGAATTTTGTTAGAACGAGCTTCTACTGTTACTCTTTTTTTTTTTTACTGAATCTGGTAAAATCTGGCCATGAAAATGACAGGAAACTATATCATGTACAGTTTCTTTTCTTTGTAACGTAATTAATGTTAAATGAAAACAAAATCGATTGCATTCAAAATTTCTGTGAGTGAAATCTTTACCTGTGTCACTTTAAACAGGACTTGAAAAATATCTGAAATATCACATGCCCAGCTGGGTATGTACACAAATTATTTGCGTACACAGATAGTAAAACTTGAATGCCCAGGAAAATTTATATTTTAAGATAAATCAGAAGCCAATTCTTTTTTAAGTTAAAAGATAGGAATTTTTTTTACATGTTTTGCATTTCTGTTTTAAGATGATAGTGCACAAATTGGTACAAAATGGTACGATGAAATTGTTTTTTGAGAAATTTAGGGATTCTGCCGTGTTCCTTTCATCGAAGTTTTTTCTTTTGCCCATTGTCACTAAACACCCGATTTGTACATCAATGAAAAATTGTTTCACTATCTTCAGGTATTCCCAAGATATTATAAATACAACTATTTAATAGCATTCCAAAAGGTTTTTGTGTTCCGAAATGGTTTCCTTGTGGCAACACACCAAGGGAAGGACCACGTTAATCACTGAAGTCATTTCTAAAACATCCCATACAGGAAAATTTAATATTTTAGAAATATTGATGATATTCGTTAATGTTCTAGAATGATTCATTCAGAATCAGGGTATAAGCAAGCGTTTCTTCTCTGGGTGGGGGGTTTGAGATTTGAAATGATGCCCCATCAAGTTCAAGCTTCCACTTCTATTCAAGTTTTTTTTTGTTTTGTTTTTTTTTCTTTCTGAAACCTTAATTATGGGGAAGCAGTATGATCTTTTAAAAGCAGCACTTCCAGTTTTTTACATAATTTTACTAAAAATGTGAAAAGTAGGTAAATATCCAAAAATTAGAAATAAGAAACGACCGTAAAAGTTGAGGAAACACTGACAACACAGTGCTCAGTAGAATGTAAAATGAAATAGCACACAAGGTAGTGAATGTGAAAACAAGAAAAGCCTCACTCAACCCTATGTGAAATGTAGTACTAGTGAAAACCTTAATGAAAAATCAACTTAAACACCATTGTGGATTGAATACCCTATAGATGCAATGTACTTAGATACTAGTTCATAGATCTGTTTGTCATGAATACAACGTGTAATGTCATGAATATATCGTGTAAATATAAGAATATGCCTGTATGTGTCTTTACTACATAACTGTCCTTTGTATACATTTATGCAAATACTGTATTAGTACATGTGCAAATTAAAATGTCTAAAAGGAACTATGTATTGTTCAACCAACTGTGTACAGAGTTCGTAAAGCCTAATGTCAAACAAATCTGTGTGTAACTGATGTCATTATTTATCAAATTGTAATAAACCTAATTTTAAGATATAAAGATATCATTACTCACATTTAAAACTGAATTGATTGGTAATAAACCAAGCATCAAACACTTTCACACTCACACATTTCCACAAAAAAACACGCATTTACCTGCACACTCTTCCACAAAAATGTGCATTTACTGTAAAAGTCGTGTGACTACTTGCCATGAGGCTGAATGTGGTCAAACTATAAATACAGGGATTGCTCTGAAATTCAAATGAGCAAGGTCAAACTTTTTAATTTCAGATTACAACTTAACTGAAAACTGTATTCAGTTAATTAAGCCTGTGAAATTCAGTCTTAGCTGAATTCAGTCAAACTGTATTTTTAAGGAATTGCTCTTAAAATTACGGCATAACTGAAAATGGTCAAATTTTATTTTTATGAGCATTGCCCTTCAAATTACGGGCTCAGTATCTACAGTTGAGATCTTTATTTTACTGGCTTTCACAAAAAACGGGCCAGACCGTAATTTTATGGGCAATGGTCGGACCCCTAACTGCCGGGCGCTGCTTGTAATTTAAAGGCAGAAATTTTTAACAGTGTGTAAGGGTAAGTTTACTTGTTAAACTATTTGTTATTTTTTAAGTGACCCCTGCATGTTTTAAAATGTGATGTTTTAAGTTTATTTCAAGCACTTATACAGAATGGTAGATCACAAACCCTAAGCCTTATGTGTTATTAGAAAAGGTATGCCCACAGTTTAGTCTTTTTGTTTACTTTTTCAAATCTTATGATTGCAATAGTTATTTTATAGCCTAAACTTATTACATAATTTTTTAAACAATTTCTCAAATACCTGTATTCCATAATTTTTCGACTGCCATCTGGAAAACTCCTCATCCCCTCAAAAAATGCAAGCAATGACCTATTTGCAGTGTTAAAATTAGAAATAAATCTGCTACAGGCCCAGCGAACCACTCGAATTTCCAAATCACTGGTCCGCCAAAAAAAACAAAAAAAAAACAGTACACATTTACAGTATATGTAGAAAATAAGGTATCATTTTCATTGGAGTAGTATATTGCAAATTTAGATCAATGTGTGCTTGTACACATGATGATATTTCCAATGAATAAAACAAAACATGGTACGCAGTGAGAGAAATTTGGAAAAAAAAAATGTGACCAGTGTATACCAAAAGTTGGTAGTTCCCTTATTTTTATTGGTCCAGAAATTGCACAAAATATACTAATACATACTTGCCAACTTTTACGGCTTATCTGTAAAATTTACGGATTTCTGCTTGATTTTACTGATTTATGGATACAGGTATTTTTTTTACGGATTTTTTAATATTTCGATTGCTCAATCAAAATGATTGAAATGAAATTATCAATGAAAACTCATTAAAATTATGTGCAATGATTGCTCAATTGCTAATCATTGCACATATTGTAATAAGAAAGGTCACACTAAAAATGAATGATGGCATACTTATACCTAAATATACCTATTTATTTTAAATATAATAGTATTTGATTTTATATTTGACAGTAGCTTACTTGCACATAATCAATCATTTGATATGATCTTTATTTACAGCCCATTTTATATAAATAAGGATCAGTACATGTTGTGAGGTTGAACTGAACATGTACTGATCCTTATTTATAGAAAATGTGCTGTAGATGAAGAGCATATCAAATGAAAAAATAAATAAATTCGGCATTAGGGTGAACCATAATTTGGTATTAAGTTGAACCATAATTTGGACCAACATAATGTTAAATTACTAAAAGTTGAACCATAATTTGGCGTAAAGGTTGAACCATAATTTGGCGTAAAGGTTGAACCATACTTTGGCGTAAAGGTCGAACCACTCCTTGGTATAAAGGTTGCCCCAAGTTATTGTTGCAGCTAATTTTTTCCTTACTTAGTTCATATTTTGGTGCAACCTTTCACCAAATTTTTAACAGTGTAGGTTATAAGCATTTTCAGTTATATGTACGGTAATCGCACGAAATGGCACAAAATTTGAGGTGTACGGAAGTCGACCACAACCATGGTGAAAAGCTTGATGTCACAGTTCTTTGTATGTCTTCAATGTCTTGAAAAACTTTTCCTTTTAAAGGTAGCCTCAATTTAGGGAATAGAAAGTAGTCTCTCGGAGACAAATCAGGAGAATAGAAGGAATGGTTGAGTACACCCACTTCTTTTTGTGCCGGAAATTGATGTACCCTGACGGTTCTGTGTTCTGGTGCATTATGCTGAAGAAGGAATCATTGCTCGTGTTTGTACTCAGGCCTGACACGAATAATCCTTTTCCACAATCGTTCCAAAATGGATGTGTAGGCAGTGCCAGTGACAGTTTTACCTTCAGGAATGAACTCGTAATGCACAACCATTGTCCGTGTTTGTACTCAGGCCTAACACGAATAATCCTCTTCCACAATCGTTCTTCCAAAATGGATGTGTAAGCATTGCCAGTGACAGTTGTACCTTCAGGAATGAACTCGTAATGCACAACCATTGCCTGTGTTTGTACTCAGGTCTGACACAAACAATCCTCTTCCACAATCGTTCCAAAATGGATCTGTAGGCAGTGCCAGTGACAGTTTTACCTTCAGGAATGAACTTGTAATGCACAACCATTGCCCGTGTTTGTACTCAGGTCTGACACGAACAATCCTCTTCCACAATTGTTCCAAAATGGATGTGTAGGCAGTGCCAGTGACAGTTTTACCTTCACGAATGAACTCGTAATGCACAACCATTGCCCGTGTTTGTACTCAGGTATGACACGAACAATCCTCTTCCACAATCATTCCAAAATGGATGTGTGAGCATTGCCAGTGACAGTTGTACCTTCAGGAATGAACTCGCGCAGCAGCGTCCGAATCGCGGGGGCAGAGGAGTCATTGCCACTGCCAACAAATGAGTGTCAGGGGAAAAACAACACCTTTTCCCCCTCAGTTTTCTTCCTTTACTCATTACATATCTTCGTGAATGGAAATCTCAAACATTCCATTTTTTTTAAGTTCATGTTAATAAAAATTGAGTATGGCTCTTCATTTTTTTACCATTAACTATCTAGAAATCTCAATTTTTTTAATGCCACTCGACAGACAGCAAGAAATGCTACATCCATTAAACAATCGAGAGGGCTGGTTCCCGTTTGAAGACCAGCCACGTTTTGTGTCTCATTAGGTGTAAAAAATTAGTCTTTCTCTAAAAAAATGAGTAAAAATAAATACGGAAATGGAAGTAGGGTGAGGAATGAGATAGAGGTTCCTTCAATGTTTAAATACAGTGTCTAGGGCTACAATTCCTGTGGAATTCGCACAAATCCGAAAGTAACAAATTCTGTAGTTTAACGCCGTTTATGTGTACAGTTAATTTACATTGACAAACTACACTGCTGGCCACCGAAAATGCAACACCAAGGAGGACACGAGATAGCAAAGCCAGATATCCTGGACACATAACAACAGATACAAAGATGAAACGATTGAGCTTACAGGCCCGTGCGACTTGCGGAACACGCAGACATCAATAGTTCGTGTGGCCCCCATGGTTGGCAATAACGGCCGCTACATGCCACGGCATCGAACGAAAGAGGCTTTGGATGTGGGCTTGGGGTATGTCGGTCCAGGCTTCTTCCACACGTTGCAACAGTTCATCAAGCGTAACCGCGGGCGGTGCTTGCCAGGCTACTCGGTTGCCAATCAGCGACCAGACGTGTTCGATGGGCTACATTCGGGAGAGCAGGCGGGCCACGGCAGCAGTGACACCTGGTGAGCCATGAAGAATTGTTGCACGATGCATGACACGTGTGGGCGCGCATTGTCCTGTTGAAACGTGGCGGCTGGCAGGTCCTGCAGGTAAGGGAGGACTACAGGCTCCAAAACGTCGGAGACGTAGCGGTGGCTGTTGAGTGTACCGGCGATGCGTACCATAGGGTGCGGGTGTCATATCCAATTGCGCCCCAAACCATAACTCCAGGCGACGGACCGGTACGGCGATGCATAATGCAGGTGTCATACAGTCCCTCACCGCGGTGCCGCAACACGCGGATCCGACCATCGTTGCGTTGCAGGCAGAAGCGGGATTCATTGGAGAAGACAATGTTGTGCGATTCCGTAGTCCAGGTGTGGCGTTCAACGGCCCACTGCCGCCGCACTCGCCGGTAGTGTAATGTCAATGGTAATCGAAGCAATGGGCGCCGTGCGACAAGTCCCCGCTCCTGCAAATGACATCGAACGGTACATGCTGACACAGGTTGTTGCGCAACACACCCTAATTCCTGCGCTAACGTTCGTGATGTGGCAGTTCGAGCCGTCAATGCCCGCCGCACAACATGCCGGACCTCTCGTTCGGTGGTGTGCCGCGGCTGCGACAATCGCTCACGCCGGTCCGTCCATCCCTCCTGCATCCTCCGAATCCATACTTGCCTCCTTGTGGCCGGATATTGTTCCGCACGGGCGCCAATGTCTCGGTACGATAAACCGCTGTCGCGATAAGCCACTATTCGTCCTCTGTCGAACTCCGAAACGTGCTGGAATGACTGCCGTATTCTGCGACGAGGCATCAGGAAGCTTCCCACGCACAGGTCCGGCAGCACAACACACTTCCACTACTTACACCCCGCCTTCTGTGCACCCTTCTTATAGTGCTTCTCGGTGGCGTGCCTGGAGCACATGATTTGCGTATGCCCTGCAATGCTAATCATTTGCATGTCCTCTCGCGGGCGACGCATGCTGCGAATTTCAGCCCAATCGAATGCTTCCTTCTTGGTGTTGCATTTTCGGTGGCCAGCAGTGTATATGGATATGAAAGTAGTGGTGGTATTTTTTTACAGATTGAGTGTTTAATCGAAAAAAAAAATCAGCAAATTTTCCTAATGAAACTCATACGTTTTCTTTTACAGTACGATAAATTTTATGCCATAATAAAATATTTTGTTCTCTGACATCTTATCTTGCCCCAGCTGTCAAAAAAGAGTTCCTATGCCGCTGAACTCAAAATCTTGGCAACATTCCTGGTGTGCCGCAGCATAAACACCACTTCTCAAGAATTTCAAAATTCCGGCAGGGTCCATGGACCAGGCGCAATGCCAGTACTGAATGAAGGGGGTTCTAACGCAACTGTAGCCTAGGAGCCCACCATTACCAAGGGCCCAGGAAGCATGCCCCTAGATAGCAAATAATAATACGACTATATAGAGAGTAGTGTAAATAGTTATATTTATATAGAGAGAAGTGTAAAATGGTTTTTGTCTCGTATGATTTCCACTCGATCACAAGCAGTAGCTATTATAGAACAGATTTTAAGGCGGTGAGTCACTAAGGGCAAACGTTTCTTATCGCTGTGTACAGTGGGGTCGGCGAGACAGTTGCAGCTTTTTCAGTACTGTCCACCCACACCTCTGTGTTTGCACTTGGAACCGTTAATGGACAAAATCCACTGTGACTTCACATTGCATAACGAAAAAGATGCCCCAAGAAAAGTAGAAAATGCTAAATTATTAAATTCCTAGACAAAATCTAGGAATCTTAAACTTTTAACTCATGCTATTGTGAAAACAGTGGAAAATAGTGACTTTTTATGAAAACTGCAGGTAATTTATTAGTTTGAAAAATGCACTACGTATTACCACAAGCATTGCGTGTTTTAACGGACTTCAACGAATATTCATCATACGTTCTTTGGGGCCCAATCTGACGGGTTATATTTCGCCAAACCCCACATACGCAAACTCAAAATTCAACAGTGCCATTCGTTTGTGCTACATTTGTGCTGGTTTGTGACGCAAACCGTGTCGTTTGTGCTAGCATAATTTTTTAGATATTCAAAATATAAATGGGGAGGGACTGGAGAAACGCTCAGCCCCCCACCCCTGTAATTCTACAGTGCCATTCGTTTGTGCTGGTTTGTGCTAGCTTAATTCTTGAGATATTAAGTACCCAAATTTGGGGGTTGACCATTTCCCCTGACCCCACCCTCGCAAATTCAAAATTCAGCATAGCCATTCGTTTGTGCCACAAACCATGTCATTTGTGCTAACACAGTTTTCGAGATATCAAATAACTGAATTGGGAGGTGGAACCCCCCCCTCGGAAATTCAAAATTCAGCATAGCCATTCGTTTGTGCTTTGTTTGTGCTGGTTTGTGACCCAAATCGTGTCATTTGTGCTAACATAGTTTTCGAGATATCAAATAACCGAATTGGGGGAGTGTGGTGGACCATTTCCACCCCCTCGGAAATTCAAAATTCAGCATAGCCATTCGTTTGTGCTTTGTTTGTGACCCAAACTGTGTCGTTTGTGCTATCTTTGTTTTCGAGATATTAAATACTCATATTTGGGGAGGGACCATCTCCCTCCCCTCTCGCAAATTCAAAATTCAGCATAGCCATTTGTTTGTGCTTTGTTTGTGTTGGTTTGTGCCGCAGACCATGTCGTTTGTTCTAGCTTAGATTTCCAGATATTAAATACCCAAATTTGGGGGTGGGGCATCCCCCTTGCAAATTCAAATTTCTCCTCTTCCGTACCGCGCAAGCACATATATTCCATAAATCTAAAATTTAAAAATATTGCCAGGTATCTTTTCCTTTACATCTCAAGAAATTCGATAAAAAAAATTTCAGCGTGTTTTAGGCACTACATTTCCAACCCAGCTGAAACTGAGATGGGACGTAAACATCAAGATTTTATCCTGCTGTCCCTGTGTAAACCAATTCTGTATAAATGAGGAACTTCTGCCAACTGGAATCAATCGGTGTGAGTAGGTAATGTAGACACCAATTCAACAGCATAGTACGAGAGACAGAGAGAGACCCACCACCTACAGCTACCAGTGGCGTAGTGAATTAAATTTCTCCGGGGCTAAATATTTTTAAAATTGCTCTCAACCTTCCGTACTGTGAAATATAATTTCAGTGCCTTGTGAGGTTTCCAAACGCCACCTGCTGAAATTTCCGGGTGGAGGGTCAGGTGCACTCAGAGTCAGGGTGAAGGGTCAGCTGCTCTTGGAGGCCACGTGAAGGGTCAGGTGTACTCAGATATTACCTATATTTTTTACTTAATCTTACCAAGTTTGATTGAAAGGAGACTTAACATTGGAAATTTTTCGTAGGAAAATACGTATTTCCATAAACCTTTTTAATTACTTTTACCTTGCAGTTCAAACACTTATGCTCTTTAGTGGTGTGAATAGAACAAAATATTGTACTAACCTCTTAAAATTATTACGGCAATTCTTTAAGGAAAAAAAATATGATTTCATAACTGCTCCTGTCTCCCCAAAGTTTATCATAGCAACTGCTAAGCCTTTCCCTCCAACTTTTGAGACAAATCTATGCTCTTAGTAGAGATTTTAAACAATAAAATACTTTGTATCTAACAGCTTGAATGCAAATGCGCAGATCTTCCAAGCCCGCCTAAACTTTCAAAGTAGAGAGCAGACTTTTCTTTGACATAAAGTAAAAAAAAGAGCTTTTTAATTTGGGTAGTAACATACTTTTATGCATTTTCTAGTTCAAAATTCTACCATCCAGCTAGAAAAGCGGATCTCGGTAGCTTGGCGCCTTAGGCAATGGCCAAAAAAATCTATGTAATTCATTTGTGTGGCAACACGGTATTTATTCAATAATTTCAAGATGCAAAAAGAAATACAATGTGATGTATATGGAAAGAAACTAATGGAAACTACATTGATTTACTTGACTGGTCCAACGTAAATTAAAGCTTCATTTTGCATACTTTTATTCGCAAAATTACTGACAAGTGTCTTCAAATCTAGGTCACAGGCAATATCTTGTTCGATCAACAACGTATACACTGAGTGGCCACTTTATTGTGACCACTTGACAGTTTTAAGCAAATGAGCTATGGCTGCACGCTGTTGCCGCCAGAGGGCGAGGCTAGTGTAAAAAGGGAAAGCTTAGTGCTTGCGACAGTAGTAGAAATGATTTTTGGGTGACAAGATGGATAAAAAATGTGATTTGACGGACTTTCAGCTTGGGATTATTGTAGGAGCTCGGAGCCATGGAGCGAGTATCACCAAAACCGTCACATTCATGAATTGTTCCAGAGCAGCTGTTGTTAAAGTGTTTAAAGACTGGACTGTCAGCCAAAAAACTGGGTCTCTATACGTGCAACGTGTGGTCGTCATCGACTAGTGACTGCTCGGGCGGTTGTTTAAGATTTGCCGCACAGCATGGACAATTCTGACGGAAATTACATGTGTCAAAGGCAGCTTCTCCTTAAGCCTCTAGCTCAATTTTTGGAAAGCAATTTCCCAGGAAGTATCACGTTGGGGGAAGCACCTAAGTATCCTGACCTGGGAAAATGGCAGTTTAGTGGTTTCACTCTTTTTGGCAGGGTTAGCAATTATGCTTAGGCATATTTCTGTTCTCTATTTCCGGTTCGAGAACAGCCGAAGCATAAGGCCCTCAGTATTGTTTGCATTTTGGGTTGGAAAAATTATTTTTTGGAAATTTCCCCTTTTTTCGCCCACGGCGTTCTCATTTCTAATAGAAATGTGTCACTGGGAAATTTCCGAAAATAGCCAATTTGGCAACATTCTGTACTCTTACCATTTTTTTCTTTTTAGCTTTCGCTTCAGTTGCCCAACTAATCCGCACCTATTTCCCCGTTTAAGTCTGAAAAAAAAAAAGTCTAAAATATGGCGGTCTAAGTGCTCCTGTAAAATTACTGAACAGTTGTTGATTCCCCAAGCCCCTGGGGTAATTTTTTTACAATATCTTTGCACAACCATTTTTCTCGTTAGCTAAATTTTTTCTTCCCTCAATTTTTACTCGTTATTTTAATGCGGAAATCATTTATCTTACATTCTGGTAATTCTTATTGATTTATTTTTTATCGAATTTTAAGTATTCAGCCTCTTTTCTAATACGCTAGTTCTTTACTATTGATGGCGGAAGAATACTTACTTTTACTTACCCACACGCTTTCGATGAAGTGACAAGAACTGCTCATAGCGGCAAAATGGCCACCCACAAGCACAGCAAATCTCCCTGAGCAATCCACCACGAAACCAAACAAAGACGTGAAATTATCCGATAGAAAGGATATATCAGAAACCATCTCGAGGGCCCTATGCATGAGTTAAGTATTTTTCCTTGTTACAAAACTGCATGTTTTAGAATGATAATGAATTGTACATTTGTACTTCTGACCGGTGTTTTTCTGAAATTATTATTCTTCCAACTGCACCGCTTGAACGGATGTCCCCCATAGACTTCACACAGGGAGTTCCTTAATTTATGGAAACCATTGTATATAAAAAAAAATTGAATGATGACTCCTTGTAAGACTAACGGATACTGTTATCGCACAATAAGGTAAATACGGCGGTTAATAAAATTTCTACTGAAAATCCTACATTGTAATAATAGAACGGAACCATACCGACTTCATCTTTTTATTTGGCATTGCTGTGTCTATATAATTATGTTTACAGGTTCTTGCTGCCTCATCCATAAAAAAAGTTGTTGGAAAGTTGGGGGAAAAGCAATATTACTACTACTACTACTACTACTGTTGGTGACTGACTGCCAGCCTTCTTTCAAACTATTTGAAACAGGCATTTGTGGCACATTTATATAACAATGTGTGTCCATTTGTCTTTTTTTAATAGTATTTTTTACTACATGTATACAGAAACTTGATATCCATCAAGTTTCCATGTTGATGGCTAATCTGTGTAACAAACAGATCAATTGATCCCTAGGTCACCAGAAAAATAACTTAAAGCCAAGATCTTAAAAGCAAGAAGTTTGATGTACAGATTAGAGTCAACATGAAAGGTCACTGACATTGTGTTTATATCACACTCCTAAGACTTAGCATGTATGTAACTGGTGTTTAACCTTTAAATGGGTAATAATTGAGGAGCATCTGGTTTCAAACCTTGTGTATTTTCAGTAAAGTTTGTTCCAGCCAAACCAATATTGGGTTGAGGAATAAGTAATGTTGTTTTTTTCCACAATTCCATTTGTGTGGCAACATGTGATATACTATGCAATAGATACGTGTTCACTCTACATGCCAGTGTGTGTGGTTTGATTTAATCTTATTTGATTTTCAGGTCATTAAAATAGAATGTCAAGTGGACAAAAAGGAGCATTACCGACATCTGCTGCTCTTCGCGTTTAATCGAGGGATCAAAGCCACGAAAGCTGCTTGTGAGATTTGTACTGTCTACGGTGAAGATGCAGTGAGCCGCCCCGGTGGCGCAGTGGTCTAAGGCGTTGGCCTCTGATCATTCGTCCGTAAGGGATCTGGGTTCGAATCCCAGTCAGGCATGGATGTTGTGTTTGTCTTACGGCACTGGCTCTCTCCCTTCCCTGGAACCAGTGACCCTAAATTAAGGACGGGCGACTGCTTATAGCCCATTTGAGTTGCTCACGGTGGTCGTTAAACCTCCAATCAAAAAAAAAAAAAAAAAGAAGATGCAGTGACTGAAAGGATGGCTCAACTGTGGTTTTCGGTTTTCGCGCTTTAAATCCGGCAATTTCGACCTTAAGGACATGGATCATCCTGGTCGCCCAGTTGAGTTCCATGAAGAGCAATTGAACCAGATGCTGCACGAAAACCTGCGTGGATCGACCAGAAAATTGGCTGAGCAAATGAACTGTGATCAGAAGACAGTCGTGAATGACTTTCATGTGATGGGAAAAGTTCAAAAGCTTGGCGCTTGGGTTCCGCATGTTTTGAACAACAACAACAGAAATAAACATTCCACAATTGCTGCCGGTTTGCTTGCTCGTCACAAGGCTAATCGTGGTCACAAGGAAAGATTTCTGTACCACATCGTTACCGGCGACAAAAAAATATTTACGTCAGCATGAAGCAAAACAAGAGTTGCATCCTCGGAAGACGATGTTGTGTGTCTGGTGGGATTTGCAGGGCATCATCCACTACGAACTTCTTCGGAACAATGAGACGGTCTACGTGGACCTCTATGTTCAACAACTACATCGAATCCACGACGCAATGCAACAAAAGCGACACGATCGGCGATACGGTGTTCTGCTGCAACAAGACAATGCTAGGCCCCACGTCGCCAATATGACCAGAACCGCCATTCAAGAGCTTAATTGGGAATTTTTGCAGCACCTGCCCTATTATCCGGACGTGGCTCCATCCGATTTTCATCTGTTTCAATTGCTTTCCAACAATTTGAGCGGTGTGTCGTTCAATAATGATGTAGAATTGCGGACATGGTTGGATGACTTCTTCAGGTCACAACCGGCAGATCTCTGTCACGGAGGCATCGAACAACTTGTTGAACGATGGAAGAAGCTGTAAATACAAGTGTCAAATACATTAGTGATTAAATTGTTATTTTTTGTTGTTGCGAAATAAAGGTTTCCAACGTTTGAAAAAAACGACATTACTTATTCCTAAACCCAATATATGTATATCCTAGTTCAAGGTTTAGTGTTATACACCAAACATATGGAACACTATAGTACTGATTGAATTCACACCAGAAATTTAAAAGAAATTGAATCACATTTATTTCATATTAGGACTAAAAAAAATGTACACACAAATCTTTGAATAGTTATTAGTGAAATCATAATAATAAAAAAAAGCCTAGTATAATTTTACATCCTTTTTTTCTTTTACACCAAAAAAAAAAAAAAAGAAGAAGAAAAAGCCTTGCTGATTAGAGTATTTAAAATATGAAATACAATATTCTGTGAAGTTTCTATAACAATGCAGCATTTTGAAGATAGCCTTGCTGGTGGTTCTTTCCTGTAGGTGAAGTAAAATAACGAAATTCAAAGTAAAAATGGCAGCCCCCTGGGCCCAATAAGTATATAAATTACATCTTAAACTAACAACTGATTACAAATGCAATGAAGAATAAAAAAATAAAGGGTTACAAATCTCAGATCCATCTGACGCGCATTCAAGAAAATCAAAATACATGCTATCTAATTATTATTACACTACATGATAATGTACATAATCTGAAAAATAAAACCACGTACAGATATCCGATATAAAACAGATATCCAATATAAACATATTGGATGGAAATTACATATTTAAGTAAAAGTATAAATACTATTCAAAATAAAACATGTAAAAAAATCAAGTCTGAAATATATATATATACACTGAAGGAAAAAAATCCCAACACCAAGAAGGGGTTGTGTTAGATAAACGACAGTTGGTAGACGGTGAGAGTACATCTGTAAGATGACGTCTATGCAAATTTCGCTGCTCAGCGCATACGTGTGACGCTAGTAGCGCCGCTCGGAACATGCAAAGCAGGTTTGCTGTAAATACGCGCTGTAACGTTCGTGAGCGTTAGTTATCGTTGAGATTCGACGTAGGGTGTTGATGTTAGTCAAGAATGACTTTAAGAAGACGAAGAAGCCATTATCAACAGCTCACGAAGTTTCAACGAGGTCGTGTAATAGGGCTACGAAAAGGTGGATTTTCTTTCTGCAATATTGCAGAATGACTTGGCAGGAATGTAGCCACTGTGCATGATTGTTGGCAGCGGTGGTCAAGGGAACGTACTGCCTCAAGAAGACCGGGTTCCGGCCGGCCACATGGCACTACTGAGAGGGAAGACCGCCGTGTATGGCTTATGGCCGTGGCGCATCGTACCGCATCTGCGGCAGCAATTCGAGCTGCAGTTGCCACCACAGTGACACAACGAACTGTTACAAATAGGTTACTTGAAGGACAGCTCTGAGCCAGACGCCCTGTCGCGTGCATTCCACTTACTCCAAACCACTGCCATTTGCGACGTTAGTGGTGTCAAGCTAGAGCTCATTGAAGGACGGAGTGGAGATCTGCTGTGTTTTCTGATGAAATCCGGTTCTGCCTGGGTGCCAGTGATAGCCGTGTGTTGGTCAGAAGGAGGCCAGGTGAGCGCCTGCAACCAACCTGTCTGTGGCCGAGACACACTGGACCTACACCTGGAGTTATGGTCTGGGGAGCAATTTCCTATGACAGCAGGAGCACTCTCGTGGTTATCCCACGCACCCTGACGGCACAGTTGTACGTCGGTCTGATGATTCAACCTGTTGTGCTGCCATTCATGAACAGCATTCCAGGGGGTGTTTTCCAACAGGATAACGCTCACCCGCATACCGCTGTTGTAACCCAACATGCTCTACAGAGTGTCGACATGTTGCCGTGGCCTGCTAGATCACCAGATCCTTCACCAATCGAGCACGTATGGGACATCATTGGACGACAACTCCAGCGTCACCCCCAACCAGCATTAACCGTCCCTGTATTGACCGACCAAATGCAACAGGCATGGAACTCCATCCCACAAACTGACATCCAGCACCTCTACGACACAATGCATGAACGTTTGCGTGCTTGCATTCAACATTCTGGCGGTTACACCGGTTATTAATGTACCAGCATTTCACATTTAAAATGGCTCTTCTCGGGCTTACAATAAGCTGTGATCTTGAAACCTTAATCGATTAAATATGTTACCTATACAAATGTATTGCCAACATTTCATTCCTCTACAACTATTTTTTCGAGGTGTTGGGATTTTTTTTTTCCGTCAGTGTATACATATATATATACATAATTGACACAAGCTGGTTTCAACTTTACAACTTTTTACTTTGCACGCTATAGGACTAAGAAAATAACAGTGTGGAAATCTAATGGCCACTTTTTGCTAATATATATTTTTAAATTATTGAATATCATACTAATTTAGAATTTATTTATTGCATTATGTTTATACTTGATGAGTTGAAAGTTAAATGTTTTTAAAAAAGTACTGGCACTGAAAAAATAAAAATAATCTTAAGAAATGTCAAAATCTGAAAATTGCATATATTTCATTGGCATATGAAATATATGCAATTTCATATACCAGTATAAAATTAAAAACAATTACTTTTGTCAACTAACTTACTTCAATCAAGCCAAGTCCACTTCTAGGTCCTAAATTTAGCAGCCTCCACTGGTCATGCCAATACTAGACTGTTCTTTTGGTAGGATTAACTCTACCATTGGCAAAATCTTCTTCTGTACGATAGGATTGCAGCTCAAGAACTTTCTCATGGTATCGAGAACTTTCTGCTATTCCCATGCCAGAATAAAAAAACTGAAAAACTTCTCCTTCGTAATTTCATCTGCTTGTAAAAAACGCAACGTTTCAGCAGTATGTAAAGTGTGAGTATGATTACCATTGATGACAATTACAGCACATAAGCCTTTCTGAAAAAAAATATATAAATCATCATCATCATCATCATCATTGTCAACCATTATCAATCCCCTGCTGGACGAAGATCTCCCCAAGTTTCCTCCACAACGGTCTGTCTTATGCCAGTCTCTTCCATGTCACTCCTGCATACTTTTGAATTTCATCCACCCATCTCCCATGTGGTCTTCTCCTGCCCCTTGGAATCCAATCTAAAATTTCGGCAGTCCATCGATGGTCTGTCCTTCTAGCAGTATGTCCAGCCCATTGCCATTTCAGGGATTTAACTCTGATCATGATGTCTTCCACTCTCGTCATTTCTCGGATCCACGAGTTCCTCTTCTTATCTCTCCTGGTTATACCAAGCATGCACCTCTCCATGCTGCTTTTGAGTTGTCTGCAGCCTTTGTATGTCTCTTTTAGTTAAGGTTGACGTCTCTGCACCATACGTAAGCACTGGAAGGATGCATTGATCAAACACTTTTTTTAAAGACATAATGGCATATTGCTCTTGAAAATTATGCTGTTTCTTCCAAAAGCTCTCCAGGTAAGTTTTGTACGCCGATTAATTTCTTCATCAATGTGACCCTCACTTGATATCTGCTGTCCAAGATAAACGTACGTGTCTGTTATCTCCAGCTTTTCTCCATCAATCGATAAATCTTCAGTTCTTGAAAAAGCATTGAACATCACTTTTGTCTTCTGAAAGTTCATTTTTAATCCAACTTCTTTACTCTTGTCAGCAAGTTCCTGAATCATACTCTGCAGCTCTGATGGGGTAGTTGCAAAAATGACTAGGTCAACAGCAAAACGAAGGTGGGTTAGATAATCTCCAATAATCTTTATCCCCTTGTTTTCCCAGCTCAGCAACTGAAAGACACCCTCCAATGTGGCATTAAAGAGCTTGGGAGATATGGTGTCACCTTGTCTCACTCCCTTTCCAATGTTTATGCATGTTGTATTCTCAAACAGCCGAATCTTTGCACTTGCATTTTCATATATGTTATTAATAATATTAATGTATGTATCTTCAATACCGCAGGATTTCAGAGCCATTGTAACTGCAGATGGTTTCACCGAATCAAAGGCTTTTTCATAATCGATAAAAGCCATGCACAATGGAAGTTCATATTCCCTCGCTCTTTTAATTAGTTCTCTCAGTATGTGGATATGATCTATTGTGCTGTAGCCACTCCTGAATCCAGCTTGTTCTCTCGGTTGAGCAATGTCCAGTGTCACCTTTAAGCGGTGTGAAAGAACTTTAGTGAAGATTTTATAAACCACTGATAGGAGGCTGATAGGTCTGTAGTTCCTGAGATCCTCAATGTCACCTTTTTTATGTAGCAGGATCATTGTAGCGTTGTTCCAATCCTCAGGAATCTTCCCTTCATTAAGACATCGAGTGAAAATTTGGGCGAGTACTGTTTCGATTTCTCCACTTGCTTTTTGTATGATGTCTACAGTAATTCCATCTTCTCCTGGAGCTTTTCCATGCTTCATGTTCTTGATTGCATGTGCAACTTCTGCTGGGAGGACTGGAAGAACTCTGGTACCTTTCGCGATGTCTGGAGTACATGTATCATCCCTTTTATATAATTTGGAATAGAAATCTTTAACTCTTGTCAAAATTTCGCCTCTATTTTTTGCTACAGAACCATCTTCTTTTCTCAGTGCCATAATCTGTTTTCTTCCCTTACTTAGATGTCCCTTTGCTGTCTTTAGGCTTTGGTTGTTTTCAATTGCTTTCCTCACTAGTTCACAGTTGAATTTCCTTACGTCTTCAGTGATACTTTTATATTCCACTTTGGAAGTCGCATCTTCTTTAGTTGTCCTCATCTCTCTTCTTTTTTGCATCAACATTTTGGTTTTTCCTGATAATTTGTTCACATGCAACTTGTTCTTAGACCCAGCTAATTTTGTTGCTGTTTCCATTAGAGCTTTGGTTACTTTTTTGTTAATTTCAGAAATATCCACTTCTTCTGATGTTAGGCCTTCTAAAGCAGAGAATCTGTTCTTCAGTTCCAACTTGAAGGTATTATGGTGTTTTTTAAGGTTGGTTATGTTAATACATTTTGTTTGTCTTATGAGCTTGCCACGTTCAAGTTTAGTGTTGAGGTGCATCTTACATCTCACCAATCTGTGGTCACTACCTGCGTTGAACTTGTTTAGCACACTGCAGTCTTCTATGATGAATTTTTTGTTACACATAATAAGATCAATTTCACTTGTTGTTCCATTTGGATGTCTCCATGTCCATTTCCTGTGTGGCTTTTTCTTGAAAAAGGAGTTCAAGATGAAAAACCCTTCTGCCTCTGCAAACTCTACGAGAGTATTTCCACGCTGGTTTCTGTTGCCGTGACCGAATTTACCTACTGAAGTTTCATTCTGTTGCCGTTGCCCTATTTTTGCATTGAAATCTCCCATAATTATCTTCAAATGTTGCTTACCTTTATTACTTAGATGACGAATTCTTCAATTTCTTCTTCACGATGACTTGTGGTGAATGCATGAGCTTGAATAATCTGAGCCTGGTATCTTCTCGAGAGTTGGATAACGAGTCGTGCAGCTCTGTCAGAGGAACTTTCAACTTCTACAACTTTATCCTTCAGTTTCTTGTTTATTATAAATCCAACACCACTAGTTCTGTTAATATCTGTTCCACGATAGTAGAAGAGATGTCCACTTTTCAGTTCAATGAGATCTTCTCCTTTTCTCCTTACCTCACTTAGCCCCACGATATCCCACTTGATCCTTTGTAGTTCCTCTTCCAATTCAAGAAGCCTTGAATCAGAAGATAGGGAGCGTCCATTATATGTAGCTAAGGTCAGCATCAGATGGCAGCCTAGTCTGGTCCTCTGGGGATTCTTAGCACCCTCTGCCTTCATGTCGCACTGGCCGCTGCCTTGACCAGGTACATTCCAGCTGCCGGAGACTGAGGGCCAAGATTTAAGTTGCGGAGTCATTTTGGAGGGGTTTGGCCATAACTCACCACGCTGGCCAAGCGGGTTGGCGAGTGTGGGATAGCATTTCCTCTAATCCCGATGGTATAGTTATACCGCTATTGGCGGTCGTCAGAGCCCCTTTAGTGGGAACAGGATGCACCACGAGAAGGCAGGGTTGACATTTGTCAAGGAGAGGCTGTGATGTTACGCATCACCTGACAGTATGATTACCATTGATAAAAATTACAGCACACAAGCCTTTCTGAAAAAAATATATATATAAATATATATGTATATATATATATGAAAAGTAGAGATGTAAATTAATTTTAATTTTAATTAGATAGTTATAGCCAGTGTGCGCAAAGCTGCTGCAACTGAAGACATTTTCTATCTGGTCAAAACTATTAAAGCTAGAAGAGCTAAAGGTAAAAAGAGGTATAATAAAACTATTAATTTTGATGAGCTGCTTAACAGACTAAAAACTTCACAGATGAGAAGAACTATGTTAAAAAAGTTAAAACAAACATACTGGCAATCAAACACACTTTACTTTAAAGGTTCTACTATTATTGGCTTAAATTAAAAGAGAGCATCAGGCCGAACCTTTTTGATTTGGTGAAGGATCTTTGTAAGTTCACACTCAAGAAGAAAATTAACAACCAAAGAATAACTAAGAACTACCTAGTTGTGAAATACCTTTGCAGAAGCAATGATGATATTGAACTAGGTAAAGAAATAAAAAGTTGTCAAGAACTCTTCCCTGTTACAGGGCACAATACTGTTACATGCTACAAATATGAAAGAAATCTGGGCTCTATTATGAAAAATCATAGGCAAACAAGTACTGGCAACACTATTACCACCTGTAATTGTGATGGATTTCTTAAATAACATGTAAAAGACTCCCAAATGTCATGCTTATCCTGTCATCTCAATTTATATTTTGAATAGTTAGTTATTTACATCTAAAGCTTCGAAGCTTCGATAGCTGTTATAACAGATCCGCTCCATTAGTTTCAAAACATACAACCATGCAACAGTACTCTTTAATGAAACCATTCTTACCTTGACAAATTGATCAGTTCTCCTGGTGGTTAAAGAGTTAAGTTTTATCTTCACTGCTATTGATGCAGGACAATTTGCATTTTTAGATAGTCTGGAACTGTTTCTCACTTTCATAAATGAACTGTGATGACAAACAAACTTCTTCCTAATACCAAAAGAATCAGACACAGAATAGACATTCTTTTGTTAATAAAAAAAGAATCAGACACAGAATATACATATTCTTTTGTTAATAAAAAAAAGAATCAGACACAGAATAGACAAAATCAGCAAAAGACCCCATGCAACTACACAAAACCAGTTAACCCTAGGTGAGATATCCCATATAAAATTAATGGAACATAATTTTTTTCTCTCAAAAACTATAATTTCCCACACATAATCCCATTTCTGAAAATACTTACAATATACACGAAAAAAGGGGGAGGGGGTGGAGAAGGTTGTGAATACCTACTCTAGTTTTCTCACAATTCTTTTCAAACAACTATTTATATACATACATGAGATTCTTTCGCGGAATTCCGCTTTTTGGATTACCCTCGAGATTGATGCAAAGCTAAAGAGAAATTTTGGAGGTTTGGTTGGGGGGAGGGCGTTATTTCAAAACTATCAAAAACAGAAGTTAAACGAAGTGAAGATTTTTCCCATAATCGTGAAAATGGAAGACAATTTTCCGAAAACGGAAGTTAGGTGATGCAAAAATTTCCCTGCAATCTTCAGGCATAAGATTCTTCCGTGGATTTGAAGAATTCCGCCTTTTCCATCATCATTTCGATGGTTCCGAGATTTTGGAAGGGATTAGAAGAAATTTGGAAGGAATTGGTGGTGGTGGGAAGGGTATCATTTCCCATCAGAGTATGGAATTCCAACTTTCGGAAACGGAAGTAAGACAGAGTGAAGGTTTCTCCCATAATCATAATTCTTTTTTTCTTGCGATGTTTTTTTTTACTTAGTAGTATTATTAAATATTTTATTTAATAAATATTTGTATTGCAGCTTGAAAATGGAGAAAAATTTTCCTAAAACGGAAGTCGGATAGAACGGAGATTTCACAAGTAATAGTCATTTTTTTCTCCGCAATGTTCCGCTTATCCTGTGTCGTTAAATGTCAAATATATATATACCTTAAATACAGTGATGTGCTCCAGTTTTAATATTTACATAAATAAATTTCTGTGAACAAATGTCTTGCTTATGCAGGGGCGCACCCAGGAATTCTTGTTGGAGGGGGCTGTATATACGTATATATAGTATACGTACACAATGTGTGTACATATATATAGTGTACGCCTATAGTTTATATACAGTTGTGACGTACGTCACTTTTAACCTTTTTGGGGCTTTGGAAAGAAGACACCGTGTAATAGAAGACACTGTGTAATTTTTTGAACATGTTAATTAATATTGTTAATGTTTAATTTGTGAAGTACGTCACTCTTAATCTCTTTGGTGCTTTGAGAAGAAGACATTATGTAATAAAAGACAGTATGTCACACACTGTAATTTTTTAATATGTAAAAATAATACTTTTGAATGTTTAATTTATGACGTACGTCGCTCAATCTCTCTGGTGCTTTGGGAAGAAGACATTACGTAATAGAAGACAGTATGTCACACACTGTAATATTTTGAACATATAAAATAATATTTTTGAATGCTTAATTTGTGACGTATGTCGTTCTTAATGGGTTTAACGACCACTACGAGCAACTCTAAGCAGTCACCTGTCTCTAATTTGGAGACATTCGCTCTAGGGAAGGGAGATACTAAGTGCTGTAAGCCAAACACAGCACACATGCCTCATTCTGGACTCGAATCTGTACCAACTTGTACGAATGGTCAGTAGCCAGCACTAGAAAACTTTGGCAAAATGAAAAATTCGCCATGCAATTACTATGGTGTGCAGCCTATTTTTAATTCAGCGCATGTACCTAAGGTAAAGCATTTCACTTTCGCTAATATGTTCTTGCCATTATAGTTCTGCTTTGTCAATACAAATTACCAACATTCTACAAGATACATCCTTTTAAGACACAGATTTTAATGTGTAATATCACACTTATTGAAGCAATGCTTTGTGACAAAAACATTTGCATATTTATTTTGAGTACGTATCTGTCCCCAAATGAGCTACCGATTTGGGGACGCCACACCCTTTTGTCCTCAAATCGGTGTCCCGATATCTGGTCACCTTAGTTATATGCCACCGGGGGCGGCCCTCATATTTTTCTGAAGAACGAATTGTATGGAGAATTTTCTCTCTCTTTTTTTTTTTTTTTTTTTTTTTTTTTTATTGGGGGTTTAACAACCACCGTGAGCAACTCAATGGGCTACAAGCAGTCGCCCGTCCCTACTTTAGAGCACTGGTTCTAGGGAAGGGAGAGTGCCAGGGCTGTAATACAAGCGCAGCATCCATGCCTCACCATCACGGAATTCGAATCCGGACCCATCCGAGGCAGTCGAGATCACGTCAGTCACTTCGTTCCTCACCGGGCCCAAGTATAGGTTTTGTGACGTCACGAAAAGGATCCTTTCAGTCCAGCGTTGTCGCAGCCATTGCTTCTCTACGGAACAGAAGATTCAGGCTGCGTTTTTGTGTTTAATGACGTGATCTGAATTTCGTGAATGTTGTTGCATTTTATTTGTGTTGTTTCTTCTCCAATATTCTCTAGTAAGCACTTATTGGACAGCATTTTTATTTTATTTTTTTGATTGGAGGTTTAACGACCACCATAAGCAACTCAATGGGCTTTAAGCAGTCGCCCGTCCCTAATTTAGGGTCACTGGTTCCAGGGAAGGGAGAGAGCCAGTGCCGTAAGACAAACAACATCCATGCCTGACCGGGATTCGAACCCGGACCCCTTACGGACGAATGATCAGAGGCCAGCGCCTTAGACCACTGCGCCACCGGGGCGGCGGACAGCATTTTTAATTTGCTAAGATAACACAACACGAGGATCATAGCGTTTGTTTACATTGCGTTTTGTTGACAAAATGATCGGTAACAGGCGATCTTGGCTGCAACTTTTGGGAAACTCTGAGTTAACCAATGCAAAAACAAATATAGGAAAGAAATGTACACTTTATTTAGTTGTGAAAATACGATTTACAAGTTCTTGGCGATAAGAAAATGAGAGTTGATGAAATGCCCTGGTAAAATCAAATTTGTGAGAAGAGCAAAAAATACCCCTACTTGAATATGTTTTTAAAAATAAATCCAACTGCAATAAAAAAATTTACATACTTCTAATACAAATCACTATTACGGAGAGACGTACATAATGTAATAAGTTAATATAAATATGTGTTGCTAAAACATGGAAATAGCGATGTTTTTGTTTATTTACTGATGCCACATATTTGGAGGATTTTCACATGTAATAAGTTAATGGGTTTTAAGTAGTAAATAAAATAGGCATGCATATATGACAATGATTTCTGGGTTTCTAAAATATATATATTGCAGACCATAGACATATATACACCCAATTTACAAGCAAGATTTATTTACTTATTACTAGAAAGAGGATTCATCGAGGACAAATTGTGGAGGTCATTGCTAACAAAGCGTATGTTCAACAATTTGGAATTTGCAAAAAGTTGTACTCATTTCTGAGAAATCTGATCATACCACATGTTGTTATTCAACACATCAAGGTGATCAATTTTAGCTCAAATGACAGAGAACATTGCTAACAGCAGCCCTTATGCTAATTCACATTTAACCTACTTTTTATGGTCACAGAAATTAATGCACAAGAAAAATAGTTCATATTTTCTGCTATCAGGTTACGGTACTGAATCAGCTCTGGTTCACTGTTCTCCATGTAACATCTCCAGTACCAATATCTGATTACCAAAAGTAATGTTGCCATTTTTAGATTGAACTGCTTATGATAATCTATTCATCTTATTAGTTAACCAACAAAGTTTTCACTAGAGTAATTATTTGTTTACTTTAGCTATAGATTACCACATATGGTAATTAACATAATAATTCACTCATAAATTTATTGTTTCTACATATAGTAATCAACATAATATATTCATTCATAAAGAAATTTATTCTGTTTCTATGCAATAGTAATTAATATCATATATTCACTCAAATAAAATTTATGTTGTATTTTCAACTCAACTGAATTAGTTTTTTTTTTTTTTTTTTTTTTTTTTGTCATCAAAAAGCCTGGAAGCTCTTTTTCATACTAATTATATTGCAAATTTTGGAAAAATATATCTGAATTATCACATCCTAAAGGGTATTCGGTTGCATCTTTAGTCACACAAGACCAAAGAGACTAAATGAGCAAATCAGAATGTGAAGAAATATTTTGAGAAATTGATGCCCACGCAAATGTAAAACTTCCTGCAGTCATTAAAAATATTTGTAAGAAAAGGAAAAGAAGCTTACTCACACAGCATTTGTTGCATGAACTTCAGACCTGCTTATTGCTGCAATTCAAACCATTGAAAACAAATATTCGTAGAAGACATTTTTTATATAAGTCCACTACAAAACATTTATCTCAAATAGTCAATAGTTCTTCTCTCCAAGTGACATTCTTCATTAGCTGCAGCAAAACGTTTTCCATTATATGCAATGTGTTCTACAGCAAGCACATTTGTTTATCCTCTTGAAAGGCTGTCCTCTAAACTGTTTAAATGAGAAGACAAAAAAAAAGGAGGAAAGGGGAGTAGTGGGAAGGTGATATATGGATACACAACACAAATACCACAGGATTCAGACATTTAAAAAAAACAAAAAAAAATACCAAAGTATTAGGTACAAGATTTTACACTAAACTACAAAACGGTACATGCTAATCAACCACATTGTAAGATATAGAAAAATTCATCAAAACAGCCATCAAGTCTTTTTTTTTTTTTTTTTTTTTTTTGATTGGAGGTTTAACGACCACCGTGAGCAACTCAATGGGCTATATAAGCAGTCGCCCGTCCCTAATTTAGGGTCACTGGTTCCAGGGAAGGGAAAGAGCCAGTGCCGTAAGACAAACACAACATCCATGCCTCGCCGGGATTCGAACCCGGACCCCTTCCGGACGAATGATCAGAGGCCATCGCTTAGACCACTGCGCCACCGGGGCGGCCATCACGTCTTCACTGAGATTCAGTCATATCTCTAGTTACACAAAATGAGAATAAATGAGCTAATTAGAATATGAACCGTTAGCAATTAAACGAAGGTAAATATAGTAGCAAATGATTTGACTTCCACAAATATCTCAGCTTTGCAGAAATTATAGAGGCTTTAAGTAAATTTTATATCAGTACGGTAATATAAATATCACAACCAAATATCAAGACTTTCTTTGTTTTGCTTTTACTCAAATGCATGATGCACATTTTTCAAGGTGGTGTAAAAGTAATAAAAAAGAAACTAAAACGATATTAAATTTATTGATGAAAATTTAATTGTGTGTGAAAAACATCCAACAGGTGCATTCACAAATTCTTACTCTTCCAATTGCATTTTCTAAGATGCCTAAAAATCAGGTTGTGCGTTGTTTATTTTCATGTATGGAATCTTACTTTTTAACCCCCGCCCCCACTCAAGCCTGAAGTTCTGTTGCTGATAACTGATGAGATCTAAAATCTCTGTCCTGTACAATTGAGGGATGGTTTTTGATATAAATTTTAACTGCTGCACAAGCCTGTGACATATAGCAGCTCACAATGAATTAATCAAGCTTCTACTATTTTATTTAAGAAAAAGAAAAATACTCATTTTAAATGGGATGCTTACTTTTGCCTCATGTATAAGTTGAACAACGCTTAATCAATACGCAAAGATGTGGCAATGTTGAAAAAAATTATCCTTGGTACTTATAAGCAATGCAAAACTAAAACATTGTTTTATTACAAACTACATGTAGCTTCTGTATTGAAATGCCTGCAAGCCATATATAATATAATGTTGATATATTGTACAGGCAATATATATACATGTGTGTGTGGGCGTGCAAGTAAAAAGTAAATCATTAGAGGTGCACATGCATTTAAGAAAAAAAATCAGCTTTTAATATTGCAAGATTTATACCATATGGCAGCATAGAGGTTTGTACGGGCCTTATTTGGTGAGCCCCGGCCCAGCCCAAGTCCATGCGTTTAATACCCTGCTCATTTCAAATATTAGACACTCTGTCCTATCCGGCCCGGACCCTTCAATTGCAGCTCGTGATGTGCCATTTGGTATTATTTTGTTTTTCTATTGTATTTTATTAAATTGTGAAAATTAAATAATAAAATGGGATATTATTGAAAACATTTAGTTAAATGTAAACCTTAAAATATTAACTAAACTTTAACAATCATCGAAGAATATAACCTTTAAAGAGACAAAAAAAAGGATGGGGGGGGGGATAAGCGGGTTCAAAATTTCTTTTTCTCTAAACTAGCGAGTGGTAACACTACAAAAATCAATCCCCATACAGATCAGATAGGAGAAACAATGTCTTCCCCTTCCCACTCTCTCATAAAAACGCACACACAGAGACGCACCCTGTCCCCCAGTCCACACAACACATACACTCACTCGGAGTCTGATCTTTTTGTTGTCAATAAGCCCCAAAGTGATTTCCCCATCTTAATACCTACAAGATGGTAAAAACACTAAGTGTCTCTCCTTGCTTTTGTAATTATTCCTTGGGCTATGTCATGGAAGTAAGTAAAGCCAGCAAAACAATTCAACTAACCAGAAAATCGGGGAACACAACTTTTTTCTTTCTTTACAATTGCGATAAAAAGAATGGGTTGTCATGGCCCGGCCCTGTCCTAAGTGCCTGGGAAAAAGCCCGTTCCGTGCAGACCTCTATGGCAGCATATAACAGATATACACAGTAAGCAAACCTGGAGAAGTTATGCATATAATAACCTTCTAAATACCTAACTTTCTCAATAACCTTCATTTGCTGAAAATTTCCCACACAAATATAATATGCATTACTAAGTATGCTGTAATGCAGAAGTTGGGTGCAAAGCAGTTCTAATGCCTTCGAATTGTTTGTTTACGTTTAATATCATGGTCTAAGTTTTCTTGCTCTGCAATTAGCTAATAGATTGCTATCTTTTACCCTTTTTTTTATTTTTGGTGTTTGAAGTTTTCCAGAGAAATTTTTTGTGCGCATGCCAAAAAATAAATTTATCATACTTCAGTTGAGCACTAACTTTTTCACAGATTGTCAGTAAAAAGTTTTCAGCAGCTCTTAAAAACATTACAACCACACTGCAGATAAAAGCGTAGTGTTTGGAAACTTCAAGTTTTATGTACGAGACAGAATAAGGCAAATATAAGTTTTCTTGTTTTGCCTACTCATTTTTTGCAAACATCACTGGGCTTATAAATTCAGTTGCTTTTAAACTACCCCAAAACATACTTGATGTAAACATATACTGTTAACAAACTGCACACAAACTATAATATATATATATCATCATCATCATTGTCAACCATTATCAATCCACTGCTGGACGAAGGTCTCCCCAAGTTTCCTCCACAACGGTCTGTCTTGTGCCAGTCTCCTCCATGTCACCCCTGCATACTTTCGAATTTCATCCACCCATCTCCCATGTGGTCTTCTTCTGGGTCTTTTCCTGTCCCTTGGAATCCAATCTAAAATTTCGGCTGTCCATCGATGATCTGTCCTTCTGGCAGTATGTCCAGCCCATTGCCATTTCAGGGATTTTACTCTGATCATGATGTCTTCCACTCTCGTCATTTTTCGGATCCACGAGTTCCTCTTCTTATCTCTCCTGGTTACACCAAGCATGCACCTCTCCATGCTACTTTGAGTTGTCTGCAGCCTTTGTATGTCTCTTTTAGTTAAGGTCCACGTCTCTGCACCATACGTAAGCACTGGAAGGATGCACTGATCAAACACTTTTCTTTTAAGACATAATGGCATATTGCTCTTGAAAATTATGCTGTTTCTTCCAAAAGCTCTCCAGGCAAGTTTTGTACGCCGATTAATTTCTTCATCAATGTGACCCTCACTTGATATCTGCTGTCCAAGATAAACGTACGTGTCTGTTATCTTCAGCTTTTCTCCATCAATCGATAAATCTTCATTTCTTGTAAAAGCATTGAACATCACTTTTGTCTTCTGAAAGTTCATTTTTAATCCCACTTCTTTACTCTTGTCAGCAAGTTCCTGGATCATACTCTGCAGCTCTGATGGAGTAGTTGCAAAAATGACTACGTCATCAGCAAAACGAAGGTGGGTTAGATAATCTCCATTAATCTTTATCCCCTTGTTTTCCCAGCTCAGCGACTGAAAAACACCCTCCAATGTGGCATTAAAGAGCTTCGGGGATATGGTGTCACCTTGTCTCACTCCCTTTCCAATTTTTACGTGTGTTGTATTTTCAAACAGCCTAATCTTTGCACTTGCATTTTCATAGATGTTATTAATAATATTAATGTATGCATCTTCAATACTGCAGGATTTCAGAGCCATTGTAACTGCCGATGGTTTCACCGAATCAAAGGCTTTTTCATAATCGATAAAAGCCATGCACAATGGAAGTTCATATTCCCTCGCTCTTTCAATTAGTTCTCTCAGCACGTGGATATGATCTATTGTGCTGTAGCCACTCCTGAATCCAGCTTGTTCTCTCGGTTGAGCCATGTCCAGTGTTACCTTCAAGCGGTGTGAAAGAACTTTAGTGAAGATTTTATAAACTACTGATAGGAGGCTGATAGGTCTGTAGTTTCTGAGATCCTCAATGTCACCTTTCTTATCTAGCAGGATCATTGTAGCGGTGTTCCAATCCTCAGGAATCTTTCCTTCATTAAGGCATCGAGTGAAAATTTGGGCGAGTACTGTTTCGATTTCTCCACTTGCTTCTTGTATGATGTCTACAGTAATTCCATCTTCTCCTGGAGCTTTTCCTCGCTTCATGTTCTTGATTGCATGTGCAACTTCTGCTGGAAGGACTGGAGGAACTCTGGTACTGGTATTTTTCATGATGTCTGGAGTGCATATATCATCCCTTTCATATAATTTGGAGTAGAAATCTTTCACTCTTGTCAAAATTTCGCCTCTATTTCTTGTTACAGAACCATCTTCTTTTCTCAGTGCCATAATCTGTTTTCTTCCCTTATTGAGATGTCCCTTTGCTATCTTTAGGCTTTGGTTGTTTTCAATTGCTTTCCTCACTAGTTCACAGTTGAATTTCCTTACGTCTTCAGTGATACTTTTTCTTACTGTCTTGCATAGCTCTATATATTCCACTTTGGAAGTCACATCTTCTTTAGTTGTCCTCATCTCTCTTCTTTTTTGCATCAACATTTTGGTTTTTCCTGATAATTTGTTCACATGCAACTTGTTCTTAGACCCAGCTAATTTTGTTGCTGTTTCCATAAGAGCTTTGGTTACTTTTCTGTTAACTTCAGAGATGTCCACTTCTTCCGATGTTAGGCCTTCTAAAGCAGAGAACCTGTTCTTCAGTTCTAACTTCAAGGTATTATGGTGTTTTTTAAGGTTGGTTATGTCAATAGATTTTGTTTGTCTTATGAGCTTGCCACGTTCAAGTTTAGTGTTGAGGTGCATCTTACATCTCACCAATCTATGGTCACTACCTGTGTTGAACTTGTTTAGCACACTGCAGTCTTCTATGACGAATTTTTTGTTACACATAATAAAATCAATTTCACTTGTCGTCCCATTTGTATGTCTCCATGTCCATTTTCTGTGTGGCTTTTTCTTGAAGAAGGAGTTCAAGATGAAAAACCCTTCTGCCTCTGCAAACTCAACGAGAGTATTTCCACGCTGGTTTCTGTTGCCGTGACCGAATTTACCTACTGAAGTTTCATTCTGTTGCCGTTGCCCTATTTTTGCATTGAAATCTCCCATAATTATTTTCAAGTGCTGCTTACCTTTATTATTTAGATGACAAATTTCCTCATAAAATTCTTCAATTTCTTCTTCAGGATGACTTGTGGTGGGTGCATAAGTTTGAATAATCTGAGCCTGGTATCTTTTCGAGAGTTGGATAACAAGTCGTGCAGCTCTGTCAGAGGAACTTTCAACTTCTACAACTTTATCCTTCAGTTTCTTGTTTATTATAAATCCAACACCACTAGTTCTGCCAGTATCTGTCCCACGATAGTAGAAGAGATGTCCACTTTTCAGTTCGATGAGATCTCCTTTTCTCCTTACCTCACTTAGCCCCACGATGTCCCACTTGATCCTTTGTAGTTCCTCTTCCAATTCAAGAAGCCTTGAATCAGAAGATAGGGAGCGTCCATTGTAAGTAGCCAAGGTCAGCATCAGATGGCAGCCTAGTCCGGTCCTCCGGGGATTCTTAGCACCCTCTGCCTTCATGTCGCACTGGCCGCTGCCTTGGCCAGGTACATTCCAGCTGCCGGAGACTGAGGGCCAAGATTTAAGTTGTGGAATCATTTTGGAGGGGTTTGGCCATAACTCACCACGCTGGCCAAGCGGGTTGGTGAGTGTGGGATAGAATTTCCTCTAATCCCGATGGTATAGTTATACCGCTATGGGCGGTCGTCAGAGCCCCTTTAGTGGGAACAGGATGCACCACGAGAAGGCGGGGTTGACATTTGTCAAGGAGAGGCTGTGATGTTACGCATCACCTGACCTTACATCCCATATATATATATATATATATATATATATATATATATATATATATGAACAGGTTCTCTGCTTTAGAAGGCCTAGCATCGGAAGAAGTGGACATCTCTGAAGTTAACAGAAAAGTAACCAAAGCTCTTATGGAAACAGCAACAAAATTAGCTGGGTCTAAGAACAAGTTGCATGTGAACAAATTATCAGGAAAAACCAAAATGTTGATGCAAAAAAGAAGAGAGATGAGGACAACTAAAGAAGATGTGACTTCCAAAGTGGAATATATAGAGCTATGCAAGACAGTAAGAAAAAGTATCACTGAAGACGTAAGAAAATTCAACTGTGAACTAGTGAGGAAAGCAATTGAAAACAACCAAAGCCTAAAGATAGCAAAGGGACATCTCAGTAAGGGAAGAAAACAGATTATGGCACTGAGAAAAGAAGATGGTTCTGTAACAAGAAATAGAGGCGAAATTTTGACAAGAGTGAAAGATTTCTACTCCAAATTATATGAAAGGGATGATATATGCACTCCAGACATCATGAAAGATACCAGTACCAGAGTTCCTCCAGTCCTTCCAGCAGAAGTTGCACATGCAATCAAGAACATGAAGCGAGGAAAAGCTCCAGGAGAAGATGGAATTACTGTAGACATCATACAAGAAGCAAGTGGAGAAATCGAAACAGTACTCGCCCAAATTTTCACTCGATGCCTTAATGAAGGAAAGATTCCTGAGGATTGGAACACCGCTACAATGATCCTGCTACATAAGAAAGGTGACATTGAGGATCTCGGAAACTACAGACCTATCAGCCTCCTATCAGTAGTTTATAAAATCTGCACTAAAGTTCTTTCACACCGCTTGAAGGTAACACTGGACATGGCTCAACCGAGAGAACAAGCTGGATTCAGGAGTGGCTACAGCACAATAGATCATATCCACGTGCTGAGAGAACTAATTGAAAGAGCGAGGGAATATGAGCTTCCATTGTGCATGGCTTTTATCGATTATGAAAAAGCCTTTGATTCGGTGAAACCATCAGCAGTTACAATGGCTCTGAAAACCTGCGGTATTGAAGATGCATACATTAATATTATTAATAACATCTATGAAAATGCAAGTGCAAAGATTAGGCTGTTTGAAAATACAACACACGTAAAAATTGGAAAGGGAGTGAGACAAGGCGACACCATATCTCCGAAGCTCTTTAATGCCACATTGGAGGGTGTTTTTCAGTCGCTGAGCTGGGAAAACAAGGGGGATAAAGATTAATGGAGATTATCTAACCCACCTTCGTTTTGCTGATGACGTAGTCATTTTTGCAACTACCCCATCAGAGCTGCAGAGTATGATCCAGGAACTTGCTGACAAGAGTAAAGAAGTGGGATTAAAAATGAACTTTCAGAAGACAAAAGTGATGTTCAATGATTTTACAAGAAATGAAGATTTATCGATTGATGGAGAAAAACTGGAGATAACAGATACGTACGTTTATCTTGGACAGCAGATATCAAGTGAGGGTCACATTGATGAAGAAATTAATCGGCGTACAAAACTTGCCTGGAGAGCTTTTGGAAGAAACAGCATAATTTTCAAGAGCAATATGCCATTATGTCTTAAAAGAAAAGTGTTTGATCAATGCATCCTTCCAGTGCTTACGTATGGTGCAGAGACGTGGACCTTAACTAAAAGAGACATACAAAGGCTGCAGACAACTCAAAGAAGCATGGACAGGTGCATACTTGGTGTGACCAGGAGAGATAAGAAGAGGAACTCGTGGATCCGAAAAATGACAAGAGTGGAAGACATCATGATCAGAGTTAAATCCCTGAAATGGCAATGGGCTGGACATACTGCCAGAAGGACAGATCATCGATGGACAGCCGAAATTTTAGATTGGATTCCAAGGGACAGGAAAAGACCCAGAAGAAGACCACATGGGAGATGGGTGGATGAAATTCGAAAGTATGCAGGGGTGACATGGAGGAGACTGGCACAAGACAGACCGTTGTGGAGGAAACTTGGGGAGACCTTTGTCCAGCAGTGGATTGATAATGGTTGACAATGATGATGATGATATATATACAGAATATATTGTTAAATAAAAATTCCCACAATACCACTTTTAGCAGCTTCTTTGCAAATCTTACATTTTTTTTACTGAAGCACTTTCATGCTGCAGTAGTTTTGGTCCATAAATATGCCAAAAGTACTACAGCATGAAAATGCTTCCATACATTTGTGTTGCCATCCATCAGTTTTTTTTTTTTTTTTACTTTGCTATTAAAATTTCCACAATTATTGAAATTTCTACACTGCAAATTGAATGTTCATTTAAGGACTTTCACATGTACACCTAAGCAGGTGTAAATTTCATATCACACTGAAAAATTAATTTTCAGTTCTGTCTATTATTCCATACCTTACTGTAGTTATTCAGAAAACATTAAGTAGTTACAACAGAAAGGCATTTTTTTTTTTTTTTTACTTACACTGCACAGTCAGTTCTACAACTATACTTTTCCCTTGGGAGTACATCAACAAAATCTGATTTTTCAAAAGCTGACTGAGCAGCTAATTCCTTCATTGCTTATCAATTACTGAAAAATTCTAAAGGAATGTGTTACACTGTTTACTACGCATTCTTGGGGCTATTTTAGTCTACCACAGTCAGTAAGCTTTATGTACTGACTAACTCCCTGATTTGAGCTTTCATATTCTAAACTGCTATTGCATGTTAACATTAGTTTGCACTAAGAACATTTGGTTTAGCTTAACTTATAGGTTATATATTCAGAAAAAGTACATGTGACCTTATAAGGCTATATAACCAGAAGTACATATGTCGTTGTACTTCTGGTTATGAAGTACATGTATACTTGTACCCATACCTCAATACATGTGTTTAATCTCTTGAAAGGCTGTCCTTCAAACTGTTCTAATGAAATGGTAACAAGGCAAAATGACGTAAAACACATACACGACAAGTTGACCAAGTTATATTCTGTAAAATCTCTTTTCTATTAAAAATATCTGTGTTCCAATCACCACATATTTTTGTGACTTAAAAATAAATCTAATGCAAATAAACTGACACACTATGCTTTTCAACTGTTTATTGCACAGCAGAATATAAAGAAAAATATGAAATTAAGTGATGCAAAAAATAGCAGCCCCGGTGGCGCAGTGGTCTAAGCGATGGCCTCTGATCATTCGTCCGAACGGGGTCCGGGTTCGAATCCTGGTGAGGCATGGATGTTGAAAAAAAAAAAGCCTAACATAACACAAACATTCACAAATTTTATATATTTTTTTCCAGGGAAGGGAGAGAGCCAGTGCCGTAAGACAAACACAACATTTATGCCTCACCGGGATTCGAACCCGGACCCCGTTCGGACGAATGATCAGAGGCCATCGCTTAGACCACTGCGCCACCCGGCTCCATACATTTCGTGTCAATGTGTTTTCGAATGGGAACGGTATAAGGGACAATTTTGTAACGAAAATAAGATTTGTTTTATAATTTTAATTCGAATTTTTCAAGTAATACTTTATCAAAAACTATAAACAACACAGTGACATACATATTACTTACCTTGCAGACGTGAAAATTCCGTAATTTAATCTAAAGTACAGCACAAACCAACCGGCATAAACAAACACACACCTCAAACAACAAACGCTTCAAGTAGCAAACGGTAAGTAGTATAAGTAGGCAGGGCGGCCAACTATCCAATCTTTATATCACCAAAATCACAAGCAAATATCTCCAGAAAATCACCAGATTTAAGGAAGAAATCAGCAGTGCCGTATTACAGAAGTCTGGAACGAAATATAAGTTATATTAATATGTATATATATAATTTTAATATACTATATACTATAAAGATACCTAAGCAAAAAAATACATATATAATTTTGACTCACACCTAGTACAACATAGAAAAGGTTATGTATCTACCTGCGTGAGTAAAAGGAGAAAAGAAAAAAAAAGAAAATAAAACAACTGAATGTAGAAGGTGTCGAGAATACTGAGCCTTGGCTTTATCAAGGACCAGCAAAAACTCTGCATTTTCTCACTTCCACAAAGACCTAGTTGGAAATGGGTTTCTGCAAGGCCATAGATGCAAGTAACATTCCCACCTAAAATAGTTTAAAAAATATATATATAAGTCATGTCCTCCGTAGAGTAGCATGACCTAGCACTAGTTAACAATTTCGCTTGCATCCATTAACCTTCATGGCCCGACCCATGCTCTTCATCTGTTACTATTAAACAGAGAGAAGAAGATTAAAGAGAACTCAAGCTGTGAGAGTGACATAATAAATAGAAATGATTTTCAGCTATAACGAAATTCCAAGTTCGTTTGAGAGAGAATTTAAACCTGAAAAACAAATTTTACATTGCAATTAAAAAAGGAAATGTTAATTTATAACGAACAGATTTTTGAAAGAAAACTTGAGTCTAAAACCCCTACTCTACAACTTATGACAGCACGAAAACGAGAATAAGTTAAAGATAATAATTAACTAAAGAAAACTTTGTGAAAGTTATATACCTTAAACGGTTAGTTGCAATATGTACAAAGTATTTCAGCAGTGCTTTAAGTGCATAATTAATTAGTTATTAAGAACTTAACTACCTTGAAAAAACAGCGCATAGACAGCGCATAGAAAAGGAACAAGCTTAGCCATCTTCTGTTCCTAGGTACCACAAAAGACGCTCAAAGTTACAAAGAAAAGTAAGAGTTAAAACCCGCATAAATGTTAACAGACAAACCAATGCTTAAAAGCTGAAAAGCTAAAAAACGACAGAGAAAGGTACATGAAGTACAAACATTGAACTTATAAAACCTAGAACCCAAAAACAAGGAAGAGAGCTTACCTCTTGAGTTACAAAAACTTTTCTCCTCACAAGAGGAGAACATGGCTGACCTCTTCCGCCACTCCCTAGACGCTGGGGGGCAGTGAGGGTGGGGCTGATGGCCTCCTCATACAGCAAGAAACCAACGCGCGGAGATTTTAACCAGAGAAAATATATATAAACTTAAGACTGTGGATCTGTATGATCAGAATGAGCAGAATTAACTCTCCAGAATACATGAGAAATATTATAAAATACACGAGCAGTTTATTTAATAATCTTTGCATGTATTAAATCACCTTAGTGAGCTTCTATAGATTAATCAGAATCTTATTAATTTTAATGTTGGTTTTACTATTTTTAGTATAGCTATCCTAGTGATGAATAACTGGTTTTCTTTTTTATTTGTTTTTATTTTCTTTTTATAAACAGATTTTTAAGCTTTTTTTGTGATTTTGTTTATATTATTTAATTTTTTTTGTTTTAATAGGACCGTCATATCCATAGCACTAAGGTTCCTTTAGGTAGTTAATAGGCATCCTCTAGCCAACTTCCTTACGGCTTTGATTGGTCAGAATCATATTATTAACTGTGTAGAAAATTAAAGCAGATCTGCCAACCTTACTCTATTATTCAGAATAATTTTTCTTAAAGTTCTTTTGATGAAAGAAGAAGGAATTTCGTTCTCTAGAAAACTTTCTAATAGTATATTAATGTGGTAATTGAAGTCCAAATTGTTGCTGCAAATTCTTGAAATTCTTAGGACCTGAGAAATTAGTACATTCTCAATTACTTTGGTTGAAATGTTATTATTCCAGTGTAGATATTTAATTACTTTGAAAGGAAAATTAACTCTTTTATCAAAGAGGCTAATAGATGGGTTACCTCTGTTGAGCTTAATGCTTAAGTCTAGGAACTCAAGTTCCTGATTACTGTGGTTTGTTTTTACATAAGTTAAGAGAGCTAGGATAGATATTATCAAAATCACTCTCTATAACTTCTGAATTATTGATACACAGCAGATCATCAATATATCTAAAAGTGTAAAGGCAGTTATCTGAGCAGGTGGGGTGATTTTTAATGAATTTATATTCCTTAAAGAACAGGAATAGATTAGCGATATTCGTGGACGTTGATGTTCCCATTGGAATACCGTTCACTTGCTTATAGAGAGTATTATTATATAAGATATGGTTATTTTTTATGCAGCAATTGAGATAAGAGTTCCAAGTTCCTACATCAACAAATTGGTTAAGTTTAAATTCTGCATACAGCTCTTTAAAGGTAGTGATTATATCTGATAGAGGCAGATTAGTATATAGGTTTTCAAAATCATAACTATTAATATCTAGGGGACACACTTTGAGTATAGTAGAAATTACTTCTGCATGTCCCTTGGAATCCAATCTAAAATTTCGGCTGTCCATCTATGGTCTGTCCTTCTGGCAGTATGTCCAGCCCATTGCCATTTCAGGGATTTAACTCTGGTCATGATGTCTTCCACTCTCGTCATTTTTCGGATCCACGAGTTCCTCTTCTTATCTCTCCTGGTTATACCAAGCATGCACCTCTCCATGCTACTTTGAGTTGTCTGCAGCCTTTGTATGTCTCTTTTAGTTAAGGTCCACGTCTCTGCACCATACGTAAGCACTGGAAGGATGCATTGATCAAACACTTTTCTTTTAAGACATAATGGCATATTGCTCTTGAAAATTATGCTGTTTCTTCCAAAAGCTCTCCAGGCAAGTTTTGTACGCCGATTAATTTCTTCATCAATGTGACCCTCACTTGATATCTGCTGTCCAAGATAAACATACGTATCTGTTATCTCCAGTTTTTCTCCATCAATCGATAAATCTTCATTTCTTGTAAAAGCATTGAACATCACTTTTGTCTTCTGAAAGTTCATTTTTAATCCCACTTCTTTACTCTTGTCAGCAAGTTCCTGGATCATACTCTGCAGCTCTGATGGGGTAGTTGCAAAAATGATTACGTCATCAGCAAAACGAAGGTGGGTTAGATAATCTCCATTAATCTTTATCCCTTTGTTTTCCCAGTTCAGTGATTGAAAGACATTTTCCAATGTGGCATTAAAGAGCTTCGGAGATATGGTGTCACCTTGTCTCACTCCCTTTCCAATTTTTATGTGTGTTGTATTTTCAAACAGCCGAATCTTTGCACTTGCATTTTCATAGATGTTATTAATAATATTAATGTATGCATCTTCAATACCGCAGGATTTCAGAGCCGTGGTAACAGCTGATGGTTTCACCGAATCAAAGGCTTTTTCATAATCGATAAAAGCCATGCACAATGGAAGCTCATATTCCCTCGCTCTTTCAATTAGTTCTCTCAGTACGTGGATATGATCTATTGTGCTGTAGGCACTCCTGAATCCAGCTTGTTCTCTCGGTTGAGCCATGTCCAGTGTTACCTTCAAGCGGTGTGAAAGAACTTTAGTGAAGATTTTATAAACCACTGATAGGAGGCTGATAGGTCTGTAGTTCCTGAGATCCTCAATGTCACCTTTTTATGTAGCAGGATCATTGTAGCATTGTTCCAATCCTCAGGAATCTTCCCTTCATTAAGGCATCGAGTGAAAATTTGGGCGAGTACTGTTTCAATTTCTCCACTTGCTTCTTGTATGATGTCTATAGTAATTCCATCTTCTCCTGGAGCTTTCACCCGCTTCATGTTCTTGATTGCATGAGCAACTTCTGCTGGGAGGACTGGAAGAACTCTGGTACCTTTCGTGATGTCTGGAGTACATGTATCATCCCTTTCATATAATTTGGAGTAGAAATCTTTCACTCTTGTCAAAATTTCGCCTCTATTTCTTGTTACAGAACCATCTTCTTTTCTCAGTGCCATAATCTGTTTTCTTCCCTTACTGAGATGTCCCTTTGCTATCTTAAGGCTTTGGTTGTTTTCAATTGCTTTCCTCACTAGCTCACAGTTGAATTTCCTTACGTCTTCAGTGATACTTTTTCTTACTGTCTTGCATAGCTCTATATATTCCACTTTGGAAGTCACATCTTCTTTAGTTGTCCTCATCTCTCTTCTTTTTTGCATCAACATTTTGGTTTTTCCTGATAATTTGTTCACATGCAACTTGTTCTTAGACCCAGCTAATTTTGTTGCTGTTTCCATAAGAGCTTTGGTTACTTTTCTGTTAACTTCCGAAATATCCACTTCTTCCGATGTTAGGCCTTCTAAAGCAGAGAATCTGTTCTTCAGTTTCAACTTGAAGGTATTATGGTGTTTTTTAAGGTTGGTTATGTCAATAGATTTTGTTTGTCTTATGAGCTTGCCACGTTCCAGTTTAGTGTTGAGGTGCATCTTACATCTCACCAATCTATGGTCACTACCTGTGTTGAACTTGTTCAGCACACTGCAGTCTTCGATGACGAATTTTTTGTTACACATAATAAAATCAATTTCACTTGTCGTCCCAATTGGATGTCTCCATGTCCATTTCCTGTGTGGCTTTTTCTTGAAAAAGGAGTTCAAGATGAAAAACCCTTCTGCCTCTGCAAACTCAACGAGAGTATTTCCACGCTGGTTTCTGTTGCCGTGACCGAATTTACCTACTGAAGTTTCATTCTGTTGCCGGTGCCCTATTTTTGCATTGAAATCTCCCATAATTATCTTTAAGTGCTGCTTACCTTTATTATTTAGATGACGAATTTCTTCATAGAATTCTTCAATTTCTTCTTAAGGATGACTTCTGGTGGGTGCATAAGTTTGAATAATCTGAGCCTGGTATCTTCTCGATAGTTGGATAACGAGTCGTGCAGCTCTGTCAGAGGAACTTTCAACTTCTACCACTTTATCCTTCAGTTTCTTGTTTATTATAAATCCAACACCACTAGTTCTGCCAGTATCTGTCCCACGATAATAGAAGAGATGTCCACTTTTCAGTTCAATGAGATCTTCTCCTTTTCTCCTTATTTCACTTAGCTCGATGATGTCCCACTTGATCCTTTGTAGTTCCTCTTCCAATTCAAGAAGCCTTGAATCAGAAGATAGGGAGCGTCCGTTATAGTTAGCCAAGGTCAGCATCAAATGGCAGCCTAGTCCGGTCCTCCGAGGATTCTTAGCACCCTCTGCCTTCATGTCGCACTGGCCGCTGCCTTGGCCAGGTACATTCCAGCTGCCGGAGACTGAGGGCCAAGATTTAAGTTGTAGAGTCATTTTGGAGGTGTTTGGCCATAACTCACCACGCTGGCCAAGCGGGTTGGTGAGTGTGGGATAGCATTTCCTCTGATCCCGATGGTATAGTTATACCGCTAGTGGGAACAGGATGCACCACGAGAAGGCGGGGTTGACATTTGTCAAGGAGAGGCTGTGATGTTACGCATCACCTGACCTTACATCCCTTTAATATATACACACACACACACATATATATATATATATATATATATATATATATATATATATATATAAAGGATTTTCTCCTGTTGAGTCCTTGTATGATGCTATTTTTTTATATGTTTGGATATAAATTTATCTTCAGGTTTTAATATATACATATATATTTACAAGTTTGGATATAAATTTATCTTCAGGTTAGCTTTGTAAGAAAACGGAAAAAATTTACAGTAACAATGTTTTATCAGTCAGTCTGCTCAAAAGTTTTCAAATTCATCATCTGAATATGGCATCTGAGAAGATGACGACTGACCCTCGGTGAATCTGTCATAAATTGCCATTGTGGCAATTTTTCAATTACTTCTTTTGGAAGCTCATATTCATGACACTACTTGCCCTCACGCTTCAAACCCAACTTTATGATCAGTATGCTCACTAAAGTGTCAGATTTCATTTTATTTCTGGTGTTGTTTTTTACATGATTTACATAACTGAAAACTCGTTCAACATCTGCATTCGAATGTGGCAGTGTTAAAACGTGTAACGCAAAATCAGAAAGTTCCTTAAAAGGATTTTCTCCTGTTGAGTCCTTGTATGATGCTATTTCACACCATAGCTTTACAGTGTCATGAATTTCAGTCCATTTGACATAATGAAAATTTCGGCAATGCCTTTCAATCTGCGTTACTATAGATGCATCAGAATAAAAAGGTGCTCCGAAATTTACAACAGAAGCCTTCAGTGGTCTTAAACATTCTGATACAGATAACAAAGACATATGCTGCAAAATATAAATGTTCGATTGTAATCGTTTCCTCAGCTGTGCTACAAGTTCCTTCAAGAACAAAACACATTTTTTTTGCATATCCTTTTCAATATTTTCTGGTGTTAAATTATTTTTAAAATTTTGAAATATATGATAATTATAAGATAGGATCCTTTAATCAGAAACATTTTCTCATACTTCAGTTCAGAGCAGACAACCAACTGAGGATGTGGGAGCCAGCGCAAGAGTTACCGCTTGCAACAGGATGTATACAATTTATTTAGAAATCTTCTTTTAGAACACTACATATTCGTATGAGGTTCCAGTCAAAGGTATTTTAGGAAAAAAAAAACTGACAAAAAGTAGAGAAAAGAAAATAATTGTTTAAAACATGAAAGGATAAAAAGTGGTGAAATACAATATTGAAAAACAAAATGGATCCATTTGTTTATCAGTTTTGTAAACAATTATTTTTATTCTTTGTCGGTGATATTCCCATATTTAAAATGAGTAAGTGTGTATATTACATTTACTTTTGGTAAATTCTTGAAATACAACTGATATAGTCAAAATTGAATTAAATATTATATTTTAATTTTTGCAAAGAAATACTGCTATTGTCTTGGGAGCTAAAATAAAATAAAAAATGTTCGAGAGTATAAGGTACCTTTAATTTATATTACATTTTACATTTTAGCTACAAATATGTTAAATTTAAAAAGCTTAATCAATAATCTTATTTAGTACTTTTGATAATTTTTTATAAATTACAGGAGCCAATGCTTTCAATTTATTTAAAGGTTTTTTGAGCACTGTTAGATCTCATTTCAAATTCCAGAAATTTTCTGAGGTCACACTTTATGGCAATTTTTATCTGCTCTGTATTTTTGGATATTTGTTCAAAGGATAGTGCATTTCTATTTTTCTACATATTAAATTTTGTAATTGCTATTATATGATGTATTATTAAATTTTTTGGTTCAGAGCAGTGTAACGGTCTATGGTACAAGATTTGGTGGGTAGTAAATTTATCATTATAATTTAAATATTTTTGTAACCAATCCCAGATGTGCTTTGATTACAATCAACGAATAAATTTTCTAGAATTTCCTCTGAACACAGAGGGTGCAGTTTGGATTAGGTAATTTTTTAATTTTAAACAGCCATTTTCTTGTAGGAACAATATTATGTGAAATTTTGAAGAGTAAGTCTCTAGTATGAGTACTTAATTTTATTTTGTATTGCTGCATCCAAATAATTTTTACTGTATTAGATAGTAGTATATCTTCTAATTTTGTTGAATGATTTTTGTTTAACGCTAGGTATATTTTACATAATTTATCATCATGGGTGATATTTTTTAAAATGGATTTTTCCGTTATTTCCTTCCAAATACTTATCATTTTTGCATATTTATTTCCTGTGAAATAAACAAATGTTTTTTGAGGTGTGGATTAGTTGAAGCACTGTATTTCTCTACCGACCTGAAATTTTAAATGCTGGGTGCTTCTCATTTTGAAAAACATTTCAAAGTGTAAGGAAACGGAGTAAATCGCTTTTCAAAGATGGTCTCACAATACCCAATCCCCCATATTCATAATTGTTATACATTACGTTTCCTTCTTAATGAAACGGAAAGGAAGTTGTTTTGCGTTTTTTATGACATCTTTAGGAATTTCAAAGGTTCTGGCAAAGTAATAAAACTTTGAGAAATGTAAAGATTTTATAATTTTGGCTTTTTGAAAAGAAGGAATAACTTTTTGTTTCCAATTTTGTATTATATCTTTTCATACTTTCGATACATTCTTTCCATTTTGTAGTTAAATTTGAATCCTCATAAACCAGATGGTCCTACTGTCTGCCCTGCAGATGCTGCATGGAAACCACCCGGTCGCGGACTTGTAGTTGGAACAATCGAAATAGACGTTCACTGTTAGGGTTGCAATTTGACAAAAACAGAGAGTAAGATTAAAAATCTCCAGATTTCTCGCTAGATGAGAAACGATATCTCTAGTATTGAGACATGTCGCTGGAAGGATAATTTTGTCACCAGATGTAAATCATTATCTCCAGATCTGGCGACAAAGTCGCTAAGTTGGTCACCGTGTAAGTAGGATCCTTTGTGTGACGTCACAACCCAGAATTTCTGTCTTTGCTTGGGCCCGGTAAGAAACGAGATCTCGATGGCCCCGACCCATCTCGGCCGAATGATCAGAAGCCATCGCTTAGACTATTGCGCCATTTGTAAAACTTTTACAAAATAACTATTTTCTCATTTTGTAAAAGTTTCTGGTAGAATTCAGAGCAAGTAAAGCCAAAATTTGTTTTTACAATAAGCATGGTGGCAGGTGGATACAACGGAAATTATTTTTAAGCGCGTACTTCATTAGAAACGTAAGGAGGTTTTGAAAAAGTATAAATTTTGAGGACACTTGAGGGGGGAAAAAAATCAAAATTCGAAAACAATTTGCATCCCAAATACATCAGATGTTTTTAGGGACAGTACACTAAATTCGAGGGCCGCCCCGGTGGCGCAGTGGTCTAAGCGATGGCCTCTGATCATTCATCCAAACGGGGTCCGGGCTCGAATCCCGGTGAGGCATGGATGTTGTGTTTGTCTTACGGCACTAGCTCTCTCCCTTCCCTGGAACCAGTGACCCTAAATTAGGGACGGGCGACTGCTTATAGCCCGTTGAGTTGCTCACGGTGGTCATTAAACCTTCAATCAAAAAAAAAAAAAAAAATTCGAGGACTGTCCTCAAGAATTCGGAACCTCTGGTCAGTATAAATTTATGGCCACTGGTTCCAGCGAAGGGAAGAACCAGTGCTGTACTACAAGCACACCACCCATGCCTCATTCAGAGCTCGAACCCAGGCTTAGCTGAGACCACTAGTCATAAATTTACGCTTCTGACCACTCGGCAACCGGGGTTTGGCTTGAATACCACACACGCCGCCCCGGTGGCGCAGTGGTCTAAGGCGTTGGCCTCTGATCATTCGTCTGTAAGGGGTCCGGGTTCGAATCCCGGTCAGGCATGGACGTTGTGTTTGTCTTACGGCACTGGCTCTCTCCCTTCCCTGGAACCAGTGACCCTAAATTAGGGACGGGCGACTGCTTATAGCCCATTGAGTTGCTCACGGTGGTCGTTAAACCTCCAATCAAAAAAAAAAAAAAAAAAAAAATACCACACACGAGTTAATAAACTAACCTAGATGTGGAAAAGGAGATTCCAAAGCCATCTGACACGGTATAGACTTCCAGGCTATGGCCACACTTTATTATTTGAATAATTTTACGGCTTTAAAAAGCTTTTAAAACAATTTAAAAAATTGCAAGACAGAAATTACTAATTGCTGGAAGTAAAAAAGAAAAAAAAAAAAAAAGAACAAGAACGTCTTGTTTAACCTGGCAGTAACTTTATAGATTTGCAGCAAAGAAGAGGAGAATATAACTTCTTGACATGGGACCGGTTTTGCGTGTCTTTAGCCGCCGCTCGAGCTTCCTATTCTTGCCGAAATCGTCGTTGGGAAAGTTTGACTTTCGTTACTGCAGTTCGAGCACCTCTGACAAAATGGCAAAGACACTGTGCTATTTCGACATGACTGCTGATAATAAGCCCTTAGGTCGTATTGTGATTGAAGTAAGTCTTTCTTTCTTTTAATGAATGTGGGGAGAATTTTTTTTTTTTGTTTTACAGTGAAGTTCTTGGTGCATTGTGGAGACGCCTTTATTTCGGAATCGAATGCCGGCTGTTGTAGTTATTGAGGAAATGTGCATAACAGGTGTTCTTGAAGTTGATTGACTGGTTAAAAATTTGTTCCTGTATGATTTTTAATTTCCTGTTTTCTTTCTCTTATTTTATTTTTTTATGTAAAGACTTATTTCTCTGTGGACAGTTACAGTACATGTGTGGTGGTCTTATGGCCGCCATTATTCTAGCACTTTCGCCGGATGTTATGCCTTTCTGAGAAAACTAATTAAAGCTTCTTTTGAGCTATAAATCATTGGTCGAACATCACATATTTCGATGAAATTTATTATGTAATTTAAGATTGTAGTTAGGTTTAGCCTCCGCTGAATTTTTATGTTGCACTTCCATTTCTGCAGTATCGGCGTGGTTTGTCACGCTGCCATTTTTACGGCGTGTGAGAACGTTAGCTATGAAAACTTGTTTTATGAAATTTCGTTTTAGATTTTTGAAATTCGTCAATTAAAGTCAAATTTCTTCATCGTTCCTATGTATTTGTAATTGAAAGGATTTTTTTTACTTTTTTAGATTTTTTTTTTGCGGTGGCCAACGTAAATTCGTTTTGCTGGACAGTGAATTTGTGAAAATATTAGGAGATAGTAACTTGAAATCCGTTGGTAGTAAAAATTTCACTCAATGAAAATTTATAAGTGGTAGTTATCACTAATAGTACTGCTTTTTATAATAGACTACGAAAGTTAAAAATTGTGGGCGAGTTACAAATATGACAACCCAATTGAATTTCGGGAAAGAGTTGGAAAAGCAGAACTTAAGTAAGAGCTTGACAGGAACTTAAAATATAGAAAAAGTATTTAGAAGCTAATTTTTTTAAAGTAGCTTAAATAGTGAAAGCTATTCAGTATTTGAAGTTTAGCATGTTAAACCATAAGAGAGCAGCTTACTCATGATGGCTCACTTTCATTTTGAACAGAAGGGGAGTTTGGTTTTGTACTGATATTGGGCAGTTAACATCCTGGGAAATTAATAGGAAACCTAGTTTCTGTAGGCATGCAATGCATTAAGTTGGCCTAACAATAGATTGGCAATTCTTTTGAAAAGCCCCATATAGTCCTGCATGTACATGCATGTCTCTCTTGTGCATCCTTTTTGTTTTATTGAAAGGGTTAGTGAAAATTAGCATGGGGCTTTTTAAAAAAATTAGTGTACAGGGCATGAGTAAGAATTATTTTTCAACAAAAATAAGTAATTCAGAGTGACTGAGCAAGTCTTAATACTGATTTAGGCTAATAAGATATATTAAATTGTTTAACTATATCACCTCCCATTCACAGGAGCAGAATAATGTTCAGTGTTCTGCAACATGACTTCCAAATATTGTAAATGTTCTGCCGCAACTCGCACATTAACCCGATTTTATTAAAAAAAAAAATTAAATCATAGTAAAACAAACATTAAACCCCTTGTTAAATATAAATACATAAACCTGTTATTTGAATCAAATGTATTAAGAACCAGGGTGTGTATTTAGAACTTGATATTCTGTTAATAACTTTGAAGTTAAATAGTGTGCCATTGTTGCAGATTTTTTATTTACAAAATGTTTGTGGTAATTTGATCATACATTGAAACTAGGTCAGCTTTCAGTATTTTTTGGACTGATTTATGTTCAAACTGTGCTGTGTTTGACATCATAAACATTCATTTATCATTTGTTCCAACTATAACATCTGTCATTAGTATTGGGTACAATGTCAACTGCTGAAATTTCAGGATTCACAAATTGCTTCCAAGATGAGCAGAGAAAGAATAAAAACAGCAAACTTAATACATCTTGGTATTTCTGCTTTAATTTCATTTAGAGCTTGTTTTAAGAGCTTCAGTATGGAAAAAGTTTAACTTGTCCTACTTTCTTGCATATTTCTATAGACAAAGTGACCAAAACAGTACTCAAAGAATACATTTTTTTTTCTTTGGAGTGTGAAACACATTAAAAGACCTTTACAAATTCAATGAAATTAAGATCTTCCAATCCTGCTTAGAACTGACCTGAGTTCTTGGAAATATTTTTCAAAATTCAATAAAATACCTGCTCTTATAATTGTAACTTATTTCCTCATTTTCAAAATATACTATTCCAATAGATCAGTTATGTAGCATGTTAGTCTGTATATCGCAACATAAAAGCTATGTGAGTCGAGCAAAGTTTTCTCACTCTTCGCTCAGTCTGATTTCCGTTCTCGAAAATTTTTTCTCCATTTTAAAGCTGAAACAATCATTTATTGAACAAAATCATATTTACATTTGTACTGAACAAAGCAGAGAGAATTACGAGAAAAAGGTTACAATTACAGGAGAAATTGTCGCTCTCTAGCTTCCAGTCTTGAAAGACAATTCAGTTTACAGCCGGACCACCACCTTTCTTTTTGCTCTCGAGAATGCCACAAATGATGATAAAGGGCAAAATTCCCTGAATCCGGAGAAACTTTGCCTGAAGATTACAGGGGAATTTTCGCTCGGTCGAATTTGTTTTCGGAAATTTTTTACCTAGAGTTTCAAGCTGAAATACAAACATTTATGCAATAGACTGATATTTAGCAACAATACTGGGTGGAGGTAACTTCGCAAGAACAAATAACGATTACGGAAAAAGTTCTGATTGGATGACTGTTCCTGGACGGGAACGACCCTACACACAAACGCTCACATTAATCCCCCCCATCTCTTCAGTTTTGTATCTATTCCAAATAATGAAAAGCACGAAATTCTGTGAAAGAATCTCGTGTGACATGCAAAATGAATTGTTCAGGCCACCACGTATGGAAGCCAATTCACGGGTCCATAAATTGATTATATTCCAGACGTGAACAATGTATTTGACTGCAATTTTTGTAACTTGGGGAAGGATTAGTTTTTAATGCAGGTAATTTTATGGATACACTTTTAAAGCTCTAATTTTGTGAGTGGTCATATATTTTTTCCTTAATATTTTCTAAGGTGGGGGATACCTTCCTAACAACTTAGTGTTCTGCTGTTGTTGACTTGGTGATTTTTTTCAAGATGGACACCTAACTCTCCCCAGCAGTATGTGGTTTAACACTGCTTGGCACCTCTCACTTTTACAACATACTAGCTGGGAGGGGAGAAAAGGGTTTTCCAAAAAGTGCAGGTAGAAACAATCGGCTACCTTCCGAAATTGTGGGTAAGGGGCTGATTGATGCTCCGGGCAGGGAGGGTAGACAAGACAAGGAGTTACCAGCAGATCTGGGTACTCGTGAGCGCTGTGCTCGCAAATTTAAGATTAAAAATATCTTCTGCAAGGGATTAAAATTTTATTTAACAAAATATGTTCTACAAGGAAACTGAAATATTTAGATAAAAAAAATAGATTCCGCTAGGCATTATAATCAAAGATTGAAAAGAAAATGTTCTGGGGGGGGGGGACTTTGTTTCATTCTGTACATGGGGTAGTAGCTTCATATATCTTAATACCTACTTAATTCTGCTGGTATGTTTGGGACTAGATGTAGACAATTCAAAGTTCTCAATCAGCTTCAAATGTTTAACTGTAGCTAGTCTTAAGCTGTGTAGAAGTGTTTATGCTACCTGGTGGCCTTAGAATGAGGCAACTAATAAAAAGAAATGTCTGTATCAAGAATAACTTGTAAGATAAAATGGCCAGGCTTCTGAAGGAATTAACTGTCTTATAGTATCTGGATGAAAAAAAAAGTTAAGCTGGAACACCAGCCTAAGTATGCTTTCTGGTTCATGTAGGAAAAAACCTGTTCTGAGTTTACAGGATGAAATTAGACTTTACTGCAGTGCGAAATTTTGAAGTATTTGAAGTGTACGATATCAAAACTTGTAAGTAGTAAAATGCCTTTCTACTTATAAACTCCAATACTTTTTTCTAGGCTAATATATGTACCCCTTTTAAGAATTGGATGAAAGCTTGAAGGGGCCCTGTCTCTAGAAATGCCCAGTAAACTTTAAATGGTCCATTAACCTAGTAATTGACAATTTGATAGGAGAAAATCAAATAGCAGTGGGGATTTTTTTTTATTTTTCACTTAAGCAGCCTTAATCTTTATGAAGCCCTTTTGACATACATATTCTCAAGGGTCCAGATTTGGAACCTCTACAACAGTTTCTTCTAAAGCAGTGTACAGTGATTGTGTCCAGATTTCATTTTGAATACTATGATGGGAATACTGTAGTTTTCTATATAAATCCTGATGCCTCTGTTCTAGAGGTTTTCAAAGGTTAGTCATAGGCATAACCCATTTAGAGTACAATCAAATGCCTCCTTCCTCAAAAGAAAAAACCTGAAATTATCTGGTTCTGTTCCTTACCATCCTTCTTATGCTTATCAGTTAATTCTTTAGAAGTTTTGGTTACCATCTTGCCATTAAATCCACCCCAAACATCTTGAAACTTCTACAAAGGGATAAGGACAAATCTGGACCTCCCAGGAAGTTTACTGCATTTCTATCTCTTCTTCAGCAGGGGATAACTTATACATTGGAAGCACATACAGGAGCATTAACCACAGAATTTTAGAACATTAAGATGTTTTGAAAGCCAATCCTAATACAGCCTTGTCTATTATGACAATGGCAAACATCTGCAGTTCGTTCCCCGCTGGAACGAAGCAAAACGAATTGCTTCTTTTGACAATTGTTTTGTCCTCTGTTACCGTGAAAGCCTGGAAATTATTTTCAACTCAATGATTTGCAATTCCGTATCTCCTCTACATTCCGATAATCTGGAGATCAATTCTAAGTTTTGGCAACAAAAATTCAAATGTAGAATCTGGCAACAATCTTAATCCTCCATTGGTGTGATGAAGACCTAAGATAAGGTCGAAAGCTCCCAACTTACCGAAGTTACCTTTATTTGTTAATATTGTTACGTGTTTTGCCCATCATCGTCAAGAATCCATAGTTTTGACAGTTCTGTAGTAGTTGGCAGGTATGCAGTTGGGTGTGGGGGGTCGTTAATCCGCACCTGTAATTTATGGCAGAAAAGTTTATTTGCAAGTGGGAGTACCCAGGTGTCTGAAGAAACTTATTTTTTGAAAAGTAACTCATTTTTAAGTACTAAAGTGGATGTGTTTTACTTGTAGCTCATTACTGAAACCAAAAAATCTGTACTCTTTGATGTTTGTGGACATGCTTTAACTTGAGCAAATAAAAGCTTTAATAGGATTCAAAATGCGATTGTGTGCGATGGGAACTTCTCGCATGTCTTCCACTAGTGCAAATAGTAATTTACTGCCTTCATTTTGTCTTGTTTTGTCAGTATGGTTAATAGTAAAAATTCTTTCCTTCTCATTGCAGCTTTTTATCATTCTGCCAAATTACTATATAGAATACCACAAATGGCATGTTTTTAAGAGGACCTCCAATTGTGGCTGCTTTCCATAATTCACATGTTTGCTATACTGTGTTTATATAAGTCTTGCTCATAATGAAAGGGTGAAAAGGAATTGGCTCCAAAAATTTTATGTGGATTAAGTTTTTACATGCCCCCCCCCCAAAAAAAAAACTGTCCACATGTAGTTTCACTTCACTAATGATTTGTGCTAAAAACACCAAACATTAGTGAAGTGAACAATTTTTGTTTAAACTTTCATACCTGCCAGGTCTCTTAGTTTACCCATAAACTTTACTGAAATTCTACTTTGTCGTTATCTTACAGAACAGATTTCAGTTTGAGGGGGGGGTGTCCAGATAGGTTAGTATCATCCAAACATCACCTAAAAATTCAAAGGAATAAGCATGAGGACCATCACACTGTGTATTCTGATTTACAGGATCAATTCTGTCTACATGTGTTCTCAACCCTTCTCTACTGGCAAGAAAGACCGAATGCTCGGTAGCATTAGGATTGGTGGTAAACTGCTATGTAACAAAGTTTTGCATAGCAGGGCTTGGCTGCTGTGGTGGCACAGTGGTCTAAGCGCTAGCTTCTGATCATTCATCTGAAATGGGTCCAGGTTTGAATCCCGGTGAGGCCTTGGTGATTGTCTTCTTGCAGCACTGGCTCTCCCTTTTTTAAAACCAGTGGCTCTAAATTAGCCCACTTAGTTGCTCAAGGTGATTGTTAAACCTTCGTCCAAGAGGAAATAAACAAAACGGGGCTTGAAAAATATCTGAAAAGTTACATGCCCAGTTGGGAATGTACATGAATTATTTTCCTGCCCAGGATTTTTTTTTAAGATAACACCAGAACCCTTATTTTTTTTACGTTGAAAGATACAAAGTTTTTTCACGCTTTCCATTTTTGTTGTAAGGGTCTGCATTCAAAATGTTCAATGCATGAAAGTGTGCATCCCACGTTTTAAGATGATGAAATTGGTAGTTTTCAAATACGTTCTTTTCGTTGAAGTTTTCGTCCTTTGTCACTAAACACGAGGCTAGTTCCATCAGAGGCATGCACTGTTGCCAACTATAATCATTATTTGGAACAAACCTATTATACATAAGTGATTCTCCTGCCCTTTGCACTTCGTAACAATGCAACTTCTGTTGATTAGCAGAGAAACGAACACGACATGCGACAACTTTTTCTTGTAGGAAATTGCATTAAAATAAGCATGTAATCTTATTTTAATGCAATGACATAATTAGTCTATACCTTTGTTCTCATATTAAAACATTTCTCTCATCACCTCTTTCCCCTTGTATTTTCACTGATGCCCTACACTATACAAGAGTTGTCTTTCATACTTTTCACCTCTTCCACTGGAGTTGATTACAAGACTGATTCCTTAGTGATGTTTCTCCACAGTTCTTAGCCTAAGTGTTCAGATCAATTTATTTATGTATATGAGAAAATGGATCTTATCCATTGAAATACACAGGGTTTCAGTTACACCTTCAATTTAATATTTGTACAATCTCATATTATATAGGCGCAATACAGCTACAATATTAAAACTAAACTAATACATCACATGCGAAATCAGCACGAACCAGAATTTGTTTGTGGCTGAACCAGCAAGTGATTTTGCTAGATGTTAAAAATCTTGTACTAGATAGGGGAGGTTTCAGTGTTTAAGGTATCGTTAGAATATCGGTCTCTCTAACTGCTGTAGCTCTCGGTCCATCATAGCTTAGCTTCCACATGCTCCAAAGAGGAGTGGCCCCTCTGTAGGTAGTCTCTGGCAAGAGCTGTAGTCAACTTGTTTTTAATGTCTGGTGCTCAAGCTAGTGGATCCTGAAAGACAGTTTGGTCATTCCTATATGTAGTTTTTTCATAACTTTGGAATGGAACTGGAAAGTAGTTTGACTCTGCTAGATTGTCTACTCTTTGAGATGGCTTCTAGAGCTTTGTGGTGGGACATTCCAAAGTTCTCCAGCCATCTTACAAGGTTTGTTTTTTTTGTGGCTTCATGCATGGGAATTGGCAGGTACAGCTGTGTTACATAAAGCTTCCTATTATGTCATTAGCTAGTTTAAGGTTTGCTATCTTTTCTAAAATCTTTCGATAATTTCAGTACTATGCTTGATGGAGATAGGAACGGTTGAAAAAAAAAAAAAACCTTCCAATTTTGCGAAAGGAGAACTTTTTCTTGGAAATAATTTGCCTAATAGGTCACCTCGGTTTGTGGTTTACTTTTACATGACCGAACAATCTAAGGATGATGGGTCCTGGTGGAGGCTTTGCTGCTTTTCTAAGTTCGTGTGGTAAAGCTGGCATTTTGGAAGTTCTGAATTTGTGCCACCCAGTGACTCAAAAGGATTGTGCTACAGAGGAATGAATCCTGATAAGGATATAAATTCTTCCAACTTGTCCAGATAGTCCTTGGTGTTCAGCAGTCTGTCAGAGTAAACACATCTGGATCCTTCTAGAGTTTGTTCAGGTGCTTGACACGTTTCTTGAGATGCTACAGCTATCTTGCTTCTTAATGACACGCTCTAGTTTGGCAGCACATTTAAACCAGAGTGCATCTCTCTCCTCGTGGTAGACTTTGCAGTACATTTTCTGTGGCCCGAACAACCTCTTTAGGGTTGACCGGTTCTGGAAAAACTAACTTTGTTCCTTTATGTAGGACTTCTAATTCCTGCTTGCTAAAAGATTGCAATGAAAAATTGACTATTGGCACAATGAATTTTTCTTCCGGATTTTAAGCTGTATTAGTCGGTCAAGTTTTATACGGTGCTTAGTTTAGAGTGGCGTGCCTGTGCGCTAGCATATAGACCTCAACAAAATGTGAAACTAAGAGTCCTTTCAGTGGTCAGTTGCTAGTATATTGTCCAGATTTTGGATTCCAGTGATATGACGTTGCTCATTCGTGAACGAAAGAACCCTGTGATTTTACGTTTCTTGTTGGAATCTGGACCTTTTCCTTTGGAACCATGAGCCATTGACTGCAGTTTTAAATTGAAGGAAAATTTGGAATGACTTTCCATTCTTTGCAGGTCTTGAGAAATGTGAGGTGACCGCTCTTCTAATCTGGTTCTGTAGTGTTTAAAGTCCATAAAAGAACCCATATTCTACTGCCCAGAAAGCACAAATACATTGAATTATACAAGGGTTCAGATACTTGCTAGGTTTTACGGTTTACCTGTAAAATTTACGGAAATGCGACTTGTTTTACGAGCAAAATGTTCATTTTACGGATTTGGCGATTGAGATTTTTCTTTTTCTAATGATTTTGCACCCACTATTCAAACTTTTTATTTTTTTTAAACTTAATCCATTCAAAGTAAAGTGCCGATGTAAGTTACGAATAAGTTTTTAGTTACATGTGTTTATTTGGGAACATTTTGCTGCAGGTTTTAGGTTATTGTTTTGCCTTTTTTTAAACACTAGAACACCAACCAGCTGGGCTTATTTATTATTTAACCTTCTGTTTGGTTCTCTCCCTCTTATGCACGCTGCCCCCCCCCCGATTTTTCAGATAATGCATTGTTCATCTCCCAAGTCGCAACTTCTCAGGCCAGCGTGGGGTGTGTCCGCGTTGGAGCAGGTGTCTTTTATCTTTGTTCCTCCCAGTTTGAAATGCTATCTCAGAACATAGTTATTGTAGAAAAAATTCAAACTGATTTTAAATCTGTGGAATTTTTAAACCCAGATCGATACCCAACATGACTAAATTAAGCAAAAACTGCCTTTTTTGTGAAATTAAAAATGCATTGGGGCATGCATGGTTTCGTAACTTCTGGCAATAAATTTGACCTAACGAAAGAATGCTACTACAAGAGGAAGTTTTTTTAAAAAAAAAAAAGTCAAATGTTCATTCGAGCCAGTGCTGCTCCAGCAATGATTTATTTTGCTGATCCGTTAGCAAGTTTTCTATGCTTTCGCTTTCCAACCGTGCTTTGTTCCTCGCTCGGTAACGTTCTTAAAAATGTCTTAACTGGATTCAATGAAATTAATATGTTGGGATACATACTAATTCATCTAATCCCTATTGAAAATGGTCAAAGGTAAGGTCAAGACATAAGAGCGTGATGACTTGCGTAAAATCAAAGCATGATTGTGATGAAGTTTGGGTATGCTTGTTCAGCACCCATAGTGGACCTATCCTATTGAAAATGGTTGCTATCAGCATTCACAGGGACAGTGCAGTAGTACATGTGCGAGATTTGTTCGCTCGCGTTTCAGAATTTTAGCACAATATCTTCCGTGGAAATTGACTGATTTGGATAGAATTTTTAGTTATAAAATGACGCATGTGTGGCAGCTTCTTAATTTAGAAATTAACAGGCACAAAAATGTTCTATAATAAAGCAAAAACACACAAAATATGCAGTATCAATTAATTCATACTAAGAGATTCGTAAAGGAAACAGTAAAGTATCTTGGAGAAACACTTGCTTTTGCAAACCCACACTTTTTTGTAGGTATGAAATTTTGGGCTTTTAGTAAACAACTCTGAATTTTAAAATATCCGGATTTCGACAGCACGAGTTAAATCTAGGAAGGAAGTAGACTTTTTTTTTTTTTATCTGTGTGAAAAAAAAAGCACCATTGGCTTTGTAACTTTTATCAAACCGAATTGTGTGGTATTTTGAGATTTTCATTTTCTAAAACAGAATACGTGTATTCTACATTTTGTCATGTTAGGCCTTTTTTTTTCTGCAGAGACATAAGATTGGAGTTAAAATCCCGGTTCAAACGTTTTATGCTGTGGCTACGCCACAAAGGGAGCAGGGAACGAGATGGGGAGGATGTCGCCGACGAAGTGGCTGTATCGTTCCCGTGACGCCTGATGTAAAAGACAGTTGGTTATGTTCTGGCAAAACACATCGTGTTTACTGCAGGAAAGGGGTTGGTTCAGACGTTGATGGGCACAGATTGTTTTTAAAAGGAATAACTGGAGAAGCTCTATTTGGTAAGATGAAGGGAGGGGGGAGGACAGGAAGAGAAGACAGAACTATAAAATCAGTGTCATTTAGAAGTATAACGGATGCCGCTAAAGGGGCCGGATTTAGTAAAAGACAAGGCAATCGATCTGCCTGGGAGGAATGATGGGGAGGGAGGGGACGACCCCAGAGGATGACATTCGTAACTAAAACCTAAACCTTCCTTTCTAGATGAAAGGACCTTTCAATTGCTCTCTGCTTTCCTAGCTGACCAGCTCGAATCGGATAACTCTGTAATCTGTATTTTTTCCTCTACTATAGCAGTTTTTACTTGCATTTTTTTCCCCGAGTGGTAATAAATTTAGTATTAGTGGTTTGCAATGAGCAGCAATATAAAAGGGGGGGGAAAGTACTATAAAATATTCCGTGGTCCGTATTCTGCGGAATTCCTGTGTATTGCTAAATCTTCAAAAAAGGAAACTGCATTTTGCGCTATGTGCCGACGCAATTTCAACATTTCGCATGGTGGAAAGAATATTACAAATCATATTTCTAGTGACAAGCATAAATATAACTTTGACTGCATGGGGGAAAATAACGAAATTAACTTCCTTTGTTAAAAGTTATAATGAACTGGATGCGATTTGTTCAAAATGTTTGTTCACTTCATTTTTAGTTGAACATAATTTACCAGTTAGTCTCTCAGTCACTCTTGCTTATTTAATTTTTTTATTTGACTGTTTCATCGTCTGTCTCCGTAAGATAAAAACCTAACGTGAAAATGGTTCGTTTTTGAAAATATTTTAGCATGTTTCATGGCGGCGTGGGACAAGTTTCCGTTGAAAGGGTAGAACATCCTTCCCTTTAGATGCAAACTTCTGTAAAAAAAATTATCACTTTATAGATTATAATGATAGCATAGTAATCAGAAATTATGTATAGAATTTATTTTAATCAATATAAATGTGCCGATAAATTTAAACATCTGTTGTCACTTCAATTAAAAGTTGATAGTTCATTTGGGTAACATCGTTTTTAAATAGATATGTTCGGTACATTTAATCAATATGCGTGACAAGTAATTTAATCAAATATATTGATTAAAATTTTTTTCGGATTTTTGTTTCTGAAAGTTGGCCGGCCTGTACCTTTGATTACTTTATAAATATATTTGTACAATTGGTACAATCTCCGTTTATGGGCGTAATACAACTAATATTAAAATTGCAAGCTTTCGCTGCCATAAGCAGCTTCATCAGGCTGTGGTACTTTAATAACAATCTGAAAAACAAACTATATCTGGACATCTTACTATATCTGCAAGGAGGGTGTCTCGCATCTGGACATCCTACTTGCAAGAGAAGGTTCTAGGAAAATAAGCACTAAAGTTTTTTTACAAATCCTCGTATGTACATAATCCAATTGTCTGCTTCCACGGGGCCCACATCACACAAGTATGCACTTTCCCAGTCTTCACGCATTTTGTGCCTACAGCCTAATGTCTAAGCTGGAAGACATTGAAGAGGAAATGCTCAGAGTAACCTTGCATTTGCTGCAGGCTATGACTTAAAATGCTTCGATAGAATTGTCTGCAAAGGGAGCCCCAAAGAATCTGCAAATGTGATGCGCATCAGACCTGAGCGACCAAGATTCCTGGGGTCAATCCCTTGTGTCCTGAGCTTAGCTTATACGCTAAAGAACCATGAACTCGACATTGCGTTTAGAACCCCGAAACTTCTAGCTGCTCTGCTATCGGCGACTTGAAACAAAATTGAGCTAGTCAATCAAGCAGGAGGGATTCCTGTGGAATTTCCAGACACTTCCAGAAAACTACATATTATAGGATTGGCCAGTCTTTCAGGATCCTCTTGCTGAGGATCCGAGCACCAGAGACGTTACAAACAAGTTGATTACAGCTCTTGCCAGAGACGCTACCCAGAGGGACCACTCCCCTTTGGAGCAGCATGCGAAATGTAAATGGAAGATCAGAGTTACAATTTTTGGAAAATAAAATTTCCAAACTTTCTCTTATCCTCTGAGGAAAAAGATTTTGGTAAGAGCCAGCTTTTTTGTTTCGTAACAGTGGAACTGCAGAAGTGTCAGCCATGGTGAGTTGGAGTTAGGGAAGAGGTAGGTTTTCCAGATTTAACATTGGTTTTGTTCCTGGAGTGTTAAAGGGATTTTCTGGAAAGAACTTCCTACATATGCTGTTAATCTGTTGTTTAACTTGATAGGAATTCAATGCCCTACCGGAAAAGTAAGTGACAATCTAGGGTATCTGTCATTACTCATTATGGAGGAGTACAGAGATTGAAGAGTGAATAACAAGTTTATATCCTTCACTTTTCAAGGTACTGATGAGCTTGTAGGCAGAAAATTTATGGGAAGGGATAGATAGAACCAGCAAACAATAGTTCCTTTTTTTTTTTGGCAATATACAGTTGAAGAGCCACAACTGGGTGTTTTTTTTTTTTTTTAATTTTGAAACCAGGTTAGTGGGAAAAGCAGTGTTGAACAGCAAGCAATTGGATGTTGGCAAGTTCATTTTTTAGATTATCCTCATTCTTACAGGAACTTTTTAAGGAGCTGAAAGTATGTAGGTGGAAAGTATGAGTATTGGAAGAAACTGGTTTGTGGGGGATGCTGACATCCAAGAAATGAATCTTGCTAACAATTTCTTCATTACGTGTGAATCTTGTGAGGTGAATTTCAGTAACTAATGTTGCAATAGATCTTTTTTTTAGGATGAGGCCAAATATCAAATATTGTTAACATAACTAAGCCATAAGGTAGGTTGTTTGTCATGTTGAAGCACTTGTGATGATTGTTCAATGTTTTGCAGGTAGATTTCAGCCAAAAGTGGGGAAAGAGGTGAACTTGTCAGCATTGATTATTGTAAATGAAGGAACTGTTGGCAAAGAGAATAGACAATTGTACAAATCCTTGTTTAAGGTGCCATCCATGGGGAATTGTGCATTGTATTTTTTCACGAGGATAGCATATGTGCTTCAAATTGTGGCACAGAAGTAAAAAGTGATTCCACATACCGGGGTAGACATTCATTAACTTCAGTGGGGACTGGAAGTCTAGATATTGTAGAGATGTTTTTTTGTGATAATATTGAATTTTTTGGCAAGAAAAGTTGCAACGCAAAAGTTGGTGGCTACTTTCCAAAATAGTTTTGCCCCGAGATTCAGAAAAAGTTTGGATTAACTAACAGTTTTTCTTTTTATTGTATGGACATTACACATTTCCTAATTCCTTGTTAACAAAGCAAATGCAGCAGCTAACAACAGTATGTAACATTCTTGGATTCAGTTTAGGGTAGAATGGTATATTTGTGTTTCAAAGGTAAATCTTATAAACAGGCACGTAGTGTTTGTATGATTCTTGAGGAACATTCCTCAGCGATGCTAAAACAAAAATGCTGGCTCTTTTAATGGCATGATTTGATGCAGTGAGTGTGGGCGTAACAATGCAGATGCCGAAGTTTTCCTTGTGACAAATTTAAAGGTGGCATCCTATGTGGAAATACAAGTTCTACTTTTTTCAGAAACATAAACCAAAGGTATGTCTGATAAGTTTCATCTAGCTAGTGGCACCCATGTGCCCAGGAAATAATCATGATGCATGGTTTTAGAGCTTGATTCTAACAATTTTTCCCTTTCTTGTACACCACACTATAAAATTTCTTATGAACAGTGGTTATGAAATTGGCTAGGTGGCATCACCGTAGTGTTGAAAATATTCCAAGTTAATGCCTGAAAATGTAAATGCAAGATATTGTCTTAGAAGTTTAACTGATAAGAGGGTCATTCCATGTCGAATCAGATTTTTTCAAAATGTAACCCAGACTCTGATTTTAATGAAACTTGGCAGGTAGATTATACCCGATAAAGATATGGGAAAATCCCAAGTTTGTTTTTTAAACCTCATAGGCTAAATTTTGGACCACTTTTGCAGCTGTGCAGTAGCATGCCACGTTTTTCATAACATGCTGTAGTTTGTGTTCTACCAAGTTTAGAATGAAATTTGGAATCGCATGGAAAAGTGTCCCTACATATTAAACACTTCATTTTACCTGAAACACCAGTTAAGTGAGTGCCATCTAGTGGTGAAGTGAAAAATCACAGTAAAATTTAGACATTTTATGGGAGGCTGTAGAATTATTGCTCTTGCATGAGAGAGATTTTTTTATATTAACGCATCCTATAACATTTGAAAAAAAAATTGTTATCAGCATATTTTCTCAGATGGTTAAAATTATCTGAATTTCAATAGAGGAGCTCTCCTTCAACAGTTCAGCCATTTTGTTCTACAAACCTGACCCACCGTTTTGGATTTTGCTGAAAATTAGCGTGTAGGTTTACCTAACAAAGCTGCAAAACACTGCAAATTTTTTATCTTCCACATTCCATAGTTTGAGATACAGCACTCAAAAGTTAGGCCTAGCAGCAAACTGATAGTTTCAACTTGTGGAGCTATTATATGGTACCTTTTTAAGTTGTGAACATGTACACTTACTGAGTACAGCGCTGGCTCATATAAATCCAAACATTAAAATACTTTTTTATTTAAGCGTAAGATCCATAAGGTGTCGGTATGAATTAAATGCTGTTATTAACAGTTAATTAAACTGAAGTAATGAGTAAGAAATAAAATCGTATCTTTAAAATAAGTGCCATTTTTCAAGTACCTGTAACCCCCCCCCCCGGAAAAAATCGGTTGTTTTTAAAAATTAACTACAATTTGCATTATCCTGAATAAATGGTGGAATAAGTTATAATTACGTGCATATTAACATTAAGCTGCTATTCATTCCTTGCTTGAATGTTATAATATTGAGTTACACATATAGCAGATGTTCTACAGTTTATTCCTATGTAATGCCTTAGTAGGAGTTTTTCTACCTGTAGGGAACTTTTCTGTGCTGCACATAGCTTAATCTGAACTGCTTTCGTGTCTTTACGAAAATAATATGCTCAGGTTGTGCCTGTTGTCTTTGGGGGTTGCACTGTACACAATATATGCTGCATATATCATTATGAAGTGGCAAGTAAAATAACTTTGCAGGACCATGTGGATGCATAAACTTAATTTTCACGTCTTCATCCTTTTTCAATATCACTGTTCATACCAAAAAAACAGTTGTCATACATGCATGCTACAACATAGTATCGAGTGTGCAACTATGGCCAATTTATAAGTTTAGTGCTACTTTTGAAGTTAAATATCAAACAATATTTGTCATTTCTACTTATCCTCTTCATTCCTATGGTATTTGAAAGTGGACAAAAATAGAAAACTCCTGGTTCCTGGAATAACTGTTTCTAAAAAACGTTCCTGTAGGTCTTGTACAATTTCAGGCTTTGATATAAAGTGGAACATGTTTTTTATGTTTGCAACACAAAAATGAAAGGAATCCGTAGGTTTTGTGATTTGATTTTTGATAGGTCTTTGCAGGCTTACTGTGCTTACAGTTAGCTTCACTGTACCACCCCAGGCTGATTGCTAGTGGCAAAAAATGACCATGATGCAGATATTGCAAAATCATTTTCATGCTTGCACAAATTCAAAATATTCTTGCGATTTTTATATTGTGCTGCACACCCATCTGTAAAATAGTGAACCTTCACAACTTCTGGATATTTATTCTTGATGTGTACCGCATTGTTGTTTGTTGAATTCTGTATACACCATACAAGCATTGTGGTCCAGATCGTCAGAAAAGCAGTGATTGGAGATTTCAAGCAACTGTCTCGCCTCTTGTGTACATAACTGGGTGAACTGCATACCTCTGATGTCCAGTGATAGCCTTGTCTCATCTTGTATGACAAATGAGTAGTTCTCACTGAAGTCCATAAGAACAATTGCCAATGTCTGGCATAAGCATTTCTTTGAGTTCCTTTAGAAACCTGGATTGTTCCTTCGCAATGTATGCATGTGGGATAAGTTTTTTTATCTTCAACAATAGCATTTGCATAAAATCTTCCATTGTTAAAGTTTAATTCTGTTCTTCCACTTGATACCTACTGCAGGGATCGCATTCCTCCTAAAATTCCTAATATTTTGTGACCCTCCTTAAATTCCTAAAATTAGACCTAAAATTTGCTATTCATCCTAAAATTTTCGTAAGCTTATTTTTATTAAAAACACAACCGTTATTAACGCCAATAAATTTACCATTACGGTAAGGTTAAAAGACCTCTTATTGTAGAAACACAGCCTATATGCTGTGCTGCTGAAGGGAGGGGGAAATGACGCCATCGAGATGCACTTGCTTCGGGGCGGGCGTTCCATTTTTTTTGCCTTCGAACAGTTTTCGAGAGTAACAAGAGATCTAAGGGAAAAGGGGAGGGGTCATTTTCACCCCTGGTTTGCGCTTTGCAGACGAACTCCGTGGCACGCAGAAGATCGTACTTTATTTTTGTACATGCCTTGTGGAACCTCCTCTTTCTGCTGATGTTTTGTTATTGTAAACCGCAGGTGGGTGGAAGCAAAGAGGAAACATGTGGTCTCCTTCCGTAACCTCCGGTAATGACGATGGGATGGTAGCTGAGTATTATCTTGGCAGGCAGTAGAGCACGTGATCATTGACCTTTGATCATGCGTCGGCGACAGCGACCTTCGATGCGCAATATATCTCGGCTCCGACTCGCTTTGACTGAACTTGCGTGAGATGCGTATGATAGTTTCTGGTTTTACGTCTTTTATGGTGTTCTCTGTGCTGTGTGCAGGTTCAGTTCTCTAGTGGTGACCTGCTTTTTTTTTTTTTATTCATATCTTCTGACATCCTCGCAGCCAAATTTCGGGAAGTTGTCTGGTTTTGCAATATTGGAACGTGTTTTTGTACTTCCCTTTCATTTTCTGGTTAGTAATACAAGTGTTTAAGATGCCTAAATCCAAAACGAAATTTCAAGATGCGTGGCTCGCCAAAGAATTGGACGGAGTGAAGTTGAAAGAATGGTGTTCTGCAACTGAAACAATATTTTCTGCTAAGTGTATATTGTGTTCAGAAATTTTCAACATTTCTAATAGTGGCTTTTCACAAGTAAAAGCGCATCATAAAGGAAAAAAACATTTGCAGAAATTTCAAAGTAAATTTCAAAATAAGTCCATCCTGAAAGCCTTTGGAGGACGGGATCTTCAGCCCAAAACAAATATTAGTGAAGTACTGAGTCATGATTTACAGTTGGCTAAAGCCGAAGCATTATGGGCCATGAAAGTTGCTAAGGACAATATGTCTTTTGTTTCATGCACTGAAACAGTTGAACTTTTCAAAGAAATGTTTCCTGATTCTGCTATTGCAGCCAAAATGCAACTTAAAGAAAAAAAAAAGTTGCTTTTGGGATATCACATGGATTGTCAAAATATTTTGAAGAGGATTTGAAAAAAGACATTGCATCTAGTAGCCCAGGAAAGGTTACTATAGCATTTGATGAAACTACAAATACACAAGTGAAACGGCCGTTGGATGTGTATCTCAGGTACTGGTCTTCAGAAATAAATTCAGTTTCTTGCCGATACCTAACAAGCGTTTTTCTGGGTCATGCAACAGCAGATATTTTGCTAAAAGAAATTCTTGATGTGTTATCATCCTTCAATATTTCGTTGAACAGAATTATTTGTGTATCCATGGACAGCCCAAATGTAAATAAGTGCTTTTTACGCAAATTCAATGAAGTTGTAAAACAAGAAACAGGCCAGAAATCTTTGGAACTAGGTTTTTGCAACCTGCATGTTGTTAGTAATGCATTTGAAATTTTTTTGACAAGCTTAAATATAGATTTTGACGAATTTGCTACTGATATGCATTACTTTTTAAAGAGTAGTGCTGCAAGACGAGAGGATTATAAATCTGTCGAGAATATAACATTGGTCACTGCCAAATTTCTTTTGCGTCATGTCAGCAACAGATGGTTAACCGTTGGTTCTGTAGCCCAGAGGCTCTTGGATCAATGGCTAAATATTACAGAATATTTTTTAAACTTCTTGCCATCTCAAAAAATATTTGAAAAACAACTGCGCAATTCGGCAAGGTATAAAAGAATTCACTGTTTCCTGAAAAATGAGCTTACTCCTTGCTATTTAGCATTAATTTCATTTTCACACCAAAATTTTGAAAAGTTTTCATTATGTTATCAGAGTGAAGAACCAAAAATACACCAGTTATATTCTGATTTAAATACTTTAATGAGGAATGTTATGGCTCAGTTTATCCAAGATGATGTTATTGCAGGGAAATTTGGAGAAGACCTAAAGAATGTAGATTTTGAAAACAAAAATTCATGGAAAAAACTAGGGGAGTTAGAAGTTGGTATGAAGACAAAAAATCTCCTCAGGAATGTTCAGGAGACCAGGCAGAAATTATTTCTCTTAGATGTAAGATCATCACTAATTGCAACCACAAAATATTTAAAGTCAAATTTGCCATTCTGCAATCAAAAGCTAAGAGACATAGAAGTTTTAAAGGTAAAAGAACCAAAGAAAGAGTCAACTCAACTTTCAGTCACTGAAGGACTTTCGGAAATAACCAGAATTTCAAGTGTTTTGCATCTTTCTGAGGAACAAATTGATAGAGTAAGAGAAGAGTGGAAACTTTTAAATTGCGATAAGCCAACTCTAGATGAACTAGTGAAATTTTCAGAGGAAGGGCATATTCTAGTGCGGATTGATCATTACTGGCGTAATATATTTAGTATTAAAGACTAGCGGAAAAGAAAAATACTCAAATCTTGCTAAACTCATAAAGTCAATTTTAGTTTTACCTCATGGTAATGCTGATGCAGAAAGGGGATTTTCGGTTAACACTGCTCTGTTAAGGAAGGACAAGGCTAACTTAAAAGACTCAACTATAACATCATTAAGAATAGTTAAAGGGGCCATTAAACACTATGGATGTGTAAGTAAAGTTCCCATAACAAGAAATTTGTTAAATAGTGTTTGTGATTCACATAAATTTTATAAAGAGTATGTTGATAAGCTGAAGGAAGAAGAATCAAAAAAGGTAAAAGAAAGGAAGCAGAAAGAGAGGGAAAATAAGGAAAAGCAGCTAGAGAAAAAAAGAAAAGCTGAGTTTGATGACAAAATAAAAGAAAATGATGCAGAAATAAATAGACTTAAAAACGATAAAGAAGCCTCCCTAGCAATAATTCAAGAGGGAACAGAAAGAATGAGAAAAGCTGTAGAAAAACAAAATACTGTTGAAATAGCAGTTGCCTCTAACTTGATCATACAAGGTTCAGCTGAAATAAAGAAAACTGAAAGTAAATTAGTTGTGGTAGAAGCAGAAAAAGATAGGCTAATCAGGAAAAGGTTAAAACAATAATATGAAAAAAGTAATTCAGTGAACAATTGTACATAGTTCTTGGTTTTCAATTACCTTTTTAGGATATTATAATTTAATGTGAAACCTGAAAACTTTACTGTGAAAATCGTGAATTGCTTCTGGTTCAACAGCATATTAATGTTCAAAGTGAAACTTGAATGTGGTAAATATACTTGAATATGATAATAACACGTGAAAAGATAAGAACTGAACATTAGAAGTAAATCATACTTAAACTTTAGACATTAGACGTTATGCAAAAAATTTGGGTGTTAACTTCGACCATATATACTAATGGACTGCACATTGGCAATAGCTGCATCAAAGCCACCATGGCTCAAACATTGGGCAAGTCATCATCAGACTCCAAATTTCGTGTAAAAATGCTGTTATGATTACTAATTTACGCTGCAGAACTTCAGTGTTTTCGGTGTATTATGTGAATGCGCCTCATATATAATGAAAACTCTTCAGGTAAGTTTACTTATGAGCTATATACATGCATGATCGGGTTGTTTACATTTTGTGATTTATAATGTGATGAACATTTGCGAAGAATTTGGAACATGCATTCCATTTTTTTCTTAAGTTACTATATTTTTATATCAATAGCTGCAAGTTTCTGGTTAAGTAATTGAACTTTATTGACTTAGGTATTTAATTCGTTTCTTACCCATGAAAAATCATAGAACTTTCTTTACTATATCGCTCAGAGCAACCATAAGCACAGCAGGTGTAACCCATCTTTTTGACTGTTGTCATGTGATTTTATGTTGGAGCCAGAAATTTTGATGTCATGTGCAGTCTATCAGTATATATGGTTGAAGGGTGTGAAGCACAAACTCTTTACAATGTATACAAAGTTGTTTTACTAGATGTATACAAATATACATCTAGTTTTTATTGAAATACACTCCTAAAATTTTCCTAAAATTTTTCTAAAAATTCCTAAAATTCCTACCTAAAATTTTCCAGAAGTATGCTATGATCCCTGCTACTGGCTAAATTCTATGGTATCATTTTCATCATAGTCTTCAAATTTTGTTTTCAAAATATTTGCTAAGTTATCTGTAGATCAGTTTTTGCAGTGTCTGAGCATGCAGTTATAATCTTTCAAGTCACAAACCATGTAACCCCCACCCATTAGTGTTCCATACGATTCCTTGAACTGAGCAGCATTCAGAAATATAACATTTTGATGTATAGTGCACACATATGGGATGAGTACCAGCTAAAACACACCATTTTGGTCTTGCACTGCAAAATTTTGAAAATCCAACCTTTCTGTCAGGATATTGCTGTTTAAAAGAGCTATGCAGTTCTTTAAGATTGCACAAAATTAGCCTCTTCTGCACATGCTGATTTCTTCTGATGCTTACAAAATCCTCTTTCCTGACATCTGCCAAGAAGTGTCATCTTCATAAAATCCCTGAATTAATTGCAATGTTTCATTGCTTAGTTTTTTCCCTATCCTTGGTTCTGGTAGTGACATAATTCCTGTTTTCTTAATCATTTTTTATTATTATTTTTTTAGATTGTCGCACTAGATATTCTGACACCTGAAATGTTTCAATAATCATCTTTTGGGACCAGGATGGAGGTGCCATTGCTGCTAGCATTTGGATTATTATTATATTATTTTTGCCTATTCAATGTGGGAAGTTTTTCTTTCATCATAGCCACAAGCTTACTAAATCTTTAGCCTTCTGCTTTGTTGCACTGGTCTCATGGGTATCTTCATTTTCAGAGCTTGAAAAATCATGTTGCAGTACATGGACAATTTTATGTTTAACACTTGATTGTATTTGTTTTATTTTCCTTTTTCCATATGTTTTATTTTCCTTTTTCCTTCTGTGCTGTGGTACAGAATGCAGCTTCAAAGGAGAACAGCCAATATTACTCATGCCCATGTTGATTTTGTCCAGTGTTCTTTTTCTACTGATTCTTGTAGTAGCGTTAATTCGTTGTCACTTGTGCTTTCACTTTCATACTGTGCAGCTGTGATGTCTAAACCAGGTTCAGAGCTTGCTTCTGCCCAGGTTTGACATTAACCTGTTTTTGCATAAATCCCTTTGCTAATTGTAGACTGACCATCCTTAGAGAGCTAACAATTTTTTATGAATTTGAAATGGATTGCAGCATGATTTTTGTTCCTCAAATTTTGTTGTATAGTTTTAGTAGTATTCATGATAAGAACATAATGTCACAATACTTCCACAGTCTATTTCAGCTCTTAAACACAGTATTTCCTCATCAACTTCACTTATCTCCAACTCTTTTCAGTCCCCTTTGTGACACAGCATGTTTTGTGACATGTTTGGGTCTACTGCCCAACACTGCAGAGGTGTTTTGTTGATCCACAGGGCTCGACAAATATGTTCTAGATCTAGGTGCCAGGTGAAATGAAGTCAATAACGCACGAACAAAAATGTTTGACACTGCAACGAAAAGTGGTAAACCATATTTGTTAATTTTTTTCTTTTTACCCAAACCACGTATTGCAAAATAAAGTTCCAATTTGCTTCATAATTTTCTTTTTCCATACTTTCAGTAGATGGTCTCAAAAAAAAAATTCACATCTAGATTTTATTAAAATACTATTTGGGGATGTCATATTTTGTACATTAATTCAAAGTACCGTATTTTTTTTTTTTGTCGTATAATCTGTAAACCATAAAATTCAGAATTTTCCTTTTGAGATCTGCAAGGGCGTGTAATCCAAAGGCTGTGGGGAAAAAAATCTCTTGTATAATCTGCAGCCCCCGCACGGGGATAACTGGTTTTCCAGTTATTTGGGGAGCGGCCCCCCACGGCCCGAGCTGACCTTGTGACGGTTTTTATTGCTTTCTACTTTTTTGCTTTCACATCACAGCAGGGACAGCTGTTCATCCAGCTGATGGGGAGTAGCAACCCCACGGCCCCAGCCGAAATGTTATGTTTGATTTTTCCCATTACAACTTTGTGTTGCCACCACCTTGACGGCACCCGCCTCAGTTGTAGGTTGCTGAGGTTGTGATTATCTGCTAGCCCTTTCCTCTCCCTTTCCTGTTTTTACTTCTCCATTTTCTACACGCCTTGCTTCTCCATTTTCTGTTTCTCTCTTGTTTTTCCGGGCTGGTTTACTAGACCTACCTGCACGTTTGCTGTGTGCGGTGACCCGTAAGGTGGAAAAGGGAATTGGAAGCTGAGGTTTCTGGTGGCCAGGTTGTAGTTGTCGCCAGTCGCCAACTCTCCTCTTTTGCCCCCTGCTTCACCCTAAACGGGCAGCTAGGAACTAACCCGCTCCTGGTCAATCTGCTTGTTACGTACAACAGAGTGAGTTTGGGGATAGTGCGGATATGCCAAAGGGTTGTTACCAAGACCTGGTGGGAAAGTCGCGGTACTCGCTAAGCGCATGTCTGCACTATCAACATGCTATATCCGTTGCTTAACCCTAGAGTCGTGTCCTGCGTCCAATTGGGCTTGCGGACCTCCGGCTCTCCCCTGTTGGGCTCGGTTGTGGGCGGGGAAATCGGCGGACGAACCTTTCTCTTCTATTCATGGCTAATAAAAAAATTTTCCTAGAACTTCCAACAAAGTGGCCCATAGAGGAGGGGTCACCCCCTCCTAACAAGAAACCTACACCTGATTCTGCCAATGTTCGGTTCTTTTGCATCCACTCCTTGGACGCTTCAAACCCATTAAACACCAGGAAGCCCCTTCTGGATAAATAAAGCATTGCAATCAATTGCCAGCTCTCCTAAGAGCGTTAAGAAGCTCCAATCTGGAGATCTTGTTGAGATGTAGAGTCCCAGATATGCTACAGTGCTTTTAAACACTACCTCTTTTTTAGATTGTCCAGTAAAAGTTACCCCTCACGGCTACCTCAATTCCTCAAGAGGTGTTATCTCTTCTCAAGACCTTCTGGAGTGCAGTGACCAAGAACCTCTGGAGGAACTGAAAGACCAACAGTGGAGTCCTGTGCATCGTATTTCGGCGAAATGGCCAATCTGTCCCATCTCGAAACATCATACTGACCTTTAACACCCCATCCCTGCCAACATCAATCAAGGCAGGGTATCTACATCTTGAAGTGAGCCCCTTCATACCAAGTCCTCTACGATGCTTCAAATGCCAAGCATATGGCCACTCCCAGCAGTCTTGCAGGAGCACTGCTCGGTGTGGGCGTTGTACAGCAACAGACCATAGTTTGTAAGATTGCCATGCCGAAGCCAAGCTGTGCTTCAACTGCAAAGGATCCCATGCAGCAGCATCGAGAGACTGTCCAAAGTGGAAAGAGGAAAAAGAGATCCAATGCATTAAGACCGTTGAGGGAATTTCCTACCCAGAGGCCAGCAGAAAGGTCGTTCCAAGTCAATTAGATCGGCAATCCTGTGCATCAGCGGTTGTTGCAAGAACTACAGTTGGTACACAGACTGACAGCCAAATCCCAGTGAATTGTCCCTACAAGCTAGACATCATAGCTGCTGGTCTGGCAGCACTGCAATCCCGAGCTAGGGACGTGAAAGCTCCAACAACCACTATGCCTAAACTTGTTGCAACTAACACCAGTACCACCGGGACTTCAACAACCCCGGGAGGGAAAAGAGAAGAAATCTCCAAACTCTCATCATAAGAACCAGGATCGGGCAAGATCATCTGCGACACAGGAACCAAAATACTGCCCCATTTTACCACCAGAGACTACAGGGCGTCGGACAAAAGTCCCAAAGTGCAAATGGACATTGCTGACGAACTGATGGAATCGGACAACTATTAGTTGTCCCAGTCTTTCTCGGGTTTTGTTTTTAGTTGTTTTTTTTTCTCATTCACCACACTTCAAACCATGGGTCAAATCGTTCAGTGGAACTGTCTGCTTTCGGACAAGACATGACTACGTGAAACATCTGCTTTAGTCATACTCTCCGGTGTGCCTTTGCCTACAGGAGACAAAACGTAAACCATCAGACCTGCTTTCAGTTCGAGGCTACAGTGCATTTCGGAAAGATAATGTTTCAGGAGATATAGCTTGCGGGGGAGTTGCCATCCTTGTCCCCCACAGTGTTCCAGTTTCTCCCGTTGCGGTGCGTATCTCCATGCCTGTGCCTCTAACTGTTGCAGCGTCTATCTGCCGCCGGATGAGGACGTGAGCGTGTCCGTTCTTGAGCTTAGTTGAGCAGCTGCCATCACCTGCTCTTCTTCTGGGTGACTTCAATGCTCATAATCCATTGTAGGGTAGTGTCAGAACAGACACACGAGGCCGTAGGATCGAATCTCTTCTTTCCACGACATATTTGTGCCTGTTTAACACCGGTGCTGACACTTACTTCCACGAGCCTACACGAAGTTTCAGTGCAATCGATTTATCTTTGGGTCAACCATCGGTTATGGCCGATTGGTCGTGGACGGTGTGTAACGACCTCCATGGAAGCGACCACTTCCCAATTCTACTTAGGTATAATGTGAGCGTGCCATCTTCTGCCTCCTGCCCTCCTCGTTGGAAGATGGATCGCAGCTGTTACTGATGTCACAACGTGTATCATTCAGGCAGCGGATCTCTCTATCCCAAAAACATCAACGACGCTCCCAAGACGTCCGAAGCCTTGGTGGAACCCTGATTGCGCAGCGGCTAGGAGAGTTCAACATAAGGCCTGGAGTGCTTTTCGGCATCATCCAACCGATGCTAATCCTGTTAAATTTAAAAGAGCAAAATCTTGCGCTCGGTTGGTGCGTCGACGAAGCAAGAGGGAGTCTTGGATGAAGTACGTTTTCATCTATCAATTCACGTGCCAGTTCAAAAACTGTTTAAGGAAAAATTCGTAAGATCCGGGGAAACTATAGTTCCCGCCAAATTTCAATTCTTGGTAATAACTGCTGCACGTATGCTGAAGCAGGGGAGATTGTGGATTGCTTGGGCGAAGCGTTTGCCTCAGTTTCTAGTTCTCGGGCGTATCTCCCGTCCTTTCAGGAGATTAAAACAACTGCGGAACGCCAGAAAATCTCCTTTGCGCTTTTTTATAACACTGAGTATAACTCCCCCTTCGGCATGTTTGAACTACGGGTGGCTCTGCATCGTTCCGGTGCAACATCTGTCTGTCTCGACGGCATCCACTATGACATGATCCGTCATCTCTCGCAGTAGTCTCTCGAAAATCTGTTAGTGCTTTTCAACCGCATTTGGTTGGAGCACAGTTTCCCGGACTCTTGGCGAATAGCTTTTGTTTTACCTTTTCCCAAGCCTGGCAAAGACCCCAAGTCTCCCTCTAGTTATCGGCCAATTACCCTCACTAGCTGTCTGTGCAAAATCCTTGAACGAATGGTTAATTCCCGGCTAATTTATTTTCTAGAAGAACATCGAATACTGTCTCCATCACAAAGCGGCTTCCGCCGTCATCGTTCAGCTCCTGACCATCTCCTGCTCCTTGAGGCGTTCGTACGTAGGCAGCACCTGGTGTCTGTATTTTTTGACATCGAAAAAGCTTACGATAGAGCGTGGCGTCACGGTATCCTCCGCGACCTCCACAAAAATGGGTTGCATGGAAACCTCCCAACATTCATTGCCAGCTTCCTTCGTAACCGCGTGTTCCAGGTGCGCCTGGGTACGACGCTGTCTGCCTTTTTCCATCAAGAACAAGGTGTCCCTCAAGGCAGTATTCTTTCGGTGACTCTGTTCATCCTCCGCATAAACTGTCTGCTCAAAAATCTTCCTCCAGCGGTTTTGGCTACCATTTATGTTGACGACCTTCACATCTTCTGTTCGTTATCCAGCATGCATTTCGTTGAAAGGCAGCTGCAGTCTGCAGTTACCCAGATTGTTAAAGCAGCTAACAATAATGGGTTTATTCTTTCTCCCGAAAAGACAGCCTGTGTCCATTTCTGACTGAGGCCTGGCCTCCATCCTGATCCAGAGCTCTATTTGGACTGTGCAGCCATTCCAGTTTTGCCGGAAACAAAGTTCCTTGGTTTGACCGTGCTCTCACCTTTCGCTCGCACGTTTGACGGCTAAGGACTTCCTGTCTGAGAGCCTTGTCAATCCTTAAGATCCTTGCCTCAGTCTCCTGGGGTGCAGACAGGACTTCCTTGTTCCGTATTTACCATTCTCTCATTCGGTCTAAGCTGGATTATGGCTGTATGGTGTATGGCTCAGCGCGTCCTTTCGTTCTCCGACCGTTGGATACCATCCACCATCAAGCGCTGCGTCTTTGTACAGGAGCATTTCGCACGTCACCCATTCCCAGCCTTTATGCCGACGCAAACGAACAGTCTCTTCATTTATGCCGTCTGCAGCTCTTTTCAATTTTACCTGAAACTTAAATCTCTCTCAGACCATCCTTTATACGATGCAGTTTTTCATCCCCAGCATGCTAGTTTGTTTGAGATCCGTCCCTCGTGCATTCAAACCTTCGGTCTTCGTATGGCGGCCGTAGCTCGAGATGCAGGGCTCGACTTGTCACTCGTTGGAGGGACCAGGGGCTTTGAGGATCCCCCGTGGCACCCTCTTGGTGTCATGGTTGATACCAGCTTTACATCTTTTGATAAGTCCTCAACCCCTCCGCCAGTGTACCAGCAGCTCTTCGCTGAACACCGTTACGTCCATGCAGACTTTATTCCTGTTTTCACCGATAGATCTAAGGCGGCTGGTGTCGTTGAATGTGCCGCCGTCTGCATTGACGAAGTTTCTGTTGCCCACATTCCTGCCGAGGCCACAGTGTTTTTGGCGGAGATGCATGCTGTGTATCTTGCACTTGTTCACGTGCAGTTGAGCTATCATCAGCGTGCTGTTGTGTACACTGATTCGTTGAGTGTTGTGCAATCATTGTCATCTTTGGATTTCACTGGCCACCTACTTCTTTTTACCGTACGGAGACTTCTTCATTCTTTGCTCGAGGCTGATGTCCAGATTCGGTTCTGCTGGATTCCTGGGCATGTTGGGATCCCAGGGAACGAGTCTGCCGATGCTGCTGCTAGATCTGCCTCCTCTTTGGTCGTCACACCCTTGCCACTGTTTCACCGTGATTTTTGCTTTCTTGTTCACGATCATATCAGGCGAACGTGGCAGGGTCTGTGGGACCGACAAATAGAGAATAAACTGCACCGTATAAAAAAACCTTTCCTTGGAGTTTGGAAATCGTGTCGCCGGAACCGTAGGGAAGTTGTTCTTGCGCGTCTCTGCATTGGGCATTGTCGCTTCACGCATAGCTATTTGCTGTGTGGCGACACTGCCCCAATGTGTGAGGCGTGCGACTGTTTACTCACCATCTCTCATGTTTTATGTAGTAGTGTTCATTTTCGTAATCATCGGTTTCACTATTTTCAGTCTCTTGGTGACGGCGCAGCTACACTACTGGGTGACGGCGCAGCTACACTGCAAAAGCTTTTGGGTGACCACTGCGACACTTTCGCAGTATTTTCGTTCTTAAAGCAGATTGACTTTTTAAAACTTATTTAAAAAAAGTTATAATAATTATAACAGTGAATTAATAAATTTATATATAAACCTAATTAACTAGTCTTCACAGCTTTCATCATTCTCTTTTCTAACTTTTACCAAGCGTGTCTGCTCCTAATCATTTCACCCCGCTTTTAAAAATCTTTAACTGATAGTTCTGTGTCTGGCACTCTTTGGCCAAACCTGGCCCTTGTGCCACTAAAATCAATTAACTAACTAATCTGCAGCGGCATATAATCTGTAGATCATAAAATTCTGAGAAACATTTTTCTTTCGCATCATCTGTGGCAGCATGTCTCAGACAATATTTAAAAAGTCCATACTTGCCAACATTGGCAACAGCCTTGTAACTAATAACTAGTATTGTGTATCATACATAGACTATTTTATGAAATTATCCATCTCTTTGTAAAAAAAAAAAACGTGTGCTTCAACAAAATGTTACAACAAACGACTACTCTAGTGAAACAAACTTAACACGTGCAAAACACAAAGCTGATTCCCCAGCAGGGGCACGATTGCGAGATTTAAGTTCGAAACTTCCAAAAGTAAAAAAGCTGTAAGGTGCGTTCAGAATTCCATGGTGCTTGACAAAGAAATCCAAGCAAGTGAATGTGCAGTGCACAAACCTCCACTTACTATATGATCATACTGTCTCTAAAATTGCAGTTGAATAGACAAAATGAGATCAGAGGGGGAAAAGCTGAATGTTAACTGGTGAAAAAACAAAACAGACAGCAAGAATGTGGACTACTGTCAGTTTGTCTTTTGTTGACTGCAACTTCACAGCACCACTGCTTAGTTTTGCTTTTCTTTTCTTGTTTTTTATACCCTCTGATAAAAATAATTGTTTTCTTACTTTGATTTTCTTTTGTTTTTTTTTAATAATTGTTTTCTTACTGATTTTCTTTTCTTGTTTTTTATGCCCTCTGATAAAAAAATAATCAGCCTGAGGACCATGAGCCCATGATATCAAAGCTTCAACAATTTTAGATAAATGGTATAACTTTGGGAATGTTAATACTTTGAACACGTGCATCAATTTTTACAAATTTTAGTCACTCCCATTTTCTTTAATTTCTTTCTTCCTTTATGAAGATTAAATGCAAAAACTATTTAACAACAATGGAGGGGGCTAGCGATTACGGGGAAATCAGTCCGACTTCCGGTTTTGGCAAATTTTCTTATATTTTCAAGCTTAAATACAAAAATTTAGGCAATAAAATGATACTTAAAAATACTGAACAGAAGCAACATCGCGAGTAAAAGAAATTACGATTACGGAAAAAAATCTGAACTCAGTCTACTTTGTTTTCGAAAGTTTCATAAAGATGAAATTCCGTCCTGTGGCCCCCCCCTCTAATTCTGTTTACTTGTGCATCCATCTCCTGAGTGGCCAAAATAACGAAACATGTGGAATTCCTGTAATTCGCAGTAGAATCTCTAGCCTGAAGATTAGGAGGAAATTTTTGCAGCCTCTAACTTCCGTTTCCGCAAATTCTTGCTTACAATTTCAAGCTGAAATACGAACATATGCCATAAAATGATATTTAACAAAAATACTAGACAAACGCAACATCAGGAGAGAAAAATTATGATTAGGTTAAATTCTACTTACCTCATTTAACTACTGTTTTCGAAAGCTTTGAAACACAAAATGCCATCCTCTCCCCCCAAATCTCATCATGACAAAAAAAAAAAAATTCCGCAAATATGCGTAAGAATCTTGTGTATACCATAAAATGATAGCAAAATATTTTTTTTAAACAAAATGGAAATTCGTAGGATCAATAGTTTTAGAGCGAGTTCCGTAGTCGGACAACGAAATCCGTAGACTCTACGGACATTCCGTAGCAATTGGCATGTACCAGTCGTATACATCTGCACCATTGTATTAATCGTGAATCTCAATTTCCGACAAAACTGCAATTCACAGAACCGACTCAGCAATCTAAAGATGTAAGAAATGAGTCTTATTGAAAAAAGTAACTAATTTTGTTTCTTATACTTCCAATAGAAGAATCTTCTGTACACATTTTCTTCACAATTAATGCGTTCCCAAGGATGAAAATTTGAACATCGGTTAAAACAGCTTCATTTATAACTTAGAATACTTAATATTTTCTAAAACATAACCATAATTATGCAATCAAACATTTGTTTGTCTAGTGACGTCATCAAAGTACAGGTCGTGCCATTTTTTCTGGTTTCAACACCAACAAAGGAAAAGTTATCTATTTTTAATATAATTGTGGTGGTTTTAGAAAATAAGTATTTCAAGTTATAATATGAAGCTATTTTAATCGATGTTCAAATTTTCATCCTTGGGAATGCATTCATTGTGAAGAAAATGTGTACAGAAGTTTTTCCATTGGAAGTATAGGAAGCAAAATTACTTAATGTCCACCTTAAGTAAATAAAGAACTAAAATCACTAGCTGTTACAGCATTACCGTAGTTCATTAGTTACACTAAAAAATCTTTTGAAATTGCTGACAGTCCATAGCATTGTCTTATTTCTGAATGAGTCAAGTGAATACCAAAAGGGGGAAAATTTTTTTAACTAATACAATTAGTGTTCCAAAACTAGGCAATGTGATTCGCAAAATGGTTACATTCTACGGAATAGCTTTGCGGGATTCCTGAGAAACAGATTCTCACACCACATAGGCTTCAGCGCGCGCAAATAGTACTGCCTTCCTTGCGTCGTATTTTCTTTCACAAGGCTTCTAAGTAATATATAATTTTTTACAATCTCTTCACGGTCTTCTATTTCGCTCTTACATAAAAAATTTTCTGTTACCGCATTTTCTGTACTTTCCTAGTAACAACACCCTCTTCTGACAATTACCTCTCAGACTTTTTTAAACGCTAACGCCCTTTTCTGACAATTACCTCGCAGACTTTTTTTAAACGCTAATGCCCTCTTCTGACAATTACCTCAGACTTTTTTTAAACACTGTATAGTTTTTTTTACTGGAATTTTTTAATAGATAATCAACGGATTATACAACAGAAATTACGGTATTTACTGCAAATTACGAAATCTCGAAGAAAATTCAAGCGCCCGCGATTTGTCGAGCCCTGTTGATCCATTACTAAGGAAGTAAGCAGTAAGAGAATATGCACAAACAAAGAAAACTCTCCCTCTCGGCAAGCTAAAAATTCTTTAACTGAGAGGCAAACCAAAGGGTTTGGTCATGACCATTGTACTAGTGAAACAAACAAAAATATCAAACTAAAACCTCATTGGCTTGTTAGCTGAAACCAAAACTAAACTTTGATTAGCAGTTGGAAAAACCTAACCAAAACTGAACATTGATTGGCAGCTGAAAACCAAACTAAAAATAAACATTGCCTGTCAGTTTAAAACCCTACTGTCACTGACTGGAAGTTTAAAACCCAAAATAAAACTCCATTCCCTGAAACATATTTCAGAAAGTTCTTATCTTTCAACATTTTGTCTACCCACATCTCCTTGTGATGATTAAATCAGCTGATAAAGCAAACTTGTGATATGTTGAAATGTGTTCTATGCAATGCTAAAAATGGTTACTCCTGTTGATGCTTTGTGCACTTTTTATACTCTGGAAAACTTTATTTCACATGTTTCAAAGTAGTTAAGAATTAGTCAGTGCTTAAATTTTTCTATTTTTGTTTCACTTTATCAATTGTAAAAAATGGAACAAAAAAAACTGCAGATTGAGTCCAAGTTATTAAGAATATAGGAATTTATTTTTTTTACTATAAGAATAGATTTAAAAATAGCTCTAAATTTGATTTGGAAATTTACCAAAACTGGGGGGGGGTCTTGTTGCTACCTAGCTAGCAATTTATTAACAAAATTACATGTTTTATTATTCTCAAGGTATGCTACTGAGTAGCAAATTGAAAAGTTGAAATTTTATGTAAAAAATGAACAAACTGTTTCTTTTCATTTTGCAGAGGTTCTTACCCCTCAGCATGCAGGTGTGCACACACACGCACAAAGATTTAAGTTTAAAAGCTGCCACATGATATGCTTCATCATTTGCAACAGGGTTAGTTTTCTGTTAAACGAGTGGTTAGGCCTAACTTTCGGGTGCTGTATCTCCAACTATGGAATGTGAAAGATAACAAATTTGCAGTGTTTTGCGGCTTTGTTAGGTAAACCTACATGCTAATTTTCAGCAAAATCCAAAACGGTGGGTCGGGTTTGTAGAACAAAACTGCTGAACTGTTGGAGAGAGCCCTCTATGAAATTCAGATAATTTTAACCATCTGAGAAAATATACTAACAATTTTTTTTTCAAATATGTTACGGGATGTTAAACATCAATATAAAAAAAGAAATTATCTCCATGCCAGAACAATATTTTAAGAGCCTCCCATAAAATGTCTAAATTTTGCTGTAATTTTTCACTTCACCACTAGATGGCACTCACTTAACTGGTGTTTCAGGTGGTAAAATGAAGTGTTTTCAATATGTAGGGACACTTTTCCATGTGATTCCAAAGTTTCATTCTCCTAAATTCAGTAGCGCACACACAGACAGGGTGCCCACGCGTCCTTGAAAACCTGGAAAGTCCTTGAATTTTAAAAAAAAAAAAAATTCAAGGCCTGGAATGTCATTTAATTTTAAAATCCCACAGCCGAAAATTTTCGATCTTTTTCCTTTTATTTCTCACTTTTCTGCAATCCCCCATTGACATCGGCAGTCAAAAAGAGGAAACGTCACAGCAGCTTTGTCACTGGGAGAAAGGGTGCACTGCGGTCTGACGGGGAGTTGAGTAGGTCAAGATTGGATCTGTGAAAAGCAGATAATGGAATTTCATATAAAATGCAGATCAATTTTGCAAAACCTTGTCAAAAAAATTGCTCACTAAATGCCCGCTGCAGTATGCACTTGTGCTGCACATGAAGTGTTTAGATCCTAAATTAATGAGTGCTGAGGAATCTTGCTTAAAAAGTTTCAAAATTATTCTAGAAATTCTCGTGGATGCAAATCATCTGAAACCTGGTGGTGTTGACACTATTACGCTGCAGTTAAAGGATTTAAGTAGTGTTGCAGCAGTAACTTCAGATTTTAAACTTTTTGATAACAATTATGAGGAATTGAGAATAAATGTTATTTTATGAACACTTATCCTCAAGTAAAAACTGATCTGTTGTGGGAAGTAACTGAAAAACTGCTGTTGCTCTCGCATGGACAGGCATCAGTGGAGAGAGCATTCTCCATTAATAAGGAACTAATAATTGACAATATGAAAGAAAACTATTGTTTCACAAAGAATAATATATGACCATCTAAGTAACATAGGTGGCATGGAAAAGGTAGTTTTCAAAATTGCTTGAGTAATGTCAGATGTGCTAGGCAAAGATATGTAATAAATTTAGAAGAAAAAGCTCGGGGACAAGGCTAATTCTGCTGTAGCCCAAAACAGAAACCAAATACTGGATGAAATAGAAAGTATGAAAAAAAGAAAAACTTGTAGAAAATGAAGTATTAAAATCAGGTGATGACTTTGCAACAAAAGCAGAAGATACTCATAATTTTAACTGCATTGTTAAATGAAATAGATTCTGAACTAAAGAAAAAAATAGATTTAGTGAATAATTGTAAATAAATAATTCACCCATTTGCTTAATGTTTTTTAATATTCCTGTTAATTATATTTAAACAATGATTAATGTAATATTGTGTTAAAGTACTGACATTTCAGTAAAAAAATTCTAATTATTTAAAAATTGATTACAGTACTTTCATTTGTTAAATATTTTCACCTGAAGAAAGTTTGTCATTCAGTAAAGCACTTTTTGCAAAATTTGGAGATGCATTGTTGCTAAGATTTTTTTAATAATTGGCTACCAATTACAAATACTGATGTTAATTTCTTTGGTTCAGTTTTCTTATAATAACAGAAATACACCATGGTCTTACTTTCGTACCGTGTCATATGTAAGGCGTTTAAAACCATTTTAATGATAAACCCATAGGATCTTTTTAATTTCTCTGGTGGAAACTTAATTCAATGGATTTCGAATCCATAATGTTTTCTAGTGCATGCCTAATTACTAATACTGTAAGAAAAATTTAAATGCTGGTATTGTGCCGTTTCTCACATTTAGTGATAAAATACGACTACTTCATATTGTCCGAAAATATTACCCACTAAAGAAAAGATCAGTCTCCTCACCTCATGCCTGTTTCCAAAATGTTTAAAGTATCTGTTTTCATTCTTGGTATTTAATTCAATGTGTACAAAACTGGTTATGCCGCAGAAGTATTTGAAAAATGGCATGCATCCAAAATCAATCAATTATGTTGAGACTTGTGAATATGAAAGCTTTGTAATGTGAAAGTGAAGAAAGGATTTTATTTCTGAATAACATGAAAGTTTTCTAATTTTGCTGTGTTGAAATTTCAATATGAAAGTGAGCTGTTATTAAAATCTTTTGTTTTTTTTAATTCATTAAATTTAAATATTTTTTTATTGATGGTAAAAAGGTAAATGTTATATTATAAAGTATGATATAAATAATTAGATGAAAATTTGGTATTAGCATAAATCTAAAAATCATACAGAAGTGACTTTTAATGCATTATATACATGTACATAATTCTAAAATAGATATTAAGTGTTATAATTTTGTGTTTGAGAAATTGGGAGTTTTGAACATACAGAAAGAAATGTGATTCATATAGATGTTTTATGAAGATAATGAGTATCATAATACAACACACATAATTCTTGATATGTTATATATATTCATTGCAGTTTAGGACATTGAAAAATTCATCCTTGATTTTTTTTTATCCCCCCCCCTGAAAAAGAGTGGCACCCTGCAAACAGCATGTTACTGCACAGCTGCGAAAGTGGGTGTTCGGCTAAAATTTGGAGCACTATATTTTAAAAACTGAGGTTTAAAAAACTGAAACTTAGGATTTTCCCATATCTTTTATCAGGTATAATCTACCTGCCAAGTTTCATTAAAATCAGTTGGTGGGTGACATGGCCTCTGTGATCTTGACATGGAATAGCCCAAGACAGTAACTTGATTCTAAGTGGTTTTTGTAGAATTTGAGTGGCAAGGTGAGCACCTCCCCAAAATTTACCAAGTAACTACATGAAGAATTTTTATGGGTGATGGTTGAATGTATGCAACTTTTGGATTGCCTTCTAAGTATAAGCAAAGTAATTTCTAATCTGGATTTTGTCACTTGAAAAATTTCTCCAGAAATGGGAGAATCGGGTAACTTGGTCATGTAGTGTTAATTACTGCTGTTGAGCTTGTCGTTGCATTTTAAGTGAAACTTTAAGTTTTGGCACTCTTGATTTTATAGTAGAAAATTTCTTATTAAATCATTCATATACAAATGCATATATATTTTCACTTTAAGGATTGCTTTTTAAATTAAACTCTCACTACAAAGTAATAATTTCCCATTGTTTCTTTAAATCTAATGTAGCTTTTCGTTTCTTCCAGCTAAGAGGTGATGTTGTTCCCAAGACTGCTGGTAAGTAATATGGATTTTCAATTGAAAGATTAATGCGAATGTCATTTTTTGTACTTATCATTGATTTAATGTTTTATATATTGATATTGCTGAATTATGGAATACCTCTTTTGTATTAGATATAAACATCTGAAAATTTGCCCTAAAGTTCTTTTCTGTAATGCTTTTGTGCCTACAGCTTTCTTGGGGCTTTCAATACTGTTATCCAGTTTTGTAATAAACTATGCACTGGTTTTATGGCATGTTGTGTATCTAGTGGAAGGAGATGCACACACACAAATACTTAGCATTTGTCATTGGGTACTGATTAATGAGTTCTATAGAAGTTACTTTGTAATCCTGTGTGATTTGCATGTGCTTGGATTAAGATGTGGTGACTATACCAGCCTATCCATTGTTCAGTATCCCTGTTTAAGACCTTTATTGACCACCAAAGCCCTATGAGGTTGGGTGTTATCTTCCATTAACAGAAATCTGTACACACTGCATCTGAAAATACTATCAATTGGATCAGGGATCCTGTGATTTCAAGCAGCCTAGAGATCTAGGTTATTTTCGCTGGTTATGTGGGGAGGTGAATGACTTAAATACAGAGTTGCCTATACAAGTATTCCACCATCTCCAAAATAGTAAAGTTCATTGGCTGAATATGTCTCATGTTCTTTTTGTCAGGCAAATAAATGTATCCAAGTACCGTTTTAATTTCCCCTGCTGCCACCTTCCTCCTGTAGACGAAATGTTAGTGCCGTGTGGGTGGGTGGTCAAGGCACATCTCGGCACAGCGGGAGGAGACTCCGTTCTCGAGGGTGGAATGATGCAGGGCTTAATGTTGGCTCCCGAGGGGACGCGACGCGCAGCTATCAGATTTTGCGGAAAGAGCAAAGTCACAATTTCTGAGGGAGCCGGCTGCTCCCTCAGAATTATAAAAAAAGAAAAATTTCTCCAGTCCGTATACACCCCTCAATTTTTATTTCATGATAAATCAATGGGCTATAGTTTTATGAATTTTTAAGCAAATGAGTGAATCTGTTTTCTAATTTTATTTTGTTCTGCTGCTTAAACATTTCTGATGGCAGAAATTGTAATTCACATGTTTTTTCAGTCTTGTAATTTCGTCAAAAATATGTGGCTGGTATTCGGCGGGAAAGTACCTTCCTGTTTGTTTACGCTTTCAGGGCTCTCGTGTGTGACTGTTAGTATCCATAGCTTCCTCGCCCCTCAACATTTCTAATAGTGTATTTTTAGCGGCAATTATTTTATTTTCAAATTTTTGTTTCTTTATTCAAACAACTTTATCAAAAATATGTGGCCGATGCTCGGTGGGAAAGCTACTTCCAGTTTTACATTTTTGCAACTATTTTGTATTCTATTGTAATAGAAATCATAAACTTGCCAAGAATAAAATTGATAAAAATGTACACCATTTCTAAAACCTTTCTTCCCCCTTGTTGAATGTAGTTTGCAACTTCTGTGCATTTTGGTGTCAGTTTACACCATCTTCAGGAATAACCTGTGCTAAACTAGTATCCTTAAACACTGCAATACTAGTCATTGAATGTGAGTTTGTCTTCCACAAGTGTTACTGTTCCTGAATCCCATTGACAGAATGCCATTGGTCTTCTGATGTTGCTGAGAAATTTCTTTTAGTAAATTTTTCAATTTCCATGGTAGTTATAACTCTAAACTACTGTTTTTCTTATTACAACTATCTTTATTCTCAGTGTCCTGTGCAGATATCTTAAGTTTGTCTTTATTTTGGTGGTTAATTGTATGTTTTTAAACCAGGATAAAAGTTAAATAGCTTTTTTATGAAGGTAGTGTATACCAGGGCTGAAAAAAATGCCGGACAACCTGGAACCTAGAAATTAGGTGAAGTATCATACTTTGGAATTAATAGTGATTAGAAAACTATGAAATATTAACAATGTTATGTGACTTGTATTAACAGAAAAAATGTGACTTGGTGCAAAGGTAGAATTGCAGAGATGGAAATGTTTTATTTTTTACGTACGAACATTTTGGCAGAAAACATCGAAATATTCTGCAACAAATGTGTGGGGTACTGTTCTCTCGCTGAAAGCTACTTGCTTTGAAATATCTGCCGAGCAATTCTGCAGCATGAAATTGCCATCTTTTATAGTGTAAAGTGATTTCGTATGAACTCAACACAATTTGAAGACATTTTTTACCTCACCATCTCAGCTTTTAATGAAATTTGGTACATAGGTGGCATCTGTATAGATTAAGGAAAATACCAAATTTCATTGTCATATATGCACTGGTTTTGAAAATACAGCTATATAAAATGTCCCAAATCACCCCAAAATTGGAAGATTATTATGTTTTTAAATTGATTGCAGCTCCCCTAATTAAGATGGAGAGATGGGAAAAGTATCTTTTTGTATTTTTTATTATCACCGTATTCATATGAGCGGGGTAGTCAGAAACAAAAGCTTTTCACAATTTTCAGTTGCGGTTGATAATACAAAAAAGAAATTAAATATAAAGATTTTCCAGATACATGTACTGTAAAATTGATTCCATGGTTAGCGTGTATGCTGTGGCCGCAGGCATTTACGGACCCGTGGAGTGGGTGGCGACAGGTTCGACTCTTGTTACCAGCCAACTAAGTTGAAACATTTTTGAAAGCTACCTAGCTTTGAGACTTCTTACCACCACATGATAGGTTGGGGGGGGGGGGGTCTCGAAGCTTGTAGCTTTTATAAAATCAGCTGATAGAACAGCAAATATACTAAACTTACATTTTATGAACACGTGCAGACACGTTGTGTTAATTGTTATTTTATTTAGTAGATAAGCCAATTGTCATTATGTTTTGTAGAGGAGGTATGCAGAGTTTGGGTAGCAACCAGCTAGGTCAAGAGCATATATTGCACCCTCTCCACTCTGTTCGCAGAGGACAAAACTCCTGAGCGAATATTTTACTATTACGAGAAACTGAAAAGCTAATTTTAGCAACTATAATATAACAGCGACTGCTTCTGACCGTAGACTACAGTTAGCAGCTCCCAGAAAAACTAGTGTTTAGCCCTTGAAAATTACTTACAGTATGTGTGCCCGCATTCTTTTTAGCACATCTTTTGTAAAAAAAAAAAATTGTGCTTCTGTTATCGGTTTGTCAGTCTGTACCCACTGTATCTCTGCAACTATATTAGTCCGATTTGAAAAATTCTATTTGCATTCGGAAGCTTGAAATATGCGAATGATCCTTCATTTAGTTGTTTTTTTTAATTATTATTACCATGTACAATTCTGCCGCTGGGGGCATAAATGCAGATGTTGAATTCAAAATTACGTTTTAATCCACATATTTGCTTTTAAACGACAGATTGAAAAAATTCTTATCTTTAGATTCAATTTATGTCAGTGTTTTAGATATAGTTTCATTTTCAAATTACACATAGATTTTCTGCTAGGGGGCGTAAAAGTAATTACATTTTTTCCGATAACTAATTTTTTTCAGCGGATAAATCTCCTAATGGAAAATCTTTTGCATATAATTTCGAATTTTTGGTAAAAAATACTTTGGCCACCAAGGGGCGCAAGTGTTAATTTTTGCTTCTGATGTATTTGCCATAAAATCTGAGCTTCTAAAATGTCGCTTGAAAAAATTCTTTCGTGGACTGATGCCACTCACATCGATAAACCTTTTCGGAATATTTTCTTCCTAAAATATTCCAGTTTCTCCACCAGGGGCGTAGATGTGTCTTATTTTTGTCAATATCTCTACTTCTAGGAGTCCGATTTGAAAAATTCCTTTGTTGGATAGTGTTTTCAGTGTGCCGTGTTTTTCATATAATTTCAGAATTTTCAAGTAATTCGTAGACTTTCGCTAGGGCGTAAAGGTAAACTGTGTTTTGCCCTATATCTCTGCTTCTAAATCTCAGATTTGAAAAATTCTTTCTGCACTGAATACAGCTCCTGATGGGAAATAGTTTGCACATAATTTCTAATTTTTGTAAAAAAAAAAATGGTTTGGCCACCAGGGGCGTAAATCTTAATTTCCACTTCTGATGTATTTGCAGCAAAATGAGCTAAATTCTAGATTGGAAAAAAAAAACTCGTTTGTAGACCGAACTACTCGTGTCAACAAACCTTTTATAAACATTTTATTCTTAAAATAGTGCATGGTTTCTGCGTCAGGGGCGTAGACGTATCTTATTTTTTTTTCAATATCTCTACTTCTAGGAGTCTGATTTAAAAAATCCTTCTTTGTTGGATAGTGTGACATGTTTTTCCTGAAAATTCAAAATTTTAAAGTAATTCATAGACTCCGCTGGGGGGTTGTAAAGGTAAATTAAGTTTCCCACTATATCTCTGCTTCTAAACCTCAGATTTGAAAAATTCCTTCTGCACCGGATGCAGCTAGCTCCTGATGAAAAATCCTTTGCACATAATTTCTAATTTTCGTAAGAAAAAAAATGGATGGCCACCAGGTGGCGTAAGTCTTAATTTCCACTTCTGATGTATTTGCAGCAAAATATGAGCTTCTAAAATCTCGATTCACAAGTCTTGTTGACTTGATGCTACTAGTGTCGACAAACCTTCTAGGAACACTTTCTTCTTGAAATAATGCATGGTTTCTGCGCCAGGTGGCGTAGATGTATATCTTATTTTTGTCTATCTCTTTCTAAAAGTCCAATTTGAAAAATTCCTTAGTTGTTGGATAGTGTTTCCGATGCGAAATGTTTTTCCTATAAATTCAAAATTTTCACGAAAATCATTTAAGACTTTCCGCTAGGGCGCATAAAGGTAAATTGCGTTTTCTGCTCCTAAAACTTTGATTTGAAAAATTCTTCCTGTATCGCATACAAGACCTGATAGAAAATATTTTTCACAATTCCTAATGTTTTATAAAGAATGGTTTGGCCACCAGGGGTCATGAAGTGTTAATTTCTGCTTCTGATGTATTTGTAGCAAAATCTGGGCTCCTGAACTTTTTTTTTTTCCCTCTTCTTGAACTGATACCGCTCATATGGATAAACCTATCATATTACACTACCATCCGTAAAGCGTGTGTTTAAATCCATTGCTCCACTTTGTCTCACTATGATCATTTGAATTCAAATCCTTAGAACAGACAGGCTATTAGAGTTCTGAGCTAACTGGAGTGTTCATTAGACTTAAACTTGGTAGACCTGATACGACAAGACTGGTCGTCTTTATGATGAGGCCATTCTGCTCTCCTAAAAAATGAACTAATGAGCGTTCATGGTTGGCGGGTTAATCAACATTGCCTTGTTTTGTTTTTCCTAAAATTATTTCAACAATAGTTTTCTACTCTTTAATAGTTTCTTATGGGATGTTTTAAGTATATACGCAAGCAAACAACTGTCTTTCGCAACTTAACTTTGTTATCCCCCACACACACTACCATTTTTTAGGCATGTCATCACTCAGGGCATGGTGAGGTGGACGTATCCAACCAGTGGCAGCTGATCCAACGCTCTGATTCAGGGAAGATAATACATACTTTGCCAGAGATTTTTCCAAACAAAAGGGCGCCTTCAGGACACGGGAAATCGTAGGCTAGCAGTTTCACAGATACATACAAATGTGCACTTTATTTTAAATTTTTTTGTCTTTAACAAAAAAAGGAGTATAGAAAAAACTCCATCTGCACCTGTTTAAAAAATCGTTAAAAATTTGTTTTTTTTTTAATCACAAAGTTTAAGATTTTTTTTTAATTAGCATATATTATATGCACAATGTAAAAAAATATACCAGAAAAAGATATCTTTAATTCTGCTGCAATGGCTCGCTGAAGTTAGGAAAAATAAGTTTTCTGGAGAGCTTGTTTGACGGTGCAATATTTTAAACCCTTAATCTCAAAGGGAAAACAAAAATTTGCCGAAAGAAAAAAAAAATATGGGTCTCCTTATTTTAGTCAAGGAACACCCCTTAATTTTTTCAGGGAAATCTTAGACCTTGATAGTACGACCCTGCCAGAGTTTAAATGGAACCCATCTTCATTGAACAGAAAAATTTATTTCAGAAATGGTGTACATTTTATTCATCTTAGTGTTTATGATCATTACAGTAGAACAGTCTGTTTGGTCATTTTTGACAATAACATTACCAATTCTATACTTGAACAATGTAGTGCAGAAATCTTCCCCTCATTCACAATTTCTCAGTTCATTTGGTCATTTTACAGCCTGGATCAACTTTGGGCACTGATTGTGCTATGGACAATTAAACTGGCCTGTGATAATCTACATTAGTGAGTATAATGAAAGTACTTTTTAACCCATACTGAGGCCTGTCATGAAATGTGTTTAACCCTAATGAATTGAAACTGAGACATTGATCTGTATGTGTACTTCAGAAACTTTAAGAGAAATATGCAGATAGTATTCTGTAGACATGAATTATGTGAAATATATTCATTAATACATAATTAAGCATGTTCAGCAAAAAGGCAGCTCATATTATTTGTCCTTTTTAGCAGTAACAAATTTGTTTGTGAATTATAGCTGACATCCTAGAAAACTGGTGAACTGAAAGCTAGAACAAGGGTTTTGTTTCTATCTGTGGTGTGTAGGGGAATCTTGAATGTTCATTCTGGCAGAAAAAAATTTAATCAAAGTAGGTTGGAGGGGGGGGGTGACTTTTTGGCCTATGTTAGATTGTGCATTTTGGAAATATTAAGTTACAAAAAAATTGAGTTATGTATATTCATGCTTTAAAGATAACACTGATTTAAGTTTTTTATTTTGCTTATATTGATACATTTTGTTCCAACAGTCAAAGGCTGAACTGTCAGGATGCTTGGAACTTCATGGGCACTCCATAATTGGGTATTGTGCCAGATATTTCAAAGTAAAATCTCTTCCTTAACTGACTAACCTTGGCTTTTTTTTTTTTTTTATCGTCTCCAATTTGTGGTGCCACCAAGTAAAGCATGAATTTGTACTACATCTTGGCTAGTATGTAAACTCAAATGTATGTGTTACACCTTTCCTGCATTAACCGCAGTCATTCTACCTGTGGTGATTCTTCTATTTGATACTACTAATCTTGTCAGAGGTAAAATATAATCTTTAAGATGAATTTTTCGCACGCCTGTTGTGCTGTCTGATGCCATTCATACATTGTCACCTCTTGCATCCCTGATTACCTTTCACTTAGTTGTCATTTGCTTCAGCAGAGTACTGAAAAAATAAGTGCATGAGAAATGCATGACAAAATAGCTCATGTTTGTCATTGAGTATCTTTTAACAATTTTGTGCTACCTTCAGTGATAAGAGTAGTTGCACAAGAGCAAACCATTGTCTCATTAAAACTAGGTTACAAAAAGGCTACTAGCTTGGTTAATTGCATGCTATGGTGCACACCAGTTGTAAACTGTCATTGGAATTGTCTTTGTAGTGTATAGTTTCTGTGCTTATATCTTCTATTTTGGTAATGCTCAAAGGGGTGGGGGGTGGGGTAAATTACTCTGCAGTGTGTTTTAAGTTATGAAACTCTTAATGCAGAAACATTGCAAGGGAGAAAAATTTAAAGACTAAGATAAGCAAAGTTCTGTTGATGCCATTAAATTGAAAAGGTATTTAAAATGGACATAAATTGAAAAGGTATTTAAAATGGACATAAATTGAAAAGGTATTTAAAATGGACACTCAGCTCTTATAACATCCATGAAACAAAGTTGTATTTCAATGGGATATTGGGGCAAGTGGTAAACTGCAGGGAAATGTATAGATGAGTAAAGGACTGGTTGAGGATACGTAGTTCGAGACCTTCCACACAAATTCTGATAAGATTAGGGAAACTCAATTTAAATATACATTAAATGTGAACAGTTAAAACTGAGGAAACAAAGGAAAACTGATTCCATCCCACAGTTGAATGAGCAAGGAAGCATGATTTTTCTCTAATGTAAAAATTAAATTTCTTCTGCATATTTACTCTCAATCATGTGCTCTTTCCCCATCTTGCACTGTTTTCTTAACTTGCTTCATAGTATGTGGCAAAAAATGCAATTTGATAGTCTCCATCCAGTGTGGAGATTAGTTTGCTGTGGAATCTCCAGTTTGTCATTAAAGCAAATATAGCTGCCTGGGGTATTTAAAACTTAAGGTACATATTTTCAGAAAACTCTTGATTTGATGCCATCAATGTTTAGATGCTATATATTAGTTTAAAAAGAAAAATAGATGCTATATATTAGGGGTACAAATAAGTTTCAAAGTGTTTTAAGACAACGCAACATGTAATTTGAGAGAAAACAATACCCTTACGAATCAAAGTATGCAGTCATTATCTATCACTTTCAGTCAGCGGTCTGACAGATGACAGATTCCAGCTGTGAAGAATACTTCGTTGCCAGAACCGTACAGCGGGCAAATCGTGTTGCATTGATCGGAACAAATGATAGTTTGAAGGGGCTGTGTCGGGACTACATGCCAGGTACTCCAAAACTTCCCTGCCAAGCGCCAATAACGTTTCATTGACCGATTTCGCAACATGCGGCCTAGCATTGTCGTGCAGTAATTTCCCAGGAGGCAATCCTTTGCCTGTGAATTGATATTTCCAATGATTTCCTGGTTCAATCACAGCAATTGTTGCTTGTAGCGATCATCGTAACAGTTTTACCCAGTTCCAATAGTTCATAAGAGTTCACCCTTCATATCCCACCAGATGCACAGAACTTTCTTGGAGTGAAAATTGTTTCAGTGTCGAAGTCGTTGTTTCACCGGGGTCTACCCAGTGTTTTTTGCATTTGGGATTGTATCATATCCACTTTTCACTATTGTAAACAGTTTTCCACAGGAAAGACCTTGTTTATTCAACAGATTCAAACACTTAATGACACTCATCCTTGTTCCTGTGGCTCAGGTCATGTATGTGGCACCCGTTTTCCTTCCTTCTGAATCTTTTCACATTGTGCGTAAAAAAATTGGAAATTATTTATTGAGTTACCCCCAATTGTTCAGCTAGTTCTTTTTGCATTTGAGACGAATCATCATCCAGCAATGCTTGCAGTTCCTAATGTGCAACCTTCTGTGGGGCGCTGCCACGTTCTCTATTGCTAACATCAAAATCACGTGCTTTAAACCGTTTAAACCTAAACTCACTTGCTTTTTGATACAGTATTCTCCCCCAGAACAGATCAATGCACATGCTTTTGCAGTACTTTTTCCTTGAAATTTGTGATGAATGCAGTGTCTAATAAATGCAGTATTGCTTGCAGTCTTTCACTTACCAATGTGCAGATGCATTTGACTGTTGGGCAAACTTCTGTCACATTTTATACTTTGGACCAGTTACGGTCACATGACGACAATGCGGAGGAATGTCTGATATGGCCGCCTCATTGGGGCAGTGGTCTAAGTGCTGGCTTATGACCATTTGTCTGCGAAGGGTTAGTGTTTGGATCCATGTGAGGCTTGATGTTTTTCTTATGGCACTGGCTCTCTCCCTTCCCTTGAACCATGAACCCTAAATTAGGGACGGGTGACTGCTGATAACCCATGGAGTTGCTGTTGCTAACAGTGGTCGTTAAACCTTCAATATAAAAAAATAATTTGTTAGTATAAGTCACAAAATATACTTTAAAACTTATTTGTACACCATATATATATATATCTATCATTTCTAATTATTATGTCACTCTCACAGCTTGAGTTCTCTTTAATCTTCTCTCTGTTTAATAGTAACAGATGAAGAGCATGGGTCGGGCCATGAAGGTTAATGGATGCAAGCGAAATTGTTAACTAGTGCTAGGTCATGCTACTCTACGGAGGACATGACTTATATATATATTTTTTAAACTATTTTAGGTGGGAATGTTACTTGCATCTATGGCCTTGCAGAAACCCATTTCCAACTAGGTCTTTGTGGAAGTGAGAAAATGCAGAGTTTTTGCTGGTCCTTGATAAAGCCAAGGCTCAGTATTCTCGACACCTTCTACATTCAGTTGTTTTATTTTATTTTTTTATCTTTTCTCCTTTTACTCACACAGGTAGATACATAACCTTTTCTATGTTGTACTAGGTGTGAGTCAAAATTATATATGTATTTTTTTGCTTAGGTATCTTCTTTATAGAATGTGAATTCTGAATTTTCAAAACTGCTGCGTTGCGCGTTTTGATTTTCAGGTTATTTTGCACCCTTCGTTTTAAATTCTAAAATTTTTTCCTTAGTCTTCAGTTTTGCTCTTAAGTATATATATATATATATATTTTTTTTTTTTTAATTGTCATGAGTAGCTGTTTAATTTTAGTGAATTCAACTATGTGGGTATTTAAATTTGTTTTATTCCAGAGAACTTCAGAGCTCTGTGCACTGGTGAAAAGGGATTTGGCTACAAGAACAGCACTTTCCATCGTGTTATTCCAAGCTTCATGTGCCAGGGTGGTGACTTTACTAAGCACAATGGCACTGGTGGAAGATCCATATTTGGGGAGAAGTTTGAAGATGAGAACTTCGTCTTGAAGCACACTGGTGCAGGTAAGGGGTACATATACTTAAGTCCTAACCTAGTGTTTTTAGAAATCTGCAGTGTTGAAAAATATAAGTGTATGGGGTATTGGTGTGTAGTTTACATGGTTGCAGGAGAGGTACAGCATAGTACTTTGACAAATATGCTAGATAAGGTGTTAAAAAAAAAATTGAAGAATTTAAGCTTGATCTAGTTATGAATCAGTATTAAGAGAGGTTTCAGATTTCAGTCTCACTAAACTGCTTTTTTCCATAAGAGTATTTTTCAAGAAAGCTTGTTAGCATTGGCAGTCAAGTGCAACATATGGACTTCATGTCACTTCTGTAATTTCACAATCTATAGCAACATACTTGTTAGTTGTCAAGTGGCCAATGCAATTTGGTCACTTGACAACTAACAAGTATGTTGCTATAGATTGTGAATGGTGTATCAGTCTGATGTGGGTGTTTTGTCTAAGAAAATATCTAATTTATTCCCTGAATTTCCTAGTTCTCAGAATTTTGTCAACCGATGCCTTTTAAGTGTTCTTGTGCAAATTCTGTGGTTTTAGTGTTTATGGCACTGTTGACAAGATGGTATGTCTAGTGCTGTGCTCCAGCCATTCGACAAACTAATCTAGTTATTTCCACTTTAAACAAACTGCCATAGATGAGCTTTTAGGAAATCTGAGAGGGGATTTCAAAAGATTTTTTTTTTTGCAGGGTATGTGAGTGAACCCAAGTGTCAAGATCTTGGGAATGGCAAATGTGCAACAGAAACATGTGAATGGGTGGATAAGGCCACCTGTTTTCCCCTAAAACCTTGACAAGCAATCTGAGAAAAATGCCATCATAAAACTAACATTTTTCAATTTATCTGCCATGGGGAGGATAACTTTTTTCAGTTGATCCTGAAAAGTTATCCTTCCCTATGCAATTAGTCTTTTTCACATACATCAAAGTTTAGTCAGTTCTTGTAGAAGTTGTCCAGCTGTACTTATCAGTTTACTATACTATTTATACCATTCCTACCCAGTTTTCACTGGCTTCATGTGATTTTGTTAAAAGCAAAATCAAATCACCGAAAGGTGCAATATCTCGTAGGGGTAAGGTTTTCTCAAACTTTTACTATAAGTTAAATCTGGCCAAGTGGCCACAAAAATGTTTGGAGAACATAAAAATTGCATTTACTTAGTGTACACTTCCATGTGGGATGACCACTAAACAGTTAGGGTGGGTGTCTTGCAAAAAAAAAAATTCTGAGTTTGTCTACTTTCCCCGTACATTGCCTCTAAAGATTACAATTTTATTGCTGTTGCCTCATGTTGCCTGCATTGGTTGAATGGGGAAATAATTTGTATCAAAATAACTTTTTTTTTGCATTTCTACCAAAGCATTGATAATATGGGCCTTGGTTTAAGCCATTTTTAGCAACTTTGATCCCACCTGGCTAACTAAACAAAAAAAAAATAATAAATAATGATGCACACTTACTTTTTTTAGGCCCTGAACTATCATTTAGTACAAAATGATAGTTTAGGGCCCTAGGCCTCAGCCTTTATAGGAATTTTTAAACTGCCCTGCGCATAGTCATAAGGTTTGCATAACATGTCAAGTTAATAATATTGCACTCTTTTACTCAATCACAAAAAATAAATTATTACAGCCTATGTTTGGACACAATCAGGTTAGTAAAATTGTGCTTTTACTTAATCATCAAATATTTAAAAATAGGCCCTTGGTTTAGACCTTTATAACAAATTTTATTCTGTTGTGCTCTTATTCCCAAGGTTTGGGCACCAAGACAAGTTAGTAATATGCTTTTTCTTTGGCACTAAAAATAAATGAATATGCATAAGTTTTGAGTTTTTATTCAGTCATGCTCCTGTTCATAAGGTTTAGGTACCATGTCGAGTTAATGTTTGCACTTTTACTCAGGAATTAAATATTAATAGGCCTAGGCCTTTTTAAGATTTTGTTAGTGTATGACTATTTATTCTTAAGTGCAATATTATTAACTTGGTGTGCAAGCTTGATGAATGAGTATGATGGAATAAAAACTGTCAAAGGCTTGTGTAGTAATTCGTATTGAATGCCTACAACTTAAGTGTGGCTTAAAATGTTAGTCTTATTTTTAAATTACACTACATATTTTATTAATTACATTACATGAGATCAGAATTTTTTTAATGGATTATTTACTTACTGTTGCCGTCTCAAACTTCTCCATTTACAGCGATCTTGACACAACTCGGGCTTCACTGACATCCATCACCTGACTTACACAAGACCTTCTATACTTTATACTCAATCTTTTTTTTTTTCTCGTGCACACTTTCCTGAATCTGACCCTTCCGTGACTTCCTTAGCCTTCTGCTGCCTCTTGGGCTTTTAAAAAAAAAAAAAATCTTGCTGTGCATCTCATCACTTATTCTTCCAACATGGCCAAACCACCACATAATATTAGTCTCCACCTTGCTAAACAACATTTTGCTTCACATTACACAACCGCAACAAATCTTTATTCCTCGCATGATCAGAACGCTTCTTGGCACAAACTCCCCGCAAGTAACACATTTCTCCAGCAGACAAATGACTGTTTCTTTAGTACCCAGGTTTCACTACCATACATCAGAGTAGGAACAATTGCACTCTCGTACACCGCCATGCGGGACTCTCTTGAGAACCCATCATTCCTGCGATAACCTCCGAAAGCAGCCATGACTTTCAATGAACAATTCACTCTCCTACTAATTTTACAGTGCTAACAGTTCCTCACTCAAAAACCATAACTTTGGTTTTTTCCTTATTTATACTCAGTTCAAACTTCCTACATCCGGGACAACGTGCTCTGCAACTCACATTTGCTCTCTGCCAACACGACTGTCATCAGTATATACAGCAGTCTGCACACACCACACAGATTACCAAGACATAAACCAGTATTGTCAATCTTGGCATCATGCATGCACACATCCATAAATATATTAAACAGCCATGGTGACATTACACAACTTTTACTCCTGCACCAATAAAAACCATTTTGATAAACCATTCACTTGTACACAAGCTCCATTGTGCCAGCATACATAGCTTTTGCACTATTAAGTAGATTGGGAGAGATGAGTTTGTCTCCTTGGGGCACTTCATGGGCAACAAGGAGGATCTTGGGGTACCAGCTAGTTCTGTGTGACATTGGCAAAGGACCCCAACTAACTGGGTTTTGTTCCAGAATCTTTAGGTGTAATAACCAACTTGCACCATCAGCTGTGTGCTAACCCCCCCCCCAACCTGCACTGGTGTACTTACCCAATTGAAAAGACGCAAAAAATTATTATGGACTAGTGTGGGAAATGGTGGGCCTACCCCACGTGAAAGATGGTCCACCACGGAAACGATACAAAAATGGCAAAAACAGCGTTTGAGGAAGAAATCTTGGTTGAGTGAGTAAGGTTGGTGTATGGGATACTAGAGGTATAAATGGCAAGATGAATGAGGTGATTGAAGAGATGAATAAGTATAGATTTGGATGTGTTTTGTGTAAGTGAAACCAAAAAAGAAATTGGGATAGTGAATGGAACAGTGTGTGTGGTCTGGAGTATTGGATAATGTGAGAGACAGGCTGGCATAGGTGTGATTTTAAATGAAGGGATGAACTTGATTCACAATGGCTGCACAAGTGAGAATTCTTTGGATCTGTTTAAAAGTGAAACTTCAGATAATAGTAATTGTGTATGCTCCTTGTGACTTGGAACCTTCTGATAGGAAAATTTCTGGAATGAGCTAAAAGCTGTTTTTAGCCAGTTTGGTGCTAAAGAGAAAGTTATAATAGCAGGGGATTTCAATGCTAAAGTAGGTATGCAGAATGTGATTTCTGATTATGATCTGGGTAAATTTAATGTTCCTTGTGTGAATAATTGTGAAAGATTAATTGAACTCTGCATTGAGAATGGGTTGTGTGTTTTTCAACCACAAGTGTATGCACACATATACTTGGGAAAATCATACTCTTGGTCAAGAGTGTTTAGTTTTATGAACTGTCTGAAACAGGTGACACTAATGTGGTGAGAGGTATGGATGTTGGCTCTGATCATTACCTGAGAGTGTCATGAGTGAAACAATGTTGGTTGGAGGAAGGGGCCTAGGATGGAAAGAATAAAGTTGAAAGGCTCTCTGAAGGACATCAGTGTTACTCTAACTTAGAGTGAGTGAAGGAGCTGAAGTCATGAGAGGGGTGTAGAAAAGAAGTGAGAATGTTTCAAGAACTGTTGTCATTGCTGCTGAAGAGGTCTGTGGCACCACAATAGTGGGTAACATTAGAGGTGATGCTTGGTGGAATAGAGAGATTTGAAGAGGCAAAGAGAAAATAGGAAGCCTATTTGGGAATGGTACAATGTAATGTTTGAGGCTGAATATCGCTGCAAGAAGTGTGAGGCAGCTAAGCTGATTTGCCAGAGTAAGGCAAAAGATGGGGTGGAAAAAGTGAAAGGCATGAATTGGTTTTTTGGGAAGATAAACTTTCTGGACATAAGTGAGACATTGGGGGCAGGACAAAGTTGCAAGTTGTGTACAGAATAAAATGTGGGTGCCCAATGAGTTAAGTGAAAGATTTAGTGAATACTTCTGGCAAGTTATTAGATCAAGAAAGCAAAGGATTCTGAGACAGAAGCAGTTAATGTCACAGTGAAGGATGGAAGCACACAGGAGGGATCTCTTAGGGAAGTGTGTAAAGCTCTAAAATCTCTTCAGAATGGTAAGGCTCTAGGAGTTGATGGCGTAACTGCTGAGATGTTGAAATATGGTGGTGACTGTAATTGACTGGTTAAACTGAAATTTGCCAGTTGTGCTAGAAGTTGGGAATGGTCCTTCGGAATTGGAGGTATGCTATCAATTGTGCCCTTGTATAAGGGGAAAGGTGATCAGACTGACTGCAAGAACTATCGTGGTATTAGCCTACCGAGTGTGCCAGGGAAAGTGTTTGGTAAGGGTGTTATTGAAAAATTACGGGGTCTTACATCAGAGAAAGTGTGGGATGTTCAGAGTGGTTTTTTATGTCTGGTAAAGGCTGCACTAACCAGATTTTGCTTTGCACAAGATTGAAAAGTATCTGGTTGTTGGTAAGAAAGTTTTTTTGCTGCCTTTGTAGATTTAGAGAAAGTTTAACACCGAGTAAATAGGATAGTTTTGTGGAAGGTATTGAATAAATATGGTTTTACTGGGAATCTAATTTTAAAATGATATACCTTAATTTAATTGAATAATATGCTTCCATGTTTGTTTAGCATGTCAACTCAGCTTTAAATTTAACTATGCAAATGTGCACTGTTGGAAATGTGCATGTGGTTAGCACAGTTACCACTTTAGATTAAACCATGTAATTTCTCACTATCTTATTCAGTATAACACTAAATAAATTGCTACTGGTTTTGCAAAAAGTATATCAACATGCTTTTTTTTTTGTAATGAAAATGGTGTACAATTGAGGAGCTTTCAGCAGAAGGGAGCAGCTCCCTTTAAAACATTTTCATCTTGGGTCGTCTGTCCACATTTTAAAAGAGAATAGAAAACTTCTGTCTTGAATTTTCAAATGTTAACTAATTTTGCCTTTGTTTCAAAAAGTGTTTAATGACTGAAGTTGTCACTCAGCTTTTGAAATGGCCTGCTTTCCATTTGATATGCAGCACAATGAGTTCTTACCTATTATTTATATAACAGCAAATGCCGCAAGCCATCCTGGTGGTACAGTAGTTTTTAAATGCTGTCTTCTGGTAGTTCATTCAAGATGAGTTCCAATGAGGCATGCATGTTGTTTGCCTTGCAGCACTGGCTCCCACCCCTGGAAGTCATTGAGTTGTTCAGCTGTCATTGAAACTCCTAACAAAAAAGGGGGGGGAGAGGTCATTGCTCTATACAGTATTGGCTTTCAAATTCTTGTTCCAGACATATCAGGAACTTGACTGGGTTTGCAGTGTTAATCCCAAATTAATGTCACTGGAATTTTTTTTTTTTCCAAGAATTAATGTATCCATGTAAAATGTTTTAGCTGTACATAAAACTATATTGTAGTGGTTATGCTTAAAGCCCAGTTCAAAAAATCTGAGGGACATTAAACATTTGCCAAAAAGTTTTAATAAAATAATTATGCAGGGTTAGACACTAGTATTTGTTTAAAAAAACTGCAAAGAATGTTACTGATAAGCCAGTTTATTACGCACACTTGCTGAGTAGCGACTTTTGCCACTCTTGGCATGCATAACAGCCAGAATTCATCAGGCAATGGAAGATGCAGGTTGCACACCTATGGCCTCGTGTTGTTTGTGCCAAATTTGGTTCCTTCATCATTTACATGATGCAGAAAGAACCTTGATCAGTCCCACCTAAGCAACCTTTCTCCATTCCATTGTCCGTGTGCCCACTCAGAGCACTCTTTAGTTCTGTGTGCTGACATGGACACTGGCTATTGCAGTTTGTTCACACCATCGTGCTCTTGATGATTGTCCTTGGCTCACCAATTTTGAATTCTGCAGTGATTTGCCAGGTTGTAGTAATTTGCATGTTTCTCACCAGTGTGCTTTTGGCCCCTCTGATCAGCTGTTTTCATTCACAGGATATTGCTGAAAGTTAATGCATTAATCAGCAATGCATGGTGTCTGCTATTGTGCCAAGTTAAGAATTCTCAGTTCACTCATTGTCTTTGTTGTGCTAACATTTGGCTCCACAATTTATTCTTAAAGTAAGGTCAACATAGCTGTGCCACGCAAGTTCTTATTCACAAAAGTGGCTGCATATTTTCTTCAGAGATGTAAGAGGACACTTAGAACTATGACTCGCACAAACTCTAACTTCTGCGTAGTTAAGATTGTCAATTTGAAGTTAAACTATGAATTTCTGTAGAACTAGCATTGCATTAATTTTATTGTTTAACAAGGACAATATTTTGTGCACATCCTAGATTTCCTTCTCAATTTTTTTTCCAGGAACTTTTTTTAAGAAGCCTATTTTCTCAGACCTGACAAGCTTAAGTTTTATGAATATTGGTGTTAATCAAGTAAATTCATTGATAAAGTTGCCATGTAATGATACTTATGCTTGCTTGAAAATTGTACTTGAATTCCTCTCCCAAATAAAATATTTAGAACTGTTTTTGGCTGTGAGTTTTGTAGAAAACATAAAATACATGATCTAATGTTGTTGCACAATTATGTTGAGCGCTGTTCAATTTCAGAACCAAATGTTGCTGGGGTTTTTTAATTTTGGAATTAATTAGGAAGCACTTTTTTAATTACAGGTGTTATGTCAATGGCAAATGCTGGTCCAAACACAAATGGTTCACAATTCTTCATCACCACTGCAAAAACAGCTTGGTAGGTAATTTTTGTTTTGTTTCCAAATGTTCTATGCTGTGTGTGTGAGAGTGAGTGTACTTGTGTAAATACTACTGTATGAACTGCTAAATTTCTGATTATTTTGATTTGTAGGTATGGTTCACTGCAGTGTTATAAATGTTGTGTAGAATGTGGCACTAAAATGATATAGCAGTTTGGACTAGGTCCTAGAAACAATTTAATTTTGTCTGACTTATAATTTCTAACAGTTCAAAGAAGGTCAAGCTTTATATTTTAACTGCATTAAAAGATATACTAGTAGTGTATAAATGCTGTCATTACACGATCGGAATATTCAAAGTGATTAAAAGTATTAGATTTTAATTCCAAGCAATAAATAAAAAGGTACAAGACCTTTCGAAATCAGTTTGAATATTCCGATTGTGTAATGACTGCATTTATACACTACTAGTAATCAATTTACCACAATAATGCAAGTCAAAAGATGTAATCAGCAGTTAAACTAGGTTATTACTGTACACAAGATCCTTTCGTGGATTTGCATAATTCTGTCATTTGGGTCATTTTTTTCAGTCTGTCCAGTATTAAATATTTTATTGTACTGCAATCAGATTTTTAGAAATAGAAGTTAGGCTTCATGAAAATTTCTCTTTAAACTTCAGTTAAGATCTGCTTTTCAGTTTTCTATTAGGTCATTATTCTCAAGATCAATGCGCACGGCTGCCATTCTTGCCATCCTTTTGAAAATTTTGGAAACCTGTCATGATTATCATCAGATTTTAAAATGCCTATGAGAAAAAGGTTTAAGTATGCTTCCAATTATATCTGGATCAATATAACAACCAAAAGGGGAAAAATCTATTTCTAACTTGGTATGTTTAATATTTTTACATGAAATTTAATTCCTTCTCACTCACCCCTATATCTAATGAAGATTAGTCAATGGCCTATCAATTGGAAGTACTGAAAAGCCTAATGAAATAGGTCTGTCAGTAAAGTAATAATTAGGATACATTGATTTAAAGGTATGTTTTCCTGATATTGGGTGGGGGGTGGGAGGTCCCAAAAATGCAGTGTTATCTAGAAAGCTGAATTTCTTTTCTGGGGAGAGGGGCTTTATGTATATTCTTTGCTGCGTTGACTATGTGGTGAGTGAGTGTGCCTTGATTTTTGTGGCTCGGGGATCTTAGTTGCACCCATGTCAATGCACAGCTAAGCAGAATGGGAGGGGGGTCCATCCAAAAGAATTCTGTATTTTAAAGATAGTAAAGATTTGACCTATATCATTTTTTTAAGTATATATTTTCACATGTAATCCTCCGACGTTCGTAGATAGGGACAACCTAGAGCAAAGTACGAAGACATTCATATAAATGAAAACTCAGAATTGCTGAATCAGTATATATTGAAAAAATAAACACTTCATGATCCTGCTGCCTTACACAACCCCCTTAGAAAATTCTAATAGAGCAGTATCACAAAAAAAAAAAAAGACTTGTTAATGGTTTTATAATTTTCTTCTCACAAGAGGGCAGCATATGAGTGAAATCGCATGTTTGAAGCTGTGTTGTTGACTTCTTATTTTATAAGAAAAGTACCCCCTACACTACAGAGTGAGCAGACTCCTTTGTCATCTGGATGTCAGTAGCAGACGTTGCTGAGAGTTCTGATGTTTTGGGAGCGAGTAAAAAGTCTTTAAACAGACCAAATGTGATAATACTGACAAGGGTCTGAAACTTGAGTGGAGTGCGAAAGATGTTTGAAGTTTGTTAGTTTTTAAAGTGGTGAAATTTTTTGTAAAATAGTATGTTTTAGCACTTGAAATTTCAATGAGTAGGGATGATTTTTTAATATAGGTGTAGTGTATTGTAGTAAATGTAAACACTCATAATTATGTGCCAGTTTTTTAGTTTAGCCTTTTTAAATTTTAATGTGTGACAGTTATTACTATTTAAAAATAAAATGGTTGAAGTAGTAAGATCCAGTCTTAGTTCTTAATGTCTTCGCTTGAGGTTGTCCTTATCTACGAATGCATAGCTGCCAATCCTTCCGATTTTGGGGCATGGAAAAGTGATTTCTTCCGATTTTTCATTCACATGCCAAAAATCCCCATTTTTTTCTCCGCATTTCAAGAGCAAAAAAAAAAAAATTTTCTTTATTCCACTTCAAAAAATCCTTAACACGAGATGATTAAAAAGAAAAAAATTCTCCTTCCGCTCTGAAGAGAAAGTGCGAGCAGCGCGGTTTTTGCTTACAGATAGATTTTTGGATGGATCAAAGTACCTTCCCCTGAGCAAAGCGGCCACCTGTGTAACGTAAGGTTACAATCGCATTCTCTCGCACTGCACCCCCACCCCCCTTTTCAGATAACGCATTGTTCATCCTCGGGGTCGCAGCTTCTCAGAGGCCAGCGTGGGTGTGTCTTGCATTCCTGCACTCCCAGTTCAAAATGCTTATCGTAGAAGAAAAAAATTCAAACTGATTTGAAATCTGTGGAATTTTTAGGCCCAGATCGATACCCAACATGACTAAATTAAGCAAAAGCTGCCAGTTTTGTGAAATTAAAAATTCATTAGGCATGGGTTTCGTAACTTCTTATGTGGCAGCAAATTTGACATGACAAAAAATGCTACTGTAAGAGGAAGTTGAAATAAATTTAAAAGGGGGGGGGCGCAATGTTCCTTCAAGCCTGTACTTCTCCAGCAATTATTTATTTTGCTGGTCCATTAGTCAGTAAGGTGTTTTCTACGCTTTTCAACCATGCTTTTTTGTTCGTCGCTCGATAACTTGCATAAAAATGTCTTTGCTTGATTCAAAAAATTAATATGTTGGGGTACTATTTTTCCTCTGCAAATTGCATCTCTTTAAGCTGTTACTGTTATACTACAGCAGTTTTGCTTGCATTTTTTTTTCAAGTGTCAATAAATTTAGTATTGGTGATATGTTACCAGCAGCAATATGAAAGGGGGGGGGTATCAAACATTCAGTGATGCGTATTCTGCGGAATTCCCGTGTATTGCAAAATCTTCGAAAAGTAAAAATATGCTAATATCAGCGTTTCACGTGGTTGAAGGAATATTTCTAGTGCCCAGCACAAATCTAATGTTGACTGCGTGGAGAGAAAAAAAATTAACTTATTTCCTTGGGTATATTGATTAAAAATTTCATCCAATATATCTTTATTTTTTTACGATTTTCGGTTTCTGAAAGTTGGCAGGTGTATGCAAATGTCAAAGAATTGTTGGAAAATATGTACTTGGTGAAAAGTTACAGGCAGAGGTGAATTTTAGGTTAAAAATTGTGTACTATGCTTGACTTTTGAGAACTTTCAATACAGGAAAACTTCCCAAAAGTAGGTAAATTTCTTCTGTAAACATAATTTATTTTTTATGTTCACTAACTTGTGTTTGTTAAATGTTACTTTATCCCATAAATGTTAGCATTTAAGCTTGATAAGGGTGGGAGAATTTTTTTGGAAACAAGAGTGATGAAGTTGAAAAATTGTAATAGCTGACACTGGTGTTCAAAACCATTTATCTTAAATATTGAAAGTTCTTCCAGCATGATTGACAAAATTGTCATACAAGGAAAGATAAAGAAAAATTATACAATCGGTGTTATGCTGCTGCAAAGTAGGTAAGACATGGCTGTAGCACTTTCTGAGAAGAAAGCAAGACTTGCAAGAAAAAACTTGATCTGCTGTTCTAGCAAGTGCAATAAAACAAAGCTGTCTTTTTGAACTCATTGTTTTGAGTTCAGTAATGTTACATTATGAAGTGTTCCATTTTAATATTTACACAAATTATTAAACTCTATCTTGCTTACCCTGCATAATCACTTTCTTGCCATGCATTGTAATTCTCACCTGATTTAGGTTTTTCTCTGATCAGTCTCGTGTATGATCTAATTGCTTCACCACCTAGATTCATTTCCATGTCAGTTGCATAACCCCAACTCTGTAAATATTGGCTGTACTAGCCAATTATTTGCAGACTAATAACTTGCCTTCATGAATTATTACATGCTCTTGCTGTAAAAGATTAGTGTCATTGTGTGTCAAATTAGTTTATTCATGTTCTTTGTAATGTGAAAATGTATGGTCCTAGGTTGAAGTGGTTGCATGTTATGTAAAATGGGTAGCTGATGTCAGTTTCTAGGCAGTTTTTCTAAGAAGCTGACTATATGGAGAGCAGTCAGTGGCATTTCTATACTAAAAACTTAATGTTTCTTTCCATGTATTTGAATATTAATTTGATTTTGTTTTGTAACTGGTTAACATGGGATATGTAACAGTGCCTCAAAAGCCCAACTGAAAATGTTCCTTCCAGAAATTTTCTGCCTAAACCAAGCAACTCTTGGAGAAGTTGGATGCTGTAAAAAAATTTTAATGTAATTGATAAAATTATCCTGCTAAATTGTCTGTTGAGTAGTTTAGAATTTTGTCACCTGAAATTTCTCATGTACTAAGTTTGAAAAATTGTTTTACAGGCTAGATGGTAAACATGTTGTTTTTGGTCAAGTTGTTGAGGGCATGGACATCGTGAAGAAGATTGAAAGCTATGGTAGCCAGAGTGGAAAGACCAGCAAGAAGATTGTAGTTGCCGATTCTGGTCAGCTGGCTTAATGTTTATGATTGCTGATTGTGGTCAGCTAGCAAAATGTCTTGCTATGGAATTCTTAAAACCCATGGCTTTTTTTTTTTACTTTGAGCTGTACATTATATGTACATAACTTGTTACAATAAATTTGGTAATTGAATGCATTTGTAAGATTGTGCTTCTTTAATGTGTGCTTGAAAGTTATTATTCAAAGGATTGAAAAAAATCTAGATTGTGTAAATTAAACATTGCTACACAATTTAATATTGCTACAGGTAAATTTTAAGTCTTATCAGGTTTGGTGAAGGATTTAGTGCTTTGAGCCCTGCTTGCATAGAAATAAGAAATTTATCCTTGCCTTCCTGTCCGGGGAAACAACTAGCTTCTGTAAGCAGATTTTGCATGCTTTAGTTGAGAAAAACCACAGGGTGGCAAATGTTTTCTTGCTGCATAGTGCTTTTGTTATGTATGTGACATAGGAGTTATAACTTTACATTAATGCATAAGTTTATTGATCAACTTGTCATGGGTTGATTTGTGGCTACATAGACTCCTGACATGTTATGTATCATTCTTCTATTAAGTTTTTATTCCTAGTAAGTACAGGAGAGCTTGTTGGTGGCAGGGCCTTGAATGAAAAGGGAAATGATGGTACATCCAAGAGTTCAATTGACATATTCTCCCCCCCCTTCGTTGTGTTTTGTTTTTAATCTGTGATAAATTTTACACGTTTGATTCTTCAATGGAACTGGCTGTGCAAAATCCAGAAGTGGTGTAGTACCTGAAATTGTTGCTGGAACATGCAATTGACTTTGTTTAGATTGCAAATTTTGCAGAACCAATTAGGATTATAGAATTTGTTTAATCTTGGAACTTATACAGGATTACACTGACTTCATTTTAAAATGCATATACATTCTAATTTGCATCCACAAGCTTCAAATTGTAAGTAAATATTGTACACTTAATCGGCTAACTTTCACATGATTTCATGCAAATTGATGTCATTGCTGCACATGCAGTTAGTAAGAAATACAAAATTAAAATAAGGGAGGAGGGGGTGGAAGTGCTTATTTTTTATGGGAGAAAGAGATCCTTTTGTAACAGCTTAATGTTTTGCTTTACCAAACAAGATTATTTTAGGCTTGGAAGGATAAATTTACAGTTGATAAGCAGCAAAGTTTAGTCTTGGTTGTCACTGTAAAAAAAATTGATTTTGACACAAGTGCTAGGAAAATGAACATTAAAAAAAAAAACAAGCTTGTGCTGCTGGCAGTCAAGGTTTTATTGCTACAACAATGTCTGAGGTATACTCATAAAACTGCCTTTAGTCAAACAATCTGCTTGGAGACATTAAATGCTTAAATCTGCCGGAGTTGTCATCAGGGTTTGAAAAAACCCAGCCCACTTGGGTTTTATGGGGCTTTTTTTTTCTAATTTGCACAGTAAGAATTTTTTTAAAACAGTACTTGGAAATTCCAATTTATATTTTTAGTTCATATTTTTAAAACTAAGTTATGTAAAATATTTTAAGGAGAGTACAAAAATTGCAGTATGTACATATTTGCAGGCAGTAGTTAAAAATTGCTAGTTTGCACCTAACAAAAAAACAGTATGTGACCTGTCTTTTGTTATAAAACCAGGATTCTAAAGTTACATTCCCCCTAAGTCTGTTGAATCACAGGGAAGTTGCTTTTTTTTTCTCTCTCTCCTGTGCTAAATGTATCTCTTTTTTGCTTCAGCAAATTCACTTAGTGTTTATTCAACATTTCATTTGCCATAGATTTCATCAAATCACAACAGATCCACTGCAAAGTGGGGTAGGGGTGCATAAAACTTACTGACAATTTATTGCAGAAGAGAGGAAATTTTACAAACCCAGTGTAAGGGGTTGATAAAGAATAAAATGATGCATGGAAAATCTAAATTTTACTGATGAAACAAACAATAGTTGCATTTAAGTGTGGTTCCACTCTTAAATATTCTGTGTTGATATTACAGATTCACACGAACATATAATCTTCATGAAGTGGTAAACTGGGAATTTAGCAATTATTAGTTTAATTTGTTTTTAAAAAAAATTACAATTGCTGAAAATTTACAAAAAAAAAAACCCCCCACAGCATTATCAGACTAAATTTCTTTAGATAACATTTCAGAATGCAGATTTTTCACATTTTACTATAACTAGCTGAAATCAGCTAGTAGTTGTATCCTATTTATATCCTACAGATGGAAGAATTGATGACTAATGGTTGCATGAGAAAGCCAGGCCCCAAGTGTGCTGAGCGAACAGCAGTGGTTCTGTCTCCAAATTTAATAGATCAGTCTCTCAGCTGGTAATGCATGAAGATTGTGAAGTTAATTGTAAAAAAAAATGCACGTTATATTGGGTTTTATTAAAATCAGAATTTTGTTGAAGCAAAAAAAAAAATGGGAATTTTGGAAAAACCCAGGTGGGTTTTTTCATCTGGGCCTACCTTGGAAAACCCTGGTTGCTAGAATAGACAGTATGTACAAGTCTTTGCAGAGTAGATGTTATGTACAGGGTGTTCGTAAACTGTTTTGACAAAAGAGGGGTGATAGTACCCATCAAGACAATGTTTACAATGGAACCTAGGGTCACATTCCATTCTGAGTGTCAGAAAAGATTTAAGTTAGATGTTCAAGTTGAACTTTCAACAGTACAAAGAAAGAATTAACGTCATAAGTTGCACAATCCCATTTATGGAGATCAGGAACAGACTCAAAAGTGGTGGCCACTGGTGTCATTGCACAATTCACACTAGCAAATGAAAGACTGGTGCACCCTCTCAAACTCCTGGTGTCGTGCTTATCTTGTCCGCTGCAACAGCTATTCTCGCGACGAGATCTTCCACAGGCGTCTCTTACACCAATGATTTTGTGTTCCCCCAGAAGAACAAGTCCGGTGTGCGTGGAGGCCAAGCCACAGGTCCACCATGTCCAATCCATCGTGCGGGATATGTGGCATTCAGGAAGTGTCAACTGCACCTTGATAAGTCAATCGGCTGCAACTGTCGATGCTACGTCTTTTCTCTGGCAATTTGCATACAGTAAATGCTTGAAAGTGATGTGCTACTTCTCCGGCACGAAGGGAACTACTTCTGACGGGGGGGGACTACTTGTGCTTGTTGGACGTATTTCGAAGTTACTCTTTTCTAACAGAGTGGAATGCGACCCGCGCCCCTAGGTTCCATTGTAAATATTGTTAGTCTTGATAGGGGTACTATCACCCCTCTTCTTTTGTCAAAACAGTTTACGAATACCCTGTATGTGTATGAAAACATGACTTATTGTAAGAGGTGTGATTAAGGTTGTCGTGGTCTAAGCGATGGCTTCTGCCCATTTGTTCGAGATGGGTTTAAATCATGGTGAGGCATAGATGTGTTTTTTTTTTTGGGCACTTGCTATCTCCCTTACCTGGAACCAATGGCCCTAAATCGTGGAACAGGTGACTGCTTATAGCCTACAGAGTTGCTCACTATGTTTGTTGAGCCCCCAATAATAATAAAAAGTACCAATATGAGATTCTGCTGGTGCATTCAAATTTTTTTTCCTTATCAGTACTTGTTCAAAGCATGCCTAATGCTACACATGTATAATGCACAGCCCAAAAGAGGTTTTTCAGGATTACAAAGGAGTTTTTCAGATTTGTGCCTTTGCTTCTTTGACTAAATATGAAATTAATTGCAGAAAGACTTCCATTCCAATTACCAAAGAGCTATTAATAGTGTGAAGCATTCCCATGTTCACTAAGCTTTGTACTTAAAACAAGGTAAGGAAAAGAAGCAAAATTTAAGTGGAAGGCAGGAGAATTCATAATACTTATGAAACTACATTTTGCCAAAGTAGGTTCCAGTGGCGGATCCTGGTACAGAATGGAGGTCATGCGGGCCAGAAATATGCAACATTGTAAGTAATTCTCTGCCTAATGCCAACTAAACCATAATAACCCCTTATGGGTTTTAATAACAACGCAACATTGTGTGTAGAGGTTGTCAAATCTATCCGAGCTCCAAGAACTGTCACTTTTAGAAAACAAACACTGCCAGCAAAATATTTTATTTAAATTTCTGCAGCCTGCCATGGATACAAATCATACTGAGAAACCTGAAAATTCCTAGTATAAGTATTTGTTTTATCCTTACATATGTAAGAGATGTAAAGGTGGACATGGTCTCCCGTCCTTTATTATTTTCATCTCTTCCATTGTAGTCCTCCTTGAAAAGGGTATTTTTAACAAATCTTGAATAATACTTTTATCGACATTGCCTAAACTCATTGTTCAGTGAGAAAGTTTTAAAATTCTAGAAACACTGTTCAGGATTTAAAGAAACAAACTACATAATTTGCAATAAACACAAGGATCATCACTGCTTTAGTCACTAACACCATTTACTGCATAACTCACAATTCAAAATCTGCAATCTACCCCAAAAAAGAAAAATGCTGCAGACACTCAACGGGGGAAAAAACACTTTTGAGAAAACTTATGGCGTGTTTGCTGTAGCACGACTTGATAAGCTAATAGAACCTGATTCCACTCCCAGTCTCTTGGTTCGGCTGTTGAAACCTATGCATGCGCTAAAGCATAATTCTGAACCGCTGTGAGCTCTCGGCATCCCTAAGTTTTGGGCTTCCAAACCACAACGAGGGGTGAGCATGCTCTGACGTAATAAAACTGGTTTCGTCATTCCAGCTTTTTATGAAATGGGATTTTTTTTTTTTCATTTACATAAGATGTAACTGCAGATATTCCAGCTTTTATGAAATGGCTTTTTTTAATTAATACAGTTTTAGTGGTCTGGCGGCACACTACTAGCCATACCACAGCATTCGCCACTGGTTGGTTCACCATCCAAGGACTTGTTCCATATGGGGATTTTACGTGTTTTGTAAATCCACCATATGCTGCAATATATTTTTTCAGCCTTCACCAATCCTGGATGTTGGGTATGAAGTCTTTTCCCAATTGACACCACCTCCCGGCTTATCAGTTTCCAAATATTGAACATTTTATGTAGTCTTCCGATTTGTCCAGGGAGTTTGCAAAGTTACCTGCAATTCGCTCACCCGAACAATAATCTGTGGCCCATCCCACAATTTCCGAACACCAGTTCGGAAGTTACCCGTGAGGCCATTAATTCTTATACCATAAACTGATATTCCACGATCTTTTGGAAAGGAGAAAGGCGCAGTAGTCTTAGGCGATGGCTTCTGACCGTTCTTCTAAGATTGGTTTGGGTTCGAATCACGATGATGCATGGATGTTGTGTTTGTCTTATGGTTCTGGCTCTTTCTTGCCTGGAATCAGCTCAAAATTAGGGATGGGTGACTGCTTATAGCCCACTGAGTTGCTTACAATGAAAGGTAGTTACCTCCACTAAAAAAATAATAAATACACTGAAGTGCCAGAAAATCTGGTACAGACGAGAGCTTATGCAAGGTACATCGCAACGTCACCTATGTGCGTACTCGGTTGCGTTCGCCATTGCGTATATAAAGCGATAGACATCCTTGCCATCTGTTTTCGGCATGCAAATTACAAGTAACGATTTAAGCGATTTTCAACGCGGTGTCATAGTTGGCGCTCGTGAGATGGGCCATAGTATTTCGGAGGTAGAAACGAAGTTCGGATTTTGACAGACTACCATTGCAAGGGTGTACCGTGACTACAAGAATTCCGGCAAAACCTCCAACCTGCGATACCAGTGTGGCCGTAAAAAGACATTGGGTGAATGTGACCATCGTCGGCTGTCGAGAATCGTTTCACGCGATAGGCGTGCAACACTCGCAGGTATCGGAATTAAATGCTGGAGCCTCGACAAGCATCAGCGTCCGGACTGTGCAACGTACCCTGCACGATATGGGCTTTGGGAGTAGACTCCCTACTCGAGTCATCTTGATGGTTGCACGACACAGCTATGCGCCTAGCTTGAGCACGGCAACACCGCCACTGGACACTTGATGACTGGAAGAGGTAGCCTGGCTTCATGGCGCAAACCCCATGAAGCCATGGATTCCGTCTGTCAACAGGGAACTGTACCGGCTGGTGGGGTGTTCGTAATGGTATGGGGTGTGTTTAGCTAGACTTCACTGGGACCCCTGGTATGATGTCTGACCGGCGAACGCTATGTGCGCATCCTTTCTGACGAGGTACACCCGTTCATGCCGATGGGTTGGGTTTGTTCCAGCAGAACAATGTACCTCCACACAAATGTCAGGGCGCCGCATAATGTTTAGAGGAGCATTCATCTGAGTTTGGGGTGTTGCCATTCACACCCAAGTCCCTGGATCTGAACGTGTTAGAACACATTTGGGATGCCATGCAACGCGCTATCGAACACTGGAATCCGAGACCTCTGAATACACCCGAATTGTGGAACGCTCTGCTGGAAGTATGGTGTGCATTGCCTACAGCATATTTCCAGAAGCTAGTGGAATCCACGCCCCGTCGTATTTCTTCAGTCATGCGCTCCCGTGGGGGACCTGCCAAGTATTAGACTGGTGTACCAGTTTTCTGGCATTTAAGTGTATTTAGCCAGGTAGTGTGGTCACATCCGGAGGGCTTGAAATTAAAAATTTGCCGCCCCGGTGGCGCAGTGGTCTAAGGCGCTGGCCTCTGATCATTCGTCTGTAAGGGGTCCGGGTTCGAATCCCGGTCAGGCATGGATGTTGTGTTTGTCTTACGGCACTGGCTCTCTCCCTTCCCTGGAACCAGTGACCCTAAATTAGGGACGGGCGACTGCTTATAGCCCATTGAGTTGCTCACGGTGGTCGTTAAACCTCCAATCAAAAAAAAAAGAAATTAAAAATTTAGTGCAGAATTCTTTAATAAGGATATGAATGAAATTTTATATTCACAAACTTTTATACTGGGAACATATATCCTTAAATGCAAGTTACTCCGAGTCTTATGGTATTTCCACTGCATTTATGTAGTTTCCACATTTTAACATTATGTGCCTATATAGATGTTCGAGGGAAGCTGTACGACACCCTGCAATTCTCGCTGTCCGGGGGCTTTCTTTACATATGTTTTAGTTGAGTACCAGGCAAATCAGAAATAAGTACATACAACTATCCTAAATGCGCTTAATGTCTCATTTTTATATCGGCGACATAATCTGGTGCGGTGGGAAAATGCAGAAACAGAACTTAAGAGTGAACCCCTTTCTAAATCTAGAAAGGTGAAAATTTTTGTGTACATTAATTAAGGTTCCACCTAAAATCTGTACCTTATGTTTCCAATGGTAAAACTTTTTTACATATTATCTTCGCAATTAATGTATTCCCAAGGAAAAAAATTCGCACATCGATAAAACTAAGTTATAGCGTGGGATACTTAATACTTCCTAAAACATAACCATAATTATATTCAAAATCAATAATTTTTCTTTGAGTAATGTTCAGACATGTTAATAGATGGCGTGACCTGTACATTGATAACGTCACTAGAGAAACAAATGTTGGATTGCTTAATTATGGTTATGTTTTAGCAAGCATTAAGTATTCCATGCTATAACTTAGTTTTATCGATGTGTAAATTTTCATCCTTGGGAATACATTAATTGCGAATAAAATATGTAAAGAAGTTTTACCATTGGAAACATAGGGCAGAGATTTTAAGTGGAACCATCTTAAGGTTTCTGTATTTCTAATTGTAGCTTAAACGTTAAAATATAAAATTTCGCGCTATACAGTAAGTTTCGTACAACGAGGAATGCTTCTTGTCTTGAGAAACTAAGTTGCATGGCGGAGAGATAGGTGGATTTTGCGGCATTGTTCATACTTCTTTGGTGTTTTAGGTGCACTTTTCACCTCATAGAAAGCTCACAGTATTTAAATCTCAAGAATACTCTCGCAGCATTTTAAATCCATTCGAAAACGATTACCGAACCACACAAGTGGAAAATTTCTTTGTTATACAGGGTGATTGTTAACTCCTTCAACAAAACAAGGGGGGTGATAGTAAGGGGCGGCTCCTGCTGTGGGGCTGCAGCGCACCCCTGCCAAAACCAGTTTTTTTTTTTCTTTTTTTTTTCATGCCGTATCAAGAGAAAGAAGTTTTGTGAATACAGCTGTAAGTTTTTCCAGCATAACGCCACAACTGAAGTTTTCGGAACTCAACTGGAAGTTTTTCCTGCAGAAGGAACGTTGGCGAACTGCGCTGTTTGCAGCTCTGCCGGCTATTGAAACCAACTCATGTGGGAAACTCTACCTATTCCCACATCAGTTCGTTTCCTTTGAATAAAACTTCCCTGTGGTCTTCAAGATGGCAGCTCTCGCTAGCAGGGGTTGCTCGCGAATGCAGTCTCTCGTTGGGTGGGAATGCATCGGCGTGCCTGTGTGCCATGTTGATTAATACGGTTCTTGTGCTTCCGAATAAGAAATAAAATAGGGGAATGAATTAAAAATAATGACGAATGTTGAAATAAAGAATGTTTGAATGTATTACTTAACCTGTTTTTGTTTCTTTTTCTACCAATTTTTGGTTTGTTCCTGCTTTTATTCAGCGTAATAATTCTAGCAACAATGTTACTCCCATCGAACTGGAGATTATGCGTGTTTGCTAATAACAAATACTCAGTTGCCGGGACTTTTGCAAGAAAGTTGTACTTATATTTTCTCTTCTGGTCAAAATGGGCATGTGAACAAATTTCGATTAAGAATAGAGTTCAGTATTGGATAAATTGAAAAAAAAAAAAAGAGAGACTAATTTCTGCTGCGAAATACAATGGATCCCGCTTAAGAAGTTTTCGTTGGGACGAAGCCATGAAAACTTCTTAAACGGGAAGTGCCTGATTGGGTTTTGTAAGACTTTAGCAATTAAAAATAAAAATGTTGCGTAGATTAAATCCAGAAATTAAATTTTACTTAATTTTAAAGTAACTAAAAAAATTTCACAACTTACCCATTTAAACGTGAATATCAGGATTGAAAGCTACACTTATTGTGCTACAGGATTACAAAAATACTGATCTAAACGCGTTTATTTCTTCCTTTTTTTCCGCTACATTCCAGTACGTGTCCATTTCCCTCAAATTTCTCATTATGTCCGCTGGAACACGTTCGTGGCTTTCTATAAAGTGGCGAAAAGTTTCTAATGCTTTACCAGCTTCAGCTGAAGTTGGAATTGGTCTGCACTCATCTTCTTGCGTTTCTAGTTCATTGTCCTCGTGCGTTTCGATGTTGCAAATATCGTCGATATTTTGCATTTCAAAAGTGGGAAACATCTTTGTCAACGTTTACAAACTTTTCAAAGGAAGATTTGAATAGTTTTTTTTTTTTTTTTTTTTTTGCAAACTTTCCCAAGCTTTATTGTTGTCATGACTGTTTTCTTCATCAGAAAAGCTAAGCTCATCAGCGTTGAAACCATTAAATTTTTGACGCATTAAATTTTTTGTCCTTATATATACGTATATGCATGCATATATAATTTGCAACCACTGTCAATCCACTGCTGGACGAGTCTCTCCAAGTTTCTTCTTCCACAACAGTCTTCCTTGAGCCAGTTTCTTTCATGCTTTCGAATTTCATGCACCCATCTCCCTCTTGTCATCTTCTGGGTATTGTTTTTTCCATTGTTATCCAGTTCAATATTTCAACTCTCCATCGGTGGCTCTTTCTTCTAGCAATATGTCCATCCCATTGCAATTTCAGGAATTCTGATCATAATGACTTCCACTCTTGTCATTTTCCCGATCCACAAGTTCCTATTTGTATATTTCCTGGTAACATGAAACATGCATCTCTCCATGCTTCGTTCAGTTGCTGCAACGTCTGTATGTTTGTTTTAGTTGAGATCCATGTCTGTGCTCCATGCGTAAGAACTGGAAGGATGCACTGATTAATCATTTTCTTTTTAAGAAATAATGCATCCGACCAAGTTTTATAGGTCGATTATTTTCTTCGTAAATGTGGCAATGTGGCCATCGCTTAATATCTGTTTCCTAATTTAGGTATCGGTACCTCTACATTTTCCCTATCAATCGCTAAATATAAAATCTAAATATTCATTTCTTGTAAAAAAAAAAGCACTTTCGATCAATATATATGTACAGTATATATGTATATACACTGCTGGCCACCCAAAATGCAACACCAAGAAGGAAGCATCCGATTGGCCTGAAATTCGCAGCACGCGTTGTCCGCGAGAGGACATGCAAACGATTAGCATTGCAGGGCATATGCAAATCATGTGCGCCCGGCACGCCACCGAGAAGCACTATAAGAAGGGTGCACAGAATGCGGGGTGTAAGTAGTGGAAGTGTGTTGTGCTGCCGGACCTGTGCGTGGTAAACTTCCTGATGCCTCGTCGCAGAATACGGCAGTCATTCCAGCACGTTTTGGAGTTCGACAGAGGACGAATAGTGGCTTATCACGACAGCGGTTTATCGTACCGAGACATCGGCACCCGTGTGGGACGACATCCATCCACAGTGAGGCGAGTATGGGTTCGGTGGGTGCAGGAGGGACTGACGGACCGACGTGAGTGATTGGCGCAGCCGCGGCACATCACCGAACGAGAGGACCGGCATGTTGTGCAGCAGGCATTAACGGCTCGCACCGCAACATCACGAACGTTAGTGCAGGAATTAGGGTGTATTGCGCAACAACCTGTGTCAGCACGTACCGTTCGACGTCGTCTGTAGGAGCGGGGACTTGTCGCACGGCGCCCATTGCTCGGATTACCGTTGACGTTACACCACCGGCGAGTGCGGCGGCAGTGGGCCGTTGAACGCCGCACCTGGACTACGGAATGGCACGACATTGTCTTCTCCGACGAATCCCGCTTCTGCCTGCAACACCACGATGGTCGGATCCGCGTGTGGCGGCACCGCGGCGAGAGACTGTATGACGCCTGCTTTATGCATCGCCATACCGGTCCGTCATCTGGCGTTATGGTTTGGGGCGCAATTGGATATGACACCCGCACCCCTCTGGTACGCATCGCCGGTACATTCAACAGCTACCGCTACATATCCGACGTTTTGGGGACTGTAGTCTTCCCTTACCTGTAGGACCTACCAGCGACCACGTTTCAACAGGACAATGCGCACCCGCACGTGGCACGCGTCGTGCAACAATTCTTCACGGCCCACCAGGTGTCACTGCTGCCGTGACCCGCCTGTTCTCCCGATATGTCGCCTATCGAACACGTCTGGTTGCTGATCGGCAACCGAGTGGCTCGGCAAGCACCACCCGCGGCCACGCCTGATGAACTGTGGCAACGTGTGGAAGCAGACTGGACGGACATACCCCAAGCCCACATCCAAAGCCTCTTTCGTTCGATGCCGCGGCGTGTAGCGGCCGTTATTTCCAGCCATGGGGGGCCACACGAACTATTGATGTCTGCGTGTTCCGCAAGTCGCACGGGCCTGTAAGCTCAATCGTATCATCTTTGTATCTGTTGCTATGTGTCCAGTAAATCTGGCTTTGCTATCTCGTGTCCTTCTTGGTGTTGCATTTTGGGTGGCCAGCAGTGTATATATATATCATCATCATCATTGTCAATCATTATCAATCCACTGCTGGACGAAGGTCTCTCCAAGCCTCTTCCACAACGGTCTGTCTTGTGCCAGTCTCCTCCATGTTACTCTCGCATACTTTCGAATTTCATCCACCCATCTTCCATGTGGTCTTCTTCTGGGTCTTTTCCTGTCCCTTGGAATCCAATCTAAAATTTCGGCTGTCCATCGATGGTCTGTTCTTCTGGCAGTATGTCCAGCCCATTGCCATTTCAGGGATTTAACTCTGATCATGATGTCTTCCACTCTTGTCATTTTTCTGATCCACGAGTTCCTCTTCTTATCTCTCCAGGTTACACCAAGCATGCACCTCTCCATGCTACTTTGAGCTGTCTGCAGCCTTTGTATGTCTCTTTTAGTTAAGGTCCACGTCTCTGCACCATACGTAAGCACTAGAAGGATGCATTGATCAAACACTTTTCTTTTGAGACATAATGGCATATTGCTCTTGAAAATCATGCTGTTTCTTCCAAAAGCTCTCCAGGCAAGTTTTATACGCCGATTAATTTCTTCATCAATGTGACCTTCACTTGATATCTGCTGTCCAAGATAAACGTACGCGTCTGTTTTCTCCAGCTTTTCTCCATCAATCGATAAATCTTCATTTCTTGTAAAAGCATTGTACATCACTTTTATCTTCTGTTTATTTTTAATCCCACTTGTATTCTCTTGTCAGCAAGTTCCTGGTTCATACTCTGCAGCTCTGAAGGGGCAGTTGCAAAAATGACGATGATATCAGCAAAACGAAGGTGGGTTAGATAATCTCCATTAATCTTTATCCCTTTGTTTTCCCAGTTCAGTGACTGAAAGACTTTTTCCAAAGTGGCATTAAAGAGCTTGGGAGATATGGTGTCACCTTGTCGCACTCCCTTTCCAATTTTTATGTGTGCTGTATTCTCAAACAGCCGAATCTTTGCTCTTGCATTTTCATAGATGTTATTAATAATATTAATGTATGCGTCTTCAACACTAACACACAAACACACATATATATATACACTGACGGAAAACAAAATCCTAACACCACGAAAAAATAGTTGTAGAGGAATGAAATTGCAGCAGTATAGGTAACATATTTAATCGATTAAGGTTTCAAGATCACAGCTTAATGTAAGCGCGAGAAGAGCCATTTTAAATGTGAAATGCTGGTACATTAATAACCAGTGTAACCGCCAGAATGTTGAATGCAAGCACGCAAACGTTCATGCATTGTGTCGTACAGGTGCTGGATGTCAGTTTGTGGGATGGAGTTCCATGCCTGTTGCACTTGGTCGGTCAATATAGGGACGGTTAATGCTGGTTGGGGGTGACGCTGGAGTTGTCGTCCAATGGTGTCCCATACGTGCTCGATTGGTGAAAGATCTGGTGATCTAGCAGGCCACGGCAACATGTCGACACTCTGTAGAACATGTTGGGTTACAACAGCGGTATGCAGGCGAGCGTTATCCTGTTGGAAAACACCCCTGGAATGCTGTTCATGAATGGCAGCACAACAGGTTGAATCACCAGACCGACGTACAACTGTGCCGTCAGGGTGCGTGCGATAACCACGAGAGTGCTCCTGCTGTCATAGGAAATTGCTCCCCAGACCATAACTCCAGGCGTAGGTCCAGTGTGTCTTGGCCGCAGACAGGTTGGTTGCAGGCGCTCACCTGGCCTCCTTCTAACCAACACACGACCATCACTGGCACCCAGGCAGAACCGGCTTTCATCAGAAAACACAACACATCTCTACTCCGTCCTCCAATGAGCTCTAGCTTGACACCACTGACGTCGCAAACGGCAGTGGTTTGGAGTAAGTGGAATGCACGCTACAGGGCGTCTGGCTCGGAGCTGTCCTTCAAGTAACCTATTTGTAACAGTTCGTTGTGTCATGTGGTGGCAACTGTAGCTCGAATTGCTGCCGCAGACGCGGTACGATGCGCAACGGCCATACGCCGTACACGGCGGTCTTCCCTCTCAGTAGTGCCACGTGGCCGGCCGGAACCCGGTCTTCTTAAGGCAGTACCCTCCCTTGACCACCGCTGCCAACAATCATGCACAGTGGCTACATTCCTGCCAAGTCGTTCTGCAATATTGCGGAAAGAAAATGCACCTTCTCGTAGCCCTATTACACGACCTCGTTCAAACTCCATGAGCTGTTGATAATGGCTTCTTCGTCTTCTTAAAGGCATTCTTGACAAACATCAACGCACTACGTCGAATCTCAACGATAACTAATGCTCACGAACGTTACAGCGCGTATTTACAGCAAACCTGCTTTGCATGTTCCGAGGGGCGCTACTAGCGCCACACGTATGCGCCGAGCGCGAAATTTGCATAGACGTCATCTTACAGATGTACTCTCACCGCCTACCAACTGTCGTTTATCCAATACAACCCCTTATTGGTGTTGGAATTTTTTTTTCCGGCAGTGTATATATATATATATATAGAGAGAGAGAGAGAGAGAGAAATCCCTTCAACAGTGAAAGCAAAGAGACATACCTAATTTATGAGTTGTATAATTCCAATCGCATCAGAGAAAGACTCAAAGGGAGCTGCTCTAACTGGCGTCCAAGGGCGTCGGTACACAGCCCACACCGGTGAAGGAAGGACTGTCGCACCCTCTCGTAGACTCCCCGTGTGGTGGCGATCTTTTCCGCAGCGATTCGCCTAACGAGATCTTCCTAGGAGTACACAGGTGTCTCATACACCAATGTTCCAGGAGGGGGTAATGTCCTAATACACCCACCTTTGAAATCCACCGGCACATGCAGCTGAGCTTCGCGGCCTAAAACGCTGGTGGGGGACGGCGTCTCACACAGTGGACGAACGTCGACTCTCGTAGCCTTAAGGGGACCGTAAACAAAATGCAAATGTAACAATCAAGTAGGAAACGAAGACGGGTTCTCTTAGGTACCATCAACAAAATGAAATGTGACTTACTACGGCCCATGGTGTATGATAAGTCAGGTGATACAACTCTCCGTACTGCTAACAGTTTGGAAATGGACTGTTAGTGTCACAGCTCACCAGGGGGCATCCAGGAGTTTTGGGCCGATCGTTCTTGCTAACCATCATAGGATTACATGGTGTTTAACATTTCAGATAATATGTATAGATGATTTTAGGAAGGGAGTGTCTGACCCCAGGTCTTAAACAACCCTTAGAATTAGGAAGCTAGGAGATTTGGGCTAGAGTGCCCGATAGGAAAGTTACATGGAAGCGAGGTAGAAAGGGGAAGGAAGACGCCCTTATTTGTTACCGGGGGGCCAGTACTCGGTTTAACATTTCATCAGTGCTAAATCGATATTTATCTTCAGTATTTTTAATTTATTACTTTGTGAAATTATATTGTATGAAGTTCCAGAAACGTTAAAGTTTCTGCACAGGAAGTAGGTACGTCAACCCTTTTTACTTAAGCGGGAGAAAAATTTATAGAGCAGCTAAATGTCAGACTAGAATGTTCAATATTTATGTTTTTGATATGGGGAGAAAGTGTTTTGTACCGAACTGTAACCTTTTCTACGTTAAGAGCATTAGACGTTGTTTAAACGTAGGATCACTAGTTTTGTCCCTTGATATCAAACATGTTCATCGTACTATATGCACGCAGGTCTGAGAAAGCTCCGCCGAGAAAAATCAACCATTTTACAGCGATGTACTTTCTCTGCCGTCATCGCCAGCACAGATGGGGAAGACCCTTTTTCATTAGTATGATTAGGTACAAAAATAACACACATGTGTAAGATATATTGAATATTCGTAAATGAAAACATCATTAGTGAATGATTTTTCGAAGGGAAGAATAATCGAAATTATTTTTTGCGAAAAATTCTGTAAGTTTCAAAACCAGCAGTTTCCGTTAACGATGCTCCAATGACTTCTGCAAAAACACAAAACTTGTAGAAAAATTCATATTCCATGCGAAGAATTGCTCTTCCGAATGTACAGTACCATCTCATTTTACAAGAAATACAATTTTTTTGACGATAAAGGGTCTATTCTCTCTTGGATGTTCTGCTGGACAACGCCGCTCTTCTTATGCGTCCATCGGTCCACTTATCAGTCCGTCTGTGACTCCCGATTCCACGTCTTCTCGTGTGGGAATGTTCCTCGGATCATCTACGCCACCATCGTACCACCACCGATAATTCCCGTCCAATTCGCTCCGCAATACGACGATACGACCACCCGGCCTCACGGAGTCCGACTAGACGACCTCGCTCAAAGTCCGATAGCTGCTGAAATCGTACACGTCTTCCATGTCCAGGCATTGCAGCTTCTTCAGGGTCTTCGCACGTCTCCGTACGCCGACGACTGATTACATTCACTACGCCGTACTCTTTAAATACCACCGACGATAATTTGCATATTATGTCGTGCTGTGCCGTAAGAGCTCACCGGTTGGTCCCGAAATTAACATCACACCTATGTAAACTCCACCCCATTAACATATGTAAATTTCATGATCGTCCGCCAATTCCTTCTTGGTGTTATTTTTTCCTTTTCCCCCAGTGTATTCCACATAATTTATCTTGTAATGTAAATCTGAAACAGCATGATTGGATAACAGACAGTTAGTTCAACATTTGATTCTTTTCGATAAGAGTGTTGCGCCACTCCGTTGCCCGAGTGATAAGAAGACCTTTGCACAACTGGCTAATCGTACTAGTTGTATCCAGTTTCGAATCCCGACTGAGTCAGGGACGGTGTTTTTGTCCTTCGGAGCAAGTTCTATTCATCCCCTTAATCCGGTGTCATATGCTCATGAAGAGTTATTAAAATTCTGAACAAGCAAGCAAACAAAGAAAAATGCGGTGACATAAATCGGCCGCCTCTGTTGCGCAGTGGTCTAATCGCTGACTTATGACCATTCGTCCAAGAAGGGTCAGGATTCGGATCCTGGTGAGGCATGGAAGCTGTGTTTGCCTTACGACATTAGCTCTCTCCTTTCCCTGGAACCACAGTGGCCCTAAATTAGGGGTGGGCGACTGTTAATAGCCAGCTGAGTTGCTCACGGTGGTCGTTAAATCTTCAATCAAAGAAAAAAAGAGACGTAAATCGTCCTAAGTTAATGGCCTGTAATTCTAGAATTTAATATTCTGTGCTCTAATAATGCCTTAATTGCCTTTCCGGAGCTCCATGTTACACAAAATAAGTTTTGATCAATATTTTTGTTTTGTTGACTTAGTTTTTAAAACTTGTGGCTGTTATAAGAATTCGAACATTGTGAATAACTGGTTCTTTAACAGTAAGGTGACAGGTATCGGAACACTCATTTGAGGACAAAATAGCGCTGCGTCCCTCAATCGGCAGCTCATTTAGGGACACATATACAATAATACCGAAACTGAAAACCTGATTTTCTTCTTTAATAAGATGGAGGATTTTCTTCTTTAATGAGAGTCAAAATTTGGCCAGCGAGTTGGTCTAAGCCGTGTCTAAGCCCTTTTTTTTCTGATAATGTGGTCGGGTGGGTTCAGTAGTGTGTTTGCCGTACGGCACTGACTCTTTCCCTTTCTTAGAACAAGTGGCCCTAAATTATGGAAGGGTGGGTCTGTAGCCCAAAGACCTTTGAGATATTTAAAGGTCTTTGCTGTAGCCCCACCCCTTTTTTTCGGGTTTAACGACCACTGTGAATTAACCACAGTGGTCGTTAAACTCCGAAAAAAAAAGAAATACAAATGAGCACTTTTTTTGGGTTTAACGACCTCCGTGAGTAACTTGATGGGCTATAAACGCAAAGTCCCGTCCCTGATTAAAGGCCACTGGTTCCAGGAAAGGAAGAGAGACAGTGCCATAAAACAAACACGACATCCATGCCTTAGCAGGATTCGAACCCGGACCCATCTTGGACGAATACCTGACTTAAACCACTTAAACCACTGCGCCATTGGGGTGGCAGAATTGGGTACAATGAAATCTAATTTTAAAAACATATTTCATTGCGCGTATTCTGAGCTAGTAGTGAAGTTCATATTTGAGGCCAAAATTTAAACATTCGAGGACATTTTGCGTCCCCAAAGGCATCTGTAGACGTTTCGTAAACTAAATTCGAGGACTGTCCTGAAGAATTCGGGCGTCTGGTCAGCGTATTTAACAGAAACATGAGAATGACACCCTAACATTTCACAATTTAACATAATGTCTGCTGTAATCTAAGAAAAAAAACCTAATGTAACGTATATAGTACGAGATTAATTCTGTGGGGGACTTTGTTTTTAATTAAAAAATGTTTTTGTATCGAGAGAAGTCTTATTGCCAAAGGACTTATTTTTTTATTATTATTATTGGAGGTTTAACGACCACCGTGAGCAACTCAATGCTTTCAAATATAATTTATTGAAAGGTAGGAGTCAGGAAAACGTACAGATGTGGTCGTCCTGAGATACATAAAAGACTGTTTAAAAATTAACAAAATGCTAAAAACTATATACAAAAATTATACAGCACATGGTAGAAAGCAGAATGAGCCAGTGGCGGCTTTTCAGGTAAAGTAGGTGAAGTGCCTCTTCACCTATTTTATTTGAAATAAGGTTTTATTTAATAATTTCGTATAATATATTCTTTTTTTGCTTTTATTGAGTGCCAAAATTTTGATTAGATATCAATTCACATTGCGCCTTCAATACGGAAAACAAGTCCTTATATGCAAAACAGTTCAAGTGAAGAGCTGAAATGAGAATGCTTGGAAGTCTGCAGTTTTCGTCCGAGTTGCCATGGTAACTGTGACGTCACCCTCCCCTATCACGCGGGCAGCGTATTTCACAAGTGAATGTACGAAATTGGGATTAGAGCCATTTCCGCCACGCGATTGGTTCAGAGCTACTTTGGAGATTGCAGGTGGGCGTGGCTATGAGGAGAGTCATGTGACAGGAACACTGTCTTTTTATCTGGGGAAGTTCTGCTTGCTGAGAAATTCATTGTTAGGTTACTTAACATATGTGACAAATAATTCATACTGAATTATATCGTGGGAAGTTCTGCATCCTAAGAAGTTCACTGTGAGGTTACTTAACATATGTGAGAAATGATCATATTGAATTGTATCGTGAAAAGTTTTATTGTGAGAAGTTCTGCTTCCCAAGAAATTCAGTGAGGTTACTTAACAAATGTGACAAATGATCATATTAAATAATACGATAAGGAATATCTGCAGTTTCTCAGATGAATACAAGTCGAAATCTATATTAATATTAAAATTGAGGACGACTTTAATAACTAACTAGTTGAATACCATACTCCGTATCGGCCAATAGATGGCAGCACGTCAACTACCCATCATGATTCGTGCTGTTGTGAAAGTGCGTATATAAGGATACTAAAAAGTATCCTTTTAAAGGTCCTTTCTATTACCCTTAAAAGGACCTTAACAATGAAAAGTAGTATCCACAACGAAATATTCTGACGATCAAGTTTTTTTCCTCATGAATGTGAGGAGGTCTTGCTAGAAAATAAAATCAAATAGAGTGATTTTGTATTAGCAAAGAACTACCTAATGGCACGAAGTACGACCAGTGATGTATTCAGGTATCTTTTCGGGGGTCTTAGCCCCCCCCCGAAAATCCATGGACCCCCGTAGGTTTTTGAGTGACACCCTTTATATTTAGTCTAATTTTTTGTTTATAGATGAAAATTTGGAGAAATTAATTTTAAAAATTTAAGAAAACGGGGGAAAATATTGTAATAAAAAAACTCATTCACATGTACTTCATATCTCAGTAGCATTAAGATTATTTTAAGTATTAAATTAATTGCTTTGTTTAATACACTAAAACTAAAATTTAATTGCCATCGGCATGTATATTTACGTTTTCTAAATCCGACGAGTCAATGCAGCCAATAATGTATGCAATACCTCGAGAAAAAAAAACGGAATTTCCGTTGTTAATCAGAGCCATACATGACTTCACACAAAGTGTTAACACTTATAACTTTTTTTTTAAATGTAGTTCTGAAATCAAAGTAGTTATGAAAATATATATACTCTATAGAAAAATTTGTTGCTCTAGATGAGAATGCTTTTGTAAATATGTTTATAAATGGAACAATTGTCCATGTTAAAAATATATTATGAAGTCCTGCCAAAATTACTCAATACTTTCTCCGGATAAAAATCAGGAGGGTAGAAGAAGACCAGTTCATTTTGATCACATATGCAAGAGGGGCAAACAAGAAAACCAAGCATTGTTTCACAATTCGTTAAATTTTTTAGAGCCTTTGTATTTGATAGTTAAGTTTACTGTGGATTTGTAATCACCAACGGCATGCTGCCTGCACTGCAATACATCATCATATTTTGGAAGCTGGCATTCAGCTTTATTTCAGTCTTCTGGATGCCGACTTCCCATGTATATGGTTAAGTAAGCCTCAATGTAGCTAACGTGACGTTAGGGCTTCCAATACAACAAAATATTTGCGCTACCTAATTTTTAACGATAGCAAATTATTAAAAATGATTCCCATATTTTTTTTCCTGGCGGTATGTAGTTTACGCTCTGTGACAAAAAGAAAATCCAGGAATTTCAAACGATTAATTAGTTGTTTTTTTACTACTGTGTGCTAACCTAAATAATCTAAAGGGGCTGAAACCAAGTGGGCCGCCCCGGTGGCGCAGTGGTCTAAGCGATGGCCTCTGATCATTCGTCCGAACGGGGTCCGGGTTCGAATCCCGGTGAGGCATGGATGTTGTGTTTGTCTTACGGCACTGGTTCTTTCCCTTCCCTGGAACCAGTGACCCTAAATTAGGGACGGGCGACTGCTTATAGCCCATTGAGTTGCTCACGGTGGTCGTTAAACCTCCAATAAAAAAAAAAAAAAAAAAAAAGAAACCAAGTGGCAGTGGAATGGTTTGCACTATACGTTTTCAGGTAACACTGTAATGATTCCTTAATAATCAGAAAAACGCTTGTTGTAAGACTAAAATATTTTTGCCACTCGTAATGTTTAGGGGGCGGAGGGGGAAGAATTTTCTCCAGAAAAGCACCGTTATCTTACTAGCATCCTTAATATTTTACACCACCGCAGCATGGTGAAATCCGTGGTGCATTACTGAATTAAAATAAAGGTATAACTTTTTTACATTTTTAATCACTTGCATGTGTAGATTTCAGAAAATTTGTTATATGTATTAGTTTATATATAAATAAAATAATATGTATTAATGTATAAATAAATAACAAATAAAACAAGTTTGAGCCCCCTCAAAATTTGCGATTGACCCCCCGGAAAAAAAACTCTCTGAATGTAACGCTGAGTACGACCTCAAGACAGTGTTCTATTGAAATAAGACACTTCCGTCGGAATAAATACTCCAGAATGTTGTTTGCCATATATTGTGTCTGATAAAATAGTAAGTGATCTGTCATATATATATATATATTTCTAATATTTAGGAAATTCCTCATATTTTTGTCCCTCCAAACTTAATCAAAAATGCCTTCAATTCCACATTTCAACCCGCCTTCTCCCCGAAAAAAAAAAAACGTTAAACAGTTTATGGTTCTCCATACAAAACACATCAGTACTAATCCTGTTCTACAGCAGTGCGCGCTGACGTGCTGACATCTATCGGCTCTGTGACAACTATATATATCCATGAAGTCATGTTGATATAAAAACTCAAAAGTTCCCCTACCAATAAAGTACCCTCTCTATTTACCTCCTGTCGCATTCCGAATGTACGGGTAAAACAATTGGGGTTAATCATAGTCTCAATGAAAACACCCGAACATTAAAATGGCATATGGCGTGTGCAGGAAAGCTTACATGTCTCACTCACATGACTCTCCTCGTAGACCCCGCCTACTCGCAATCTCCAAAGTGGCTGTGAACCAATGGCATGGCGGAAATGGCCTTAATCGCAATTCCGTACATTCACTTGTGAAATACGCTGCCGGGCAAGTGAAGTCTTTTAGCTTTTTTTTTTTTTTTTTTTTTTTGATTGGAGGTTTAACGACCACCGTGAGCAACTCAATGGGCTATAAGCAGTCGCCGGTCCCTAATTTAGGGTCACTGGTTCCAGGGAAGGGAGAGAGCCAGTGCCGTAAGACAAACACAACATCCATGCCTCACCGGGATTCGAACCCGGACCCCGTTCGGAGTCTTTTAGCTTGAGACGCCAAAACTCTGCACCTGTAGTCGTGACCTTCCGAAGAGATCGCAGTGGAACGGGACGGATTGCCAAGGGTTCTTTGCAATTCACTAGGGCTTTTTCTTTGCGTGTTTTGGTACATACTTTCCGAAAGAGATGCCGCCCCGGTGGCGCAGTGGTCTAAGGCGCTGGCCTCTGATCATTCGTCCGTAAAGGGTCCGGGTTCGAATCCCGGTCAGGCATGGATGTTGTGTTTGTCTTACGGCACTGGCCTCTCCCTTCCCTGGAACCAGTGACCCTAAATTAGGGACGGGCGGCTGCTTATAGCCCATTGAGTTGCTCACGGTGGTCGTTAAACCTCCAATCAAAAAAAAAAAAGAGAGATTTGTTTTTTCGTGTTTTGTGATTGTTCGTTAAAAACTTCATTAGTTACTTTAGTTTCGGGTACAGTTTAAGTGATAGTTTTAGTTTTCTTTTTTTTTTTTTTTTTTTTTTTGATTGGAGGTTTAACGACCACCGTGAGCAACTCAATGGGCTATAAGCAGTCGCCCGTCCCTAATTTAGGGTCACTGGTTCCAGGGAAGGGAGAGAGCCAGTGCCGTAAGACAAACACAACATCCATGCCTCACCGGGATTCGAACCCGGACCCCGTTCGGACGAATGATCAGAGACCATCGCTTAGACCACTGCGCCACCGGGGCGGCGTTTTAGTTTTCAGTATGCATCCTGTGAACGACATTGTCTGTAATTTATTGCAAACTCTGTTCCATCGGTGGAAAGATGAAAATAAAAGAGACATTTTACTTCGAGGGCGACCGAGGAATTCACTGACAATTGTCGCCAAGAAAGAAATCAAGAAGAGCGGTAAAACGTACAATATTAATTTTAAAAATTTTTCGTTTACTGAATATAAATGGCTTTGTAGCCCTTCTGTGTTACAAAAATTATTTTGTTGGCCCTGCCTATTTTTTAGTAATAAAATTCGGCGTGGAATAAAGACAATTTTCAGATTTTTTAAATATAAAACGGTCACTTCACAAACGTGGTGATTCTAGCTAACACCTGAAATGCAAATTAATGCTAAATAATTTTGAAAAGAATCACACCACCATTGCCGATGCCCTGAGGAAGAATGCTAGGCTTTTGAAAATGCATTTCACCGAAAGCGTTCGTTTAAATAGACTTTTCAAGAACTAGCATTCCGTGACCATGACAAAGGCATTGACTCGATAAATCGTAGAAATTCAAGGAATTGCTTTTACTGTTGATATCAAGAAGTCCTTTAAAAATTCAAATTCAATACGAAACGATAAAAAAAATGTCTTCACAGGTGACTCAAAAACTATTCAAAACGAATTAATTGAATGTATTTCTGAATATATGAACGATCACGTCAAAAATGAAATAAATGAAGTTCAATGCTTTTGTATTCAAGTAGATGGGAAGACATAACCAGAATTCAGAGTGCTCTTTAATAATAAGATCTGTTGATTCGGAAGGTGTATTGGTTGAGCGATTTTTGGGTTTCCATGGTGTGAGTGAAGATAGAACGTCAGAAGCTTTATAAAAAAATGCTAGACAAAATTTTGGAACAGTTTGATTTTCAACACAAGTCAACAGGACAATGTCACGATGGGGCAAGCGTAATGTCTGGACACTTGACTGGGCTCTAGAAAAAATGAAGCATACAGCTTCTCAAGCTGTTTTTGTTATTGCTTAGTACATCGTTTGAACCTTGTATTACAGCAGAGTTTTTCTAAAATTTCTAAGTGTCGAATATTTTTTGCAAGCCTCAGTGTAATTCCTTTGTTTTTTCACCACTCAGCGAAGCGATCGCTTCGCTGAGTGGTGAAAAAACAATACACTCACATTAACAACCGCAAGATGCATGCTATCCATAACAGAAACTCGATGGTCCTCCACTTCGAAGTTAGAAAGTGTAATAGTTGAAGATTGGGATAAATTGAAGGAAGTGTTCGAATTTCTCACAAATAATGACCAATCAAACAAAAAATCAATTCAACTTGCCCAAGGGTTTTTAAATGATATGAACACTTTTGAATTTACATTTTTGGGAAAAGTATTTAATGAAATATTTGGCTTCACCGATCTATTATTCGAAATTTTGCGGAAAAAATCACTAGTTATAAACTACTGTGAAACTCAAATTAAAAAAAAAACTTATGAAATTTGAGCCATAAAAGGAACGATGAGGTATTTGGAATACTGTTTGGAAAAGCTAGCAAAATCACAGAAATAAGCAGATCTAAACGGGAATATGCTGCTCTTACACAAGAAACAATTTTTAAAAATCATAAACAATTGTATTTTGAAATTTAGTACCACATTCTTATGGAAATGGATATAAGATTTCAAGACTGTGAGAAACTTAAACTTTAATTTGCTTGTCTTGCTAACACAACCAAATTCGACCAATTTAATTCATGCTTTCCCTCTCACGCTTTTGAAAATCTACAACATTTTTACGGAAACTTTTTTACTAAACACCAGCGCCTTAAAAATGAACTGAGTCTTGTATATGCTGATGAAAAATTAAGGAATATATCGACTCATGAACTTCTTCGAGTGCTTCATGGAGATAAAGGCATTTTTACAGAAGCTTATAAATTGGTTTCCCTGATTTTAACAATTGCATCTGCAAGTGTTTCATTGGAAAGAAGTTTTTCTTGCCTTAAAAGAATACAAACTTACTCAAGAAACACTATTTCTCCAAATAAACTTGCTTATTTGGCAAAGATTTCTATTCAGAAAGACATTTTCTTGATGTCATGAAGAAACAGACATTTTATGACGACATAATCAACAAATTTTCAGCTTTAAAGGGAAGAAGAATTGATCTAATATATAAAAAAATATGTAAGTTTTCATTAACTGATTTTCGTTGAAGACAGTGATTTTCGTTGAAGAAAGTAGATATTTTTTCATATTGCTCTTGTAGCTCTTCACCTATTTTTCCTACCACGAGTCGCCACTGGAATGAGCACGAGTAAGCTTGACATACAGGTAACGGAATCGTAGTACGTAATGGTGCACACTAACTACCAGAAAAATTTAACAGAGTTCTGGAAGCGCAGTAGGAGGATCAACAAAATCAGGTACATTCATGAAGGGAGCTGGACGAACAAGATTACTGGCAATAACAATAGGCTAACGTGAGTGAAACTCGTAACATATGCAAGGTGTCGAACGGTGATAACAGGTAACAAGAGAAATATACAGAACACATGCTACACAGTGCGAGGCATAAACAGTAATATGTACAGCAATAAATGAGCAAACAAGGCGCACTGAACTTCGAGCCGAAACTATATGCAGACAGAATTTACAGACACTTGGCAAACGAAGTACATTACTAACAACAAGGTATATGTACAGGAAGTTTATAGAAAATGTATAGCACGGTGCGTAGAAACTTAGTGACATATACAGTAAAAAGTAAAACTGCACACAGGTCGTCGTGCGAAATCAAAGTGCCAGACGTGAATTGACATCGCAAATATTAAAATTCAACACGGTAAATACAGACAATGGAGATAATAAACAATAGGTAGGGAAAACATTAAGCAAATAGCAACAGGCTTATGTACAAGAAGAAAGTAAGCACATGGTGCAGACGAAGCCATCGCTGCACAACTAAATTAAAGTTTACAGTAAGTGCAGAAGGGACAATTAAGAAGTACGCAGAAGGAGCACTTGTGAACAGGAATATGACACTGCGGGTGCAAGACAATCGAAGGTCCGGAGAAGGAAGTCGGAAGCATTTCAACGCAAAACCGCATCAGCACGGAAGGCAGGAGTCAAAGACGGCAAACAGTGAGTTGGAGTGAAACAGGGGGTCGCCGGCGACCAAGTAGAATGGAACTGTTGCTGACGTAGGTGAGTAACTGCAGCATGATATTCTAGGCGTAGGAGGGAGATGAGGCTATTGAGGAAGTGGCACAGGAGAACTCCAGAAGCTCGATGGACGGTTAAGGGCTCGATGGACGGTTAGGTCTCGGCAGCGTTGGTGGAGCACGTTAATAACGCGTTTCACCAAGACAAAGATATAGGCACAGACGGGAGGTAACTTGACTGGAGGAGACATCTGGAGAAGTAGAGTGCAATATGCGTTGAAGGTGAGATCAACATGGACGGAGCGTTGGGCAATGATGAAAGAAATGTTTAGGAGTGGTAACAAAATGTCATAATGGAGGTAGACATGTCAGGCGTCTGCCTCCTGAGCACAGAAAGGACATAAGGGTGATGCGAGGAAATTCATTCAGCGGAGGACAGAGTGGACGGGAAAACGGCGGTGAAAAAAGAGCCAATGTGTGTTAATTTCGAGAGGAGCAGAAAGAGGGGACAGAGCTCCAGACCAAACAACAGCAGTAGAGGATAAAGAAACGTCGGGAATGTGAAGGGGGAGTTCAGGAAGCAGACGGAGACAGGAAGCGGTAGATTTCTGACGTTGATAGAGAAGAGAGTGGACGAAAGAGCCTGCAACAGAGAGGAAAAAGGGGAGGAGGAAAGAAACAGAAAGGAGAAAGGAGAGGCCAGAAGTGGTGGCGAGGTGAGGAAACCGGGAAATGATAGCAGAGAGTAGGGAGTCATAGGAAGAACGAGAAGAAGCAGGCAAGAGAACAGATGGAGGAAAACTGGCGAAGGACCGCCAAGAGAGTCGGGATTAGTGAGGTCCTTGACAAATACAATCCCGGCCCGAAGCCAGGAGGGAAGCAAGGAAGATGGGGAGGATGGAGGACGGAAGAGTAGAAATGAGGTTCAGCCAAGAGTTCAGTAGTAGAGTCGGGCGGGGAGCGGGAGATGGGTAGAGAACGAAGGAATGTGAGCGCCTCCCGGTAGACGAGGGGAACCCGGGAAAGAGTAAGAGGTCGGAGGTCGGTGGTCCATGAGGATGAGGGAAGGAAAAAAGCTAGGTGTGCTCGGGGAGGCAATGACATCCCGCGCTGACACTGCATCAGGTACTGGTGAGGTGAAGAGGCCGATGAACGTCGATATCCTGGAAGCCTTGTAGTACAACTCGGGGTCAGTGAGGCCAAGACCTCCATGCCTTAATGGAAGACAAATCGTCGAGGCGATGACCCAGTGGTAGCCGATCCAGACAACAGAGGTGCAACAGCGAGTGATTTGATGTAGGCGTGTGAGAGGAGACTTTACTGCAAGCCAAGAATGTGTACAGAGCGACAGCAGATGGGTACGTGTCAGACGGGCACGTTGATAGTAGGAGGAGCAGAACTGAGCTCGTTTCCAAAAGGCTGTAGAACGGAGCAAGGGGGATATATCACATCCCACGTGGCAGTAGAGGCAATAAAAAAGTTTCAAGCTGAACGCCTAAGAAACGCTGATGAGATGCCGACCAGACCGCTCCCCATGGGGAGTCAGTTCGAGAGTCCCACGAGCCGTACCAGAGTCCCGTACTTTTAGAGGAATTCAGAGAGGCACCAGAGCAAGAAGCATAGTTGACAAAAATGTTGTGCAGGAGAGGAAACTGTGACTCATGTCCGATGCAGAGGGTAACATCATCAGCGTAGGCGACAGATGTGGTGACATGATGCCTAGTACGTGCAATGGTAAATGGAAGGAAAGCTTGGAATGAGGTCTGCATGGAGCGAAGAAACGGTTCGATAGCAATTGCAAAAAGTTGTCCGGAGAGAGGGCAGCCTTGCCGCTCTCCGCGACGGAACGGAATTGGTGCAGTGAGATGGCTGGGCAGCTTAACGTGGAGAACAGCGTCCTGGTAAAGAGAAGTTAGGAGGGAAACGAAAGGAGGAGGAAAACCAAATTGGAGGAGAGGTAGGAATGGGAAATGTTATCAAATGCAGACCGTTGATCAAGAGAGAGGGCGAGAGGTTCAGATCGAGTATGAGCGAGGTGGATGAGATCGTTAAGCAAATGGATATTATGGGAGAGAGAACAGCCAGGGACAGTGTAGGTCTGATTGGGGGAGAGGATGTGAGCGAGAACAGGGTTAAGCCGACGAGAAAGGAGTTTAGTGTAAAGCTTATAATCTAGATTTAAGAGAGAAATAGGACGCCAGTTCTCCAAGTTCAGAGGATCACCTTTCTTTGGGAACAAAACAACATGTGCTACTGTCAAGCTCCTCGGGAGGGGGAAAGCGTAAAAGCAGCTGCAAGCGCGGAAAGAAGAAAAGGAAGAAGGAGAGACAGGAAAGAACGGTAAAAGCTAAAAGTAAGACCGTTCGGACCCGGAGCAGCCCTAGAGTTAAGGGACGAGAAGGTGGACGAAAGTTCCGAAAAGGTGGGAGAGAGGAGAAGGGTGGAGACGAGATGAGGAGGCACTTGCGGTAGATTGGAAAGAATAGGAGCCATAGCGGCAGAAGATGGGAGAGGAGGTTCACAGAATTTATCGGTGAAACGTTTGCGAACTTGCGAGCAGATGAGTAGTGGATCGGAAGTTACTTCGCCAGAAGGCAGGCGAAGGTGATGCAGTGAATTGGAAGCTCGACGTGAGGTTTCAAGCGAAGTGAGAAAATCATAATTGAATGCAGCTGGCGCAAGAGGTTGAAGGCGGAGGCGACGTAATGCCTGCTCAGCAAGCGGCAGAAAGAGCGAACGAAGTTCATCTTGACAAGATGAGTAGAGAGGATCGTCGAGGCTTAGGAGTAGAAGCTTGTGAGGCTTAGGAGTTGCGCGCGTGATCGAGCTGCATACGCTGGAGCGTCCGCACTTGGAAAGAAAGGTTGCGAACGTAGAGGATGAGGTTCCGTTTGACAACCAACCAGGAGCTAAGCCCGCAGGATGTAGACTGGAGGTAATGTCGCTGATCGGTGAGGAAGAAACGCACCGATTCCCAGAAGTCGGAATCCAGCAAGAGAGAATCATCAAAGGTCCACGGACAGACCGTCCGGTGTGGCAGCGGTGCAGTATACACAGTGAGAGCTATCGCGCAGTGATCAGAGGAAGCAGTGAGTGTATTAGTGATCCAGTAACAGCAGAGAGAAGTGTGGGTGAGGCATAATAGCGATCAAACTGGGCAACGGAAGGGTGTCGAACATGGGAGGATCGCCAAGTATAAGAAGTCGACGAAGGCTGGAGACGGCGATGTACGCCAACAAGAGAATGCTAAGAGATGGTGGTCTGCAGCAGAGTCACTAGGTAGACGCGGTATTCTCGAGAAGTCGGAGAACGATCGAGTGAAGGAGAGAGGGTGCAATTAAAGTCACCACCGCGGAGTATCGGATCGACAGGTGGAATTCTTGAGAGGGTACGACGTAGCCTGGTGAAAAGCACTTTCACGTGAGTAGGGGAATTCGGTACGTGAATATTGAAGATATGGTAGATAGCCGATGCAGTAGTAAAGGTGACGTGCTGTAACAAGTCGCGAAAGATATTGCGCACAGAGAGAGCAGTTAAAGATGAACGAAAGCTGTTGCGGACACCCACTGCCAAGCCGCTGTGCGGAGGGAGACAGAATGCATGGTGGAACGTGTAGTCCCACGGATGCCATCGGTGGTATTGGGTGGAGGACTAACAGTTTGTCTCCTGAAGCAGGAGTAAATCGGCATTCAATGGAACAAGGTCTGCGTGGACTAAAGCGTTAGTGAGGGGGACGCGAACACCCTACAATTAAGTGAGACGACCTTGAACGCTTTCGTAATCAGGCGAAGCTTCCTGAAGGAGGCGCAAGGCCTTTTGAGTGGAGGACACACGTTTGGCGTAGGTGTTCGCCCACGGAATGTCACGTTGCTTACTCTTGAAGGCACTATGTAGACTTCGGAGCTGGGTTGACGTCATAGGAATCGCAGCCTCACGTGAGAGCAAAAATTCGCTCGCAATCTCACGCCCATCCTTCTGGAGTAAGTACTCACGGTAGACATCATAAGAGAGTGGCTCCGTCGGGACGGAGGCTCGGTGGAGGAAACTCAAGAAGTCGTCTCGTGAGGGCAGAGTGCCAGTATAGTTGTGACCAGCAGAAGTAGATCGACCAGATGAAGATGAAGCTTGAATCGTGGTTACGTCAGTGCGGGTATTAGAGCGTGGGGAGGCAGAAGATGTACCTCCAGACCGCTGATGGGCGACGGTCCCACGACGTTTCGGCTGTGGCTCTCCATCCGCTTCATCACGTTGAGAGCAATGAGAAGAAGGAGAATAAGCGGGTGCAGCAGTGCCATTTATGGAGGCAGCAGAGAGCACATCTTTTGAGGATCCGGCATTATTCATCTGTGGGAAGGGAGGCGGAAAGCCCGATCCCGGAAAATCCACCTCAGAGGTAAGAGAATAGGCCGCCGGAGACGTTTGTCGACCAACTGCTGTAGGTCACGTTTTGGAAAATCTCGATCCTGGAGCCGGCTGACCAGAAGCAGAAGACGAAGTGCGACTCTGAGCAATGCGGGGAGTGCACCAGTCGGAGCTGATGGAACAAGGTGCGGACATTGCGCACGGAGATGGTTCTCGCCATGACATCTAGTGCAGTGGAGAGAGGTGATAGTTTCGATGTTGCGGCGTTGTTGCCCGCAGCGGACAGTTAGGTTCTTGGGGCAAGCGAGGAGTTTTTCCTCAGAAGGGAAGATCACTCTAACACATCGGCGAAACCCTCCGATGGACTTATTGTCCGCGTCGCGCGGTGATGCAGAAAAAGTCGTCACAGGACTGACAAGACAACCAAACTTGTTTATGAGAGTACATAAAGCTTTATCTGGGACTTTTGGTGGAACAGGATAAAAAGAAACTTGGATAGGCCTCTGGGAGGCAGACTCTGGTAGAAGATATATTTCTCCAATAGACAGGCCTTCTATCAACACAAGGTTGGCATGCACATTTGAGGCGAAATGCACTAGCACGGTTCCTGACCTCCTTGCCAAATGACTGAGGGTGACATCAGCAGGAAGGTGTTGTCGGAGTGCTGTACAGTACACTTTTAGCGATATATCTGAGAGGGTTTGGAAGCAGACTCTGAATTCCATTTTAGAGGGAAATTGTTTTCCATCAGGAGAATCCTCCGGTATATCTATAGTCGCAGCGGAACCATCGACACGGATGTAAGAATCCGGGAAGACTTCCGCAACGTTACTAGAAGGACACTTAGAGGCAACTGACGAATATGAACGGAGTCGAGCCAGTGGGTGAGCGCTGTGACGCAGGCCAGTTGCTGGGAGCGGTTGCTTAGAATGAGCTAAAGTGGAGGGTAGAGGAGCACCACCCTCAGAGACATCCATTGCGTCATCGGAGTTGGCAGAGAGAAGCAGTGCTGTAACGTCATCGTTTAGAGCAGGGCAATCTGTTTGTGCTAAAGCAGAGAGGTCACGTGCCTGGTAAGATGAAAACGCGTTAACCTCTTCTTGCATGGGAGATGATTGGTCTCCTATAGGTAGGGAGAAGAAGGAGGCTGAGAGAGCCTCGCTGATATGGGCGTGGACTTCGCCCTTATCAGTAGCCGGCATTAGTAATGGCGAGGGTTAACGATAGTGACGACCAGCTCGGTCAAAAATATGAACGCAGAATACAGAAATAAGAAGGTACTCACCAACTTGTGAGATGAATCAACGGAAAGCTGGACCCTTCAACTTTTTTTTTGATTGGAGGTTTAACGACCACCGTGAGCAACTCAATGGGCTATAAGCAGTCGCCCGTCCCTAATTTAGGGTCAATGGTTCCAGGGAGGGAGAGAGCCAGTGACGTAAGACAAACACAACATCCATGCCTGACCGGGATTCGAACCCGGACCCCTTAAGGACGAATGATCAGAGGCAAGCGCCTTAGACAACTGCGCCACCGGGGCGGCCCCTTCAACTTGAAGGGACACAAAAAGATATGAAATGCACACTGAAGAACACGCACAATTTGGCCACAAATACGGAGCTCAAAACAACAGCAACTCAATAGGCTATAAGCAGTCGCCCGTCCCTAATTTAGAGTCCCTGGTTCCAGGGAAGGGAGAGAGACAGTGCCATAAGACAAACGCAATATCCATGCCTCACCAGGATTCGAACCCGGACCCATTTCGGACGAATGATCAGAGGCTATCGCTTAGACCAGTGGTTCTCAAACTTTTTATACCATGGAACACTTTTTCCTACAATTTCTAGCAATGGAACCCCTCTATAAATACCATTAAAAATTAATATACCTATATGCCTATTATTTACCACTGATTTGAAACAAACATGAAACGAAAAAATAAAAGCTATCAATCAATAAAAAGGTAATACTTACAAGAAAGGTAATGTAGAGCCAAGAAAATTTATTATGCCAATGATACAAGTATACATTAATGAAAAATATTAATGTGATGAATGGCTTTGCGTTTTATTGCCATGTAGTTCTTTAAAATTTGGTTCTATTGAAGAAAGTTGTAATCTCGTATACGGCTCTGCATCCAGCTTATTCCAGTGCTTAGTTTTTGTTGAGGCATACGCAGAAAAGCCAGTTTCGCAAAGATAGGTTGTCACAAATGATAAAAGTACTGACACAACTTTTTGTGATAATAATGGATATTCTCCTTTCAAACTGCACCGAAATTCTGCTACTGGCACTGCTTTATAAAGGGATGTCATTGACATGAGTTCAATAAATTTTTCATATTCATCAGATGGAAGTTTTTCATTAATAATAAATGGATTTTTAATCCATAATTGACTTTTTAATTTTTTGTGCTGCTCGTCAGGAAAATAACGCCTCATTGAATCATGGAGAGCTTCCAGATGCTGGGTAACTTCATCATATTGTTTGTTTACTATTTCTGAGTCCAACTCTGTCAGAAAGTTTTTCACAGTTGGAAAGCAGTCAAGTTCGTGGCTGCAAACGAAACTAGTCCAAATTTGAAGCTTTTTTTTTAATGCCACAATTTTGTCATTGGTAACGGTGAAGAGAGCTAGCATGTTGCCTGTTGTCCATAGCTTTGAGGCTGTGAGTGAGAGTATGAAAAAGTGGCACCCACTCTTAGATTAGGAAGGAAGATCGTGTACATCAGTTTGCTTTCCTTGAAGTGCAAGATTGAGTTCTTTCAGTATTGAGAAAATATCGGATTGGTAAGCCACTCAAAATAACCACTCTTTATCATTTAATCAATCCTCCACATAAAAGTGGTTATCGATTAATAAAGCATGCACTTCAGCTTGAAGTTCAAAAAAGCGTTCCAATATTTTTCCTCGAGATAACCATCTCACTTCCATATGTAGATGCAATGATATGTGCACATTTCACACAACATTTTAAACGCCGCCCCGGTGGCGCAGTGGTCTAAGGCGTTGGCCTCTGATCATTCGTCCGTAAGGGGTCCGGGTTCGAATCCCGTCAGGCATGGATGTTGTGTTTGTCTTACGGCACTGGCTCTCTCCCTTCCCTGGAACCAGTGACCCTAAATTAGGGACGGGCGACTGCTTATAGCCCATTGAGTTGCTCACGGCGGTCGTTAAACCTCCAATCAAAAAAAAAAAACATTTTAAACAATCTATTTTTCAAAGAACGAGCTATTATGAAGTTTATTATTTTAACTACTTCATCCATGGTGCTTTTTAGATGGAGAGGCAATTTTTTGTGGCAAGAGCTTCTCTATGAAGCCTACAGTGACTGCTGGTACAGTTCTTTGCAGTGCCGGCTGGACCACCGGGGCAACCGGGGCAGTTGCCCTGGGCCCCGCAGTTCAGGAAATAAAAATAAAATAATTTTCCGTGGAATTTTTTCGTATTCATAATTTTTATCTTTTACTTCCTGTTGTTTTTCCAATTTTTTTTTGTGCTGCGCTCTTAAAACAATATATATTTTTATTATGTATTTTTTTCTCTCCTGCGCTTTAAATTACCCCTTCGAAAAAAGTTATCGACCTTCGTCACACGGAACCACCGTAATTGTCCCGATACTCTATTCAATGACTGTCCGGACACCCCCCACCACACACACACACACACACACAACACACAAGCACAGAACATTTCGCCGCATGTTCAGCCTTTTGGCATAAAACAACTTCCGTCCCCAATTGTCTTTCGTTTCAAACGGAAGCTGCTCATCAGTCGGAACACCGAAGATAAGAGGGGTGGTAAATAGGAAAATCAGGATTTCAGACAATATGGGATCCTCAGCATTCACTCCAATTTTAGACCATATGTGGTCTGTTATGACACCCCTGCGCCCTCCGTCCTCTCCCACTCCTTATCTTCGCGGTGTTTGTAAGCCCTAGCCGGCGCCGCGAGATTTATAGCAGTGTATCGTTTGATTCTTTGTCGGCACAATTCTTTGTATTCTTGGCTTTTAAAAGAAGAATGGTAAGCGCAATAAAACTGGGTGATTGGGATTCGTTTCTTGTACAAAAATTAAATGTGTTTATGTGTGGGAAAGGGTGGAGGGGCTTTACAGAGCTATACTTCACAAGCAGGCCAGGAACACAACGGCTTTCTAAGGACTTTTCCTCAGTCTTCTGAGTCTAAAACATTGTCGGTGATACACAGTCACAGTTCACCTGACTGCAGGCGTTACTAAAACGGAAAATATTTTTTTAATCTATTTTACGTTTTACGTCCACCTCAACCCGACCAAACCAGCAAGTATAATTATATAATCATGGCTAGCAAAGAAAAAGATAGAGGAAGGAAATACTTGTCTGGAGCAGGGAAAAGGCGAAATAAGAAACGAGCGGAAGAATTAATTGAAGGACAGAAAGGAGCAATGGATCGATTCATGAAATTGAAAATTCCTCCACCCTCAACGGAAACCTTGCAGTTGAATCCGATTTCGAATTGTTCTTCATTCGAGGAGAAAGATGTAGAAATGAACATTTTCCTTGAAATGCAAGAACCAGAAAAAGAAAATAATATTATTTCTACCAAAATTGAAGGACAAACTCAAGCTGATAGTTTAAATTTAGATATCATCAGGGATCCAGCTTTGTGGCCCAAAGAATTTACAGCCGATCAAAGAATATCGGTTGTTCGAAGTGGTCCAAAACAAATAGTGAACTTTAAATTCCCACATGATAAGAAGAAAAGATGTTTTTCGTCCATGCACTATTTTCGACATTTAAAAATGGAGAGTCAATAAAAAGAAGGTGGCTAGTATACTCATCCTCTGCCGACACTGTGTTTTGTTTTTGTTGCAAGATATTCAGGGGCTCATCTCATCGTTCAGCTCTTGCTCATAATGGATTAAATGACTGGAAGCATTTGGGAGATTAGCTAAAAGGGCATGAAACATCAGCATTCCATCGAGAATGCATTCAGACATGGTTTGCTTTAGAAAAGAACTTGAAAACGGAAGCGACCATTGACAACAATCACCAACGTGTTATGGAAAACGAGAGAAGAAGGTATGTAAAGATTTTCCAGCGTTTAATGTAAATAATTATTTATTTAGCAAACCGAAACATGGCATTTAGGTGTACAAATTAACACTTATTTGAACCTAATAACGGTAATTTTCTCGGACTCATCGAATTGCTTTCCAAATTTGACCCAGTAGTGGAGGAACATGTTAATCATATTGTAAAAATAAAAAATAAATAGGCATTATTTATCTCATTCAGTTCAGAATGAATTGGTAAATGTTATGGCTGAAAAAATTAAATTGTTAATCAAAGACCGGGTGACTGAAGCGAAATATTATTCAGTCCTTCTTGACTGTACCCCAGACATAAGTCACCAAGAGCAATTATCTTTTATTATACGATTTGTTCATATCAGAAATAAAAATGCTGAGATAGCTGAACATTTTATTAACTTTTTAGTTGTATGTGACACCACTGGAAAAGGGCTGGCGGAAACATTAAAAACAGAGTTAAAGGAACAAAATATAAATTTTGCCGACTGCCGTGGGCAGGGATATGATAATGGCGCCAATATGAAGGGAAAGAATCAGGGCGTTCAGGCTCTGATAATAAAAGAAAATCCTCGCCCTTTTTACGTGCCGTGTACTTGTCATAATTTGAATTTAATACTTGGTGATATTGCAAGATCTTCCACACGGGCAGTAAACTTTTTTTGTGCACTGCAAAAAAATTTATACACTATTTTCAGCTTCGACTACAAGGTGGAATGTTTTCAAAAAACATAACCCACTTATTTCTCTCAAACCTTTGTCTGAAACTAGATGGGAGTGCCGTTTAGACAGTGTAAAAGCTGTTCGCTTTCAAGTCCAAGGCGTTTGTAATGCACTAACCAAACTCGTTCAAGTCACCCGGGATATTAATTTGAAAGTTGAAGCCCAGTCTCTCTTTAAAATCATACATAAATATGAGTTCAAACTTAGTTTAGTAATATGGTATGATATTTTGGTACAAGTTAACATAACTAGTAAAATACTGCAAAAACATAATGCTGACATGAATGTTGCGGCACAGCACTTACAGCATTTAGTGCAGTTCTTCACTGAATACCGCAACAGTGGTTACGATAAAGCAACTGCAGAAGCTAATGATTTAGCAAAATCTTTGAATATTGCTGCTGAATTTGAAATGAAACGCGTCTCTCTTAAGAGGAAACTTTTCACGTACGAAAGTAATGACGAACCATTAAATAACCCTAACGATTCGTTTAAAATTGAATATTTTTTTTTAATTGTTGACACTGCCCTGGCCTCGTTTCATAAACGTTTCGAAATTTATAAAAATGATACTAGTGTATTTGGTTTCTTAAGCAATATACCAGCTTTGAAAAAATGAATGTAAAAAAACTTTGCGAAACAAAGTTTTTTTTATAGAAGGCAGTGAACTTTTTGAAGAGCTACAATATTTTTGTAATGTTATTCCTAAAAATTCCAGTTCACCACTAGAATGATTAAGATACATTTGCAAAAATGAACTAGAAGACATTTATCCAAACATTTTTATTTCGCTTCGAATTTTTCTAACACTTCCTGTAACAATAGCGTCACCAGAAAGAAGTTTTTCGAAATTGAAGCTCATAAAAAACTATTTGCGGTCAACGATGAGTCAGGAAAGATTAAATGTTTATCAACATTATCAATTGAAAACAATCTGTGCCAAGAAATAGACTTTACTGATGTTATTCATGAATTTGCTACCAAGAGATCGATGGGAATAAGAGTTTGATTATTATCCGGCAGTCTCCATCTCCAAACACCATAGACATGGGCAATGATACGTCTCAAGGTCAAAGGTACGTGTGATTATTTATTTATTTCCTGTCCTTTTATTTTCGATATCACCTTAATTTAAAATCAGTTATATCTATCCACGAATGCGTGTTGGCAGTGTTGTGGTTGTTTGGAATTTTACTGCAATTATACAGAGAAATAATAATAGAGAACAGTCAAATATAGGACATTAACTAATCACATCTTAAGTACCATCTATTAAAAATACAATGGTAAATCATGAAATACGAAATACGATAGATATCTTTATGTGTAAACCAGTTCCGAGAAACTTTTCCAGAAATAGTACACTTGGTGTTTTGTTCTTCAGTATAAACATTTCCCTTTTTTGCATCTTTGCGATTCCTTAATTTTATTAAACAGTTTGTGTGTACACCCCAGACTTAATTGAAAAAAACTAAAAAGAGTTATATCAAAGTTGTTTTTGTCTATATTTGAATACCAATTGTTCAGTAACTTAAAATATGAAAAAGTTATATATAACTTAAAATATAAAAAACATATATATATATATATAACTTAAAATATGAAAAAACACACATATATATATCATCATCATCATCATTGTCAACCATTATCAATCCACTGCTGGACGAAGGTCTCCCCAAGTTTCCTCCACAACGGTCTGTCTTGTGCCAGTCTCCTCCATGTCACTCCCGCATACTTTCGAATTTCATCCACCCATCTCCCATGTGGTCTTCTTCTGGGTCTTATATATATATCCATACCTCACTTCCCGCTAAGAACCTTCATTGGAACCCCTCACTATTTTCTTGGTTTGGAACTCGAAACGTATATGAGAATGAACCAAGGTATACAATCTCACTAACCAAAAGTAACACTGGAAATATAATAAGAAAAAACAGAAAAAGAAATATAAACTCGAACCTAACTCGGATGTCGCGGGACGTCTTTCCCTGATGAGTGGCCTGCGGCACCCGAGTTTTTATAATTTTTTTTTGTGTTTTTTCTTATTATATTTCCAGTGTTACTTTGGTTAGTGAGATTTTATACCTTGGTTCATTCTCATATACGTTTCGAGTTCCAAACCAAGAAAATAGTGGGGGGTTCCATAAGGTTCTTAGCGAGAAGTGAGGTATGGATATATACTGTACCAGTGGTTCTAGCAGCTAAGCGCGGATCCCCGGTAAGTAATTCAACTCAAAGGTACACGGTTTTATAGTTATTGTCATATATATATATATAATTGTCAATTACTTATTTGTCAATTACTCCATGTGCTACATGCCTACATCGCAAATCAGTTGCTAAAATAAGTATTTAAAAAAGAAAAAAAAACTTTTAGCTAATTTATTTCGTTTTATTTTGGAGTGGCCCGGCAGCGTTTGAATATTGACAAAAAAAAAAAAAAAAAAAAAGAAGGATGATTAACATTAAATGATGAACATTTCATTTCCAATAGAAACCTAACAAATTTTACTGAGATTTAAATTTTCAGTCATGCTGCCCGAAGGTTTCCTAAACAGCGTTTGAATGTACACACAGCCGACACTACACCTTTTTATATTCGCTACGCAAAATATTGTCCGATTTTGCATTTCAATGTGCTTTCACTGATTTCAAAGCGGCGTTGATTTTTAAGGGGAGTACACATATCCTAGCCAAATAATCTGGAATCTTTGACTGTCAATTCTTTGGGATAGGTTACAACGAACGCTGTAAATAGCGAAATAGCAGTTTGATACAAGTGCAGCTCCGAAAGAAAATTTTATAAATTATCAAAATCTGTCTAAATTCCCTACAAATTTTCCGGAAGTCTATATATAGACCCTGAAAATATATATCGTATTGCAATTCAGCAGTACGATATATATATCGAATGGATGTAGGTAAAAATACCCCCGGGAAAAAATACCCCTGGAGAAAATACCCCTGAAAACTGAAAAGCGGAAAAAATACCCCCAGAACAAACGGTTCACTGTAAACTGCCACACAGGAACACTGATGAGTGGCAGTGTTCCGGTGTGGCAATGTACCGGCAACCCTGCCACACATCTTTCAGCAACTTGGCCACAAAAGTTCAAAGGGGGAGGGGGCTATAAAGATTGCCGTTTCTGGGCCTATATTGAGAACTGAATTGGGAACTCCAAACGAATTTCGCGAAAACGTCCCATGTAAGCAGAGCGAGAAGCGAGAATTGTACATTAATTTGAAGAAATAAATTGCCGAGGATCCGAGGTACACTTGGTTGAGGGGGCTCTACCCCGAACTTTCGTAAAAATTTATTCTGGGTCGCTAGAGTCGTCAGTGTACCCAGGAAGTTCCCCTTGAAGTGTACGCGAGGTCCATGACGGGGGAGGGGCTTCCCAAAATGTTAAAATGGACGTAGAGCTATAACATTAGTACCATGCTTTATACAATGATTCTGTACACGACCACGAATTTTCAGGAGGGTGGGGTACCCTCCCCCAAGTTTCTAAGAGCTATTCAGGGGTAACATCGAGGATATACTGACCGACTCTAGAGGTCCAGAATATAAAATTACGGAAGTTGGGGGTAGAGACCTCCCCCCAAACCAAGTGTACCTCGGATCCTCGGCAATTTATTTCTTCAAATTAAAGTACAATTCTCGCTTGGCTTACATGGAACGTTTTCTCGAAATTCGTTTGGAGTTCCCAATCCAGTTCTCAATATAGGTTCAGAAACGGCAATCTTTATACCCCCTCCCCCGCCCTGAACTTTTGTGGCCAAGTTGCTGAAAGATGTGTGGCAGGGTTGCCGGCAAATTGCCACACCGGAACACGGCCACACATCAGTGTTCCTGTGTGGCAGTTTATTTCTTCCGGGGGCATTTTTTCCGCATTTCAGTTTTCAGGGGTATTTTCTCCGGGTTTTTTTTTTTTTACCGTTTACCATATCGAATATCGTATTGCTGAACTGCGGGTGTTGAAACTATTGATTTCACTAAATAAATAGGTTATTATAAAATTGTTTCACTGCATAGATTTCAATGTTGCGTTGGACATATCTGATTTCAGAGCAGCAACTCTGAAGTATGAAGTATCATACACTGACGGAAACAAAAATCCCAGCACCAAGAAGGGGTTGTGTTAGATAAACGACAGTTGGTAGGCGGTGAGAGTACATCTGTAAGATGACGTCTATGCAAATTTCGCGCTCGGCGCATACGTGTGGCGCTAGTAGCGCCCCTCGGAACATGCAATGCAGGTTTGCTGTAAATACGCGCTGTAACGTTCGTGAGCGTTAGTTATCGTTGAGATTCGACGTAGTGTGTTGATGTTAGTCAAGAATGCTTTTAAGATGACGAAGAAGCCATTATCAACAGCTCACGGAGTTTGAACGAGGTCGTGTAATAGGGCTACGAGAAGGTGCATTTTCTTTCCGCAATATTGCAGAACGACTTGGCAGGAATGTAGCCACTGTGCATGATTGTTGGCAGCGGTGGTCAAGGGAAGGTACTGCCTCAAGAAGACCGGGTTCCGGCAAGCCAAGTGGCACTACTAAGAGGGAAGACCGCCGTGAACGGCGTATGGCCGTGGTGCATCGTACCGCGTCTGCGGCAGCAATTCGAGCTACAGTTGCCCCACAGTGACACAACGAACAGTTACAAATCGGTTACTTGAAGGACAGCTTCGAGCCAGACGCCCTGTAGCGTGCATTCCACTTACTCCAAACCACTGCCGTTTGCGACGTCAATGGTGTCAAGCTAGAGCTCATTGGAGGACGGAATGGAAATCTGTTGTGTTTTCCGATGAAAGCCGGTTCTGCCTGGGTGCCAGTGATGGCCGTGTGTTGGTTAGAAGGAGGCCAGGTGAGCGCCTGCAACCAACCTGCCTGCGGCCGAGACACACTGGACCTACACCTGGAGTTATGGTCTGGGGAGCAATTTCCTATGACAGCAGGAGCACTCTCGTGGTTATCCCACGCACCCTGACGGCACAGTTGTACGTCGGTCTGGTGATTCACCTGTTGTGCTGCCATTCATGAACAGCATTCCACGGGGTGTTTTCCAACAGGATAACGCTCGCCCGCATACCGCTGTTGTAACCCAACATGCTCTACAGAGTGTCGACATGTTGCCGTGGCCTGCTAGATCACCAGATCTTTCTCCAATCGGGCACGTATGGGACATCATTGAACGACAACTCCAGCGTCACCCCCAACCAGCATTAACCGTCCCTGTATTGACCGACCAAGTGCAACAGGCATGGAACTCCATCCCACAAACTGACATCCAGCACCTGTACGACACAATGCATGAACGTTTGCGTGCTTGCAATCAACATTCTGGTGGTTACACCGGTTATTAATGTACCAGCATTTCACATTTAAAATGGCTCTTCTCGCGCTTACATTAAGCTGTGATCTTGAAACCTTAATCGATTAAATATGTTACCTATACAAATGTATTGCCGCCATTTCATTCCTCTACAACTATTTTTTCGTGGTGTTGGGATTTTTTTCCGTCAGTGTATTTAGGAAAACACTGTTTTTCTTAAATTCCTGTTTCATCGAGCGAACATACAATATATATTTCCGCGTCAGTATTGTCTTATTTATTTATTTTAGTTATTTTAAATTTAATTTTAGGTCGATTGCTTTTTATTACGTACAGTAGGAGTAAAAAAAAATAGGTCTTTTTTCTGTTCTAAATAAGAGGAAGTAAAAATCGAAGCTCTCGTCTTCCTCCCAAAGGCGGGGGGGGGATAAAAACATTAGAGAAATTTTCAGGGATTACTGTAAATTATGCCTTTATCTCCTTATAAGGAAATTTTTTTGTTAAGAATCATCATAAATCATCATCCCCCGGAAAGAAAATCATAGGTTTTAACACTCTTTATTGTCTCAAACCTTTTAATTCATTTTTAAATATTATTGGGTTTTTTACCTGAAGCTTAAAATAAATATTTCTTTGCGGCGATTTTTTTCTTCAGGATAATTTTGATGTGTTTGTTAGTGCGATGGAGGCTGGAGGGACTTTACGGCGGCCATGTTTCACATAACTTTAAAATGTGAGATTTTTCTAGGGCCCCCAATAAAAATTTTCCCCGGGCCCCGCAAAAGTTCCACCCGGCCCTGGTTTTTTGCAATAATTTTGATGCGTGTGACAACACCATATGTTTTTCCCACCATAGTTTTAGCACCATCTGTACAAATATCAATGCACTCTTCCCACAGAATTTCATTTTCTTCAAAGAAGGTATTTAAGATATTGAAGATATCTGCTGCAGTTGCATGTACTGCTAGCAGCTTGCATAAAAGAAGATCTTTTGCCAGAGATGCAGCGATGCCAGTATATCAAGATCAAATTGTGCTAATATATCATGAATAGTAGAAAATAGAACATCTGCGGTCGTGTTTGGTGTTCAATAAAATTTAATTTCTTGAATGTTCGACTTTGACAGCCCTTAGTCGTAAATTCACATATGGGATATTTAAAGTGCCAAACTTAGTGCCCTTTGATTTCCTATTAGCCGCAAAAATAATTTTTGAAGTATCTGTAAAAACAAAAAGTTCAATGTGCGCGAACAGTCGAACTAATTACTTTAGCACTGTTTCTGACAAAACGTCCTAGTAATATATGATAGAATCGCATTTCAAAAAGCGCAAAAACTTTTTCTTGACTTTACTTTTTTTTTTTTTGTTAATTTGACGGACGAAAATTTTTGAGCCGCCCCGGTGGCGCAGTGGTCTAAGGCGCTGGCCTATGATCATTCGTCCGTAAGGGGTCCGGGTTCGAATCCCGTGAGGCATGGATGTTGTGTTTGTCTTACGGCACTGGCTCTCTCCTCCCTGGAACCATTGACCCTAAATTAGGGATGGGCGACTGCTTATAGCCCATTGAGTTGCTCACGGTGGTCGTTAAACCTCCAATAAAAAAAAAAAAAAATTTTGAGGAGATAAGAATATTTTGCACGAAATTGGATCGTGCAATGACTTAGGTCTATGTTTTTATACGTTACCCATAGCACGAAATGATGCTATAGCGATAAGAAGGGGAAGGAAGGGCCACAGAATTGTTTAGCGCCTAGGGCCCCAACAGAATTAAAGTCGCCTCTGATTGATGGATATTTCACAATGATGAGCAATATAGCGAGACCTGACACTTCTGTAGACTCATTCATTTTCAAAGCAAAATTGCAAGACTTATGTGAAAAATAAGTTTCTCTTTTACACTGCCGCAATTTCCTTCACTCGGCGAGGCACTGTATCGTTTGATAGCAGAATCTTCGCTGTTTCTTTGGCCAATGGCACATGACTTGATAAGATTATTGGCTATTGCATGAGGTTCACTTACTCTTACTATTTGATAGGTTCCTAAAAAGGAAGCCTCAGTAGATTTTTCATTCACTGTATACGCTGCATGAAAAATAGTTTTTTCACTTTTAAAAATTCATCATGCTCGCGTACAAAAAAAGTCGACATTCATATCTTTGAGCTCTTGATGTGTAGTCTCCAAATGATGAAGCAGTTTAGCAGGTGCCATTGAGCTATTATGATAAACTCTGCTGCACACGACACACTGTGGATTATCATCCGCGTTCATAAATCTGAGACCAACATAGCTCTCACCATACTTTCTTCTTTTCACAAATTTGACAGTTTTATCTTGATCACACCTTCCATAACATTATAATTTCCTTGAACTGAAGTTAATTCTTTTGTTTCTTGGTCACTATCATTCCCATCTACAGTATGTGAGAAGTACCAGGCACTGATGGAAAATTCGACTCAAAAATTTGGAACTTGAACGTTTTAATGTACTCTGTTTAAGCCAATGATCCATTTCTAACGTTAAGCAGAGTAGAGGGCACAGTTCAAAAAGCACACACTGACTGGCCAAAACTACGCAGCAAATTCTCGCTAAGTTCACCGGCACTCTACAGCCCTTTCCAGACTTAGCAACAACGAAGGCCATGTATCGCCCAATCAGCATTTTAGGTGCCAAATTGTTTGACTTCTCCCTTAATCTTTTTGCATTCCTTCCTGCTTGTGCTGTTCTGTCCTTTGTGGTTTTCATGGCTCATTGTCATGTCTTTTTTCCTGTTTTTTATTGGTTATGGGGAATTGGTTGGTTAAGGCTGTCATCAAAAATATGGAATTCCCAGATTTTCTTGAAAAGTTTGGGAGTGATTTATGAATTGCTTGTGGAACCCCTGGGCGGCCGTGGCGGAACCCCGGGGTTCCATGGAACACACTTTGAGAAACACTGGCTTAGACCACTGCTCCACCGGGGCGGCCCTTAGTTATTGCACTTTTCGCAGAAAAATTTGCAAGCAGGAAACGCGGAAGTGGCAACACCTCTAACCGGAAGTTTTGCTGATTTAGGGTGTTATCCTTCCTTTCAGCCAAGGTGATCATGGTGGTCAAAATATGAGGTTTGGTTGCTCATGATTGGGAACATGTGCGTCATTAGTTAACGTTTACTTCGTATTGCGCACATTGAAAATTTTATCTGTCAGACGGTTGTCTTGAATAAAAACTGAGTTGCCTGTAATGGGCAGTCTTAAAGTTGGTCTATAATTGTAGAATTATTTACGTTTGACGAAGTTTTTGCTCCCTCACATTGGAATTTCTTGTGGTGTACTTCCAACACGGAGTTGTTTTGAAATATTTAAAATTCAAGGAGAACTTGGTAGAGCCGACAGTGGCCGAGGAATTAATAAAATATCAAAATGCAGAGGATTAGGACGTTTTCAACACATCTTAGACCCACTTTTTCAACTTCTGCGCCATTCGGAAAAGAAATTCTCGCGTGGTTGGGAAAAGGACATTTCGGTGCTGTTTGTGTGAAAAAGAATGGATTTTCTCGTGGATATATAACGAAAGCAGCTCAAGAACCTTTTCTCAATGGCAGCTCTTCTGTTTACGTGGAAGAAATGTATAAAGCATGGCAGAAGGACCCCAAAAGTGTTCATAAGGTATTTATCCATTCCGTTTTCAAGTGCAGTTTGTTTTATTGCGTGAATTTTAGGATCCTATGGTGTTTCTCGTTCCAATTGTCATTCACAGACATGCATTAGTAAAATAATTGAAAAAAATATTACAGTAACTCTTCAGATTCAAATTGCCAATTTAGTCAGTATGTTGATGCTGAAATGTGGGAAACTGCAAGAACTAGTAATTGATCTCAGGGCTGTGAATATTCCTGTTGAGTGGTAGGCTTTACCTTTCTGCCGGATTTTTAGGTACAATGACAAAAATTAATTCGATGATAATATTTGTGTAAGTTTTGGAGCAGCTGAAGTGTGTACTGTTTTGACAGTCCAGGATGTACCCAAAAATTGATAACTATCATCTACTCAAGGAATAAATCAGTTGTTCGTTTTCACATAGTAGTATTTTTTGAATCAATATATTTAGTAGTGCAAAATTAACCCACAAATGGTTTTAGTGAGTTAGTATAATTCTGTGGTACAAGATTTTCTTAAAAGTTTAATGCTGTGGTACAAGATTGTCTTAAAAGTGTAACTCTGGTGCAAGGTTGTTTTAAGTGGTAAAGGTGAGGAGAGCTCTTCACAATGTATCTTGCTGGTAATGCACAGAATAAGCATAAAGTATGATATCCTTTAAGTCATTACTTTTAACAAATTGTCATGTATCTAATTGTAATTATAAATGTGCTGTATTCTATTGCACTAACATGTGATTAATAATAGACATTCAAAGTGGTATTCTTTGTCTGTGTGCAATGGTACTACACATACTCTTGGAATTGTACTGCAGCAAGTGTAGTTAAAAAGGCTATTCAATGGTAATCCTTTAGATTGGAGCAAAGCTGCTAGTAACATGTAAGTTAGAATCTAGATGGGCTGATTCAGGTGCCTACAATTAAGTGTGGTTTGGCTGCAGTTTCTGCCATCAGTATCATAATTATAAAACTAATAGGGGAGTGTTAGGATTATTAATGGCATTACTAATATTGTCAACTTAAAAAATATATTTGGGGTGGTCTTTTAATTAAGAATGTTTTTCAAGTAGTTCCAGGCTTCACCTGTGTTTTTCGTTTTGTTTGCGTAAAACGTTTTTTACTCCCAGCATGAAACAATAAATTTTGTGTGGATTTTTATTTAAATTTGACCATATTAATTGCTTTAATGATTTTTTTAAATGAATTTTATAAAAGAAATTTATTAAATAGTGCTACAACTTTTTTAAATTTGCAATTATTTCCATCCTTTTTTTGGTGAAATTAAAGTTGCTAAAATATAGAATATTTGTTTAGACGTATGCTAAAAGCAAAATTTAGCATGGTTCTTTTGAAGTGATTTGTTGTGTTGAGTGGAAAGAGTGGTTGAAAAAGATATTGATTTTCTGCTGTTTCCAAAAGTACTACCAGTTGATCAAATGGGAAGGATGCGTGGGAAAACATTTACCTAATGAAACGTGTGTTTAGTGAAGATTCTGTGCCGAATTATGGTCAATAAATGGCTAACCTTCCGAAAGTGGCACGCTCTGATAGATGGCGCCATGGTAGCAAGCTACTTACGTCACTTTGTTCTCCGTCTCTGCTTCTGTGTTACATAAATTTTTTCGATCTCTACTCCTGCGATATGTGGAACTGAAGAAAGTTCTTTAATGAAGTTGGGAAAGATGAGGATACCTCTATTTCATGGTGTGAAGAACAGGATTTGTTTCCAATGAATGAGTTTCGTCTTAACACGATTTATTTAAAAAACGAATATATATTTACAATTAAAACCATTACCATTTTCGGAGTGCCGTTCACTCCATCCTCAGATGATCCTTGCTGCTGCACTATGCAGCTATATACACTGCTGGACAATTGCTAAGGACAGATCATAAACGGCTATATAGCGCATAAAAAAGTAAGTGTATTTGGATGCCAAGTGAAATAAAATAATGTCAGAATGCTAGGACATTACAAGAAAGACAATTTATTGTGCTCTGAAATCCAGAAGGCTGTGGAACGTGTTCAAGGGACAAACAGGCCGTTTTGTGCAGAATACGTAAATGTGAAAAAAATGCAATTACCGTCCCAGGCGTTCCGGCGTAAGATGTCAATACGGGATATGGCCACCATGGAGGGCGATGCAAGATTCCACACGTCGTGTCATGCTTTGCACAACATTATCAAGCAGCTGTTGGGGTAATTTATCCCATTCCTCTGTCAGTGCACGGATGAGCATGTCCTTGTTTATTGGAGGGCATTGGCGACCACCAAGACTCCTCCCCAAAGCATCCCACACATTTTCAATGGGATTCAGATCTGGAGAACGTGCTGGCCATACGAGGCGTGGAATATCCTCGCTCTCAAAACACTCCTGGACAGCGACTGTTTGATGACATGTTGCGTTATCGTCCATGAAAATGAATCTATCACCGACAGCACCACGGAACATGCGAACATGAGGTAGCAGAACATCAATAATGTATCGTTGCCCAGTCATAGTCCCAGTTGGAAGCACATAGAGGGACGTACGGCCATTGATCATGATGCTAGCCCATACCATGACACTACATGTCGGATATCGGTCCCTTTCCTGTATGTTTGCTGGACAATATGCAGTACCACTATCACGCCAGATCAGTTGTCGACAATCAGACGATTGACTGTATCTACTCTCATCTGAGAAGAGGACAGCAGACCAGTCGTTATCAGTCGAATTGCGATGTTGATGGCACCATTGCAAACGGGCGGTACGGTGACGTCTGGACAATGGGATGCACACAACAGGACGGCGGGCGTATAGTCCTCCATCATGCAAACGTCTGGCGACAGTTTTTCGGGAGATCCGCTTGCCAGTAGCAGCCATAAACTGATTTGCTACCTCACTAGCTGTGCTGCGCCGGTGTCTTTTTGTTAATAGCACTATGTACCGACCTTCTGCAGGTGTCATACTGCGAACACGACCTCCCCCGTGACGTTTGCTACACTCTCCATTTGTTTGAAATGATTTCCAAAGCCTTGAAACAACACTGTGGCTGACGTCGAACTCCCTGGCAACATCTGTTATTTTTCGCCCTTCTTCAATCTTGCCAATAATACTGCCATGCGTAAAAACATCTAGGTGATGTCGGGAAGACATACTGAAAATTGCAAGTTCATCAATTGATTCTTTCCCTTTCAACTTTGCGTTTGAACAACAACGGTCAATACGCGTCAAATCCTTTATATCTCTTATCAGCGCTATGACGTCACGAACAAGTTCGGCAATCCAAAATTTGCATACGCACAACACGTCTTACTGTATCCCGCACTTATGCTAATTTCCACATTTTCCTGCCTTCCATTTTATGGGTTGCTATCGTTGCTATTGTCATCCGTCCTTAGCAATTGTCCGGCAGTGTATATATACACATACACAGAGCCACGTGGAGCATTACAAAGCTTAACTAATTGTCATTCATGATTTACACGGTGTTATATTACTTACATCTGTTGCCACAAAAATTAGTGAAAAACTATATACATACATTAAAATTTGATGATTTCACTAAGTGCTTCCAAAATTCAGGTAGATCGACAGAGTAATAGTCGTTACAACAGTTCGTATCCAATGCCGTGATAAAAACACTTTCTGCTGTCAATAGGGCATGAACAGAGGAAGGAGTTTGGAGTATACTGGCATTGCACCAATATACTCCGGACTCCTTCCTAGCTGTTCATGCCGTATTGATAGCAGAAAGTGTTTTTATCACGGCATTGGATACGAAATGTTGTAACGACTATTAACCTGTCGATCTACCTGAATCTTGGAAGCACTTAGTGAAATCATCAAATTTTAATGTGTGTATATAGATTTTAACTAATTTTTGTGGCAACAGATGTATACAATATAACACCGTGTAAATCATAAATGACAATTAGTTAAGCCACGTAATGCCTCACGTGGCTCTGTGTATGTGTGTATATATATATATATATATAGGGATGTAAGGTCAGGTGATGCGTAACATCACAGCCTCTCCTTGATAAATGTCAACCCCGCCTTCTCGTGGTGCATCCTGTTCCCACTAAAGGGGCTCTGACGACCGCAAATAGCGGTATAACTATACCATCGGGATCAGAGGAAATGCTATCCCACACTCACCAACCCGCTTGGCCAGCGTGGTGAGTTATGGCCAAACACCTCCAAAATGACTCTACAACTTAAATCTTGGCCCTCAGTCTCCGGCAGCTGGAATGTACCTGGCCAAGGCAGCGGCCAGTGCGACATGAAGGCAGAGGGTGCTAAGAATCCCCGGAGGACCGGACTAGGCTGCCATTTGATGCTGACCTTGGCTACCTACAACGGACGCTCCCTATCTTCTGATTCAAGGCTTCTTGAATTGGAAGAGGAACTACAAAGGATCAAGTGGGACATCGTCGGGCTAAGTGAGGTAAGGAGAAAAGGAGAAGATCTCATTGAACTGAAAAGTGGACATCTCTTCTATTATCGTGGGACAGATACTGGCAGAACTAGTGGTGTTGGATTTATAATAAACAAGAAACTGAAGGATAAAGTGGTAGAAGTTGAAAGTTCCTCTGACAGAGCTGCACGACTCGTTATCCAACTATCGAGAAGATACCAGGCTCAGATTATTCAAACTTATGCACCCACCACAAGTCATCCTGAAGAAGAAATTGAAGAATTTTATGAGGAAATTCGTCATCTAAATAATAAAGGTAAGCAGCACTTGAAGATAATTATGGGAGATTTCAATGCAAAAATAGGGCACCGGCAACAGAATGAAACTTCAGTAGGTAAATTCGGTCACGGCAACAGAAACCAGCGTGGAAATACTCTCGTTGAGTTTGCAGAGGCAGAAGGATTTTTCATCTTGAATTCCTTTTTCAAGAAAAAGCCACACAGGAAATGGACATGGAGACATCCAATTGGGACGACAAGTGAAATTGATTTTATTATGTGTAACAAAAAATTCGTCATCGAAGACTGCAGTGTGCTGAACAAGTTCAACACAGGTAGTGACCATAGATTGGTGAGATGTAAGATGCACCTCAACACTAAACTGGAACGTGGCAAGCTCATAAGACAAACAAAATGTATTGACATAACCAACCTTAAAAAACACCATAATACTTTCAAGTTGGAACTGAAGAACAGATTCTCTGCTTTAGAAGGCCTAACATCGGAAGAAGTGGATATTTCGGAAGTTAACAGAAAAGTAACCAAAGCTCTTGTGGAAACAGCAACAAAATTAGCTGGGTCTAAGAACAAGTTGCATGTAAACAAATTATCAGGAAAAACCAAAATGTTGATGCAAAAAAGAAGAGAGATGAGGACAACTAAAGAAGATGTGACTTCCAAAGTGGAATATATAGAGCTATGCAAGACAGCACGAAAAAGTATCACTGAAGACGTAAGGAAATTCAACTGTGAACTAGTTAGGAAAGCAATTGAAAACAACCAAAGCCTAAAGATAGCAAAGGGACATCTCAGTAAGGGAAGAAAACAGATTATGGCTCTGAGAAAAGAAGATGGTTCTATAACAAGAAATAGAGGCGAAATTTTGACAAGAGTGAAAGATTTCTACTCCAAATTATATGAAAGGGATGATACATGTACTCCAGACATCATGAAAGGTACCAGAGTTCTTCCAGTCCTCCCAGCAGAAGTTGCTCATGCAATCAAGAACATGAAGCGGAGGAAAGCTCCAGGAGAAGATGGAATTACTATAGACATCATACAAGAAGCAAGTGGAGAAATTGAAACAGTACTCGCCCAAATTTTCACTCGATGCCTTAATGAAGGGAAGATTCCTGAGGATTGGAACAATGCTACAATGATCCTGCTACATAAAAAAGGTGACATTGAGGATCTCAGGAACTACAGACCTATCAGCCTCCTATCAGTGGTTTATAAAATCTTCACTAAAGTTCTTTCACACCGCTTGAAGGTAACACTGGACATGGCTCAACCGAGAGAACAAGCTGGATTCAGGAGTGGCTACAGCACAATAGATCATATCCACGTACTGAGAGAACTAATTGAAAGAGCGAGGGAATATGAACTTCCATTGTGCATGGCTTTTATCGATTATGAAAAAGCCTTTGATTCGGTGAAACCATCAGCAGTTACCACGTCTCTGAAATCCTGCGGTATTGAAGATGCATACATTAATATTATTAATAACATCTATGAAAATGCAAGTGCAAAGATTCGGCTGTTTGAAAATACAACACACATAAAAATTGGAAAGGGAGTGAGACAAGGTGACACCATATCTCCGAAGCTCTTTAATGCCACATTGGAAAATGTCTTTCAATCACTGAACTGGGAAAACAAAGGGATAAAGATTAATGGAGATTATCTAACCCACCTTCGTTTTGCTGATGACGTAGTCATTTTTGCAACTACCCCATCAGAGCTGCAGAGTATGATTCAGGAACTTGCTGACAAGAGTAAAGAAGTGGGATTAAAAATGAACTTTCAGAAGACAAAAGTGATGTTCAATGCTTTTACAAGAAATGAAGATTTATCGATTGATGGAGAAAAACTGGAGATAACAGATACATATGTTTATCTTGGACAGCAGATATCAAGTGAGGGTCACATTGATGAAGAAATTAATCGGCGTACAAAACTTGCCTGGAGAGCTTTTGGAAGAAACAGCATAATTTTCAAGAGCAATATGCCATTATGTCTTAAAAGAAAAGTGTTTGATCAATGCATCCTTCCAGTGCTTACGTATGGTGCAGAGACGTGGACCTTAACTAAAAGAGACATACAAAGGCTGCAGACAACTCAAAGAAGCATGGAGAGGTGCATGCTTGGTATAACCAGGAGAGATAAGAAGAGGAACTCGTGGATCCGAAAAAATGACGAGAGTGGAAGACATCATGATCAGAGTTAAATCCCTGAAATGGCAATGGGCTGGACATACTGCCAGAAGGACAGACCATAGATGGACAGCCGAAATTTTAGATTGGATTCCAAGGGACAGGAAAAGACCCAGAAAAAGACCACATGGGAGATGGGTGGATGAAATTCGTAAATATGCGGGAGTGACATGGAGGAAACTGGCACAAGACAGATCGTTGTGGAGGAAACTTGGGGAGACCTTCGTCCAGCAGTGGATTGATAATGGTTGACAATGATGATGATGATGATAGGGATGTAAGGTCAGGTGATGCGTAATATCACAGCCTCTCCTTGACAAATGTCAACCCCGCCTTCTCGTGGTGCATCCTGTTCCCACTAAAGGGGCTCTGACGACCGCCCATAGCGGTATAACTATACCATCGGGATTAGAGGAAATTCTATCCCACACTCACCAACCCGCTTGGCCAGCGTGGTGAGTTATGGCCAAACCCCTCCAAAATGACTCCACAACTTAAATCTTGGCCCTCAGTCTCCGGCAGCTGGAATGTACCTGGCCAAGGCAGCGGCCAGTGCGACATGAAGGCAGAGGGTGCTATGAATCCCCGGAGGACCGGACTAGGCTGCCATCTGATGCTGACCTTGGCAACGTACAATGGACGCTCCCTATCTTCTGATTCAAGGCTTCTTGAATTGGAAGAGTAACTACAAAGGATCAAGTGGGACATCGTGGGGCTAAGTGAGGTAAGGAGAAAAGGAGAAGATCTCATTGAACTGAAAAGTGGACATCTCTTCTACTATCGTGGGACAGATACTGGCAGAACTAGTGGTGTTGGATTTATAATAAACAAGAAACTGAAGGATAAAGTGGTAGAAGTTGAAAGTTCCTCTGACAGAGCTGCACGACTCGTTATCCAACTCTCGAGAAGATACCAGGCTCAGATTATTCAAACTTATGCACCCACCACAAGTCATCCTGAAGAAGAAATTGAAGAATTTTATGAGGAAATTTGTCATCTAAATAATAAAGGTAAGCAGCACTTGAAAATAATTATGGGAGATTTCAATGCAAAAATAGGGCAACGGCAACAGAATGAAACTTCAGTAGGTAAATTTGGTCACGGCAACAGAAACCAGCGTGGAAATACTCTCGTTGAGTTTGCAGAGGCAGAAAGGTTTTTCATCTTGAACTCCTTCTTCAAGAAAAAGCCACACAGGAAATGGACATGGAGACATCCAAATGGGACGACAAGTGAAATTGATTTTATTATGTGTAACAAAAAATTTGTCATAGAAGACTGCAGTGTGCTAAACAAGTTCAACACAGGTAGTGACCATAGATTGGTGAGATGTAAGATGCACCTCAACACTAAACTTGAACGTGGCAAGCTCATAAGACAAACAAAATGTATTGACATAACCAACCTTAAAAAACACCATAATACCTTCAAGTTGGAACTGAAGAACAGGTTCTCTGCTTTAGAAGGCCTAACATCGGAAGAAGTGGACATCTCTGAAGTTAACAGAAAAGTAACCAAAGCTCTTATGGAAACAGCAACAAAATTAGCTGGGTCTAAGAACAAGTTGCATGTAAATAAATTATCAGGAAAAACGAAAATGTTGATGCAAAAAAGAAGAGAGATGAGGACAACTAAAGAAGATGTGACTTCCAAAGTGGAATATATAGAGCTATGCAAGACAGTACGAAAAGTATCACTGAAGACGTAAGAAAATTCAACTGTGAACTAGTGAGGAAAGCAATTGAAAACAACCAAAGCCTAAAGATAGCAAAGGGACATCTCAGTAAGGGAAGAAAACAGATTATGGCACTGAGAAAAGAAGATGGTTCTGTAACAAGAAATAGAGGCGAAATTTTGACAAGAGTGAAAGATTTCTACTCCAAATTATATGAAAGGGATGATACATGCACTCCAGACATTATGAAAGATACCAGTACCAGAGTTCCTCCAGTCCTTCCAGCAGAAGTTGCACATGCAATCAAGAACATGAAGCGGGGAAAAGCTCCAGGAGAAGATGGAATTACTGTAGACATCATACAAGAAGCAAGTGGAGAAATCGAAGCAGTACTCGCCCAAATTTTCACTCGATGCCTTAATGAAGGAAAGATTCCTGAGGATTGGAACACCGCTACAATGATCCTGCTACATAAGAAAGGTGACATTGAGGATCTCGGAAATTACAGACCTATCAGCCTCCTATCAGTAGTTTATAAAATCTTCACTAAAGTTCTTTCACACCGCTTGAAGGTAACACTGGACATGGCTCAACCGAGAGAACAAGCTGGATTCAGGAGTGGCTACAGCACAATAGATCATATCCATGTGCTGAGAGAACTAATTGAAAGAGCGAGGGAATATGAACTTCCATTGTGCATGGCTTTTATCGATTATGAAAAAGCCTTTGATTCGGTGAAACCATCAGCAGTTACAATGGCTCTGAAAACCTGCGGTATTGAAGATGCATACATTAATATTATTAATAACATCTATGAAAATGCAAGTGCAAAGATTAGGCTGTTTGAAAATACAACACACATAAAAATTGGAAAGGGAGTGAGACAAGGTGACACCATATCTCCGAAGCTCTTTAATGCCACATTGGAGGGTGTTTTTCAGTCACTGAGCTGGGAAAACAAGGGGATAAAGATTAATGGAGATTATCTAACCCACCTTCGTTTTGCTGATGACGTAGTCATTTTTGCAACTACCCCATCAGAGCTGCAGAGTATGATTCAGGAACTTGCTGACAAGAGTTTAGAAGTGGGATTAAAAATGAACTTTCAGAAGACAAAAGTGATGTTCAATGCTTTTACGAGAAATGAAGATTTATCGATTGATGGAGAAAAGCTGGAGATAACAGACACATACGTTTATCTTGGACAGCAGATATCAAGTGAGGGTCACATTGATGAAGAAATTAATCGGCGTACAAAACTTGCCTGGAGAGCTTTTGGAAGAAACAGCATAATTTTCAAGAGCAATATGCCATTATGTCTTAAAAGAAAAGTGTTTGATCAATGCATCCTTCCAGTGCTTACGTATGGTGCAGAGACGTGGACCTTAACTAAAAGAGACATACAAAGGCTGCAGACAACTCAAAGAAGCATGGAGAGGTGCATGCTTGGTGTAACCAGGAGAGATAAGAAGAGGAACTCGTGGATCCGAAAAATGACAAGAGTGGAAGACATCATGATCAGAGTTAAATCCCTGAAATGGCAATGGGCTGGACATACTGCCAGAAGGACAGATCATCGATGGACAGCCGAAATTTTAGATTGGATTCCAAGGGACAGGAAAAGACCCAGAAGAAGACCACATGGGAGATGGGTGGATGAAATTCGAAAGTATGCAGGGGTGACATGGAGGAGACTGGCACAAGACAGACCGTTGTGGAGGAAACTTGGGGAGACCTTCGTCCAGCAGTGGATTGATAATGGTTGACAATGATGATGATGATGATATATATAGCTGCATAGTGCAGCAGCAAGGATCATCTGAGGATGGAGTGAACGGCACTCCGAAAGTGCTAATGATTTTAATTGTAAATGTATATTCGTTTTTTAAATAAATCTTAAGACGGAACTCATTCATTGTATTTTAATTGCACGACTCGCTCTTCATATTTGAAGGATTTGTTTCCACCTCCAAAATATGTTCTGAGGGCCATCTCGTGACTCTACGTGTCGATGCGTCTCATCGTTTAGGACAATTCAGGTGTAGGAAGAATCACGTTTCAAGGAATGATGAGTACTCTTCCTGTACACTTGGTACATGTTTTTTTTATGCTAACATTCCTATGGATATAGTGTAGATTCTGAAGTATTGTTTTGCTAAAGGATTGTCTTACGATGAGGCGATTGTACATCCATATTATTCACTTCCTTTGCCAATTTCACAACGTAACGCTGCACTTCTCGATGTAGCAATAACGTTTCGCCATCTATCGTCGCTTCAGAAAACTATTTCTGGGCCACATTTGGAAGGTTTACCCAATAAATCTTGTATAGGAAATAAGTATATATTTCCTGTGTATGTATACACACACAAGTATATACTTCTCCAGGGTTCCCACTCATTTTCTCCCAAAAAATATAAACACTTTTTAAAGGACTTTTAAGCACCCTATTAATTTTTTAAGGGCCTTACAAATTGCACACGTGAAAATAACATGCAAATATACGCAGTCGAATCACATTATTGTGACCACCTCCTACTTTTGACGTCAACAGCGCGTAGCCAGTGAAAGAAGGCACATGTCGTGAGCTGGCTTGAAGGGTATATAATATGTGCTGTAGGCATTCTGAAAACATATCACTCATTGCTGTCATGGATAAAAGGAGCGATTTATCAGATTTACAAAAAGGGATGATTATCGGCTTTTGGGCGAATGGTGGCAGTATTTCTGAAACAATGCAGTTTGTGAACTGTTCACATGCTGCTGTGATTAAAGTGTATCGTGATTGGAGAAATTGTGTCATTGTGAATGAGTGACATGGAAACTACAGAGCACCATGTGCCATTGATGTAAGAGGTGAACGTCAGCTTCGAAGGTGCGTGAGGGCCGATCAGCATGCTACAGTGGAGCAACTCACTGGCTGAATGAACCAGGGGTCTACCAGAAGTTTGTCTAAAATGACAGTTCAGCGAACCCTGCTGTGTATGGGGCTCCGATGCAGATGGATGGTCACTGCATCTATGCTAACGAAGGCGCATCGTAAAGATTAAAATTACCGGTCGCCACTCGCCACGTGGCGACTGGATAAAATAAAATGTCCAGTAGAAAAAGTTTAGTCACCACGCTTGAAAATTTGCCTTTTTTCATTGCTAAAGAATTTATTTGCATTTTTTAAAATGCTTCTGTTGTAGAAAATGCATTTTCAAATCATCCAATTCTCGCTCAGTGAAAAACAGCCCTTTCCTCCGCAAATAAGTGGGTACGAACTATTTATAGATTCACTCTTCAAGAACGGGGGCGGCTGTTTCTGTTTTTCTACTTAAGTTGGGGCACAAAGTAACCATGTCGGAAATGGACACATGTGGCTTTAGGATGGAACTGTGACATCACAACCCGTCTTCAGCAGCTCGTTTTTTAAAGTTTGGTTTCACTGAAAATGCATGATTTTCCATTGCTTAGGCACTTCTTGCTTATCAGCAAACAAAATGGGCACGAATTTTTCCTTTTTGTTTGCAAAACGAAATCTAAGGTTGAAAATCGGGACTTCACTAAAAAATCAGTACTGTATTGTTCACTCTGCCGTGATAGTCATTTTACGGGTCACGAAAAGGCAGATTCCATCACAGGCGGAATAGGTACTGATTTTGAAATTTAATTTAGCTTTAAAAAAGCGAAAAAGAAAAAAATACTTTCCATATTGATTGGTTTTGAAGAACAAGCCATTAGAAATAAAAACTGCACTTCATTAGGAAAAACTTTTAAAATACAAAGTTGTTCTTTTTCACTATTACTGAAGATATTAAAAATGAGAAACATAATCAGAAAAAATATAACAAAGAAGAATATAACCAGAAAGTGAAAAAAAAAGCACATCTTGGGGGTAAGAAAAATTATAAATTTAGAAAACTACGGAACATTTTCATCTGTGCTAAAACAACCATTTCCAGGCAACGGTCGGCATTAAGATGCCCAAATTATATCGAACAAATGTCGCAACATTAAAAACATCCAATAAACAGTCCCAAAAATGTTAGAATTTTGAAAACATGAAAATAAACTTTGAACAAATTTTGAATAACATTATTTCGTAGAGATTTTTTTATTTCTGTAGTATATTCGATGTTTCCCCGTATTTCGTTTCGTAGCGGTCGACGATTTCCGTAGCGACTATGGAGAATTTGTAGCATTTGGAAGGTCTGAGGTGGGCAAACAGGAAAAAATGACAAATCATTAAAATTCTACTAAAATAACATTTTCTGAAGGAAAAAAAACTACAACCAAATTTTTTATTTCCGTAGGATATTCGATGTTTACTGTACTCCGCAGCGATCAACAATTTTTGTAGGGACTGTGGAGAATTCATAGCATTTGGAAGGTCTGTGGTGGGTAAACAGGAAAAAATGACAAATTATTACAATTTTACCAAAAATGAACGTTTTCTGGGAAAAAAACAACCGATACTTTGTTCGAAAACCTGACAGAATCCAATGGAATCAGGATACTCTGCATGTGTTCTTATTTCATCATGACTATTTTTTCAACACCTGTGAAGGTGGTATCAATGTTTTTAATGTAATACTTATTAGAACAACCCAGGAAATTGCTGAACTTTTATTTTCTGTTAGTTGTCGGGAATCGTTGCGAATCTGTAAAATAAAGTTTTAGGGATTTATAAGGACCTTGGGAACCCTGTTCTCTACAAAACAAAATTAATGTTATACCCTAATGTTATCTATGTGTGAGAGGCGGGCGCTGTCAAATTGTGACTGTGTCTATATAGCTGAATTGCAAATGCTTCAGAGTTCGGACATATGGTGCCACATCAAATAGATTGAAAGTAGCTGGTGATCGTGGCCCACAGCCACAGTAATGGTCAAATAGCCCCAAAGAATCTTCAACAATGTGAACACCCTTTTCTTGCAACATATGTATAGTTCTTCCAACTAAAGAAAAACCGCAGGCCTGATTGTTGTCTGCGACGGTGGTAAGTTTCTTTAGTTGGACCAACTGTAAATCTACACCTTCATTTCTGAATGTGAACTACGAACATTCCTTTAAAATTTTGAAGAATAAATACGAACTTTGAGCTACCAAGGCTACTGCAACTGGCGAAACATACTATGAGCAAACTCTGTAAATGGATAAATGAAAAATATGGCGCTAAAAACTGTACTAGAAACTGGTACAAAAGTTTCAATTCTAATTTTAATCAGACTACAAGCAGTAGTTTTTGCGCCCTCTCTTGAGCTGCACCCGGGGCAGCCGCCCCACCTGCCCTGCTCTGGTTAAGCCTCTGCATTAAGGTTTGTCTAATATTTTTAAATGTCATTAACAGTATTACCAGCTTGAGCATGTAGGACTGTGTCGTAATTTCCAGGGAGTGATTTATATTCTTTGATTCCACAATTCCTGATCCCATTGGCATCCCATCTTCAAGTTTGGTTCAATTAATGAGTAATAGTAGACATATAACATACATTTTTTTTTGAAAAAAATTTAAGACTCGTTTTTGATTAAATGGCCGCCAAAATATTGATTAAAATGGCTTAATTCCCCCCCCTCAAATATAAGCGAGTAATATCTCATCTGAAAGAGCTCTTAAAGACCTTTCCAAAGACACCTAAATCCACTTGCATAGGTGCCCTGGTTATCGAAATATTGGATGCTAAAGTTAACAAGATGGTGAAAAAAATAGTCGAAATCGCAAATTTCGCACCCCTATAACTTCGTAAATACAGAAGATATGGTCCTGCAATTTTGCATAGGCGCATACCTCAGGTGGCTTTTTAAGTATGCCAAATTTAAAGAAAATCAAAGAATGTGAGGTTAGGACCTTTTTGATTTGACATGGAATGCCCCTGTTAGCATCCAATACTGAAAACACTTTAGCATTCGGCATTCTAGATATAACTTCAACTGTAAGCATTAAGTAATGGCCTTTTGTTTATTGCTTTGTTTAAATCTCTAGGATCTAAGCATGTTCTAATCTTGTGTGGTTTGACTACTATAACAATTGAATTTACTCATTCAGTTGGCTGTCTTACTTTTTCAATAACATTTAACTTTCCATTCTTTGCAGTTCTCTTTTTACTTTATCACTAACTCCAATTGATATTTTTCTGGCTGGGTGTATAGCAGGGTGTACATTTTCTTTTAATTTGATTGAGTTCACCAATTAAGCACCCAAGACCTTGGAAGACATCCTGATACTGTTCTAAAATATCACCAGCTTCAATTGACAATACTTTCACTATTAGCCCCAGTTCTCTGCAAGAAGCTAGTCCTTGTATAGAAGATGATTTCTTGTCAACAACTTGAAATTCTAATTTGTAATCTTTCTCATTGTGTGTGTGTGTGTGTGCAGTTTAAAAACACTTTCCCAGCTGTATCAAATTTATTACCAGAAAATGATACGAGTCTTTTTGCGGATGACTGTTCTAGAGGCACACCTAACCTTTCTACTTTACTTTTAAAAATTGCATTACACATGGCACCTGTATCCAATTGAAATCTTATTGATTCCTACGTGTTAAATTAACAGTCCATTCATCATCTTCTAACTATTCTTCACTTATGGCCCCAATGTAAATTTCAGATTCTTTTTCTGTCTTCATTTAATAACCATATGTACACTATATTGACAAAAGTCACCGGATACCTAGAAGAGAAACACAACATGTCATTTATTGACATGCATTATTACGGGATCGGTCCATTTTTGGCCTTAATGCATTCACTGACCCTTCGATACATTTTTTTCGACAAGGTTTTGGGACACAGCGATACTAGGTATGCACTTCCATTCAGTACATAATGCTGTCGCTAACTGTTGCTTAGTAGTAGGCCTTAGTTCCAAACTTCTTATGCGGCGCTCTAATTCATCCCATAGGTGCTCTATGGGATTAAGATCAGGGCTTTGTGCTGGCCAGTCCACACACGAAATGGAATTATCGTTAAACCACGCCATAACAGTCTTTGCTTTATGGCTTGGTGCATTATCCTGCTGGTACAACAAGGCTCGGTTCCATAGTATTGCCACATAGTTAGTAAGACATAATTGTCCAGAATATCGAGGTAGACTTCCTGGTTAACAGGTTTGTCCACGATAACCAATGGTCCGGGACCATTACACGAAAAACATCCCCACATGAGTACACTGCCAGCTCCAAACTTGACCGTTGGAACAGTACACTGTGGTAAGTAGCGTCCCCCGGCTGCCGCCGTACTGACACAGCCATCAGACTAATGGATCATGTATCTGGATTCATCAGTCCATAGGACCCGTTTCCATTGATCTACGGTCCACGATAAATTTTCTTTACACCATGCTAAACGATGAGTAGCATTCTGAGTGACGATGAAAGGTTTAGGAGCAGCCGCACAACCACAGTAACCCATGGAATGAAGTTCTCTGCAAATGGTACGTGTACATACCGAGGTTCCAGCAATTTTACTCACCTGTACACTGAGGTCTTGTGCAGTAGTACCCCGTTGATTAGCTGTAACTACTCTCCTGAGGCTTCAACATCCTCTATAACTGATTTTTTTTTTTTTTTTGGTCTGCCGGTACGTTTTGCTGCTTCAGTTACGCCATGTGTCTTCCTTTTATTCAGTACATCCAAAACAGTTGACTTGGGTATGTTTAAACGCCTCTCGGTTTCTCTTATGAACAACCCACTAATATAGCACCCAACAATTTTTCCTTTCTCAAAGTCAGTTCTCTCCCGCTGCGACTTTTTCACTCAACCTCACAGTGCGATATGATTGCGGTCAGCTGCTGGCTTGTTTTTATACCGTTTGCAGCTGTACCTTGCATTTTAACAACACAGCAGATCCGTTCATTTGCTTTTGAAGGGGTGTCCGGTAACTTTTGTCAATATAGTGTATATTTTCCCCTCTTTAGTTTATTTTGCTGCACAACATCGAGTTACCTTTGATCTTCACTGTTTAGCAAAATGATTACTTGCCTTACATTTTGGACAAATCTTCCCAAATGCTGGGTACCTTCTATATTCATGAATTTTACCACATTTAATGCAGCTTTTTTTAGGAGCTGGGCAACTTTTTATTTCATGGGACCTACTTTTGAAATCGACATTTGTGTCCATGTGTAATTGTTAAGGCTTATTTTCAGTGTTCCCCTTATACACTGTCGAGTCACATTATTGTGACCAACTAATATCCAGAGTAACCGCCATGGACAGCAACTAAGATGGTCTAGGAATGACTCAGTAAGGTGCTGGAAGGTGTTCACAGGTATGTGGAGCCATGCTGACTGCAGTGCATCTGACAGCCGCTGGAGGCCGCCCTGGTAGTGCAGTGGTCTAAGCGTTAACCTCTGATCATTCGTTCAAAATGGGCCCAGGTTCGAATTCTGGTGAGGCATGGATGTTGTGTTTGTTTTACGGCACTGGCTCTTTCCCTTCCCTCGAACCAGTGATTTTAAATTAGGGACGGGCGACTGCTTCTAGCCCATTGAGTTGCTCATGGTGGTCATTTAATCTCCAATAAAAAAAAAAAACTGCTTCCAGAGAGTGCATGTTGGAGGATCCATAGAGCGAACAACAAACACGATCGAGGTGGTCCCAGAGATGCCCAATTGGGTTTAAGTCTAGGGAATCGGTGGGGGGGGGGAGTACTTTGAAGTCTTCATTGTGCTCTTCCAACCACTCTCTGACATTTCTAGCTGTGTGGCACGTCGTGATAGAAAATCCCATCCGCCCCAGGGAAGACAATCAGCATTTATGGGTGTATGTGACCAGTCTGCAAGGATGGATTCATAATGAATTTGGTCCATAGTGCCTTCCACAAGTATAAGTGGACCTAGAGAATGCCACAAAAACATTCCCCAGACCATAACGCTGCCCCCAGCAGCTTATGTTCTTCCAGCGGTGGTTGAAGAGTGTCTGCTCTCCGATGTTTCTCGCCTTATATGCCAACGTCCATCCGTTCGATGAAGCAGAAAAAATGACTCATCGTAGCAGCCAATCCTTTGCCAATCAGCGGAGGTCCAATTCCGATACTGCCGAGCAAATATAAGTCTTTTCTGCCGACGCGCCTTCAATAACATAGGTGCAGTGACCATCCACTTGCATCGAAGCCCCATATGCAGCAGGATTCGCTGAACTGTCATTTTAGACACACTTCTGTAGCCCCCTGGTTCATTCGGTCAGTGAGTTGCTTCACTGTATTGTGTCGATCGGCCCTCGTGCACCTTAGAAGCAGACATTTACCTCTCACGTCAATGGCACGTGGTGCTGCGCAGTTTCCACGTTGCTTATTCACAATAGTGCCATTTCTGCAATCACAATACATTTTAACCACAGCAGCACGCGAACAGTTGACAAACTGTGCTGTTTCAGAAATACTGTTACTCTTGGCCCTAAAGATGATAATCATCCCTTTTTGCAAATCTGATAAATCACTCCTTTTATCCACTACAGCAGCGAGTGATATATTTTCAGAATGAATGATCATATGTAGAGGATTTTAGGAAGGGAGTGTCTGACCCCATGTCTTACACAACCCTTAGAAATAGGAAGCTAGGAGATTTGGGCTAGAGTGCCCGATAGGAAAGTGACACGGAAGTGAAGTAGAAAGGGTGAGGAAGAGGCCCTTACTTATTACCGGGGGGGGGGTCAGTACCCGGGATCCGACAGCTTAACGTGCCCATCCGATGCACGGCGGATATTTAGTGGATCGAGCGTTCTTATCTGCCTGGGATCGAACCTGAGGCCCTTTTCCATGGCAGTCACGAACGTTGCCCACTAGGCCACCCACGGCAATATTTTCAGAATGCCTACAGCATACCTTATATACCCTCCAAGCGAGCTCATGACATGTGTGTTCTCTCATTGGCTACATGCTGTTGACGTCAAAAGTGTGTGGTGGTCACAATAATGTGACTCGACTGTATTTCAAATTATGAATTACCTTGTCCTCTTCTTTTGTAGTTTTGAAAGGTATAGCACTTGTTTCAGCTGATTTGTATATATTTTAAGCTTTTTCTAAAGTTAGGTCAGTTTCACATAATAATTTAGCTCTAACTACATTGTGAATGCTGCATCCTATTCGGTCTTTAATAAGACTATCAGTTAACTGTTGAAACTCGCAAGACTCTGCTTTCATATTCAGGTCAGTAACATAGTGATCGATAGTTTCCATTTGATTCTGATTGTGAGAAAAGAATATAGATATCTTTCATAACTCTTACGTAATATTTTCCCTTGGAGTGCAATATCCTGTGAATTTTTGCTTGAGTATCTCAAGCTTAAATTTATCTTGTTCATTGTCGAAGGTAAATGTCTTATTATAAATGTCTAAACCATCACATCCTGATAACATGTAAAAACTTGTACCTTTTACTTTAGGATCCTTGGCGTGTAAGCCACTAGCAACTTTGTGCAATTCAAACTGTTGGAGCCAGTTTTCTCTAGTTATCGGCAATATTGCCATTGAATGACATTCCTTCAGATACATGCAACTGCTCCATGTTGTGGTTTTAGAACAATGGTAGATAATTCGATTTTATCTTTTCTGACTTCATGTAAAAACCAGTCTATATATTTTTTTCTGTGGTTTGTGTATAACTCTAGTTGATCTTCGAAATGTATTTGTTCTACTACCTGATTAATTTAACTATTTATTTTCTATTTACTATGAGGCACTACATTTGTACATAATAAACTTCCAACATCCATCATCATTTCACATTTACTCAATCAATCCCCGTTGCCAGTTCACCAGTTCTAAGAATGTCATCATGCATTGCCAGATATTACAAACTAGACTTACTACAAAGAGGTTTTGAAAAGGCTAAGGGAAAAAAATTGACACAAATAGGAACTATGAGAGTCCTAATCGTGGCTGATGCAGGGTGATAATGTGCCTACCCGTTAGCAGTGTCGATGTCAGTTCCTGACCAAACACCATATCTCAAGGGAACCACACCCACCATATCCACTCGATTTGGCCTCTGACTTCTTTTCATTTTCCAAATTTAAAAAAAAAAAAATCTTAAGGAATGAAAATAGTCCAAAAGAAGACTTCCAAATGTGCTTTATGAAGTGGCAAAAACATTGGGATCAATGTATTAGCTCAGAAGGAGAGTATTTTAAAGATAATAAATTTATTAGCTTGTAGGTTTTTTTATTTTGAATTTCAGGTACAGGCCTGGTATTTTTTAACACACCTTGTACTCTTATCATTCAGTCATTCTAGTCATTTATATCTTATGTCTGGATTTAAAATTTTTTATATTGCCTCTGTACTCGATTCTTTTTAATTAGTTGCATTCCTTAGATGTGTTGGTGTGTAATCTTTTGACTTTTTTTTCTTTTTAAGTCATGGGACACATTTTTTGCAACTGCTTCAACTGGAGCTGAACCTGGTGAAGCTTATCAAAGCCCTCCAGCTCTTGTAACTTTACCAATTTCCTATTACCCCAGCCTTGGTAAACCACCCCAACTACCGGCACCTGTCTCATCTTTATCAGGAGCATTATCGCCTATTTCAGACGTTGCCCCATCCCATGTTGCACCTAGAGATATTGAGGACCACTTATCAGTGCAGGCAATAATACGATCATATCAGGTAGGAAACTTCAGTTTTGTTGATGAGACAATTCAAAGATTTGTATTGCTTGCTAATATATGATATCGGTTTTTGGTCATTTTTGTCTTGTATTAGAATTTCTGTTTTATAGTGACTAGAACAAAATTTATATGTTCTCCATTACACACATTTTGTTGTTAAAGACTTTTGTATTAGCTATCACCTATTTCAGGGCATATAGTATAAGTATTTTTTATTTCATCCTGTTTTGCATGCTAATGTACACTGATGAGCCATTATTACATGACCACCTACCTAAAAAGCTGTAGGACACCTTTTAGCCAGCAAAACAGCAGCCACTGTTCTCGGTGAGGCATCGATTCGATGCCGTTGTGATAAAAGTGTCCTGGGGTGTCTGGTACCATAATGCCAACAGCAGGTCCTCCAGTTCCCAGACATTTTGGGGTGGTGGAGATTTAGCACGAACCTGCTTTTCCAAGTTCAACCACAGATGTTTAATTGGGTTCGTGTCAGGTGAATTTAGAGGCCAGGGCATTAACAGAAAGTCGCCAGCATGTTCCTCGAACCACTCCTTGATAATTCTGGCAGTGTGGCATGGGGCATTATCCTGTTAGTAATGGCCATCACCAGCAGGGAACACAGTTGTCATGAATGGGTGAACTTGGTCCGCAACGATGTTCAGATACCGGACAGCTGTCGGGTATCTTCAATAAAAAAAAAAAAAAAATGAGTTGCAGGCAACACAGCTGGACAGCGATTTGTATTTGGCCATCTGTGCATCACTTGTGATAAGTACTCACTACAGCGGCACATGAACAAGCCACACCGTTTCGATTTTGAGATTGTACGTAGTCCTTAGGCTCTGTGCCATCACAATTTGCCCTTTATCAAGCTCCAATAAATCAGCAGCTTTCCCATTCTGACTCCGAACACTACTAACCGAAAGCCGGTCCTCAGACTGTATATGTACTGCTCTGTGAACCACCGTTCAGTCTCCAGGCACGCTCATTTCTCTAGGCTGGTGGTGGTCATAATTTAATGGATCATTGGTGTATATATGCATGATTACACATGATCATGTATCAAAATCAATTAAAATTCTTTAAAAATATTTCCACAATTTGCATAAGACTCAAAGCTGTCTTACCTTCTCTACAGGTCTACAAAATGCTACGTATTAAAACTTGATTGAGTTATTGCATTGGTATTTCATATACGATGAAATATCATGTGTCTGTGTGGTTCTTTCTATTCTTGCTACATTGTATTAACAGTTCTACTGTGTGCGCTGATATTTCTGTTCCACAAGTTATATTTGTAATTCTGCCCATTTCGTTCATTCTGTATAACGGAATTTATTGAATTTAGAATGAAATATGTAAAAAAACAATTGCTCTCATTTTGTTGTTTCACCATACCTCTGCCATCAGTTTTAATGTATCATATCACACATAACATTAACATCGTCATAGATCTCATGTTAACATCGCCATTGTATTGTGTTAAAGGACTGAGGTTTTACTTCTATCATCACAAGATTCAACTTCTGCAGCAGTTGAATCATACGACAACTATGTTAATATGATGTGATTCGATGTTGACTGACAACACAGAGGTAAGGTGAGATGACAGAACTAGGGTGTGTGATATTGTTTTTTACATATCTCATTCTAAATTCAATTAAATCTATTATACTGAGTGGCTGAAAGGGGTGGTATTACAAACATAACTTGTAGAACAGAAATACAGTATATACAGTAAGAGTGCTGTTAAAATGAAGTATACAATGAGCTTGAGTTATTTTGGCAGATGTTGCATATATTTGCAGTGCTTGTAAAAAGTGAAATTTTAGTTTTACTTTATCGATGTAAGTTTTAATTTTTTTTAATTTTCACAAAATGATGTAGTATTGTGGGCAGAGTATGCATGAAATAGAGATTATTAAATAAGAAAAGTGTGGAAAAATTATTGGGTTGTCGGAAAAGTCTTGATGTATTTTGGCACCTGATGGCGGTTGGGCGGTTTTGGAAGTACTAGAGGCATGCGCAGCTCTGTTATTGCTATGGCATTTGACAGGTGCCAGTTCTAGCTGCAGTCTAAAAGGAATAGTGAGCGATTTGGTTGATTTGCAGAGATTTGACATCAAGTTGAAGATCGAAGACCAAACTGTGCATTTTCGCCATATTTTACTGTTTTACTTCCATAAAGGGAAGAACGTGCGTCAAGCTTGTGAAAAGTTGCGTAAAGTGTACGGTGGTAATGCTCTACAAGAACATCAGTGCCAGCGGTGGTTCGCAGAATTCCGTGCTGGTGATTTTGACCTCAACGATGCTTCTCGGTTGGGGAGGCCCACCCAGGTTGATGACGACCAAATCAAGGCATTGATTGAGTCAAACCCACATTACACGACACGAGAGATTGCAGACACATTGCACATCCATCATTCAAGCGTTCATAACCACCTGAAGAAGCTGAGATACGTAAGCAAGCTCAATGTGTGGGTTCCTCATGAACTCGAAGCTCAATTGACGGCACATTTAAACATCTGCGATATGCTCATTAAACATGAGGAAAACGATCCTTTTTTGAAGCGACTGACAACTGGTGACGAAAAGTGGATTGTGTACAACAATGTGCTGCGCAAACGGTCTTGGTCCCAACTGAGTTTCTTATTTCTTTATGTAACTGTTGCATGTTAACAACTAACCTACATTTATTTGTTACATGTGCGTTGCATTCCTTATAGTGAGGAAGCATATTTAACAGAGAAAACAGATGAGATGGTAAAATTAGCTGGTGGATAAATTCAGCTTTGAAAGTCTTAGGTGCTTTTAGGACTTCACAGGACTAATGGGTTGTCAAATAGTACCTGAATGATTGTGTATGAAAGTGTAATTGTTTCTGCTCAGATGTATAGTAGTAAAACCTGGATACTGTAAAGAGACACTGGAGTCGCATTTGTGTCCTGGAAAGAAGCATGGGTTGTGTGACAAGATTCATTCTGGTTATGTGTGAGATGAAGATGAGTTGCATATGTGTGATTTGAAGCAAAATGTTGCTAGGAGGGTAGAGAAAAATATTTTAAGGTGGTTTGGTCACTCTGAAAGTATGGACGACAATGTGCTAAGAGAATTTATTTAGCCCAAGTGATGGGGAAAAAATAAGAGGGAAGGCTGTGGAAATTATGGGAAGACCAGGTTCAGGAATGCCTGAAAGAGCAAAAGATAACGAGTTTGAACTACAAAATGTCTTGAGACACATGTGATACATTATAGTAAATACCAAGTGATGTTTAATAATAATGAAGCAGCAAAATGAGAAGTTAGGCATCCTAAAGCCACGATTGTGACCATTGAAAGTGGTCAATGCAGTGAGAATGTATACCGTATCTAAACACATTTCTAGTGCCACATCTGCTAATTTAGGTGGAGAATTGCCTCTTAGCGCACACTATAATCACATTAAATGCAACATGAAATGCTCAACATTTTTTATGTTCAGTATTTTTGATTGGTTTCGGGGGGGGCTGTAGAGGGTGGTCGTCATGTTTGGTGCAGTAAAGAACTTTTCTTATCATTGATACTTTCTTATGCAATCAAAACCCAGTGAGTTCAGAGGAATTTCCAAATTTCTTTGCAGAAAAATGAATGGATGTAGTTGTAAATTTTGCATTTCATCTACATGTGTACTTTGTTAATTAATTATTTATAACATAGTGCTTTTCAAATCGTAAGAATCTGGTATTAAGAAATTACATTATGCTTCTGTAGGGGTAGTAAAACATCGCAAAAATGAATGTAGATAGTGAAACAAACTAATCAGTTAGATTATTTCGAGAGCTGACAGGTTAATTGAACACATTCATAGCATTTGGCAAGAAAATCCATAACAGATGGACTCATCAATATTATGATGGAATAAGACAGCAGGCAGTTTAAAAGACTGGTGCCATTTCTTTCATGAAAGTTCAAACTCAAAATGTCCCTCATTAGTAGCAATGCACATTTGCACTCTAAGAATTAAGTTGTTTATTTATGTGTGGTAACATAGTGCTTATGACTTGTGCACATTCTAAATTAGTGTGAGGGACACCATAAACAGTGAACTTAAGGAAATAAAGAAAAAGATCAGTGAAAGTGGATTAGATTCTGGTGGCCATGTCACAACACCTTCAAAACCACTTCACATGTCACTGAAAACACATCCCAGAAAGTTGCATACTGGAAGAGGAGTGTATCGGGGTGCTCCATTATGCTGATGACATTACACCCCCTTTCTTTTGACAAGACTGAATTTGTACAACTCGTTAAACACTCATCTTTTAGGCATTTTCAGGTAGCGTTGTCCTGTAAGTTTCCTCATCAGAAAATGGGACGAATAATTTTATCACTCTAGTTTCACACGATACAATTGTAAACCACTGCACTTTGTACCTGTGATCCAACATGGATTCTCAAAAGCCCAGTAATAAAAGTTATTCATGTTTGAAATACCTGACAAATTTCATTTTTCTCATGAAGGCCATGTTTACAACAAACTGTGGGTCTTTGAACTGTTGTAGTAGGAAATTACAAAATTCATAACACAAAGCCACATCATTTTCTGCGATCCTGTTGATGTAATGTGTGGTACCAGTGCAATCCATTTTGTTTTGGCACTTCCAGTATTACAGTGTAAAACAGTCTTTATTGTGTGCTAACCTGATGCAAAGTACTTCAATTGTGCAACAAAACATATATGCAACCATGCATTCATCAATGAAAAAACCATTAGAAGGAACCACTCACTCACCATAAAGATCATGGTAACCTCCAATGACCACACACTTCCAACACGTCATTCATCGTGATGTAACTGGGCTTCCAAAGGTTTACAGACTTCTTGCTTACGCTTCTTATTTTCAGGTGTGAAACATCGTATTTTTTTATTTTTTTCCTTTTCCTTGTAAGATGTTACTATAATGCTTGTCAATTCGATAAAAAATCACACATACAACTCATTCATACAATTCAAGTAAAAACTATGTACATAACCTTACATTCGCAGGTGATTAAACCTTGGTCAACTCTAATTATCAAACTCCTCCTTCTGTTTCACAACCTCTGCTACTCCCACTGCAAGTGTCACACCCATTCAGCCCCGCACATCCAATCCTCTAGTACTTTCGACAGGCCCCTGTCATCTTCAGGAGGCAGGTGTGTCTCACCCGCCCACCACAGCTCAAGTGAGCAGAGCCATCGAGGCCTGGGCTCCAGTCGCTATCTCTGAATCGTTGTGTCTCTGGCGCCATCTATTGTCCCTGCTGCTCTTTTTCCCTCTTTCTTTTTACGCTGCTGTTCAATTTTTATTAGGGCTTTCCATTGTTCATTTAGGTTACTTGGCTCATTAATGTTGCATAATCTTGATCTGTTTTTCAATTAACACTGATTCTGCAATTCTTAACTGCTTTTTGTTTTTACAGCTCTTAATAATTTTAATATCTTCAAACCTTGGACATTTTTGATTTTCCATACACTATTGGGTCAATGCTGTCTTAGCCTCTTTTTTATTCCAATTATTAATATGCTGGTTCAATCTATACTTTAATTTATTCTTGGTGCTGCCTATATATGACACAGGTGGTTGCTGGTTTATTGGGATTTCATAAATTCCTGCTCTATCTAATTGGCTAATTTTTTCATTTTTAATCACTAAATTTTTTACAGTAAGTACCTGATTTCCTACCTGTATGCCATACTTGCCACAAACTTTATTAATTTCTGCTGAAACATTTTCTATATATGGTATTGCTCCTACATATTTTACAAGTTTTTTATCAGTCTTGACCTTATTGTAACCTTGAGTTACTTCATAAATCCATTTTTTTAATACCTGTTTAGGGTATCCAAAATCATATGCAATTTTTTCAATATATTCAATTTCTTCCTTTCTATACTGTTCAATTGATGAATGTGTTAAACTTCTTTTAATTAGTGTTTTAACACTATTTCTGTTATGTGTTAATGGATGTGATGACTGAAATGGTATAAGTACTGGGATATATGAAGATTTTCTATGCACTCTGAATTGTATATTCTCCTCTGTTTTAACAATCAAAATGTCCAAAAATGCCAAAGTATTGTCATGTTCTTGTTCTACTGTCAGTTCAATAGATGGATAAATTTCACTATACTTTTTGTCAAGTCCTCAAGTTCATCATTTTTTAGCCTGGATAACAGAAAAATGTCCAGGCTAAAAAATGATAAATGTCCTGGATAACAGAAAAATGTCCAGGCTAAAAAATGATGAACTTGAGGACTTGACAAAAAAGTATAGTGAAATTTATCCATCTATTGAACTGACAGTAGAACAAGAACATGACAATACTTTGGCATTTTGGACGTTTTGATTGTCAAAACAGAGGAGAATATACAATTCAGAGTGCATAGAAAATCTTCATATATCCCAGTACTTATACCATTTCAGTCATCACATCCATTAACACATAAAAGAAATAGTGTTAAAACACTAATTAAAAGAAGTTTAACACATTCATCAATTGAACAGTATAGAAAGGAAGAAATTGAATATATTGAAAAAATTGCATATGATTTTGGATACCCTAAACAGGTATTAAAAAAATGGATTTATGAAGTAACTCAAGGTTACAATAAGGTCAAGACTGATAAAAAACTTGTAAAATATGTAGGAGCAATACCATATATAGAAAATGTTTCAGCAGAAATTAATAAAGTTTGTGGCAAGTATGGCATATAGGTAGGAAATCAGGTACTTACTGTAAAAAATTTAGTGATTAAAAATGAAAAAATTAGCCAATTAGATAGAGCAGGAATTTATGAAATCCCAATAAACCAGCAACCACCTGTGTCATATATAGGCAGCACCAAGAATAAATTAAAGCATAGATTGAACCAGCATATTAATAATTGGAATAAAAAGAGGCTAAGACAGCATTGACCCAATACTGTATGGAAAATCAAAACTGTCCAAGGTTTGAAGATATTAAAATTATTAAGAGCTGTAAAAACGAAAAGCAGTTAAGAATTGCAGAATCAGTGTTAATTGAAAAAAACAGATCAAGATTATGCAACATTAATGAGCCAAGTAACCTAAATGAACAATGGAAAGCCCTAATAAAAATTGAACAGCAGCGTAAAAAGAAAGAGGGGAAAAAGAGCAGCAGGGACAATAGATGGCGCCAGAGACACAACGATTCAGAGATAGCGACTGGAGCCCAGGCCTCGATGGCTCTGCTCACTTGAGCTGTGGTGGGCGGGTGAGACACACCTGCCTCCTGACGATGACAGGGGCCTGTCGAAAGTACTAGAGGATTGGATGTGCGAGGCTGAATGGGTGTGACACTTGCAGTGGGAGTAGCAGAGGTTGTGAAACAGAAGGAGGAGTTTGATAATTAGAGTTGACCAAGGTTTAATCACCTGCGAATGTAAGGTTGTGTACATAGTTTTTACTTGAATTGTATGAATGAGTTGTATGTGTGATTTTTTATCGAATTGACAAGCATTATAGTAACATCTTATAAGGCTAAGGAAAAGGGAAAAAAATAAAAAAATACGATGTTTCACACCCGAAAATAAGAAGCGTAAGCAAGAAGTCTGTAAACCTTTGGAAGCCCAGTTACATCACGATGAATGACGTGTTGGAAGTGTGTGGTCATTGGAGGTTACCATGATCTTTATGGTGAGTGAGTGGTTCCTTCTAATGGTTTTTTCATTTATGAATTGCACGTAAACTATGCGCACTTTGCAAGAGGTTAATACCTTAAAAGTGCAAATATAATAAATGCATTCATCATTTATGAGGTGTGTAGAGTTTCATTCATGCCCAGTCTACTGTTGAGTGTTTCACATCCTGTTTCTTAAATGTTTCACAACATAAAGAGTGGTTGTATGCACTGGATGCTGCATATCTGTAAATATTTTTCAGTAAATAATTTAGCTGCAGCTCTAGCATTCACTTCATAAATAAATCAGCACCATCTCAAAGAACCGCTCTGTGGAATATTGATACATTGAGTTTTTTTCTGCTTAATTGGTATAAAAACTGATATGTCAGATTTATTTGCAAAGAAATAAAGTTTATGCAAATTTAAATTATCTCACTTAATTTATGCAAGTAAATTGAGCAAGATATATAGGACTTATTTGTGTAAATCATATGAAAACAACATGAATACAGTATATTTGTATTGTGAAAACTGTCAGAATATGCAAATACTGTAAGAGTTTGCATTGTTCACTTTGCTGTGCAAGTATTTTGATTGAAAGTTATTCTTTTATATTTTAATATACACTGCTGTTTGTTGAAAATGCAACACCAGGAAAATCGTGTACAAACAAACTGAAACTCACAAGGATGGGTAGGTCACATGAGAAGTGGCAAATAATCACAACCACAGAGCACATGAAAATGATTTGTGCCAGCCACATTTTTGTAGCTGTCCTGCAGGAGGTGTAAAAGCAAGACACACAGGGCAAGCTGCCATAGTCAGTTTGCGGAAATTGTGGGAGTGAGGTAGTGGTGGTAACTGAGTGTACCCTGCTGCAGCAGATGACTCATACGTACAGCTGACAGACTTTGAGGCCGACTGCAGGAAGGCAGACTTTTATTCTACAGTATCACAACTCATGCTGGACAAAGCATGAGCACACCGATGCTTATATGGCATCAGTGAGAAAAGGGGGAGGTCTGACACACTGATGTGATGTGTCCTGAGCCCAGTAACGAAACAATGCATGGGAAGACTCATCTCCACCGAGGGGCGTTGGCAGACAAAACAGCCACATCACAAGGATTAGCACTACAGTGGAGGTTTGTACGAGGGTTGTACCAAAAGTAATACCAAAGTGGGCATAACTTTTTTATTAACTGACAAAAGTTGTTCAAATTGCACATGTTGGTAAAATAACTCTTTCTTTATTCAAAGGTACTACTCAACATAGCCTCCATCACAAGCAATACATTTGCTCCATCATTAAACCCAACTCTCGAATCCTCATTGAAAAAATTCTGGTGTGGACTGTTGTACCCACTTCTTCACAGCCACTTTCACCTCGTCTGTGTCATCAAATCATTGTGTCCGGAGACTGTCATTCATTGGACCAAACAGATGGAAGTCGGAGGGTGCTATATCTGGGCTGTACGGTGGATGGGGGAACACCGACCAGCCTAATTTGTTGCCAAAGATGTGTGTGGTCTCGCTTTGTCATGGTGAATGTGGATCCTTTTCAGATTCTTGTTCAATCTCTTCCTCCTTATAGCTACTCTAAACTTCTTGAGTGTCTCAATGTACCACTCACTGGTCATGGTACAGCTATGTTCTAGAAAATCAAGGAGAATGACACACCCCTGTCGCCCCCAAAAAGTCGCCGTGACTTTCTGTGCTGATCGCTGGCTCTCGAACTTTTTAGGCCTTGGTGAAGAGGTGTGATGCCATTCCATGGATTGATTCTTTGTTTCCGGGTCGTAAAGATATGCTCACGTTTCATCCCCTGTCGTCAGATCGAAAAAAACCAAGTTTGCATTGGCTTCAAATGCTTCCAGCACAGATCAGAGCAGACTTCCACCCTTCTCTCCTTCAAATCTGTTGTCAACTGTCAAGGTACCCACTTTGCACACACTTTCTGGTACCCTAAGTCTTCCACCATCTTCTGTATGGCATTGTGACCAAAGTCCAGTAGTGCAACAAGCTCGTGGATTATGAGTAGTCTCTCCGCGCGAATCAATTCATCTTCTCGCTGACAATTCGTGTCAGTGGTCGCAGATGGTGGTCTCCTACTGTGTGGTTTGTCTTAAATGTTGGTTTCTCCTTCTTTAAACTTCATCCATCTGTGCACATTGCTCTTGTCAATAGTGTCATCTCTGCAAACATTCTGTAGCTGTCTGTGGATGTTGGACAGCCTGAACCCTTCCTTCATCAAGAACTCGATGACTGCACATTGCTTCTGCTTGGAATCCATTATTTACCTGCAATGAATAAGGGTTACTATAGAGGAAGAGTTACTCTACCAGCATGTGCAATTTGAACGACCTCTGTCAGTTAATAAGAAAGTTATGTTCGCTTTTGCATTACTTTCAGTACAACCCTCGTATCATATCAAGGGTTGTTTGCTAGCTCTGTCCAATGCCTGTTTGCTTTGAAGAGGCCTCTTTGCTCCCCATTCATTTTTTTGACTTCCCTTGACCTTAAACTACAGATGTCGTTTGCTGCAATGAGGCCAAGAGCACAGGCGCTGTCACGATGAGTGGCAGTGCGTAGTGTTTTCCAATGAGTCACGGTTAAACCTAATGACCCATGATGGGCAGAATCTTTGTACAGCAACACTGTGGTGAATGACTGCTGGAGGCATGCATTCTGGTGTGGGGTCCTGTTGGTTTATATTTATGTTCCGGGCCCCTGTGCATTTTAGGAGCAATGACCAGCCAGTGGTACATTGTGGAAGTTATGCAGGCTGAAATGCTGCCCAGTGCTACCTTTCAACAGGACAGTGCTTGACCACTTGCGATATGGAATGTCTTACAGCTCGTGGATGCTCGACATGTGCAACGTCTTCTTTGCCCAGCTTGTTTGTCTGATTTGTCATCCGTTGAACAAGTGTGGGATTTGGTTGCTTTACACCTGTCCTGTCAGGCTCTGATGCCAGTTAGCTAAGTTGAACTTTGGGTATGAATTGAGACCGCATGGAATGACCTTCTGCTGTGTGACATTCAGAACCTTTTCTAGTTAATGCCATTTTGTGTATGAGCTGTTATTGCCACTTGTGGTACGTAAACAAGGTATTGAGTATTGTGTGTTCCACATCACTTTACAGGTCTGTGCTTTTACTTCTTGTTTCATAAGTTTTGTACCCTGTAAATCTCACTTCAATATCTCAGGTCTTGGTGTTGCATTTTGAAAATTTTTATTTTGTATTTTAATATAAAATGACAGTATGATTATAAAATTTAATGTGCATTAATGTACACAGTTGAGTCTCATAATTGTGAGCATCAGCTAATATCCAGAGTAACCGCCATGTGCAGCGCAGACAGCAGCTAGACTGGCTGGGAGTGACTAAAGTGCTGGAAAGTGTTCACAGGTATATGGAGCCATGCTGACTGCAGTGCATCTGACAGCTGCTGAAGGGTATGTGGTGGAGGATCCATAGAGTGAACAGCATGATCGAAGTGGTCCCACAGATGCTCAATTAGGTTTAAGCCTGTGGAATTAGGGGGCCAGGGAAGTACTTTGAAGTCTTCATTGTGCTCTTCCAACCACTCTGACATTTCTAGCTGTGTGGCACGTTGCATTGTCGTGCTGGAAGATCCCATCCGCCCCAGGGAAGACAATCAACATGTGTGGGTGTACATGGTCTGCAAGGATGGATTCATAACTAGTTTGGTTCATAGTGCCTTCCACAAATATGAGTGGACCCAGGGAATGCCACTAAAACATTTGCCAGACCATAACACTGCCCCAACCAGCTTGTGTTTTTCCAGCAGTGGTTGAAGAGTGTCTGCTCTCCAATGTTTCTCGCCTTATACGCCAATGTCCATCCGTTCGATGACGCAGAAAATGTGACTCATTGGAGCAGGCAATCCTTTGCCAATCAGTGGAAATCCAATTCCGATACTGCCGTGCAAATGTAAGCCTTTTCTCCCGATGCACCTTTGTTAGCATAGGTGCAGTGACCATCCATCTGCATCGGAGTCCCATACGCAGCAGGGTTCGCTGAACTGTCATTTTAGACACACTTCCGGTAGCCCCCCTGGTTCATTTGGCCAGTGAGTTGCTCCACGGTAGCATGTCGATCGGCCCTCACGCACCTTCGAAGCAGACGTTCACCTCTCACATCAGTGGCACGTGGTGCTCCGCAGTTTCTATGTTGCTTATTTACAATGGTGCCATTTCTCCAATCACGATACACTTTAACCACAGCAGCATGCGAATAGTTATCAAGCTGCACTGTTTCAGAAATACTGCCAGCCACCCTTGGCCCGAAAGCCAATAATCATCCCTTTTCGCAAATCTGATAAATCACTCCTTTTATCCATGACAGCAACTAGTAATGTGGTTTCAGAATGCCTACAGCACACTTTATATACCTTTCAAGCCAGCTCATGACACATGCCTTCTTTCATTGGCTACGCGCTGTTGATGCCAAAAGTAGGAGGTGGTCACAATAATGTGACTCGAATGTGTATGTTGCACACTCTGAGTATCCTGGATGTTAGAGCTAAAGATGCGTATATATAGTTTTTGAAAATGAAAAAATGTAATAAGATTCAGCAATTGATTTGGAATATTCTTTGACTTTGTTTCACGATGTGGTTAGCTTTATGGCAGTGTGTAGAATGCCTATTGGAACAGTGATCCTCATTGATAGGATGTTTTGACCATCTAGATTTGAAAGAGAATAGTTTGGAATCTTTTTATCACATGAGAAGTGCTTTACATTCAGATACAGTTAACATTCATTTCCTTCTTCTCCATGTGGCATGGCCAATATTTCTAAAGTTCACTCTCGTGTGTCAGGAAAAGCCACAATTTCACAAACTGCTAAATTTTTGTATTTAATCAATTTATTATTAGTTGTGCACTATTTTCTATGGTTTGTAAATATGTGACCACAACAGTAGATAGCATGAAAGAGTTCCAATTTTCAAGTGTAGGAATGGCCGCAAAACCAGTCTTTTCAAAACCTGCAATTCTATCTCAGCAGAGGAAAAAGAATTAAGTGGTAATATGAAGAAATTCTGTGAGGTAGACATAAGAGAACCTTATCATATTGTGTTTCTTGGTGATCAGAGCATAATGATTTTGATCCTAATTATGATCATCACAGGACTTGTCAAAAAGTGGGATATCTTGTGGAGCACATTTCCAAAGTTCATTGGTGAAGATAATAGGGACAACATGCAGTAACGAATGGATTGTATATCCCCCCCCCTTTGGGATTCATAAGTATTTAACCCATACTGGTGTAGAGTATCTGTGAGTACAGAAACATTGGTGAACTGATGCATCTAGTCTTTCTCGAAGCTGGGAAGGTAATGTTAATTCTCCTGCACAGCAGTACTGCTGTAGAAAGTGTTTTCATCAACTGAAGATGGTGAAAACTGCATATAAGATATCTTTAGCGCTAAATGCTTTGTTGTATTGCAGGGAAAAAAAAATTGGTTTCAACAAACTGGTGAGTCGAGAAGAACAGCAAGAAATTTGAAAAAAATAAATGACATGTTTAAAAAGGTACTTGTATTAAATATAGAGAGAGAAGTGATGTTAGTAGCTTATGTGTTTTATTTTAAATGGGAAATGTTAGAAAACTGTTTTACTAGCTATGTACTTTACAAAGAAAAAAAAAATTACATTCATGGTAACTTGCGTTAAGAATAAATTTTTATTATTCGATGTGTGACTAGCAATAACCTACTAATACTTGTAAGGCAGGAGCATTACTTAAGATCCTTTTCTGGTTGATTGTTTTAACTTTGTAATTGAAATTAACATCAAAATTATTGTAAACTTCTATTTTACCGGATATTTTTTGATATCATTTGATGGATTTTCTAACTTATCTTGATTGCAGCCTTGATCTTAGTATTTGCACATTCTTCTTTCATTTGGTATTTTTTTAATATGTATTTAACAGTTTTTGTCTCTGTTGATGATTTAGTTCCTCCTTTTTAAATGCCATTATGCTTTCTTATTTAAATCGGTGCTTTTCATTATTTCTTGATTAATTGATTTTTTTTTTTTCTGAACATTGCATGCTCCAGGACCCTAATTTAAAGATTTTTTTAATGTAGTAATATAGTCATTAATGTGTAAGTCTGTCAGGATCCCTGAAAGTTTTCATCAGGTTCATAATTCAGTTTTCTGTACAAATTCAATTATTTTTCCAATTGCGTAAATTAAACTTTTAAAATTTTGTTCCTATAAATTTGCAGGTAAGTTGATCAGGCTCATATGATCTTCCTCTTTATGTATGCATATGCTGTTGATATTAATTGTACTTCACTGTTAAGTAATGACATAGTCAGTAATTGATTTTAATTTCATAGTATCTTGTTTCTGTTATGCCAATAAGTGATTTTAATTTCGTATCATTTGGTTTCTATGTAAATTTCTCGATGTACAAAATTTAAGTTTTGATTTACAGTTGATCATTGCTGTAATTTCTCTTTTTTTTTTTTCTTCAGATTTTCCAGTAATTTTAGAGTTTCCTGCTCTTCCAGCTCACATTTGTATCTCCCATATTGGTGATTTGCTCTCTGCTGGAATGTTTTTCTGTAATAGATCTCGCATGACTTGATAATTCATTTTTAATTTCAGTTGTGTGATTGAGTTGGTGCATACATGCCAGTAAATTATCAAAATTCTGCACTATAATTCATCTCCAATACAATATTTATTCATCTTGGGCCGCAGGTGGCCTAGTGATCAACGTTGTGATTGCCACTGAGACGACCTCGGGTTCAATTTCAGGCAGGTACGGACGTTCGAACCACTAAATATCCGCCGTGCATCGGATGGGCACGCTAAGCTGTCGGGCCCCGGGTACTGCCCCTTCCACCCGGTAATAAATAAAGGTGTCTTCCTCCCCCTTTCTACCTCGCTTCTGTGTCACTTTCCTATTGGACGTTCTAGCCCAAATCTCCTAGCTCCCTATTTCTAAGGGTTGTGTAAGACCTGGAGTTGGACACTCCCATCCTAAAATCCTCTACATCTGATCTATTCTGATCTTTATTCGTCTTCTATTGTCCTATTAGTAATGTACGTTTTCAATTCTTTTGTTACTACTAGGATGGGAACACTTACCTTTTTTCACTATCCTTTTTTGTTAACTCCACTTGACAAAATGAGTAAACTGTTCCCCCCAATTTTTTTTTTTTTCATGGTCTCTTAAGTACAATTATATCAAAAGTATGTTTTGATAATTCAGTTACCGCTCTGGTGGCCCAGTGGTCTGAGCGTTGGCTTCTGATCATTTGCCCAGTGAGGCATGGATCTTGTGTTTGTCTTATGTCACTGGGTCTCTTCCTTCCCTGGAACCAGTGACCCTAAATTAAGGATGGGCAAATGCTTATATCCTGTTATATTCATGTTCAGATTTCTTAGCACTGAACAAGTGTTTATAGTGCATGAAGAGCTAGCCATTGGATTGAGCTTCTGCATTTGTGGTCCAGGGGTTTTCTCTTAATCAGTCCTCCCTATTTTTTGAACTCTCTGGTTTGGATGGTCTTGCTGGTAGCAAACCGCCGCTGGGATAGCTCTCTGGGTCTTTGGATATGAGTCCTTCCCCATCTCACCAGGAATAAGATAGAAATAACTTATGGTGGGGGACTCAGTTTAGTAATAAAAAGTAGTCACTTCATATTTTTCAGAAATCAAAAAACCTTTAATTTCAGCTTAGGCAACTAAGTATTCAAAATCAGCATTGAAAAGCAAGCTGCTTCTTTGCTGTAGACAGTAAACTATGAGGGTGGGCTAAAAAGTTTTGCCTCCACTGCAACATTCAGGATATAAGTGTCTAAATCCAGATTGTTTTTTTCAGCTTGTTAGTAGACGTGGAGTATAAACTAAATGGGTTAAATTTCTTGATTTACTTATCTTCATTCATAGATAAGTTGGTCCTGAGTATGAGATGAGGCTAGAACAAAGAATTAGTGTTCCAAAACTATAGTTGGTCCTGAGTATGAGATGAGGCTAGAACAAAGAATTAGTGTTCCAAAACTATAGTTCGTCCAGAGTATGAGATGAGGCTAGAACAAAGAATTAGTGTTCCAAAACTATGTAACTATATTTTTAATGTTCCAGTAAATATTAAAAGGAAGAGAAAGTGAGGCAACTTACGCATTTTTCATTTTAACAAAAAGTTGAATTCTGTAAGTTTATTATATTTTTAAAGAACTGACATTAACATATTCCTTCCTTCCAAACAGACCAGTCAGAGAAGCCGCCACACAAAGATGAAAAGAAAAAAAAACCCCGAAATTCTGTAGTTGTATTTTTAATGTTTCAGTGAATGTTAAGAGAAAGAGGAAATAAGGTAACTTCTGCACTTTGTGTTTCAGCAAATAGTTGAGTTTCATAAGTTTTTTTTTTTTTAATGCTATCATATTCCTTCCTGCTGACCGACCAATCGAAAAACCACTGTACACGTGTGCCAAATCAGAGTAATGCTTGCAGAGTGAGTTATGGTTCACCTTTGTCTCGCAGAGTCTAATGGAAATTAGAAACCAAAATGACTTTTGATTTCAGTCAGGAACATGAAATAAATTGAGCATAGTAAATGGAATCAATAGTTGATTTTAATTTACTAGAGAAATACAACTGAAAGCTTGGCAGAGCAAAAAAAAAAAAAAAAAAAGACTGCCTTTGCTATCAACTGGCCATTACTATTCTTAAAGCGCATGCACAGCTGGCTGTCAACACATTTGTCACCAGACAAACAACTGCATGGCAGTCACTTGTTTCAGAGGTTTAATCATTGTGAAGTAAATGACGTGCACCCATTGGGTCCAAGAACCCCATGTTGGGTCTTTGGGTTCTTGTGATGCCACCGACGGGGACTTGGAGAAATCGCATGGGGAATTCAATTAACGTACAACTGACACTCCAAATTGGTCATGGCGATTTTAATGTTTCTGTTGAACAGAAATATCTGTTTCAGCAGCTTTAAAAAACAACAGCACATTTTTAGTGAACGGAATGTTACTTTTCGTACACTTTCAGAATGGTTTCTTGTGTTTATTATAAAGTTTTGGGTGCTTGGATTATGACTGAATTTAACACACAATATATTGTTTTTCTCTTTGAAAAATTTCAGTAAATAAGTCGATTTGGTGTATAAGTCGAGGCCCGGACTTCTGAAGAAAAAAAGTCTCATCTTATATGTTGAAAAATATGGTTATCTGAATTTGGGCAGTCACATGAGTTCCCCCTCCTCTGTACTGGAGAGGGTCCCTCAACTTCATATTTTTTCCACAGTGCGAATCACAATGGAGTGCCGTTCAGACATGTGGTTTGAACAGCCAGCCATTATTGATTACTCTCTGCAGAATAAAGTTTCTCCCATTAACATTCATTGAAAATTGAAAACAGTTTGTAGGAATCAGTGTTTTGATGTGAGTACTGTGAGGTGATGGATAAGAAGATGTAAAGGTGTGCAGAAAGAAAGTTTGAGTGATGAACCAAGGTAGAGGGAGGCATGTGACTGCAATGGACCAGTTTCATCAACTGTTTATTCAAGAAACCATCACATAAAGCAAAAAGAAATTGCTTCTGAATTAGGCATTTCAAAAGAAAGGGTAAGACATTATCAGTGTTCTTGGATTTCAAAAATTTTGTACATAGCCTGTTGAAGAAAGACTTGCACATTTTTATAAAAAATAGTTTAGCTACATATTGGAGCCAAAACATCATCCACAGCATATACCCGACTCCCCTCTGTGTGAATGAACCTTTCTGAGCTGTCATGTTGCACATGACCTTGAGTGGAATTCTCAGTCATGGATGTCACAGTGGAACAGTATGCAGCTTTGAAGTTCTGTGTTTGTTCAGGGAAAATGAATTCGTAAGCATACGAAATGTTGGTGCAGGCGTATGGTTAGAGTATGATGCCACGTGATACAGCACAGTGATGCTGAAAAGAATTTTGTGAAGGCCGCGAATCATTTCTGAAACAAGGTGGACCTAGAGTGTCACCAACAGCTATTACTGATCAGGTGGTAGGTATTGCAGCTGCGATTATTCATGAGGATTGTTGGCTCACAGTGAGACAAATGGCAGAACATTTACAGATTTCAGTTGGAAGTGCCCACACTACACTCAGTGAGACAATGCATGCACGAGTCAGTTTGAGATGGATTCCTCGGTTACTAACTCCTGAACAAAAATAAGTGTGTGTTGAGCTGTGTGAACAAATGAGGACTACCTGAAGTCAGCAATTACATGCGATGAAACTTTTCTTCATCAATATAATCCAGAGAGCAAGCAACAGAGCTTTGTATGAAAAACTAATTCTCAAAAGGCAAAAAAAGGGAGGATGTGAAAAGTCTGACAGGGAGGTAATGGTAATCACGTTCTTTGATTACCAAGGAATGTTGTACCAGAATCTCGTGCTGCCAAATACCACAGTTAGTGCAGATTATTACGTGCCTGTTTTGGCAAAGCTGATTGCATATATCTGCAAGAAGCATCCACACATTCACCAAAGTGGTTGGAAACTCCACCATGATAACGCTCGTCCTCATGTGGTGCGGAAAGTAACTACCTTCTTGGCTGAAAAAAATATTGGAATGGTTCCACACCCTCCATACAGTCCAGATTTAGCACCCTGCTACTTTTTTCTTTCCCCAGCTCACAAAAAGAACTTGTGAGGACATAGGTTTACATAAACGGAAGAGGTAGTCAAAGCTTCGGAGGTGGCTCTGAAAGAGATGCAGAAAAATAGCTTCCAGCACGTCTTTGAAAAGTGGCAGCAACGTTTGGACTGATGCATTGCCCCTGGAGATAACTTTGAAAAGGACTACTGCCACATGTAGTTCAGGTTCATGAAAGATTTTTTATGAATTTCTGTGCAAGTCTTTCTTGAACAGTCCTCATACTTAGTAGGTATTGCACATGTTGTCTGTGAGATGAAGGCAGAATGTGTAAACTTCACGTGAACTCTTGGAACATTTCAGAAACAAAGGTAAGACTTCTACACCAGATTATGATAGATGAAACATGGGAGCACCACTACCACCCAGAGCACAAGAGACAATCCATCAAATATCACCATAAATAATACTACCCCCCCTAAAAATCAGGACAGGAACTTATTTAGCTCGTGTTGTCAGCTTTTTGAATGTTGAAAGACTTAGGTTTGCTGATTTTTTTCTTGGAAAAGGGGTTACATACAGTAAATTCTGAATGTTACATTGAATTTCTTAAGGAACTGAAAACTCATGTGAAGCAGGACAGGATGGTCAAACATTTCTCCAATGGGACAGTAATAGACTCAGTGGTCTAAGCGATGGCCTCTGATCATTTGTCCGAAAGGGTCTGGGTTCGAATCCCGGTGAGGCATGGATGTTATGTTTGTCCTACGGCACTGGCTCTCTCCCTTCCCTGGAACCATTGACCCTAAATTAGGGACGGGCGACTGCTTATAGCCCATTGAGTTGCTCATGGCGGTCGTTAAATCTCCAATGAAAAAAATGTAGACTGCTCACCAGTCTTGCCGCTGAGTGCCTCAGGTTTATTGTACTGCTCCTTGTGATTTCCCCTTGTTTACTAAACTAAAGGAATACTTGAGGGGCCATCACACCTGATGAAAAAGTGAAATCAGAAATATGCCAGTAGTTTCAAAAACAAAATTCTGATTTTTTTTTCTTTTTTTAAGAGACTTTGAAAATTACAAATAAAGGTAACTTGATCACGCTAGTTACGTTACATGAAAAAAACTTTTACAAGAAAGTTCGTAAGTTGGGAGCTTTCTACCTTATCTTAGGTCTTCATCACGCCAATGGAGGACTAAGATTGTTGCCAGATTCTACATTTGAATTTTTTCTATTTTTGATGCCAAAACTTAGAATTGATCTCCAGATCATCGGGATGTAGAGAGGAAATTCGGAATTGCAAGTCATTGAGTTGAAAATAATTTCCAGGCTTTCACGGTAACGGAGGGCAAAACGATTGTCAAAAGAAGCAATTCGTTCCAGCGGGAAACTGCAGATGTGTCTTCCATTGTTAAAATAGACAAGGCTGTATTAGGATTGGCTTTCAAAACATCTTTTTTATGTTCTAAAATTCTGTGGTTAATGCTCCTGTATGTGTTTCCAATATATAAGTTATCCCCTGTTGAAGAAGAGATAGGAATGCAGTAAACTCCTGGGAGGTCCAGATTTTCAACTTTGTCCCTATCCCTTTGTAGAAGTTTCAAGGTGTTTGGGGTGGATTTGATGGCAAGATGGTAACCGAAACTTCTAAAAAGAATCTGTAGCTTATAAGCATAAGAAGGATGGTAAGGAACAGAACCAGAGAATTTCAGGTTTTCTTTCTTTTGAGGAAGGAGGCATTCAATTTTCGAATTGTTTTCATATTTCTTTAAGAGGGAGTTGACTGTAAGAGCAAGGAAACCATGAGAGAGGGTTATTTTAGAAATTTTGGAGAATTCTTCTTGAAGAGAAAGTTGGTTGTTGCAAATGATATGAGCTCTGTGGATGTAAGACTTCAATGCTGCAAGCTTGTAGAGATGCAGAGTGAAAGATTTGTAGGGAATGATGTTAGTGGCCGCAGAAGGTTTACGATAAATGGAACGAGTGATGTAGAGATCAGAGTTTCTGCAGATGGATACATCCAGGAAATCAATTTTGTTGTTTACTTCCTTAGATATAGTGAGATTAATGGAAGGAAATTTTTCCGTAATGGAGTTTATCAGTGTCTGTAGTTCAGACTCTGTATGTGGCCAGCTAATGAAAATGTCTTCTATATAACTTAACGATAGGGAAGGTTGAAAAGGGTGGTGAGGAATGATGGAAACTTCAATATATTGCATGTAGATTTTTGCAAGAAGAGGTGAAAGAGGTGAGCCCATGGGGAGACCAGATCATTGCTTGTACACAATTTTGTTGAAAACAAAACAACTGTGTTGAGGAATAGTGTGGAAACAATCGTAAAGATCTTTGATAAGAGTACCGGGCGGTTCAAAATGAAGAATCAATTTCTTCACGAGGAGCATGTAGTACTCAAAATATGGTACAGAAGGGAACAAAGATTCCACATCAAGAGTATATATATTAACACTTGGAGAAAAGAAATTAGGAAGTTTGTGGATGAAGTCTGAAGTAGAGACAACAGTATGAGGATGGTTGGCTGCCACGGATTTGCATTTGAAGACCAATTTTTTTCAAGGTTAACTGCTGGAGAAAAAGAATATTCAACTAAAGGTCTGATGGGGTTACCAGCTTTATGCAGTTTAACTTGCAGGAAAGCCTGGGAGTTCTAAAGTAAGGAAGGGGTGAGATATCTCCAAGGAAGGATTGAAGAGTTTCTTTCTTAGATAATCTGTCAACTGAGTTTTTGAGTGAGTTGGTGGTGTCTGACTGCAGAGGGATGCAGTTAGCAGAAGTAAGAAATGAATGCACTTTTTGGTTTAGTATTTCTTTACCAATGATGACTGGGCAACCAACTTTATCTGCTTTGCATATGGCAAGGTCATTTTCTTGAATAAATGACCCGAGTTCTTTCAGACAAGAAGAAGAGTACTTAATTGGCACAGAATTTTGCTTGGATAGGATAATAGCAGCATTGGCATGGAGGATAAGTTGGTGAACAGTCTCAGTTCTATGGATGGCTGATTCTATGAGAGAAACAGTTTGTGGAAGATTGATAGAAAGAGCTGGTGAAAATTTTGGGCCTAATGATAAGGATTTATCCAAGCTAGGAGGAATAGTAACAGAAGAAAGATTTACATACTTTGGCTTGTCAGTTACCTTACTTGTAAAAGTTATTTTCATGTAACGTAACTAGCGTGATCAAGTTACCTTTATTTGTTATTATTGTTACGTGTTTTGCCCATCATCGTCAACTTTGAGCATTATTGACATAGAAGAAATGTATTGAAATAGGTGATTATGTGGAAAAGTAGTTATGTAGCCTTTTAAATAAAAGATAAAGTTATGTTTTTGTTTCATTGAAAACCTTTCACAATCTTTATTTTCAAGTGGAGGTAAAACTTTTAGCCCACCCTTGTAACTTAGTGTACAATGTCCAAACAAATCAAAGGGGGCAACTCCTGTTGTCAGGGGTGTGAATTCATATCAAAGGTGGCATGAAGTTCTGTCTGTTCTGTAGCTGTGCCCTTCCTCCATTCCCTGGAGCCAATAAGTAATTATAAATTAGATATAGGTTATTCACTCAGGTAATAGGCATTATTAACATGTTAAAAAGGTGAAGGCAAAGTGTGAGAAAGTACCAGAGTTGAAGTTATTCTATTCATACTAGGGGTGTTCAAATGAAAAGGTACGAAACGTCATAAGAACGCATCCGTTAACATATTTGCCTATGCCGCTATGGGAGAACGTAGCGACACATCTAAAGATGCAATTGGAGTCGCCGGCGTGGATCGGAGCATGCGCAGGCGCCTGCATGCGCAGGAGAGAGCAGAGGCTCTTATAAAGAGCGCCGTCCAATTGACGCGGCAGTGCGTGTGAGGACAGGATGGCGTTCACATTGCAAAATTTGACGATTGAGGAGCAGCGAGGCGTTATCTGATTTCTGACAGCGGAAGATGTTGAACCGGCCGCTATTCATCGCCGGATGGTGACCGTATATGGGGGAAGACTGTGTGTCCGACAAGTCAGTGAGAAAATGGAGTGCCCGTTTTCGTGCAGGCAGTGAGAGTTTGGTTGATGACCCGAGACCAGGCCAGGCAAACACAGTCATCACGGCCGATCTCATCGACAAGGTGGACGACCTAGTGAGAGGTGATCGGCGTGTCACATTGCGAATGTTGGCGGTGGAGGTGGATGTCAGCGTTGGAACAGTGTGGACAATTGTTCACGACAGGTTGCGTTATCGGAAGGTGTGCGCACAGTGGGCTCCGAAGCAGCTCACCGACCAGCAAAAGGAACTGCGTATGGGGCTAGCACTTCAACATCTGTTTCGGTATCATGAAGACCCCACTTTCCTGGAGCGGATCATCACAGGTGATGAGAGCTGGTGCCATCACCACGAGCCAGAGACCAAGCGGGATAGCATGCAGTGGAAGCATGCGTCGTCACCTCCCCTAAAAATTTCAAAGCCGTGGCGTCAGCAGGCAAGGTGTTGCTCACCGTCGTTTTCGACGTCCAAGGTCCACTACTTGTTGAATTCCTCCAGCACAGACGAACCATTAACTCCGATGTGTACTGTGAGACACTCCGAAGCCTACGCAGGTCCATCAAGAACAAAAGACCGGGGCTGCTCATGGAGGGTGTGGTTATGCTCCATGATAACGCGCGTCCACACGTCTCCAGGGTCACACACGCGGAACTGGCCAAGTTCCAGTGGGAGCAGCTTGACCATCCGCCCTACAGCCCGGACATGTCGCCCTGCGATTTCCATGTGTTTGGTCCCCTGAAAAAACATCTGAAAGGGAAGCACTTCCACTCGGACGACGAACTCAAGGACGCTGTGCAGGACTTTGTCTCGTCACGGCCACAGGAATTCTGGGAACAAGGAATCCTTCGGCTCGTTAATCAATGGGATCGTTGTGCTACGGCCTATGGTGTATACTTTGAATAAAGTCTTCATTTATACCAACAGTGTTTTTTCGTACCTTTTCATTTGAACACTCCTCTTATATCATGTCATTAAACTGTTCTTTGAGATTCAGAGTTTAGCTCCTTAAAGAAAGACCATGTGCCAAGTACACATTTAACTATCAGAACTAAAATTTACTTACTGTTGGTGTATCAAATGTCTCCATTTGCAATGATCTCAGCACACCGCTTGAGCTTCATTAACATCCATCACACGTCACACACATGACCTTTTGTACTTCATACTCAAATTTTTTCTCAAGCAGACATTCCTGAATCTGGTCCTCCCATGATTCCTTGGCCTTCCTCTACCTTTCTTTTCTGCTGCTTGGGGTGAAAAAATTTCTTAGTAAGCATCTCATCACTCATTCTTTCAATATGGCCAAATCACCTAAGAATATTAGTCTCCACCTAACTAACAACATTTTGCCTCACATTACACATCTGTAACACATCTTCATTCTTTACATGATCAAAGAGTGTCTTGCCACAACCCCTCGTAAGTGACGCATCTCTCCACACACAAACGACTCTTATGTCTTTTCTGCAGAACCCAGGTTTCACTGTCATACATCAGAGTAGGAACAATTACCCTTTCATATACAGCCATTCAGGACTTTCTTGAGAACCCATCATTCCTGTGAAATCCTCATTAAAGCAGCTATGACTTTTAATGAAGAATTCACTTGCTTACTAATTTCGCCATCTAATTTATTCTCTGTCAAACATACTTCCTAAATATACAAACTCATTTACCTGGTCAGTCACTGTACCATTTAGACTTATATTACATTCAGTACTTAAAAGTTCCTCACTCAAAAACCATAACTTTGGGTTTTCCCTTATTTTTACTCACTTTGAATTTCATGCAAACTTCGTACATCCGGGACAACATACTCTGCAACTCACTTTTGCTCTCTGCCAACAGGACTGTGTCATCAGCATACAGTAATCTGCACACACGGATATTACCAAGACATAAACCAGTATTGTCCATTTTGGCATCACACATGCACACCTTTATGAATACTATATTAAACAGCCATGTAACCCATGGAATGCAGTTCTCTGGAACTGCATTCCATGGGTTACATGGCTGTGTTCTCTGCAAATGGAATGCAGTTCTCTGCAAATGGTATGTGTACATACCGAGGTTCCAGCATTTTTACTCACCTGTACACTGAGGTCTAGTGCAGTACTCTGTCGATTAGTTGCAATGACTCCTGAGGCTTTGATGTCCTCTATCACTGATTTTCTTTGGTCTGCTGGTACATTTTGCTGCTTCAGGCACGCCATGTGTCTTCCACTTATTCAGTACATCCAAAACAGTTGACTTGGGTATGTTTAAACACCTGTCTGTTTCTCTTATGGACAACCCACTAATATAACACCCAACAATCTTTCCTCCCTCAAAATCAGTTCTCTTCCCCCACAACATTTTCACTTGACCTCACAGTGTGGTATGATTGCTGTCAACTGCAGGCTTGTTTTTATACCGTTTGCAGCTGTACTGCACATCTTAACAACACAGCAGATCCGTTCATTTGCTTTTGAAGGGGTGTCTGGTGACTAGAGTATTTAGTTATGTAGTCGTGTGTGTGTGTGGGAGATGTGGTAACATGCAAGACGTGGTCTTACAGTTGTGAAGAAGATGGCAATTAAAATAATTTGCCATTTGCAGTTCAGCTTTGAATGAGATGAGTTTTAACAAAATAAACTAGTGTGGATAGGTCGAGTAAGCCCTGTTTGGTTCACTTCAATCCATCTGTGAAACAACAATTATTTCCATGCACCTTTGACAACATTTTGAAATCTTAAAATATGAAAGTAATAAATATAAATATACACACTTTAATTATTTTATATGCCATGTAACAAATTATTTAAAAAGACCCCAACACATTAGCGGGCTACTGTACACCGCAAAATTGCATATATGAAATAGTACTTACCTTTGGTTTTCTTGCAATACACATACTTGGTTTTTTTTTTTTATTCTCTGTGCCTGCTATATTACATTTTTAGGAAATAGTTTGAAAATTTTGAAACCAAAGAATTTTAACAGATAAAATTCAAAGACATTAATTTATTGTTATATTGAATTTCAACCAGCAGATCTCTGCACGTTTTTTTAACTTATGTGTCAACTGTTTTGAACTTTATTTGTTGTTTGATTTTAAAACTATTTCCTACATGTATATTATAACATGCACAGAGTATTAAGAAAAACACATGCTATTGTGGCATCTAAAAAAACTAATTTTGAAATGTATCAAACCAAAACAAGCTAAAATAAAGCATTGGTTTGGAACTAATGGTAGAAGACATCCATGTAGAGTAATTTTACATCTTTGTATTTAATAACTTTATGTATAACATTAACACAAAGAATGGACGTCAAGAAAAAGCATACATTGCATTCCAAAAACAAACTTCCTGGTAAAATCAGCTCCAGTGGATTTAACAAAACAAAGTGGTACTCCCTTGTGTAAAATTTTAATAATCAGGGTAAGAAAAGAACTATTTGTACTTTTTAAAAATTAACAAAATAGTTCATCATTGCGTAGAATTTCACATCCATCAGACTTCCATTTTTCTGAGTTTTCCACCCAAGTGTTAGGCATTTGCTTTTCAGTAATATTTTGAAATATGAGTTTAATTGCCAGAGAAACTTATTGAAAATATAAATATATTTTCAATAAGTCTTTCTCAAAATAAAATTTAATAAGTATTTTTCAATAAGTTTATTGAAATATACTTATTTACATTTTCAGGAGAAATTTTTTCCCTGTTACAGGGCAGTGATAAGTTACAGTTAACTGTTTGTTCCATTCTTGATGAAGTGTTTGCCTCTTATTCATGGTTACTTTTTTTCTTCTTTATTGGATTTTTAAATCCTTAATTTCCCATTTGTGGTTGTTGATTTATGATTTTAACATACTCACACTATATATTTTATGTCCAGTCTTGTTTCAAAGAGTGTGTCTCCTATTGTACAAGACCTGTTTCTAAGTGATCACACATTCTGGAAGGCATTTGATATCAGTATCATGGATATTACAGAAATTATTGAGAAACGAATTTTCCTGAATAATTCTTGATATATTCAGTACATGTGGCAGAAACATATGAATGTTATTTTCAGCACATTTCTGCCATATTTCACTGTTTCCCTCTTCCAAAAATTTGGAAAAATGCAATGATGACATGCTAACACTTTCTTGTGATGCAGATTCAGCTCCCTCTCTAGGGCAATGCAATTTTCAAGTTTCCCCAAAGAGATGGTTACACAGAAAACAGTGCTTATCAGCGTAGCATCATCCTTCGGCACTGCAAAAAGGACTAGAGAGCCACCAGATGTTAGTTATTGGAGTCCAGCAAGTTGATTGTTCTAACCAGTCAGTGTCTGGGATTTTTGTAAATGTGAAGAACCTTTGTTAGTATTTTAATTCAAATAATTTCTCTGGTAGTTTATAATGCCCAAATTTTAAAACATTGCTGTGGAATTCTTAAGAGTTGTGTATTCATTAATTACTGAAGAATAAAGAGAAGTTTCAGCATGGAAAGTTACATACTTGAGTTATGGATTTACTAACTATATGGGAGCAGCTACTATGAAGGAAATGGATTGCAGTGGGGTGTAGAATTATTGAGTCCAATAAATTGTAAAAAAACAACAACAACAACAACAACAACAAAAACACAACTTGTAGCCTATAAATATCATAATTAACTGTTTATCCAGGTGGCCAGTTCTCAGGAAACTTGAAAATTGTATCATCCTGGAGCTCAGGAATCAATCTCATTTCTTGATATGCGTCTGATCGTGCTACCATTACACCACCCAGGACAATGCATTTCCAAGCGGCTAAAATATTGGAATCTATATTATCATCCAGATTGCTTTGGTCAAAGCATCCATGCCTCCTTGTTACAGATACTGTTCTATGTTTTTCAGAAGATCCAGGTGTCAGAGGTTGTTAGTTTTTCCTTAATTCTGCATGTGTTGTAAGGTTTTAGTTACATAAACCAGTTTCTTATCGAATAGTAATGAATGTAAACAGAAGAAATAACACTTGTGTAGTTGATGAAAAATGATTAGTAAAATTTAGATATCTGTGTGGCTTTCTTAGTTGCAAGGTTGTGTTAATTCAAAAATGTGAAATTGTATTCCTGTCGAAAGTATGTTTTAATGTACTGTAATTTCGGGTAGATAAGTCGAGGCGTATATGAGTTCAAAATGAAATTTTTGGCCTGCGCGGCTTATACAGCATGGCGGCATATACAGCTTTTTTTTTTTTTGACAGAGCAAAATTATGTAACAAAAAAACGTTTTAGCTTGTTCCGTTCTTTTTCCGCGGGAAGATATCTCAATAGAGAGGGAATGAAATAACGATGTTACAGCCACGTGCAATAAATTCCACCCACCCCTCTTAAAACAAGACATGAAAATAATAGGTTATAGGATTGAGGAGGGACAGGCAAGAGAGAGGTGACCGATAAAACTCAGAAAAATCTGTGGCTGGGGAAACTTCACAGGGAATCAATCTTGTTGGCAAGGATCGCCCTTGTTTCATGCTCCTAGTAACTAACTCTTTTTGAACTCATGACATCATCAGCTTTGCTCTGAGGCTAAACTAGCGTCTCTAGATAGGAATAATTCCCTATGGGAGTCTTACTGCGCGTGCTCACGAACAACAACGCGTGATGATCTCGGGGACTTCAATTTCGGGGTTGTACACATATTGCATTAATGAAGGCTGCAAACCGACTTCTACTCTCCAACTCGGGTGTTGTTTAGATATTAGCATTCCACGAGAGTTGAATATGCCAAGAACATATCAGTTGCTGCATGGTTAAAGTGAGGAGCATCATCAGATATGAAAACATTTGGCTTTAAGAGAAAATTGGAGCAGCGGTTTTATATTTCAGCAAAAAAATGGAATGAAGGTCTCTGCTGCAGTTCGGGTAGAATATAATATAAATAAAAAGGGAATCCCTCATGGTTCCCATCATTTACCATAACGGAAGTTAACTGGAAGCCATGTTGATTAGTCCGATGGGTCGAGTCTATCGTTATGCACTCCATCCCATATAATTCCAACATCTTCTGTTGGGCATCGGTCATTAATGCCAACATAAATTCGTCTTCACTTATTGTTGGGAAACCAGGAAGTAGTTCACCGATTGGCTTCCATATTAAAACAGGATATTTATTTCACTTTTTATTTTCTTTATTCTGATATCTACAGAAAGGACATCATTTGATGAAAAAATAAAATGTCCTCTTGGTCAGTTTTTAAATCTCTACAAATGTTATGTAAATCCTTTTGGTTTACCACACTGATGTGTTTTGTTGGTGAATAATTTTTCTGCAGTTTATTAAGCACAACTGATTTGGGTATTCCTTGGTTTAGCTATGGCTTTCTGCGATTAATTGTATAACACAAGGCTAGGTCACTCCGTTATCGCTAATGTACAAGCAAAAGTTCATATTTTTGCTGCTGCACTGAATAGGCGCTGATTTGCCATCCATAGGAGTTTGTTTACCATTGAATGCAATGCAATTTGTGGGTGTTTTTTACACCCTTTGCCAATTTTAGCTCACCTTTGCAATTTAAAACTGTATAAACAATCTGTTAATTATTTTTGATGCATGGCTTTTATTTTATAATGTTTATTATTTTATAACACTGTGTTTTTCATGTTGCCCGATAGATGGCGGCACTGTATCAATTGGGAACGTCATATCACCCGTGATCATATAGGTTGTGACCTGTGCTTCTGCGTTGCTCTACACAAGAAAACAGTTGTGGCGTTCAACATCAATTCTTTTTAACAACTTATCTTCTGTGCACGAGAGTAGATGCCTACCAACCTAAAAGCAATATAAACAGCACCTGTGTTCGAGAGTTGAAATCGGGCTGCCGCTTTCATTATTACAATATGTGTACGACCCCCAAAACTGAAGTCCCCAAGATCATCAAGCGTCTATGTCCGTGAGCATGTTGTTTTAAAGACTCCCGTAGGGAATCATTCCTGTCTAGAGACACTAGTCGAGGCTAATGCTCTCTCTCCATTCTTGAAACGGGATATCCGACTACCATCCAAGATCGATTGCCATTGGTCAATGACAGCACGTGCAAATTTTGTCAGTGACGTGCGTTCGTTGCATTGAGTTCACCAAATCGCATTTTCTCGAGTACGGTATGCGTAGTATTACGTTATCATGGAAAGTAAAATGAAGAAACGCAGATGTTATACTTTTAGTTTTAAGCTAATGGTAAATAAATATGTTTTTCTGAAATCCTGGAAAAACGTCAAAACTTCGACGATTATTTTGGGCTTCACTGAAGCAAACATTATTTCTAAAATCTGCGGTGAAATGCCAGAAGACAGCGAAAGTTATGCGGACGACCCCGAAGTTTTTTAGATGATGAGCTTTTAAAACTTTATAATTCGGACAGTGAAGTTTCTGATTTTGATGGATTTGATTGAAAAACTATGTGTACCAGGTATTTTCAGAATGTTCTGCATGTATTTTTAAAAATTTTTGAGGTATATATGTTTTATAATTGGTTTAAGCACCTTATAAATTCTTCGAGTAAATTTTTATAAAATAGGTGTAGCAGGGTAAGTGTTATCCTTAAGATTGAATCTTGTTTAATTGATATTTTTATTTATTATTTGAAAGATCAGGTACTACACTATCTACCAACAAGTAATTGGACACCTGTGATAGCAAAGGAAAACGAAGTTTATTCACCTTCAACAGTTGGTGGAGCCTCCACGAGCGGCGATTACAGCTGCAACCCTCCAGGGCATACTCTCAACCAGGCGTTGTGTGACGGCTAGCGGTATTTTCTTCCACTCGGCTTGGAGAAGACAGGTCAGTTCCTTCACCGATTTCGGACTGTGGGGGCGCCCCTTAAGTCGACGCTCCAACTCGTCCCTGAGGTGCTCGGTAGGGTTAAGGTCCGGGCTCTGTGCAGGCCAGTCCATTCGATTAACCCCATTGTCACCATACCAAGCCATGGTGGACCTCGCAACATGACAGGTGGCATTGTCATCCTGAAAGTAACATGGGTCCACCCCGTAAAACTGCCACAACGTAGGAAGCGCAATGTTATCCAAAATGGTGCAGTAGGTCTCGGCATTGAGTCTACCAGGAATTGCGACCAAGGGTCCTGTGCCATACCAGGAGAAACACCCCCATAGCATAATTCCACCGCCGCCGAACTTCACAGTTGGCACAATACATTCCGGCAGGAGGCGTTCTCCAGGCAGACGCCAAACCCAGACCCTGCCATCCGAACGGTAGAGGGTGAACCTTGATTCGTCGCTCCAGAGAACCTGTTTCCACTGTTCAACGGTCCACTGTCGACGTTCTTTGCACCACGTTAGCCGAGCAGCACTATTGGACTTGGTGATCAAAGGCTTGTGGGCGGCAGCATGTCCATGATAACCGAGCAGATGGGTTTCCTTATGGATGGTATTTATCGAAAGAACACTCCCGGTTGCCTGTTGAAACTCCTCGCAGATGTGGCCCATCGATTTAGTGCGGTTCTTCCGAATTTCTCTGGCCAGCACCCGTCGGTCTCTAACTCCCAGTTTTGTGGGTCTGCCGGGTCGGGGCACATTCTGACAGTCACCTCTCATCTTCCACTTGCCAATCACGTAGGCCAATGTCGATTTTGGGTACTTCAACTCGCTGGATATGTCATGTATGGATCGGCCATTTCAGTGATACCCGACGATTACACCTTTCTCAAAATCGGAGAGCTCCGAACTGCGTGGCATCTTGCATGCGACTTGGTTGCGTTGTTGTTTCTCACATGATATTTAACGGCAGCGGACGTGACGTGTATCAGTACCGCAGATATCGTCGATTGCAGGGGTGTCCAATTACTTGTTGGTAGATAGTGCATATTCAGGGGTCACGCTGCCAATCGCCATCTTCACAATTTGCAAAAAAAAAAATACAAAAAAAAAAAATTATTTTGGCGATGGAAAAAGAACTTTGGCGATTACCTTTTTGTACTGTTATGACACTTTGGCGATAAAAAATTTGAATTTGGTGAATAAATTGGCAAAAACTTTAAAAGAGCCAGTGCGACCCCTGATATTTTTATCTACAAAATGTTTTTAAGACTCCACTGTGGTACTGCCCCACCTTACTGCGAAGGTGCGGCGTTTCTGGTGATTTTTTTTTCATTCTGCCCCTTTTTTTTTATCGCTGCGGCGTATACGCCAGTGCGGCTTATTTACCCCAAATTACAGTATGTACTATTTTGCCTCTTTATTTATTTTCAGTCCCTCATTATTTGGATTCAGTTCTGGATCACTTAAAATGTGGCTTTTGTTGTGAATAGAAGTCATGATAATTTTGCATGTATATTCTGAATGAGTTTATCATTTTATAAGGAGTTACTTTATGTTAGTTTTTTTCTTCCAATCTTACATTCAGACAAAGATGAGAAGTGTAGAGTTCTTTCTTTTTTTTTTTTTTTTTTTTTTTTTAACCGTTTGTTTTGATTTGTATTACTTGGTCTCGTTTTTCTTTTTATTCCCTTTTTAACTTTATTTTTCTCATGGGGAAATAAGGTTCGGGGTCACCTGGTTTCCAAGCTGGATCCTCTTGGTATTCCAACAACCAGCATTCAACAGACATCTGATGGATCCCTAAGCTCTCCTGCTGTGGTTCTACGTAATTACAAGCTAGGTAGGAACAGATTTATGTATTACAGCTGCTATGCTGACAAGAATTTTTTTTCTTGTATAGAGTTTCTGATAAATGCAAATTGGATGTAAAGAAAAAATGTTTGTGGGTGAATTGAATATGCAAAGGTCTTGTGGGAAATGTAGCTGCTTATTTCTGTTAGCATGATTTTACTTCTTTGTTTTTTCTCCCGCCCGCTTCATGTTATATTGGTGTTCCTTATGGTATGGAAGTTTTGACCCCAGGTATTCTTTATATTTAGCACTGAATGCTTAGCTGGTATTTTTCAGTTAGCTGTACTTCTGTGATTAACATAATATATTCTGATTACTAACACAGTTAGGTAGTACTAATTCCTTTTCTTTAGATTCGTGGCCATTTCTCTGCAAATCTAGATCCTCTAGGCATTAATGTTACAAATGTTGATCATGCTCACCTAGAAGAATATTTGTTAAAGCAGCACAATTTGGGTAAGAGTTTGTTCTGAACTTTCCATTTCTGCATGTAGTGGTTTCCCTGTGGAACTTCTTTTATTCATGTAACAAAACTAACAGCTGCCTTCTGCTGTGTTTTTATTCTTTTTCTTCCTCTTTTATTTTTTGTGCAGTTACATTTTGTTTTATGCACTTTATCATTATAAAATTGTTTTCAGAATATGATTACATTCCAATGTGTGTTTACTACTAAAAATTACCAGTTTATTAAAATGATTGTTAGCTAAAAATGCATCACTTTTTCTTTGTTAGCTTAAGATGTGAAGACATAAAGATTCATTCTTATAACCTCCCTGCCTCCCCCTCCCCAAGGAATTAAATTGCAAAAATTTCAAAATAAAATGACCATGATGGCTGCATACTGAATAGTTCCGAAACAGTGTGTGGAATTAAATTTGCATTCTCTTTCATGTGTTTTTTTATATGATTTTGTTTTTTTTCAAATTGGTTTTGCTTTCGTAATGACATCATTAGCTACCTTGGAAATTGTTCAGTAGTAGTGTTTATGCCTATATATGTGCATATAGTTATTCCTGTTGAAGATATCTGGAGTTGATAATGGATGCATATGGGAAACATGTGGGAGAATTTGTGTAGAGCAGTTGAACAAACAGCATGGTATGGGGGTCCTAACAAAAGTTCTGCACACTGTCCATTTTTGAGAAAAGTGGGAAGTAACTGAGAAAACTTACCCTATTGCCATTCAATGTACTCTCCTCCTCTGATAATGACAGCTTGTCAGCAGTGAGGTAGATTCTGGATGTCCCGCAGTACGCCGCCATCTTTGTTCAGCTGTCATATTACTTGGGTCTTGTCCAGCGATTCATAGCGGGTGCCATGGAGCCTATTTTTTAACTTTGGGAAAAGATAAAAGTCGGGTGGACTGAGATCAGGGCTGTATGGTGGGTGGGATAAAGTTTCCCAGCCATATTTCGACAAAAGTCCCTGTACCTACACTGCACCATGACACGGTGCATTGTCATGCAGCAAGATCGCTCCCACCTCCAACAAGTTGGGGCAATTTCGACGAATTTTCAGCCTTAACTTGATTGTACGCAAAAAATCATCATTTGCTTCACTTCGAATTGTTGCTGACAACACTTTAAGGGGCATGGGGAACTTGGATGCCTCCATTCCACTGATTGTGACTTCAGTTCTGGCTCAAAATCACGGGTCCAAGTCTCATCAATTGTGACAATTCTGTTCAGGAAGGTTGCGCCCTCCCTTTCGAACCTGTGGAGTTGATCATATGCTATGCTCAGGGAGTCTTTCTTCTTGAGAGTGAGTTGATGGGGCACCCAACATGCAGTGATTTTTCCTTTTTCCAGTGAGTCGGTCAAAACCGTTGAACAGACATGGTAGTCAAATTTGCCTAACGAGCAATCTCCTCAACTGTCAAACAGTGATTCTCTTCGAGAAGCGGTGCAACAATGGTGCTAGATGTTTTGCCTGTTGCCATTTGAGCTCGGCCTGAGCAGTGATCATTTTCGATTCTGCTAAGGCCCTCCCGAAAGCTCAATGCCCAGCGAGAAATTGTGCTCTTCGATCAAGAGTTCCTTCCCCACGAACTTCTCGCAAAGCAGTGTGGATCTGTGTCAATCCCCCCCCCCTGCAGAATTTCTGTTTTTACGTACGAGAGCTGGTCTAATGCCGTGACTCCACCTGAGGACCTGCACGCTTCCGTTTCCAAACTCTCCCACATCCACACAGTAGATGATAGCTCGTCAGTCTGATACTGATTAACGTGTGGAGAACTTTTGTTATGACCCTCGTAATAACATTTCAAGATTGATCTGATACCACCCCACAGAAAGTTGCATATTAGTTTTTGTGATCTGCCCCAAATGTCAAACTTTTTTGTAGTGTGGGATACATTGGAATTTTAAACAGGATCAAAAGGTTTTCAATGAGGAAAATTGTGTTAATCCTAATGGTTGATTACTGTTAAGGCATTTCACAGAAGGCAATTGAAAGGATAAAAAAAAGTTTGGTAGGTTGGAAGAATATTCAGATGTATAATGAAAAGAGAATTTGTACTTGTCACAGCATTGTTGGATGTGATAATAGCAGTTCTATAATTCATTGTTTACAACAGAGGTCTATGGGCTTTTTCAAGAATTAAACTCAAACAGGGTAATGATTTCATGTATAGTAAATTCATGAAATATTTATTGATCAGGTAGATATTCCAAGTAACTGGTTCACAAAATTCAATCCTTTCTCTCCTCTTGTATGATCTGTGTAATTTGTTTAAAAGCTGAAATTTCAGTAATGTGTGAACATTTTCTTCCATTGAATTAAGATCATTTCATATGTGGAACTACTGTTTTGATATGGATTTTGAAATCCAAAAAAAAAAAATTCTTTGAATCATAAATTTAATAATTTTAAGTTTATTAAAAAGCGCTACACCTGTTGTCAGGTTTTATATCTCATCGCCAATATAATATACTGGTCAGTTTTTGTGTAATGGTATTACTAATGAAATGCTATGGTGCTGAAGTATAGTAGTACTGAAGACTACTTTTTATGGTTTTATACTCTGACCAATATTTCTTGTTGTATGATACTTTCAGAATATATTTTCCCTATCTAACCAGAAAGGAAGTAATTTTCTGCTAGGTGTGTTAAATGATGAATACCAGTGGAAATATTTTTACCTGCTGATGTTATTGGAAAAATCTGATTTTTATGAAGCAATTTTTTTTCCTTGGGGAAAAAGGGGAATTGCTTGTTTAATAGTGCAAAATTTCTGGGATCTGTTGTATTATGTAAATCTACGTATTAAAACACTTTTTTGTATGTAAATTTTTTTAGTGCAGTATAGAAATAAGTTTGAGCTGCTAGCACTAATTCCTTTAATTTGAAGCTTTTTGGGACAAAATCCTATTTGTAGTCCCCTTTTCAGTGATGAGTAACCCACCACAGTCAAACTGATTTCTGGTAATGGTTTTCAAAAACCACTCAAGGCATCAAAATTGCTAGTTATGCAAATGCGCATGCATTTTGTTTGTTTCCTTTACTTTGTTACAGTAAGATTCATACCAGCATGCTTATGTTCATGCTTTTTAATAGGTACCAAAGAATTTAATTTTAACATGTGCACAAGACCTTTTTTCCTTTCTGAACTTTGTACATATATTTTCATATGCTGTAGTTAATAGGGTGCATATTTGTTTTAGTTTGGTAAAGAAGCAATGTCACATATGATGAGAGAATGTGCGTAGATGCAATTAAGATTGGAAAATTTCCATGGTAGAATAAAACTGTCTTGCAGGACTTGAAATCTCAAGAATAAAATGTAAACATTTAAAATTCTATGATACATTATTTGACTTAAAAAGAGCTTTCTGTTGTATTTATAATAGACTGTTTTGTGTCCTACCAAAGTTGATTGCACCTGAAAAGCTTGCGTTTATTGAGGTTTTGTCAAAAGAAAAAAACTTTTGTCATTCAGCAGTTGGTTAGATGTATCATTTTCACATTTCACATGTCAGAGTTAATATGTCATGCTCAGAAATTCATCAGGTTTGTCTTCAAGATTTCTGTAGGATAACTTGTACATGGAAATTTTCTTATTTTCTTTGCACTTTCATGATTTATGTAAGCATAATTTTTTTTTTAATAAACTATGATGACTAAAGGTGAGTGTGTGTATATATATATATACATGTTCGTTACGTATAAGATTTATTCAATCCATGTAAAATTTATTTTGGTACAACATATTTTGACTTTATAAAAGCATTGTGTCTTTAATTATTGGGGTGTCTGAAAAAAAATTGCATTTCTGATATAAAAATGCACTTATGTTACTATCACCTTGTAGAAATGCAAGGTGTTTATTACCAACACAAAAGAAGTTCAGGAAAAAGTTTGAGTTCTTGGCTTAGAGGCCAAAGAACTCTTCACACCTGCTTTTGACATTGTCTGCATCAGTGAAGTGCCTGTTAAAGAGAAAATGTGCCATTACCTGAAACAGCTGTGACCTGGGGCCAGTGAGATTAGAGCAGTATGGCAGAAGCTTGATTGCATCAAGTTTGTGATGCTTTACTTGAGTCTGAGTGATGGTTTGAGGCTTGACATTGTCCTGTTAAGGAGTTCCAATTTTGGTTGACTAAAGCAGGCTAGCATTGCTTCAGTCTGTAGTCCTGGCCATCTAGAATGAGCTCAAAGAGGATCGGACATCCTGGTAATCTCCCCAAACATTCAGCATGACCTTTCTCTTGAAAAATTTGTGTATGGCGACAGATAAAGCTGGTTCACCAAGGTCTAACCTCTGGTTGGAAGTTTCTGGTTTATGCAAGTTGATCCACTTCTCATTCTTATTAACTATTTGCTTCGTGAACTGAGTGCCATGCAGATTCTTGAGGAGTTCCTTCTGGACCTCAAAATACGGTTTAATCTGAGATAAGGTCAATTCATGTAACGTCTCGTGCCATTGTCACCTGTACAGGGTCGGTCCCCTGGAATCCTGGACAAGTTTTGGAATTTGATTTTCCTTTTATTCCAGGCCTGGAAAGTCAGTGACTTTTCATATTTTTGTGAAAGGTCCTTGAAAATTTTCTTGCAATGGTTGAAATGTTTGGATTGATTGTATCACTTTATTCTAGCTGGCTGTGGAGTCTCTCATGTTGATACCACTTCTTTCTATGAAGTGTGGAGATGTTATATCATAGCTTTCATCTCGTGATGCTGAAATGCAGTGTGTTTGAGTGCCATATTTCCAGCCACCTTGGTTTGTGGCATAGCAAGTTGTGTGGTTACAACAGCATGTAGAAACCTTCCAGTGAGTCCCAAGATTCCTTCTAGTATCATGTGCTTTCCTCACTGCACGAGATTGATATCTGGCCTCCCTGCTACCAGTGTGCGTGGACATAGATTACTATGGAACAGGAAATCTTCAGTGCCATGGCAAAATTGTTTTGTATTATTTTCATTGTGCTAGGTTCCAGATTGTTCATATAAATTTTATACGTAGCAATTTTTATATGGAGAAATTTTGCCACTTCACTGAAGATGTCGCACACACTGAAGGACACTATGTAACAGTGTCCTTCAGTGTGTGCTACATCTTCAATGCAAAATTTAAGCTCCTGAAATTTTTTAATAAACTCCTGGAAAAGTCCTGGAATTTAACAACTACCAACCCTGTCTGTGTAGACCTTCCCGAGCTTGTGCAGGCGGTCAGCTATTGTGGATTTTGAAACTCCCAGTTCTGTTGACAATTTGCTTCAACAGCTGTGAGCAGGGGGTCCAAACTGACTACAGAGGGTTTTCCTGAACCTTATACTCCTCTCCAAGCTTACGCTACCAGCTGCAAAATTCTTGAATCACATGATTTTTGTTTTAGCAGCAAACAGAATTGTCTTTGCCTTGCTTACTGTTCAGCATGGAACTTTACATCAGAAAACTTGAAAATTACATCGCCCTGGAGTAGGAATCAAACCTAGATTTTCAGCTCCAGTCATTGCGTTCACCCCTTGCTTCCAATAATAATGATAATAAAAATCTGGTAGTTTTTCCTTGTTTTTGTGAAGATTATTTTTTCTACAATCCCCATTCTTGAACCAGATTTGTGTGAATGACCACAATACCTTTGACTTTTGTCTGAAAAGGTATTGTGGTCTGCGAGTGACCTCAATACCTTTTCAAAAAATTTCTTCAGTCGCTTTAAACTCTTACTTCAACTAATGGTGCAACAGAACCAAGATTTCAAACTTTGTGGCTATTTTGTTCAATGTGATGAACATTCAGTGCACATTTCAAAGTACATGTTTCATACATGAACCAGCTCCCCCCAGGCTAGAAGCTTCTATACAACTCATAACATTGACAGCCTATCCCGCTGAAACATGTAAATTAGTTGCACAAAAGAACACAATGCGAAAAGGTACCCCCCCCCAGTTGTTTCAATATGATACTGTATATCAATCAGTTCATTTAATGGACAATCAAAATATTTCATCTAATGTTATGACTTCAAGGTATCAGTCTGTTTTCATGTTTAAAAATGGCTTCTTAAACAATTACCTACTTTGGCTTTACTCAGAAACAGATATTCACAATATATATTCCAAATGGAAAGTAAGAAGATATATTCCCCCACTCTGAGTAGTTTTTATTAAAAACAGACATTTTTGGCTTCTTGCTTTTTTTCAAGGTAGACATGTTTTTAGTTATTTGAAAAACAAAAAAACCATCATTGCAGTTTTTAATCATTTCATCGTGATGTACTGTTTCTCATTTTCTGTTGCTTTGTATTGAATTACGTGAAGCCAAAAGTAGCCTTGTTAGTTTTTCTGTGGGCATTTTAGTCCCATAGTGTTATAGGTGGTGCCTTACTTCCTCTAAATGCTTGTTCATGCATGCCATTATTTACAGTTTCTCTACCTCATCTTACTCTACTCTTTCATTGTGTCTGTTGGTCACCTTGGAGGAAAAGAAATTGTTGTAACTGTTCAAATTAAGGAAACATAACGTTAAAAAAGAAAAAAGTTTTACTTTTTGTCTCACTGGTAGTTCAATATTTTTATTGAAAGTGTATATATACATTGGCATGCAAAAATTAAGGACGAGACGGTTTTTCGAATGTAACGTCGTGCAGAAGTGCTCCACATCAACTCAAATCATACCATAAGATCCCCAAGATGTAAGAATATGGGACAAGTGAGCAAAACTGTCCAAACAAGGAATCCAAAGGATACAAAGGCACTTTATTGAAAAGGTAGCTTCAAGCACAACTAGACAGAAGACAGAAACGTTCATGTGACAGGCGGCTGCCAAGAAACATCCAGTCTTTAGTAGGGTATATGATCACCCCTGACTGCGTTGCATGATTTACAACATCTGTCCATGCTGAGGACGAGGTTGTCAAGGAGCTGTAGAGGCATCGTGGCCCATTCCTCTTGTAGCGACAATCGCAGCTGTGGAATGGTTGCTGGCAGCTGATGACTTGCTGCCAAGCGTCTCCCAAGAAGGTCCCACACGTGTTCGATTAGATTTAGGTCCGGGCACCTTGCGGGCCAATCCATGCGTTGAATATCTTCACTCTCCAACAGCTCTGCGACAGCCACTGTACGATGAGGTGTAGCGTTGTCGTCCATGAAGAGGAACTCAGGACCCACAGCACCTCTAAACAGACTCATGTGAGGCAGGAGAACCTCTGTACAATAGCGGGCACCAGTGACTGAACCTCCTTGGAAGATGTCGAGGTCAGTATGGCTACCAAGCATGATACCGCCCAAAACGAGAGCTCCGCCACCTCCAAACCGGTCCCTTTCGATGTTGTTGGAGGTGTGATTGCATGTTCCCTGCTCACTCCAGATGTGTATACGTCCAGAATCGCTCATCACACTAAATTGGCTCTCATCCGTAAAGAGAACTCGACCCCATTGCTGATGTGTCTAGTTCTTGTGTTCCTGGCACCACAGAAACCGCCGTCTCTGATGTGCAGGCATTAATGGCACACACCGTACTGGTCGTCGTGCAAATAGACCACCTTTGTGCAGCCTCCTGGCCACAGTAAAACACGATAACGGACGCCCAGTTGTCTGTTGCATGTGCCTTGCGATTTCCCCCGCTGTCTGTCTCTTCTCGCCTGTAGGACAATATACCGGTCGTCCGCCGCCGTGGTTGCTCGTGGACTACCACTGCTAAACTCTCGGACAGCTGTTCCTGTCGTTTGAAATGCTCTCCAAGCTCGTGAAACAATGCTGTGAGCGATCCCGAACTCCTCGGCCACACTAGTCACACTTCGACCTTATTCCAACTTTCCACCAATGATGCGACCTCTGGTAAAGTCATCCAGATGTCGTCTACTGGATTTCCTGTTGGCCATATCACACGGTGGCAACAACTCGACGTTGTTCAAACCGATGTATCCCGTGCAATAGCTTTCACCGAATTGCTGAGCGTACACCGCCCGTGTGCTTTATACCCTTCCGACCCCCCATGTCATGCTGCATATTTGTGCATGCCCTACCGTAACGGACCCTAGTTTATCTCCTGAGTGGTCTTTTGGTCCGTTCTGCCTGCTCGTTCCACTGTTATGCTAATTTCTTCTCTTCGTCCTTTATTTTTGCACACCAGTGTATATACAAGGTGATTCATAAGTCCGGAACCACCCAAATAGTTCCTAGACATTTAACAGCACGTGAAAGTAACCATGTGCAATATACATACATTGGACTAAGTATTGCACCTCTCTTGCATGTTACGCACAAATGTTTTGACTTTGTTTTGCAGTGAAACATGATGGAATCGACCAAAGAGGAACATATCAACATAATCCTGCATTGTGGTGGACAAAGTTCAAGGGAGGTTGAAGCAAACTTCAACCACAGACACCCAGAAAGACGGCGAATCGTGCATAGTGCAGTGGTGAAGCTAATCAACAAATTTAGGCAAACTGGCCATGTGTGTGAGAAGCCAAAAAACGGTCGCCCCAGAACAACAACAAATGAGGAGTCGACAACCATGATTTCATTGGCGCTTGCCAAAAGCCCGCAGAAGAGCACACAGTGTTTAGCAGACAAATGTGGCAAAGCTCCAATGTGCGTGCCCTTTCAAAAAACAAATGGCATCCGTATTATAAACTGCAAATGTTACCCCATTTGAGTGAGGGTGGTCCTAATCGTCATCTTCAATTTTGCGAATGAGCCCTGCAGCAACTTCAGTCTGACCCAACATTTGCATCAAAGATTCTCTTCAGCGACGAGGCCAATTTCTACCTCAATGGAGAGGTTAATTGCTATAATACCTGGTATTGGTCAGACACCAACCCACATTGGATCAACCCATTTAAGAAACAAGGTGCAGAAAAAGTTGTGGTGTGGAATATGGAAGACACGCATTGTCAGTCCACTGTTTATTGATCGCAGTTTGACTGGCGATAGGTACCTCCACATGCTACAAGAGTCCATCCTTCCAATGTTGTTAGATGAAGATGATGTTTTCTTCTGCTTCTTCCAACAGGATGGAACTCCTCCTCATTACGCCGCAGCTGTTTGTGCGTATGTGGATGAGCAATTCCCTAATTGTTGGATTCGGCAGCGTGGGCCTGTTAAGTGGCGGGCACGCTGCCCCCTTTAAATTTGTTTGACTTCTTTCTGTGGCGATATGTGAAAGGTGTGGTCATCAGTGCTGAGACAGCCCGAGTTTGAAAGCCCGAAGTAGAGCCCGGGCCAGAACTGGGCTTGGTCTACGTAATACTTATTGGAGTTCGAGATCGGGCGGGCTCTGGCTGTGAGAGAGGGAGAGAATTTTCTCTTAATGTGATTTTATATGATTTATCAGACGAGACTTTTTACACTTTCTAGTTGTTAAAGAGAATTCTTCGGCAACTGGGTCTAGATGAGGAGTAGGAATTCGGCAGGGCTATTAATTCCTGGCTTGGGTAACAAAATACCATAGGCCATGAATTACAGGATTTCTGCGAAGGAAAAGTTTCTTTAAGAACTTGTAGACAGCAAGCTGACGAAATTTTGCTTCCTACCTCAAAGGGGCTGCCTGCTAATTCTATTGAGCAACTTACAACGTAGATTGTTGTGCCTCCCAATTTTTCCTGATACCCCCCCCCCCCCACACACACACACTTGAAACATTTCAGGAAGAAATGAATGGTCAAAGAAACTATAGGAATAGATAGACATCCCTTCCCCAATCCACAGTTGAGAAAGACATTGGTTAATTGCACGGGTAGGAAAGAGTGGAAATCTGGAAGAGAAGACTTTTTTTAATGCCTAAACAGGTTAATCATAGTTTTCGGGCTCATTCGGGCCCGGGCTCTATCTTGCAATATAAAATTCAGGCTCTGGCTGACATACTTCGGGCTCTTAAAATTGAGCCCAAACTCGGCTCTGGTGGTCATGTGCCCAACATCAGAGATCTGCAACATTTACAACAGTTGAAGGCACACATTACTTATGCATGTGACAGATTTACACCAGACATGCTGAACCGTGTTCGTACGGAATGGGAACGACGTTTGCACTTGTATGTAGCTGGACCGGGACAGCATATTGAGTGCCTGCTGTGAGGTTTACACATATGTGTAGCTGGACAAGAACAGCATATTGAGCACCTGTTGTGAGGTTTGCAGATGTGTGTAGCTGGACAACGACATAATTTTTTGTAGTTCAGTACGTACCTCAAGTGAACATGTAACATGCAATAACTTGAAAACTAATGAAGATATGTGAAAAATAAAGGTACTACTTACTGTTTTTCTGAGAAAATTTTACATAAATTTGAGTGGTCACATTTTTATTATTGCCTTTTGAAAAATTGAAGTTGAATCCTATATGGTGGATTCCAAGATGGCGGATGGGTGGGGTAACATGTGTCAGAGGTGCAACACTTGGTCCAATGTACTATTGCACATGGTTACTTTCATGTTCTGTTAAATGTCTAGAAAATATTTGGATAGTTCCATATTCCTGAATTACCCTGTATATTTTACTTCTGTAGAAATATCTTTCAGTAATGCCGTGACCCATATTCCATCCCCTCCCTTTTATTGTGAATGCAAATTTTCTATACCACCAAAAAAATGGCGTGGGTTGAAATATTTCTATAAAAAAAAATAAATAAAAAAATGCTTTCCTGTGCTATTCAGGCTATCGCGTGCTATGCTAACTGCATAAAATGCCTTTCTTTTCTTTATAGAATGTATTATTTTTTATATAAGATGGCCAAGTTTCATCATATAAGGCAAAAGTGATTTATTTCCAAAAAATTAATAAATAACAAAACAAATAAACTTTTTTCCCATATTCAGCATTGCTCATTTGATAAGAAACTTGATTGCCGGCCCCGTGTTGTGTTTGGCATGTTCTCGTGATATGTGATAAATGTTTAAAACAATTATCAAAAAGAAAATAAATAAAAATACAGAAACATTTCTCTTGCACCTTTTTTTATCTATTTATTTCTTGTTCTTTGAGTAATTGTGCTAATTTCTCACTTTTTTTTTTTTTATAAACGTTTCGAAATAAAATTTCTCTGAATATTTTTATAAAATCACAGGCTGAATTGTATTTTTAAAAATATTAACATTCAGCAAAAGAATGTTTGTTTTCTTGTTCATTTGCTGATGAGCAATTGCAATTGAGTTTTAGAATATACATCGAATCTGGTAGTTTTATCTTTTTGCTCATTTTTTATGCTTTCCAACTGTAGGTTGAAGAAGCGTATATGCTCCAGCTTTGTCCGTCCGTCCGCACGATAACTGGCGTAAAAATGGTTAGATTTCGATGAAATTTTAGTATGTGGTAGGGGACGAACCCTATTGAAAATGGGACAAATGGGGTCAAAGGTCACGACATAAAAGCGGGATCCATTCCATTGCACTTATACGTCATAACTTGCATAAATATGGTTCGATTTCAATGAAATTTTACTATGTGATAGGGGACCACCTGGAGACGAACCCTATTCAAAATGGGTGTATTGGGGTCAAAGGTCAGGACATAAGAGCGGGATGCATTCCATTGCCTTTATGCGTCATAACGTGCGTAAAAATGGTTCGATTTCGATGAAATTTCAGTATGTGGTAGGGGACCACCTGGGAATGAACCCTATTGAAAATGGACGAAATGGGGTCAAAGGTCAGAACATAGGATTGCGATCCATTCCATCGCCCTTATCCCATATTAAGGTGGACGTCAAGTAATTTTGCTTCCTATACTTCCAATGGAAAAACTTTGGTACACATTTCCTTCACAATTAATGTGTTTCCAAGGATGAAAATTTGAACATCGATTAAAATAACTTCTTAATATAACTTGGAATACTTAATATTTTCTGAAACATAACCATAATTATATTAAATATCAATAACTTTTCCTTTGGTGGTGTTGAAACCAGAAAAAGGATGGCGCGACCTGTACTTTGATGACGTCAGTAGACAAACAAATGTTGGATTGCGTAATTATGGTTATGTTTTAGAAAATATTAGGTAATCCAAGTTATAAAATGAAGCTATTTTAATCGATGTTCAAATTTTCATCCTTGTGAACACATTAATTGTCCAGAAAAAAGATGGCGCGATTCCCATTGTCCAGAAAAAAGATGGTCGCGATTCCCATCTGCCTCATTATGTCACGCGTTGTGTGCGTATGTTCATCCGCACGATAACTCGTAAAAATCATTCGATTTCGATGAAATGTTAGTATGTGGAAGGGGATCACCTGGGAAAGAACCCTATTGAAAGTGAACGAAATGGGGTCAAAGGTCAGGACATAGGAGCGGGATCCATTCCACTGTTCTTATGCGTCATAACTTACGTAAAAATGTTTCGATTTGGATGAAATGTTAGTATGTTGTAGGGGCCTGCCTGGGGACGAATCCTATTGAAAATGGGTCAAAGGTTAGGACACAGAAGCGGGGTCTATTCCATAGCCCTTATTCATCATAACTTACGTAAAATTGCTTCGATTGCGACAAAATTTTATCATGTTATTTCGGAGTTATACTGAACCAGTTCTGTTGAATATCATCAAAATGGGATCAAAGGTCAAAACACAGGAGTGAGATTTATTCCACAGCCATTTTCCTAATAACTTGAGTAATGATTTCTAGTATGTTGGAAAGCGTATCATAATACATTGCATGATTTTACTAACTTGTTTATTTTCCTCCTGACAGTGGAAGAGACGTGCCCCTCCCACATCCGATCTCTTCATATGTTTGCCCCCCCTTCAGTAATTTGGTGAAGTCGGCACTCCTGCTAACTATAATTATATTGATCTGTGCCACCCAACAACAAGGAGTTCCTAATTTAGGTTGAAAGACCCGAACCCACAGCGCTATGCGCCTTTCGGCAGGTGAAAGAGAAGCTAAGAGAGTTAGAAGCAGATTGCCCTGATAGAATAGCACGAAAGAAAAGTATGGAAATATGGAAATAATAGAGCACAAGAAGTAAACGGTTTCCCATTAAGTAGGGAAGTTATAAGCTGCCCTACATACTTACCTGCAACAACAAGCCGTTCCGAGCGATATTTCTCTCCGCAGAAAAATGCGCGGTACACCGCTGCGACAGATGAGTACAGGGGGAAAACAATTGAAGGACACGGGAAAGGGGAACCTGAAAAAAAAAAACATCACTCACAGAATATGTTTCTCAGAGGAAAATCGACGTTCAACACCGGATAAGACAAAACTGGCCATTTGCTCAGTGTTTCTCTCGGGTCCGCTATTGCTTCGTTACTCGTCAGCCGATGAGAGAAAAGATTTTCCCCCATTGGTTTAAAATTTTTTCTCAGGTTTACTTTTGTTGATTCTTGCCTGACATGTCAGAGTAACCATAGCTGAGGTGGTGTGATCACAAGATTACACCGATCGAGGTTTAAGTTACTCATTTTGAGTAAACAACAGAAAAACAAAAATATAAAAACAGCCACAATCAGGGTTTTTATTCCTTATTTAGGGAGCCGGTAGTATAAGGGCCAATAATTTTTTTTTTTTATTCGCTACTTGTCTGCTTGTTGCACAATTGTGTGCAACAGCAGAAAAAATTAAGTCCTGTTTTATTTATTTATTTATTTATTTTAGTCAAAACTAAGGCATAAGACAAAAAAAAATAAATATAAAAGACAAGACAAACAACACCTTGTTAGTTAGGGGATAGATGTTTAGTACAAAAAAGATAAATCTTTTATGCAACATTTTGCTTCTGTGCCACCCAGATATGTGAGCTGTATATAGGTATATCTACCTAAGCTTTCACTCTGACGACTGTAGTGACAAAAGTCCAAACCAAATTTGCGACACCTTTTCTGTAGTGGAGTTGTGCTAATTGGTAATGTGATAGTGATCCACTAAATGCTAATGAGTTCTCATGCATTTAATTAGATTCAGTATACTAAACTTGTTTTTGTTATTGCCAAAGTAGTGTGTTGTCTCTACTGAAGTTCATTCCAAGTAGTAGTACTGTGTGATATAGAGTGTGAGTAATGCATTCATATCAGTGAGCTTCTTTTATGACATAGATCATGTAACCAGGCTGCACATCTGTTAAAATGTAAATGTGGTTTTTGTTATGTATGTGGACATTAGTTGTCTCACAGTGAAGTCTGTTTCGATAACACATTGACTCGTCAAGATGCAGATTTTAATAATAAAGGTGTGTGGCAGAAGATGGTACACACCCACAAACAAATGAGAAGTTTTTTATTTTATGCAAATAATCTGTAGCTGTATTATTGTTTTCTATGTACATGGCATTTAAGTAAGAGAAAACTTTTTTAGCATCTTTTATTTGTCTCACTGATAGAATGTCTGCTTATGTTTCAATGATTGCTTTGGTCTGGTCACATGAAACAGCATTAATTTCATAATACTGTGTAACATTGTAACATTACAAGACTGATCTAATCAGATTTTAGGAACAGTTATTTGCTGCACACAGGTATTAGCTGTTGCTTTAAATGGTGCGAACATTATGAAAATAAAATTAAAAAAAAAATGCAAAATTACTTTTTTGCCAAATTAGAATTTAATACATGTAACTTGTTTTCATCTTTCACCTTGAAATTTCAGTATGAAACAGAATTTTAAACAAAGTGTCTTAACTAATTTATTTTCACACAGTGGTTTTATTTACTTGTTTTTTTTCCCTCATTCATTGTGATTTTTGTTTTGTAGATGAAAAAGATATGGACAGAGAGTTCAAATTACCATCAACTACATTCATTGGAGGAAGTCAAAACATTTTGTCTCTTAGAGAGATTTTGAAAAGGCTGGAGGTAAAAAAAGATATTGTGAAAATGATATATACTCTTTCTCTAATTGTCTTGTTTTTCTGTGAGAGTGTGCTCTTCATACCAGCTTGTTATTGTTTATACATGCTTCATGTAATTTATCATTTAAATTGAAGTCAGATTTGAACTTATATTGTTTCAGCTAAAATAGGATATGCTTACATCTGACTTTAAAGCCCAAAAAGGGGTCCAGCAGCACTGAAAGACTTGCATAACTTACATTTCCATAATACATTAGTGAAGTGCAAAATTTCATGGCACATTAGCACTTCAAGGGATTTGTGACACAAATTTATCGATTTTGTTTCACGGACAAACTGCACTGATTTTTAATAGGAAAGTTCTAAAAAATTCTGAATATGAAATAAATATTAGGTGTGCAACTTAATTCTCGGCTCCTAAACACACGCGATCATAGAACGTCTGCGAATGCAAATAGCTGTGTGTGATAATGGCCGATTGCAGCACCATGCAACAGCTTTCCAGGCAACCATAACCGCTCACAGCTGTAGTGACAGAAGGGACAAAAGTTGATGGTGAAAGCAATGTCGTTCGAGAAGCAACATTTGAGGCACTGCCTCCTGTTCGCGTTTCAGCTGAAAAAAAGTGCTGCGGAAGCCCAGCAAATGTTCTGTGCTGCTTTGGGTGAGGCTGCTGTGTTCTACAGTGCGTGTAAGAAGTGGTTCCAGCAGTTTAAGCAGGGAAATTTTGATCTCCGTGATGCAGAACGTCAGGGATAGCCACAGAAAGTTGACGATGAGGAACTGGAACAACTGTTGGACACGGGTCCCTGTTGCACACAGTCAGAGCTCGTTCAGGAACTCGGAGTAACACGGCAAGCCATTGCAAAGCGCCTGCACAAGCTTGGACGGATTCACAAGGAGGGCCGTTGGGTGCCCCACCAACTCGCAGCTGCGAACAAGTCTAGGCGCTACGATGCTGCTGTGTCCTTGCTCTCCAGATTCAAGAAGAAGGATTTCCTCCACAAGATTTTGACCTGTGATGAGAAGTGGATCCTCTACGATAATCCTAAGCGGTGCAAATCGTAGGTTTATCCAGGTCAGCCTACCACCAGTACTGCCAAACCGAATATCCATGCCAGGACGTTGTTGCTGTGCATATGGTGGGATCAGTGCGGTGTCATACACTTGAGTTTGCTCAAACCTAGTGAAACTGTCAATGCTGAGCATTATTGTCAGCAACTCATTCGTGTGAGTGACGCACTGGAGGCGAAAAGGCCATACACCGGCAAGGGCAGAAGGTCGGTCCTGTTGCTTCAGGATAACACTCATCCTCACACCATGAAAACGACTTTAAACACGATCACCGACCTGGTATGGGAGATTTTGTCCCACCCGGCGTATTCTCCAGACTTCGCCCTGTCGGATTATCATCTCTTTTGCTCCCTGCAACATCACCTGAGTGATATGCACTTCCCTTCTGTCGAGGAGGTCCACACAAGTATAGATGACTTTATCAACTTGAAACAGCCCTCTTTTTCTGCAGTGGCATTCGGCAGCTCCCTGACCGATGGCTCAAATGTATCCAACACGACAGGGATTATTTCCCTGCTTAGGTACGTATTCAATTTGTTATAATTTGCTGTCAACATGTCATGCCTATGGCCGAGAATTAAGTTGCACACCTAATAGATGCAACAGAAAGCAGTTTACGAAATACTGCGATCAACTTTGATTTATTCTTTCTAAATATTATGCTAATTAATATTTAATGTGAGAGTATTTAGAGATCACTGGTTAAGGTGGGTGGTTTCTGTTTGTAGTTAATGTTTTTAAAAGTGAATGGGAGATCCTCTTGTAGAGGATTTGGAAACCATGTTTCATTTTTTCCTCAGCAGCGGTGTCTTAGCTTTAAATACTGTTGATATTTTGTATCTGTGCAGTCTAGTTTGATATAATTTGTGTGTTCCTTATATCTTCTTCAAATCAAGAAAACATGCTACTAATTCATGCAGTAATATCCGAAGCATTTCTAGAAGAACATTTACCAGATGTTTTATGGTAATCCACTTTGCCAGGGCTCGACAAATATGTTCTAGATCTAGGAGCCAGCTTCAAAATTTAGGTGCCAGGTGAAACAAAGTCAATAACACATGAACAAAAACATGTTTGGTTATGACGCTGGAACGAAAAGTGGTAAACCATATTTGTTGTCAAATTTTTTTCTTTTTACCCAAACCACTTATTGCAAAATAAAGTTCCAATTTGCTTCACAATTTTCTTTTGCTATTCTTTCAGTAGATGATCTCAAAAAAATTAAAATTTCAGATTTCGATTTTATTAAAATACTACTTGTGGATGTCATATTTTGTACATATTAATTCTAAGTACCATATTTTTTTTTCCCTTCATGAGATCCTCAAGGGCATGCAATCCAAAGACTGTGAAAAAAAAAATCCTACACATAATCCGCAGCAGCATATGATTCGTTGATCAGGAAATTCTGAGAAAAACAATTTCATTCTTCGCTTAATCCGTGGCATGTTTCAGACCATGATATTAAAAAAAAAAAAAAAAAAAAAAAAAAGACAGTCTATACCTGCCAACATTGGCAATAGCCTTGTTACTAATAACTAGTATTGCGTGTCATACATAGACTCTATTTTACGAAATGATCTATCTCTTTGTAAAAAACAAATGTGCCCCAACAAAACGTTACAACAAACAAGGACTCCAATGAAACAAACTTAGCACGTGAGAAACACAAAATTGATTCCCCAGTGAGGGCATGATTGCAAGATTTAAGTTCGAAACTTCCACCAGTAAAAATCAGTAAGATGTGTTCAGAATTCCACAATGCCTGACAGACAGGAAATCCAAACAAGTGAAGGCGCAGTGCACGAACATCCACTTACCATATGATCATACTGCCTCTAAAATTGCAGTTTAAGACAAGATGAGACCAAAGAAGGGGGGGGGGAGCTGAACATTTTAACTGGTGAAAAATCAAAACAGACAGCAAGAATGCACATTGTTAGTCTGTCTTTTGTTGACTCTGCAACTGCACAGCATCGATTGCTTAATTTTTCTTTCTGCTGCTATCATTCTTTCTCTACTTCTTCAATGTCGCTTTTCTTGATTTTTGTGCCCACTGATAACAACCATCAGCCTGAGGACCACGAGCTCATGATATCAAAGCTTCAACTATTTCAGATAAATTGTGTAACTTTGGGAATATTAATACTTTTGAACACCATGCATCAATTTTTACTAATTTTCTAACTTCGTCACTTCCGTTTTCGGGAATTTCCTTCTTCTCTTATCAAGATTAAATCTAAAAACTTATGGGGTAGGGTATATTTAACAATGCTGGCGAGTGGGAACATTGGGGGGGGAGGCAATAGCGATTACGGGAATTCCGTCCGACTTCCGGTTTTAGAAATTTTTCTCCTATTTTTAAGGTGAAATGCAAAAATTTATGCAGTAAAATATTACTTAAAAATACTGGACACAGGCAACACCGCGAGAAAAATAAATTACGATTACGTAAAAATCTTAACTCCGTCTACTTTCCGTTTTCGAAAGTTTCGTAAAGATGGAATTCCGTCCTCCGACGAACATCTACCCCACCCCCTCCACACTCACAATTCTGCTTACTTGTGCATCGATCTCCTGAGTGGCCAACATGGGACGCGGGTGGCCTAGTGGGCAACGTTAATGACTGACGCGGAAAGAAAGGACCTCAGGTTCGAACACTCGATCCACTAAATATCCGCCGTGCGTCGGATGGGCACGTAAAGCCGTCGGACCCCGGGTACTGGCCCCTCTGTAATAAATAAGGGCGTCTTCCTCCCCCTTTCTACTTTGCTTCCGTGTCACTTTCCTATCGGGTACTCTAGCCCAAATCTCCTAGCTTCCTATTTCTAAGGGTTGTTTAAGACCTGGGGTCAGACACTCCCTTCCTAAAATCCTCTACATTTGATCATTTGAGTGGCCAACATAACGAAAAAGGCCGAATTTCTCGAATTCGCGGAAGTGCCTCAAGCCTGAAGATTAGGAGGCAATTTTCGCGGCGTCTAACTTCCGTTTCCACAAATTCTTACCTACAGTTTCAAGCTGAAATACGAACATATATGCCATAAAATGATATTTAACAAGAATACTACATACAATTGCAACATCCGTAGAAAAAAATTACGATTAGGGCAAATTCTCTTTACGCCATTTAACTACTGTTTTCGAAAGCTTTGAAACACGAACTACCGTCCCCAGACGGAAAATGAACCAACCCCCAAATTCTTTTCAGTTTTGTGTCAATCATGATAGCGATCTAAATGATGACTAAAAAAAAAACCCGGAGAATTCTGCAAATCCACTCAAGAATCTTATGTATATCATAAAATAATAGTAAAATATTTTTTTAACAAAATGAAAATTCGTAAAATCCATAGTTAGACAACTAAATTGGTAGTAAATACAAACATTCCATAGTAATTGGCATGCATAACAGTTGTATAATCGGCATCACGTGATCCGCACCTATCGTGTTAATCGTGATTCGTAATTTCCGACAGAAAACTGCGATTCACAGGACCGACTCAGAAATCCAAAGATGCAAGAAAAAAATGATCGTCTTATTGAAAAAAGTAACAACTGTCATTTTGAAGTACTTTTGTGTTACTTTTAAGTAAAAAAAGAACTAAAATCGTTAGCTGTTGCCGCATTATCGCAGTTCAATAGTTAGACTTAAAAATCTGCTGAAATTGCAGACAGTCCACAGCATTGTCTTATTTCTGAATACGTTTCAACTGAATACCAAAAAAAACCTTAACTAATGTAATCAGCACACCAAAACTAGGCAATGCGATTTGCAGAATGGCTACACGCTACGGAATAGCTCTGCGCGATTCCCGAGAGTCACGGATTCCCACACCACGTAGGCTTCCGCACGCGTAAATAGTAACGCCTTCATTGCGTCATATTTTCTGTCAAAATACTTCTAAGTAAAAGGAAAAATATATATTCTTACAATGGCTTTGCAGTCTTCTATCTCGCTGTTTCGTTATATTTTTTTCTGTTACCGCATTTTCAGTACTTTCCCAATAACACCACCTCTCCTGATCTTGCAAACTTTTTCAAACGAAGCACCGATTTTTTTTTTTTTTTTGCTGGTGTCCATGGCATCTAAATTTATAACCTTTTAATAGATAATCTATGGATTGCACAACAGAAATGACAGCATTTACTGCAATATATTACGAAATCTCAACTAACAAGAAAATTAGGCGCCAAGGCCCGAATTTTAGCAGCATGAAAAGAAGCTTGTGTACATGTTTCTTGTTTTTATAGCAGCATGAAAAGAAGCTTGTGTACATGTTTCGGGTAGCACATAAACATTTAAAAGAAAGGCAGAACTATCTTCATTAATTTTAATTACACAGCAGTCTTGTAAGAATATGAGCATAACTCACACCTTATTGATCTTTGCTACATGCACACACTTTACTTCCTACGACTTTCTGTTTGTCTGTGTATCATGAAGGGAGGGACAAGCTTTCAAACATTCAGTAGTATATAACAACTTAAACTGTTTTGTTTTTGATAATTTTTTACTTTTATGTTTTTATTTTGTTTATTTGTATAAGCCATTTTTTTTCTGTTTGTTTTCATAAATTTGTTGACAATATGAAAACAAACAAAAAAGAAAACTTGGTCAGAAATAAATAAAAAGTACAGTGGATTGTTCCCTTACATTAAATCTGTTACTGCAAAACTGAGTAAAATAGGAAACAATTTTTTTTTTTTTTGGACAGTCAGTGTCTTTCATTAAAAATATATTAGTTAATAACATATCACTCAAAATTATTAGATAGAGCAGGAATTTATGAAATTCCAATTTCTCTAAATAGTCCAAAGATGTCATGTTTGTTTTCATAAATTAATTAGGCAGCACAAAAAACAAGTTGGAACCAAGGAGGTTAGAATAAGATATCTGGAGATGCCCTTGTTAATGAAGCAGTAGCACTTTGCATGAAGCCTATAACCGCAAGCTACGGCCGTCAAAGTGTGGGAAACCTCATGGTTTTCAAGGCAATTGCAATGCATTTTGTGTTGGCCGAATCGCCTTCTTCTGGCGCAAATGTTTCCAATTTTGCATAGTAACTTGCTGCCAGTGTGTGAGAAAATGCTGAATTTATAAAATTCGTAATTATTTTGAGGCTCTTTCCTATTTTTATTTTAAATTGAAATACATGAACGTTAGTACGAATTCTAAATAAAATAATGTTAAAATTGACAACTTCACTCGTATGAGAAGTATAATTCATTCTGGTTTGATATTAACACGGTTTGTGCAACCCAAAACTGCATTATTCCGAAATACACACAGTTGAAATTACATAGGTGTCATGTAAACAACGTCAAATTCCCGCAGTTTGCGGCTTCATGGTTAAGAGACTCAGGGCATCTCCAGATGTATTATTCTAAACTCCTTGGTTAAAACATAGACTAAATCAACATTAAAAAAATTGGTAAAAAGAAAAGAATGAATGAACAGCCCTAATAAAATATTGCCGAGGAAAAAAGAAATTTTATCCTAAATTCAATAAAATTAAACTACTTAATGCCTTAAAAATGAGAAAAAACTGAAAATAGCAGAATCTGTATTTATTGAAAATTTTTAAAGTCAAATTGCAACAATACAGATCAAATCAGTCTGGCAGCTCCATGGAAGATGATAATTCATGGGCAGAAATTTTAAGATCTTCTCAACAAAAAAAATATAATTAAATTAGAAATGAAAAAGTGAGAGAAATAACGATAGGATTGATCATGAGATCACAGCACACACTACCAAAAAGAAATGTGCAAAACATCCAATAAGGCTATCATTGGTTCATTCGACAATTATGCACCAAAAAACTAATAGTAAGACCGGCATTGAGCATTTTCAATAGGTCAAGGACAAAAAGACCGATAAAGTAATGTGGTTTTAAGAGCACCACAGGATGTGATAGACCTCAACTAAGTATCAGGCAGACTGTCTTTGATCCACGCGTACCGAGAGAAAAAGGAACAATGTCTATATGTTTTCATTTTTTATATTACTGGTTAATAAAGTAAATAATATACTAATACGATAACAGTTGATAAAAGTTAACAGTTCTTTGCTAAAATAGGTTAAAATAGATGAACTATTAGTTCTTTGCTGAAAATGGCTTATAAAAAAAAAAAAAAAGAAAAAAGAAAAAAAAACAAATGTAAAAAAATTATCAAAAACTAAATAGTTCAAATCGCTATATGCTACTAAATGTTTGAAAGCCTGTCCCTCCCCCAATGACATAAAGACGGATGGATAGTTGGAGGAAGTAATGTGTGTAAATGTAAAGTTCGACAACGTGAGTTATGCTCATATTCTTATGAGACTGTTTGCGTAATTAATATTGATTCAACATGTTTTAGATTAAAAACCTATTAAGAGTGTTTGGCATTCTTGTAAATAGTTGTGATGTCTTCATTCAATTCTGCATTGAAAACATAGCAAGACTGAATTCTGAGGACATAAAATTGATATTAGAGCATGGGAAATTTAACGAAGTTCATACTGCCAGTGACGGTAGTCATCTTTGTATGAAAAGAAGAGTTAAGAATTGCAACTTTATTTACCTAAAGGAAATCACCTTAGTATAAGTGACTGGAAATATGACTTCAGCTGTTTTCTGATAAAATAAAAATAAAAAAGGGACAACAAACAGTAGATAGCATTGCAAATACCTTAAAAAGTAATGGACATTTAAGTACAAAATGCCAGTTAACCTTCAGAAACTATTGTTCTTGTGAGGACATATTGAAAGGAAACAAAATGCATCAAGTAATTTTCTTATTGGAACGTGTGCATACAAATGACTGAAGACATGTAGCAGTTAGCAGCAAACTTAGATTTACTGAGCTATTAACTTCAGTTGGCTGTGTATGAACTCCTTAGATTAATCTAAAAGGCGTCCGCATTTCTCAGTCATGATAAAAAATGTTGTGATATGGAATATTTCTTTTTGAAATTTAAGCTTTTGTCATGAAAGTTACAAAACAAAAGTGTTCCATCTGTAGATAAAATGCCAGACATGTGCTCTTATACGTAACCTCTCAGATCCATACTATTGGGAGGACCGGAAAGTAATGTAATTTTGGGGGGGGGGCTAAATTTGGGGAGTAGTTGTGAGGTGTATGTACAAGTGAATTAACTATTCACCTTTAACACATGTAGGTGTTTTTGTCTTCCAGATTTGCAGAACAGAATGAGTGACATAAAACCCGAGGAGAGCCAGGTTCGTCATTGTGTGCTGTATGAATTTCACAATGGGAACAATGCAACCGTGGCCACCAATAACATTTGCGCTGTTTATTCGAATGCGTTAAATGTTCGTGAGTGCCAGCGTTGGTTCACCCAATTCCGGTCGGGCAGTTTTGACCTCTCTGATGCCCCTCGTGCAGGAAGGCCCATGTAGCTGGACAATGACCTGCTGCGTGCAGCCATTGTGGCAGATCCTCGTCAAACCATTGATAAATTATCCCAACATCTTAAAATGCATCATAGTCTACTGTTCAAGAGCACCTGTAACAGTTAGGGAAGGTCTATAGACAAGGAGTTTGGGTCCCACGCCAACTTTCACCTGACAACAATGCCCAGCGTTCCACCATCTGCAACTCTTTGCTCAGCTGAGTGGAAAAGGATCCATTTTTTCATGGAATCGTCACTGGAGATGAAAAGTGGGTTCTTTACGTGAACTACAAACACAAAAACCAGTGGCTTTCTCCAGGTCGGACACCAGTTCCTATGCCAAAACCAGGCCTGCACCCCCAAAAGGTTTTGCTCTGTGTTTGGTGGACTACCGCTGGCATAGCTCACTTTAAGCTCTTGGAACACAGACAGATAGTAACGGCAGACCTCTGTTGTCAACAACTGGACCATTTGAAGCAAGTTCTTACTGTAAAACGTACAGCACTGGTCAACAGAAAAGGTGTCTTCCTCCAGCATGCCCAACACGAGACCTCACACGACGCGACTGACCCAGCAGACGATCAGAGATTTTGGCTTGGAAGTTCTGCCTGATCGCTCTTATTCCCCTGACATTGCCCCATCTGATTACCATTTGTTCAGATATCTACAGCACTTTCTTAATGGGAAATTATTCTACACTATTGATGATATCAAAACGGGGCTCTCGGATGTCTTTGCATCACAGCCAACATCTTTTCATAAAGACGACGGCATTGAAAGTTTTTGGCCGCCCCGGTGGCGCAGTGGTCTAAGGCGCTGGCCTCTGATCATTCGTCCGTAAGGGGTCCGGGTTCGAATCCCGGTCAGGCATGGATGTTGTGTTTGTCTTACGGCACTGGCTCTCTCCCTTCCCTGGTGCCAGTGACCCTAAATTAGGGACGGGCGACTGCTTATAGCCCATTGAGTTGCTCACGGTGGTCGTTAAACCTCCAATCAAAAAAAAAAAAAAAAAAAAAAAAATTGAAAGTTTGGTTTCACGATGGGCAAGTGTGATCAATAATGGCAATTATATAATTGATTAAGAAATAAATATCTTCTGTTACCAACAGTGTTTCTCTTCTTTTCCAAAAACATTACTTTCCGGTCACTCCAGTAATATAAGCAATTATTTTTATCATATGTATTTTGAACTAAGTTACATGGAACGTGAAATCAGGTTTGAATACTTGTGATCCAGCCCAGTGAATGAGCATGTCTGTGAGCTGGAAGTGTTATCTGCTTGCTTATGCTGCATGAGGCAGAGGTGCAAGTTCTAGATTTTCTTCATCTGGGTGACCAAAGTGTTTGAATCAGAAATTTGCTAAAATACAACATAAGACAAAAACTCAGAATATTGCATGTTTTTTTATTTTTTTTTTTAGCCCCTCTTTAGATGTCAACAATGTTTAAATTGTGTTAGAAGAGTTGTATTATTGGCCACAATAAATAGCCAAGGCTAGGTAGAAGAGAAGACATTGTCCATAATTTAAGGAAAGATGTTGACCAGTGCACAGAGAGAGAATTAACACATGACATCCATGCTGTATATGGGAGTAGAACCGCCATATACAGCTGTACGAGAAGTTATAAACTCATGTTTTAGATGACAACCCATGGATGACGAATCTTCGGTGAAGATACTTTTACTAATGGTAGGGAAAGATTGTGTGTCTGTTTAGGGAAGCAAGATGGGGCACTTGCCCTTCAGCGGAAGTTAGACTCTGCTCTTTCTGTTCTTGAAAGATTCTACAGAATTTTTGCGATAACACTAATTCTGATTATTAATTTTTCTGTAGAACTTCTGGACGCATGTGTATGCAGCATGGTTTCATGGCAACACAAGTGGCCAAAAAGGATCAAAAGAACGATAAAGACATTTTCTTATTGTCCTGATATGCTGTCTGTGTAAACTATCCATTATTTTTATTTATTTATTTTTGCAGTTTTTGGGTCTTCTGATTCTTCTGGGTTTGATATGCTGTCTAGTTTTATCTATCCATTTTTTTTATTTTTTTATTTTTTTTAGTTTGCAGTTTTTGGGTCTTTTGGTTTCCAGTTGAATTTGTGTGGGATGAAAATGGTTAGATAACAAGAAGGAACAGTGAAAATTTGTATGTGGTGTTTGTATATGTTGTTCATAGTTACAGTTCTATTTGTCCCTACCTGTTCAACTAAACTATTGACACCCATGTGTGTGCGAACATATTGGAAACACATTATTTGGTGAAATGAATGATTTGGTAGCATTTTAGTAACTTTTTAAGATGAGGCAGCAAGATTTTGAAGGGTATCTATATATTAATTCTATAAATTTTTTACTGTGAGTCCTATTTTGAGAGAATGGCTAAACATAAACATATGGTTGAGGTATCAAAATAAAGGTCTTAACATGTAGATGTGCCTGTTGAAGAGAAAAATGAGATTGGGGCAGCGGTTCGGGCGTGGTGGGGCAGCAAAGTTCCCATGTAAAGTCTATGGGAGAAGAGTGCAGTTGACTCGCACGCTATTGAAGGCGGAAGCATGGAGGGACTAAGATAGTCCGAAGTCTTCTCTTTTCTGAGCGAACCGTTGCGCAAAGCAATGCTAGCAGGCATTCATATCAAAGTTCTTCTCATCGGAACAGCAAACACTCTCGAAAACCTGATTGCGTTATGCTGTTGGACTGTGTGATATATATATACAATTTAATATTCATTCGATCCAGTTTATTCACATAGGTAAGACGTTTCCCATTATGTAAAGATGTAAATAAACATTCCGTTGACCATTGTTAGTGAAAATACACTGACGGAAAGAAAAATCCCAAAACCAAGAAGGGGTTGTATTAGATAAACAACAGTTGGTAGGCAGTGAGAGTAAATCTGTAAGATGACGTCTATGCAAATTTCGCGCTCGGCGCATACGTGTGGCACTAGTAGCGCCCCTCGGAACATGCGAAGCAGGTTTGCTGTAAATACGCGCTGTAACATTCGTGAGCGTTAGTTATCGTTGATATTCGACGTAGTGTGTTGATGTTAGTCAAGAATGCCTTTAAGAAGACGAAGAAGCCATTATCAACAGCTCACGGAGTTTGAACGAGGTCGTGTAATAGGGCTACGAGAAGGTGCATTTTCTTTCCGCAACATTGCAGAACGACTTGGCAGGAATGTAGCCACTGTGCATGATTGTTGGCAGCGGTGGTCAAGGGAAGGTACTGCCTCAAGAAGACCGGGTTTCGGCCGGCCACGTGACACTACTCGGAGGGAAGACCGCCGTGTACGGCGTATCGTACCGCGTCTGCGGCAGCAATTCGTGCTGCAGTTGCCACCACAGTGACACAACGAACTGTTACAAATCGGTTACTTGAAGGACAGCTCCGAGCCAGACGCCCTGTAGCGTGCATTCCACTTACTCCAAACCACTGCCGTTTGCGACGTCAGTGGTGTCGAGCTAGAGCTCATTGGAGGACTGAGTGGAGATCTGTTGTGTTTTCTGATGAAAGCCGGTTCTGCCTGGGTGCCAGTGATGGCCGTGTGTTGGTTAGAAGGAGGCCAGGCGAGCGCCTGCAACCAACCTGTCTGCGGCCGAGACACACTGGACCTGGAGTTATGGTCTGGGGAGCAATTTCCTATGACAGCAGGAGCACTCTCGTAGTTATCCCACGCACCCTGATGGCACAGTTGTACGTTGGTCTAGTGATTCAACCTGTTGTGCTGCCATTCATGAACAGCATTCCAGGGGGTGTATTCCAACAGGATAACGCTCGCCCGCATACCGCTGTTGTAACCCAACGTGCTCTACAGAGTGTCGACATGTTGCCGTGGCCTGCTAGATCACCAGATCTTTCACCAATCAAGCACGTATGGGACATCTGTGGACAACAACTCCAGCGTCACCCCCAACCAGCATTAACCGTCCCTGTATTGACCGACCAAGTGCAACAGGCATGGAACTCCATCCCACAAACTGACATCCAGCACCTGTATGACACAATGCATGAACGTTTGCGTGCTTGCATTCAACATTCTGGCGGTTACACCTGTTATTAATGTACCAGCAATTCACATTTAAAATGGCTCTTCTCGCGCTTACAATAAGCTGTGATCTTGAAACCTTAATCGATTAAACATGTTACCTATACAAATGTATTGCCTCCATTTCATTCCTCTATAACTATTTTTTCGTGGTGTTGGGATTTTTTTCCCGTCATTGTATTACGGGCGACTGCTTTAGCCCACTGAGTTGCTCACGGTGGTCGTTAAACCTTCACTTAAAAAAAAAAAAAAAAAAAAAATCACAAACCTGGACCATTGTCTTTACTAAAGTGGTTGAATGAATTTGTTAATCAAATGAAGTTTACATTTGTTGTTTCATATGAGTTTATTCTTTAAAACAAAACAAAAAAAACCAGTCTATTCCGACAGGTGAAGAGTATTCGCAACATGAATTTCATTCCAACAGCATTTACAAACACAGTTGTGACTGAAAATGAGAGTGAAAGAGTGCGCTGTCCAGTTGAATTTTTGCACACGATTGAGATCAGTGGACTTCTGCCTCACATTTTACGACTGAAAAAGGGTGCAGTTGTGATGCACATCACGAACATGGCCGCCCCGGTGGCACAGTAGTCTAAGCGATGACTTCTGATCATTCGTTCGTGAAGGGTCCGGGTTGGAATCTTGGTGAGGCATGGATGTTGTGTTTGTCTTACGGCACTGGCTCTCTCCCTTCCCTGGAACCAGTGACCCTAAATTAGGGATGGCGACTGCTTATAGTGCATTGAGTTGTTCACGGTGGTCGTTAAACCTTAAGTAAAAAAATCACTAACCTTGACTATTGTTTTTACTGAAGTGGTTGAATGAATTTGTCAATCAAATAAAGTTTACATTTGTTGTTTCATATGAGTTTATTCTTTAAAAAAAGAAAGAAACTGTCTATTCCGACGGGTTTCGTTTAGTTATACTTAAGGTGATTGGATGGATATTTTTTTTTTTTATACTTCAGGCACATGTGGGCAAGACGGCAACATTGCTAGGGTCAGTAGGTAACGATTTTAAAGATACTGAACAAAATAGACAAAAAACAAACATAAAAAAATAATGACTAGCAGTAGAAAAGAAAACTGGCATTTTCCCTGAATTTTTGTCTGAGGATGTATCTTACAGTAAATCATCACTGAAGTTGCCAATGTAATATATTTCATGAATGAACATTTTTGGCCCAAGAAATACCTTTTTGTTGCCGATTCATATTTGTATATAAAAAGGTTATTAAAAAAGTTTCTACTCAAAAGTTTTAAGATTTACCAACCTTCCTTGTTACACCTTGAAATTCTTTTTGAGTAGAATATTCATAGCAGTCATACAGGGTGTCCATAAATTTTTCCCACATTACAAAAATTAATATTAAAAAAATCTAAGTTAAAATAAAATGATTGGCAACATAATATAGCAGCAGTCATAAAGTTTTTTTTTTTTTTTTTCTGTTCCTTAGGTGAGCACTACTGCTGAATAAGAGGAGCATTTCAGCGATAATGGCTTCCATGCAAAAAAGTGGCGTTCATGTTGTAGTTCCACGAGACCAAATCGGCGATTACTGTCCAGCGTCATTTCAGAAAAGAGTACAGATGATCACTACCAGACCAAAAAAGCATAAAAGCTTGGTATGAAAAGTTTAAAGCGATGGGTAGTGTTCGTGATTTCCCCCAAGTGGGCCAACCACCGGTTACACAAGAGAAAGCTGTAGCTATTTAGGAGACATTTCTGCGAAGCCCCAAGAAATCCATTCGTCGTGCTTCACTGGAAACTGGGATTCCTGTGTCATGATTAACAAAATTTTATATTAACTCTTCATCTGTATGCTTATAAGGTACAGTTCGTTCAAGCTCTTCAGCCTGATGACAGGCCTCGCCGTGCTGTACTTGTGATGAAGACATTGCAGTGCATAGCTCATGACAGTGATTATCTGCACCGTGTCTGTTTCTCAGATGAAGCCACATTCTATGTCTCTGGTACAGTAAATAGGCACAATGTGTGAATCTGGGGATCAGAAAATCCCCATTATGTCATTGAGCAACAGAGGGCTAGCCCGGAAGTGAACAAACATATGGTGTGGCCTGATGCATAACAGAATCATCAGACCCTTCTTTTTTTACAGAGCCCATGGTAACATGTAATGTGTACCTGGACATGCTGGAACTTTCACCTCAGTTGCATGCACTCCAACCTTCGGTTATTTTCCAACAAGACGGTGCCCCAACCACATTGGTCACTAATGGTTTGTGAGATCTTGAATGCCACATTTCCGGACAGATGGATTGGCTGCAAGGATCCCATGACATGGCCACCTCGGTCGCCCAACGTAATGCCTGTAGACTTTTTCCTGTGGGGTTATGTGAAAGACCAAGTTTTTACCCTAGCAGTGTTCCAGATGTCAAGACTCTGAAGAGCAGAATAAGGGACGTCATTGGTTCTGTCTCTGCTGATATGCTGGACAAAACATGGCATGAAATCAAATAGCGCTTAAATTTGCTCCAGGCCACAAATGGCACCCATGTGAGGTGTACTGACACTGGGAAAAAAACTTTACTTGTGCACCGTCATTGTCGTGCAATCTCTTTCTTGTAACCTGTAGTACATTTTTTTATATTAATTTTGTAATGTGGGAAAGACTTTATGGACTCTATAATGAATACTGATTATTTACAACAATCAGATTATAAATACTGAAATCGCTTGTAGTTCTTACTGATCATTCGTGTAACATATTTCAGAAAACTTGAAAATTTAATCACCCTGGAGCGGGAATAGAACCTGCTTGAATTCTATTCAAGTATACCATCTGTTACACCACCCAAGATGAAGAAGCTCAAGCAACTGAGCCTAAACTGCTGTAACTTAGGAATCTAAACCTACTTCAGATTTGAGCTAGTTGAAGCAATCTTGCTTTCTCATTGCTTTGTTTTGACCTTTTCCTAATCTGGAAATGGATATAGGGTCTGAAATTACCAGTACCATAGATATTTTAATGAAGGAAGAAATATTCCTCTTAGATACATGGAAATTCACTACCCTCATGAAATGATGGAATGCCTATAGCCTTAATTGGCTATAAAAAAGGGTTGGAAGAAGATTCATAGCAATCAGATAATGCTGATTATTCACAGCAATCAGAACCTTGAGTGGTGTAACAAATAGCGCATTCGAACAGAAATCAGAAGATGTGGGTTCGATTCCCGCTCAAGGACGACAAAATTTTCAAGTTTTCTAAAGGATGTTACATGGATGAACAGTAAGAACTACAAGCAATTTCAGTATTTCTAATCTGATCGTTCATAGCAATCAGATAATTAATACTGATTATTCACAGCTATCACATTATAAATACTGAAACTGCTTGTAGTTCTTACTGATCATTTGTTAACATTCCAGAAAACTTGAAAATGTGATCGCCCTGGAGCGGAGATCAAACCCGCCTCTCCCGATTTCCATTCGAGTATGCTATTCATTACACTACCCAGGTTCTGATTGCTTTGAATAATCAGTATTAATTACCTGATTGCCATTAATGTTGTAGTGAATTTTCCCCATTTTATGAGGAATATTTCTTCTTTCATTAAAATATCTTTTTGATCAGACTAGTTAACTTTTTTATGGGATTTATCTAGGTAAATTGTTAAAATTTTTGAAAATTTTCGGAGAGAACTCTCCTTTGTCAGGCAGTCTTTCGTTCAAACTCAGTCACGGTCTTCGGTTACGGTTAACCTTGACGGTTATGGCGATTTTGCAAAATGTCTTGCCAGATGTTAGGCAGTGAAAACCCCTTACAGTCATTAATGATGAAGTTCTGGTATTTTCCAATTTCAAGTCCCTCTTTCAGTTTTTGCTTCAGGAAGTTGGATTGATGTCCAATGACAGTCAAAGAGTCCCAGTCCATGCGGTGTCCGGTTTCTCTAACGTGTCTGTCTAATCCTGTCTTGTTTGAACAATTTTTTATTGCTGCCTTGTGTTCCGCGATTCGAGTTTCCAGCCTACGACCTGTTTCTCCTATGGTAGTATTATCCACAGCTGCAGGTTACTTTATAAATCACTCCTTGCATTTTCAACAAGTTTTCTTCTTTTTTTAACCAAGCTAGGGCAAAAACTTTTAAGCTTGTTTCCTAAACTGGGAGCTAATCTAATATCATATTTATCATTTATTCTCTTTAAAGATTCAAACAAACCTTTTTGATACATAATTTTTCTTGTGAACCTGAACTCCTGCCTGCTTGTATTTTTCTGTTTATCTTGTTTGAGTAATTTATCTATTTCCTTTTTTGGGTAGTTATTTTCTGTTAGCATTATTTCCAAATCATCCATGTGGACTTTTTTCATATTTTGTGGAGACCAAACTATTTATTTTTTCTAATAATTGGTTTGCAACATTTTTCTTCATTGAATATGGATAAGAGGAGTTAAAATCTAGTATTTGGCTTGTATCCAAAGGTTTTTTGTACATTATTGTGAGGAACTTATCTTCCTGGACATAGTTGCTCAAATCCAAGAAGTTTAATTTTCCTTTAGTTTGAACCTCCAAAGTGAACTTAAGGGAGTCATCTAATTCATTAAAGCACTTTAGAATTTTTTTCTGTAAGATTTTCATCCTTGTTATCTAAAATGAATAAGATATCATCCATATATCTGTGGTAAAGGCAAAAATATTAGGGCTGAACCAGTATCGTTTCTTCCAGCTTTCCTACATAGTAATTTACCAAAAGTGGGGAGCCCATTGCTAATACGGACTTTTGGAGGAAAAATCTTTTCTCAAATTAAAAATAGTTGTTTTTTAAGGAGAAAATCAGCATTTCAAAAATCCCACAAGTAAATTCTTTGCTTGATTATAAAAAAACAAACAATTTTGTCTGCCAGGTCATCTGTTAAAAATTATGCAGCTGTGGAAAATACTTCATAGGAGAAACAGGTCGTAGGCTGGAAACTCGAATCGCGGAACACAAGGCAGCAATAAAAAATTGTTCAAACAAGACAGGATTAGACAGACATGTTAGAGAAACCGGACACTGCATGGACTGGGACTCTTTGACTGTCATTGGACATCAATCCAACTTCCTGAAGCGAAAATTGAAAGAGGGACGTGAAATTGGAAAATACCAGAACTTCATCATTAATGACTGTAACGGGTTTTCACTGCCTAACCCTAACATCTGGCAAGACATTTTGCAAAATCGCCGTAACCTTGTCAAGGTTAACCGTAACCGAAGACCATGACAGAGTTTGAACGAAAGACTGCCTGACGAAGGAGAGGAGTTCTCTCCAAAAATTATGCAGAAATTTTAAGAATTTACCTGGATAAATCCCATAAAAAAGTTAACTAGTCTGATTATAATAATCTAGGAAGCCACAGAACAAAGATATCTTTTTGAGTTGAAACAAATTTTTAAAAATAGCAATCTTTTTACATAGAAATAAGCATCAGCAGTGATAAAAAAGGTGTTCCTCGAGTCAAACATGTTCATGAAGTATAATGCATTGTGCATAGGAAATTTCAATGGTAAAGAAACCCTGTTAAACTATCAATCATTATTGAGAATTACATTTTTATATCAATGAATTATTTGAATATCTAGCTACTATACCAGTTCTTATTGTCTGTCTCTCTTGGAGTTAGGTAATAGGTTTACCACTTATGAGCTGTAACCATCACTCATATATAATGTTAATAATATAAACATAGAAATCAAGCGAAAACACAGCCACGTATGGTAAAAAGGTTCGTTTAGCGGTAGGTTTCAGTCATCCTACGACCTTGGTCACCCGTGATAGACTGGATGGGCTAGTTGCCAGGACTACAATTTGAAATTGGGGTCAAATTGTAGTTCTGACAACCAGTCCATCACGGTTGTAGGATGACCGAAAGCTACTGCTAAAGGAACCTTTTTACCATACGTGACTGTGTGGTTTTGCTCGATTTCTATGTTTATGTGTTACTGACGCGTGAAGCCTGAGTTTTAAACCATATAATGTTTATTCTCACAGTTATACAAAAACAGTTATTGTATGTATTACATGGTCATGTAGTGCATGTTGACTTTTTGGTTATTACTTTTACAATATCTGTCTTTATTGGTAGTATAGATGTTAAGAAGCTGTTGAGTTTTCATAATTCATTCACTAAATTGTGTTACATGTGCACTTTGTAACATACTGGGTATTCATTGAATTACAACTACCCCTATGCAAAGTGAGTTACTCTTCTGGGGCAATGAGGAGGGTGTGGCATGTAGGCTAAAGTGGTGTGTATAAGAGGTTGGTGGTTCAGATGAGAGTAAAGTTACAGATGTGGTGGGTAAAACCAAGGATTTATTGGAGTTCATGAAAAGGCTGAATTGTGGAGCATGAAGAGTTGGTGCATCCCATTTAGGAAATGGCAACACTTGTGGGTTAAAGAGCCCCTGTTCTTAAAGTGTACCAAGGTAGTGCCAAAATGGTAAAACAACCAACCAGCAGCACAACTGTAAAGGTAAACAAATACAGGGCAATTGACACAGCACAGTTAACAGTCTGATACAATATGGGTCTACCAGAAACAGTATCCCATTAGACTATACGGTGCAGACTGACTTGCATGGGTTACAAGAACAGGTGACCTATACACCACCTTCTCCGAACAATAATCCATCGATGTAAACAACTGTCCTGGTGTCAACAGCATGGAGATTGGATGATAGGAGATTAGAAGGTGTGCTGGTCCAATGAATTTATGATATGTACTCCATTTTGCTAATGGTAGAGTCCATATTTGGTATCAGCAACATGAGGCTATGGATGCATCATGCATGGCATTGACTGTCCAAGTTTGTATTCTTTGATTTGTGGCATGTTTATTTGTGTGAACTGGGCAGTGTGTGTGTGTGCGTGCGTGTGCCAGCATATGACACCGGCTATCACTGCTTGTGTGGACCATGTACATCTCACAATGTTGTTCCTCTACCCAGAGGAGGATGGGTTCTTCCAGAACAACAATGTCTCATGTTGTCAGGTCTGCGTTGTGCGAGAATGGTTGGATGAACACAGTGATGACATGAGATATTTCAAGTGTCCCCCAAACTCTCTTGATCTCAATCCAATTAAACATCTGCAGGATGTTGTGGAACTTGAGATGAGGCAGTTGGGCATGCCATCTTGCTCTGTGCCGAAACTGTGGACCACAATGCTAGCAACTTGGTTGCAGATTCCTACTCAGCTGTATAGAAGTTTCATGGAGTTGATACCATGCCAGATGGCGGCCATTCTTTGGGTGAAAGGAAAGCCTATGAAGTATTAAGTAGGTGGTCGTAATTCAATGACCACTCAGTGTATATATGCCGGTTTTGTGTTTTACATTGCTAAATATTCAAATACTTTTTATTTATTGGAGGATGTGATTATCTTTATTGCTTTTTCAGAAAGTTTATTGTCAGCACATTGGAGTCGAATATATGTTCATTAATAGTCTAGAACAGTGTAACTGGATTCGGCAAAAGTTTGAGACTCCAGGTATTATGGAATTGACTAAGGACCAAAAGCGCTTATTGTTGGCTCGTGTTGTTCGTTCCACTAGGTAGGATTACTTGTGTATACAGTATTTACTTTTTATTCTTTTTACCTTGGCATTTAATTCTCCATAAAGGATTTTTTTAGATTTCTTTCATTTTTGTATATTTTAAGGCTTGATTGCCTAAAGTGTGATACAAATAATATTTTTTATATTGTTGCTGTGTAATTTTGATGTTACTTAAAAGTTGTGGTGTAAATGCACACTTCTTCACATGGTGTTTTATTTTGAGAATGGGATTATTTTTTATTGTCTTTTTTTTTCTTATTATTACTGTATCATTTTCTTCAGAAATAGTTTCCTGTAATTTTCAATTAGAGAAATGGGAATGAAAAGAAATTCCTCTACAAAATCTGTTTCAATGAAACTCCATAGATCTGATTTGTTAAACTTGTCATTCATTTAGTGTGTTGACCTTTGGGTTTAAAAATATAGTGTATTACATACATATGTATCACTAAGCTGTTCTCTGATATTCTAAGTCTGAGAGAAAACTCATCTGCCAGATTCAGATTAAAATTTATAACTGACGAAACTAGATTTTACTTACTGTTGATGTATTAAACATCTCCATTTACAGCGATCTCTGCACACAACTCAAGCTTCACTGACATCCATCACATGTCTCACACATGACCTTTTGTACTTCTTGCTCATGCTCATTATCTTTTTTTCATGCAGACATTCCAGAATCTGGTCCTCCCATGATTTCACTGGCTTTATTTTCTGCCACTTGAGCTAAATAAATTCTCTTAGTAAGCATCTCATCACTCATTCTTTCAACATGAACAAACAACTTAATATTTGTCTCCGCCTTACTAACAACATTTTGTCACACATTACACATCTGCAACACATCTTCATTCCTCAGTGTCTTGCACAAACCATCCATAGAGGACCCATCTCTCCAGCTCATGAACAACTCCTATGTCTTTTCTGCAGCACCCAGGTTTCACTGCTGTACATCAGAGTAGGAACAATTACACTTTCATACACAGCCATTCGGGGCTTCTTGAGAACCCATCATTCCTGTGAAACCCTCTTAAAGCAGATGACTTTTAAATATGAATTCACTTGCCTACAAATTTCACAATCTAATTTGATTTCTCTGTCAAACATGCTTCTAAATATACAAATTCATTCACCTGGTCTACCACTGTGCCATTTAGACTTATCTTGCATTCAATACTAACAGTTCCTTGCCCAAAAAGCTTGTATTTGGTTTTGGGATGTGACAGGACTGTGTCATCATTGTACAACAATTAGCACACACTGATATTTCCAAGACATAAACCAGTATTATTTGTTTTGGCATCATGCTTTCACTCATCCATAAATATATTAAACAGCCATGGGGACATTACATGACCTGATTCACCTGGTCTATCTCAAACTTCTGCACCAATAGAAAACCATTTTGATAAAACACCATTCACTCGCACACATGCTCTACTGCCAACATATATAGCTTTCACACTATTAAGCAGATCCCCAGTTATGCTGCCTTTATTGAAGACCTTCCACAGAAGTATCCCATTTACTCAGTCATAAGCTTTCTATAAATATATGAAGGGAGCAAAAACTTTCTTACCAACAGACAGATACTTTTTGTTTATCATATGTAACGCAAAAATTTGGTTAGTGCAGTGGAATGTACACTGGTGTGCAAAAATTAAGGACGAAGAGGAGAAATTGCAAAACTGCAGAATGAGCAGGCAGGACGGACCAAAAGACCACTCAGGAGATAGACTAGGGTCCGATACGGTAGGGCATGCGCATTTATGCAGCATGACGTGGGGGGGGGGGGTCGGAAGGGTATAAAGCACATGGGCGGTGTACGCTCAGCAATTCGGTGAAAGCTATTGCACGGTGTACATCGTTTTGAATGACGTCGAATTGCTGCCACCGTGTGATATGGCCCACAGGCAATCCAGTAGACCACATCTGGGTGACTTTACCCGAGGTCGCGTCATTGGGAAATTGGAAGAAGGTCGAAGTGTGACTAGTGTGGCCGAGGAGTTCGGGATCGCTCACAGCATCGTTTCACGAGCTTGGAGAACATTTCAAACGGCAGGAAAAGCTGTCCGAGAGTTTAGCAGTGGTCGTCCTCCAGCAACCACGGTGGCGGACGACCGATATATTGTCTTACTGGCGAGAAGAGACAAACGACAGACAGCGGGAGAAATCGCAAGGCACATGCAACAGACAACTGGACGTCCGTTATCGCATTTTACCGTGGCCAGGAGGCTGCACAAAGGTGGTATATTTGCATGGCAACCAGTATGGTGTGTGCCATTAACACCTGCTCATCGAAGACGGCGTTTTCTGTGGTGCCAGGAACACAAGAACTGGACACATCAGCAATGGGGTCGAGTTCTCTTTATGGATAAGAGCCAATTTAGTCTGACGAGCGATTCTGGACGTATACACATCTGGAGAGCGCAGGGAACACGCAATCACACCTCCAACATCATTGAAAGGGGCCGGTTTGGAGGTGGCGGAGTTCTCGTTTGAGGCGGTATCATGCTGGTAACCGTACTGACCTCAACAACTTCCAAGGAGGTTCGGTCACTGGTGTCCGCTATTGTGCCGAGGTTCTCCTGCCTCACGTGCATCTGTTTAGAGGTGCTGTGGGTCCTGAGTTCCTCTTCATGGACAATAACGCTACACCTCATCGTACAGTGGCTGTTGGAGAGTGAAGATATTCAACGCATGGATTGGCCCGCAAGGTCCCCGGACCTAAATCCAATCGAACACGTGTGGAACCTTCTCGGGAGATGCTTGGCAGCATGTTACCAGCCGCCAGCAACGATTCCGCAGCTGCGATTGGCGTTACTAGAGGAATGGGCCGCGATGCCTCAACAGCTCCTTGACCACCTCATCTTCAGCATGGACAGACGTTGTAAATCCTGCAACGCAGTCAGGGGTAATCATATCCCCTACTAAAGACTGGATTTTTCTTGGCAGCCGCCTGTCACATGGACGTTTCTGTCTTCTGTTCAGTTGTGCTCAAAGCTACCTTTTCGATAAAGTGCCTTTGTATCCTTCGGATTCCTTGTTTGGACAGTTTTGCTCACTTGTCCATGTTCTTACATCTTGGGGATCTTATGGTAGGATTGGATTTGAGTCAATGTGGAGCACTTCTGCACGACGTTACATTCGAAAAACCGCCTCGTCCTTAATTTTTGCACGCCAGTGTATTTGAAATGGCATGTGTATAAAAATGTGAAGCCTTGATTTGAGTACTTGAATAATGTTTTTCAGAAGTGATTGATTTTGGGTGAATTATCAGTTTTTGTTGAACACCATGCCCCTAGATATATTAAGGTAATACAATGTAGTTTGTCACAATTTATTTTTTCAAGCCGACCATGGTTTTGCTGGGTATTGAACTAGCTTCATCAGGACGAATGGCACGTAAATATTCAAATTGTATATGACATCATAAATGGTGTTTACAGTCGCATCTTTTGGTTAGATGCTTCCACGCGCTTGATAGAAATGGTGTGGATGCCATGTCATTAACAAGTTGCGAAGCCTTTCGCTATTTTTTCACCTCCACATGCCAAGTCCAATCACCCTTATCAACAAACTCAGCGCCTTTTACACTTGCATATATAGCGCGGTACACAGGGATGTAAGGTCAGGTGATGCGTAACATCACAGCCTCTCCTTGACAAATGTCAACCCCGCCTTCTCGTGGTGCATCCTGTTCCCACTAAAGGGGCTCTGACGACCGCAAATAGCGGTATAACTATACCATCGGGATCAGAGGAAATTCTATCCCACACTCACCAACCCGCTTGGCCAGCGTGGTGAGTTATGGCCAAACCCCTCCAAAATGACTCCACAACTTAAATCTTGGCCCTCAGTCTCCGGCAGCTGGAATGTACCTGGCCAAGGCAGCGGCCAGTGCGACATGAAGGCAGAGGGTGCTAAGAATCCCCGGAGGACCGGACTAGGCTGCCATCTGATGCTGACCTTGGCAACGTACAATGGACGCTCCCTATCTTCTGATTCAAGGCTTCTTGAATTGGAAGAGGAACTACAAAGGATCAAGTGGGACATCGTGGGGCTAAGTGAGGTAAGGAGAAAAGGAGAAGATCTCATCGAACTGAAAAGTGGACATCTCTTCTACTATCGTGGGACAGATACTGGCAGAACTAGTGGTGTTGGATTTATAATAAACAAGAAACTGAAGGATAAAGTGGTAGAAGTTGAAAGTTCCTCTGACAGAGCTGCACGACTCGTTATCCAACTATCGAGAAGATACCAGGCTCAGATTATTCAAACTTATGCACCCACCACAAGTCATCCTGAAGAAGAAATTGAAGAATTTTATGAGGAAATTTGTCATCTAAATAATAAAGGTAAGCAGCACTTGAAAAATAATTATGGGAGATTTCAATGCAAAAATAGGGCAACGACAACAGAATGAAACTTCAGTAGGTAAATTCGGTCACGGCAACAGAAACCAGCGTGGAAATACTCTCGTTGAGTTTGCAGAGGCAGAAGGGTTTTTCATCTTGAACTCCTTCTTCAAGAAAAAGCCACACAGGAAATGGACATGGAGACATCCAAATGGGACGACAAGTGAAATTGATTTTATTATGTGTAACAAAAAATTCGTCATAGAAGACTGCAGTGTGCTAAACAAGTTCAACACAGGTAGTGACCATAGATTGGTGAGATGTCAGATGCACCTCAACACTAAACTTGAACGTGGAAAGCTCATAAGACAAACAAAATCTATTGACATAACCAACCTTAAAAAACACCATAATACCTTCAAGTTGGAACTGAAGAACAGGTTCTCTGCTTTAGAAGGCCTAACATCGGAAGAAGTGGACATCTCTGAAGTTAACAGAAAAGTAACCAAAGCTCTTATGGAAACAGCAACAAAATTAGCTGGGTCTAAGAACAAGTTGCATGTAAATAAATTATCAGGAAAAACGAAAATGTTGATGCAAAAAAGAAGAGAGATGAGGACAACTAAAGAAGATGTGACTTCCAAAGTGGAATATATAGAGCTATGCAAGACAGTACGAAAAAGTATCACTGAAGACATAAGAAAATTCAACTGTGAACTAGTGAGGAAAGCAATTGAAAACAACCAAAGCCTAAAGATAGCAAAGGGACATCTCAGTAAGGGAAGAAAACAGATTATGGCACTGAGAAAAGAAGATGGTTCTGTAACAAGAAATAGAGGCGAAATTTTGACAAGAGTGAAAGATTTCTACTCCAAATTATATGAAAGGGATGATACATGCACTCCAGACATCATGAAAGATACCAGTACCAGAGTTCCTCCAGTCCTTCCAGCAGAAGTTGCACATGCAATCAAGAACATGAAGCGGGCAAAAGCTCCAGGAGAAGATGGAATTACTGTAGACATCATACAAGAAGCAAGTGGAGAAATCGAAACAGTACTCGCCCAAATTTTCACTCGATGCCTTAATGAAGGAACGATTCCTGAGGATTGGAACACCGCTACAATGATCCTGCTACATAAGAAAGGTGACATTGAGGATCTCGGAAACTACAGACCTATCAGCCTCCTATCAGTAGTTTATAAAATCTTCACTAAAGTTCTTTCACACCGCTTGAAGGTAACACTGGACATATCTCAACCGAGAGAACAAGCTGGATTCAGGAGTGGCTACAGCACAATAGATCATATCCACGTGCTGAGAGAACTAATTGAAAGAGCGAGGGAATATGAACTTCCATTGTGCATGGCTTTTATCGATTATGAAAAAGCCTTTGATTCGGTGAAACCATCAGCAGTTACAATGGCTTTGAAAACCTGTGGTATTGAAGATGCATACATTAATATTATTAATAACATCTATGAAAATGCAAGTGCAAAGATTAGGCTGTTTGAAAATACAACACACATAAAAATTGGAAAGGGAGTGAGACAAGGTGACACCATATCTCCGAAGCTCTTTAATGCCACATTGGAGGGTGTTTTTCAGTCACTGAGCTGGGAAAACAAGGGGATAAAGATTAATGGAGATTATCTAACCCACCTTCGTTTTGCTGATGACGTAGTCATTTTTGCAACTACCCCATCAGAGCTGCAGAGTATGATCCAGGAACTTGCTGACAAGAGTAAAGAAGTGGGATTAAAAATGAACTTTCAGAAAACAAAAGGGATGTTCAATGCTTTTACAAGAAATGAAGATTTATCGATTGATGGAGAAAAGCTGGAGATAACAGATACGTACGTTTATCTTGGACAGCAGATATCAAGTGAGGGTCACATTGTTGAAGAAATTAATCGGCGTACAAAACTTGCCTGGAGAGCTTTTGGAAGAAACAGCATAATTTTCAAGAGCAATATGCCATTATGTCTTAAAAGAAAAGTGTTTGATCAATGCATCCTTCCAGTGCTTACGTATGGTGCAGAGACGTGGACCTTAACTAAAAGAGACATACAAAGGCTGCAGACAACTCAAAGAAGCATGGAGAGGTGCATACTTGGTGTAACCAGGAGATATAAGAAGAGGAACTCGTGGATCCGAAAAATGACAAGAGTGGAAGACATCATGATCAGAGTTAAATCCCTGAAATGGCAATGGGCTGGACATACTGCCAGAAGGACAGATCATCGATGGACAGCCGAAATTTTAGATTGGATTCCAAGGGACAGGAAAAGACCCAGAAGAAGACCACATGGGAGATGGGTGGATGAAATTCGAAAGTATGCAGGGGTGACATGGAGGAGACTGGCACAAGACAGACCGTTGTGGAGGAAACTTGGGGAGACCTTCGTCCAGCAGTGGATTGATAATGGTTGACAATGATGATGATGATGACATAGATGTTCAGATAAAGACAGTTTGGAAAAAGAATTTTATTTCCTTAAACATGTTGCAGTAGAGCAAGGATACAACTCTTCCATTATAGACAAGGCTCTTACAAAATTCCGGAAATTGAAGCCTATCTCCACATTAACTCCTGCGATGCGCCCATTGAGAGAGAATTTTTGCCATTATTCCATTTTCCCGTGACATTGCCTTCAAAATTCTCAAAACCTTTAATTTTAAGATTTTTAAACCCATAAACAAAATGAGATCTTTAGGATCAAAGGACTATGTTGAAAACAAAAACTCGGGAATTTATCAAATTCCATGTGAATGTGGCGCTTCGTATATAGGACAGACCTGTAGAGCCTTGCATTTTCGATTGAAGGAGTACAAGACCTACATTTGGAATTGTGACCTAAAGAAATCATCAATGGCTAAACACTGTTACGAAAAGGACCAGAAATTTCTCTTTGAAGACGCAAAACTAATTAACAAGCCAGATTCAACCACCAAACTTGATATTTTGGAAACTTTCCATATATATCAGAAGACTTCGCAACTTGTTAATGACATGGCATCCACGCTATTTTTTTCAAGCACGTGGAATCATCGAACCAAAACACGTGACTGTAAACACCGTTTATGATGTCATATACAATTTGAATATTTACGTGCCATTCGTCCTGATGAAGCTAGGTCAATACCCAGCGAAACCATGGTCGGCTTTAAAAAATAAATAATTGTGACAAACTACGTTGTATTACCTTAATGTACACTAAAGTGCCAGAAAAACTGGCATACTAGTCTAATACATAGGTCTCCCACGGGATCGTAGGACTGCAGAAATACGTCGGGGGATGGACTCCACTAGCTTTTGAAAAGATATTGTAGGCAATGCACACCATACTCCCTGCAGAGCGTTCCACAATGCGGGTGTATTCTGAGGTCTCGGATTCCTGTGTTCGATACTGCGTTGCATGGCATCCCAAATGTGTTCTGTCACGTTCAGATGTGGTGACCCCGACACTTGTGTGGAGGTGCATTGTCCTGTTGGAACAGGCCCAACCCATCAGCATGAATGCAGGACATGAACGGGTGTACCTCGTCAGAAAGAATGCGCACATAGCGTTGGCCGGTCACAGACGTTTGTAGATGTACCAGGGGTCCCAGTGAAGTCCAGCTAAGCCGGCGCAGTGGTCTAAGTGATGGCCTCTGATCGTTCGTCTGAAAGGGGTCCGGGTTCGAATCCCGGTGAGGCATGGATGTTGTGTTTGTCTTACGGCACTGGCTCTCTCCCTTCCCTGGAACCAGTGACCCTAAATTAGGGACGGGCGACTGCTTATAGTGCATTGAGTTGCTCAAGGTGGTCGTTAAACCTCCAATCAAAAAAAAAAAAAAAAAAAAAGAAAAGAAGTCCAGCTAAACACACCCCATACCATTACGAACCCCCCCCCCCCCAGCTGGTACAGTTCCCTGTTGACAGGCGGGATCCATGGCTTCATTGGGTTTGCGCCACACACTAATCCTTCCATATGCCCGATACAGTTGGAAACGCTACTCGTCCGACCAGGCTGCTTGTTTCCAGTCATCAAGTGTCCAGTGGCGGTGTTGCCGTGCCCAAGCGAGGCACATAGCTCTGTGTCGTGCACCCATCATGGGGACCCGAGTTGGGCTTCGGCTCCCAAAGCCCATATCGTGCAAGGTACGTTGCACAGTCCAGTCACTGATGCTTATTGTGGCTCCAGCATTGAATTTTGATAATACCTGCTAGAGTGTTGCACGACTATCGCTCGCGTGAAACGATTCTTGATAGCCGACGATGTCACGTTCAGGCAATGTCTTTTTACGGCCACACTGGTATCGTAGGTTGGAGGTTTTGCAGGAATTCTTGTAGTCACTGTAAACCCTTGTAATGGTCATCCGTGAAAATCCGAACTTCGTTTCTACCTCCGAAATTCTATTGCCCATCTCTCAAGCGCCAACTATGACACCGCATTAAAAATCACTTAAATCGTTATTACTTGTCATTCTCATGCCGAAAACAGCTCTGGCAGCTGGCAAGGATGTCTATCGCTTTATATACGCACTGGTGGACGCAACTGAGTACGCACATAGGCGACATTGCTATGTATTTTGCATAAGCTCGTCTGTACCAGTTTTTCTGGCACTTCAGTGTATATAAGTGTCACAAGACTGTTGTCTTTGATATCAAGAACCATGCTCCTATTTCAAGTGCTGCAATCAAAAATCAAGAATAATAGTCTGAAAGCAATATTGTTAGACTGTCTGATATTCTTAGTTCATCACTGCATTTACCATTTTAATCCCTGTGTAGATCACCTGACTTCATTGTAGGTCAGTATTTTTCTCTTGAAAACTTGGAAAACAAGTTTTATTCGCTATTGTATTTTTCTTTGTTCACTTATAACACTGTACAAGATGACTGACTGTAGGCATACTTTGAAAATTATGTAGGCAAGATTTAATGTGTTCCTTAAAAAACATCTGTGGTATTAACCAAATCAATGATATACCTAGACAGCCAAAAATACAACCGTTTCTTTCAGAAATGTTTTTAGCATGTTTTTCGTAAATCAAGCAAAAAACATTGTTATGTGATACATTGTGTGTAGTGAATGTGTAATATATAAAACTATTTCCTTTTATAGTTGTGCTGTCTAGCCATTTCCACAAATACAACATGTGAGATTTATTGCATGTTATGAAATCACAAATTTTCCCCTTGTAATACAAAAGTGGTTACAGCCAATTTTCATTTTTTGTATTACATGTAATAAACATTGTAATAAGATGAACTGCTTTAAAGGCTAATACTATTGCTCTTGAATAAAGGAACAACATGGAGTCAGCTGTTTTTTTGTTTTGTTTTGTTTTTTTAGTTGATTGGCATTTGGTGTCCCCAAAGTACAAGCTGACCTTTGTACCTATCTGTAATGTTTTCATGCTCTTTAGCCAATTATGACATTTGCTTCATATTTTCTGTACAATCTTAGGAAAAGTTTAAGTACGAAAGGCTTCTAAGTAAAAATACATAGATCAGATTGTCACTGTACAAGTTTAACTCTTGGAAAAACAAGGGAAGGGACTTGCAGGTTTTTTAAGTGGGAAATGCATTTTGTGTGAACATTTTCCATCCTATTTTGTGAAAATGTATTGCTTCAAAATATCTGTTATCTCATGCTTTTTAGCAGTTAAAACTTAGATTTTTTTTAAGAATTTAAATGAATTGTCGCAATTTCGTAAAATGTGTTCTTTTTTTCTTGTGCGCTTTTTATTTTTCAAGTTCAGCTTGACTTATTTTTCTTTCACCTTTTTTTTTTTTTTTTTTTATGCATTTCATGTTATTCTGAAGGCTTGAAGAATTTTTGGCTAAGAAATGGTCGTCTGAGAAGAGGTTTGGGTTGGAAGGTTGTGAGGTTCTGATTCCAGCCATGAAAACAATAATTGACCGATCCAGTGAGTTAGGCATTGAAAGCATAGTAATGGGAATGCCTCACAGGTACAGTGTAATTTTTAAGATACTTTTTGTAAAGCATATTCAATTTTTTGTTAATTTAAACATTTCACGTGGGTAACAAAGAGCTGTGATTGCATTTGTGGTTTTACGGAAAAATGTGTACTGCAGACATTTATTTTTCTTGCACTTCAGATATGGATAGCAATTAACAAATGAAGTAGTCTGCCTAAAAAGTGTTTTTTACGTGGAGATGAACTGTATGTCAAAAAATTTCATATGTTGAATAGAATAGTACATTACTGTTCAGTGTAGATTCATAGAAACGTCATCTTTACGAAAGTCTGTCAATAAATAATGTACAATCGCCTGTAACTCCCCAGTTTTCTAAGGTTGAATCATGAAAGTTGGTGGGTAGGATCTTCATTCTATTAGCTTCCAAATGATCACTAACAGTTGTTTCTTAACTTTGCTGGTAAAGCGTAATGGATGGTGAAATGGACACCCTACTACAGCAACAGTCGGTAATAGTTTCTCTACAAATCTGGGGATAGCTCAGCCACATTGATCCACAGACAATTGTTGCCAGTGTATGGTGAGAAAACAATGGATCGCAGTAATGTGCAGCGATGGTTGCAGAGATTCCAGAGAGGTGATTTTAGCATTCAGGATAAACCACGATGCGGCAGACTGACCACTGTGACGACCACTGCAACTGAGGAAGCCATTGAGAAGCTGATTCAGGATAACAGATGCATCAACACTTCCCAACTTATGGGCAGCCTTGGCATGTCAAAGGGAAGTGTTTTAACAGTGGTAGAACGCTTAGGATACTGGAAAATCTGTGCTCGTTGGGTACCATGGCTCCACACAAAAGAGATGAAGAGAATTTGGAAAGAGGTGTGTGACGATCTGCTTGAACATTTCGCTGGTGACTTTCCACAATGTTTTCATGGTATGATAACAGGTGATGAAACATGGCCATTTCATTATGACCCACAGTGCAAACGTCAGTCAGTGGAGTGGAAGCATGTGGGATCACCGCAGAAGAAGAAGCCACGACTTTCAAGGTCATCAAACAAATTGATGGCCACATTTTTTTGGGATCATCGGGGCGTCATCTTCATCGACTTCCTGGAAAGTGGGACCACCATTACCAAAGAGCATTATTGTTCATCCTTGGAGAAGCTCAGGCTTGCCATCAGAACTAAGAGACCACACGTGCAAGCCAAGGGCATCAAACTGCATCACGATAACACGAGACCTCACACTGCACAGATGACAGTGCGGAAAGTGACACGACTGGGCTGGACACTGGTGCCACAACCACGGTACAGCCCAGACTCGGCACCATCAGATTTTTATCTGTTTGGTCGTCTGTAGGCACATCTACGTGGGAAAGCATTTCAGAGTGACGCAGAACTCATTGCGTGTGTCAGGAAGTGGACCCAATCTCTGGAGTTTTACCAACGTGCGTTCTTGTCATGGAAACAATGTTGGCTGCAATGTAGTGAGGCCAATGGATCTTACATTGCGTGAGTTATCTCTAAAGCCAAAGGTCCAAGGTTGCTACCCACCAACTTTTATGATTAAACCTTTGAAAACTTGGAGAGTTACAGGCTATTGTACGTTACTTATTGACCGACCTTTGTATTAATATGTTCTATGAAGTGTGGTTCTTTGCTGTTTGACCAGGGTTCACAAGCCCCTGGAATCCTGGAAAAGTCCTGAAATTCGATTTCCCTCTTTTCAGGACTGTAAAGTCCTTGATTTTTCATATTTTTGTGAAGTATCCTGGAATAATCCTAAAATGTTTTCTTGAAATGGTAAAAAAAAAAAAAAAAGTTTGGCTTGATTGCATCTCTTTGTTCTAGCTCCCCATGATGTTTGCTCATGATGACATCACTTCCTTTCATGGAGTGTGGAGACATGGTGTCATCTCTTTCATTTTGTGTGATGCTGGAGTGTAAAAGATGTCTGAATGTTATATTTCCAGCCACCTTTTTGTAGCATAGCAATTGTGTGCAGCTGGAGTCACAATCACAACAGTATGTGGAAATCTTCCTGCAAGTCCATGATGGCTGTTCCTTGCATCATGCACTTTCCTTACTGAAGGAGATTGATATCTGGCCTCCCTGCTGCCAATGTGCATGGGGATAGATGATTATGGAATAAGGAATTTTCAGTGCCATGACAAAATTGTTGTGTATTATAGTGCATAGTTCTGGATTGCTAAGCTTTATGCTGGGAAATTTTGCTACCTCATTGAAGATGTAACTCATGGAACCCATAGGACTTCAGTAAGAATTCTAAATGCATAGTAAATTTCACCCCAATCTGAAAAATATAAAACAAAAGTACTATGATTCTAGCAAAAATTTAAGTACCTGGAATTTTTTTTATGAACTCCTGGAAAAGTCCTGCAATTTATTTTTTGTGAATGTGTACAAAACCCTGGTTTGACTTTTTAAAGTCCTGGTGCATTACTCCTTTTGAGATCATGTGTGAGAAGCATAGGTACAAACTTCATTGTCACTCTTCTCATCCCCAAATCCTGTGTCAAAATCACATGACATAATCCAGTTGAGATGCCAGTTTCACTGGACACCTCCCTGACAGTGTCATCTGTCACTTCTGATTACTTCATTCACACGGGCGATGGAATAATCTGTTCTTGAAGTTGATGGGCTTCTGGAGTGAGGGTCATCTTCAATTGATGTTCAATCTTCTTTAAAACTTGTAAACTATTTTAAAGTTTTTGAATAGCTTAGAGTTCCTTCTCCAGATGTTATTTTCCACATTTTAAATGTTTCTGAGGCAGTTTTCCCGAGCTTTAGATAAAACTTGATGCATATTCTCTGCTTATTCATATCGGCCATTGTGATATCTGCCAGACTACCAAAACACAGCACTCAACAGAGTAATAGCTGAGAATGCAAACAGATGCACAAGACCTGAAACTGTGCATGCCTTTGAGCAACCTCTCCACCTTCTAATCTATAAATACAAGTCCTGTTGCACACTCAGCATAATAACTACAGGTGTAGTCCCTGTACTTTTTCAACACACCTCACAGTTTTATACAACACTTGTAAATAAGTTCTTAAATAACATGTCCTCTTTGTGGGAGAATATATTTGCAAACTGAATTGTAAACACATGTGTAGGCTATTAAATAATTGAAAGAACATATCTTTTTTTGGGGAATGGATGTCTATTTTTTCTTCCCCTGTTCCACATAGCATTTGTTATTAATAAAATTCTCTATGTGTAGCAAACATGTCTTTGAAAGTCTGGCTCTATATGCAATTTTTTTTTTACATTGATTTCTTGGTATGTTCAAATGAACAGGTCTTGTGTCAAATTGTTGGCTTGTGTTTGTTGAAATGTTGGTCAGCAACTCAGTGAGACCCATGGGCCAGATGGGTCTCATCCAGCCAGCTCATGAGCTTTGGTTTGGACTCGTGCATTTTAAAACTGTTTCATGCCCTTTTCTAGCATGTCTTTAAACACTCGCATCTTTTTGCTTTCTAAGCATTTATTTTGTACTACTTTCTTCTGTTTCCTTTTCCTGATCTTATCAGAGAACCTGTGGAATCTATTAGGCTTTATACTGAATTTGTGTTCCCACATTACCGTATTTTCGAATTATAATGCCACTTCACTGAACCCGATTTTGCAGAACATGCAGCTCTGAAATGTGGCATTTAACTAGGTGCTACTTATTACTATTTTCTGTAACATTACAAATTCCAACTGTTCGTGATAAAAAAATAAAAACAAAATAAAAATATTGCTTCATGAATTGTTTATGGCAGAAAGTGAGCTATAAAGGATTTGGAATGTCGACTGTTCATTGATTATTAGCACGAGAGCCTTGTGCAGTCTTGCAAATGTTCTTATGGCCATGTTGATGCTAGCCCTTCAAATATTTTAACAGATGCTCACTAGAGAGAGAGAGAGAGAAATCAAGTCTGATTTTTTACTATTGGGTAGGTGCGAATGAAATGTGCCACCCTGGTGGCGCAGTGGTCTAAGCGATGGCTTATGACCATTTGTTCGAGAAGGGTCTGGGTTCAAGTCCCGGTGAGGCATGGATGTTGTGTTTGTCTAACGGCACTGGCTCTCTCCCTTCCCTGGAACCAGTGGCCCTAAATTAGGGACGGGTGACTGCTTATAGCCCATTGAGTTGTTCATGGTGGTTGTTAAACCTTCAATAAAAAAAAAATGTCTGTCATGAACAAGCAGTAGAGACATGGAACCATCCACAAGTGTTGCAGGTATTACATCACAGAGTTACTATAAATACCTAGCATGTTTGTGAAGAACAAGGTTCAGGTGTGGTTTGTTTGGACGTAAAGTGGCTTGCAAAGAAAACATGCAGATGCCGGATTTGAGAGTTATCTTCCTGTATCAATTAAAACTGGACAATTCTGCAGGAATTGCCGCTCGAAACAATAACAAAACGTTTGGGGAGAATACAGCCAACGAACGAACCATTCGGCGATGGTTTGTGAAGTTTCAAAGCGGAGATACGGACCTGCAAAACGAAGCACGTGGTCACCGACTTGTTGCTGTTTCTGACTATGTTCTGTTACGTGTGGTTGAAGTAGACCCCCGAAAAACATGTCGTGAGATAGCAGCAGAGGTAGGTGTCCACCACATGACAGTTGTTCGCCGTCTGGCTGCCCTGAATTAAGGTCAGAAAGCTGGACATGTGGCTGCTGCATGAGTTGAGAACTGCCAACAAGACTAGGCATTTGGAAGTCTGCATGTGGCTGCTTGCCAGGAATAAACGGGAACCTCTACTGCATCGAATCGTCACCTGCGATGAGAAGTGGGTCCTTTGTGGTAATCGAAAGCGATCTGCACAATGGTTAAACAAGGCACAGCCTGCTGGATGGCATCCTAAGCCACCCCCTACACACCAAGATGCTGCTGCTCCTTGTCTGGTGGTCCACAGCCGGGATAATTCATCGGAGTTTATTGGCAAGAGGCCAAACCATCACTGCAGAGTGTTATTGTGTTGAATTACACCAGATGCACTGGAAATTGCTGCAGAAACAATCTGCTTTGGTCAACAGACATGGTGTTCTTCTGCTCCAGGACAACGGCCGCCCTCATGTGTGTCGCACTATGAACGTTGCTGACACTAAGTATCTTGGGCTATGAAGCACTGCCTCATCCTGTCTATTCCCCGGACTTGTCTCCGACAGACTATCTTCTGTTTCATCGCCTGGATACATCCTGTCCTGGAAACAGTTCACGACAGACAACAAAGTTCAATGTGCAGTTGACTTCTTCGGGTCCTAGCCACAAAACGTTTTTTGTTCCAGGATCATGGCCTTGCCGGACAGATGGCAACTATGTGTCAATGCTGAGGGGAGTTATTTTGCCTAGGTAAGTTGACCTACTTTTCTGTTCTCGCCGTCTATGTGTGCTAGTCCTTTTGCCGGACATTTCATTCACACCAACCCAATGTAAGCAAATTTTGTGAAAAATGACCTAGACTACCTTTCCACTGCATCTTATTGTTTGTGGTGGGATGGAAGGCGACTGCTACATCTACCAACTTATCAGGTAAGGAAACCTTGGAGATCAACAGCAAGAGCAGCTATAAATAATTTTTGAATAATGAAATTTGTTATACCAAACTCTTAAAATTAAATAACTTGAAAAAAAAAATCCCTACCTTTTCTTTAACTACAATGGCTGGCCACCTTAACAACAACAAAAATCAAGAAGGAAGCATTTCTTAAACACCTTCATGATGGTTTGTAACAACATTACATTAAGGCCAAAAGCTAATTTGCATCTCACTCTGGGGAGGGCAAAACGGATTTCGTTTTAGACTTGCTCAAAGTGTAGTTGGTGAGCCCACAACAGGGAAAACACAAAGTTGTTCTTGCTTCCACTACCTCACACTTCGTAACATGTGAAATTAGAGTGGTGTCTCCCCCTTTCGAAATGAACAAAACCACTGTAGGTGTCAACCTTTCCCAGCCTCTCCTGTAAACAGGGTGTGAAGCTCTTTTACCCATCAGGAGGAAGAGTTACACAAGTATAGCAAGGATAATGACAACCATTTAGGGACCACTTTCTGAGTTTCTACAACGCTTTCATCTCCAATGTTATTAGATGCAAGTCACACAGGAGAGTTGAATAAATAACTTTTCTAACCTCATTATCTCCGATGAAAAGTATACAGTGTACTCTGCTACACTGCCTCATTTATCTCCGATGAAAAGTATACAGTGTATTCTGCTACCATTGTCAGGAATCATGATTTCGTTTCAACAAACCGCATACCATGCTCTCCTGAAGTTCTTCATAATATTGCTGGTTTTTATTATAGTATTAAGTATCTGGGGTGGAGTGAAATGGTCCTCGAAGGAAAATTCCTTTATGGTATATTGATCTGCAGCTTTAAACATTTGGCTGTTTCATGTTCATGGAAAAACATCTCACCCAGAAAAAGATGTCAGTTGGCAAAAATGTTCCGAGAATTTTAAGGTTATGCAAAACCCACATATCAAAATAGATTTGCTTTATCAGTGTAACATTTGATCAGTATGTGCACACTGTTTTACCATGTTTAATGGTTGTTGTACATAGTGACATTTCTTTATTTCTTTCAACAGTGTAAAAGCCTTGATGTACAACCCTTTTTTTTTTTTTGAAGGGGGGTAGAGAAACTTTACTAAAAGAAAGTACCTTTTTAATATCTCTGAGAGAACGTCATAGAAACTGTGAATTGCAGCATGAAGATAAATTAATTTTCTTCTACTGCATTTTTCATTTAATAGTGATAAATCTATCATTAGAGATGTCATCTTGCATACAACAGCTGATAAGATGTATTTAAAATTTGTGTAATTTGCCTTTATTGGTGCTACTTTTTTTTTTTTTATTATTACAATTTATTTACTTAGGCTTTGTAATCTTGTGCATTTCTTAAAAACATTTTTTGTCCAGTAAATTTACAAACTTTTTTTTTAAAAAGAGTATTTGAAACATAAAACAAAAATCCCTGACCAAAGAGGGATATTTATTATTAAAAAGAAAAACTGAAAAAGGAAGCCTTACATCTAAAATTTGCTCAAATTGAACCCGTTTCCTTACAGTAACTGAAATAACTTTTGTAATTTCTCTTTACAAACATTATTACTAAATTGTTTCCTAAATATTTGTGTATGCATGTTGGTGTGTTTTTAGGTGTTCACACCTTTTATTCCTTCTTCCATTTTCACTGTTTATTGCTTGCCGATGCAGATAAGTAAATAATTTTGTTAGGTAGTAATATGGTGTGTCAATGAAAATTTTTATTGAATGCAAAAAAACTATAATAAATTCATTTCCTATGCTGGTGTATTATAAATTTTTGCAGATATTTATTTCTGCTAGGTGTGTGTGTGTGTATGCTGATAAACCAATATCATCATCATCAACCATTATCAATCCACTGCTGGACGAAGGTCTCCCCAAGTTTCCTCCACAACGATCTGTCTTGTGCCAGTCTCCTCCATGTCACTCCCGCATACTTTCGAATTTCATCCACCCATCTCCCATGTGGTCTTCTTCTGGGTCTTTTCCTGTCCCTTGGAATCCAATCTAAAATGTCGGCTGTCCATCGATGGCCTGTCCTTCTGGCAGTATGTCCAGCCCATTGCCATTTCAGGGATTTAACTCTGATCACGATGTCTTGCACTCGTGTCATTTTTCTGATCCACCACAAGTTCCTCTTCTTATCTCTCCTGGTTACACCAAGCATGCACCTCTCCATACTGCTTTGAGTTGTCTGCAGCCTTTGTATGTCTCTTTTAGTTAAGGTCCACGTCTCTGCACCATACGTAAGCACTGGAAGGATGCATTGATCAAACACTTTTCTTTTAAGACATAATGGCATATTGCTCTTGAAAATTATGCGGTTTCTTCCAAAAGCTCTCCAGGCAAGTTTTGTACGCCGATTAATTTCTTCATCAATGTGACCCTCACTTGATATCTGCTGTCCAAGATAAACGTACGTGTCTGTTATCTCCAGCTTTTCTCCATCAATCGATAAATCTTCATTTCGTGTAAAAGCATTGAACATCACTTTTGTCTTCTGAAAGTTCATTTTTAATCCCACTTCTTTACTCTTGTCAGCAAGTTCTTGGATCATACTCTGCAGCTCTGATGGGGTAGTTGCAAAAATGACTATGTCATCAGCAAAACGAAGGTGGGTTAGATAATCTCCATTAATCTTTATCCCTTTGTTTTCCCAGTTCAGTGACTGAAAGACATTTTCCAATGTGGCGTTAAAGAGCTTCGGAGATATGGTGTCACCTTGTCTCACTCCCTTTCCAATTTTTATGTGTTTGTATTTTCAAACAGCCGAATCTTTGCACTTGCATTTTCATAGATGTTATTAATAATATTAATGTATGCATCTTCAATACCGCACGATTTCAGAGCCATTGTAACTGCTGATGGTTTCACCGAATCAAAGGCTTTTTCATAATCGATAAAAGCCATGCACAATGGAAGTTCATATTCCCTCGCTCTTTCAATTAGTTCTCTCAGTACGTGGATATGATCTATTGTGCTGTAGCCACTCCTGAATCCAGCTTGTTCTCTCGGTTGAGCCATGTCCAGTGTTACCTTCAAGCGGTGTGAAAGAACTTTAGTGAAGATTTTATAAACCACTGATAGGAGGCTGATAGGTCTGTAGTTCCTGAGATCCTCAATGTCACCTTTTTTATGTAGCAGGATCATTATAGCGTTGTTCCAATCCTCAGGAATCTTCCCTTCATTAAGGCATTGAGTGAAAATTTGGGCGAGTACTGTTTCGATTTCTCCACTTGCTTCTTGTATGATGTCTACAGTAATTCCATCTTCTCCTGGAGCTTTTCCATGCTTCATGTTCTTGATTGCATGTGCAACTTCTGCTGGGAGGACTGGAAGAACTCTGGTACTGGTACCTTCCATGATGTCTGGAGTACATGCATCATCCCTTTCATATAACTTGGAGTAGAAATCTTTCACTCTTGTCAAAATTTCGCCTCTATTTCTTGTTACAGAACCATCTTCTTTTCTCAGTGCCATAATCTGTTTTCTTCCCTTACTGAGATGTCCCTTTGCTATCTTTAGTCTTTGGTTGTTTTCAATTGCTTTCCTTACTAGTTCACAGTTGAATTTCCTTACGTCTTCAGTGATACTTTTTCGTACTGTCTTGCATAGCTCTATGTATTCCACTTTGGAAGTCCCATCTTCTTTAGTTGTCCTCATCTCTCTTCTTTTTTGCATCAACATTTTTGTTTTTCCTGATAATTTGTTCACACGCAACTTGTTCTTAGACCCAGCTAATTTTGTTGCTGTTTCCATAAGAGCTTTGGTTACTTTTCTGTTAACTTCAGAAATATCCACTTCTTCCGATGTTAGGCCTTCTAAAGCAGAGAATCTGTTCTTCAGTTCCAACTTGAAGGTATTATGGTGTTTTTTAAGGTTGGTTATGTCAATACATTTTGTTTGTTTTATGAGCTTGCCACGTTCGAGTTTAGTGTTGAGGTGCATCTTACATCTCACCAATCTATGGTCACTACCTGTGTTGAACTTGTTTAGCACACTGCAGTCTTCTATGACGAATTTTTTGTTACACATAATAAAATCAATTTCACTTGTCCCATTTGGATATCTCCATGTCCATTTCCTGTGTGGCTTTTTCTTGAAAAAGGAGTTCATGATGAAAAACCCTTCTGCCTCTGCAAACTCTACGAGAGTATTTCCACACTGGTTTCTGTTGCCGTGACCGAATTTACCTACTGAAGTTTCATTCTGTTGCCGTTGCCCTATTTTTGCATTGAAATCTCCCATAATTATCTTCAAGTGCTGCTTACCTTTATTATTTAGATGACGAATTTCCTCCTAAAATTCTTCAATTTCTTCTTCAGGATGACTTGTGGTGGGTGCATAAGTTTGAATAATCTGAGCCTGGTATCTACTCGACAGTTGGATAACGAGTCGTGCAGCTCTGTCAGAGGAACTTTCAACTTCTACAACTTTATCCTTCAGTTTCTTGTTTATTATAAATCCAACACCACTAGTTCTGCCAGTATCTGTCCCACGATAGTAGAAGAGATGTCCACTTTTCAGTTCAATGAGATCTTCTCCTTTTCTCCTTACCTTACTTAGCCCGACGATGTCCCACTTGATCCTTTGTAGTTCCTCTTCCAATTCAAGAAGCCTTGAATCAGAAGATAGGGAGCGTCCATTATATGTAGCCAAGGTCAGTATCAGATGGCAGCCTAGTCCGGTCCTCCGGGTATTCTTAGCACCCGCTGCCTTGGCCAGGTACATTCCAGCTGCCGGAGACTGAGGGCCAAGATTTAAGTTGTGGAGTCATTTTGGAGGGGTTTGGCCATAACTCACCACGCTGGCCAAGCGGGTTGGTGAGTGTGGGATAGCATTTCCTCTAATCCCGATGGTATAGTTATACCGCTATTGGCGGTCGTCAGAGCCCCTTTAGTGGGAACAGGATGCACCACGAGAAGGCGGGGTTGACATTTGTCAAGGAGAGGCTGTGATGTTACGCATCACCTGACCTTACATCCTTATCCTGTCTATTCCCCGGACTTGTCTCCGACAGACTATTGTCAAAATTTTGCCTCTATTTCTTGTTACAGAACCATCTTCTTTTCCAATATATAAGCTTAAAATCAATATATAAGCCTAAAATCAGATGTAAATGTGCACATGTTGAAAACTACAGTTCCCAGCAAAACTAGTTTTCTCTGCTTATGTATTAGTTGATTATGATATTCTGTTTTCTCAAGCTTGACAAAGTCAAATTTAGTTTTTTATGTTTGTTGTATGCTTCAGTGTATGTCTTAAATAGACATTGTAGTATCAAATTTAGTACTGTGAATCGAAAAAGAAAAGTGTGAGCAGGTGTAATAATTAGACAGCTAATGTGAATTGATAGGTGAAAGCAAAAACCTCTGTGTCAAAATCAGTGCAGCCGTACTTTAAGAAGAGAGCATTGATTCATCCAATGTTATTCAACTTAAACTAGGTTGAATTTAAAATGACACTGTGTGATGAGTGTGTTGAAAAAGTTTCAAAGAGAGAATGCATAAAGAGCTGCAAAACTGATTCTCTCTTAAGCTCCTCGTATTTACATAAGTCTTCTTTCTTTCATTTCTTCTGTCCTGTGTTTTCTTCTGATGTGAGCGTGTATATCCAAATCAATGTACAAAATTCCAAATTTTTTTTTTTTGCAACTGGTTTGGATTTGCAGAAGAATGCTGAAATACTGCGAGCTATGATGTTCATCTGTGCATATAAAAGCAAGCATTGGATTGTTAAAAATAATTGTATCTGCATAAGGGAAGACATGTCTGGGAGGTGAGACAAGCTGTTCTTGAGATGTAAGCATTTATGTCGCTGATAAGGATGTTGCTTTTCAGATGGTGCCCTCACACAGAATACATCCTATGCAAAATGGATCCACTGTTTTGATAGTTGAAATTGGTGTAGCCATTCCCATGTATTTTTTCTGCATTAGCTATATGTGTGGTGCATGAAGAACCCAGTACGTCATTGTTGCACATGTAATGCTGTCAGATAAGCTTCTGGAACAATATGCCATTTTTATGCCTTATGTTTGTCAGATTTAGTTTTGTATATTCCCTTTGAAATGTGAAGTTATACAGTGAAACCTCCGAATAACAGTCGCTGCTATGACCGGAAAAACTTACCGTTGTTTGGATGTTGGGCCTGGGTTAACATTGCTAGTCCGTTGCTTTGGTACAAAAGGAGAAGAATTGTACAAAGTTTGTGCCCAAAGAAAATGGTTTCAGAGCTTTCTCCAAAGGTAGAATGCTGAATGAAACTCAGTATAATAATTTAAAATAAAATCGTGGTGTAGAGGATTTTTAGGCAAGTGGTGCCCGATTCTTTGTCTCAAACTTCCCTTTAGAAATATCAAGCTAGGAGGTTAAGTTTAGGGTACGTTAAGGGAAAGAAAAATGAATGCTAGACAGTGAAGCAAAACTGCACAGTTAACTAGCTGCATGCCGTGAAATAGGAACAGAAACCACAGGGACTAATCAAAGATTCACCATCACCAATGGAAAACATTAAACATTTTGGGCATCAGCACCCCCGCCCCCCCTCCTCCAATACCCACAGGTTGCGACTGAAACATACACAGGAGCTGGAGTTTGCCTCACATAGAACTAAACTTTAATGCCTTTCTTTTCCCTTAAACACCATTGTACTCGCTGTAGTTTAACCCATCCAGCTTGAGGTGCAGTATCATTCTTAGTAGCATTCTTTATTCTTACTTATCCCTTTCACTGAAATACGGAAGGAACTGTGTAAAATCCTAAAAGACAAGGTGTCTGTTAGATCTCTTTCGGGATTGACTGGGGTGTTTGTAGGCCGCTTTTAAGAGGTTTCACTGTTTGGAGGTTATCGTTAATGTTTACGGCAGCGGTTCTGTACCCATCAAAACATGCCGTTAATGGAGGTTTCACTGTAATATAAAAATTAAGAGGTGTATTGAATTTCACATTGTACTCAAATTTTTATGTGAAACTCCATATATCATTACTGAAATGCTGGATCTGGCCCATCCATTGAATTTTTATATTTTGAATTTAATTGTACCATATTTTGAGAATGAAGTTCATCTTTAATATAAAATTAAATGATATGTTGGTTCACAAAACTATCATATAAAAACCTTTTTACTGTCTATTCATCAAAGTATGTTTTGTTTCCTTGTAGGGGGCGACTGAATGTCTTGGCAAATGTGTGTCGGAAGCCACTTGCGCAGATATTAGCACAATTTAGTGGACTGGAACCTGCCGATGAAGTAAGCATTTTAATTTTAATTGTGTTTCAAAAGTGAAAGGACATCATGCATTATAATGTAATAATAATGTTATGACCCACCCCCACCATTAATTATGGAATTAATGGATATGGTGGAAGTAGTAAATTAATTATGAATTAATTAATTTTGGATTTTTGCAGGGGCTTGGTTAGGAGCTTACAAAAAAGTAGAAAGAAAGAATAGAAGCAATGAGCAGGCGATAGTTTTATCATGGGAGAATTGAATGTATTTGCACCTGTGATTGTTTACCATTAAGTTAATGGATTGGTTGGCAATTTAGTTAAGTTCATTTCGATCATAAAAAGACATGGATGCTTGGCAAAAACTAAACCATTTTAGAAGTTCCATTGTGAAGCAGGTCGATGCTAAAAAGAGGTTAGGCATAACTTATGAAGAGATGGTAAATAATCCAGAATTCGTCCATTGTGTTGGTGAATGTTTAAAAACACCATTGTGCCTTTGAGTTCTTTGTTTGTGACGCCTCGGTTGCGGTTCGCTTCGGCATTTTATGACAGGATATACTTAAAGACGTAGTCTGGGCTACACTCCTGCCGAATTGCGAGATGCCAGGTCATTATGATAACTTCATTGCAACTTGTGAGATGAAGGAATAAAGAAATCTTCTAGCTGAAATTTGGAGGACCTAGCACCGCTCAAAATAAAGTTAGGTCAGAAGGAATCGGAGATGTTCAGGAGGTCAGTGAACATTGTGTAATTGAGAGAGAGATGCAAAGTGCGACGTGGAGCCCCCTCCCTTCCCCCCGGTTCCTGTTGGGTGTTACCTGGAACCACTGCCGCAAGCTGGGAGGCAGCAAGGGAAAGTTTCTCCGGTGAAGCTATGTGTGTGTGTATGACTACGTCCCATGAAGGCTTGGTCAGCGCTGTTGCGAGGAGCGGAAGCGTCTAAGTGTTTTACAACAAATTCGTTGGAGTGCAGGTGATTGTGATGTCACCAATCCTGTAAGGCAGCGTATGTACATATTTTTGGATACATCATTGTGACCACCAAATTGTAAGTACATTTATCTACGTATTTACATTTACGACCAAAAACAAATAATGACTAAGGAACTGAGACAAAATCGTGAATTGGCAATTACCTCATGTAGTGAACTGATAGGTTTCTTTGAAAGGACTGAACTGTAAGATTTAAGAACACAAAAACTCTTTACCAGGAGTAAATTGTTCCCAGAAATATCCATTCCACCAACAATGGATTTGCATGTACATAGCCTAGAATTTGGTATATATACAAGAATTTTATATAGAATAGAATTTTATCATTATACAGTCCATTAAATTGTTTGCATGTGAAGTCAGAGCAGTATTGTGACCCCTTTTCAGATGAATGTTGTCTTATCTAGGTGTTTAAGTGTGTGCCTATAAATTACAGTTTTCACGCCAAGACAACATAGCATAACCGTGGATAAAAATTAATTGCTTGGCCATGGTCGTTACATTTGGTGGTCCACGGTGGGATCATGGTTGTTACAATAATGAGAGAAGTTGCCTATTTTATTGTCTGTATTGATAAGCACTTCATTCAGAGTTAAAAAATGTAGATGATTGTCATTCACTGTTTATTTTTTTTTCTTTTTCAACCTTACTTTTGAAAAAAAAAGTTTTTTTCCTTTCTTGGTGACATTCAGTTGATATTTCGTACAGAAAAGCAATGTCTTGCATAATGGAAGTATTAAATCCCAGGTTTTCCTCAGTCCATCTCTATGAGTTACTCACCAGTACGTACCCTAATGGTTTGGTATTCAGTTAAATGCTATCTCTGCTCTGGTTTCTTGTGCACAAAGTACTCCCCCCACCCCATTTCCAAAGGGATTGCCTCCTCGGGGCGCTCCGTGGTAGCAATGGCACTCACAACAGCAACTAGGGCCTCTGTGAATTTTGGAGAGGTGCAAGCTAGTTCTGTGTGACATTGGCGAAAAGACCCCAACTCACTGGGTTTTGTTCCAGAATACTTAAGTTGAATGACCATCTGGAACCCTCAGCTGTGGGCTAATCCCCCACAATGATGTACTTACCTGATTAAAAAGACAAAAAAAAAGTATTAAGAATGACTCAAGTGTGGGATATGGTGGACCTACCACACTTGAGAAGGACGGTCCACCACGGAATTGACCTGGACTTTCTAAACGGCGTATGAGAAAGAGATCTGGCTGAGTGAATGTAAGATTGGTGTATGGAATACTAGAGGTATAAATGGCAAGATGAGTGAGGTGATTGAGGAGATGAATAAGTATAGACTGGATGTGCTGTGTGTAAGTGAAACCAAAAAGAAGGAAATTGGGGTAGAAGTGAATGGCAGGGTGAGTGTGTGGTCTGGAGTATTGAATAATATGAGAGGACAGGCTGGTGTAGGTGTGATTTTAAGTGAAAAGATGAAGAACAACTTGATTCACTATAGTTGCATAAGTGAGAGAATTCTCTGGATTCGTTTGAAAGTGAAACTTCAGAGAATTGTAATTGTTGTAGTGTATGCTCCTTGTGACTCGGAACCTTCTGATAAGGAGGAAGATTTCTGGAATGAGCTAAAAGATGTTTTGAGCCAGTTTGGTGCTAAAGAAAAAGTTACAATAGCAGGGGATTTTAATGCTAGAGTAGGTGTGCAGAATGCAATTTCTGACAATGTTCTGGGTAAGTTTAATGATCCTTGTGTAAATGATAATGGTTAAAGATTAATTGAACTCTGCATTGAGAATGGTTTGTGTGTATCTAATACATTTTTCAACCACAAGTATATCCACACATACTTGGGAAAATCGTACTCTTGGTCAAAAGAGTGTGATAGATTTTGTTGTCTACGATCAGCGTTTGAAACACTTAGTTGTTGACACCCGTGTGATGAGAGGTGCGGATGTTGGTTCTGATCATTACTTGGTAGTGTCACGAGTGAAACTTAATGTTGGTTGGAGGAAAAGGAATAGGAAGAGACCCAGGATAGAAAGAATAAAGGTTGATAGGCTCCTTGAAGATCATCAGCGGTATTCTGACTTACTCAGAGAATGACTGAAGGATCTGAAGTCTGGTGAGAGGGATGTAGAAAAGAAGTGGGAATGTTTTAAGAACTGTGTTGTCACTGCTGCTAAAGAGGTCTGTGGCACCACAATAGTGGGTAACAATAGAGGTGATGCTTGGTGGAATAGTGAGATTGAAGAGGCAGTAAAGAGAAAGAAGGAAGCCTATTTGGGGATATTGCAAGGTAGAGTCTCTGTGGATGAATATCGCTGTAAGAAGCGTGAAGCTGCTAAGCTGGTTTGCCACAGTAAGGCAAAAGATAGGAAGGAGAAAGTGGAAAGGCATGAACTGCCTTTTTGGAAAGATAGGAAGTCCTTCTGGAAGTACAGACTCAGGAAAAATAGGGGAAACAAAGTTGTAAGTTGTGTGAAGAATGAGATTGGGGAAATGATATGGGAGCCCAATGAGTTAAGTGACAGATGGGGTGAATACTTCTGTAAGTTATTAGATCAGGGAAGCAAAGATGGTTCTGAGACAGATGCAGATGATGTCACAATGAGGGATGAAAGCACAGGAGGGATCTCAAGAGAAGAAGTGTGTAAAGCTCTAAAATCTCTTCAGAATGGTAAGGCTCTGGGAGTTGATGGCATAACTGCAGAGATGTTGAAATATGGTGGTGACTCTATAATTGACTGGTTAACTGAAATTTGCCAGTTGTGCTGGGAGTTAGGAATGGTCCCTCGGGATTGGAAGGATGCTATCATTGTTCCCTTGTATAAGGGAAAAGGTGATCAGACTGAATGCAAGAACTATCGTGGTATTAGCCTACTGAGTGTGCCAGGGAAAATGTTTGGTAAGGTTGTTATTGAAAAAGTGTGGGATGTTCAGAGTGGTTTTATGCGTGTAATGGATATTAGTGCTGCACTAACCAGATTTTTGCATTATGCACAATGATTGAAAAGTATCTGGCTGTTGGGAAGAAAGTTTTTACTGCCTTTATAGATTTAGAGAAAGCTTACGACCGAGTGAATAGGACTTTTTTGTGGAAGGTATTGAATGAATTTGGTGTTACTGGGAATCTACTTAATAGTGTAAAAGCGATGTATGCTGGTAGTAGAGCTTGTGTACGAGTGAATGGTGTTTTATCAAAATGGTTTTCCATTGGTGCAGGAGTTAGCCAAGGTTGTGTAATGTCACCATGGCTGTTTAATATATTTATGGATGCATACATGTGTGATGCCAAAATAGATAATAGTGGTTTATGTCTTGGTGATATCCGTGTGTGCAGATTGCTGTATGCTGATGACACTGTCCTGTTGGCAGAGAGCAAAAGTGAGTTGCAGAGTATGTTGACTCGGATGCACGAAGTTTGCATGAAATTCAAACTGAGTATAAATAAGGGAAAAACCAAAGTTATGGTGTTTGAGAGAGGCATGGGTAGCACTGAATGTAATGTAAGTATAAATGGCACTGTGATTGACCAGGTGAGTGAGTTTGTGTATTTAGGAAGCATGTTTGACAGAGAGAACAAGTTGGATGGTGAAATCAGTAGGCGAGTGAATTCTTCTTTGAAAGTCATAGCTGCTCTGGGAGGTTTTCACAGGAATGATGGGTTCTCTAGAGAGTCCCGCATGGCTGTGTTTGAAAGTGTAATTGTTCCTACTCTGATGTATGGTAGTGAAACCTGGGTACTGCAGAAGAAACATAGGAGTCGTTTGTGTGCTGGAGAAATGCGTTACTTACGTGGGGTTTGTGGCAAGACACGATATGATTGTGTGAGAAATGAAGATGTATTGCAGTTGTGTGATGCGAAGCAAAATGTTGTTAGCAAGGTGGAGACCAATATGCTTCGGTTGTTTGGCCATGTTGAAAGAATGAGTGATGAAATGCTTACTAAGAAAATATTTTCAGCCCAAGTGGCGGGAAGGAAAGGCAGAGGAAGGCCAAGGAAGACATGGGTGGATCAGATTCAGGAGTGTCTGCATGAGAAAAAGATTATGAGTATGAAGTATAAAAGATCTTGTGTACGGCGTGTAATGGATATTAGTGAAGCACGAGTTGCATGTGAAGATCGCTGTAAATGGAAAAGTTTGATACGACAACAATAAGTAAAAATATCTGGTAGTTTGTATTTCTTTTTGGAGCTAACCTCTGAATCTCAGAGAACAGCTTAGTGATATGTATGTATGTATGTATGTAGTATTAGTTTAGGTGTTACATATCAGTGCTGAGACAGCCCGAAAGCCCAAAGGCAAGCCCGGGCTCGGGCTGCATTATACTCCCTGCAGGTTTTGAGAGAAAGAGATAATTTTCTTCCTTTAGTTTTAATGTGATTTTGTATGATTTAGCACACAAGACTTGTTATACACTTTCTAGTTGCTAAAGAGAATTCTTCAGCATCTGGGTCTGGATGGGGAGTGGGAACTTGGCAGGGCTATTCATTCTTGGTTTGGGTAACAAATACCATAGGCCATGAGTTACTGGATTTCTGCGAAGGAAAAATTTCTTCAAGAAGTATAGATAGTATGCTGACTAAATTTTGCCCCCTACTTCCACATGGCAGCTCACTTCTAATTCTGTTGAGCAATGTACGATGTTGATTGCTGAGCTGCCTGATTTTCGCCCTTTCCCCCGAAGCATTTCAGGAAGAAATGAATGGTCAAAGAAACTATAGAAATAGATAGACATCCCTTCCCCACTCCGCAGTTGAAAAACACATCGGCTAATTGCACGGGGAGGGAAGAGTGGGAGTCTAGACTTAGAACACACACTCCTGTAATTTTATTTATGTTCTTCACATTTATAGAATTTTTGATTTTGGTATCTTAAAAAGTTTGTAATCAATTTTGTGCTGTATGTATATTCATGTCATTTTTTCCTTTTGGAAAGGAGTGAGCTGCCCTGGTGGTGCAGTGGTCTGAGCACTGTGTGTGTCTTGCATATATACCTGTTCTTGTGAGTTGAAATTTGTTGCCTTGTCAGAGATCACTTAGATGTCTGTCTTGATGCTCATACTTAGTGGTGTATAATGGAGTTCTTAAATAATGAATTGCCCACTTCAATTGCTTATGTTCTAAAGTGTCTCTATACACAGTGACATGGAGCACAGTGATTTAGTTTGGTTGACAGTGAAGACAAAGGGGTTGTACAAGTTGATAAAGTTAAATGTGTAAGAGAACATGCAGGCAGTGTGCAAGGTATTCAAAATTGTCTTCTTTTTAGACACTTTGTAAAATGTGAGAACATGACAAAAGTTTTTAGATAAAGAATTCAGAATTGATTATGTTGTCCAAAATATGTTAGATGTTTCATCAGCAAGGTGCACAGTTGTTTCATAGTTTCACACATGTTGAGATATAAGAAGTTTAACACTGTATGAGAAAATATTAAAAACATAATTTCAGGCTGATGTAGTTTATTTGATCGAAATAATTTACATGAAATTTTTTAGTTTGTGCACATAAGTTTGAAATGCAAACTGATTTCTGGAAATACAGTCACATAAAATAGCACTTTAATAAGGAAATTCATTTTTGCAAACATTTTTTAGTTATTTTCTTCTGTTAAATAATCATTTGTATTCTTTAATTTATAGGGCTCAGGTGATGTCAAATACCATTTAGGCATGTCCCATGAAAGGTTGAACAGAATGACAAACAAGAATATCAAATTGGCTGTAGTTGCTAATCCATCTCACTTAGAAGGTAAGTTATTCATTGTGCCTTTTGTGCTGACAATTTCTAAGGAAAGTTGTGGGTTTTGTTGAAAAAGACATTGAGAGACTTCATTGAATTACTTGGGGAATATAATCATTTAGGACTAACTTTTAATTGCTGAGCTGATTTTGAAAATACATGAAAGCATTTGAAGTCAACAGCTCGTAAACCCCTTTGCAACACAGTACTGTATAATCCATATTCCATTTACCTCAACCCCACCACTGATCAATTGAGAGCATAAATGTTAGTAGCTAAAAATTCACACTGGAGATTTAGATAAAACATCTTTGTTACTGTAGATGGGAATGCCAGAGAGAATTCTCTGAAAGCCCATTGCGATTGTTACAATTTTTTTGAGGAAACAGAAATCATGTTTGCAACTATGCCATATGCTCTTGGTTCTTAGCTGACACTGTATGTTCTTTTGTATTGAACTTAATATATAAGTTCCACTAAATAAAAAAATAAAAACATGTGATTGCTTGACAGGAAAATACCACTTATATTGAATTAGGATGAAAATAATATTGCAATGGGCAGTTTTATGAGGGTTGACCCCCCACTCCAAATACGTGTTTGAATAGGAAAAAGAAAAACTCACCAACTAAGAAGTGTTTGTGTGATGTGTGTGAAGCACTGTTTCTCTACAAAATCACCATGACAATTCAAACATTTGTCGGACTGCATGACCAGCTTGCCCATCCTAGACTGAAAAAAATTCATGTTTCTGCTAATGTAGCTAGTTCGTTGCAGCTGTTTTCACGTCATCATTACATGTGAAGCAAGTACCAGACAGGTGCTGTTGAAGGGCAGGAAAGAAGTGAAAGTCACTAGGAGCAAAGTCCAGGCTATAGGCTGGGTGCTTCCACTTCTCCCACCAGAATTTGTGGAGCAAGTGCTGCGTGGTGTTGGCAGTGTGTGGCCTCACATTATCGTGAACGAGAATGACACCATCATTCAGCAGACCTGATCATTTTCATGGGATGCTCTCGTACAATTTTTTCAGCGTACCGATTAGTGTTGATGGTGTGCCCATGCTCTAAGAGCACACCTGAGGGATCCCAGAAAATAGATGCCATGATTTTTTCAGCAGACAGTGTAACTTTAAACTTCCTCCTCGGTGGTGAAGCAGCATGTTTCCAATGCATGGAATCTCCCTTGTTGGTGGGAGTGAAGTGGTGTAGCCATGTCTCAACCCCAAACACCATATATGGTCAGGAAAGCTCTGTCTGTCTTCAGTGTAACGCTTCAGGAATGTCAAACATGCCATCATTCATGCTGCATTGTGGTCAACAGATAATGAATGTGGCACCCATCTGGCACAAACCTGGAGCACTGCAAAACATTCACCACAAGATGTTGAACAACGCCATAGCTCAATCCCAGCTCAGACACTATGTGGCACAAAGTTGCATTTTTGTTGCTTTTAATCATTTCGTCCACACATACAGTGTTGATCTCTGTCATTGAAGAATGTAGATGTCTACTGTTTGTGCGATGTCGGTTCCCTACATCATCCCTGTTGCATTGAAATGAATGGCACCATTTCGCCACGTGTTCTCGAGACATCACATTGTCACCATAAACTTAGATGAGCTGCCCAGGGCTCGATTTCAACCGGTTAGTGGCAAATTGCTAGCAAGCAAATGCATTCTTCTAATGATAAAAAGTGGTTCTAGCAAAAGTCGCTAGTGGAAAAATTTGAATGTTTTAGTGTGAACTGTAAAGTGCCACTGCATTGCTCGTGTGGAATATTTTGGACACATACAAAAAGGAACAACTGCTTTCTGGAAACGAATGTTTTTTGAAAAGTACAAACATAAAAACATTTTGGCACTAGTAGACATATCCAGTATGTTTCCCTTATCTACTTCTGCCTCCAGTTTCATGAAGAAAATCCAGGGTGATTGGAGAGGCATTTAAACTTACAAACATTGAATGCTCTCATAAGTATTGAGGTTGAAGGTCCATCCAAAGACACGTTTGACCCCAAGCCTGCTGCTTTAGAGTGGTATGATGAAAAGACCTAAAACTCGATTGTAAACCATATGAAAATAACTTAAGATTTTGAATAGTGTTCTTGAATTTTGTGAATAAAGTTAAATAAAAGGAATATTTTTTTAAATATTTGAATTCAAATTAAATTGTTAGAATTAATCTGCCAGGTCATGAAAAGGTGAGTTATATCTGAATATTTGTAATCTTTTCAGCATTACAATGTGACAGTTACAGGGGTGAAATCAAAATTTGTCATGATTGACTAATGGAGGGGGACATGTTGAAATTTCTTTTGTATAATGTTAAATAAATTTACTTTATAGCACATGTAACCTTTTTTTCCCCCGATCGAACTACGTATATCTCATAGTGACAAAAGTGGAATAGTTTTTCATTATGGAACTGCAACTCTTCTGTTGAATAAATATCTTATTGGACAAGACAGAAATCATGAAATCCTCATTTACCTAAATCAGTAACAGCTATATAATTGTAGTAATTACTGATAAGTCTGTTAATGCATTTGTACATGTTTCCCCTCATCCATTTCTTGCTAAACACATTCACTTCATTATATTTGTGCATATAGTTTGACCTATGCAGTTCAATACCTATTTGAAGGACCTGATTACTTCAGTTTCAGCCATGTCATCTGTATGTAGCTGAAGTACCTTTTATGGCATGTAAAACATATTTGTGTTCATTGGAGAAATTAAAAACTTTATGTTCTGTATTTTCTGCTAACAATGATTCAGCTTGTCATTAGCCAGCCAAAAGCTTAGGAATAGTTGTGTATTTGATTTTGCAACATTAAAAAGTTAGCAAATGTGTTCAGATATTATATCCAAATAAGTAATTTTGATTCTCTGTACTGAAATTCACAAGTACGTAATCTTTTGGAAAACTTTTCATTGAAGGTAGGTTAGGTTGAAAATATAATTCATTCCATCAGAATTGTTTCAATGCCATTGTGTGTGTCTGTATAAATGGATTGTCTTGGGAGTGGATAATTGTGTTTGTGTACTGTAGAACTGCAGTGATTTTATCTGTGTTGTTGGGCAACGTGCAATTACATATTTCATGATTTCATATTTGCATGATTCATATTGTCAGTACATTGTAATGTAAATATTTATAGATATCATTTGAAAATACACCATGTGGCTACATGTTTTTAAGTAGAGTGAATGTGTGTTGGAGATGAGTTTGTGTTAAATATTTGAAATTAGAGTCAATGTACAGCTTACCTGCCAACATTGGCAAGAGCCTTGTCAGTAGTAACTAGTATTATTGCACGGCATACATAGACGCAGGAGAGTGGGAACATTGCGGGAGGGGAGGGGGTGATTATGGGAGAAATCTTTGCTTCGCCTGACTTCCAGTTTTGGAATTTTTCCCGTATTTTCAAGCTGAAATAAAAATACTTATGCAGTGAAATGTTATTTAACAATAATACTGGACAGAAGTAACATCGCAAGAAAAAAGAAATTATGATTACAGAAAAATCTGAACTCCATCAACCTTCAGTTTTCGAAAGTTTCATAAAGATGGTATTTCGTCCTCCGAACACCCTTCCCTGTCACCACCAGCCCCCACCAGCCCCCACCCTCTAATTTCTGTTCACTTGGGCGTCGATTGCGTGAATGACAAAAATAATAATGAAAAAGGTGGAATTCGTGGAAGAATCTTATGCCTAAAGATTATGGGGAAATTTTCGTGGCGTCTAACTTCCGTTTTTGCAAATTGTTGCCTACAGTTTCAAGCTGAAATACAAACATTATACAATAAAATGATATTTAACAGGAATACTGGACAGAAAGGCAACATTGGGACAGAAAAAAATTATGATCACGGCAAAAAAAATTCTGTTTAACTATCATTTTTGAAAGTTTTGAAGCACCAAATACCACCCCCAGACGAAAAACGATCCCTCCCCTCAAAATTCTCTTCAGTTTTGCATCGATCTTGAGATTAATAATCTGAATGATGACAAAAAAAAAAAAAGCGAAATTCTGCAAATCCGCTTAAGAATCATGTATATCGTAAAATAATAGCAAAAAAATTAATAAATTAAAATTAAAAAATAAATGAAAATTCGTAGAATCCGTTTTTTTTTTTTTGGCAGTGAGTTCCATAGTCAGACAACTAAATCCGTAGAAACTATTGACATTCCGTAGTTGTTGGCAGGTATGGTACAGAGAGAAAATTATGTCCTTGCTACAGTGCACAGAGCTGACTGGTTCTCAGACTGAAAAAAGACCCATATACTAAATTTTGGGCAGGTGTGTTTAACAGGCTGAGTTAATTTTGTAGGCCGTTTGTCACTTCCATTTGGCTTGGACAAAAACTTTCTGTAGAATAGGTTATAAAAACAGCTATTTGGTCGATTGGATGGAAATATTTTTGTGCTAGTTTTTCCACTGTACCTGAGACCACTGAAAATTTCAAATAGTGAAAGAATTTTTACATTTAAATTTGTTTGTGTTCATAACATTTTTTGTCATGCTACCATGTATTTCAACTGTGTGACTAAAGTATATACAATAAAACTCAGATACAATGTTACCTGCTTCACGTCACCAACAAAAATAAACAGGGAAAAAGTTTTTAAAAAATAGCACAAAATAAGCAGTTTTTAATATGAAAACAACTGCTCCCCCCAATTTTTTTGCCATTACCTTTGTGAACTTCACTCTAGAATTATAATAGGAGAAGGATGCAAAATTTGAAAAAAACCAACAAAGAGGCATGTTTTTTTAAAACTCAAAATAGGCTTGTTACACAGTTTTAGCATGAGGGCAGACAGTATGGTATTTTTCAGACTTAAGGGCAGGCAAAGTGTTTTGTCTCGCAAAACACCCTAGCGTAAACCCTGCTGCATCTGTGCATATCTTGAGGTTTGAGGGAATCAGATATCATTGTTGACTTTATTTGAAAAAAATAAATAAATAAAGTGCAAATAACAATTAGAAGCAATGAAAACAAAAACCCTTGTAAGTTGCTGTCATATTAAGCAAAATATAGCTATTTGTATAATTTGTACTTTATTAAGGCTGAATTATTTTGTATGTGTTGTACTATGGTAGATCAAGGTTTGTTTATGCACTGATTGCTGTTCTTGAAAGTGCCCTACCTGAGAAGCATACATATTTACATAAATCTTCTGGACCAGGTAACCTCTTTAAAGAAATTTAGTTGCACTTGTAAATCAAAATGAATTGCTCACAAGACAAAAGGTATCAGTGTTGCATTTGGCCTTCACTTTTTGTTATATGTTGGTAAAAGAAGAAATTCAGTTACACTTATAAATCAAAATGAATTGCTCACAAGACACAAAAGGTATCAGTGTTGCATTTGGCCTTCACTTTTTGTTATATGTTGGTAATGTGTCAGTAAGGTGGAAAGTGTCATTCTGTGGAACATTTTTTCATACTTATGATATTTGTGCTATTAGACAAGCAACAGTACAAGTGGACTGAGATGTGAGGGTAAGTGAAGAGAACACATATCTGATTTGCTCTTTCTGAGAAAGAATAGTACACCTTCAAGGCGCCTACAAGTGATCAGTTGATATGTCAGTTGGTTGACTGGTTGCATTGCCACAGGTGGAGCTGTTAACAGACAAGTATTTATAGGCTGTTTTGTGATCAAGAATGGCCCTTGGTCCTAAAAATCTTCACAAATTCACTCACTTGTGAAACATAGGGAGTGCATTAATATCATGCAAACATCATATATGTACATTGTATGTGGATGGCAATTGCATTGTTGGAAATTGGTGTCCTAGTGTTTTAAACTGGACACCATTTACTGTTTGAAAATGTTGTCCATATTTGATAACAGTAGCCTGGGTCTTAACATATTTAGACCTGGGTACATAAGCAAAAATGTTTCCTTGTACCTCTCACCATTATTAACAGTTAAAAAAAAATGTAAGAAATGTAATGTCTTGGCAAATGATTGATCATGCCCATAAGATGAGAAAGAATTGTTAAAGAAAAATTAATGCAAAAGGAGAGCTTGTTGGAAAGTGTGTTATGATATCGTAAGTTGCATGGAAAAATCAGCAAAGGACATAAGATTGTGCTTCCTGCTCTTCATTTGTTTAGACAGGATCAGTATAATTTAGAGAATGTGACAAATAAGTAACTGGAGCTGAATGACTAATTGATTATGATATGGTATTTGGTATTGTGTCACCTTCCATTGCAGCATAATGCTGCTCCATAATTCACAGTAGGTGACTGCTAACCCAATATGGCTGCATATATATAAATGTACCTATTGTGATCATCTTCAAAGTATCATGACAGGGTTCCCACTCAACCTGGAAAACAGGGAAAACCGGGAATTCTCAGGGAATTTGAAAATGGTTCCAAAAATCAGGGAAAACTTAGGGAAAATTGCCCCTTTTTTTCTAAAAGTTAGGGAAAACTCAGAGAAAATTACCTTTTTTTTTTTTTTTTTTTTGTAAAAATCAATGGACCATTTATTATCCCAAAAAAACTTATTTTTTCAAGATTTTAAACTTTTGCTTGCAATTACTGCCTTCCTAGAATTTGGTAGATCTTACTTTCAGTTATATTAAGTATTTCCTTTATTCTCTAAAAAAAAGATGCAAAATTGAATTTTTAAAAATGCCAGTTATTAAGCTTTTGTTAAGTTTCTGCAGGCAGTTGTTATAACATGGAACAATTAGGCACAATGGCTCTTGCTTGAATAAACACTTCACAAGAGAACCAACCAAATGATGGATCAAAGTCCTTTCTCTGTTGATTCTCTTGAAACATGTTTCTTTGAACAGAGCCATTAAGCTTAGCTGCATTGTGTTATAGAAAAACTGAAACTATTCAACTGACAGATTTTTTCGTACATATGACCTGTTTCTACAGAAAATAATGTGCACAGTTAGTTGTTATTAATGAAAAGCAGGTAATTTTATAAAGACAAATTACATAAAGAATTTACAAGTGTGTACTTTGGTGAGAAAAATGAATGGAATGGAATGAAATGTAACAATTCTTTGCAACATGCCACTCTGGAACACTTTAAAAACCACCTGGAAAATCTGGAAAAGTCAGGGAATTTTTTTTATTACTTTTGAGTGGGAACCCTGCGTGATGATTTATTTGTGCTGGCAGTACGATGTCCATTTAGTGTCTGTAAACATCAAAAGATTAGTTGTGATTGCTCTACCCAGAAGGCAGAAAGTTGTGCTGATAAATTTAATTTTCTTTTACTCATGAGTATGCATGCATATTATTAAAATTAGTCATATAAATCAATTCAGCTGAGAGCAGTACTATGGAATAAAGTGTTTACAAAATTTCAGTCTTGCGAGAATCTGTGGTTCCCACTCTAGATCAGATTTCATTTCTAGCGCTAGCACAATTGTCTTGAAATTAATAGTAGCATTACTTATTTGCAACTTGACTACTTTCTGATGCCACTATGATATAAGAAGTGGATGGAACAAACCTATCTTCCTTCAGTTATCTTGAAGAAATACTATTGATATAGATGAGGCTGTTGTAGTGTTAAAACTTTGGTGGGTACTCTGTGATCCCTATATTGTAGCTACTGGGGCAAATTTATTAGTCATTGTGACATTGATTAGCTTGTACAATTGTTCTAGAATCTATGTGACAAAGGAGAAATAAAAAAGAAATCCATCCTGTGCTCACTTGCCAATACTTATCTGCCATTTTACATTATGGCTGGCATGAGCAGTTCTTTTTTGAGCTGACAACCCACTTTCAGACCATCCGATAATCTGTCACCGTTTTAGTTCAGTGAATAGTATGTATTGGAACACTTAATTTATTTGGTTCATCTTCAGTGTTAGTAAAAAGTATCAGCACTTTCAACATGAAAAGCCATTTGGCTACATATTTCTGCCTGGCAGTTCTCATGCAATCTTTCAAATATATTGGTAAATTCCATTTGTGTGAATTAGTATCTGTGACATACAGTATATTAATATTTCTTTCCATTTCCTTTTGTTAACTGTCATGGAGTTTTTGACGAAGTTAACTAATGAACATCCCCTTTTCAGCTGTAGATCCAATTGTTCAAGGCAAAACTAGAGCTGAACAGTTTTACCGAGGCGACACCCAAGGCAAAAAGGTAATTTATTTTTCTGGCGATATTAAACTATGTTTTTTCTCATTTTCACTGATGAATATGTTATTGCTTAACAATTTATATGAGGATGAACTGCATTCAAATTTTTGTCACCTACTGATACAACATAATTATTTTTTAGGTGATGAGTATTTTGCTTCATGGTGATGCAGCATTTTCTGGCCAGGGAATCGTATACGAAACATTTCATCTTAGTGATCTTCCTGACTATTCAACTCATGGAACTATACATATAGTTGTCAATAATCAAGTGAGTGTTTTTTTGTTTTACTCTGCACAATCCTTTTGGGATTGGTAACTCTAATGTGAGTCAACATTAATATTTTGAGTTTTGTTTGGAATTAAATTTTTTGCCAGATTTTTGAGTTGTTTGATATGACATGTTGATGTATAAAAAAATTTACTTTGTTGAAGAGGAAACAGGTGCATGCTGGGAAAAATATAGGTTTTGAATAGAGATAAGTGGATTTGATCAAAAATTTATTAAAAAAGAAAAAGGTATAAAAGACAAATTTTGAAACTTGAAATCATTGAGTGTGAGAATAAGTTTCAAAATTTCAAGTGGATTTTTATAGTGATTCTGGCTGTGAAACTGAAATTCAAGTTGTCTGTCTTGACCATTAGGCTAAGATTCCTTTATCTCAATGTATCTTTTTTTTTTCCCCCTCTTAATCACTATTCAAATATCCCAATAGGTTTAACTTATCTTTAAAAACATTTTTGAACAAAAGAGTACAAAACAAACAAAAAAAGCTCACCCAGTAAGGGTTAAAGTGGGTTTTCATGCTGAACTCATTTACAATATTAATGGTTTAAAAGTGTTTGCACCCTCTTGGTGTGTAGGTAAGAACCTGGACCTTTTATTTATTAAACATTTTACTTATAGTGCTTAATAGTGCTTTATTTGTGCCACAGTTTTCGAGCCATGGGCAGTTGTTGGCTATAGAAACAATAATTGTTCCAGTTGGCTCACGGAAATTGTTATGTGGCTAATAAGCAAACACACACCAAAAACATGTTTTGGCTAAATTTGTTGTATAGTTTTGTTGACTTATGTTTTATTTAATTTTTATTGATTTCGGAAAACCCTGTCTCTAAGATGTATGTGGGAATATCAAGATGTTGAGTATTTGAATTAGAATATGAAAGTAACTTGCATGTGGTTTTTTCTTTGGACAAGTGTTTCATAGTGCAAAGATGCCAGAGAGAAGTGTGAATTCATGGATTGGGTATCAGTGTATATAAAGGTAAAATATTCAGAAAATGTCCTTTTCAAACTGTAGAATCATGTTAACTGTGACCTATGTTAATTGCACTATCTTTTTAGGTCCTTGTAGCATTCATAATTAACTCTACTTTCATGTTAATAGATTGTATTTGTAAGTTGTTGTTTCTCTCCTTTTTATTGTTTAAGACAAGGTGCGTACGGTCCTTACAAGTCTTTCGGAACTCTTTATAGCCATTAGAAAGTACTTAAAAACTCCTTATTTTTGTTAAATGTTTTTAAGAGCTTTTAAAACAGGCGTGAAAATCTTTCTGAAATCCGCAGTGTCCTGCAGGTTTTTTTTCATTTTCTAGTAGGAACAAATGCTATTTATCTTCATGGTTCGTATGCATCCTGGAAATCCTGGAAAAGTCGTGGAATTCCATTTTGTTATGGAAAAGTCCTGGAAATGTCCTGGGATTTTATCCATTCCGGCCTTTTTGTCCCTGCGCAATGTTTTGTATTTTAAGATTTTTCTACTGACATAACTTATGTCTAACAAATTTTCCTCCCCACCCTCTGCAAAATGCTGTTAGTTTTTTTGTCTGTTAGGAGGACTGAAGCTGCGTTATTAGCATCTTTTGGCGTCGTGCTTATGTTATCACTTTGTCTGTCTGACTGGGAAGACCATATCTCTGCAATTATTAGTTCGATTTGTAAAATTCTTTTTGTATTGGGAAGCTTTAAAATGTGAGAATGATGATCCATTTGTTCCAGGTTTATTCCGATGCACAACTTCACTGCTAGGGGGCGCAAATGAAGATCGTATCAAATTTAAAATGAATTTGATTTCATACATTTGCTTCTAAATATCCAATTGAAAAAATCCTTTTTCCTTTTGGTGGCATTTATATCAAAGACTATTTTAGTTACAGTCCCTTTTTCAAATGCATAAATTTTCCGTTAGGGGCGTAACGGTAAATCTCGATTTTCCCAGTACCTCCACTTCTAACAGTCCAATTTGAAAAATTCTTCCTGCGTTAAATACAGCTCTTAAGGGGAAATGTTATGCATATAATTTCTCATTTTTGGTAAAAACAGGTTTGGCCGCCAGGGGGCGTAAGTGTTTATTTTTGCTTCTGATGTATTTGCAATAAAATCTGAGCTTTAAAACTCGATTGAAAAAATTCCTCCGTGGACCGATACTGCTCACCTCTAAAACCTTTTTGAGAATACCTCCTGCTTAAATAGTGCATAATTTTCCCACCAGGGGCGTACACGTATATCTTATTTTTGTCCATATCTCTGTTTCTAGGAGTACGATTTGAAAAATTCTTTCTTTGTTTGAGAACATTTTTGGTGCGAAATGTTTATCACATAATTTCAAATATTTCTTAACGCACAAGTGCGCCGCTAAAGTTCTTAAGTTCATATTTCCGTTTACAGCAATATCTACGGGACTAATAACCTGATTGATAAATATTCTCTTTCGACCAGATACTACCAACTATGAAAACTCCTTGTGTGTATTTTCTTCCCAAAATAATGCACAGTTTTGCTGCTAGGGGCGCAAATATTTAATCTATTTTTCTCAATATCTGTACTTCTAATTGTCCGATTTAAAAAATTCTTTTAACAACAGATACAATTTACCTTATGGAACACTTTAGGTTTGTATTTGAGGAGGTTTGTGGTTCATAATACTGCCACCAGGTGGTGTTTATGTACTTCTGTTTACAGCCAATCTCTGCCTCTAAAAACTCGATTGAGAAATGTCTTTTTTTACTGTATGCCATTCGCTATGATAAAGATGGATAGTGAATAAGATTTTTGCTTCAATAAGAAGATCCTCTTCAAATAATGTGTACAACTTTTTCCCTAGGGGTTGTAAAGGTCAAAACGTTTGTTTTTCTAGCTATCTCTGCTTCTGGGAGACGTATTTGAAAAGTTTTTTCCCTTAGCATAGCTTTTGCTATGATGAATACTTTTAGCCTGTTTCAACTTTTCCATTGTGCAAAATTATTCCACTAAAAGGCATACAGTTATATCATGTTTCCTTCTCTATCTCTTCTTTTAACTGTTTGATTTGAAAATCTTTGTCTCTAGTACCTTCCTTCTGCTATGCAAAACATTTTTTGCACCATTTGTTAATTTTTGTAACATACTTTTTAGCCTCTGGTGGAAGTAAGTAGCTGATGTTTTATAAGTAGCTGATTTTTTTTTTTTGTGGGTTATTTTGACCTTTACTGAAATTTGCTAGTGAATGCTTTATATAAACATTTGCCATAAAATTAGATTGCTTTCTAATATTAGAAACTTAAATCTAGTTGTTTCTTAGTATTTTCTGAGCAAACTAATCACTTTTCATCTTCTATAATTCGTTTTCTAATCATGCTCGAGTTAAATTGCCTTGATCACTTATGAATGCAGTTGTACACAGCCCTTGGATTTAAGGTTTTCCCGTTTTATTCTCTTTCATTTCATGTTGGAAATTTTTTGTGCATACTATGTTTGCTGGTGAGTACAAATTTAAAACTTAGCTACAGCATCAATATTATGTTGAAGATTCCTTCCCAAAATAAAATGCAAGACAAGTACTTGCTCCCATGATTATGTGTTTAAGAAATAACAATCCCTTTGGTCTTTTGAAAAAGTTCCAAATATTTCATCTTTCCTGATCCTTAAATTTCCAATGTAAGCATTATTTCAAAATAATTAAATATAAATAGTATTTTATGTATTGATTGTGTGGTATATGAGAGCATTTTAAGAATAATGCCACATACCTATGTATTTTTGAGTGTTATGGAGTTTTTTTATTCTGTAATTTGCTTCAATAATTGAACTAAAGCCAAAGTAGAAAAATAAAAGTTTCTCAAAATCAGTGTAGTGTAGTATATAAAAGTTTAGTAGATATTAAACCTGGTCACATTTTCAGTGACAGTTTTGGTATTTCAGTACTTATCCGTGATTCTAAGTTTCTGATTAGCTGCAGGTTGACAACATTTTTAGCATTCTGTATGCCCAAGCATATAAGAAGTTGTTTACTGTAAGTTACAGGTTGAACAGAGCTATGGTTTCATTATATTTTAAGTAAGAGCGTTTGGATCATATGTACTGGAAAAAAATCCAAATGTCCTGGAAAAGTCCTGGAGTTTTGTGATTGAAAAAGCGTATGAACCATGTATCTTGCTCCCATGTGTGGTCTCTCCCTACGTTGCTTTTGTGCGCATCCCCAATCTTTCTGTCAGTGTTGATTGACGTCATCCTCCCTTGGATTTGGTTGAACCTGTTGAACGCAGCAGCATGCACAACAGGTGGTAGGGTACGCGGGAGATTGAGCCTGTTTCTCTTTACTTCCATTCCATTTAATTGCATTCATTCGCTCGTGAGGTTTTTGGATTGCCTATTTTGTCCAATTACCATTAGGTTTCTTCAAGCTTTATCTCATGTGATGTCTTAAAAATTATTTTGTTGTAATTCACAATGTAGAGCTTACCAAGGGGTTGCGAGCTTCAGTATCTTCTGCTCGCCATGGATATATGCAACATTTGGAAGAGCAAAATGATGAAAAGAAAGAACTTGTAATCTCAGGAAAGAGAAAAAATAAAAGTTATGACCTAAATATGTTAAAAACTGAAAGGATTAACGTAGAAAAGGATTTAATCCAATTGGAAAAGTCTGCTGATAACATGTCTGAACAAGCAGAAGCTTTAAGAGATGTCAGTCTTTTTATAAAATGCAACAATTTTCGAAAATTACTGAAAGAGAAAAAATTCGAACTTAAGCCACTGATTCGAAGATAGAACTCAAAAAGAATATAAAAATTGTTTTTTTATTAAATGCTTTTTGACAATTTTTTTTTTTATAAAGGCTTGTTGACAAATAATTGTACCTTGTAAATTTTTAATTTAATTAAATACAGTAATCACATGCAAAAATTGTCTTTGGTTTTGAATGTGTGATAATTTATTATTGTAAATGATTGAAAATTGTGTTACTTAAGCGATCTTTGCTGTTTTAAAAGTATGTTTTAATGGTGTTTTTTAATATGAATGCCCTTTTAAAAGTGGTAAAAATTGTCTTATAACTCTTTATAAAATTAATTAAGGCCCTTAAAAATTGCTTCTAAGATCTTTAAAAAGTCAAGAATTTTTTTTTTTTTAATTTAAGAGTTTCTAAGACTTAAAAGCAATTTAGAAATTGCTTTTTAAGTCTTAGAAACTCCTTATTTTCAATGTCTGAAAATGAGTATGAACCCTGTAAGAGCCTGATGTGCCATATGCAGAGCATAACTGAAAGTACAAAGATAAGGTTAAAGTGTTTGTTGGCCGCCCCGGTGGCGCAGTGGTCTAAGGCGATAGCCTCTGATCATTCGTCCGAGAGGGGTCCGGGTTCGAATCCCGGTGAGGCATGGATGTTGTGTTTGTCTTACGGCACTGGTTCTCTCCCTTCCCTGGAACCAGTGACCCTAAATTAGGGACGGGCGACTGCTCATAGCCCATTGAGTTGCTCACGGTGGTCGTTAAACCTCCAATAAAAAAAAAAAAGTGTTTGTTGTATTGCCACACACACTGGCATACCAGTTGTAGACAGCACACAGCTTGTAATGTATGAATGAATATTTTAAGAAATTTAAATTGTAAAAGTTTCATTTCATGGTATCTAAAAAACAGATCATTTTTACTTTTCATGTAGTGAAAGTCGATTTTTCTCTTATGCTATGTGAGAGCTTTGTTTATCTATCCAAATTATTGTAACTTTCCGGGTTTTTTTTTTTTTAATTATTGTGGGTGAGTGTTGTCTGTGCTTTATGAGAAGTTTGTTTTAAATGCACCTACAGTATTTCTTTGCTGTATGCCTTCTTTCTACAAATCTTGAATTTGCTTCAGAAAATTGTACCCAATCAAGGTTGCCTATGTATCAGAACATTTATCTCAGAAAAACTGTTTATATGAACTTTTCAATTTTGTTTTTGTTGCTCATGTTTTTCTTTTACTTTTGATCATGCTTATCATATTGAAGCCAGCATGAAGGAAATAGAATTTAACTTACTGTTTGATCATGCCACTGTAAGCCTCTTTTCTATTTGCTTTTTTGAGTTACAGATCTTTAGCATATTCAGTTTAGTAGGTTTATCACATTATCTGTTTTGTTCCAAATCAGAGTATACATCTCTTTATATATGATAGGAGCTAAGATGTACAGGTATGTTAAGTAAGTTATGTTAAGCAATTACACGAAAATTTGGATCAACTGAGACTGAATCCAAAAGTGATTATCTTGCTGTAGAGCATTTGAGCATCTTTTCCAAAAAAAATCTGAATTTTTTCTGAAAAATAATTAATGTAATTCATGCTAAAAATACAATGTAGCCGTTTGTAACTCGTTGAAATTTCTGCTTATGCTAATTTTCTTATATGTTCTGTCTTTCATGGAAATGATCAAGACTAGGTGTATTTAAATTGGCAACAGAAATAATATATTAGCAGTTGTGTACAGTCAGTGTCAAGGATCAAGTATTTAGAGACATTTAATTCAAAGTTTATTATTGGCATTAAAGGGTTTTGTTTTGCTGAGAATTTGTTATTCCTCATACAAATGTCAATGGAAGTAAATCTTTGTTTTCTTACTTAGTATTGGTATCCCTCAGAATTAATTTTTCTTTTTGTAATTAACAAAGTTTATTTTGCCAGTAGGTGAGAAGTCTTCACATATCACAACAAACCAAAAACCATGAACAGATTTCCTATTGTGGTGCTGCCATTTACTTTTAACACTTTCACTTCCTCATGACGTCAAAGAGCGTCATACAATATTTAGCCCAGGTGCCAACGCCGCTGAATGGCGTCATGATTGTGGCTTAATATTTTCTTTACTGGCACTGAGAATGAGTATCAAACTGTTCAAAAATTATTGTAGTTTTGGGATAGGGGATTTTTCCCCACATGGTTTAGGGAAGGGAAAGTAAGGTGACTCCCCATAGACTTAACACTGCTTGCACTTTTCACTGCAATTGTTATTTTCCTTTGAATGTCGCTGGTTTTGTGGGGAAGGGAACTATCAATAAATAAATGCTTGAGTGGCAATAAAAAGCATTTGCTGCTTAGGGTTCATGTGTAAGAGGGTGGCCTATTCAGAACACTAAAGAAATTTCAAGGAAATCCATATTGACTTCAATGCTCAGTTTTGTGGAAACAACGGATACATTCAGACAGGCTATCTCCGACCCTCAACCAAAAGTTCATCGGCGGGCACTTCCTGCCATGGAAGAGCAGATGATCCCTATAATTTGTCATCATATGCATAAACATATTTTTTTAGTAGTTGTAGCAGTGAAAGTCAAAATGAAGAATGCGACATACTCTGCCTCAACAGATTTTAGCTACACATTGGTATGATGTTCCCAATGTCATGAGAATTATTCCGTTCACTAGTGCACTAGGACTGAAAATTAAAATTAATACCACAGTAATTGAACCAATATAATTCAGTCTTTTTGCGACTGAAGAATTTTACAATTTATTAGTTATAGCCTGTATTGTCTACAGGCTATGCACCTCTATAGCAATGTGCATTGCAAAGCAATGCATATGCTATAGACGTGTTTATATCCCTGGAGTTACTGAAGGTTATAATTACAAATATCAATTATGGATAAATTTTCTCGTATTTTAGAATAGTGGAGTCTTGCAAAGCTATGAGATCCGAACACTGCTAGTTCGATCCAAATGCATAGAAGCTCATCCGCGATGCCGCATGATGCCTTGTGGCATCTCCGGAGGTTTGCCTGGGTTTCTTACTGGTACCGCATGCTTGCCATTAAAATAGCACAGCGACAGTGCACATGTTAAACATGATCCCATTAATATTGAAATCCTGCTAGCACTTCAACGATTTCTCCTATCTGAGAAAGTTTTGCAATTCTAATTGTCCAGAAAGTTAAATGACTTTGAGGCACTGATTCTTTTTTCTTTCTTTTTGCTTTTACACGTTTCTAAAATTCTATGTGATTTGTTCACGGACATGTGGTCTATTATTCCACCATACAAATTTTTAAACATTGTGCCTCAACAATATAACAGGTATAAAACTAAAGGAACCGTCCTTCTCAAGTGTGGTTATTGAAAAAGTACGGGGTCTTACATCAGAGAAACTGTGGGATGTCCAAAGTGGTTTTATGCCTGGTAAAGGCTGCACTAACCAAATTTTTGCATTATGCATGATGATAGAAAAGTATCTGTCTGTTGGTAAGAAAGTTTTTGCTGCCTTCATAGATTTAGAGAAAGCTTTAAGACAGTAAATAGGACACTTCTGTGGAAGGTATTGAATGAATATGGTGTTACAGGGAATCTACTTAATAGTATAAAAGCCATGTATGCTGACAGTAGAGCCTGTGTACGAGTGAATGGTGTTTTATCAAAATGGTCTTCTCTTGGTGCAGGAGTCTGGCAAGGTTGTGTAATGTCTCCATGGCTGTAAATATATTTATGGATACATTCATGCGTGATGCCAAAATAGATAATACTGGTTGATGTCTTGGTGATATCCGTGTGTGCAGATTGCTGTATGCTGATGACACTGTCTTGTTGGCAGAGAGCGAAAGTGAGTTGCAGAGTATGTTGTCTTGGATGTATGAAATTTGCATGAAATTCAAACTGAGTATAAATAAGAGAAAAACCAAAGTTATAGTTTTTGAGAGAGGAACTGGTAGCACTGAATGCAATGTAAGTGTAAATGGCACAGTGATTGACCAGGTGAGTGAGTTTGTGTATTTAGGAAGCATGTTTGACAGAGAGAACAAATTGGATGGTGAAATTAGTAGACGAATGACTTCTTCATTGAAAGTCATGGCTGCTCTGGGAGGTTTTCACAGGAACGATGGGTTCTCAAGAGAGTCATGCATGGCTGTGTATGAGAGTGTAATTGTTCCTACTCAAATGTATGGCAGTGAAACCTGGGTACTGCAGAAGAAACATAGGATTTGTTTGTGTGCTGGAGAAATGCGTTATTTAATGGGGGGTTTGTGGCAAGACACCTTCTGATTGTGTGAGGAATGAAGATGTGTTGCAGTTGTGTGATATGAAGCAAAATGTTGTTAGCAAGGTGGAGACTAATATGCTTCGGTGGTTTGGCCATGTTGAAAGAATAAGCACTGATGAGAGGATCAGATTCAGGAGTGCCTGCATGAGAAAAAGATTGAGTATGAAGTATAAAAGATGTTGTGTACGGCGTGTAATGAATGTCAGTGAAGCCCGAGTTGTATGTCAAGATCGCTGTAAATGGAAAAGTTTGATACGGCAACAGTAAGTAAAAACTATCTGGTAGTTTGTATTTCTTTTTGGAGCTAACCTCTGAATCTCAGAGAACAGCTTAATGATTATGGGTGTGTGTATGTATGTAACAATAATGAAAGAGTATTTTTGAGTGGAAACTGATTTCTATTCTATGCCATTACTAATATAGTTATACTATTTTAAGTATTGTTGAGACTAATGTCTATATGTTTCTCTTTGTTCAGTCATTCTGTTCTGCAACTTTGCAGGAAAAGTCTTGTTTATAAGCTGTTTGATATGGATTTATTGCATTCTACTTACTTCCGAGTTGTGTTAGTGAAAAATATTACTTTTCAGAACTAAATGTCACCATAAAACTTGCAATTCTAATTGTGTTAATTATATTCTAGTTGTTTCTGAGTTGTGTTAGTGAAAAATATTAATTTTTTATTCTTTTAAATTGGATGTCAGTATAATAACACTTGGAATTTTACTTGTTTAATTTATAATGCTTGTTCATTTAGATTGGTTTTACTACCGACCCACGTGTTGCACGCTCTTCTCCTTACTGTACAGATGTGGCCAGGGTTGTGAATGCACCTATTTTTCATGTGAATGCTGATGATCCTGAAGCTGTTGTTCATGTATGCAATGTAGCTGCACAGTGGAGAGCAAAATTTGGGAAGGATTGCGTCATTGATTTGGTAATCACTACTCATTCGCTGCACTGATATTTTTGTAATATTAAATTGTCAAAAAAAGTTAGAAATCAAAAATTAAACCACTAATGTTTGTCTGTGAGACACATTTCATTACTAGTGTTTATTATGTGTCATGCCCTTAATTATTACAGTTGTGATTGTGATGAATAAAAAGTTCTTTTCTATAATTCCTCTAACTAGGGTTGAAAGTTCTGTTATAGAATTGTATATGGTGGAAATTGTCTCATTCCAGTATCAAAGTGTAAAATTAAGTTAACAGGGTTTATATAGATAGTATACACCAATGAGCCATTACGATATTGTTACAGTGGACACCCCCCCTCCTAAAACCTGAAGAAAACTTTAAAATTTGTCCGCCATGTCGCGTATTGTATGAGGCAGCTAGGAATCACAGTTCGGCAGGCTCACATGTTCTTTTACAGTTCAGTTTTTTTTATTTATTTCTCATTTACGTTGTTTTTTCTTTCGGCTGTTCTCTAAATTAATTAACAAAATTGCGGGATAATTGGGAAGTCGCTCCAATGCTTTTGAAGGCAAGAAACGCAATATTTTTGCCATTTTGAATTGCTAGACCTCACACATAGCCCTGAAGTGAAACATAAAAATTCCTATCTCAAGTGTCTTAGAGGGGCTGCAAAACGAACGAGGGAAATGTGCTTTCGAATGCGGATGGAAGCAGCAATGTTCAAAGTGGTTTTTCACTTTTCTTTCTTTTCTTCTTTCCGCTTGTAGCTTAACGCTGTGGTCCGTATGTTTACTTCAGTGGGTGGGCCAAGAGACCCTCAGCAGACACATAACTCTGTCAGCGAGAAAGATACTTTGACTGACGTATGCGAGGGACAATGGGCAATTAAGAGTTTAGAATCGCTGAAAAGAATAGGGGGTGGATTCGAGCGTTGTTTTCGGTCAGCAGTTGCCGATATACGCTTAAGGTAAAAGCACGTCTGATTTCGCTCGGCCGAGAAAATTAATCTCAGGGCTGGCGGTCGCAACTCGATAAAAAAATGGAAACAAAACCTGTGAGTGGCATATTTGAACTGCGTACTCAGGCAGGGTAGATGGTTTGCTAACAGAAAGGAACTGACTGAATTGGGAATGAACGGTCAAAAAGGACGGAAGGTAGCGACGGACGGAATCTACTATAGCAGCAGCGGAATTGAATGGGTTCCACTCTCCAAGCAGTTGATGGTCAAAATTATTTCTTCACGACAACAAAAATCATTTCCCAGGAACACAGAAAATCAGTCTCGGAAACTGCAACAGCAGATGTGAGAGAGGCTATTTTGTTTAACGGCTACCTTTAAATCTTCACAAGAGTGGATCCATGTATACTCGCATCAGCGCAACAAAGTGCGGCGTGATATCACCATTTTAATTGTGTGCTTCATTTACATCAAGCGTCAAAGTGAAGTGTTGAATCCTCGGTGCTGCCACATGGTGCAAGTGTCTGTGTGTGTGTGCGCGTTTTTTTTTTTTTTTTGTCGTGTGATATTATGTGATGCACAACGGATTTGCACAGCAAAGTCACGAAACTGTAAGTAGATGAATATTTCCTTTTTCTTTCTTCGCACATCTGCGAACTTGTGCCATCCCGACACCCAAAGCTGCATGGACATAGATGCAGTAATGCTGAGTGACTGAACCTCAGAGGAAATACCTGCACATACAGATTTCAATTTCTTACAGGGCCCATTCCTGATTATTTTTTACATGAATAAGGGAGAGGATGTGGCCACAAATTCCGTTGGGCGGGACAGTTTCATTTAACTTTGGTTCAGGGCCAAAGCTAGCGGGGAAGGGATTTGCATGTGCATGCTTATTAGATTTAGTTAATTAACTTTGGCAGTATTTTGCACCTATAATCTTATACCGCAAATTAACGTGCTTGTGTATTTTGTGTCGCGAGTATTTTTAATGTGATCGTTTGCATATAATTTTTTTTTCATTCTCTAAGCAATTGTATATGAATATCACCTGCAGCTCTATTTAGTGTGTTAAAGAGTAGTATCTCTTGTTCAGATAGTCCGGTGGAGACTCAGACGGCTGCGTCTTCCGACAGTAAAGTGTGACACCGTATGCTGCCCACATATGAGGGGCAATTGTCTATGCGCCTAGAGAGCGCCGTATCTGTTTAAATCTCGCAGAAGGTTATTAAATGTTGTGTTGTGTATTTGAGAATCATGTGTTATTTGCGATAGTGAGTGTTGTACTGGCTGGTTGGGGATTGAATGTACCGGAGTAAGATCCGGACCACTACACTCAGTCACGAATTGGTGATTGCGGGTGAACCTCATCACAACTCTGATCCCAAAGTATCATTTTTTTTAGATTATTTTATTTTTTATTTGTTGTTGTTATTTTGTTCAGAAGGTGGATTCACCCAAGCCTTATGCTTCGGGTCATTCTTCAACTTTTCATTTTTTATGTTCTGGTGTGAACCTTTGAGTGCAGCAGTGCACCTGAGATTCTCACCTGGTGCCGCGGCCAACTAAATTGTACTTCAGGTCTCAAGCACCGTTACCGGCAGACTCGGCAGGAACACTGCTAGTGCCGTGTAACAATATGACCACCCCCAGCCTAGATAAATGAGTGCACCTGGAGACCGAATGGTGGTGCAGGTGAAGTTAATAGAACAGTATATATAAAACCCGAGGACTGGCTTTCAGTTAGTAGTGTTTGGAGTCAGAACGGGAAAAGCTGCTGGTTTATCGGAGTTTGATAGAGTACATATACCTTCGTCCATCGAAAACAGAACCATATCATAAGAGATGTTGAAAGTGTCCTCCCTGTGCATCGAGATAGGCTTGAACCCTAGACTCCATATTTCGGAAACTTCGTGCCAGTTGCTCGTGGGTAATTGGTGTCACTGCCTCATAGATGTTGTTCTTAATGCCTGGTGTCGTGCTGATTGTGAGGTTTGCGATTCCCCGGATCTAGTTCGGTTGTTTGTTTGTCGTTAGGCTGATCGTATGCATTAACGATGTCCTTCCGGTTAGCCATACCCGAGCGTGTTTCTTTTCCGTATTTATTGGGAGAGTTTGATAAAGGACCAATTGTGACGGCACAGCACCTCAAAACGACTATCTCGGAAACGGCGCTGTTTGTGGGTTGTTCACGTCCCACTGTAGTGAGTGCGTATCAAAAGTGGTGCACAGATGTCCCAACAATGAACCATCATTCAGCCATGTGTCGTCCTCAGCTCATTGATGCCAGAGGGGAGCGGAGACTGTTGCACATTGTTCACAGCGACTGCAGTGCCACAGTGCGATAAACCCCTCGGCTACAACAGTGGTGATCAGGACAATGTGTCACAGTACACAGTTCATCGCAGCCTTCTCCGCATGGGCCTGCGTAGCCGAAGACACTGCCGGGTCTCCATGCTCACTGTACGTCATCGCCAACGACGCATGAAATGGGCCCAGGATCATCGACAATAGACAGTGGATGATTGGAAGAAAGTGGCCTGATCTGATGAAACAAGATTCTTGGTGCATCACGTAGATGGCCAAGCGCAGATACGCCGATTACCAACATAGGTTATGGCACCTGGATGCACTGTTGGGCTGAAACAGACCAACGGTGGCTGTGTTATGCTGTGGGCGATGTTTTCTTAGGACACTTTAGGGCCCAATAGCGCAATCCTAGACAGCTGTCAGATATCTGAACATCATTGCGGACCGGATTTACCCTTTCATGGCAACTGTGTTCCCTGCTGGTGATGGCCATTACCAACAGGATAATGTGCCATGTCACACTGCCAGAATCGTCAAGGAGTAGTTCGAGGAACATGCTAGTGACTTTCTGTTAATGCTCCAGCCTCCAAATTCACCTGACATTAACCCAATTGAACATTTGTGGTTCGACTTAGAGAAGCGGGTTCGTGCTAAATCACCACCACTCCGAAATGTACAGGAACTGGAGGACCTGCTGTTGGCATTATGGTACCAGATACCCCAGGATACCTATCGCTACCTCATCAAATTAAAGATGGTCCTACAGCTTATTAGGTAGGTGGTCATAATGTAATGGCTCATCAATAATGTACACTGCGTTCTCACTGAATGACGACAACCTACCTAACACTTAGTGAGCCTTCCTTTTGCTTAAAGAATGGCCACCACCCAGAGAGGCATAGACTCCACGAGGTGTCTGTACAGTTGTGTGGGGATCTGCAAACAAGCTGTTTGTATTGCAGTCCAACAGTGACTCTAAATTAGGTTAACATTTGTAGGTTTTGTGCTGCCATAACCAATGATTATATGTAAGGCATCAAGTACTTTGATGTGTACGCCAGTTGTGCAACTGCTTGCAAATATACTTCTGCAACACGAGCACTTACAATTATTCCTCTTATGAAACTGCTGATGTCACCTACCTTTCTGAGAGAAAATTTTATGTATTAATAGATCTGGTGAACCATATGCTGTCATAATGGATGAACTGTTTCATGTGTATGGGTCAGACAGCATGTTAATATTGTAATGCTGAATTCTGTGACATTTTGGTAGGGCAGTGCACCAAAATATCAACCAAGTATTACAGCTATATACCCATTGGTAAGCAGAGTAAAGAGTAGTGTGTAATTCCTTTATAAATAAAGTATTTTTATAGTTTTTTTGTAATAACAAAGCATATTTCACAGGGAGAAGGCAAATTCATCAAAAATCATTTCATAGAAAGTAAATTAATGGAAAACGAATTCACCAAATCAAAATCATCAGAACTAAATCCATCGAATGAGCAATTTACTGAAAAATGCCTATTTCGAAAAAAATGAAACAAATTCATCAAAATTAGAAAATTTTCAGTAAATTTATTTAATAACTTGGATATTCAGTGTTATGATTTCTTTTATAGTGACTGTAACACATCACTTAAAAGATGCACATGATCAGCCCAATAACACCCATGTGTTGATTAATTATAATTCCATAAATTTTCATCAAATATAGGTATCAATTTACTTCCGATATTGGAGGTTATATTTTTTAACGTGCATTAATGCATTTGCATTTTTGAACTTCACTTTTAGTTGGTATAGTTCGATGAACACTTACCGCACGTGGGGCTTAAAGCCCCACGATGAACACTTACCGCACGTGGGGCTTAAAAAGCCCCACGTGCGGTAAGTGTTCATCGAACTTTACCAACTAAAAGTGAAGTTCAAAAATGCAAATATAGGTATGTTGCATTTCTGAATTGCTTTGCTCCCCAGTGTGTACAGCATGTCCCTCCATCTCACCCCATGGTAAAATTGCCGTCCCAGAATTAGAGTTGCGGGACAAAGCAGAAACCAGAATGTTCAGTATATAACAGCCTTTTGTATCTGCAGTTGCGTCAAAAATAAAATACATTGGCTGGGTATATAAGTGTTCTAAATATTCCCCCCCCTTTCATTAACATAAATAGTAGGTATGAACTCTTTTCTGTATCATGGTGAAGTTGGTGTAATGTTTAATGAAAGTTTTTATTTGTGGATGGTTGAATTTTCTTATTGGAGTATGACATATTTTGATGCTGAAGAAATTTTTATTTATTCATTTTGAAATGACACAAACTGTTTTCAATATTATAGTGGGTTTAAGAGTAGTTCAGGAGTCTACATTTTTTTTTCGTGATGTAGTTTTGTTAAAATGTGTTTTATGAACACTATTGATTCATATTTAAACGAATCCTTCGTAATTGAGAGTTCATTCATGTGAAAGTGTCATACACGAATGATCATTCAATTTCCACAACTGCTGGTTGTCCCCCCCCCCCCTACACTCACTGAATATATAGTTTGTTGCAGGAATCCCATCATTACAACCACAGCAGAAATTAAGGAACTTCTCAAAAGAGCTCAGACTTAGTTGGAACCCATTTATAAATAAATCTCCGCTCTTTCTGAACGTACTATTTAGATGAATGACATTCATATTCTTTTCTCATTCTTAAGTTTCAACATATTTCATAACTGCTACTTTTGAAAAAAAGGAAATACATACATACATACATACATACATACATACATACATACATACATACATACATACATACATTACATATCACTAAGCTGTTCTCTGAGATTCAGAGGTTAGCTCCAAAAAGAAATACAAAGTACCAGATAATTTTTACTTACTTTTGCCGTATCAAACTTCTCCATTTACAGCGATCTTGACATACAGCTCGAGCTTCACTGACATCCATTGCACGCCGTACACAAGATAAAGGAAATGCACTTTGTAATTCTTATATTGATAGTAACTTTTCAGAAAAATGAGCAAACTTGATTTATTTTAAAAGAACAGCAAATAACTCAAGAACAAAGGCTTGGAGCAAAATAATGGGGGTACAGACAGAGGACATAATTCTGGTTGAATATGCGTACCAAAATTGCAAGCTACATAATTCTGGTTGAATATGCGTTCCAAAATTTGCAAGCCCTCAGTCCAAAATATGAAAGTTAGCCATTCAAAGGTAGACAGCAGAGAGGATAGTAAATCAGAATTTCTCCCTACAACAGTAAAAGGTAGAGAGTTGTGGGAGTATGTCACTGAGGAATCTCCTTTCGTCAGCATCAGTTCCATTGGCGGAGATGACAGAAAGAGGCAGGTGTGAATGCGATGTGTGTGGTGATTTCTAATATTGGACAAAAGAAAGGAATAATGGAGAAGAGTGTGGTGATCCACTCAATTCTAAGTAAGAACACCTATGTTTTTACTGAGGGCAATGCATTAAATGAGGAAAAGGAAGAGACTGTGCAAGGGCATTAGCATATATGTCATTCATACCAGAGATTTAGGCCTCAGAGACAAGAGCCTAGGGCAGAGAGTAGATCCATAGTACACACTGGTGTTATGAGTAAAAGAGGTGTGATTGCATCATGCCAAGACAAAGAAGCAGGGAGATAAGTGAGTGTTGGTATTGTTACAATATTCGGTAAAAGTTTAATCTAGGGACCCTCCTCGGGCAACCACAGGGTTAGAAAGGAGTGATTTAATAAATTTTATTAAATTAATTAAGAGAAATTCAAGATTCTGGATAATCAGGTAACAAAAAAATATATCGGAGAACTGACATGTTTAAAAACTGTGGTAATTTGAATTTCATTCATTTGTTGTGGCGGATATCTCAGGCACGTTATATAAAATTATCATTGATAGCCAAAAGTAAATCTGAAGGGAAATTTTGAATTTAGACTAAAATTTAACTTTGGGAGATGGGTAGATGCATTTTGAAACAAAAATATTTTCTAAGTATATGAAGGCCATGGACATCCTAAACAAAAATGCATTTAAAAATTTACATTCCACAAGAAGTTATTGAAAAGTTTGCGTTGTTTGTGTTCACGCAGAGTTGAGTCATCTGAAAGTGCAAAAATAAGTGAATATTGTTGCATGTATATGAAAATGTGTCACTATAAGTCATAGGATAAAAATGTACTCGTTCAATTACAACTTGTGGAGGCTGTGAAAGTCAATTTAAAAGGACAGGACAAAAATTGCAGTTATGAAATACCTTATAATACCAGGATTCGGATCGATAGCCTTAGTCAAGCTAAGGTGAATACATGGGACCAAGTCGTGGAAGACAACAGCACACAAAATTTTTCACACTGCACTAATTTTGGATTTTTTTTTTTTTGAAAGGCTACTGCCTATATTTATTTATTTTTTTCTTTAAAAACTTAACAAGGTAATTTAGTGGACAATCAGCTGTGGTATTTCTTTTTTTTTTTTTTTTTCTTGTTTGCTTACACACAGCAGTATAAAAACAGAATCTCAATCTTTTTTTCTATTTGGCCACTGGCCTTATGAACAGCACAACTTGACATATTTCAACACAGTTGGTTTGAACACCAGGCATTGACTTTTATGCCTCCAAAATTATACTACGACTCACATAATTTACACAAAAAAAATACTGAATTCTTTTTTAATTCCACAAGGTGGACAAGTTCTGTTCTTTTGAAACGTACTCTCTTCTCCCTCACCTAATTGGCTCAATGACAAATTTACAATTTTACAATTATTGATTTAAATTTACAGCACCTGAACAACCTTAGCAAACTCTGCAATCTCCCCAAACCAGCTTCAAAGACTTCAATTAAATTTACAGTTATAATAAGAGCCACAAATTATACATTAACAAATCTACTATCTGCAAGTAAACAAACCAAGTAAATTATCCTCAAAACAGAATTTACACCGAGCACAAGCATTACTTAACATTACATAACCTATAGAAACTACACTGAATGAACCTACTTCACTTATAAAGAAACCTCACTAACTAACTTAGAAATTATCACTTTTCATAACATCAACATAATTCAGAAATTCAAACAATCTTCTTGCACTAGCTTGCTCATAAAAATCACCTCACTCTGCACTTCAAATAATAGCTCAAGATACTTAATAACTCTATACTGTAAACAAAAGCTCAAAATACCAATTAACTAAATTTCCAAACTAAATATCATGTTCACTAACACTAACAACCAGAATTTAGAATTTACATCCCTAGCACTACAGCATATCGTAAACAAATTAATTTAGATACTTTAAGTCACACCAAACAAAACTTAAATTTAACACCTGCAGTGAATTACTGAGGTAGCGGTGAGGCAAATACTCTCAGTTCAGACACTACCCTGGGTTTTGAGAACCAACACAAGAAGAAAATACTAGTCAGGCTGAAGGCGTGAAATTGGGTCGTGAATCCAATTTCAGCCTAGGCAAAGGGAAAGGGAAAAAAATCCTCAAGTGCGACACATCATCAGGTACAGAATTTCCTCTAACATGATCTCGCAACATCCATTGAAGCAACGCCCGACCGACCCTCGCTGGCAGTACATATCTCCGTGGGCAGCTAAACTACTGGGGGGTTTGAAGACAAGTTTTTCCCCAAAAAACCACGCCCTCAAGGCTCCCCCTTTTCGAACCAATGCATGATCCCACCTTGATCAACCACGCCTGCAAGAGCCTGTCGTACTTCAACCCAAAATACTCCAGGCACATCCGGCCCAGAACTAACGCAACTATATCCCAGGAAAAATCACTTATCTCTCTATATCCCAAGAAATCCAAAATCACCATATCCACATATATCCCAGGAAAAAAATCACTTATCTCACACTAACATCCAAATCCCAGGAAAAATCACAAAGCAAGGAAATTCTTCTGTATCAAGGCAATGAGCAGGTTGCACTGCAGATAATAACACTGATCATTTACATAACCTACTAAATATTTTAACCTTATTGAAAATTAAAATTACATTTAGACTCTTAACCTTTTAGCAAAAACAAAAAAAATTAGGCCAAAGAAAAGAACAATTAATACTGGAACTAGTGAGCAAAAGTGTGTCTTCTCAACCCATGATGTTCATTCTTTTTGTGAAATACTAAACTTGAGAACCCAAATACCTTAACTTCTATTTTGCACATATCGCATCCTGGTGAAAATTCCCTACTCAGAGCCCTCTGCCTTAGGACAAGTTCCCAGGCTTGCCCTAAGATCACCCCTTTCCAATGGGAGATTCACACTCATCTGGAGCATGTAAAATACTGGTCCTCAAAATAACACACCAACACTCTTAATTTCGACACTCAACACTCCAAGAATGTAAACAGCACTTTAGGTTTCCAATTTCCTCACACTTATACATATGCTCCCAAAATCCCAATATAAATCATCCCAGAATTTATCTTCACTCATAAAAAAAAAAAAATAACTCAACGCTGTAAAAGGCTAGAGAAAAATTTTTACAATTATTTTATCACACGCGGCATCACAATAACACTGCTTTTCAATTATCACATGCCCAACTAAACTACAATCAATGCACCAAAATTCACTGTGCTCAAACATTAAACCAAATTTTTCGGATACATTAAAATTTACTGGCCTGGGAAGTTGCTAAAATACCAGACATGACAACACAAAAAAAAAAAAAACATAAATGAAAGCATTTTCAACTCCCCTTTCTTTTTTTTTTTTCTGAACTCATACCTGAGGAACTAATAAATCTTATTTTTGAAAACTGAACGGCAACACAGCCACGATCAGAGGCAAAAAAAAAAACTTGCTTTTTTTCTTATGCTCAGCTCGAAGCTCAGGTACTTGCGTGGGCTTTTTATGTATTAATACTAAAAGAGATGAACTAAAACATTACCTTTGAGCTGGCGTCCCCCCCCTTTTTTTTTTCTCACAACACAACCCCCTCCCCCCAGTTCACGGTCCAGGCACAACCAAAGTCTCTGCAGTTCGTCTTCCACGTCTTTTTTTTTTTTCTTGTTGACCCAGTGGGAACCTTTTCCTTGAACAAGGGCATCGCTGGCAGCTGCAGACTTGAGGTACTTTTTGATGAAAGGAGAGGGCCTTTTTTAATATCCATCTTGTGATTAGCAGTAATGTGCTTCTTGATGGCCTGCAGGGAAGAGCCTCCACGTTTCCTTAAACTGGTAATAGCCGAGGTAACCATTTCCGAAACTTTGGGATGAGATGGAACTGTTTTTTTTTTTTTTTTTTTTTTCCCCCCCCTCCGGCCTTTGAAGCAGGCCTCTTTTTTTGGAGTAGCAACAGAATGGAGAAGCTGTAGATGTGTTGGGCCCTCTCTTTCCGGGATATCAATAAGGGAGAAGACATGTCCCTTTTCAGCTAAGCCCTCTCCACAAATGACATCGTCTTAGCCTGTCGTCTCCCCGCCATTTTTCTTGCCAGGGCAAAGTTCCCGGCCGGCGGGATGCCTCTTTATCGGCGTTCTACATCGTCAACCCTTCAAATGCCAAGACCAGAGCCAGAGTGTCACAATTTTACTAAAGCAGTCGGGGATGTTTGAGACTGCTGACCTCTCATTGGCTGACCTCTGCATGGCAACAGCATTTCCCCCAACGGAATTTCTTTCCCACTCCTGGAGAGTGACCCCTGACCTTCACACGTAAGCATCGTTGCAGCGTCCCACACTCTCAACGAAAAAAAAAATTGTTACCAGGCACATGGCATCTTCGGTCAGCCAGGGGAGAGGAACTCTTGACCTTCACACGTAGGGACCAAGTAACTTCCTATGCGCGGCTGTGACCTTGTCCCAGAAATAGAACAACGCCAACCCAAGAAAGCATTACTGCAACATTTTCTGATCGACAACTACAGGACCCTTAAAATGGCCGATCTGAAAGAAGATTTCCTTTTCTCACAACTTTTTTTTTTTTCAGAAGCGCTTTTTTTTTCTCATTCCGTGATGTGAAATTAAAATTAATTTTGATTCTCTGAGCTGCATACCTACTCGCCTTTTCCTATCGCGATAAAAGAACAGATAAAATAAATATTTCCGAAACCCCAAAGTCAGTTAAATCAAATATTATTCTCTTTTTCTTTTTTTCTTAACATGAAATTTTGTTTTCCTGGTTGTGATTAAGACAAGCGAATTTTGCGCACTAATTCCTTTGCCTTTCAACCAGGAATTTTCTTCTAACGTATGTCATGGGAGAAAATTTTTCATTAATTAATCCCTGATAAACCAACAGAAAGATTGATCAGGTCCTTCTGAAATTCACCAGAGGTTAAAATTTTCGCCATGACACATTCTTTTTGTTATAGAACATCATTTATCAATATACGCTCGTGGACAATGAAATTTGTGCACCAAGAAGGAAGCATCGGATTGAACTGAAATTTTATGGACGTAATGATACAGATGATACACATAATGACGAAAACAGAGCTGTAGGACAATTGCAGAGAGATCTGTGGCACGCAGTCCGGTCATCTTCCATTTTGCGTCGCACCGCCTCTTGCACCGATGCATGCTGCAATACGGTCCGGTGTGGAGGCGAACGGATGCTTGATGTTGTCCTGCAGCAGACTGATCCACACGTGTTGGACAGTGTGCTCCAAATCCCGCATAGTGCACACGGTGACAGCTGGCGTTTCATCTGGTCCGACACATGCTCAATAGGGGACATGTCCAGCGAGCGGGTAATCCATATAAGTGTCCGGACATATGATGTAGGCAGTCCTGGGCAACCCGAGCCATGTGGGGGCAGGCATTATCCTGCTGGTATAGTGCACCTGGAATCCCGGCCAGGAATGGTAGCACATGGGGCAGTAGGATTTCGTCCACATACTGCTGGTTCGTCAATGATCCTTGTACCACTACAAAAGCTGATTGGCTATCGTAGGCTATGGCTCCTCAGACCATAATGCCTGCAGTAGGGGAGGTGTAGCGCTCAATAGCGAGGTTGGGATTGTGCCATTGACCTGGGGATCTTCACCCCCACCCCTGGACACTATGATAATCTGTCCCTAAAACGAAGCGGCACTCGTCGCTGAACATCACATGTCGCTCTGGCATTGCACCACTGCACACGGAGCCGGCGATGTTCCGGTGTTAATTGCAGCACACATACGGGGTGCTGGGATTGCAGATTCGCTTCCGCAAGGCGTTGGGAAATGGTTCATGGGCACACAGGAGTTGCTACATCTGCCTGTATAGTGGACCGGGTCCCCGTGGGATCGGTTCGTGCTTGGCGCACGATCTGCCGATCATCTGTACCAGTGGTCCTCCTGGTCCATCCAGAGCCGCGCCGCCATGTGGCAGTGCTGTCACATGTCCACTGCTCCCAACACAGTCGGATGGTACAGTCAGAACGATCCACGTGGTGGGCTATATAGCGCGCCAACCACCCTGCAGTTTTCAGCCGGCGGTTCGGCCTCTCTTAAAGTCCGTAAGTTGTGTAAATTGATGTCTCTGGTGTCTACCCATTATTCTTGTCACTCTGTACTCTTGCTTGCATCAGCCGGTGCTTTTCGCTTTCATGGGGCCATCAACTATACGCCGGTTTATAAAGCTGCTGGTTCGTGCTTGCAGCGCCACCACAGGGTGTGCTGCCATGCACACTCGCACCAAACGTGGTCATTTTCGTACCAGCACTCACTCTAGCTATTTGCAAAGTTTTGCTGTTGTAGCATGTTTTCTTCTAGGTGCGCAAATTTCATTGTCCGTGAGTGTATATACCCTCATGTCTGAAAAGAAAATTAAGGATCAGTGACAAAAAGCTGAATTTCGGACTCCCTTTTAGATATTAGTAGTCAAAACATTCTGACATCATTGAAACATGTAAGAGCACAACCTATGCAAAAGTGCTTGGTATTATACAAATTGTCAGGAATCACGTGACAGCTGTGTACTGCAGATCGGTGATAAAAGCTGAAGCGCGAGTGGGAAGAAATCATTTGTTTCGTAGGTGTTGAAGTGTGGATCTGCCTTTTTTGTTGTAATGGTGGCCTGTAGTACATCTAAAAGAACTTGTCTGGATGATTTGACCTATGGGCAAATTGTTTGTAAACTGGAGGAAGGACAGACAGCCAGAGATGTAGTGAAGGAGTTTGGGAATAGCCCAGGTCGTATTATCACGGATGTGGAAACAATTATCTGAAAATGGAATAGCTACCAGAAGGTTCAGTTGTGGTTGACCGTGCAAAACTACTCCATCACAAGATGGTCATCGTGTTGTAACAACTAAAAGATCTCGTTGAATAACTGCTGGCAAATTAGCAAAACAGCTGAAATCAAGTACAGGTACCAAAAAATATCACATCAAACTGTGTCAAGGTGTTTGAATAATTTCAGTTTGTATGCCTGAAAACCTGTAAAGTGTGTTCCATTGACTCCAGCATGCAAAATAACTCGCTATCAATGGTGTTGTGAACACTACGTGGAGCGAAGAGAAATGTGTTCATGGAAGAAAGCTGAATTTGTTTATCCTCTGATTCTAGGCCGCAATACATCTAGCGAAAACACTGCACTGAAACATCGTAGAAATTGTCAATTACAGGGATGGTGGAGTAACTGTCTGATGTGAGGTTATAATCAATGGGTGTACAGAGCTCCTAGTGTTGGAGAAGGGTCAATGAATGCCCAGTGTTATCGTGAGGAGGTCATTTTAGAGCACATAATGCTGTTTTGCGGTGCTGTGGGAAATTCTTATACATTGTGTTCAGTTAATGCGGCGACAAACTCGGAGGGTTGTTAGTAGACATCAAGAGGAACAAAAATTGAAATGGAACAAGGTGTCGCAAACCACGTTTAGTCGGCGAACATCACGAAAATACGTATGCAGGCTCAGACTCCAGAGGAGAGGGAAGGCGGATGTCGGTTGATCGCTGAATGCGTTCGTGTGTTCACTCGCGATGTGAAACGCATGCGCTGGGGTAGGAGCACGTGCCGTGGGTGACGTAAGGTAGCGCCATTGCGGTGATAAACACGCGTAGCAGTTAGTTGTCTGTTTCAGTGGGGATTGTGATGGCTGACTGCATGAACGAGGAATACACTGATATGTATCTCATTTATGGTCGAGCAGATGGCAATGGATGCTTAGCACAGCGAATGTACCAACAGCAATATCCGAGGATGCCCCAGCACATTTTTCCCTGCGAGGTGCGTAACCACCTTGATGCTTACATTCCCAGGGAGGTGGATTGGATGCGCCGGACCCGTTGCTTGGTAAGTAACGCATTTCTCCTGCACACAAACAACTTCTATGTTTCTTCTCCAGTACCCAGGTTTCACTGCCTATCTTCTGCAGTACGCAGGTTTCACTGCCTATCAGAGTAGGAACAATTACACTTTCATACGCAGCCATGCGGGGGACTCTCTTGAGAACCCATCATTCCTGTGAAAACCTTCCAGAGCAGCCATGACTTTCAATGAAGAATTCACTCGCCTACTAATTTCACCATCCAATTTGTTCTCTCTGTCAAACATGCTTCCTAAATGCACAAGCTCACTCACCTGGTCAATCACTGTGCCATTTAGACTTACATTACATTTAGTGCTACCAGTTCCTCTATCAAAAATCATAAATTTGGTTTTTACCTTATTTATTGAGTCAATGCCAGAAAATGGTATGTTTTGTTCTTTTTTCAATTTTCTCTGTTAAGAAGTACAAACTAATGCGTATTTATGTGTGTACATGTCTTTTTCATCTTTGTTTACTCCGTATTAAAAAATATCCATCCACATCCTGGTGGAGTAAAAGTAGGCTGTGAAAATAAAAGGGATCCTTAATTTTTTGACATGTGTGTGTGTATATATATATATATTCTATAAAGAAGATACCTAAGCAAAAAAATACATATATAATTTTGACTCACACCTAATACAACATAGAAAAGGTTATGTATCTACCTGTGTGAGTAAAAGGAGAAAAGATAAAAAAATAAAATAAAACAACTGAATGTAGAAGGTGTCGAGAATACTGAGCCTTGGCTTTATCAAGGACCAGCAAAAACTCTGCATTTTCTCACTTCCACAAAGACCTAGTTGGAAATGGGTTTCTGCAAGGCCATAGATGCAAGTAACATTCCCACCTAAAATAGTTAAAAAATATATATATATATAAGTCATGTCCTCCGTAGAGTAGCATGACCTAGCACTAGTTAACAATTTCGCTTGCATCCATTAACCTTCATGGCCCGACCCATGCTCTTCATCTGTTACTATTAAACAGAGAGAAGAAGATTAAAGAGAACTCAAGCTGTGAGAGTGACATAATAAATGGAAATGATTTTCAGCTATAACGAAATTCCAAGTTCGTTTGAGAGAGAATTTAAACCTGAAAAACAATGCAAAAGAAATCCAAATTTTACATTGCAATTAAAAAAAAAGGAAATGTTAATTTATAACGAACAGATTTTTGAAAGAAAACTTGAGTCTAAAACCCCCTACTCTACAACTTATGACAGCACGAAAACGAGAATAAGTTAAAGATAAATATTAACTAAAGAAAACTTTGTGAAAGTTATATACCTTAAACAGTTAGTTGCAATATGTACAAAGTATTTCAGCAGTGCTTTAAGTGCATAATTAATTAGTTATTAAGAACTTAACTACTTTGAAAAAGCAGCGCATAGACAGCGCATAGAAAAGGAACAGGCTTAGCCTTCTTCTGTTCCTAGGTACCTCAAAAGACGCTCAAAGTTACAAAGAAAAGTAAGAGTTATAACCCGCAAAAATGTTAACAGACAAACCAATGCTTAAAAGCTGAAAAGCTAAAAAACGACAGAGAAAAGGTACATAAAGTACAAACATTGAACTTATAAAACCTAGAACCCAAAAACAAGGAAGAGAGCTTACCTCTTGTGTGACAAAAACTTTTCTCCACACAAGAGGAGAACATGGCTGACCCCTTCCGCCACTCCCTAGACACTGGGGGCAGTGAGGGTGGGGCTGATGGCCTCCTCATACAGCAAGAAACCAACGCGCGGAGATTTTAACCAGAGAAAAAAATATATAAACTTAAGACTGTGGATCTGTATGATCAGAATGAGCAGAATTAACTCTCCAGAATACATGAGAAATATTATAAAATACACGAGCAGTTTATTTAATAATCTTTGCATGTATTAAATCACCTTAGTGAGCTTCTATAGATTAATCAGAATCTTATTAATTTTAATGTTGGTTTTACTATTTTTAGTATAGCTATCCTAGTGATGAATAACTAGTTTTCTTTTTTATTTGTTTTTATTTTCTTTTATAAACAGATTTTTAAGCTTTTTTTGTGATTTTGTTTATATTATTTAATTTTTTGTTTTAATAGGACCGTCATATCCATAGCACTAAGGTTCCTTTAGGTAGTTAATAGGCATCCTCTAGCCAACTTCCTTACGGCTTTGATTGGTCAGAATCATATTATTAACTGTGTAGAAAATTAAAGCAGATCTGCCAACCTTACTCTATTATTCAGAATAATTTTTCTTAAAGTTCTTTTGATGAAAGAAGAAGGAATTTCGTTCTCTAGAAAACTTTCTAATAGTATATTAATGTGGTAATTGAAATCCAAATTGTTGCTGCAAATTCTTGAAATTCTTAGGACCTGAGAAATTAGTACATTCTCAATTACTTTGGTTGAAATGTTATTATTCCAGTGTAGATATTTAATTACTTTGAAAGGAAAATTAACTCTTTTATCAAAGAGGCTAATAGATGGGTTACCTCTGTTGAGCTTAATGCTTAAGTCTAGGAACTCAAGTTCCTGATTACTGTGGTTGGTTTTACATAAGTTAAGAGAGCTAGGATAGATATTATCAAAATCACTCTCTATAACTTCTGAATTATTGATACACGGCAGATCATCAATATATCTAAAAGTGTAAAGGTAGTTATCTGAGCAGGTGGGGTGATTTTTAATGAATTTATATTCCTTAAAGAACAGGAATAGATTAGCGATATTTGTGGACATTGATGTTCCCATTGGAATACCGTTCACTTGCTTATAGAGAGTATTATTATATAAGATATGGTTATTTTTTATGCAGCAATTGAGATAAGAGTTCCAAGTTCCTACATCAACAAATTGGTTAAGTTTAAATTCTGCATACAGCTCCTTAAATGTAGTGATTATATCTGATAGAGGCAGATTAGTATATAGGTTTTCAAAATCATAACTATTAATATCTAGGGGACAGACATTGAGTATAGTAGAAATTACTTCTGCATTATTATTAATTATCCAAAAATCTCTGTACATCAAGTTAGAACAGTTTCTAATGTGTTTCAAAACCTTCTTTAAGACATCTTCAAAAGCAAGATCTATTTTCTTTTTATTTTTATTTTTTTATTTTTTTTTTTTTTTTTTTTGCACCCTTCGTTTTAAATTCTAAAATTTTTTCCTTAGTCTTCAGTTTTGCTCTTATGTATATATATATATATATATATATATATATATATATATATATATATATCATCATCATTGTCAACCATTATCAATTCACTGCTGGACGAAGGTCTCCCCAAGTTTCCTCCACAACGGTCTGTCTTGTGCCAGTCTCCTCCATGTCACTCCCGCATACTTTCGAATTTCATCCACCCATCTCCCATGTGGTCTTCTTCTGGGTATTTTCCTGTCCCTTGGAATCCAATCTTAAATTCCGGCTGTCCATCGATGGTCTGTCCTTCTGGCAGTATGTCCAGCCCATTGCCATTTCAGGGATTTAACTCTGATCATGATGTCTTCCACTCTTGTCATTTTTCGGACCCACGAGTTCCTCTTCTTATCTCTCCTGGTTACACCAAACATGCACCTCTCCATGCTACTTTGAGTTGTCTGCAGCCTTTGTATGTCTCTTTTAGTTAAGGTCCACGTCTCTGCACCATACGTAAGCACTGGAAGGATGCATTGATCAAACACTTTTCTTTTAAGACATAATGGCATATTGCTCTTGAAAATTATGCTGTTTCTTCCAAAAGCTCTCCAGGCAAGTTTTGTACGCTGATTAATTTCATCAATGTGACCCTCACTTGATATCTGCTGTCCAAGATAAACGCACGTGTCTGTTATCTCCAGCTTTTCTCCATCAATCGATAATTCTTCATTTCTTGTGAAAGCATTGAACATCATTTTTGTCTTCTGAAAGTTCATTTTTAATCCCACTTCTTTACTCTTGTCAGCAAGTTCCTGGATCATACTCTGCAGCTCTGATGGGGTAGTTGCAAAAATGACTGTCATCAGCAAAACGAAGGTGGGTTAGATAATCTCCATTAATCTTTATCCCCTTGTTTTACCAGCTCAGCGACTGAAAGACACCCTCCAATGTGGCATTAAACAGCTTCGGGGTTGTATTTTCAAACAGCCGAATCTTTGCACTTGCATTTTCATAGATGTTGTTAATAATATTAATGTATGCATCTTCAATACCGCAGGATTTCAGAGCCATTGTAAGTGCTGATGGTTTCACCGAATCAAAGGCTTTTTCATAATCGATAAAAGCCATGCACAATGGAAGTTCATATTCCCTCGCTCTTTCAATTAGTTCTCTCAGTACGTGGATATGATGTATTGTGCTGTAGCCACTCCTGAATCCAGCTTGTTCTCTCGGTTGAGCCATGTCCAGTGTTATTTTAAACGGTGTGAAAGAACTTTAGTGAAGATTTTATAAACCACTGATAGAAGGCTGATAGGTCTGTAGTTCCTGAGATCCTCAATGTCACTTTTTTTATGTAGCAGGATCATTAGCGTTGTTCCAATCCTCAGGAATCTTCCCTTCATATTAAGGCATCGAGTGAAAATTTGGGCGAGTACTGTTTCAATTTCTCCACTTGTTTCTTGTATGATGTCTACAGTAATTCCATCTTCTCCTGGAGCTTTTCCCCGCTTCATGTTCTTGATTGCATGTGCAACTTCTGCTGGGAGGACTGGAAGAACTCTGGTACTGGTACCTTTCATGATGTCTGGAGTACATGTATCATCCCTTTCATATAATTTGGAGTAGAAATCTTTCACTCTTGTCAAAATTTCGCCTCTATTTCTTGTTACAGAACCATCTTCTTTTCTCAGTGCCATAATCTGTTTTTCCCCTTACTGAGATGTCCCTTTGCTATCTTTAGGCTTTGGTTGTTTTCAATTGCTTTCCTTACTAGTTCACAGTTGAATTTCCTTACGTCTTCAGTGATACTTTTTCGTACTGTCTTGCATAGCTCTATATATTCCACTTTGGAAGTCCCATCTTCTTTAGTTGTCCTCATCTCTCTTCTTTTTTGCATCAACATTTTTGTTTTTCCTGATAATTTGTTCACATGCAACTTGTTCTTAGACCCAGCTAATTTTGTTGCTGTTTCCATAAGAACTTTGGTTACTTTTCTTTTAACTTCAGAAATATCCACTTCTTCCGATGTTAGGCCTTCTAAAGCAGAGAATCTGTTCTTCAGTTCCAACTTGAAGGTATTATGGTGTTTTTTAAGGTTGGTTATGTCAATACATTTTGTTTGTCTTATGAGCTTGCTACGTTCGAGTTTAGTGTTGAGGTGCATCTTACATCTCACCAATCTGTGGTCACTACCTGTGTTGAACTTGTTTAGCACACTGCAGTCTTCTATGACGAATTTTTTGTTACACATAATAAAATCAATTTCACTTGTCATCCCATTTGGATGTCTCCATGTCCATTTCCTGTGTGGCTTTTTCTTGAAAAAGGAGTTCAAGATGAAAAACCCTTCTGCCTCTGCAAACTCTAAGAGTGTATTTCCACACTGGTTTCTGTTTCCATGACCGAATTTACCTACTGAAGTTTCATTCTGTTGCCGTTGCCCTATTTTTGCATTGAAATCTCCCATAATTATCTTCAAGTGCTGCTTACTTTTATTATTTAGATGACAAATTTCCTCATAAAATTATTCAATTTCTTCTTCAGGGTGACTTGTGGTGCGTGCATAAGTTTGAATAATCTGAGCCTGGTATCTTCTCGAGAGTTGGATAACGAGTCGTGCAGCTCTGTCAGAGGAACTTTCAACTTCTACAACTTTATCCTTCAGTTTCTTGTTTATTATAAATCCAACACCACTAGTTCTGCCAGTATCAGTCCCACGATAGTAGAAGAGATGTCCACTTTTCAGTTCAATGAGATTTTCTCCTTTTCTCCTTACCTCACTTAGCCCGACGATGTCCCACTTGATCCTTTGTAGTTCCTCTTCCAATTCAAGAAGCCTTGAATCAGAAGATAGGGAGCGTCCATTATACGTAGCCAAGGTCAGCATCAGATGGCAGCCTAGTCCGGTCCTCCGGGGATTCTTAGCACCCTTACGTGGATGACCAGTAAGTGGTACAAGTAAATTCAGTTTGCTTTGCTTGAATATTCCGGATTCCATTTACTTGTAGTTCTTGAAAATCTTACCCAATTGTGTTTCATGTTTTGGTGATTTCACTTTCTATGATTTAATGTTCAATGATTTCACCTAGAGCCCTGATTTTAGAAAAATTTGTTCTAGGATCAATGAGTCTTTGAAGAATTTGATTTCATTGAATTCACCTTGAGCCATTATACACACATGTCTTCTTAGACATTGTAGACTGACTCCTTTGTTATTCTGAAAATTATATAATGAAACCACATATAAACTAAAGCAGATTTTATAAACATTTTTGTTCTTTATAAAATCTTGAATAGTCAACTAGAAGACTTGTTCTAGCTTAGAAGCGGGTGGCAAGAGATTAAAAAGCATAGATAAATGTTTTTGTATTTAACATGTTTAATTACCGAAGTTCTTTGGTTGCTATAATTGAAATATTTTTTTTTAGGTTTGTTACAGGAGGAATGGTCATAATGAAATTGATGAGCCAATGTTCACCCAGCCATTAATGTACACCAAAATTAGGAAGCAGATGACTGTCCTAGATCAGTATGCAAAAAGGTTACTTGATGACGGTGTAGTTACAGAAAAAGAAATAGAGGTAAAATTTACTTGTTTCTGTGTTTAAAGTGGTGTCTGCAAATACAGTATACACTATATTGACAAAAGTCACTGGACACCTAGAAGAGAAACACAACATAGTATTTATTGGCATACATTAGTACGGTGTCTGTCCACCTCTGGCCTTCAGGCATGTTTTTGACAAGGTTTTGGAACACAGCGATAGGTATGCGTTTCCATTCAGTACATAATGCTGCTGCTAACTGTTGCTTAGTAGTAGGCCTTGGTTCCAAACTTCTTATGCGCCACTCTAATTCGTCCCATAGGTGCTCTATCGGATTAAGATCATGGCTCTGTGCTGGCCAGTCCACACACGATACGGAATTATTGTCAAACCACACCGCAACAGTCCTTGTTTTATGGCTCGGTGCATTATCCTGCTGGTACCAACAAGGCTCAGTTCCATAGTATTGCCACAGAGTTGGTAGGACATAATTGTCCAGAATATCGAGGTAGACTTGCTGGTTAACAGGTTTGTCCACAATAACCAATGGGCCGGGATTACACCACAAAAACATCCCCACACGAGTACACTGCCAGCTCCAAACTTGACCGTAAGAACAGTGCACTGTGATAAATAGCATTCCCCCGGTTGCCGCCGTACCCACACATGACCATCAGACTGATGGATCGTGTATCTGGATTCATCAGTCTGTAGAACCCATTTCTATTGATCTACGGTCCACGATAAATGTTCTTTACACCATGCTAAACGTAGCATTCCTAGTGGAGATGAAAGGCTTATGAGCAGCCGCACGACCACCATAACCCATACGTGTATACTGAGGTCACAGCATTTTTACTCACCTGTACACTGAGGTCTTGTGCAGTACTCCGTCGATTAGCTGTAACGACTCTCCTGAGGCTTTGACGTCCTCTGTCACTGATTTTCTTTAGTCTGCCGGTACGTTTTGCTGCTTCAGGCATGCCATGTGTCTTCCATTTATTCAGTAGATCCAAAACAGTTGACTTGGGTATGTTTAAATGCCTCTCAGTTTCTCTTAGGGACAACCCACTAATATAACACCCAACAATCTTTCCTTTCTCAAAGTCAGTTCTCTCCCACTGCGGCATTTTCACTCAACCTCTCAGTGCGATATGATCGCGGTCAGCTGCAGTCTTGTTTTTATACCGTTTGCAGCTGTACCGCACATCTTACAGTGCAGCAGATTGAAGGGGTGTCTGGTGACTTTTGTCAATATAGTGTATATCTGTGTATTATGGTAGATCAAGTGGTGTGGCTGTGATATATGTAACAAAACTGACTACCCAGGTGAAGAAACTTTTTGAAGATCTAGCAGCTGTTCTGAATGGTGATGTGCCAATTATTGACTATGTGTGTTACACAAGTTAACTGACACTATCCGGTGAACTTTTTTTTTCGTGAGTGAGTCTTTGACTGATGATATGCGTAAATTTTTTATTCCTTTCTGATCATATCCTGCACATGACAGTCCGTGGCTGTATCTAACTCTTGCATTGTAAAACTTCATTGTTCACTCTTTGACTGCTTCACTGCTGGTTTTTATGATGAAAAAACACAAAAAATGCACAGTTCTTTGTTTGTATAGGATACTTAACTGTTTTGTGGAATATACTGGGAAATAATATATGGTTCTGGCACATTAGTCATTTGGACTGCATGTTCAAGTCAGTTTCATATTAATCTAGTGTTCTTCGTGGAAAATTGTTTTAACTGGGTTTTAAGAATGCAAGTTAGCTGAGTGGAACTTTCCTTGCCATACTTTTCTGAACAACAGCCTGGATGCTGAACAGCTTTCACCTTTTTATGTTGTTTCTAAAAAAACGAGTCCTGCATAGCAGCTTCTTATGAAAGTGTAATTGTTCCTACCCTGATGTATGGCAGTGAGACATGGGTACTACAGAAGAAACATAGGAGTCGTTTGTGTGCTGGAGAAATGCGTTACTTATGGGGGGTTTGTGGCAAGATAAGTTCTGATTGTGTGAGAATTGAAGATGTGTTGCAGTTGTGTAATGTGAAGCAAAATGCTGTTAGCAAGGTGGAGACTAATATGCTTCAGTGATTTGGTCATGTTGAAAGAAGGAGTGATGAGATGCTTACTAAGATTTTTTTTTTTTTAGCCCAAGTGGCAAGAAGGAAAGACAAAGGAAGGCCAAGGAAGTTATGGGAGGATCAGATTCATGAGTATCTGCATGAGAAAACGATTGAGTATGAAGTATAGAAGATCTTGTGTACGGCGTGTGATGGATGTCAGTGAAGCCCCTGAGTTGTATGTCAAGATTGCTGTAAATGGAGAAATTTGATACGGCAGCAGTAAGTAAAAATTATCTGGTAGTTTGCATTTCTTTTTGGAGCTAACCTCTGAATCTCAGAGAACAGCTTAGTGATATGTATGTATGTAGAAAAAACACACTTTAGTAATGTTGCATAAGGTTTTCAGGCATTTGCTTGAAGATAACAAACATCAAACAAATGCATAAAAATCAGCATGGTGGGTAAAGTCAGTCTCCTCTCTCTCTCTCTCCTTGTCTCAAAGAAATCACATATTTATATTGCATATCACTTATACTGAACAACAGATATAAGTAGTCCAATCAAAAAGAAAACTTTGTAATAATTTTTGATATCATCAATTGGACAACAGTGGATAACAGATGGGTGGGCCACCCAGCCAGTAGACTCTGGCAGGAACATAATGAAATCAGACACATTTAGTGAAATTTTTACTTTTTGACATTTAGCATATTTGATAAAGAAATGGGATGTTTATGTATGAGGAGCCACTATTATCTTATGGCATTTTCCTACAGAGGTCTATTTTCATTGAACAGTGAATGTAAAATATGCACAAACATCCTCTGCAAGTTAATATGTATGATTCATATACTGTTGTGGATCCTTGTTAAAATAAAAATAAAAATGGCATGGAAATTAATGAATAAATCCCTGCAAATACATAGCAGGCATACAGGAATTCTTTTTTTTTTTTTTTTTTATTCGGCTGTTTCCATGCAACAAAGTCCTCAGAAAATGTAAAGGTATACTTTAGTTGTAAATCAGGCGATGATGGTCTGATTCTTGCTTCAGGGTGATTCTGTTTTCAACTTTTATCAGGGGTTGGCTACACAGGAATAGTTCAATATAACATTTCTATGCCAAAAAATGGTATCTGTCACTTTGATACGAAATATTGAAACCAGAAAATTTGTAACCTGTTTTTTTTTTCTCTCTCCTAGGAGGAAAAAGAAAAGTATGAAAGTATCTTGCAAGAAGCCTATCATAATTCTGAGAAGGAAAGCAAAACTTATAACAAAGATTGGCTTGATTCCCCATGGACAGGTTAGTGTGCTTCTTAGCATTGCAATTATTGAAGAGTTATCATTGTGAAGTACACTGAAGAGCAATTGAATTAGAAATGCCTGTCTAGTAATGTGTAGCACCACTTTTAGCCCTGATGACGGCGGCGATTCGTCTTGGCATGGACTCGACAAGACACCGGAAGCGTTGGGAAGCCATACGGATCCACAACCCCTGAACAAGCTCCCACAGTTCACGAAGATTTGATGGAGAGGAGAGGGGGGGGGGTCCGAGCCTCGAACACCTCTCAGTGGCATCCCAGATGTGCTCGATGGGATTGAGGTCAGGTGACCTAGCTGACCACGGAAGCAAGGTCACGTCGGTGGAGTGTTCATCCAACCATTCGAATACAATTTGAGAGTGATGGCACAGTGCATTGTCTTGTTGCAGGATAAGGTCTCCAGTGGGATATGGAAGACGCAGAGACGGGAGCAAATGGTCGTCCAGCATACCGGTAACGTTGACCTGTGAGGGACGATGTCACACGTACCAGGGGTCCCATTTCAGTCCACGTAAACAGTCCCCAGACAAGAATGCCCCCCCCCACACACACACACGAGCTTGAAGAGTTCCCTGCTGGCAAGAAGGATCCATCACTTCGTGTGGTTTGCGCCGTACTCGTATCCTGCCATCCGCATGTACCAACGTGAATCTCAACTCATCAGTCCAGGCAACATTTTCCCACATGTCTAGGGTCCAGTGGCGATGTTCCCGCGCCCTTGCTAATCTTTGCACCCTGTGATGTACGGTCAGCAGCGGTACCCTCATGGGACGATGGCTTCTGTACCCCATAGCGAGGAGATGGTGTGGCTGCTTACATGTTTTTTGTGCACCAGCGTTAAATTGCAGAGTGATTTCTTGCACTGTGGCCTGTCTATCCGCTATTACAATGCGAGCTAGCCAACGATGGCCCCGCTCATCCACACGCTGTTGTCCACGACAGTTGGCCCTTGCAGAGATGGTTCTACCAGATTCGATGTACTCACGGTGCATCCGTGGCACAGTGGCTCGTGAAAATCCCAGTACCCTCACGACTTCCGAGATGGAGTGACCCATTCGTCGGGCCCCGTCAATTTGCCCACGATCAAATGCGCTTAGATCCTTCGTCTTACCCATACTGTGTCTGACTCTTACTGATTCCTGTCGCATCACTCCTTATATTGTCAGATCGCTGCATACGTCATGTCGTTTCCGTTTACAAGGCCGCCCACAGTGCCACATTTGCATAACGCCAGCTGTCTCTAATTCAATTGCTCTTCAGTGTATATACGACAGCATATTAGCTTACCCCTGTCCTAATAATATATACAACGTGAGAAACAGAATTTGCAAGATGATCTATTATTCATTTACAATATTGAAATGTTTTATCCATGTATTTCTGCACTAATCTTAGCTTTAAGGTTATGTGCTTAGAATTAGCCTCCTATTTTGTTTTAGATATTTATTATCATTAATTCATTATAGTAGAAGCATATAATGTGAGTATCAGTGCATACATGGGTGCTGCCACCATGATTTTCCAGGGGTGGGAGTAGAGAAGCTGGAGATTAAACAATACATTTTTTACCATGTTCATTTTGTATCCTGAATAAGATAATATTCAAAATGGGAAAATTTTGGCTGGTATGCATTCATTGCTGAACAAAGCAACATATCATTCGCTAGTGAATATACATAATCCAAAACAGTGAAAACATTTCACAAATTCTAGGGAAGGGGGACCCCCCCCCCTTCTTGCCCCCTGCTAGTTCCATGAGCACATCAGAGCTTATAAAATTCCAACGTACATTTTCAGTTTTGGGCCAGTCTCCTTACTTGCATCTAGACTAATAGTACAGGGTGTCTACAAAGTCTCTTTACAACTTTGCACATTCATTACGGATACACTGCATGAGATAGACAAATGTGGTTGAGCACATAAGAGCAAAGACTAAAGTTTTTTCTACTTCATTACAAAAGCTCAATATTCACACCGTTTGTTGCACGTAAAACATCTAGCCAAAACTCCAGTTTCAACTATGTGCGCTGCAGCATGTCCTCAGTAATGGTTGAAATGGCATTGTTGATCCTCGATTTCAGGTCATCGATGTCCTGTATCTTTGTCCGATACGCGATATCCTTCACATATCCCCATACAAAAAAGTCCAGAGGTGTGATGTCGGAGGAACGGGGTGGCCATGCAATTAGACCATCCCATCCAATCCACCTCCCAGGGAATGTTGTGTTTAAAAAGCCCTGAACGTGCTGTCCCCAATGTGGTGGCGCACCATACCGTTGGAATATCACACTTGGCTGAAGGTCCTCCAACTGGGGCACAACATACTCACGCAAAACATCCAGGTAAACATCTGCCATCACTGTTATCTCACTGAAATAAAATGGTCCAAGGAATCGGTTACGTACAACACCGCACCACACATTCACTTTAAGAGTGCCTTTCGCAAGTTCCATAAACGCATAAGGATTTTCAGACCCCAAAATCCTGACATTGTGTCTGTTTAACTGCCCAGAGGCATGAAAAGTTGCCTCATCCGTAAAACAAATGTGTGAGAAACTCGGGATCTTCACTCAGTCTATCCAGCATCGCTACTGCGAATTCTTTTTGTTGTGGTCTGTCGTTCGCCTCAAGTGCTTGTAACAATTGCACTTTGTATGCATGTAAGCGTAGATGTCTTTCTAGTAGTGATGGGGCAAAAAGTATTCAAAAACGAGCATGTTATTCGTGAACCGAGTACTTATTCGGAAACCGAATACTTTAGTCATAAACTGAATACTTTATTCAGAAACCGAATACTTTAGTCATAAACTGAATACTTTATTCAGAAACCGAATACTTTAGTCATAAACTGGATACTTTATTCGGAAGCCGCATACTTTATTCGGAAGCCGCTTACTTTATTCGGAAGCCGCATACTTTATTCAGAAACTGTATACTTTATTTGGAAACCGAATTACTGATGATCCAGAAACCAAATGGATGTCTCAAAAACCAAATGAAAGAAATATTAGGCGGGAAAAAGTGCCCTGTTGACCCCTGAAGTTCGGGACTTTGACTCAGTGGTGTCTCTTTCCATCACAGTAGTTAGGCTCCTGGAGTCTACGACATTACCGCACAGCACAGTGATTAAGCGACAGTGCCTCAAAACTATACTTTGCCAGCTTTTTATCATGTCAAACGCAACCTGTGCAGTGGCAGTCATAATGTCAACAGGGACCAGAAAACGTCCACATGGTACTCTACCTTTGTCCACAGATGGTTTTTGGAAGGGGTCAGAGCCTGGGTTCGAGAGGCCCCCATACAAAATTTTCATAAAATCTAGTTTTCAATTTAGAATCTCCAAATTTGGTATACTATCTCATGGTACTCTTTGTCCATAGATGGTTTTTTTGGAAAGGGTCGGGGTCAAGGGGACTCCTATTCAATTTTTTTGTAAAATCTACAGTTTTCAATTTAGAAACACCAAATTTGGTATAATATCTCGTGGTGCTCTTAGGCCATAGACTGTTTTTGGAAGGGGTTGGCGCCCGGGTTCGAGGGGCCCACATACAAAATTTTTGTGAAATGTACAGTTTTCAATTTAGAACCACCCAATTTGGTATACTATCTTATGGTACTTTAACTTAGACCATAGACAGAAGGGGTCAGGGCCTGGGGTCAAAGGCCCCCGCACAAAATTTTTGTAAAATCTACAGTTTTCAATTTAGAACCACCAAATTTGGTATACTATCTTGTGGTAGTCTAACTTAACCGTAGACGGTTTTTAGAAGGGGTCGGGGTAAAAAAAATGTATTTTAGTTAATTTTACGAAACAAAAAAGAAAGGAAGATGAAGGAAACACTTACCTTCAAGGAGACATCTATAGAACTGCCGTACATCTGGTGTGTGCTTCTGAGAATCTTGTGACACTGAAATGCAGTGTACCTATGCGATGTCGCATGCATGCGACTTGACATTGGCATTGATCATCCTTTTATTTACCATTTTGAATATCTGGAACTCTCTATTTACATTACATACTGTATTTCTTCCTGATGACCCCCCATTGGTGGTGAAAACTAACTTTACATCATGAACCAGATATTTTTGCTCTTTGTTATTTAGTCTTTAACTTGGACTGTAGATCGGGAATTGGAGTGTTGAATTGTGTTGCAGTTCTTAAGAGTGCAAAATGGAACTTTTTACGAAAATGTTGCATGGGGGCCCCTTGCCCCCTCGCCCCAACCTCTTCCAAAAACCGTGTATGGTTTAAGTTAGAGTAGCATGAGATAGTATACCAAATTTGGTGTTTCTAATTATTCTCACCGCACCTTAACTATGATGGCCCGTGAACCATCAATAAAGCCTGTGGTTGCTTAGATGCTGGCTCTTGCCTTCTTCTTGTTAATAATTCATCCCCATTGAAAATCTTACAAGTCCTGTTTCCCCAGTGCAATTGCTAATTGACATGCTCTTTGTGTGTGTCATCATAATGATCTAGGTCATGAGTGTACTTAAAAATTTGTGACCTAAACATACCCTCTAATGTTGAAATTGCAACACCCTGAAGGAATGATTGAAAGCACATGTAAATCAACAGGTAACTAAGTTGAGCTGAGATATGTCCATGATTAAAATATGGGACTAATGTAATTTCAGCATTTGCTGATATCAGTGCGAACACCCCTGCTATAATGTCACAGCTAAAACTGGTTGCCTTGTGAGAAAAGTTTTCTGGCTTCAAGCCATGATTTTTGGGAGGAAGCAAACTTCTTAAAGAATGCCAAGGCACCAAATTTTCCAATCATATCACCAGGTAAGTGCATTTGAAAGGGGACATATTTTTGGTTTCATGGAGGGTGGGTGGATGGTGGGTATGTATTGTGCAGCATTTGAGCCACGATGACTCAATAACACATTAATGGCAGCAAGTTTTGAGAGAAGGTACAACTTCTGTTTGGGCCAGAACTGGAGCACACAGGATGACCATACTATGGAAAAACTGTTTGATCTGGCGACAAGCTTCCGCTACCCCTACAGCCAATCTCTGTACCATCAGAAGAATGGTTAAGTTACTTTATGTCGTTCTGTTACAAAACAGACCTTATCTTAAAGAGGGGCAGAGGCAGGCCATCATACACTGCATTACTTGCTGTTATTCATTGCATCAGCTGAAACAGAAGCAATGTTTCAGCTGATGCAGTGAACCAGTGGGTTGTCATGTTTTGATTATTTTTTCTTATTATCAAAGAATATGGTTAAACTAGACCCCCTTTTCTTTTATGATGTTGGAAAAGAACAAGTCTTTCAGAAATAATAAATGCCATGGAGGAAAAAAAAGTAAGGATTGCTTAATTGTATTTTTAGCATGTAATGTAAGTGATTCTGACAAGGGGAAGCTTGTAACCCATTTCCCAGTTGATTACCAATTTAGTAAGAAAGCGTGGGTGACTTCAGCAGTGTTTGAAGCTTGGTTGCAGTCATTCAGTGCAGCCATGAAACAACAAAAGAGGAAGGTCCTACTCGTGCTCGACAACTGTGCTTCACATAAATTTGCCATCAACCTGCACACCATTTGGCTTTTCTATCCAGCGTGACTAGATGTCCAACTTTTGGAGGGCATGTCTTCCTTTTTTACCATGTCCTCCTGTCTTCCAGGTATTAAGGGAAATAGCCCAAATGTCCAGTTTATTCAAAAAGAATAATTCAAATACATAAATTTTGATCAGATTCTTCTATTGTAATCATACACGGTCAAGTCACATTTTTGTGACCACCAGCTAATATCCAGAGTAACCGCCGTGTGCAGCGCGGACAGCAGCTAGACGGGCTGGGAGTGACTCAAGAAGGTGCTAAAAGGTGTTCACAGGTATGTGGAGCCATGTTGACTGCAGTGCATCTGACAACTTCTGGAGGGTGCGTGGTGGAGGATCTGTAGAGCGAACAACACAAGCGAGGTGGTTCCACAACAGACGCTCAATTGGGTTTAAGTCTGGCAAATTAGGGGGCCAAGGAAGTACTTTGAAATCTTCATTGTGCTCTTCCAACCACTCTCGGACATTTCTAGATGTGGGACGTGTCACATTGTCGTGCTGGGAGATCCCATTCGCCCCAGGGAAGACAATCAGCATGTATGGGTGTATGTGGTCTGCAAGGATGGATTCATAACAAATTCAGTCCATAGTGCCTTCCACAGGTATAAGTGGACCCAGAGAATGCCACGAAAACATTCCCCAGACCATACCCCACCAGCTTGTGTTTTTCCAACAATGGTTGAAGAGTGTTTGTTCTCCTATGTTTTCTGCCTTATACACCAACGTCCATTCGTCGATGAAGCAGAAAACATGACTAATTGGAGAAGGCAATCCTTTGCCAATTAGCAGAGGTCGAATTCCGATACTGCCGTACAAATGTAAGCCTTTTCTGCTGATGCACCTTCATTAGCATAGGTGCAGTGACCACCCGTCCGCATCAGAGCCCCATATGCAGCAGGGTTCATTGAACTGTCATTTTAGACACAATTCCAGTAGCCCCCTAGTTCATTCAACCAGTGAGTTGCACCACTGTAGTTCATTCGATCAGTGAGTTGCTCCACTGTAGCGTGTCGATCGGCCCTCATGCACCTTAGAAGCCGACGTTCACCTCTCACATTAATGGCATGTTGTGCTCCGCAGTTTCCAATGGCTTATTCGCAAAGGTGCCACTTCTCCAATCACGATACACTTTAACCACTGTAGCTGCGCTGTTTCAGAAATACTGCCACCCTTGGCCCAAAGGCCGATAATCATCCCTTTTTGCAAATCTGATAAATCGCTCCTTTTATTAATGACAGCAACAAGCGATATGTTTTCAGAATGCCTATAGCACACTTTATATACCCTCCAAGCCAGCTCACGACACGTGCCTTCTTTCATTGGCTATGCGCTGTTGACGTCAAAAGTAGGAGGTGATCACAATAATGTGACTACTGTTTATATCTTATCAAGCCACCATTAAAATGTATTAATTCATTTCTGGATTCTCGCTGACACCCTCCGTTTTCCCCCTTGTCAGTTTATTCCTGCAAGTCTGCAGCTGCTTGCTGCAGTGAGTCAACAGCACATAGAAAACCAGCCCATGTGCATTAGTCATTTGTCTGTCTGTTGCTCATTCACACATGGACAGTGCCGTGCAGTGTAGTCATTTAAACCGTGAGCTCATACTGCTTGTTTTGTGTGTTGTGAGTCGCAGCTGTGAATTTTTTCTGTTTATAATTCAAGGAAAATTATAGTGAGAATAGTGACGATTATGGGCAAAACACGTAACAATATTAACAAATAAAGGTAACTTGATCACGCTAGTTACGTTAACTGAAACTTTTATAAAAGTTCGTAAGTTGGAAGCTTTCGACCTTATCTTAGGTCTTCATCACGCCAATGGAGGACTAAGATTGTTGCCAGATTCTACATTTGAATTTTTCTTATTTTTGTTGCCAAAACTTAGAATTGATCTCCAGATCAACGGAATGTAGAGACCTCCGAATCTCCTCTCTACATTCCGTTGATCTGGAGATCAATTCTAAGTTTTGGCAACAAAAATAAGAAAAATTCAAATGTAGAATCTGGCAACAATCTTAGTCCTCCATTGGCGTGATGAAGACCTAAGATAAGGTCGAAAGCTTCCAACTTACGAACTTTTTATAAAAGTTTCAGTTAACGTAACTAGCGTGATCAAGTTACCTTTATTTGTTAGTGAGAATAGTATAATGGCCAAGAAAAAGAAATGGAAGTGTAAATTTAACGATGTGTTACAAGCAAATTACCTGTGTTTTTATAGAGGGAGGGATGATTATGAAGCCAAGTGTTAAGAATGTGACTGTTTTATTTCTGTTGCAAACAAAAGCTGTGGTGATTTGGATAGCCTTGTGTCTGAATTTCACAAATATTAATTTTTTAAGGAAACCTGATGTACTGAAGAAAATCTCTTCCAGTGAAAAATATAAGTAAAAGGGTCCAGCAGACTAAAATCTTTCTTTTTTAAAGTTTTACGTGTATAAACTCTCAAACTGTAAAATTTAAATACAGAAATGTGTATTCATATTTATTTTTATGCAAATTTATAGTGTCATCCCTTTTCTCGAAATGTCCTCCTTTTTTAATGAAAGTATCCTCCCATTCCAAGAAGTCATCTGGTCACCCTGTTTATATCTGCTTCATATTAAAAAAAGTGTCATTGTCATGATTTATGGTGCATGGAATTCCATTGAACAGACTGTCATTCAAAATTGCCTTAGAAAAGCTGGATTGAAATTAAAGATTAAGTATTTCCCATAAATACATGAAAAATTCACCATATTATTCACGGCAATCACATGTGTTACTGAATTGCATGCAGTTTTACTGGTCACCGTGTGACATCTTTCAGAAAACTTGAAAATTACATCGCCCTGGAACAGGAATCGAACCAGCATCTCTCATGGTTTGTACGCTCCTTGAAAACCTTGAGAAGTCCTTGAATAAAAAAGTTAATTTTCAAGTCCTTGAAAGTACTTCAAAAAGTTTAAGGCTCTGTAAATAATACTTGAAAAAAATTTTGTTTGTTAAGTAATGATATGAAAGAGCATGTGTTGAATAATTGTTTGTGCTAAAAAGGTATGTAGGAGTCTTCTGTGTAGTTCTGATAAAACACCAAACTGATCAAATAGTGCAGAACTTGGGTTCAACCTAGGGGAGTGTGTGGACAGATGGTATCTTGGCTATGATATCACTACAAAGTAAAGCATCAGCCATGTGAGTAAAATAAGTGGAATGATGTATTCACAAATTGTGATGGGCTTCTGTTTCCTGGGGTTAGGGATGTATTCTTGCTGGAGGGTGAAACTTCCAGGAATTGCTTGTGCTTCATGCGTGGACCCTTAGTCTCCTGTCTGTATTAACAAAAAAAAAAAAAATTGCATCAAAGTCATGTATCAAAAATTAAAGCAAACAGTGTCATACTAGCAGATGAATATGGAAATAATGTACCCTTTCAAAATATTCCACAAAATAAAATGATTTTGAAAAATACCAAAACAGAGGGGTGATTCAAAATTAATAAAATAAACCAACTGGGGGCAAGGGGTAATGGCAGGTCATTGAAGGTGTGCCTGCCCCAGCAACGATTAATAGTCTGAACTTACTCAAATACCTACCTACTGACTGACCAACAATACACACATATAATAATTCAGGTTTAAAAAGTCCTTGAAAAGTGCTTGAATTTATTTTGCTTGGAAGAGTACGAACCTTGTCTCTTGATTTCCATTCAAGCTTGCTGTCTGAAGTTTTTCAGGTTCTTAGCTATAATTGCTTAGTTTAGATATTTGGAACATCATTGTCCTAGGTGGTGTAACAAATATTGTGCTGAAAATGGGAATCGGGAGGTGTGGGTTCAATTCTTGCTCCAGTGCGATGTAATTTCCAAGTTTTCTGAAGGATGTTACATGGTGACCAGTAAAACTACATGCAATTCGGTAACGTGTCTGATTGATGGGAATAATGCATTGTTGAAGATGTTGAAACATCACCAGACCTCTCAGGTGCTTAGATTATTGATGGAATTTCCCCATTGAAAGGTAGTAGAAGCAGCAACAAAGAAGATAAGTACTATGGTCTAACTGAGAACCTTACCAGTGTAGAGACAATGGATATCATATCAAAGATTAAAGACTTTATAAGAGTCTTTGCAGGTGCTAAAGAAGGTGAAATACTGCAGTGTTAGATTGGATTGCAAAAGTGCAAGATGCTCATTTTAAGCTATGCTGTAATTAATAAAAAATAAAGGCAAGTCATTTTTTTTCTAAGTAAAAGGTATGTACATTCTACATTGAGAAAAATTTCTTACAGCCTAATTTTTTAAGTTTTAATTACAGCTGTACTTTTTGTTTTGGTACCTACTGTGTTTTCCTTGTACTGTATATACACCGAGTTAGCTTTGCATTAGAAACACCTGCCTAATAATGTGTTGTTCCACCTTTCTGGGCAATCACAGCTCACAGATGTCTAGGAATAGATTTTACAAGGTGTCAAACATCCTCCTTGTGTAACTTGGCTTATGTCCACTGCAGCAGCTCTGTGAGTTTGTGCTCATTCTGTGGAGGAGGATCAGAAGTTAGCATATCCCACAAATGTTCAGTTGGGTTATACACTGCCGGGGGGGGGGGGGGGGAAATCCCACCATGAAAAAATAGTCGTAGAGGAATGAAATGGCGGCAATACATTTGTATAGGTAACATATTTAATCGATTAAGGTTTCAAGATCACAGCCTAATGTAAGCGCGAGAAGAGCCATTTTAAATGTGAAATGCTGGTAAATTAATAACCGGTGTAACCGCCAGAATGTTGAATGTAAGCACGCAAACGTTCATGCATTGTGTCGTACAGGTGCTGGATGTCAGTTTGTGGGATGGAGTTCCATGCCTGTTGCACTTGGTCGGTCAATACAGGGACGGTTAATGCTGGTTGGGGGTGACGCTAGAGTTGTCGTCCAATGATGCCCCATACGTGCTCGATTGGAGAAAGATCTGGTGATCTAGCAGGCCACGGCAACATGTCGACACTCTGTAGAGCATGTTGGGTTACAACAGCGGTATGCGGGCGAGCGTTATCCTGTTGGAAAACACCCCCTGGAATGCTGTTCATGAATGGCAGCACAACAGGTTGAATCACCAGACCAACGTACAACTGTGCCATCAGGGTGCGTGGGATAACCACGAGAGTGCTCCAGCTGTCATAGAAAATTGCTCCCCAGACCACAACTCCAGGTGTAGGTCCAGTGTGTCTCGGCCGCAGACAGGTTGGTTGCAGGCCCTCACCTGGCCTCCTCCTAACCAATACACGGCCATCACTGGCACCCAGGCAGAACCGGCTTTCATCAGAAAACACAGCAGATCTCCACTCCGTCCTCCAATGAGCTCTAGCTTGACACCACTGACGTCGCAAACGGCAGTGGTTTGGAAGTAAGTGGAATGCACGCTACAGGGCATCTGGCTCGAAGCTGTCCTTCAAGTAACCGATTTGTAACAGTTCGTTGTGTCACTGTGGTGGCTACTGCAGCTCGAATTGCTGCAGCAGACGCAGTACGATGCGCCACGGCCATACGCCGTACACAGCGGTCTTCCCTCTCATTAGTGCCACGTGGCCGGCCGGAACCCGGTCTTCTTGAGGCAGTACCTTCCCTTGACCACCGCTGCCAACAATCATGCACAGTGGCTACATTCCTGCCAAGTCGTTCTGCAATATTGCGGAAAGAAAATCTACCTTCTCGTAGCCCTATTACACGACCTCGTTCAAACTCCGTGTGCTGTTGATAATGGCTTCTTCGTCTTCTTAAAGGCATTCTTGACTAACATCAACACACTACGTCAAATCTCAACGATAACTAACGCTCATGAATGTTACAGTACGTATTTACAGCAAACCTGCTTTGCATGTTCCGAGGGCGCTACCAGCGCCACATGTATGCGCCGAGCGCGAAATTTGCATAGACGTTATCTTACAGATGTACTCTCACCGCCTACCAACTGTCGTTTATCTAACACAACCCCTTCTTGGTGTTGGGATTTTTTTTTTTTTCCGTCAGTGTAGTCAAAGGAGTTTGGGGGCCAAGGCAATGTGGTGAATTCATTGTTGTGTTCCTCCAACCACTCAGTAGTTATACGAGGCTGATGACACGGTATGTCTTCCTGTTGAAAGATGGCACTGTAGTCCGGGTAAATCTCTTGCAGATATGATGGAGTTGGTTGGCTAACAGATCCCTGTAGCATCCACCATTCAGTGTTTGTGGGATGATAACCAGTGGACATAGGGCTTGCCAGGAAAAAGCTCCCCAGACCAGAACACCACTTACATCAGTCTGTTGAACCCCAACTGGCTTCGTGCTGTTCTCTGGTTGCACAGTTTGGGATAGGGCAATATGCGAACCCGGCCATCAGCATGGTGCAGCAGGAAACAGGACTCATCACTCCAGACAATCTTTTTCCATCTGTTGAGGGTTCATTGCTGATATTCCTTGGCCCATGCGATATGTTGTTTGTTTTGACTGGGCGCCATCATGGATACCTTCATTGGTCTCTGGCTGTGGAACTCCATGCAAAACAGCGATATGTTGTTTGCTTTGATTGGGCATGATCATGGGTACCTTCTTTAACCTCTGGCTGTGGAACTCCAGACGAAGCAAAGTATTGGGCATGGTGCATGTGGAAATAGGTTGAACTGCATTACTGTTGTACTGGTGGGTGAGCTAGGTGACTGTTGCACTCGTTACTGAGATACCAGACGCTCACCTCTCAGTTCAACTGTGCGTGGCTGGCCAATGCGAGACCTCTTGGTGAATGTCTGTGCATGGTGAATCCAGTCCTGGTACACCCTTGATACAGTAGTACGGGAGCAGCTAGCAAATGCGGCTGTTTCTGAAATACTGGCACCTGCCCCCCAGGTCCCAACTATCTGGCCGCGGTCGAACTGGCTTACGTCACCAAGTTTCCCCATTATTGGCAAACATTTACTGATTGAGTACAGAGGGTAGGTGTGCACAATTTATAGTAGCCGCACGTGATGCTGATATAACATAGTACTTCGTTATAGCTCTGAATATGTAAAATGGGGGTGTTCCTAATGCAAAGCTGGCTCATTGTATAACTTACATCATTTATGGTGAAATTTATGGGGTTTTTTTTGTTATAGTGAATTTTGGTTATAATGAACTAAGTTGCAATCCCCATGTGATTGCACTTAAACAGGAAGTGACTGTGTATGTGCTGGTAAATAACTATTTTTCTATTCAATCCTTTTGTGAAATATGTAATATTTTGTAAATTATTTAGTTGAGCCTAATTTTTTAATAATTCATATAGGCTTCTTTGGTGAAAGAAGCCCATTTAAATGTGAAGCAACTGGAATACCAGAGGAAATCATTAAACACATTGGAGTTGCATTCAGTTCTCCACCTTTGGGAAATTTTAAAATTCACCCTGGGATAAGAAGAATTTTGAAATCTCGAATGGAAATGATGGAAGCTAAAACAGTTGATTGGGCATTGGCAGAAGCAATTGCCTTTGGTTCATTGCTGAAAGATGGTATTCATGTGCGCCTCAGTGGACAGGATGTCGAGCGTGGGACTTTCAGGTAAGAGTCCTTTTATAGCAAGTTGTGCATAAATGCATGCATTGAATTTAATTGTGTGTTGGTTAGTGAATACTGAATTTATTAGTTCATTAAGGTTTAGCATAATCGTACTGTAAAGAATACAAATTTTGTAATTCACTTTTAATGATAGTTTAAATTTGCTGCAAAGGTTTGGTCTTGTGTCTAACCCTGAATGTCAGTGTACAGGATGTCTAGCTCAAAATGTCATTTCAATAAATATTAATGGCTTTAAAATGAAGAAAGATATCAAATTTGCATCTTGTTTGGACATATTTAGAATATGAAATTCTGTAACAGAAGAGTAAACGTTTTTCTCACTCTAAGCTATTTGTTCCTTATTACAAATGGCTGTGGTCCTTAAAGGACATTTACGCCTGTTATATCAATGTGATAATAATTCAGACTGGTTAAACCAATGCATTCTTCACATTGTCAGGTTTCCAAAGTAAAACTCTTAAACATTACACATTATTTTGATTGGTTCCGATATTTGAGTACAGTTTCTTGGATTCATTTGCGACTTCCATAAATCCATTGAAAATTAGGCTAATATTTTTTTTATTGGTGATTTATGCAGGATTGCCAGCCAACCGGGAAAAATCAGGGAATCTGAGAATAATGCTAAAAATCAGGGAAAACTCAGGGAGGAATAATTTTTTTGGCAAAAAACCTGGAAACCTCGGGGAAAATTAAACTTTAAGTTTTTGCGTAATGCGTATATCAGGGATGGGAATTCTGTGCCAGAGTGCACCAAAACAAAAATCTTGTGCCATCTTGCTGCAAAAGGCAGATTTTGCGCTATTGTACGCCAGAACCGCTGTGCCCAGTTGTCATTGTCAGTACTTCGGCACATTACATTCTCCATGCGCACCGAGTTACGCTTGACGCTGAGTAAGACCAAGCGTTCGACAGAAAGATTCAGCGATTCCAAACACTAAGGGTATTTATTGTGTAGTTACTATGGAAATCGTCGGTCCGCTACGGACGACGGAAAACATCAAGTATGCTATAAAAATCGTTGGTCCGCTATGGATTACGGAAAATATCGAGTATACTATGGGAATCGTCGGTCCACTACGGACGATGGAAAATATTGAGTATGCTATGGAAATTGTTAATCTGCTACGGACGACGGAAAACTTGAAAGTTTCAACTAGCAATAAATTTAAAAAAAAAGCCAGCGATGAATTAATTCAAGTGTACAATGATAGCTTTTTTTAACATCTTTTGTAAAAAATGATCGTGCTTATGTTATCAGTTTGTCCGTCTGTAGACACCATATCTCTGCAACTATTAGTCCGATTTGAAAAATTCTTTTTGCATTGGGAAGCTTGAAATATGCATTTCGTTTTTTTTTTTTTTCTCTCTCTCGATGTACAATTTCGTCGCTAGAAGGCGTAAATGCAGATGATGTTGAATTCAAAATACATTTTATTCCATATATTTGCTTCTAAACATCCGATTGAAAACATTCTTTTATCATTCGATTCCACTTATGTCGAAAAGTATTTAGGTATAGTTACTTTTTCAAGTTACGCATAAATTTTCCGAAATTACATTTTTCCTGATATCTCTTCTTCTAAAACTTTGATTTAAATTTTTTTTCTTCAACGGATACAGCTCCTGATGGAAAATCTTTTGCATATAATTTCTAATTTTTGGTAAAAAAATACTTTAGCCACCAGGGGGCTTAAGCATTAATTTTTGCTTTTGATGTATTTGCCATAAAATCTGAGCTTCTAAGATCTCGATTGAAATAATTCGTTCGTAGACCGACGCCACTCACGTCGATAAACTTTTTCAAAATATTTCCTTAAAATATTGCACGTTTTCACTGCCGTGGGCATAGATGTATATCTCTTTTTTGTCAATATCTCTGCTTCTAATGGTCCGATTTGAAAAATTCTTCCTTCATTGGACAGTTTCCGATGAGGCATGTTTTTCATATAATTTCAAAATTTTCAAGTAATTCATAGACTCTCAGCTAGGGGGTGTTAAGGTAAATTACGTATCCCTCCCAGATATCTCTGCTTCTAAAACTCCGATTTGAAAAATTCTGCACCAGATACAGCTCCTGATGGGAAATCCTTTGCATATAATTTCTAATTTTTGGTAAAAAATGGTTTGGTCACCAGGGGCGCAAGTCTTAATTTCCACTTCTGACATATTTGCATCAAAATCTGAGCTTCTAAAATCTCAATCGAAAAAAATTAATTTGTGGGTCGATACTACTCACGTCGACAAACCTTTTAGGAATATTTTCTTCTTAAAGTAAAGCATGGTTTCTACGCCAGGGGGTAGATATATAACTTATTTTTGTCAATATCTCTACTTTTAGGAGTCAGATTTGAAAATTTTTTTCTTTGTTGGATGGTGTTTCTGATGCGAAGTGTTTTTCATATAAATTCAAAATTTTCTAGTAAATCATAACTTTCCGCTAGGGAGCGCAAAGGTAAATTGTGTTTTCCCCGATATTTCTGCTTCCAAAACTCTGATTTGGAAAATTCTTCCGATATCGCATACAGCTCTTGATGGAAAATGTTTTACATATAATTTCTAATATTTGGTAAAGAATTGTTTAGCCGCCAGGGAGCATAAGCTTTAATTTCTGCTTCTGATATATTTGTAGCAAACTCTGAGCTCCTGAAAACTAGACTAATTTTTTTTTATTTTGGACCGATATAGCTCACATCAAAAAACCTTTTGAGAATACTTTCTTCCTAAAATGCATGTTTTTCTCGCCAGAGGGCTTAGATGCATATCTTATATTTGTCCATATCTCTGCTTCCAAGAGTGTGGTTTGAAAAATTCTTTCTTTGTTGAACGTTTTTGCTGCAAAATGTTTCTCATATAAATTCAAATTTTTCTTAACACACAAGTCTGCAACCAGAGAGCGTAAGTTCACGATTCTGTTTACAGCAATATCTGCAGGATTAAAAACCCAATTGAAAAACTTCTTTCTTTGGTCAGATGGTATTGTTTTCCATACCGGTTTCATTGACTTTGAATAGCTTTGATGAATTTAATTTGCGTCAGAACAGATCCGAAAGACGTACTTATTACACCTGAAACTACGGTGTCATCTTTCTTGTTCTTCTTGCATTGAATATATTGCATTATAAATGTGGCATTTAGTATGTATATTATCTTGGAGTTGTACATAATTTGTAAATTTTACCTGAAATTCCCCGCAAAATTACCTTCTGGAAAACTCGGGAATTTTTAAAGCCAATATGAGTGGCAACCCTGTTTATGGCATCTTCACCTCATATGGAAACATTCTTTAAATTAGTCTTTTGCTTAGAATAGATTCATAATTCAAAATTTCCACTTCCCAAAATGAACTGCAAGAATTCGTATGTGTGTGACAATAACAGTATCTTTTTTTTTTTACATGTGTAGAATGTTCTTACATTTCTTCTACTTGTCTTTTCAACATAACTTTTTTTACATGACAAAGGAATTTCGCAAATGTTTCTATTTTCCATTTTACCTGTGAAGAATTTGACTTTATTTTTTTCATCTAACTTTTCATCTTGTTTCACTGTAGTAGCAGTTTTTATTTGTGGCTTTTTCAGTTGTTTATTTAATCTATAATTTTATTTTTCTTAGTTCTCCAGTGGAATTAATTTCAAACAAGAGTTTAGTTCAGTTGTACGCTTTCTTTTTTTCCCCCTTTCCTTTTCGTTAATGCATTGATCAGTTTTTTAAAGAAAAAAATAATCTTTTTGCCATTGTTATGACTTTTTATTATATTCAAATTTTTCTACCATCAGTTGACAGAAAGTAGATTGTGTTCTGTGGCTTGTAGAGTTGCATCTGTGTTGAACATACTGAAAAAACGAAACATACAAAAAAAAAAAAAAGAGCACCCACTTGCAGATCAGTGCATTGATATAGATATCTGAAGGTGACAAGAAGCTGCTCCTCCACACAACATATTATTAGAAGAAATTGTGGAGCAAACGTGTTCAGCACTTCAGAGAATCCTTCAGAAGTCCATTCACTGTGCATGATATCTTCTATAAGATACTGTGACAGCATGCATAAAAACTTAAGTTGCTTCAGAAAGTCACAAAAACACATCGTATTTCAAAAAAAGAATTTGTTTAGGAAATGTTACTCATATTGACGGGGAAGATCTTCCTTGGCAGAGTGTGCTTTTGAGGTAAAGCCACATTTTATGTTATGTAGAACAGTGAATAGGCACAACTTGCTTGCACTGGGAAATGAAAATTAGCCCATGGTAGTTTTAAAAAACAGCATGACACACCAAATGTTAGCACATGGTTTGTTCTGCTGAATGCCAGGGTTAGTGGTCCTTTTATTCTTTGAAAAGTGTACAGTGAATGGTGAAATATTCCTGTCTCTGATGAAGAGCAACATCACATTTTAACAGGAACAATTTTCCAGTTCAATAGTGCACAATATAAAATATGACTACAAATATAATGAGAGAAGTGACACTGACAAAAACACCACTTTTCTCTTCACAACTCTGCCCTTCATCTGTGGCTAGATTCATCTCGGTCAATAGATCAAACACCCCTTGATCACTTTCTTTAGAGCACTTATTAAGGGCATTATTTACAAAGAGAAGATGCAAAATGTTTATATCATCTGTGTGAGAAAATTCTGAGACTGCAGCAGGGCTTACTATTGACCTGCTTGTGAATACCTGGCAAGAAACTGAGTATGTTTCTGGCATCAGTAGTGGTGTGCACATTGCAATCTACCGAGCAGATATAAAACTTGGAAAGATACAGTGTTTGTAAATATGTTGATTATTTCAGTGTTTGATAATTTTGCTGTTTTGGATGAGCACCTGTTTGTGGGACTTTTAGGATGTGTATGCAAGTGCTGATTATGAATATTCAAGCAAAGCAAACTGAATTTGCTTGTAATAATACCACTTACTTCAGTTTGCTTGAATATTCAGTGAATTTTCCATGTATTATGAAGAATATTTCTTCCTTCATTGATTTGAAGTGCTGATTATGTTTTGTCTTTCCTGCAGCCACCGTCATCATGTTTTGCATCATCAGTTGATTGATAAAACCACATATCGACCACTGTGTCATCTGTATCCTGATCAAGCTCCATACACAGTTTGTAATAGTTCATTGTCTGAGTACGGAGTCCTGGGTGAGTACCCCACCTTTTTTTTTTTTTTTTTTTTTTTTTTTTTTGCACTAAAAAGTTCTCTGCGAAATGTCACTTTTTTTTTTTTTTTTTTTTTAAATCATAGGAAAGTGATTTCTGCATCTTGGATGTTCACTGAAAAGTTTTTAAGTATTACTTCTGTTGTAAAAGTTTTGAAAGTAAGAAAACTAGGTTCTGAAAGCTGTTTACAGTGTGACTATTAAGTAATGTCACTGATAAAGAGCCAAAACATTATGACCTCCTGCCTAATATGATGTAAAGGTGTCTTGTGGTATCTGGTATCACCATGTCACCAGCAGATCCTTTAACTCTTGTAAGTTACATGGTTAAGCCACGAAAGATCAAATTTGCTGTTCCAACACAAATTGCAGATGTTTGATTGTTCTGATGTCCAGGAAATTTGGAGGCCAGTGCAATACCTGGAAGTCTTCCTCTCGTTCTACGAGCCATTCTCAAACAATCCGGCCAGTGGGGCATGGCTCATTATCCCGCTGAAAGAAGGCTCTGGTATAGAGGAATTTAGTTGCCATGAAAGGATGTGCATGGTCTGCAAAAATCATTTAGGTAGGTAGACATCATAGCTTCATCCACATGAATGACTGGAACCAAGGTTTTCCAGTAGAACAATGCCCAAAGCATTACATTTCCTCCACCTGTTTGTTTTCATTCCATGCTGCATCATGGTGCTAACACTTCCCCAGGTAAACGACACACACATACCTTGCCATCCACATGGTGCAACAGGAAATGAGATTCATCGGACAAGATGACCTTCTTCCGATCATTCAAGGTCCAGTTTTGATGCTTGTTTTTGCCCATTATAGGTGCTTTCAACAGTGAACCTAGGTTATCATAGGCACTTGGAGCGGCCTGCAGCTTATCGGGCAGCCCCATTTTGAGCAGGGTTTGACATACTGTGTGTTACAGCACATTAATTCCATCACCAGCATTCAGATTATCAGCAAGTTGCACCATAGTATCCCTTCTGTTGGCATGTACCATGCCTTTGCTCTCACCTCAATGAACCGTGGTTGGCCCAAATCTTGCCTGGTTCATCATTTCCCCCTCCTTGGACCACTTTTTGAAGGTACTAATCATGGCTGACCGTGAGCACCCCCCCCTCTCCAAGCCTTGCCATCTCAGAAATACTCTGACCCAGTCGTCGAGCTATTACAATTTGGCCTTTACCAAACTTGTGCTGCCTTTCCCATCTGAAGAACAAGAATAACACTGATTAACAAAACTCGGTATCTGGTGTTATTTATACCATTTCATGACCATCACGCAGGTCGTCGTTCACCTGCAGTTGCTTCGATTTGCGTAGAGATGCACTGGTCATAATATTTTGGCGTTTCAGTGTATATGAATTGATGCACTCAAATGAATAGTGTCCCCGTTTCAAAGCTGTCATCTTGGAAGTCTGTGCACCTACTTCTGGGATAACGTATTTGTTGAAAACCTTTCTGGAAGTCCTCTTTCGGAATTATTATACTTCAGGGCTTCCCTCACATGCCCTTGAATTTTTTCATTGGAGGCCAGTCGTTGTCTTTTGGGATAGTCTTATTTTTGAGAATAGCAAGAAGTCGATTTGAAGCCAAGTAAGGCTAGTAAAATGAGTGATCAAGCTGAGTAACCCAATTTTTTTTAAATCTTTGTACCTAAACCATTGCACAGAAAGTGTTCTGAGTGGTATATGGTGACACCAAACAGCATGCACTTCTGTCTGCTGCAGTTCCTAGTACATGACTGATATGATGATCTTGAATGGGTTAAGTGTAGCTTTTGCATGTTAAAAGAAGTTCTGACATGCACAGGGCATGTACACTTCACCACTCCCACAAATCTCATGCAAAAATGTCTTAATGTTTTACAATCACACCTGTTATGTAATATTTTGCAAAACCTTTTAACTTCATGTGCACAACACACATAACCAAAATGTGTGTAGGTGTAAATGCACACAAAAATATGCAAGCATATATGAGGGCCTTACAGGGTGAGGATTCGGTTACCAAGGGATGGAGGAACTTATACAGTGAGGATGGGGGGGGGGGGGGTCATGTTTTTCATTACTATAATATTATTTGTTCCTTGATATGCTGTCAATATCATGCTTACATATTTAATTAGATATGTTTTCTTTTGTGACTTTGTTGCTGTTATAGAATGCTCTTGTCTTGACTTAAACTTAGGGAGATCAAGGCTGGTCAGGTCTCCTCGAGGCCTTTTCCTTGATCTTCCCTGCTGTTATTTACATGCTTATGCTTAATTGTTCAGAATTATTAATTTTAATATGTAACAGATCAATAAATGAAATGAAAAGAAAAATGAAATATATATATTTGTGTATTTACTGGATCAGTCCTTTTTTGTGTGTGGAAGGTGTTAGCTTGATGCAGTAATTCTGGACTTGGAAAGCTTTCCATAAATGCAGTTCTTTAAATTAAAAGTACAAGGTATGAGGACTTTGTTTTTTATTCAAATATATCTATTAAAAAAAAAAACCAGTGCTCATGTGAAAAAGCTACAACTTTAAAGAGGAAGGTAACTTTGTGCAAAGTCACATGATGATCATTTGACTCTGCAAAAAGTTGCTTTCCTCTTCTTTGAAGAATGAACACAGTTACCTTAAAGAATGAACACATGATGATGAGCACATACACTGAAGAACAATTGAATTAGAGATACCTCTCTAGTAACGTGTAGCACCACCTTTCGCCTTGATGACGGCGGCGATTCGTCTCGGCATGGACTCGACAAGACACCGGAAGCGTTGGGAAGCCATACGGATCCACGAGCCCTGAACAAGCTCCCACAGTTCACGAAGATTTGATGGAGGGGGGCAGAGCCTCGAACATGTTTCTCGATGGCATCCCAGATGTGCTCAGTGGGATTGAGGTCAGGTGACCTAGCTGGCCAAGGAAGCAAGGTCACGTCGGTGGAGTGTTCATCCAACCATTCGGATACAATTCGGGAGCGATGGCACGGTGTATTGTCTTGTTGCAGGATAAGGTCCCCAGTGGGATGTTGAAGATGTAGAAACGGGAGCAAATGATCGTCCAGGATATCCCAGTAACGTTGACCTGTGAGGGACGATGTCACACATACCAGGGGTTCCATTTCAGTCCATGTAAACAGTCCCCAGACGAGAATGCCACCCCCACCAGCTTGAAGAGTACCCTGCTGGCAAGAAGGATTCGTCGCTTCGTGTGGTTTGCGCCGTACTCGTATCCTGCCATCCGCATGTACCACCGTGAATCTCGACTCATCAGTCCAGGCAACATTTTCCCACATGTCTAAGATCCAGTGGCAATGTTCCCGCACCCATGCTAATCTTTGCACCCTGTGATGTGTGGTCAGCAGCGGTACCCTCGTGGGACAATGGCTTCTGTACCCCATAGCGAGGAGATGGTTCTGGATGGTGTGGCTACTTACACGTTTTTGTGCACCAGCGTTAAATTGCCGAGTGATTTCTTGCACTGTGGCCCGTCTATCCGCTGTTACAATGCGATCTAGCTGACGATGACCCCGCTCATCCACACGCTGTTGTCCACGACAGTTGGCCCTTGCAGGGATGGTTTTACTGGATCCGATGTACTCGTGGCGCACCCGTGACACAGTGGCTCGTGAAAATCCCAGTGCCTACACGACTTCCGAGATGGAGTGACCCATTCGTCGGGCCCCGACAATTTGTCCACGATCAAATGCGCTTAGATCCTTTGTCTTACCCATACTGCGTCCGACTCTTACTGATTCCCGTCGCATCACTCCTTATATTGTCGGATCACTTCATATGTCATGTTGTATCCGTTTACAGCGCCACATTTGCATAACACCAGCTGTCTCTTATTCAGTTGCTCTTCAGTGTATGATGACTGTGTCAGCATGATATTAAAATCAGATATGGCCTTCAGCAGCAATTCAACAGTATGGTTCTGGTTCCAGAAGAATTTGTAACATTCTTATTTTCAGCCTTTGTTTCGTACACTACTTCTGGATGAAAGCTTTACCTGCTCCCAGCTTTCTCTGGATCTCTGTTCTGTTTTCACAGTTCCTGTTATCTCATCCAATCATCTGTTTGGGTCTCCCACTTTTTCAGTATTCCAATTCATACATGTGTGTGGTCAATTTACTAGACCCTCTCCAGTCTTTCTTTAGAGCTGTGAATTGTCCATTTTCATGTGAAGTGCATAAATGGGTCTTTTGTTTTAGTTACTTATCTCATTCAGGTAATTATTTTTGTATCCTAACGTTGTATTTTCTGTCATTCTTTGTAATTGTTTCGCATTTGATGTTCACATCTCTCCAACACGTGTTAACACTTAGAAGCCTTCTTTTGAAGGAAAATGGGAATGTCGTCATTCTGAAATATATCATTTAATTATTATAAAAGCAACCCAGGATTATTGGGATTTGCAACATGTTGATAAAAAGTTACACCTTCTAGGGAGTCAGCACAGCCATGGCCTTTAATAAGAGAAGGCCATGACAATTAAGTAACACTCCCCCCCAATCAAGCCCAGTTATACCTATTTAAAATTTCTTTTTCAAAGCAAATAGTGGTTACTGTGATATATTTTAAACTTCCTCAGTTATGTTTTTTCATTGAATTAAAATACATCAGAAGGGAAAAGGATATGTTAATTTTGTTTCTAATGTCTTTTTAAAACTCAAAAGAAACAATAATTGAGCAAGATAAATGCATCTCACAGTAGCCACTATTTTCCTTGAAAAATAATTTTTAAATAACTAAACTGCACATTTAGTGTCATTTAAGTATCAGTGCCTTTTCTGGTAAGCCACGGCATGGCACGGCACATGTTTTTTGGAATGTAAGCGTGCAGTTGTTATTGAAAATAGATATATAGTGATTTTTTAAAATGAGAACTTAAGTGTTAATAATTTCTGTAAGGCAAGGAACATGAAATTTGGTCAGAGGAACTTGGGAATTATACCAATCTAATGGCTCACACACACTGACTTTCTGGTTGTTTGTGATGGGGATGGGAAAACAACACAAACATGGCAATTTTACTGTGGGACATTGCATACATACCCCACTCCAGTTGTGATGGAGTGTCATGGGTAGTTCCTGTTGACTATATGCAAGTATTCTAAAAATTTGAATAACCTATCTGATGAAGCCCAGGCCTCAAAAGTCTAGCACAGGAGTCATTGATCATATTTTTTGGCAGCAATTCATAGTAATGAGATTGTTTTTCAGTGTGATTGCACCAGCTGGTACATGTCTTTAACAGTTTTAGTATTTTTTAAGTTGCTGTACAATTGCTGTTGGATATTCCATTTTCTTGTGAAAGTTTTCATAGTGATTTCACTACGTTTCACACTAACCTGTTTTGTCTGACCCTCAGTTAAATTGGCAAATACATATTGCAGTATTCACATTTCCTTTCCCCATGAACCTTTTACGGGGTTCTGTGTCGCAGGCTTTTCTGGTATTTTATGACTTCTTAACAGCCGGCTGTCCAAAATCATTCTGAGTAGTATGAGGTAATGTCCCTGTGTGCTGAATGCCAAGTTTAATTATTGCTAGGCTGTGCTTGGACATTAGTTCTGTTAGTTATTGCTAACAAAATGGTGGTACCATGTAATCACGTAGGGATGTTACTTCCAAATTTTATTCTCCTAACATTTTTTTTATGTAGAGTTAATAAAATATTACTGGGATTCCCATTTAAAATAAATCATCCTATATGTGACACACTAAAGATATGCATAGGTTTTAATTTGGGAAGCCCAGCATAACCCAAACCTGAACATTCAAGGACTAATCCATGCACTGCCTGTTTCAGACTTGGCAACTTATATCCCAGCTTGGTCCAAGTTCAAACATTCAAGGCCTGGGTATGTTTCTGGCCTGTTTTAGTCTTTCAACTGATAGCATGGCCCATTGATTTTAACTGTAACAAATGAACAGACCCAGTTTGTGGTTGCACTTTCCATGTCTTTGTCACCATTTGTGTGTCATAGTCACCTTCTTAACAGGAGCCAGAGACAACAGAGTGAAAACAGGATTTCATTTCAACATTTTATATAGTTCATTGTTTCAGTAGTGAAAAGCTGGTTGTTATTTGTTAAAAATTTAAATGAAATGTTTCTTAAACATATTTGAAGGAAATAATTTTTTGAGTATAAAGCAAATAAATATGATTTTTTTTTTTTTTTTTTTTTTTTTACAAAATTGAATTCAATTTTAATTTATTTACTAATTTAAGTCAGTTTTGTGGGGATGCAACATTGGGAAAACTGATTGTTTCAAAATAGTGTACATTTTATGAGCCTCATTGTTTTTCTTTAATTTAAGTAGCAAAGTGCTAAGTCTTCTGTGACGAGTGAAAAGTTTTAGTTGATGAGTAAAAAATGATGAGTGAAAAGTTTTAGTAGATAAGTAGTCTTGATTCTGCCAGTGGACCAGGTCATGTTCAGGCTTTGCAGATTAGATTAGAGACTTGTGCTGTTCTGTATGGCACACCTGTTATTTTTCAGAAAGTTATGGCATTGTCAGGATTTTTAAAGAACACAAACAATGTGTTCTTTTAAAAATCACATTTGGTAGGATGAAATCGGCTTGTTCTGGTGTAAGCAGTGAGTTTAACAAATCAGGCAGAGCATTTAAATTCTTGGAAGTTATCTGCTGTGTGTGTTGGTTTGGGTAGCTTCACAACCCCAGGAGCTTTTTTAATTACTTCTAAAGAAAAGGGTAGAACTGTCATGATTAAACACAAGCTTGTGGAATTTGTACGTTATTAAAACATAATGAGAAATTTTTTGAGCTATTACCATGGCACCTAAAGCATGCCTGCCTATCCACATTACCATTGGTAGGAAAGGCCAATGGGTAAGAAATAAATATACAAGACTTGAAAAATGTGGTCGTCTGCTCGTCTGTGACAAGTGAAAAGTTTTAGTTGATGAGTAAAAAATTCAGTAGAGCAATTTAAATTCAATCTACAATTATTTATATGTTATGATGCATATTGTTGGATACATAAAACTGTCAGTTTCTTAATAAAGCTTATTTTCACAGAAGTTATGCGTGATTTTGCCCAACATGGGAAATCGGGGTTTTCTGCAAAAGAAATTGGACAGTGAATGATGCCACGAGTCAAAACATCCAGGCATAGTGCGCTTAACACGGAACACGAGGCAAGAAGCCGCAAGCCTAGTAGAATGATTTCCCCAAATGCTGTGTGAAAAGATAGGCAGTGTAAGTAGTCACGGGCACCTCACAAACTGCCACTTAGCCAATTGCTGTCGTAGGTCAAAGGGCAAACGCGGATTCCATGTTTCCATGGAGCTGTTAGGAAAGTGCTAAAACATTATTATTTATAGTGTCAAATTAAGATAGAATCAACAGGCAGTAAAATTTTGCCACAATACTTTAACTAAAATAAAATTATTCTTTAACGAAAAATTCCCCACGGTATAGCACAAGACAAAAAGGTATAGCCTAGAACTCTTGTGAAATAGAAATTTTGCTCAGATAGTTTCAAATTACTCTATACAGGGAACAATTAATTAGCCTGTATATTCTGAAAGTTTTTCATGAACTAGCATTAAATGAATTTGGCCATTGTTCATGCACTTGTATGTTTGCTGCCACCCCTTTTCATTAAGTATACTGTTGCATGTATTGTTTATCATTTGATGATTACAATTGTTTACATGCTTAATTTTCCTTACATAGGTTTTGAGTTAGGATTCTCAATGACAAATCCTAATGCTTTGGTTCTGTGGGAAGCTCAGTTTGGAGATTTTATGAATACTGCTCAGTGTATCATTGACCAGTTTATCAGTAGCGGCCAAGCAAAATGGGTGAGACAGAGTGGCATAGTGATGCTGCTTCCTCATGGAATGGAAGGAATGGTAAGAATACTTTTATCTGTTGCTGCATTTTAATGGCTTAGGAGAGGACATCATGTGAAAAATTTGCACAATGTTTATTATGTTAGAATAAAATATTAAAGTAATCAATTATGATTTTTTTTGTGCATAGTTATTGTCATATATTAAAAAGATCATATTATTTAACCTTAAGTTTCTCAGAACTTTGGTAAAATAAATAAATAAATGAATAAATAAATAAAACTTAAGCTGACCAGTTTTCTGTTTTGTTTACTGTAAGCTGTTCCTTTTTCATATTGTGCAGGAGATAAAATTTCTTTAAAATGGGCTTTTAATGACATCGAGGAAGTCCATCAACTATTGCTTCACTTGACAGCTGTAGTTTTTGTAAAGTGTGGACGAATTTTTTAGATATAACTATTGGAACTATGATTAAAATTTTCTTCAAATTTAATAAGTTCATTAGTAGCACTGAAACTTAGGAGAAGGTAATTGCTCTTAAATTTTGAGGTATATGGCTGTTGTAAAAGTGAAACTATAATGAATTTAAGATTTGAAATTAGGAAACCTGCAAGAAAATTCCTTTTTTTTTTTTAGTTTTTAGTTATTTCATGAACACTTGTGGTCACAGAGTCCACATGCTTATGTTGTTCTCCTTGTCCATGTACCTGTGGATTTTCATTAATAAAGGCTTCTGAATATTCATCCCTTTCACTCAGTATTTTGTGATATCAGAAGCAAATTATCTTTAAGTAAACATGTAGCCAAATGCATTGCGGCTTGCATCAGATGTTTAACAGGGTCCCAAAATAATTTGGGGCCATTTTGGAAATTTACATGCATACATACATATTGCTAAGCTATTCTGAGATTTAAAGATTAGCTCCTCAAAGCAAGTTATCTTCCAAATCAGAGTTGCTGGACTCAAGGTACTAAAAGAATTCAGAAAGTTTCCTTTAATGTAATACTTGAAATCTTCTCACAGCTTAATTTTTGGCATTCTGAAATGCAGTGTACTACCTTTAGACTCGCTCTTTTATAATTCTCCTGGTTGGCATATGCCCTGTGAATTAAAAACTTCGTATGAACCTTTTCACATTTTGTTTAATTAATTTCTGCCATCCATCAAGATGTTCTAACATTCTAAACTTGTCCATGCTTCTACACCACTTTTTACTTCTTCAACCACACTTGAGTTCTTTTTCAAAGTGTGGTTTCAAATTTGGCATAACCTCTGGTGATTTTCTTGTGGCTTCAGTATTACTCAGTTTAACAACCCTAATATGTTAGTCTTTGTTAATGTCATTACTACTTTACTGTTTGGCAGTTGACTCTGAGGACATATATCACTAAAAAGTTACCACTGCAGACTTCAAAACCTCTGAAGACATTTGTAGATATTTTTGTTTGTAAAAATTGTTTTTAGCAGTTTTGAGCTTGTTGCAAAAAAAAAAAATTTGTCAGTCTTCTTTCATTTGTATTGTCCAACAGTTTTGCCCAAATTTGGTTATTATATTATTGCTTTTTTGTTTTTTCCAGATTAATTGTTCAGATCCCCCAAAATATGTTTCTTCTACTGTTTAATTTTGCACATAAATATTTAGAGAGAACTAAGTCATGATGTCGTACATTCTCAATCTCAGAGTTATTCATAGATTCATGTACATCATTTTGTGTGGCAGCAGTAAGAAAACCATTATATTTCTATATGTTTGATAACATAACAGTTGCAAAGTTTTCTCCATAATCTTTGCATTGTTTCTGAGAGTAAAGTTTACAACAAAATGGGGGAAAAAATTATGTGAAGGAAAATGCAGTTAAAATTTCATTCATATATTTTATACATAAAACTAAAGTTCGGGTAGATTACGTCAAAGAATCAGTATGAAAAGGAAATAAAATATCCGTTTATTGACGTATAAATATTATTAATAAAGACAACCACCTTATCCAGGGAAGTGGTTACTCATTCTGCCAATCCAGAAGTGGGACCAGATAAAGTGAATTGCTCCTTATACTACTGCCGGGGGCACTGCCATCAGGGAAACCATGGAGATTTTGACTAACCCTATGGTTTGCAACGATGACGTCTCACTTAAGCTTCCCCAAATATGACGCACATTTCTTCACGCTTCTGTTGACAGCTCTCGTTGTCTCATGCACCCGACGCAACCTATCACGTTCTCAAATTCTGTTCATGTTTATTTTAAAAATTTCTAGTGTTTATTCCTCTTGTCTTGCCTAACCACAACAAGTCTGTAGAAGGCACCCGTTGGTGTTGAAAGCTTACGCTTTATTGATAATATTTATATGTCAATAAACAGATATTTTATTTCCTTTTCATATATTTTATATCCCTGTTAGTATTGATTGTTATATAAGTAGCTCACATAAATTATTTCTATAGCTTGTTACACCAAAAACCTTGATTTTAGTAATAGTTGTACTATTTGATTCATGTCACTTTGAAAGCTGCACGGGTATCTCTATCAGATATATACTAGCAAAATAGCTGTGGAATGTACAATGGCCTCATTCTACAAGTAGGAGTGGAAAATACTTTTTATCACAAATTTAATAGAAATGGCTGGAAATAATTTTAAGTTTTCAACTTTGGTTTTTCTGTGTGATGAAAAATATGCAATACATACTTAATGAATAACTGAAGGTAGATGAATATTTTCTTGTTATGTTAAAGTAAAATTGAAAACCATATAAGCTTTTTGGCACTCTCTTGGGTCTTGATCACCTGTAAACATTCCAGGAATGGCTAACAGGTAATCAAGACCCAAGACAGTGTCAAAAAGCCTATATGGTTTTCAATTTTTCTTTGATGCAACCAACATGATTTCCATCTACCTTCATATCATAGATAATTTTAAAGCTGTTGAAGCATGTAGTGTTCATTTTTAAAAACATATATAAAATTAAATAGTTAAGGAGAATAATTATATTTGTATTGCTTTGAACATTGTTTTCATTGGGAAACTGTTACAATGGCTATTTTTCTTACTATCACCTTTTAGTGTGTAGTTTTGAGGTACATTTATTCCCACTCATGTGCATTTGGTGTGCTGATTAGTTCAGGTTGATGCCTTCAAGCCCATCAATATGTTTTGTATCAGTTTTTAGGAAACTGTTCATGATGGTGGTCTGTTATCACACCTGGGCCTTCAGCCAGAAAATCTTGCAGACTGATTAGCTACATTAAAGTCATTTGTTTGAACATCTAAATGCTATTTTTTTTTTAATTTGCATTGAAATATCTTAGTAATAAAAATGTTTCTTGAGAATATCATTTTTAAAATTCTCATTTTTGTTTTTATAACTTGTGTTTTATAGTTTTTGTCATTGAAGTAATTATACACTGCTGGACAATTGCTAAGGACGGATCATAAACGGCTATATAGCGCATAAAAAAGTAAGTGTGGTTGGATGCCAAGTGAAATAAAATAATGTCAGAATGCCAGGACATTACAAGAAAGACAATTTATTGTGCTCTGAAATCCAGAAGGCTTTGGAACGTGTTCAAGGGACAAACAGGCCATTTTGTGCAGAATACGTAAACGTGAAAAAATTCAATTACCGTCCGCAGGCGTTCCGGCGTAAGATGTCAATACGGCATATGGCCACCATGGAGGGCGATGCAAGATTCCACACGTCGTGTCATGCTTTGCACAACATTATCAAGCAGCTGTTGGGGTAATTTATCCCATTCCTCTGTCAGTGCACGGATGAGGGTGCCCTTGTTTATTGGAGGGCATTGGCGACCAGCAAGACTCCTCCCCAAAGCATCCCACACATTTTCAATGGGATTCCGATCTGGAGAACGTGCTGGCCATACGAGGCGTGGAATATCCTCGCTCTCAAGACACTCCTGGACAGCAACTGTTTGATGACATGTTGCGTTGTCGTCCATGAAAATGAATCTATCACCGACAGCACCACGGAACATGTGAACATGAGGTAGCAGAACATCATTAATGTATCGTTGGCCAGTCATAGTCCCAGTTGGAAGCACATAGAGGGACGTACGGCCATTGATCATGATGCCAGCCCATACCATGACAGTACATGTCGGATATCGGTCCCTTTCCTATATGTTTGCTGGACAATATGCAGTACCACTATCACGCCAGATCAGTTGTCGTCGACAATCAGACGATAGACTGTATCTACTCTCATCTGAGAAGAGGACAGCAGACCAGTCGTTATCAGTCCAATTGCGATGTTGATGGCACCATTGCAAACGGGCGGTATGGTGACATCTGGACAATGGGATGCACACAACAGGACGGCAGGCGTATAGTCCTCCTTCATGCAAATGTCTGGCGACAGTTTTTCGGGAGATCCGCTTGCCAGTAGCAGCCATAAACTGATTTGCTACCTCACTAGCTGTGCTGCGCCGGTGTCTTTTTGTTGATAGCACTATGTACCGATCTTCTGCAGGTGTCGTACTGCGAACACGACCTCCCCGTGACGTTTGCTACACTCTCCATTTGTTTGAAATGATTTCCAAAGCCTTGAAAGAACACTGTGGTTGACGTCGAACTCCCTGGCAACATCTGTTATTTTTCGCCCTTCTTCAATCTTGCCAATAATACAGCCACGCGTAAAATCATCTAGGTGATGTTGGGAAGACATACTGAAAATTGCAAGTTCGTCAATTGATTCTTTCCCTTTCAACTTTGCGTTTGAACAACAACGGTCAATACGCGTCAAATCCTTTATATCTCTTATCAGCGCTATGACGTCACGAACAAGTTCGGCAATCCAAAATTTGCATGCATATCCCGCACTTATGCTAATTTCCACATTTTCCTGCCTTCCATTTTATGGTTGCTATCGTTGCTATTGTCATCCGTCCTTAGCAATTGTCCGGCAGTGTATTTTCTGTTGTCATTGAAGGGTCCAGAACACTCAAGTGCTCGTCCAGAACGGTTTTTACAACTTTGTTGTGAAGAGCCAGATGTATTTCCTGTAAGTGTGAGCCTCTTGTGTTTCTAATTTAATTACTTGTTTAATATCACAACAGCTCCTAAAATGCAAAATTTCTAGTAAGTGCATTTTGTCAATAACAGTCAACAAATGTAAACTATTTTTAATAACATGAGTAAAATGACCTGTTCTTGCTTAAATCAGGTATGCTGATTATGAAAATAATAGTAAAAAAATTTAAACAGTTTTTCTGTAATTACTGGTCTTGTATTTGTGTCCAACACATACAATTTTAAACATATCACTACTATTAGGCTTGAAAGATGGTCTTGCTCTTGGAAAAAAATGTGAAAGAGAGAACTAAGTAGGCACATATTATATTTTAATCTGGGCAGATTATATTTTTATCATAGGCACAGATTATATTTTTATGCTTGACAGTATAATAAAAACATCAAGCTGCTGAATTTGTTAGCAGACAGTTATTTTTCTTTTTATGAACAGTAGCATGTTCTCTTTTCTGATTTCCTTGTGTGAGCTTTCATTTCGGCGGATGCCAATTACTCTTCACACCTTGAGCATTTGCCCCTGTGAGGAGATCCACAAAGTACAGGGAGTGATTAACTATCAGCATTTCAAATGCAATGTTGGGAAGGTTTCAATAGGTGACCCACTAATCAGTCATGATGGTAGTTCCGGACTCCATGTGCTCCTGGATCAGGCATAGCAATGTCTCGGCAGAGCAGTTGTTGTCAGGGCAGATCTCCGCCTTGAATTGCTTGGAATTTGTTTAAATATGCTTGGAGAGGGGGGGGTCGTCTAGGTGCTCTCAACAAGGTGACTGCAGTTGCACTTCTACTTACCGACCTTCACCTCACTGAACGCTGACGTGCTGCCATCTGGCAGGTGACCTGTAAGCACTGTCAAGCAGGCCAAATTCGAAAGATATATATTATTATTATTTTTTAATGTAGAAACCATTGTTTAATGATCAGTGCCTCCTGTCAGATTAAAATAAAAAAGCTATAACTCTTAAATATGTGTATGTAGCCATGAACATTATATTAAGTGGAAATTTTATTGTAGGTAAATATTAAATTTAATATGCTTCTCCTTCAGTATGTGCAGTAAATAAAGTAGTACAGTACATCACATAACTGCCTGGTTTAATGCATTACAGGTGTGAAAGAACAAGGAATAAGTTAATGCTTTGCAAATATGACTTATTAGGGATATTGTGTAATTTCCTTCAATTCTTATTTGTTATACAAGCATACATTTACCACAAGTATAATAATTGAAAAAAACATATGGTATTCATTGTAGCTTATGGAAGAGGAATCAGAACCAATGGGAATGTATGGAAAATCCAAGTTCTGCACAATTTACTGAATCAGTCAATTCTTTGAAATAGTTCCTTTGGGCACTGGAAACCAAACATGGTGGTTCCTCCATATTTGGATGCATGACTTCTAATTTCATGATGGTATGGAGTAGCTGTTGTAGTTTTTGTTGCATCTCTAGGTTGGTGTGGGTTGGAAATTCGTCTTCAGTGTAAATACCAACCAAAAACACTTCATTGTAATACTGAAAACTAATGCAGTAAAGCAATTTCCGAGTGAGGGAGGGAGAAAGAGAGACAGACAGATATAGCTATTTTTGACTACTTTTGGTTATTTAATTAAAACTGAACTGCAAGTTCAGAATGTTCTATATGTGCTATTGTTTAAAGGTGGTTACCAAAATTTGTTGGCTTTTAGATTCTGAAAAGGACTTCTATGTTTGCTGTTTTGACTGTGGCAGCTTGTAACATGCCCTGCATTTCTGGAGCTGTTTTTAGGCATGTCACGTATGGAACGAAACCAGACATAAATTATTTGCTATTTGAAACAGTATGAAAAATTACAAATTTTATTGTACACAAATATACCCAGCATATCCACATCATAAACTGACAGGCACTATGGCAGCTTGTTTACACAAGTATGCTCTATCACCATGTAGAAGAAAAATGTGCTATTGTTTGCAACATGACATTAGTATTGTTATTTTAGGGTAGCACTGTGCATGCTCATTTTTTTTATAACAACATAACATATAATAACAAAATGTACACTATTGACAAAAGTCACCGGACACCTAGAAGAGAAACACAACATAGCATTTATTGACATACATTAGTATGGTGTCAATCCACCTTTGGCCTTATTGCATGCACTGACCCTTCAAGACATGCTTTCGACAAGGTTTTGGAACACAGCGATAGGTATGCACTTCCATTCAGTACATAATGCTGCAGTTAAGTGTTGCTTAGTAGTAGGCCTTGGTTCCAAACTTCTTATGCGGCACTCTAATTCATCCCATAGGTGCTCTATGGGATTAAGATCAGGGCTCTGTGCTGGCTAGTCCACACACAATATGAAATTGTCAAACCACACCACAGCAGTCCTTGCTTTATGGCTCGGTGCATTATCCTGCTGGTACCAACAAGGCTTGGTTCCATAGTATTGCCACTGAGTTGGTAGGGCATGATTGTCAAGAATATTGAGGTAAATGTGCTGGTTAACAGGTTTGTCCACGATAACCAATGGGCTGGGACCATATCACGAAAAACACCCCCCCCCCCCCACACACACACACGAGTACACTGCCAGCTCTAAACTTGACCATAGGAACAGTACACTGTGGTAAATAGCTTTCCTCCGGCTGCCGCCATACCCACACACTGCCATCAGAATGATGGATATTGTATCTGGATTAATCAGTCCATAGGACCCATTTCCATTGATCTACGGTCCACAGTAAATGTTCTTTACACCATGCTAAACGACGAGTAGCATTCCGAGCGGAGGTCAAAGGCTTGTGAGCAGCCGCACGACCATGGTAACCCATGGAATGAAGTTCTCTGTGAATGGTACGTGTACATACCGAGGTTCCAGCATTTTTACTCACCTGTACACTGAGGTCTTGTGTAGTACTCCGTCGATTAGCTGTAACGACTCTCCTGAGGCTTTGACGTCCTCTATCACTGATTTTCTTTAGTCTGCCGGTACGTTTTCTGCTTCAGGCACTCCATGTGTCTTCCACTTATTCAGTTCATCCAAAACAGTTGACTTGGGTATGTTTAAACACCTCATGGTTTCTCTTAGGGACAACCCACTAATATAACACCCAACAATCTTTCCTTTCTCAAAGTCAGTTCTCTCCCGCGGCAACGTTTTCACTCAACCTCACGGTGTGATATGGTCGTGGTTAGCTGCAGGCTTGTTTTTATACCATTTGCAGCTGTACCTCACATCTTAACAACACAGTAGATCCATTCATTTGCTTTTGAAGGGGTGTCCGGTGACTTTTGTCAATATAGTGTATATATAATAACATAACATTAAGAAAAGCTGTGTAAATGGTTCAAGACTGAACACCTGTATACCTGTTTGTAAGTGTGATGCAAATCAATCACTACATTCTTATTTAATAAGATGTATTATTTTTGTGATATTTTTTATTGCACGTATTTTCAAGAACACCTCAATCTTTCAATGGGTAAGTTTTGCAAATATAACATCAGGAAGTATTGTACAGTGTTCAGTCCTTCAAAGGTATGACTTATTTCGGAATATTGTATAACAAAACATTATTCTACCCACGAGTTTGCTTGACAAATGTGTGATAAGTGGGATTATGTCCAACATACTGCAAGCAGGTAAATCACTGCCTTTGAAACGGGACTAAAATATATGTTTGTTTTAATTTCATTGACTGTGGTATTCCTGTTCAGAGTGGCATCTTATACTGGTACATTATGGGAGAGGGGGGGCGCTAATACAAAACTTTGTGGTGTAATGAAGTTTTTTCATCAATCTATATATGTAGTTTTGATCATCAGTGTACTTTTATGCAAAAATTGGAAAAAAAGTTGATAATTCACATGAATCCAGAGATAAATATATCTTTGTGCTACGGTTTAAAGTTGTTTCCAGAGTTCCAGTGCTGCATTTTAAAGCAAGAAAGAACTGCAGATTGCTTCAGTTTTAAGTAAATTAGAAAAAAAGCAGCATTTATGTTTTCTTATCTGTTTCCAAAAACAAAGTGCAGAAACGTTTTAGACTGCTGTGGACACTTTCATGTTGGAAAAAAATTTGAGCAAGTAGCAGTTCATCTAGAAGTATTGTTTTTTTTTTTAATTGTATCCATCTTTTTTTTTTTTTTTTTCAAGTGGTATTAATGTTCATAATTGTTCCAAATGGTATTAATGTTCGTGTTGCCTTTGATATACATGACAAGTAATATTTTTCTCAAAAATGTTTTGCATTAACATTATTTTGAAATGATTGATTTGCCATATTATGGATTTTTATTTTTTATGGGCTGCTGGAATTCTATCAATATGCATGATTTAATAATTTATACTTTATGATGATTTAAGTTATATTTTTGGCCCATTTCCACTTTTTTCATCTGATTTGGAAGATAATATATTGACTTATATGTTAAATTTGTCTTTTCAGACCATCGATGAAGATTTTCCTGTTAGACAGCTGCACGAATGCAATATGCAAGTTGTTAATTGCAGCACTCCCAGCAATTATTTTCACGCTCTTAGAAGGCAGATTGTCATGCCATTCCGCAAACCTGTAAGCATAGTTCTTTCTTTCTTTATACCATTCTGCAAACCTGTAGGCAGTTTTTTTCTTACTTAATTCCATTCTGCAAACCTGTATTTTTTTCACTTTATTAATACCAGTTACCTTTGCTTTTAGCTGTTTGTCAAAGAAATTACTCTTTGCCAAAAGCTGCAGTAATGGTTATCTTTTAGAAGAAAACTGTTATGATAAAATTATCTACATTTGTTGTTTGGGTTTCAGGCTTTTCTGTTAAAAAAGATCAATTCATGAATGGAATACGGGATTCACCATACAATACAAATTTTGAAGATAAAAATCCTGTTTTTTTTTGTTTTTTTTTTTTTTGGTGCAAATATGACAAGGGTGGCAAGTCAAATAATATCCGTAAACTTGAAAATTTCGTCGTCTTGGAGCAGGAATCGAATCTGCGTCTCCCAGATAGCGCCCGGGTATGCTAACCACAACACCGACCAAGTTTCAAGTTCCGCGCTCATTCCAATAACTTTCCATGGACCAAACCATTCTGACTACAGAGGGAGGGATGGCAGGATGTATTTCGGACGCCGTAACTTTAACTACATGCTGGCCCTGTCCCTGAACTTTTGGATCCTACTCCATATTTGCATAGAACAATTTTTAGTACAAAGGTAATTTTTTTTATGTACAAATATTGTTTATTACATACTACATACCTGCCAGGTTTTACGATTTTCCCGTAAAATTTGCGGAAATGTGACTTGTTTTACGGGCAAAATGTTAATTTTACGTATTTGATGATTTCCCGAGATTTATTTTCCTTTTTCTGATGATTTTGCACCAGCTATTCCAACTTTTTTATTTAACTTAATTCATTCAAAGTAAAGTGCCGATATAAGCTATGAACAACTTTTCAGTTATTATAATAAGCTTTATTCATAATGTGTTTATGTGGGAACATTTGCAGCAGTTTCCCACGTGTTAGGTTTTGCGTTGTTTGAAACACTAAACCTTGCGCCCCACATAAACTGATAAGGATAACAACCAGCTAAGCTTGTTTAATCTTGGGGCTTGGTTCTCTCTCTCGCTGACCCCCCCCCCCCTCCCCTTCTCCTTTTCAGGTAATGCATTCTTTGTCCCCCGGGTCGCAACTTCTGAGGAGGCCAAAGTGGGGTGCGACTTGCATTGGAGCAAGCACTTGAGAGCAGGTTGTTTTTGCTACTCCCAGTTCGAAATGCGATCTCAAAACGTAGTTATCGTAGAAAAAAAATTCAAACAGATTTTAAATCTGTGTAATTTTTAAGCCCAAATCTATACCCAACATGACAAAATTAAGCAAAAGCTGTCAGTTTTGTGAAATTGAAAATGCATTGGGTCATAGTTTCGTAACTTCTTCTCTGGTAATAAATTTGACCTAACGAAAGAATTGCTGAGAGGAAGTTAAAAGAAAAAAAAAAGTAAGTCTAATGTTCATTCGAGCCAGTGCTTCTCCAGCAGTGATTTATTTTGCTCGTCCGTTAGCAAGTTTGTACACTTTCCAACCGTGCTTTGTTCATCTCTTGATAACGTTCATAAAAATATCTTGGCTTGATTCAACCAAATTAATATGTTGTGGTACTATTTTTTCCTTTGCAAATTGCATCTCTTTAAACTGTTACTTTTTTCAACACGGCATGCTGGTTGCTGAAAATTTCTGAATAAGGTAATTAGTTACTGCTGGTCACTTTCAGAAGAGGAGGAAACATACCAACACAGGTGCTTTGTTTATCTCAAAGAAGAGCTACTATTGATCTAGTTGTGCTAAGTAACGGATATCTGATTATTAGCCTTGTGCATTGAACATATTTGGTATAGATGTTTGAAACAGCAGTACTTTTCATGAAGGAAAAAAATGTTTATTATATTTTTTAACTTTAAGAAATGAGGCTTCTGATTTGTTGTTTCAAAACAAATTAGCCTGTGCATTGTGTTCTTATTACTGGGCAGGTAAATTTTTTCTGCATGTCCCCAGCTGGGCATGTAATTTTTCATTCTGTTTCTCAATATTTATCCTTATTTCAAATTCATCACAAACAATGCTTAGATGATTTAAATTGTACTGCACATCATTAACACTCCTAGAAATTAACATTAAATCTTCAACATGAAGCAGATTGCTTCTGCCATAACTGTCTACTTCAACATCCACAATAAAATTTCTTTATTTAAAATGCTTATTTGTGTGAATTAAAAAAAAAAAATGTAGAAAAAAAAAGTAGATACAACTTGCATTTCTATGATACCCCAGACTGCTGATTTCTTTGATTCTGATTGTTGCAGGATTTGCAAAGTAAAGACTTAACTTCAGCAACTTGCCTCTCTCTCTCTCTCTCTCTCTCCTCATTCTCTCTATTTTTATCTGATTTTGATTGATCAAAATGTACCTTGTCATTAGGTTTTGGACAGCAGTGTAGAGCTAAGCAGTTCAGTGATAAATGAATTCAGCTCAGCAAAACAGTTGAAAATATTACACAAAGAATTGAAAATAATTCTGCCTGAAAATATTTATCCAGAATCCAGTTATTTAATACATTTAAAAAAAAAATTAAAACCTCCCCCCAAAAATTACTTGCCACCAAGGGCTTTTTGAATCTTTACAAGAAAAGTAATGAATACCAAGTAAAACTTGCACCAGGACTCAGTAGCAACATGAAGTATTATAGAAGAAGAAATTTTGCTTCAACAAGGAGTATATTATAGTTTTATAATGGAAAACTATGGGCTTGAGTTACATAGTAGGGAAAGACAGACAACTGAAAACTAGGGTGGTGGAACACAAATCAGGATTGGACAGACATACTGTATAATGAATTGGTAATCAATAATAGTTATCAGTCATCAACCACAAATCATAAAATGAAATTCAGTTGGAGGACTTGTGATATTAATATTCTTTATTAACTGTAACCAACCACACAAAGGTAGGCATCACAAACTGTTAACTGTGACAATCATATATTGTTAGTTAAATAGTTATCAGTCATCAACCACAAATCATAAAATGAAATTCAGTTGGAGGACTTGTGATATTAATATTCTTTACTAACTGTAACCAACCACACAAAGGTAGGCATCACAAACTGTTAACTGTGACAATCATATATTGTTAGTTAATCTAACCTGCAGCAGAAGTAAACAACATTGAAAATATGATTAAATTGTATTCGCACTTTGAAAATTAGTCTGAAATCTGGAGAAAATAAAAAGTGGGAACCCATATGTTTTTCTGTAATTATGAGTATGTAAAATGTTTATAGAGTATTAAGATATATTTGACACTGTTTTGTAATATTTGAATATTGTTGAATATAAATTGAGTGCATAAATAATTTTCTTTGTCAAAGCTTTGGTAATAAGTTAGAAATTTGTATAATGTCACTTTTTTCTTTTTGGAAAACCGTTTTCTCTTTACCAAGTTAAGTATTGTTCATTATTCCAACCACAACATTCATTTGTGTTGATCTTTTCAGCTGATTTTATTCACCCCAAAGTCCTTACTACGTCATCCTGATGCAAGGTCAAGTTTCGATGAAATGACTGAAGGTATGTTTCTGATCTATAAACCAAAATAGCAAAATGTTTACTTAGTGAGAAAAATATTTTTTGCATAGAAATACGTCGAAGAGTCAAAATTATGACCAGTGCATTACGCAAATCGAAGCAACTGCAGGTAAACGACGGCAAGTGTGAAGGTCAAAAAATGGTAAAAATAACACCTGATACTGAGCTCTGTTAATCAGCATTGTTCTTCAGATGGGAAAAGCAATGAACTTAATCGAGTTTGACAAAGGCCAAATTCTAATCGCCAGAGGACTGGATCAGAACATTTACGAGATGACAAGGTGTTGGGGGGTTCTCACAGTCATTCGTGGTTAGCACTTTCAAAAAGTGGTTCCAGGAGGGAAAAACCACCACGAACCACCAGCAAGGTGTGGGTGGACTATGGTTTCATAGATACTAGAGGTGAGTGAAGGCTATCCCATATGGTACAATCTAACCGGAGGGATACTATGGCCCAGCTCGCTGGTGATGGGATTAATTTGTCACAATACACAGTACATTGAACCCCTACTGAAAATGTGGCTATGAAGCCGCAGGCCACTTCAAGTGCTCATACATCGATTTACTGTTGAAAGTGCCTACGATGGGCACGCATGCATCAAAACTGGACCTTGAATGATTGGGAGAAAGTTGTCTGGTCCGATGAATCTCATTTCCTGTTGCACCATGTGGACTGCCAAGTATGTGTGCGTCATTTACCTGGGCAGGGTTCCCACTCAACCTGGAAAACAGGGGAAACCTGGAATTCTCAGGGAATTTGAAAATGGTTCCAAAAATTAGGGAAAACTCAGGGGAAATTACCCTTTTTTTTTTGTAAAAGTCAAGGAAAACTTGGGGAAATTACATTTTTTTTTTTTTTTGTAAATATCAATGGATACTTTATTTTGCCAAAAAAAAAAAAAAAAAAAAAAAAACATTTTTTCAAGATTTCAAACTTTTGCTTGCAATTACTGCCTGCCTAGAATTTGGTAGCTCTTACTTTCAGTTATATTAAGTATTTATTTCCTTTATTCTCTAAAAAAAAAAATGCAAAATTGAATTTTTAAAATTGCCAGTTATTAAACTTTTGTTCAATTTCTGCAGGCAGTTGTTATAACATGGAACAATTAGGCACAATGGCTCCTGCTTGAAGAAACACTTCACAAGAGAACCAACCAAATGATGGATCAAAGTACTTTGCCTGTTGGTTCTCTTGAAACATGTTTCTTTGAAAAGAGCCATTCCATCATTAAGCTTAGCTGCGTTGTGTTATAGAAAAACTGAAACTATTCAACTGGCAGATTTTTTCTTACATATGACCTGTTTCTATGGGAATGTATTTACAAAATTCCGTGTGGGTAGTATTAACCAAAGTTCATAGAACTTTGGTACAGAAAAATAATGTGCACAGTTAGTTGTTATTAATGGAAAGCAGGTAATTTTATAAAGACACATTACGTAAAGAATTTACAAGTGTGTGCTTTGGTGAGAAAAATGAATGGAATGGAATGAAATGTAACAATTCTTTGCAACATGCCACTCTGGAAAACTTTTAAAACCACCTGGAAAAGTCAGGGAATTTTTTTATTACTTTTGAGTGGGAACCCTGCTGGGGAAGTATTGGCACCAAGATACACCGTTGGATGAAAACAAGCCGATGGAAGAAGTGTAATGCTTTGGGCAATGTTCTGCTGGAAAACTTTGGGTCCAGTCATTGAAGTGCAGGAAACGATGGTGTCTACCACCTACCTAAACATCATTGCAGGCCAGGTACATACTTTCATGGCAACAGTAATTCCTTTTTTCAGCAGGATAATGTGCCATGCAACGGTGCCAGAGTTGTTCAAGAATGGCTTGCGGAACGCGAGGAAAACTTACTGCCCTGGGCTCCAAATTCCCTAGACATCAATCCAATCAAACATCTGTGGTTTAGTCTGTGGTGGCTCAAACACATAACTTACAAGAGTTAAAAGATCTGCTGGTAACATGTTGGTACGAGATCTACGATTTCAAAGGTGACTTAGAAATCTTGTGGCATCTATGTCTCACCAGGTAAGAGCTGTTTTGGCAGGATCTGGAGGACCAACATCATATTAGGCAGTTGGTTGTAATTTTTTGGCTCTTTGGTGTATGTGTCTTCATGTTCATGGTAGCTCTATCTTTTGTGAGGGTATGTATCAGTATTTTTGTGCTTCATGGCCAGGTTATTTAGACTATCAGAAAAGAACACTGTTTATGTACTGTGCGGTTTAAAAGTTTTTTGAGTATTCACCTCACTCATTTTAAAAGTTTTTTAAATGTTCACCTCCTGGACGACAATTATAGTATTGCTGTTCCAAAAACAATCTAAATTTTTTGATTACATAATTAGCAGAAATTTAATGTTTTTGTTAGGCTTTAGGCAATAGCATTTTTCACACAGAGTATTGAGGGAAGATTCCAGTGTTTATATATGGATGAATTAATCATGTTTGTTGCCAGGAAAGATTTTCAAATAATGGGATGTTCAAGGGTGCATCTGTATTGCATGATATGTGGTATGGGAAAAAAGAAAATTGATGCCTTTTAAAATTGATTGCATGCTGTTACTCTATTTAGCAAATGAGAAGTGTGTTCAACATTGCTCCAAAATGGCAAGGCAACATGCTTTGCAGTGTTAAAGGTACAGAAGAAAGTGTTCTTTTTAGGTATCCTTTATATTCTGTTATTTGAGAGTTAGCTTCCAACTATCAGTTCTTGAATAATAGAACAGATATGTTAAAAATAGGATTCCTTTCTACCTCTCTTTTTGGAAGACACCTGTGTCCTGCCATATTGAAAAAATATCAGAGTGTTACTCTCCACTAAAAAAAGAGTAGCAGTGGTGCATAGGAAAACAAAAATTTTTCTCAATAACAAATCCTGCAGATGGTGCATGCTACAACATTCCCATTACTAGGAAATCTCCTGTAACAAAGAAAATTCCTGTGTATGAATTATCACTATGACCATTCAGAACCATTTTTGATCCTATTTGTTGTATTATAAAGTGTTTTAAACATAATACTAAACTTTTTCACATTTTTATCTTACTAAGCAGTAGTTTGTTTGTACATGTAAATATAGGCATTAATTTTACATTTTCCTCAATCAGTGATTCTTGAGACACTTTTTTTAAGCTGCATTTCTAATATATTAAGAACTTTGGTCATTCAGCTGTTTAGGTCAGTAACAGTTCCTGGGCTGTTTTATTTTTTTATTTATTTTTTATTTTTTAAGAATATTTTTTAGGATGTATTGATTTAGCTGTGTTATCAACAATACCTAACCTTGTCATCATAATTTGCAGAGATATTCACAGATGCAGCATAGCATACAGGATAGACCAAAAGTCCTTGGCACATTTCAAAAATTTATTAAAATAAAATGAATAACAGTACAGACATGTGGTTTACTAGATTTGCTAAGGTGGCTCTAAAGGTTTCTGGAAATTTTGATTGCAGGTCAATAGAGGACACTACTAATCCATCACTAGCATTTGTGTTCAAAATAGCTATTCCCCAGGAGAAAGCTATCTGTATCAGTTGGTTTTTCAAAACAGAATCTGTTACACTAGTGAAGAATTTTCTGAAAAATTTTTTTGAAGGGATCCACCATCTCATAACAGCATCTTAGCCTGTCACAAAATGTTCCTAGAAACCTGAAGTGTTCTTGACAGAGAAAGAATGCGATGACCAAACTCTTCTAAAGATACCTCATAGCCCTGCAAAATCATCACGTAAATTCCTGTACAGCCTTGCTTCATGTGATGCACAAATGCCTTTACTTACATGCATAATAAAGTGCAGATATTGCAAGCATTACAGCTTGATGGTAAGCCTCGTCATTTCAACTTTGCTGTTGATATGCTTAATCACTTGGCTAGAGATGATGACTTCGTACATTGCTTGTTGTTTGCAGATGAAGCAACTGTTCATATTTCAGGAAAATTTAATCACCACAACATTAGGATATGGGGATCTAAGAATCCACATGTTGTAGAGCACATCCACAAAAGAGCCGAAAAGCGAATGTACACTTTGAATTAATGGTTGATAGTATTATTGCCCCCCCCCCTTTTGTTTTCCAATCCACAGTCCCAAAAGCTTATTTAGACCTTTTTATAAAATTTTGTGGTTCCTCAGATTTCTCGTATGCATCCAAATAGCATTTGGCAACAAGATGGTGCACTGCCCTAATGGGGTAAAACTGCAAACTGATGGGCCATCCACTTCCCCAAACATTACTCCCCTTGACTTTCTCCAGGAGGTTATGTCAAGAACCAAAGTGTGCATCAAGAGTGCAAAACATTGAAGAACTGAAACTCAAATAACTGTTGCAGTTGCATTTGTTAATAAAAGTGTTAGAATGTGCAGGGTTCGAAATTGAATATTGCTTTTTGATGTGCTTTGGGCAACAAGTGGTGAACACATTGAAGTGTATTAGTGATGTAGAAAAAAGAAAACATTTTCAGTTAACCTAGCATTAGCAGCGCAACAAATTTATCTACCATTTTTTTTAATGCATGTTACAAAAATGTCTAGGACGTTTAGTTCACCCTGTATTTACTGACATCACTTATGTCAGTGTAGGCGATCTTAGTGAGAGATTGGGTTTGCCACCTCGGGGCACTCGTGGGAACAATGGCACACATAACAGCAACAAGGGCCTCTGTGAATCTTGGAGAGGTGCCAGCTAGTTCTGTGTGACGTTGGGGAAAAGACCCCAACTCACTGGGTTTTGTTTCAGAATCCTTAGGTTGAATGACCAACTGGAACCGTCAGCTGTGGGACACACTGATACACACTGATGTTCTTACCTGATTAAAAAGACACAAAGAAATATTAAAAATGACTCAAGTGTGGGATATTGAGGACCTACCACACTTGAGAAGGATGGTTCACCACGGAATCGACCTGGACTTTCTAAACGGCGTATGAGAAAGAGATCTGGGCTGAGCGAGTGTAAGATTGGTGTATGGAATACTAGAGGTATAAATGGCAAGATGAATGAGGTGATTGAAGAGATGAATAAGTATAGACAGGATGTGCTGTGTGTAAGTGAAACCAAAAAAGAAGGAAATTGGTATAGAAGAAGTGAATGGAACGGTGAGTGTGTGGTCTGGAGTATTGGATAATGTGAGTTGACAGGCTGGTGTAGGTGTGATTTTAAGTGAAAAGATGAACAACTTGATTTACTGTAGTTGCATAAGTGAGGGACTTCTTTGGATTCATTTGAAAGTGAAACTTCAGAGAATGGTAATTGTCGTAGTGTATGCTCCTTCTGACTCAGAACCTTCTGATAGGAAGGAAGATTTCTGGAATGAGCTAAAAGCTGTTTTGAGCCAATTTGGTGCTAAAGAGAAAGTTATAATAGCAGGGGACTTCAGTGCTAGAGTAGGTGTGCAGAATGCGATTTCTGACTATGTTCTGGGTAAGTTTAATGATCCTTGTGTGAATGATAATGGTGAAAGATTAATTGAACTGTGCATTGAGAATGGTTTGTGTGTATCTAATACATTTTTCAACCACAAGTATATCCACACATATTTTTGGGAAAATCGTACTCTTGGTCAAAAGAGTGTGATAGATTTTGTTGTGTATGATCAGCATCTGAAACACTCATGTGATGAGAGGTGCGAATGTTGGTTCTGAACATTACTTGGTAGTGTCACGAGTGAAACTGAATGTTGGTTGGAGGAAAAGGGATGGGGAAGAGGCCCAGGATGGAAAGAATAAAGGTTGAAAGGCTCCCTGAATATCATCAGCATTATTTTGACTTACTCAGAGAACGACTGAAGGAGCTGAAGTCTTGTTAGAGGGATGTAGAAAAGAAGTAAGAATATTTTAAGAACTGTGTTGTCACTGCTGCGCAAGAGGTCTGTGGCACCACAAAAGTGGGTTACAATAGAGGTGATGCTTGGTGGAATAGTGAGATTGAAGAGGCAGTAAAGAGAAAGAAGGAAGCCTATTTGGGGATGCTGCCAGGTAGAGTTTCTGTGGATGAATCGCTGCAAGAAGTGTGAAGCCACTAAGCTGGTTCGCCAGAGTAAGGTAAAAGATAGGAAGAAGGTGGAAAGGCATGAATTGGCTTTTTGGAAAGATTGGAAGACTTTCTGGAAGTACGTGAGAATCAAGAAAAATTGGGGAAACAAAGTTGTAAGCTGTGTAAAGAATAATGTCAGGGAAATGATATGGGAGCCCAACGAGTTAAGTGAAATATGGGGTGAATACTTCTGTGATTTATTAGATCAGGAAAGCAAAGGTGATTCAGAGGCAGAAGCAGACGATGTCACAGTGAAGAATGAAAGTACAGGAGGAATCTGAAGAGAAGAGGTGTGTAAAGCTCTGAAAATCTCTTCAGAAATGGTAATGCTCCAGGAGTTGATAGCATAACTGCCGAGATGTTGAAATATGGTGGTGACCCTGTAATTGACTGGTTAACTGAAATTTGCCAGTTGTGCTGGAAGTTAGGAATGGTCCCTCGGGGTTGGAAGGATGCTATCATATTTCCCTTATATAAGGGAAAGGGGGATCAGACTGACTGCAAGAACTATCATGGTATTAGCCTACTGAGTGTGCCAGAGAAAGTGTTTGGTAAGGTCGTTATTGAAAAAATACGGGGTCTTGCATCACAAAAAGTGTGGGAGGTTCAGAGTGGTTTTATGCCTGGTAAAGGCTGCACTAACGGAATTTTTGCATTACACATAATGATTGAAAAGTATCTGGCTGTTGGTAAGAAAGTTTTTGTTGCCTTCATAGATTTAGAGAAAGCTTATGACCGAATAAATAAGACACTTTTGTGGAAGGTATTGAATGAATATGGTGTTACTGGGAATCTATTTAACAGTGTAAAAGCCATGTATGCTGGCAGTAGAGCTTGTGTACGAGTGAATGGTGTCTTATCAAAATGATTTTCTATTGGTGCAGGAGTTAGACAAGGTTGTGTAATGTCACCATGGCTGTTTAATATATTTATGGATGCGTGCATGCGTGATGCCAAAATAGATAATACTGGTTTAAGTGTTGGTGATATCTGTGTGTGCAGATTGCTGTATGCTGATGACACTGTCCTATTGGCTGAGACCAAAAGTGAGTTGCAGAGTATGTTGTCTCGGATGTACAAAGTTTGCATGGAATTCAAGCTGAGTATAAATAAGGGAAAAACCATAGTTATGGTTTTTGAGAGAGGAACTGGTAGTACTGAATGTAATATATGTCTAAATGGCACAGTGATTAACCAGGTGAATGAGTTTGTGTATTTAAGAAGCATGTTTGACAGAGATAACAAATTGGATGGTGAAATTAGTTGGCGAGTGAATTCTTCATTGAAAGTCATGGCTGCTTTGGAATGGTTTCACAGGAATGATGGGTTCTCAAGAGAGTTCTGCATGGCCGTATATGAAAGTGTAATTGTTCCTACTCTGATGTATGGCAGTGAAACATGGGTACTACAAAAAAAAAAAAAACACCATAGAAGTCGTTTGTGTGCTGGAGAAATGCGTTACTTATGGGAGTTTTGTGGCAAGACATGGTCTGATTGTGTGAGGAATGAAGATGTGTTGCAGTTGTGCAATGTGAAGCAAAATGTTGTTAGCAAGGTGGAGACTGATATGCTTCGGTGGTTTGGCAATGTTGAAAGAATGAGTGATGAGATGCTTACTAAGAAAATCTTTTTAGCTCAAGTGGCTGAAGGAAAGGTGGAGGAAGGCCAAGAAAGTCATGGGAGGATCAGATTCAGGAGTGTCTGCACGAGAAAAAGAGTATGAAGTATAAAAGATCTTGTGTACGGCGTGTGATGGATGTCAGTGAAACCCGAGTTGTATGTCAAGATCACTGTAAATGGACAAGTTTGATACGGCAACAGTAAGTAAAAATTATCTGGTAGTTTGTATTTCTTTGTGGAGCTAACCTCTGAATATCAGAGAACAGCTTAATGATATGTATGTATGTACTTACACTGAAGAGCAATTGAATTAGAGATATCTGTCTAGTAACGTGTAGCACCACCTTTCGGCCTGATGACGGCAGCGATTCGTCTTGGCATGGACTCTACAAGACACCGAAAGCGTTGAGAAGCCATACCAATCCACGAACCCTGAACAAGCTCCCACAGTTCACTAAGATTTGAGGGCGGGGGGGGGGGGGTCGGAGCCTTGAACACCTTCTCTCGGTGGCAGCTCAGATGTGCTCAATGGAAGATTGAGGTCAGGTGACCTAGCTGGCCAAGGAAGTGAGGTCACGTCCATGGAGTGTTCATCCAACCATACGGATACAATTCGGAAGCGATGGCACGGTGCATTGTCTTGTTGCAGGATGAGGTCCCCAGTAGGATGTTGAAGATGGACAAACGGGAGCAAATGGTTGTCCAGGATATCCCGATAACGTTTACCTGTGAGGGACTTTGTCACACGTACCAGGTGTCCCATTTCAGTCCACGTAAACAGTCCCTAGACGAGAATGCCACCCCCACCAGCTTGAAAAGTGTACCCTGCTGGCAAGAAGGATCCATCGCTTCATGTGGTTTGCACCATACTCGTATCCTGCCATACGCATGCACCAACGTGAATCTCGACTCATCAGTCCAGGCAACATTTTCCCACATGTCTAGGGTCCAGTGGCAATGTTCCCGCGCCCATGCTAATCTTTGCACCCTGTGATGTGCGTTCAGAATCGGTACCCTTGTGGGACGATGGCTTCTATACCCCATAGCGAGGAGATTGTTCTGGATGGTGTCACTGCTTACACACTTTTGTGCACCAGCGTTAAATTGCCGAGTGATTTCTTGCACTGTGGCCCGTCTATCCGCCGTTATAATGTGAGCTAGCCGACGATGACCCCGCTCATCCACACGCTGTTGTCCACGGCAGTTGACCCTTGCAGGGATGGTTTTACCGGATTCGATGTACTCACGGTGCACCCGTGACACAGTGGCTCGTGAAAATCCCAGTGCCTGCACGACTTCCGAGATGGAGTGACCCATTCGCCGGGCCCCGACAATTTGCCCACGATCAAATGCGCTTAGATCTTTCGTCTTATCCATACTGCGTCCGACTCTTACCGATTCCCGTCGCATCACTCCTTATATTGTTTGATTGCTGCAATACGTCATGTCATTTCCGTTTACAGGGCCGCCCACAGCGCCACATTTGCATAACGCCAGCTGTCTCTAATTCAATTGCTCTTCAGTGTACGTACGTATGTATGTACTTATGTCAGTAAACTTCCCCAAATAAAAAATTCCAGCCCTACTTTCATGAAATACCACAACAGATGTTTTTCAAAACTATCTGTCATGGAGAAGATAATGCATGCATATGAAACTGAAAGTTCAATGATAAGGACAAATAGCAGCGTAAAGGAATAATATTTTTTTTAGTTGGGCGTGACTTGTCGCTCCAGTAATCAACAAGAAAGATGACACCGAATTTTTGGATGCAATAAGCACGTTTTTGAATTCGTTCTGACGCAAATTAAATTTATCAAAGCTATTCAAAGTCAATGAAACTAGTATGGAAAACAATAGTATCTGACGGAAGAAAGAAGTTTTTCAATCAGGATTTTAATCTTTCAAATATTGCTGTAAACGGAATCGTGAGCTTATGCCCTTTAGTTGCAGACTTGTGTGTTAAGAAAAACATGAATTTATATGAGAAACATTTCGTGTCTGAAACGCTCTCCAACACCTAAATAAATTTTTAAATCGGACTCATAGAAACAGATATCGACAAAAATAAGATGCGACTTTACGTCCCCTGGTGGGAAAACCATACATTATTTTAGGAAGAAAGTATTCTCAAAAGGTTTTTCCGTATGAGCGGTATCAGTCCAAAAAAAAAAAAAAAAATTTAGTCGAGTTTTCAGGATCCCAGATTTTGCTACAAATACATCAGAAGCAGAAATTAGCACTTATGCCCCTGGTGTGGCCAAACCATTCTTTACCAAACATTAGAAATTATGTGAAAAATATTTTCCATCAGGTCTTGTATGTGATATAGGAAGAATTTTTCAAATCAGAATTTTAGAAGCTGAAATAACGCAGAAAACACTATATTTACCTTTGTGCCCCGTAGAGGAAAGTCTATGATTTACTTGAAAATTTTGAATTTATAGGAAAACATTTCACATCGGAAACACTATCCAACAAAGAAGGAATGTTTCAAATCGGACTTCTAGAAGTAGAGATATTGACAAGAATAAGATATACATATACACCCCCTGGCATAGAAATCATGCATTATTTTGAGAAGAAAATGTTTCTAAAAGATTTGTCGACATGAGTAGTATCGGTCTAGAAACGTCATTTTTTTTTTTTTCAATCTAGAATTTAGAAGCTCATATTTTGCTGCAATTACATCAGAAGCGGAAATTAAGATTTACGCCCCCTGGTGGCCAAACCATTTTTTTTTTTTTTACAAAAATTAGAATTTATGTGCAAATGATTTCCCATCAGGAGCTGTATCCGGTGCAGAAAGATTTTTTCGAATCGGAGATTTAGAAGCAGAGATATAAGGGGAAACACAATTTACCTCTACGCCCCCTAGCGGAAAGTCTATGAATTACTTGAAATTTTTGAAATTATATGCAAAACATGTCGCACTGGAAACATTATCCAACAAAGAAGGAATTTTTCAAATCGGACTCTTGGAAGTAGAGATATTGACAAAAATAAGATATACATGTACGCCCCCTGGCGGAGAAACTGTGGAATATTTTAAGAAGAAAATATTCCGAAAAGGTTTATCGATGTGAGTGGCATCAGTCCACGAAATAATTTTTTCAATCGATATTTTAGAAGCTCAGATTTTATGGCGAATACACCAGAAGCAAAAATTAACACTTACACACCCTGGTGGCCAAAGTATTCTTTACCAAAAATTTGGAATTATATGCAAGAGATTTTCCATCAGGAGGTGTATCCGCTGTAAAAAAAATGTTTCAAATCGGAGTTTTGGAAAAGTTATCAGGAAAAATGTAATTTACTTTTACGCCCCTAGTGGAAAATCTATGCGTAATTTGAAAAAGTAACTATATCTAAAATACTCTTTGACATAAATGAAATTGAAAGATAAAAGAATTTTTTCAATCAGATGTTTAGAAGCAAATATGTGGAATAAAACGTATTTTTGAATTCAACATCATCTGCATTTACGCCCTCTAGAGGCGAAATTGTACATCGTAAAAAAAAACGAAATGAAGGATCGTCATTCGCATATTTCAAGATTCCTAATGCAAAAAGAATTTTTCAAATCGGACTAATAGTTGCAGAGATATCGTAGGTACAGACAAACCGGTGCTGCCCCGGGGGCGCAGTGGTCTAAGCGATGGCCTCTGACCATTCATCCGTAAGGGGTCCGGGTTCAACTCCTGGTGAGGCATGGATGTTGTGCTTGTCTTACGGCACTGGCTCTTTCCCTTCCCAGGAACCAGTGACCCTAAATTAGGGACGGGCGACTGCTCATAGCCCATTGAGTTGCTCACGGTGGTCGTTAAACCTCAAAAAAAAAAAAAAAAAAAATTCAAACCGGTAACATAAGCACGATCTTTTTTTTACAAAAGACGTGCTGCTATGAGGGTGTTCCTTATAGGTGTGAGAATTAAACAATTCAGTGGTACTCGGGAACTTTGTCAGTAAATGATGCTGACTTGTTTACTGAAAAGGCTAAGTAAGCCATTCCTAAACTGATTAAATACTAGGAGTGAAAAAAGAATATATGTATATATATTTGGGGAAATTATTATATTACATCAGCTGTATGAACAGGGTAGTGATACCCAATTCAATTCAAGCACATGCATTTTTAATTACTTGATTACTTGGAAAAGCGGTAATGCAAAGAATCATTATAGAAATGAATTTCCAAATGATTTTGATAAACTCTGTATGAGATTTTAGTGAAAAAAAAAATTTGTTTTTGAAAATTAATATCCAATGTGACCACAATGTGCCTTTAATCTCTTGATATTCAGCACTGACTTTGCCATGCATTTGGTTGATGAGGTGACAGATGTCTCACTAGTAGGTTTTTTTCCTCTTAATCTTTTGGCTAATGAATTGAAAGTGCCGGTATCAAATTTGCCGTCTGGCACCTTGTAATTGTAATCTGGGCATGCTTGACAGAGGGCAGATGTGGTGATCTTGCAGGCAGGCCCATGAGAAGATATTCACGTCGTGAAAAGTCATATTTGTCAAAAATTAATAAACATTGAGTTTATGACATTTTCAAAGTGATAATATGCTGCCATGTTGCTGCCACCTCTGCAAACACTAGAGTTGTTTTCTTGTTATATCCATTAGCTTCCCAAACCATTACACATGGAGTTTATGATATATCTTCTCTCTCTCAGGTGCTTTTTGACTCTTCTTTGTTCATTTCTCACTCCAAGACTTGAAATGGCTCTCACCACTTAGCGTTACTGAACTCCTGTCCACTTGTGTGACACTGCTATGAGGGTGTTCCTTATAGGTGTGAGAATTAAACAATTCAGTGGTACTCGGGAACTTTGTCAGTAAATGATGCTGACTTGTTTACCAAAGCCATCCATGGTTGTGCATTTCATTTGCACTTTTGAAAGTTCCTGTGCTTAGTCATGAAATGCATGTGCCTTGCTGTAACCATTGTATTGAACATTGGGGGAATGATGAGACCTTCTTGGACAGCTCTTGCAGTAATATGCTGCAACATTTCACTCTCTTGTAGGCCAACTATCTGTATACTCTCACTTCCCACTGTTAATCCGTAAAAGTATAATCAGACCTGCCAAGTTTTATGGTGTAGCTGTAAAATTTATGGAATTTCTACTCATTTTACGGAACATCTTATTTTATAGGGTTTTTTAACTACCATTTTTGCAGTTATGGAACACTTTATTTAACTTAAATCCATTTAAAGTAAAGTATAGTTGTAAGATTAGAATAAACATCTTTTCTGCTAGGAGTCATATGTTTTTGGTAAAAACTTAATAAATTCTTTGTTTTTCTTGTTGCATCATGTGAAACGTGAAAACTGGTATCAACAGCATAGGTTTCTGTCGTGTCTCCTTCACTATACTTATCCACATTCTCGGATAATAAGTAATACCATGTACCTCCTTTCCCCAATGAAAAAAAAAAAAAACGTTATTTTTTAATGACATTGTTATGATTATACGAAGGTCGTACAAAAAGTAACAAGCCCGTGCTATGTTAATATATTGTGAGGAACCGGTTGAGGTACCGAAAAGTCTTTGCAAAGTGGATTCCCCACTTGCTCACGGATGAACACACAAGGCACATCATGTTATCACATGTCACCAATGGAAGTGCTGGCTATGGTCTGGTGACACACCCTCCATATTCACCAGATCTGGCACCGTGTAACTTCCACTTATTCCCTGAAGTAAAAAAACAACTTTGTGGGTGTCATTTTGCATCAAATACTGAACTGGACAATGCTGTGATGGCGATCCTGAACCACATGTCAAGGAAGAGGTTTGAACACACCTTCCAGAATTGGATAGAAAAGTGGGACTGGTGCATTCAGGTAGAGGGAGAATACTTTGAAAGTATGTAAGTGTAAGTATGTTTACTGCATTACACTTCTGCCCCCATGTAATATCAGTCTTGTTACTTTTTAAACTACCCTCATATAATCATAAATCATAGCTCTGATAACTGTGCTGCAGATATTGGATTTGATTATCTGTGGAAAACTGTATTTCTGTAAACATTTAAGGCTGTAGGGGATTGTGGATTTATTTCATAGGTTAGTGCAGTTTAGATACCACACAAAACATTTCAAAAGGAGATTAAGTGGATTGACCCCCTTGTCCATCCATTCTGATTTACCTGATTAAAATGCCATCCACTTCTCATTCCCCAACCTCCTCCTCCATTCATGGCTGTAGGATTAGGACTGGCAAAAACTGCTTAAAAGAGAGAGATAGAAAAGAAAAATGTTAGCCTCACATAAATAAGGTTTAATTTTTTAAAGGTATTCTAACATATTGGCACAAAAGTTGAAGGTCCAAGCCTGTGCGCTCTGTTAAATAAAGAATTACAGCTATCTAATTGCAGCAATTCTAATTTTTTGTCTATATATATAGCACAATGATAGCATACAAATGAGATATTATGAATTGGTTAAATGGTTAGCAATGTAAGCATTAAATATCTGAAAACTGTCTTCACTTTAGTGTATGTGTAACGATTAAAAGTCGATATCTCTATATCGTGATATTCGATATATCAATTATTATTATTATTATTTTCAATTCTTACAAGTTGGTAGATATGTATGATAAATTTTAAACTGAAGAATTTCTTTAAATGTAAAATTTTTTTATGCGTAGAAAGAAACAACAGAAAAAAACCTCATTTCAATGAACAGATAGATATATTCACAAATAACGTATTTCTTAATACTAAATCAAATTTTGTAGAATACGATTTAATCTTTCAATTTTTATCATTAAATTTAATGAGAAGCAAACCACTTGTTAGTGATGCCCAATTTCAGTTTCCCTTAGTGGTGTATTTAATTTCTCTAGATACATGCAACACTGTAGGGGAAAGGAAGGATTACATTTGGGACACATTAAAGAAAAAAAAAGAGTATTTTTATATTTGTAATCATCTGCTGATTGAATGGTTGCAATTCTGTTTTCTTGGACTGGAGGTTTGGATTTTAATCTTTGGTGAGAAGTGGGAGTTATGTATAATATGCAAACTCAAAATAACTCGCTGACATAGGTTAGAAGGTAAACTTGAACACAAATGGTACTTTGAGATGAAATACATTTGATCTAAAAGGAACTACAAGTAATTTTTTTATATAAATCTGGACTTTTTTGGCTCTTTATTTAAGGCTTGTTCTGTCTAATTAACTAGCACCTTTGTCAAAAAGGTGTCAGTTACTTAAGGAAGTTTTTGAAAAAGATTTCAAGTAGCAGGTAGACTTTGAGAACAGACCTTGAATAAGAACAAAAGGCCAGCAATGTCAGGATCTGTGTAAAAAGTTATTTAGTATTCCTGTTAGATTAAAAGTGTTTTATTTCATATCTTCTTTTGTGTTCTACCAGTTAATATGTTTTCATAAGTTAGTTTTGGACCTCCTTTGTAGGCAATAACATTAGTAATGGGTACTGCTCCTAACCTTCAATGCTTATAGGATCATTAAGTTGAAAAAAAAAGTTAACATGCGGAAATAACTGCTATATAATAAAATATATGTGTAGAAGGTCCATACAAGTCAACCCTACACAACTTTTGCCATTTAAAGATGCATTTATAAAGGCAAATGTATTAGAGTGCTGAAAGGTTAAACAACTTCCTTTTAAAATCATATAATACAGTGATAGCTCATTACCATGGAAAATTAATGAACTGTCTATCCATTTCTCTTTTACGTTTTTTGAAGGGGAGACAAAGGTAGATAGTTTTTGTTATGTTAAATCATAAAATTCTTTGTACCTGTGTTTTTTGCCATTTTTGTTAGTTTTTTTTTTAAATGTTTTTGTTAACATTTTAAATTATCTGACTTGGTGCTCTTTGGCCCTTAAGGCCCTTGTGACATTAAACTCAAAACAACCAACCAAAACAACCAAAGGTAGATAGTTTTCATATCCATGTCAGGCTAAGAGTAATTGTTCATCCCTAATTTAAGTGTACTCTATTTTTATATGTCACTGAGGTTTCAAACCTGATCTTTTTAAGGCCAGTTACTTCATGCCTGTCATAGAAGCTTTGGAAGTAGTTCATACATTATATAACCCTTTTTCAATAGTACAGTTCACATTTCATTCTCTTAAGATCCCTCTCATATTTCTTAAGATCCCTCTCATATTTCTTGTTTAATTTTTAGAAACAATTTTCAAGCGTCTAATTAGTGAAGAAGGTCCTTCCAGTGAAAACCCTGGAAATGTGAAGAGGCTAATTTTCTGCAGTGGGAAAATCTACTATGATGTTGCAAAAGAGCGGAAAGCAAAAAATTTAGAAGATCAGATTGCAATTGCTCGTGTTGAACAGGTATAGTAAATATATTTGTGTTGGCGATATTCACTGCTTTGTAAGTGCCATAATTTTCAGGCTAAGATCTGTGGCTTGTATGTTCATATAAGCTTAAATTTCTTAAAGCATAATGCTGTGCCAAATAGAGTTTATTTTATTGTAATTCTAAACTATTTAATACCATATGCTATTTTTGTTACCAATTCTTAGAGCAATTATAAGTCAATGGAAAAGTGCTAAAGGGATTAGTATGGTAATTTTAAAATTTTACATGCATAATATGTATACTATATATAGTATATATGAATTATGCACATATATTTAGGGCTTTAAAAATTTCTTGCTGGCTCACCAGTCAGGCAAATATTTCACTTGCCAGCTAAAAATCAATAGCCCTGCAGGGCTGTCGTTTAGTTTCGTGTTTTAAAGTTTGATTTGTTAAAAATTTATTTACATCTTCAAATCATATTTTATTGCTAACCTAATTTAAGCAATTAATCATTGTATAATAATCAAACTCAGTTTTCTCCTTCTAGAGTAGATGATACACGAATCCTTTAATTTTTTTAGAACTTCTCCAACAATTCCGTGGTGGAAACATGAATTCTCGTGTTTGCCCTTTGACCTACAACAGCAATTGGCTAAGCAGCAGCAGCTTGTGAGACGCATGTGACTCTTACACTACCTATTTTTTCACACAGCATTTGGAGCAATCAGTCTACCGAGCTTGCTGCGGTGGCTTCTTGCCCCATGTTCCTTGTTAAGCACACCGTGCCCAGATGTTTTTACTTGCTGCATTCGCTATTCAATTTCTTTCACAAAGAAACCGGTGTCCCATGCTGGCACACAGTCACGCACTACTTCTATGAATTAAAATAAGCTTTATTAAAAAAACTGATAGTTTTACATATCCAACAATAGGCATATTAACTTATAAATAATTGCCGACTGAATTTTTTTATTGTCAGCTAAAACTTTTCACTCGTCACAGACGAGCTGACAACCGCATTTTTCAAGCCCTGTATATACACTGGCGTGCAAAAATTAAGGATGAGATGGTTTTTCGAACATAACGTCGTGCAGAAGTGCTCCACATCGACTCAAATCATACCATAAGATCCCCAAGATGTAAGAATATGGGACAAATGAGCAAAACCGTCCAAACAAGGAATCCAAAGGATACAAAGGCACTTTATTGAAAAGGTAGCTTGGAGCATAACTGGACAGAATACAGAAACGTCCATGTGACAGGCGAATTCCAAGAAAAATCCAGTCTTTAGTAGGGGATATGATCACCCCTGACTGTGTTGCAGGATTTAAGTCTGTCCATGCTGAGGACGAGGTTGTCAAGGAGTTGTTGGGGCATAGCGGCCCATTCCTCTTGTACCGTCAATCGCAGCTGCAGAATTGTTGCTGGCGGCTGGTGACGTGCTGTCAAGCGTCTCCCGAGAAGGTCCCACACAATTTCGATTGGATTTAGGTCCGGAGACTTTGCGGGCCAATCCATGCGTTGAATATCTTCACTCTCCAACAGCTCTGCGACAGCCACTGTACGATGAGGTGTAGCGTTGTCGTCCATGAAGAGGAACTCAGGACCCACAGCACCTCTAAACAGACGCACGTGAGGCAGGAGAACCTCGGTACTATAGAGGACACCAGTGACTGAACCTCCTTGGAAGATGTGGAGGTCAGTACAGCTACCAAGCATGATACCGCCCCAAACGAGAACTCCGTCACCTCCAAACCGGTCTCTTTCGATGATGTTGGAGGTGTGATTGCACGTTCCCTGCTCTCTCCAGATGTGTATACGTCCAGAATCGCTCGTCAGATTAAATCGGCTCTCATCCGTAAAGAGAACTCGTCCCCATTGCTAATGTGTCCAGTTCTTGCGTTCCTGGCACCACAGAAACCGCCGTCTCCGATGAGCAGGCGTTAATGGCACACACCGTACTGGTCGTCGTGCAAATAGACCACCTTTGTACAGCCTCCTGGCTACGGTAAAACGCGATAACGGACGTCCAGTTGTCTGTTTCATGTGCATTGCGATTTCTCCCGCTGTCTGCCGTCTGTCTCTTCTCCCCTTGTAGGACAGTATACTGGTCATCCGTCGCCGTGGTTGCTCGTGCACGACCACTGCTAAACTCTGACAGCTGTTCCTGTCGTCTGAAATGCTCTCCAAGCTCGTGAAATGATGCTGTGAGCGATCCCGAATTCCTCGGTCGAATTCCTCTACCTTCTTCTAACTTCCCAATGACGCTACCTCAGGTAAAGTCATCCAGATGTCGTCTACTGGATTGCCTGTTGGTCGTATCACACGGTGGCAGCAACTCGACGTCATTCAAACCAATTTACACCGTGCAATAGCTGTCACCGAATTGTTGAGCGTACACCACCTGTGTGCTTTATACCCTTCAGACACCCTCCCCCCTACATCATGCTGCATAAATGCGCATGCCTTACCGTACCGGACCCTAGTCTATCTCCTGAGTGGTCTTTCGGTTCGTACTGCCTGCTCGTTCCGCTGTTATGCTAATTTCTCCTCTTCGTCCTTAATTTTTGCACACCAGTGTATATATATATCATCATCATTGTCAACCATTATCAATCCACTGCTGGACGAAGGTCTCCCCAAGTTTCCTCCACAACGGTCTGTCTTGTGCCAGTCTCCTCCATGTCACCCCTGCATACTTTCGAATTTCATCCACCCATCTCCCATGTGGTCTTCTTCTGGGTCTTTTCCTGTCCCTTGGAATCCAATCTAAAATTTCGGCTGTCCATCGATGGTCTGTCCTTCTGGCAGTATGTCCAGCCCATTGCCATTTCAGGGATTTAACTCTGATCATGATGTATTCCACTCTTGTCATTTTTCTGATCCACCACAAGTTCCTCTTCTTATCTCTCCTGGTTACACCAAGCATGCATCTTTCCATGCTGCTTTGAGTTGTCTACATCCTTTGTATGTCTCTTTTAGTCAAGGTCCATGTCTCTGCACCATACGTAAGCACTGGAAGGATGCATTGATCAAACACTTTTCTTTTAAGACATAATGGCATATTGCTCTTGAAAATTATGCTGTTTCTTCCAAAAGCCTCCCCAGGCAAGTTTTATACGTCGAATAATTTCTCCATCAATGTGACCCTTTATCGTTTGATGGAGAAAAGCTGGAGGTAACAGCTGCGTATGTTTATCTTGGATAGCAGAGATATAACCTTCGTTTTAAATTCTAAAGTTTTTCCTTAGTCTTCAGTTTTGCTCTTAAGTATATATATATATATATATATATATATAAAATGGGATGTAAGGTCAGGTGATGCGTAACATCACAGCCTCTCCTTGACAAATGTCAACCCCGCCTTCTCGTGGTGCATCCTGTTCCCACTAAAGGGGCTCTGACGACCGCCAATAGCGGTATAACTATACCATCGGGATCAGAGGAAATTCTATCCCACACTCACCAACCCGCTTGGCCAGCGTGGTGAGTTATGGCCAAACCCCTCCAAAAATGATTCCACAACTTAAATCTTGGCCCTCAGTCTCCGGCAGCTGGAATGTACCTGGCCAAGGCAGCGGCCAGTGCGACATGAAGGCAGAGGGTGCTAAGAATCCCCGGAGGACCGGACTAGGCTGCCATCTGATGCTGACCTTGGCTACTTACAATGGACGCTCCCTATCTTCTGATTCAAGGCTTCTTGAATTGGAAGAGGAACTACAAAGGATCAAGTGGGACATCGTGGGGCTAAGTGAGGTAAGGAGAAAAGGAGAAGATCTCATCGAACTGAAAAGTGGACATCTCTTCTACTATCGTGGGACAGATACTGGCAGAACTAGTGGTGTTGGATTTATAATAAACAAGAAACTGAAGGATAAAGTTGTAGAAGTTGAAAGTTCCTCTGACAGAGCTGCACGACTTGTTATCCAACTCTCGAAAAGATACCAGGCTCAGATTATTCAAACTTATGCACCCACCACAAGTCATCCTGAAGAAGAAATTGAAGAATTTTATGAGGAAATTTGTCATCTAAATAATAAAGGTAAGCAGCACTTGAAAATAATTATGGGAGATTTCAATGCAAAAATAGGGCAACGGCAACAGAATGAAACTTCAGTAGGTAAATTCGGTCATGGCAACAGAAACCAGCGTGGAAATACTCTCGTTGAGTTTGCAGAGGCAGAAGGGTTTTTCATCTTGAACTCCTTCTTCAAGAAAAAGCCACACAGGAAATGGACATGGAGACATCCAAATGGGACGACAAGTGAAATTGATTTTATTATGTGTAACAAAAAATTCGTCATAGAAGACTGCAGTGTGCTAAACAAGTTCAACACAGGTAGTGACCATAGATTGGTGAGATGTAAGATGCACTTCAACACTAAACTTGAACGTGGCAAGCTCATAAGACAAACAAAATCTATTGACATAACCAACCTTAAAAAACACCATAATACCTTCAAGTTAGAACTGAAGAACAGGTTCTCTGCTTTAGAAGGCCTAACATCGGAAGAAGTGGACATCTCTGAAGTTAACAGAAAAGTAACCAAAGCTCTTATGGAAACAGCAACAGAATTAGCTGGGTCTAAGAACAAGTTGCATGTGAACAAATTATCAGGAAAAACCAAAATGTTGATGCAAAAAAGAAGAGAGATGAGGACAACTAAAGAAGATGTGACTTCCAAAGTGGAATATATAGAGCTATGCAAGACAGTAAGAAAAAGTATCACTGAAGACGTAAGGAAATTCAACTGTGAACTAGTGAGGAAAGCAATTGAAAACAACCAAAGCCTAAAGATAGCAAAGGGACATCTCAGTAAGGGAAGAAAACAGATTATGGCACTGAGAAAAGAAGATGGTTCTGTAACAAGAAATAGAGGCGAAATTTTGACAAGAGTGAAAGATTTCTACTCCAAATTATATGAAAGGGATGATATATTCACTCCAGACATCATGGAAGATACCAGTACCAGAGTTCCTCCAGTCCTTCCAGCAGAAGTTGCACATGCAATCAAGAACATGAAGCGGGGAAAAGCTCCAGGAGAAGATGGAATTGCTGTAGACATCATACAAGAAGCAAGTGGAGAAATCGAAACAGTACTCGCCCAAATTTTCACTCGATGCCTTAATGAAGGAAAGATTCCTGAGGATTGGAACACCGCTACAATGATCCTGCTACATAAGAAAGGTGACATTGAGGATCTCGGAAACTACAGACCTATCAGCCTCCTATCAGTAGTTTATAAAATCTTCACTAAAGTTCTTTCACACCGCTTGAAGGTAACACTGGACATGGCTCAACCGAGAGAACAAGCTGGATTCAGGAGTGGCTACAGCACAATAGATCATATCCACGTGCTGAGAGAACTAATTGAAAGAGCGAGGGAATATGAACTTCCATTGTGCATGGCTTTTATCGATTATGAAAAAGCCTTTGATTCGGTGAAACCATCAGCAGTTACAATGGCTCTGAAAACCTGCGGTATTGAAGATGCATACATTAATATTATTAATAACATCTATGAAAATGCAAGTGCAAAGATTAGGCTGTTTGAAAATACAACACACGTAAAAATTGGAAAGGGAGTGAGACAAGGTGACACCATATCTCCGAAGCTCTTTAATGCCACATTGGAGGGTGTTTTTCAGTCGCTGAGCTGGGAAAACAAGGGGATAAAGATTAATGGAGATTATCTAACCCACCTTCGTTTTGCTGATGACGTAGTCATTTTTGCAACTACCCCATCAGAGCTGCAGAGTATGATCCAGGAACTTGCTGACAAGAGTAAAGAAGTGGGATTAAAAATGAACTTTCAGAAGACAAAAGTGATGTTCAATGCTTTTACTAGAAATGAAGATTTATCGATTGATGGAGAAAAGCTGGAGATAACAGACACGTACGTTTATCTTGGACAGCAGATATCAAGTGAGGGTCACATTGATGAAGAAATTAATCGGCGTACAAAACTTGCCTGGAGAGCTTTTGGAAGAAACAGCATAATTTTCAAGAGCAATATGCCATTATGTCTTAAAAGAAAAGTGTTTGATCAATGCATCCTTCCAGTGCTTACGTATGGTGCAGAGACGTGGACCTTAACTAAAAGAGACATACAAAGGCTGCAGACAACTCAAAGAAGCATGGAGAGGTGCATGCTTGGTGTAACCAGGAGAGATAAGAAGAGGAACACGTGGATCCGAAAAATGACAAGAGTGGAAGACATCATGATCAGAGTTAAATCCCTGAAATGGCAATGGGCTGGACATACTGCCAGAAGGACAGATCATCGATGGACAGCCGAAATTTTAGATTGGATTCCAAGGGACAGGAAAAGACCCAGAAGAAGACCACATGGGAGATGGGTGGATGAAATTCGAAAGTATGCAGGGGTGACATGGAGGAGACTGGCACAAGACAGACCGTTGTGGAGGAAACTTGGGGAGACCTTCGTCCAGCAGTGGATTGATAATGGTTGACGATGATGATGATGATATATAAAATACATAACACAGACACTACAAGCACAATAGAACTATTATTCTTCATTCAGGAGTCAACATTTGTCATTTTCATGGAGGACTTCCGTCCACAGTGAGTAGAGTTTAGGTCCGAGCCACCTACAGCGAGATCCCCTTTTGGGCAGGACACAAACGGAAGGAATGAGAGCAAGTCTTGTGGCTCTGACAGAACAATTTGTAGTGAGATTAGAGTACAGTAGATGGCGCCACCGTACAAGTACGATATTGCACATAGAGGGGTGAGAGAATTTTAGGGGGACATAGGAAAGGATACCCATTTAACCAGTGGGTCCAGCCTGGGGGCCGTCACTTAACGTGCTCGTCCGATGCACGGCGGATATTCAGCGATTGTTAGTAAATCGCACCATCTCCGAAGGATCAGCTCAGGCTTGAACCTGGGGACCTTGCATCGATAGTCTGAATCACTAACCACTAAGCCATCCGCGGCTCCAATAGAACTATTAAATATGTGGCAACCATAAATAACATAAGGTCAGCCACCGGGTGCCAATCTTAGCGCTATTTATGTATTTTATTTCAGGTGACATTGACCCCTGCAGCAGAGCGCGAGGTCATGGCATTATATTTTTGCAATTTTATGTTTACTATCTTTTTGTATATATATATATATATATATACATACATACATGCATACATACACACACACACACAGTATATATATTGTAAAGTTTGACAACATACAGAAGCACTTGTTGCAGGTTCTTGTCATGATTGAATGTAACAGGTGTTTACAAACACAGTATAACTTCCCCTAACATACACTACTCATAGACAGACCTCTCTCAATTATAGACATCTTTGATAGTCCCTACGAATAGCATGTGTTATGGCCACCCCAGTTTTACAGTGGTCTAAGTGCTGGCTTCTGACCGCTTCTTCGAAGTGACCAGGGTTTGAGTCCCACATGAGGCATGAGTGGTGCGTTTGTCGCATGGCACTGTCTTCCTTCCCTGGAGCCAGTAGCCACAAATTTGGGGTGGGCAACTGCTTATATCCCATAGAGTTGCTCACAGTGGTTGTTAAACTCCAAAGCAAAATTAAAAGAAAACAACATAATGAACCCCCCCCCTCCCTTTCTTTTGGGCACTGTGTCAGCTATGGGTATGGATGCTCATCAGAACATCTCAAATGCATATTTAGAACTGCGCATTTAAGGCCAGGTGACAATAGTATGTGTGACTTCACCTGTATGAATCAGCAGTAATTCATAACAGACAACCCCCCCCCCCCCGTAGGTTGACTCCTGCTGAAAGTCAATGAAGGGGTCCCCCCCCTTCTATTTTTAAGGTTTAATGACCACTTTGGGCAAATCTGAGGGCTATAAGCAGTTGCCTCTATCCCTAATTTAGAACCACAGGCAACAGGGAAGGGAGAGAGCCAGTCCCATAACACAAGCACACCACCCCAGGCTTCATCTGTGACTTGAACCCAGGCTCAGCTCATACAATTAGCCAGAATCCGGAGTCTCTCAAGCCACCTGTTTCCTTGTTTGACTCCCATGCTGACATTTATTTTCTGATAGATCGCACATGAGTTTGCAGTTTGTATATGTCAGTGCTGTCCAACTGACCACCTGCAGAAAGGAATTTTGCTCCCCACAAATGAAGAATACAAGGTGTGCTCACACAAAAAGCATCCAGACTGGATTTAATAAAAAAAAAAAAAAAAAGCACAAGACTTTCAGATTTGAAACTTAAGTGCCTTTGAAGTAGTCCCCGTTTGAAGCGATGCACTTATCCCAGCGTTGCTTCCACTGCTTGAAGCACTTTTCGAAGTCATCTTCTGAAATAGTGAACAGCTGCTTAATCAAATTCTGTTATACCTCCTCAGTATATTGAAATCGTTTTCCTTTCAAGTGGTATTTGAATTTTGGGAAGACAAAATAGTTGCAGGGAGTGAGTTCTGGCGAGTAATGTGGCCATTGGACTAATGCAATGCAGTGCTTATCAAGAAACTGCTGCACAAGTTGTGATGCATGGGCAGGCACGTTGTGATGATAGAGTTGTTACTTGCCACTCTCATGCACTGCTGGCCTTTCTTTTATGATGAACTGTGTCCCTCAAACATCTCAAAACTTCCTTGTCGTTTTTCTGTCCTGATGGAGCATATTCATGATGCACAATTCCCTCATGATTTAAAAACAAAACTAAAAAACAGTCAGCATTGTCTTGACATTGCTGTGGCTCTGTCGTGGTTTTTTTGGATTTGGAAGAGTTTGGGGTCTTCTCTACTGTAAAAACTGGGCCTTAGTTTCAGGGTCATTCCTGTAAACCCACCGATTGATCATCAATTATGATAGTTTTTAAAAAGTTATTGTCATTTTTAACACTCTCAAGAAGGTAACTAGCAGCTAAAACATGGGCCGGTTTTGGTTATACTTCCATCCGCAGCTCGCTCTCTGCAATCTATGTGTTATCAGCAGCATGCTGCTATCTGTCGGCTGCTTGGAAAGATACTTCATGTGATAATTAACACAGCAATTAGACATCGCCGAATTGGCTGTAATTACTGTGTCACACATGAAATAAATCACATCAGAAAATTTGAAAATTTCATCGCCGTAGAGCACGAGAATATATCTTCAACTCTGAACACTTCATGTGGGTTGTGTAATAATCCCATTTCGTGGTTATTTTGGGTGGCCCTTTAAAGAACTTTTATGAATGCTAATTGTGTCCTTACTCCAAAACATTTATTATGACTGAAAAGTTTTGTTTCCTCGTGAATGGGAAAGTGTCTATTTGGCAGAATAAATAAAATGATTACATGAATTTAAAATCCGTTGATTACATGCCAGGGAAGAACTTTATGATGATGCTAATCAACACCTTAAAGCAGTGTTCCGAGGAAAGACAAAATTCTGTTGGAATAAATATTCCAGAATATGGTCTGTCAACTAAATTTTTGATTTCCCTCTATTAGTTTGCATTTGAAGTGATGCAAATTAGTTGTCTGTAACACTGATAGCAGTTGCTAACTGCCTCAGTGGACTTGGTAACTTCCCCCTATAATGATTCTTCAATTGTCTCATCGTGGAACAGTCCTTTGGGGAAACAATACACTGGAATCATCATGCTATCAAGTGGAATATGAGCATCATGGAACCACTTTCCAAGTATACTGGAACACAGCTCATCCTTCCCTGAAACATGTTTCTTCTGACACCTGAATTGTCCAAAATGATGAGACATAACCACTCGTGAGAGTCATTGAGTGACCCTCTGAACACCATGATATTGATAGCAATCTTTGGCTTTCACACCATGAAACGAGTGTAGCCTCATCCCTATCAATTTCATCGAAACATCCCTTCCAATTCCACATCTCGAAGCGCAGTAAAAAGCCAAAGCGAAAAAGAACTTGCTGGCTCCCGGTTCAAAACACACGTTCAAGAAACACACTGGAACTAACAAGCATGCCAATGTGCTAAGTGCAAGCCAACCGAAGAGCTAAAGTGCTGCCATCTATCGGCCAATCTGTAATCACAATAAATTACAATAATTCGTGGAGCTCGGGTTGCTGTTGGAAGTACAGCCCCTGTTTTTGCTCAGCTCAGAGCGATTTTGGCTACGATGCATCTCATACTCAAATCATCCATAAGAATCAGCTGAATTGAACCAAAACTAATGTTGAAGTCTTCAGATAACTCGTGCATAGTGATACAGCGATTTTCCCACCCAGCTGTGTGCACAAGTTAAACATTGTTTTCACTTTTGCTGGTTACGGGCCTCTCAAACCATTTATCACTCTCAACACTTTCACAACCATCTTTAAAACGTTTATACCACTCATAAACTTGTGCATGACTCGTACAATACTATCCATAGACTTTCCTTAACTTTTTAAGTATGTGTCTTTGCAAGTTTTCCATAGTTTTTGACAAAATCTGATGCAAATTCGTAGTTCAATTTTTTCCGACATGACAAATGCGCCGAACAGCTTCACACACATAACAAAGCACTACTGTAAAAAAAAAAAATGGATGAGCAGGGGAGACACGACTCACAGCACGTGCATAGTAAGTTCTAAGGTCAACCTTTGCCAAACTGCTTCCTGCTGCATTGCACAATTCTGAACTTATGCAGCCAGTCTGGATACTTTTTAATCACACCTTGTAAACCAAATTTAATTTCTGACTGAAAAGAAGTGGAATCAAATCTGAAATGTTTAATTGCATTGAGCACCAACAAGCATTGTGTGGGTCTTTGCTGGGATTACCAATTACAGTGGACAAGGTAGTGAAAGTAATTCATTTAATTAGAGGCAGAAGCTGTTCTTACTCACTGTTTAGTGAGATTTTTCCATCTTTATAAAGAACTTTATCTCCTTTTATTGTAAGAAATAAAATGTGATCTAACTAAAAGTCTCAGTGATGTTTACATTATCTACTCAAATCAGCACAAAGCTCTATGCTGAATCGAGCATATTTTTTCATGGCTTAAAGTATTACTATATTAACGTATAAACATTAAATGTTTATTGTTCATCACATTGTTTTTGGTGTAAATGTAGCCCTCCAACGTGACATCCAGCATTTAATGCACCGTAAAAGTTATTCATATTGACACATAAAAATTATTTATGTAGACATAACAAGCAGCTCACTCCAAATTACATATATATAAAAAAGTGCTCCACCTTCGATGTCGATGAGTATGTCCCAAAAAACATCCACGTCCAATGCTCATTATTTGACTAGGCCTACATTTGAGTTGCTGTCATGCTGAGAAGATGGCTTGTGGTTGCTAAAGGTAATGACAAGGAACTGTATTGCTACAAGTAGTAGTGAATGAATGTTATGTGTCAAAAATAATTTTGCTTACTCTTAAAAGGTTAAAAAAAGGGTGAAAAATATTTAAAATTATCCAGTTGTGATGAAGAGAATGGAATTTCTTGTAGAAAAAAAGAAGTGGCATCTGGTTCTTTCTTGTTCAGCACAGTGGTGTATCAAGCACCGGGTGATCCCCCCCCCCTCTCTTTTAAAGTGAACATACCTGAAACTTTTTTGCAAAAATATGCAAATAAAATGTTTGTTTTTCCTGAAAAAATTAAATTGTAAAAACGTTTTTATTAATATAATATTAAAAAAGTGAACAACATAATTGTGTGTATCAACAAAACTTTCCATGCATTTCTTTCTTTGCAGAATTTTACCACTAGGTGTTGTAAATGTATGCTTCTCAACATTGATGTGTATCCACATCAGCAAAATAATTGCTCTTTTAAAAATCCGATTTGGAAATATTTTTTTGCTTTATGTACAATATTGCTCAATTTCTTGAGTTAAAACCTTAAATTCATCATGTAGGATTGACTGCCAATAAATGGGTAGTAGCTCTGGGGTTATTGAGCAAAATAAATAATTTTTTTACACAGTTTGAAACAAAATCTGTCAGATAGCCACTGCACAAAGTATTTTAAATTCTTGAGTTACAAACTTAAAAAAACTTTTTATAAAAACAATCCTGATTGATTTAAAGATGAAATTGCTCGAATGAGGTTTAATTTTAAATTAAATTAGTGCACTTCTTTATTTCTACAATGTATAAATAGATTAAGTTTACAGTTCCAAAATCACTGCTCAAAGCTTAAAAAGATCTGTATGGTCTTGAAGAAATATTTGCTGTGTGATACTAAATTCAGAGATGCCTCTTATTTCGGACAACTATCCTTTAGAATGGCTTTACTATCAGAGAATGAGGAAATACTGCAAAGGTTTGCCAATAACATTTAATTATAAAATTTATGAGCAGGATGATATATTCTTATGACTTTAAAGATTGAAACATTATTTCATTTAAGGGCCTTTTTGTGTACTGAAGTTGCATTTTATCTTTTTAAAATATTGTTCTTGAAAAAAAGTTTTTGTTTTTTTTATTTTTAAAGAGCAAGTAAGTGAAATATGATGAATTAGTATTTTTGGTAATTGAATGGTATTTTTTAGTTATGCCCGTTTCCATTTGATTTGGTGAAGAAAGAAGTTGAAAAATATCCAGATGCGCAGCTGGTGTGGACTCAAGAAGAACATAAAAACCAAGGCTACTGGGCTTATATTCAACCACGCATGGAAACTGTTACTGAGCGCTTGAGACATATTATGTAAGTCAGACATCATTTTATATATTGCTTGTTGTATGCGTGTGTGTATTTTTTATTTTATTTTTTATCAATGTATAATAGGAAATTATCTTTTATATATTGGGTTGGTGCGAATGAAATGTCCGGCATGAACAAGCAATAGAGACAGACCCCACCACAGTGGAATGGCGCCACCCACAGGTGTTGCGGGTATTATGCCACAGATTTACTATAAATAGCTTGCACATGTGTGAAGAACAAGGTTCAGGCGTGGTTTGTTTGGACGTAATGTGGCTTGCAAAGGAAACGTGCAGATGCCGGATTTGAGTCATCTTCCTGTATGAATGAAACTGGGCCATTCTGCAGGAATTGCCGCTCAAAATGTTTGGGGAGAATACAGCCAATAAACGAACCATTCAGCAGTGGTTTGTGAAGTTTCGAAGCGGAGATACGGACCTGCAAAACAAAGCACGTGGTCACCGATCTGTTGCTGTTTCTGACTATGTTCTGTTACGCGCGGTTGAAGCGGACTCCAGAAAAATGTGTCGTGAGATAGCGGCAGAGGTAGGTGTCCATCATGTGACAGTTGTTTGCCATCTGGCTGCGCTGGTTAAGGTCAAAAAGCTGGACATGTGGCTGCCGCATGAGTTGACAACTGCCAACAAGACTAGGCATTTGAAAGTCTGCACGTCGCTGCTTGCCAGGAATAAACAGGAGCCTCTGCTGCATCGAATCGTCGCCTGCAACGAGAAGTGGGTCCTTTATGATAATCGGAAACGATCTGCACAATGGTTAAGCAAGGCAGAGCCTGCTGGACGGCATCCTGAGCCGCCCCTACACACCAAGATGATGATGCTCCTTGTCTGGTGGTCCACAGCCGGTATAATTAATTGGAGTTTCTTGACAAGAGGCCAGATCATCACTGCAGAATGTTATTGTGCTGAATTACGCCAGATGCACCGGAAATTGCTCCAAAAACAACTGGCTTTGGTCAACAGACATGGTGTTCTTCTACTCCATGACAATGCCCGCCCTCATGGTGCACAACAAGCGGTGCTGGCATTAAGTGCCTTAGGCTATGAAGCGCTGCCTCATCCTGCCTCCGACAGACGCAGGCAAATAAAAAAATCTAGCTGCATCTTTTTCGTCGCCTGGATCACTTCCTGTCCTGGAAACAGTTCACGACAAACAACAAGGTTCAACATGCAGTTGATGACTTTTTCGGGTCCTGGCCAGAACTTTTTTTGTTCCAGGATCATGGCCTTGCCGGATAGATGGCAACTATGTGTTGATGCCGAGGGGGATTATTTTGCCTAGGTAAGGTGTCCTACTTTTTCATTTTCGCCATCCATTTTTTTTTTTTTTTTTTTTTGTTGATCTAGAATAAATGCTGCTTTTTAATTTCATCTGTATAGATATATTTTGGTTATTTTCTGAGTCTTTAGTATCTTGGAATCCAGGTAAGCACAGACAGGGCTTGAAAAATACCATGCCTGAGATGCCCAGGGCATGTAAATTATTGGCCTGGGCAGGCAAATAAAAAATCTAGCTGCACTGTCTGGGCAACTAAATTTGAAAATAAAAATGTTTAGAAAAGAATATTCTACTACAAGGAAAAAGGCAGTCAGTGAGTTATATTATTGTTATAGAGTGCCAAGGACAGAAGAATATCGCTTAATTATATTATGCACTAGGTCCAGAAATTGGAACCATACATAGTTTTGCTCCAAATGTTGTTTATAGTCAGCAGGGTTCCCACGCCACCTGGAAAACCGGGAAAACCGGGAATTCTCAGGGAATTTGAAAATTGTTCCAAAAATCAGGGAAAACTCAGGGAAAATCGTGTTTTTCCGTAAAAATCAGGGAATTTCTTATCAGGGAACTGAAAAGTCAGGGAATTTTTTATTTTGCCAAAAAAATATTTTCTTTCAGACTTTTGTAGAATATATATATTTCTGTATTGCTAAGTTTTAAAATAATTCCGAGTTGTTTTATCCTTCGAGGCAACCACCCACCGATTAAAGTGCAGCTGTGCTGGTGAGTGCGTCTCTTCGCGGTTTCCCCATCTCCAGATGCTCTAAACTACAACCGAACAAACGGACACGTCAAAGCGTGAGAGAAAGCCATTAATTACACCCCCACTTCGCAGGCTCTTATCTGCTGCGTTCGCGCAGAGGCAGTCACTTGTTCCTAAGTAGGTGCCCTGGTTCTCTGTGTAGACTGGGAAAAAAATTATGAAAAAGCTATTTCCTCAATTTTTTAAATAACCGACTGAAATTTTTACAGTGGGCAAGATATATGAAAATAACGTTCCATTTTAAATTTTGCCGAAATTCATCGGAAATTTTAGAAGTTGCGCTTTTTTTTTCCCCCTTTCTTTTTGCATGTTTCACTTGTCTTTTATCAAACCGCACAAAAACATTTTATTTTGCCGGATGTTGGTTATCCTAATAAATTCGTCCCCCCCCCCTTCAAGAGCAGTGTGGATGAATGTTACAAATTGAGGGCACAATTTATTTTGAAAAAAGTTCGTATCACTTACGAACTAAAGCTTCACTTTCGTAATTCTGTAGCAGAGTTGGTATAGTTGGAAAAGTATGTACCTTCAAATGTTTGAACAGGGAAGATATGAAATAGGAAGATTCTTCAAAGAGGGGGAAAGATTAATTTTTTTCATAGTACTTACGAGTATTTTGTATGAAAAATACCATGCAATGAAGCCGGTACTATTGCATACCTACCAAATTTCCCAGATTTCACGGCCGTTTTCTAGATTCGTTGTTTTACGGCCGGAAAGAGATTTTTCTTGATTCTGTCTTATTTCTATTTCATAATGCATGAAGAAATTAATTTATAGCTATTTTGGCGATATTCCGATTACTGCAAGAGCTGGCTGGTTGCGAAAAATAGAGTAGTCCGACGCCCGGAACCATAGATTTTCACATCTGGGTCATTCCACGCAAAATCGTCAGATATTGAAATAATTTTCCACCAACACATCTCCGATTCTTACGGGTAGCTGCCTCCAAGTTATAAAAAAACCCCTAAAAGTTTCAACTTTTTTTGTTTCTGATAGATTAGAAGATATTATTTTTTGAATTTCTGTGCCTAGTGAAACCGTTTTCCGTAAAAACGCAAATATCTCCGTTATTTTGAATAAGAAATATAAAATTTATCATTCTCTCGTAATTTTTCCTAAGGTTTCAGCTTATACATAGGGAAAAAAATTTGCGAGAACAAAAGTTAGACGGGGTAGACATTTTCTTGTAATCGTAAATTATTTTTCATGCGTTGCTGCACCTCACAAGAGTTGCATAAATTTTTCATTTCACATCTTTACCCTCACATTGCCGAAAAAAATATAAAAAATCTACCTAGTTACTACTGATTTAAATCTTTGCCGTGCGTGCTCTATTGGTTTCAGGTTTGTCAGTGCAGGCGCTAAAGCTTCGTCTCCGTTTTGGATGACGTTATTTGTGGGGAGTTACTGCAAATGACCTGAGTGGGCTCCAGACCTTTCTCGCACTTTGCCTGATCAACATCGCACAAAAATGTATTGCCCTTCGTAAAGATATTGTTAAGTATAAACATGCCACTCGCCACAGGATGAAAAATTATGTTGAAAAAAAAAGTGTTAGGAAGATTTTATGAGCACACATGCACACAAAACTTCCTCTAATTGTTTCCCGTACAAGTAATTTGACGTAGCGTGGAAATGAACTGTGACCTGCGAGAAAAGTTCAGTACTAATGTTTGTGTCACAAACGTAGCCAATCAATTTTAAGACTTCCGGATTTTGGAAGTACTTGTATGAATTGTAGCCTCTCAGGCAAAATGGTATTCCGTATTAACTGTTACTTAGTTTTCTCCACTTGTTGCTTCCATTATTTTTTCTTTATCCAGGGTTTAATTTTTTTTTTTTTTTTTTTGTCGTTATGGCATTAGGATCTCTGTGTGCCAGCTTATTGGTTATGAAATTTAACTGCACAATGTTTAAATATCCTATGCTGCGTTATTTAGAAGCAAATAGCAGAGGTGCCAACTATTACGAATTGTCCGTAATTATTACGGTTTCGACTGTCAGATTACGGAATTAGGGGCAGGTTGGAAGAATTACGGATTTCAGTGTGTTTTGGAGAATCTCAATTTTGTATCCTTTTTCGTTAAACCCTTTTAGTGCGACGCTGCCGATTTGTCGGCCTTCGATTTTGATCCGCATATTTTCCGAATCAGACTGCAGATTTCGGTGTCTCAATGATCATATCGTTTTGAAATGGAATGTCCCGCAGTGGTTTAAGCGATGGCCTTTGATCATTCGTCTGTAAGGGGTCCGGGTTCGAATCCCGTTGAGGCATGGATGTTGTGTTTGTCTTAAGGCACTGGCTCTCTCCCTTCCCTGGAACCAGTGACCCTAAATTAGGGACGGGCGACTGCTTATAGCCCATTGAGTTGCTCACGGTGGTCGTTAAACCTCCAATCAAAAAAAAAAAAATGGAATGTCCATGAATCATATCGTCGAACAGCGATATTATCGGAAGAATGGTACCGTAATTTTCTTCGTATAATCCGCGGATTATCTGTTAAAAAAGTTAAAATTATAGGTTTTGCGGATTATACACCGATGCGGTTAATACGCCGATTAAAAAAAAAAATTACAACCTTCCGATTTTTAAAAAATCTGCTGCGTGATTGTGCAGGGAAGGGTGTAATAATTGGAAAAGGAACTCCCTCGGAAGAATTTTCCTCAGTTCAGGAGTTTGTACGGAGCGGGGAGGAGAGGGAGGAATGTCGTAACGAAAGATCGGGAAAGTTGTGGGGAGGGATGACAGGGGTCATTTTGATATCGTTGAGGAGAGCTCTGACTGTCGTGCCGGCTCTGTTTTTTGGCAAAAAGCCAAAGAAGTACGCACAGCACTTGCTGCACGGACCTATGCGTTTCTCCTTTCGGATTTCATGTGCGCGACCTTGTGTCTAGTTTGCTTTCGTTGTTTTGGCGAACGTCGTTGCTGCTGTTTTCCTTCATTGCTAATCATGTCTCTGAAAAGGAAACGTTTCAGTTACACTGCCGAATTTAAACTTGAAGTGGTGGACAGAATTGAGGATATGATCGTGTCACTGCGCGATAGTTTTGAGGTCAGAACACAATCGTGCAGCAACATACGGAAAGCCTCTGTGTCGCGATCTAAAACGTAAACAAATCCGACGGTTTATTCCGCGGGAGAATTCACGGGTTTTTTATTGGCCCACGTATAAGATGATCTCTCAACTCTGAAAGCAGGAATTCCTCCAAAAACTTTCGACTTATACGCGAGTACATACGGTATTTCTACGACTTGTTCTGTATCAGCCTTTCGTCATTCGCAAGGTGTAATGCAATACTCTGGAGCTGCATCAGCGTGATCTATGGATGCCACACCCTTTATCTGTCCGGAGATAAAAAATATAAAACAGTTACCTTTAAAAATGAATTTCTTCATTTAATAAAATCGTTTTTTTTTTCTCTCTTACTTCTTCGGACTCATTATGTGTTTCTGGAACGTGGAAAGAGCGATGTATTTATTTATTTTCTGACGCCACGTATTTGGAGGATTTTCACTTTGGATCTCGCCCTTTGGATTTAACTGCTATAATATATATAGCCAGTGCCGTTAATACCCACATGATGGAGACGTCTCAGTAGCTGAGCCCATCTTACGGATTTATGATGTCAGAAGCTGACTTAAAAATACACATAGCACCGTGGATTGTTGGCCACCATGGTGTAAAGCTAACGCGCTAGGCGCAGAGATCCGTGGATTCAATTCCCCGGCGGCGGCTGAAAACAATTTTTCGGTTGCTATGTGTTTCTGGAACGTGGAAAGAGCGATGTATTTATTTATTTATGTGACGGACTTTTCTGTCGGAAATTCCGCTTCTGGTTCAACATCTATGATGTGCGGATTATACGGCGATTTTTATTTCCTGAGTGTCACAGTCTGCGGATTATACGAAGGATTTTTTTTTTTTTTAAATATGAATTTTGCGGTCTGCGGATAATACGACAAAAATTACGTGTAATATGCCGTAAGTGTCATCGTAAAAGAGTTTGCGCTTGCTATCGGTTCCCCACGCAATTTCTCCGTGTGACAGGAGAAAGGTTACTCTAGCCAAAACGTTTCCTACTGCAGTTGAGGCAGGGTTGTTCACTTTTAATTGTTGGTGTATTATAAGACTTCGTACTGTCGGAAATAACTTTTTCGAGCCCCGTTCGAAGTGCAATAACGATCAACTCGTCGCAACGCGTGGTCCCGCGATGACGGATGTTTATATTTCTTGCAGACTTTCGCCGCGCGGGAGAACGAAGTGCGGTGTTTTATTACTAGAAGCTCTTCACAGTATTCATTTCTTTTTCCTAAACAAACAGACACAATCGCAAAACTCCGTGAAATACGAATCCCCCTCTTTTTCCAAACTCGTGTTAGCAGAGGATGACTTTATTGACAGCTTGTTCCTCAGACTAGGAGACGTGCTTTTTCCCACTGCTTGAAATTGTTTTCTAAGGTTATTTGAAGTGGCTTGTGTGAGAGTGAAAGTTTGCCAAGTGATGGTGATGATTTTGAATCATCTGAGAGTGATATTGGCCTAGCAACATCAAGCCAGAAAACTAGCCACCGTGCCACGCACACCATATCTTCTTCAGAAGGTGAAGATCTTCATAGTGAATCTTCAGATCATGAAAGTTCTGAAAGTGAATGGGAGGATGTTAATAGAGAGAAGTGATGGACAACCTCAGCATCTGTTTTTATTAACATGAAATGCAGGGGCCCAAACATGCTCCTGCAACTGATGTGGCACCTATTGCATATTTTTTACTTGTTTTTTACCAATTTCATCCTTGGAATTATCGTTTCTGAAACAAATAAATATGCAAAGAGGTTTCTCCAGGAACATCTAAATCTTTCTCCCAAATCTTGAGCAAGGAAATGGAAAATGTTACAAATGCTGAAATAAAGGTTTCCTTGCGTGCCTTCTAATATGAGAGTAATCAGTAGCCCATGTAGGACGACATGATTGCCGAAGGCATATCCAGTCAAAACAAACACCAGGATTGTGTAAATTTAAAGACTCGATCAAAGCCTTTGGATAATTTTTTTGCAAAAAAGAATGAAAATAGCGTGATAAACGCTGAATTGCTGTTAACTACAATCGTTGTGGAGCATAACCTACCTATAGCAAGCTGTGATCATGCTGGTCGCTTCTTTCATGCTATGTTCCCAGACTGATATTGATGAAGCTGGATATCCTTGAGCATATGTGGCATGGGATGAAATATCTAAGACAAAGGATTCATCTGGCCTTCCCAAGTATTCCACATTGCCTAAACTAATGTTGGTAATATTGACTATCCCTCACAGCAATTCCTCTACGTATAGAATATTTAGTATAGTAAGGAAATACCTCACATACAATGAGCACCAAAACATTTAGTGCCCTTCTTGTACAGAAAAGTAAAGCATTTTCCTCAGGTGAGCTGTGTTATAAAACATTTTCTGAAAAAGAATATACCACTGCAAAACAAGCAACAAGGGAGTTTTTATGTCAGCAATGACATGAGGTAAGTACAATATTGATAATTTAATTTCATATTTTTTTTTTGTGAGGATAGTGTAAACATGCAAAGTTATTACATATTTCATGCATTAATTTCTCATGAAATACCCATTTCCACGCGTTAACGACCTATGGTGATTACCGATAGGCACCTCATACAAGTATTACAAGTTACACAGTAATACTATAATATTGTCCTTAACTTTTTAAAAAAAATGGTGTGTTACATTACTGAAAGTTTGTGTTACATTATTAAAACATTACTGAAAATTCCCCTATTGATTACTGATATGTTCTGCTAGAGGTTGGCACCTCTGAAATAGCATAGATTCGATGTTCTCATTGCCAAGTGCAAGAACTAACTTTAGCTAAAATAATTACAATTTTGATTTTTAAATGTCAGCAGTATTTTCCCTGATTGCTAGAATTGTTGGGATGGTACTGGCACACGTTTTTCCTCAGACACAGAAATGCTGTCATGATTTCCGTTCTCTCTCTGTTCTTTTTTTTTATTTTTTAATAGCTGTTTTAGTTTGCTTTGTCTTTAAAGATTCTAAATGAATTCCAATAGAAAATACAAATTGTTAGATCGATTTGATAGAACCGCTCTAACAAAATGTTAAGAGACTCTGTCAGACACTCTCCATTTTATCATTCCCATTAGACTTCAATTTCAGCAAAAGTTTCTGTGTTCTTTAATATTTATGTAAAATAAGCACTTAAAGGATTTAAAGCTTCAGCATTGTATCATTTAACGGCAATTTATTCTCTTCAGTCACATTCTCCCAGCTTGCATTTTTAAACCTAACTGGAACTCTAAATGTTGTGAGTCGTTTAAAATGTTATTTATATACTTGTGTGCACTTAAAATACAGATAAATCAGCTATATAATTTCACCTAATCGATTGAAATATTTCATTATATGTAGAATTTAAATTAAGTCTTTGTTCAAATATTCTTTAAAACATGTAAATACATGGTTTGCCACCTCGGTGGTGCAGTGGTTTAAGCTCTGGCTTCTGACTATTCGTCCAAGTGAGCCTGGATTCAAGTCCCAGATGAGGTATGGGTGGTGTGTTTATCTTATGGCACTGGCTCTCCTTCGTGAAGCCAATGGTCCTAAATTAGGGATGGACGGATATAGCCCAACAAGTTGCTTATGGTGGTCGTTAAACCTGAAACAAAAAAATAAGACATGATTTTGTTAAATATTATGTAAAATTTATGTTAAATACACTAATTTTTGTAACTATAAAGTAATTAGGGAAAATGAAAGTTATTTATCCTTTATATTCCATATTTTCTGTTTATCTTTATGGACTGTATAATCGGGACGTTCATTATGTGGCGTCTTTTTAATTCTCCCTCATATGTGAGATGAACATAACATTATCAGTATTAATTTCAGGTAAGCAATTATTTGCAATTACAGCCTGTCTAGAATTTGATAAATCTTGCTTTCAATACATTACATTATTCCTTAGTTCTCTAAAAATTATCAAAACTGAATTTAAAAAATTGCCTGTAGACATTACGGTTTTATTCGATTTCTGCAGATAGTTTGCTTCATATTTTGTAACATGGAACAATTAGGCACAGTGGCCTGGTACACTCTTGCTTGGAGAAACACATCACAAGAGAACCACTTAAACAATGGATCAAAGCCTTTTGTTGGTCGATTCTCTTTCGACATTTCTCTGAGCAGGAGTCCATTCGGTCATTAAGCTTATCTACACTGTGCTATAGAAGAAAGGAAAACAAACTATTCAACATACAGATTTTTTCTTACATATGAACTGTTTCTACGGGAATGTATTAACAAATTGTACTTGGGCAGTATACCACTTAGGTTCAGAAAAGATCATGGAATTATAATACCAAAAATAATATACCTCATGCATTTAATTGTTATTCATAAAAAGCAGGTAATTGTATAAAGAACAGTTATTTAAAGAATTAACAAATGTATGCTTTCGTAAGGAACGCAAGAATGTAAGGAAATGCAACAATTTGTCGCAATGTTATTTGATTTGCCGCTCTGGAAAAACTCTCAGAACCACCTGGAAAACCTGGAAAAGTCAGGGAATTATTTTTCTACTTTTGAGTGGGAACCCTGGTCAGTGACAGGATGCATGCCTCTGATGGAACTAGCCTCCTGTGTTTAGTGACAAAGGGCAAACACTTTGGCAAAAGGAATATGGCAGAATTACTAAATTTCTCAAATTCCAATTTCATCATATCATTTCGTACCAATTTCAGCTTCAGCATCTCAAAACTTGAGATACATGCTTTTGTGCATTGAACATTTTGTGTACAGACCCTTAAAATGGAAATGCGAAACTTGTAAAAAAAGTTCATCTTATTTTTAACTTTGAAAAAAATGAGGGTTTTGTTTTATTATCTTAAAAGCTAAATTTCCTGGGCATCCAGCTTTCTTTACCTGGACAGGTAAATAATTTCTGCACATGCCCAGCTGGGCATGTAACTTTTCAGATATTTTCCCCAGCCCTGCACAGGGGTTAGCATGTAAAACCCTTGCAACTTTGGATCACAACAAATGTTGAATGAAAACACGGATAATAATAGTGTATCTTACTTTGCACACTGTGTCGTTGACATATCTCCTCAAAAGACAGCTCTAGAGGAATTATGTCAGGAGATTAGGGGTATTGGCAATCCCATACCAGTCCAGGGACCTGGGAATGCTTCATTAAGATTATCTGAAACCTCTCTTCTCCAGTGTGGTGAACCATTATCTTGATTCAAAATTAGTTGATTGATGTTAGACAACTAGGGAAACATGATTTTGCAACATCTGTAGGTAACTAGAGTTTCTAATGATCGGTTCATTGAAGAAAAATGGTTCTATGATATAGGCATGCAAGTCCACAACTTGTGGTTATTTTCAGGTTGTCATGTTCCAACTCTCTTAACACAGCACGAGGCTTTCCAAAGACTCAGGTTGGAAAGCCCCCACACTGTTGACAGTTGATTCTCTATGAGATAGTCTTGTGAGTAAATATACACATTTTAGGAATCCGTTGTCTTCATCCAGTCATTCTGAAATATCTGGCAAATGCATAATGTAACAGTTGATCACTGAGCTAGATAGAGGGTTTGCATAGTTATGTATGTATGTAATCTCAAATGCAAGTGTAAGCAGCACCTAGTGCATCATTGAGCATAGCATGGTATTTGCGATTCACTGCTGCATTTGCAACTAGATTTCTGCTGGCTATGCACAAATGAATGTTGAATATGTTCCACATTAGCAGCAGCATTTGTGCTGACATGTCAGATCTTGGCCTACTGAAGGACACCTCCATTCTCTATGAACTTCTTATTTGACTCTTGCATCAGTGGCATACTTGGTTGTGGGTTTTCACTCAAAAATTACATTGTGTCTAAAGGTTTGATTTAGTTCCTGTGAACTACACCATACACATTATGTCTTCTCCTGGAGTGCTGTCATTTTCAGGAAGCTGTATTTATTCAAATTTGTGAGGGTTTAGTGTGAACATCCTGTATTTCTGTTGTCCTCAGGTGATTAGTTGATGTAGTAGTCTATGTGATTCATTTGAGATCTTGTATGTCGGCAATGATGTCTGTAGCTCTTGCACTTCACCTGATTCACTAGTCGGTTTCCCTGTATTTGCAGATTTTGCCAGGCCTGCATCATTCTGTGTATTCTTTTAGGTGCTTATTGTCTGTCTGGAGTTTTCTTTCTAGTTTTGGCTTACGTTCCTAATTCACTAGTGAAAACTAGCAGAATGCACAAATTAATTGCTCTCCATTTAAGACTCACTAGTGATTGGCTCTTGAAAATTACATTGTTCAAATTTCATTTCAGCAGAATTTTGAACTCCCCATATTTTTTTTTTTTTTTTTTTTTTTTGTATAACCTTCAACTAATATCTTTTGTTTTAGGTATACATGCACAGTTGAAAGTTGCTTTCATTAACTTATTACACCCTTTGAACATCCTTCTTAGAGAGGAAGATGTGCTGCAGGAAGTCACAGGCTCATACAGTTTGTGGATTAAATTAAGTATTGCTTATTTGGAGGGGAAAGCATTGACTGTTGTCTCTAGTTGCAGACATAAAGTCTCATCTAAACATCTTAAGTAGGAGGGTCAAACAGAAAAAAGGGTTACACATTTGAGTAGGAGAAAGGAAAACTCGCCAACCAAAGAAGTGTTTGTGCGATGTGACAAAAGATATGAAGCACTATTTCTTGACAAAATCATCATGACGATTCAGACATTTGTCGGACTGCATGGCCAGCTTGTTCATCTCCGACCAAAAACAGTTCATGTCCCTGTGATGTAGCCAGTATGTTGCAGCTATTTTCACGTCATTGTCACATGTGAAGTGAGTACCAGACAGGTGCTGTTTCAGGGTAGGAAAGAGGTGAAAGTCAGTAGGAGCCAAGTCTGAGCTGTAGGCCAGGTGCTTCCAGACCTCCCACCGGAATTTGTGGAGTAAGTGCTGCATGTTGTCGTGAAGGAGAATGACACCATCGTTCAGCAAACCTGGTCATTTTCGTCGGATGCTCTTGTGCAATTTTTTCAGTGTGGCACAGTACCGATCAGCGTTGATGGTGCATCCATGCTTTAAGAAGTCTACCAAAAGCACACCCCCAATTAATCCCAGAAAATGAGTGCCATGATTTTTCCAGCAGACGGTGTGACTAAACTTCCTCCTCGGCGGTAAAACAGTGTGTTTCCATTGCATGGAAACTCTCTTTCTGGTGGAAGCGAAGTGGTGGATCCACGTCTCATTTCCAGTCACAATACGGTCAAGAAATCTCTGTCTTCAGTGTAATACTGCGTAAATGTCAAACATGCCATCATTTGGGCTGCTTTGTGATCAATGGTTAATGAACGTGGCACCCATCTGGCACAAACCTTGGAGTACTGCAAAACATCCACCACAAGATGTTGAACAACACCATAGCTCAATCCCAGTTCGGACACAATATGGTGCGAAGTTACCCTTCTGTCGTCTTGAATCATTTCATCCGCACGTGTAGTGTTGATCTCTGTCGTCGACAAACCTGGACGTCCCCTGTTTGTGGGTTGTCAGTTTTGCACATCATCCCTGCCAGATTGAAACAAAGTGCACCGTTTTGTAGTTGTCGATACATCATGTTTTCATAAACTTTGAAGAGCTGCCCATGAATTTCGGCTGTGGACACGTTCTTGGCCCATAAAAGCCTTATCACTGCTCTCACTTCTACCTGAGACCACATTTCCAACCGCGTTGCCATTTTGAAATGTCACTGCGCATCTCTTGCTGGGCACAGGAGTTCACAGAGGTGCCTGGAGCACTAGCACCATCTTTTGAACATACATGTTAGCTATGCCACCGTATGACATCCCACATTTACTTTATAGCATGCATAACGTTTTTTTCTGATTGATCTATGCAGAACTATTTTTTGCTCTACCTTTGGGTAGGACATAAGACAGATGAAATTAAGTAACTTCAGGAAAGCAAGTAGTTTTGCCTATTATAGCAACCTGTCATTCATCATTACGGCAGTTGAGAAGTGACTGTGAAAGTCAAAGAACAGCTCTGTTAGTTTCTTTTTTTTTTTTTTTTTGTTATTTAAAAAAATACATCCTCAAGTGTATGAAAAGCATTCTCATAAATCCCTCTCCCCACCCTAGAAGTGAATACAAACATATTTTAGCAGCAGAAACCAAAATAAACCTTCTCATTCAGAACAGTCCGCTCCAAGGTCAATTGGGATGGCCATCAGTGCTGAGACGGGCCGAGCCCCAGTGGGGTTGGGCTGCATAATACATACTGGAGATCGATCTGGGGCTTCTAAGAGAGAGGGAAAGAATTTTTTTCCTCATTTTTATCCTTAATGTAATTTTGTATGATTTAGCACGAGACTTTTTTTTACACCGTCTAGTTGTTAAATAGAATTCTTCGACAACTGGGTCTAGATGGAGAGTCGGAACTCAACAATGCTCCCCGACCAAGGAGCATCGTTGAGGTCAAAATCACCAGCACGGAATATTGCGAACCACCGCTGGCGCTGACGTTCTTGTAGAGCATTATCACCGTACACTTTACGCAACTTTTCATAAGCTTGACGCGTGCTCTTCCCTTTACGGAACCTAAAGTATAGTGAAAATGCACAGTTTGGTCTTCCATCTTCAACTTGATGTCAAATCTCCGCAAATCAAACAAATCGCTCACTATTCCTTTTAGACTGCAGCTAGAACTGGCACCTGTCGAATGCCATAGCGATAACAGCTGCGCATGCCTCTAGTACTTCCAAAACCGCCCAACCGCCAAAATACGCCATGACTTTTCCGACAACCCAATATAAAAGGCGCTTTCCAAAGTTTTGTGCTGTCTTTAATTAATATATTTATCCGTTCGTGTCCCATTCGGTTACATTTTTAACGTATCTTTCCTTTCCGCGGTCCGAAGCTGCATTTGTTTTAAAGAGGAAAGCTATTTTATTTCTCATTATTTTTTGCTCGAATTCCTCCAGTCTTGTGTATTCAACCCATAGATTAGTGAGTACGTTATAGCCACATAGTGTTGTTGTTGTTTTTTCTCAAATAATTGATAAATTTTGTACACATATAATTCTTATTTTTTTCCAACATAACGTTTTTTTAATGTTTTTCCAGTACTTTTTTACGAAGCGATTTAGTGTATGTTAAAACGAAAGATAACACATAAATTATTTCTTGTTATTCATGGGAATGGAGTGGGTGCATTTCATGGCTGTCTGTATTATCAATTCTTTGTGTGTTAGTGCAGGAATTTTGCTACGAAATGAGTTTCTATAAATACACAAGAGTAATTGACTATTTCTTACAGTTCATTAATAATTATTTGTTTTTCTTCCGACTGTAATCTTTGTTGACGTGGCATTTCATTAGAAAATTAATTTGCTTCTCTACATATGGCTTTTTTTTTCCCTTCTTAACATCCACTAAAAAACATGATGGTGATAATATCGTCTTCAACTAACTGGTACCACAAGAGGACAGTCCCATTGCTTCCACCTCATGGTGGAGTTGCATCAGCTGCCAGCTACGGGGGCCACTATTGGCACTTGCTTGGAGTCCCACAATTCACGGTGATGCTTCTGGGCCATCAATGGCTACCAACTGATGGCTACCACCAACGGACCACTACCATGCTGTGAGCGGCAGATTTCAGCCAGTAGTGACCCATCACTGCCAGCTGGTGGTCAGCAGTTTCCCAACACTTGTGTTTTTGCTGGGTTGTTATATGGTCCAACCTACAGTATATATATATAGCAGTGGCATATCTTGGGTCTGAGACCTGGGCTATCTACCCGTCCTCCAAGTACTGTTTTTTTTTATTTTTTTTTATTTTGAAGTTTAATTTTTAATTGTTAAGTAATAGAAGTAACTTTTTCTAAATTTTAGGTACATGCCATTGCTAACATGATACCAAATAATTATGAGGATTAGGATTTGAACACTTATTTGTACATGAACTCCGTTCTTCTGAATACTTTATTTGTACATGAACTCCGTTCTTCTTCTGAATACTTTATTTGTACATGAACTCCATTCTTCTTTCCTTTTGTGTGAACTTGAGTATTACATTTTCATAAAATGTTTCTTCTGAGTACTTTTTCATATTTAAAAAGAATGTTTTTCTCTACTGACAAAACAGCCAAGTTTTTCGAATGTGCATGTCCTTGTGTGGCTCTAAGATATATCTTGATTCTTTTTAATGCGGAAAAACTTCTTTCGGCAGTTGTTAAGGTTAATATGAGGTCTTCTAATTTGTACACCTCACTAAACACTATGTCCAATTTATTCAACTGTATGTAACACATATAATGTCTCTTACTGATTTTTTTTTTTTTTTTTTTTTTTGTATTCATCAAAGGAATAAAAAACACCTTCAGTTCATTTTTTAGTCGAGCTGTATCAAAATTTTGAAGCATAGAGTTCTTTAAGTTCTGACAGTAGATGTTCAGGGAAAAAGCTTTCACAAAATTTATCAAAACAGTTCGAATCCAACAAAGCCACGAATTTAAGATATCTGATTTTAATTCACTGACACTTCACAAAAACTGAAACAACTCTCGCGAAACTCTTATGGGCGGGCGTATACAAGTGCCTGAGATAGTCCAAGTCTTCGCTAATCTGAGTGAACCGTTTCCCAAAGCAATGGCCCACGGAAGGTTTTTGTGTCAGAACTGCGAAGACTCTGGAAGAACTGCTTGTGTTATGCCGTTGGTTTTTTGCTCGCTAGACTGAGTCAAAGAAGCGAATCCGCACACATTTTTTTTTTTTCGCAGTGAAAGCATAGACATATTTTAATACCATTGATAATTGACTTTTATTTGTGTATATTTAATTCAGTTTTATTTATGCATTCTCTGGGCTTTGCAGCTACCCTCTAATATAGGCCACTGATATATAGTATGACCTCTGCTGGCATAATTCTTATAAACATAATGTAATCTCTTGTATTCGTTTTTGCAATGTCATGTTGTTTTTTTTATAATAAAAACAATACATTCTGGATAAATACAATTTTCATGATAATAAAAAAAGTTAAGTTAGACTTTTATGGAAGTTACCATAAGAGCAAGAAGCTAGAGGAAAGCATATAAAAATGTAAAGTGGACATACTTGAGAAAGAAAGTGAGGAAAGTTTTGAGGTTGAAAAAGAAGGATGATTAAATGGGAAATACCAAAAATGGATGTATCCAAAAATTTTGGAACAACGGATTTAAAGATTAAAGTACGTGAAATTTTATCATTGTAAGTTGTAATCATGGAATCGTGTTAAAGTGTGCAAATGCATATTAATTTGAATGTGTACAAAGTTTAACAGAGTTGGGGGAAAAACGCACTTGTGAGCAATCAAGATTATAATATGGGGAAAGGTACTTTATAAGTAGAAGACGATAGCAAAGTAAAGATGGTAAAGCAACAAATTCTGGTAAGATTAAAAACAAATCTTTGCAAAGTTATGCAAAAGAAGCAATACAACTTATGCAGAGATGATGGAAAATTGCAAGTAGTAAATTCTCAGTTCTTATATTTACTTATGATGCTATCTGCACAATTCAGTTCTGTGTATATTCTGGGGAACACATGTTGTTCTTATCCATAGCTGTAAACACCCAAAGTTTTAGTACTCATGGTGGTAGAAAGTTCTCAGTTGCACTTTCTACTGCACTTATCCATGATTCAAAACTTCTGCATGTATGTTGGGAAGGTGATGTAAGTATCTTTTTAACTGACTAGTATTAAATGCTTAATACTAGTCAGTTAAAAAGATTTTGTGTTGAATGTGTAGCTCTGTGCTAGCTGATAACTGTTTGAGGTCATAATGCTTATTTTTTATGTGAATGCTAATTATCCCATAACATAGGATGTGTGCAATGTGTTTTTATTGGAATTTTTTTATTTCAGATATGCAGGAAGAGCTGTCTCAGCATCAACTGCAACAGGGAGCAAACATGTCCATAAAAAGGAGCAGGAAAAGCTTCTTTTTGAAGCATTGGGTGCTTAGAAAATTTAATGGGAATTATTTGACATTCTGTTTGACTAATTGTTAACCACCGGTCTAGCTAATGCTTTTTTAAGCAGTCATAGCCACTCTAGTTCCAATACTCAAATTTCTCTCTTGCTTTGAGCTTGTCCAACGTATTTGAAGTTAGTGCCTTTTATTACCTTTCTTTCTAGTCCATGTGTCACGAAACATAGGCGAATGATTTTAGAGGGTGGCTGTGTATTTTCTTTTCTGTTTTTTCACAATTTTTATTTGGTCATTATGGTTTATTTTTGAGTATGTGTGTATTTGTAAAGCCAGCCAGATCTTTCATTTACCACCAGAAGTTGTAGCCTTCGTTGTTTCTTTTTTTTTTTTTCTGTTGTTGTTTTCTTGTATACTAGTGTTAAACTTTTAGTTTATATTCAACATATAAATATTTGTGATAATTTTAGATCTGAAAGGTACACATTGTTTTAAAACAATCTTAAATGAAGTTATTATACACTTATTGAAATATTTACATCTTTTAGAGTATTATGTTATTGAAATTATTGAAAGTTTTTTTCTCTTTCTGGTGAAAAAAATGCATGGTTCTATTAAATTATTTATAATTTATATTCAGAGGTGGGAGTAGGCCTACTTTTGTGGGAATATGTTGAATGTGGATGTAGTTTTAAGAGTATAATGCATTTTTAAAGAAAGCATGATAAACAAATGTAATTTCAGTGTAACTGAAAGAAATTTTATTTTGTGGTTCTTTCAAGCTAAGGCTCATGACAAAGAAATTGTTATAATGTTGACATTTTTTTAATTTTAATTGTTGAGTGTTAATTAAATTGACTAATTTACATTAGTTTTTACTATGCAATTTCTCTGCACATACGAGTATTTTCTAGCTTCACATGACAGTCAGTTTTTATTTTTCTTAAAGAATTTTGCTTGAAAGTTAAAGTTTAATATTTTGAAGTTATACTGTTTTCTCTTAAAGTATGCCTTTATAAGAAACCCTTTTTCTGGCTTATCTTGCCTTTAAAAGAGACGTGAATTTCAAATGTCAAAATAATGTTATCCTCATAAAAATCTAGCATTGTTATAAATTTCTGTACATTAACCAATCACTGATGTGCAGCTGCTATGTAAATAAAAAATGTAGTATGTATAAATTTAGTCTTCAGTATTAAACCCTTGCCTTTATAATTTTCTGCTGTGAAAAGTCACACAGAAGTAAAATGGAGTTGAATCACAATCCATGTCCCTGATTGTAAGCAACATTTTCGGTAATAATGGCCAGTAATGTAGTTTCAGTTGCAGATAAAACTGTAGTGTTTATGAGGAATAAAAGTTTTTCATGTTTTATTTGTGTTGTTTTTACATTGTTATCATGTTGCACTTTGTAAGCAAAACTCTCATAAATAACACAAAATACTAATATTCATGTTAATTGGAAATATATTTCACTACACAACATGTAGATAAGTCAAACAACTTGAAAATTTTAAAAACTAGAAAATTGAGCAAATGTTATTCAACACATACATACAGCCTCAGTTTACATACACTTTTTGGAACTATAAACAGTGATTCTTATGAATGTGGGAAGTTAATGGGTTGAAAAGACTTCTGACTCTATCCAATTGTGGGTTTATTTGGATTATTTGCCAGGAGCCAATCTGCCAGCCATACCTGAAGAGAGAAATAGAGGAATTATTTGGTTTCTTGACTAAAAGATATTGTACATACATAAATACATATATACACACATATCACTAAGCTGTTCTCTGATATTCACAGAGGTTACCTCCTCAAAAAAAGACAGTCTGCCAGATATAATGTTTAACTGATGGAACTTGACTTTACTTACTGTTGCTGTACTAAACGCCTCCATTTACAGGGATCACAGCTTGAGCTTCATTGGCATCTATCACATGACTCACACAAGACCTTTTGTACTTCATACTCATAATTTTTTTCTCATGCAGACATTCCTGAATCTGGTCCTCCCAAGATTTCCTTGGCCTTCCTGCACCTTTCTTTCCTTGCCACTTGAGCTAAAAAAATTCTCTTGGTAAGCATTTCATTGTTCATTCTTCCAACATGGCCAAACCACCAAAGAATATTAGTCTCCACCTTACTAACAACATTTTGCCTCACATTACACAACTGCAACACATTTCTTCCACGATCAGAGCATGTTGTGCCCCCCCCACACACACACATAACTAACTCTTCTGTCCAGCACAAAAACGACTACTCATGTCTCTTCTGCAGTACACAGGTTTCATTGCCGTGCATCAGAGTAGGAACAATTACTTTCATATACAGCCATTCAGGACGTTCTTGAGAACCCATCATTCCTGTAAAATTCTACTGAAGCAGCTATGACTTTCAATGAAGAATTCACTCACCTACTAATTTCGCCATCTAATTTGTTTTCTCTGTCAAACATGCTTCCCAAATATACAAACTCGTTCACCTGGTCAATCACTGTGACATTAAGGCTTACATTCAGTATGAATAGTTCCTCGCTCAAAAACCATAACTTTGGGTTTTCCCTTATTTATACTCAGTTTGAATTTCATACAAACTTCAAATATCATGTAACCACAAAAGTATTTGTGATCTTTTGAGAGAGCAAAAGATACACCTTGTAATGATTGAATTTGTGGAGAGATGGCATTCCACCTGCGGTATATTGTCAGCTGAAATCCCAAGATGCCCTGCGCATATGAATAAGCACTTTGGGAGTGGAAAGTCGTGCGATTACAGTGAAGGATGTATCAGTGGAGATTATTCGTGAGTATTTGTTATATGAATCTAAACTCTGTTCATCTGCTGCAGAAACAACTCATCGCATTTGCTTAACATTCGGGGTAGGTGCTGTAAAGGAACGCACAACTCAGAATCAGTTTCGAAAGTTTAGAGACTGAGATGAATCCCTTCAAGAAAAGGCCCAGAGTGGTCATCCTCTCAGCCTTGACACAAAAGCCCTAAAAGTTGCAATTGAGCAGGACAGTAGCCAGACATGCCAGGAACTAGTCCAGTCATTTGGTGTTAAATGATAAAACTGTCCAAAGACATCTTCATGCAATACTTAGGGCATACAAATTGTTTAAGTGGGTCCCCCACGAATTGTCAGCAGTGGACAAACAAGAGGTCTCAGCTTGTCTTTCATTGCTGTCTCACTACAAGAAACCATTTTTGGATAGGATACTTGCATGTAATTAGAAGTGGGTCCAGCACAGCACCCAAAGACATTCCAGACATTGGTTGTCCACTGTGACTCAGCCAGCACTGCATCCATGTAAAGTTATGCTGTGCGTATGGTGGACAGCACGTGGTGTTCATTATGAACTTTTGCAATGTGGTCAAACGATCATAGCTGCAGTGTACTGTAAACAACTGAAACATGTGCATGAGGACCTGTAAATGGAAGTCAAGAGAAATGGAGTTCTGCTTCTTCAAGGTAACGCTCGTGCCCACTCCGCTTCATTGACCAGCAATACTTTAATGACATAGGTGTTAACTTTTATGCCATCCAGCTTACTCACCAGATATCTCTCCTTCAGACTATCATTAGTTTATATATAATTTATGACTACTAAGCTTGTGGTGTTAAGATAAAATAATAATGTTTCGCACAATAAAATGTTTATTATACATAGACTATAGTTTCGCAGAGCGTTTGGCTTGGCTTCCTCAGGACGAATGGATTGTTAACATTCAAATCATTGTGACATCATTGGAATTCTGACTGTCACTGGTTTTGGTGAGTTGTTTCCACGTGCTTGAAAGAAATGGGGTATGACAAGACGTGACGAGTTCCAGTATATGTGGAAAGCTAATATATTAAGCTTGATAGTCTAGTCTGGTTTATCAATATGCATAGCGTTTCCAAACAAAAATTTATGGTTATTTTTGTGACAATGTTGAGCTATAAACAACTTCTTCAGTTCATAGTTCCGTACATAGGTCTTGTGTTCCTTCCCATAGAAACTTAAAACCCTGTGGGTCTGTCCTATATATGAAAGTCCACATTCATAAAATATCTGATAAATTCCCCAGGAGTTTGTCTTCGACGTAGTCTTCTGATCCATAAAAATTCATCTTGTTTATGGGTTTGAAAATTACTTTGAAATTAAAACTTTTAAGGATTTTTGAAATTCTGAAGCAAATCTGAGGAACAAATGGGATAACTGCCCAATTCTTTCATATTGGGAGGTCTATAGGCATGAGCATGCAGACAGGCTTTGGTTTCCTAAATTTTTGGACAGCTTTGTCTATAAAGGAAGGGCTCTATTCTCTGTGTGCTGCAATTCGTTTAATACAAAAGAATTGGGCAGTTATCCCATTTGCTCCTCAGATTTGCTTCGGAATTTCAAAAATCCTTAAAAGTTTTTTATTTCAAGGTTATTTTCAAACCCATAAACAAGATGAATTTTTACAGATCAAAAGACTACATCGAAAACTTAAACTCCTGGAGAATTTAACAGATACCTTGTGAATGTAAACTTTCATATACAGGGTGTTCATAAACTGTTTTGACAAAAGAAGAGGGGTAATAGTACCCATCAAGACAAACAATATTTACAATGGAACCTAGGGTCGCATTCCACTCTGAGTGTCAGAAAAGAGTAACTTCGAAATACGTCCAACAAGCACAATTTGTCACCTCAGATGTCATTTCCTTCGTGCCAGAGAAGTAGCACATCGCCAGAACATCACCGTCAAGCATTTACCGTATGCAAATTGCCAGAGAAAAGACGCAGCATCGACAGTTGCAGCTGATTGGCTTATCAAGGTGCAAAAGACACTTCCTGAATGCCACATATCCCGCACGATGGATTGGACGTGGCGAACCTGTGGCATGGCCTCCACGCTCACTGGACTTGTTCTTCTGGGGGCACATGAAATTATTGGTGTACGAGACGCCTGTGTACTCAGTGGAAGATCTCGTCACGAGAATCGTTGTTGCAGCGGACAGGATAAACACGACACCAGGAGTCTTTGAGAGGGTGCACCAGTCTTTCATTCGCCGGTGTGAATTGTGCAACAGCACCCGTGGCTGCCACTTTGAGTCTGTCCCTGATATCCATAAATGGGATTCTGCAACTTAACTTATGATGTAGTTAATTCTCTTTGTTTGCATTGTTGAAAGTTCAACTTGGACATCTAACTTTACTCTTTTCTGACACTCGGAGTGGAATGCGACCCTAGGTTCCATTGTAAATATTGTTCATCTTAATGGGTACTATCACCCATCTTCTTTTGTCAAAACAGTTTATGAACACCCACCCTGTATAGGGCAGACTCGCAATGCTTTAAGTTTCTGTGTGAAGGAACGCAAGACCTACGTACGGAACTATGAACTGAAGAAGTTGTCTATAGCTCAACTTGTCACGAAAATAACCATAAATTTTTGTTTGGAAACACTATGCTTATTGATAAACCGGACTCTACTATCAAGCTTAATATATTAGAAGCTTTCCACATATACCGGAACTCATCACGGCTTGTCAACGACATGACGTCAACTCCATTTCTTTCAAGCGTGTGGAAACAACTCTCCAAAACCCGTGACCGTCAGGGAGGGAGGAGGAGGACGAGACGAGAAGAGAAGAGTGACAGAAGGGTATAAAGCACACGGGCAGTGTACGCTCAGCAATTCGGTGAAAGCTATTGCACAGTGTACATCGGTTTGAACGACGTCGAGTTGCTGCCACCGTGTGATATGGTCAACAGGCAATCCAGTAGACGACATCTGGGCGACTTTACCCGAGGTCGCGTCATTGGGAAGTTGGAAGAAGGTCGAAGTGTGACTAGTGTGGCAGAGGAGTTTGGGTAGTGTTCTCCCTAGAGTTTTTTTACAGCTGGGTGGCAAGAAGTTTTTGCTGGGTGGTACTTTAAACAACTCCTTCCTCAATGGAAAAAAAGAAAGGATGTTGTTTTGCTTAACATCATTGCACTTATTAAATACTTTCTGGTAAATCGTGTTCAACACAGATTTCAGTCATTTTCACCAATATTTATGGTATCATCATCATCATTGTCAACCATTATCAATCCACTGTTGGACGAAGGTCTCCCCAAGTTTCCTCCACAACGGTCTGTCTTGTGCCAGTCTCCTCCATGTCACTCCCGCATACTTTCTAATTTCATCCACCCATCTCCCATGTGGTCTTCTGGGTCTTTTCCTGTCCCTTGGAATCCAGTCTAAAATTTCGGCTGTCCATCGATGATCTGTCCTTCTGACAGTATGTCCAGCCCATTGCCATTTCAGGGATTTAACTCTGATCATGATGTCTTCCACTCTTGTCATTTTTCGGATCCACGAGTTCCTCTTCTTATCTCTCCTGGTTACACCAAGTATGCACCTCTCCATGCTTTTTTGAGTTGTCTGCAGCCTTTGTATGTCTCTTTTAGTTAAGGTCCACGTCTCTGCACCATATGTAAGCACTGGAAGGATGCATTGATCAAACACTTTTCTTTTAAGACATAATGGCATATTGCTCTTGAAAATTATGCTGTTTCTTCCAAAAGCTCTCCAGGCAAGTTTTGTACGCCGATTAATTTCTTCATCAATGTGACCCTCACTTGATATCTGCTGTCCAAGATAAACGTACGTGTCTGTTATCTCCAGCTTTTCTCCATCAATCGATAAATCTTCATTTCTTGTAAAAGCATTGAACATCACTTTTGTCTTCTGAAAGTTCATTTTTAATCCATCTTCTTTACTCTTGTCAGCAAGTTCCTGGATCATACTCTGCAGCTCTGATCGGCTAGTTGCAAAAATGACTACGTCATCAGCAAAACGAAGGTGGGTTAGATAATCTCCATTATTCTTTATCCCTTTGTTTTCCCAGTTCAGTAATTGAAAGACATTTTCCAATGTGGCATTAAAGAGCTTCGGAGATATGGTGTCACCTTGTCTCACTCCCTTTCCAATTTTTATGTGTGTTGTATTTTCAAACAGCCGAATCTTTGCATTTTCATAGATGTTATTAATAATAATGTATGCATCTTCAATACCGCAGGATTTCAGAGCCATTGTAACTGCTGATGGTTTCACCGAATCAAAGGCTTTTTCATAATCGATAAAAGCCATGCACAATGGAAGTTCATATTCCCTCGCTCTTTCAATTAGTTCTCTCAGTACGTGGATATGATCTATTGTGCTGTAGCCACTCCTGAATCCAGCTTGTTCTCTCGGTTGAGCCATGTCCAGTGTTGCCTTCAAACGGTGTGAAAGAACTTTAGTGAAGATTTTATAAACCACTGATAGGAGGCTGATAGGTCTGTAGTTCCTGAGATCCTGAAATGTCACCTTTTTTATGTAGCAGGATCATTGTAGCATTGTTCCAATCCTCAGGAATCTTCCCTTCATTAAGGCATAGAGTGAAAATTTGGGCAAGTACTGTTTCGATTTCTCCACTTGCTTCTTGTATGATGTCTACAGTAATTCCATCTTCTCCTGGAGCTTTTCCCTGCTTCATGTTCTTGATTGCATGTGCAACTTCTGCTGGGAGGACTGGAAGAACTCTGGTACCTTTCATGATGTCTGGAGTACATGTATCATCTTTTTCATATAATTTGGGGTGGAAATCTTTCACTCTTGTCAAAATTTTGCCTCTATTTCTTGTTACAGAACCATCTTCTTTTCTCAGTGCCATAATCTGTTGTCTTCCCTTACTGAGATGTCCCTTTGCTATCTTTAGGCTTTGGTTGTTTTCAATTGCTTTCCTCACTAGTTCACAGTTGAATTTCCTTACGTCTTCAGTAATGCTTTTTCGTACTGTCTTGCATAGCTCTATATATTCCACTTTGGAAGTCACATCTTCTTTATTTGTCCTCATCTCTCTTCTTTTTTGCATCAACATTTTCGTTTTTCCTGATAATTTGTTCACATGCAATTTGTTCTTAGACCCAGCTAATTTTGTTGCTGTTTCCATAAGAGCTTTGGTTACTTTTCTGTTAACTTCAGAAATATCCACTTCTTCCAATGTTAGGCCTTCTAAAGCAGAGAATGCCGCCCCGGTGGCGCAGTGGTCTAAGGCGCTGGCCTCTGATCATTCGTCCGTCTGGGGTCCGGGTTCGAATCCCGGTGAGGCATGGATGTTGTGTTTGTCTTACGGCACTGGCTCTCTCCCTTCCCTGGAACCAGTGACCCTAAATTAGGGACGGGCGACTGCTTATAGCCCATTGAGTTGCTCACGGTGGTCGTTAAACCTCCAATCAAAAAAAAGAAAAAAAAAGCAGAGAATCTGTTCTTCAGTTCCAACTTGAAGGTATTATGGTGTTTTTTAAGGTTGGTTATGTCAATAGATTTTGTTTGTCTTATGAGCTTGCCACGTTCGAGTTTAGTGTTGAGGTGCATCTTACATCTCACCAATCTATGGTCACTACCTGTGTTGAACTTGTTTAGCACACTGCAGTCTTCTATGACGAATTTTTTGTAAACATAATAAAATCAATTTCACTTGTCGTCCCATTTGAATGTCTCCATGTCCATTTCCTGTGTGGCTTTTTCTTGAAGGAGGAGTTCAAGATGAAAAACCCTTCTGCCTCTGCAAACTCTATGAGAGTATTTCCACGCTGGTTTCTGTTGCCGTGACTGAATTTACCTACTGAAGTTTCATTCTGTTGCCGTTGCCCTATTTTTGCATTGAAATCTCCCATAATTATTTTCAAGTGCTGCTTACCTTTATTATTTAGATCACGAATTTCCTCATAAAATTCTTCAATTTCTTCTTCAAGATGACTTGTGGTGGGTGCATAAGTTTGAATAATCTGAACCTGGTATCTTCTCGAGAGCTGGATAACGAGTCTTGCAGCTCTGTCAGAGGAACTTTCAACTTCTACAACTTTATCCTTCAGTTTCTTGTTTATTATAAATCCAACACCACTAGTTCTGCCAGTATCTGCCCCACGATAGTAGAAGAGATGTCCACTTTTCAGTTCAATGAGATCTTCTCCTTACCTCACTTAGACCGACAATGTCCCACTTGATCCTTTGTAGTTCCTCTTTCAAATTCAAGAAGCCTTGAATCAGAAGATAGGGAGCGTCCATTGTAAGTAGCCAATGTCAGCATTAAATGGCAGCCTAGTCCGGTCCTCCTGTGATTCTTAGCACCCTCTGTTTTCATGTCGCACTAACCGCTGCCTTGGCCAGGTACATTCCAGCTGCCGGAGACTGAGGGCCAAGATTTAAGTTGTAAAGTCATTTTGGAGGGGTTTGGCCATAACTCACCACGCTGGCCAAGCGGGTTGGTGAGTGTGGGATAGCATTTCCTCTAATCCGAATGGTATAGTTATACCGCTCTCGGCGGTCGTCAGAGCCCCTTTAGTGGGAACAGGATGATGTGTGAGTAAGTTTTTCACTCTTACTATTATGTGTGTTGTGAAAACATTAATTACAGGAAATTTAGCTGGGCGGCAGAGAATATTAGCTGGGCGTGCGGCCCAGTAAAAAGGCTCTAGGGAGAACACTAAGTTCGGGATCGCTCACAGCATCATTTCACGAGCTTGGCGAGCATTTCAGACTACAGGAACAGCTGTCTGAGAGTTTAGCAGTGGTCGTGCACGAGCAACCACGGCGACGGACGACCAGTATACTGTCCTACAAGGGGAGAGAGACAGACGGCAGATAGCGGGAGAAATCGCAAGGCACATGAAACAGACAACTGGACGTCCGTTATCGCGTTTTACCGTGGCCAGGAGGCTGTACAAAGGTGGTCTATTTGCACGACGACCAGTACGGTGTGTGCCATTAACGCCTGCTCATCAGAGACGGCGGTTTCTGTGGTGCCAGGAACACAAGAACTGGACACAGTAATGGGGACGAGTTCTCTTTACGGATGAGAGCCGATTTAATCTGACGAGCGATTCTGGACGTATACACATCTGGAGAGAGCAGGGAACATGCAATCACACCTCCAACATCATCGAAAGAGACCGGTTTGGAGGTGGCGGAGTTCTCGTTTTGGGCGGTATCATGCTTGGTAGCTGTACTGACCTCCACATCTTCCAAGGAGGTTCAGTCACTGGTGTCCTCTATAGTACCAAGGTTCTCCTGCCTCACGTGCGTCTGTTTAGAGGTGCTGTGGGTCCTGAGTTCCTTTTCATGGACGACAACGCTACACCTCATCGTACAGTGGCTGTCGCAAAGCTGTTGGAGAGTGAAGATATTCAACGCATGGATTGGCCCGCAAAGTCTCCGGACCTAAATCCAATCGAAATTGTGTGGGACCTTCTCGGGAGACGCTTGGCAGCACGTCACCAGCCGCCAGCAACTATTCCGCAGCTGCGATTGACACTACAAGAGGAATGGGCCGCGATGCCTCAACAGCTCCTTGACAACCTCGTCCTCAGCATGGACAGACGTTGTAAATCCTGCAACGCAGTCAGGGATGATCATATCTCCTACTAAAGACTGGATTTTTCTTGGCAGTCTCCTGTCACATGGACGTTTCTGTCTTCTGTCCAGTTGTGCTCGAAGCTACCTTTTCAATAAAGTGCCTTTGTATCCTTTGGATTCCTTGTTTGGACGTTTTTGCTCACTTGTCCCATATTCTTACATCTTGGGGATCTTATGGTATGATTTGAGTCGATGTGGAGCACTTCTGCACGGCGTTACGTTCGAAAAACCGTCTCATCCTTAATTTTTGCGCGCAAGTGTACCTTCAAATTGGAACTGAAGAACAGATTCTTTGCTCTAGAAGGTCTAATGTCGGAAAAAGTGGACATCTATGAATTTAACAGAAAACTAACCAAGGCTCTTATGGAAACAGCAACAAAAATAGCTGTTACTGAGAACAAGTTGCATACGAACAAATTATCAAGAAAAACGAAAATTCTGATGCAAAAAAGAAGAGACATGAGGACAACAACTAAAGGAGATGCAACTTCCAAAGTGGAATATATAGAGAGCTATGCAAGATGGTACGAAAAAGTATCACTGAAGATGTAAGGAAATTCAACTGTGAACTAGTAAGGAAAGCAATTGAAAACAACCAAAGACTAAAGATAGCAAAGGGACATCTCAGTAAGGGAAGAAAACAGATTATGGCACTGAGAAAAGAAGATGGTTCTGTAACAAGAAATAGAGGTGAAATTTTGACAAGAATGAAAGATTTCTACTCAAAACTATATGAAAAGGATGATACATTTACTCCAGACATTACGAAAGGTACCAGAGTTCTTCCAGTCCTCCCAGCAGAAGTTGCACATGCAATCAAGAACATGAAACGGGGAAAGCTCCAGAAGAAGATGGAATTACCGTAGACATCATACAAGAAGCAAGTGGCGAAATTGAAACAGTACTTGCCCAAGTTTTCACTCTATGCCTTAATGAAGGGAAGATTCCTGAGGATTGGAAAAATGCTACAATGATCCTGCTACATAGAAAAGGTGACATTGAGGATCTCGGAAACTACAGACCTATCAGTGGTTTATAAAATCTTCACTAAAGTTCTTTCACACCGCTTGAAGGTAACACTGGACTTGGCTCAACCGAGAGAACAAGCTGGATTCAGGAGTGGCTACAGCACAATAGATCATATCCACGTACTGAGCGAACTAATTGAAAAGGCGAGGGAATATGAACTTCCATTATGCATGGCTTTTATCGATTATGAAAAGGCCTTTGATACGGTGAAATCAACAGTTACAATGGCTTTAAAATCCTGCAGTATTGAAGATGCATACATTAATATTATTAATAACATCTATGAAAATGCAAGTGCAAAGATTCGGCTATTTGAGAATACAGCATCCATAAAAATTGGAAGGGGAGTGAGACAAGGAGACACAATATCTCCCAAACTCTTTAATGCCGCATTGGAAAATGTCTTTCAATCACTGAACTGGGAAAACAAAGGGATAAAGATTAATGGAGATTATCTAACTCACCTTCGTTTTGCTGATGATGTAGTCATTTTTGCAACTACCCCATCAGAGCTGCAGAGCATGATCCAGGAACCTGCTGACAAGAGTAAAGAAGTGGGATTAAAAATGAACTTTCAGAAGACAAAAGTGATGTACAATGCTTTTACAAGAAATGAAGATTTATCGATTGATGGAGAAAAGCTGGAGATAACAGACACGTACGTTTATCTTGGACAGCAGATATCAAGTGAGGGTCACATTGATGAATAAATTAATCGGCGTACAAAACTTGCCTGGAGAGCTTTTGGAAGAAACAGCATAATTTTCAAGAGCAATATGCCATTATGTCTTAAAAGAAAAGTGTTTGATCAATGCATCCTTCCAGTGCTTACGTATGGTGCAGAGACGTGGACCTTAGCTAAAAGAGACATACAAAGGCTGCAGACAACTCAAAGCAGTATGAAGAGGTGCATGTTTGGTGTAACCAGGAGAGATGAGAAGAGGAACTCGTGGATCAGAAAAATGACGAGTGGAAAACATCGTGATCAGAGTAAAATCTCTGAAATGACAATGGGCTGGACATATTGCCAGAAGGACAGACCATCGATGGACAGCTGGAATTTTAGACTGGATTCCAAGGGACAGGAAAAGACCCAGAAGAAGACCACATGAGGGATGGGTGGATGAAATTCGAAAGTAGCGGGAGTTACATGAGGGAGACTGGCACAAAACAGACCATTGTTGATGAAACTTGGGGAGACCTTTGTCCAGCAGTGGATTGACAATGGTTGACGATGATGACCCCTACCCTTACCCAGGACTACAGCTGTAGTAGGAATTGCCATTCATGAGATAAATTCCAACCTTTCAAATTGTTTAATGTTGTATACAACATTAAACGATTTAAAAGGTTGAAATTTACCTCACGAATGACACCTACTATAGCTGTGATCCCGCGGAAGGGTATAGGTACTACTAGAAAATTTGGTATATAAATATCCTTTTATTTCTTTGTAAAAACCCATAATTTTGAGATATTTGTAGTAGTTCAATAAGTCTAGGAATAGCCATGTCATTAATTACCACCATGTACTACTGGTTGATTCATGGGATAGTGTGGTCATGCCAGAGATATGTTACTAAGACAAAAAAAATTCCAAAGACATGCCTGCCCTATCTACAGGGTTAATCTGACAGCTAATCCTAGAACTGTGTTTTTCAAGACTTGTGGACCTTCAGCTCCCCCATGTTGGGGTCAAAGGTGGGGTGGGAGGTCGGTGGATGAAGCTTTGCCTCCTCAAATAAAAACTTACCACATAGCCATCTCCATATGCACTCTTTTGCTGTACACGCTAGGAATGATGCTCAAGACTTAGTTCTAAGTCACCATTTTGGATACATGAAGCTCTTGAGGGAGCTGTTGGTACCCCTTAGAATATCAATGGAGAATTCAAGGTATGGGGAACCACTGATGAATGTTAGCAATTTGGTGCTTGCTCAGAAGTCAAAGCCCATCACTACTTCAACTAATCTTGAGGTGGTGTTTCTGAATGTGACCTCACTCAAGTTCAGAGCATACTTCCCGGAATAGAGATGACAAAAGATACTTGCTGTGCATCTCATTCAGTCTCAATGGAATGATGAACTTTTCAATTCCAGAATGATATACCATGATGGAGATATGTCCATGTATCCTCAACCTACTGCAGTGTTACTAATGATAGGTATGAGTTTTTCAGCAGTCCTGCCGTGGCTCTCTGGCTTGTGGCCGATACTGTGGGCTGCCTAAAGTTTGTTAAAGAGAAAAGGATTCAAGATATTTAAGATGCTTAAGAACATCTCTTACATTGATGGTGTAAAGAAGATTGTTCCTTTACCACAGAGAAGAGAGCTTATGGTTCTGTCACATCAACTCTGAGAAGATGTTTGCCATGTAGACTGACTGTGAAATAATGTCAATTCATCTTGGAGAAAAACTTTGCTGTTAGGAGATCTCGTGTTGCATCTCCAGCTTTGCCGAAGAATCCTCCATTTGTAGTTTCCGTTACTATGGCACTTAAGCCGACAATTGTGGCTAGTGATATGAAGGGCAAAACCAAACAAAGTACAGAAGTCATAAACCCTCACTCCTGGCCTTGAAGGTGGAAAAGTACTTCCAAACCTTTTGGATTAAAAGCCCATTTGTTCAAATGCCCGACTATTCACCATTTCCAAAATTTCTAATGACTTGGTGGATGATGAACATTTTAAGCATCTAAAGCCATTTCTTCCCCGGTGGCGCAGTGATTTAAGTGTTGGCTACTGATCATTCGTACGAGAGGGGTCTGGGTTCGAATCCCGGTGAGGCATGGATGTTGTGCTTGTCTTACGGTGCTGGCTGTCACCCTTCCCTGGAACCAGTGGCCCTAAATTAGGGACGGTTGACTGCTTATAGCCCATTGAGTTGCTCACAGTAGTTGTTAATCCTCTTATTAAAAAAAAGGCACTTCTTTATTGTCATTTTTCATTTCTCTTGAGTACTTTCATTTATTCGTGGGAACTGCTGTTATCCAGTGGAATTGTTGAGGTTTGCATCCAAGATGTGATGAAATAAAGGCTTGTTTTCTTTTTGCATTATCTGGTGCTTATATTTCTAGGTGATGAAACTGAGAAACTAGACTTTTGATGTGGCAGTGCAAGTTCTGACCACAGTCATGGATTAGTAGTTTGTGGTGGAGTGGTCATTCTAGTATCCTGTGGTGTTCCTCTCATAACAGTTCTGTTGTGAATTTCTTTACAGGCTGTGGCAGCAAGGATTTCTGTGTTTTCTGATCTTATATCATCTACTTGTGTTGCCAAATGAAAATAGCCTTTCTGCTGTGGTAGATTGGGTAACCAATTGCACTCTTTTCTTTGGGGGGGGGGCAACAATACACTGAGTCCATTTTGGGGTAAACAGAATCAAGATCCCTAGGGGCATATGATTGAATCTCTGCTATCCAACTGGTCCCCCTCATGCCTTTATAACCACTGGAGATAGTACTTACTTTCACCAGCCTAGTCGCTTGTATTTAGTCAGTGACTTGTCAAAGAGTTCACCATCACTGTATCCTAGTGGTTCCTGGAGCTTGTCAGGGATCTCCTTCCTGGAGTGATCATTTTCTAATTTTTCTCATATTAGCAGCTGACAGATATTGCCATCCTGCTGGTGGAATCTTGATCAGGCCATGTGGGATATTTTCACCGTTTTATCGACCATAGCTCGTGACACAGTTGTTCATGGGACAATCGATGATGCTGTAGCACAGCAATCGTGCAGCCTGCAGAAATTTCAGTTCTATGACCTGCACAAAACTTTAAAGATGTCTGAAGCCCTGGTTTAATTGCTACTGCAAGGAAGTCCAGAAAGCACAGCATAAGTCACGCACTGCCCCACAGTGACCAATTTGTTAGCTTTCAAGAAGACCAAGTCCTTTGTTTGGTTGGTTTGATGTTGTAGTAAAAGGGACTCATTGATTCACTATGGGTAAAGTACTCTTCTTGAGAAGTGTCTGTCGATCCTGGAGAATGGTGGAGCCAGAGCTACGGACATTCAGGGTAGTGCTGACTGCCTTTGCAAAGCATTTGCCTCAGTTTCTAGTACGAATCAAATACTCCGTGTTTCCAAGTGCTGAAGGCTATGCTTAGAAGAAATTTATGCATTCAGGTCTTTTTCCTGAAATGATTGCAATAGAATGTTAACAGCAGTAAAACTGATGGTAGCCATGAACCAGTGTGGACAAATGTCGGTTAGACTGCATAAATTCCACTGGGAAATATTTACTCTGCTGGATGTCTACTAATCCTGTTTAAGATTTAGCACCATCACAGTTTTCCCAGTTCTTAGTCTGCAGCCATCATACCTCATTTGTGGCATGCCGCCTAAACCTGGTAAGGATCCAACAAACCCTTTTAACTATCGACCTATAGTTATGATTAGCTTCCTCTGTTAATTCTTGGAAAGAATGACAAATTTCCAGTTAAATTTTTGGAAGCACACAATGTGTGTTGTCTTGCTATCAGAGCAGATTTAGACACTTTTGCTCCACAACTTGTGGTATCTGCATTGAGACTCTGGCGAAAGGTCCAGGTACCTGTGTTTTTCAACATAGAAAAAAGTTTATGACAGCACATACTGAATTCTCTGACTTTCATTACTTTGGATTACAGAGTAACTTTTCTATGTTTGTCCCCAGTTTTTTCCAGGATTTGGAGTTCCGGATGTGCATTGATTTGACCTCTGCATTCTACCAGCAAGATCAGGGTGTTTCTCAAGGTTCCATCCTATCACTTATTTGATCCACGTTAACCACATTTTTTTAACCTTGTGCCTCTGACAGTTCATGGCACCATTTATGCGGATGATGTGCAGATTCCCTATGTGTTGGTCAATATTCTCATCGAGAGGCAGTTGGAGTCTGCTACATCAAAACTTTCATCTCGGGCTACATATGATGGATTTGTCTTTTTCAAACACAAACCTGTTGGCTTGCGTTTGTGCTACAAATATGGTTTTCACCCAGATACTTCGCAGCTAGGGGCACTTCTGTTCCTACTGTGGCAGAAGTAAAGTTCCTGGGACTTGCTTGGGCATTGCTTTCAGACTTCTAATTAGCTACCCGAAGATGAAATACACAAGAGCATTCTGAAGGTTTCTTCTGGTATTTATTAGGGAGCCAACAGGTGGCTTTTGTTTATAACTCATTTGCCCGTTTAACTCTGGCTACGTTGCGCATGGATGAGCTTGGAATTCTGTTCCGAAAATATTGGATTCCTCACACCACCAGGCCCTGGGTATTTGCACTGAAATATTTTACACCTCTGGTTCAGAGGGATCTCGTCATTAGACTGCAAAAAGCGGGTAAATTATGCTTTATAGGATGATGACTGTGTCCTTGATGTGTTTTCCTGCTGACAAGAGAAAAAAAATGAGTAAATTCAAAACCGCACTAAAGTGTGATAGAGAATGGTACAAGAAATGAAAACTTCTGTTCAACACTAGTAAGACGAAAGATATTATTTTCACTAAAGCGGAAAATCACAGTAATCCTGGATTGGCCGCCCCGGTGGCGCAGTGGTCTAAGGCAATGGCCTCTGATCATTCGTCCGAAAGGGGTCCGGGTTCGAATCCCGGTGAGGCATGGATGTTGTGTTTGTCTTACGGCACTGGCTCTCTCCCTTCTCTGGAACCAGTGACCCTAAATTAGGGACGGGCGACTGCTTATAGCCCATTGAGTTGTTCACGGTGGTCGTTAAACCTCCAATAAAAAAAAAAATCCTGGATTGCACCTCACTCTATGGTAATGAACGACCAATAGAAAGACTTAATAATTATACTTAATAATTTTCTATGCACAATTCATTTCAAATTTTCAGCAACACTCGTGCAGACTCTTGATTGCTGAATAACTGAACAACAAGAACATTTTATAACGGGGTCAGCGGTTAGTGACCACCGTGAGCAGCTTATACACTGAAGAGTAATTGAATTAGAGACAGCTGGCGTTATGCAAATGTGGCGCTGTGTGCGGCCCTGTAAACGGAAACGACATGACGTATGCAGCGATCCGACAATATAAGGAGTGATGCGACGGGAATCGGTAAGAGTCGGACGCAGTATGGGTAAGACGAAGGATCTAAGCGCATTGATTGTGGGCAAATTGTCGGGGCCCGACGAATGGGTCACTCCATCTCTGAAGTCGTGCAGGCACTGGGATTTTCACGAGCCACTGTGTCACGGGCGCACCGTGAGTACATCGAATCACGTAAATTCCCTGCAAGGGCCAACTGCCGTGGACAACAGCGCGAGGATGAGCGGGGTCATCGTCGGCTAGCTCGCATTGTAACAGCGGATAGACGGGCCACAGTGCAAGAAATCACTCGGCAATTTAACGCTGGTGCACAAAAACGTGTAAGCAGCCACACCATCCAGAACCATCTCCTCGCTATGGAGTACAGAAGCCATCGTCCCACGAGGGTACCGCTGCTGACCGCACATCGCCACTGGACCCTAGACATGTGGGAAAATGTTGCCTGGGCTGATGAGTCGAGATTCACGTTGGAACATGCGGATGGCAGGATACGAGTACGGCGCAAACCACATGAAGCGATGGATCCTTCTTGCCAGCAGGGTACTCTTCAAGCTGGTGGGGGTGGCATTCTCGTCTGGGGACTGTTTACTTGGACTGAAATGGGACCCCTGGACGTGTGACATCGTCCCTCACAGGCCAACGTTACCGGGATATCCTGGACGACCATTTGCTCCCGTTTGTGCGTCTTCAACATCCCACTGGGGACCTCATCCTGCAACAAGACAATGCACCGTGCCATCGCTCCCGAATTGTACCCGAATGATTGGATGAACACTCCACCAACGTGACCTTGCTTCCTTGGCCAGCTAGGTCACCTGACCTCAATCCCATCGAGAGAGATGTTTGAGGCTCTGACACCTCTCCATCAAATCTTCGTGAACTGTGGGAGCTTGTTCAAGGGTCGTGGATCCGTATGGCTTCCCAACGCTTCCGGTGTCTTGTCGAGTCCATGCCGAGACGAATCGCCACCGTCATCGGGATGAAAGGTGGTGCTACACGTTACTAGACAGGTATCTCTAATTCAATTGCTCTTCAGTGTAGAGCTGTTAGCAATCGCCCGTCCCTAATTTGGGGTCACTGATTCCAGGGAAGGTAGAAGGAGCCAGTGCCGAGACAAACACACCATCTATGCCTCACGCGACCCATCTTGGATGAATGATTAAAAGCCAACATTTCAGTAAGGAATATTCAGGGATATGTCCTCCTTACTCTTTCGTTTCCTTATGCAGCCACGCTGGCCGAGTGGTCAGAGGCATAGGCTTCTGGCTAGTTGCCTGACTTTGAGTCCAGGTGAGACAGGGGGTAGTGTGTTTGTCTCTGAAACCAGCGGCCCTAAATTAGGGACGGGTAACTGCGCATAGTTCTTAGAGTTGCTCATGCTAGTTGTGAACCCTTCCCCCAAATCTGTGCAAATTCTTGGCACAAATTTTCCATTTACCGAGTATCACACATCATCAACGGAAACCATTGCTTGGCAGTATTTTTACAACATAGACAAGTTTCTCTTTCCATTTATTGTGGTTTAAACAACAGAACAATGAGGTTTTTTTTTTTTTTTACCTTTCAAAAGCAACAAATATATTTTCTGGACCTCTGACATATGTTACTTTAACAGTGTGTGCCAATACAAGCCGCTATTACTCACTGTGCTACTACCATCGGAAACAAAACTATTTAGAAGGCAAACACTTTCCTCACTAAGAAAACACATACTTAAACAGTAGTAGGTGAAAACATGGCCGCCCCGGTGGCGCAGTGGTCTAAGCGATGGCCTCTGATCATTCGTCCGAACGGGGTCCGGGTTCGAATCCCGGTGAGGCATGGATGTTGTGTTTGTCTTACGGCACTGGCTCTCTCCCTTCCCTGGAACCAGTGACCCTAAATTAGGGACGGGTGACTGCTTATAGCCCATTGGGTTGCTCACGGTGGTCGTTAAACCTCCACTAAAAAAAAAGAAAACATGCCAGGAACAAACTATGATGACTTACCACTGGATTTTCAGGTTTCTGTCGGCAAAGTTGAACGAGACCTTTGAGCAGTACTGGATTCACTGTTCTGGACAAGTATTCTCGTGCTGCGTCTCCTGTCAAAATGGATTCCAGTGTACCTAAAAGGGAAAAAATCAAAACTATTTAATTTAATACATTTGCTTGTCTTTATGGAACTGATATTATGATTGTTATAAACGTCAATGTGCTACTGCAAAATTTTTTATAACTAAACTAGCGCCTATATATAATAGGCAAAGCTAACATGTATCTCCTTCACAATCAACGCTTCTCCTTTGTTTCGTCTAAGGTTAGATTCTGGTGCTATGTACAACAAAACCAAGAGTCTGTAGTGCATTCCTCAAGCAGCCAAAGGATGAACACTGAGTGGTTGTAGTCGTGATTTCTGGATTCGACTCCCTGCGACAAAATATGTGCCCTTCTTATCCTGGTTCCCTGCCTACTCTCGAACGAGTGGTTTTAAATTGCAACTGGGGGGTGTTCATCTTTTATTTTGGGGTTTAACAACCCTTATGCCGCCCCGGTGGCGCAGTGGTCTAAGGCGCTGGCTTCTGATCATTCGTCCGTAAGGGGTCCGGGTTCGAATCCCGGTCAGGCATGGATGTTGTGTTTGTCTTACGGCACTGGCTCTCTCCCTTCCCTGGAACCAGTGACCCTAAATTAGGGACGGGCGACTGCTTATAGCCCATTGAGTTGCTCACGGTGGTCGTTAAACCTCCAAAAAAAAAAAAAAACCCCTTACGATCATCGCTTTGTGTGATCGTTAGGGTTGTTAAACCCCAAAATAAAAGATGAACACTTTTCGATGCACTAGTGGAAGTTCTGCGAATGACGTTTCTTCTTTTCCTGATAAAAATGATAAAACGATCCCTGAATTTGGTGGCATTTTAATTGTTTTTTTTTTTTTTTGGTAGTTTCGATAACGTTTTCGTAAGAGTACATTGTTTCTTTCATAAAGTGTCAGGTCCAATTTGAATCATTTTCTCAAAACGGTTTTGACTTCATTGTACAGATAATAGCACGAAGCCACGCAGTTTTGTTTTCACTAACTGAAATCTGTTGTCTTAAAGTCAACTTGTTTCAAAGTATTGGGTTGATGCATAAGTTCATGCTGTTTCTTTCACCGCACTAAGGAATTTATTACATTAGAAGGGAAAACTGAATCAATCAACTATGTACCCCCCCCCCTTATTATTTACGATGGTGTCCCAACGTCTGGATAGGTCTGCCATGCCATTCTTGAAAAAACGTGCAGGTTTTGCTGCGAAGAAATCATCAAGGAAATTTTGGAGATCAACATCATTGTTGAACGTTCTGCTACGGAATGCATTCGACAAAGATCGGAACAGATGATAGTCTGAAGGGGCGACATCTGGGAAATAGGCAGGATGTGGAAGGGTCGCTCATTTCATGTCCTGAATGGCCATTTTGGTCATGTTTGCGCTGTGAGGGCGTGCGTTACCATGTTGGAGAAGGACACCATGGCGCCGATGTGGCCCTTTCTGCTGAATTGCTCCCTCCACATGGCGGAGTTGCTCACAACTGAGTGCAGCGTTGATGGTCCAATTCCTCTGCAACATTTCCCAGTGAATAATGCCTTCCATGTCCCACCAGACACACAACATGATCTTTGCAGGATATGGGTCATGTTTTAAACGTGTTATGGTACTCTTGTTTGGGCTTAACCATTCCCTCCGATGCCTGAAACTCACGTACAGGCACCACTTTTCATCTCCAGTATCAATACGCGACCAAAAGGGTTAGTGTTGCTGGGAACATTCGCGATAACGGGCGAGCAAGGAACCACATATGGCAACACGCTGATTCTTCTTGTCATCGGTGAGAGTGTGAGGCACACAATATCCCAATTTCTGGACCTTTCCCATACGTTCCAGGTGTCGCACCACTGTGGCCTGATCAGAGTCTATCTCAGTGGCCAATTCGCGTGTGATTTGACGCGGATCCAAGTGGATGAGATGGTTCAAACGATCCTCATCAAAGTGAGATGGACGGCCTGAGCGTGGAGAGTCGTTGAGGTCGAAATGGCCACCTCGGAACCGCTCAAACCATTTACGGGCTGTCCTCGGAGCAATAGCATCCTCCCCATACACAGCACAAATTTGTCGGGTAGCCTCGGCGGTTGTGGATCTTTTGTTAAACTCGTAGAGGAGCAGATGTCGGAAATGTTCATTCCTCTCTACTTGACACTCCATACTTCCGGACCTGAAAACCAAAAAACCATTAGCCACAATCACACAACGCAATATGATTTAGATACACGATATTACTGGCTATATTTTGATATACAATTGGCTATCTGCACCGTCACTACTGACCTGGGAAACTCTCGTGAAATAAAACGGCATGAACTTATGCATCAACCCAATATTTTGGCAAAACCCTTTTTTGATCCAACTGAGCAGTTTCCTTAGGATGAAATATTTTCATGGTGTCTTAAACGTTTGTGGTTTTCAGTTACCGTATCTAGTGAAATTTCAGTGCTTATCAGGAAGAAGAAAAGTAGCCTCCATCTACCAGGCCAAGTAGTCAGAGTCCAGGGTCTATGGCTGATATTCCAAACGTAGTGTGGAATCGAGTCCCGGATGAGGAATACAAGGTTGGTTTGTGACGCAGGTTCTTTCCCTTCCATGGAAACAATGGCCCTAAATTAGAAACTGGCGACTCCTTTTATTGCATTATGTTAAGCAAATCTTAGATGCTCATGGAGTTTTTGCCAGATGCTCACGGGGTCTTTAGCCAAACCAAATAAAGCGTGAGTAGTAAGAGTAAGAACTGTGATAACCTTGAAATAAATGGCTAAAGGCTAGTCTGGTTGATAAAATACTGATGTGGTCAGCATATGGAAAATGTTATCTCTAAGAATCATTGCGTGCCGTTTACTCTAGCATCTAGCTTTTGGAAACCTTGTGTTTAATTTTTTTTTTTTTTGATTGGAGGTTTAACGACCACCGTGAGCAACTCAATGGGCTATAAGCAGTCGCCCGTCCCTAATTTAGGGTCACTGGTTCCAGGGAAGGGAGAGAGCCAGTGCCGTAAGACAAACACAACATCCATGCCTCACCGAGATTCGAACCCGGACCCCGTTCGGAAGAATGATCAGAGGCCATCGCTTAGACCACTGCACCACCGGGGCGGCGTGTTTAGTGTTTGCCCGCATGTATATTAATGAGCATTCCAAACTGGTTGTACATGGTTGCGGACCTCCAGACTGCACAAAATTATGTTACTTGAAAAAATATTAGAGGGTATTAACGACTTTATTACGCTTTCGTACCTATGAGGTGTCGGAAGTAACCAGGGCCGATTTAAGCAACGGACCCAGGGCGCCAGATTTGGGGGGGGGGCGCCAAGTTGAAAGTGTTTTTTATGAATATTTGATTACCACTACTCAAGAAAATTTTTATTTAAAAATTTTACAAAATTTATTAATTTTTAAAACTTATATTATTTGTAGTTGTCACTCCATATGCCTAGCGGAGAGCATTAACTGAGCATAGTTCGTGACTGCCACGGGAAAAAAAACTTCAGGTTCGATCCCAGGTAGGTACGAACGCTCGAACAACTAAACATCCGCCGTTTGTCGGATGCGCACGTTAAGCCGTCGGACCCCGGGTACCGGCCCCCGGTAATAAATAAGGGCGTCTTCCTCCGCCTTTCTACCTCGCTTCCACGTCACTTTCCTATCGGGCACTCTAGCCCGAATCTCATAGCTTCCTATTTCTAAGGGTTGTTTACAGGGCCAGATGAAGGCCTTAGTGGGCCCCTAGGCTAAGAAATTTGAGTGGGCCCTATGACGGGGAATCATTATGAAATCCGTTAAAACACGAAACTGTAGTAATATGCTTGTGATACTTAATTCGTGTAGTGCATTCTTCATACTAATAAATTATCTCCAGTTTTCATAATAAGTCGGTTTTCAATAAGTTTTGCATTGTTCTCTTAAGAACATGAGTTAAAGATTACTAGATTTTGTCTTGAATTTTTTAATGTTTTATCGCCGTATGCTTTTCTTAGAGCATCTTTATTGTTATGCAATGCGAAGCCACAGGGGACTTCGACCATTAAAGGTTCCAAGTGCAAATTGGGAAGTATGTGTGGATGGTAGTGAGAAACTGAAACTGTGTCTCGCCCATCCCGCTGTACACAGCGACATGAAACCTTTATTTACCCATCGTAAGTCATAGCCTTGAAATCTGTTCGTCTACCAGCTTCTGTTTCTGACAAAGTGGAAATCATACGAGACAAAAGCAAAACTATTTTATACAAAACGCTCTCTCTCTCTCTCTCTAGCTATTTCTCTATTAGTTGCCTAGGCATGCCTCCTGGGCCCTTGGTCATGGTGGGCCCTAAGGTTATAACCCCTGTAGACCCCCTCCTCCTTAATCTGGCCCTAGTTGTTTAAGGTGGTTCCATTTAAAATCTCTGCCTTATGTTTCCAATGGTAAAACTTCTTTACATATTTTATTCGCAATTAATGTATTCCCAAGGATGAAAATTTGCACATCAATAAAACTAACTAAGTTACAGCATAGGATACTTAATACTTCCTAAAACATAACCCTAATTATAGTAAAAACCAACCGTTTTTCTTTAAGTAATGTTCAGACCTGTTAGTAGATGGCGCGACCTGTACATTGATGACGTCGGTAGACAAACAAATGTTGGATTGCTTAATTATGGTTATGTTTTAGCAAGCATTGAGTATCCCATGCTATAACTTAAAATTTGTTTCATCGATGTGCAAATTTTCATCCTTGGGAATACATTAATTGCGAAGAAAATATGTAAAGAAGTTTTACCATTGGAAACATAAGGCAGAGATCTGCTACCTTGTGAGACGAGCGTATCACACTCTTCTAGCTTGCAGTCCAGACGCAGTAAAATTAGTTATATACACCGAATTGCCGAAACCAATGGATATTCAGGGATGATGGTAAATAAGATACTCGACAGGGTACTGCAAGCTGATTTCTTTACCCTCGAAAGAGACATGGTCACAACGAAATACGTTGGATCAATGCAATACCTACCAGATGTCATATCTATTCTGAAAAACGTATGCAAGAAACATCATATAGACTTCGGAGTCAGTACACGAAATATTTTGTCAATCATCAAGGACCATGAGCCTGTCCCACTGGCAAATAAACATGGAGTTTATTGTATTCCGTTGAAAGCCCACGATAATCAGAATAGAGATGTGGTATATATCGGCTCCATGACACGAAATGTATCGAAAAGGATTTCGGAGCACAAGTACACTATTAGGAATAAAATGGAGTCTACAGCACTTTCAAGAACAGTTACCGCAGGAACACACTGTCCAGAATGGAACGCCGTCAGTATTTTGGCTACGGCCAAATCCAGACGATCCTTACTTTTAACTGAAAGCCTGTTCATCCAAACATGTGGGAAAAAGTGCTGTAACGATGAAACCCCATCTGTTATACCAATGCCATAAACTTGCCTATTGTGAAAAAAAAAAAAAAAATTGGACGAATGCACCGAACTACCTAATAATATATTGTAATTCAGGGTGTCGGACGTTGATGTTTAGTACGTCTATGACCTCCGACCAGATTACGTCATATACACCCGATGGATTCTTGTATATGTTCCTGCAACACAGTTGATCACTCGGCCTGATGATGAAGTGCCGGGCACTACGAAAGATCTTGCGCAGTTAGTCATGCTTTTTAGTATTAAAGATTTTTAACAACTGTACGTTTTTAATACTAGTTTTTAATAATTCTATTGCATATCGTACACAGACGGCTATATATTTTAAGTTATGGTACATTTGCAAACTTAGAAATAGCTTTGAGAATGTTTTTAACATTACCCCAGTCACAAACTGTTCTGCTGAAAGATCATTTTCAGCAGTCTCAAGAATAAAAAACGAAAAAAAGGAATTTACCCTGGGTATAGTCTACTCTTCAGTAATTGAAAATTTTGCCCATGCAAAGCCCCGTAAAAAACCGATGATCATGCCATAATAATGCAGTCATACATTGGCTGGAAAAGTGGGAAATTACATAAGTGTTAATCACATTTTCATCGTAAGTGTTCATTAAAATTGTTTTAATATTTGCTTTTTTCCCCACATTATTTTGTCTTTTCTGGTGCATTATATTGTTTTATAAGAATAAATGATATTACCGTAATGTATGTATTTATTTATTTATTTGATTGGAGGTTTAACGACCACCGTGAGCAACTCAATGTGCTATAAGCAGTCGCCTGTCCCTAATTTAGGGTCACTGGTTCCAGGGAAAGGAGAGAGCCAGTGCCCTATGAAAAACACAACATACATGCCTCACCGGGATTCGAACCTGGACCCCTTTCGGACGGATGATGAGAAACCATCGCTTAGACCACTGCGCCACCGGGGCGGCATTTATTTTTCATAAAATCCTGATGGTCAATAATTTGAAACGTACACTGGTACACTATGAAATAGACCTACTATATTTTTCATTAATAATAAATGTCATTGCAAAATTGCTTAACATCTCTATATATATAAAAGTGAAAGTTTGTATGTTTGTTCCGCATACGTTCCTAAACGGTTTGATGGATTTGCACCAAAATTGGCATACATACCTACTCTTCATCACCCAGATTAAAATACAGGCGGGACAATTTTTAGAAATTCCATCCCTAAGGGGGTCATATGTATTTTTACGGGGCCCTCTATACACTGAAGAGCAATTGAATTAGAAATACCTCTCTAGCAACGTGTAGCATCACCTTTCGCCTTGATGACGGCGGCGATTCGTCTCGGCATGGACTCGAGAAGACACCGGAAGCGTTGGGAAGCCATACGGATCCACGACCCCTGAACAAGCTCCCACAGTTCACGAAGATTTGATGGAGGGGGATCAGAGCCTCGAACATATCTCTGGATGGCATCCCAGATGTGCTCGATGGGATTGAGGTCAGGTGACCTAGCTGGATAAGGAACCGAGTTCAAGTTGGTGGGTGTTCATCCAACCATTCGGATACAATTCGGGAGCGATGGCACGGTGCCTTGTCTTGTTGCGGGATGAAGTTCCCAGTGGGATGTTGAAGACGCACAAACGGGAGCAAATGGTCGTCCAGGATATCCCGGTAACCTTGACCTGTGAGGGGCGATGTCACACGTACCAGGTGTCCCATTTCAGTCCACGTAAACAGCCCCCAGACGAGAATGTCGCCCCCACCAGCTTGAAGAGTACCCTGCTGGCAAGAAGGATCCATCGCTTCATGTGGTTTGCGCCGTACTCGTATCCTGCCATCCGCATGTTCCAACGTGAATCTCGACTTATCAGCCCAGGCAACATTTTCCCACATGTCTAGGGTCCAGTGGCGATGTTCCCGCGCCCATGCTAATCTTTGCACCCTGTGATGTGCGGTCAGCAGCGGTACCCTCGTGGGACGATGGCTTCTGTACCCCATAGCGAGGAGATGGTTCTGGATGGTGTGGCTGCTTACACGTTTTTTGTGCACCAGCGTTAAATTGCCGAGTGATTTCTTGCACTGTGCCCCGTCTATCCGCTGTTACAGTGCGAGCTAGCCGACGATGACCCTGCTCATCCACACGCTGTTGTGCACGGCAGTTAGCTCTTGCAGGGATGGTTTTACCGGATTCGATGTACTCACGGTGCACCCGTGACACAGTGGCTCGTGAAAATCCCAGTGCCTGCACGACTTCCGAGATGGAGTGACCCATTCGTCGGGCCCCGACAATTTGCCTACGATCAAATGCGCTTAGATCCTTCGTCTTACCCATACTGTGTCCGACTCATACTGATTCCCATTGCATCCCTCCTTATATTGTCGGATCGCTGCATACGTCATGTCGTTTCCGTTTACAGGGCCGCCCTCAGCGCCACATTTGCATAACGCCAGCTGTCTCTAATTCAATTGCCCTTCAGTTTATTTAAGAAAGAGTTATCAATACCATTCTGCAATAGATGATCATTCCCAAAAAAGTACAAAAATTAATTGCTTAGGAAAATTGCTATTCCCAGCCTGATTTGGTCGTCCCAATCCGCCCCTGTTCAGGATCACATGTTATTAACTCAGATAAGTACAATGAGCTTAAAACAAAGCCATCGCATGTTCTCCTATTCCATGAATTACTTACTATCAGGAAAAAAGAAGTGGATTTCTTTTTCCGCATTTTCAAGACTGTCACTCCCATGAACTGCATTTTTAGGGTCTTTGAGGGTACTGTACACATCAGATAAACTGAAAGACAAAAAAAAAAAAAATGTTGTTACAGAGTGTTTCCGTTCATAATGACCACGTTAAAAGAATATTCGACATATGAAAGAATTATAGATAGCACAATTTAACACCCAGACAGATTTTAGGCTAATTAATAGGGAGAAGGTGAGAATATGGACCACTTTTTGTTTTAGACGAAAAACTCAATTTCAAATGTAACAGTTGCATCAAAATAAGTCAAAAATGTTAGCACATATATTTCTCATAATGTATGTATAGTTTTTAGGAAAATAAATATCACTGTTTAAATAGCACACATTTTTTGAAACACATTGCAAAAAGTGGGCCTTGGAAAATGGGGGTGGTAATATGAAACAGCATGCAAATAAAACAAAAAACCCTCAGTGTTTTGATTATAAAGTTATTGATATTACAACTTTTTTACTGAATGCCGCTTTCAATGTGAAACAATTAATGATACTTTAAAAATGAAAATAAAAGAAATTCCTATAGAAAGTATGAGTCATTTAGGCTGATGAACAGAAGTTGCAAATCAAAACGTCACTTTCACATCCACTGCATAACATGTGAGCCCATTCTTGGCACGCTATACATTTAATCCACAGTTCTCCAGATTTGGACGTACTGAATATCTCGCACCAAAATATACACTGCGCATCATCTTTGCCAGGTACAACTCCAAAAGGTTGTTGACGGTTTGAGCTCTCAGAAGGCAGACACCTTTTCTTTTCATTATCCCGAGAGCTTTCTTCATATTCATCTCTCTTTCTTTTAAACATTTTCCGTTTGTTTTCCTTTTCGCACGCTTTCAACCTTCTCCTGTGTATGCCTGTTTGAACCTGTGCTGGTTCCTGATTGATCCCTTTTCCGCCTTCTATCGTTGGAGGCTGCTTTTTGAGTTTTTGAAGTTTTTAAAACTTTCTTGTATGGAGAGCTAGTCAGGAGAGTTGCTGCAAGTAGCTTGCGACCTCTGTTTGACGCCTTCCTTTTTGCGCGTGGAACTGGAGAGATGTCTTCTGGAGAGATGAAGCCTGGAGATGTGGAGGGACCTGGAGATGTTGATGGTTGTAATATGGAACACATAGTTCCATATTACCACCCATCGCCATTTTCAAAACGATTCAACGAATCTCAAGGTAGAAAAAATATTTTCAAATAACTAACCCTGCCGTTTTAAAGTTTCATCTTCTGACTAATCGACACACTATAGCTAATATCCTAGATTTATCAATAAAGACAGCAAACAAATTCTGAAATCTTACCTTACGAAAATTGTTGACCCAGCAGAAAACAACGCACCTCCTCTGTACCATATACACCACGCGACACTGACACCAGAGCCCTCTGGTGGCCTATACGGACCTAATGGTTATGTTTATTTAAGTTATTGACAGATCACAACACTTGCTTGAGAAATAAGCGCCATTTCGTATTACCACCCTGTTTCATATTCCCACCTTCTCCCCTAAATAAGATTGACAGAATGAAAAGAGAACAAGTTAGTAAAATCATGCAATGCATTGATTATGATACGCTTTCCAACATACCAGAAATCATTACTCCAATTATTACTCAATTTATGAGGATAATGGCTGTAGAATAAATCTCGCTCCTGTGACCTGACCTTTGACCCCATTTCAATGATATTCAACAGATATGATGAAGTCACTATCGTGCTAATTGATACACAAATAAGGAAGATAGCTGTCTAAGCACGAACACTTTAGATCAAACCAATTGTAACACTCAGGTGAAGATAAGACGTATCACCGGTATCAAAAGTATACACAGTTAAAAATTATGACGACACAAATTACTCATTCCATTGAGGTTTAAAAGGTTTTAATGTTAAAAACTTGCGAGATCTTTCGAACCTACAACCTATAGGTTCATCATCAGGCACTAAAACTAAAACATCATCAGGCACTAAAACTCGCAGAGTTTTATCACTAAACTAAACATCATCAGGCACTAAAACTAAAACATCATCAGGCACTAAAACTCGCAGAGTTTTAGTACCTGATGATGAACCTATAGGTTGTAGGTTCGAAAGATCTCGCAAGTTTTTAACATTAAAACCTTTTAAACCTCAACGGAATGAGTAATTTGTGTCGTCATAATTTTTAACTGTGTATACTTTTGATACCGGTGATACGTCTTATCTTCATCTGAGTGTTACAATTGGTTTGATCTAAAGTTTTCGTGCTTAGACAGCTATCTTCCTTATTTGGATATTCAACAGAACCGGTAAAGTATACTTCCGAAACAACATGATAAAGTTTTGTCTCAATCGAAGCATTTTTACGTAAGTTATAACGCATAAGGGCGACGGAATGGATCCTGATCCTATGTCCTGACTTTTGACCCCATTTCGCCCATTTTCAATAGGGTTCGTCCTCAGGTGGTCCCCTACCACATACTAAAATTTCATCGATATCGAACCATTTTTACGTAAGTTATAACGCATAAGGGCAATGGAATGCATCCCGCTCCTATGTCCTGACCTTTGACCCCACTTCACCCATTTTCAATATGGCCCACATACTAGAATTTCATTGAAATTGAACCATATTTACGCAAGTTATGACGCATAAGTACAATGGAATGGATCCCGCTCCTATGTCGTGACCTTTGACCCCATTTACCCCATTTTCAATAGGGTTCGTCCCCAGGTGGTCCTCTACCACATACTAAAATTTCATCGAAATCGAACCATTTTTACGCGAGTTATCGTATACGGACGGGAGGAAAAAGCTGGAACATATACGCTTCTGCAACCTACGGTTGGAAAGCGTAAAAAAGGAAGACATGCAAATGACTTTCTGTCTAACGAAAGTGTGATTTGCGCATTCCAGTTCTTTAAACTTCGGCAAGTTGAGAACTCCGAATTTTATTTAGGAATTTTACGTCCACCTGAAATTTCTAATAAGGTACGCCAAACAACGCCATATACCTCTTTATCACCATCAAAAGAATTCTTTATAACGATACCAGATAGCGGTAGTTTACCGTACAGGTCGGCATTCATAGGCCATGTAGCGAGAAAAATTGTTAGTAGAAGTCAATAGGCCATGTAGCGAGAAAAATTGTTAGTATAATTTACGAACGAAACGGTATATCCGCCATTTGCTTATGTATTCACAGGCCATGTAGCGAGAAAAATTGTTAGTATCATTTACGAACGAAACGGTATATCCGCCATTTGCTTTTGGGTCACGGGACTGAAAGTCTGCTACAATATCAAGTTAAGCAAAAACAACTGATTTTGTAGGTTTTCAACAAATTTTATTTAAAAGTGCCGCAAAGAATAACTTTCTAAAACTAAACATGTTCTTGATGTTTGAAGCTTCGTCTACAGAGAGAAGTTAGTTGATTTATATACAATTTCGAAACAGTACAGAAACGGATGTAGAATACCATCAAATACTCGGTTACCCTGTAACGCCATGGTAGCGGTAAAGTTGTACACTATATTGACAAAAGTCACCGGACACCCTTCAAAAGCAAATGAACGGTTCCGCTGCGTTGTTAAGATGCGCGGTACAGCTGCAAACGGTATAAAAACAAGCCTGCAGCTGGCCACGATCATATCGCACTGTGAGGTTGAGTGAAAATGTCGCGGCGGGAGAAAACTAACTTTGAGAAAGGAAAGATTGTTGGGTGTAATATTAGTTGGTTGTCGATAAGAAAAACCCAGAGGCGTTTAAACATACCCAAGTCAACTGTTTTGGATGTACTGAATAAGTGGAAGACACATGGCGTGCCTGAAGCAGCAAAACGTACCGGCAGACCAAAGAAAATCAGCGATAGAGGACGTCGAAGCCTCAGGAGAATCGTTACAGCTAATCGACGGAGTACTCCGCAAGACCTAAGTGTACAGGTGAGTAAAAATGCTGGAACCTAGGTATGTACACGTACCATTCGCAGAGAATTTCATTCCATGGGTTAGCGTGGTCGTGCGGCTGCTCATCAGCCTTTAATCTCCACTTGGAATGCTACTCGTCATTTAGCATGGTGTATATGACAAATGTCAACCCCGCCTTCTCGTGGTGCATCCTGTTCCCACTAAAGGGGCTCTGACGACCGCCCATAGCGGTATAACTATACCATCGGGATTAGAGGAAATTCTATCCCACACTCACCAACCCGCTTGGCCAGCGTGGTGAGTTATGGCCAAACCCCTCCAAAATGATTCCACAACTTAAATCTTGGCCCTCAGTCTCCGGCAGCTGGAATGTACCTGGCCAAGGCAGCGGCCAGTGCGACATGAAGGCAGAGGGTGCTAAGAATCCCCGGAGGAACGGACTAGGCTGCCATCTGATGCTGACCTTGGCTACTTACAATGGACGCTCCCTATCTTCTGATTCAAGGCTTCTTGAATTGGAAGAGGAACTACAAAGGATCAAGTGGGACATCGTAGGGCTAAGTGAGGTAAGGAGAAAAGGAGAAGATCTCATCGAACTGAAAAGTGGACACCTATTCTACTATCGTGGGACAGATACTGGCAGAACTAGTGGTGTTGGATTTATAATAAACAAGAAACTGAAGGATAAAGTTGTAGAAGTTGAAAGTTCCTCTGACAGAACTGCACGACTTGTTATCCAACTCTCGAAAAGATACCAGGCTCAGATTATTCAAACTTATGCACCCACCACAAGTCATCCTGAAGAAGAAATTGAAGAATTTTATGAGGAAATTTGTCGTCTAAATAATAAAGGTAAGCAGCACTTGAAAATAATTATGGGAGATTTCAATGCAAAAATAGGGCAACGGCAACAGAATGAAACTTCAGTAGGTTAAATTCGGTCACGGCAACAGAAACCAGCGTGGAAATACTCTCGTTGAGTTTGCAGAGGCAGAAGGGTTTATCATCTTGAACTCCTTCTTCAAGAAAAAGCCACACAGGAAATGGACATGGAGACATCCAAATGGGACGACAAGTGAAATTGATTTTATTATGTGTAACAAAAAATTCGTCATAGAAGACTGCAGTGTGCTAAACAAGTTCAACACAGGTAGTGACCATAGATTGGTGAGATGTAAGATGCACCTCAACACTAAACTTGAACGTGGCAAGCTCATAAGACAAACAAAATCTATTGACATAACCAACCTTAAAAAACACCATAATACCTTCAAGTTAGAACTGAAGAACAGGTTCTCTGCTTTAGAAGGCCTAACATCGGAAGAATTGGACATCTCTGAAGTTAACAGAAAAGTAACCAAAGCTCTTATGGAAACAGCAACAAAATTAGCTGGGTCTAAGAACAAGTTGCATGTGAACAAATTATCAGGAAAAACCAAAATGTTGATGCAAAAAAGAAGAGAGATGAGGACAACTAAAGAAGATGTGACTTCCAAAGTGGAATATATAGAGCTATGCAAGACAGTAAGAAAAAGTATCACTGAAGACGTAAGGAAATTCAACTGTGAACTAGTGAGGAAAGCAATTGAAAACAACCAAAGCCTAAAGATAGCAAAGGGACATCTCAGTAAGGGAAGAAAACAGATTATGGCACTGAGAAAAGAAGATGGTTCTGTAACAAGAAATAGAGGCGAAATTTTGACAAGAGTGAAAGATTTCTACTCCAAATTATATGAAAGGGATGATATATGCACTCCAGACATCATGAAAGATACCAGTACCAGAGTTCCTCCAGTCCTTCCAGCAGAAGTTGCACATGCAATCAAGAACATGAAGCGAGGAAAAGCTCCAGGAGAAGATGGAATTACTGTAGACATCATACAAGAAGCAAGTGGAGAAATCGAAACAGTACTCGCCCAAATTTTCACTCGATGCCTTAATGAAGGAAAGATTCCTGAGGATTGGAACACCGCTACAATGATCCTGCTACATAAGAAAGGTGACATTGAGGATCTCGGAAACTACAGACCTATCAGCCTCCTATCAGTAGTTTATAAAATCTTCACTAAAGTTCTTTCACATCGCTTGAAGGTAACACTGGACATATCTCAACCGAGAGAACAAGCTGGATTGAGGAGTGGCTACAGCACAATAGATCATATCCACGTGCTGAGAGAACTAATTGAAAGAGCGAGGGAATATGAACTTCCATTGTGCATGGCTTTTATCGATTATGAAAAAGCCTTTGATTCGGTGAAACCATCAGCAGTTACAATGGCTCTGAAAACCTGCGGTATTGAAGATGCATACATTAATATTATTAATAACATCTATGAAAATGCAAGTGCAAAGATTAGGCTGTTTGAAAATACAACACACGTAAAAATTGGAAAGGGAGTGAGACAAGGTGACACCATATCTCCGAAGCTCTTTAATGCCACATTGGAGGGTGTTTTTCAGTTGCTGAGCTGGGAAAACAAGGGGATGAAGATTAATGGAGATTATCTAACCCACCTTCGTTTTGCTGATGACGTAGTCATTTTTGCAACTACCCCATCAGAGCTGCAGAGTATGATCCAGGAACTTGCTGACAAGAGTAAAGAAGTGGGATTAAAAATGAACTTTCAGAAGACAAAAGTGATGTTCAATGCTTTTACAAGAAATGAAGATTTATCGATTGATGGAGAAAAGCTGGAGATAACAGACACGTACGTTTATCTTGGACAGCAGATATCAAGTGAGGGTCACATTGATGAAGAAATTAATCGGCGTACAAAACTTGCCTGGAGAGCTTTTGGAAGAAACAGCATAATTTTCAAGAGCAATATGCCACTATGTCTTAAAAGAAAAGTGTTTGATCAATGCATCCTTCCAGTGCTTACGTATGGTGCAGAGACGTGGACCTTAACTAAAAAAGACATACAAAGGCTGCAGACAACTCAAAAAAGCATGGAGAGGTGCATGCTTGGTGTAACCAGGAGAGATAAGAAGAGGAACTCGTGGATCCGAAAAATGACAAGAGTGGAAGACATCATGATCAGAGTTAAATCCCTGAAATGGTAATGGGCTGGACATACTGCCAGAAGGACAGATCATCGATGGACAGCCGAAATTTTAGATTGGATTCCAAGGGACAGGAAAAGACCCAGAAGAAGACCACATGGGAGATGGGTGGATGAAATTCGAAAGTATGCAGGGGTGACATGGAGGAGACTGGCACAAGACAGACCGTTGTGGAGGAAACTTGGGGAGACCTTCGTCCAGCAGTGGATTGATAATGGTTGACAATGATGATGATATAACATTTATCGTGGACCGTAGATCAATAGAAACGGGTCCTATGGACTGATGAATCCAGATACACGATCCATCAATCTGAAGGCAGTGTGTGGGTATGGCGACAGCCGGGGGAACGCTATTTACCACAGTGTACCGTTCCTACGGTCAAGTTTGGAGCTGGCAGTGTGCTCGTGTGGGGGTGTTTTTCGTGGTACGGTTCTGGCCCATTGGTTATCGTGGACAAACCTGTTAACCAGCACGTCTACCTCGATACTCTGGACAATTATGCCGCCACCGGGAATGGAACCCAGGTCTTCCAGTTACACACTGCACCACAGCGGCCTCGAATTCTGCACACTCACATGTGATTAACTGCCAAACCACATGGCAGGTTGCTTCATGGAGCCTCGCACAATGCTGGGGATTCACCAAAAATGGAAAGCAGGAACTTAACAAATAATTAGGAGTCTAATAAGTAAGCAATACATACACTCGACGTGGAGCAGGAACACCAAACAGAAATCATCAATATTAACGTGGAAAGAGCGATGATTTCTGTTTGGTGTTCCTGATCCACGTAGAGCGCATGCATTAAATTTTAACGTTGTGCCACGCAGACACACCCTTCAGCCCTCCTTAACTTCCTTCCTTCCAGCCAGCGACTTTGCCTTGCACTCCTCACCAACAAAGCAGTCGTCAGCCACTTTCTGCAATTTACTGTCCCGGGGCAATCTTAAGAGCGCAGGTATAGCTTTAGGCTTCACTTTCCGCGTTAGAATCCACAATTTTGTAAAGAAAGCAAAAGAAAGCAATTAGTAATTACCACCCTCAGTGAATCCTTATCCACCTTCCTCATTCGCCCTCTGCCCATACGAACATGAAAAATACGATTAAACTAAGGAATTGGAAGAGTGGAGAACAATTGAATTTTCATGGCCCTAGGGATTCTGTTTTGATAACCTTTCTGCGGAGACGTGAACAACGCACTTCCTAAGGAAAAATACGAAGGGCTACATAAAGTAAAACACAAGATTTGTCATTATTTAGCGAATCCAGATTATATTTTAAAGTTAAGTATATTGTGACGTGCCTGCCCCGCAGGAAGCACACGACATAAAGGCAGATAGCAGCGAAAACGAACGTCTGCGTAGCTCAGTTGGTAGAACGACTTGTTCCGGAATAAGTGGACTCGGGTTCGATCCCCGGCGTGGACCAAAAATGACGGAGAAATTTACTTCGTTATAAAGGCTCCCGAACTTCCCGGATGACCCGGCCGTTAAAGATCTCGCAATGGTATGATGTTCTTTCCACACCGCGAGACAAGAAAAATAAGAGAATCCCTTCTTCAGCGCTTCGAAAAATAAATGTGTGTGACGTTGCATTCCACACACCAGATTGACTGGGAGTTCTCAAGTGCACGTTCTACAGCGGATGGCTGCCTGCGACGATTCGTGGTCACGGCTGACCAGTGGGCCATGCCCCGGCCCTCTTTCGGGGGATGTGACGTGCCTGCCCCGCAGGACGCACACGACATAAAGGCAGATATCAGCGAGAACGAACGTCTGCGTAGCTCAGTTGGTAGAGCGACTTGTTCCGGAATAAGTGGACTCGGGTTCGATCCCCGGCGTGGACCAAAAATGACGGAGAAATTTACTTCGTTATAATATTGAAAAATGGCCCATTTTGAACTGGGTGGGCGGTAGGGTGGCGTAGTTCAGCTGGGAGAACAGCCGCCTCCCGAGGCGAAAGACGAGGGTTCGAATCCACCTACGGAGAAAAGGGTATGTTATATATGCTCCTGAACGAAAATGAATCTCCTGGCTTTGAGGTTCGAAAATATGTATGATGATTCTTCCACACATCGTACGGAATTAATGAAAATTCCTGCTTCTACTAAGAGCTCGTCCTTCAAACAATGTTTGTCGGTGGATCCGAAAACCTGCAATTTTACGCCACTGCCTTTCTCATGGGAGGAGGGGGATGTAACGTACTGCCTGACATGACGTAGATGACGTACGGCTACGTATTAGCCAAATGAGCAGTGTTGCAGAGACAAGCCTGCCGGCGTAGTTGAGTTGCGATAACAGCCTCTCCGGAGTACGAAAACGTAGGCTCGAGGTTCGACACCGGAAAAAGGTTGTATGTTATACTGTAATCTCCTTCAAATTCACTTGTCGTATATTTTTCATTTATTTCTACATTTGTTTCAGAATTTAGTCGAGAATTTCCAAGACTTTTTTTTATTATAATTTATCAAACTTTTCCTTTCGTTTATTATTGGGAGTATTATGAACGCATGAACACGTAGTTTCACTTGCATGAAGGCGCATATATTTTTTTAGGGGGTAAATACTCTCAGTACTTACATCTTGGCATAGTAGAGTTTTTCATCATCCGCTTCTGAGGGCTTAATGATGGTCTTCCACCGAGACACAGCCTCCGGTCTTTCTAAAACCATCACCAAAATTGGACCGCTTGTTATGTGATCTATGAGATTGGAGAAGAAAGGTTTGCCTTCGAATTCTGCGTAGAAATCTCTTGCTTGTTCCCTGGACATTTTCATTCTCCTTTTCTGTAAAGACGTAAACATCGTTATATGTATATACAGTATAATATACAGTATATGAGGGGAAGTCAGTAAATAAGTCACAAACAGGTCTTTAAAAACTACTAAGTGAGATACGAACTTGAAAAACATTTGTTATTACCTTTACATTTCCCCTTACTTCCCAACATAATTCCCACCAATAATGATACACTTATCCCATCGCTTTATCACTGCGTCGAAACCTGCAGCATAGAAGTCTTCGGTCTGCTGTCTCAGCCACACTGGCACTTCACGTTCAACCTTTTCGTCGTCCGCGAAACTTTTGCCGCCAAGATGAGTTTTTAGCGGACCAAACAGGTGAAAATCGTGCGGGGCCAAGTCGGGGCTGTAAGGTGGATGTTCAAGAAAGTTTCCAGCCTAGTAGTTCAATTTTCTGCTGTGTTATTTGAGGCGTATGAAGTCTGGCATTGTCGTGATGGAGCAGTACTCCTCTAGTCAGTAAGCCTGGACGTTTTTCCGAATTGCATCCCGAAGCATCAACAGAATTTCGCAGTACGATGCAGCATTTACGTTCTCGCCTCTCTTCTGGAAATGCGCTAATAGCACTTCTTGAGAAACGCAAAATACTGTAAGCATAACCTTCCCTGCGGATGGCGAAATTCGGAATATCTTGGTTGAAGGTGAAGAGGGATGTTTCCATTGCATTGAAGCACGTTTTGATTCCTGTTAGTAGTGATGCGCACCCATGATTCGTCCTCAGTAAGCCTGTCTTCTCTTTCATATGCCTACCATTCGTTAAGCCTGTCTTCTCTTTCATATGCCTACCGAGAGAGATGTTGCAAGGACAGGCCAGGCCCATTTGGTTCATTTTGTTTTCCTGAGTTCTCTGGGCACCCACCGTGAGCACACTTTCCGGAAATTCAAACGATCATGCACTATGCTGTAAGCTAAACCACGAGATCCCCCTATTGCAGTTGCTACATTGTCTATCGTTGCTCGCTTGTCAGCTCGAATCATCTCCTCCATCCGCATAACAGTTGCTTCTGTCGCAATCTGAACAGGAAGACCAGAATAAACAAAGACATCGCTCTTTCCACGTTTATCAACACATAGCAACCGAAAAATTGTTATCCGACCACTTCTGGGATCGTACCCCAGCAGTGATGTAGTTCTAATTAAAAAGGTACCTTAGCGGTAAACTGATTAATAAAAACGCGTTGGGAAGAAGACTCAATGTTTTAAAAAGCGTTGTGAATTCTAATTTGCTGTTTTTAGTGTTCAGTATATTTTATAAAATTTATATTACTAATTATTTTTATTTAAATATCTTAATTTGAGCAGTTTTTAATAAAGCAAAAAATGTTTGTTAGTCACATCCTAAAATTATGCTGTTTTTTTTTAAGTAACCCTGCCATTTCGCACGTTTACAAATGTTCAATGTAAGTATTACTGAAATCATACTGAATAGATGTAATTGAGTCATCCTGAATAAATCAGAACCGTAGCGATGGGGGGGGGGGGGGGGGGGGGGGAACAGGGTCGGGCGCCATCGATACGTAGATTTTTTATAAATGTAAAAAAATGTGAAATTAATTTATACGCGTAATTAAAAAAATGTATAAAATTTAAACTTCATTATGCTTTAAGGATAAAATAGTGACCAGATTTAACACACCTGGCAATTCTGTCAATAGAAAAAGATATTGCTAAAAATATTAATATGATCGAATAATAAATGATTTTGCTGCTATTAAAGCTCGAAAGGGGCATTTGTAAATACAAAATCTTTCTGTTAAGGCTTAAGCATAATTTTAAACAAATGCTACTAGTACATATTTTTTCAGTTGTTCATAAGCACTTGAGGTAGCAATTAATTATAAATGAAAATTATTCTTCATTCAAACTATGTACAATGTTTTTTCTTTCTTCTACAATCCCTATTGAAGCTCATATAATCACCACAGTTATTGAATAGGATTACGTATATAAGTTGTTTTTTTAATTATTATATTATGAGTAATATTTTATATAAAAACTTAACATTTTGTTACTATTTCATACAATTAGCAAATTATATACGGGACAATAATTGCAAATAACAATAAAAATCACAATATTTTTATTATACAGGTATTGTACTATATCTGCAAACAGGTATATAATAAAATCTGATACCGTGACCTGTTCCAGTTGGACTGGAGCAGGAGGGCGCCAATTTTACTGCTTGCCCCAGGCGCCAATACCTCTAGCTACGGCCCTGAATAAATGTAACTATTATAGTCACATCTATTCAGTGTGACTAGTACGTCTTTTCCCTAGGCAAATGAAATAGCTATATGTTGTTATTTTTATGGGATAAGAGAAAGAGCGGCTTATAGTAAAAATAAGAGCGGCTTATAGTAAAAATATTCTTCACTCGCACAAATCTTAATGGCTGCATAATTTCTCTCTGCAGTTTTTTCTCCAAGCAGTGAAATAATTTGGGGACTACCGTTTAGAAAATGGACCTTATATTCTCTTTACGCCGTCCCGGTGGCCGAGTGGTCAGAGGTGTAAGTTTCTGATTAGGGGTCTGAGTTCCGCATGAAGCATGGTTGGTGCGCCTCCCCGCCCTAAATCAGGGCCGGCCAACGGCATGTAGCCCTTATTTAGAAGCTCACGGGGAAAGTTGAACCCAGAAACAAACAACATTCTCTTTACCCTTACATTCCGTGAGGTGTCGTTTTGTGTGATCAGACGGTTTAATCTCATCCTTGCAATACGAATATTTCGGTTATTATTGTACGTATACTGTATAAAACAGAGTATTCGCTATTTTCGAATATATGATCATCTAAAAAAATTATTTACCCATCTTCTGCAACCACCTAACTACGAAAAGTACTTCAGCGCCGCTAAGCCTAGAAAAATAGTGCCATAGCGCCGCTAAGCAGCGCTAATGCCCTTCTACACCTCTGTAACCCAGATCTCCCGATATCTAGCCGAGTGCGTTCGCCTTACGCTACGGTGGCCAACAATCAACGGCGCAAGAGAACTGGTATGCAACGTAAGACGAATGCAGTTGTGAATACACTTTAACAAAAATTGCAAACATTGAACAGTGAAAGAATTTCAAAAATCGGCACATGATTGACTGTAACATCAAACCACGCACAAAATGAGTGCCGTAACAGATAATTATTTTCATTCGAGAAATTTGGTTTTCAAAAAAAAAAGTTTCTTCAACACTCCATTTCAAACAAAATCACCATAACTTTCATTCTGAAAGTTGAAATGTGCACATGCCACATAACTATTCTCCTATGCAATTAATTTTTATATTTATTTGGTCACGAACAGCCTACTGCGCTATAGTATTGTAACTCCTCATTGAGTAGACTCCTTTTTCATGTCTACCAATTATCTTTATCCATGAGCCACCATTTTGACCCATGAACCAGTATTGGTAGATCGTTGTTTCTTTTAAGATTAATGTGGGTGGGGCACGGATTTCAAAGTATCCTTGCCAGAGGGCTATAGTATTGTAATTCCTCATTGAGTAGACTTCTTTTTTATGTCTACCAATTATCTTTATCCATGAGCCACCATTTTGACCCATGAACCAGTATTGGTAGATCGTTGTTTCTTTTAAGATTAATGTGGGTGGGGCACGGATTTCAAAGTATCCTTGCCAGAGGGCTATAGTATTGTAATTCCTCATTGAGTAGACTTCTTTTTTATGTCTACAAATTATCTTTATCCATGAGCCACCATTTTGACCCATGAACCAGTATTGGTAGATCGTTGTTTCTTTTAAGATTAATGTGGGTGGGGCACGGATTTCAAAGCATCCTTGCCAGAGGGCTATGGTATTGTAATTCCTCATTGAGTAGACTTCTTTTTTATGTCTACCAATTATCTTTATCCATGAGCCACCATTTTGACCCATGAACCAGTATTGGTAGATCGTTGTTTCTTTTAAGATTAATGTGGGTGGGACACGGATTTCAAAGTACCTTTGCCAGAGGATCACTTTGTGCTCTGTGTTAGTCTGTGGATAAGGGAGTGTGGATGATGGGCCACTACAATTGGCACTAGCGCCTCCTTTAAGATTACAAAAGGAGAGTAGGACATACCAATGACCCTGGGATCCAAGTCCAACAACCTACGTCGAGCTGTAGTTAGTTTTAGCTTAATTTATAGCGATGTACTTCGTCCGGCAGCAGGTTCCCCCATAAGTACAGAGAATTTTTCTATGCCATTTTAGAGCAAACACCGAAGAAAGACAGATAGAAACTTTTTTAAAAGAAATAACTTTTCAGACAGAAATAAAGCTCACATGAAGTTAACGATTATTATTCATAAGTGACAAAAATAATTATTCAGTTGTTCCAAAAACACCCAGACGAAATAGAATACGATAAAGTGGGCCATTTCTCGAGTGGTCCACTCGGAAATGTCCCGGTGGGCCAATCCGCCCTTGTCTGGATGTATAAGTGCAGTTGCGATTCCTACGAGGATTACACTTGTTACCTCAACTATATTTGATCTATGTGTTACGAATGATTTTTATTGCTGTACGGGTGTGTTGGCATATAATATAAGTGATCACCTCCCTATTTTTTATTTGTCGGGTTGTGTGTCTACCTCGGATTTTATTAATAGGGTTTCGATTTGTATTCGTTCGTACGATCAGCATAGCTTAAGAACTTTTGGTGAGACACTTGCTGTTACGGATTGGTGTCCGGTGCTGCATCATGATAATCCCAGACATGCATTTGATGTATTTTGGGGATTATTTTGAAGTTCTTATGAATGTTCATTTCCACTTAAGACCTTTACACGTTCATTAAAGTGTAGAAAATTTTGGTTTACTCGTAGCCTTTTGAGATGTCTAAACAAAAAAAATAAGCTGTTCAAGTTATTTATACAATGTAGAAATGCTTCTGATTTATTCCCAGTTCCGTAGATACAGAAATTGGTTTAATATAAATTAAAAAATGCTAAGAAAAGTTATTATTTAAATCGTTTTACTGGTACCACGGATGGGAAAAGGTTATGGCAGTCGATTGGTGAATTGTTACACAGAACAAATGATGACGACCCACCAATAGAACTTGAACATGGGGGAACTCGAGTCACTGATTTGAATCATATTGTGGAGATCTTCAATACTTACTTTGTTTCTTTGCCTGTAAAATTACAGAACGATATTCCACGGGTGTCTGGTGACTTTGCTGACTTTTTGTCACACCAAACTTTGTGTAAGTCTTTTTTCTTTGACACAGTATCGGCGGACCTTTTGTCTACTATACAACAGTTGGATTCCTCTAAGGGTGCTGGCCCGGATGATGTTCATCCAAGGGTGATTAAATCTGTTGCTCAGTTTTTGTTGGCACCATTGGAACATATTTTTAATTGTATTCTAGAAACTGGTTTATTACCTGTTGCATTTACGACACGTAGAGTAACTGTTATACACTGACGGAAAAAAATCCCAACACCAAGAAGGGGTTGTGTTAGATAAACGACAGTTGGTAGGCGGTGAGAGTACATCTGTAAGATGACGTCTATGCAAATTTCGCGCTCGGGGCATTCGTGTGGGGCTAGTAGCGCACCCCTCGGAACATGCAAAGCAGGTTTGCTGTAAATACGCGCTGTAACGTTCGTGAGCGTTAGTTATCGTTGAGATTCGACGTAGTGTGCTGATGTTAGTCAAGAATGCCTTTAAGAAGACGAAGAAGCCATTATCAACAGCTCACGGAGTTTGAACGAGGTCGTGTAATAGGGCTACGAGAAGGTGGATTTTCGTTCCGCAATATTGCAGAACGACTTGGCAGGAATGTAGCCCCTGGTCATGATTGTTGGCAGCGGTGGTCAAGGGAAGGTACTGCCTCAAGAAGACCGGGTTCCGGCCGGCCACGTGGCACTACTGAGAGGGAAGAACGTCGTGTGGCGTATGGCCGTGGCGCATCGTACCGCGTCTGCGGCAGCAATTCGAGCTGCAGTTGCCACCACAGTGACACAACGAACTGTTACAAATCGGTTACTTGAAGGACAGCTCCGAGCCAGACGCCCTGTAGCGTGCATTCCACTTACTCCAAACCACTGCCGTTTGCGACGTCAGTGGTGTCAAGCTAGAGCTCATTGGAGGACGGAGTGGAGATCTGTTGTGTTTTCTGATGAAAGCCGGTTCTGCCTGGGTGCCAGTGATGGCCGTGTGTTGCTTAGAAGGAGGCCAGGTGAGCGCCTGCAACCAACCTGTCTGCGGCCGAGACACACTGGACCTACACCTGGAGTTATGGTCTGGGGAGCAATTTCCTATGACAGCAGGAGCACTCTCGTGGTTATCCCACGCACCGTGACGGCACAGTTGTAGGTCGGTCTGGTGATTCAACCTGTTGTGCTGCCATTCATCAAGAGCATTCCAGGGAGTGTTTTCCAACAGGATAACGCTCGCCCGCATACCGCTGTTGTAACCCAACATGCTCTACAGAGTGTCGACATGTTTCCATGGCCTGCTAGATCACCAGATCTTTCACCAATCGAGCACGTATGGGACATCATTGGACGACAACTCCAGCGTCACCCCAACCAGCATTAACCGTCCCTGTATTGACCGACCAAGTGCAACAGGCATGGAACTCCATCCCACAAACTGACATCCAGCACCTGTACGACACAATGCATGAACGTTTGCGTGCTTGCATTCAACATTCTGGCGGTTACACCGGTTATTAATGTACCAGCATTTCACATTTAAAATGGCTCTTCTCGCGCTTACATTAAGCTGTGATCTTGAAACCTTAATCGATTAAATATGTTACCTATACAAATGTATTGCCGGCATTTCATTCCTCTACAACTATTTTTTCGTGGTGTTGGGATTTTTTTTCCCTCAGTGTACATAAAAAGGGTTTGAGATCTAGTGTAGAAAATTATCGTCCGATTACTAATATTACAGTATTTGCTAAAAGTATTGGAAAGACTAGTATTAAATAGATTATCTGACTACTTGGAGAGAAACAAAATATTACGTCCAGGTCAGCATGGTTTCCGTCAGGGCTTCTCAACAGAGACGGCTATATTAGATGTTCCTAATTTTTTGCACACAAATATTGACTCAGGAAGAAATGTTCTGGGTATATTTTGTGACTTAACTCGAGCTTTTGACTGTGTACATCATGAAATTCTATTGTCAAAGTTACATCATAGAGGGATCCGGGGAGTTCTGCTTTTGTTTTTTAGGAACTACTTGTTTCAGATATCACAGAATGTGCAGATCGTGGCATTCGTTCTTCGGTTCGTGTGGGGTTTGTTGCGAAGTTCCTCAGGGATCGGTGCCGGGATCCGTTCTTTTTTTAATATACATTAACGATATTTTTAATGTTACCTCGGGAGCGCACCGTGTGCTGATGATACCAGTTTATTCTTTTCCGGCAATTCATTAATGGAGTTGGTACCTTTATTTAATTGAGATCTTCAGGAATTCTTTCGTTGGTTCAGTTGCAATTATTTAACTATAAATCAAGATAAAACACATGCCATCCTGTTTTCACGTCGTTCATATTATTCGTTTACCCCAACTGGTATCTTTGTGAATGGAGTTCCCATTACATTCAAGAAGACTTAAATTTTTAGGTGTACTTATACACTAAAGAGCAATTGAATTAGAGATACCTGTCTACTAACGTGTAGCACCACCTTTCGCCCTGATGACGGCGGCGATTCGTCTCGGCAAGGACTCGTACAAGACACCGGAAACGTTGGGAAGCCATACGTATCCACGACCCTTGAACAAGGTCCCACAGTTCACGGAGATTTGATGGAGGGGGTTCAGAGCCTCGAACAACTCTCTCGTTGGCATCCCAGATGTGCTCGATTGGATTGAGGTCAGGTGACCTAGCTGGCCAAGGAAGCGAGGTCACGTCGGTGGAGTGTTCATCCAACCATTCGGATACAATTCGGGAGCGATGGCACGGTGCATTGTCTTGTTGCAGGATGAGGTCTCCAGTGGGATGTTGAAGACGCACAAACGGGAGCAAATGGTCGTCCAGGATATCCCGGTAACGTTGACCTGTGAGGGACGATGTCACACGTACCAGGGGTCTCATTTCAGTCCACGTAAACAGTCCCCAGACGAGAATGCCACCCCCCCACACACACACACACCAGCTTGAAGAGTTCCCTGCTGGCAAGAAGGATCCATCGCTTCGTGTGGTTTGCACCATACTCGTATCCTGCCATACGCATGCACCAACGTGAATCTCGACTCATCAGTCCAGGCAACATTTTTCCACATGTCTAGGGTCCAGTGGCGATGTTCCCGCGCCCATGCTAATTTTTGCATCCTGTGATGTGCGGTCAGCAGCGGTACCCTCGTGGGACGATGGCTTCTGTACCCCATAGCGAGGAGATGGTTCTGGATGGTGTGGCTGCTTACACGTTTTTGTGCACCAGTGTTAAATTGCCGAGTGATTTCTTGTACTGTGGCCCGTCTATCCGCTGTTACAATGCGCGCTAGCCGACGATGACCTCTCTCATCCGCACGCTGTTGTCCACGTCAGTTGGCCCTTGCAGGGATGGTTTTACCGTATTCGATGTATTCACGGTGCACCCGTGACATAGTGGCTCGTGAAATTCCCAGTGCCTGCACGACTTCCGAGATGGATTGACCCATTCGTCGGGCCCCGACAATTTGCCCACGATCAAATGCGCTTAGATCCTTCGTCTTACCCATACTGCGTCCGACTCTCACTGATTCCCGTCGCATCACTCCTCATATTGTCGGATCGCTGCATACGTCATGTCGTTTCCGTTTACAGGGCTACCCACAGCGCCACATTTGTATAAACGCCAGCTGTCTCTAATCCAATTGCTCTTCAGTGTACAAGAGTCACTACGTTGGGATAATTACATTAATTATTTAGCAAATCAGCTTAGATCACGTATAGGAATGGTTTATAGAATTTCGGGTATGTTGACGATAAGATAAAAACTAATTTTGTATTACTCGTTCATTTATCCACTTCTTTCGTATTGTTTACTGGCGGGTCAGACCACGTTGGGTAATGTTAACAGATTATATAGTTTACAAAAGAAATACTTTCGCTTATTGGATACTGATAGTGCTGTAGCTGCCGTTTGCTGTTCATATAAAATAATCCCATTTAATAAACTACATACATTTCTATTATTACTTTTTATGCATAATATAATTTATGCTAATAAGTTTGAGTTTTCTTGAATTACACCAATTTTCGCATTCTCATGATACCAGGGGTAATGCAAACTTCGTTATTCCCAGGGCACATCTAAATCTTTTGCATTACAGTGTTATTGCAGCCGGTCCGCGACAGTGGAATGAATTGCCCTTGCACATTAAATCAATTGTTAGCTTCAGGGCATTTAGGAAAATATTAACTACTGAATTATTGGCTAGCTGATATGCTTTGAATTGATGTCTTGCTTTTTTTTTTTAAATATAGTATCACATTATTCCTGGTACATATAAATTTTTATTACTTTGTTTCACATTTACTTTACCTTAGTGAGTAAGACGAGGGATGTTTATATTTCCTTGCTTTGGTTCTTGGATACTGTTTTGTGTTTAGGATTCGATAACTAACTTACACTGTTTAATTTTTAACCTTCACAGTCATATTGGGTATCATTCATATGCGTTGCACATATATTTATACTAAGTCTCTTGATCCTGTAATTGCTTACTAGTGTTTAACCTGAAGTTATGAAACGGTCTGGGATATAGGAAGTCTTTTAATTTTGTTTAACTTAATTGCATTAATTATTATATGTTTATTTTGGGAATGTGTATTGCTGTTTTGTGTTGTGCTTTTTTTCTCGTATATTTTTGGATTACATTCATTTGGTATATATATACATACACTATATTGACAAAAGTCACCGGACACCTCTTCAAAAGCAAATAAACAGATCCACTGCGATATTACGATGCGCGGTGCAGCTCAAACGGTATAAAAACAAACTTGCAGCTGACCACGATCATATTGCACTGTGAGGTTGAGTGAAAATGTCATGGCGGGAGAGAACTGACTTTGAGAAAGGAAAGATTGTTTGGTGTTATATTAGTGGGTTGTCCATAAGAGAAACCGAAAGGCGTTTAAACATACCCAAGTCAACTGCTTTGGATGTACTGAATAAGTGGAAGACACATGGCGTTCCTGAAGCAGCAAAACGTACCGGCAGACCAAAGAAAATCAGTGACAGAGGACGTCGAAGCCTCACGAGAGTCGTTACAGCTAATCGACGGAGTACTGCACAAAACCTCAGTGTACAGGTGAGCAGGAGCGAATTGGCACACCGGGACATTTCCCGGTGGGCCACTCGAAGAAATGGCCCACTTTCTCGTATTTTTTTTGGAGCAAGCGAATAGTTATTTGTGGCACTTATGAATAATAATCATTAACTTCACGTGAGCTTTATTTCTGTATGAAAAGTTATTTCCTTTAAAAATGTATCTGTCTTTCTTCGACGTTTGCTTTAAAATGGCATAGCAAAATTCTCTGTACTTATGTGGGAAAACTGCTGCCCGACGAAGTAAATAGTTATAAATTAATTAAGCTAAAACTAACTACAGCTCGACGTGGATTGTTGGACTTGGAGCCCAGGGTCATTGGTATGCCCTATTCTCTTTTTGTAATCTTGAAGGAGACACTAGTACCACATTTGTAATGGCCCATCATCCTCATTCCTTATCCACAGACTGACACAGAACACAAAGTGATCCTCTGGCAGAGATACTTTGAAATCGGTGTCTCACCCACATTTATCTTAAAAGAAACAACGAACTACCACTCCTGGTTCATGGGTCAAAGTAGTGACTCACGGATAAAGATAATGGGTAGACTTAAAAAAGGAGTCTACTCAATGAGGAGTTACCAATAGACGATTAGTGACCAAATAAATATAAAAATTAATTGCGTAGGAGCAGGGGCGGATTGGGGGAGTAAACCAAGACGGGAATTTTAGTCTTTTGGTTCACTACAAAAACGAATGAGTTCCCCTACAGAAGAAATCCTCAAAAATTCCCTCTTGAGAAAAAAATCTGTTAGATCCGAAATGAAAGGGAACGGTTGGAATGTGCACCGGGAAACAAATTCAGTAGCGAACAAATTTTAACAACAATTTAACGGTGAAAGGGTTTTAAAAACCACTCGTGATTGAACGTAGCATTAAAACAAAGCTCCATTCATCAGATTTTTAAAATTCCAGATAATTATTTTCTTTTACAAATTTGGTTTCGCCTGAAAAAAAAACCAACAAAAAAAAAAAAAAAACCTGGAGTTTTCTGAAGACTCCACTTCTAGCGTACTCACCACGAAGCAAGTTGAAATGCGTGCACATGCCACAAAGCGATTTTCCTACAATATTTTTTATAATTTAACGGTCGCCTGCAGCACAATGGTATTGGTATCTTCTTCATTAAATGCCTTTTAAAAGTCTACCCATTATTTTCACTGATGAACCAGTCAGTGGCGTCCATATGAGTACTTTTAGAGGGGGGCGAAGAAAAATTCTTACCTCCTTCAAGGTTGTCAAACATTTTAGTAAATGTACAAGATACTAAAATACAACAAAAATAATTGATACAAACAATCATTAATATCTTATTATTTTTAAAAATGCTTTAAAAAAAGGTTTCGTCGATTTTAGTGTTTTAAATTTATCAAAAATTTGGCTATACCAATTGCTAGCCCCCCCTTCCCCCCTTATGGGCGCCCTTGGAACCAGTACCGAGAAATAATTGCTTCCAAGATAAATCTGGGTGGGACATGGATTTCGCAATATCTGTGCCGGAGATTCGCTTTGTACTCTGCGTTAGTCTGTGGATAAGGGTTTGGGGGTGATGGGCCATCTCAGTGGGTATTAGTGTCCCCTTCAAGACTTTTACGAGTCGTGTTTTTCTTCGCTCCGGAAGTTGACGAATGTTTTCGAAGTTTTACCCTTACCTCGTTTGTTCTTTTTGCGTGTTCAGTTCCATAAAGGTTTGGGAACCATTTTGTCATCCTCCTGGAAAAAGGTGAGTGCTATTTTATTTTATATTGGGTGTTACAAATTGTAGCATCCCGCTTATTTACTTTTGAAGCATGGTGGCTTCCGAGGATGTTAACTCTAACGTGGCTTTAGCCGAAGCGCAAAGCTATGCAAATTTCTCTGCCGCCAGCGTGTGTTCCACGAAGTCTGCGTCTCTTGCTAAGTATGTAAATGAGAACACCTCTTCTTCAGGCTCAGAATAGTTCCATCGGATTTAGTCGTCCCCGAGATATATACTCAGGGTTGATGAAAATCTTCAAATTCGGGTTAGCGACTTGTCATCGGAAGGCCAAAAACTCAGCACAACTATATACGACGTAGCTTATATTTTCCTTCGTTGAGAGGAACGCCTCTCTACGTCTATACGGACGCTGTCGAGAAAATTGTACCGAAGCAAAGCATTGCTAACAAAAACAGTAAAATTTTGCTGTGTCATTCAAGCATTAAGCATTTCTCACATAAGAACAGAGAATTTTATTATGTCATTTTAGAGTAAACGCACAACATAGACACAAGAAAAAGTTTCATTTTTAATTTTTCTTTCAAGGAGTTAACGTTTTAGACAGAAATAAAGCTCAAATGAAGTTGACGATTAATTATTATTCATTGGTGATAAAATAATTATTCGTTTATTCCAAAAAATTCAGAGAGAGGAATACGTATAAGTGGGCCATTTCTCGAGTGGTTCACCGGGAAATGTCCCGGTGGGCCATTCCGCCTCTGCGTAGGAGAATAGCTATGTGGCATGCGCACATTTTAACTTTCAGAATGAAATTTATGGTGATTTTGTTGGAAATGGGGTGTTCAAGAAACTTTTTTCTTTTCTTTTGTTTCAAAACCAAATTTCTCGAATGAAATAAGTATCTGTTACGGCACTCATTTTGAGCGTGGTTTGATGTGACATTCAATCATGGGCGGATTTTTGAAATTCTTTCACTGTTCAATTTTCGTTAAAGTTTACTCACAACTGCATTCATTTTACGTTGCGTACCAGTTCTCTTTCGTCTAGCATCTAACAGAATTTTTTTCATGAAGAAATTTCTTCACCTGTAAATACGTGCGTTTATACAGTGGACTGGAAGACTAAAATTACCGGCCTGGTTTGGTCGTCCCAATCCGCCCCTGCAGGTGAGTAAAAATGCTGGAACCTCGGTATGTACACGTACCATTCGCAGAGAACTTCATTCCATGGGTTACCGTGGTCGTGCGGCTGCTCATAAGCCTTTCATCTTCACTCGAAATGCTACTCGTCCTTTAGCATGGTGTAAAGAACATTTATCGTGGACCGTAGATCAATGGATACGGGTCCTATGGACTGATGAATCCAGATACACGATCCATCAGTCTGATGGCCGTGTGTGGGTATGACGGCAGCCGAGGGAACGATATTTACCATAGTGTACTGTTCCTACGGTCAAGTTTGGAGCTGGCAGTGTACTAATCTGGGGGTGTTTTTCGTGGTATGGTCCCGGCCCATTGGTTATCGTGGACAAACCTGTTAACCAGCACGTCAACCTCGATATTTTGGACAATTATGGCCTACCAACTGTGTGGCAGTACTATGGAACAGAGCCTTGGTACCAGCAGGATAATGCACCGAGCCATAAAGCAAGGACTGTTGCGGCGCGGTTTGACGATAATTCCGTATCGTGTGTGGACTGGTCCGCAAAGAGCCCTGATCTTCATCCCATGGAACACCTATGGAATGAATTAGAGCGCCGCATAAGAAGTTTGGAACCAAGGCCTAAGCAACAGTTAGCGGCAGCACATACCTATCGCTGTTTCAAAACCTTGTCTTTAAGCATATCTCGAAAAGTCAGTGCATGCATTAAGGCCAAAGGTGGACCGACACCATACTAATGTATGTCAATAAATGCTATGTTGTGTTTCTCTTCTAGGTGTCCGGTGGCTTTTGTCAATATAGTGTAGATGTCCTATTTAAATCTTGCATTGTTTTTCTTATACTATGTTTATCAGTGGTTATGTTGTCATGTGTTAAGATTTCTATATACTGTAACTGTACTGGTTATATGCCACCTACTTTTTAATTACAGTTGTTTACAATCATGTATCCTTCACTTCCCTGTACTATTATGGTCATTTGTGTCTTACTGTGATTTTTTGTGCACTGTGTTCTTAGCCTGACATACACTTCTTGGGGATCGCGGGCTCGTCAGGCTTTTTCATTGAAGCCTTTTTCCCTGGCTCCATGTCATCCACTTGCAGTGATTTATGTAGACAGAGGAGACTTTAGATCTTTTGGGGCCCTAGGCGCTAAAAGGTTCAGGGGCCCCTCCCTATTCTTATCCCTTCAGAAATTTTCATCCGTCAGATTAACAAAGGGGGGGGGGAGTCAAGAAAAAGGGTTTTACACTTTTTTAAAATGCCATCGCTTCCTAGTAATAGAACGTTCTGTAAGAAAAAGTGCTAGTGTAATCATTTTGTCTGTCCGTGCACATCGAACTTTTTGATTTCAGAGATATTTCAAAAACTATTTTTGCGGCTAATAGGAAATCAATGGATATTAAGTTTGACACTTTTAATATCCCATATACTTCATGCACTGCAGTTATGATAAACAGAATTTTGAGGCTATTGGGAATCAATGGATATTAAGTTTGGCACTTTTAATATCCCATATACTTCATGCACTGCAGTCATCATAAACAGAATTTTGAGGCTATAGGGAATCAACGGATATTAAGTTTGGCACTTTTAATATCCCATATACTTCATGCAATGCAGTTATCATAAACAGAATTTTGAGGCTATAGGGAATCAATGGATATTAAGTTTGACACTTTTATTATATATACTTCATGCACTGCAGTTATCATAAACAGAATTTTGAGGCTATAGGGAATCAATGGATATTAAGTTTGACACTTTTATTATATATACTTCATGCACTGCAGTTATCATAAACAGAATTTTGAGGCTATAGGGAATCAATGGATATTAAATTTGACACTTTTAATATCCCATATACTTCATGCACTGCAGTTATCATAAACAGAATTTTGAAGCTATAGGGAATCAAAGGATATTAAGTTTGGCATTTTTAATATCCCATATACTTGATGCACTGCAGTTATGATAAACAGAATTTTGAGGCTATAGGGAATCAATGGATATTAAGTTTGGCACTTTTAATATCCCATATACTTCATGCACTGCAGTTATCATAAACAGAATTTTGAGGCTAATAGGGAATCAATGGATGTTAGGTTCGGCACTTTAAATACCAGTATCCCATTTATACCTGCACTGCAGTTATCAGAAGCAAAATCATAAAAATTGAATGCAAAAGATTCGGTTTGAAAATGGAAAAGTAGGAACTGCAGGTTTTTGAGTAAGAGTATCATTGAAACTTTTTATTGCTTTATCAAAAGCTAGTTTTAAGTCGATTTAAGGAATAGAAAAGGTGAGAATACTTGATAATTATCAGTATTAAACCAAGGGAGCAGAAAGTAATGAGAAAATGTTGTTGCAATACCATATAAATTACTTTTAACACTATTAAATAAGATAGTGTGATATTCTCAAATTTCTTTATTTTTCCAGCCTATATATTAATAACTCTTTTCGTTTAAGATGGTTTAGTGGGATTAGGGCCGAGAAAGAACTTGATTGTCATAAGAAGAGTTATCCTGTGAAGAATATTTCTCTCTTCATTGATTATCCTACCACGAAGGGAAAAAAACTATTAACAGCAAACACGCCTGATCATCAGGAAATTTTTTACAAGTACCTCATCGCAACTCGGGAAGAAGGTGGGAAGGTTCCAACACAGATGTGTTCCCTTGGCTGGAAGTACCATGAAAGCAATTTATAGCACAGTAGGCCAGTTAAGAATTCGCCTTAAACAATGAAAAGTGTGGGAAGCGTGAATACCTTCTTTACCAACCACTAAAAGGAACTCAAAATTGTTTTAACCGTTCCTTTCAAAATAAGTACATCGATAAGAACTCGAAAATTCGAAATATCAGCAACAGCAAGAAAAAAATATGTTATTATTAATATGAGAAAGTAAAATATCAATTGACAATACAAAGTAATCGCTTTAAGGATTGATTGGCTTCGGTCCGGAAAAACCAAACCTGAAAATTCAATTATATGTTTTCGGGGCTCCTGAAATAGCGAGGCCCTAGGCGCGCGCCTAGTGCGCCTAGCCGGAAATCCGCCCCTGTATGTAGACATAGATTACTTTTCTTACATTTCATACCATCTATTTTATAAATTTTGGCTTAATTGTGCAAGTTAATTAATTGTAGTTAATGGTACGTTTATTGTAATTGGGTTATGACACATTAAGGACACATTACTGACATTGTAGTTTGTTTTGGTTAGCTACTTAACACAGTCTTATTGTATTGATGTATTGTTTGTGTTAAACATTTTCATGTATGGTATTACTGTGGTGTATGGCAGAATATTCAATAAATCAAATCAAATCAAAGGGGTGGGTGGCTTTTCGTGGAGCAGGGACGTCGCCAAGGGGGTGCGAGGGTGGGCTTCATCCCACCCTGAAATTTGTCGTGCCCACCCAGTTCAAAAAGTGCCATATTTTCAGTATATTTAACTTTAAAATATAATCTGCACTTTGCCAAGTAATAAGTCTTATATTGAAGACAAAAGTAATTATTCGTACGACGTGGTAAAAGGTATCACAAATGCTGTCTGCGTACGATAAATAAAATTTTATTTATCGTACGCAGACAGCATTTGTGATACCTATTTAATATGTATTTTATTTTATTTCATGTAGCCCTACGTATTTCCCCCTAGGAAGTGCGTTGTTTATGTCTCCAAAAAAGGTTATCAAAATAACATTCGTAGGGCCATGGAAATTCAGTTGTTCTCTACTCTTCCAATTCCTTAATTTAAGCCTCATTTTCATGTTTGTATGGCCAGGGAGCTAATGAGGAGGGTGAATCGGAATTCAGAGGGTGTCACTACTAATTGCTCAGTTTGTTTTCTTTACAAAATAGGGGATTCCAACTGGGAAAGTAAGCCTAAAGCTACACTTGCGCTCTGAAGACTGCTCCGGGACAGAGAAAGTACAGAAAGTTTCTGACGACTGATTCGTAGGAGAGGAGCGCAAGGCAAGGTCGCTGGCTAGAAGGAAGGAAGTTAAGGAAGAGGGAGGTATTGTGTCAGCGTAGTACGACGTTAAAATTTGATTTAAATAAACAAAGACGACATTTTTTTAAATTAATTCTTCAAGTACGGTACTATTTTCGTAAGCAAAAATGCAAAATTTGAAAAGCAATTTAAGACAATGCGTTCAGAGCAAGCAAAAAGTTGAAGGCGACATTCTACCAACACTTCTATTTTTACACCAGTGGAGTTACTAGAGGTGGAGGGGGTAAGGATTGCACGAATTCCTTTCTTTCCGGTAGTGAAAAGCATTAAAGCCTCTCACTACCGGTAGTGAAAGGTGGCGCAGTGGCCTAAACGCTGGCTTATGACCTTTCATTCGAGAAGGGTTCGGGTTCGAATCCCATCGAGGCATGGATGTTGTGTTTGTTCTACGGCGCTGGTTCTCTCCCTTCCCTGGAACCCGTGACCTTAAATTAGGGGCGGGTATCTGCTTATAGAACACTGAGCTGCTCACGGTGGTCGTCGTTAAACCTTCAATCAAAAAAAAAAAAAAAAAAAAAGAAAAGCTCTTTAGAAATTCGTTCTCTATTGTTTTGTAAAAAAAAAGTTGCTATCAAGCTTGCCCCACCAAAAATAATGCTCGCCCACCCGTCGTCCATCATGATTTCCAAGTCTAGCGACGTCCCTGTCGCGGAGGAGTTATTCCTGTGGTGAAGAATTCCCTAAATCCAAGAGATTCAGCCTTCCAAGGCATTCGTCTATGCCAAGAAAGTTGGACAGTTAGAATTTTATCAGTCAGTGCAGGAAAGCGAGAATGTGAAGAATTTGTTGAAAGCATTTTTCCTTATTATTTTCATCTGAAAATTGGGAAGGTCTGCATTTTTATTCCGTCAGAAAGGTTCATCTATTAATGAGGATCGACAAATTAAGATACAGAAAATGGTTCAAATTGAACTTAGATTTTCCCACAGCCGTTTCATGCATTATAATGTGGTTTTTAGAAACTGCAAATGCCAGAATAAAAACATGCAGCTAGATCGACAAAAGATGTGTGTGTGTGTGTGTGTGTGTGTGTGTGTGTGTATGTGCGTTGAGTTTGCACTGGAGTTTCCTCAGATATTTCATGGAGATGCAACTTCTTTCTGTTTTTTGCGTTAACTTTTTCGAATAGAGATTTGCCAAAAATAATCTTGCATACTCGTTGCTTACCTGTATGATAGCAAATCCGTCATTCGTAATAACATCTTCAATCTCCTTTGCTTTCGATAAGGCATTAGGTTTGATGATTGCTAACGTTCTTTCAACTTTCCGAGGAGCACCTTCCATCACCAATTTGGATTCCAGTACCTATTGAAAGAACAAATTTCGAGTCTTTTTTTTGTTACAATTTTTTTACTAACAAAACAAAAGTTAACATTTACAGCCAAATATTCAAGTCCTAAAAACTCATTCTCGTGTGTTTTTCAACAAACCTGGTGATCTAAAATCACTTTTTTTTACTGAAGGTTTAACGACCACCGTGAGCAACTCGATGGGCTATAAACAGTCGCCCATCACTAATTTAGGGCCACTGGTTCTAGGGAAGAGAGAAAGCCAGTGCAGTAAGATAAAAACACAAAATCCATGCCTCACGGGATTCGAACTTGGACCCATCTCGGACGAATGGTCATAAGCTAATGCTTAGATCATTGCGCCACCGGGACGTCAAAGAACATGTCATAAACAGCACATTTTATTTCTGCAAATATTCAGTCAGAAAAGCGAGGGAACGCGTCCCCTAAAAAAAGAACGGTGAAATCATGCCTTACCTAGTAATCTAATCTAGTGCCTAGAAGCGCGAGAAGCCACTGACAATCGATCATGCAGGTGTAGCAATGCCACAGACAGTGTCACTGCCTATAAGTAAACAAGTTAGTAAAATCATACAATGCATTGATTATGATACGCTTTCCAACATACCAGAAATAATTACTCAAGTTATGAGGATAATTAATGGCTGTGGGCAGCACCGGTGGGGCAGTGGTCTAAGCGATGGATGGCCTCTGTTCATTCGTTCGAAAGGGGTCCGGGTTCGAACCCCGGTGAGGCATGGATGTTGTGTTTGTCTTACGGCACTGGCTCTCTCCCTTCCCTGGAACCAGTGAGCCTAAATTAGGGACGGGCGACTGCTTATAGCCCATTGAGTTGCTCACGGTGGTCGTTAAACCTCCAATCAAAAAAAAAAAAAAAAAGGCTGTCGAATTAATCTCGCTCCTGTGCCCTGACCTTTGACCCCCATTTCGATGATATTCAACAGAACCGGTTCAGTATACCTCCGGAACAACATACTACAGTTTTGTCGCAACAGAAGCATTTTTAGTCAAGTTATGAGGATAATGGCTGTGAAATAAATCTCGCTCCTTTGCCCTCTGACCTCTGACCCCATTTCGATTATATTCAACAGAACCAGTTCAGTATACCTCCGGAACAACATGATAAAGTTTTGTCGCAAGCGAAGCATTTTTACGTAAGTTATGACGCATAAGGGCGATAGAATGGATATATGTCCTGATCTTTGACCTCCATTTCGCCCATTTTTAATAGGGTTCGTCCCCAGGTTGTCCCCTACCACATACTAAAATTTCACCGAAATCTAACCATTTTTACGCGAGTTATCGTGCGGACAGACAGACAAAGTTGGAACATATACGCTTCTTCAACCTACTGTTGGAAAGCGTAACAAGTTAGCGAAATCATGCAATGCATTGATTATGACACGCTTACCAACATACCAGAAATAATTACTCAAGTTATAAAGATAATGGCTGTGGAATAAATCTTGCTCCTGTGCCCTGACCTTTGACCCCATTTCGATTATATTAAACAGAATTGGCTCAGCATACCTCCGGAACAACGTACTAAAGTTTTGTCGCAACAGAAAAATTTTTAGTCAAGTTATGAGGATAATAGCTGTGGAATAAATCTCGCTCCTTTGCCCTCTGACCCCATTTCGATTATACTCAACAGAACCAGTTCAGTATACCTCCGGAACAACATGATAAAGTTTTGTCGCAATCAAAGCAATTTTACGTAAGTTATAACGCATAAAGGTGATGGAATGGATCCCGCTGCTATGTCCTGACCTTTGATCCCATTTTCAATAGGGTTCGTCCCCAGATTTTCCGTTACCATATACTAAAATTTCATCGAAATCGAACCATTTTTACGCGAGTTATCCTGCTGACAGACAGACAGACAAAGCTGGAGCATGTACGCTTCAACCTACGGTTGGAAAGCGTAAAAAAAAAAAAGAATCAATCGTAATATACTTGATCTGATGAAGCTACGACAATACCCAGCCGCCGAATCCATAGTCGGCTTGAAAAAATATATATATATATTTGTGACAATCTATACGTTGTATTATTTTAATATATATATAATCGTAATATAGTTCGCTGTTCAGCAACCATATCCCAGAGATAGTCGGGGTAGTAAACAGACGTGATACACATTGAGCATGCGTGGGAAGTTTTTTTCTATCATAACACAGACGGTGTGTTACCGTTGATTCGTAACATCAAAGAGAATTCCACTTATATGTTCATCTTCATATCTGCTTAACACTGCTTGTAGGGTTCAGCAGTTCGCATCCTCTGCACCCGGGAGACATGAAATGCCTATCATTCTTATTACATTTGTGTTACACTGTGCCATATGGTTAAATCAAGCCTAATACAGCCAATTATTGAAAATAAGTTTTAATGTCCGTTAATCAGTACGTGATGGAAAAAAAAGCGCGCTCAATATCAAAAGCATAATTTAAACAAGTTAGTAAAATCATGCAATGCATTGATTATGATACGCTTTCCAGCATACCAGAAATCATTAATCAAGTTATTACTCAAGTTATGAGGATAATGGCTGTAGAATAAATCTCTCTCCTATGTCCTGACCTATGACCTCATTTCGCCCATTTTCAACAAAGTTCGTCCCCAGATGGTCCCCTACCACATACTAAAATTTCAGCGAAATCGAACCATTTTTACGCAAGTTATGACGTATAAGGGCAATGGAATGGATCCCTCTCCTATGTCCTGACCTTTGACCCCATTTCACCCATTTTCAACAGGGTTCGTCCCCAGGTAGTCCCCCACCACATACTAAAATTTCATCGAAATCGAACCATTTTTACGCGATTTATTGTGAGACTGACAAAGCTGGAACATATGCGTTTCTTCAACCTACGGTTGGAAAGCGTAAAAAGCTCACACTTGCATTGTTCGATTCTATTTTGTGGCCGAGTGGTCGGAGCCCCGAGTTTCTGACTAATCGTCTGAGATAACTTTGGTTTGTGTCCCGGATGAGGCATTGGCGGTGTATTTGGTATACGATACTTGCTTTGTAAAAATGGGCAAACCGATTCTTTTGAAAGAATAAATTCTTTAGATTGTAGCTATTCACCAGAAAGATTCTTTCGTTTCTGCCGTTTGATTTTTTCGGTTTAGAGAAAGATTTGTGCCTAGGGAATCGATTCTGAGGCGCGAATCGTTTCGTTCGTTGATAGTTTCCGGTTTAGTGGCCGTTTTTCAAGTTTAAATTTGATTTTAATTCTTACGGGAAATTTGTTTCTCAGTTTTCTTATCAGTTCGTTTCGAAGCATTCACGTAATTTATTGCATTTGTACTCTTCTGAATAAGGTAAAATTTTCTAACTAGAACATGAACCTCGCCGAGACACCGTGGTGAAATTTTTATGTCTAGTAAGAAGTAATTCTGACTGATTCATTCAGAGAATCGACTCTTTCGTGGAATCCATTCTTTTCTGGAAAGATTCGTTCGCCAATGACTCAGTTTAAAGACTCGTTCTTTTTTCTTCTTCTTTTTTTTTTTTTTTTCTGGTTGGAATTTTAACGACCACCGTGAGCAACTCAGTTGGCTATAAGCAGTCACCCGTCCCTAATTTAGGGCAACTGGTTCCATTGAAGGGAGAGAGAGAGGGAGAGATAGATAGTGCCGTAAGACAAACACAACATCCATGCCTCACCGGGATTCGAACCCAGACCCATCTCGCACGAGTTATCAGGTGCCATCGGCCTTGTTCTTTTCTAACAAGTCGTTCGCGAACGACACATTGCTATTGCTTTGACCTTTCGTGCAGTCAATATCCCTAAATTAGGGACTGGTGGCTCCATATACCCTAGATGCTTATGGAGGTCATAGACGCAGTAACCAAAACAAGAAAACTTTCCAATCTAATGCAGTTTGTGAGAGAAACGCGCAGAGGTGAAGCCTGTTTTCACTAAAATGCATTTAAAAAATTCGATGAATTTAGAATCGCTCACGCAATTCAAAAATGAAACACTTTCTCTCAACGTTCAACTGTGAATACCTTATTTTCTTCTCAGTGTGTATGCCACAGTAGTTTTCACACTTTATTCTGCCGCACTGCGAGGTTAACAGGTTAATCAGTACCCAAACTTTCAGCACTGCGTATAATGTTTTGCACTTTTTGTTGAAGAATGGATTGGGAACAGGGAAGCTCTGTGTTCGTTAAATGAAGATACTTGACTTTTAACACCCGGCGGCAATATATTTTAGAAATCCACAGATTACATTTTAATCCTGAGCACCATATGAGAACGAGTTTTAATTTTCATGCAATATCATTCATTGCGTGTGCCGCGAAACAGATGAGTGTTGTACTTTGCATGCAGCTCCACAACGGAGGATGTGTCACGCAACATGAGTCACGCTACAATGTTGCGTTACACGTGACACGCAATTTTATAACACACGGTAGGTATTTAAAACAGAAAGATATCGACCGCTTTTGCCTCATGCAGTAACGGGGACACTTCAAAGAATCTGGGTATGACATGGCAATGCCAGCTGGAACAAATTTATCGACTAAACACTTGCTGTTTGCTGCTTTTTAAGGCCCTATTTCGACAGAGGAGGGTTGGGGGACTATGCCCATGGAGTTTACACTTTTAGAATTGTCTACTTCAAGCACATAACTTCATAGCAATATTTTTGTTGCCGAAGATTAAGGAAGTATAAATTCAGCTGGAAGTAGGAGCATTTTCATAGATAACTAACCGACGAGCATAATTCAAGGATATGGAAAATGTGACATGGAAATAAAAGAATTAATAAAGGAAAATATGCATTTTATAACAAGAAAAATTTGTTTATTAATAAAATGAATAAACATTTAAAGAAAAGGCTTATTAAGTGCTATATTTGCAGCATAACTTTATATGGGGTAGAAACGTGGATAATTGGGAAGAAAGAAGCTAAAATGTAGGAGGCATTTGAAATGTGGTTATGAAGAACAATGGGGAAAATAAAGTGGATTGAAAAAATTACCAATGATGTAGTATTGCAAAGTGTTGCAGAAGAAAGGAATATACTAAAGACCATAAGAAAAAAAACCCACACAACTGGGGAGGACATGTGTTAAGATTAGGCAACTTATTGAAAAGAATGATAGAAGGGAAAAATTGAAGGAAAGCGACCAAGAGGAAGGAGACGACTAATGATGCTTGATGATATAATAGGCACAGGAAGCTATCAAGAATTGAAGGAGGAAGCAAGGGACAGAGAAAACTGGAGGAAGAGAACTTGAGTTACCGTTGGGCCTGTCAAGAGACTAATGATGATGATGATAATTAATATAAAAAACATATAGAAATAGAGTTTAGAGAAAGAAGTACATAATACGTACAAATACGTACGAATTAGAAATAACATTAGTCTCAGTGAAGAGGCGGGACTCTACGGATAGGCTGGGGTGGTCTTAGCCCACTCAACTTTTATTTGAGCCCTCCCTTTAGCCCCCTCCCCCACAAAAAATATTTAAGCAGTCAGAACATATATAGCGGCTGCAACCATCTACGATTTTTGGGAAATTGATAAACGTGCGTGAATTTTTCGAACTCACTGAAATTTTGTTGTATAAAATGAATTTTTTGTTACATTTTGTGTTTTTTCTTCTGGGAAATAGAGGGATCCACCCCCCCCCCCCCTTGGGTGAATACGAAACACACCATTTTTGTAATTATAGTTTAAAAAGATGAGCAAGAGAGAGAGAAAAAAAGAGGGGTGGGGAGAAATCTATAGGTGTTCCGTGTCAGTTACAAACTAAAATTCATAACAACCTTATGAAAGCAAATTAAAAAGAGCCGCCCCGGTGGCGCAGTGGTCTAAGCGCTGGCTTATGACCATTCGCCCGAGAAGGGTCTGGGTTCGAATCTCAGTGAGGCACTGGCTGTCTCCCTTCCCTGGAACCAGTGGCCTTAAATTAGGGACGGGCGACTGCTTATAGCCCATTGAGTTGCTAGCGGTGGTCGTTAAACCTCCAACAAAAAAAAAAAAAAAAAAAGAAAAGATAAAAGAACGTCCTAAGTAAGCTAAAATTGCGAAGGAATAGTAACTTGCCATAGAGATTCGTATCCATGGTTCCCATACCACATACACTGCTGAATAAATATGAGTACTACGTACAGTATTCACTTGAAAACTTTTTCTTTTTACTAGGGATAATATCAGCATCGGGTAAAATGCACAGGAACAAAATTTTTTGCCCCAAAATTTCTGCCAAGCACTTTAAAATTTGTGACCCCCTATTATGCTTAGCTCCCCTAATAGCCCACCCAATTCTGGGAGGATGGCATCGCCACTGCCAGTGGTAACTATCTGGCACATAATCATAAGTGAAAGGAATACCAAGCAGGCACGTATCCACGAATTATGTTTGAGTGGGAAGGGGGGGTCCGAGTCCGACAAAAACTGAGAGTAATTTATACATAGCAGGCGTAGGTAGAAAGTTGCATTGGCCATATGCTGTACTAACCTGCCGCATGCATAATATACATTATACTATGCCACGACTCTTGAGGGACGGGGAACCCTGGGCTTATTGAGACAAATTTCCAAACTGATATAATAAACTAATAAATTGGGGTTGCTACTAGGAATAAGTGAAAAGACCAAATGCAAAATTCATAGAAATACACTATACTGACAAAAGCCACCGGACACCTGGAAGAGAAACACAACATAGCATTTATTGACATACATTAGTACGGTGTCGGTCCCCTTTGGCCTTAATGCAGGCACTGACCCTTCGAAGCTCAGTGGTTGGGTTTTAAGCTCCGTGATTTTCGTTGCTATAAGGTGTTTATTGAGTGCTTTAGTTTCTGTGGTTGCGTGTATCTCCAAGTTGAAGTTCTACGCTTTACGTTCGTGTATCTCCCAGGTTGGTGAGTGCCATATTTTTTCATTATTCACTGTTTTATTTTTCAACCGAGCTGGTCTTTTTTCGTTAAAGTCTCGCCATTGCTTCGATGGCGGAGGCAGACAAGGGTGACGCCCACATCCTTATCTTGGCAGATCAGCCAGCACCCTCTTCTTCTTCTACGGCGGCAGCTCCTGCTCAGCTAAATGAGGTGGCTCCCGAGCGTCATTGCGACGTCATGGATACCTCTTCTTCTCCAGCAAAAACTTCCTCCCTTCCCACCAAGTGTGGTGGTGCCAAGTCTCCTATCTACATCTCAGCAGATGATGACGTCTCCGTGATCAGCGATACTGAGCTCATAGCTTCTACTTTTCATCAACTTTCTGATCCGCCCTCACTGCTAGGAGCCGCTTCATCGAGTTCTCGACCCATGCCTGCCCAAGCATCCTATGCTTCTGCAACTTCTGGGGTCCTCACACCCCCAGTTTCATCTGCTATGCCTTTTCCTGAATCCTATGTCACTGTCGTCGGTTCTACTGCTACAATTGACATACCAGAGGATTCCCGAGCTGGTCACCTTTTTCCTCCACTATGGAACGGGGCGTCTATTTTGATGCGCTTCCCGACACTAAGCTGTGGCAATATAGCCGAGCCCTCAAAACTATCTTACCAAAGGATGCAATAGACTTTGTAGCTCGAAAACCCAGATCTGTCTTAGTCTATTTTAAGGATAAAGCGCATGCTGACCAGGTCCTTACGGAAGGTCTAACCATCAATGACGTGCATCTGTTAGCACAACCGGTTGCGCACCGCCCGGTGCAGGGGACCTTCTACCCCGTACCACCAGAAGTATCCGACGCTGCACTTTGCACCTTGCTCAGCAGGTACGGCAGAGTTGTTGGCTCCATAACAACTCTCTCTGCGGCTCCCAGAGATCCTGAAGACAAATCGATTCGAGGTTTTCGCCGCACTCTTCGAGTCCTCTTTTCATCTGATGCTCAGCTGAAAGCGGTTCCGAATGTTTTGCACATCCGCTGTGGACAGCAACGCCGAAGAGTTGAGATAATCACTTCACAGTATTGCACTATATGTCAGAGCGAAAGTCACATAAGGGCTCAGTGCCCACGTGCCTCCCTGCAAACAGCTCCACACACTACATCTTCTTCTACTTTGTCCACCAACGCTTCACAGACTTCTTCCTATTCGAGGAAAGTCGCGGAATCAAGATCTTCCAAAAGTCAGCTTACTGCCATTGGTCAACAAACGACTTTGATGCCTCCACCTCCTGCTGATCCTAAGAATTTTCCCAGGCTTCCAAAATCGACTCCCCCTTGTACTTTTACAACCACTGCTGATGTACATGTTGACCACTCCTCAGCTTTTACCGTTGGCTCCATGACACGAGTCACAGGTAACGCTTCTGGTTCAGACTCTCCAGACGATCATGAAGCTTTAGTGGTTGCTGGAAAACGCAGTGGTGCTACTCGCTCCAAGACGAAGAAGTCAAAGACTCTGGCGTCCCGAAGATCATCTCGCTCTTCTACCCGCTCATCCTCTCGCTCCGTCAGCTCTCGACGACCGTTCTCCAGGTCGCCTCTACACACTTCCTCTGAGACAGCATGTGAGGGTGCCTTTCCCTCACTAGAAGAATTCACAACTTTTCTTGCTGAAAATGCTTTCCCTGCTGAGCCTCTGCCATACGAGGACGTGCTGGATTGCCTTTTAGGGTCCTCTAGCCCTTCCTCAGCACGCACTTCCATTCAGCAGTATGAAGCAGCTCTTCCACAAGTGCTGGTTCAATTACACTCACTTGAAAACACTCTTCGGCGCACTGCGGACGAGGTCCCGTGGAGTGCTTGTTTTCTCCGTCGACTCCACTCCATCACTACAGCCAGTCAATTCCTACTGCATCCCACAACTAACCTAGACATTCAAGGTGGTGTCACTTAATTGTCGCGGTTTTGCGACACCTCTTGCGAATGCGCTGGTACGAGAGGATCTTGCTCCGCTGAATGCTGATATATTACTTCTGCAGGAAACAAACTGTACTTCCACCACTCAATTTCATCAATGGCGTCAGTGGGATCATACTTTCCATCACGCCTACAGCCAACTGTCGCGTGGTGGCATGGCAGTTGGTGTTCACTCACGTTTTCGTTCAACTCTTTCCTCCTTCTCAGTGAAAAACTTATGTCGAGACTTATTACAACGAGTCTCTTTCACCGTCGCAGCTGAAAAATTTCATGTATTCAACATTTATGTTCCTTGCACTCCTACTCACGTGCCAGAGTTGTTTGCAAAACTTCGACGGGCTCTGTCACGTATTCCCATCACCGACCGGGTACTTATCGGAGGTGACTACAATTGCACTCTACATCCCCTAACTGATCGCTCTTCTTCTTCCAGAGAACACCGCACGGAAGTAGTACATCTCTTACAGTCTATCACTTCAGACTTCTCACTAGTAGATGTTCAACGCCATTTGTCACCAACCCAGACTACACATACATGGCGTGCACCAAGAGCCATTGATCCTCCTACAGCAAGATTGGATCGCTTTTATGCAACTTCTCTTCTTCTACCAGCAATATCAGATTCATGCTGTACACCCACAGCTTCCTCGGATCATTGCGCCATTGCCATAACAGTTTTTGCTACTTCAACACAGCCACGTACAATCCGGCCTTGGACTTTTGACGACACTCTTTTAGATGACTCAGCCTTCTGCTCATCGGTGCGAGATTTTCTTGCGGATTGGCGTACAAGGCTTCATTCTGCACCGTGCCCCCTCAACGTTTGGTTGGAAGTAAAACGCCACCTCATATTACTGGTACGAAACCTGTCATACTCGATCATGACACAACGGAGGATGCGACTTGATCATACTAGGCAAATGCTTTCTTTGCTCAATCTTGCTGATCCCCTATTTCAAGTCTACCAGGCAGAATTACATTCACTTTTGGTGCCACTTGCAAAACAAGCCCTTCAACGCCTTAAACTACAACACCTGAAACCTGATGCTTGTTCGTACGAATTCCTTACGTCACTTGAGTCAACTCGCCGATCCTCTTCTGTTCTGCAGCACCTTCGTCTTCCAACTGGAGTAGTTTCATCCGAACCAGTTCCAATTTGTTCTATGGTACGTAATTACTACATTTCAAAATTTTGTGAAACTCCTCCTCCCTCCCCTACGGCTTCTGCTCTTCTGTTCTCTTCTTTGCCTCAGGTCCCTTCTCATCTTTCAGCCAGCCTCCTCCATCCTCCCACTTTAACTGAGCTCTCTGACACTTTCTCGTCCCTCAACCCCCGGGCTTCACCTGGCCCGGACGGTCTCCCTGTTTCTTTCTATAAGGCTTTTCTTCCTGCCCTCCTTCCATTTCTCCTCTGTGCCTTTTCTACTGCCATGCATCTTACATCTCTTCCAAGGAGTTTCACGCTCGCACATGTTGTACTTTTCCCCAAGAAGGGTGATCCGCTTGACTTGGGGAATTGGCGTCCCATCTCACTCTTAAATACTGATTATAAACTCTATACTAAATTTCTGTCCCGCCGGCTTAACCCCATACTCCCTCATATTCTCTCCACTAATCAAACCTATACTGTACCCGGGCGCTCCATCTCCCATAATATTCAGCTTCTTAATGATCTAATTCACCTCGCCCGCTCTCGCTCAGAACCCCTTGCTCTTCTTTCCCTCGATCAACGCTCAGCGTTCGATAATATTTCTCATGATTACCTTCTTGCTACATTACTAAATTTCGGATTTCCTCCTACCTTTGCTTCTCTTCCCATCTCCCTCTACCGGGACGCAGTTTTCCACGTCAAGCTGCTCAACCTTCTCACAGCTCCCATACCCTTTCGTCGCGGCGTGCGTCAGGGTTGCCCCTTATCCGGGCAGCTCTTCGCCCTCGCAATAGAACCTTTTTTACGCGCAGTCCATCGATCCTTCTTTGCTTCACTACCACCGGTGGTAGCCAGCACACGTCATCATGTTGCTACCTATGTTGCCTACGCCGACGATATTACATTCTGCATTCGGCAAGACTCACAATTTCACGATCTCCACAATCTCTACAATACTTACGCCTCATGTTTTGGAGCAGCGCTAAACACAACGAAAAGCACAGGCCTATGGACTGGTTCGTGGACTAACCGCACTGACTCTCCTTGGGGAGCAGAGTGGTCCAACACCTCTCAACGATTCCTAGGAGTCCACCTTGGAAAACCAGCAACTGCTTCACTCGTCACCTGGACGACTCTCCGGCCACGCCTACATCACTCGGTCGCAATCTGGCGGCGCGCACAATTCTGCACCTCCGTCTTTCAAAGAGCACGTCTAACGCACACTTACCTGCTTTCAATGTGCACGTATTCCTGGTTGGCTTCGAAGCAACCAGCACTACGTCTTCTTGAACTCACCCGCTGTCAAACTCAGGTTATCTGGCCCGGCCATCACTGGGTCGGAGCACCTCAACTCAGCCTGTCTCCTTCCAACGGAGGCATTAGTCTACCCGACGTCAGATCCTATTACAAGGCTTATCGTGTGTCTACGTTTTTACGATCACTTGCGGCACCTGCTCCCTCTGCAGTTGCTGCTCGTGATGTCATAGTATCTCCGCATAACCCACGCTTTACTCTCCTTTCGTTCTTACTCATGGACCACTGTCCCCTTCTCACACTTTTCCCTCCTGTCTACAAAGAGGCTATCTCCTTTCTTCGTTCCCTCCCTCTTTCTCGCTCTCTCCCTGCCTCCACAAATGACCTACTTTTTGAACCTCTTTTTTTTTCTTCTCTGCTACACCCTCCCCATCTCCCATGTTTTGCTTTTCCTTCATGGCTCAGAGCTGGAGTCGTTACTGTCAGCGATCTTGTTACCACCGATCTTTCCTGGCTCCCCTTCTCTTCTCTACCCTCTGCTCTCCGTTTCAATGCCAACGCTCACTTTGTTCACAACTCTCTTATTTCTACTATAATCTCCCTGTTCCCTGAGCTTGCTACTCCCTCAGGTCTCATTTCTGTTCACTCTGCCTCTCTCCTTCTCCCATTTTTTCTGTCGTCCATTGGTCCACCTCTTCCTCTTGTCTCTTTCTCAACAGCTGATCTCTACCGTTTTCTCTCTCGCTCTTCCGCACCTCTTCCCATTTCTGGTATTCCACTTTCTTCTACCTCCGCAGTGTGGTCCGCTGCGCTTTCCCCACTTTCAGCACCCCTTGAAGTCAATTCACATTGGCTTTTCTTACACAACCGCCTCCCTGTGCCGTCGATTTTACATCGCATGACCATTTTATCTTCACCCTCCTGTCCGTATTGTGGCGAGGAGGCTGACGTTCAGCATGTCTTCATGTATTGCACAGTATTATTGCCAATACTCCATCTCGCTTTCACGCTAGCGCAACGATCCTGTGAGACCGTCCTCACCTTCAGCGCCTACCGAACACTACTTCTGAACTCTTCTCGCCCTATTCACCTTCCGGCAGTCTGCTCCTACATCTTCGTGCTTGTAAAACATATAATTCACGTGTATCATCTTCAGCGTGCCCCCGAAGCTTCTACTGACATAAATAAAGTCAGTACTGCGTTACTTTGTCATTTTCGTAATCGCCTACTCTCCCGCCTTCGACTAGAACTTACCACTGCAGTTGCACGCTGCAGTGAACCACAGTTCCTATCAACTTGGTCACCAGCAACCACTTGGTTTGCAGGGTCGCCCACAACGCTTCACCTTACAGTCGGAACTTTTGTTTCACCTACCTCCTGATAGATACAATTTTTGCCATGCTGATTTGTCTTCAATCTCTGCTTCATCAGAGACTATTTTTTGTCTTTTCCGACAAATTATCATACATAAACTGTATTCTCTCACCACTATATTGAGCTTTGTGAATAGGTCATTGCGTCAGCTACAAGCACCTGTAAATCTTCTTTTCATATGTCATTTTGAGACGATTTTTCTATACACATTTCCTGTTTTTTTTTCTTGCTTCGCAACTGAGTGCAATCTTGTTCCTCAACATTCACTGTACTATATTATTTGTACTCTCTATTTTATCAGAATTTTTTTGTTTGTCTCACTATTGTACATCACTTTTAGTAGATCAATTATTGTATAGAATCCTATGAATTGTTCGAAGCATGAGCTACTTATAATTGTCAATTTCTTTTCACGCTTTTTTTAAGACTCTGTTCTCATCCTCTTCACATGTATCATTTCGTGTATAACTCATGTGTAAATTTTTTTGTTTTTCATTACTCATCTTGCTGAATTATGTATTCTCTCTGCGATGTCAGAGACTATTTCTTTTTACCACCTCTGACAAATCAATATATATAAATTGTAACTTCTCATTGTACAGAATCATGTATATAGGTCGTTTCACGAACCACAGACATCTGTAAACTTTGTCGTTTTTACAGTATATTCTTATCTTCAATTCCTGATTCAACAGTGTAATTTTACTTTTCAACTGTGTAAATTTGTGTTCTCCAATACTCACTGTGATGAGTTGTGTCTTCTCTCTGTATTTTCAGAGATTATTTTTTCTTTTGTATTCTCAGGAAAATTATTGTATATAACTATTTTTCATATCACCGTTGTATGTAACATGTAGTACCGCGAGCCACATTCATCTGTAAATTTTTCATCATCTGTCTTTCGAACTTTCGATTTCATGTTTGTCCCTTGATCACCTGCAACCTCCTGGTTTTCCAGGTCACCCACAATGTATCACCTTTCGGTCAGAACTTTTTTTTTTTTTTTCATCAATATTGTGCAAAATTTATACTCTATAGTGCTCATCATTCTGGATTGATTTTACTCTCTGTATTACCAGAGATTCATATTGCCTCGCCAGATTTCTACTGCACTTAACTGTTGTCATGCAAACGTTGCACCGAATCCTGTAATTAACGTAGCGCAAGCTGCACATTCTGTTAATTTCTCATCACCTGTCTTTTGAATCTATGTCTGCAAGCTCGAATTCTGTATTATTCCTTGCATCAATACTGTGCAAAATTAATATTGTATAACGCTCTTCTAGCTGAATTGTTCCTATTCTTTGCTTTGTCAGAGACTTTTGTTGCCTCACCAGACACTCGAGTGTAATTAACTGTTTTTTTACTATCATCAATGTACAGAACCGTGTAAATAAGCAGTAGCGTAAGCTACAAGCATCTGTAAATATTTTTTTGTCATACATCATTTGAGATGATTTATTCAAGCACATCTCCTGTATCTTTCTTCTAATAAATACTGTGTGAAAACTGACCCTTCGAGACATGCTTTCGACAAGGTTTTGGAACACTATACGCTTCCATTCAGTACATAATGCTGCCGCTAACTGTCGCTTAGTAGTAGGCCTTCGTTCCAAACTTCCTATGTAGCTCTCTAATAGGTGTTCTATGGGATTAAGATAAGGACTCTGTGCTGGCCAGTCTACACACGATGTGGAATTATCGCCAAAACCACGCCGCAACAGTCCTTGCTTTATGGCTTGGTGCATTATCCTGCTGGTACCAACAAGGCTCGGTTAAATAGATTGCCACAGAGTTGGTAGGGCACAATTGTCCAGAATATCGAGGTAGACGTGGTGGGTAACAGGTTTGTCCACGATAACCAATGGGCCGGTACCATACCACGAAAAACACCCCACTCGAGTACACTGCCAGCTCCAAACTTGACCGTAAGAACAGTACACTGTAATAAATAGCGTTCCCCTGGCTGCAGCCTTACCCACACATGGGCGTCAGACTGATGGATCGTGCATCTGGATTCATCAGTCCATAGGTCCCGTTTCCATTGATTTACGGTCCACGATAAATGTTATATACACCATGCTAAACGATGAGTAGCATTCCGAGTGGAGATAAAAGGCTTATGAGCAGCCGCACGACCATGGTAACACATGGAATGAAGTTCTCTGCGAATGGTACCTATACATACCTAGGTTCCAGCATTTTTACTCACCTGTACACCGAGGTCTTGTGCAGTACTCCGTCGATTAGCTGTAACGACTCTCCTGAGGCTTCGACGTCCTCTATCACTGATTTTCTTTAGTCTGCCGGTATGTTTTGCTGCTTCAGGCCCTCCATGTGTCTTCCACTTATTCAGTACATCCAAAACAGTTGACTTGGGTATGTTTAAACGCCTCTTGGTTTCTTTTATGGACAACCCACTAATATAACATCCAACAATCTTTCCTTTCTCAAAGTCGGTTCTCTCCCGCCTCGACATTTTCACTCAACCTCACAGTGCGATATGATCGCGGTCAGCTGCAGGCTTGTTTTTATGCCGTTTACAGCTGTACCGTGCATCTTAACAACGCAGCTGATCCGTTCATTTGCTTTTGAAGGGGTGTCCGGGGACTTTTGTCAATATAGTGTATATTAAACTGCCAATTTAAATTGCACAGAAACTTGTCTTGAAAATCCTTCATAAACAAACCGTTCTATATTCATTCATTCATTTTAATAGAGTACATAAAGAAGCTTCAGAAATTCTTTACTGCCTTCAATATGTAGCCCTAGGCCCAGTCATGGATCCTGCGTATGGAGGTGCACGTGCGGAGGACGCATGTGGCCCGGTGCCTCTACCCAGTTACAGATTTGTTTATCACTTCCTCTAATATAATTTTGTGGACAATTATTAAAATGAATAATAAAGAAATTTAAAAATTCCACATTTTTATTGTTGTTGGGCAACCTTTGGAGGGGATGGGGTCCAGACCCCACCCCCACCCCCGATACCAAGGAAAGAGCCCACGAGAAATGAGAACGTAAGAAAACAAGCCTCGCCGGTGGCGCAGCGGTCTGAGCGCTTGTTTCTGACGATTCGTCCGAGATGGGTCCAGGTTCGAATCCCGGGGAAGCACGGATGTTGTGTTTGTCTTAAGGCACTGGTTCTGTCCCTTCCCTGGTTCCAGTGACCCTAAATTAAGGACAGGTGGCTGCTTATAGCCCATCGAGTTGCTCACAAGTGGTCCTTAAACCTCCAAACAAACGAACATAAGAACACTGGGCCTGATTTACGTCTAGGGATTTACGACATTTTATGGGGGCCCCCAGAATCACAATGAAAAAAAAAATATTATTGTTTTATTAATTAATTATTATGAATGGAAAAAAAGTTTTTTCGTTTATACTATACACCTCTTGAGAGAAGTTTTCCATTGCTAAGGCACTTTGTATAAGCTTTGAGTATTTCATATAGTAAAGTACCTGATTTTAAAATTGTTTGGGTCTAAATTAAGTGAATGAATAATGTGCTTTTATGAGTGTGAGAACTATCCAGTTATGCATGTTTGCTCAAATCTAAGTATCATTCCTCTGTAAATAGAATTATTCTACACATCACAGGTGATTAATCAGCTGCATGGAAGTTCGCCTTGTCCCCAAAAAATCAGTCTGTACCAAGTCAAAATAATGTTCACTGTTAAAAAATAAAATTAAAAAGGGATGAATAACTTAACATCTGTGGATATTTGAATTATTACATAATTAAATGCGAAAATAGCAGTACTAAACTATTATTGTTTAGTTACCCGTCTATATTTTTAAGTGTGGATTTCATTGCTAATATAAAGATGTAATAAAAGTAGATATTTCTTATTTTTCCCCACATAGTGTCCCATTTATTAAATCAGCTTTTAAATTAATTGATAATATGTAGTGCCGACAAATGTACTTACTCTTTCAAGGATGTGGACAGGTGAGTGGGACCTCACCATGTGCTGTGCCTAGGGCCCGATTCCATGTAAATCGGGCCCTGTAAGAACACCAACTGGAATTAGAAAAATTACAGTAAAACAGTAGTCTAAAATGAGGCGGTCATGTATGGAGAAGAAATGAAGAATGGTGGGCTACGGATGAGCGAGTATTATTTTTGGTGGGACAAATTTGATAGCAACTTTATTTGCGAAACACTGAAAGAAAGAATTTTTAATGATTTTCACTACAGGCTAAAAGGAATTTCTGCAATCCCAACTCGTCCTCCTCCCTGATCTGATTAGTTACGCTACAGTGCAGTTACGCCACTGGTGTAAGATACCAGTGTTGGTAGAATGTCGGCCTCAACTTGTTTCTTGCTGTGAATGCATTGTCTTAAATTGCTCTTCAAAATTTTGCATTTTAGGTTATGAAAATACTGTAGTACTGTACTTGAACATTTTTTTAAAGGAAAATACCCTTTTTTGTTTATCTAAGTCAAATTTCAACGTCGTGACACCCAGGCACAATACCTAACCCCTCCTTAACTCCAGTGATGTAGAAAAGGGCTTAACGTGCCTTAGCGGCTATTTTTCCAGGCTTAGCGCCGCTAAGGCACTTTTCGTGGTTACATGGTAATAGAATGTGGGCACAGAAACTTTTTTAAATGACGCAAAAATATGTAGGTAAAACTATGTTCTGTATACAAACATACTCTTATCTTGAAGATGACAATCCGATTTTTGGCGTAAATGTGACAAAGATGGTAAGTCAGATAATATCCGAAAACTTGAAAATTTTCATCGTCCTGGAGCGGGACTCGAACTCGCGTCTCCCAGAAAACGCCCGGGTATGGCGTAATCCCGTATTTCTTTCATGATATTCTTATCTTAACCGAATGTTCATAATACAGAAATGGCCGCCCCGGTGGTGGAGTGGTCTGAGGCGCAGGCTTCTGACCATTGTTCCGATCTAAGACTGAGTCCCAACCTCAGATGAGTCACGGGTGGTTTGCATGGCCACTAAGGTGCTAGATCTGTCTCTTCCCTGGAACAAGTGACCCGAAATTAGGGACCGGCGACTGCTTATAGCCATTTGAGTTGCCCATGGTAGTTGTTAAACACAGAAACAAACAAACAAACAAAAAATACTGTGTAGATTGATCTACATAGTTGGATAACGCTATAGGGTGTCTCAGAAATCATAAGATTATATCACAAAGAGAATGAGAACTCCTTTGTCTAGACAGTCAAAATAAATTTGTAGGAGACTGCTACTCCGTAGGGTTAAGATTGCAGTGCTCAGAGAGAAAACGGTGGTGATGGACATTTGTATTAAACAACTCACCACTGGTATCAACTCCAATAAAAGTAATACCCTGAGCTCATACTCTGACTCCTTACAAGCAATGCAAAAATCTTCCACATGTACCATATAATCTTAGTAAAAACGGCGCATTAGTCATATTGAATTCATGTTACTCTGTCAGCTCAAAAAATATTCGCAATGCATATTTAAAATCATATAGAATGACACAGAGCCGTATTTAAACAAAAAAATTTTAAATTTTAGGATGTCTTTCGTTACATTCTTCGTATTATTTAAAATTGCTCAGATTACACAGTTTTAATATAAATTAATATCGGTAATTAGTGATGAAAATAAAAATAATAATAATAAAAACAACGAATCAGAGTTTGAAAATTCGGAGGGTATTTTTTTCCCTAGTCCGTTCACCGCTAAGGCACTTTTTTATTTAGAACTACATCACTGCTTAACTCCCTTCGCCTCCCCAGTGGCGCAGTGGTCTAAGCGCTAACATCTGATCATATGTCCGAGATGGGTCTGGGCTCGAATCCCGAGTGAGGCATGGATTTGTGTTTATCGTACGGTACTGGCTCTCCCTTCCCTGCAACCAGCGGCCCTAAATTAGGGACAGGTGGCTGATTATACTCCGTCTAGTTGCTCACGGTGGTCGTTAAACTCCCCGAACAAAAACATTAACTCCCTTCCTTCAAGCCATCGACCTTACCTTGCACTATTCGCCTCCAAAGTAGTCGTTAGCCACGTCCTGCTGACTCACTGCTCCGGAAGAGGCTTAAGAACACTGGTATAGCTTTTTTTTTTTTTTTGCGGGTTTAACGACTACCGTTAGCAACTCCTTGGTGCGGTATACGCATTCGCCAATGGCTCTCTCCTTACCTGGAACTAGGGGCCCTAATTTAGGGCCACTAAGTTCCAGGGCCCAAATTAGGGTCGCTAGAACTAGTGGCCTCTTCCTGCACTGGAACTAGTGGCCCTAAATTAGGGCCACTAGTTCCAGTGAAGGAAGAGAGTCATTGCAGTATAACAAACACAACATCCATACCTCACCGGAATTGGAGTCAGAAGCCAACGCTCAGACCACTGAGCCACCGGGGCGGCATAGATTCACTATGCTTTAGATTCCACTTTCCGTGTTGGGGTCCCCTGCATTGTTGCACAAGCAAACAGCAGAGTAATTAATAATAACCTTCCTCAGTGAGGTCCTATCCACCGTCCTCAATCGCACCTGGCCACACTAACGTGCAAAAAAAAAAAAAAAAAAGGGCTTACACAAAAGATTTGGAAGACTAGAGACAGTTGCATTTTCATGCCCTGGAATGCTATTTTGATAACCTTTCTACGGAGACATAAACAACGCACTTCCAAGAGGAAAATAAATAAAGCTACAGTACATGACGAAAAACAAGATAACTTATTATTATTTGGCAAAATCCAGATTATATTTTAAAGTTAAAAAAAGATGGCACATCTTGAACTGACCATGCATCCCCTTGGCGACGTCCCTGTAACGAAGAGTTTCAGTGTTCCTAATTGCTGATTTTATTCATAGAAAACACGTGAATCCAAGAAAACCTCACCTCAGCGTATCTGGTTTACTTCCCGTTAAGATTTCATAGCCCAGCGGTCGCGAGAACTTGGCTGCATTCCAACTTTTCCCCTCCGGAAATTTTTGATGTTTCAAATATTCACCTATACATATATAAAGATATATCATCATCATTGTCAACCATTATCAATCCACTGCTGGACGAAGGTCTCCCCAAGTTTCCTCCACAACGGTCTGTCTTGTGCCAGTCTCCTCCATGTCACTCCCGCATACTTTCGATTTTCATCCACCCATCTCCCATGTGGTCTTCTTCTGGGTCTTTTCCTGTCCCTTGGAATCCAATCAGTGTTTGGGTTCCGCGAAAAGTATGGTTGCAAAGCTGAAACTTAAAGGAATTGATGGAAGGGCACCATCAGGAGTGGAGCCAACGATGGCACTCAGCGATCCGCCGGAGTTCCTCAAATGACTCGGCGGGCAGCTTAAAAATTAAAAGGTTTCTCGCCCCCTTTCTTTTTTCTTTTGGGAGGCATTTGAAAGTTTATAATAATACACTACTGGAATACGTACGGTGAAAATTTTGAAGATGACAATCCGATTTTTGGTGTGAATGTGACAAGGATGGTAAGTCAGATAATATCCGAAAACTTGAAAATTTCATTGTCCGGAGAGGGAGTCGAACCCGGGTATGTTAACCACTACATAACCCGAATGCCTAAAGCCCGTTATCGCCGTGATTATCTTGAGCTAACAGACTTTGAAAGAGGACTCATTATCATCTTGTATGAAGCCAACTGATCAACTCTCCGTATTGAGTCTGGGGAGTACTATAGAGTTGACGCACATGTAAAGACGGCAAGTAGCAGTGATACAGTATCCGCCTGGCCACCAGAACTGACCGGACAGCGAGACAGTGCGTCAGGCAGTTGGTTTGATGTACCAGGGCGATACTGAATTCGAACACTATATTCCTGAAGTCGAAGTGTTCATTTTAACATAAGAGTCCTGCGATTCGAGTTGTAACAGTTGTCTGGCTCGCACTAACTCCAGTCCTGTTCTAACGAACAGGCCAGGGTTATTAGCAGTATCCTGTGATGTAGTTCTAAATAAAAATATGACTTAGCGGTGAACGGATTAGGCAAAAACAGCCCTTATGAATACCAACAAAGTTTTCAAAAAACCCTGTGAAGTCTGATTTATTGTCCTTATTATTATATTAACTATGTTTTATTAAATTTTCATTATCAGTTGCTTTCATGAATTTATATTAATATTTCCTAATTTGAGCTATTTTAATTAAAAGAAAGAATGTTACATCAGAGACATAACTTAATAATATCAATTATTTTATTTAAACACAGCTCTCTCGTTCAGCACGATTTCTCTACTAAGAAATAATACATGTTATTTATTTATTTTTATTTTTTTGATTGGAGGTTTACGACCACCGTGAGCAACTCAATGGGCTATAAGCAGTCGCTCGTCCGTAATTTAGGGTCACTGGTTCCAGGAAATGGAGAGAACCAGTGCCGTAAGACAAACACATCCATGCCTCACCGGGATTCGAACCCGGACCCCTTTTTGACGAATGATCAGAGGCCATCGCTTAGACCACTGCGCCAGTTAGTTATTTTGAAGATGTACAACTAACATAGTCACATTTAATACAGTGAAACTAATACGTCGTTTTTCCTAAGATTATGAGGTAGATGTAGGAGCTTTCTTTTCTGTTACTCAGAAGAAATCAGCGTGAGCTCCAGGGGTTACTTTTATTCAGTGGCGCACACACAGGGAGGGGTCGATGGAGCCCGGCCTTCCCTGAGCTGACAGAGCGGAAAATTATTGCGTCGAAGTTTGAAACAAAAAATTACGATACGCGATCTACATATATTTCTTAATCATGTACCATATGCTAATAACATACAATAATATAAGGGAGTAGTTCTTTTAAATAAATTTAGGAAATCTAGCCAGAAAAATAATTTCATCTACTACTTCTTCTAATCATTTAACTTTCTTGTACTGTAACATTACTAGCAACTGAATAAGAATAAATGTACAAAAGTCAACCTCCTTAATTTTTATGGCACTTGACTATTTTTCCTGGTAAATTTAACGGGATCACCCCCACATTGGGAAAATTCTGTGCGCCACGGCTCAGCCCCCCCCCTGGAAAATGTCTGAGTGTGCTACTGCTTTTATTAGAACTGAGAGCCAGTGTAGTGCAGTTTAATAGAACACTCGTCGCTCCGCCTTCAGGTTCTTTAATCTTTATTTTCTCTCCGAGCAGTCAATGGCGGTTCTAGACAAAAGGGGGGGGCAGAATTCCTGTATGTGCCCGTAATTAAGCAAAATGAATCTATAATCCCCTCCAAAATGTTATATTGGGGGGGGGCGGCCTAGAACCGCCCCTGCGAGCAGTACGATCTTATCGCCACCTATAACTTTATTTTAACTGTCGTCAGAACAAATGAGTTCACATTCTCCTTTGCACTAGAACCTTTATTATTCCTGTGATGTTGTACTAGAACTCTTACGGCCACCGTGAACAGTTTGTAGGGCTTATAAGTAGCCACCTGTGACCTGTCTCTTTATAGAGACACTGGTTCGAGGGGAGGAACAGATCCTTCGCCACACACATGACCGTAGTTAGCAGGGGGCTAGAGCAGCTCATCTCCCTGCAAGGCAAGCAAGCCCCCCCCCTGAAAAATGTATCTTGTTGTAAATTCTTTTACAATAAGGTACATTTAGGCTTATGAAACTGACTTGTATTTCATTATAAACATAAATGCTTTTCCTTATTTTGCTGTGCATTATATTTTTTTTTAAATAAGAAAAATTGAAGTGATTCAGCACAAACGATGAATAACTCCAGAGAAATTACTTTTCAAGGTGAATCAGTAGGAACAGCTGCGCCAATGATTCTCTGCCACATGGTGACAGGGTATGTTGGTGTTTTGGGGCAGGGAAGAGAGAAATGCTGTTTTTTTTATTTTTTTATTTTTCCCCGTTTTGGAGAAACGTAAAATTTTAAAGAACATTACCAAAAAAAAAAAAAAAAAAATGGAGAGACGAAGGTGGAGGCGTAGTTGGGCAGAAGGCTAAACACCCGTTCGTCATTTGGTACTTGACTACAAGATGCTGAACAGCTGATTAAAAGCTTCCAGATAGCTCGTTGCCTACAGTTGTGGAGACATCTTAACAAAATGTATCCCTCTACGCGTAGAAAAAAATACTGCTGAAGGAAAATCCTTGCACTTGCGCTAGAAAAAGCTTTCAGCATCTTCTCGTTCATTGTTTTTCGACCAGTAGGAGTGGTTTTACGATGCTTGTACTGGAGAAAAGTTTTTTTTATTGGGATTCTGGTGCTCCTGGTTTTTGAGAGGGAAAGAGACACAGGTTTGTGTTGGAAATAGTCATATTCCTGCTGTGCTTCCCCGCTCGTTTAAATTGACGCGTTTATGCAAAGACGCAACGCATACACATGTGACGTTAGCACCATCGTCAATCAGTAAAAGACGAACCTTCATGACACAGTCGCGAGGGTGAGCTTCATGTCTCGAAGTCCGTAGTTCGCAGTGATGGTTCCAGCGCCCAGTGGAGCATTTCAGCTTCTGCTACGAGTCACTGTTCCAGAGGTATGCAGAGGTGTCCAGCAGAACAGTAAGTGTATATCTTTATAACTACGTTAAGGGAAGCTTCAAGTAGTAAGGGGCCGTCCATAAAGTACGTTCGTGATTTTTTACTAATTTTAGACCCCCCCCCTCCCCATGTCGCATTTTGCCCGGTTGTTTGCACCACCACCCCTCCCCCTAAAAAGTACGTCCTAATTCCCGCAACCCCCTTTATTTTTGACGACTGCTTTTAGAAGTCCGTTGAGAAACAGAAAGAAAACATGTAATTATATTTAAAGGAATCTTCCATATATTTGCAAGTTTGCTTCAGAAAATATTTATTATTTAGGCATTGATTTATTCTCAAATGCTACCCGAACTTTATCATTCTGAAATAAAGATCTGCAAATAAACGCACGCATTCAAGGTTGCAGCACTCCCGATTATACCACCTACAAAACACGAAAGATTTGGTAGTACAAATACGAGAACTTAATATTAATATTCTGATTTAGCTAAATATCATCAGAAATCTGAAGTATTTATTATTAAAAGAAAAAAAGAGAAAACAAAACGAAGAAATCATCATCATCATCATTGTCAACCATTATCAATCCACTGCTGGACGAAGGTCTCCCCAAGTTTCCTCCACAACGGTCTGTCTTGTGCCAGTCTCCTCCATGTCACTCCCGCATATTTACGAATTTCATCCACCCATCTCCCATGTGGTCTTTTTCTGGGTCTTTTCCTGTCCCTTGGAATCCAATCTAAAATCTCGGCTGTCCATCTATGGTCTGTCCTTCTGGCAGTATGTCCAGCCCATTGCCATTTCAGGGATTTAACTCTGATCATGATGTCTTCCACTCTCGTCATTTTTCGGATCCACGAGTTCCTCTTCTTATCTCTCCTGGTTATACCAAGCATGCACCTCTCCATGCTTCTTTGAGTTGTCTGCAGCCTTTGTATGTCTCTTTTAGTTAAGGTCCACGTCTCTGCACCATACGTAAGCACTGGAAGGATGCATTGATCAAACACTTTTCTTTTAAGACATAATGGCATATTGCTCTTGAAAATTATGCTGTTTCTTCCAAAAGCTCTCCAGGCAAGTTTTGTACGCCGATTAATTTCTTCATCAATGTGACCCTCACTTGATATCTGCTGTCCAAGATAAACGTACGTATCTGTTATCTCCAGTTTTTCTCCATCAATCGATAAATCTTCATTTCTTGTAAAAGCATTGAACATCACTTTTGTCTTCTGAAAGTTCATTTTTAATCCCACTTCTTTACTCTTGTCAGCAAGTTCCTGGATCATACTCTGCAGCTCTGATGGGGTAGTTGCAAAAATGACTACGTCATCAGCAAAACGAAGGTGGGTTAGATAATCTCCATTAATCTTTATCCCTTTGTTTTCCCAGTTCAGTGATTGAAAGACATTTTCCAATGTGGCATTAAAGAGCTTCGGAGATATGGTGTCACCTTGTCTCACTCCCTTTCCAATTTTTATGTGTGTTGTATTTTCAAACAGCCGAATCTTTGCACTTGCATTTTCATAGATGTTATTAATAATATTAATGTATGCATCTTCAATACCGCAGGATTTCAGAGCCGTGGTAACTGCTGATGGTTTCACCGAATCAAAGGCTTTTTCATAATCGATAAAAGCCATGCACAATGGAAGTTCATATTCCCTCGCTCTTTCAATTAGTTCTCTCAGTACGTGGATATGATCTATTGTGCTGTAGCCACTCCTGAATCCAGCTTGTTCTCTCGGTTGAGCCATGTCCAGTGTTACCTTCAAGCGGTGTGAAAGAACTTTAGTGAAGATTTTATAAACCACTGATAGGAGGCTGATAGGTCTGTAGTTCCTGAGATCCTCAATGTCACCTTTTTTATGTAGCAGGATCATTGTAGCATTGTTCCAATCCTCAGGAATCTTCCCTTCATTAAGGCATCGAGTAAAAATTTGGGCGAGTACTGTTTCAATTTCTCCACTTGCTTCTTGTATGATGTCTATAGTAATTCCATCTTCTCCTGGAGCTTTCCCCCGCTTCATGTTCTTGATTGCATGAGCAACTTCTGCTGGGAGGACTGGAAGAACTCTGGTACCTTTCATGATGTCTGGAGTGCATATATCATCCCTTTCATATAGTTTGGAGTAGAAATCTTTCACTCTTGTCAAAATTTCGCCTCTATTTCTTGTTATAGAACCATCTTCTTTTCTCAGAGCCATAATCTGTTTTCTTCCCTTACTGAGATGTCCCTTTGCTATCTTTAGGCTTTGGTTGTTTTCAATTGCTTTCCTCACTAGCTCACAGTTGAATTTCCTTACGTCTTCAGTGATACTTTTTCGTGCTGTCTTGCATAGCTCTATATATTCCACTTTGGAAGTCACATCTTCTTTAGTTGTCCTCATCTCTCTTCTTTTTTGCATCAACATTTTGGTTTTTCCTGATAATTTGTTTACATGCAACTTGTTCTTAGACCCAGCTAATTTTGTTGCTGTTTCCATAAGAGCTTTGGTTACTTTTCTGTTAACTTCAGAAATATCCACTTCTTCCGATGTTAGGCCTTCTAAAGCAGAGAATCTGTTCTTCAGTTCCAACTTGAAGGTATCATGGTGTTTTTTAAGGTTGGTTATGTCAATACATTTTGTTTGTCTTATGAGCTTGCCACGTTCCAGTTTAGTGTTGAGGTGCATCTTACATCTCACCAATCTATGGTCACTACCTGTGTTGAACTTGTTTAGCACACTGCAGTCTTCGATGACGAATTTTTTGTTACACATAATAAAATCAATTTCACTTGTCGTCCCAATTGGATGTCTCCATACCATCCACTATATTTTTGCCGCTGGACGCCCGAATTACTAAACCTCCCCCCTCCCCCATGTTACATTTGGTCCGGTTGTCAGGAACCCCTTCCCCTGTAATCCCGGACGTACTTTATGGACAGCCCCTAAGTCCTGTTACGTGTTTTTCGTTAGTTCAACCGAACATTGAACAGTGTTGCTACATTCAAACAGCATTATACTGCTAGTCCTAAAGGACTAAAATGACTGTAAATTATTTATGACTTTTTATTTACACTAAATGTACCGAAATGTGTACCAAAAGTTCCCAAACTGAAGAAACGTTTAATTTTCATTAACTGTGAACATGTGAAGCTACAGATAAAGCTATTTTTCGTTCTTGTTAAGTGTCTGTCTCAATTTAGTAGCTTGTGTTGCAAATTCAGTCTTACTAGGTTAGTGTATTCTAACAGCTAGAGAGTCTATATAGATATTAGGAACTCCGCACCTTCAACAGTTTGACCACTGTAAGAAGTGGTCAATACGCGATTAAAGATAGAGAAAAAAGTGGAACCGAAGATGAGCAGTAAACGGTGAAATATTTCACCAATCAGTCGCCAATACCACTCCGTGAATCCACGGTAAAGAGTCCAGAACAGTAAACTAAAATGATAATAACAAAATCACGTTAGTCGGGCGTTATTTTGACTCCAGCGATAAGGAATGCGAAGCTTAACCGCCATCAAGCAAATTCAAAGAATTTTTTTTTTTTTATAATTGAATAGTTGTTTTTTTCTTCGTCTTTTTATTTCATATTTTGTATTTTATCTAATTGTTTTTACCTTTGGCCTAATTATTCGCTAATGAAGTAAATTAACAAAGAGAGATTAGAAACAAAGCAAAACTTGAGTCTGTATTCGTGGAAAATTGCAGTTGATCAGAGCCCACCAGATGACTCTTCAGCCCCCCCTTCCCCCTGGTTGTGGGATCTAGCTACGACCCTGCAAATACACTAACCATGTCTGGAACCCGGGCCCATCTCAGACGAATGCTCAGTTCAAGCGCCACAGACTACTCAAACACCGGGATGGCTCTCTCTTCAGTATGAAAATTCGGTTAAGATACAAGTATGTTTGCATACGGAAGACAGCCCCCCCCTCCCTCTTTGTTGTGCATGATAATCTAAACAGATTATTTTGCCCTGCTTTCCTTTCCAGTTATCTACGAAAAATGCTTTTGCAACGCTAATTCTAGAAAAATAGTGCGTTAGCCAAGACCGTAGCAAGCTTTTCTTATCCGGGAGGGTGAGACTTGAAATTACGCCCATTAGAGTTCAAAATTACACCCCTTAGAGTTCCACTCAAATAATATATAATTTTTACTTTCTCACACAGCGCCGTTACAGGAAAGTATTACGATCATTTTCAAAAAATCGCATTTCAGGTTTTTGACATAATTTTATAAAAAATGCAACAACTAGGTAAATACCCAAGAACCACAGGGTGTAAATACCAAGTAAAGCGTAAAGGTTATGTGAACGCCGACAACACAACACTCTACAGAAATGCAGAACGAAAAACAAACCAGCGCAGAACAAATGAGATCGGACAGTGAACGTATAACAATAGCGCTCAGAGAACTTTCTGCGACAGAGCACAGATAATTAATTAGTTCTTCATTCCAACGACATGTTCGGAAAGGTCATGGAGGTTAGACATATTGTTTCTATGCCTCCATTCACTGTTTTGAAAAATTTCCTTCGCGGATATGAGATGTTCACACCTCATAGTGTATGTTACTTTGTACCCTAGTTAACTGCACAATACTGTATGAGACTAACCAAAGTTTTTTTAAAAAGAAAATGCTGAAGGGTGTAACTTTCTTTTTTACTTGCAATTTCTATTTTTCAGATCCCCTAGAGCAGGGGTCGTCAATCTTTTTAATACCTACCGCCCACTTTTGTATCTTTGTTGATGGTAAAATTTCCTTACCGCCCACCGGTGCCGCATAACTCAATTTAGAGCAAGTGCGAAGTAATTTCTAGAGGGGAGGGTTTGTAAAAAATATGTACTTAAATTTATCTTTTTATTTATACTTTATGTATGTTTTTGCATATATAATTTCAATTTAATGGATTTCTGCATCTCCATCGATACAGCGCCTACTAGTGCGGCAGCTGCTTAAATTGAAGCAAATGAAAGTTAAATGTGAAAACAATAAAGCTTATTGAAATTACCTTTAATTAATAGCTAATGAGATACTTGAGGCTGATGCTGAGAGACTAAATATTTGCTATCTGGTTCGATTTTCGTAAGGAACAAACGAAGGTCTCCTCTTTCGGTGCTATTCAGACGGTTTCTCTGTTTGGTTTTAATATGATTAAAAGCACTAAAGCCTCATTCTACAAGATATGAGGTAGGGAAAGGTATCAATTAATTAAATAACATTTTCCACATATTTGGATATTAACGCAGGCATTTTTTTATTTTATTACGCAGGTATTTTTTTTATACACGTATACTACTTTGCCAAAGGGAAAAAAATTTTAGGTTGTTGCTTTTCTGTAGCGATAAAAATCGCACAGGAATTATTATGTGTTACTTTTGAGTGCTTTCACACAGGTGTTTGTGTCGTCGACTTTAACGTTGTCGTTTTAGCTCTGCAGATAATATTCTCTGCAAGAAGAGAAAAAAAATTTTTGCATTTAATTTCTTCTTATATTATTTTGTGCGTAATCTACATAATTAAGAAACCGTGTTTTGTGTTATCCTCAACACTCTGCATTTACGGATTACCTTGTTTTAATTATTTTCTATATTCACAGTTTAGAGATGGAATGCATGAGTAAATTACAAAAGCATATTTTAAAAATCAAACTCGCGAAGTTGTTCGCGATGTATTCGATATGTGGCCGAAGAAACAAAATTTGTAATAACGGGCAAAAAACCCCCACCGCCTACCATGAAAGTTTAAATCGCCCACTTGTGGGCGGTAGTGACCAGGTTGACGACCACTGCCCTAGAACATGAATTTACGCCCCTGGAATGACCATTCTGGGAGGGCAACTGCCCTCCCGGTAGCTAAGGCGCGCTAAGCCCCTTTTACATCAGTGGCAGCCCCATAGCAGAAAGTTCTTGATCAGTTTGCGGCAGATATCATGGTACCACAAAATAATCTGCAGTGTGATCATTGGGGAAGAAAACTACTAGATGCGAAAAACAATAAAAATTTGTACCGGCAAAAATTAAAACAACAAAAAAGCCTAGCCTAGGTACTGCAGCAATTGCAATGATAACTACGATCTACGACTCTGCCCTCTGTACCTAGAATTTTGCCTCCATTTTCAAGCTGAAACACACAGAAAGATTTATGGAATAAAATTATAACTAACAACAATACCGAACACAGGGAACATCCCAAAAAAATTTTACTACGGGAGAAATCTTTGCTCCTTCAGTTTTCGAAATGTTTTTCGCCATTTTCGATTTTAAATACAAACATTTATTTAATTAAATGATGTTTAAGCAATAATACCGTGCAGGGAAAATACCGCGGGGGAAAAAAACTATTACGGGAGAAATCTTCGCTTTCTTTGCCGAAAAATTTTTCCTTCATTTTTACGATTACGGGAGAAATGCTCCGTCCTGCTTTCGAAAAAGATTCCTCCATTTTGAATCTTAAATACATACATGTCGTAATAAAATGATATTTAATAACCGTACGGGGCAGAGGGAACACCATGAGAAAAATAATTTAAGATTACGAGGCTGATTTAACTTCCTTTTTCGGAAATTGTTGCCTCCGTTTTCCAATTGAAACACAAACATTTGTGCAATAAATGGTGTTTAACAATGCCGGAAAAAGGAAACATCGCGAGAAATCTTCACTCCCTCTAATTTCCGTTTTCGGAAAGTTTTGAAAGACATAACTCCGTCCGAAGACGAAAAATTTGCGTCCATGAGCAGGAGTTCGCAAGAAAAGATTTAATTGGATTCTTAGGATATCGTTTTTGTGTGCAGGACCAAAATAAAATTTGCGACGCGCGTCGCCCTCGCCGCGATTCTGTACGGGAACTGGCAGTGTCCGAAAAAAGATACGAAACTTGACCAAAACGACTCACATCAGCAAACAGTTGTGACAGTTTTTGTAGCACAACACCTTTTTTATTATACTTAGCCGTACTCACTTAAGTTTTTACGTTTCATACACCCCTTAGTCGAATTGTAAAAAATATTACTTTCGTAGAAGAGGAGCAGGGACGTAGCCAAGGGGAGGGTACTGGGAGTCCTGACCAGAATTGGAAACGGGTCAAAAATTCTGGACCCGGACCCGACTCTGATCTGTAACTGACCCGGACAAATCTGCTTTGAACTATAAATTCGAAACTCTATTTATAATATATACTGTATGAATTAATCGGCGTATAAAACTTACCTGGAGAGCGTTTGGAAGAAACAGTATAATTTTCAAGAGCAATATGCCATTATGTCTTAAAAGAAAAGTGTTTGATCAATGCATCCTTCCAGTGCTTACATATGGGGCAGAGACGTGGACCTTAACTAAAAGAGACATACAAAGACTGCATACAACTCAAACAGCCTGGAGAGATGCATGCTTGGTGTTACCAGGAGAGATAAGAAGAGGAACTCGTGGGTCAGAAAAATGACAAGAGTGGAATACATCATCATCAGAGTAAAAACCCTGAAATGGCAATGCGCTGGACATATTGCCAGAAGGACAGACCATCGATGGACAGCTGAAATTTTAGACTGGATTCCAAGGGACAGGAAAAAACCTAGAAGAAGACCACATGGGAGATGGGCGGATGAAATTCGAAAGTATGCGGGAGTAACATGGAGGAGACTGGCACAAGACAGACCGTTGGGGAAGAAACTTGGGGAGACCTCCGTCCAGCAGTGGATTGATAATGGTTGACAATGATGATATATAGTATATGAATGAAGTGACAAACGGAAATTCCTTCTAAACTATTGCAGTAGTTTAGAGCTAGTTGTACAGCATCTTAAAAAGTTGCCAGTAATCCTTGAGAAAAATAGTTATCCGCATTCTTTTATTCGTCATTTGTTCAATCAGCTTTTAAAAAGTACAGGTACCAATAAATTTTTTTCACTCCATAGAAAATTTAATTGGACGCACATTACTAACACATGACCCCACAATATTAACTTTTTCTTTTTCTAAAGTACAACTCGATGGGTCGCGAGTTCCTGAAGATTTCTCTAACCCACCCATACAGCAACACCTACTCACTCTTTAGCTTTACTGTCTCTATTCAGATCTTTGAGTTGGGCGTAGTGTTGGTACCTGTTTTGTCTTAGTGCTATAGTTTTCCTGTTGAATGCAAGTTTTAATGCTTGCAGAATCGATTTGTGATTCCTACATAGGATTTTCTTTATCGAAGGTGAGCTAATATTTTATAAAAAAAATTTATCTCTTATATTAGTTTAGTTAAACATTATCGCTTGTTTAGTCGTTGTGCAGTTCCACTGGACTACCTTGTAGGAAGTGGCGTGTTACAAGTTTGTTTTACCTCTTTCATTGGCATAATGACCTAGGGGATACTCAAGCGACATTAGTTATTTACAGGTCTTTGCTCGGTTCGAAAGGTCACCCTGTGCTCTAGTATCCCCTGATGAAAATAGTGCACATCAGCCTTTTGGGATAGGTCAATGCACTTTCATTGTTACTTGGGTTCATATTCAGAGTTTTCGTTTTACCAAATTTTATTCTTAGCTTAATGTTTCTGTTTTTTCAGTTCTTATGTTTATTTTCATTAAGTTCTCAGTTAGCACGTCTCATTACGGAATGTCAATAGTTTGGAAGGAATTTCTATTTAGCACTTCATTCATATACTACATATAATTAAATCGCCAATGTGTCAAGTTGCATTGCGCGGACATATGGAGATTTTTGGTTTTCAATTTTTGATTTGAGATTTTTAATTTACGATTCTTTGGTGTGTTTATTAATGTCTTTTTGAAACTGTATATATATAAATATATAATATAATATAATATAATATAATATACATACATACACGGGATGGACAAAAATATGGAAACACCTGGTAAAAGAAGGAATTCCATACCTAATATGGTGTAGGACCGCCTTTTGCATTCAAGACTGCCTGGATTCTCCTGGGAATGGACAAATATAAGTCTTGGATGGTGGATAATGGGATGTTATATCATTCGTCCTGCAACACGCGTTGAAGTTCCTGTAAAGATGCTGGAGGCGGATAGTGCGCTCGAATCTTGTTCTCCAAAACGGCCCATAGGTGCTCTACTATATTGAGATCTGGCGATTGATAGGGCCAGGGAAGATGGGAAACCTCATCAGCATGCTCTGCAAACCATGACTGAAAGATATGAGCTGTATGAAGTGGGGCCTTATCGTCTTGATAAATGGTATCGCCTGCAGGAAACACTGTTTGTACCATGGGATGGACTTAGTCGCTAAAAAGGCTTGAATAGTTCTTTGCAGTGACACGACCTCGCAAGGTAATAATGGGGCCGGCAGAATACCATGATATGGCTACCCAAACCATGACAGGCCCGTCGCCAAGCTTCACTGTCGGCAAAAGGCACGCCGGATCATAAGTTTCGGTGGGTTTTCGCCACACGAAAACTCGCCCACAGGATGGAAACAATGTAAAGGTCGATTCATCGGACCAGATGACAGTCTTCCATTGCTCAGAAGTCTACATTTTATGAGCGTTGCACCACTCTCTCCTGCGCGCTGCATTCACGTTATTAACCAGTGGTTTAGCGATTGCAGCTCAACCATAAATTCCTTGCCTATGGAGTTCTCTTCACACTGTTTTTGAACAGACAGGGTTTGAAATCACGTTGCCGCCCCGGTGGCGCAGTGGTCTAAGCGATGGCCTCTGATCATTCGTCCGTAAGGGGTCCGGGTTCGAATCCCGGTGAGGCATGGATGTTGTGTTTGTCTTACGGCACTGGCTCTCTCCCTTCCCTGGAACCAGTGACCCTAAATTAGGGACGGGCGACTGCTTATAGCCCATTGAGTTGCTCACGGTGGTCGTTAAACCTCCAATCAAGAAAAAAAAAAAAAAAAAAAGAAATCACGTTATTCAGCTCAGCAGTAACTTTTGCAGCTGTTGTCTTCTTATTTGTGGTCACAATCCTCCGCAATGCTCTTCTTTCTCTGTCATTCAACGCACACTTCCGTCCACGCTGGTGTTTATCGGATGATGTTTTTCCAGAAGTTCAGTATGTGGTTATAACTTTCGATACAGTACCTCGCGTTACACTAAATGAACTTGCTACGTACTTTGGTCACGGAAGCATCCACCATACGGGCCCCAACAACTTGCCCTCTTTGAAACTCTAAGCTCCGACATAATTCACTTGCAACGCACAGATCAATGTCTAGACAGCAACTGTGGCTACCTGTTGGGTTGCCACGTTTCGTAGCACACATTCACTACCAACACCTCCGATGCCATCTACATTTTCATGTGGAAAACGTTGGTCGTTTTACCTATACTTTTTACCAGGTGGTTCTACATTTTTGTCCATCCCCTGTATATATATATGAGATGTAAAGTCAGGTGATGCGCAATATACTACAGCCTCTCCTTGCCAAATGTCAACCCCGCCTCTCTCGTGGTGCATCCTGTTCCCACTAAAGTGGCTCTGACGACCGCCAAATAGCGGTATAACTATACCATCGGGATTAGAAGAAATGCTATCCCACACTCACCAACCCGCTTGGCCAGCGTGGTGAGTTATGGCCAAACCCCTCCAAAATGACTCCACAACTTAAATTGGCCAAGGCAGCGGCCAGTGCGACATCAAGGCAGAGGGTGCTAAGAATCACCGGAGGAACGGACTGCCATCTGATGCTGACCTTGGCTACGTATAACGGACGCTCCCTATCTTCTGATTCAAGGCTCCTTAAATTGGAATAACTACAAAGAATCAGTGGAACATCGTCGGGCTAAGTGAGGTAAGGAGATCTCATTGAACTGAAAAGTGGTCATCTCTCCTATTATCGTTTGACAGACACTGGCAGAATGAGTGGTGTTGGATTTATAAAAAACAAGAAACTGAAGGATTAAGTAGAAGTTGAAAGTTTCTCTAACAGTGCTGCACGACTTGTTATACAACTCTCCAGAAGATACCAGGCTCAGATTATTCAAGCTTTATGTACCCACTATAAGTCATCCTGAAGAAGAAATTGAAGAATTCTATGAGGAAATTCGTCATCTAAATAATAAAGGCAAGCAGCACTTGAAGATCATTGTGGGAGATTTCAATGCGAAAATAGGGCAACGGCAACAGAACGAAATTTCAGTTGGTAAATTCGGTCACGGCAACAGAAACCAGAGTGAAATACTCTCGTAGAGTTTGCAGAGGCAGAAAAAGGTTTTTCATCATGAACTCCTTTTTCAAGAAAAAGCCACAAAGGAAATGGACGTGGAGGCATCCCAATGGATTGACAAGTGAAATTGATTTTATTATGTGTAACAAGAAATTTGTCATGGAAGACTGCAGTGTGCTATACAAGTTCAACACAGGTAAATGGTAAGATACAAGTTCAACACACATACACTGACGGGAAAAAAAAATCCCAACACCACGAAAAAATAGTTGTAGAGGAATGAAATGGCGGCAATACATTTGTATAGGTAACATATTTAATCGATTAAGGTTTCAAGATCACAGCTTATTGTAAGCGCGAGAAGAGCCATTTTAAATGTGAAATGCTGGTACATTGATAACCGGTGTAACCGCCAGAATGTTGAATGCAAGCACGCAAACGTTCATGCATTGTGTCGTACAGGTGCTGGATGTCAGTTTGTGGGATGGAGTTCCATGCCTGTTGCACTTGGTCGGTCAATACAGGTACGGTTAATGCTGGTTGGGGGTGACGCTGGAGTTGTCGTCCAATGATGTCCCATACGTGCTCGATTGGTGAAAGATCTGGTGATCTAGCAGGCCACGGCAACATGTCGACACTCTGTAGAGCATGTTGGGTTACAACAGCGGTATGCGGGCGAGCGTTATCCTGTTGGAAAACACCCCTGGAATGCAGTTCATGAATGACAGCACAACAGGTTGAATCACCAGACCGACGTACAACTGTGCCGTCAGGGTGCGTGGGATAACCACGAGAGTGCTCCTGCTGTCATAGGAAATTGCTCCCCAGACTACAACTCCAGGTGTAGGTCCAGTGTGTCTCGGCCGCAGACAGGTTGGTTGCAGGCGCTCACCTGGCCTCCTTCTAACCAACACACGACCATCACTGGCACCCAGGCAGAACCGGCTTTCATCAGAAAACACAACAGATCTCCACTCCATTCTCCAATGAGCTCTAGCCTGACACCACTGACGTCGCAAACGGCAGTGGTTTGGTGTAAGTGGAATGCACGCTACATGGCGTCTGGCTCGGACCTGTCCTTCAAGTAACCGATTTGTAACAGTTCGTTGTATCACTGTGGTGGCAACTGCAGCTCGAATTGCTGCCGCAGACGCAGTACGATGCGTCACGGCCATACGCCGTACAGGGCGGTCTTCCCTCTCAGTAGTGCCACGTGGCCGGCCGGAACCCGGTCTTCTTGAGGCAGTACCTTCTCTTGACCACCGCTGCCAACAATCATGCACAGTGGCTACATTCCTGCCAAGTCGTTCTGCAATATTGCGGAAAGAAAATCCACCTTCTCGTAGCCCTATTACACGACCTCGTTCAAACTCCGTGAGCTGTTGATAATGGCTTCTTCGTCTTCTTAAAGGCATTCTTGACTAACATCAACACACTACGTCGAATCTCAACGATAACTAACGCTCACGAACGTTACAGCGCGTATTTACAGCAAACCTGCTTTGCATGTTCCGAGGGGCGCTACTAGCGCCACACGTATGCGCCGAGCGCGAAATTTGCATAGACGTCATCTTACAGATGTACTCTCACCGCCTACCAACTGTCATTTATCTAACACAACCCCTTCTTGGTGTTGGGATTTTTTTCCGTCAGTGTAGAATGGTAAGATGTAAGATGCACCTCAATGCTAAACTCGAGCGTAGCAAGCTCATGAAACAAAGTGTATTGGCACGACCAACCTTAAAAAACATCATAATACCTTCAAATTGGAACTGAGGAACAGATTTTCTGCTCTAGAAGGTCCAACGTCGGAAGAAGTGGACATCTCTGAAGTTAACAGAAAAGTAACCAAAGCTCTTATGGAAACAGCAAAAAAATTAGCTGGTACTAAGAACAAATTGCATACGAACAAATTATCAGGAAAACCCAAAATTCTGATGCAAAAAAGAAGAGAGATGAGGACAACTAAAGGAGATGTGACTTCCAAAGTGGAATATATAGAGCTATGCAAGACGGTACGAGAAAGTATCACTAAAGATGTAAGGAAATTCAACTGTGAACTAGTGAGGAAAGCAATTTAAAACAACCAAAGCCTAAAGAGGGCACAGGGACATATGAGTAAGGGAAGAAAACAGATTATGGCTCTGAGAAAAGAAGATTGTTCTGTAACAAGAAATAGAAGTGAAATTTTGACAAGACTGAAAGATTTCTACTCCAAATTATATGAAAGGGATGATATATGCACTCCAGACATCATGAAAGATACCAGTACCAGAGTTCCTCCAGTCCTTCCAGCAGAAGTTGCACATGCAATCAAGAACATGAAGCGAGGAAAAGCTCCAGGAGAAGATGGAATTACTGTAGACATCATACAAGAAGCAAGTGGAGAAATCGAAACAGTACTCGCCCAAATTTTCACTCGATGCCTTAATGAAGGAAAGATTCCTGAGGATTGGAACACTGCTACAATGATCCTGCTACATAAGAAAGGTGACATTGAGGATCTCGGAAACTACAGACCTATCAGCCTCCTATCAGTAGTTTATAAAATCTTCACTAAAGTTCTTTCACACCGCTTGAAGGTAACACTGGACATGGCTCAACCGAGAGAACAAGCTGGATTCAGGAGTGGCTACAGCACAATAGATCATATCCACGTGCTGAGAGAACTAATTGAAAGAGCGAGGGAATATGAACTTCCATTGTGCATGGCTTTTATCGATTATGAAAAAGCCTTTGATTCGGTGAAACCATCAGCAGTTACAATGGCTCTGAAAACCTGCGGTATTGAAGATGCATACATTAATATTATTAATAACATCTATGAAAATGCAAGTGCAAAGATTAGGCTGTTTGAAAATACAACACACGTAAAAATTGGAAAGGGAGTGAGACAAGGTGACACCATATCTCCGAAGCTCTTCAATGCCACATTGGAGGGTGTTTTTCAGTCGCTGAGCTGGGAAAACAAGGGGATAAAGATTAATGGAGATTATCTAACCCACCTTCGTTTTGCTGATGACGTAGTCATTTTTGCAACTACCCCATCAGAGCTGCAGAGTATGATCCAGGAACTTGCGGACAAGAGTAAAGAAGTGGGATTAAAAATGAACTTTCAGAAGACAAAAGTGATGTTCAATGCTTTTACAAGAAATGAAGATTTATCGATTGATGGAGAAAAGCTGGAGATAACAGACACGTACGTTTATCTTGGACAGCAGATATCAAGTGAGGGTCACATTGATGAAGAAATTAATCGGCGTACAAAACTTGCCTGGAGAGCTTTTGGAAGAAACAGCATAATTTTCAAGAGCAATATGCCATTATGTCTTAAAAGAAAAGTGTTTGATCAATGCATCCTTCCAGTGCTTACGTATGGTGCAGAGACGTGGGCCTTAACTAAAAGAGACATACAAAGGCTGCAGACAACTCAAAGAAGCATGGAGAGGTGCATGCTTGGTGTAACCAGGAGAGATAAGAAGAGGAACTCGTGGATCCGAAAAATGACAAGAGTGGAAGACATCATGATCAGAGTTAAATCCCTGAAATGGCAATGGGCTGGACATACTGCCAGAAGGACAGATCATCGATGGACAGCCGAAATTTTAGATTGGATTCCAAGGGACAGGAAAAGACCCAGAAGAAGACCACATGGGAGATGGGTGGATGAAATTCGAAAGTATGCAGGGGTGACATGGAGGAGACTGGCACAAGACAGACCGTTGTGGAGGAAACTTGGAGAGACCTTCGTCCAGCAGTGGATTGATAATGGTTGACAATGATGATGATGATGATATGAAAGGGATGATACATGTACTCCAGACATTACAAAAGGTACCAGAGTTCTTCCAGTCCTCCCAGCAAAAGTTACACATGCAATCAAGAACATGAAACGGGGAAAAGCTCCAGGAGAAGATGAAATTACAGTCGACATCATACAAGAAGCAAGTGAAGAAATTGAAACAGTACTCGCCCGTTTTCACTCGATGCCTTAATGAAGGGAAGATTCCTGAGGATTGGAACAACGCTGCAATAATACTGCTACATAAAAAAGGTGACATTAAGGATCTCGGGCCTATCAGCCTCCTATCAGTGCTTTATAAAATCTTCATTAAAGTTCTCTCACACCGCTTGAAAGTGACAATAGACATGGCTCAACCGAGAGAACAAGCTGGATTCAGGAGTGGCTACAGCACTATAGATCATATCTACGTACTGAGAGAACTAATTGAAAGAACGAGGGAATATGAACTTCCATTATGCAAGGCTTTTATCGACTATGAAAAGGCCTTTGATTCGGTGAAACCATCAGCAGTTACAATGGCTTTGAAATCCTGCAGTATTGAAGATGCATACATTAATATTACTCATAACATCTATGAAATTGCAAGTGTGAAGATTCGGGGTTTTGAGAATACAGCACCCATAAAGATTGGAAAGGGAGTGAGTCAAGGTGACACTATATCTCCCAAACTCTTTAATGCCGCATTATTGGAAAATGTCTTTCAATCACTGAACTGGGAAAACAAAGGGATAAAGATTAATGGAGATTATCTAACTCACCTTCGTTTTTTATGACGTAGTCATTTTTGCAACTACCCCATCAGACCTACAGAGTATGATCCAGGAACTTGCTGACAAGAGTAAAGAAGTGAGATTAAAAATGAACTTTCAGAAGACAAAAGTGATGTACAATGCTTTTACAAGTAATGAAGATTTATCGATTTATGAGGAAAAGCTGGAGATAACAGACACGTACGTTTATCTTGGACAGCAGATATCAAGGCCGCCCCGGTGGCGCAGTGGTCTAAGCGATGGCCTCTGATCATTCGTCCGAACGGGGTCCGGGTTCGAATCCCAGTGAGGCATGGATGTTGTGTTTGTCTTACGGCACTGGCTCTCTCCCTTCCCTGGAACCAGTGACTCTAAATTAGGGACGGGCGACTGCTTATAGCCCATTGAGTTTCTCACGGTGGTTGCTAAACCTCCAATCAAAAAAAAAAAGAAATCAAGTGAGGGTCACATTGATGAAGAAATTAATCGGCGTATAAAACTTACCTGTAGAGCGTTTGGAAGAAACAGTATAATTTTCAAGAGCAATATGCCATTATGACTTAAAAGAAAAGTGTTTGATCTATGCATCCTTCCAGTGCTTACATATGGTGCAGAGACGTGGACCTTAACTAAAAGAGACATACAAAGACTGCAGTCAACTCAAAGCAACATGGAGAGATGCATGCTTGGGGCAACCAGGAGAGATAAGAAGAGGAACTCGTGAATCAGAAAAATGACAAGAGTGGAAGACATCATGACCAGAGTAAAATCCCTGAAATGGCAATGGTATTGGTAACTGTGGGTACCATAGTGGTACTCAGTTTATTGCTATAAGGAAATACAGACATAGGATATTCAGTAAAAGCTGCAGTACAGAAAACAACAGCGCGGAAAGTCAGTATATCCACGATGCAGCACAACGTTACACAGAAAGGAAATGAATATGCACACGAACAATGAATGGCCTAACGGCATGTCAAACACTATGCTATAACACAAGTGCACAAATGTATGAAATGTACTATGCTATCATAAATCAACCGAACGGAACTGAAATGTGTTTAGAACGCAAAACATCATTGAGTACCTCAGCAACTTTATAAAAATATCAACGGTGACAAAGGTACCACTATAAGAATCCGCGATAGAGGAAAGCACTAACACAGCAAACACTCACAATCATAGGTAATTTAAAAAACAGGCACAAATTCAGGAAACAACGGATAAGATAATTATAATGAGATAATGAGGAGATCACACAAGTAACGAGGCCGATTAGTTGTGAAAACACAGCAAAAACACGCAATATCGCAAATTTAAAATACATTACTTGTGAAACAGCCAAACACACAAATAAAGCAAATTTACAATACATTACTTGTGAATCACAGTAAAAACACACAAGGAAAACATCAAAATCAACATTCACTAAGTCTGCAAAACCAGGTAATCTGCGAACGGGTTCGCAAATCCCCTAGCATTGAGAGAACAAAAAGTAATCGGTGTGAGGAAGAGAGCTAAAGGTCATCGGTCAAAGGATAGAAGGTTTTACATATATGCTTCTCAACGAGCTCCTTCAAGGAGGCGAGAAGGCGCGTGTAACGTCTCAAAAAAGGCTGATACCGAGGATCGGTGGCACACAAAGATTTAAAAAGTAACACATAAGCTTCGAATTGCGTTACCGCTGCATACAGGTCCAGATCAGGTGAGTGAAGGAATTCTTCAGAACCAACAATCGTTCGTGCAGGTTGAAAAAGACGTAAAAGTTGATGTCTGGACAGTGGTCCAGGAACTGGAGGAAACGTATCAACGGCCTGTAGAACCTCATCATCAGAGAGAGGATTGACAGGACCTGAGCGGAAAAGCTTACTGTTTGAAGAATCATCAGGTGGAGGAACATCGGAACCGGAAACCTCTGGAACACTAGATGAATCCTCAGAATGTGGCACAGAATGTTGTTTTAACTTTTTCTGTTTTACAGCGCCTTTGGAAGTTCCAATCCGCTTCGAAGAAGAAGCTGAGGCGGATGTATCCATTAGTGGATCAGGCTCACCTCCCAAGTCAGGAGACGAGGAAACCAACGTCGCCGAAGAAGCAGTACGTAGCTGAGCTGCCTTAGTGGAGACTGGTACAACAGCCCAGGCTTCAGGAAGATGTTGCAACAAGGGTATGGTAGACAAGGTTGTAATTGGAGATCCGATATCCGAGAGGCTAGGAGAAGAGCCAGACGGCCGATCTGCCAAACCACCACTCAACACACCCGGATCGGAACACTCCGCTGTAGACACATCTGTAGTCGAAGACAACTCTGTCAATCTTGAAGGTGGATGCACAATCGTACGGGTCGGGAGAGGAGGAAAGGCAGCATTGTCCGTGACTGAAATGTTCGTCTGACGGAGAAACGAAGAATTCGCGTCAGGAAAACTACCGGTAGTGGGGATAGTAGAAAGACCAATGTGTTCAGCAGTGGGATGCGAACTTGATGAATGTCCACGTCGAACGCGGTCACAGGAGGCAGTGGTGTGATTCTGTGTTAAACAGTGTGTACAATAGTGAGCAGTGAAAATCTTGAAATTGTACGTTCGTGCGCCAATTTCAACAGTAGCTTCTGTAGGGCAATCCGCCAAGGCTCTCTAGGTGGGAAAGACTGCCAATAACTGACGGCGAGGTCCGGTAGCATGTGCAAATCGAGTTCCGCGGGGAGCGTCAGAGAAGCGACGGACCTTGCCAACAATTTTACAAACATGACTGACAAGGAGAGGAAGTGCAGTATCAGGCACTTCCTGTGGAACATGATAGAACGTGATGTTCACCGGTCTCTTGGAAAGAGGAGACGGGATGAGATTTTTTTTTTTTTGGTTGGAGGTTTAACGACCACCGTGAGCAACTCAATGGGCTATAAGCAGTCGCCCGTCCCTAATTTAGGGTCACTGGTTCCAGGGAAGGGAGAGAGCCAGTGCCGTAAGACAAACACAACATCCATGCCTCACCGGGATTCGAACCCGGACCCCGTTCGGACGAATGATCAGAGGCCATCGCTTAGACCACTGCGCCACCGGGGCGGCCGGGATGAGATGGTTTGTCCCAATCGAAAGTCCGTTTACAAGAAAAAAGTCAGCATCCTCCTTGTGATTTTTTTTTTTGATTGGAGGTTTAACGACCACCGTGAGCAACTCAATGGGCTATAAGCAGTCGCCCGTCCCTAATTTAGGGTCACTGGTTCCAGGGAAGGGAGAGAGCCAGTGCCATAAGACAAACACAACATCCATGCCTCACCGGGATTCGAACCCGGACCCCTTTCGGACGAATGATCAGAGGCCATCGCCTTAGACCACTGCGTCACCGGGGCGACGCCTTGTGATTAAACTGTACCGAAATACCCCGAGGAGTACGGGAAATTCCTGCAATGGACGCAGACGACACATGTCCAGAGAGGGCTTCCATGTAGCGTGGCAATGGAGTATTTGGTAAAGCATGAAAGATCACATCTCTATCCAGGAGGCTATGGAACTCACGGCCAATCTGCGAATTGTCATCTATCGTCACCTTCACCTTGTGGTTGGACACCTGAATAGTAGGTGTTGCTTGCAAAAGACCATCAGGTTGAGATGAATCGGACGTAGAAGTAGCGCCTCGTTGCACTATAGAGGCAAATGACATCCTCGGAAGAGAAGTCTGTTCGGATCCGGCAGGCACAGAAGGCTGTGAGCGAAGAGAAGCACAGGCCGAAGGCAAGGCAGTAGAATCAGTAGTACCCAGGGAGGCACCGAGGCAGATGCAGGAGCCGAAGAAGAAAGCGCAGGCAAGTCCAGTGAAGACACCGGTGCAGGAGTACTAGAAAGCTGGGAAGGCATCTGAGCAGACACATCTGAGGACGAGAGTATGTTAACTTCCATGGACGTGGGAAGTGTGACGTGACGTGCATCCGCCACACCCAGAGATGATAAGGAAATACCGGAAGCCGCCATGTTGCAGCTTCCAAACGTAAACAAACGAGCAAACGATAAGAAACGGATGAATATGAACTAATATGAGGATGAGAACGCTAGAAAAGTAGCTCAAAACGTGCACAGTACCTTTAGACAGCCGGGCCACGCAACAGGTGAGTGAGGGACGAGGTATTCTACACTAAAATGCATAAAATATTGGAGCCACCAACACTACGTCTGTCACGAACGAGCAATGGGATGGACATATTGCCAGAAGGACAGACCATCGATGGACAGCTGAAATTTTAGCCTGGATTCCAAGGGACAGGAAAAGACCCAGAAGAAGACCACATGGGAGATGGGCGGATGAACAGATTCTCTGCTTTAGAAGGCCTAGCATCGGAAGAAGTGGATATTTCCGAAGTTAACAGAAAAGTAACCAAAGCTCTTATGAAAAGAGCAACAAAATTAGCTGGGTCTAAGAACAAGTTGCATGTGAACAAATTATCAGGAAAAACTAAAATGTTGATGCAAAAAAGAATAGAAATGAGAACAACTAAAGAAGATGTGATTTCCAAAGTGGAATATATAGAGCTATGCAAGACAGTACGAAAAAGTATCACTGAAGACTTAAGGAAATTCAACTGAGAACTAGTGAGGAAAGCAATTGAAAACAACCAAAGCCTAAAGATAGCAAAGGGATATCTCAGTAAGAGAAGAAAACAGATTATGGCACTGAAAAAAGAAGACTGTTCTGTAACAAGAAATAGAGGCGAAATTTTGACAAGAGTGAAAGATTTCTACTCCAAATTATATGAAGGAGATGATACATGTACTCCAGACATCATGAAAAGTACCAGTGCCAGAGTTCTTTCAGTCTTCCCAGCAGAAGTTGCACATGCAATCAAGAACATGAAGCGGGGAAAAGCTCCATCAGGAGAAGATGGAATTACTGTAAACATCATACAAGAAGCAAGTGGAGAAATCGAAACAGTACTCGCCCAAATTTTCACTCCATGCCTTAATGAAGGGAAGATTCCTGAGGATTGGAACAACGCTACAATAATCTTGCTACATAAAAAAGGTGACATTGAGGATCTCGGGAACTACAGACCTATCAGCCTCATATCAGTGGTTTATAAAATCTTCACTAAAGTTCTTTCACACCGCTTGAAGGTAACACTGGACATGACTCAACCACGAGAACAAGCTGGATTCAGGAGTGGCTACAGCACAATAGATCATATCCACGTACTGAGAGAACTAATTGAAAGAGCGAGGGAATATGAACTTCCATTGTGCATGGCTTTTATCGATTATGAAAAAGCCTTTGATTCGGTGAAACCATCAGCAGTTATAATGGCTCTGAAATCCTGCGGTATTGAAGATGCATACATTAATATTATTAATAACATCTATGAAAATGCAAGTGCAAAGATTAGGCTGTTTGAAAATACAACACACAAAAAAATTGAAAAGGGAGTGAGACAAGGTGACACCATATCTCCGAAGCTCTTTAATGTCACATTGAAAAGTGTCTTTCAATCACTGAACTGGGAAAATAAAGGGATAAAGATTAATGGAGATTATCTAACCCACCTTCGTTTTGCTGATGACGTAGTCATTTTTGCAACTACCCCATCAGAGCTGCAGAGTATGATCCAGGAACTTGCTGACAAGAGTGAAGAAGTGGAATTAAAAATGAGCTTTCAGAAGACAAAAGGGATGTTCAATGCTTTTACAAGAAATGAAGATTTATCGATTGATGGAGAAAAGCTGGAGATAACAGACACGTACGTTTATCTTGGACAGCCGATATCAAGTGAGGGTCACATTGATGAAGAAATTAATCGGCGTATAAAACTTGCCTGGAGAGCTTTGAGAAGGAACAGCATAATTTTCAAGAGCAATATGCCATTATGTCTTAAAAGAAAAGTGTTTGATCAATGCATCCTTCCAGTGCTTAGTATGGTGCAGAGACGTGGACCTTAACTAAAAGAGACATACAAAGGCTGCAGACAACTCAAAGCAGCATGGAGAGATGCATGTTTGGTGTAACCAGGAGAGATAAGAAGAGGAACTCGTGGATCCGAAAATTGACAAGAGTGGAAGACATCATGATCAGAGTTAAATCCCTGAAATGGCAATGGGCTGGACATACTGCCAGAAGGAGAGACCATCGATGGACAGCCGAAATTTTAGATTGGATTCCAAGGGACAGGAAAAGACCCAGAAGAAGACCACATGGGAGATGGGTGGATGGAATTCGAAAGTATGCGGGAGTGACATAGAGGAGACTGGCACAAGACAGACCGTTGTGGAGGAAACTTGGGGAGACCTTCGTCCAGCAGTGGATTGATAATGGTTGACGATGATGATATATATATATATATATATACTTAAGAGCAAACTAGGTCTTTGTGGAAGTGAGAAAATGCAGAGTGTTTGCTGGTCCTTGATAAAGCCAAGGCTCAGTATTCTCGACACCTTCTACATTCAGTTGTTTTATTTTATTTTTTTATCTTTTCTCCTTTTACTCACACAGGTAGATACATAACCTTTTCTATGTTGTATTAGGTGTGAGTCAAAATTATATATGTATTTTTTTGCTTAGGTATCTTCTTTATAGAATATATATATATATATATATATATATATATTCTATAAAGAAGATACCTAAGCAAAAAATACATATATAATTTTGACTCACACCTAATTACAACATAGAAAAGGTTATGTATCTACCTGTGATCAAAAGGAAAAAAGATAAAAAAATAAAATAAAACAACTGAATGTAGAAGGTGTCGAGAATAATTGAGCCTTGGCTTATCAAGGACCAGCAAAAACTCCCTGCATTTTCTCACTTCCACAAAGACTAGTTGGAAATGGAGTTTCTGCAAGGCCATAGATGCAAGTAACATTCCCACCTAAAATAGTTTAAAAAATATATATATAAGTCATGTCCTCCTTAGAGTTGCATGACCTAGCACTAGTTAACAATTTCGCTTGCATCCATTAACCTTCCTTGGCTCCGACCCATACTCTTCATCTGTTACTATTAAACAGAGAGAAGAAGATAAAAGAACTCAAGCTGTGAGAGTGACATAATAATTAGAAATGATTTTCAGCCATAACGAAATTCCAAGTTCGTTTGAGAGAGAATTTAAACCTGAAAAACAATGCAAAAGAAATCCAAATTTTACATTGCAATTAAAAAAGGAAATGTTAATTTATAACGAACAGATTTTTGAAAGAAAACTTGAGTCTAAAACCCCCTACTCTACAACTTATGACAGCACGAAAACGAGAATAAGTTAAAGATAATAATTAACTAAAGAAACTTTGTGAAAGTTATATACCTTAAACAGTTAGTTGCAATATGTACAAAGTATTTCAGCAGTGCTTTAAGTGCATAATTAATTAGTTATTAAGAACTTAACTACTTTGAAAAAACAGCGCATAGACAGCGCATAGAAAAGAAATAAGCTGAGCCATCTTCTGTTCCTAGGTACCCCAAAAAGACGCTCAAAGTTACAAAGAAAAGAAAGAGTTAAAACCCGCAAAAATGTTAACAGACAAACCAATGCCTAAAAGCTGAAAAGCAAAAAACGACAGAGAAAAGGTACATGAAGTACAAACATTGAACTTATAAAACCTAGAACCCAAAAACAAGGAAGAGACCTTACCTCTTGTGTTACAAAACTTTTCTCTCACAAGAGAAGAACATGGCTGACCTCTTCCGCCACTCCTAGACGCTGAGGCAGTGAGGGTGGGGCTGATGGCCTCCTCATACAGCAAGAAACCAACGCGCGGAGATTTTAAATTCAGAGAAAAAAAAATTAGATAAACTTAAGACTGTGGATCTGTATGATCAGAAAGAGCTGAATTAACTCTCCAGAATACATGAGAAATATTATAAAATACACGAGCAGTTTATTTAATAATCTTTGCATGTATTAAATCACCTTAGTGAGCTTCTATAGATTAATCAGAATCTTATTAATTTTAATGTTGGTTTTACTATTTTTAGTATAGCTATCCTAGTGATGAATAACTAGTTTTCTTTTTTATTTGTTTTTATTTTCTTTTATAAACAGATTTTTAAGCTTTTTTGTGATTTTGTTTATATTATTTAATTTTTTGTTTTAATAGGACCGTCATATCCATAGCACTAAGGTTCCTTTAGGTAGTTAATAGGCATCCTCTAGCCAACTTCCTTACGGCTTTGATTGGTCAGAATCATATTATTAACTGTGTCGAAAATTAAAGCAGATCTGCCAACCTTACTCTATTATTCAGAATAATTTTTCTTAAAGTTCTTTTGATGAAAGAAGAAGGAATTTCGTTCTCTAGAAAACTTTCTAATAGTATATTAATGTGGTAATTGAAGTCCAAATTGTTGCTGCAAATTCTTGAAATTCTTAGACCTGAGAAATTAGTACATTCTCAATTACTTTGGTTGAAATGTTATTATTCCAGTGTAGATATTTAATTACTTTGAAAGGAAAATTAACTCTTTTATCATAGAGGCTAATAGATGGGTTACCTCTGTTGAGCTTAATGCTTAAGTCTAGGAACTCAAGTTCCTGATTACTGTGGTTGGTTTTACATAAGTTAAGAGAGCTAGGATAGATATTATCAAAATCACTCTCTATAACTTCTGAATTATTGATACACAGCAGATCATCAATATATCTAAAAGTGTAAAGGTAGTTATCTGAGCAGGTGGGGTGATTTTTTAATGAATTTATATTCCTTAAAGAACAGGAATAGATTAGCGATATGCGTGGACGTTGATGTTCCCATTGGAATACCGTTCACTTGCTTATAGAGAGTATTATTATATAAGATATGGTTATTTATTATGCAGCAATTGAGATAAGAGTTCCAAGTTCCTACATCAACAAATTGGTTAAGTTTAAATTCTGCATACAGCTCTTTAAAGGTAGTGATTATATCTGATAGAGGCAGATTAGTATATAGGTTTTCAAAATCATAACTATTAATATCTAGGGGACTAACTTTGAGTATAGTAGAAATTACTTCTGCATTATTATTAATTATCCAAAAATCTCTGTACATCAAGTTAGAACAGTTTCTAATGTGTTTCAAAACCTTCTTTAAGACATCTTCAAAAGCAAGATCTATTTTCTTTTATGACTCCTTACTCCACTAGCTATGAACCTGAACTTCACAGGATCCCTATGAAACTTAACCGTTGCAAAAGAAATGGAAATTCAGGCTCATATCTTCTAGTTTGTGGAATTTTAAGTTTCTTGAAGAATGCCTTAAACCGATTTTCTAACTGCTTGGTAGAATAACTTACGGGCTCATCGTATGTTACTCTATTATTGAGTTCCATAGTTAACAATTCAAAATAGAACTTCTTACAGATAATTGCAAAATTATTGCTAGCTTTATCCGTAGTGGTAAAAATAAATTGGTCTTGCAGTTTGGAGAGTGACCTTTTAGCTTCTCCAGAGAAAAAGAGATTTCTGTCGAAACAAAAGTCCAGACCTGCCAACTCAATAGTTAAAAACTACAAACTTAACTCTTCGAGCTACATTCCTGTAATTACTACTTGTTCTTGTGATGAACAAAAAGAAACAGTTCACTATGATAAGAATTACAACCATATTATCACCGGAAACTTGAGTTTTGTTGAAAATGAAAAGCTTAGGAATTTATTAGAGTATGGCTCTAAATTCAGACCTTCCTTCACTATTTCCAAAGAAAAGGATTCTTGAGAGCTTCACTCAAGATGTAAATAAGTACATCGTAAAAACCAGTTTAACGTACAATCAGCCTATTGAGGCCTTCGCAGAATGGAAATATAATATTATCAATAGCTTCACCGGTGAGTTGGCAGGTCTGGACTTTTGTTTCGACAGAAATCTCTTTTTCTCTGGAGAAGCTAAAAGGTCACTCTCCAAACTGCAAGACCAATTTATTTTTACCACTACGGATAAAGCTAGCAATAATTTTGCAATTATCTGTAAGAAGTTCTATTTTGAATTGTTAACTATGGAACTCAATAATAGAGTAACATACGAGCCCGTAAGTTATTCTACCAAGCAGTTAGAAAATCGGTTTAAGGCATTCTTCAAGAAACTTAAAATTCCACAAACTAGAAGATATGAGCCTGAATTTCCATTTCTTTTTGCAACGGTTAAGTTTCATAGGGATCCTGTGAAGTTCAGGTTCATAGCTAGTGGAGTAAGGAGTCATAAAAAGAAAATAGATCTTGCTTTTGAAGATGTCTTAAAGAAGGTTTTGAAACACATTAGAAACTGTTCTAACTTGATGTACAGAGATTTTTGGATAATTAATAATAATGCAGAAGTAATTTCTACTATACTCAAAGTTAGTCCCCAGATATTAATAGTTATGATTTTGAAAACCTATATACTAATCTGCCTCTATCAGATATAATCACTACCTTTAAAGAGCTGTATGCAGAATTTAAACTTAACCAATTTGTTGATGTAGGAACTTGGAACTCTTATCTCAATTGCTGCATAATAAATAACCATATCTTATATAATAATACTCTCTATAAGCAAGTGAACGGTATTCCAATGGGAACATCAACGTCCACGCATATCGCTAATCTATTCCTGTTCTTTAAGGAATATAAATTCATTAAAAATCACCCCACCTGCTCAGATAACTACCTTTACACTTTTAGATATGTTGATGATCTGCTGTGTATCAATAATTCAGAAGTTATAGAGAGTGATTTTGATAATATCTATCCTAGCTCTCTTAACTTATGTAAAACCAACCACAGTAATCAGGAACTTGAGTTCCTAGACTTAAGCATTAAGCTCAACAGAGGTAACCCATCTATTAGCCTCTATGATAAAAGAGTTAATTTTCCTTTCAAAGTAATTAAATATCTACACTGGAATAATAACATTTCAACCAAAGTAATTGAGAATGTACTAATTTCTCAGGTCCTAAGAATTTCAAGAATTTGCAGCAACAATTTGGACTTCAATTACCACATTAATATACTATTAGAAAGTTTTCTAGAGAACGAAATTCCTTCTTCTTTCATCAAAAGAACTTTAAGAAAAATTATTCTGAATAATAGAGTAAGGTTGGCAGATCTGCTTTAATTTTCGACACAGTTAATAATATGATTCTGACCAATCAAAGCCGTAAGGAAGTTGGCTAGAGGATGCCTATTAACTACCTAAAGGAACCTTAGTGCTATGGATATGACGGTCCTATTAAAACAAAAAATTAAATAATATAAACAAAATCACAAAAAAAGCTTAAAAATCTGTTTATAAAAGAAAATAAAAACAAATAAAAAAGAAAACTAGTTATTCATCACTAGGATAGCTATACTAAAAATAGTAAAACCAACATTAAAATTAATAAGATTCTGATTAATCTATAGAAGCTCACTAAGGTGATTTAATACATGCAAAGATTATTAAATAAACTGCTCGTGTATTTTATAATATTTCTCATGTATTCTGGAGAGTTAATTCAGCTCTTTCTGATCATACAGATCCACAGTCTTAAGTTTATCTAATTTTTTTCTCTGGTTAAAATCTCCGCGCGTTGGTTTCTTGCTGTATGAGGAGGCCATCAGCCCCACCCTCACTGCCCCCCAGCGTCTAGGGAGTGGCGGAAGAGGTCAGTGTTCTTCTCTTGTGAGGAGAAAAGTTTTTGTAACACAAGAGGTAAGGTCTCTTCCTTGTTTTTTGGGTTCTAGGTTTTATAAGTTCAATGTTTGTACTTCATGTACCTTTTCTCTGTCGTTTTTTAGCTTTTTCAGCTTTTAGGCATTGGTTTGTCTGTTAACATTTTTGCGGGTTTTAACTCTTTTCTTTTCTTTGTAACTTTGAGCGTCTTTTGGGGTACCTAGGAACAGAAGATGGCTCAGCTTGTTCCTTTTCTATGCGCTGTCTATGCGCTGTTTTTTCAAAGTAGTTAAGTTCTTAATAACTAATTAATTATGCACTTAAAGCACTGCTGAAATACTTTGTACATATTGCAACTAACTGTTTAAGGTATATAACTTTCACAAAGTTTTCCTTAGTTAATTATTATCTTTAACTTATTCTCGTTTTCGTGCTGTCATAAGTTGTAGAGTAGGGGGTTTTAGACTCAAGTTTTCTTTCAAAAATCTGTTCGTTATAAATTAACATTTCCTTTTTTAATTGCAATGTAAAATTTGGATTTCTTTTGCATTGTTTTTCAGGTTTAAATTCTCTCTCAAACGAACTTGGAATTTCGTTATGGCTGAAAATCATTTCTAATTATTATGTCACTCTCACAGCTTGAGTTCTTTTATCTTCTTCTCTCTGTTTAATAGTAACAGATGAAGAGTATGGGTCGGGCCAGGAAGGTTAATGGATGCAAGCGAAATTGTTAACTAGTGCTAGGTCATGCAACTCTAAGGAGGACATGACTTATATATATATTTTTAAACTATTTTAGGTGGGAATGTTACTTGCATCTATGGCCTTGCAGAAACCCATTTCCAACTAGGTCTTTGTGGAAGTGAGAAAATGCAGAGTTTTTGCTGGTCCTTGATAAAGCCAAGGCTCAGTATTCTCGACACCTTCTACATTCAGTTGTTTTATTTTATTTTTTTATCTTTTTTCCTTTTGATCACACAGGTAGATACATAACCTTTTTCTATGTTGTACTAGGTGTGAGTCAAAATTATATATGTATTTTTTTGCTTAGGTATCTTCTTTATAGAATGTGAATTCTGAATTTTCAAAACTGCTGCGTTGCGCGTTTTGATTTTCAGGTTATTTTGCACCCTTCGTTTTAAATTCTAAAATTTTTTCCTTAGTCTTCAGTTTTGCTCTTTAGTATATATATATATATATATGTGTGTGTGTGTGTGTGTGTGTGTGTGTGTGTGCGTGCGAGAGAGAGGAAGGGGGGGGGGTCAAAAAGTCTCACCGCAGTGGTTATCGTAGGTTACAGAGAAATCAATCAAATGTGTTACGGGAACGTATAATTTACTCACTTACAGGGAAGTGGTGAAAATGTCGTCCGTCATTTGCAAGACATAACCTAACTATTCTCGAAATCAGAGACTACAGTCTTGTGATGATTACATATTAAGAAAATACGTTTGTCACTAATATTTTATTTTTTCAAGTCGACCAAGGTTTCGCTGGGCTCTGGCCTAGCTTCATCAGTCATCAGGACGAATGGCTCGTAAATATTCAAATTATACATCACATCATAAATGGTGTTTACAGTCATGGGCTTTTTGGTTAGTTGCTTCCACGCGCTTGATGGAAATGGTCTGGATGTCATGTCATTTACAAGTTGCGAAGAATTCTGGTATACACGGTCGAGTCACATTATTGTGACCACCAGCTAATATCCAGAGTAACCGCCGTGTGCAGCGCGGACAGCAGCTAGACGGGCTGGGAGTGACTCAGTAAGGTGCTGGAAAGTGTTCACAGGCATGTGAAGCCATGCTGAATGCAGTGCATCTGACAGCTGCTGGAGGAACCATAGAGCGTACAACACGATCGAGGTGGTCCCACAGATGCTCAATTAGGTTAAGTCTGGGGAATTAGGGGCCAGAGAAGTACTTTGAAGTCTTCATCGTACTCTTCCAACCACTCTCGGATATATCTAACTGCGTGACACGACGCATTATCGTTCTGGAAGATCCTATCCACCCCAGGGAAGACAATCAGCATGTATGGGTGTATGTGGTCTGCAAGGATGGATTCATAACGAATTCCGTTCATAGTGCCTTCCGCAGGAAGGAGTGGAACCAGCGAATGCCACGACATTCCCCAGACCGTAACACTGCCCCCACCAGTCTGTGTTCTTCCAGCAGTAATTGAAGTGTTTGTTCTCCGATGTTTTTCGCCTTATACGCCAACGTCCATCCATTCGATGAAGCAGAAAACGTGACTCATCTGAGAAGGCAATCCTTTGCCAATCAGCGGAGGTCCAATTCCGATACTGCTGTGCAAATGTAAGCCTTTTCTACCGATGCACCTTCGTTAGCATAGGTGCAGTGACCATCCGTTTGCATCGGAGCCCCATACGCAGCAGGGTTTGCTTAACTCTCGTTTTAGACACACTTCCGGTAGCCTCCTGGTGCATTCGGAGAGTGAGTTGCTCCAATGTAGCGTGTCGATCGCCCCTCACGCACTTCGCAGCCGACCTTCACCTCTAACACAAATGGCACGGGGTGCTCCGCAGTTTCCCCGTCGCTTATTCGCAATGGTGCCATTTCTCCAATCACGATACACTTTAACCACAGCAGCACGCGAACAGTTCACAAAGTGCGCTGTTTCAGAAATACTGCCACCCTTGGCCCGAAAGCCGATAATCATCCCTTTTTGTTTGCAAATCTGATAAATCGCTCCTTTTATTCATGACAGCAACAAGTGTTATGTTTTCAGACTGCCTACAGCACACTATATACCCTCCAAGCCAGCTCACGACGCGTGCCTTCTTTCATTGGCTACGTACTGTTGACGTCAAAAGTAGGAGGTGGTCACAATAATGTGACTAGACTGTGTATATGGAAAGCTTCCTATAAAATATCAAGTTTGGTGGTTGTCAATTAGGTTTGCTTCTTCAAAGTGAAATTTATGGTCCTTTTCGTAACAGTGTTTAGCCACCGCTGACTTCTTTAGGTCACAGTTCCGAATATAAGTATTGTGCTCCTTCGATCGAAAACAACGCTCTACGAGTCTGTCCCAGGCCGCCGTTAAGGGTGTGCGGAGCGTGAGACCGCACAGGGCCTCGCGCTGGTGGATAAATAAGATAAAATAAAACAAAAGAGAGAAAGAAAGAAAAAATAGAGCATTAAGTACGCAGACTAAAAAAAAAATCACAGGGTTTTTTTGTTTTTTTTATTGGATATTTAACGACTACCGTGAGCAACTGAAAATCCTACAGTTGAAAAGATATGAATTACCATGCCAGTTCTCCGCGAGTTCGTATGCACAAACATCACAGTGATGTCATACGCTGCCCCTTAATCCTGATTCAAAGTGCAGACTCTAGCCGGCCCTGGCTAAGATCGGTGCTTCTGTATCCCGAGAGATCCTAAGTCTGGTGGGCGGAGCCAGATGGTGTTACCTTGATAAGTCCAACACACGCCGCAGCGCCGACACAGTATATTTTCCTCTCGCCGCTGGAAACTCTGTGATTGACGGGTGTTGGTGGACATCATATCGCGACATTCTTTGAGTTTTACCGCCTATCTTGGGATCCACTTTTTCTGGATTTTCCCAAGCTGTTTTTCCAAAGCAAAAACAGTTGTGTGTGTGTGTGTGAAGTAAACTGGCCGCTGTGTTTGGCGATCTATTAACTTTCTTCGGTTGCTCATTCGTGCTTGATTTAACCAGGTTCACTTCTCTACTTCGAATGTAACTAATAAACTTTTTAAGAACAGAGTTTGCGTTAAGTGAGTTGAGTTGAGATATCTAGAGAACGGGATAAGTTCCATAAATTCGAAACAGGTTATCAAAAAGCAAAGAAAAGGGACAGAAGAGAAATGTTTTTACGAAGTCAAGAAGGTGCCTTCGATAAATTTTTACTACCTTCAGTTCCTGTGGCCAGCAGTTCATCGTTTGCTTCAAATTGCATCGAAGATAAAGAATCCAGTGATAATAATGTGAATGTGGTTCAAGTCAGAGCAAGTGATAACAATGTTGCGAGTGTCTCTGACCAGCTTACACAATATCTGATGTGGAGGAATGTGATTCATCATTTCAAGCAAGTGAAGAATTTGTTCTACTGTTAGATCCAGGTGAGTGGCCGCCTGTTTTAAACAACACACAGTTTGATGTTATCTTGCAAAAGTGCCCGATTTGTGTGGTAAACTATGATTACCCAAGTGATGATAAGCGGCACTTTTCGCCAGAACACTATGAGCGTATTTTTACACAACGGGGAAACAATAGACACGAGGTGGTTGATTTACTCAAAGATAAAAAAGATAAAGTTTTCTGTTTTTGCTGTAAATTATTCGGAAACAAAAATAGGGGCATGTTAGCACGTGAAAGGGTTTTGCGACTGGAGACATTTAAGTCATAGGTTGAAGAGTCATGGAATTTTCCAAAATCACGTAGAATGTATCAAAAGGTGAACTAAGTGCGAGCTTAGACTTGCGAAAAACCTCACCATTGATGACAAACACAGGTCACTCAGTTTTCAAGAAAAGCTGCATTGACGCGTAGTCTTGAAACGCTTTTATATGTTATTCAGTATTTGGCTGAACATAACCTTGCATTTAGGGGTGATAACAACATCCTGTACTCGCCCAACAATTGCAATTTCCCTGGGTTGATACAAATGATTGCAAAATTTGACCCTTTTTTACAAGTGCATTTAAGACGCATCCAAAATAGCGAAATTCACGACCATTATTTGGGTAGCCAAATTTAGAATGAACTCGTTAATCTAATGGTATCTAAAGTAGCAAAATCAAATGTAGACATGTTAAGAAATCAAAGTACTTTTCAGTTATACAAGATTGCACTCCCGATTTAAGTCATCAGGAGCAAATGTCGTTGGTCATTAATTTGTTAATATTTCAGAGGAAATTTTTAAAGTTGAGGAACACGTCATTAAATGTATAGAAACTGTGTCATCTACTGAAAAACACCTCTGACCGTCTCTTGGTAGCCCTGGATAAGCTTGGGTTGAACTTAAATGACTGCAGGGGCCAGGTATGATAACTGCGCTAATATGAAGGGTGTAAATAATGGTGTGCAAGCTCGAATTCTTCAGTTAAATCCTACAGCATTTTTCATGCCACGTGCATGCCACAATTTAAATTTACTCTTAGAAGACATGGCTAAATGTTCTGCAAAAGCGATTACTTTTTTTTTGGGGGGGGGGGAGGTGTAATTTGTAGAATCTATTCTATATTTGCAGCATCTCTTACTCGATGGAACATTATGCTTAAATATGTTCCTTATATTACTGTTAAGAAGTCCTTTGACACTAGATGGGAAAGCCGTGTAGAAAGTGTTAACCCATTAGATACCAAGCAAAAGAAGTAAGGGACGCATTTCTTGAAGTTGCGGACACAGTAAATGATCCTAAAATCAATTGTGAAGCCCGCTCATTGGCAGTACATGAACTTCTGAGTTATGAATTCTTATTGGGTATTGTTATATGGTATAACATACTTTTTTCTGTAAACAGTGTGAACAAACCACTTCAATCAGAGATCATGCAGTTGACAAGGCAGAAAATATGCTTCACGGGGTTATTAAATTTTTTGAAGCAATTTCGAAATGAAGGCTTCAATTCAGCAATTCTGGCCCCTCGTGAAATTTATGAACATTTATGTGTTGAACCAAAATTTTGTGAGCATAGAGTGGCTAAAAAAAGAAGAATCTTTGATTACGAAGTAGACGATGAGCCTTTATGAAATACAAAATCTGCAGAGGAAGTCTTCAAAATGGAGTATTTTTATCTTATTATAGACACTGCTTTTACAGTCTCTGAAATCTTGTTTTGAACAATATAAATCCAAAATTGCCATTGAAGTATCTCGTTTTGAACAATATACTTCAATGACAAGTTGGGAGTTTTGTATTCTCTACCGAAAACGAAACAAATGAATGACTAAGATCTAATGAAATATTGCAAAAACCTGGATTTGACCCTTCGTTCAGGAAATTCCTGCGGAGAGTAGCTATTCATAGAATTGAAAATAGTCGGAGAACTAGTTCCGGACGACGCGACGTCAATACTGCCATCCAAGTATTGCAATTTTAAACGGATTGTAAAATCCCTTCCTTAACGTAGCTATCGCGTACAGAATCATGTTGACTGTGCCGATAACAGTCGCGAGTGCGGAAAGAAGTTTCTCTAGCTTGAAATTAATCAAATCGTATCTGAGGACAAGCATGTCTCAAGAAAAGTTAACTGCACTCGCTACATTTTCAATAGAACACGATATGGCATCAAAACTAAATCACGATGATATTATTGAAGATTTTGCTGTACAAAAGGCAATAAACGTCTCTTTTGGGTGCCAGGTAAAACGTGAAGTTTTCCTTTTACATACCAGTATATTCTATAACGTAAAGTTCCTTTCGTACTGAAATATTGTCGTTCTTACGTTATGTTTAAATCATCAGGTATGAATACGATGGAACACTTCCTTAATTAAACCTTAACGGCCAGACTAAACATTTAAAACAGAAATCAACTTACTGTAATTGATTCTTTATTTCTCCAGCACAGATATCGCACTTCAGGGTAGAACAGAATTCACATACCACACATCCAACACCCCACACGAACAACTGTTGTATCATTTTTATCTATCGTTCTTATCTCATACAGTTACACGTCACATTCACACTGACCTCAATTGTGTTGTCAACAGTATTCGTTTGAGAGAGATGTCACGTTAAGTTGTGAAGTATAACTGAGAACAAACTCAAAATTCTCATAGGGAAAGAAACTAAAAAGGAAATATATTTAGAATATACGTCACAATTCATGAAATACGATGACTGTTTTTCTAACTTTTAAAGGACATTTTTTAACAATTCACTAGGAAATTGATGTACCTATTTAAAACGTTTTTCTTTTTGTTCCGCATAGGTTTCATTTTTAAAATACACGCTATAGTAGAACAGATTTAAAAAATTCATACTTCATAGTCATAGTATTACTAACGCTTACCTTCTTTTTTTTTTTTTTTTTTTTTTTGCAAAGAAGAACGACGATTGAGCTTTAATAATAATAGCAGTTACAGTTACAAGTTTAAGAAAAATATCAGTTCCTTCTATAACAAATAAATGAGTGAAAAGCTTATCAGAAAATAAAAATATTCTATTGCGTGCGTCGCAAAATCCCGTTAGCCAGATTGATTTAGCAAAAATTATTAGTTAGCGAGAGGGCCTCGCGTAAGCTTGCGGCGGGTGGCACTGGTCTGTCCTATATACGAAGCACCACATTCACATGGAATTTGATAAATATATTGGCCAGTGGAACCTTGAATGAAATAATATTATTGCTGTGAGGGGAAAATTCGAACGCCGCCCCGGTGGCGCAGTGGTCTAAGGCGTTGGCCTCTGATCATTCGTCCGTAAGGGGTCCGGGTTCGAATCCCGGTCAGGCATGGGTGTTGTGTTTGTCTTACGGCACTGGCGCTCTCCCTTCCCTGGAACCAGTGACCTTAAATTAGGGACGGGCGACTGCTTATAGCCCATTGAGTTGCTCACGGTGGTCGTTAAACCTCCAATCAAAAAAAAAAAAAATCGAACAGACGTTAGAAACATCTCAGCGATTCTCGAAAACAAACAAAAATGGCAGATTTGATTAAATAACGAACAATTTGCGAAAACTGTAACGCAAATATCTGATTATCCGTATTTTTGAATTATCTGTGCATCCTCTCCATTATCTAGTATAATCGAGAGTACACTGTAGCACCGTATTTCACGAGGTTTTTCTTTACTTAAATAGTATTCACTCAGTGGGCAAAACATTAGAGATACCTGCCAAGTAGCGTGTTGGTCCCTCCTCTAGCGCGAATAACAGCCTATACACGCCGAGGCATCGACCCCATCAGATGCCGGACGGCTTCTTGAGGTAATGCCAGCCATGCCTGCTGCAGCATTGCTCACAACTCCGCCCGAGACGTCCCATGAATCTGATGCTCCACTGCACCCCAGGGAGCTTCAGCAGGGTTTAAATCCGGGGATCTTCGGGGGGGGGGGACGTGATGGTTCCAAACTCAGGTAAGTGTACTTCGATCCATACCTGGGTGGTTGTGGCCCGGTGGAGACGCATTATTCTCCTGAAACAAATCATCGGCCGCAAGATGCGCGAAGACCATGAAAGTGTGTAGGTGACCAGCCAGCACATGCTGGTAGCGCGCATCGGTTAAGGACCTCTCCAGACACACTAAGGAACCTATCCCATGAGAAGGGCTCCCAAAACATCACAGAGCCACCACCGCCTTTAACAGAGCCGACCTGGCACAACGGGGCCATGGCCTCATGCTGTCGACGCCACACCCGCACCCTCCCGTCAGATCGGCACAGCTGAAAACGGGACTCATCTGACCACACGACGCAGCGCCACCCTGCATAGGTGCAGTTTTGATATTCTCGATACCAGACGAGGCGTAATTTCCGATCACGAGCAGTCAACAGTGCCACACGAATAAGACGTCGGCTCCGGTATGCAGCGTTCGCTTTACCGGTAGTTCATTCACTAACGCCGATAGGGCCTCCAACATTTAACCTGGATGTTATTTGCGCCGCCGATGCCAAGCAGCGACCCTGGATAGTCTACGTCGACCCCGGTCATCAATGGCGTGTGGTCGGCCACCATTTGCTCTCTGGGCGCTTGTACGTTCGTCGATGGTATGCTCGCGGTACAGTTGCCATCGGGAACCCTAGGTTACCTACCACTTGGGCGATAGAATGACCCATCTGTCTTGCGCCCACGGTGCGTCCACGGTCAAAGTCGCTTAGATATCCACGTTTACCCATGTTGATTTATTGGGATACAGTGTTGGGAGGCCCTGGTGTGGGCCTATTTATCGAATGCGTTCGGTTTGGGACTGGTCCACTCTGCGCGGGGGATGCCCATGTCAACTGCCTATCATTCTTATCTCTAATGTTTTGTCTACTGCGTGTATATTCTGGAAACAATTATCGGAAATACACAAGAGAAAACAGTTTCTCTTTGTCTTTATTTCTTTTATCTATCTAACTCACTCAAAGGAAAATAAAAACCTAGAGTGATAACAAAAAGCACGCAAATCAAGAAAGAAGGGAGCAATTTCTTCACAGCAGGCACCTGTCAAAGTTGTCCTCCCCTCATAAATCAAAAGGAGATGTTCCGAGTAGAAGTAATCGATAATAAATGTATATTTCGAAAGACGAGACGAAACTCGATGTCTCCAGTGTGTTCCACCAATGTTAAAATGTCAGTCTCTCGGAAGTCTATGGATCTGATTTAGTGGTTATTATACACGTTTGGCTTCGAAAGGGTCATTTATCCTTTGACATAACCAGGCGCGCAGACAGTATGCTTCTTGGGAAGGGTCTAGCCGTTTGATAAGGCGCGCGATTTCAATCTCGAAGTACAGAATTTAATAATAATAATGTGTTATTATTATTTTTTGCAATAATTAAGGGAAAATTTATCACTAAAACTAGAAGCAAAAATTAAATCTTAAAGATCTTGAAACATTTTGCATTTCATTTTAGAGGCAATAAAACATATCACATTATTTTTACCCCCTTACAGGGGCGTACTTAGAGGGGGCAAGGCCCCCCCCCCGAAAGTATTTCATTCTTTATTAAAACACGACTTGCATTAAAAAATGCTTTTGTTTAATAAAAGTGCATCAGCTTACAATAGAAAATGATGCGATAATTTTTTTTTCTATTTTTCATTAACTTTTTTCTTTTGTCCTGATGGATTTCAAAAACCTGTCTTCGGTCCTCCGCCCCCCGAAAAAAATTCTACATACGCCCCTGCCCCCTTACTTTCTGTTTTCTATTATGTACATTTATTTCGAAAATCGCCGACGACGCGTACAATTTAATATTTTTCTCGTGAAAGCATGGCGTAATACTTCATTTGACGTTTTACTTTTTTATTGTTCTGGAGGATACACGGCAAAAGAAAATATGAGATTGAAAGAAAAATAGATTTTTTTCGAAAGCGACAAGAGAATCAAAGGAAGAGAAATTCACACAAACTTTCAGGACCAGATTTACACAGAATCTGGCCCTAGGCACAGCACAAGATGAGGCCCCAGGGCCGGCTGCATAATTTGCGGAGCCCAGTGCAAAACGAAAATGCGGGGCCCTTTGCCCAGCGAATTCTACCTCTACTAAATGGGCTTGGATGTTGGAACGGTTTTGAAAGAAAGACGGGGTCAGGTAGAGAAACCATTTTTTTAATTTTCTCATGTTGCTTAATAAAGCATGGTGGTACTAAGGAATATTATTATTTATTCATGAGTTACAATAAGCTGTTATTATTACTCATGGAATAAAGAGACATTTTAAAACTACGCTATATTAATTAACATTGCCAGATCAAATTGAAGTTGATTGAATTTAAGCGACAAAATATAATTCCCGCACTTCGTCGAAATGCGTGCTGCTAGCTAAAATTAATGTAATTTACCCAAAATTAAAAAAAAAAAAAAGCTGCCGTTTAAACAAATAAGATAGGATCATAGGAAATGTAATTTTGAATGATTCATGGTTGAAATATTGAGGTTTTAAAGACGTAGTCCGTACAATACTAAATGAGTAATGCAATTTCCAGAAAACTCTGACCTTATCACTCTGTCTGTTTACTTCTAGGAAGAAAGATTCTTTTGCTGGCCACGTTCTACAGTTCATTGTAATTTGTTTTAGTGGGTAGTGGGAGCTTTCAGCTTTGTAGCTAAAATGAGGTGGGTGCAATAGCAGTCTAGTGCATTGTTTCCCTAACACCACCGCGAGGTTTCCGCCGGTCCGCGGAAACGGTGGAAAACTTGAGAAGTGGTAGAGATTTCCGAATTTGACCAGTAAAAACAGTACAACCGTCCTAAAACGTAACCTTATTTTAAAAACACCAGATTGTGAATACTCAAGAGACTAATATAGCGTATTAAATCAGTTTATTTTTGTGGTGTAGTCAGTACAAATATTCGCCCAGCTTTCGCACTCCACTGGGAGGCATTTTCAAGGCAATGGTATGCAAAACACTCAACTGGGGCTTTTTCAGGCTTTTTAAAGGCATTTTATGTCTACTATTGCGTTGAAGAAGCCACCCAGTGAAGTGCGAAAGCTTGGCGAATCTTTGTACTGACTAACCAGAAAAATAAATTTAATACGCTATATGCGTCTCTTGAGTATTCGTCATAAGACGGTTGTTTCTAAACTTTAAATAAATACTAAAATATAGGGGATGTTGCCCGTCCTAGGACAGGGTGAAATTTTTAATTGAGGCAGATTGAAAGCAAATCAAATAGATGCCGGATTCATTATATGCTATGTATTTCCGTTTTTCAAAAGACCTCACGATATATAGCATTCTGTATAAAATATTTGCTGTTGTTTAACAATTTTCCTTGCAGTCCAGTTGCTTTCGTGTAAACTTTACCTGATTGGGGTTTCGAGTATCGGCAATGTGCTTTTGGTGCGACATGTGTTTTCAGATGCAATTTTACTGACTTTGGTTATATTGAATCAGAACTGTGCATAAAAAAATGCAAAAACGAACTTTGCGAAATCTGAACGAAACGGGCTAAAATTTTGATCAAGACCATGAATTGGCAATAGGAAGAGTCTCTCAAATTTTCACCGGAATCGATTAAAAACTTTTTAAAATAGGCACGGAACTTTTAATTCATCGCTAAACAGAAATGTATACGCAGAAACGGTTAATTAAAATTTGACGGCTAATTTAAAAACGTTCTAACCGATTCAGGCGAAATTCGGAGGTAATGTTCCTATGAGCGATTTATGGTATTCATTAAAATTTCAGCCAGTTTCATAAAAATTTGGCAAAAATACGTTTTCACGTTTTGTTATTGATAAACCTCCTGCCAGAGATTTGCCGCCCACACACGCAAAAAAGTGACCGCGTGTGATTGCGGCAGAATGCTGACGTTGCTGTGACGTCAACGTTCCAGAGAGATCTGGTTGATTATATGTATATATGATGTCATTAATAGGGATCCCAGATACATCGGAAAAAATACGGGACACTTACGACTGAAGGTGAAAGTTTAGTATAAGCATCCATCACATATGCCAGTCTTGCAAAATGATTCTAACTATTCTTATTAATCAATATTCTTATTAATCAATCAGTCTTGCAATACTTTTCTGAAGAATGAATTTCACTTAACAATTGTTCGTTTTTAAGAATCATGTCATGGTTTTAACACCTTTTTCTGGAATGAAATATCGAACCATCAATGGCACTAATTTTGAAGCACCATGGTTTGAAGCGTTAGTCAGGATAGATATATAATTTGCTTCCTCCATTTCGAATTGCTTGATTGCAAATGTAGCCAAAACATTTACAATTAACGCTTATGTTTTTGCTTGCCCACGCGTACATTTTCTGTCATATAACTTACGTATTATTTTAGATGTACAATCCATTGATCGAAAACTCCAGTTCTGGAAACACGTGTGATACGCGAAAGTTGCTTCCACTGCAGCAATATTCTTTTCCACTCTCCCCCCCCCCACCCCGTTACTTTCTTGGTAAAGAAATCACTGACTTTTGCACTTGTACTAGCTCGAGATGTAGACTTATGTCTTTTCGTTTCGTAGCAATGTGCTGGGCAATGTCGGACTTTCCGCCATGCTCGACGCTAAACAAGCCACCACAAACCGTACACTCTACTTTTTCTGTCCCGCCCAATTTAGTAGATTTTTTTTTAAAACTGAAATTCCGTTTTTAAAGCGTCTGTAAAATCACACTTCGTTTTCGGCATTTTCAACGTTCAACAGGGCCACAGGAGAATTTTTTTTTTTTTTTGATTGGAGGTTTAACGACCACCGTGAGCAACTCAATGGGCTATAAGCAGTCGCCCGTCCCTAATTTAGGGTCACTGGTTCCAGGGAAGGGAGAGAACCAGTGCCGTAAGACAAACACAACATCCATGCCTCACCGGGATTCGAACCCGGACCCCTTTCGGACGAATGATCAGAGGCCATCGCTTAGACCACTGCGCCACCGGGGCGGCCAGGAGAATCTAAGCAGTCTTACAGTAATTAATACGCTGCAAGCACCAACCTGTTTCTCATGGAGCAAGCTACTAAAATGATGTGGGCCAAGCGGACCGTTCCGCTGCGATTAGATAACTGGCGTCGAAGTCCCGTGCCCTCCCCCGATATCAATCTGCCATGGTTGTGCTTGTTTACGTAAGGAGAGCATTGACCAGAGTTTTTTTTTTTTTTTTTTGGATTGGAGGTTTAACGACCACCGTGAGCAACTCAATGGGCTAAGCAGTCGACCGTCCCTAATTTAGGGTCACTGGTTCCAGGGAAGGGAGAGAGCCAGTGCCGTAAGACAAACACAACATCCATGCCTCACCGGGATTCGAACCCAAACCCCTTTCGGACGAATGATCAGAGGCCATCACTTAGACCACTGCGCCACAAGGGCCGCGCTAACCAGAGTTAGACGCGGGAGATAACAGTCAGCTTGGGGGGAAGTTTGGCGTGCAGGTTAAAAAATATGTTTGTAAAAGAATAGAAATTGTAACTCATCGATTTTGTTTTTCAGTCTTGAACTCTAAAATACAGGACAAAAAGCTGTCCCGAAGAGTTTTCTCGGAACAACGGGACGCATTAGCCAAAAACGGGACGATCCCGTATTTTACGTCTGGGATCCCTAGTCATTAATGCAAATTCTCTCTCGGTGATACGGTGAATTATCCCGATGGACCCAAGATACTTGAATTCTGTTCACTAAGGCAATAAAGTGTAATGATATAAACATTTAAAAAATGCCATTTTTACATCGTTAAGTGTCATTTATTTTTAATACAAGAAAAAAAATTATGAAAAATTCAAAAATATCACACAAACGCAGGCGCGGGGCCCTGTGCTACTGCACAGGTCGCACATCCATGAAGCCGGCCCTGTGAGGCCCTCCCCACTTGTCCACATTATTGAAAGAGTAAGTACATTTGCCGCCACTGAATATTATCAATTAATTTAAAAGTTGATTTAATAAATGGGTAATATTAAGATTTAATAATTATTAAATCTTAATATTACCAAGGAAATTCGTACGTAAAAATATGAACGGGTAAGTAAAACAGTATTTAATAGTTTAATATTGCTATTTTCGCATTTAATTGTGACAATTCAAATATCCATAGATGTTAAATTATTCGTCCCTTTTTAATTTTATTTTTAACCAAACATTATTTAGACTTGGTACAGACTGATTTGTTGGGGGCAAGGTGAACTTCCATATAGCTGATTAATCACCCGTGACTTGTTCAGCATTATAGTAGAATAGTTCTATTAATAGAGGAATGATCAGTGGCTTGCCGGAGAAACATAAGCACCCCATACCCCCTCCCCCGCAAAAATATCTTCGAGGCCCTTTTGCGAAAATTTATTAGCTTTCAATTACTGAAATATATATGTATCTATATAAAAAACGCAGGTCTCTGGTTTTCGTCCTTGCGAAGAAAAACTTTTCAGTTCATTATGTAAGAATGCGTAGTTATGTGCAAACCACTGCAATACATGACATCTTATCCTACAAATATTTCATTAATTGAACTATTATTTCTTGCACATTCTCTTGTTAATAGACGTGTATAAGAACTATTGTAGTCCCTGTGAAAAAGAACCACAAGTCCTCTGAAATGGTCGCTTACCCGTCATCCATATTTTATACATTAAATCCGCGAAAATTATTTCTAGAGGTTTTACTTATTTACTGGGGGAAAAATTATTTTTATTTTTACTACTTCATTCAAAGCTGTCGTCAAATAATTCTGGCTATTTCTTTAACCAGTTTTACATGAAGTTTCGGCAAAAAAAAAATAATTCTAAAATCCTTTGCTAAAGCTAGAGGCCCTCTCAGCCGCGAGACCCCCCCAAACTGCGGGGGTTGCGGGGGCTATCAGTACGCCCCTGGGAATGATACTTAGATTTCAGCAAACATGCATACCTGGATAATTCTCACACTCAAAGCCCATTATTTAGCTAATTAATTCACTTAATTTAGTCCCAAGCAATTTTATATTTTACAATATGAAATACTCAAAGCTTCTACAAACTGTCTTAACTATGTAAAACGTCTCTCAAGAGGTGTATAGTATATATATATATATATATATATATATATATATATATATATATATACATTTCAACCAAAGTAATTGAGAATGTACTAATTTCTCAGGTCCTAAGAATTTCAAGAATTTGCAGCAACAATTTGGACTTCAATTACCACATTAATATACTATTAGATAGTTTTCTAGAGAACGAAATTCCTTCTTCTTTCATCAAAAGAACTTTAAGAAAAATTATTCTGAATAATAGAGTAAGGTTGGCAGATCTGCTTTAATTTTCTACACAGTTAATAATATGATTCTGACCAATCAAAGCCGTAAGGAAGTTGGCTAGAGGATGCCTATTAACTACCTAAAGGAACCTTAGTGCTATGGATATGAAGGTCCTATTAAAACAAAAAATTAAATAATATAAACAAAATCACAAAAAAAAGCTTAAAAATCTGTTTATAAAAGAAAATAAAAACAAATAAAAAAGAAAACTAGTTATTCATCACTAGGATAGCTATACTAAAAATAGTAAAACCAACATTAAAATTAATAAGATTCTGATTAATCTATAGAAGCTCACTAAGGGGATTTAATACATGCAAAGATTATTAAATACACTACTCGTGTATTTTATAATATTTCTCATGTATTCTGGAGAGTTAATTCTGCTCTTTCTGATCATACAGATCCACAGTCTTAAGTTTATATATTTTTTTCTCTGGTTAAAATCTCCGCGGTTGGTTTCTTTCTGTATGAGGAGGCCATCAGCCCCACCCTCACTGCCCCCCAGCGACTAGGGAGTGGCGGAAGAGGTCAGCCATGTTTTACTCTTGTGAGGAGAAAGTTTTTGTCACACAAGAGGTAAGCTCTCTTCCTTGTTTTTGGGTTCTAGGTTTTATTAGCTCAATGTTTGTACTTCATGTACTTTTTCTCTGTTGATTTTTAGCTTTTCAGCTTTTTTTAGGCACTGGCTTGTCTGTTAACATTTTTGCGGGTTTTAACTCTTTCTTTTCTTTGTAACTTTGCGCGTCTTTTGGGGTACCTAGGAACAGAAGATGGCTAAGCTTGTTCCTTTTCTATGCGCTGTATTTTCAAAGTAGTTAAGTTCTCAATAACTAATTAATTATGCACTTAAAGCACTGCTGAAATACTTTGTACATATTGCAACTAACTGTTTAAGGCATATAACTTTCACAAAGTTTTCTTTAGTTAATTATTGTCTTTAACTTATTCTCGTTTTCGTGCTGTCATAAGTTGTAGAGTAGGGGGTTTTAGACTCAAGTTTTCTTTCAAAAATCTGTTTTTTTAAAAATTAATATTTCCTTTTTTAATTGCAATGTAAAAATTTGGATTTCTTTTGCATTGATTTTCAGGTTTAAATTCTCTCTCAAACGAACTTGGCATTTCGTTATAGCTGAAAATTATTTCTAATTATTATGTCACTCTCACAGCTAGAGTTCTCTTTAATCTTCTTCTCTCTGTTTAATAGTAACAGATGAAGAGCATGGGTCAGGCCAGGAAGGTTAATGGATGCAAGCGAAATTGTTAACTAGTGCTAGGTCATGCAACTCTACGGAGGACATGACATATATATATTTTTAAACTATTTTAGGTGGGAATGTTACTTGCATCTATGGCCTTGCAGAAACCCATTTCCAACTAGGTCTTTGTGGAGGTGAGAAAATGCAGAGTTTTTGCTGGTCCTTGATAAAGCCAAGGCTCAGTATTCTCGACACCTTCTACATTCAGTTGTTTTATTCTATTTTTTATCTTTTCTCCTTTTACTCACACAGGTAGATACATAACCTTTTCTATGTTGTACTTGGTGTGAGTCAAAATTATATATGTATTTTTTTGCTTAGGTATCTTCTTAATAGAATGTGAATTCTGAATTTTCAAAACTGCTGCGTTGCGCGTTTTGATCTTCAGGTTATTTTGCAACTTTCGTTTTAAATTCTAAAGTTTTTCCTTAGTCTTCAGTTTTGCTCTTAAGTATATATATATATATATATACTTAAGAGCAAAACTGAAGACTAAGGAAAAAATTTTAGAATTTAAAACGAAGGGTGCAAAATAACCTGAAAATCAAAACGCGCAACGCAGCAGTTTTGAAAATTCAGAATTCACATTCTATAAAGAAGATACCTAAGCAAAAAAATACATATATAATTTTGACTCACACCTAGTACAACATAGAAAAGGTTATGTATCTACCTGTGTGAGTAAAAGGAGAAAAGATAAAAAAATAAAATAAAACAACTGAATGTAGAAGGTGTCGAGAATACTGAGCCTTGGCTTTATCAAGGACCAGCAAAAACTCTGCATTTTCTCACTTCCACAAAGACCTAGTTGGAAATGGGTTTCTGCAAGGCCATAGATGCAAGTAACATTCCCACCTAAAATAGTTTAAAAAATATATATATAAGTCATGTCCTCCGTAGAGTAGCATGACCTAGCACTAGTTAACAATTTCGCTTGCATCCATTAACCTTCATGGCCCGACCCATGCTCTTCATCTGTTACTATTAAACAGAGAGAAGAAGATTAAAGAGAACTCAAGCTGTGAGAGTGACATAATAAATAGAAATGATTTTCAGCTATAACGAAATTCCAAGTTCGTTTGAGAGAGAATTTAAACCTGAAAAACAATGCAATATATATATATATATAATACTCCCCCGGCCCCTAATGTTTTTTTCCATTCATAATAATTAATTAATGATTTTTTTTTTAAATTGCAATTCTGGGTCTCCTCTAAAACACAGAGCCCTAGGCCTTGTGTGCCTAGGCATAAATCAGGCCCTGCCAATCTTACCCTGCTCTTGCGTGTGCTCAAAGTGTGACTACTGAGTAGGACATCTGAGAGAAATAAGCAAAACTTCCAAAGTTGCCATAAGATGTTGACTTGTTGGCACACATACACTATATTGACAAAAGTCACCGGACACCTAGAAGAGAAACACAACATAGCATTTATTGACATACATTTAGTACGGTGTCGGTCCATCTTTGGCCTTAATGCATGCACTGACCCTTCGAGACATGCTTTGGACAAGGTTTTGGAACACAGCGATAGGTATGCGCTTTCATTCAGTACATAATGCTGCCGCTAACTCTTACTTAGTAGTAAGCCTTGGTTCCAAACTTCTTATGCGGCGCGCTAATTCATCCCATAGGTGATCTATGGGATTAAGATCAGGGCTCTGTGCTGGCCAGTCCACACACGATACGGAATTACACGCCGTAACAGTCCTTGCTTTATGGCTCGGTGCATTATTCTGCTGGTACCAACAAGGCTCAGTTTCATAGTATTGCCACAGAGTTGGTAGAGCATAATTGTCCAGAATATCGAGATAGACAGGTTTATCCACGATAACCAATGGGCCAGGACTGTACCACGAAAAACCTCCTCACACGAGTACACTGCCAGCTCCAAACTTGACCGTAGAAACAGTACACTATGGTAAATAGCTTTCCCCCGGCTGCCGCCATACCCATACACGCCCATCAGACTGATGGATCGTGTATATGGATTCACCAGTCCATAGGACCCGTTTCCATTAATCTACGGTTCCCGATAAATGTTCTTTACACCATGCTAAACGACGAGTGGCATTCCGAGTGCAGATGAAAGGCTTATGAGCAGCCGCACGACCACGGTAACTCATGGAATGAAGCTTGTTTTTATACCGTTTGCAGCTGTATAGCAGCGCATCTTAACAACGCAGAGGATTCGTAAATTTGCTTTTGAAGGGGTGCCCGGTGACTTTTGTCAATATAGTGTATATACGCACATAACGTGTGTGTGTGTGTGTGTAAAAGACAGACGGGGGGCGCAATATTTTGTAGTTTGCCCCGAGCGCAGAAATTCCTGGTTACGCCCCTGGCGCAGGAGATGTATGTTTAGCAACCGTGTGTGTGTGTGGGTGGGGGGGTCTTCATACGAAATGACCTGTCTGTAAGGGGAACCACGGGGTGTACTCAAAAGCAAGTAATTCCTTGTTTTCCAGTGAAAAAACTGGGTGATGTGTACATGCTACTTATTTCGCTTGCTGATTGATAACCGTCCTGAACTTCGATATATGCGGTTTCTGCAAAAAGTTATTGTTCGTAATATGGAGTTAAAATAAAAAGGGAGAATATTATGAAGTTCAAGATATCTATAAAAACTTCTGTTTAAGTGGAGCTTCGTATTATGCAAACTCGTTACACGTGGGTTTGGCTGTACTAGAAAAATATTCCTTATGCGAAAAATATGAAGATTATTCTCTTTCCTCTCCCAACGGATAAGAAAAACGTTTTTATTGGCAAGAATCACTCATGAATCATGATTTAAACACAGTCTGTTAATTAATTTTTTAATGAGAGCACGCTTATTTTCCATAACTGTCGCTCCTCTTTCTAACGTTGGCGTCGCGAAGTGTAGATCTCTACCTTCTGCTTCCTCAGATCAGAAAAAAAGTTTTGCGAAAATTACTTCTCAAATATTTGTTTAGATTACGAAAAAGGAGATAAGGAGAGACAATTAAATTACCTACCTGTCCACTTGTCAAACTATGGAAACAGCTGCGAAATCGGTAAATGAACAAAAGTACTTTTAAGAAGTGCAGATGTTTAAAATTATGCGGAAGAAAGTCGTAGGAGAAACTAAAATTTCTGTTTCTTCGGCCACGGAAGAGCGTGAAGCGAAGGCACAGGTAGTTTCCATAGAAACTAGCGACGCTATTGAACGGCGAGTCCGCTGACGTAACGCGTCGCACCTTCTTGATGCCATATTCCTAACCGAAAATGAGACTAAATATCTCACTGAATGAGCCGATCAGCATTCATTTCTTTGGTAGCTGGCCGAACTCCAAATCAAAGACTAACTAATAATTGAAGTGAGTGTATGAGAAGCTCTGTTCCATTAAGAGGCTGGCAGCAAAGCGAATGAAGTACTCTGGTGTGATTTGGATATCGTGAAATGTGTGATTTAACCACTTATGACGTAGAAATCTTTTCGTACTTCTACGTTAATTTAAAACATCATTATGCGAATAAATAGTTCCTAAAATTAAACCTTAACGGCCAGACGAAACATGTAAACAACAGAAGTCAAACTTACAGAAAAGATGCTTTGTTCAGGATGTAGCAAACACATCGTAGCATAGCATATTGCACTAAACTCTCCACACACCACACAACTCTTAACACAACGCTCTTTTCACAACGCTCCTTTCAAAAATCAGTTTACAACCCAACGCTCACCAAGTAACAGTTTAGTCGTCGTTTTTATCTCTCGTTCTTATCTTATCTCAGGCATACGTCACGTGTATTCAACCGCAATTGTTGCCAAACATATTTGTTTGAGAGAAAAGATATTGCGTTAAGAGTGAAGAATAACTGAGAATAAACTCACGATTTACATAGGGAAAGAAACTAAAAAGGAAAGTCAATTTAGAATATCCGTCACACACTATCAGATGGCAGCCTGGTGGGAAAGTTGTGTGATAAGTATAATGTTGGGTTTGTTTACTAAAGAAATAAAAGAGTAAATTACTAGCAAGTTCTTTGGTGTTTTTTTGTTGTTTTTTTTAATTAAAGGTTTAACGACCAACGTGAGCAACTGGATGGGCTATAAGCGGTCGCTCGCTCCTAATTTAGGGCCACTGGTTCCAGGGAAGGGAGAAAGCCACGGCCGTAGGACAAACACAACATCCATGCCTCACCGGGGGTTCGAACCCGCACACAACTCGGACGAATGATCAGAAACCAGCGCTTAGACCACTGATAACGGCAGCAGCTCGTTATTTTATTATAGGTAGGCTGAAATTATATGATATTTGTTAAACGTTATAAATCCCACAGTAAGTACTAACGTATAAAATAGTAAAACTATACTAGTAATCCGATTTATTGCCGTAAGAATACAAATAAACGTTTCCCAACTTTTGCACATCAACCAGATGGCTTTTTCAAGAAATTTTGACAGAAAGATCAATCCCACAGTAAGTACCAACGTGTTTTTAATCTCACAATAAGCTTCTGGGTCTTTTCGTTTACTAAGTCTGATGTCTACTAATTCTCTTATATTATTATTTACCCGTTTATTGTTGACAAAGTCCCACTTTCTGAAACTGAATACGAAATGATACTAATATGGAAAGAAATCACGATATGTACTCTTATAAAACAGAGCAAAAGTGTTTCCTGCGCAGTGCAAACTTCTGGCGCTCGTGCAACCGATTGCAAGTTTTGCCCTCTTACAGATTATTTCGCCGTATTAGTATAGCGTTTCAGGTTTTAAACACTGTATTGAAGTTTCTTCTGGCATTCTACAATAGGATGAAATATCTCTGGAGAATATAATTTTTTCCTAGCATAAATCAGTTTACAACCTGGAAACAACCACAATTTATCAAACAGCTGTGATTTCTTTAGAAGTAGAACCCAGTTTGTTTGTTTGTTTTTTTTTATTGGATGTTAACGACCACCTTGAGCAATTCAAACAGTCGCCCGTCCCTAATTTAGGACCACTGACTCCAGGAAAGGGAGAGAGCCAGGGGCGTAAGACAAACACAACATCCATCCCTTCACCTCGGTTCGACCCGGACCCGTACACACACACACACACACACACACACACTGCTGGCCGCCCAAAATGCAACACCAAGAAGAAAGCATCCGATTGGCCTGAAATTCGCAGCATGCGTCGCCCGCAAGAGGGCATGCAAACAATTAGCATTGCAGGGCATATGCAAATCATGTCCGCCTGGCACGCCACCCAGAAGCACTATAAGAATGATGCACAGAAGGCGGGGTGTAAGTAGTGGAAGTGTGTTGTGCTGCCTGACCTGTGCGTGGGAGCTTCCTAATGAATCGTCGCAGAATACGGCAGTCATTCCAGCACGTTTCGGAGTTCGACAGGGGAAGAATAGTGGCTTATCGCGACAGCGGTTTATCGTACCGAGACATCGGCGCCCGTGTGGGACGACATCCAGCCACAGTGAGGCGAGTATGGATTCGGTGGGTGCAGAAGGGACGGACCGACGTGAGCGATTGCCGCAGCAGCGGCACACCACCGAACGAGAGGACCGGCATGTTGTGCAGTGGGCATTAACGGCTCGCACCGCCACATCACGAACGTTAGCGCAGGAATTAGGGTGTGTTGCGCAACAACCTGTATCAGCACGTACCGTTCGACGTCGTCTGCAGGAGCGGGGACTCACCATTGACGTTACACCACCGGCGAGTGCGGCGGCAGTGGGCCGTTGAACGCCGCACCTGGACTACGGAATGGCACGACATTTTCTTCTCCGACGAATCCCGCTTCTGCCTGCAACACCACGATGGTCGGATCCGCGTGTGGCGGCACCGCGGCGAGAGACTGTATGACGCCTGCATTATGCATCGCCATACCGGTCTGTCGCCTGGCGTTATGGTTTGGGGCGCAATTGGATATGATACCCGCATCCCTCTGGTATGCATCGCCGGTACACTCAACAGCCACAGCTACATCTCCGACGTTTTGGAGTCTGTAGTCCTCCCTTACCTGCAGGACCTGCCAGCGGCCACGTTTCAACAAGACAATGCGCGCCCGCACGTGGCCCGCATCGTCCTGCCGTGACCCGCCTGTTTTCCCGATTTGTCGCCCATCGAACACGTCTGGTCGCTGATCGGCAACCGAGTGGCTCGGCAAGCACCACCCGCGTCTACGCCTGATGAACTGTGGCAACGTGTGGAAGCAGCCTGGACCGACATACCCCAAGCTCACATCCAAAGCCACCTTCGTTCGATGCCGCGGCGTGTAGCGGCCGTTATTTCCAGCCATGGGGGCCACACGAACTATTGATGTCTTCGTGTTCCGCAAGTCGCGCGGGCAGTAAGCTCAATCGTTTCATCTTTGTACCTGTTGTCATGTGTCCAGTAAATCTGGCTTTGCTATCTCGTGTCCTTGGTGTTGTACTTTGGTTAGCCAGCAGTGTATATATGTATGTATATGTGACCTATATATATAGGTCACCTCTTCAAAAGCAAATGAACGGATCCGCTGCGTTGTTAAGATGTGCGGTACAGCTACACACGGCATAAAAACAAGCCTGCAGCTGACCGTGATCATATCGCACTGTGAGGTTGTGAAAATGTCGCGGCGGGAGAGAACTGACTTTGAGAAAGGAAAGATTGTTGGGTGTTATATTAGTGGGTTGTCCATGAGAGAAACCAAGATGCGTTTAAACATATCCAAGTCAACTGTTTTGGATGTACTGAATAAGAGAAAGACACATGGCGTGCCTGAAGCAGCAAAACGTGGGGGCAGAAAAAAGAAAATCAGTGATAGAGGACGTCGCAGCCTCAGGAGAGTCGTTACAGCTAATCGACGGAGTACTGCACAAGCCCTCAGTGTAAATGTGAGTAAAAATGCTGGAACCTCGGTATGTACACCTACCATTCGCAGAGAACTACGCTCCATGGGTTATCGTGGCCGTGTGGCTGCTCATAAGACTTTCATCTCCACTCGGAATGCTACTCTTCGTTTAGCGTGGTGTAAAGAACATTTATCGTGGACCGTAGATGAATGGAAACTGGTCCTATGTACTCATGAATCCAGATACAACAAAGAAGGAATTTTTCAAATCGGACTACTAGAAGTAGAGATATTGACAAAGTAAGATATACATCTGCGCCTTCTGGCGTAGAAACCATGCATTATTTTAAGAAGAAAATATTCCTAAAATGTTTGTTGACGTGAGTAGTACCGGTCCACAAATGAATTTTTTCAATCGGGATTTTAGAAGCTCAGATTTTTTGGCAAATACATCAGAAGCAAAAATTAAAGCCTATGCCCTTGGTGGCCAAAGTATTCTTTACCCAAAATTAGAAATTATATGCAGATTTTCCATTGGGAGCTGTATCCGTTGAAAAAAATCGAATCGGAGTTTTAGAAGAGATATCGCGGAAAACGTACTTTACCTTTACGCCCCCGAGCGGGAAATCTATGCGTAACTTGAAAAAGTTATTACACCTAAAATACTCTTCGACATAAATGGAATCGAAAAGATGAAGGAATTTTTTCATTCGGATGTTTAGATGCAAATATATGGAATAAACATATATTTGTGGAAATATACGTGGAAAGATGGATGGCTTCTGTTTGGTGTTCCTGATCCACGTCGAGTGTATGAATTATTTATTTTATCGCCTCCTTGTTATTTGTTCAGTTGCTGCTTTCCATCTTTGGTGAATCCCAAGCACTGTGCGGGACTCCATGAAGCAACCTGCTATATGTTTGGCAGTTAATGACATGTGAGTCTGGAGAATTCGAGGCTGCTGTGTTGCAGTGGTAGCACGTCCGGCGCGTAACTGGAAGACACTGGGTTCGATTCCCGGTGGCGGCCGATGAGAATTTTTCCGGGACTCACTTATTAACGTGGAAGGAGCGATGACTTCTGTTTGGAATAAAATGTATTTTAAATTTGATATCATCTACCTTTTACGCCTTCAAGCGGCGAAACTGTTCATCGTAAAAAAAGAACGAAACGAAGGATCATCATTCGCATATTTCAAGCTTCCCAATGAAAAAAGAATTTTTCAAATCGGATTAATAGTTACAGAGATATGGTGTCTAAAGACGGACGGACAAACCGATAACATAAGAATGATCTTTTTTTACAAAAGACGTGCTAAAAATGTAACTAATAGGTCTATCACTGAAGTACACTTTAAAGCTAAAGGAATGTTGTTTTGGTGTTGGCTTTGGGATCAATATGCGCCTTGGCGCGCTATGATCTCTGTTTTCTTTCTTTGTGCAGTCAAAGTTGAACCTTGATCCCGCCAGAGAAGGACATCTTGCTTCCTTTCGGTTTGGATACAAATTTGGTTTCGCGTTTCATGACTCACACACACATGCGCTAATTAAAAATTGCCAAATCTCTGGGATATAACTTTGTGGCTCCACTATTTCGTGGTGTAGTAGGATAGAATCCTAAATGTATCCTTAATATTCTGGTTTCAAATGGATGCACTCAGGACCTGCTGATAAAAAGCTGTTAATTTACGAGTTTATACTGAAGCATTGGTCTCAGATTCTTAGTTTTGAGGATTTAACTTAATTTGGAATAAGATTTTTATAAACAGATAGAGTCGTCGAAAGTAAAGTTTGATTTTGGTGGCGCAGTGGTCTAAGCGATAGTCTCTGATCATTCGTCCGAAAGTGGTCCGGGTTCGAATCCCGATGAGGCATGGATGTTGTGTTTGTCTTACGGCACTGGCTCTTTCCCTTGCCTGGAACCAGTGGCCCTAAATTAGGGACGGGCGACTGCTTATAGCTAGGACAGTAATTTTGTCGCGGGGGAAAAAAGGCAAAATTCGCGGGGCAAATTGTGAAATTTCGCGAAGTTCGCGACCGATGATATTACACTAACATTTCCCCCTAAAAAAGTCTACCAAGTTACGAAGCAGTAATACAAATGACTAGTACGTAACTAAACAAGCAACACTTTACAAGTTTTTAAAATTGACAATTTCATTTATAAATCATTCAAATTCTGGCCATGTTATCAACGCCGTTACACGAAATCAAGATTTCCATTTAAGTGGACGGCATTTCGATATATTATACTGTACATACACAGATTTTCTTCTTTAATGCTGTGTCTGTTGTCTTGTAACACGTTTTTAAATTTAGAAAAGGATCGTTCAGCGTCAACACTGTGGATACTGACAGATAACGGATGGCGACCTTTAGTAGGTTTGGGAAACGACCTTTTTTCGTATTCCAGAAGTCTAGCAAACCTTCAAAAGTTCCATTGAACGATGCTGTTCTTGTGCAGTTATTTTCTCAATTAATTCATCAACATATTTGTGCGTTATTTTCGGTTGACTGTTCAGACACACTTTTTTTTTATGCAGCTTGCTTGCTAAATGCTTTTCACAACTGTCTTTTCTTGAAAAAATCCACTGGTATGTTGCAACACGAGCAGAACAATAGATTTTTGTTCACATGAAACGTTCCCTTGCTGTACTGCTTGCATCTTTCAGATGCACTCATTTTACTCACGTGACTCATTCTCAAAATTAAAAAAACAATATCTAGAAACTTCCTAAATTACTCACACGAAAGCACAAATTTTCTAAGCTAAGCGTCTGCGAAACACTCTTTTCTGTGAGCTGCTTTCCCAGCTAAAATTACTATAACACAACTGAAGACATCCGGTTTACGGTTCTAGTCCGGCAACTCGCAAAATAAATTCAACAGTAGCGGGGAAATCACGAAAGACCACGTGTGCACTCTTCAGCAGAGTGCATGTGACCTTGAATAACCCGTCCAGCTTGTTCGAAAAGAGTATCTTCGTAACGAACAATCTTGAGAGGTAATTCAAGGTTTAAAGCTCCGGTTTGGACTTTCGAGTAGGATTACTTTGCGGTGTATTTTTCGCGTAAATTCTAACTAAGGAAGTACTAAAATTATTTAATTATGAAAAATACAGTAATCAAAAAAATTATAATAGAAATTAGGCAAATAATCTGAAATTCGCGAAATTACAAAAAAAAAAAAAACCTAAAATTCGCGAAAAAAATCGCGGAAATTCGCGCCGCGGCAGAATTATTACCCTACTTACAGCCCATTGAGTTGCTCACGGTGGTCGTTAAACCTCCAATAAAAAAAAAAAGTTTGGTTTTCAAAGGCTTTATGATTTTTGCAATGTGAAAAAACATATTGTACACGTTTTATAGCTTTTTTTTTGTTTCGCCACCAATTCGACTTTAAAAAATCATTATCAAGGCCCGGGTGTTGATGACCTTAAAATTCTCAAAAAATTCGCTTAAAATTTGAAGAATTCTTGCCGCGCCAAGCACCTTTTGGGGAACTTGAGGGCATAAATTTTGTTAACGAATTTCGATCGATTAAGTGGCAACAATGACATTGGGTTTCCTAGTATAGGCGACTCAGTCTCATCGTTGGGATCTGAAAGCGTTGTGTTTCATACGAGTCCGTACGAGGTTGTCGCAAGAACTCATACGCAGCAAAGAAATTAAATTTAAAACTGACATGTCCATATCATGCTTGAAATCGTGGTAACTACAAAGAAAGAAAACTGTTACTTTAAATTAAACAAAAAAAAAACCCCGACACTCGTACTCATTTGCAGAGCAGCGAGAAAAAAGCACGTTGTTTAAAGAAACAAATATATAATGTTACAGGGCACTAGCAGTGTTCCTGCCGAGTCTGCCGGTAACGGTGCTTGAAACCTGTCGTACAATGTAGTTGGCCGCGGCACCAGGTGTGAATCTCAGGTGCACCGCTGCACTCAATGATTCACACCAGAACATAAAAAAATGAAACTTGGAAGAATGACCCGAAGCATGAGGCTTGGGTGAATCCACCGTGTGAACAAAAATAACAACAATAAAAAATACAATAAACTGAAAAACGATACTTTGGGATCAGAGAGTTGTGATGAGGTTCACCCGCAATCACCAATTCGTGACTGAGTGTAGTGGTCCGGATCTTGCTCCGCTACATTCAATCCCCAACCAGCCAGAACAACACTCACTTTCGCAAATAACACATGATTCTCAAATACACAACATTTAATTACGTTCTGCGAGATTTAAACAGATACGGCGCTCTCTAGGCGCATAGACAATTGCCCCTCTTATGTGGGCAGCATACGGTGTCACACTTTACTGTCGGAAGACGCAAGCCGACTGAGTCTCCACCGGACTATCTGAACAAGAGATACTACTCGTTAACACATAAATAGAGCAGGAGGTGATATTCATATACAATTGCTTAGAGAATGAAAAAAATTATATGCAAACGATCACATTAAAAATACTCGCGACACAAAATACACAAGCACGTTAATTTGCGGTATACGATTATAGGTGCGAAATACTGCCAAAGTTAATTAACTAAATCTAATAAGCATGCACATGCAGATCCCTTGCCCGCTCGCTGTGGCCCTGAACCAAAGTTAAAAGAAACTGTCCCGCCCAGCGGAATTTGTGGCCACACCCTCTCCCTTATTCATGTAAAAAAAAAATAATCAGGAAATGGGCCCTGTAAGAAATTGAAATCTGTATGTGCAGGTATTTCTTCTGAGGTTCAGTCACTCAGCATTACTGCATCTATGTCCATGCAGCTTTGGGTGTCGGGATGGCACAAGTTCGCAGATGTGCGAGGAAAGAAAAAGGAAATATTCATCTACTTACAGTTTCGTGACTTTGCTGTGCAAATCCAGTGTGCATCACATAATATAACACGACAAAACACACACACACACACACACACACACACACACACACACACACTTGCACCATGTTGCAGCACCGATGATTCAACACTTCACTTTGACGCTTGATGTAAATGAAGCACACAATTAAAATGGTGATATCACGCCGCACTTTGTTGCAATGATTAGAGTGCACACTGATCTACTCTCGTGACGATTTGAAGGTGGCCGTTAAACAAAATAGCCCCTCTCACATCTGCTGTTGCGGTTTCCAAGACTGATGTTCTGTGTTCCTGGGAAATGATTTCTGTTGTCGTGAAGAAATGATTCTGGCCGTCAGCTGCTTTGAGAGTGGGACCCCCTCACTTCCGCTGCTGCTATAGTATATTCCGTCCGTCGCTACCTTCCGTCCTTTTTGACCATTCATTCCCAATTCAGTCAGTTCCTTTCCGTTAGCATAACATCTACCCTGCCTGAGTACGCAGTTCAAATATGCCCCTCGCAGGTTTTGTTTCCATTTTTTTATCGAGTTGCGACCGCCAGCCCTGAGATTAATTTTCTCGGCCGAGCGAAATCAGACGTGCTTTTACCTTAAGCGTATATCAGCAACTGCTGACCGAAAACAACGCTCGAATTCACCCCCTATTCTTTTCGGCGATTCTATACTCTTAACTGCCCATTGTCCCTCGCAGACGTCAGAGTATCTTTCTTGCTGTCAGAGTTATGTGTCTGCTAAGGGTCTCTTGGCCCACCCACTGAAGTAAACATACGGACCACAGCGTTAAGCTACAAGCGGAAAGAAGAAAAGAAAGAAAAGTGAAAAACCACTTCGAACATTGCTGCTTCCATCCGCATTCGAAAGCACATTTCCCTCGTTCGTTTTGCAGCCCCTCTAAGACACTTGAGATAGGAATTTTTATGTTTCACTTCAGGGCTATGTGTGAGGTCTAGCAATTCAAAATGGCAAAAATATTGCGTTTCTTGCCTTCAAAAGCATTGGAGCGACTTCCTAATTATCCCGCAATTTTGTTAATTAATTTAGAGAACAGCCGAAAGAAAAAGCAACGTAAATGAGAAATAAATAAAAAAAAAAAGCTATGAACTGTAAAAGAACATGTGAGCCTGCCGAACTGTGATTCCCAGCTGCCTCATACCATACGTGACATGGCGGACAAATTTTAGAGTTTTCTTCAGGTTTTAGGATGGGGGGGGGGTTCCACTGTAACGATAATTTATTTTAGCATATTTCTTAATTTATGTACAAATTAATGGTGGGCCCAGATTTAGTTATATTAAGACATCGCTACAAAAAGTTACGGTTTATCCTGATATTTATAGAAATAGAAACGTTCCTAGCAATCCAACAAATACGAGGTGAGCAATAATATTTCATTTCTGAATTACAATGGTTACTCAGCATGCAAGGGATTGAAATATTTGGATGATGTCTTACTCTAAAATCTTCTACTGTTCAACACAGATCCGAGGGTTGATGAGGGAGCTAGTCTTCTTGCAGGACGCACATGACATAAAGGCAGATAGATAGCAGTCAGAACGAACGTCCGCGTAGCTCAATTGGTAGAGCGACTTATTCCGGAATGAGGGGATCCGGGTTCGAGCCCCGGCGTGGACAGAAATGACGGGGAAATTTACTTCGTTATACTTGCGTAAAAATGGTTTGATTTCGATGAAATGTTAGTATGTGGTAGGGGACCACCTGGGGACGAATCCTATTGAAAATGGACGAAATGGAGTGAAAGGTCAGAACATAGGATCGAGATCCATTCCATCGCTCTTATGCGTTATAACTTACGTAAAAATGCTTCTAATGGGACAAAACTTTAGTATGTTGTTCTGGAGGTATATTGAACCAATTCTGTTTAACATAATCGAAATGGGGTCAAAGGTCAGGGCATAGGAGCGAGATTTATTCCACAGCTATTATCCTCATAGCTTGAGTAATGATTTCTGGTATGTTGGAAAGCGTATCATAATCAATGCATTGCATGATTTTACTAACTTGTTTATTCCAACAACAGTGTCTGAGCACTTTTTACTCGCATGTTCCAAAATTTATGATGAACTAATCAAAATAGTAACAATATTTCAACATTGATTAGCGCAAGTTAGTAAGAAGAAAACATGGAGACCAAACGGTGGCACAGGTGAAGTTCACAGAGCAGTATATATACAACAAGAGGACCGGCTTTCGGTTAATAGAGAGTTCGGAGTCGGAATGGGAAAAGCTGCCGATTTATCGGAGTTTGATAAAGGAAAAATTGTGATGACGCGGCACCTCGGAACTACGATCTCGGAAACGGCGTGGCTTGTGGGTTGTTCACGTGCCGCTGTAGTCAGTACGTATCAAAAGTGGTGCAAAGAATGCCGAACGACGAACTATCGTTCGTCATGTGCCGTCCGCAGCTCATTGATGCCAGATAGGAGCAGAGACTGTCGCGCATTGTTCACAGCGACCGCAGAGCCACAGTGCGACAAATCACCCGCAGCTACAACAGTGGCAAATGGGTAATGAACTATGTGCTGTGACACAGCTACTACGGGCAATGTGTCACAGCACACAGTTCATCGCAGCCTGCTGCGCTTGGGCCTGCGTAACCGAAGACCCAGCCTGGACCCCATGCTCACTGCACGCCATAGCTAACAACGCATGAAATGGGCCCAAGATCATCGAGATTGGACTGTGGATGATTGGAAGAAAATGGCCTGGTCTGACGAATCAAGATTCCTGGTGCATCATGTAGACGGCTGAGCACGGATACGCCGATTACCAATGGAGGCTATGGCACCTGGAAGCGCTGTTGGGCGGGAATAGGCTGGCGACGGCGGAGTTATGCTGTGGGCGATGTTTTCATGGGACACCTTATGCCCCATTATCTCAATAGCACAATCTGACAGCTGTCAGGTATCTAACCATCGTTGCGGGCCAAGTTCACCCATTCGTGGCAACTGCGTTCCCTGCTAGTGATGGCCATTACCAACAGGATAATGCGACATGTCAACTGCCAGAATCGCCAAGGAGTGGTTCGAGGAACGTGCTGGTGACTTTCTGTTAATTCCAAGTTCACCTGACATGAACTCAATCGAACATTTGTGGTTCGACTTGGAAAAGCGGGTTCGCGCTAAATCACCACCACCTCGAAATGTACGGGAACTGGAGGACCTGCTGTTGACATTATGGTACCAGATTCCCCAGGATACCTATCGTCATCTCACGACAAGACAGCAATTTGGACCTCTTTCGCAGGTTATTGTTGACTTCTGACCCATTAATTTCCAGCTTGGGAGGACTACCAAAGAAAAAACAAATAAAACTACCTTCGGAAATACTAGGTCTATTGGTAATATCCGATGAAGAGGAGGAGGGAGAAGGAGATGACGAATGTGAAACATCTGCTTCAGAAGACGAATGACCGACTGGATATCTGGACCCTTCTTACAGTACTGTGAGTAATAATAATTCATTAAAACACTTAAATTAGCGAATATTTAGTTATCCCACTACAGTTTCTTTCGTTTAAGACTTACAAATATTTTTGTCCGCCTTTTTTCCTATCCGGACCACTGTGCGGCGGCAGCTACTGTTTCTTTTTTAGAATAGAGAGATACGTTAATTAAGTCCATCCGCGAAAAAAACGTATAAATGAGGTTTCGCTGTACCTGTATATCCCGTGGTAATTTATAATCCCGGTCTGTAACAAATCGGTACGTTCTATCACTTCCAACCCTCAAATTTAGAACCTAAAACCACGCGAAAAAGGAAGGATGTAACACTAAATGAGACTAGAATTGAATTTCAGGAGGAGAGTGACCTCTCTTAGTAGCATACCTGAAGTACGGATAAGTTTAGTAATGGTAAGATCACCCGAAATAAATGATTCAGCATCATAAATGCATCACAAACATTATTCAGTGATGCGATAAATAATTTGATGGAAAACACACATCGCAGGAATGCCCAAAGCATTTTCAACCAAGCAAAATCGATAGTTTTAAAATCCTGCATTATGTGGCTTTTGCTAACGTATTTTTAAGCTTTCATGTCGATCCAGTAACTCATACAAAATTTAGTGCACAGGATAATGTGAAAGCAGTTTTGCGGCACGCCCACTTAAAATGAACTATGTTGAAGCAATTTGCTTTAAAGGAAGCACAAACTGCTTGAACAAGCCTATTCAGTACGATAAAAAAAAAAAAAATTCTCGCGCTATTTGACAGCGATATTTATTAGTTTTGGAAGGTAATCTAAATCATATTTGTGCCGCGGCGGCGAGCAGGACGTGTGCGCTTTTGCTCAACCTAGTCGTGAAGTGTGATGCTCTTCCGCATTCTGGTGGCATTTTTCTTTACTTTGTTTCAGGGTTTATTTGCCATGATGCGCGGCTCTTGTGGCTATAGACTTTCCCCTATATGGGGTCATTGGCTCCGGGCCCTGTACCAGAACCGCGGAGAAGGGCGACGTATATCTCAGATTTTATTTTGGTCCTGCAGAGAACAAACAAACAAAAAAATTGATATCCCCAGAATTTTAATTTTGGCCTAGCAAAAAAAAAAAAAAAAGAAGATATCACCAGAATTTTAATTTTGGTCCTACAGAAAAAAATGTATCCCCAGAACTTTAATTTTGACCCTGCAGAAAATAAAAGATAAGCCCAGAACTTTAATTTTGGCCCTGCAGGAAAAAAATGTATCCATAAATACCCAGAACTTTAATTTTGGCCCAGCAGAAAAAAATATATCCCCAGAACTTTAATTTTGGCGTAGCAGAAAAAAATACTTTAATTTTGGCCCTGCAGGAAAAAACGATATCCACGGAATTCTAATTTTGGTCTTGCAGAAAAAAGAGATATCCCAAAACCTTTATTTTGGCCCTGCAGGAAAAAAACGATATCCACAGAACTTTTAATTTTGGTTCTGCTGAAAAAAACGATATCTCCAGAACTTTTAATTTTGGTCCTGCTGAAAAAAACGATATCCCCAGAACTTTTAATTTTGGTCCTGCTGAAAAAAACGATATCCCCAGAACTTTAATTTTGGCCCAACAGAAAAAGAACAGTATCCCCAGAACTTTAATTTTGGCCCTACGGAAAAAAAAAAAAAAAAAAAAACGATAATAGGGCAACGGCAACAGAATGAAACTTCAGTAGGTAAATTCGGTCACGGCAACAGAAACCAGCGTGGAAATACTCTCGTTGAGTTTGCAGAGGCAGAAGGGTTTTTCATCTTGAACTCCTTCTTCAAGAAAAAGCCACACAGGAAATGGACATGGAGACATCCAAATGGAACCACAAGTGAAATTGATTTTATTATGTGTAACAAAAAATTCGTCATAGAAGACTGCAGTGTGCTGAACAAGTTCAACACAGGTAGTGACCATAGATTGGTGAGATGTAAGATGCACCTCAACACTAAACTCGAACGTAGCAAGCTCATAAGACAAACAAAATCTATTGACATAACCAACCTTAAAAAACACCATAATACCTTCAAGTTAGAACTGATGAACAGGTTCTCTGCTTTAGAAGGCCTAACATCGGAAGAAGTGGACATCTCTGAAGTTAACAGAAAAGTAACCAAAGCTCTTATGGAAACAGCAACAAAATTAGCTGGGTCTAAGAACAAGTTGCATGTGAACAAATTATCAGGAAAAACCAAAATGTTGATGCAAAAAAGAAGAGTGATGAGGACAACTAAAGAAGATGTGACTTCCAAAGTGGAATATATAGAGCTATGCAAGACAGTAAGAAAAAGTATCACTGAAGACGTAAGAAAATTTAACTGTGAACTAGTGAGGAAAGCAATTGAAAACAACCAAAGCCTAAAGATAGCAAAGGGACATCTCAGTAAGGGAAGAAAACAGATTATGGCACTGAGAAAAGAAGATGGTTCTGTAACAAGAAATAGAGGCGAAATTTTGACAAGAGTGAAAGATTTCTACTCCAAATTATATGAAAGGGATGATATATGCACTCCAGACATCATGAAAGATACCAGTACCAGAGTTCCTCCAGTCCTTCCAGCAGAAGTTGCACATGCAATCAAGAACATGAAGCGAGGAAAAGCTCCAGGAGAAGATGGAATTACTGTAGACATCATATCATACAAGAAGCAAGTGGAGAAATCGAAACAGTACTCGCCCAAATTTTCACTCGATGCCTTAATGAAGGAAAGATTCCTGAGGATTGGAACACCGCTACAATGATCCTGCTACATAAGAAAGGTGACATTGAGGATCTCGGAAACTACAGACCTATCAGCCTCCTATCAGTAGTTTATAAAATCTTCACTAAAGTTCTTTCACACCGCTTGAAGGTAACACTGGACATGGCTCAACCGAGAGAACAAGCTGGATTCAGGAGTGGCTACAGCACAATAGATCATATCCACGTGCTGAGAGAACTAATTGAAAGAGCGAGGGAATATGAGCTTCCATTGTGCATGGCTTTTATCGATTATGAAAAAGCCTTTGATTCGGTGAAACCATCAGCAGTTACAATGGCTCTGAAAACCTGCGGTATTGAAGATGCATACATTAATATTATTAATAACATCTATGAAAATGCATGTGCAAAGATTAGGCTGTTTGAAAATACAACACACGTAAAAATTGGAAAGGGAGTGAGACAAGGTGACACCATATCTCCGAAGCTCTTTAATGCCACATTGGAGGGTGTTTTTCAGTCGCTGAGCTGGGAAAACAAGGGGATAAAGATTAATGGAGATTATCTAACCCACCTTCGTTTTGCTGATGACGTAGTCATTTTTGCAACTACCCCATCAGAGCTGCAGAGTATGATCCAGAAACTTGCTGACAAGAGTAAAGAAGTGGGATTAAAAATGAACTTTCAGAAGACAAAAGTGATGTTCAATGCTTTTACAAGAAATGAAGATTTATCGATTGATGGAGAAAAGCTGGAGATAACAGACACGTATGTTTATCTTGGACAGCAGATATCAAGTGAGGGTCACATTGATGAAGAAATTAATCGGCGTACAAAACTTGCCTGGAGAGCTTTTGGAAGAAACAGCATAATTTTCAAGAGCAATATGCCATTATGTCTTAAAAGAAAAGTGTTTGATCGATGCATCCTTCCAGTGCTTACGTATGGTGCAGAGACGTGGACCTTAACTAAAAGAGACATACAAAGGCTGCAGACAACTCAAAGAAGCATGGAGAGGTGCATACTTGGTGTAACCAGGAGAGATAAGAAGAGGAACTCGTGGATCCGAAAAATGACAAGAGTGGAAGACATCATGATCAGAGTTAAATCCCTGAAATGGCAATGGGCTGGACATACTGCCAGAAGGACAGATCATCGATGGACAGCCGAAATTTTAGATTGGATTCCAAGGGACAGGAAAAGACCCAGAAGAAGACCACATGGGAGATGGGTGGATGAAATTCGAAAGTATGCAGGGGTGACATGGAGGAGACTGGCACAAGACAGACCGTTGTGGAGGAAACTTGGGGAGATCTTCGTCCAGCAGTGGATTGATAATGGTTGACAATGATGATGATGATGATGATCCCCAGAACTTTAATTTTGGTCCTACAGGGAAAATATATATCCATAAATCCCCAGGACTTTAATTTTGGCCCAGCAGAAAAAAAAATATATTTCCGGAACTTTAATTTTGGCCTTGCAAACAAAAAAATAAATAAATAAATAAATAAAAAAGAAAAAGATGTCCCCAGAATTTTGGCCCAGCCAAAAAAAAAAAAAAAGTTATCGAACGAAGTACAAGAATTCTGCCTTAGATGCACGATTAGAACTTGCAGGAGAAAATAAAGTGTTTATTAAAAGTTAAAGAGTTAAAACTTAACTTTTAACTTTTTAACTTTTAATAAACACTTTATTTTCTCCTGCAAGTTCTAATCGTGCATCTAAGGCAGAATTCTTGTACTTCGTTTTATTTACAGCACGAATATTTTACTGCATTAAAAGAGGTATCACCAGAACTTTAATTTTGGCCCTGCGGGAAAAAGATATCCCCAGAACTTTAATTTTGGCCCTGAAAAAAAAAAAAAAAAAAGAAAAGAAAAAGATATCTCCAGAACTTTAATTTTGGCCCTGCAGGAAAAAGCCATACCTCCAGAACCCTTCTTAATCCTCTCTTGATCTGGATCATGGGAGCAAGTTTTCCATTTGGAGATGGAATTCCGTTTTTCAGAACTTTCCGAAAACGGCAGTAAGAGGAAGTGAAGATTTCTTCTATAATCGTAGTTTCCCCCTCTTGCATTGTTTTCTCTGTTCATGTTATTGTTAATTAACATTTTATTGTATAAATGTTTGTTTCAGCTGGAAAAGGGAGGCAACATTTACGAAAACGGAAGTTAGACAGAGGTCTGTAACCTTAAATTATTTTTCTCGCGATGCTCTTTCTGCACTGTATTGTTGTTAAATGTTTTATTCCATAAATATTTGCATTTCAGCTTGAAAATGAAAAAATTTCGGAAAACGGAAATTGAATGGTACAAAGATTTCTCCCGTAAACTTAATTTGTTTTTTCGCAATGTTCTCTCTGTCCAAACATTCTTGCTAAATATCACTTTTTTGGCAGAAATATTTGTTTCAGTTTAAAAAACAGAGGCAAAAACTTCCGAAAACGGAAGCTGCACAGAGCGATGATTTCTCCTTGGTCGTGATGTTTCTTTCGTGGTGTCCCATTCCTACATTTTTGTTAAATGCCATTTAATTACATAAGCATTTGTATTTAAGATTGCAAACAGAGGGCAAATTCTCCGAAAACAGAAGTTGACGGAGCGAAGATTTCTCCCATAGTTGTATTTTTCTCTCTCCCGATGTTTCCTCTGTTGTGTATTGTTGTTAAATATCATTTTATTCCCACAAATGTTGGTATTTCAGCATGATGGTAACGCGGAAGATCTTATTTTGCAGTTAGAACTTCGAGAAGTATATAAAGGAACGCATGCTACGGTCAGTCATTGTGTAGCATTGCTGAAATGGAGAGGTGCTATGTCCCTAGACAGGACCTTCACTGCTGTCAAATGATATAATATTCACAGCGATAATGAACACGTTGTTAAAATTTAACGGTACTGTGAAACCTCAAAGCTTCACTGAAATGGGATGAAATTTTTCACATTTGTATACACTGAAGTGCCAGAATAACTGGTACACCAGTCTAATACTTGGTAGGTCCCCCACAGGAGCGCAGGACTGCAGAAATACGACGGGGCATGGACTCCACTAGCTTCTGGAAATATGCTGTTGGCAATGCACACCATACTTCCTGCAGAGCGTTCCACAATTCAGGTATATTCCGAGGTCTCTGGTTCCTGCGTTCGATAGCGCGTTGCATGGCATCCCAAATGTGTTCTATCACGTTCAGATATGGGGACTTGGGTGGGATGGCAACACCCCAAACTCGGATGAATGCTCCTCTAACCATAATGTGGCGTCCCGAAACGTGTGTGGAGGTGCATTGTGCTGTTGGAACAGGCCCAACCGATCAGCATGAACGGGTGTACCTCGTCAGAAAGGATGCGCACATAGCGTTGGCCCGTCACAGACGTTCGTAGACGTACCAGTGGTCCCAGAGAAGTCCAGCTAATCACACCTCATTCCATTATGGGGCCCCCACCAGCCGGTAAAGTTCTCTGTTGACAGGCGGGATCCATGGCTTCATGTGGTTTGCGCCACACACGAATCCTTCCATCTGCCCGATATAGTTGGAAACGCAACTCGTCAGACCAGGCTAGTTGCCTCCAGTCATCAAGTGTCCGGTGGCGGTGTTGCCGTGCCCAAGCAAGGTGCATAGCTCTGTGTCGTGCACCCATCAAGGGGACTCGAGTTGGGCGTCGGCTCCCAAAGCCCATATCGTTCAGAGTACGTTGCACAGTCCGGACGCTGATGCTTGTTGAGGCTCCAGCATTGAATTCCGATGGTACCTGCGAGAGTGTTGCACGCCTATCGCGTGAAACGATTCTTGACAGCCGACGATGGTCACGTTCACCCAATATCTTTTTACGGCCACACTGGTATCGTAGGTTGGAGGTTTTGCCGGAATTCTTGTAATCACGGTACACCCTTGCAATGGCCGTCCGTGAAAACTCGAACTTCGTTTCTACCTCCGAAATACCATGGCCCATCTCACGAGCGCCAACTATGACACCGCGTTGAAAATCGCTGAAATCGTTATTACTTGTCATTCTTATGCCGAAAAAAGCTCTGACAGCTGGCAAAGATGTCTATCGCTTTATATACTCACTGGCGGACGCAACCGAGTACGCGCATAGGTGACATTGCTATGTATTTTGCATAGGCTCGCCTGTACCAGTTTTTCTGGCACTTCAGTGTACATTATGGTAAGGAAAAATTTAGGGGGTAAGACCTGAATTTTTTTTTCTTTAACATGAGATATGATAGAGTGGTACTGCAATATGCAGTGCATTTATACATATATTGTGTACTTCTTCTTCTAGAGGTGCCATGTCCCTAAACAGGGAGGAAGGCAATTCATCATGAGGAACCGCGCACGGACATGGTGACAAATATCCTGGGGAAAGGATGCACTCAGTGGTGGGTTCCCGTTGCCTTCCACTTAACAGTTCGAGGACCAGGGACAAAGGGCGTCCGGGGCCGACTTGATAGGGAACCATCTACGCATTCGCGTCCCCCAAGCCCAGGGAGTCTGCGGAAAACCCCGGAAAAAACGAAGACCAGATTGAACGGCAGGACCGGGATTCGAACACCCGTCACAAACGTCAGCCTCCCACACTGCACATAGCGCGCTAACCAACTACGCTATCCCGGTGGTATATTATACACTGTAGTGCCAAAAGCCATAGGATACGTACCTAGTATCGTGTAGGACCTCCTCTATCCCGGTCTTGTGCAGCAACTCGACGTGGTACCGATTCCACAAGTTGCCGGAAGACTTATGGAGAGATGTTGAGCCATGCCGTCTGAATAGCCGGCCACAGTTCCCTGGCATTTGTAGATGCAGGATTTTAGTGCGAATGGACCTTTCTAACACGTCCCATAAGTGCTCTATTAGGTTCATGTCGGGCGAACGTGGTGGCCACACCATCGGTCGGAACTGTCCAGAATGCGCTACGAACCAATTTTGGACAACTTGGGCCCGATGACATCAGCCTGGAAAATCCCAATGTCGTTGGGGTACATGAAGTCCATGAAGGCCTGCAAACGGTCACCCAGCATAGCAACAAAGCGATTGTCGGTTAATGAAGTGTTTACGAGGACCAGAGGAACCAAACCGTGCCACGTAAAGGCACCCACACAGGTATGGAATCATCACCAGCTTTCACAGTGCCTTGTTGAAAGCTTTGGTCCATGGCCTGATGGGGTCTGCGCCACACCCGAACCCTACCATCAGCTCGTAACAACTGGTAGCGTGACTCATCGGACCACGCCATGTGTTGCCAGTCTTCCAGGATCCAATTACCGTGTTCACGAGCCCAGGTGAGGCGTTGTGTCCAATGTCGTGGTGTTAACAAGGGCACTCTGGTGGGTCTTCTCCCATACACCGTGGACGCTAAATTACGTTGAATGTGAATGTTATTTGAGCCAGTGTCGCTTGTCAGTTAGCATGGACAATTCCGGTCAGACGCCACTGCTCACGGTCATTTAGCACTCGTGGTCAGCCACTGGTCCACGGTGAGTGGTAATGCCTTCCTTGAGGTATTCTCGGTACACACGTGACACCATGGATCAAAAAATGTTGAATGTTCGCACAACTTCGCAAATTGAATGCCCCACCCGTCTGGCTCCCACTACCATGCCTCGTTCAAACTCCGACAATTCACGTCGGCTTGCCATAATCGTACTGGGGTTTTTAGAAGTGGTCGAACAATTAATCGTACTGGGGGTTTTAGAAGTGGTCTATGTCATTTAGAAGTGGTCGAATAATTCGCGGACGAACACACTCGCATTTTCCCTCTTTGCATTTTATATACGAGGCGAAAGCCTATATTTACATAGCTATTCACGTATGCCGGTGGAAAACGCCGAAATTTAAAAGCGTCACTACGTCATTAAGCATTGCGTCATTACCAGTTTGATTGTAGACTGTCCTTTCTCCCAATGAAAAGAGAGTGCTGAAAATAGCTGCGTCACAATGGCAGCAGGTCACGGGACCAGAACTTTCCCATGTGGTTAACGCTGAAGACAGAGTAAGCAGCTCGTTCCTTTCCTTAAAGTTTTAATAAATGCCTAAAAATCAGAAAATGACTTTTTCTTTAAAAAAAACATTTTTTTTTTGTAAAAGAGGGATGATAGTTGTGAGTTTATGCTTTAAAAATTGCAGTGCGTTATTGGGCCGCAGTTGGAAGTATTAGCCCACCTCCATAGCCGAGTAGTAGAAAACGTGGTCTTCGGAACCCCAATTTATACTCCAATTCACCCTAAAAGTGTACTATTGGTAAAGGCGGAAGAGCCTTATCAAAACTCGTCGTGGAACGCAAAAATGATGACCATCCGCGTGTTATGGTGAAAAAAATTTTGAAGGTTGAAGTTATTTATCAAAAGAGACTATATTTATGCTGGTATTGAAATTGATATGGAAATTATAGAAAAATTAAATTTGGGAGATGGGTAGATGCATTTCGAAACAAAAATATTTTCTAAGTACTAGAAAAGGCCATGAACATCCTAAACAAAAATGTATCTAAAATTTACATTCCACAAGAAGTTATTGGAAAGTTTGCGTTGTTTGTGTTCACGCAGAGTTGAGTCATCTGAAAGTGCAAAAATAAGTGGATATTGTTGCATGTGTATGAAAATGTGTCACTATAAGTCATACGATAAAATGTACTCGTTCAATAACAACTTGTGGAGGGCAGTGAAAGTCAATTTAAAAGGATAGGACAAAAATTGCAGTTATGAAATACCTTATAATACCAGGATTCGGATCGATAGCCTTAGTCAAGCTAAGGTGGGTACATGGGCTCAAGTCATGGAAGACAACAGCACACAAAAATTTTCACACTGCACTCATTTTGAACTTTTTTTGAAAGGCTACTGCCTGTATTTATTATTTTTCTTTAAAAACTTAACAAGTTAATTTAGTGGACAAACAGATGGTATTTCCTTTTTTCTTGTTTGCTTAAACACAGCAATATAAAAACAGAATCTCAATTTTCTTTCTATTTCTATTTGGCCACTGGCCTTATGAACAGCACAGCCTGACATATTTCAACACAGTTGGTTTGAACACTAGGCTTTGAATTTATGCCTCCAAAATCATACTATGATTCACATGGTTTACACACTGTATGCATCCAAAATTCCACTACGATTCACATAGCTTACACACAAAAAAAATTACTGTATTCTTTTGAATTCCTCCAGGTGGACAAGTTTTGTTCTTTTGAAATGTACTCTCTTCTCTCTCACCTAGTTAGCTCAATGACAAATTTACACTTTTACACTTATTGATTTAAATTTACAGCACCTAAACAATCTTAGCAAACTCTGCAATCTCCCAGACCAGCTTCGAAGACTTCAATTTAAATTTACAGTTATTTTAAGAGCCACAAATTATACTTTAACAAATCTACTATCATCAAGTAAACAAACCAAGTAAATTATCCTCAAAACAGAATTTACACTGAGCACAAGCATTAATAAACATTACATAACCTATAGAACTACCATGAATGAACCTACTACACTTATAAAGAAACCTCACTAACTAATCTTAAAAATTATCACTATTCATAACATCATCATAATTCAGAAATTCAAACAATCTTCTTGCACTAGCTTGCTCATAAAAATCACCTCACTCTGCACTTCACATAATAGCTCAAGATACTTAATAACTCTATACTGTAAACAAAAGCTCAAAATACCAATTAACTAAATTTCCAAACTAAATATCAAGTTCACTAACACCAACAACCAGAATTTAGAATTTACATCCCTAGCACTACAGCAAATCATAAACAAATAAATTTAGATACTTTAAATGACCAAACAAACTTAAACTTAACACCTGCAGTGAATTACTGAGGTAGCGATGAGGCAAATACTCTCAGTTTAGACACTACCCTGGGTTTTGAGAACCAACACAGGATGAAAATACCAAGTCAAGCTGAAGGCGTGGAATTGGGTCGTGAATCCAATTTCAGCCTAAGCAAAAGGAAAGGAAAAAATCCTCAAGTGTGACACATCATCATCAGGTACAGAATTTCCTCTAACATGATCTCGCCAATTATTGAAGCAACGCCCGACCGACCCTCGCTGGCAGTACATATCTCCGTGAGCAGCGAAACTACTGGGGGGTTTGAAGACAAGTTTTCCCCCAAAACCACGTCCTCAGGGAACCCCCTTTTCGGACCAATGCATGATCCCACCTTGATCAACCACGCCTGCAAGAGCCTGTCGTACTTCAACCCTAAATACTCCAGGCACATCCGGCCCATAACTAACACAACTATATCCCAGGAAAATTCACTTATCTCTCTATAGCCCAAGAAATCCTAAATCACTATATCCACATATATCCCAGGAAAATCCATTTATCTCTCTCCACATATATCCCAGGAAAATTCACTTATCTCTATATCGACATACATCCCAGGAAAATTCACTTATCTCTCTATATCCCAAGAAATCCAAAATCACTATGTCCACATATATCCCAGGAAAATTCACTTATCTCTATGTCCACATATATCCCAGGAAAATTCACTTATCTCTATGTCCACATATATCCCAGGAAAATTCACTTATCTCTATGTCCACATATATCCCAGGAAAATTCACTTATCTCTATGTCCACATATAGCCCAGGAAAAATCACTAGTAAGGAAATTCCTCTGTACCATGGCAATGCGCAGGTCCACTTCAGACAATAACACTGACCATATACATAACCCACTAAATATTTTCACCTTATTGAAAATTAAAATTACAATTTAGACTCTTTTAGTAAAAACAAGAAAATTTAGGCCAAAGAAACGAACAATTAATACTGGAACTGGTGAGCAAAAGTGTGTCTTCTCAACCCATGATGTTCATTCTTTTTGTGAAATACTAAACTTGAGAACAAAAAATACTTTAACTTCTATTCTGCACATATCGCATCCTGGTGAAAATTCCCTACTCAGAGCCCTCTGCCCTAGGACAAGTTCCCGGCTTGCCCTAAGATCACCCCTTTCCAATGGGAGATTAACTCTCATCTGGAGCATGTAAAATACTGGTCCTCAATTAACACTCCTACCATCTCAATTTCGACACTCAACACTCCAAGAATGTAAACAACACTTTAGGTTTCCAATTTCATCACACTATAATATGTTCCCAAAATTCCAATATAAATCATCCCATAATTTATCTTCACTCATAAAAAAAAAAAATAACTCAACGCTGTAAAAGACTAGTGAGAAATGTTTACTATTATTTTATCACCCACGACATCACAATAACACTGCTTTTCAATTATCACATGCTCAACTAAACTATTATCGATGCACCAAAATTTACTGTGCTCAAACATTAAACCAAATTTTTCCGATACATCAAAATTTACTGGCCTGGGAAGTTGCTAAAATACCAGACATGACAACACAAGAAGAAACATAAATGAAAGCATTTTCAACTCCCCTCTCTTTTTTTCTGAACTCATACCTGAGGAACTAATAAATCTTAATTTTGAAAACTGAATGACAACAATATGGGGACATGTGTCCCACATCCAGCTAACCTCAAAAAAAAGAAAATTTCTTCTTTTTTTTTTTTTTTTTTACGCAGAACTATAAATTTGATTTCACACTGCTGACCCACTCGTTCAACAATTCCGCAGCGGTCACAACATTATCCAAAAAAAAACTGAGAAAGAATTTACCTTCTGGGCTGGGCATGAACAACTCTTGTTTCAAATAAAAAAAAAATCTTCTTGTCACACTGTCACTGTTGATCCTCTCTTCGCCTCCAACAATGTCTTTCTCTTTCTTTTTTGGACACAATATGCCCGAGCACTTCACCTGAACACAGGGAAAACAAAAGACATCCCGAAGCTGGTGATGATGGACCCTCTCAGAGGGAGTAATTCTCCCTTGTCCTTTTCGATGCCTATGGCTCTCCCCTGGTATGAATTTCGTCGGCTGCATTGGAAGGTGGGCGGCAAAGGCTCGGAGGTTCCCCTTTCTTTATCCATCAGCTCTCACAAGAATGCTTAGGAGTGCATCGGTGATCATCTTTCGCTGCGCCCCGAGGAGGTCTCGTCCTACGGTGGTCCTGTCCTTTCTTCATAATTTCTTCCACCTCTTTTCATTTGGTGGAATCAGTGAGCAATTCTTCGCAAGCCCTGAGCTCCTTTTTTTCCTCCTTTTTTTTTTTTTTTGTAACTAACCATGAACCTGACAAGTCCCCACGCTAGAAGACCGTCGCTACTAGGCTCCTTTAAGCTTTTTTACCTCGATGTCAAATCATAGTGGTCAGCAAATGCTCTCCCCACCAAAAGGCGAGGAGAGACTCGGCTGTCCCCTCTTTCTCCCGGCCAGCAAGAGGACAAGAACAAAAGTGACTGAGACAAGCGTCTCAAAGTGAAGAGCTCTGGGTGCTAGAGAAAAAAATATGCTGACCCCTGATTGGCTGACCTCTGCATGGCAACGGCGGAATTTCTCTCCCACGCCTCGAGTGACCTCTGACCTTCACTCAGGCATCGTTACAGCGTCCAACACTCTCCACGAAATAAAAATGTTACTAGGCACGTGCATCCTCTGGTCAGCCAGGGGAAGATGAACTTGACCTTCAACACGTAGGGACCAAGTGATTTCCCCTGTGCAGCTGCGACTAGTTTCTAAAAATACAACAGCGCCAACCCCCCTAAGAGCATTTTCTGCAACATTTTCTGATCGACAACTAAGACCGAACCCTTAAAATGGTTGATCTGAAAGAAGATTCCCTTTTCTCACAACTCTCTTTCTTTCCCCTCATTCCGTGATGTGGAAGTAAAATTAATTTTGATTCTCTGAGCTGCACACCTACTCGCCTTTTCCTATCGCGATAAAAGAACAGATAAAATAATTATTTTCAAAACCCCAAAGTCAGTTAAATCAAATATTATTCTCTTTTTTCATTAACATGAAATTTTGTTTTCCTGGTTGTGATTAAGACAAGCGAATTTTGCGCACGAATTCCCCTGCCTTTCAACCAAGAATTTTTCTTCTAACGTATGTCATGGGAGAAAATTTTTGCATTAATTAATCTCTGATAAACCAACAGAAAGATTGATCAGGTCTCTCTGAAATTCACCAGAGGTTAAAATTTTCGCCATGACAAATACATTCCCCCTGCGAAAAAGACGAGCAAAAGCGAGTCGAAACATAAAATAAAATCTCAGAAAATTCTCTTCTACCTACTACTCAACACACACGTGCTCCGACCATGTCAACAAACCGATGAATGTAAACAAACCTGCAGCGCCACCTACCTCCGGTGAGCTGACTTCCGTTCCAACATGGCTACCACTGAACTAGGAAAACAAATGTTCCGAAGCGAAGCTACTTATCACCTGACCTTAATTACAGAGGTAAAAGAATTTTTTAAGCCAAAAATTTTCACGGAACGAAGAAAAAAAAATTCTGCACCGGCTTAAATACTAACCTTTTAACTAAACTGAGAAAATTAAATTAAAAGAAATTTAACTGATTATTAAATTCCTAACTCACTGGCTATTACTACAGTAATACTAATCCTACCCAACACTGAACCTACACTGCACTCCAATAGTAAACAACCTAACTTAAAATAACTAACCAGTGCACCTGGGCACTAAATTAACCAGCGTGAGGAGAGAAGAGAAGTTACGCCTCTTACAATTTTGCATTATGCTTTCACCAATTTGACATCACCAACAACAGGCATTTTCGAATGACAACATTACTTTACAATACACTTTCTTCGCTTAGTTCAACAGAATATGATAAATTGCGTGAATGCAACACCTTAAAAATACACTTAATTCAACACTCGGACTGTAGAGGAAAAAAATTTTTTTTGCAACACATGAAAAATACACCTAGAAGTTCAATATTTGGAAGTGTGAAATTGCATGTATATATATGTGACCTACTGCAAACTATTAATTAGCACTAGTTATGTTCGAAATGCCAAATTATACCTTATGCAGGCACGCTTGAGAAATTATTTGTGTTAAAACTCATGTAGGTAAACACCCAAAAAAAATTGTATGTGTGTCAGGCACCGAACAAAATGATTTGTATGTCACGCACAAAATTACTGAAATTACTCATATATGTCATTGAAAATATTACACCAACACAAAAAAATTTCTATGTGTCAAGCCCTAACTGGCTTAAGCCCAAAATTATTCAAATATTACAAACACTGCTACTGAAATATTATAATACTTATACACAGAAACTCAGCTGAAATCAAAAAATATGCACTTTCGCTACTTTTGTCACTGAGAGAGAGAGACTACCAGAACTTATCACTACGAGAAAATAATTCACATGTGAAACCATACTCAAGATTTTTCGTAACTACTGTGCAGTACAGGTTGAATTCCATGACAAGGCATGTATCCTATGGTCACGGCACCAAATGTTATGGTGAAAAAAATTTTGAAGGTTGAAGTTATTTATCAAAAGAGACTATATTTATGCTGGTATTGAAATTGATATGGAAATTATAGAAAAATTAAATTTGGGAGATGGGTAGATGCATTTCGAAACAAAAATATTTTCTAAGTACTAGAAAAGGCCATGAACATCCTAAACAAAAATGTATCTAAAATTTACATTCCACAAGAAGTTATTGGAAAGTTTGCGTTGTTTGTGTTCACGCAGAGTTGAGTCATCTGAAAGTGCAAAAATAAGTGGATATTGTTGCATGTGTATGAAAATGTGTCACTATAAGTCATACGATAAAATGTACTCGTTCAATAACAACTTCTGGAGGGCGGTGAAAGTCAATTTAAAAGGATAGGACAAAAATTGCAGTTATGAAATACCTTATAATACCAGGATTCGGTTCGATAGCCTTAGTCAAGCTAAGGTGGGTACATGGGCTCAAGTCATGGAAGACAACAGCACACAAAAATTTTCACACTGCACTCATTTTGAACTTTTTTTGAAAGGCTACTGCCTGTATTTATTATTTTTCTTTAAAAACTTAACAAGTTAATTTAGTGGACAAACAGATGGTATTTCCTTTTTTCTTGTTTGCTTAAACACAGCAATATAAAAACAGAATCTCAATTTTCTTTCTATTTCTATTTGGCCACTGGCCTTATGAACAGCACAGCCTGACATATTTCAACACAGTTGGTTTGAACACTAGGCTTTGAATTTATGCCTCCAAAATCATACTATGATTCACATGGTTTACACACTGTATGCATCCAAAATTCCACTACGATTCACATAGCTTACACACAAAACAAATTACTGTATTCTTTTGAATTCCACCAGGTGGACAAGTTTTGTTCTTTTGAAATGTACTCTCTTCTCTCTCACCTAGTTAGCTCAATGACAAATTTACACTTTTACACTTATTGATTTAAATTTACAGCACCTAAACAATCTTAGCAAACTCTGCAATCTCCCAGACCAGCTTTGAAGACTTCAATTTAAATTTACAGTTATTTTAAGAGCCACAAATTATACTTTAACAAATCTACTATCATCAAGTAAACAAACCAAGTAAATTATCCTCAAAACAGAATTTACACTGAGCACAAGCATTAATAAACATTACATAACCTATAGAACTACCATGAATGAACCTACTACACTTATAAAGAAACCTCACTAACTAATCTTAAAAATTATCACTATTCATAACATCATCATAATTCAGAAATTCAAACAATCTTCTTGCACTAGCTTGCTCATAAAAATCACCTCACTCTGCACTTCACATAATAGCTCAAGATACTTAATAACTCTATACTGTAAACAAAAGCTCAAAATACCAATTAACTAAATTTCCAAACTAAATATCAAGTTCACTAACACCAACAACCAGAATTTAGAATTTACATCCCTAGCACTACAGCAAATCATAAACAAATAAATTTAGATACTTTAAATCACCAAACAAACTTAAACTTAACACCTGCAGTGAATTACTGAGGTAGCGATGAGGCAAATACTCTCAGTTTAGACACTACCCTGGGTTTTGAGAACCAACACAGGACGAAAATACCAAGTCAAGCTGAAGGCGTGGAATTGGGTCGTGAATCCAATTTCAGCCTAAGCAAAAGGAAAGGAAAAAATCCTCAAGTGTGGCACATCATCATCAGGTACAGAATTTCCTCTAACATGATCTCGCCAATTATTGAAGCAACGCCCGACCGACCCTCGCTGGCAGTACATATCTCCGTGAGCAGCGAAACTACTGGGGGGGGGGTGAAGACAAGTTTCCCCCAAAACCACGTCCTCAGGGCTCCCCCTTTTCGAACCAATGCATGATCCCACCTTGATCAACCACGCCTGCAAGAGCCTGTCGTACTTCAACCCTAAATACTTAAGGCACATCCGGCCCATAACTAACACAACTATATCCCAGGAAAATTCACTTATCTCTCTATAGCCCAAGAAATCCTAAATCACTGTATCCACATATATCCCAGGAAAATCCATTTATCTCTCTCCACATATATCCCAGGAAAATTCACTTATCTCTATATCGACATACATCCCAGGAAAATTCACTTATCTCTCTATATCCCAAGAAATCCAAAATCACTATATCCACATATATCCCAGGAAAATTCACTTATCTCTCTCCACATATATCCCAGGAAAATTCACTTATATCTATGTCCACATATATCCCAGGAAAATTCACTTATCTCTATGTCCACATATATCCCAGGAAAATTCACTTATCTCTATGTCCACATATATCCCAGGAAAATTCACTTATCTCTATGTCCACATAGCCCAGGAAAAATCACTAGCAAGGAAATTCCTCTGTACCATGGCAATGCGCAGGTCCACTTCAGACAATAACACTGACCATATACATAACCCACTAAATATTTTCACCTTATTGAAAATTAAAATTACAATTTAGACTCTTTTTGTAAAAACAAGAAAATTTAGGCCAAAGAAAAGAACAATTAATACTGGAACTGGTGAGCAAAAGTGTGTCTTCTCAACCCATGATGTTCATTCTTTTTGTGAAATACTAAACTTGAGAACAAAAAATACTTTAACTTCTATTCTGCACATATCGCATCCTGGTGAAAATTCCCTACTCAGAGCCCTCTGCCCTAGGACAAGTTCCCGGCTTGCCCTAAGATCACCCCTTTCCAATGGGAGATTAACTCTCATCTGGAGCATGTAAAATACTGGTCCTCAATTAACACTCCTACCATCTCAATTTCGACACTCAACACTCCAAGAATGTAAACAACACTTTAGGTTTCCAATTTCATCACACTATAATATGTTCCCAAAATTCCAATATAAATCATCCCATAATTTATCTTCACTCATAAAAAAAAAAAAATAACTCAACGCTGTAAAAGACTAGAGAGAAATGTTTACTATTATTTTATCACCCACGACATCACAATAACACTGCTTTTCAATTATCACATGCTCAACTAAACTATTATCGATGCACCAAAATTTACTGTGCTCAAACATTAAACCAAATTTTTCCGATACATCAAAATTTACTGGCCTGGGAAGTTGCTAAAATACCAGACATGACAACACAAGAAGAAACATAAATGAAAGCATGTTCAACTCCCCTCTCTTTTTTTCTGAACTCATACCTGAGGAACTAATAAATCTTAATTTTGAAAACTGAACGACAACAATATGGGGACATCTGTCCCACATCCAGCTAACCTCAAAAAAAAAAAAGAAAATTTCTTCTTTTTTTTTTTTTTTCCGCAGAACTATAAATTTGATTTCACACTGCTGACCCACTCGTTCAACAATTCCGCAGCGGTCACAACATTACACAAAAAAAAAATTGAGAAAGAATTTACCTTCTGGGCTGGGCATGAACAACTCTTGTTTCAAATAAAAAAAATCTTCTTGTCACACTGTCACTGTTGATCCTCTCTTCGCCTCCAACAATGTCTTTCTCTTTCTTTTTTGGACACAATATGCCTGAGCACTTCACCTGAACACAGGGAAAACAAAAGACATCCCGAAGCTGGTGATGATGGACCCTCTCAGAGGGAGTAATTCTCCCTTGTCCTTTTCGATGCCTATGGGTCTCCCCTGGTATGAATTTGGTCGGCTGCATTGGAAGGTGGGCGGCAAAGGCTCGGAGGTTCCCCTTTCTTTATCCATCAGCTCTCACGAGAATGCTTAGGAGTGCATCGGTGATCATCTTTCGCTGCGCCCCGAGGAGGTCTCGTCCTACGGTGGTCCTGTCCTTTCTTCATAATTTCTTCCACCTCTTTTCATTTGGTGGAATCAGTGAGCAATTCATCGCAAGCCCTGAGCTCCTTTTTTTCCTCCTTTTTTCTTTTGTAACTAACCATGAACCTGACAAGTCCCCACGCTAGAAGACCGTCGCTACTAGGCTCCTTTAAGCTTTTTTACCTCGATGTCAAATCATAGTGGTCAGCAAATGCTCTCCCCACCAAAAGGCGAGGAGAGACTCTGCTGTCCCCTCTTTCTCCCGGCCAGCAAGAGGACAAGAACAAAAGTGACTGAGACAAGCGTCTCAAAGTGAAGAGCTCTGGGGTGCTAGAGAAAAAAAAATGCTGACCCCTGATTGGCTGACCTCTGCATGGCAACGGCGGAATTTCTCTCCCACGCCTCGAGTGACCTCTGACCTTCACTCAGGCATCGTTACAGCGTCCAACACTCTCCACGAAATAAAAATGTTACTAGGCACGTGCATCCTCTGGTCAGCCAGGGGAAGATGAACTTGACCTTCAACACGTAGGGACCAAGTGATTTCCCCTGTGCAGCTACGACTAGTTTCTAAAAATTAAACAGCGCCAACCCCCCTAAGAGCATTTTCTGCAACATTTTCTGATCGACAACTAAGACCGAACCCTTAAAATGGCCGATATGAAAGAAGATTCCCTTTTCTCACAACTCTTTTTTTTTCCCCTCATTCCGTGATGTGGAAGTAAAATTAATTTTGATTCTCTGAGCTGCACACCTACTCGCCTTTTCCTATCGCGATAAAAGAACAGATAAAATAATTATTTTCAAAACCCCAAAGTCAGTTAAATCAAATATTATTCTCTTTTTTCATTAACATGAAATTTTGTTTTCCTGGTTGTGATTAAGACAAGCGAATTTTGCGCACGAATTCCCCTGCCTTTCAACCAGGAATTTTTCTTCTAACGTATGTCATGGGAGAAAATTTTTGCATTAATTAATCTCTGATAAACCAACAGAAAGATTGATCAGGTCTCTCTGAAATTCACCAGAGGTTAAAATTTTCGCCATGACAAATACATTCCCCCTGCGAAAAAGACGAGCAAAGCGAGTCGAAACATAAAATAAAATCTCAGAAAATTCTCTTCTACCTACTACTCAACACACACGTGCTCCGACCATGTCAACAAACCGATGAATGTAAACAAACCTGCAGCGCCACCTACCTCCGGTGAGCTGACTTCCGTTCCAACATGGCTACCACTGAACTAGGAAAACAAATGTTCCGAAGCGAAGCTACTTATCACCTAACCTTAATTACAGAGGTAAAAGAATTTTTTAAGCCAAAAATTTTCACGGAACGAAGAAAAAAAAATTCTGCACCGGCTTAAATACTAACCTTTTAACTAAACTGAGAAAATTAAATTAAAAGAAATTTAACTGATTATTAAATTCCTAACTCACTGGCTATTACTACAGTAATACTAATCCTACCCAACACTGAACCTACACTGCACTCCAATAGTAAACAACCTAACTTAAAATAACTAACCAGTGCACCTGGGCACTATAAATTAACCAGCGTGAGGAGAGAAGAGAAGTTACGCCTCTTACAATTTTGCATTATGCTTTCACCAATTTGACATCACCAACAACAGGCATTTTCGAATGACAACATTACTTTACAATACACTTTCTTCGCTTAGTTCAACAGAATATGATAAATTGCGTGAATGCAACACCTTAAAAATACACTTAATTCAACACTCGGACTGTAGAGGAAAAAAAATTTTTTTGCAACACATGAAAAATACACCTAGAAGTTCAATATTTGGAAGTGTGAAATTGCATATATATATGTGACACACTGCAAACTATTAATTAGCACTAGTTATGTTCGAAATGCCAAATTACACATTATGCAGGCACGCTTGAGAAATTATTTGTGTGAAAACTCATGTAGGTAAACACCCAAAAAAAAATTGTATGTGTGTCAGGCACCGAACAGAATTATTTGTAAGTCACGCACAAAATTACTGAAATTACTCATATATGTCATTGAAAATATTACACCAACACAAAAAAATTTCTATGTGTCAAGCCCTAACTGGCTTAAGCCCAAAATTATTCAAATATTACAAACACTGCTACTGAAATATTATAATACTTATACACAGAAACTCAGCTGAAATCAAAAAATGTGCACTTTCGCTACTTTTGTCACTGAGAGAGAGAGACTACCAGAACTTATCACTACGAGAAAATAATTCACATGTGAAACCATACTCAAGATTTTTCGTAACTACTGTGCCGTACAGGTTGAATTCCATGACAAGGCATGTATCCTATGGTCACGGCACCAAATGTTATGGTGAAAAAAAATTTGAAGGTTGAAGTTATTTATCAAAAGAGACTATATTTATGCTGGTATTGAAATTGATATGGAAATTATAGAAAAATTAAATTTGGGAGATGGGTAGATGCATTTCGAAACAAAAATATTTTCTAAGTACTAGAAAAGGCCATGAACATCCTAAACAAAAATGTATCTAAAATTTACATTCCACAAGAAGTTATTGGAAAGTTTGCGTTGTTTGTGTTCACGCAGAGTTGAGTCATCTGAAAGTGCAAAAATAAGTGGATATTGTTGCATGTGTATGAAAATGTGTCACTATAAGTCATAGGATAAAATGTACTCGTTCAATAACAACTTGTGGAGGGCGGTGAAAGTCAATTTAAAAGGATAGGACAAAAATTGCAGTTATGAAATACCTTATAATACCAGGATTCGGTTCGATAGCCTTAGTCAAGCTAAGGTGGGTACATGGGCTCAAGTCATGGAAGACAACAGCACACAAAAATTTTCACACTGCACTCATTTTGAACTTTTTTTTGAAAGGCTACTGCCTGTATTTATTATTTTTCTTTAAAAACTTAACAAGTTAATTTAGTGGACAAACAGATGGTATTTCCTTTTTTCTTGTTTGCTTAAACACAGCAGTATAAAAACAGAATCTCAATTTTCTTTCTATTTCTATTTGGCCACTGGCCTTATGAACAGCACAGCCTGACATATTTCAACACAGTTGGTTTGAACACTAGGCTTTGAATTTATGCCTCCAAAATCATACTATGATTCACATGGTTTACACACTGTATGCATCCAAAATTCCACTACGATTCACATAGCTTACACACAAAAAAAATTACTGTATTCTTTTGAATTCCACCAGGTGGACAAGTTTTGTTCTTTTGAAATGTACTCTCTTCTCTCTCACCTTGTTAGCTCAATGACAAATTTACACTTTTACACTTATTGATTTAAATTTACAGCACCTAAACAGCCTTAGCAAACTCTGCAATCTCCCAGACCAGCTTCGAAGACTTCAATTTAAATTTACAGTTATTTTAAGAGCCACAAATTATACTTTAACAAATCTACTATCAGCAAGTAAACAAACCAAGTAAATTATCCTCAAAACAGAATATACACTGAGCACAAGCATTAATAAACATTACATAACCTATAGAACTACCATGAATGAACCTACTACACTTATAAAGAAACCTCACTAACTAATCTTAAAAATTATCACTATTCATAACATCATCATAATTCAGAAATTCAAACAATCTTCTTGCACTAGCTTGCTCATAAAAATCACCTCACTCTGCACTTCACATAATAGCTCAAGATACTTAATAACTCTATACTGTAAACAAAAGCTCAAAATACCAATTAACTAAATTTCCAAACTAAATATCAAGTTCACTGACACCAACAACCAGAATTTAGAATTTACATCCCTAGCACTACAGCAAATCATAAACAAATAAATTTAGATACTTTAAATCACCAAACAAACTTAAATTTAACACCTGCAGTGAACTACTGAGGTAGCGGTGAGGCAAATACTCTCAGTTCAGACACTACCCTGGGTTTTGAGAACCAACACAGGACGAAAATACCAAGTCAGGCTGAAGGCGTGAAATTGGGTCGTGAATCCAATTTCAGCCTAAGCAAAAGGAAAGGAAAAAATCCTCAAGTGTGACACATTATCATCAGGTACAGAATTTCCTCTAACATGATCTCTCCAATTATTGAAGCAATGCACGACCGACCCTCGCTGGCAGTACATATCTCCGTGAGCAGCGAAACTACTGGGGGGGGTTGAAGACAAGTTTTCCCCCAAAAACCACGTCCTCAGGGCTCCCCCTTTTCGAACCAATGCATGATCCCACCTTGATCAACCACGCCTGCAAGAGCCTGTCGTACTTCAACCCTAAATACTCCAGGCACATCCGGCCCAGAACTAACACAACTATATCCCAGGAAAATTCACTTATCTCTCTATATCCCAGGAAAATTCACTTATCTCTCTATATCCCAAGAAATCCTAAATCACTATATCCACATATATCCCAGAAAAATCCATTTATCTCTCTCCACATATATCCCAGGAAAATTCACTTATCTCTATATCCACATACATCCCAGGAAAATTCACTTATCTCTCCATATCCCAAGAAATCCAAAATCACTATATCCACATATATCCCAGGAAAATTCACTTATCTCTCTCCACATATATCCCAGGAAAATTCACTTATCTCTATGTCCACATATATCCCAGGAAAATTCACTTATCTCTATGTCCACATATATCCCAGGAAAATTCACTTATCTCTATGTCCACATATAGCCCAGGAAAAATCACTAGCAAAGAAATTCCTCTGTACCATGGCAATGCGCAGGTCCACTTCAGACAATAACACTGACCATTTACATAACCCACTAAATATTTTCACCTTATTGAAAATTAAAATTTACAATTTACTCTTTTTGTAAAAACAAGAAAATTTAAGCCAAAGAAAAGAACAATTAATACTGGAACTGGTGAGCAAAAGTGTGTCTTCTCAACCCATGATGTTCATTCTTTTTGTGAAATACTAAACTTGAGAACAAAAAATACTTTAACTTCTATTCTGCACATATCGCATCCTGGTGAAAATTCCCTACTCAGAGCCCTCTGCCCTAGGACAAGTTCCCGGCTTGCCCTAAGATCACCCCTTTCCAATGGGAGATTAACACTCATCTGGAGCATGTAAAATACTGGTCCTCAATTAACACTCCTACCATCTCAATTTCGACACTCAACACTCCAAGAATGTAAACAACACTTTAGGTTTCCAATTTCATCACACTATAATATGTTCCCAAAATTCCAATATAAATCATCCCATAATTTATCTTCACTCATAAAAAAAATAACTCAACGCTGTAAAAGACTAGAGAGAAATATTTACTATTATTTTATCACCCACGGCATCACAATAACACTGCTTTTCAACTATCACATGCTCAACTAAACTATTATCGATGCACCAAAATTTACTGTGCTCAAACATTAAACCAAATTTTTCCGATACATCAAAATTTATTGGCCTGGGAAGTTGCTAAAATACCAGACATGACAACACAAGAAGAAACATAAATGAAAGCATTTTCAACTCCCCTCTCTTTTTTTCTGAACTCATACCTGAGGAACTAATAAATCTTAATTTTGAAAACTGAACGACAACAATATGGGGACATCTGTCCCACATCCAGCTAACCTCAAAAAAAAGAAAATTTCTTCTTTTTTTTTTTTTTTCCGCAGAACTATAAATTTGATTTCACACTGCTTACCCACTCGTTCAACAATTCCGCAGCGGTCACAACATTATACAAAAAAAAAATCGAGAAAGAATTTACCTTCTGGGCTGGGCATGAACAACTCTTGTTTCAAATAAAAAAAAATCTTCTTGTCACACTGTCACTGTTGATCCTCTCTTCGCCTCCAACAATGTCTTTCTCTTTCTTTTTTGGACACAATGTGCCCGAGCACTTCACCTGAACACAGGGAAAACAAAAGACATCCCGAAGCTGGTGATGATGGACCCTCTCAGAGGGAGTAATTCTCCCTTGTCCTTTTCGATGCCTATGACCTGGGTCTCCCCTGGTATGAATTTGGTCGGCTGCATTGGAAGGTGGGCGGCAAAGGCTCGGAGGTTCCCCTTTCTTTATCCATCAGCTCTCACGAGAATGCTTAGGAGTGCATCGGTGATCATCTTTCGCTGCGCCCCGAGGAGGTCTCGTCCTACGGTGGTCCTGTCCTTTCTTCATAATTTCTTCCACCTCTTTTCATTTGGTGGAATCAGTGAGCAATTCATCGCAAGCCCTGAGCTCCTTTTTTTCCTCCTTTTTTCTTTTGTAACTAACCATGAACCTGACAAGTCCCCACGCTAGAAGACCGTCGCTACTAGGCTCCTTTAAGCTTTTTTACCTCGATGTCAAATCATAGTGGTCAGCAAATGCTCTCCCCACCAAAAGGCGAGGAGAGACTCGGCTGTCCCCTCTTTCTCCCGGCCAGCAAGAGGACAAGAACAAAAGTGACTGAGACAAGCGTCTCAAAGTGAAGAGCTCTGGGGTGCTAGAGAAAAAAAAATGCTGACCCCTGATTGGCTGACCTCTGCATGGCAACGGCGGAATTTCTCTCCCACGCCTCGAGTGACCTCTGACCTTCACTCAGGCATCGTTACAGCGTCCAACACTCTCCACGAAATAAAAATGTTACTAGGCACGTGCATCCTCTGGTCAGCCAGGGGAAGATGAACTTGACCTTCAACACGTAGGGACCAAGTGATTTCCCCTGTGCAGCTGCGACTAGTTTCTAAAAATTAAACAGCGCCAACCCCCCTAAGAGCATTTTCTGCAACATTTTCTGATTGACAACTAAGACCGAACCCTTAAAATGGCCGATCTGAAAGAAGATTCCCTTTTCTCACAACTCTCTTTTTTTCCCCCTCATTCCGTGATGTGGAAGTAAAATTAATTTTGATTCTCTGAGCTGCACACCTACTCGCCTTTTCCTATCGCGATAAAAGAACAGATAAAATAATTATTTTCAAAACCCCAAAGTCAGTTAAATCAAATATTATTCTCTTTTTTCATTAACATGAAATTTTGTTTTCCTGGTTGTGATTAAGACAAGCGAATTTTGCGCACGAATTCCCTGCCTTTCAACCAGGAATTTTTCTTCTAACGTATGTCATGGGAGAAAATTTTTGCATTAATTAATCTCTGATAAACCAACAGAAAGATTGATCAGGTCTCTCTGAAATTCACCAGAGGTTAAAATTTTCGCCATGACAAATACATTCCCCCTGCGAAAAAGACGAGCAAAGCGAGTCGAAACATAAAATAAAATCTCAGAAAATTCTCTTCTACCTACTACTCAACACACACGTGCTCCGACCATGTCAACAAACCGATGAATGTAAACAAACCTGCAGCGCCACCTACCTCCGGTGAGCTGACTTCCGTTCCAACATGGCTACCACTGAACTAGGAAAACAAATGTTCCGAAGCGAAGCTACTTATCACCTGACCTTAATTACAGAGGTAAAAGAATTTTTTAAGCCAAAAATTTTCACGGAACGAAGAAAAAAAAATTCTGCACCGGCTTAAATACTAACCTTTTAACTAAACTGAGAAAATTAAATTAAAAGAAATTTAACTGATTATTAAATTCCTAACTCACTGGCTATTACTACAGTAATACTAATCCTACCCAACACTGAACCTACACTGCACTCCAATAGTAAACAACCTAACTTAAAATAACTAACCAGTGCACCTGGGCACTATAAATTAACCAGCGTGAGGAGAGAAGAGAAGTTACGCCTCTTACAATTTTGCATTATGCTTTCACCAATTTGACATCACCAACAACAGGCATTTTCGAATGACAACATTACTTTACAATACACTTTCTTCGCTTAGTTCAACAGAATATGATAAATTGCGTGAATGCAACACCTTAAAAATACACTTAATTCAACACTCGGACTGTAGAGGAAAAAAAAAATTTTTGCAACACATGAAAAATACACCTAGAAGTTCAATATTTGGAAGTGTGAAATTGCATATATATATGTGACACACTGCAAACTATTAATTAGCACTAGTTATGTTCGAAATGCCAAATCACACATTATGCAGGCACGCTTGAGAAATTATTTGTGTGAAAACTCGTGTAGGTAAACACCCCAAAAAAAAATTGTATGTGTGTCAGGCACCGAACAAAATTATTTGTAAGTCACGCACAAAATTACTGAAATTACTCATATATGTCATTGAAAATATTACACCAACACAAAAAAAATTTCTATGTGTCAAGCCCTAACTGGCTTAAGCCCAAAATTATTCAAATATTACAAACACTGCTACTGAAATATTATAATACTTATACACAGAAACTCAGCTGAAATCAAAAAATATGCACTTTCGCTACTTTTGTCACTGAGAGAGAGAGACTACCAGAACTTATCACTACGAGAAAATAATTCACATGTGAAACCATACTCAAGATTTTTCGTAACTACTGTGCAGTACAGGTTGAATTCCATGACAAGGCATGTATCCTATGGTCACGGCACCAAATGTTATGGTGAAAAAAATTTTGAAGGTTGAAGTTATTTATCAAAAGAGACTATATTTATGCTGGTATTGAAATTGATATGGAAATTATAGAAAAATTAAATTTGGGAGATGGGTAGATGCATTTCGAAACAAAAATATTTTCTAAGTACTAGAAAAGGCCATGAACATCCTAAACAAAAATGTATCTAAAATTTACATTCCACAAGAAGTTATTGGAAAGTTTGCGTTGTTTGTGTTCACGCAGAGTTGAGTCATCTGAAAGTGCAAAAATAAGTGGATATTGTTGCATGTGTATGAAAATGTGTCACTATAAGTCATAGGATAAAATGTACTCGTTCAATAACAACTTCTGGAGGGCGGTGAAAGTCAATTTAAAAGGATAGGACAAAAATTGCAGTTATGAAATACCTTATAATACCAGGATTCGGATCGATAGCCTTAGTCAAGCTAAGGTGGGTACATGGGCTCAAGTCATGGAAGACAACAGCACACAAAAATTTTCACACTGCACTCATTTTGAACTTTTTTTTGAAAGGCTACTGCCTGTATTTATTATTTTTCTTTAAAAACTTAACAAGTTAATTTAGTGGACAAACAGATGGTATTTCCTTTTTCCTTGTTTGCTTAAACACAGCAGTATAAAAACAGAATCTCAATTTTCTTTCTATTTCTATTTGGCCACTGGCCTTATGAACAGCACAGCCTGACATATTTCAACACAGTTGGTTTGAACACTAGGCTTTGAATTTATGCCTCCAAAATCATACTATGATTCACATGGTTTACACACTGTATGCATCCAAAATTCCACTACGATTCACATAGCTTACACACAAAAAAAATTACTGTATTCTTTTGAATTCCACCAGGTGGACAAGTTTTGTTCTTTTGAAATGTACTCTCTTCTCTCTCACCTAGTTAGCTCAATGACAAATTTACACTTTTACACTTATTGATTTAAATTTACAGCACCTAAACAGCCTTAGCAAACTCTGCAATCTCCCAGACCAGCTTCGAAGACTTCAATTTAAATTTACAGTTATTTTAAGAGCCACAAATTATACTTTAACAAATCTACTATCAGCAAGTAAACAAACCAAGTAAATTATCCTCAAAACAGAATTTACACTGAGCACAAGCATTAATAAACATTACATAACCTACAGAACTACCCTGAATGAACCTACTTCACTTATAAAGAAACCTCACTAACTAATCTTAAAAATTATCACTATTCATAACATCATCATAATTCAGAAATTCAAACAATCTTCTTGCACTAGCTTGCTCATAAAAATCACCTCACTCTGCACTTCACATAATAGCTCAAGATACTTAATAACTCTATACTGTAAACAAAAGCTCAAAATACCAATTAACTAAATTTCCAAACTAAATATCAAGTTCACTGACACCAACAACCAGAATTTAGAATTTACATCCCTAGCACTACAGCAAATCATAAACAAATAAATTTAGATACTTTAAATCACCAAACAAACTTAAATTTAACACCTGCAGTGAACTACTGAGGTAGCGGTGAGGCAAATACTCTCAGTTCAGACACTACCCTGGGTTTTGAGAACCAACACAGGACGAAAATACCAAGTCAGGCTGAAGGCGTGAAATTGGGTCGTGAATCCAATTTCAGCCTAAGCAAAAGGAAAGGAAAAAATCCTCAAGTGTGACACATTATCATCAGGTACAGAATTTCCTCTAACATGATCTCGCCAATTATTGAAGCAATGCACGACCGACCCTCGCTGGCAGTACATATCTCCGTGAGCAGCGAAACTACTGGGGGGGGGGGGGGTTGAAGACAAGTTTTCCCCAAAAAACCACGTCCTCAGGGCTCCCCCTTTTCGAACCAATGCATGATCCCACCTTGATCAACCACGCCTGCAAGAGCCTGTCGTACTTCAACCCTAAATACTCCAGGCACATCCGGCCCAGAACTAACACAACTATATCCCAGGAAAATTCACTTATCTCTCTATATCCCAAGAAATCCTAAATCACTATATCCACATATATCCCAGGAAAATCCATTTATCTCTCTCCACATATATCCCAGGAAAATTCACTTATCTCTATATCCACATACATCCCAGGAAAATTCACTTATCTCTCCATATCCCAAGAAATCCAAAATCACTATATCCACATATATCCCAGGAAAATTCACTTATCTCTCTCCACATATATCCCAGGAAAATTCACTTATCTCTATGTCCACATATATCCCAGGAAAATTCACTTATCTCTATGTCCACATATAGCCCAGGAAAAATCACTAGCAAAGAAATTCCTCTGTACCATGGCAATGCGCAGGTCCACTTCAGACAATAACACTGACCATTTACATAACCCACTAAATATTTTCACCTTATTGAAAATTAAAATTACAATTTACTCTTTTTGTAAAAACAAGAAAATTTAAGCCAAAGAAAAGAACAATTAATACTGGAACTGGTGAGCAAAAGTGTGTCTTCTCAACCCATGATGTTCATTCTTTTTGTGAAATACTAAACTTGAGAACAAAAAATACTTTAACTTCTATTCTGCACATATCGCATCCTGGTGAAAATTCCCTACTCAGAGCCCTCTGCCCTAGGACAAGTTCCCGGCTTGCCCTAAGATCACCCCTTTCCAATGGGAGATTAACACTCATCTGGAGCATGTAAAATACTGGTCCTCAATTAACACTCCTACCATCTCAATTTCGACACTCAACACTCCAAGAATGTAAACAACACTTTAGGTTTCCAATTTCATCACACTATAATATGTTCCCAAAATTCCAATATAAATCATCCCATAATTTATCTTCACTCATAAAAAAAAAAATAACTCAACGCTGTAAAAGACTAGAGAGAAATGTTTACTATTATTTTATCACCCATGGCATCACAATAACACTGCTTTTCAACTATCACATGCTCAACTAAACTATTATCGATGCACCAAAATTTACTGTGCTCAAACATTAAACCAAATTTTTCCGATACATCAAAATTTACTGGCCTGGGAAGTTGCTAAAATACCAGACATGACAACACACAAAAAAAAACATAAATGAAAGCATTTTCAACTCCCCTCTCTTTTTTCTGAACTCATACCTGAGGAACTAATAAATCTTAATTTTGAAAACTGAACGACAACAATATGGGGACATCTGTCCCACATCCAGCTGACCTCAAAAAAAAAAAAGAAAATTTCTTCTTTTTTTTTTTTTTTCCCGCAGAACTATAAATTTGATTTCACACTGCTGACCCACTCGTTCAACAATTCCGCAGCGGTCACAACATTATACAAAAAAAAAAAATCGAGAAAGAATTTACCTTCTGGGCTGGGCATGAACAACTCTTGTTTCAAATAAAAAAAAAATCTTCTTGTCACACTGTCACTGTTGATCCTCTCTTCGCCTCCAACAATGTCTTTCTCTTTATTTTTTGGACACAATGTGCCCGAGCACTTCACCTGAACACAGGGAAAACAAAAGACATCCCGAAGCTGGTGATGATGGACCCTCTCAGAGGGAGTAATTCTCCCTTGTCCTTTTCGATGCCTATGGGTCTCCCCTGGTATGAATTTGGTCGGCTGCATTGGAAGGTGGGCGGCAAAGGCTCGGAGGTTTCCCTTTCTTTATCCATCAGCTCTCACGAGAATGCTTAGGAGTGCATCGGTGATCATCTTTCGCTGCGCCCCGAGGAGGTCTTGTCCTACGGTGGTCCTGTCCTTTCTTCATAATTTCTTCCACCTCTTTTCATTTGGTGGAATCAGTGAGCAATTAATCGCAAGCCCTGAGCTCCTTTTTTTCCTCCTTTTTTTTTTTTTTGTAACTAACCATGAACCTGACAAGTCCCCACGCTAGAAGACCGTCGCTACTAGGCTCCTTTAAGCTTTTTTACCTCGATGTCAAATCATAGTGGTCAGCAAATGCTCTCCCCACCAAAAGGCGAGGAGAGACTCGGCTGTCCCCTCTTTCTCCCGGCCAGCAAGAGGACAAGAACAAAAGTGACTGAGACAAGCGTCTCAAAGTGAAGAGCTCTGGGGTGCTAGAGAAAAAAATGCTGACCCCTGATTGGCTGACCTCTGCATGGCAACGGCGGAATTTCTCTCCCACGCCTCGAGTGACCTCTGACCTTCACTCAGGCATCGTTACAGCGTCCAACACTCTCCACGAAATAAAAATGTTACTAGGCACGTGCATCCTCTGGTCAGCCAGGGGAAGATGAACTTGACCTTCAACACGTAGGGACCAAGTGATTTCCCCTGTGCAGCTGCGACTAGTTTCTAAAAATACAACAGCGCCAACCCCCCTAAGAGCATTTTCTGCAACATTTTCTGATTGACAACTAAGACCGAACCCTTAAAATGGCCGATCTGAAAGAAGATTCCCTTTTCTCACAACTCTCTTTTGTTTCCCCTCATTCCGTGATGTGGAAGTAAAATTAATTTTGATTCTCTGAGCTGCACACCTACTCGCCTTTTCCTATCATGATAAAAGAATAGATAAAATAATTATTTTCAAAACCCCAAAGTCAGTTAAATCAAATATTATTCTCTTTTTTCATTAACATGAAATTTTGTTTTCCTGGTTGTGATTAAGACAAGCGAATTTTGCGCACGAATTCCCCTGCCTTTCAACCAGGAATTTTTCTTCTAACGTATGTCATGGGAGAAAATTTTTGCATTAATTAATCTCTGATAAACCAACAGAAAGATTGATCAGGTCTCTCTGAAATTCACCAGAGGTTAAAATTTTCGCCATGACACCCGTTAATGTGCTCTTCTACTGTTTCCTTTCTGATCCCCCCACACATCTCACAAGTAGCGGAGATTTTGAGTGTGGGTCTGGTAAAGGCCGAACTGCTTCCCTACTGCCTGTTTAAGTAACGCACCCTTCGAGTTTCCCCAATTGTCAATTTATTGTCCCTGTGTTGTTAATGTTGGAAGCCATTTTCCACCCCTTCCCTCTGTCCGAGTTGGATCCCAAGTGGACAGAGATAGCCGAAAGTGAAAAGCTCTGGATTCAGCAACTTCTCACAACAAATTTATTTCTAAAAGCGCTCTAACTTCTGGAATTTTGTTTATAGATTAGCAGTTTTGTCGGATAAACTGTTGAGCAAACAAAAATGGATTCTAAGCATTAATTCTGCTGCTTTTCGCTCTAACCGCTAGGGACTATTTCTCGTAGCGGAGGTAGCTGTTTCGTACCCTTCATAGTGGTATACTCTTTGGTTGACTCGGAGTATAGGAATGGTAGTACGCCTGCATACAGCAGCTCCGTTATCCCAATTTGGCGAAGAAACTCTAAGTAGTTTCGTGGTGATGCCAGAGCAGGGTGGAACTAGTGGCAGGTATTCGTTCAAACAACAACAACACAGGCTTATTTAAGGGCAATTAAGTTTCTCAGATAACTCTTTACGTTGAGCCATTTCGGACACGAGCTGCTATTGGCTGCCGAAAACACGTCATGCAGGAAGCAAAGGATCACAGGACGGAGTCATCCCTAGTACGGATTACACATTAGCTAGAAAAGTAAAGAACGAATGCGATGGAAAATATTTTCAAATACTTGGAATTTCAAACTTCATAGATTAACATATTTATCAGAGATCTTTTGTTTCTTGTGTCAAAAGCAAATAAATATTATTAAGAACAACACAATAAATGAAAAGCGTTCTAATGAAGAAATATACACTATATTGACAAAAGTCACCAGGCACCCCTTCAAAAGCACAGACACGGATCCGCTGCGTTCATGTTATGGTCCCAGTTAACCAGCACGTCTGCCTCGATATTCTGAACAATTATTCACTACCAACTCTGTGGCAATACTATGGAACCGAGCCTTGTTGGTACCAGCAGAATAATGCACCGAGCCATAAAGCAAGGACTGTTACGGCGTGTAATCCCATATCGTGTGTGGACTGGCCAGCACAGAACCCTGATCTTAATCCCATAGAGCACTTATGGGATGAATTAGAGCGCCGCATAAGAAGTTTGGAATAAAGGCCTGCTACTGAGCAACAATTAACGGCAGTATCATGTACTGAATGGAAGCGTATACCTATCGCTATGTTCCAAAATCTTGCCGAAAGCATGTCTCGAAAGGCCAGTGCATGCATTAAAGCCAAAGGTGGATCGATACCGTACTAATGAATGTTAATAAATGCTATGTTGCGTTTCTCTTCTAGGTGTCCGGTGAATTTTGTCAATATAGTGTATGTCCAGTGCCGTTAACAAATATAATGTTGATCCTGATAGTCCACAAGAAATTATATTTGCAAAATTTAAAGTCCATGTGAATGTAAAGGTTTAAAAGCTGAAAAGTCCAAACGATTAATAATAATCACCCTGAATTAACCAATAACAAGTGACATAAAAAAGGGAGCGTTTTTCATGCTCGATTTTTGATATTCTTTTCAGAAAATGTTCCAGTAAGATAATTTTTTTTTTGCATAAAGGTTTGCCTTTTGGATTTAACAGATACGGCCCACAGTTTTATGACTCTATAGGTATCATTCTTCTAGGCGACCACATTTTTTTCAAAAAACGAACAACGAACCTGGTTTTCTGAAAATGGCTCTACATCCGAGGTGGGACATGCCGACTTGTTTACATCCACCGTTGTGACTCTCCGTGAGCCATTACGCCATATAGTTCCACAACGAAATGCAATAGATCGTGTATGTCTGTGCAGGTAATATACTAACAGACTTTCAAAAAGTCGAATGGCGTTGTTTGTTTGTTTGCATGGTTTCTAATATTCAGTTGAGAACCCTCTTTATAAATTTGATTGGGTTTAAGAGGAGACACTTCGTTAGCCAATTGCGTCTTTTCTTGGATGGGGTGTCTTCCTTGAATCCGACTGTATGTTTAATGTAGCAAGACTTTGTTGTCGCATTGGATTAAATGGTATTTTTAAGCAAGTATTTATATTCATACGGCTTCTTAGTTATATCCTGAGCTCAAAATCATTATTATTCCGTGGTTTAAATCGCAAAAGCCACGATCTCGAACCTAAACAAATGCCACGGCAACCCCCGCGGAGTGATACACATCGCACTTCATATAAAATCAATGCTTCAAGCTACCATTAAGTTTTTAATAGTTTCTTTTTGTTATTCAATAAACCCCGCCACTGCATGACACAAATAGACTGATATGTGCGCTTTATGTTTATTTGTTTGTTTTGTGAATTCTTAAAAAGACCAACAACTGTCATTTATTCTTCCAGAGAATTCACAACTATGCTTACAAAATGAAAGCGCTGTCATTTGGATGAGTGGCTCTGCGACTATTTCCGAGCTCTCCGATTAGTCAAAGTTGTGTCTAGCATGCACGTGTACGATATTTGTTAGGAAATCTTTCATGTATCCGTTATCGGTATTTGGGTCAATATAACGCTACAGGAGACGTGACAGCCATTTCTTCTCTGTTGGATAGATGTTTAACATCTAAACACGAGTTCGGCATTTCTACGTAACGGAATGAGATTTGAGTTGCTCTATATGCGCAGGTTGGCAATCAGGAGTTTAACTTCTCCTTTAAATGACCAATCACAACCATAGCTCGTGAAAAATTCTAGGGAGGCTACAAGTAATGTACGGGGGTTAAAATTTTTTATAGTTTCTTCGGTAAATTAATTTTAATCTAATATAACAGTGTTTATTGAAAAAATAATATGAATAAGCACAGTAATACTGTTTCAAGGATTATGAGGTAGAGTTGGGCAAAATCGTAATTGAATTAATCGGTAATGCATTACAGCGTAATGATAATGGGAACAAGAAATTAGCGTTACCATTACATGGTTGGCGAACTGGCCGTTAGAATTACATGGTAATTGTAATGACATGTAGCATGTAGCAGTTACCCATTACAGTGGCGTAGCCAGAAATGTTTTAGGGGTTGGTTCATTGGTGAAAGCCTTGTTACACGTATATATCGCTTTAACTTCGTGCTCAGTCTCCCCTCAAGGGAGGGGTTCAGACCCCGACCCAACCCCTCTCTGGCTACGCCACTGACCCATTATAATCGTAATGGTTAACTATATGTTAGTAATTAACCAATAACTTATGGGTAACAATACAACGTAAATAAACCAGCAGCCTGTACACCCTTACACGTGTTCTGTAGGTTATTTGACAATTGTTCCACCATTCGGACCTCAAATGCTTGTATATAGGAATTGGAGATTATACGTGTATGACAGGAGTAGTTGCCCCGTCTTCGCCGCAAGTGATTTGAACGAAATGATACATATGAAGTAAGTACGAATGGGATGTTTATTCCGGTTAGAGATACTCATTTCGTCCATTACATACGTTTCGCTGTCCCAAATAATTTCCCCTACTATAGCCACATATATTAGCACTACACTCATAGTTCATCAACTCAGGATGTACTGTCGAAAACTACAGAAATTTGCGAACTCTTGACATTTTTGCCGCACTTCTCAAGTGTTGTCATTACTTGTCCGATACGAACACTGTGTAACGTACCAGGAGATGTGACGTACCTGCCAGAAGGACGCACACGACATAAAGGCAGATAGGAATCAGAATAAAACGTCCGCGTAGCTGAATTGGTAGAGCAACTTATTCCGGAATGAGGGGACCAGGGTTCGAACCCCGGCGCGGATAAAAATGACAGAGAAATTTACTTCGTTGTAACTGGACTAGCGAGCGACTGACTCCTTTATATATACTTCACGACAGGACCTGAACCTTCTGAAATATTCTTGATTTACATTAAGCTCTCCAACTTCCCATCATTCTGGAATATTCTACAAACGTCTAAGAACATTCTACACATCGCTTCGGTCTCTGTCTGCTATGTTACATGGCCGACTTTTCTAGACATAGCTTTTGGCACACGTACATTTCCGTAAACTATTAGTGTGTAATTATTATTCACAAATTGTGTAATTTCATTACCAAATAATTCGATTGCGTTTGAATGGCATTATTAAATAATTGGATTATATCCTCTTCATTGTAATGCATTACAGATTAATTCCATTACCTTGTGAAAACCATACTTGGGATTATTACCTTGTAATGCATTACCTGTTACTGCATTACTTTGTAATGCATTCCTACCCAACTCTGTTACGAGGTAATACGGCAAAGTTACGCATTTTTAATTGTCAGCTTTTTACATATTTGAATTTAAAACTGTATAAATATCTCGAGAGTGCTTCCTCTTTAGGTGCCATTAAATGCAACAAAATTGCAGGTACTTTCGGGATGTTCTTTTTTTTTTAAGAGCACAGAAACTGTTTTAAGGAGAACATTAGTGATTTTCCTTCCTATACTTCCAATGGAAAAAAAAAACCCTATTTCCTAAGCGAAGACGATTTCCCGTACATCAAAATTCGTCCACTAATAAAAAAAAAACATCCTAACTAAGATTCTACAATCAGTGTTTATTGCAAAAGCTTTCCTGAACTACATCGAAAATCAATAACTTTACTTCGATGTAGTGGTAAGGAGAGTAGCGCCACCTGTAGGCAAGTATCATAACTAAATCGAAGTAAAGATAGTGATTTTTAATATAGTTCGGGAAGGCTTTTTTCAAAAAATCACCAATGGTACCATCTAAATTAGGTTGATTTTTATCAGTGGGCCATTTTTGATGTATGGGAAATCTTTCTTCGCTGAAGAAATAGGTCGAAACTTTTTCCGTTGGAAGTATAGGGAGCAAAATCACTAGACACCTTAATCAATCAAAATGAAATTTGATATTTCCAAGCTTTGTTTAAAAAAATGTTTATAGTTGATCTGCTTGAAACTGGACAAAAATATCCTTTACATATTGCAAAACCGTTGTTTGTTTCTCCTAAGCTAGGCGATTAAAAAGCGAAAAGTTAGTACGAAATGCTTCCAGAACTTTCACGCCATGATTAAACATAATTATACCCATGAAATAACAATGAAAGAAATACGAGATTACACCATTGTACAATACAAATTTGGAAGATGTGAATCCGTTTACTGGTGTAAATATGACCTGAACGGTAAGTCAGATAATATCAGAAAACTTGACTTCTTACCATTGAGGTTATATTTACACCAATAAACGGATTCACATCTTCCAAATTTGTATTGTACAATAGTGTAATCCCGTATTTCTTTCATTGTTATTTCATTGATCTTCTGCGCTTCCGGGTAATCAAGGGAATGAATTCTAACCCTCCAGATTCGCTATACATGAATGCCGGTTGCTTCGACTAGCGAATCCTGTGTTGGTTATATTCAAATTAATCAGAAATTTGAAACTTGGTCGTTCTGGGTGGTGAAGTGGTTAGCATAAGCCTACTAGAAAAATGTTTGAAATTATAGGAAAAACGTGTCGCACTGGATACTCTATCCAATAAAGAAGGAATTTTTCAAATGGGACCATTAGAAGCAGATTTATTGACAAAAATAAGACATACTCCTACGGTTCTGGCGGAGAAACCATGTAATATTTTAAGAAGAAAATATTCCGAAAATGTTTGTCGACAACGAGTGGCAAAGGTCCACGAATGAATTTTTTTAATCAAGATTTTAGAAACTCAGATTTTGTGGCAAGTACATTAGAAGCAGAAATTCACGCTTACCCCCTGGTAACCAAGCCGTTCTCTACCAGAAATTACAAATCATATGGAAAAGATTTCTCATTAAAACCTGTATCCTTTGAAAAAAAAAGTTTTTAAATCGGAGTATCAAAAGTAGAGACATCGGGGAAAACGCATTTTAATTTTACGCGCCCTAGTGGAAAGTCTATGCGTAACATGTAAAAAGTGACTATACCTAAAATACTCTTCGACATAAATGGAATTGAAAGATAAGAGTTTTTTCAATCACATGTTTAGAAGATAATGTGTGGAATAAAATGTATTTTGAATTAGATAGCATCTGCATATACTCCCTCTAGTAGCGAAATTGTACGTCGAAAAAAAATTAAATGAAGGATTATGATTTGCATATTTCAAGCTTCCCAACGCAAAAGGAATTTTTCAAATCGGACTAAAGTTGCAGAGATATGGCATCTACAGGCGGACAAACCGATAACAAAAACATGATCTTGTTTTACAAAAGACGTGCTAAAATTAAAACAAGAAGCGATATAAGTTTAAACAAAGCAAAGCGTGCAGCAGAACTGTTTCTTTACATGGTACCATTTCTTTCCTGATGTAAGATACAGAACACGAAGTTTATAAATTTGCTTGCACTATAATAATTAAAAAATAAAGATATATAACTTTTCAGTATCCAGATTTCTTTCCTTTAATCTGATTTGCATGCATCATTATTGTTCTTGACGCTCGTGTCTGCCACGGATAAACCTCTGGCAGGCACGAATCACTAAATAAACGCCGTACGTCGCATGGTCACGTTAAGCTGTCGGACCCTGGACACTAGCCCCCTGGTAACAAATAAGGGCGTCTTCCTGCCCCTTTCTACCTCGCTTCCAAGTCACCTTCCCGTCAAGCAGTCTATCCCAAATCTAGCTTCCTATTTCTAAGGGTTGTTTAAGAACTGGGGTCAGACACTCCCTTTCTAAAACCCTCTACATGTGATCTGATCTGATATAATACTAAAAGGAAATTTTGATTTCCTGCTCAGATTGGTTGCTTGGACATCACATATTTGCACCACCGTTTGCCGTTATATATTTGGGACACCCATCCATTTTTATTGTATCCCTAAGCATTCATATAGAAGGGAATCTTTTGCGACGAAACTTCCTAAAGAACCATAAACATGGTTATGAGTAGGGATGGACACATTAGTGGGTAACATCGATGATCAACACTGGTGATTACTTATTCCCGAAACATCGATATTACGGGTGGAAATTTTCGATGTTTTTGCTAATAAGTCGAAATTTTTGTAGTTTTAAATCTGCAGCAGTAGATGCGGAATAAATGTACAAAATCTCTGTCCAATATAACAGTGATTACTCACCAATAACATCGGATAACTAACAATATTTATTAAAATGCTCGATGTATTAGTAGAAACCTCTGCTTTCGTTCTATGCATCGGCCTAAAAACCTCGACGTTTTGCTAATAAACTGAAGAATTCGCACTTTTTCATCTGCATCAGTGAATGGGCAATCGATCTGCAAAATATCTGTTCAGTGTAACAGTAATACTCATGAATTCAGCGTCCCGTTACATAATGTTTGTTTAAACGCTCGGTGTATTGGTGGAAACCTCGATGTTTTTTCGATGCATCGGTGTGAACCTCGATGTTTTGCTAATAAATTTGTAGTTTTCAATCTGCAGCAGTAAATGGGCAATAGATGCGCAACATCTCTGTTCAATATAACAGTAATTACTCACCAATAACGTGGAGTAATTAAAAAGATTTATCAAAACTTGCTCGACGTATTGGCAACCTAAATGAACTATAGGGGGCGCTGCGCAACGTAAACAAACTTCTTTTTGTACGGATAAGGTCGCAAGTGTTCCCGTGAAGTCGTATGAAAGAATGGCTGGTTTAACATTCTCAATCCTTGAGATAATGAAATTTGTGGACGCTACAAAAAATTAATGATGCATCAAAGAAGGGGAAGTGATTCTTAATGCAGGTCATATAATTGCATGTGGAATTAAGAAGGAAGATAGAAAAGAAATCCACATAGGTTAGCATTGCATTCAATCCACCGCAATAACGTGTTCGCATCATTCGATCAATGGGGTTATAGACAGAAATAATTGTGAACTTTCTTTTGAGTGCTCTTGTAAATCAGGCAGAACTGGAACGTGTAAGCACTGTGTAGCAGTAATGCTTTACTGTAACATGGTAATTTTAATTTTTACATTTTGAGACAAGTGATACAGTAATACAGACAGGGGTGTAGCAAGAATTAGTGGGACCCTGGAAAAGCCACATTTTGGTGCCTCCTTCACCCGCTACACTACTAGTAGGTATACTGGCAGATTAGAGTTTTGTTTTTTCCGTCCGTAAATTAGGCAAAACTATTGGATCTGTAAAGTCAAAGTGACTGTTAACAGAACACTGCAAATTTTGTTCCTTAATAGAGTTTAAATTTATATGGGTAACTACAATTACTTATTTTCAAAAGCATGTAGAAATACGGAATTTAAATTATTACTATGCAATAAAAACACGTTGTCTTGTTTATTATTCATTCAAACACGTTACTAGGTTAGTAGCATTTCACTGGAAGGATTTCAAATGCAAGGCACAACGGTTTACATAAATGTGTAGATTAGCGTCCTAAATTATTTCGTCGGGAAAACGTTAGTACCTGAAAAGGTGCGAAGTACAGATTTTACATTATTGAAATTAATGGCAATGGTGCAAAAATTTCATGTTTTAAATGTCTTTTAAAGATTTTAATCGTAATAGTTACCTGTAACAGCGATCAATCTCAAGAATAATGGTAGGCCTAACGCATTGCTACCGCGACGATGTCAATCGTTTCTCCGTTTAAAGGAAAATTCACTGCGTAGTGTAATTCAGGCGCGGAATACTACAAGTGCAGCCGCGTACGCTCTTGCCAGGGGAGCGAAGCATCATGTACTCATACGTTACAGAATATAATTCGTTCATGTATTGTCATTGTTTTTAAAGCAGACGTCGAGAAATGTTTCTTTCTGTTACACATGATTTCCTGAATCCAAATAGAAAGTGCGAGTATGGCTTTCTATGTTGTACAGGAAACTGGGCAAGTATAACTTTCGGTTCTGCTTTGAACGGCTTCCATTCGTAGCTAATCTACTTTGCCACTTTACTTTTCATTCTCCTGTTAATACTTCCTTCGCAGGTCAGTTTGTATCTCACTGATACGTATATTTTGCAAATCAAAGAGGTTTCTTCCAGTTTTTCTTGCCAACAACGTACAGGATACAACAAAATACAGGGTGGATAATTTGGACCTATTTTCTGTAGCATATCACTACAACATTTATCGCTTTCCTGCCAACAACGTAAGAGATTTCTCTTGTACTCTTCCGCCCGTCATTTCGGTACAGCAACGAACCTTCCTTTTCACGGAGCAAGGCTTGACATCGGCGTGGTAGCAATGCGTTAGGGCTACCGCAGCGTGTCTCTACAGCATTGCATTTACAGGTGAATATTACGACAAAAAAATTTTAAAACACATTTAAAATATGAAATTTCTGCACCGATTGCCATTATTTTCCGTACTCTAAAATCTGTACGTCGCACTTTTCCCAGGCTCTAACATTTTCCCGACGAAAAAATTTAGGACTCTAATCTACACATTTACCAAGCAAGGTTTATACTAACTTGTAAAAAACGTAGCTGTAACCTTGGGAACAACACTGCAAGACTCAACAATATGAATTGTTCTTCACCGAGTTATCCATCATTACTCTCTAATTCCAGAATGTATGCAAAATTACACCTGAACAAGCAAACCGAACCAAAAGAACAATCGAACAACAGCTAAGAATGTTATTCGTACTATAGCAATTCTTCCTTTCGCCGCTAGAGGGAGAGCGGACCGCTGAGACAAAATCGTTGGATACCTAGATGTTTTTTCGATGCATTGGAGTGAACCACGATGTTTGACCATACTCCGAGTCAACCAAAGAGTGAAACACTATGAAGGGTACGAAACAGCTACCTCCGCTACGAAAAATAGTTTCTGGCGTTTAGAGCACAAAGCATCAGAATTATTGCTTAGAATCCATTTCTGTCTGCTCAACAGTTTATCAGAGAAAATTCCTATCTAAAAAATTCTAGAAGTTAGAGCGCTTTTAGAAATAAATTTGTTCTGAGAAGTTGCTGAATTATGAGCTTCGCACTTTCGGCTATTTCTGCCCATTGATTTCTGCCCACTTGGGATACAACCCGGACAGGGGGAAGGGGTGAAAGATCTCTCCCAACATATTAACCCTTTAAAGAACATAACGGACAAAACACCCGTATATACAAACGACCATAGCTGCCCAAAACTCCTGTCTACAGTGAGTCAAATTTCCTACATTTACCTGTTCTTTAAATCTGCACGACCTTTGAGGGATCAGCAGGAGTCACAGTCAGTCACCATTGTTGTTACTAAACAAAGAAGTAAAACAACAGACAATTTCGGGCGTTATGTTATTTAGAGTTATACTGGATTTTAGAGTCATGGTCGTTAAAGGGTTAACAACAGAGAGGCAATACATTGACAATCGGGGAAACTCGACAAGTGCGTTACTTAAACAGGCAGTAGGGGAAGCAGTTCGGCGTCCACCAGATCACCACTCACAATTCCTACTGCTTGTGAGATGTGTGGGTGGGTGGGGGGATCAGAAAGGTAACAGCAGAAGATCACATTAACGCGGATGGATACCTTTCATGCGTTCCACGACGAGATGTCATAAGGCTCTCCCTCCTTTCCCAGTACTACACTTTTAGGGTGAATTGGAGTATAGTGTCTGCAGCCAAGCCTAGGGTCACTCTATGTGTCATCTGATTGGGCCGCGCCGAAAAAGTGGAGGCCAATTAGATAACACATAAAAAAATTGGGTGTTCGTTTGAAACGCGTGTCGAATGTATAGTGAAACCAAACAATTACAGCAGAGATGTTAGGAGAGTTATGTGTGCGAGGATATCGCGGAGACCCTGTTGAGAAACCGTGCTCTTGTGTACGCAGGTAAAATACTTAGCGAGAACTTCTGGGGCTTTTGGCGGGTTGTATCACTTCTTGTACTGACTACCACAAACGAACGTGTCATTAGACAGTTCTTCCTTCCCACGTTCCTCCACGTAATTAATTTATTTTATCATAACGTAATCCATTGATTTATTCTGCGAGATAGACACCATCTTACTTATTAGGAAACAAAACTTTTCCTACTTAATAAATGCTTCGCAGTAGGGACGAAATAAGCATTCCTAAAGGTCCGTTTAATTCGCCAGGCAAAATAGTCACTAAACCAGATTCTCATATGCAACCATCTTTCACAGCGACCTGATAGATGGCAGCACATCAGTGCTGATTTGGAAATCTATGAGATCGGGACCAGAGTAGGAAGTACAACCACTGTTTCAGTTACTTCTAATGGTGTAATATGTAAACAAGCAAAAGCTGCTTATTCCCATGCTTGAAGTACAATACGTATAATGTTTATTCATTGCTTATTCGACTTTTTTTTAAATAACTATACAAATGTAACATTCAAATTAAGAATTGACATCAGCATGATCAGTATATTCTGTTTGGGTAACCCAGGTATTTACTTTACTAGATGCAATGAAGGAACTATGTAGGAGAATGATTTGTTATATAAAGCATTACATTTGGATTGAATTTATGTAATATAGTTCAAAATATGTAGCTTGATAAGACTGAATTTTCTCTCAAAGGGCCTTTTCAAATATAATTGAACAACTTACATGTGACTACACTGTCACTCCATATACAGGCAGATGTACATAGGTGACTTTAATCCCATAAGGCAATCTGAAGAATAATGAAATTTCTTAGTTTCCACCAGTACTGACTGCTTATGAGGTACACCTGGTACCATTAATGGGTGATAAAATCAAGAATGCATTCTCTAATCACCAGTACAGAATTGTGGTAGTTCTATTATCTCGTCATAAATTTTAACAGCTGGGCAATGTTTACTATGTAGGTGTTCAGGATTTGAGCACATCACAAAATTCTTGCGATGTGTACTGAATCTAGACTTAAATAGTTGTTTTCACATTGCAGAAAAAAATTCCAGAAGAATGAAGAGAGTTTTTTTACTTTTGAACTTTTTCTTCCCTATTTTCCTGCGAAGACATTTTCAACTGATCTTACGCAGGTTTCAAGGAACAGTAATAACATTTATTTTATTGCATATTAATTAGGTATAGCATTACCATGGGCTTAAATAATAAACCCAGACTTTAGCTTTGGATGTTGCTTTGACTAAATGCATATGAATGAACATTCATTAAACTCATAGTAACACGTATTATACTCATTGCACTTCAAACCTTTTTGTAATACTAGTACATATCCCATCCGCTATCTATATAAGATAGTACGAAATTGAATGCTGAAGAGCCGCGAGATATTAACATCTTGGAACTATTAATATCTGCTATTATTTTTCCATCATTACGTACCACACGTTCATGTATTTCAAAGGAACACGCCAATTGGTTATCCAGTTTGTTGGCGTCACCTCAGCGCGGCCCAATGAATCGAGGAGTTAGATGACCCACAGGCCTAGCTCCAGAAAATAGTCGACGTTTTGCTAAAAAACTGAAGAATTCGCATTTTCCCACCTGCACCAGTAAATGGGCTGAACGTGATTTGTAAAATTTCTCTTTAATATAACAGTTACACTCACCAATTCAACATCTAGTAACATAATATTTGTTAAAACGCTCGATGCATCGTGAAAACCTCGAGGTTTCTTCCATGCATCGAAGGAAACGTCGATGTTTCCATGTTTCGCTAATAAACTGAAAAATTCGCACCTCTCCATCTGCAGCAACGAATGGCCAGTCGATTTGTAAAATCTCTGTTTAATGTAATGGTGATACTCACCAATTCAACATCTAGTAAGGAAATACACAGTCGGGTCACATTATTGTGACCACCTCCTACTTTTGGCATCAACAGCGCGTAGCCAATGGAAGAAGGCGGCATAAGCGAAGTGGAACCTGCTGAGTACCGCGTGCCATTGACGTGATAGGTGAACGTCTGTTACAAAGGTGCGTGAGAAGCGATCGACAGGATACAGTGGAGCAACTCACTGGCCGAATGAACGAGGGAGCTACCACGTTTTATGAGTGTTGCACCATTCTCTCCTGCGTGCTGCATTCATGTTATTAACCAGTGGTTTTGCGATTGCAGTTCGACCATAAATTCCCTGCCTATGGAGTTCTCTTCGCACTGTTTTTTATACAGACACGGTTTGAAATCACGTTATTCAGCTAAGCAACAACTTTTGCAGCTGTTGTCTTTTTATTTGTGGTCACAATCCTCCGCAATATCCTTCTCTCTCTGTCATTCAACGCACACTTTCGTCCACACTGGTGTTTATCTGATGATGTTTTTCCAGAAGCACAATATGCGGCCATGACTTTCGATACAGTACCTCGCGATACAGCAAATAAATTTGCTACTTTGATCACGGGAGCACCCAAAATACGGGTCCCAACTATTTGCCCCAGCTTTGAAATTCTGTAAGCTCCGACATAATTCACTTGCAACGCACAGGTCAATGTATAGACAGCAACTGTGCTGTGGCTACCTGCTGGTTTGCCACGTTTCGTAGCACACATTCACTACCAAGACCTACGGCGCCATCTACATTTTCACGTGGAAAAAATTGGTTGTTTTACCCATGCATTTTACAAGGTGTTTCCATATTTTTGTCTATCTCCTGTATACTATAGGTTAGAATAGTATATTATATTTAATAATTACTGAAAAATTAATAAACATAGCAATATTGTTAACGAGGGCGGATGAAAAAATTAGTTACACTGTTGAATAAAAACAAAACAAATAAAGGGACCTACTCAGGGGATGTACACTGTCTGACAATAAAGTTCCAAGACAGTGGGTATTACTCTGTTAATGGTAGCGGTAAAAATATGTTCTATGGGTCAAATTGTAACTGTGTTTTCCCTGTCTTGCAGAACACATGAAAATCTAAGAAAGTGCAGACCTGCCCGATTCTGAAAACTGTTAATAGAAGGTACCCCAAAGACCATTGCTATGGATTTGAACATAGAGCAAACATCAAGTTTCTGTGCAAGTCCTGGAAGTCAGCAACGGAGACCTTCGGAATGATCAAAACTGTTTACGGAGACAATGCCCTATCCCGTGGTCGCGGTTTGGAATGGCATGCTCGCTTTCGTGATTGAAGGGAAGACATTGGGGATGACCCAACGATTGAAAAATTGTCAACCAACCGTTCTGAGGAAATGGTGGAGAAAGTTCGCGCTCTGGTACAGTCAGACCATCGAATGACGGTACGGATGATGGAGGACTAACTCCATATCAACCGTGAAACAATCCGGCTGATTCTAAAGGAAGATCTTGGGAAAAGGAAGATTTGCACAAGGTTCGTGCCTCACAGTTTGAGTGAAGAACAGAAAGTGCAAAGAGTCGAAAGCTGCAAGGCGTTCATTGCAGCTGTGGAATCGGACCCTTCGATGCTGGATCGCATTGTGACAGGGGATGAGACGTGGTGCTTTCAACACGATCCAGAATCAAAGCATGGAGTGTAGAGCATCAAGTTCACCGAGACCCAAGAAGGTTCGCCTGCAGAAGTCGAAAATCAAGGCAATGCTGATCACGTTTTTTTTACAGCAGAAGCATCATTCACAGGAGATGGTTTCTGGAGGGCGCAACAACCACCAGTGCCTTCTATCTGCAAGTTCTTGATCGCCTGCGGAAGAGAATTCATCGTGTGAGGCCGCAACTGCGAGCATGTGGAAGTTGGTTCCTTCTGGATGACAACACGCCTGCCCACTCGGCCCTCGGTGACACAATTCCTCGCCAAGGCCGGAGTACCCAGAATCAACTATCCGCCCTACTCCCTGGACTTAGCTCCCGCCTACTACTTCCTGTTTCCCAAAGTGACATTGGCGTTGAAAGGAAGACGTTTCATGAATGTTCAGGACATCAAGAAAACTGTGACCGCGGAAATGAACAATTTTCCAGTAAATGAATTCGAAAAGGGTTTCACACATCTAGTGGAGTGATCTAAATGGTGTATCGATAAGAAGAGGGACTACTTTGAAGAACCATAACCACAGCTGGACTCAGGGCATTAAACTTTCCTCGTAAGAGCAGCTGTCCTTGAACTTTGTCAGACGGTGTATTTTCGTTTAAAGGTACAACATTTATTCATTTTTTTGACATATAGTAGTCTAAGGAATGTAAACATTTATCGGAACGTGTGATTAACTTTTCCGTACCTGTACAAAAAAGTCACCTCCAGTTTGGTGCAACCAGTTAACGTGGCACCTATCTCGCACACAATTTCCGAAACCATAGCTGCTCGTGAATGATTGAATGCACAGTCCCGAACGAAACGTCTAACGTACTGGCGATTTCCTAGATTTCGCCTGTTATCCCATAATATGTCGTCAACAGCGGGAACATGGTTTGGAGTGTTAAATATTGATGGTCTGCCTTATATGTATATCTAATATTGATGACGACGTGAAGCTTCCGTGCTTCAGAAGGGACCAACAGTTCGCAGTAAACGCGCGGAAGAATACAATTGGAGCGGGTTGTATTCTTCTGAAGAGTGCGAAGCGTGCTGTAATCCTGCGCAAGTGGAAGATATATATCATCATCATCATCATAATTGTCAACCATTATTAATCCACTGCTGGACGAAGGTCTCCCCAAGTTTCCTCCACAACGGTCTGTCTTGTGCCAGTCTCCTCCATGTCACTCCCGCATACTTTCGAATTTCATCCACCCATCTTCCATGTGGTCTTCTTCTGGGTCTTTTCCTGTCCCTTGGAATCCAATCTAAAATTTCGGCTGTCCATCGATGATCTGTCCTTCTGGCAGTATGTCCAGCCCATTGCCATTTCAGAGATTTAACTCTGATCATGATGTCTTCCACTCTTGTCATTTTTCAGATCCACGAGTTCCTCTTCTTATCTCTCCTGGTTACACCAAGCATGCACCTCTCCATGCTGCTTTGATTTGTCTGCAGCCTTTGTATGTCTCTTTTAGTTAAGGTCCACGTCTCTGCACCATACGTAAGCACTGGAAGGATGCATTGATCAAACACTTTTCTTTTAAGACATAATGGCATATTGCTCTTGAAAATTATGCTGTTTCTCCCAAAAGCTCTCCAGGCAAGTTTTGTACGCCGATTAATTTCTTCACCAATGTGACCCTCACTTGATATCTGCTGTCCAAGATAAACGTACGTGTATGTTATCTCCAACTTTTCTCCATCAATTAATAAATCTTCATTTCTTGTAATAGCATTGTACATCACTTTTGTCTTCTGAAAGTTCATTTTTAATCCCACTTCTTTACTCTTGTCAGCAAGTTCCTGGATCATACTCTGAAGCTCTGATGGGGTAGTTGCAAAAATGACTATGTCATCAGCAAAACGAAGGTGGGTTAGATAATCTCCATTAATCTTTATCCCTTTGTTTTCCCAGTTCAGTGATTGAAAGACATTTTCCAATATGGCATTAAAGAGCTTCGGAGATATGGTGTCACCTTGTCTCACTCCTTTTCCAATTTTTATGTGTGTTGTATTTTCAAACAGCCGAATCTTTTCACTTGCATTTTCATAGATGTTATTAATAATATTAATGTATGCATCTTCAATACCGCAGGATTTCAGAGCCATTGCAACTGCTGATGGTTTCACCGAATCAAAGGCTTTTTCATACTCGATAAAAACCATCCACAATGGAAGCTCATATTCTCTCGCTCTTTCAATTAGTTCTCTCTGTACGTGGATATGATCTATTGTGCTGTAGCCACCCCTGAATCCAGCTTGTTCTCTCGGTTGAGCCATGTCCAGTGTCACCTTCAACCGGTGTGAAAGAACTTTAGTGAAGATTTTATAAACCACTGATAGGAGGCTGATAGGTCTGTAGTTCCTGAGATCCTCAATGTCACCTTTTTTATGTAGCAAGATCATTGTAGCGTTGTTCCAATCCTCAGGAATTTTCCCTTCATTAAGGCATCGAGTGAAAATTTGGGCGAGTACTGCTTCGATTTCTCCACTTGCTTCTTGTATGATGTCTACAGTAATTCCATCTTCTCCTGGAGCTTTTCCATGCTTCATGTTCTTGATTGCATGTGCAACTTCTGCTGGAAGGACTGGAAGAACTCTGGTACCTTTCATGATGTCTAGAGTATATGTATCATCCCTTTCATATAATTTGGAGTAGAAATCTTTCACTCTTGTCAAAATGTCGCCTCTATTTCTTGTTACAGAACCATCTTCTTTTCTCAGTGCCATAATCTGTTTTCTCCCCTTACTGAGATGTCCCTTTGCTATCTTTAGGCTTTGGTTGTTTTCAATTGCTTTCCTCACTAGTTCACAGTTGAATTTTCTTACGTCTTCAGTGATACTTTTTCTTACTGTCTTGCATAGCTCTATATATTCCACTTTGGAAGTCACATCTTCTTTAGTTGTCCTCATCTCTCTTCTTTTTTGCATCAACATTTTCGTTTTTCCTGATAATTTATTTACATGCAACTTGTTCTTAGACCCAGCTAATTTTGTTGCTGTTTCCATAAGAGCTTTGGTTACTTTTCTGTTAACTTCAGAGATGTCCACTTCTTCCGATGTTAGGCCTTCTAAAGCAGAGAACCTGTTCTTCAGTTCCAACTTGAAGGTATTGTGGTGTTTTTTAAGGTTGGTTATGTCAATAGATTTTGTTTGTCTTATGAGCTTGCCACGTTCAAGTTTAGTGTTGAGGTGCATCTTACATCTCACCAATCTATGGTCACTACCTGTGTTGAACTTGTTTAGCACACTGCAGTCTTCTATGACGAATTTTTTGTTACACATAATAAAATCAATTTCACTTGTCGTCCCATTTGGATGTCTCCATGTCCATTTCCTGTGTGGTTTTTTCTTGAAAAAGGAGTTCAAGATGAAAAACCCTTCTGCCTCTGCAAACTCAACGAGAGTATTTCCACGCTGGTTTCTGTTGCCGTGACCGAATTTACCTACTGAAGTTTCATTCTGTTGCCGTTGCCCTATTTTTGCATTGAAATCTCCCATAATTATTTTCAAGTGCTGCTTACCTTTATTATTTAGATGACAAATTTCCTCATAAAATTCTTCAATTTCTTCTTCAGGATGACTTGTGGTGGGTGCATAAGTTTGAATAATCTGAGCCTGGTATCTTTTCGAGAGTTGGATAACAAGTCGTGCAGCTCTGTCAGAGGAACTTTCAACTTCTACAACTTTATCCTTCAGTTTCTTGTTTATTATAAATCCAACACCACTAGTTCTGCCAGTATCTGTCCCACGATAGTAGAAGAGATGTCCCCTTTTCAGTTCATTGAGATCTCCTTTTCTCCTTACCTCACTTAGCCCTACGATGCCCCACTTGATCCTTTGTAGTTCCTCTTCCAATTCAAGAAGCCTTGAATCAGAAGATAGGGAGCGTCCATTATACGTAGCCAAGGTCAGCATCAGATGGCAGCCTAGTCCGGTCCTCCGGGGATTCTTAGCACCCTCTGCCTTCATGTCGCACTGGCCGCTGCTTTGGCCAGGTACATTCCAGCTGTCGGAGACTGAGGGCCAAGATTTAAGTTGTGGAAACAGTTTGGAGGGGTTTGGCCATAACTCACCACGCTGGCCAAGCGGGTTGGTGAGTGTGGGATAGCATTTCCTCTAATCCCGATGGTATAGTTATTCCGCTATTGGCGGTCGTCAGAGCCCCTTTAGTGGGAACAGGATGCACCACGAGAAGGCGGGGTTGACATTTGTCAAAGAGAGGCTGTGATGTTACGCATCACCTGACCTTACATCCCATATATATATATATATATATAATACGTGCACAATGTGTGTACATATAGATGTACACTATCTAACAACAAGTAATTGGACACAACTGCAATCGACGATATCTGCGGTCCTGATACACGTCACAGCCGCCGCCGTTAAATATCGTGTGGGAAACAACAACGCAACCAGTCGCATGCAAGATGCCACGCAGTTCGGAGCTCTCTGATTTCGAGAAAGGTGTAATTGTCGGTTATCACAGAAATGGCTGATCCATACGTGACACATCCAGCGAGTTGAAGTACCCAAAATCGACAGTGGCCTACGTGATTGTCAAGTGGAAGATGAGAGGTGACTGTCGGAATGTGCTCCGACCCGGTAGACCTACAAAACTGGAGTTAGAGACCGACGGGTGCTGGCCAGAGAAATTCGGAAGAACCGCACCAAATCGATGGGCCACATCCGCGAGGAGTTTCAACAGGCATCCGGGAGTGTTCTTTTGATGAATATTATCCGTAAGGAAGCCCATCTGCTCGGTTATCATGGACGTGCTGCCGCTCACAAGCCTTTGATCACCAAGTCCAATAGCGCTGCTCGGCTAACGTGGTGCAAAGAACGTCGACAGTGGATCGTTGAACAGTGGAAACAGGTTCTCTGGAGCGACGAATCAAGGTTCACCCTCTACCGTTCGGATGGCAGGGTCTGGGTTTGGCGTCTGCCTGGAGAACGCCTCCTGCCGGAATGTATTGTGCCAACTGTGAAGTCTGGCGGCGGTGGAATTATGCTATGGGGGTGTTTCTCCTGGTATGGCACGGGACCCTTGGTCGCAATTCCTGGTAGACTCAACACCGAGACCTACTGCACCATTTTGGATGACCATGCGCTTCCTACGTTGTGGCAGTTTTACGGGGTGGACCCATGTTACTTTCAGGATGAAAATGCCACCTGTCATGTTGCGAGGTCCACCATGGCTTGGTATGGTGACAATGTGGTTAATCGAATGGACTGGCCTGCGCAGTGCCCACACCTTAACACTATCGAGCACCTCTGGGACGAGTTGGAGCGTCGACTTATGGGGTGCCCCCACCGTCCGAGAATGGTGAAGGAACTGACCTGTCTTCTCCAAGCTGAGTGGAAGAAAATACCGCTAGCCGTCGTACAACGCCTGGTTGAGAGTATGCCCCGGAGGGTCGCAGCTGTAAACGCCGCTCGTGGAGGCTCCACCAACTATTGAAGGTGAATAAACTTCGTTTTCCTTTGCTATCACAGGTGTCCAATTACTTGTTGGTAGATAGTGTAGTTTATATACGGCTGTGACGTACGTCGTTCTTGATCTGTTTGGGAAGAAGACACCATGTAATAGTAGGCACTATACTATGTCAGACACCTTGTAATTTTTTGAACATGTAAACTAATATTTTTGAATGTTTAATTTGTGACGTACATTGCTCTTAATCTCCTTGAAGGGGTTAAAGCCCCCAAAGGCCCCTCCGTGGGTGCGCCACTGACAGGGGTACTTGGTTTCTTCCAGCACTTCATTTGTAGTTGTGTTATTATTCTGTATATCGTAGCTCATATTTTTTAGTCCTGAAACGGATATCTATGAAAATAAAGGATTTCTTCAATTCAGAAATCATACTATGGCAAGGATGCCAAGAGCTTCTTGTCGTATTGTGCCGTATAAAGAAATTTTAAGTCCTGACGAAATCCGAAATGAAGTATGGAGACTCACGACTTTGGAAAGAGCCACTAACACTGTTGAAAAAGCTACTAACATCGCTTACTATGCTGCGTAAAGCCGACCTTTTTTCTTCAGCGTATTCCTACAAAACGCTTCTATGACTACGCTTCCTATTGTATTCTTCCGACCGTTACTTTCCTTTCTCAATGAAGCTTCCATTCACCGGACTGTACCTTGATGCCGTCGTCACACCGTCGTCCTAGGCCTACCGCAGATACTCTTCCAAAATATCGTACTCCCAGGCAAATTATTTCCTGTTCTCTACAAATTCTATATTTTTGCACCTTTCCCCATTATTTTGCATTCTTAAAAAATTGTACGTCGCACTTTTCCCACACAGTTAAATTTTTCCGACGAAATAATTAAGGACGCTAAAGTACACATTTACCCTTATGTCTAGTAAAATGAAACGTAGAAGATATAATACAGCTTGATTGTAAAGATCAACAGATAAGAAAAAGCAGATGTTTGAACGCGCAGAGCCAGATACAATTCCTTACTGAATACCTTTTCCCACGAATCGTCTCTCTCCTATAAAATTAATGCATGCACACCTCTAATACCTTTAATACGAAAACAAGCGAAGTTATCTATCCCAGTAGACAATCAATCGAACGTCAGTGCAACTCTCAAATGTCATTTTCCGCTACGTAAGCTTAGGTTTCTCTATGATTATTTGTGTCAGATTTAAATAGCTGCTCTACTTTTTTAGCACTTTTACTAAAATGCTGTTAACGAGCTTTGTTGAGTAGTGCAGTCAGCAACATTATTTATCGCTTTTTTATTGGAAACTTTAATTTCATAAACAAATTTTTCTCTCATTTGGTATCACAATATATGCTTTACTGGATTTTAAAACGACGGATGTCGTAATATGAATTCAGATGTGACTCCGTTGCAAAGTATATTTGTGAGAATATTAATTAGCCTTTTACGGTTGGCGAAGTTTGCTGGGCAATTAATAAAATGAATGGGAAAGCCCGTAGGATAGATGGCCTTACTGCGAAGTTCTACAAAAAATTCTGTAGTATTCTGGCCCCAGTTTCGAGCATTGTTTTTAATGAAGCTATTGAGGATGGGTGGCTTACCAGCTCCATGAGACACTGTAGAATTACTCTACTCAATAAAAGTCCAGGAAACATCACTAGTGAGATTTCGGAGCTGCGGCCCATCACCATTTTAGCGTCAATCATCAATGAGAAAGTGTCAAAAGGGATAAAGGATTTGATTGGGGAAGAACAAACATGTAGCATTAAGGGGCAGAATATTTATCAGAATCTATTCACCATTAGGGACATTATTAGGTATACGGAAAAAAGGGTCGACAGGGTCTCCCATGAGGTTATACACAAAGTAATGGCAAGGTATGGGATGGGAGAGTTTTTGTTACGGACCATCAGGACTCTATATGGGAATATGCAAGGGAGTATCTACATAGGAGGCTCTGTCTCTAGACAGTTTTAGATTAAAAAAAAAGGGGGAGGGGAGGTTCGTCAGGGGTGTCTCTTTTCCCCGTTATTTATTATGATTTTAGGAGACTATTGCGGAAAATTAGGAGTCATGAACAAGTTGAGGGGTTTAGGGTTCCGGGGGCGAGGAATCTTTTTGCCCAATGAAGGCAGTGCGCAACGTACCATGGAAATAGTTGGGGATTATTGTAGGTGCACGGGTGCAAAGATTAAAAAGAAGAAATCTCAGGTTATGATATGGGGTAAATGGGATTCGAGGGTCTTTGGGAACTTTACGGTTACACGGGGCCCTGTTAAAGTGTTAGGAATATACACTGACGGAAAAAAATCCCAACACCAAGAAGGGGTTGTGTTAGATGAACGACAGTTGGTAGGCGGTGAGAGTACATCTGTAAGATGACGTCTATGCAAATTTCGCGCTCGGCGCATACGTGTGGCGCTAGTAGCGCCCCTCGGAACATGCAAAGCAGGTTTGCTGTAAATACGCGCTGTAACGTTTGTGAGCGTTAGTTATCGTTGAGATTCGACGTAGGGTGTTGATGTTAGTCAAGAATGCCTTTAAGAAGACCAAGAAGCCATTATCAACAGCTCACGGAGTTTGAACGAGGCCGTGTAATAGAGCTCCGAGAAGGTGGATTTTCTTTCCGCAATATTGCAGAACGACTTGGCAGGAATGTAGCCACTGTGCATGATTGTTGGCAGCGGTGGTCATGGGAAGGTACTGCCTTAAGAAGACCGGGTTCCGGCCGGCCACGTGGCACTACTGAGAGGGAAGACCGCCGTGTATGGCGTATGGCCGTGGCGCATCGTACTGCGTCTGCGGGCAGCAATTCGAGCTGCAGTTGCCACCACAGTGACACAACGAACTGTTACAAATCAGTTACTTGAAGGACAGCTCCGAGCCAGACGCCCTGTAGCGTGCATAACACTTACTCCAAACCACTGCCGTTTGCAACGTCAGTGGTGTCAAGCTAGAGCTCATTGGAGGACGGAGTGGAGATCTGTTGTGTTTTCTGATGAAAGCCGGTTCTGCCTGTGTTCCAGTGATGGCCGTATGTTGGTTAGGAGGCCAGGTGGGCGCCTGCAACCAACCTGTCTGCGGCCGAGACACACTGGATCTACACCTGGAGTTATGGTCTGGGGAGCAATTTCCTATGACAGCAGGAGCACTCTCGTGGTTATCCCACGCACCGTGACGGCACAGTTGTAGGTCGGTCTGGTGATTCAACCTGTTGTGCTGCTATTCATGAACAGCATTCCAGGGGGTGTTTTCCAACAGGATAACGCTCACCCGCATACCGCTGTTGTAACCCAACATGCTCTACAGAGTGTCGACATGTTGCCGTGGCCTGCTAGATCACCAGATCTTTCACCAATCGAGCACGTATGGGACATCATTGGACGACAACTCCAGCGTCACCCCCAACCAGCATTAACCGTCCCTGTATTGACCGACCAAGTGCACCAGGCATGGAACTCCATCCCACAAACTGACATCCAGCACCTGTACGACACAATGCATGAACGTTCGCGTGCTTGCATTCAACATTCTGGCGGTTACACCTGTTATTAATGTACCAGCATTTCACATTTAAAATGGCTCTTCTCGCGCTTACATTAAGCTGTGATCTTGAAACCTTAGTCGATTAGATATGTTACCTATACTAATGTATTGCCGCCATTTCATTCCTCTTCAACTATTTTTCGTGGTGTTGGGATTTTTTTTCCGTCAGTGTATTTTGACTATCGCAGGGTACATGAGGATAGGTGGAAGGATATTTTAAGGAGATTAGGGAAGGAGCAATAGTTTTGGAAGACTCTCAGGCTTTGGAGGGTTAATAGATGACGCATAGCCAATGCCATATTTGTTAGTAAAATTTTACCTTTGCAGGATTAGTTGAGTTACCAAAGAAAAAATGGATTGCTAAATACAATGAGATTGTTCATAAGTTTATATGGAACGGGCATGCCGGAGAAGAAATTAGTCGTGTCAGACTTGTCCGGCCTAGGGAGGAAGGGGGCTTTGCCATTAAGGCCATTGAGGAGTGGTTACTGACAGGCAACTTTTTAAAAACTAGAGAACTGTTGATGACAAATCCTCCTTGTGGGGACATTATCGCTTATTTTGCGGGTACCAGGATTAAGGAATATAACCTTCAGTATCAGTATAGGGGACCACAAGCCGAGATTCCGGATTTAAGATACAGGGTAAGGAATAGGATTTTAGCTCTATTGTTAAAAACAAAAGTGTAAATCCTCTTAATTGCCAGGGTTTGTATGACTTAATGTTAGAGATACCACACACTAAACCTTTGTAGTGTACTTGTTCATAATCTGTTACTTGATCAACACTGGCTCTTTGTGTTCCTTGATCATTTGGCATACTGTAAAAACCATGTTTGCTATGTACTTGTTGATGTGAAATATCTGTACCTTGTCCATGTCTGCCTGTTTGTCATGTCTCTGTACTACCAGGTCCAATAAATCATTTAAACCTCCAATCAAAAAAATAAATAAAAAAGAAACAAGAACTGCACTATGTGACTTTCTGATTGCAATGCTAGTAACTTGTTTTGAACTACACATCTCTGTTAGCTTCTTCTGTATTTAGATAATTTAACTGTGTAACCCCGGTCTACAAGATTGGGTTAAGCTTCCGTATTCTGCCCCCAAGAAATAGTTCAAGCTCTGTCAGAGTGCAACGTGTATCCCTCCGCAGCGTTTGCCAACACATTTGTGTAGTTTTGAGATCGTCGCTTTTACGATTTAAACCACGAATCGTTAATTTTGAGGTGCGTTATGTCCTCATTATGCCTCTGATGATATAAATTGCATAGAACAAGGGATCTACAATATAATAGCTTTTTACTTAGCTATATTCTTGCTCAAGAGCATCATCAAATCCAATACAACGAAAACTTTTGTGCTGATGTGCTGCCGCCGATCGTAAGTTTTGGAACTACTTGGGTGCCCAATACAGAATAGCGGAAGACTGCAATTTTATACCCTGTTCAATATTCAAGTTGTTTGGAATGATTCTTCTCCGAGAACTTTGGTTTGACTCCACGTTTCAGACGCTGAACTGGTATCAGCGATTACTTTTTTGCTTGTGAGAAATGCCATTGAATGCACCGTGGTTCTGAATGAAATCAAGTCGGAGGAGAGGACGACGAAAACTGGAACAGCAGCCTTTTCCATATCTTTTGCACATCACTACGGAAGCCGTAGTGATGTAATTAGATTCTATGTAGCACAGATTGGTTGTTTCAACCTTCAGAAATGGTTAACGTGTTGATTGCAGGGACTTTAAAAATAATACGTCTAAAAAACACCAGGATATCTGGTTGATAAACGGTTATATCAGCCATTCGAAACCCCCATTTTTAATTTTTATGAAACGTTGAAAAGCTGCTTTCTAACGTATTTAAAGTAATTTCCGAAAGATAGATTTTTGGTAGAATGAAAATACCAACGTTTACTACAATAAAAGGTTTTATTATACATCGACTATAGTTTCGCAGAGCTTTTGGCTGGCATCATCATGGCGGATGACATCATTAGGACGAATAGCCATTCGTCCTGATGATGCCGAGCCAAAAGCTCTGCGAAACTATAGTCGATGTATAATAAACCTTTTATTGAGGTAAACGTTGGCATTTTCATTCTGTCTCAACACCACAAGTGTGTAGTCACAAATTATAGGTAGATTTTTGGTAAAATAGGGATTGATATAGCGTCTACATTTTACCTTACGCCTTCTGCATTCATATAGTATATAACAAAGAAAAATTTGTGCAATTAAAGTGATCATTGCATGCGCTTGTATTGGCAGATCCTCAATAAAGTTCCTCAGTATACTACCTGCTTTTCTTTAAATATGTCAATACTTATTTTGAAGGAGATTCAAGACTCTTTGGCAATCTCTACAACAAGACGAAGTTTTCAAGTAGCGGGAGCTAAAACAATTTAGAACTGTCGTTTCGTCCTAGAGAGAATAAATTTATAACATTCCTCTTAAAACACCGCTCAGATACAAAGCTATTTAAAGCAAGACTCGCATGCCTTTTAAACAATGCGAAAGGCCGTAGAAAATCTTGTGCCAATTTGAAGTTCTGCCATGTGGTTTCCACTAAATTGTTTTTCATGTCGACCAAAAGAATGCGCTTGATTATGTATGCTTTATGAAAGGAACTGGAAATAGACTCAAGAAATCAAATATGATGTCTGCCGAAAAATTGAGCGTTTTTCAACACATAATAGTTCATGTCCTTTTAGAAATTTGGTACTTATGTAAAAAAGTTACCACCTTCTATTAAAATTAGGTACATTTATCATGAGTTTTTAAGTTTTTTGATAGATGGCCTTGAGATCTGAGCCTGATTTTCAACGTTTCAAAACAGTTTTAAAAAAATTCCACGATTTCAACACAAATATATCAACTTTACTAAAACGTTTCATAATCTCATAAACGTTTTAAAACGTCCACTGTTTCAACATTCAGCTGTTAATCACATATCAACATTTTAAAATGGTTTTAAACCAACCAGAGCCGCCCCGGTGGTGCAGTGGTGTAAGCGATGGCCTCTGATCATTCGTTCGGAAGGGGGTCTGGGTTCGAATCCCGGTGAGGCATGGGTGTTGTGTTTGTCTTATGGCACTGGCTCTCTCCCTTCCCTGGAACCAGTGGCCCTAAATTAGGGACGGGCGACTGATTATAGCCCATTGAGTTGCTCACGGTGGTCGTTAAACATCCAAACAATAAAAATAATAATAATAAAAACCAACCAGAAACCACTTATCAACTACAAAACTAAAATTTGAACGTTTAAACAACGTTATTGTGCTACATGGGATATAACTTTTTTTTTTTTTTTTTGCTTGTGAGAGATGCCCTTGAATGCAGCATGGTTCTGAATGAAATCAGGTCGGAGCAAACGATTACAAAAATTGGAACAGCAGCCGTTGCCATATCTTTTGCACATCACTGCAGAGGCCGTAGTGATGTAATTGGATATAACAAGGCAGCCGATTCCATGAAAACCTCGAACAAAAGATCCGTCATTGGGATGATGTCTTTCCAGATTTTTCTTTCTCAGGTATATGATTAAAAAACTTGTCAGAATATCAACAGCAATTCTCTACCAAAATGATTATTGACGCCGCGTATGTTTTACTTCCACGCGTTATTTATACCCATGTTTACTACTCTTGATAGAAGGCATACAGTCCTTTCCCAGCAAAAACAGTTATGCTGGGCCAGCACTGGCCCATTGCTGGCAGCCAGCATTGCCAGCAATGGCCCAGCACCATGTTGCCGCTGCCGAACCGTCAATAAAATGTCCGGGCGGCCAACAGTTCAGGCCAGCAGCTGGCCGACAGTTGGCATCCCCATCAGTTGTCATATGCCACAACAGGGCCATCAGTGGTCCATCACAGGCAGTGGCTGCCAAAAGTGGCCCATAAGCGGGCCTGCAGACACATGCCATAAATGGTGGCTAGCCAAATGTGGTCCACCAATGGCCCAGTAGTGGCAGCCGGCGGTCACGTGATTGTGTGACGTAACTGATGGCTAGCCAAGTGTGGTCCGTCAGTGGCCCAGTAGTGGCAACCAACAGCTGTTAAAATGCACTGAAAGCGTTTGCTACTACAAAATGCCCAAATAATGCTCGAAAGTTATATTATACAAACTTGATTCTGGTTGCATAATGAAATTTATATATTCTCTGCATTGCAACTAAATGTACCATTTTTTGCAATGCAGCAAAATACGTAAAAATTTACTTTGACAGTAAACATTTGTATAAAATAATATTCAAGGGCTTTTAACATGTGAAGTTCTTAGGTTATGAAATTGCGAACATAAGAATTATTATAAGAAGTTTCTTATTGAAAAGTATTCCAAGGCACTTATAATATAATAAAGGGAGACAAAAACTTAACTTTTGCATGTTCACAATTTCATATATAGACATTTTATTACTGTCCCACCCCCTGTAGACATGAGCAGTTTCACACATTTAAGGAATACTTTGGTGTTCTCATCGAAGCTATGTGACCCCTGTATTCGTTCCCCAAGAGTTTACTTTTCAATGTAGTTTATTATACCTCAAATAAAACTAACAACAAAAAAAACTGAATAGTCATGTGCCCTCAACTGCCATAATACAGCCCTGCAGAAAATACATAGAAAAGTTCATTCAGTTATGTAAATTGGACAGACAAATGTGTGTGTGAATAATTTCTCTACTTTTTCCAAAAGTTTAGGTTTTAAGCAGTCTACCTTATAAATCAGGAACAGCAACTGTAGTGGCACTGATCCGCAAGTGACACCCCTGGTCACATTCATCCTTTCCTAGATACTTCGAATGTCAAGCGAAATCAATTTAAAATTCCTTCAGCATGCAAAAAGTATTAAAAAATACCTAACAGATGTAACAAGATGTGGCTACCATAGATCTAGAACCGTCTCCTAAGCCAAAATGTGTATTACATAAAACATTTTGTATATTATAAAATACAGAGCTTTTCAAAATTACATTTGCAAGTACCACATCAACCTAGACACAATGTGCATCTACCCCTAAAATTTACACCTTGCAGTTACCAAAAGTTCATTAAATGACAGAAAATAATGTTTAAAATTACATTTATTTACATGATTAAAAATACATTTTTAAAAACAAATGAATTATTTAACAGCCACATTTCTTTTTGTCCTCCCACCATCTCTATCACAAGCAGTGCGAAGCCATCGCTTCATTACATCCTCCACATCCGACTGCTTTGAATCTTTCAAATGTTCTGTCTGACGAACTGAAGCTAGAAGAAAAAATAAATCTGTAATAAAAAGTTTAAATCTAATAACATCTATCAATAGTAATATAATATCTGTTAACAATAAAAAAAAGTAACATAATACAGGGAAATCTCTATAGCACATACAAAACTTTTATCTGTTTTAGAAAGAAGTAGTCTATGTGAAGTATCCTTATTTAAAACAAGTTGTGCTGCATATTGCAGTATACTTTTTCTCCTTACTTTAAAAAACCTTTTCATTTGTTTTGTGCAGCTCTAGTGATATGTATGCTAAGTTTTGGTGATTAAATATATTTTCAAAAATTTCAGTTGAAAATTTCTGAATAAATATCAAAGGTAGAATATGAACCGATTTTTCAAACAGATGTCTTTTTGCCCACCAACAACCACTGTTTGACACAATCTAGTTCCTAAAGCTACTTGCTTTTCATTATGTAATTCTCATCCACTTATATGCTTGAATGCTTATATCTTGCAATCATGAAAAAAATTTGTATTTCATATTTTACTGGTTGGTTACTAACCACCACTGGGCACTACTTATGCTACACTAAATTTAAGCTGAAGTCCAGAGACATGTGAAGTTAGATTTGTTTATTATGAGTATCTACCAGCAGGCCCAACTGCTTAACGTAACTTCCAAATTATCACAAATATTTATTGGTCAGTCAAACTCCCAACTAAGGAGAATCGTCAAGATTTAAGTGGATACACACATTTAGGGGTTCCCTCAATGTGATTTGTGGCCACCACAACTCAAACTGTTATGGCTGATGAGATAGATGTTATGGAGAGATGGATGCCAAAATAATCATGCAAGTAGACATGCCTCAGAAAACATGAAAAGTACATTGTCCTGGAACGGGATACTGTAATTTTCCCATTCCAGGACGATGTAATTTTCATGATTTTTGAGGCATGTCTTACACAGCTAACTACAGCTATCAACACAAAATTTAATATTTAGGGGTTTATTAAAGCCTTCTTGCGCCAATTAGATTTTGATAGAAATTGAGGAAGTGGGCACTCCCTCCTCACACTACTTTTCTGATTTTTTTTAATGTAGCTGAGAAACTATTGTAAATGTCAACATAAAAATATGTATTTATTTGCTGACACCAGACCTGCCAAACTTTCAAAAATTGAAATCCGTAAAAAATTCACTGAATGCTTAAATCAATATGTTCCACTAACTGATCTTTAGCATATTGAATAAATGCATTGAACATATTGATTAAAAACCGATGTATTATACACATTTTGTTGATTCTAATCAGTATATGCTATAGTTAAGATATTTGGCTATTTAATTCTTAGTGATTAGAAATGCAATTGGTACATAATTATCTCATTAGTATGTTACATGAGTAAATTTTCAGTTGTAACTCTGAAATTATGATAAAAGTTGCAGCAACTTTTTAGTTTCACTTAATTGGCAATTCAATCTTAAATTTTTGTGCCAACATGTTAAATTTGTGTTATTTTAAAGGTATTCTAAGTCTTATACGAGGCTGATATTTTTCATTTCTTGCCTTCTCTTTTTCAGCAGTTATTTTCAATCGTAATTCTACAGCATTTTTACTCCATCTTTCCTGCTCAGCTGCAAGCCGAGAAGGTTGGGGACACACAAATGGGAGTAAATGTGATCAGGTAAATCAGAATATAAAGGTACATTGGTCCTGGAAGACACACATTGTTTTTAAATTGTACTAATCTAAAAGGGGGAAAACAGATATCTCAAATATGTCACCCATAAGTAACCATAAAACAAGCAGAATTTCTGTAAATCTTATGGGTAAATCATAAAACATTGCAGGGACCCGATACCTTTATGTGCTTAATAGATTTTGGTAGAAATCATGGAACTGGAAGTGGGCATTCCCCATAGTGATTTTAAAATTTTTTAATATTCTTTATTACATGCAGCTTAAAATATTATACCTATCAAAACGAAATTTTGTATTTACAACTTCATGTGTTGAACAAGAATTAGGCATTCCTGTAGCATTTTTGTTTGTTTGCTCATGTTTAAATCAGTCTATGTATAAGAAAATTCAGTGCAGGATCCTAACCTGGCTGCCAGTTGTTTTCGGTGGCTTCACCCATTCACTGATGTGCAACTACGTATTTCTATCTCATCGATTAATTGTATTCAATTATTTAAGCAGAATAGCAGCAACTCAAAAGGGAAATTAGTGTTTCCTTATAAAGGTTGTGTCTGGAGGGAACAAACTTACAAACAGCAGTCTTCATCTGTCCATCATGTGCCCTCCTAGGGTGGGCACTGAGAGCTCTGTCATATCTGAGTAACTGGACTGAATTAAATTTTCTGAAGTAAGTTGTTCTTATCCTTTGGCTTGTCCCCCCCCCCTTCTTTCTTTTTTGACAGAAAGAAGGCTGGATAGCAAACTGAATCAAAGAGCAATGAAAATCAGCAACTACTGGGTTGAATAGTATCAAATCATTGAACACGTTTAATACTGTGGTACTTCCCCCCCCAAAAAAAAAAAAAAAAATATTGTAGGACTTCTGAAAGGACCTTGAAATAATTTTAAGAGCCTAGCTTTCTCACAATTTTTTTTTTTACAGCCTGGCAGCAAGAATTTTTAGCTGGGTGGTACTTTTAACAACCCCTTCTCCAATTGGAAAAAAAAATGCTTTCCTTAGCATTATTATACTTACCAAACATCTTTAGCAGTGTGGTACGTATTAATGTAATATAACATGATAAACGGTAAGAAAATTGTCCAAAAATGGTTAAAAAAATTATTTACTAGCAAATCATATTCAACAGATTTTTTTTTTATTTAATATATTCAAAGTTTAACGAACACCATAAACAACTCAACACACTATAAGCAGTTGTTTGTCCCTAATTTAGGGACACTGGTTCCAGGGAAGGCAGACAACCAGTGCTGTAAGACAAACACATCTATGCCTCACCAGGATCCTTCTCGGACGAATGGAGGACATAAGCCAGCGCTTAGACCACTGCACCACCAGGACAGTGACAGATTTCAGGCAGTTTTCATCAACACTGATGTTATATGTGGGAATAAGTTTTCCATTCTTACTAGTACGAGCATTATGGAAACATTCATTAAAAGAAATATAGCCGGGTGGCAGACAAAATTAAGTGGGCGAGCCACCCAGTAGAAAGGCTCTAGGGAGAACAACAAAGCCTACATGTGCATCACTTACAATTACTCAAAACTGTACAAATACCTTATAAATAAATTATTTATCATGAACTATAAATAAATTAGAAACTGTAAGATCGCATTTCACATCAACATTTACAGATTACATACAATTAAAAAAAAAGCTCACAGTATTAACCAAGGCTTTCACAGTCTGTAGTCAGTTCTGCATTAAATGTATTTCATTAATCACAACAAAATATTTTAAATTTAAAAATGCCCTCAAGAATTTTGATAGGGAACATACCTGCAACAAGTTGAGGGAGATATGGGAATTCCTTAATTCCTTTTTTGTTTTTGCTGCCGACCCAGTTCAACTGCAAAGCAACATCATTCGTCATCACAGAAGCCAAAACTCGCCGTGTAGCTTCATTAATATCTCTCCCACCAAGTTTTCCAAGCTGCCTAACCTAGAAAATAAATTATATCACACATAAAAATGTATTAAAAAATTAATTTTCCAAACTGCTTAACCTGAAAAATAAACAGTAACATCACACGCAGAAATCTATATAAAAAAGACAGTTTCCAAGGTACTTATAGTCTGGAAAATAAATTATACCTCACATAAAAATTTATGGGAAAAAAATACACAAACTTAGGCTGGTATTTGTATACCACAGCAGTTTTGTTTTCCATTTGAATTTTGTAATACCTTCTGGGCCAGTAAATATTGTTAGTAATATTTAAGCTCCCAGATAGAAGGCCTGTCTAAATTGTACTTATACAATTTCACAATTTATAACTTAAACTTTTGCCAGCACATCAGCTTTTTTGTAAACCCAAAAGTTATTTTACATGACTTCACTGCACTGCTGAGCCTAAATGCAAATTATGTTATGAACATAATCAATTCCTTTTTGTTGTTACAGCCAAGCACAAAAAATCATCTCAAGTGTTTTGCCGGTGTTCTGTAACCAATGTACCACATAGTTTTCCATGTGTTTGCGGCAGTCGTGTAGCGAGGCTTGTTATTCTTCTTGATTTATTTTTGCCATGGGAAAGTTTTTTTACAGCAGTGAACTTCAACCTGGTCGCGTGATGTGATTATGTGGGCTGAGTGCAGCTACAGGTCGACTGAGAACAGAAATGTTAAAAAAGTGCATGTGCCTTTGGAGGTGTGAGAGTTCTTTTTCGACGACGTGAGAGTCTGACTGGATTATTTTCTGTGCTTATGAAAAACTAATGCTCATGAGTTTTATATTTACGATGAACAAAAGCTTATCGGATGACTTATGCAAACTTTGAACACAGTAAAAAATCATTCTTTCGACATTTGCAATGTGCATGGTGATCACAACAAAGAGGTAAGGCAAATTTGACTCTGCTACCTGCAGTTATCAGCAAAAATAATTTGCTTGTAGAACTTGCTGTCTAGGCATTATCAAGTGTATTGTTGGACATTTCAGTCATTATTCCTCCAGTGCATTTGCAAATTATCCATTCATCTTGTATTTACTTTTGAGTTGTTAAATGCTGATGTACTTTGTGATGGTTTGAAATGCACTTTAGAGGAAGTTTTATGTGCTCACTATCTTTTTTATTGTTCTCTGATCCAGAGGTCAAACTCGAACAATTCGGTTTCATCCTGTGAGTGGCATCTTGGATTTGATTTGGGGCAGAAGGCCACCAGCAACGTAACATTATAATTACTCTCAAATGAGTGTACAATTGTTTTCACGTATTTCAAAATTCTATAATCTCTTGACACAAGTATGTAAACAGAGTTTATTCTGTAATAAAGAGTGAGGAAGTAAAATTGACCCTGGTAACACAGTTTTCTCCTTTTGGCAGCAAATAAAACATTTTATCTAACCCTTCTACAGATCAGCAAGGTCAAAACACAAGGAAAAATTTCAATCCCTCTCTCAAGTCAGCTCTGGTCTCCGATTAGCAGAATTGTTTTATATGAACTTCAGAAGAGTGTATGTTCTTACTCATACACACTTTTGGGAGTATGATTTAAAGATTAAATGTATTTCACTCCATTGACCTCAAAACATAGGTTAAAAAGTATATCAGGTTAGTAACCTGTTGATTCAGGGGTCAATCTGGGTCACATTTGATATTGTTGGGCAGTGCATCTTCCCACAAAAGTATTTTAAAACTGTAATGGTATCTTCACAAAAAATTTCTGAAAATTTATTTTTAACATAATGTAGCACAATGTGCACCTTGAATACTGTAATACTTTTTTTGTAAGTAGGGTGGAGGCTTAGGATTTTTAACTAGCTGCAAAAGTAAAAACTGTGTGGTTGGAGCAGAAGGTTTTTTTTTTTTTTCAACGTGCTTTGCATTTGGGCAGGGAGATTTTGCAAGTCCTATAAATATGATAATGATCCAATCTGTAAGTCCACAACACTTTGAACCTTAATGCAGTTTTGGTGGGTTGGCAAAATTGCTATAAACACAAAAATAAGCATACATGTCACTAAGCTGTTCTCCAAGATTCAGAAATTAGCTCCACAAAAAAACATACACAAACTACCAAAGAAATACAAACTACCCGATAAATTTTTAACATTATTAATTTACTGTTGTTGTATCAAACATCTCTATTTGCAGCGATCTTGAAACAACTCAAGCTCCACTGACACCCATCACACGACATACACAAAAACCTATACTTCATGTTTAATCTTTTTCTCATGCAGATATTCCTGAATTTGATCCTCCCATGACTTTATTGGCCTTCCTCTGCCCTTCCTTCTTGCCACTTGGCCTAAAAAAGTTTACTTAGTGTCTCATCACTCATTCTTTCAACATGTCCAAACCACCAAAGGCTTATTTATTAGTCTCCACCTTGCTAACAACATTTTGCTTCACATTACACTACTGGAACACATCTTTCCTCACACGAGCAGAATGTGTCTTGCCACAAACCTCTGGTAGGCAACGCATTTCTCCAGCACACAAACTACTCCTATGTTTCTTCTGTAGTACCCATGTTTCACTGCCATACATCAAAGTAGGAACAATTGCACTTCCATACACACCTGTGCAAGACTCTCTTGAGAACCCATCATTTCTGTGGAAACCGCCCAAAGCAGCCATGACTTTCAATGAAGAATTCACTCGCCTACTAATATCTCCATTAAATTTGTTTTATCTGTCAAACATGCTTCCTAAATACACAAACTCACTCACCTGGTCAATCACTATGCCATTTAGACTTACCTTAGGTATATTACATTCAGTGCTAACAGTTCCTCACTCAAAAACCATAACTTTAGTTTTTCCATTATTTGTAATCAGTTCGAATTTCATGCGAACTTCGTACATCCGGGACAACTTACTCTGCAACTCACTTTTGCTCTTTGCCAACAGTGTCATCAGCATACAGCAATCAGTACACACAGATATTATGAAGACATAAACCAATATTGTCCATCTTGGCATCACACATCCATAAATACATTAAAGAGCATTACACAACCTTGTCCTGTGCAACTAAGAAACCATTTTGATAAAATACTGTTCACTCGTACTCAAGCTCTATGCAACAAATTTCACAAAACTAGAGTGAATGTCACAAAAATTGGTATCAAAAATTGGATCTACCCCCTTTGATTGTTTCCTTTTAGATTAGCAATTATGAGTTGCTTATCCACAATTAGTTTGGTAAATGTGAAACCTGGTACAGCTGCCAAATCAGACTAAACCTTTTCATACTTTGACTGAATTTGTTCCGGAGTATGTAATAAAAAAATAGTTTCTGGATTGTTAGTGATCCAGTCCTTATTTAATCTACCATTATTGTAATCCTTTGAAAATTATAAGAACATGATACAGATCATTTGGCCAAACATGATTTTGGAAGTGATGGTAAAATGGAATTAAACTGTAAAACATATATAAGAAAGTGTGTGCATTTTCTACAGCTTTTTGGTACAATTAATTCTTACGATTTTTCTAAACTCTCCCTCATTTGCTGCAGAATTGTTTATTGCTTCCAGCTCACTTAGCGATGAAGCTAACACAACAGCAGGGTGGTGCATCATTTGCTCTGCTTCATCAACTTTTTGGCATACTACCTGCCGCAGACTTCTTACTTCTTGTCTGAGCTCCTCCACTACAGTCCATATTTTCTTTAATAGACCTGGAAATAAAGTAAACAAAAATATAGACATATGAACAGAAACTATATTTAGGCTTAAAAATTGCAACCCCCCCCAATAAATCATGAGTCAGCAGTAGAAGTGTCTTCCCTTTTTTTTTTTATGAAGGCATGTACCGTATATACACGCGTATAAGTCGAGAAATTTGGGACAAAATGAGAGCTTCAAAGTAATGGGGTCGACTTATATGCGGGGTCTAAAAAAATCGTAAGTCCAAAAGTTCTTCCCGTGAGGCAAACGGCAACCCATCCCAAAAGAAATAAAAATGCCGATGCGGTATTAAATACGAAATCGCAACTGAAAGAAAGAACACCGACGTGGTAGAATTACGAAATCACGACCCTCCGAATTTCTCCGCGCTTTGAAAAGTCTCCTCTCTCCTGGCTTTGCGTATCCACAGCGCAGTCACAGCCGCGCATAGAAAGCTTCGCCCTTCCGACTACCAGTTGATTGCACTGACCTTTGACATAACGGAGCCATGCGACAGCCAGTGTTAGGTGTTGCTTGTTCTTAATCGCACGTGTCTCGCTTCTCCAATTATGGGTTACATGGATTATGTAAAGAAACAAATGTCCTATAACGCAGGATTCAAGTTGAAAGTGGTTTCTTTTGCAGAAAATACTAACAACTGTGCTGCTTCACGTCAATTTGGCATTAACGAAAAACTGATTTGAGATTGGCGTAAAAAAAAATAAAACGGACTTGGTGAAAATCCCAAAATCGCAAACGGCCCAGTGCCGTGGAACGACATCTTTCCCAGAGCTTGGAAAGTGTCTTGAATGATTGAATTGTGGGCTGCAGACAAAATGGTTACATTGTAACGCGAACTGGTATACGTTTGCGAGCAATGAAGCTCGCAAAAGATGAAAAGTTTGCAGCTGCAAATTACACTTTTCGTGCCTCACCAGGTTGGTGCACAAGGTTCATGAACCGCTATGGGTTGTGTCTACGCCAGCGCACTAAAATTGCACAAAAGTTACCTCGTGACCTCGAAGCAAAGATAATGGAATTTCAAAAGTATGTACCGTAATTTTTGGGCTAAGAGCCGCGGCTCTTACGTTACTAAAAGTTAAATTTTTCGGGTGTGCGGCCCCCTTATGCCGAATTTGTTTTCGATAAGACTTTCTTCCCTCCTTTTTTTTTTTTTTTTTCATGCAGATGCTTAGTAAATTTTTTCAAACGTCTTTTTTTGTTCAAGAACTCGATTGGGATCATGTCCCCCCCCCCCCTCTACTCATACGTTAGACAATAACTCCACTGTCCGCTGTCCGGATGTTGGTTTAGGAGAGAAAGTGGGGGAGAACAGGAATGCCTGACTCAAACGCCCTTTGCATGGGGGATGGAATGGGGACATAAGCACACAGACAAGTAGCGTGACGTCCGAGGCTTCTGTGGATAGCGTGCCCAGCGGTAACGGCTCAGTGAGCAGTAAATGAAAGTAGGTTAAACCACTTGAAAGAGAGAAAGCGCACCGCCATTTCGTAGTGTTGGCGGCAGATCAGTGAACATGTGTGAAGCAGCTGGTAAAAGGAAAAGTCTCTACATGAGAAAAAAGCATAACACAGAAGGAACATATTAAGGAAAACATTAATCGAAAGCATAACAAGCGATAATTTATAAGTTAATTACTTCTAAGATGGATTCTATTGCAGTGAACAGAGAACCATCCTGTAGCAGACATCCACATTGAATGGAATTTAGACAATTGTGCGGTTTAACGAGCAATGCGATATTCTAACGGGAGTCTTAAGATTAACTGTGATTTATATTGATTATATAAATGGTTCTGAGCATTTAATAAAGTCAAACAAATAACATCATTAGCATGGTTAATAAAAAATGTATAAATAAAAATGTTTGCCAGTATGAAAAATTAAGTGTATAAAGCAGATCGACACTGAGTTGCAGAATTAGCCTTTGAAGTATATATATAATCCCGCTGGGCGTGAGTTAATTCATGAAAATAAGGAAGATAATTTAGCTTTCTGAGCAGCACCAAGACTTCACAGGTGCGGCCCTTACGGCAACTTTTGCTTCCAAGATTGCAAAAATTCTCACCTGTGGCACGCTGATGCGGCTCTTAGTCCGAAAATTCAAAAGAGAAAAGAGACTGCTTTTGAACTTTCCCAAATAGGGAACATGGATGAAACCGCCATGTGTTTTGACCTTCCTGAAAATAAGACGGTGAACCAAAAGGGCGAAAAATATATCTTGATCAAAACGACTGGCCACGAAAAATCCAGTTTCACGGCTGTTCTTTCCTGCTTGGCCGACGGCATTAAGCTACCTCCGGTAATTATTTTCAAACGCGAAACTCTGCCAAAAAGCGTTGTCTTTTCGTCTGGTGTGCTCGTTCGTGCCCATGAAAAAGGATGGATGAACGAATCCGGAACAATTGACTGGTTAAAGAATGTGTGGAACAAAAGGCCAGGTGCACTTTTGAGGAAAACTTCTCTTTTGGTGTGGGATATGTTTGTTGCACACCGTTGTGCAGAAGTGAAAAAAACTGCAGAAAATTCAAAAACAACTCTTGCTGTCATCCCAGGTGGGTTGACATCTGTTCTTCAACCACTAGATGTCTGCCTTAATAAGCCCTTCAAGGACAATGTGTGGAGGTATTGGGCAGATTGGATAAGTTCCGATTTGCCGACTGAAACCAAGGGCGGAAATCTAAAGAAGCCGGATATCGTTTTGATTGCGCGATGGGTCAAGGATGCTTGGGATGCGATACCTGCGGAAATGGTCGTGAAATCATTCAAGAAATGTTGCATTAGTAACAAACTTGATGGCACAGAGGATGATGAGATTTTTATGAGTGATGATGACAGCAATTCTGATGACACAGGCATAGATGGGAATACTGATGTTTATGATGACGCGCCGATGACGGAGAAAGACTTTTTTGAACTGTTTGGCGAGTCTGACTCGGAATCAGATTTTGAAGGGTTCCGATGAAGTTTTTGGGTATGCAAATTAAATTTAGTATTATATATATAATTTTGTTCGTTTTCAAATGTTTTTGAATAAATTCATTCAAATTTTTTTTTCTCATTCCGGTATCGACTTATACGAGAGTTTCCGATTTCTTACGGTTTTTCCCTCTGAAAGTGGGGGATCGATTTATACGCGAGTTTTTGATTTCTTACGATTTTTTCCTCTGAAAGTGGGGGGGGTCGACTTATATGCGAAGTCAACTTATACACGAGTATATACGGTAGTGTAAAATCTAAAATCTCATATCACAAAAGTATAAATTCAACATTTCACATGGAATGGACACATGTTTGTCTCATATTTCAATAAAATATAAGACAGGAAAAAATTAATAACCACTAACCACTTGTCCTACATAATGGATAAAAATGCACTGTCCTCACTCTCATATATATAATAGATGAGGGGTGATTGTTAGGTGAAACAAAAAATCCAGAAACTTTAGTGTACAGTGCCAATATAAATATATAATACATATTTATATACTACAGCACTATGCACATATTAACTAGCTACACAGCAAACAGGCATTAGTGCCTGTGCAGTTTAACTTTGCTTCTTTTCCTGAACAAAATTTTCTTTTGGTGTAGCTAGAAATCCTTCAGACATTGCATTTTTTGCAGTCAGGTTTTGCACTTCATATTACGTATTATTTGGGTTTTCTATGGAGATAATTTCAGTTCTGGAAACCTACAGTGGTTTCTACTCAATTTCTAAATGTAGCTCATTTAATGTACCACATCTAATATAATCAAATAATCTTTTTTTATGATATATATTATTGGAAGTACTGCATGTAATATACACCCTAATTGATAAAGTATACAGTTTCCAGATGCTGTAAAACAGTAGCAGTTGAAGACACAGACCACAACTGCAAACCGTTAGGTAGATGTACTCATAAAGTTTGTGTACCGCTACTGAGAGAAGTGACATAGGCGATAGCGCGCGTGTCACGTGACTAGTCAGTCAAAATGGCAGTGTCTGCAGTGGAGGCGTTTTGTGTTCCTGTATTGAGCAAAACTGAATCTAACTCGTTGTGCAACGGCATTTTCGATCACGATTCGGAAAAGAAAACGCCAACTAGAAAATCTATTTACGATTGGCAAAATTTGAAACTACTGGCTGGTTGTGCAAACTTAAAAGTCCAGGATGACCGCGTGTATCGGAAGAATTCGTCGATAGTGTTTGCACCGTCATTCAACGAAGCCCGGGAAAATCAATGCGGAGAGTGAGTCGTGAAGTGCAGATTTCACAGCCCACTGTCTGGAGAATTTTGAGAAAGAAGCTGAAAATGATTCCATACAAAGTTCAGGTGTTGCAAAATCTCAATGACCTTGACAAGACAAAGCGCTTTGAATTTTGTGCCGAAATGCAGCACCATTTTGAAAATGATGATTTTGACGATCACTTAGTTTTCACCAATGAAGATACATTTCACATGAGTGGTAAGGTAAACAAGCACAATGTTCGCTTTTGGGGAACGGAGAATCCCAGATTTACAGTGCAACACGTGCGAGATTCCCCTAAGGTAAATGTGTTCTGTGCTGTCCAAAAAGAAAGTGTACTGCCCCTTTTTAATGTTGTGTGTACGATAATCTAAGTTTAGTGATGGGTTTTAATCTAAGTTTAGTAACATTTTACAGAGATTTGCTCTGTTAAAATGGAGAGTATGATAGTGTACGCAAATTAATGTTAAGCTGTAATACTCCAATATTACTTTATATTACATATATTATGATGAAAACATACTTTCACCAAGGAAGGGCACAATTCCAAAAGCAATAAAAAATCCTTATATTTCTACAGTATTTGGAAAAGCAATACAAAATCTTTACATTTTAACACCACTAAATAAAACATAAAAATTGCATGCCAGGTCCAGTTACATATCCTCCAGCTTTGTAATACATCTTGACTATACAATCTAAATCGGAAAATGCCTTTTCACCTGCAAACAAGCATACACCTTGAAATGTGACTTTTCCGAGAAAAGTGTTTGGAACACATATCACACTTGTGAGGCTTCTCACCTGTGTGAAGGAGAATGGGCTGTGAAAGAGGACTTTTCCAAGCAAATTGTTTGGAGCATACATCACACTGGTGAGGATTTTCCCCTGTGGGAATGAGTAAATTCTTCGAAAGATCACTTTTTCGAGCAAATTGTTTGAAGCATACATTACATTGGTGAGGCTTCCCCCCATCTAAAAGAGTAAATGCTTCAAAAGATCACTTTTTTGAGCAAATAATTTTTTGGAGCATATATCACACTGGTGAGGCTTTTCCTCTGTGTGTACGAGTAATACTTCGAAAGAACACTTTTTCGAGCAAATTGTTTGGAGCATACATGACATTGGCAAGCCCCCCCCCCCTCGTGTGAATGAGTAAATGCTTGGAAAGAAAACTTTTTTGAGTAAATTATTTGGAACATAAATCACATTGGTAAGGCTTTTCACCTGTATGCATACGCATATGCTCCAAAAAATGTGTTTTATAAGAATTTTTTATTATTTCAGAGAAGTTTCTATTAGAATTTTTACCTCTATTAGCACAACAAAATGTTATACTGTTCAGTGCTATTCTGTCAATCAAAATGGGAAATTAAGCTGGTCATATAAAAATTGACTTCATATACACGCTTTACTACTAACTGCTCTTCAGAAATTAAAGGAATTCATATTAAATGTTTCTCCGTTGCTTACCTGTGAAAAGAACTCCAGGAGGTGGTCGACCGGAATTGCTGTGACATCCGTAAGTTCAACAACGCACCATTTCTAAAAAAAATAACTTCAAATTTCGAAAATCAAACTTGTCATGTCCGAAACCCAATGGCTCAAAACCACTATCAGAGGCTTAAGATGGCCGCCACACAGTCAGCATCGTCTGCTAAGAAAGCTTCAAGTTTGTGATGTCATACTTTCTCCCCGTATTCCTACCTCCATGAATCCCCCCTCCCCAAGAAACCTATTAGTCACCATTTCATAGCATTTTCAGAAATGAACTTACGGTTGAATCTTAAATTCTTCTGAAACTCAAAAACTGGCTTTTCGGGTTTTGAATGTGAAAAAAACCTGGAATTCTGCACTACACCAGCATTACAAGAAGGTCTGGTAGGTAATAACTACAATACCTTTTTTCATGTGTGCAACACCTCCCTCAGTGTTCTGACTTTCAGAATTTCACAACAGATGTGATACTTGATAGAACTGGCAATCTGAAGACTTTCAAACCCGTTAGTTTCAAATACCAGTATGCTTTCCATGAAACTAAGTACATGAGACAAAACTGATTATCATATGATAAAGTGCAAGAAAAAAAAAATTAAGGTACTGAAAAACACAAAAAAGAAGACTGACCTTCATTTTTGCTGCAGTTACAGAAATCTTTTGACGAATTAGATGGCAGTTCACGTTGGGTTGAACTTTGCCTCAATTCTAAAGGCGATAACATGTGGATCATTGGTGGAGGGGGAGGTGGATGTGGTGGCTGTGATGAAACTGAAGGCTTCTTTTTATGCCTTTGGATTGTAGGCCTGTTCTCTTCAGATTCATCACTCTCTACAGGAAAAGCTGTGCATCTAGGCCTTTTCTGTTCACGATCAGAGCACAAGTCGATGTCCGTGTTCATCTCGTACTCTGTCAAGGCTTTTGCAGCATTCTGGTATGAAGCTGTAAAGGTAACAACTGCTTTGTTAGTCAAAATAACATCTGGAGAAAAAATACCATGTTGGTAAGACACACCTAAAAAATGAGTTTTAAATTGCAGAGGCAATGTAAAAGTTGTTTGTTTGCACAAACTGTGCCAAGAAACAAAACATCTTTCATAATGCATAAGCACATAATACAACATGACAAAAGCAGGGGGAAAATGGAATTATTATGATTAAAAAAAAGCCATCTTCTTGAAAGTTGGCATTTTAATTTAATAATATAGGTAGGAAAACCAATAGTAAACTAAGCATGGGTACTCTCTTGTTTACCTTTTCAATGCCTACACAACCAGACAATTTTGTTTTCTGTTAAACAAGAAATGCAAATACTTGCAACATTCAGTTCATTATAAACTGTAATATAAAATAACAGGATGCAAATAACAGTGATCACTCTGGCTTTTTTAAGTTTTTGCCAACTTATTCACCAAATTCAATTTTTTTCTCACCAAAGTACAAAAAGGTAATCACCAAAACTTTGCCCCCCCCATCTCCAAAATAATTTTTTTGCAAATTGCAAAGAATGCGATCCGCAACGTGACCCCTGAAATGTTTAGTTTGTACCAATGTCAAAAGGGTGCATAACAGTATCAGTTCTACACCTTTATTATAAGTAATGCCCAGCATGTTAACCTTTAGGCCATCACGGCAGATTGTAGCTGTCTTTTAAATTTTTTACATTTGAAGTATTTTTTTTTTATTTACATTTTTGTATACATTGTTTACATTTCAGTATTTATTTTAAGTGAAGTGGGGAAATGTATTATTTAACAGAACTGTTGTAAAATAACAGAAGATAGTATAATATATGCAGGGCTGTAGCTACCTGGGAGGGATGGTATTACCAACAGCATAAAATTCATGCTTGGAGAGGCAATCGAAAATAAATGTGTAACTAAAGGTACTCACACAACATGTGGATACATTTACTGAAAATTATAACTGAAAAAGACAGCACTACACTCTTCAGCATTTTATTTTTTGAAGGTTTTAATTTGCCATATTCAGTGTTATGCACAGATAACCAGGGTACAGAATAACTTACACAGTGTCATATCAGCTCTTCATACACATGAGAGAATTGTCCAAAACAATTTGAATGGAATTTTTCCAACTCCTACAATGACAGCTAATGTGTACTGTTGAGTTAAATATCTGATATTTATTAGTTCTGTGCTGGTTCGGTTTTTATTCTGCATTTCCGGGGCATTATGTGTTGTCAGCATTTATATAACTTTTGCATTTTACTTGTTATTCCCAGCCATTTGCCCTTTTGTATTTGCCTGGTTATTGCATTCTCAGTAAAACTGTCAAAAACATGAAGGGCAATTTTTGAAGGATCATAATACTTCCGTAAAAAGGGGGTATGCGATGATAAAAATTGCATCCTGTTTGAGTTAAGTGTGGGACTTTTGAACTCAAAGCGGCATAGTTTCAAGTCTCGCCCTCCCAGTGAAGTAAAGCCTGTTTTGCTCCTGAATATATGGCAATACATTGATTACATTCTTCTAATACATTGGCAACGGAGTTATGTGAGTAGAGGTAGGATGATGATGGCTATTGGAAAGTAGTTCAATATGTGTATGTAGTGCCTCATAATAAATGGAAAATAGTGAAGTTAATCAGGTATGTAAGTTGTCCTGTATTACCACTAACACATTTAGTAGGTTATAACAAGTGTACTATACATACCACACACATATATATATATATTGTGTGGTATGTATAGTAGACTTGTTAACCTCCTAAATGTATGTATATATATATATATATAGTGGCTTTTCTGGTATCAGTGAACGACTAGGAAAACCCACAGGGAGATCCTGATGAAGGCAAACTGGTTTTTTCAGTTTCATTTTATTTTTATTTTTATTTTTCCATGTTGCTGACTTCACAAAAGATTTTTTGTTCGATATTCCTTTGTTGTTGTTTCATAACTCTATAATTCGCTAATTCCTTCAGTCTGCTGCATATTGTGCAACCGAGATACACTGCTGGACAATTGCTAAGGACGGATCATAAATGGCTATATAGCGCATAAAAAAGTAAGTGTGGTTGGATGCCAAGTGAAATAAAATAATGTCAGAATGCCAGGACATTACAAGAAAGACAATTTATTGTGCTCTGAAATCCAGAAGGCTTTGAAACGTGTTCAAGGGACAAATAGGCCGTTTTGTGCAGAATATGTAAACGTGAAAAAAATGCAATTACTGCCCACAGGCGTTCCGGCGTAAGATGTCAATACGGGATATGGCCACCATGGAGGGCGATGCAAGATTCCACACATTGTGTCATGCTTTGCACAACATTATCAAGCAGCTGTTGGGGTAATTTATCTCATTCCTCTGTCAGTGCACAGATGAGGGTGTCCTTGTTTATTGGAGGGCATTGGCGACCAGCAAGACTCCTCCCCAAAGCATCCCACACATTTTCAATGGGATTCAGATCTGGAGAACGTGCTGGCCATACGAGGCGTTGAATATCCTCGCTCTCAAGACACTCCTGGACAGCGATTGTTTGATGACATGTTGCGTTGTCGTCCACGAAAATGAATCTATCACCGACAGCACCATGGAACATGCGAACAGGTAGCAGAACATCATTAATGTATCATTGGCCAGTCATAGTCCCAGTTGGAAGCACATAGAGGGATGTACGGCCATTGATCATGATGCCAGCCCATACCACGACACTACATGTCGGATATCGGTCCCTTTCCTGTATGTTTGCTGGACAATATGCAGTACCACTATCACGCCAGATCAGTTGTCGTCGACAATCAGGCGATAGACTGTATCTACTTTCATCTGAGAAGAGGACAGCAGACCAGTCGTTATCAGTCCAATTGCGATGTTGATGGCACCATTGCAAACGGGCGGTACGGTGACGTCTGGACAATGGGATGCACACAATAGGATGGCGGGCGTACAGTCCTCCTTCATGCAAAGGTCTGGCGACAGTTTTTTGGGAGATCAGCCTGCCAGCAGCAGCCATAAACTGATTTGCCACCTCACTAGCTGTGCTGCGCCGGTGTCTTTTTGTTGATAGCACTATGTACCGATCTTCTGCAGGTGTCGTACTGCGAACACAACCTCCCCCGTGTCATTTGCTACACTCTCCATTTGTTTGAAATGATTTCCAAAGCCTTGAAACAACACTGTGGCTGACGTCGAACTCCCTGGCAACATCTGTTATTTTTCGCCCTTCTTCAATCTTGCCAATAATACGGCCACGCGTAAAATCATCTAGTTGATGCCAGGAAGACATACTGAAAATTGCAAGTTCGTCAATTGATTCTTTCCCTTTCAACTTTGCGTTTGAACAACAACGGTCAATACGCGTCAAATCCTTTATATCTCTTATCAGCGCTATGACGTCACGAACAAGTTCGGCAATCCAAAATTTGCATACGCACAACATGTCTTACCGTATCCCGCACTTATGCTAATTTCCACATTTTCCTGCCTTCCATTTTATGGTTGCTATCGTTGCTATTGTCATCCGTCCTTAGCAATTGTCCAGCAGTGTATTAGCTTTGTAATTTCGTAGTTTTGTTTCATTGTATTTCAGTTAATTCTTTGGACTTCAGTAACAGTCTTAAAATTTTCTCATGTTTTTAAATATTTATTATATATATATATCATCATCATTGTCAACCATTATCAATCCACTGCTGGACGAAGGTCTCCCCAAGTTTCCTCCTCAACGGTCTGTCTTGTGCCAGTCTCCTCCATGTCACCCCTGTATACTTTCGAATTCCTTCATGTCGCACTGGCCGCTGCCTTGGCCAGGTACATTCCAGCTGCCGGAGACTGAGGGCCAAGATTTAAGTTGTGGAGTCATTTTGGAGGGGTTTGGCCATAACTCACCACGCTGGCCAAGCGGGTTGGTGAGTGTGGGATAGAATTTCCTCTAATCCCGATGGTATAGTTATACCGCTATTGGCGGTCGTCAGAGCCCCTTTAGTGGGAACAGGATGCACCACGAGAAGGCGGGGTTGACATTTGTCAAGGAGAGGCTGTGATGTTACGCATCACCTGACCTTATATATATATCCATAGTAGTAGAATGTAGGTGTATGCGGATAGTTTCCAAATTATTAGGGGATTTTGCAGATAATTTTGCTTGTACATTAAAATAAAAAATAATTAGAGCAATTAAAACACTTACTCAAGGCTTTACTGATATTAATATACTTAAACTATTTTAACTTTAAGAACTTTAAATTATTTTTAACATTTTCTATGAACTTTTGTTTTTACAGAAGTTTCTGGCCTCTGGGTTTTATCAAGGCCTGTTCTCGATCAATAGGATCTACATCAAAAGTTCCGTTTACACTGAAAGAATTTAAGTTTTATTGGCAGGTTCCTCTTGGAGCTGCCAGATATTAAATTCAAATCTTTTTCTTACGTGTTTTGTAAGTCTTCTACTTTAGAATTTTGTTGTTTAAAATGCTATTATAATTCTTGAAGGTTCACTAATGGAACTGTTTTGCTGGATATCAAAACTATAATTAGTCTAGTTTTTTTTATGAGGTTCATTAACCAATATTTTAATATTTTGCCATAAAGATCCATTTCACACACATTGCTGCACATTCAATTACACTGTATGTACTTATGTTGTTCTCATTGGAATCTAATGTTCTAATGATAATATATTATTTTATTAATGTCTTTAATTATCATATTCTATTGTTAGTGTTTCGCTCTTCGCCAATTTGTAGCAAGTTTCCTGTTTCAATCGTGTATGCAGATATATTTTCTTTTTAAATACAACTCTGATTACATCTATGAAGGAACCCATTTAGTGTCCTGCGTGATTGTTCTTCACGAACACCAACACATGGCATTGCAATATTGATGTTTGTATAGGTGTTTCCAACATGGCTTTTTCATTTTGCCATTCATTGTGACTGGGTATGTGAAAATGAAATTATATAAAATTCCTTATGAGAATGAACCTTTTTGATCACTTTCCATCCATATCAATCTAGCAAGTTATCAACAGGGGGTAAAAATGCCTCTGAGTAGAACATTGCAACAGTTAACTGGCACGTCAGGGCTTGAAAAATACCTGAAAAGTTACATGCTCAGCTGGGCTAGTGCAGAAATTTTTTACTTGCCACATATAAAAAAGCTGGATGCTCAGGAAATTTTATCTTTTAAGATAAAAAATCAGAACCCTCATTTTTTTTAAGTTAAAAACTAGGGACATTTTTTACATGTTTTGCATTCCCGTTTTAAGGGTATGTATTCAAAATGTTCCATGCACAAAAGCGTGTATGTCAAGTTTTAAAATGATGCTGAAATTGTTATGAAATAGTATGATGGTGTAATTAATATTTTAGAAATTTAGTAATTCTGCCATGCTCCTTTCGTTGAAGTTTTCACCCTTTGTCACTAAACACCAGATGCTGGTTCCATCGCTGAAGTAGGCATCCAGTTGCTGACTATAAACATTTGAGTAAAACTACATATGGTTTTCATTTTAGAACCTGGAGCACAATAACTAAAAAAGTGCTTTTTTCTGTCATTGGCACTCTGTTACAATAATGCAACTTCCAGTGATCAGCAATGAAATGAAACACAGCATGCAACAACTATTTTTTCTTGTAGAAGAAAATTCTATGAAACACCGCATGCAACGACTATTTTTTTCTTGTAGTAGAAAATTATATACCAAACTTTATTTTTAAATTTAGTTGCCTGGACCGAACCCTTAGAAAATCAATTGTATACTTACTTGAATAATGTGCCACTTTCACTTTGCACAAAATCCAGCTGTCTTCTTCTGGTGTAGACCTCAGTATCACGTGCTTTTGGACATTCCGTGTTGGCCACCAGCAAAATACTTCTTCTTCTTCTTCTTCTTCCAAAACCCACGCCAGAGGGACCACAGCCACTTTCCCATTTTCATTAGGGAACTCAACAACACAATACATGTACTTATTCCTGTAATGATAAAACCTTTGAATTTCATGTATAATGATCATTCAATCCAGAAGTCCCCAACTTTTATTTCTCTTCCTAATGTATCATTGCAATTAATTCCTAATTATAAAAATTAATTTCTTTGGAAGGGGGGTCATGGTAAAAACACAAAGCAAATCCATTGCGAGTACACATGACGAGAAAAAAAAAGGACTTGTCAAGGTTATTTTTTTTTAAAACTATACAAATTTTTCACAAAAACTGAAACGCAATTTTAAAGTATTTTTTACAAGTAACTGCAGATGTGAGGGAGCAAAATGGTCAGAGACAAGGAATATACATAAAGAAATGAAACAGTACATGAAAGGAAAACTAAAATAATGAAAACTAGGGAAAACTGCAAAATAACCAGTGTATGGCAATATTACAGATAAGAGCACTAGATTTCAAAAATAAAGAAATTTTCAAGGCTACAAAAAATGTTCAAGGATTTTCATCAAAAGCCCTACTGTTTGTGAAAATTGAAACACCAAGAACTTTGCTGTTCAAATGACATTTACATCACAAATTCCTCATGTTACAGGAGAAAAATGATAGATTTCTTGAGCTGTACAAGATTTTTACGCTGCAAAACTCAGTATCGTGTGAAGCCATCTCGAGCAACAATAACAGCCTCTACACAGATATTCATTGAATGGAAGAGGTTTTTGATATCGTCCTGGGAAATAGCCTGCCAGGCTGCTTGTATGCGAGACCAGAGTTCATTTGTGGTGATTGGTGGAGGTACTTGACAGGCCAGTTGCTAAGCTACCATGTCCCACATATGTTTGATTGGGGATATGCAGGCTGAACACATTACCTTTTGGAATGGGAGGACATTTTTATTCAAAAAGGGCACGAAAAATTTGCACGAAAATAAATATGAATGCACATACTGTATTTAAATATTACAGTTTCAGAGTTTATATGTGCAAAACTTTAAGAAAGATTTTAGTCTGCTGGACATTTTTACTTATATTTTTAACTGGAAGAGATTTTCTTCAGTAGATCAAGTTTATTTAACAAATATTTGTGAAATTCTGAGCATGAAATGTCTTTCAAATTGCATTTAACTAGCTGTATACTCCTCACTGATTAAGAAACTTGATTTATAAACAATTCGTGTAGTCACAGCAATGAGACTCAAAACACACCAAACAAGCAGGATGAGCTCACTGTTTACAGGAATGCATTGCATGGCAACATCCACATGTGATGAATGACAGTCTAACATGCCCTTGTGGGTTTTTTCTGCATTGTTGACTCACAAGTGACTCATTGCTATAAGACTGCAGGAATAAACTGACCAGGAGGCGAGGCCCGAGGAAGTACATGTGCAATAATACAAAAATGAATGAATACATTTTAGAGGTGGCTTGATAGGATGTAGGATTACAATACAAGAATTTGATCAAAATGTATTTGAATTATTCCTTATTGAAAAGCTGGCCATTTAGGCTGCTTCCCTTAATGTCTGGAAGACAGGAGGACATGTCCTCCAAAAGCCAAACATCTGATCACCCTTGACATATCAGCCGAACACACAGCCAGGGAAAAAGCAGTATCTGTTGTTCATGGATGAGGTCTTGGACATTCCATGGGTGACATGTTGCTAAGCACCATATTCCTGCTGAGCTATTGTGCTATAGCAACTCTGAAGGATGGGTATCACTATGTGTCTGAAACAACCCTGATGTATCACTGGCTGTTAAGAGCTCTCTCAAGTACATATCGTGTAAGTTTTAAGCTAATACCAGCAGTTTTTCATGGTGTTGCAATTTTCACAAACAGCAGTGTATTTGGCATGTATACCTTTCTGCACCTACTGTTGTAAAGGTATACAAGCTAAAAATGATTTATAGGGTAAAACAACTGCCTTTGCGGAAATATGTGTTGCCGGATAGACTGAGATTGTGTCAGATAAATTTTGAATAGAATAAAAGTGAAGATTTCCAAGATCTTGGGGGTAATGGTAGAAACTACACTTTTTCTTGAATTCCATTCCTATGATGAAAATTTCATTATCTTCTGATAAAATAAAATTCACTATTTGGATGACCTTCCCATTTGTAAGGTAAACAAAGGAATCTCTTTTAGTAATGGACAATTTGAAGGATGGGCACTCTATGGATGAAAAGTGTATTCCAGGTACACCACCACTTGGTCTTGTATTGTGTGCTGTCCTACTAGAAGAAACCACTCTAAATTCTGCTTTATTTGTTTGCCTCCCTGCATAAACATTTCTTTGCCTTCTCAAGTGGGCACTTTCTGCCATCCTTTTGCAGACTTGTTGTAGAGGAAGGTTAGGTTTATGTAGCATAAGTTTTAAAGTATGCATGAAATTCTCAAAAGGAAATGCACTAAATGAGTCTATTGGGCCTAGCTTCTTAACATCCTCTGAAATGTGCACTAGAGAATGTACATTGTATATGACAAACTCCTGGCCATAAAGTTCTTTGGCTTCTTGAACAAACATGATCAGAAGGGAGTCAGCATACTCAATGAGCTGTAAATTAGAATTTTTACCAGCCAAAATCTTAACTGCCACAAAAAGAAGTAAAAAATGACAGAAATACTTCTTTTCTAAAATATCCCTTAGGAAAACTGGCCCAAGGTACAAAAGGAACTGCCTAAATTCAGTAGCTTTCCAGTTTTCCAAATCATTCAGTGATCTTGGTTTTCTGTTGAACTCAGATGGCCAATAAATTTGGGCCTTAGCCATCTGGTCATTAAGCAAACTACGACTCTGGGAAGACAATTTGCCAAGGAGAGAAGGCCCTTTTCCTTTCCATGTTAGAAGAAGTTTCCTCATGACTCCCAAGTAAACCAAGTGCATTGCATCTTGAGGAAACCTGGATACCAGCCCAACATCTACATTAACTAAAGGACTTATGACTTTATGGTGGGCAGGTTGAGTCATTTTATCAAAAGACTCATCAGATCGTGTTTCTGCACAGCAATCAGGAAACGTTGTTCGATTCTTGTATCGTACACCGTGCTGATCACAGCGGTCACATCCATAAAATGCATTATGTGACACAGTGCCTTTCACGAATGCTCTTGCAGGTGCATCGCACGTAAATGCTCTAACAGCTACATGGTATTGGTGGTTACCGTGGTTTAAACCATTTTGTTGAAGTTGCTGTAGGTCAGCAACAAATGAAGAGAAGAATTCATCTAAAGGCGGTTTAGAAGGACCGCAGAATAGAGAAACAATGAAAGGTCTTTTTGACCAATCTTCTTCAACAAAACATAAGATGGGCCAGAACTGCTTACTGCTGCTTCTATAGAGAGGCAAACCATCTACATTGAAGTTCAAGTTCAGAACATCTCCTGTAAATTGAACTGTCTCCAGAACATCAACGATTCCTTTTCTCAAACCAAAATGGTGAAATTCCCCGACTCCCATATTCTGTACTTCTACTGCCCTGGGAGTGTTTAACAGAATAACAGCAGTAATGGGTAAGGAAGGATGCCACTTCCGTAAACCTTTTAAAAGATTTGTCAGTGCTTGCATTGGCACTCTACTGCTGACAAACCAGTTTCTTAAAAATTCTTCAATAGATGGTTCTTCATCCATGTCCTTACAGTTAGGAGATACATTTTCAGAAATGCTCGTACTGGAATACCCATCCCCAGAACATAAATTTGCATAGCTAAAACTGTTCATCGATGAAGTATCATATTCATCACTGATTTCATTCTGTGAAATACTACTACTGGATGAGCTTTCCAAGACATGGGAAGTACTTGGCAGTTGGGATACTAATAAATCAGTTGAGGACAGTTCTGCACATTTCTGGTCCAGCAACATCTCTTTCCTTTCTTTACAAATAATCTTATATGCTTGCCTTCGTTTCCGCTTTCGAATAGTGTCAGAATCCCTCCCTTTGTTGTACAAATCAACCCTAAAATTCAAGGAAAAATACCAGTCAGGTACCCTCACCCACAGAAAAAAAAATATGAAAGAGGATTTGAAATAATACATTTGAGCATGGTATAATGATAAGTATATAAATTTGAAACAAAGATTGATGCATTGCCCCTTGAAAATATAACACCTCATTCATCTCAGAAATTTTGTAGTAGTTATGCCATTCAAACCGTGGGTTGTCCATTCTCAAGGACAAGGGCACAGGCTAGACATACAGTATTTGTGGTTCAGTTTCTCTTCACTGTTGCAGTGGTGAGCAACAATATTGTTTTCTAACACTGTTTACAAATTGGTGAAGCAACAACAAAGGCTTGCGCCCTCAACCACATTACTTCTGATGGTATTAGTTATAATGAACTTCATAGGGGTTTTGTGAAAAATTCAAGTGTGATAACTTCTGTCACACTGTTTCACCATTACAGGTGTTGATGGGTAATGCTTTGTTGGTGAATGTGGTTTCACAGTTGAGTTGATTCGTTTCAATTTTTTTTTATTGAGTAATGAATTCATGAGACAAGTTCAAATCCCCTAGAGATAATTTAAAGATGGTTGGTTATTAACCACCACCAAGCACTTTTCGTGCTACCCTTAGAACTAAATTGTCCTGGCCAATATCCAAACACTTCCTTAATTTGCAATTATTTTCACCCGTGGATCAAAAATGTTCCTGATACATGGGTGAAAATAATTACAAAGTAAGGAAGTGTTTGGATATTTGCAGTTTTTAACAATGGTTAAATAACAAAACAGGTTATGGTGGAATTCCAGAAATGAACTGTGTTTAATGGGTAGATTACTCTTACATCAGCTGATTAATTTTATATGGGGTGAAGTATAGTGTTCTGTTTAGGCCAACAACCCTATAAGAAAGTGTTAGAATTCGTATACTATTAGAAATGGTGTGTCCTAAGGGGTCTGGTTCATTTGCCCGACGTTTACTTCACTGAAGGGTCACTTGACCGAAAGATCGCTTGATCAAAAAGTTCACTTGATCGAAAAGTTCATTTCACCGAAAGGTCTCTTTACCTAAAAGTTCATTTCATCGAAAGGACATTTCACCGAAGGGTCAGTTTATCAAAAACTTTGGATTTCATTACAGGATCTGTTGAAGCGTGGTGCAAGTTCGGCAGACAGACCACCAAAACGTTAGGAGATTATACTCAAATTGCGCTTTTGCTTTCTCCGTGTAACAAAGAATGCAAAGATTTAGTTTTAAGAAAAATCTTTTTTTTTTTTTTTTTTTTCAGACAATAGGCCTCGGCTTAAGCCTTTTTAGCAAATTTTAATCATGTTCATAAGGTTTACATAAAAAGTTACTTTACATTTTATGTAATGCTTATGAATATGAGTAGGGTTAAAATCTCTTAAAATGTCCTGTATCTAGGGCTATGGTCAAAAAAATTAATGTTTCGTGGTTGAGTAAAACAGGAACATTATTTACTTAATTTGCTACGAAACCTTGTGAATATGAGCTCGGAGAATTAAAATTTGACAAAAAGGCACAGATCTAGGCCTTATTAATTAATGTTATATTTCGAGAAACTTACTCATGGGGGTTTCGTTTCATAGAAATTAAAAGTGTATTTTTTATACAATCCAATAATGTTTAGGTGGCCAGTTTTTCAAAAACCAGCACCACACTTTAACAGATCTCTTACAACAAAATTATAAGTTTTCGATAAACTGACCATTCGGTGAAATGATCTTTCGATATAATGAACTTTTAGGTAAAGTAATCCTTCGGTGAAATGAATTTTTCGATTAAATGTCCTTTCGATGAAATAAACTTTTAGGTGAAGTGACCTTTCGGTGAAATGAACTTTTCGGTCAAGTGACCCTTCGGTGAAATGTACCTTTTGATCAACTGGTTTTCGGTCAAGTGACCTCTCTATCAAGTGAACAATACCCGTCTTAAGATATATTGTTAAAAGTGGTGTGTCCTACAATGATAGTGTGAGTATATGTGTATTTCACACATTAATTTTGCAAAGTTAAAAACCCTAAGAGAAATTTTAATTGTTTTTATTTTTACAATGAAATGTCACAGAAAAAATAATTGCACATCTTTCAGCTGCGCCTAATAACGATGGATGGACCACGGGCATCCATCCATCGTTATGAGGATTCGGGGACACACACACCCCAATATTTTGCCAAATAGGGAACACCAAGGGACAGGCTACATTGGCATGGATTTTTTTTTTTACAAATAAATTAAAACTTTGAGAAAATGTTTTACAAATCAATTAAAAACTTGAGAATTTCTTATTACTGTACTAAATACACTAATACGGCTCGCCGCAACGGTGGCACAGTGGTCAAGGCGCTGGCTTCTGACCATTTGTGCGAGAAGGGTCCGGGTTCGAATCCCAATGAGGCATGGATGTTGAGTTTGTTTTATGGCACTGGCTGTCTCCCTTCCCTGGAGTCAGTGGTCCTAAATTAGAGACAGGAGACTACTTTATAGCCCATTGAGTTGCTCACGGTGGTCATTAAATATCCAATAAAAAAAAAAAAACATACGGCACTTAACCGCGTAGAGTTGTGCTATGTCCACCAGAGCATAGTCGATACTGTTGAGCTGGACAAAGATTTTCATATCAAACAGGGACGGGGAGGAGGAACGTTTTTCGATCAGTTTGTGATTAAATAGAAACTATGCACTTATTATGTTCCTGCTTCTAAATCAAGGTTGTGTAGAACAAGATTTTATTCTATAAACTAAGCATACATATGAAATGTCATTAAAGTATAGGTGAAAAAATTTACTTTAACTGAATAAATACATTGTCAATACTCACCTTTGAAAGAGTTCAATTTAATGATTTTACCCCTAATTACTCCTACAATACAGCTGACAAATTCTGGTTATGGCATCAATGAAGTATATCTAAAGGTGGATAAATTACAGGGTGGTTGAAAGGGTAGCTCTCAAGTAAAAATAATGCATTGCTTTATAGTGAGAAAAAAAGAGAGTTGGGAAGGTAAGGTAAGATATATCTGTGCCCCCCCCCTAATAATTAGAAGGCGATGATGCCTATGGATGGACTATAACAGTGTGAAGCAGAATGCAATGGGACACAACTGGGAACTTAAGTGTGGTGTCAAACAAAATATTATTTAATAAAAACATGCCACCAGAGTGAAGCAGTACAAAAGAAAAAAGAAAAAAAAGTAATGAACGGCACAGTTACAACAAAATACTTTTCAAACACAATTCTAAAATGCACACACAAAAAAACTATTATTCCTAAAATTCGTGGTCATGTCTGTATCAGAACTGAGTATTGAAGATACACACTGTTATACAAAAAAGCCAGAAACCTACGAAAACAATTCAAGCGTGCAAGTTAGTGCTAATTTTCAGAAATTCGCCAAAGTTTTTAAAATTATGTATTGCTGTTATCGGAGTAAAATAAAAATATTCAGTACAGGTATAAGCAAACGGGCCCTACCTACGAACTTTGAAACGAAAGCGCCTCAAAAGTACAGAATGTTGTGACGGTTCCTCTTATCTCAGCACCTTAACTAGATAACTTTTGTTAAAACATCGCTGTCTATGAAATGCCAAAGAGAAAATGTTCACATTACTATACACTACAATAAAAATAAATCGATAATCTGCACTCGAGCAGAACAAATTTTGGCAAGAAGCATGACCCACCTTTAAGCACTAAATTCAGATATTTTTAGATGGAAACTAACATTGTTGTTAAGAACATGGGGATTAAAACATATAATGACATTACAAACAAACAAAAAAAAAAAACCCTTACCTTTCATTTACTTGAGCCATTGTAGCGAAGAACACCGATAGAAACACAGACAATGTCGTACTAGCAGTCGTCAACCGCAAAAAGTCAAACTAAAACGATAACACAATGCTTTCGGGCATGCGCAGACCCGCGCTCGCACTTCCTGTTGGGGTTGTTTTGGTTTGCCAGTTCCGCCCCACAGTGGCGCTACGTTGCAGGCCCATAATTCACAGAGATGCTGCAGGGCCAATAGTGGGTAACTGGAGGCAGCCAACTGATGGCGCTGCCACCAACGGACCGCTGCCGGTCCATAAGCGGCAAATTTCAGCCATCAGTGACCCATCACTGCCAGCTGTTGGCCAGCAGTTTCCCAGCACTTGTGTTTTTGCTGGGACTGGTCCTCAATTAACACTCCTACCATCTCAATTTCGACACTCAACACTCCAAGAATGTAAACAACACTTTAGGTTTCCAATTTCATCACACTATAATATGTTCCCAAAATTCCAATATAAATCATCCCATAATTTATCTTCACTCATAAAAAAAAAAAAATAACTCAACGCTGTAAAAGACTAGAGAGAAATGTTTACTATTATTTTATCACCCACGACATCACAATAACACTGCTTTTCAATTATCACATGCCTAACTAAACTATTATCGATACACCAAAATTTACTGTGCTCAAACATTAAACCAAATTTTTCCGATACATCAAAATTTACTGGCCTGGGAAGTTGCTAAAATACCAGACATGACAACACAAAAAAAACATAAATGAAAGCATTTTCAACTCCCCTCTCTTTTTTTCTGAAATCATACCTGAGGAACTAATAAATCTTAATTTTGAAAACTGAACGACAACAATATGGGGACATCTGTCCCACATCCAGCTAACCTCAAAAAAAAAAGAAAATTTCTTCTTTTTTTTTTTTTTTTTCCGCAGAACTATAAATTTGATTTCACACTGCTGACCCACTCGTTCAACAATTCCGCAGCGGTCACAACATTATACAAAAAAATCTAGAAAGAATTTACCTTCTGGGCTGGGCATGAACAACTCTTGTTTCAAATAAAAAAAATCTTCTCGTCACACTGTCACTGTTGATCCTCTCTTCGCCTCCAACAATGTCTTTCTCTTTCTTTTTTGGACACAATGTGCCCGAGCACTTCACCTGAACACAGGGAAAACAAAAGACATCCCGAAGCTGGTGATGATGGACCCTCTCAGAGGGAGTAATTCTCCCTTGTCCTTTTCGATGCCTATGGCTCTCCCCTGGTATGAATTTGGTCGGCTGCATTGAAAGGTGCGCGGCAAAGGCTCGGAGGTTCCCCTTTCTTTATCCATCAGCTCTCACGAGAATGCTTAGGAGTGCATCGGCGATCATCTTTCGCTGCGCCCCGAGGAGGTCTCGTCCTACGGTGGTCCTGTCCTTTCTTCATAATTTCTTCCACCTCTTTTCATTTGGTGGAATCAGTGAGCAATTCATTGCAAGCCCTGAGCTCCTTTTTCCCCTCCTTTTTTTTTTTTTTTTTTTTTTTTGTAACTAACCATGAACCTGACAAGTCCCCACGCTAGAAGACCATCGCTACTAGGCTCCTTTAAGCTTTTTTACCTCTATGTCAAATCATAGTGGTCAGCAAATGCTCTCCCCACCAAAAGGCGAGGAGAGACTCGGCTGTCCCCTCTTTCTCCCGGCCAGCAAGAGGACAAGAACAAAAGTGACTGAGACAAGCGTCTCAAAGTGAAGAGCTCTGGGGTGCTAGAGAAAAAATGCTGACCCCTGATTGGCTGATCTCTGCATGGCAACGGCAGAATTTCTCTCCCACGCCTCGAGTGACCTCTGACCTTCACTCAGGCATCGTTACAGCGTCCAACACTCTCCACGAAATAAAAATGTTACTAGGCACGTGCATCCTCTGGTCGGCCAGGGTAAGATGAACTTGACCTTCAACACGTAGGGACCAAGTGATTTCCCCTGTGCAGCTGCGACTAGTTTCTAAAAATACAACAGCGCCAACCCCCTAAGAGCATTTTCTGCAACATTTTCTGATCGACAACTAAGACCGAACCCTTAAAATGGCCGATCTGAAAGAAGATTCCTTTTTCTCACAACTCTCTTTTTTTCCCCTCATTCCGTGATGTGGAAGTAAAATTAATTTTGATTCTCTGAGCTGCACACCTACTCGCCTTTTCCTATCGCGATAAAAGAACAGATAAAATAATTATTTTCAAAACCCCAAAGTCAGTTAAATCAAATATTATTCTCTTTTTTCATTAACATGAAATTTTGTTTTCCTGGTTGTGATTAAGACAAGCGAATTTTGCGCACGAATTCCCCTGCCTTTCAACCAGGAATTTTTCTTCTAACGTATGTCATGGGAGAAAATTTTTGCATTAATTAATCTCTGATAAACCAACAGAAAGATTGATCAGATCTCTCTGAAATTCACCAGAGGTTAAAATTTTCGCCATGACACGCGTTAATGTGCTCTTCTACTGTTTCCTTTCTGATCCCCCCACACATCTCACAAGTAGCGGAGATTGTGAGTGGGGGTCTGGTAAAGGCCGAACTGCTTCCCTGCTGCCTGTTTAAGTAACGCACCCTTCGAGTTTCCCCAATTGTCAATTTATTGTCCCTGTGTTGTTAATGTTGGAAGCCATTTTCCACCCCTTCCCTCTGTCAGAGTTGTATCCCAAGTGGACAGAGATAGCCAAAAGTGAGAAGCTCTGGATTCAGCAACTTCTCACAACAAATTTATTTCTAAAAGCGCTCTAACTTCTGGAATTTTTTTATAGATTAGCAGTTTTGTCGGATAAACTGTTGAGCAAACAAAAATGGATTCTAAGCATTAATTCTGCTGCTTTTCGCTCCAACCGCTAGGGACTATTTCTCGTAGCGGAGGTAGCTGTTTCGTACCCTTCATAGTGGTATACTCTTTGGTTGACTCGGAGTATAGGAATGGTAGTACGCCTGCATACAGCAGCTCCGTTATCCCAACTTGGCGAAGAAACTCTAAGTAGTTTCGTGGTGATGCCAGAGCAGGGTGGAACTAGTGGCAGGTATTCGTTCAAACAACAACAACACAGGCTTATTTAAGGGCAATTAAGTTTATCAGATAACTCTTTACGTTGAGCCATTTCGGACACGAGCTGCTATTGGCCGCCGAAAACACGTCATGCAGGAAGCAAAGGATCACAGGACGGAGTCATCCCTAGTACGGATTACACATTAGCTAGAAAAGTAAAGAACGAATGCGATGGAAAATATTTTCAAATACTTGGAATTTCAAACTTCATAGATTAACATATTTATCAGAGATCTTTTGTTTCCTGTGTCAAAAGCAAATAAATATTATTAAGAACAACACAATAAATGAAAAGCGTTCGAATGAAGAAATATACACTATATTGACAAAAGTCACCAGGCACCCCTTCAAAAGCACAGACACGGATCCGCTGCGTTGTTAAGATGCGTGGTACAGCTGCAAAGGCTATGTAAACAAGCCTGCAGGTGATCGCGATCATATCGCACTGTGAGGTTGAGTGAAAATATCGCGGCGGGTGAGAACTGACTTTGAGAAAGGAAAGATTGTTGAGTGTTATATTAGTGGGTTGTCCATAAGAGAAACAAAGAGGCGTTTAAACATACCCAAGTAAAATGTTTTGGATGTACTGAATAAGTGGAGATACATGGCGTGCCTGAAGCAGCAAAATGTACCGGCAGGCCAAAGAAAATCAGTGATAGAGGACGTCGAAGCCTCAGGAGATTCGTTACAGCAAATCGATGGAGTACTGCACAAGACCTCAGTGTACAGGTGAGTAAAAATGCTAGAACCTCGGTATGTACACGTACCATTCGTAGAGAAGTTCATTCCATGAGTTATTGTGGTCGTGCGGCTGCTCATAAGCCTTTCATCTCCACTCGGAATGTTACTCATCGTTTAGCATGGTGTAAAGAACATTTATCGTGGACGGTAGATCAATGGAAACGGATCCTATGGACTGGTGAATCCAGATACACGATCCATCAGTTTGATGGCCGTGTGTGGGTATGGCGGCAGCTGGGTGGAAGGCTATTTACCACAGTGTACTGTTCCTACCGTCAAGTTTGGAGCTGGCAGTGTACTCGTGTGGGGGTATTTTTCGTGTTATGGTCCCAGTTAACCAGCACGTCTACCTCGATATTCTGAACAATTATTCCCTACCAACTCTGTGGCAATACTATAGAACCGAGCCTTGTTGGTACAAGCAGAATTATGCACCGAGCCATAAAGCAAGGACTGTTACGGCGTGTAATCCCATATCGTGTGTGGACTGGCCAGCACAGAACCCTGATCTTAATCCCATAGAGCACTTTTGGGATGAATTAGAGCGCCGCATAAGAAGTTTGAAATAAAGGCCTGCTACTGAGCAACAATTAACGGCAGTATCATGTACTGAATGGAAGCGTATACCTATCGCTGTGTTCCAAAATCTTGCCGAAAGCATGTCTCGAAAGGCCAGTGCATGCATTAAAGCCAAAGGTGGATCGATACCGTACTAATGAATGTTAATAAATGCTATGTTGCGTTTCTCTTCTAGGTGTCCGGTGAATTTTGTCAATATAGTGTATGTCCAGTGCCGTTAACAAATATAATGTTGATCCTGATAGTCCACAAGAAATTATATTTGCAAAATTTAAAGTCCATGTGAATGTAAAGGTTTAAAAGCTGAAAAATCCAAACGATTAATAATAATCACCCTGAATTAACCAATAACAAGTGACATAAAAAAGGGAGCGTTTTTCATGCTCGATTTTTGATATTCTACTTTCAGAAAATGTTCCAGTAAGATAGTTTTTTTTTGCATAAAGGTTTGCTTTTTGGATTTAACAGATACGGCCCACAGTTTTATGACTCTATAGGTATCATTCTTCTAGGCGACCACATTTTTTCAAAAAACGAACAACGAACCTGGTTTTCTGAAAATGGCTCTACATCCGAGGTGGGACATGCCGACTTGTTTACATCCACCGTTGTGACTCTCCGTGAGCCATTACGCCATATAGTTCCACAACGAAATGCAATAGATCGTGTATGTCTGTGCAGGTAATATACTAAAAGACTTTCAAAAAGTCGAATGGCGTTGTTTGTTTGCATGGTTTCTAATATTCAGTTGAGAACCCTCTTTATAAATTTGATTGGGTTTAGGAGGAGACACTTCGTTAACCAATGGCGTCTTTTCTTGGATGGGGTGTCTTCCTTGAATCCGACTGTATGTTTAATGTAGCAAGACTTTGTTGTCGCATTGGATTAAATGGTATTTTTAAGCAAGTATTTATATTCATACGGCTTCTTAGTTATATCCTCTGCTCAAAATCATTATTATTCCGTGGTTTAAATCGCAAAAGCCACGATCTCAAACCTAAACAAATGCCACGGCAACCCCCGCGGAGTGATACACATCGCACTTCATATAAAATCAACGCTTCAAGCTACCATTAAGTTTTTAATAGTTTCTTTTTGTTATTCAATGAACCCCGCCACTGCATGACACAAATAGACTGATATGTGCGCTTTATGTTTATTTGTTTGTTTTGTGAATTCTTAAAAAGACAAACAACAGTCATTTATTCTTCCAGAGAATTCACAACTATGCTTACAAAATGAAAGCGCTGCCATTTGGATGAGTGGCTCTGCGACTATTTTCGAGCTCTCCGATTAGTCAAAGTTGTGTCTAGCATGCACGTGTACGATATTTGTTAGGAAATCTTTCATGTATCCGTTATCGGTATTTGGGTCAATATAACGCTACAGGAGACGTGACAGCCATTTATTCTCTGTTGGATAGATGTTTAACATCTAAACACGAGTTCGGCATTTCTACGTAACGGAATGAGATTTGAGTTGCTCTATATGCGCAGGTTGGCAATCAGGAGTTTAACTTCTCCTTTAAATGACCAATCACAACCATAGCTCGTGAAAAATTCTAGGGGAGGCTACAAGTAATGTACGGGGGTTAAAAATTTTTATAGTTTCTTCGGTAAATTAATTTTAATCTAATATAACAGTGTTTATTGAAAAAAATATGAATAAGCACAGTAATATTGTTTCAAGGATTATGAGGTAGAGTTGGGTAAAATCGTAATTGAATTAATCGGTAATGCATTACAGCGTAATGATAATGGGAACAAGAAATTAGCGTTACCATTACATGGTTGGCGAACTGGCCGTTAGAATTACATGGTAATTGTAATGACATGTAGCATGTAGCAGTTACCCATTACAGTGGCGTAGCCAGAAATGTTTTAGGGATTGGTTCATTGGTGAAAGCCTTGTTACACGTATATATCGCTTTAACTTCGTGCTCAGTCTCCCCTCAAGGGAGGGGTTCAGACCCCGACCCAACCCCTCTCTGGCTACGCCACTGACCCATTATAATCGTAATGGTTAACTATATGTTAGTAATTAACCAATAACTTATGGGTAACAATACAACGTAAATAAACCAGCAGCCTGTACACCCTTACACGTGTTCTGTAGGTTATTTGACAATTGTTCCACCATTCGGACCTCAAATGCTTGTATATAGGAATTGGAGATTATACGTGTATGACAGGAGTAGTTGCCCCGTCTTCGCCGCAAGTGATTTGAACGAAATGATACATATGAAGTAAGTACGAATGGGATGTTTATTCCGGTTAGAGATACTCATTTCGTCCATTACATACGTTTCGTTGTCCCAAATAATTTCCCCTACTATAGCCACATATTAGCACTACACTCATAGTTCAGCAACTCAGGATGCACTGTCGAAAACTACAGAAATTTGCGAACTCTTGACATTTTTGCCGCACTTCTCAAGTGTTGTCATTACTTGTCCGATACGAACACTGTGTAACGTACCAGGAGATGTGACGTACCTGCCAGAAGGACGCACACGACATAAAGGCAGATAGGAATCAGAATAAAACGTCCGCGTAGCTCAATTGGTAGAGCAACTTATTCCGGAATGAGGGGACCAGGGTTCGAACCCCGGCGCGGATAAAAATGACGGAGAAATTTACTTCGTTGTAACTGGACTAGCGAGCGACTGACTCCTTTATATATACTTCACGACAGGACCTGAACCTTCTGGAATATTCTTGATTTACATTAAGCTCTCCAACTTCCCATCATTCTGGAATATTCTACAAACGTCTAAGAACATTCTACACATCACTTCGGTCTCTGTCTGCTATGTTACATGGCCGACTTTTCTAGACATAGCTTTTGGCACACGTACATTTCTGTAAACTATTAGTATGTTATTATTATTTACAAATTGTGTAATTTCATTACCAAATAATTCGATTGCGTTTGAATGGCATTATTAAATAATTGGATTATACCCTCTTCATTGTAATGCATTACAGATTAATTCCATTACCTTGTGAAAACCATACTTGGGATTATTACCTTGTAATGCATTACCTGTTACTGCATTACTTTGTAATGCATTCCTACCCAACTCTGTTACGAGGTAATACGGCAAAGTTACGCATTTTTAATTGTCAGCTTTTTACATATTTGAATTTAAAACTGTATAAATATCTCGAGAGTGCTTCCTCTTTAGGTGCCATTAAATGCAACAAAATTGCAGGTACTTTCGGGATGTTCTTTTTTTAAGAGCACAGAAACTGTTTTAAGGAGAACATTAGTGATTTTCCTTCCTATACTTCCAATGGAAAAAAAAAACCCTATTTCCTAAGCGAAGACGATTTCCCGTACATCAAAATTCGTCCACTAATAAAAAAAAAACATCCTAACTAAGATTCTACAATCAGTGTTTATTGCAAAAGCTTTCCTGAACTACATCGAAAATCAATAACTTTACTTCGATGTAGTGGTAAGGAGAGTAGCGCCACCTGTAGGCAAGTATCATAACTAAATCGAAGTAAAGATAGTGATTTTTAATATAGTTCGGGAAGGCTTTTTTCAAAAAATCACCAATGGTACCATCTAAATTAGGTTGATTTTTATCAGTGGGCCATTTTTGATGTATGGGAAATCTTTCTTCGCTGAAGAAATAGGTCGAAACTTTTTCCGTTGGAAGTATAGGGAGCAAAATCACTAGACACCTTAATCAATCAAAATGAAATTTGATATTTCCAAGCTTTGTTTAAAAAAATGTTTATAGTTGATCTGCTTGAAACTGGACAAAAATATCCTTTACATATTGCAAAACCGTTGTTTGTTTCTCCTAAGCTAGGCGATTAAAAAGCGAAAAGTTAGTACGAAATGCTTCCAGAACTTTCACGCCATGATTAAACATAATTATACCCATGAAATAACAATGAAAGAAATACGAGATTCCACCATTGTACAATACAAATTTGGAAGATGTGAATCCGTTTACTGGTGTAAATATGACCTGAACGGTAAGTCAGATAATATCAGAAAACTTGACTTCTTACCATTGAGGTTATATTTACACCAATAAACGGATTCACATCTTCCAAATTTGTATTGTACAATAGTGTAATCCCGTATTTCTTTCATTGTTATTTCATTGATCTTCTGCGCTTCCGGGTAATCAAGGGAATGAATTCTAACCCTCCAGATTCGCTATACATGAATGCCGGTTGCTTCGACTAGCGAATCCTGTGTTGGTTATATTCAAATTAATCAGAAATTTGAAACTTGGTCGTTCTGGGTGGTGAAGTGGTTAGCATAAGCCTACTAGAAAAATGTTTGAAATTATAGGAAAAACGTGTCGCACTGGATAGGCTACTCTATCCAATAAAGAAGGAATTTTTCAAATGGGACCATTAGAAGCAGATTTATTGACAAAAATAAGACATACTTCTACGGTTCTGGCGGAGAAACCATGTAATATTTTAAGAAGAAAATATTCCGAAAATGTTTGTCGACAACGAGTGGCAAAGGTCCACGAATGAATTTTTTTAATCAAGATTTTAGAAACTCAGATTTTGTGGCAAGTACATTAGAAGCAGAAATTCACGCTTACCCCCTGGTAACCAAGCCGTTCTCTACCAGAAATTACAAATCATATGGAAAAGATTTCTCATTAAAACCTGTATCCTTTGAAAAAAAGTTTTTAAATCGGAGTATCAAAAGTAGAGACATCGGGGAAAACGCATTTTAATTTTACGCGCCCTAGTGGAAAGTCTATGCGTAACATGTAAAAAGTGACTATACCTAAAATACTCTTCGACATAAATGGAATTGAAAGATAAGAGTTTTTTCAATCGCATGTTTAGAAGATAATGTGTGGAATAAAATGTATTTTGAATTAGATAGCATCTGCATATACTCCCTCTAGTAGCGAAATTGTACGTCGAAAAAAAATTTAATGAAGGATTATGATTTGCATATTTCAAGCTTCCCAACGCAAAAGGAATTTTTCAAATCGGACTAAAGTTGCAGAGATATGGCATCTACAGGCGGACAAACCGATAACAAAAACATGATCTTGTTTTACAAAAGACGTGCTAAAATTAAAACAAGAAGCGATATAAGTTTAAACAAAGCAAAGCGTGCAGCAGAACTGTTTCTTTACATGGTACCATTTCTTTCCTGATGTAAGATACAGAACACGAAGTTTATAAATTTGCTTGCACTATAATAATTAAAAAATAAAGATATATAACTTTTCAGTATCCAGATTTCTTTCCTTTAATCTGATTTGCATGCATCATTATTGTTCTTGACGCTCGTGTCTGCCACGGATAAACCTCTGGCAGGCACGAATCACTAAATAAACGCCGTACGTCGCATGGTCACGTTAAGCTGTCGGACCCTGGACACTAGCCCCCTGGTAACAAATAAGGGCGTCTTCCTGCCCCTTTCTACCTCGCTTCCAAGTCACCTTCCCGTCAAGCAGTCTATCCCAAATCTAGCTTCCTATTTCTAAGGGTTGTTTAAGAACTGGGGTCAGACACTCCCTTTCTAAAACCCTCTACATGTGATCTGATCTGATATAATACTAAAAGGAAATTTTGATTTCCTGCTCAGATTGGTTGCTTGGACATCACATATTTGCACCACCGTTTGCCGTTATATATTTGGGACACCCATCCATTTTTATTGTATCCCTAAGCATTCATATAGAAGGGAATCTTTTGCAACGAAACTTCCTAAAGAACCATAAACATGGTTATGAGTAGGGATGGACACATTAGTGGGTAACATCGATGATCAACACTGGTGATTACTTATTCCCGAAACATCGATATTACGGGTGGAAATTTTCGATGTTTTTGCTAATAAGTCGAAAATTTTGTAGTTTTAAATCTGCAGCAGTAGATGCGGAATAAATGTACAAAATCTCTGTCCAATATAACAGTGATTACTCACCAATAACCTCGGATAACTAACAATATTTATTAAAATGCTCGATGTATTAGTAGAAACCTCTGCTTTCGTTCTATGCACCGGCCTAAAAACCTCGACGTTTTGCTAATAAACTGAAGAATTCGCACTTTTTCATCTGCATCAGTGAATGGGCAATCGATCTGCAAAATATCTGTTCAGTGTAACAGTAATACTCATGAATTCAGCGTCCCGTTACATAATGTTTGTTTAAACGCTCGGTGTATTGGTGGAAACCTCGATGTTTTTTCGATGCATCGGTGTGAACCTCGATGTTTTGCTAATAAATTTGTAGTTTTCAATCTGCAGCAGTAAATGGGCAATAGATGCGCAACATCTCTGTTCAATATAACAGTAATTACTCACCAATAACGTGGAGTAATTAAAAAGATTTATCAAAACTTGCTCGACGTATTGGCAACCTAAATGAACTATAGGGGGCGCTGCGCAACGTAAACAAACTTCTTTTTGTACGGATAAGGTCGCAAGTGTTCCCGTGAAGTCGTATGAAAGAATGGCTGGTTTAACATTCTCAATCCTTGAGATAATGAAATTTGTGGACGCTACAAAAAATTAATGATGCATCAAAGAAGGGGAAGTGATTCTTAATGCAGGTCATATAATTGCATGTGGAATTAAGGAGGAAGATAGAAAAGAAATCCACATAGGTTAGCATTGCATTCAATCCACCGCAATAACGTCTTCGCATCATTCGATCAATGGGGTTTTAGACAGAAATAATTGTGAACTTTCTTTTGAGTGCTCTTGTAAAGCAGGCAGAACTGGAACGTGTAAGCACTGTGTAGCAGTAATGCTTTACTGTAACATGGTAATTTTAATTTTTACATTTTGAGACAAGTGATACAGTAATACAGACAGGGGTGTAGCAAGAATTAGTGGGACCCTGGAAAAGCCACATTTTGGTGCCTCCTTCACCCGCTACACTACTAGTAGGTATACTGGCAGATTAGAGTTTTGTTTTTTCCGTCCGTAAATTAGGCAAAACTATTGGATCTGTAAAGTCAAAGTGACTGTTAACAGAACACTGCAAATTTTGTTCCTTAATAGAGTTTAAATTTATATGGGTAACTACAATTACTTATTTTCAAAAGCATGTAGAAATACGGAATTTAAATTATTACTATGCAATAAAAACACGTTGTCTTGTTTATTATTCATTCAAACACGTTACTAGGTTAGTAGCATTTCACTGGAAGGATTTCAAATGCAAGGCACAACGGTTTACATAAATGTGTAGATTAGCGTCCTAAATTATTTCGTCGGGAAAACGTTAGTACCTGAAAAGGTACGAAGTACAGATTTTACATTATTGAAATTAATGGCAATGGTGCAAAAATTTCATGTTTTAAATGTCTTTTAAAGATTTTAATCGTAATAGTTACCTGTAACAGCGATCAATCTCAAGAATAATGGTAGGCCTAACGCATTGCTACCGCGACGATGTCAATCGTTTCTCCGTTTAAAGGAAAATTCACTGCGTAGTGTAATTCAGGCGCGGAATACTACAAGTGCAGCCGCGTACGCTCTTGCCAGGGGAGCGAAGCATCATGTACTCATACGTTACAGAATATAATTCGTTCATGTATTGTCATTGTTTTTAAAGCAGACGTCGAGAAATGTTTCTTTCTGTTACACATGATTTCCTGAATCCAAATAGAAAGTGCGAGTATGGCTTTCTATGTTGTACAGGAAACTGGGCAAGTATAACTTTCGGTTCTGCTTTGAACGGCTTCCATTCGTAGCTAATCTACTTTGCCACTTTACTTTTCATTCTCCTGTTAATACTTCCTTCGCAGGTCAGTTTGTATCTCACTGATACGTATATTTTGCAAATCAAAGAGGTTTCTTCCAGTTTTTCTTGCCAACAACGTACAGGATACAACAAAATACAGGGTGGATAATTTGGACCTATTTTCTGTAGCATATCACTACAACATTTATCGCTTTCCTGCCAACAACGTAAGAGATTTCTCTTGTACTCTTCCGCCCGTCATTTCGGTACAGCAACGAACCTTCCTTTTCACGGAGCAAGGCTTGACATCGGCGTGGTAGCAATGCGTTAGGGCTACCGCAGCGTGTCTTTACAGCATTGCATTTACAGGTGAATATTACGACAAAAAAATTTTAAAACACATTTAAAATATGAAATTTCTGCACCGATTGCCATTATTTTCCGTACTCTAAAATCTGTACGTCGCACTTTTCCCAGGCTCTAACATTTTCCCGACGAAAAAATTTAGGACTCTAATCTACACATTTACCAAGCAAGGTTTATACTAACTTGTAAAAAACGTAGCTGTAACCTTGGGAACAACACTGCAAGACTCAACAATATGAATTGTTCTTCACCGAGTTATCCATCATTACTCTCTAATTCCAGAATGTATGCAAAATTACACCTGAACAAGCAAACCGAACCAAAAGAACAATCGAACAACAGCTAAGAATGTTATTCGTACTATAGCAATTCTTCCTTTCGCCGCTAGAGGGAGAGCGGACCGCTGAGACAAAATCGTTGGATACCTAGATGTTTTTTCGATGCATTGGAGTGAACCACGATGTTTGACCATACTCCGAGTCAACCAAAGAGTGAAACACTATGAAGGGTACGAAACAGCTACCTCCGCTACGAAAAATAGTTTCTGGCGTTTAGAGCACAAAGCATCAGAATTATTGCTTAGAATCCATTTCTGTCTGCTCAACAGTTTATCAGAGAAAATTCCTATCTAAAAAATTCTAGAAGTAAGAGCGCTTTTAGAAATAAATTTGTTCTGAGAAGTTGCTGAATTATGAGCTTCGCACTTTCGGCTATTTCTGCCCATTGATTTCTGCCCACTTGGGATACAACCCGGACAGGGGGAAGGGGTGAAAGATCTCTCCCAACATTAACCCTTTAAAGAACATAACGGACAAAACACCCGTATATACAAACGACCATAGCTGCCCAAAACTCCTGTCTACAGTGAGTCAAATTTCCTACATTTACCTGTTCTTTAAATCTGCACGACCTTTGAGGGATCAGCAGGAGTCACAGTCAGTCACCATTGTTGTTACTAAACAAAGAAGTAAAACAACAGACAATTTCGGGCGTTATGTTATTTAGAGTTATACTGGATTTTAGAGTCATGGTCGTTAAAGGGTTAACAACAGAGAGGCAATACATTGACAATCGGGGAAACTCGACAAGTGCGTTACTTAAACAGGCAGTAGGGGAAGCAGTTCGGCGTCCACCAGATCACCACTCACAATCCCTACTGCTTGTGAGATGTGTGGGTGGGTGGGGGGATCAGAAAGGTAACAGCAGAAGATCACATTAACGCGGATGGATACCTTTCATGCGTTCCACGACGAGATGTCATAAGGCTCTCCCTCCTTTCCCAGTACTACACTTTTAGGGTGAATTGGAGTATAGTGTCTGCAGCCAAGCCTAGGGTCACTCTATGTGTCATCTGATTGGGCCGCGCCGAAAAAGTGGAGGCCAATTAGATAACACATAAAAAAATTGGGTGTTCGTTTGAAACGCGTGTCGAATGTATAGTGAAACCAAACAATTACAGCAGAGATGTTAGGAGAGTTATGTGTGCGAGGATATCGCGGAGACCCTGTTGAGAAACCGTGCTCTTGTGTACGCAGGTAAAATACTTAGCGAGAACTTCTGGGGCTTTTGGCGGGTTGTATCACTTCTTGTACTGACTACCACAAACGAACGTGTCATTAGACAGTTCTTCCTTCCCACGTTCCTCCACGTAATTAATTTATTTTATCATAACGTAATCCATTGATTTATTCTGCGAGATAGACACCATCTTACTTATTAGGAAACAAAACTTTTCCTACTTAATAAATGCTTCGCAGTAGGGACGAAATAAGCATTCCTAAAGGTCCGTTTAATTCGCCAGGCAAAATAGTCACTAAACCAGATTCTCATATGCAACCATCTTTCACAGCGACCTGATAGATGGCAGCACATCAGTGCTGATTTGGAAATCTATGAGATCGGGACCAGAGTAGGAAGTACAACCACTGTTTCAGTTACTTCTAATGGTGTAATATGTAAACAAGCAAAAGCTGCTTATTCCCATGCTTGAAGTACAATACGTATAATGTTTATTCATTGCTTATTCGACTTTTTTTTAAATAACTATACAAATGTAACATTCAAATTAAGAATTGACATCAGCATGATCAGTATATTCTGTTTGGGTAACCCAGGTATTTACTTTACTAGATGCAATGAAGGAACTATGTAGGAGAATGATTTGTTATATAAAGCATTACATTTGGATTGAATTTATGTAATATAGTTCAAAATATGTAGCTTGATAAGACTGAATTTTCTCTCAAAGGGCCTTTTCAAATATAATTGAACAACTTACATGTGACTACACTGTCACTCCATATACAGGCAGATGTACATAGGTGACTTTAATCCCATAAAGCAATCTGAAGAATAATGAAATTTCTTAGTTTCCACCAGTACTGACTGCTTATGAGGTACACCTGGTACCATTAATGGGTGATAAAATCAAGAATGCATTCTCTAATCACCAGTACAGAATTGTGGTAGTTCTATTATCTCGTCATAAATTTTAACAGCTGGGCAATGTTTACTATGTAGGTGTTCAGGATTTGAGCACATCACAAAATTCTTGCGATGTGTACTGAATCTAGACTTAAATAGTTGTTTTCACATTGCAGAAAAAAATTCCAGAAGAATGAAGAGAGTTTTTTTACTTTTGAACTTTTTCTTCCCTATTTTCCTGCGAAGACATTTTCAACTGATCTTACGCAGGTTTCAAGGAACAGTAATAACATTTATTTTATTGCATATTAATTAGGTATAGCATTACCATGGGCTTAAATAATAAACCCAGACTTTAGCTTTGGATGTTGCTTTGACTAAATGCATATGAATGAACATTCATTAAACTCATAGTAACACGTATTATACTCATTGCACTTCAAACCTTTTTGTAATACTAGTACATATCCCATCCGCTATCTATATAAGATAGTACGAAATTGAATGCTGAAGAGCCGCGAGATATTAACATCTTGGAACTATTAATATCTGCTATTATTTTTCCATCATTACGTACCACACGTTCATGTATTTCAAAGGAACACGCCAATTGGTTATCCAGTTTGTTGGCGTCACCTCAGCGCGGCCCAATGAATCGAGGAGTTAGATGACCCACAGGCCTAGCTCCAGAAAATAGTCGACGTTTTGCTAAAAAACTGAAGAATTCGCATTTTCCCACCTGCACCAGTAAATGGGCTGAACGTGATTTGTAAAATTTCTCTTTAATATAACAGTTACACTCACCAATTCAACATCTAGTAACATAATATTTGTTAAAACGCTCGATGCATCGTGAAAACCTCGAGGTTTCTTCCATGCATCGAAGGAAACGTCGATGTTTCCATGTTTCGCTAATAAACTGAAAAATTCGCACCTCTCCATCTGCAGCAACGAATGGCCAGTCGATTTGTAAAATCTCTGTTTAATGTAATGGTGATACTCACCAATTCAACATCTAGTAAGGAAATACACAGTCGGGTCACATTATTGTGACCACCTCCTACTTTTGGCATCAACAGCGCGTAGCCAATGGAAGAAGGCGGCATAAGCGAAGTGGAACCTGCTGAGTACCGCGTGCCATTGACGTGATAGGTGAACGTCTGTTACAAAGGTGCGTGAGAAGCGATCGACAGGATACAGTGGAGCAACTCACTGGCCGAATGAACGAGGGAGCTACCACGTTTTATGAGTGTTGCACCATTCTCTCCTGCGTGCTGCATTCATGTTATTAACCAGTGGTTTTGCGATTGCAGTTCGACCATAAATTCCCTGCCTATGGAGTTCTCTTCGCACTGTTTTTTATACAGACACGGTTTGAAATCACGTTATTCAGCTAAGCAACAACTTTTGCAGCTGTTGTCTTTTTATTTGTGGTCACAATCCTCCGCAATATCCTTCTCTCTCTGTCATTCAACGCACACTTTCGTCCACACTGGTGTTTATCTGATGATGTTTTTCCAGAAGCACAATATGCGGCCATGACTTTCGATACAGTACCTCGCGATACAGCAAATAAATTTGCTACTTTGATCACGGGAGCACCCAAAATACGGGTCCCAACTATTTGCCCCAGCTTTGAAATTCTGTAAGCTCCGACATAATTCACTTGCAACGCACAGGTCAATGTATAGACAGCAACTGTGCTGTGGCTACCTGCTGGTTTGCCACGTTTCGTAGCACACATTCACTACCAAGACCTACGGCGCCATCTACATTTTCACGTGGAAAAAATTGGTTGTTTTACCCATGCATTTTACAAGGTGTTTCCATATTTTTGTCTATCTCCTGTATACTATAGGTTAGAATAGTATATTATATTTAATAATTACTGAAAAATTAATAAACATAGCAATATTGTTAACGAGGGCGGATGAAAAAATTAGTTACACTGTTGAATAAAAACAAAACAAATAAAGGGACCTACTCAGGGGATGTACACTGTCTGACAATAAAGTTCCAAGACAGTGGGTATTACTCTGTTAATGGTAGCGGTAAAAATATGTTCTATGGGTCAAATTGTAACTGTGTTTTCCCTGTCTTGCAGAACACATGAAAATCTAAGAAAGTGCAGACCTGCCCGATTCTGAAAACTGTTAATAGAAGGTACCCCAAAGACCATTGCTATGGATTTGAACATAGAGCAAACATCAAGTTTCTGTGCAAGTCCTGGAAGTCAGCAACGGAGACCTTCGGAATGATCAAAACTGTTTACGGAGACAATGCCCTATCCCGTGGTCGCGGTTTGGAATGGCATGCTCGCTTTCGTGATTGAAGGGAAGACATTGGGGATGACCCAACGATTGAAAAATTGTCAACCAACCGTTCTGAGGAAATGGTGGAGAAAGTTCGCGCTCTGGTACAGTCAGACCATCGAATGACGGTACGGATGATGGAGGACTAACTCCATATCAACCGTGAAACAATCCGGCTGATTCTAAAGGAAGATCTTGGGAAAAGGAAGATTTGCACAAGGTTCGTGCCTCACAGTTTGAGTGAAGAACAGAAAGTGCAAAGAGTCGAAAGCTGCAAGGCGTTCATTGCAGCTGTGGAATCGGACCCTTCGATGCTGGATCGCATTGTGACAGGGGATGAGACGTGGTGCTTTCAACACGATCCAGAATCAAAGCATGGAGTGGAGAGCATCAAGTTCACCGAGACCCAAGAAGGTTCGCCTGCAGAAGTCGAAAATCAAGGCAATGCTGATCACGTTTTTTTTACAGCAGAAGCATCATTCACAGGAGATGGTTTCTGGAGGGCGCAACAACCACCAGTGCCTTCTATCTGCAAGTTCTTGATCGCCTGCGGAAGAGAAATTCATCGTGTGAGGCCGCAACTGCGAGCATGTGGAAGTTGGTTCCTTCTGGATGACAACACGCCTGCCCACTCGGCCCTCGGTGACACAGTTCCTCGCCAAGGCCGGAGTACCCAGAATCAACTATCCGCCCTACTCCCTGGACTTAGCTCCCGCCGACTACTTCCTGTTTCCCAAAGTGACATTGGCGTTGAAAGGAAGACGTTTCATGAATGTTCAGGACATCAAGAAAACTGTGACCGCGGAAATGAACAGTTTTCCAGTAAATGAATTCGAAAAGGGTTTCACACATCTAGTGGAGTGATCTAAATGGTGCATCGATAAGAAGAGGGACTACTTTGAAGAACCATAACCACAGCTGGACTCAGGGCATTAAACTTTCCTCGTAAGAGCAGCTGTCCTTGAACTTTATTGTCAGACGGTGTATTTTCGTTTAAAGGTACAACATTTATTCATTTTTTTGACATATAGTAGTCTAAGGAATGTAAACATTTATCGGAACGTGTGATTAACTTTTCCGTACCTGTACAAAAAAGTCACCTCCAGTTTGGTGCAACCAGTTAACGTGGCACCTGTCTCGCACACAATTTCCGAAATCATAGCTGCTCGTGAATGATTGAATGCACAGTCCCGAACGAAACGTCTAACGTGCTGGCGATTTCCTAGATTTCGCCTGTTATCCCATAATATGTCGTCAACAGCGGGAACATGGTTTGGAGTGTTAAATATTGATGGTCTGCCTTATATGTATATCTAATATTGATGACGACGTGAAGCTTCCGTGCTTCAGAAGGGACCAACAGTTCGCAGTAAACGCGCGGAAGAATACAATTGGAGCGGGTTGTATTCTTCTGAAGAGTGCGAAGCGTGCTGTAATCCTGCGCAAGTGGAAGTAGTTGCAAGCAGTTTTCTTAATTTTTGAGAAAGAAATGTGCGGAATGTCGTTATTATTAGCTTCACAATGTTTCCGAATAGAAAGAAATGAAGGAATGTAAATGCTTTAATCAGAAGTGTTGAGTAAGAACTATTGGCTCCGGTTGAACCTCAAGTTTTGGTTATGGTTTCGAAGATGTACAAGGGTCAGTGGCGCACCCAGGAATTCTTGTTGGAGGGGGCTATATATATATATATATATATATATATATATATATATATATATATATACTTAAGAGCAAAACTGAAGACTAAGGAAAAACTTTAGAATTTAAAACGAAGGTTGCAAAAAAACCTGAAAATCAAAACGCGCAGCGCAGCAGTTTTGAAAATTCAGAATTCACATTCTATAAAGAAGATACCTAAGCAAAAAAATGCAAATATAATTTTGACTCACACCTAGTACAACATAGAAAAGGTTATGTATCTACCTGTGTGAGTAAAAGGAGAAAAGACAAAAAAATAATATAAAACAACTGAATGTAGAAGGTGTCGAGAATACTGAGCCTTGGCTTTATCAAGGACCAGCAAAAACTCTGCATTTTCTCACTTCCACAAAGACCTAGTTGGAAATGGGTTTCTGCAAGGCCATAGATGCAAGTAACATTCCCACCTAAAATAGTTTAAAACATATATATATATAAGTCATGTCCTCCGTAGAGTTGCATGACCTAGCACTAGTTAACAATTTCGCTTGCATCCATTAACCTTCATGGCCCGACCCATGCTCTTCATCTGTTACTATTAAACAGAGAGAAGAAGATTAAAGAGAACTCAAGCTGTGAGAGTGACATAATAATTAGAAATGATTTTCAGCCATAACGAAATTCCAAGTTCGTTTGAGAGAGAATTTAAACCTGAAAATCAATGCAAAAGAAATCCAAATTTTACATTGCAATTAAAAAAGGAAATGTTAATTTTTAACGAACAGATTTTTGAAAGAAAACTTGAGTCTAAAACCCCCTACTCTACAACTTATGACAGCACGAAAACGAGAATAAGTTAAAGATAATAATTAACTAAAGAAAACTTTGTGAAAGTTATATACCTTAAACAGTTAGTTGCAATATGTACAAAGTATTTCAGCAGTGCTTTAAGTGCATTATTAATTAGTTATTAAGAACTTAACTACTTTGAAAAAACAGCGCAGAGACAGCGCATAGAAAAGGAACAAGCTTAGCCATCTTCTGTTCCTAGGTACCCCAAAAGACGCTCAAAGTTACAAAGAAAAGAAAGAGTTAAAACCCGCAAAAATGTTAACAGACAAACCAATGCCTAAAAGCTGAAAAGCTAAAAAACGACAGAGAAAAGGTACATGAAGTACAAACATTGAACTTATAAAACCTAGAACCCAAAAACAAGGAAGAGAGCTTACCTCTTGTGTGACAAAAACTTTTCTCCTCACAAGAGAAGAACATGGCTGACCTCATCCGCCACTCCCTATAATAATGCAGAAGTAATTTCTACTATACTCAAAGTTTGTCCCCTAGATATTAATAGTTATGATTTTGAAAACCTATATACTAATCTGCCTCTATCAGATATAATCACTACCTTTAAAGAGCTGTATGCAGAATTTAAACTTAACCAATTTGTTGATGTAGGAACTTGGAACTCTTATCTCAATTGCTGCATAAAAAATAACCATATCTTATACAATAATACTCTCTATAAGCAAGTGAACGGTATTCCAATGGGGACATCAACGTCCACGAATATCGCTAATCTATTCCTGTTCTTTAAGGAATATAAATTCATTAAAAATCACCCCACCTGCTCAGATAACTACCTTTACACTTTTAGATATATTGATGATCTGCTGTGTATCAATAATTCAGAAGTTATAGAGAGTGATTTTGATAATATCTATCCAAGCTCTCTTAGCTTATGTAAAACCAACCACAGTAATCAGGAACTTGAGTTCCTAGACTTAAGCATTAAGCTCAACAGAGGTAACCCATCTATTAGCCTCTTTGATAAAAGAGTTAATTTTCCTTTCAAAGTAATTAAATATCTACACTGGAATAATAACATTTCAACCAAAGTAATTGAGAATGTACTAATTTCTCAGGTCCTAAGAATTTCAAGAATTTGCAGCAACAATTTGTACTTCAATTACCACATTAATATACTATTAGAAAGTTTTCTAGAGAACGAAATTCCTTCTTCTTTCATCAAAAGAACTTTAAGAAAAATTATTCTGAATAATAGAGTAAGGTTGGCAGATCTGCTTTAATTTTCTACACAGTTAATAATATGATTCTGACCAATCAAAGCCGTAAGGAAGTTGGCTAGAGGATGCCTATTAACTACCTAAAGGAACCTTAGTGCTATGGATATGACGGTCCTATTAAAACAAAAAATTAAATAATATAAACAAAATCACAAAAAAGCTTAAAAATCTGTTTATAAAAGAAAATAAAAACAAATAAAAAAGAAAACTAGTTATTCATCACTAGGATAGCTATACTAAAAATAGTAAAACCAACATTAAAATTAATAAGATTCTGATTAATCTATAGAAGCTCACTAAGGTGATTTAATACATGCAAAGATTATTAAATAAACTGCTCGTGTATTTTATAATATTTCTCATGTATTCTGGAGAGTTAATTCTGCTCTTTCTGATCATACAGATCCACAGTCTTAAGTTTATAAATTTTTTTTTCTCTGGTTAAAATCTCCGCGCGTTGTTTTCTTGCTGTATGAGGAGGCCATCAGCCCCACCCTCACTGCCCCCCAGCGTCTAGGGAGTGACGGATGAGGTCAGCCATGTTCTTCTCTTGTGAGGAGAAAAGTTTTTGTCACACAAGAGGTAAGCTCTCTTCCTTGTTTTTGGGTTCTAGGTTTTATAAGTTCAATGTTTGTACTTATTCTCTGTCGTTTTTTAGCTTTTCAGCTTTTAGGCATTGGTTTGTCTGTTAACATTTTTGCGGGTTTTAACTCTTTCTTTTCTTTGTAACTTTGAGCGTCTTTTGGGGTACCTAGGAACAGAAGATGGCTAAGCTTGTTCCTTTTCTATGCGCTGTTTTTTCAAAGTAGTTAAGTTCTTAATAACTAATTAATAATGCACTTAAAGCACTGCTGAAATACTTTGTACATATTGCAACTAACTGTTTAAGGTATATAACTTTCACAAAGTTTTCTTTAGTTAATTATTATCTTTAACTTATTCTCGTTTTCGTGCTGTCATAAGTTGTAGAGTAGGGGGTTTTAGACTCAAGTTTTCTTTCAAAAATCTGTTCGTTAAAAATTAACATTTCCTTTTTTAATTGCAATGTAAAATTTGGATTTCTTTTGCATTGATTTTCAGGTTTAAATTCTCTCTCAAACGAACTTGGAATTTCGTTATGGCTGAAAATCATTTCTAATTATTATGTCACTCTCACAGCTTGAGTTCTCTTTAATCTTCTTCTCTCTGTTTAATAGTAACAGATGAAGAGCATGGGTCGGGCCATGAAGGTTAATGGATGCAAGCGAAATTGTTAACTAGTGCTAGGTCATGCAACTCTACGGAGGACATGACTTATATATATATGTTTTAAACTATTTTAGGTGGGAATGTTACTTGCATCTATGGCCTTGCAGAAACCCATTTCCAACTAGGTCTTTGTGGAAGTGAGAAAATGCAGAGTTTTTGCTGGTCCTTGATAAAGCCAAGGCTCAGTATTCTCGACACCTTCTACATTCAGTTGTTTTATATTATTTTTTTGTCTTTTCTCCTTTTACTCACACAGGTAGATACATAACCTTTTCTATGTTGTACTAGGTGTGAGTCAAAATTATATTTGCATTTTTTTGCTTAGGTATCTTCTTTATATATATATATATATATATATGTATATATATCATCATCATAATTGTCAACCATTATTAATCCACTGCTGGACGAAGGTCTCCCCAAGTTTCCTCCACAACGGTCTGTCTTGTGCCAGTCTCCTCCATGTCACTCCCGCATACTTTCGAATTTCATCCACCCATCTTCCATGTGGTCTTCTTCTGGGTCTTTTCCTGTCCCTTGGAATCCAATCTAAAATTTCGGCTGTCCATCGATGGTCTGTTCTTCTGGCAGTATGTCCAGCCCATTGCCATTTCAAGGATTTAACTCTGATCATGATGTCTTCCACTCTTGTCATTTTTCGGATCCACGTGTTCCTCTTCTTATCTCTCCTGGTTACACCAAGCATGCACCTCTCCATGCTGCTTTGAGTTGTCTGCAGCCTTTGTATGTCTCTTTTAGTTAAGGTCCACGTCTCTGCACCATACGTAAGCACTGGAAGGATGCATTGATCAAACACTTTTCTTTTAAGACATAATGGCATATTGCTCTTGAAAATTATGCTGTTTCTCCCAAAAGCTCTCCAGGCAAGTTTTGTACGCCGATTAATTTCTTCACCAATGTGACCCTCACTTGATATCTGCTGTCCAAGATAAACGTACGTGTCTGTTATCTCCAACTTTTCTCCATCAATTAATAAATCTTCATTTCTTGTAAAAGCATTGTACATCGCTTTTGTCTTCTGAAAGTTCATTTTTAATCCCACTTCTTTACTCTTGTCAGCAAGTTCCTGGATCATACTCTGAAGCTCTGATGGGGTAGTTGCAAAAATGACTATGTCATCAGCAAAACGAAGGTGGGTTAGATAATCTCCATTAATCTTTATCCCTTTGTTTTCCCAGTTCAGTGATTGAAAGACATTTTCCAATATGGCATTAAAGAGCTTCGGAGATATGGTGTCACCTTGTCTCACTCCTTTTCCAATTTTTATGTGTGTTGTATTTTCAAACAGCCGAATCTTTTCACTTGCATTTTCATAGATGTTATTAATAATATTAATGTATGCATCTTCAATACCGCAGGATTTCAGAGCCATTGCAACTGCTGATGGTTTCACCGAATCAAAGGCTTTTTCATACTCGATAAAAGCCATCCACAATGGAAGCTCATATTCTCTCGCTCTTTCAATTAGTTCTCTCTGTACGTGGATATGATCTATTGTGCTGTAGCCACCCCTGAATCCAGCTTGTTCTCTCGGTTGAGCCATGTCCAGTGTCACCTTCAACCGGTGTGAAAGAACTTTAGTGAAGATTTTATAAACAACTGATAGGAGGCTGATAGGTCTGTAGTTCCTGAGATCCTCAATGTCACCTTTTTTATGTAGCAAGATCATTGTAGCGTTGTTCCAATCCTCAGGAATTTTCCCTTCATTAAGGCATCGAGTGAAAATTTGGGCGAGTACTGCTTCGATTTCTCCACTTGCTTCTTGTATGATGTCTACAGTAATTCCATCTTCTCCTGGAGTTTTTCCCGGCTTCATGTTCTTGATTGCATGTGCAACTTCTGCTGGAAGGACTGGAAGAACTCTGGTACCTTTCATGATGTCTAGAGTATATGTATCATCCCTTTCATATAATTTGGAGTAGAAATCTTTCACTCTTGTCAAAATGTCGCCTCTATTTCTTGTTACAGAACCATCTTCTTTTCTCAGTGCCATAATCTGTTTTCTCCCTTACTGAGATGTCCCTTTGCTATCTTTAGGCTTTGGTTGTTTTCAATTGCTTTCCTCACTAGTTCACAGTTGAATTTCCTTACGTCTTCAGTGATACTTTTTCGTACTGTCTTGCATAGCTCTATATATTCCACTTTGGAAGTCACATCTTCTTTAGTTGTCCTCATCACTCTTCTTTTTGCATCAACATTTTGGTTTTTCCTGATTTTTTGTTCACATGCAATTTGTTCTTAGACCCAGCTAATTTTGTTGCTGTTTCCATAAGAGCTTTGGTTACTTTTCTGTTAACTTCAGAAATATCCACTTCTTCCGATGTTAGGCCTTCTAAAGCAGAGAACCTGTTCTTCAGTTCCAATTTGAAGGTATTATGGTGTTTTTTAAGGTTGGTTATGTCAATACATTTTGTTTGTCTTATGAGCTTGCTACGTTCGAGTTTAGTGTTGAGGTGCATCTTACATCTCACCAATCTATGGTCACTGCCTGTGTTGAACTTGTTTAGCACCCTGCAGTCTTCTATGACGAATTTTTTGTTACACATAATAAAATCAATTTCACTTGTCGTCCCATTTGGATGTCTCCATGTCCATTTCCTGTGTGGCTTTTTCTTGAAAAAGGAGTTCAAGATGAAAAACCCTTCTGCTTCTCCAAACTCTACAAGAGTATTTCCACGCTGGTTTCTGTTGCCGTGACCGAATTTACCTACTGAAGTTTCATTCTGTTGCCGTTGCCCTATTTTTGCATTGAAATCTCCCATAATTATCTTCAAGTGCTGCTTTCCTTTATTATTTAGATCACGAATTTCCTCAAAAAATTCTTCAATTTCTTCTTCAGCATGACTTGTGGTGGGAGCATAAGTTTGAATAATCTGAGCCTGGTATCTTCTCGAGAGTTGGATAACGAGTCGTGCAGCTCTGTCAGAGGAACTTTCAACTTCTACCACTTTATCCTTCAGTTTCTTGTTTATTATAAATCCAACACCACTAGTTCTGCCAGTATCTGTCCCACGATAGTAGAAGAGATGTCCACTTTTCAGTTCAATGAGATCTTCTCCTTTTCTCCTTACCTCACTTAGCCCGACGATGTCCCACTTGATCCTTTGTAGTTCCTCTTCCAATTCAAGAAGCCTTGAATCAGAAGATAGGGAGCGTCCGTTGTACGTAGCCAAGGTCAGCATCAGATGGCAGCCTAGTCCGGTCCTCCGGGGATTCTTAGCACCCTCTGCCTTCATGTTGCTCTGGCCGCTGCCTTGGCTAGGTACATTCCAGCTGCCGGAGACTGAGGGCCAAGATTTAAGTTGTGAAGTCATTTTGGAGGGGTTTGGCCATAACTCACCACGCTGGCCAAGCGGGTTGGTGAGTGTGGGATAGCATTTTCTCTAATCCCGATGGTATAGTTATACCGCTATTGGCGGTCGTCAGAGCCCCTTTAGTGGGAACAGGATGTACCACGAGAAGGCGGGGTTGACATTTGTCAAGGAGAGACTGTAATGTTACGCATCACCTGACCTTACATCCCATATATATATCATCATCATCATCATCATCATTGTCAACCATTATCAATCCACTGCTGGACGAAGGTCTCCCAAAGTTTCCTCCACAACGGTCTGTCTTGTGCCAGTCTACTCCATGTCAGCCCTGCATACTTTCGAATTTCATCCACCCATCTCCCATGTGGTCTTCTTCTGGGTCTTTTCCTGTCCCTTGGAATCCAATCTAAAATTTCGGCTGTCAATCGATGATCTGTCCTTCTGGCAGTATGTCCAGCCCATTGCCATTTCAGGGATTTAACTCTGATCATGATGTCTTCCACTCTTGTCATTTTTCGGATCCACGAGTTCCTCTTCTTATCTCTCCTGGTTACACCAAGTATGCACCTCTCCATGCTTTTTTGAGTTGTCTGCAACCTTTGTATGTCTCTTTTAGTTAAGGTCTACGTCTCTGCACCATACGTAAGCACTGGAAGGATGCATTGATCAAACACTTTTCTTTTAAGACATAATGGCATATTGCTCTTGAAAATTGTGCTGTTTCTTCCAAAAGCTCTCCAGGCAAGTTTTGTACGCCGATTAATTTCTTCATCAATGTGACCCTCACTTGATATCTGCTGTCCAAGATAAACGTACGTGTCTGTTATTTCCAGCTTTTCTCCATCAATCGATAAATCTTCATTTCTTGTAAAAGCATTGAACATCACTTTTGTCTTCTGAAAGTTCATTTTTAATCCCACTTCTTTACTCTTGTCAGCAAGTTCTTGGATCATACTCTGCAGCTCTGATGGGTTAGTTGCAAAAATGACTACGTCATCAGCAAAACGAAGGTGGGTTAGATAATCTCCATTAATCTTTATCCCCTTGTTTTCCCAGCTCAGCGACTGAAAAACACCCTCCAATGTGGCATTAAAGAGTTTCGGAGATATGGTGTCACCTTGTCTCACTCCCTTTCCAATTTTTACGTGTGTTGTATTTTCAAACAGCCGAATCTTTGCACTTGCATTTTCATAGATGTTATTAATAATATTAATGTATGCATCTTCAATACCGCAGGATTTCAGAGCCATTGTAACTGCTGATGGTTTCACCGAATCAAAGGCTTTTTCATAATCGATAAAAGCCATGCACAATGGAAGTTCATATTCCCTCGCTCTTTCAATTAGTTCTCTCAGTACGTGGATATGATCTATTGTGCTGTAGCCACTCCTGAATCCAGCTTGTTCTCTCGGTTGAGCCATGTCCAGTGTTACCTTCAAGCGGTGTGAAAGAACTTTAGTGAAGATTTTATAAACTACTGATAGGAGGCTGATAGGTCTGTAGTTCCCGAGATCCTCAATGTAACCTTTTTTATGTAGCAGGATCATTGTAGCGGTGTTCCAATCCTCAGGAATCTTCCCTTCATTAAGGCATCGAGTGAAAATTTTGGCGAGTACTGTTTCGATTTCTCCACTTGCGTCTTGTATGATGTCTACAGTAATTCCATCTTGTTCTGGAGCTTTCCCCCGCTTCATGTTCTTGATTGCATGTGCAACTTCTGCTCGAAGGACTGGAGGAACTCTGGTACTGGTACCTTTCATGATGTCTGGAGTGCATATATCATCCCTTTCGTATAATTTGGAGTAGAAATCTTTCACTCTTGTCAAAATTTCGCCTCTATTTCTTGTTACAGAACCATCTTCTTTTCTCAGTGCCATAATCTGTTTTCTTCCCTTACTAAGATGTCCCTTTGCTATCTTTAGGCTTTGGTTGTTTTCAATTGCTTTCCTCACTAGTTCACAGTTGAATTTTCTTACGTCTTCAGTGATACTTTTTCTTACTGTCTTGCATAGCTCTATATATTCCACTTTGGAAGTCACATCTTCTTTAGTTGTCCTCATCTCTCTTCTTTTTTGCATCAACATTTTCGTTTTTCCTGATAATTTATTTACATGCAACTTGTTCTTAGACCCAGCTAATTTTGTTGCTGTTTCCATAAGAGCTTTGGTTACTTTTCTGTTAACTTCAGAGATGTCCACTTCTTCCGATGTTAGGCCTTCTAAAGCAGAGAACCTGTTCTTCAGTTCCAACTTGAAGGTATTGTGGTGTTTTTTAAGGTTGGTTATGTCAATAGATTTTGTTTGTCTTATGAGCTTGCCACGTTCAAGTTTAGTGTTAAGGTGCATCTTACATCTCACCAATCTATGGTCACTACCTGTGTTGAACTTGTTTAGCACACTGCAGTCTTCTATGACGAATTTTTTGTTACACATAATAAAATCAATTTCACTTGTCGTCCCATTTGGATGTCTCCATGTCCATTTCCTGTGTGGTTTTTTCTTGAAAAAGGAGTTCAAGATGAAAAACCCTTCTGCCTCTGCAAACTCAACGAGAGTATTTCCACGCTGGTTTCTGTTGCCGTGACCGAATTTACCTACTGAAGTTTCATTCTGTTGCCGTTGCCCTATTTTTGCATTGAAATCTCCCATAATTATTTTCAAGTGCTGCTTACCTTTATTATTTAGATGACAAATTTCCTCATAAAATTCTTCAATTTCTTCTTCAGGATGACTTGTGGTGGGTGCATAAGTTTGAATAATCTGAGCCTGGTATCTTTTCGAGAGTTGGATAACAAGCCGTGCAGCTCTGTCAGAGGAACTTTCAACTTCTACAACTTTATCCTTCAGTTTCTTGTTTATTATAAATCCAACACCACTAGTTCTGCCAGTATCTGTCCCACGATAGTAGAAGAGATGTCCCCTTTTCAGTTCAATGAGATCTGCTTTTCTCCTTACCTCACTTAGCCCTACGATGCCCCACTTGATCCTTTGTAGTTCCTCTTCCAATTCAAGAAGCCTTGAATCAGAAGATAGGGAGCGTCCATTATACGTAGCCAAGGTCAGCATCAGATGGCAGCCTAGTCCGGTCCTCCGGGGATTCTTAGCACCCTCTGCCTTCATGTCGCACTGGCCGCTGCTTTGGCCAGGTACATTCCAGCTGTCGGAGACTGAGGGCCAAGATTTAAGTTGTGGAAACAGTTTGGAGGGGTTTGGCCATAACTCACCACGCTGGCCAAGCGGGTTGGTGAGTGTGGGATAGCATTTCCTCTAATCCCGATGGTATAGTTATTCCGCTATTGGCGGTCGTCAGAGCCCCTTTAGTGGGAACAGGATGCACCACGAGAAGGCGGGGTTGACATTTGTCAAAGAGAGGCTGTGATGTTACGCATCACCTGACCTTACATCCCATATATATATATAATACGTGCACAATGTGTGTACATATAGATGTACACTATCTACCAACAAGTAATTGGACACAACTGCAATCGACGATATCTGCGGTCCTGATACACGTCACAGCCGCCGCCGTTAAATATCGTGTGGGAAACAACAACGCAACCAGTCGCATGCAAGATGCCACGCAGTTCGGAGCTCTCTGATTTCGAGAAAGGTGTAATTGTCGGTTATCACAGAAATGGCTGATCCATACGTGACACATCCAGCGAGTTGAAGTACCCAAAATCGACAGTGGCCTACGTGATTGTCAAGTGGAAGATGAGAGGTGACTGTCGGAATGTGCTCCGACCCGGTAGACCTACAAAACTGGAGTTAGAGACCGACGGGTGCTGGCCAGAGAAATTCGGAAGAACCGCACCAAATCGATGGGCCACATCCGCGAGGAGTTTCAACAGGCATCCGGGAGTGTTCTTTTGATGAATATTATCCGTAAGGAAGCCCATCTGCTCGGTTATCATGGACGTGCTGCCGCTCACAAGCCTTTGATCACCAAGTCCAATAGCGCTGCTCGGCTAACGTGGTGCAAAGAACGTCGACAGTGGATCGTTGAACAGTGGAAACAGGTTCTCTGGAGCGACGAATCAAGGTTCACCCTCTACCGTTCGGATGGCAGGGTCTGGGTTTGGCGTGTGCCTGGAGAACGCCTCCTGCCGGAATGTATTGTGCCAACTGTGAAGTCTGGCGGCGGTGGAATTATGCTAGGGGGTGTTTCTCCTGGTATGGCACGGGACCCTTGGTCGCAATTCCTGGTAGACTCAACACCGAGACCTACTGCACCATTTTGGATGACCATGCGCTTCCTACGTTGTGGCAGTTTTACGGGGTGGACCCATGTTACTTTCAGGATGAAAATGCCACCTGTCATGTTGCGAGGTCCACCATGGCTTGGTATGGTGACAATGGGGTTAATCGAATGGACTGGCCTGCGCAGTGCCCACACCTTAACACTATCGAGCACCTCTGGGACGAGTTGGAGCGTCGACTTATGGGGTGCCCCCACCGTCCGAGAATGGTGAAGGAACTGACCTGTCTTCTCCAAGCTGAGTGGAAGAAAATACCGCTAGCCGTCGTACAACGCCTGGTTGAGAGTATGCCCCGGAGGGTCGCAGCTGTAAACGCCGCTCGTGGAGGCTCCACCAACTATTGAAGGTGAATAAACTTCGTTTTCCTTTGCTATCACAGGTGTCCAATTACTTGTTGGTAGATAGTGTAGTTTATATACGGCTGTGACGTACGTCGTTCTTGATCTGTTTGGGAAGAAGACACCATGTAATAGCAGGCACTATACTATGTCAGACACCTTGTAATTTTTTGAACATGTAAACTAATATTTTTGAATGTTTAATTTGTGACGTACATTGCTCTTAATCTCCTTGAAGGGGTTAAAGCCCCCAAAGGCCCCTCCGTGGGTGCGCCACTGACAGGGGTACTTGGTTTCTTCCAGCACTTCATTTGTAGTTGTGTTATTATTCTGTATATCGTAGCTCATATTTTTTAGTCCTGAAACGGATATCTATGAAAATAAAGGATTTCTTCAATTCAGAAATCATACTATGGCAAGGATGCCAAGAGCTTCTTGTCGTATTGTGCCGTATAAAGAAATTTTAAGTCCTGACGAAATCCGAAATGAAGTATGGAGACTCACGACTTTGGAAAGAGCCACTAACACTGTTGAAAAAGCTACTAACATCGCTTACTATGCTGCGTAAAGCCGACCTTTTTCTTCAGCGTATTCCTACAAAACGCTTCTATGACTATGCTTCCTGTTGTATTCTTCCGACCGTTACTTTCCTTTCTCAATGAAGCTTCCATTCACCGGACTGTACCTTGATGCCGTCGTCACACCGTCGTCCTAGGCCTACCGCAGATACTCTTCCAAAATATCGTACTCCCAGGCAAATTATTTCCTGTTCTCTACAAATTCTATATTTTTGCACCTTTCCCCATTATTTTGCATTCTTAAAAAATTGTACGTCGCACTTTTCCCACACAGTTAAATTTTTCCGACGAAATAATTTAGGACGCTAAAGTACACATTTACCCTTATGTCTAGTAAAATGAAACGTAGAAGATATAATACAGCTTGATTGTAAAGATCAACAGATAAGAAAAAGCAGATGTTTGAACGCGCAGAGCCAGATACAATTCCTTACTGAATACCTTTTCCCACGAATCGTCTCTCTCCTATAAAATTAATGCATGCACACCTCTAATACCTTTAATACGAAAACAAGCGAAGTTATCTATCCCAGTAGACAATCAATCGAACGTCAGTGCAACTCTCAAATGTCATTTTCCGCTACGTAAGCTTAGGTTTCTCTATGATTATTTGTGTCAGATTTAAATAGCTGCTCTACTTTTTAGCACTTTTACTAAAATGCTGTTAACGAGCTTTGTTGAGTAGTGCAGTCAGCAACATTATTTATCGCTTTTTTATTGGAAACTTTAATTTCATAAACAAATTTTTCTCTCATTTGGTATCACAATATATGCTTTACTGGATTTTAAAACGACGGATGTCGTAATATGAATTCAGATGTGACTCCGTTGCAAAGTATATTTGTGAGAATATTAATTATTCCGTTCAAAAAGCGTGCAAATCTTTCGCCTTTTACTAAAGTGCTGTGGATCACCGTGAATTTAGTTTTTCCTTTTGCAGGTCGTTTTTCGAACATCCGTTCGTGAGGAGAACGCGTGACTGGCCGCCTAATTGGGTGCGTGTGCCGGCGCTGTGTGAGGTGTCTGGCGGCCCAGGGGGCGCTCGTGCCGGCCGTGAGGGACGTCTGCTTGGAGTAGGCATCGGTTACGATAACAATTCAAAGATGGCCGCTCGTGTATTAATAAATTTCTAGAGAACTCCCTAGTGGATTTGCGTGGGATTTTGGGCAATTTTCTTTTATTGAAGAATTTTGCTCCGCCGCCAATCCGGAGACTCCGTTTGCGATATTTTGGCAGATTGCCTATATCGCTTTTGTTTTAAGGTGCACGTGGTCTTCATATTGTGTGCTGCACGTGGCCTACGTCTATTGTGTTGCACGTGGCCTACGTCTATTGTGTTGCACGTGGTCTTCATATTGTGTGCTGCACGTGGTCTTCATATTGTGTGCTGCACGTGGTCTTCATATATTGTGTTTGTGCCACTATTACTGGATTGGATTTCAAGCCGGGAATTTTGTGAGTACTTTTTCACATTTTCTTTGGTTAGGACTGTGTGTTTTTTGTTTTCTGACTATTGCTAGCTTTTGGAAGGGGTCGGACTTTTGTCCTCTTTGAAGAGTTAGGATGTCTGTTAGGACTGAGCCCAATAGGGCTAATGCCGTCGTTGTTACGCATAAGGGTATTTCTGCTTCGGACATTTGTCTTGCCTTGTACAAACACGTGGGTTCACCCCCACCCCAGTATTTGCCTTAATTCAAGAGGTGAATAAGAACAAGCTTGAAGTAGTACTAAACAGTAGAGATCACTACTTCAAGTTGCTTGATAGTAATATTGAGTGCAATAACACTGTGTTAAAATGCACAAATGCTCAGACAAATGTAAAAATAATTTTTTGCAAATTTTTGCATTGTGGAATTTGAAATGCAGAAGTCGCAACCGCATTTGGACCATATGGTAAAGTATTAACTGTGAAATTCGAGATTAGAAAAGAAATGGCTGCGCACATGAGGGGAGCCCTTTCCGGGACTCGTGTTGTCACAATTGACATGAAACAAGCTGTCCCCAATTTCATGGAGGTCAAAGGACAGCGGTGTATGAATGTGTACAGGGGGCAAATCCGGGTGTGCAGGCGCTGCAACCATGCAGGTCACATAGCTGTGGACTGCGGGAAGTTTACCTGTAGCAATTGCTACATTTTGGGTCACACTGAGGAGGAGTGCAAAGAGCCGTGTGGAAACTGCAGATCACCACACCATCAAAGGAAGGTTTGTACACAGAGGTCCTTTGCACAAATGACCAGAGGTCCTGACAATACCAGAAGAGATGAAGAGATGGAGGAGTGCCACGCTGGTGAGGCGGAGGGCTCACAAAGTGTTGCCGAGGCTGCGGCCTCGAGTAAAACAGATGGGGCCCACCAAATTACCAGCTCGGAGCACGTCTCAAAACCTCACAGGATCCCCGAGGAAGGTAAGGATAATAGTTCAGATAAGAAAAGTGTGATAAACAATGAGAATAAAGAGCATGTTTCTGTTCCAGCGAAGGAGAGAGAAACCTTTCCTATCGGTGAAGATGGGAAGAGGGGTCTCTCCCCTTCAAATTCTGATGACCATGGGTACACTATAGTTAAGAAGAAATCACGGAAGTTGTCTGTCAAAGACCTTGAAGGTCTCAAATCCAGGCCTGGAAGCATAAGCGTCGTGGAGGGGCGATATGAAGAAAATATGGAGGTTGATGTTAATGGCTCCGGTGCTACTATTCCGGTGGAATCTAGCGTGGGGGTTATTTCCAGCGAAGAGGACGAACAGGCTCCCAGTAGTGCACGAAAGGAGCCTGGAGTAAGTAGGGACTTTTCCAGCGATGGAGAAGATAATTCTAGTGTGGAAAGCGCTGACGTCTCAGAGAACAAGGAAGGTGAGTCTGAATTCTCTGACACCAGTTCTACGCTGGAGGGTGTTCTCAGTGAAAGCGGAAGTAGTGATAGTTGCGATGGTGACATATTCCCCGAATTTGGTCATAACGATGTTCTTATTGAGGGTCAAGTGCAGAATCAGTGTGTTGAAAAGTGTCAAAGTGAAGGAGAAAGTGAAGCCCAGTGTTTTAGTGAAATCGGCGGAACTTTGGTTTCCAGTGAGGACCCTGTGCATAGCATGTTTCCGGGTCTCCCCAATGACCCTAGTCATTGGGAAGAAACGGAAATGACTGCATCCGCCCTTTTGGCCAAAACCAAGGGGCAGCGGTACACCTCCGCGGCCGTGGATAGCCAGGACGGGCGGCCTCCCGAAAGAGAAGCCGCGTGCCCTACTCCACCCTCAGACGGGCAGAAGCAGCCCGTTCGGGGTCCCGGAGGCTCACCTTCGCTTAGTGTTCCCACTACTGCGGGCGGCGGCCACGTTGTCGCCGGCTCTGAGGCGACGCCGGAGGCCTCCGGGACGTTCTGGGGTCCTCCAGCAGGACCGCTGAACGTCGGCGTCGGGAGTGAGGAGAATCACTGCTCGGATGCTGCGGTTGTAAACGGTAAGTTTTGGGCGTGTACTGATATCGAAGTGGATGACGAGAATACTGACTCCCTTTGTGCTGACCTGCAACGTCAGTATCAGGACAAGAAAAAGAACTGGGAAAGAGTTTACTGCGGCCAATTTTAAAGCGGTTAACGATCTTGCTGCCGCTGCCTCTGTAATGTTGCATGGCACGGGACATGTGATTCCAACAGCGAATGGCCAAGTTCTTCGAGAAGAAAGGTCGACAAGAAGTGTGGGTAAGAAGGATAGTACCAAAAAGTAACTTGGTTGCGGTTCCTCTCTCTCCTAGGTTGGAGTATGGGTTTTGCATTTTTTCTCTGTGTTTGTTGTTGTAAATCTTTCTTTTTACAGGACCAGGTAAGTATGAACTCTGGTAGAGTTAATTTTGCCGGCACAAACATTAGGGTTGGTTCCTTGAACGTTCAGGGCCTCAATTCGGAGGCGAAGCAGTGTTGGCTCGAAGGGTTCTTTCGCCAGAATAATCTGGACTTCCTCATGATTCAGGAAACCCACTATAAGGACAGGGAACGGATTTTTGCTTTTCGCAGAAGGTCCGGTCTCAGATTTAGGTACTCGCTTGGGAGTACTGGTTACACGGGAGTTGCTATAATTTACAAAGAGAAGTTTGAAAGAGATATCACTCACTTTGAATCGGACGGGGAAGGTCGGGTGATCTCTCTTACCGTCCACAGTAGGAAAATCTCTATGAAACTTGTGTGTATTTACGCTCCTAATAAGGGTAATATGCAGATGTCGTTCTATATAATGAACTTCCGCATTTCATCAGAAGTTCGGAAGATGTGTTGATTGTTGGCGGGGATTTTAATGCGGTCGCCGACTGCGACCTCGACAGGGCCGGAACCAGTAGGTGGTCGAAAGCTTATGGGAACGTGGTTAGGGTCCTCCTGGATAGCCAGGGGCTGTGCGATGCCTGGAGGAGACTTAACCCCAGTATTCCGGGTTATACCTGGTTTAGAGGGGGCAGCGCTTCCCACCTGGATATGTTTCTTGTGTCGAAGATTGACTGGATTGACAAGATTGAGATCTTTGGTCCGAACTCTCCACTGTTGTATGTTTCGGACCACTCTGCCGTCCTGATGGACGTGTGTGTTCCCGGTTTCGAGAGAGAGAGGGGCTACCCCGTGGCGTTTGAACATCTCCATGTTAGAAGATGAAGATACGCTAGTGCACCTTCGCTCGATCCTGAACGCGGGCGCAGGCACGATCACTGACGATGAGTGCGGTGTGTGGGAACGGACCAAGGAGGAGGTGAAGGATTTCCTTTCTCAGAAGGGTAGACAGTTGGCCACGTCGAAGAGGAAGCGCCACATGATTTTGATGAACATTCTTAATGCGGCGATTCGAGGTGATAAAGATGGGTGTAATTCCTCTCTGATTACTAATATCAGGAGCGAAATTAGTCACTTCTATCGGGAGGAAGGATCGGCGGTCAAGTTGAATGGGGCCTTGGAAGCGCTGCGGCAGGAGAGTGATATTAACTTCATCTACCGGAAAGTCGAGACGGAGAGGGTTAGGGAGAACCTTCAATGCCTCGACATTGACGGTAGGGAGGTCCGGGATCTTCCCGATATCCTGCAGGCGGCGGCGGAATTTTATGGCAGGTTATTTGACAAAGAGGAAGTGCAGCCTGAGGTCATGGAAACTTGGCTGGAAGGTACTCCGAGAATTTCGGATGAAGATAGGGAGTTGTTGGAAGGGAAATTCACCGAAACTGAAGTCAGGTGGGCGATCCTGAACCTCAAGCCCAGAAAGTCGCTGGGTATTGACGGGCTTCCGGCCGAATTTTACAAGAAATTTCTTAATATTTTGGTCCCCTGGTTATGCAGGATTTATAACAACATTGCTGACAAAGGTATTATGTCTAAGTCTATGAGGAGTAGTGTTGTGACTCTTCTTTCCAAAACCCCCGACGATCCTGCTCGTGATCTTGCTGGATGGAGGCCGGTGTCTCTGTCTACCATTGATTATAAGATCATGGCGGCGATCGTCAACGCGAGGCTTTCGCGGGTGGCAGAGAAGCTAGTGGGCGTTGGGCAGACGTGTAGCATCCGTGGTAGGCGGATGTACCATAATATTCGGTGTGTGAGGGACATGATTACTTATATCGGAGACAGGGATGTTAAGTTGGGAATGTTTTCCGCGGATCAGAGTAAGGCCTTTGACCGTGTTTCTCACGAGTTTATTAGAAAGATGCTGGAAGCCCACGGCTTCGGAGAGTTTTTCCGAAGAACGGTGGACTCTTTATACAGGGACCTCAACGGAAGAGTTATTATTTCTGGCCGTCTTTCTCACCTCTTTGAGGTTAGAAGAGGTGTGAGACAAGGCTGCCCACTCTCCCCGTTGTTGTTTGTCTTGGTCATTGAGACCATTTTAAGGAAGGTTCAAGCTCATCCTAGCATTCAGGGAGCCCACATCCCTGGCTGCGCGGGGTCCTTAAAGTATCTTGCATATGCTGACGACGTCACTTTCTTTGTTGACTCGGAACTTAGTCTTAGGCAGGTCCGGGAAGTCTTCGCTGGATACTGCGGTGCCACCGGGTCCATGCTTAATGAGGATAAGTCGAACCTGCTTCTTTGGGGCAGGTGGGATCGCGCTGCGGTCCGTGGGCTGGCGGTAACGGATGGACCCGTCAGGATACTCGGTATCCTTTTTGATAGAGACGGTGTCCATTTGAAGACATGGAGGGACATCCTCTTCGCTATTAAACAGAAGGAGGAAAGGTGGCATAGTGTTGACATTTCGATGATTAACCGGGCTAAGTTAGCTAACGCTCTCCTGGTCTCGAAATGTGCCTTTGTCGGAGAACTTGGTTCTCCCCTCGGAGTCTCATGAGGTTTCTGGAAAGGCAAGTTTTTTAATTTATTTGGGCCGGTAAGCAAGTTGAGGCTGTTGCCAGAGCGGTCCTGTGCTGCCCGAAGGAGGAGGGTGGTTTGGATGTTAAACACCTCTCCTCCTGGTTCAGTGCACTGCAGTTTAGGAGTGTGAAGGAAGCTCTGAACTCCTCGCACCCGTGTAGGAACTTTGTTGCGTATTTGACAGGATTGTCTGCGGAGAAGTTCTTACCTGGCTTCCGATTTATGGGGCCGCGTAGAGAGACCACTCACAAGCACTATAAGCTGGGGGGTTACATGCAGGCTCTCGCGGAGGCTAACCGGAATGGGATGAATTTGAAACAAATGTATCTGCACATTCTCCCTAGGCCTAGGGAGCAGGTTACTGAGTTTAGTGCCGTCAACTGCAACAGGAAGGAGGTGTGGATGAGCGTGTTGGCGGCTGGAGTTGACTGTAAGAAGCGGGATTTTAAATTCCGTCTGGCTCACGATGTCCTTCCGACTAGGAAGAGGCAGTACAGGTGGGGAACTGCCGTCACCGACAAGTGCGCCTCTTGCAATCTCATTGAAGACCGGTACCACTTGTTCTGGAGTTGTCCCATGGCCGTGCAGGTGTGGAAGCTTGTTTGGACCTGGGCAGGTTGTCCGCAGCGACTCAAGGCTCAGGAGGTCTTTTACCAGTACCCCGGCCCCAAGACTGGGCGGGATGTCTGGAGGTTGATCATCACTGAGACCACGTACAAAATCTGGAGAGAGAGGAACAGAGTTGTGCATAGTAATTACGGAAATGCAGGATTCAACCCTTTGAAAGTGGCCTGGCACATCAAGTGCCAGCTTAGGAATAGAGTTGAGTTGGATGCCCGCACTCTTTCGGACCGTGCCTTTAAGTTCCGGTGGATCTTCTGGCCCAAAATTGTTACTGGAACGAAGGAAAAATATTTTTTCCATTGGGGAACTTAGTCTTCCCAGCTTTTTGGTTTGTAATCCTGCATTTCCGCACCCTTGGTTTCTTGAGTTTTTGATGAACTTTGTCTTGTGTTTTAATTTTTGGGATGTTTCTTTTCTAGATTCCGGGATGGAGTGAAGAGATTACCCTTCTTCCTCCCTGCCGAGTGCCTGTTTGCGTACCATACCAGTCTCCTCCAGCGGCGCTGGCTTTGGGGGTGGCTGGTCGACTTTGTGTGTGAATCGGGGGTCTTGGTGTTTTGCTGTGATCTTTCCTCACTTTACTTTTCCGGGTGTGGCTTGCCTGTGTGTGTTTGCTTTTTGAGTGGGTATTGTGTGATTGCTGTTTGTGGTGTGTCGGTTCTGCGTGGTTGTGTGCAGGGTTGGGAGCCATTGGTGGGTCGAAAGCTGGTCTTTGTGCCACGCGGACGGCTCGGCGACCCTTCTGGTGGTGTCTCGGTTGGGACGCCATCACAGGGCACACGTGAAGGAGAGACTTCTCCTACTGGAGTGTTTCGGGGTGACCTAGGGCCTGCCTCGTCATTCTTGGTGTCCCTGTCTGCAAAGTGAATTGGGGCCTGTTCGAGTTCTTCGGCAGGCCAGTGTGATTCGGGGGTCTGGATGTGCTGACTGTGGAACCGTGGTAGGTGCATCGGGGTGTGAGTGAAACACCGGTGGAACCGAACTCACATTTTGTATGTAGTTCGGCGAAGCGAGTGTGTTGGTGTTGCTGGGCAACAAAATTTCGTGCCGGGAGAGGGGTCGCCGTGCTCACGCACAATGGCGTCCCCCTCTCTCGGATGCCAAGTCTTGGTTATCCAAGTGTTGGTTTTAGAAGACAAATATTAATTAGCCTTTTACGGTTGGCGAAGTTTGCTGGGCAATTAATAAAATGAATGGGAAAGCCCGTAGGATAGATGGCCTTACTGCAAAGTTCTACAAAAAATTCTGTAGTATTCTGGCCCCAGTTTCGAGCATTGTTTTTAATGAAGCTATTGAGGATGGGTGGCTTACCAGCTCCATGAGACACTGTAGAATTACTCTACTCAATAAAAGTCCAGGAAACATCACTAGTGAGATTTCGGAGCTGCGGCCCATCACCATTTTAGCTTCAATCATCAATGAGAAAGTGTCAAAAGGGATAAAGGATTTGATTGGGGAAGAACAAACATGTAGCATTAAGGGGCAGAATATTTATCAGAATCTATTCACCATTAGGGACATTATTAGGTATACGGAAAAAAGGGTCGACAGGGTCTCCCATGAGGTTATACACAAAGTAATGGCAAGGTATGGGATGGGAGAGTTTTTGTTACGGACCATCAGGACTCTATATGGGAATATGCAAGGGAGTATCTACATAGGAGGCTCTGTCTCTAGACAGTTTTAGATTAAAAAAAAAGGGGGAGGGGAGGTTCGTCAGGGGTGTCTCTTTTCCCCGTTATTTATTATGATTTTAGGAGACTATTGCGGAAAATTAGGAGTCATGAACAAGTTGAGGGGTTTAGGGTTCCGGGGGCGAGGAATCTTTTGCCCAATGAAGGCAGTGCGCAACGTACCATGGAAATAGTTGGGGATTATTGTAGGTGCACGGGTGCAAAGATTAAAAAGAAGAAATCTCAGGTTATGATATGGGGTAAATGGGATTCGAGGGTCTTTGGGAACTTTACGGTTACACGGGGCAATGTTAAAGTGTTAGGAATATACACTGACGGAAAAAAAATCCCAACACCAAGAAGGGGTTGTGTTAGATGAACGACAGTTGGTAGGCGGTGAGAGTACATCTGTAAGATGACGTCTATGCAAATTTCGCGCTCGGCGCATACGTGTGGCGCTAGTAGCGCCCCTCGGAACATGCAAAGCAGGTTTGCTGTAAATACGCGCTGTAACGTTTGTGAGCGTTAGTTATCGTTGAGATTCGACGTAGGGTGTTGATGTTAGTCAAGAATGCCTTTAAGAAGACCAAGAAGCCATTATCAACAGCTCACGGAGTTTGAACGAGGTCGTGTAATAGAGCTCCGAGAAGGTGGATTTTCTTTCCGCAATATTGCAGAACGACTTGGCAGGAATGTAGCCACTGTGCATGATTGTTGGCAGCGGTGGTCATGGGAAGGTACTGCCTTAAGAAGACCGGGTTCCAGCCGGCCACGTGGCACTACTGAGAGGGAAGACCGCCGTGTACGGCGTATGGCCGTGGCGCATCGTACTGCGTCTGCGGCAGCAATTCGAGCTGCAGTTGCCACCACAGTGACACAACGAACTGTTACAAATCGGTTACTTGAAGGACAGCTCCGAGCCAGACGCCCTGTAGCGTGCATAACACTTACTCCAAACCACTGCCGTTTGCAACGTCAGTGGTGTCAAGCTAGAGCTCATTGGAGGACGGAGTGGAGATCTGTTGTGTTTTCTGATGAAAGCCGGTTCTGCCTGTGTTCCAGTGATGGCCGTATGTTGGTTAGGAAGCCAGGTGGGCGCCTGCAACCAACCTGTCTGCGGCCGAGACACACTGGATCTACACCTGGAGTTATGGTCTGGGGAGCAATTTCCTATGACAGCAGGAGCACTCTCGTGGTTATCCCACGCACCGTGACGGCACAGTTGTAGGTCGGTCTGGTGATTCAACCTGTTGTGCTGCTATTCATGAACAGCATTCCAGGGGTGTTTTCCAACAGGATAACGCTCACCCGCATACCGCTGTTGTAACCCAACATGCTCTACAGAGTGTCGACATGTTGCCGTGGCCTGCTAGATCACCAGATCTTTCACCAATCGAGCACGTATGGGACATCATTGGACGACAACTCCAGCGTCACCCCCAACCAGCATTAACCGTCCCTGTATTGACCGACCAAGTGCACCAGGCATGGAACTCCATCCCACAAACTGACATCCAGCACCTGTACGACACAATGCATGAACGTTCGCGTGCTTGCATTCAACATTCTGGCGGTTACACCTGTTATTAATGTACCAGCATTTCACATTTAAAATGGCTCTTCTCGCGCTTACATTAAGCTGTGATCTTGAAACCTTAGTCGATTAGATATCTTACCTATACAAATGTATTGCCGCCATTTCATTCCTCTTCAACTATTTTTCGTGGTGTTGGGATTTTTTTCCGTCAGTGTATTTTGACTATCGCAGGGTACATGAGGATAGGTGGAAGGATATTTTAAGGAAATTAGGGAAGGAGCAATAGTTTTGGAAGACTCTCAGGCTTTGGAGGGTTAATAGATGACGCATAGCCAATGCCATATTTGTTAGTAAAATTTTACCTTTGCAGGATTAGTTGAGTTACCAAAGAAAAAATGGATTGCTAAATACAATGAGATTGTTCATAAGTTTATATGGAACGGGCATGCTGGAGAAGAAATTAGTCGTGTCAGACTTGTCCGGCCTAGGGAGGAAGGGGGCTTTGCCATTAAGGCCATTGAGGAGTGATTACTGACAGGCAACTTTTTAAAAACTAGAGAACTGTTGATGACAAATCCTCCTTGTGGGGACATTATCGCTTATTTTGCGGGTACCAGGATTAAGGAATATAACCTTCAGTATCAGTATAGGGGACCACAAGCCGAGATTCCGGATTTAAGATACAGGGTAAGGAATAGGATTTTAGCTCTATTGTTAAAAACAAAAGTGTAAATCCTCTTAATTGCCAGGGTTTGTATGACTTAATGTTAGAGATACCACACACTGAACCATTGTAGTGTACTTGTTCATAATCTGTTACTTGATCAACACTGGCTCTTTGTGTTCCTTGATCATTTGGCATACTGTAAAAACCATGTTTGCTATGTACTTGTTGATGTGAAATATCTGTACCTTGTCCGTGTCTGCCTGTTTGTCATGTCTCTGTACTACCAGGTCCAATAAATCATTTAAACCTCCAATCAAAAAAAAAATAAAAAATAAACAAGAACTGCACTATGTGACTTTCTGATTGCAATGCTAGTAACTTGTTTTGAACTACACATCTCTGTTAGCTTCTTCTGTATTTAGATAATTTAACTGTGTAACCCCGGTCTACAAGATTGGGTTAAGCTTCCGTATTCTGCCCCCAAGAAATAGTTCAAGCTCTGTCAGAGTGCAACGTGTATCCCTCCGCAGTGTTTGCCAACACATTTGTGTAGTTTTGAGATCGTCGCTTTTACGATTTAAACCACGAATCGTTAATTTTGAGGTGCGTTATGTCCTCATTATGCCTCTGATGATATAAATTGCATAGAACAAGGGATCTACAATATAATAGCTTTTTACTTAGCTATATTCTTGCTCAAGAGCATCATCAAATCCAATACAACGAAAACTTTTGTGCTGATGTGCTGCCGCCGATCGTAAGTTTTGGAACTACTTGGGTGCCCAATACAGAATAGCGGAAGACTGCAATTTTATACCCTGTTCAATATTCAAGTTGTTTGGAATGATTCTTCTCCGAGAACTTTGGTTTGACTCCACGTTTCAGACGCTGAACTGGTATCAGCGATTACTTTTTTGCTTGTGAGAAATGCCATTGAATGCACCGTGGTTCTGAATGAAATCAAGTCGGAGGAGAGGACGACGAAAACTGGAACAGCAGCCTTTTCCATATCTTTTGCACATCACTACGGAAGCCGTAGTGATGTAATTAGATTCTATGTAGCACAGATTGGTTGTTTCAACCTTCAGAAATGGTTAACGTGTTGATTGCAGGGACTTTAAAAATAATACGTCTAAAAAACACCAGGATATCTGGTTGATAAACGGTTATATCAGCCATTCGAAACCCCCATTTTTAATTTTTATGAAACGTTGTAAAGCTGCTTTCTAACGTATTTAAAGTAATTCCGAAAGATAGATTTTTGGTAGAATGAAAATACCAACGTTTACTACAATAAAAGGTTTTATTATACATCGACTATAGTTTCGCAGAGCTTTTGGCTGGCATCATCATGGCGGATGACATCATTAGGACGAATAGCCATTCGTCCTGATGATGCCGAGCCAAAAGCTCTGCGAAACTATAGTCGATGTATAATAAACCTTTTATTGAGGTAAACGTTGGCATTTTCATTCTGTCTCAACACCACAAGTGTGTAGTCACAAATTATAGGTAGATTTTTGGTAAAATAGGGATTGATATAGTGTCTACATTTTACCTTACGCCTTCTGCATTCATATAGTATATAACAAAGAAAAATTTGTGCAATTAAAGTGATCATTGCATGCGCTTGTATTGGCAGATCCTCAATAAAGTTCCTCAGTATACTACCTGCTTTTCTTTAAATATGTCAATACTTATTTTGAAGGAGATTCAAGACTCTTTGGCAATCTCTACAACAAGACGAAGTTTTCAAGTAGCGGGAGCTAAAACAATTTAGAACTGTCGTTTCGTCCTAGAGAGAATAAATTTATAACATTCCTCTTAAAACACCGCTCAGATACAAAGCTATTTAAAGCAAGACTCGCATGCCTTTTAAACAATGCGAAAGGCCGTAGAAAATCTTGTGCCAATTTGAAGTTCTGCCATGTGGTTTCCACTAAATTGTTTTTCATGTCGACCAAAAGAATGCGCTTGATTATGTATGCTTTATGAAAGGAACTGGAAATAGACTCAAGAAATCAAATATGATGTCTGCCGAAAAATTGAGCGTTTTTCAACACATAATAGTTCATGTCCTTTTAGAAATTTGGTACTTATGTAAAAAAGTTACCACCTTCTATTAAAATTAGGTGCATTTATCATGAGTTTTTAAGTTTTTTGATAGATGGCCTTGAGATCTGAGCCTGATTTTCAACGTTTCAAAACAGTTTTAAAAAAATTCCACGATTTCAACACAAATATATCAACTTTACTAAAACGTTTCATAATCTCATAAACGTTTTAAAACGTCCACTGTTTCAACATTCAGCTGTTAGTCACATATCAACATTTTAAAATGGTTTTAAACCAACCAGAGCCGCCCCGGTGGTGCAGTGGTGTAAGCGATGGCCTCTGATCATTCGTTCGGAAGGGGTCTGGGTTCGAATCCCGGTGAGGCATTGGTGTTGTGTTTGTCTTATGGCACTGGCTCTCTCCCTTCCCTGGAACCAGTGGCCCTAAGTTAGGGACGGGCGACTGATTATAGCCCATTGAGTTGCTCACGGTGGTCGTTAAACATCCAAACAATAACAATAATAATAATAAAAACCAACCAGAAACCACTTATCAACTACAAAACTAAAATTTGAACGTTTAAACAACGTTATTGTGCTACATGGGATATAACTTTTTTTTTTTTTTTGCTTGTGAGAGATGCCCTTGAATGCAGCATGGTTCTGAATGAAATCAGGTCGGAGCAAACGATTACAAAAATTGGAACAGCAGCCGTTGCCATATCTTTTGCACATCACTGCAGAGGCCGTAGTGATGTAATTGGATATAACAAGGCAGCCGATTCCATGAAAACCTCGAACAAAAGATCCGTCATTGGGGATGTCTTTCCAGATTTTTTCTTTCTCAGGTACATGATTAAAAAACTTGTCAGAATATCAACAGCAATTCTCTACCAAAATGATTATTGACGCAGCGTATGTTTTACTTCCACGCGTTATTTATACCCATGTTTACTACTCTTGATAGAAGGCATACAGTCCTTTCCCAGCAAAAACAGTTATGCTGGGCCAGCACTGGCCCATTGCTGGCAGCCAGCATTGCCAGCAATGGCCCAGCACCATGTTGCCGCTGCCGAACCGTCAATAAAATGTCCGGGCGGCCAACAGAAGGGCCAGCAGTTCAGGCCAGCAGCTGGCCGACAGTTGGCATCCCCATCAGTTGTCATATGCCACAACAGGGCCATCAGTGGTCCATCACAGGCAGTGGCTGCCAAAAGTGGCCCATAAGCGGGCCTGCAGACACATGCCATAAATGGTGGCTAGCCAAATGTGGTCCACCAATGGCCCAGTAGTGGCAGCCGGCGGTCACGTGATTGTGTGACGTAACTGATGGCTAGCCAAGTGTGGTCCGTCAGTGGCCCAGTAGTGGCAACCAACAGCTGTTAAAATGCACTGAAAGCGTTTGCTACTACAAAATGCCCAAATAATGCTCGAAAGTTATATTATACAAACTTGATTCTGGTTGCATAATGAAATTTATATATTCTCTGCATTGCAACTAAATGTACCATTTTTGCAATGCAGCAAAATACGTAAAAATTTACTTTGACAGTAAACATTTGTATAAAATAATATTCAAGGGCTTTTAACATGTGAAGTTCTTAGGTTATGAAATTGCGAACATAAGAATTATTATAAGAAGTTTCTTATTGAAAAGTATTCCAAGGCACTTATAATATAATAAAGGGAGACAAAAACTTAACTTTTGCATGTTCACAATTTCATATATAGACATTTTATTACTGTCCCACCCCCTGTAGACATGAGCAATTTCACACATTTAAGGAATACTTTGGTGTTCTCATCGAAGCTATGTGACCCCTGTATTCGTTCCCCAAGAGTTTACTTTTCAATGTAGTTTATTATACCTCAAATAAAACTAACAACAAAAAAAACTGAATAGTCATGTGCCCTCAACTGCCATAATACAGCCCTGCAGAAAATACATAGAAAAGTTCATTCAGTTATGTAAATTGGACAGACAAATGTGTGTGTGAATAATTTCTCTACTTTTTCCAAAAGTTTAGGTTTTAAGCAGTCTACCTTATAAATCAGGAACAGCAACTGTAGTGGCACTGATCCGCAAGTGACACCCCTGGTCACATTCATCCTTTCCTAGATACTTCGAATGTCAAGCGAAATCAATTTAAAATTCCTTCAGCATGCAAAAAGTATTAAAAAATACCTAACAGATGTAACAAGATGTGGCTACCATAGATCTAGAACCGTCTCCTAAGCCAAAATGTGTATTACATAAAACATTTTGTATATTATAAAATACAGAGCTTTTCAAAATTACATTTGCAAGTACCACATCAACCTAGACACAATGTGCATCTACCCCTAAAATTTACACCTTGCAGTTACCAAAAGTTCATTAAATGACAGAAAATAATGTTTGAAATTACATTTATTTACATGATTAAAAATACATTTTTTAAAAACAAATGAATTATTTAACAGCCACATTTCTTTTTGTCCTCCCACCATCTCTATCACAAGCAGTGCGAAGCCATCGCTTCATTACATCCTCCACATCCGACTGCTTTGAATCTTTCAAATGTTCTGTCTGACGAACTGAAGCTAGAAGAAAAAATAAATCTGTAATAAAAAGTTTAAATCTAATAACATCTATCAATAGTAATATAATATCTGTTAACAATAAAAAAGTAACATAATACAGGGAAATCTCTATAGCACATACAAAACTTTTATCTGTTTTAGAAAGAAGTAGTCTATGTGAAGTATCCTTATTTAAAACAAGTTGTGCTGCATATTGCAGTATACTTTTTCTCCTTACTTTAAAAAACCTTTTCATTTGTTTTGTGCAGCTCTAGTGATATGTATGCTAAGTTTTGGTGATTAAATATATTTTCAAAAATTTCAGTTGAAAATTTCTGAATAAATATCAAAGGTAGAATATGAACCGATTTTTCAAACAGATGTCTTTTTGCCCACCAACAACCACTGTTTGACACAATCTAGTTCCTAAAGCTACTTGCTTTTCATTATGTAATTCTCATCCACTTATATGCTTGAATGCTTATATCTTGCAATCATGAAAAAAATTTGTATTTCATATTTTACTGGTTGGTTACTAACCACCACTGGGCACTACTTATGCTACACTAAATTTAAGCTGAAGTCCAGAGACATGTGAAGTTAGATTTGTTTATTATGAGTATCTACCAGCAGGCCCAACTGCTTAACGTAACTTCCAAATTATCACAAATATTTATTGGTCAGTCAAACTCCCAACTAAGGAGAATCGTCAAGATTTAAAGTGGATACACACATTTAGGGGTTCCCTCAATGTGATTTGTGGCCACCACAACTCAAACTGTTATGGCTGATGAGATAGATGTTATGGAGAGATGGATGCCAAAATAATCATGCAAGTAGACATGCCTCAGAAAACATGAAAAGTACATTGTCCTGGAACGGGATACTGTAATTTTCCCATTCCAGGACGATGTAATTTTCATGATTTTTGAGGCATGTCTTACACAGCTAACTACAGCTATCAACACAAAATTTAATATATAGGGGTTTATTAAAGCCTTCTTGCGCCAATTAGATTTTGATAGAAATTGAGGAAGTGGGCACTCCTCACACTACTTTTCTGATTTTTTTTAATGTAGCTGAGAAACTATTGTAAATGTCAACATAAAAATATATATTTATTTGCTGACACCAGACCTGCCAAACTTTCAAAAATTGAAATCCGTAAAAAATTCACTGAATGCTTAAATCAATATGTTCCACTAACTGATCTTTAGCATATTGAATAAATGCATTGAACATATTGATTAAAAACCGATGTATTATACACATTTTGTTGATTCTAATCAGTATATGCTATAGTTAAGATATTTGGCTATTTAATTCTTAGTGATTAGAAATGCAATTGGTACATAATTATCTTATTAGTATGTTACATGAGTAAATTTTCAGTTGTAACTCTGAAATTATGATAAAAGTTGCAGCAACTTTTTAGTTTCACTTAATTGGCAATTCAATCTTAAATTTTTGTGCCAACATGTTAAATTTGTGTTATTTTAAAGGTATTCTAAGTCTTATACGAGGCTGATATTTTTCATTTCTTGCCTTCTCTTTTTCAGCAGTTATTTTCAATCGCAATTCTACAGCATTTTTACTCCATCTTTCCTGCTCAGCTGCAAGCCGAGAAGGTTGGGGACACACAAATGGGAGTAAATGTGATCAGGTAAATCAGAATATAAAGGTACATTGGTCCTGGAAGACACACATTGTTTTTAAATTGTACTAATCTAAAAGGGGGAAAACAGATATCTCAAATATGTCACCCATAAGTAACCATAAAACAAGCAGAATTTCTGTAAATCTTATGGGTAAATCATAAAACATTGCAGGGACCCGATACCTTTATGTGCTTAATAGATTTTGGTAGAAATCATGGAACTGGAAGTGGGCATTACCCATAGTGATTTTCAATTTTTTTAATATTCTTTATTACATGCAGCTTAAAATATTATACCTATCAAAACGAAATTTTGTATTTACAACTTCATGTGTTGAACAAGAATTAGGCATTCCTGTAGCATTTTTGTTTGTTTGCTCATGTTTAAATCAGTCTATGTATAAGAAAATTCAGTGCAGGATCCTAACCTGGCTGCCAGTTGTTTTCGGTGGCTTCACCCATTCACTGATGTGCAACTACGTATTTCTATCTCATCGATTAATTGTATTCAATTATTTAAGCAGAATAGCAGCAACTCAAAAGGGAAATTAGTGTTTCCTTATAAAGGTTGTGTCTGGAGGGAACAAACTTACAAACAGCAGTCTTCATCTGTCCATCATGTGCCCTCCTAGAGTGGGCACTGAGAGCTCCTGTCATATCTGAGTAACTGGACTGAATTAAATTTTCTGAAGTAAGTTGTTCTTATCCTTTGGCTTGTCCCCCCCACCCCCTTCTTTCTTTTTTGACAGAAAGAAGGCTGGATAGCAAACTGAATCAAAGAGCAATGAAAATCAGCAACTACTGGGTTGAATAGTATCAAATCATTGAACACGTTTAATACTGTGGTACCCCCCCCCCAAAAAAAAATATTGTAGGACTTCTGAAAGGACCTTGAAATAATTTTAAGAGCCTAGCTTTCTCACAATTTTTTTTTTACAGCCTGGCAGCAAGAATTTTTAGCTGGGTGGTACTTTTAACAACCCCTTCTCCAATTGGAAAAAAAAATGCTTTCCTTAGCATTATTATACTTACCAAACATCTTTAGCAGTGTGGTACGTATTAATATAATATAACATGATAAACGGTAAGAAAATTGTCCAAAAATGGTTAAAAAAATTATTTACTAGCAAATCATATTCAACAGATTTTTTTTTTATTTAATATATTCAAAGTTTAACGAACACCATAAACAACTCAACACACTATAAGCAGTTGTTTGTCCCTAATTTAGGGACACTGGTTCCAGGGAAGGCAGACAACCAGTGCTGTAAGACAAACACATCTATGCCTCACCAGGATCCTTCTCGGACGAATGGAGGACATAAGCCAGCGCTTAGACCACTGCACCACCAGGACAGTGACAGATTTCAGGCAGTTTTCATCAACACTGATGGTATATGTGGGAATAAGTTTTCCATTCTTACTAGTACGAGCATTATGGAAACATTCATTAAAAGAAATATAGCCGGGTGGCAGACAAAATTAAGTGGGCGAGCCACCCAGTAGAAAGGCTCTAGGGAGAACAACAAAGCCTACATGTGCATCACTTACAATTACTCAAAACTGTACAAATACCTTATAAATAAATTATTTATCATGAACTATAAATAAATTAGAAACTGTAAGATCGCATTTCACATCAACATTTACAGATTACATACAATTAAAAAAAAAAGCTCACAGTATTAACCAAGGCTTTCACAGTCTGTAGTCAGTTCTGCATTAAATGTATTTCATTAATCACAACAAAATATTTTAAATTTAAAAATGCCCTCAAGAATTTTGATAGGGAACATACCTGCAACAAGTTGAGGGAGATATGGGAATTCCTTAATTCCTTTTTTGTTTTTGCTGCCGACCCAGTTCAACTGCAAAGCAACATCATTCGTCATCACAGAAGCCAAAACTTGCCGTGTAGCTTCATTAATATCTCTCCCACCAAGTTTTCCAAGCTGCCTAACCTAGAAAATAAATTATATCACACATAAAAATGTATTAAAAAAATTAGTTTTCCAAACTGCTTAACCTGAAAAATAAACAGTAATATCACACGCAGAAATCTATATAAAAAAGACAGTTTCCAAGGTACTTATAGTCTGGAAAATAAATTATACCTCACATAAAAATTTATGGGAAAAAAATACACAAACTTAGGCTGGTATTTGTATACCACAGCAGTTTTGTTTTCCATTTGAATTTTGTAATACCTTCTGGGCCAGTAAATATTGTTAGTAATATTTAAGCTCCCAGATAGAAGGCCTGTCTAAATTGTACTTATACAATTTCACAATTTATAACTTAAACTTTTGCCAGCACATCAGCTTTTTTGTAAACCCAAAAGTTATTTTACATGACTTCACTGCACTGCTGAGCCTAAATGCAAATTATGTTATGAACATAATCAATTCCTTTTTGTTGTTACAGCCAAGCACAAAAAATCATCTCAAGTGTTTTGCCGGTGTTCTGTAACCAATGTACCACATAGTTTTCCATGTGTTTGCGGCAGTCGTGTAGCGAGGCTTGTTATTCTTCTTGATTTATTTTTGCCATGGGAAAGTTTTTTTACAGCAGTGAACTTCAACCTGGTCGCGTGATGTGATTATGTGGGCTGAGTGCAGCTACAGGTCGACTGAGAACAGAAATGTTAAAAAAGTGCATGTGCCTTTGGAGGTGTGAGAGTTCTTTTTCGACGACGTGAGAGTCTGACTGGATTATTTTCTGTGCTTATGAAAAACTAATGCTCATGAGTTTTATATTTACGATGAACAAAAGCTTATCGGATGACTTATGCAAACTTTGAACACAGTAAAAAATCATTCTTTCGACATTTGCAATGTGCATGGTGATCACAACAAAGAGGTAAGGCAAATTTGACTCTGCTACCTGCAGTTATCAGCAAAAATAATTTGCTTGTAGAACTTGCTGTCTAGGCATTATCAAGTGTATTGTTGGACATTTCAGTCATTATTCCTCCAGTGCATTTGCAAATTATCCATTCATCTTGTATTTACTTTTGAATTGTTAAATGCTGATGTACTTTGTGATGGTTTGAAATGCACTTTAGAGGAAGTTTTATGTGCTCACTATCTTTTTTATTGTTCTCTGATCCAGAGGTCAAACTCGAACAATTCGGTTTCATCCTGTGAGTGGCATCTTGGATTTGATTTGGGGCAGAAGGCCACCAGCAACGTAACATTATAATTACTCTCAAATGAGTGTACAATTGTTTTCACGTATTTCAAAATTCTATAATCTCTTGACACAAGTATGTAAACAGAGTTTATTCTGTAATAAAGAGTGAGGAAGTAAAATTGACCCTGGTAACACAGTTTTCTCCTTTTGGCAGCAAATAAAACATTTTATCTAACCCTTCTACAGATCAGCAAGGTCAAAACACAAGGAAAAATTTCAATCCCTCTCTCAAGTCAACTCTGGTCTCCGATTAGCAGAATTGTTTTATATGAACTTCAGAAAAGTGTATGTTCTTACTCATACACACTTTTGGGAGTATGATTTAAGGATTAAATGTATTTCACTCCATTGACCTCAAAACATAGGTTAAAAAGTATATCAGGTTAGTAACCTGTTGATTCAGGGGTCAATCTGGGTCACATTTGATATTGTTGGGCAGTGCATCTTCCCACAAAAGTATTTTAAAACTGTAATGGTATCTTCACAAAAAATTTCTGAAAATTTATTTTTAACATAATGTAGCACAATGTGCACCTTGAATACTGTAATACTTTTTTTTTTGTAAGTAGGGTGGAGGCTTAGGATTTTTAACTAGCTGCAAAAGTAAAAACTGTGTGGTTGGAGCAGAAGGTTTTTTTTTTCAACGTGCTTTGCATTTGGGCAGGGAGATTTTGCAAGTCCTATAAATATGATAATGATCCAATCTGTAAGTCCACAACACTTTGAACCTTAATGCAGTTTTGGTGGGTTGGCAAAATTGCTATAAACACAAAAATAAGCATACATATCACTAAGCTGTTCTCCAAGATTCAGAAATTAGCTCCACAAAAAAACATACACAAACTACCAAAGAAATACAAACTACCCGATAAATTTTTAACATTATTAATTTACTGTTGTTGTATCAAACATCTCTATTTGCAGCGATCTTGAAACAACTCAAGCTCCACTGACACCCATCACACGACATACACAAAAACCTATACTTCATGTTTAATCTTTTTCTCATGCAGATATTCCTGAATTTGATCCTCCCATGACTTTATTGGCCTTCCTCTGCCCTTCCTTCTTGCCACTTGGCCTAAAAAAAGTTTACTTAGTGTCTCATCACTCATTCTTTCAACATGTCCAAACCACCAAAGGCTTATTTATTAGTCTCCACCTTGCTAACAACATTTTGCTTCACATTACACTACTGGAACACATCTTTCCTCACATGAGCAGAATGTGTCTTGCCACAAACCTCTGGTAGGCATTGCATTTCTCCAGCACACAAACTACTCCTATGTTTCTTCTGTAGTACCCATGTTTCACTGCCATACATCAAAGTAGGAACAATTGCACTTCCATACACACCTGTGCAAGACTCTCTTGAGAACCCATCATTTCTGTGGAAACCGCCCAAAGCAGCCATGACTTTCAATGAAGAATTCACTCGCCTACTAATATCTCCATTAAATTTGTTTTATCTGTCAAACATGCTTCCTAAATACACAAACTCACTCACCTGGTCAATCACTGTGCCATTTAGACTTACCTTAGGTATATTACATTCAGTGCTAACAGTTCCTCACTCAAAAACCATAACTTTAGTTTTTCCATTATTTATAATCAGTTCGAATTTCATGCGAACTTCGTACATCCGGGACAACTTACTCTGCAACTCACTTTTGCTCTTTGCCAACAGTGTCATCAGCATACAGCAATCAGTACACACAGATATTATGAAGACATATACCAATATTGTCCATCTTGGCATCACACATCCATAAATACATTAAAGAGCATTACACAACCTTGTCCTGTGCAACTAAGAAACCATTTTGATAAAATACTGTTCACTCGTACTCAAGCTCTATGCAACAAATTTCACAAAACTAGAGTGAATGTCACAAAAATTGGATCTACCCCCTTTGATTGTTTCCTTTTAGATTAGCAATTATGAGTTGCTTATCCACAATTAGTTTGGTAAATGTGAAACCTGGTACAGCTGCCAAATCAGACTAAACCTTTTCATACTTTGACTGAATTTGTTCCGGAGTATGTAATAAAAAAAAGTTTCTGGATTGTTAGTGATCCAGTCCTTATTTAATCTACCATTATTGTAATCCTTTGAAAATTATAAGAACATGATACAGATCATTTGGCCAAACATGATTTTGGAAGTGATGGTAAAATGGAATTAAACTGTAAAACATATATAAGAAAGTGTGTGCATTTTCTACAGCTTTTTGGTACAATTAATTCTTACGATTTTTCTAAACTCTCCCTCATTTGCTGCAGAATTGTTTATTGCTTCCAGCTCACTTAGCGATGAAGCTAACACAACAGCAGGGTGGTGCATCATTTGCTCTGCTTCATCAACTTTTTGGCATACTACCTGCCGCAGACTTCTTACTTCTTGTCTGAGCTCCTCCACTACAGTCCATATTTTCTTTAATAGACCTGGAAATAAAGTAAACAAAAATATAGACATATGAACAGAAACTATATTTAGGCTTAAAAATTGCAACCCCCCCCCCCAATAAATCATGAGTCAGCAGTAGAAGTGTCTTCCCTTTTTTTTTTTTTATGAAGGCATGTACCGTATATACACGCGTATAAGTCGAGAAATTTGGGACAAAATGAGAGCTTCAAAGTAATGGGGTCGACTTATATGCGGGGTCTAAAAAAATCGTAAGTCCAAAAGTTCTTCCCGTGAGGCAAACGGCAACCCATCCCAAAAGAAATAAAAATGCCGATGCGGTATTAAATACGAAATCGCAACCGAAAGAAAGAACACCGATGTGGTAGAATTACGAAATCACGACCCTCCGAATTTCTCCGCGCTTTGAAAAGTCTCCTCTCTCCTGGCTTTGCGTATCCACAGCGCAGTCACAGCCGCGCATAGAAAGCTTCGCCCTTCCGACTACCAGTTGATTGCGCTGACCTTTGACATAACGGAGCCATGCGACAGCCAGTGTTAGGTGTTGCTTGTTCTTAATCGCACGTGTCTCGCTTCTCCAATTATGGGTGACATGGATTATGTAAAGAAACAAATGTCCTATAACGCAGGATTCAAGTTGAAAGTGGTTTCTTTTGCAGAAAATACTAACAACTGTGCTGCTTCACGTCAATTTGGCATTAACGAAAAACTGATTTGAGATTGGCGTAAAAAAAAATTAAACGGACTTGGTGAAAATCCCAAAATCGCAAACAGCGCAGTGCCGTGGAACGACATCTTTCCCAGAGCTTGGAAAGTGTCTTGAATGATTGAATTGTGGGCTGCAGACAAAATGGTTACATTGTAACGCGAACTGGTATACATTTGCGAGCAATGAAGCTCGCAAAAGATGAAAAGTTTGCAGCCGCAAATTACACTTTTCGTGCCTCACCAGGTTGGTGCTCAGTGTTCTGACTTTCAGAATTTCACAACAGATGTGATACTTGATAAAACTGGCAATCTGAAGACTTTCAAACCCGTTAGTTTCAAATACCAGTATGCTTTCCATGAAACTAAGTACATGAGACAAAACTGATTATCATATGATAAAGTGCAAGAAAAAAAAAATTAAGGTACTGAAAAACACAAAAAAGAAGACTGACCTTCATTTTTGCTGCAGTTACAGAAATCTTTTGACGAATTAGATGGCAGTTCACGTTGGGTTGAACTTTGCCTCAATTCTAAAGGCGATAACATGTGGATCATTGGTGGAGGGGGAGGTGGATGTGGTGGCTGTGATGAAACTGAAGGCTTCTTTTTAGGCCTTTGGATTGTAGGCCTGTTCTCTTCAGATTCATCACTCTCTACAGGAAAAGCTGTGCATCTAGGCCTTTTCTGTTCACGATCAGAGTACAAGTCGATGTCCGTGTTCATCTCGTACTCTGTCAAGGCTTTTGCAGCATTCTGGTATGAAGCTGTAAAGGTAACAACTGCTTTGTTAGTCAAAATAACATCTGGAGAAAAAATACCATGTTGGTAAGACACACCTAAAAAATGAGTTTTAAATTGCAGAGGCAATGTAAAAGTTGTTTGCACAAACTGTGCCAAGAAACAAAACATCTTTCATAATGCATAAGCACATAATACAACATGACAAAAGCAGGGGGAAAATGGAATTATTATGATTAAAAAAAAGCCATCTTCTTGAAAGTTGGCATTTTAATTTAATAATATAGGTAGGAAAACCAATAGTAAACTAAGCATGGGTACTCTCTTGTTTACCTTTTCAATGCCTACACAACCAGACAATTTTGTTTTCTGTTAAACAAGAAATGCAAATACTTGCAACATTCAGTTCATTATAAACTGTAATATAAAATAACAGGATGCAAATAACAGTGATCACTCTGGCTTTTTTAAGTTTTTGCCAACTTATTCACCAAATTCAATTTTTTTCTCACCAAAGTACAAAAAGGTAATCACCAAAACTTTGCCCCCCCCCATCTCCAAAATAATTTTTTTTGCAAATTGCAAAGAATGCGATCCGCAACGTGACCCCTGAAATGTTTAGTTTGTACCAATGTCAAAAGGGTGCATAACAGTATCAGTTCTACACCTTTATTATAAGTAATGCCCAGCATGTTAACCTTTAGGCCATCACGGCAGATTGTAGCTGTCTTTTAAATTTTTTACATTTGAAGTATTTTTTTTTTTATTTACATTTTTGTATACATTGTTTACATTTCAGTATTTATTTTAAGTGAAGTGGGGAAATGTATTATTTAACAGAACTGTTGTAAAATAACAGAAGATAGTATAATATATGCAGGGCTGTAGCTACCTGGGAGGGATGGTATTACCAACAGCATAAAATTCATGCTTGGAGAGGCAATCGAAAATAAATGTGTAACTAAAGGTACTCACACAACATGTGGATACATTTACTGAAAATTGTAACTGAAAAAGACAGCGCTACACTCTTCAGCATTTTATTTTTTGAAGGTTTTAATTTGCCATATTCAGTGTTATGCACAGATAACCAGGGTACAGAATAACTTACACAGTGTCATATCAGCTCTTCATACACATGAGAGAATTGTCCAAAACGATTTGAATGGAATTTTTCCAACTCCTACAGTGACAGCTAATGTGTACTGTTGAGTTAAATATCTGATATTTATTAGTTCTGTGCTGGTTCGGTTTTTATTCTGCATTTCCGGGGCATTATGTGTTGTCAGCATTTATATAACTTTTGCATTTTACTTGTTATTCCCAGCCATTTGCCCTTTTGTATTTGCCTGGTTATTGCATTCTCAGTAAAACTGTCAAAAACATGAAGGGCAATTTTTGAAGGATCATAATACTTCCGTAAAAAGGGGGTATGCGATGATAAAAATTGCATCCTGTTTGAGTTAAGTGTGGGACTTTTGAACTCAAAGTGGCATAGTTTCAAGTCTCTCCCTCCCAGTGAAGTAAAGCCTGTTTTGCTCCTGAATATATGGCAATACATTGATTACATTCTTCTAATACATTGGCAACGGAGTTATGTGAGTAGAGGTAGGATGATGATGGCTATTGGAAAGTAGTTCAATATGTGTATGTAGTGCCTCATAATAAATGGAAAATAGTGAAGTTAATCAGGTATGTAAGTTGTCCTGTATTACCACTAACACATTTAGTAGGTTATAACAAGTGTACTATACATACCATACACATATATATATATATATTGTGTGGTATGTATAGTAGACTTGTTAACCTCCTAAATGTATGTATATATATATATATATATATATATATATATATATATATATATATATATATCATCATCATCATCATTGTCAACCATTATCAATCCACTGCTGGACGAAGGTCTCCCCAAGTTTCCTCCACAACGGTCTGTCTTGTGCCAGTCTCCTCCATGTCACCCCTGCATACTTTCGAATTTCATCCACCCATCTCCCATGTGGTCTTCTTCTGGGTCTTTTCCTGTCCCTTGGAATCCAATCTAAAATTTCGGCTGTCCATCGATGATCTGTCCTTCTGGCAGTATGTCCAGCCCATTGCCATTTCAGCGATTTAACTCTGATCATGATGTCTTCCACTCTTGTCATTTTTCGGATCCACGAGTTCCTCTTCTTATCTCTCCTGGTTACACCAAGCATGCACCTCTCCATGCTTCTTTGAGTTGTCTGCAGCCTTTGTATGTCTCTTTTAGTTAAGGTCCACGTCTCTGCACCATACGTAAGCACTGGAAGGATGCATTGATCAAACACTTTTCTTTTAAGACATAATGGCATATTGCTCAATTGAAAATTATGCTGTTTCTTCCAAAAGCTCTCCAGGCCAGTTTTGTACGCCGATTAATTTCTTCATCAATGTTAACCTCACTTGATATCTGCTGTCCAAGATAAACGTATGTGTCTGTTATCTCCAGCTTTTCTCCATCAATCGATAAATCTTCATTTCTTGTAAAAGCATTGAACATCACTTTTGTCTTCTGAAAGTTCATTTTTAATCCCACTTCTTTACTCTTGTCAGCAAGTTCCTGGATCATACTCTGCAGCTCTGATGGGGTAGTTGCAAAAATGACTACATCATCAGCAAAACGAAGGTGGGTTAGATAATCTCCATTAATCTTTATCCCCTTGTTTTCCCAGCTCAGCGACTGAAAAACACCCTCCAAAGTGGCATTAAAGAGCTTCGGAGATATGGTGTCACCTTGTCTCACTCCCTTTCCAATTTTTACGTGTGTTGTATTTTCAAACAGCCTAATCTTTGCACTTGCATTTTCATAGATGTTATTAATAATATTAATGTATGCATCTTCAATACCGCAGGTTTTCAGAGCCATTGTAACTGCTGATGGTTTCACCGAATCAAAGGCTTTTTCATAATCGATAAAAGCCATGCACAATGGAAGTTCATATTCCCTCGCTCTTTCAATTAGTTCTCTCAGCACGTGGATATGATCTATTGTGCTGTAGCCACTCCTGAATCCAGCTTGTTCTCTCGGTTGAGCCATGTCCAGTGTTACCTTCAAGCGGTGTGAAAGAACTTTAGTGAAGATTTTATAAACTACTGATAGGAGGCTGATAGGTCTGTAGTTTCCAAGATCCTCAATGTCACCTTTCTTATGTAGCAGGATCATTGTAGCGGTGTTCCAATCCTCAGGAATCTTTCCTTCATTAAGGCATCGAGTGAAAATTTGGGCGAGTACTGTTTCGATTTCTCCACTTGCTTCTTGTATGATGTCTACAGTAATTCCATCTTCTCCTGGAGCTTTTCCCCGCTTCATGTTCTTGATTGCATGTGCAACTTCTGCTCGAAGGACTGGAGGAACTCTGGTACTGGTATCTTTCATGATGTCTGGAGTGCATGTATAATCCCTTTCATATAATTTGGAGTAGAAATCTTTCACTCTTGTCAAAATTTCGCCTCTATTTCTTGTTACAGAACCATCTTCTTTTCTCAGTGCCATAATCTGTTTTCTTCCCTTACTGAGATGTCCCTTTGCTATCTTTAGGCTTTGGTTGTTTTCAATTGCTTTCCTTACTAGTTCACAGTTGAATTTTCTTACGTCTTCAGTGATACTTTTTCTTACTGTCTTGCATAGCTCTATATATTCCACTTTGGAAGTCACATCTTCTTTAGTTGTCCTCATCTCTCTTCTTTTTTGCATCAACATTTTCGTTTTTCCTGATAATTTATTTACATGCAACTTGTTCTTAGACCCAGCTAATTTTGTTGCTGTTTCCATAAGAGCTTTGGTTACTTTTCTGTTAACTTCAGAGATGTCCACTTCTTCCGATGTTAGGCCTTCTAAAGCAGAGAACCTGTTTTTCAGTTTCAACTTGAAGGTATTATGGTGTTTTTTAAGGTTGGTTATGTCAATAGATTTTGTTTGTCTTATGAGCTTGCCACGTTCAAGTTTAGTGTTGAGGTGCATCTTACATCTCACCAATCTATGGTCACTACCTGTGTTGAACTTGTTTAGCACACTGCAGTCTTCTATGACGAATTTTTTGTTACACATAATAAAATCAATTTCACTTGTCGTCCCATTTGGATGTCTCCATGTCCATTTCCTGTGTGGCTTTTTCTTGAAGAAGGAGTTCAAGATGAAAAACCCTTCTGCCTCTGCAAACTCAACGAGAGTATTTCCACGCTGGTTTCTGTTGCCGTGACCGAATTTACCTACTGAAGTTTCATTCTGTTGCCGTTGCCCTATTTTTGCATTGAAATCTCCCATAATTATTTTCAAGTGCTGCTTACCTTTATTATTTAGATGACAAATTTCCTCATAAAATTCTTCAATTTCTTCTTCAGGATGACTTGTGGTGGGTGCATAAGTTTGAATAATCTGAGCCTGGTATCTTTTCGAGAGTTGGATAACAAGTCGTGCAGCTCTGTCAGAGGAACTTTCAACTTCTACAACTTTATCCTTCAGTTTCTTGTTTATTATAAATCCAACACCACTAGTTCTGCCAGTATCTGTCCCACGATAGTAGAAGAGATGTCCACTTTTCAGTTCGATGAGATCTTCTCCTTTTCTCCTTACCTCACTTAGCCCCACGATGTCCCACTTGATCCTTTGTAGTTCCTCTTCCAATTCAAGAAGCCTTGAATCAGAAGATAGGGAGCGTCCATTGTACGTAGCCAAGGTCAGCATCAGATGGCAGCCTAGTCCGGTCCTCCGGGGATTCTTAGCACCCTCTGCCTTCATGTCGCACTGGCCGCTGCCTTGGCCAGGTACATTCCAGCTGCCGGAGACTGAGGGCCAAGATTTAAGTTGTGGAATCATTTTGGAGGGGTTTGGCCATAACTCACCACGCTGGCCAAGCGGGTTGGTGAGTGTGGGATAGAATTTCCTCTAATCCCGATGGTATAGTTATACCGCTATTGGCGGTCGTCAGAGCCCCTTTAGTGGGAACAGGATGCACCACGAGAAGGCGGGGTTGACATTTGTCAAGGAGAGGCTGTGATGTTACGCATCACCTGACCTTACATCCCTATATATATATATATATATATATATATATATATATATATATATATATATATAGTGGCTTTTCTGGTATCAGTGAACGACTGGGAAAACCCACAGGGAGATCCTGATGAAGGCAAACTGGTTTTTTCAGTTTCATTTTATTTTTATTTTTATTTTTCCATGTTGCTGACTTCACAAAAGATTTTTTGTTCGATATTCCTTTGTTGTTGTTTCATAACTCTATAATTCGCTAATTCCTTCAGTCTGCTGCATATTGTGCAACCGAGATATTAGCTTTGTAATTTCGTAGTTTTGTTTCATTGTATTTCAGTTAATTCTTTGGACTTCAGTAACAGTCTTAAAATTTTCTCATGTTTTTAAATATTTATTATATATATATATCATCATCATCATCATCATCATTGTCAACCATTATCAATCCACTGCTGGACGAAGGTCTCCCCAAGTTTCCTCCTCAACGGTCTGTCTTGTGCCAGTCTCCTCCATGTCACCCCTGTATACTTTCGAATTCCTTCATGTCGCATTGGCCGCTGCCTTGGCCAGGTACATTCCAGCTGCCGGAGACTGAGGGCCAAGATTTAAGTTGTGGAGTCATTTTGGAGGGGTTTGGCCATAACTCACCACGCTGGCCAAGCGGGTTGGTGAGTGTGGGATAGAATTTCCTCTAATCCCGATGGTATAGTTATACCGCTATTGGCGGTCGTCAGAGCCCCTTTAGTGGGAACAGGATGCACCACGAGAAGGCGGGGTTGACATTTGTCAAGGAGAGGCTGTGATGTTACGCATCACCTGACCTTATATATATATCCATAGTAGTAGAATGTAGGCGTATGCGGATAGTTTCCAAATTATTAGGGGATTTTGCAGATAATTTTGCTTGTACATTAAAATAAAAAATAATTAGAGCAATTAAAACACTTACTCAAGGCTTTACTGATATTAATATACTTAAACTATTTTAACTTTAAGAACTTTAAATTATTTTTAACATTTTCTATGAACTTTTGTTTTTACAGAAGTTTCTGGCCTCTGGGTTTTATCAAGGCCTGTTCTCGATCAATAGGATCTACATCAAAAGTTCCGTTTACACTGAAAGAATTTAAGTTTTATTGGCAGGTTCCTCTTGGAGCTGCCAGATATTAAATTCAAATCTTTTTCTTACGTGTTTTGTAAGTCTTCTACTTTAGAATTTTGTTGTTTAAAATGCTCTTATAATTCTTGAAGGTTCACTAATGGAACTGTTTTGCTGGATATCAAAACTATAATTAGTCTAGTTTTTTATGAGGTTCATTAACCAATATTTTAATATTTTGCCATAAAGATCCATTTCACACACATTGCTGCACATTCAATTACACTGTATGTACTTATGTTGTTCTCATTGGAATCTAATGTTCTAATGATAATATATTATTTTATTAATGTCTTTAATTATCATATTCTATTGTTAGTGTTTTGCTCTTCGCCAATTTGTAGCAAGTTTCCTGTTTTAATCGTGTATGCAGATACATTTTCTTTTTAAATACAACTCTGATTACATCTATGAAGGAACCCATTTAGTGTCCTGCGTGATTGTTCTTCACGAACACCAACACATGGCATTGCAATATTGATGTTTGTATAGGTGTTTCCAACATGGCTTTTTCATTTTGCCATTCATTGTGACTGGGTATGTGAAAATGAAATTATATAAAATTCCTTATGAGAATGAACCTTTTTGATCACTTTCCATCCATATCAATCTAGCAAGTTATCAACAGGGGGTAAAAATGCCTCTGAGTAGAACATTGCAACAGTTAACTGGCACGTCAGGGCTTGAAAAATACCTGAAAAGTTACATGCTCAGCTGGGCTAGTGCAGAAATTTTTACTTGCCACATATAAAAAAGCTGGATGCTCAGGAAATTTTATCTTTTAAGATAAAAAATCAGAACCCTCATTTTTTTTAAGTTAAAAACTAGGGACATTTTTTACATGTTTTGCATTCCCGTTTTAAGGGTATGTATTCAAAATGTTCCATGCACAAAAGCGTGTATGTCAAGTTTTAAAATGATGCTGAAATTGTTATGAAATAGTATGATGGTGTAATTAATATTTTAGAAATTTAGTAATTCTGCCATGCTCCTTTCGTTGAAGTTTTCACCCTTTGTCACTAAACACCAGATGCTGGTTCCATCGCTGAAGTAGGCATCCAGTTGCTGACTATAAACATTTGAGTAAAACTACATATGGTTTTCATTTTAGAACCTGGAGCACAATAACTAAAAAGTGCTTTTTTCTGTCATTGGCACTCTGTTACAATAATGCAACTTCCAGTGATCAGCAATGAAATGAAACACAGCATGCAACAACTATTTTTTCTTGTAGAAGAAAATTCTATGAAACACCGCATGCAACGACTATTTTTTTCTTGTAGTAGAAAATTATATACCAAACTTTATTTTTAAATTTAGTTGCCTGGACCGAACCCTTAGAAAATCAATTGTATACTTACTTGAATAATGTGCCACTTTCACTTTGCACAAAATCCAGCTGTCTTCTTCTGGTGTAGACCTCAGTATCACGTGCTTTTGGACATTCCGTGTTGGCCACCAGCAAAATACTTCTTCTTCTTCCAAAACCCACGCCAGAGGGACCACAGCCATTTTCCCATTTTCATTAGGGAACTCAACAACACAATACATGTACTTATTCCTGTAATGATAACACCTTTGAATTTCATGTATAATGATCATTCAATCCAGAAGTCCCAAACTTTTATTTCTCTTCCTAATGTATCATTGCAATTGATTCCTAATTATAAAAATTAATTTCTTTGGAAGGGGGGGGGGTCATGGTAAAAACACAAAGCAAATCCATTGCGAGTACACATGACGAGAAAAAAAAAAGGACTTGTCAAGGTTTTTTTTTTTTTAAACTATACAAATTTTTCACAAAAACTGAAACGCAATTTTAAAGTATTTTTTACAAGTAACTGCAGATGTGAGGGAGCAAAATGGTCAGAGACAAGGAATATACATAAAGAAATGAAACAGTACATGAAAGGAAAAATAAAATAATGAAAACTAGGGAAAACTGGAAAATAACCAGTGTATGGCAATATTACAGATAAGAGCACTAGATTTCAAAAATAAAGAAATTTTCAAGGATACAAAAATGTTCAAGGATTTTCATCAAAAGCCCTACTGTTTGTGAAAATTGAAACACCAAGAACTTTGCTGTTCAAATGAAATTTTCATCACAAATTCCTCATGGTACAGGAGAAAAATGATAGATTTCTTGAGCTGTACAAGATTTTTACGCTGCAAAACTCAGTATCGTGTGAAGCCATCTCGAGCAACAATAACAGCCTCTACACAGATATTCATTGAATGGAAGAGGTTTTTGATATCGTCCTGGGAAATAGCCTGCTAGGCTGCTTGTATGCGAGACCAGAGTTCATTTGTGGTGATTGGTGGAGGTACTTGACAGGCCAGTTGCTAAGCTACCATGTCCCACATATGTTTGATTGGGGATATGCAGGCTGAACACATTACCTTTTGGAATGGGAGGACATTTTTATTCAAAAAGGGCACGAAAAATTTGCACGAAAATAAATATGAATGCACATACTGTATTTAAATATTACAGTTTCAGAGTTTATATGTGCAAAACTTTAAGAAAGATTTTAGTCTGCTGGACATTTTTACTTATAATTTTAACTGGAAGAGATTTTCTTCAGTAGATCAAGTTTATTTAACAAATATTTGTGAAATTCTGAGAATGAAATGTCTTTCAAATTGCATTTAACTAGCTGTATACTCCTCACTGATTAAGAAACTTGAATTATAAACAATTCGTGTAGTCACAGCAATGAGACTCAAAACACACCAAACAAGCAGGATGAGCTCACTGTTTACAGGAATGCATTGCATGGCAACATCCACATGTGATGAATGACAGTCTAACATGCCCTTGTGGGTTTTTTCTGCATTGTTGACTCACAAGTGACTCATTGCTATAAGACTGCAGGAATAAACTGACCAGGAGGCGAGGCCGAGGAAGTACATGTGCAATAATACAAAAATGAATGAATACATTTTAGAGGTGGCTTGATAGGATGTAGGATTACAATACAAGAATTTGATCAAAATGTATTTGAATTATTCCTTATTGAAAAGCTGGCCATTTAGGCTGCTTCCCTTAATGTCTGGAAGACAGGAGGACATGTCCTCCAAAAGCCAAACATTTGATCACCGTTGACATATCAGCCGAACACGCAGCCAGGGAAAAAGCAGTATCTGTTGTTCATGGATGAGGTCTTGGACATTCCATGGGTGACATGTTGCTAAACACCATATTCCTGCTGAGCTATTGTGCTAGGACAACTCTGAAGGATGGGTATCACTATGTGTCTGAAACAACCCTGATGTATCACTGGCTGTTAAGAGCTCTCTCAAGTACATATCGTGTAAGTTTTAAGCTAATACCAGCAGTTTTTCATGGTGTTGCAATTTTCACAAACAGCAGTGTATTTGGCATGTATACCTTTCTGCACCTACTGTTGTAAAGGTATACAAGCTAAAAATGACTTATAGGGTAAAACAACTGCCTTTGCGGAAATATGTGTTGCCGGATAGACTGAGATTGTGTCAGATAAATTTTGAATAGAATAAAAGTGAAGATTTCCAAGATCTTGGGGGTAATGGTAGAAACTACACTTTTTCTTGAATTCCATTCCTATGATGAAAATTTCATTATCTTCTGATAAAATAAAATTCACTATTTGGATGACCTCCCCATTTGTAAGGTAAACAAAGGAATCTCTTTTAGTAATGGACAATTTGAAGGATGGGCACTCTATGGATGAAAAGTGTATTCCAGGTACACCACCACTTGGTCTTATATTGTGTGCTGTCCTACTAGAAGAAACCACTCTAAATTCTGCTTTATTTGTTTGCCTCCCTGCATAAACATTTCTTTGCCTTCTCAAGTGTGCACTTTCTGCCATCCTTTTGCAGACTTGTTGTAGAGGAAGGTTAGGTTTATGTAGCATACATTTTAAATTATGCATGAAATTCTCAAAAGGAAATGCACTAAATGAGTCTATTGGGCCTAGCTTCTTAACATCCTCTGAAATGTGCACTAGAGAATGTACATTGTATATGACAAACTCCTGGCCATAAAGTTCTTTGGCTTCTTGAACAAACATGATCAGAAGGGAGTCAGCATACTCAATGAGCTGTAAATTAGAATTTTTACCAGCCAAAATCTTAACTGCCACAAAAAGAAGTAAAAAATGACAGAAATACTTCTTTTCTAAAATATCCCTTAGGAAAACTGGCCCAAGGTACAAAAGGAACTGCCTAAATTCAGTAGCTTTCCAGTTTTCCAAATCATTCAGTGATCTTGGTTTTCTGTTGAACTCAGATGGCCAATAAATTTGGGCCTTAGCCATCTGGTCATTAAGCAAACTACGACTCTGGGAAGACAATTTGCCAAGGAGAGAAGGCCCTTTTCCTTTCCATGTTAGAAGAAGTTTCCTCATGACTCCCAAGTAAACCAAGTGCATTGCATCTTGAGGAAACCTGGATACCAGCCCAACATCTACATTAACTAAAGGACTTATGACTTTATGGTGGGCAGGTTGAGTCATTTTATCAAAAGACTCATCAGATCGTGTTTCTGCACAGCAATCAGGAAACGTTGTTCGATTCTTGTATCGTACACCGTGCTGATCACAGCGGTCACATCCATAAAATGCATTATGTGACACAGTGCCTTTCACGAATGCTCTTGCAGGTGCATCGCACGTAAATGCTCTAACAGCTACACGGTATTGGTGGTTACTGTGGTTTAAACCATTTTGTTGAAGTTGCTGTAGGTCAGCAACAAATGAAGAGAAGAATTCATCTAAAGGCGGTTTAGAAGGACCGCAGAATAGAGAAACAATGAAAGGTCTTTTTGACCAATCTTCTTCAACAAAACATAAGATGGGCCAGAACTGCTTACTGCTGCTTCTATAGAGAGGCAAACCATCTACATTGAAGTTCAAGTTCAGAACATCTCCTGTAAATTGAACTGTCTCCAGAACATCAACGATTCCTTTTCTCAAACCAAAATGGTGAAATTCCCCGACTCCCATATTCTGTACTTCTACTGCCCTGGGAGTGTTTAACAGAGTAACAGCAGTAATGGGTAAGGAAGGATGCCACTTCCGTAAACCTTTTAAAAGATTTGTCAGTGCTTGCATTGGTACTCTACTGCTGACAAACCAGTTTCTTAAAAATTCTTCAATAGATGGTTCTTCATCCATGTCCTTACAGTTAGGAGATACATTTTCAGAAATGCTCGTACTGGAATACCCATCCCCAGAACATAAATTTGCATAGCTAAAACTGTTCATCGATGAAGTATCATATTCATCACTGATTTCATTCTGTGAAATACTACTACTGGATGAGCTTTCCAAGACATGGGAAGTACTTGGCAGTTGGGATACTAATAAATCAGTTGAGGACAGTTCTGCACATTTCTGGTCCAGCAACATCTCTTTCCTGTCTTTACAAATAATCTTATATGCTTGCCTTCGTTTCCGCTTTTGAATAGTGTCAGAATCCCTCCCTTTGTTGTACAAATCAACCCTAAAATTCAAGGAAAAATACCAGTCAGGTACCCTCACCCACAGAAAAAAAAATATGAAAGAGGATTTGAAATAATACATTTGAGCATGGTATAATGATAAGTATATAAATTTGAAACAAAGATTGATGCATTGCCCCCTGAAAATATAACATCTCATTCATCTCAGAAATTTTGTAGTAGTTATGCCATTCAAACCGTGGGTTGTCCATTCTCAAGGACAAGAGCACAGGCTAGACATACAGTATTTGTGGTTCAGTTTCTCTTCACTGTTGCAGTGGTGAGCAACAATATTGTTTTCTAACACTGTTTACAAATTGGTGAAGCAACAACAAAGGCTTGCGCCCTCAACCACATTACTTCTGATGGTATTAGTTATAATGAACTTCATAGGGGTTTTGTGAAAAATTTAAGTGTGATAACTTCTGTCACACTGTTTCACCATTACAGGTGTTGATGGGTAATGCTTTGTTAGTGAATGTGGTTTCACAGTTGAGTTGATTCGTTTCAATTTTTTTATTGAGTAATGAATTCATGAGACAAGTTCAAATCCCCTAGAGATATTTTAAAGATGGTTGGTTATTAACCACCACCAAGCACTTTTCGTGCTACCCTTAGAACTAAATTGTCCGGGCCAATATCCAAACACTTCCTTAATTTGCAATTATTTTCACCCGTGGATCAAAAATATTCCTGATACATGGGTGAAAATAATTACAAAGTAAGGAAGTGTTTGGATATTTGCAGTTTTTAACAATGGTTAAATAACAAAACAGGTTACGGTGGAATTCCAGAAATGAACTGTGTTTAATGGGTAGATTACTCTTACATCAGCTGATTAATTTTATATGGGGTGAAGTATAGTGTTCTGCTTAGGCCAACAACCCTATAAGATAGTGTTAGAATTCGTATAGTATTAGAAATGGTGTGTCCTAAGGGGTCTGGTTCATTTGCCAGACCTTTACTTCACTGAAGGGTCACTTGACCGAAAATTACTTCACCGAAAAGATTGTTTCACCGAAAGATCACTTGATCAAAAAGTTCATTTCACCCAAAGGTCTCTTTACCTAAAAGTTCATTTCATCGAAAGGACATTTCACTGAAGGGTCAGTTTATCAAAAATTTTGGATTTCATTACAGGATCTGTTGAAGCGTGGTGCAAGTTCGGCAGACAGACCACCAAAACGTTAGGAGATTATACTCAAATTGCGCTTTTGCTTTCTCCGTGTAACAAAGAATGCAAAGATTTAGTTTTAAGAAAAATCTTTTTTTTTTTTTTTTTCAGACAATAGGCTTCGGCTTAGGCCTTTTTAGCAAATTTTAATCATGTTCATAAGGTTTACATAAAAAGTTACTTTACATTTTATGTAATGCTTATGAATATGAGTAGGGTTAAAATCTCTTAAAATGTCCTGTATCTAGGGCTATGGTCAAAAAAATTAATGTTTCGTGGTTGAGTAAAACAGGAACATTATTTACTTGATTTGCTACACAACCTTGTGAATATGAGCTCGGAGAATTAAAATTTGACAAAAAGGCACAGATCTAGGCCTTATTAATTAATGTTATATTTCGAGAAACCTACTCATGGGGGTTTCATAGAAATTAAAAGTGTATTTTTTATACAATCCAATAATGTTTAGGTGGCCAGTTTTTCAAAAACCAGCACCACACTCTAACAGATCTCTTACAACAAAATTATAAGTTTTCGATAAACTGACCATTCGGTGAAATTATCTTTCGATATAATGAACTTTTAGGTAAAGTAATCCTTCGGTGAAATGAACTTTTCGATTAAATGTCCTTTCGATGAAATAAACTTTTAGGTGAAGTGACTTTTCGGTGAAATGAACTTTTCGGTCAAGTGACCCTTCGGTGAAATGTACTTTTCGATCAACTGGTTTTCGGTCAAGTGACCTCTCTATCAAGTGAACAATACCCGTCTTAAGATATATTGTTAAAAGTGGTGTGTCCTACAATGATAGTATGAGTATATGTGTATTTCACACATTAATTTTGCAAAGTTAAAAACCCTAAGAGAAATTTTAATTGTTTTTATTTTTACAATGAAATGTCACAGAAAAAATAATTGCACATCTTTCAGCTGCGCCTAATAACGATGGATGGACCACGGGCATCCATCCATCGTTATGAGGATTCGGGGACACCCACACCCCAATATTTTGCCAAATAGGGAACACCAAGGGACAGGCTACATTGGCATGGATTTTTTTTTACAAATAAATTAAAACTTTGAGAAAATGTTTTACAAATCAATTAAAAACTTGAGAATTTCTTATTACTGTACTAAATACACTAATACGGCTCGCCGCAATGGTGGCACAGTGGTCAAGGCGCTGGCTTCTGACCATTTGTGCGAGAAGGGTCCGGGTTCGAATCCCAATGAGGCATGGATGTTGAGTTTGTTTTATGGCACTGGCTGTCTCCCTTCCCTGGAGTCAGTGGTCCTAAATTAGAGACAGGAGACTACTTTATAGCCCATTGAGTTGCTCACGGTGGTCATTAAATATCCAATAAAAAAAAAAAAAAAACATACGGCACTTAACCGCGTAGAGTTGTGCTATGTCCACCAGAGCATAGTCGATACTGTTGAGCTGGACAAAGATTTTCATATCAAACAGGGACTGGGAGGAGGAACGTTTTTCGATCAGTTTGTGATTAAATAGAAACTATACACTTATTATGTTCCTGCTTCTAAATCAAGGTTGTGTAGAACAAGATTTTATTCTATAAACTAAGCATACATATGAAATGTCATTAAAGTATAGGTGAAAAAATTTACTTTAACTGAATAAATACATTGTCAATATTCACCTTTGAAAGAGTTCAATTTAATGATTTTACCCCTAATTACTCCTACAATACAGCTGACAAATTCTGGTTATGGCATCAATGAAGTATATCTAAAGGTGGATAAATTACAGGGTGGTTGAAAGGGTAGCTCTCAAGTAAAAATAATGCATTGCTTTATAGTGAGAAAAACAAGAGAGTTGGGAAGGTAAGGTAAGATATATCTGTGCCCCCCTTAATAATTAGAAGGCGATGATGCCTATGGATGGACTATAACAGTGTGAAGCAGAATGCAATGGGACACAACTGGGAACTTAAGTGTGGTGTCAAACAAAATATTATTTAACAAAAAACATGCCACCAGAGTGAAGCAGTACAAAAGAAAAAAAAAGTAATGAATGGCACAGTTACAACAAAATACTTTTCAAACACAATTCTAAAATGCACACACAAAAAAACTATTATTCCTAAAATTCGTGGTCATGTCTGTATCAGAACTGAGTATTGAAGATACACACTGTTATACAAAAAAGCCAGAAACTTACGAAAACAATTCAAGCGTGCAAGTTAGTGCTAATTTTCAGAAATTCGCCAAAGTTTTTAAAATTATGTATTGCTGTTATCGGAGTAAAATAAAAATATTCAGTACAGGTATAAGCAAACGGGCCCTACCTACGAACTTTGAAACGAAAGCGCCTCAAAAGTACAGAATGTTGTGACGGTTCCTCTTATCTCAGCACCTTAACTAGATAACTTTTTTAAAACATTGCTGTCTATGAAATGCCAAAGAGAAAATGTTCACATTACTATATACTACAATAAAAATAAATCGATAATCTGCACTCGAGCAGAACAAATTTTGGCAAGAAGCATGACCCACCTTTAAGCACTAAATTCAGATATTTTTAGATGGAAACTAACATTGTTGTTAAAAAACATGGGGATTAAAACATATAATGACATTATAAAAAAAAAAAAAAAACCCTTACCTTTCATTTACTTGAGCCATTGTAGCGAAGAACACCGATAGAAACACAGACAATGTCGTACTAGCAGTCGTCAACAGCAAAAAGTCAAACTAAAATGGTAACACAATGCTTTCGGGCATGCGCAGTCCCGCGCTCGCACTTCCTGTTGGGGTTGTTTTGGTTTGCCAGTTCCGCCCCACAGTGGCGCTACGTTGCAGGCCCATAATTCGCAGAGATGCTGCAGGACCAATAGTGGGTAACCGGAGGCAGCCAACTGATGGCGCTGTCACCAACGGACCGCTGCCGGCCCATAAGCGGCAAATTTCAGCCATCAGTGACCCATCACTGCCAGCTGTTGGCCAGCAGTTTCCCAGCACTTGTGTTTTTGCTGGGTAGTTTCATTACCAAATAATTCGATTGGGTTTGAAGGGCATTATCAAATAATTGGATTATATCATCTTCATTGTAATGCATTACAGATTAATTCCATTACCATGTGAAAACCATACTTGGGATTACCTGTTACTGCATAAGGTAATGCAAGGTAGTAATTACAAGGTAGTAATGCATTCCTGCCCAACTCTGTTACGAAGTAATATGGCAAAGTAATGCATTTTTAATTGTCAGATTTTTACATATTTGAATTTACAACTGTATAAATATCTCGAGAGTGCTTCCTCATTAGGTGCCATTAGTGCAACAAAATAGCAGGTACCTTCGGGATGTTCTTTTTTTAGGAGCACAAAAACTGTTTAAAGTGAACATTAGTGATTTTGCTTCCTATACTTCCAATGGAAAAAATTTCACCCTATTTCCTCAGCGAAGAAAGATTTCCAGTACATCAAAATTGGTCCACTGATAAAAAAAAAAACCATCCTAACTAAGATTGTACAGCTAGTGTTTTTTCAAAGAGCTTTCCTGAGCTATATCAAAAATCAATAACTTTACTTCGATGCAGTGGTAAGGGAGGGTAGCACCACCTGTAGGCAAGTATCTTAACTACATCGAAGTAAAGATAGTGATTTTAAATATAGTTCGGGAAGGCTGTTTTCAAAAAATCACCAATGGTACCATTTAAATTAGGTTGATTTTTATCAGTGAGCCATCTTTGATGTATGGGAATTCTTTCTTCGCTGAAGAAATGGGTCGAAACTTTTTCCATTTTAAGTATAGGGAGCAAAATCACTAAACACCTTAATCAATCAAAATGAAATTTGATATTTCCAAGCTTCGTTTAAAAAAATGTTTATAGTCGATCTGCTTGAAACTGGACAAAAATATCCTTTACATATTGCAAAACCGTTGTTTGTTTCTCCTAAGCTAGGCGATTAAAAAACGAAAAGTTAGTACGAAATGCTTCCAGAACTCCTTTCACGCCATGACTAAACATAATTATACCCATGCAAGAACAATGAACGAAATACTGGATTACACCATTCTACAATACAAATTTGGAAGATGTGAATCCGTTTATTTGTGTAAATATGACCTGAACGGTAAGTCAGATAATATCCGAAAACTTTACTTACCATTGAGGTTATATTTACACCAATAAACGGATTCATATCTTCCAAATTTGTATTGTACAATAGTGTAATCCCGTATTTCTTTCATTGTTATTTCATTGATATTCTGCGCTTCCGGGGAATCAAGGGAATGAATTCTAACCCTCTAGATTAGCTATACATGAATGCCGGTTGCTTTGAGTAGCGAATCCTGTGTTGGTTATATTCAAATTAATCAGAAAATTGAAACTTGGTCGTTCTGGGTGGTGTATTGGTTAGTTAGCATAAGCCTACTACTAGAATTCTTTTTTTTTTTTTTAATTACAGGTAAAACATGTCGCACTGGATACTCTATCCCATAAAGAAGGAATTTTTCAAATGGGACCATTAGAAGCAGAGATGTTGACAAAAATAAGACACTCCTACGCTTCTGGCGAAGAATCCATGCAATATTTTAAGAAGAAAATATTCCGAAAAGGTTTATCGACGTGAGTGGCAAAGGACCACGAACAAATTTTTTCAATCAAGATTTTAGAAACTCAGTGTTTGTGGCAAATACATTAGAAGCAGAAATTAACGCTTACGCCCCCTGGTAACCAAGCCATTCTCTACCAGAAATTACAAATCATATGCAAAAGATTTCTCATCAAAACCTGTATCATTTGAAGAAAAAATTTTTTAAATCGGAGTTTCAGAAGCAAAGATATTGGGGGAAACGCAATTTAATTTTACACGCCCTAGTGGAAAGTCTATGCGTAACTTGAAAAAGTGACTATACCTAAAATACTCTACGTCATAAATGGAATCGATCCATCAGTCTGATGGCCGTGTGTGGGTAGGGTGTTAGCCGGGGGAGTGGTATTTACCACAGTGTACTGCTCCTACAGTCAAATTTGGAGCTGACATTGTACTCGTGTGGGGGTGTTTTTCGTGGTATGGTCCCGGCCCATTGGTTATCGTGGACAAACTTGCTAACCAGCACGTCTGCCTCGATATTTTGGACAATTATGCCCTACCAACTGTGTGCAATACTATGGAACCGAACTTTGTTGGTACCAGCAAAATAATGCAGCGAGCCATAAAGCAAGGACTGTTACGGCGTGGTTTGACGATAATTCCATATTGCGTGTGGACTGACCAGCATAGAGAGCCCTGATATTAATCCCATAGAGCACCTATGGGATGAATTAGAGCGCCGCATAAGACGTTTGGAACCAAGGCCTACTACTAAGCAACAGTTAGAGACAGCATTATGTACTGAATGATAGCGCATACCTATCGCTGTGATCCAAAACCTTGTCGAAAGCATATCTCGAAGGGTCAGTGCATGCATTAAGATCATAGGGTCAGTGCATACACTAAGACCTGCGGTATTGAAGATGCATACATAAATATCATTATTAGCATCTATGAAAATGCTAGTGCGAAGATTCGGCTATTTGAGAATACAGCACCCATAAAAATTGGAAAGGGAGTGAGACAAGGTGACACTATAAACTCTTTAACGCCACATTGGAAAATATCTTTCAATCACTGAACTGGGAAAACAAAGGGATAAAGATTAATGGAGATTATCTAACTCTCTTTCGTTTTTCTGATGACGTAGTCAGTTTTGCAACTATACCACATCAGAGCTCCAGAGTATGACCCAGGAACTTCCTGACAAGAGTAAAGACGTGGGATTAAAAATGAACTTTCAGAAGACAAAAGTGATGTACAATGCTTTTACAAGAAATGAAGATTTATCGATTGATGGGGAAAAGTTGGAGGTAACAAATACCTACATTTATCTTGGACAGCACATATCAAGTGAAAGTCACATTGATGAAGAAATTAATTGGTGTATAAAACTTGCCTGGAGAGCTTTTGGAAGAAACAGTATAATTTTCAAGAGCAATATGCCATTATTTCTTAAAAGAAAAGTGTTTGATCAATGCATCCTTCCAGTGCTTACGTATGGTGCAGAGATGTGGACCTTAACTAAAAGAGACATACAAAGACTACGGACAACTCAAAGCGGCATGGAGAGATGCATGCTTGGTGTAACCAGGAGAGATAAGAAGAGGAACTTGTGGATCAGAAAAATGACAAAAGTGGAAGACATTATGATCAGAGTAAAATCCCTGAAATGGCAATGGGTCATTGGACAGCTAGAAGAGAAACATATTGCCAGAAGGACAGACCATCGATGGACAGCCGAAATTTTAGACTGGATTCTGAGGGACAAGAAAAGATCCGTAAAAAGACCACATGTGAGACGGGTGAAATGAAATTCGATACATACATATGAGATGGGTGGATAAAAAATATATATATATATATATATACTGAAGAGCAAAGCTGAAAACTAAGGAAAAACTTCAGAATTTAAAACGAAAGTTGCAAAATAACCTGAAGATCAAAATGCGCAACGCAGCAGTTATGAAAATTCAGAATTCACATTCTATTATGAAGAGACCTAAGCAAGAAAAAAATATATATATTTTTGACTCATACCAAGTACAACATAGAAAAGGTTATGTATCTACCGGTGTGAGTAAAAGGAGAAAAGATAAAAAATAAAATAAAACAACTGAATGTAGAAAGTGTCGAGAATACTGAGCCTTGGCTTTATCAAGGACCAGCAAAAACTCTGCATTTTCTCACTTCCACAAAGACCTAGTTGGAAATGGGTTTCTGCAAAGCCATAGATGCAAGTAATAAGCCCACCAAAAATTGTTTTAAAAAATATATATATGTCATGACCTCCGCAGAGTTGTATGACCTAGCTCTAGTTAACAATTTAGCTTGCATCCATAACTTTCATGGCCCGACCCATGCTCTTCATCTGTTACTATTAAACAGAGAGAAGAAGATTAAAGAGAACTCAAGTTGTGAGAGTGACATAATAATTAGAAATAATTTTCAGCTATAACGAAATGCCAAGTTCGCCTGAGAGAGAATTTAAACCTGAATAGCAATGCAAAAGAATTCCAAATTTTTACATTGCAATTAAAAAAGGAAATATTAATTTTTTAAAAACTCAGATTTTTGAAAGAAAACTTGATTCTAAAACCCCCTACTCCACAACTTCTGACAACACAAAAACGAGAATAAATTAAAGACAATAATTAACTAAAGAAAAGCTTTGTGAAAGTTATATGACATAAACAATTAGTTGCAATATGTACAAAGTATTTCAGCAGTGCTTTAAGTGCATAATTAAGTAGTTATTAAGAACTTAACTACTTTGAAAATACAGCGCAAAGTAAAGGAACTATGCTTAGCCAGCTGCTGGGCCTAAGTTTCCTAAAAGACGCGCAAAGTTACCAAGAAAAGAAAGAGTTAAAACCCGCAAAAATGTTAACAGACTAGCCAGTGCCTAAATGCTAAAAAGCAAAAAACAACAGCAGAGAAAAAAGTACAAGAAGTACAAACATTGAACTTATAAAACCTAAAACCCAAAGACAATGAAGAGAGCTTACCTCTTATGCAACTAAACTTTCTCCACACAATAGGAAACATGGCTGACCTTTTCCCCAAACGTCCAAACACCTCTGCCACTCCCTAGTCGCTGGGGGGCAGTGTGGGTGGCGCTGATGGCCTCCTCACACTGAAAGAAACCAACTCGCGGAGATTTTAACTAGAGAAAAAAATATATATACTTAAGACTGTGGACCTGGATGATCAGAAAGAGCAAAATTAACTCTCCAGAATACATGAGAAATATTATAAAAATACACAAGTGGTGTATTTAATAATCTTTGCATGTATTAAATCACCTTAGTGAGCTTCTATAGATTATTCAGAATCTTATTAATTTTAATGTTAGTTTTACTATTTTTAGTATAGCTATTCTAGTGAGTGAATAACTAGTTTTCTTTTTTATTTGTTTTTATTTTCTTTTATAAACAGATTTTTAAGCTTTTTTTGTGATTTTGTCTATATTATTTAATTTTTTGTTTTAATAGGACCTTCATATCCATAGCACTAAGGTTCCTTTTAGTAGTTAATAGGCATCCTCTAGCCAACTTCCTTACGGCTTTGATTGGTCAGAATCATATTATTAACTGTGTAGAAAATTAAAGCAAATCTGCCAACCTTACTCTATTATTCAGAATAATTTTTCTTAAAGTTCTTTTGATGAAGGAAGAAGGAATTTCGTTCTCTAGAAAACTATCTAATAGTATATTAATGTGGTAATTGAAGTCCAAATTGTTGCTGCAAATTCTTGAAATTCTTAGGACCTGAGAAATTAGTACATTCTCAATTACTTTGGTTGAAATGTTATTATTCCAGTGTAGATATTTAATTACTTTGAAAGGAAAATTAACTCTTTTATCAAAGAGGCTAATAGATGGGTTACCTCTGTTGAGCTTAATGCTTAAATCTAGGAACTCAAGTTTCTGATTACTGTGGTTGGTTTTACATAAGTTAAGAGAGTATATATCATCATCATCATCATCGTCAACCATTATCAATCCACTGCTGGACAAAGGTCTCCCCAAGTTTCCTCCACAACGGTCTGTCTTGTGCCAGTCTCCTCCATGTCACCCCTGCATACTTTCGAATTTCATCCACCCATCTCCCATGTGGTCTTCTTCTGGGTTTTTTCCTGTCCCTTGGAATCCAATCTAAAATTTCGGCTGTCCATCGATGATCTGTCCTTCTGGTAGTATGTCCAGCCCATTGCCATTTCAGGGACTTAACTCTGATCATGATGTCTTCCACTCTTGTCATTTTTCGGATCCACGAGTTCCTCTTCTTATCTCTCCTGGTTACACCAAACATGCACCTCTCCATGCTACTTTGAGTTGTCTGCAGCCTTTGTATGTCTCTTTTAGTTAAGGTCCACGTCTCTGCACCATACGTAAGCACTGGAAGGATGCATTGATCAAACACTTTTCTTTTAAGACATAATGGCATATTGCTCTTGAAGATTATGCTGTTTCTTCCAAAAGCTCTCCAGGCAAGTTTTGTACGCCGATTAATTTCTTCATCAATGTGACCCTCACTTGATATCTGCTGTCCAAGATAAACGTACGTGTCTGTTATCTCCAGCTTTTCTCCATCAATCGATAAATAAATATTCATTTCTTGTAAAAGCATTGAACATCACTTTTGTCTTCTGAAAGTTCATTTTTAATCCCACTTCTTTACTCTTGTCAGCAAGTTCCTGGATCATACTCTGCAGCTCTGATGGGGTAGTTGCAAAAATGACTACGTCATCAGCAAAACGAAGGTGGGTTAGATAATCTCCATTAATCTTTATCCCCTTGTTTTCCCAGCTTAGCGACTGAAAAACACCCTCCAATGTGGCATTAAAGAGCTTCGGAGATATGGTGTCACCTTGTCTCACTCCCTTTCCAATTTTTACGTGTGTTGTATTTTCAAACAGCCTAATCTTTGCACTTGCATTTTCATAGATGTTATTAATAATATTAATGTATGCATCTTCAATACTGCAGGTTTTCAGAGCCATTGTAACTGCTGATGGTTTCACCGAATCAAAGGCTTTTTCATAATCGATAAAAGCCATGCACAATGGAAGTTCATATTCCCTCGCTCTTTCAATTAGTTCTCTCAGCACATGGATATGATCTATTGTGCTGTAGCCACTCCTGAATCCAGCTTGTTCTCTCGGTTGAGCCTTGTCCAGTGTTACCTTCAAGCGGTGTGAAAGAACTTTAGTGAAGATTTTATAAACTACTGATAGGAGGCTGATAGGTCTGTAGTTTCCGAGATCCTCAATGTCACCTTTCTTATGTAGCAGGATCATTGTAGCGGTGTTCCAATCCTCAGGAATCTTTCCTTCATTAAGGCATCGAGTGAAAATTTGGGCGAGTACTGTTTCGATTTCTCCACTTGCTTCTTGTATGATGTCTACAGTAATTCCATCTTCTCCTGGAGCTTTTCCCCGCTTCATGTTCTTGATTGCATGTGCAACTTCTGCTGGAAGGACTGGAGGAACTCTGGTACTGGTATCTTTCATGATGTCTGGAGTGCATGTATCATCCCTTTCATATAATTTGGAGTAGAAATCTTTCACTCTTGTCAAAATTTCGCCTCTATTTCTTGTTACAGAACCATCTTCTTTTCTCAGTGCTATAATCTGTTTTCTTCCCTTACTGAGATGTCCCTTTGCTATCTTTAGGCTTTGGTTGTTTTCAATTGCTTTCCTCACTAGTTCACAGTTGAATTTTCTTACGTCTTCAGTGATACTTTTTCTTACTGTCTTGCATAGCTCTATATATTCCACTTTGGAAGTCACATCTTCTTTAGTTGTCCTCATCTCTCTTCTTTTTTGCATCCACATTTTGGTTTTTCCTGATAATTTGTTCACATGCAACTTGTTCTTAGACCCAGCTAATTTTGTTGCTGTTTCCATAAGAGCTTTGGTTACTTTTCTGTTAACTTCAGAGATGTCCACTTCTTCCGATGTTAGGCCTTCTAAAGCAGAGAACCTGTTCTTCAGTTCTAACTTGAAGGTATTATGGTGTTTTTTAAGGTTGGTTATGTCAATAGATTTTGTTTGTCTTATGAGCTTGCCACGTTCAAGTTTAGTGTTGAGGTGCATCTTACATCTCACCAATCTATGGTCACTACCTGTGTTGAACTTGTTTAGCACACTGCAGTCTTCTATGACGAATTTTTTGTTACACATAATAAAATCAATTTCATTTGTCGTCCCATTTGGATGTCTCCATGTCCATTTCCTGTGTGGCTTTTTCTTGAAGAAGGAGTTCAAGATGAAAAACCCTTCTGCCTCTGCAAACTCAACAAGAGTATTTCCACGCTGGTTTCTGTTGCCGTGACCGAATTTACCTACTGAAGTTTCATTCTGTTGCCGTTGCCCTATTTTTGCATTGAAATCTCCCATAATTATTTTCAAGTGCTGCTTACCTTTATTATTTAGATGACAAATTTCCTCATAAAATTCTTCAATTTCTTCTTCAGGATGACTTGTGGTGGGTGCATAAGTTTGAATAATCTGAGCCTGGTATCTTTTCGAGAGTTGGATAACAAGTCGTGCAGCTCTGTCAGAGGAACTTTCAACTTCTACAACTTTATCCTTCAGTTTCTTGTTTATTATAAATCCAACACCACTAGTTCTGCCAGTATCTGTCCCACGATAGTAGAAGAGATGTCCACTTTTCAGTTCGATGAGATCTTCTTCTTTTCTCCTTACCTCACTTAGCCCCACGATGTCCCACTTGATCCTTTGTAGTTCCTCTTCCAATTCAAGAAGCCTTGAATCAGAAGATAGGGAGCGTCCATTGTAAGTAGCCAAGGTCAGCATCAGATGGCAGCCTAGTCCGGTCCTCCGGGGATTCTTAGCACCCTCTGCCTTCATGTCGCACTGGCCGCTGCCTTGGCCAGGTACATTCCAGCTGCCGGAGACTGAGGGCCAAGATTTAAGTTGTGGAATCATTTTGGAGGGGTTTGGCCATAACTCACCACGCTGGCCAAGCGGGTTGGTGAGTGTGGGATAGAATTTCCTCTAATCCCGATGGTATAGTTATACCGCTATTGGCGGTCGTCAGAGCCCCTTTAGTGGGAACAGGATGCACCACGAGAAGGCGGGGTTGACATTTGTCAAGGAGAGGCTGTGAAGTTACGCATCACCTGACCTTACAACCCATATATATATATAAGTTCCTGATATATATATATATATATATACACACACTGAAGAGCAATTGCATTAGAGACAGCTGGCGTTATACAGATGTGGCGCTGTGGGCGGCCCTGTAAACGGAAACGACATGACGTATGCAGCGATCCGACAATGTAAGGGGTGATGCGACGGGAATCAGTAAGAGTCAGACGCAGTATGGGTAAGATGAAGGGTCTAAGCGCATTTGATCATGGTCAAATTGTCGTGGGCCGACGAATGGGTCACTGTATCTTTGAATTCGTGCAGGCACTGGGATTTTCACGAGCCACTCTGTTACGGGTGCACCGTGAATACATCGAATCCGGGAAACCATCCCTGCAAGGGCCAACTGCCGTGGACAACAGCGTGTGGATGAGCGGGGTCATCGTCGGCTAGCTCGCATTGTAACAGGGGTAGACTGGCCACAGTGCAAGAAATTACTCGGCAATCTAACACTGGTGCACAAAAACGTGTAAGCAGCCACACCGTCCAGAACCATCTCCTCGCTATGGGGTACAGAAGCCATCGTCCCACGAGGGTACTGCTGCTGACCGCACATCACATGGTGCAAAGATTAGCATGGGCGCGGGAACATCGCCACTGGACCCTAGACATGTGGGAAAATGTTGCCTGGACTGATGAGTCGAGATTCACGTTGTTACATGCGAATGGCAGGATACGAGTACGGCGCAAACCACAACGAACAACCTGGTATTTAGGCTGTAACGAAATCTTTCCGAATGTCAGGCGAACTGTGAATACTTGAAAACTGATCTGTTGAGTTCCTTTTATTTTCCTTTGTTGAATGTTTGCATACACATAACTTCAAAAGAGGAATGCCATTTCACGAGTTCCCATCAGTAGGAATATCAATAAAACTGTAGTAATGTCATTTCATGAGTTCCATCGGTAGGAATGTCAATAAAACTGTAGGAATGTCATTTCTTGAGTTTATTATACCTGGAGCAGCTTTAGTTGAAAGCAATCTTTATAAACACGTAGAACTGTTCTTTCGCTAACACCTGCAAATTCAGCAACTTCTTTGATGTGACCTTTTGACCGGCCAAAAGTTATGACACCTTTTCACCAGTCACTTGCATCTGTCTTTCAACCCATTGATTTTAATTTTTAAAAAATTTCAGCTTAAAATGTTGCCTATAGAAAGAAATAACATTTTATTATTATATAACCCAAAATTATTTAAATAAAATATATAGTTATGGCCTCAGAAATATACATATCATATTAAACAATTACATATGTTGGTGAAGGTGACTAATTTTTTGTTCGGTGTCGTTAGTATTAATACTGCACAATAGTCCTAAAATTGATGATCTTGGATTACATTAGTTGTAAGTGAAATTAAATTAATTTAGCTATTTTGAATTTAAAATGTTATTAAATTGAAAATCAATTTTAAAATTCTGCAGTTTCACTTTTTTATTACGAAAGACTGGGCATAAGGCGAGTGCGAGGTAATGAAAAAAATGAAACCCTGTTCAGATCACCACCATCCATGTTTTTAGTCCACTGATGTCCCTGATTTTGGATGATTTACGCTGTCTCTTTGGACTGCATTGTATGAGAAAAGTATTAAGTACTAACAGCAAGGGCGCCCATAAGGGGGCTCGAGCACCCCGACCCCCGTTGGTATAGCCAAATTTTAGTAAAATTTAAAACACTGAAATAAACGAAACCTTTTCTTAAAGCATTTGAAAAAATCATAAGATATTAATGATTGATTGTATCAATTATTTTTGTTGTATTTTAGTATCTTGCACATTTACTAAAATATTTGACAGCCTTCAAGGAGGTAAGGATTTTTCTTAGACCCCCCCCCCCCTTCCTAAAAGTACTCAATGGGCGCCACTGACTAACAGTAAATAAAAAAATTCGCGCATGTAGTCATAACTCATTGAGCGGGATCTGTCGCATGAGTGACCTCGCGCATCCAATGTGTTTTGCAATTTTTTTGCCGTCTAACGGAAATCTGATATGACTGCGTTTTTTGAAAGAACAAACGTTACTTTTGGGCTTCATTTTCCGTCAAACCAGACGTAATGCAATTTCGGGGATCAGAATTTGAACCCTGATTCTGTTGATTTGATATTAATCTAACTCTTCGTTTTGACAATATTATACATATTTCATGGTCATATCTTTTTCGTGTTTAACATTTAAAAGTGGTTTTACATGTTCTGACGTGATTTATTTATTAATAACTATATGTCTGACAAATTTCTTTTGCTAGTCACATGCAATAGGCAGTTTGAATTAAAACATCCGAGTTAGTCCTCCGATGAGTTCTCTTTCGGCAAGCCGAATTTCAGTTAAAAACGAGTAAGTGTTTTTCTTTCATGGTTTCAATTTGCCCGAGTCGGAAGTTATGTCAGGCAGACACATTGTTTTCATCCATCGCAAATATGGTGCGATTGCGAACAAAAGCGCTTTTTGGATATACTTAAAATATACGATAGAACAAAAGCGCTTTTTGGATATACTTTTCTGATATGAAGCGTGATGCAGTATTGAGACATAGAATTTGAACCTAGATTCCATTAACGTAATGTTATTTTTCTTCCTTGTGCTTATTACAGATATTTCATGATCAAATTTTTATCAGCATGTTATTTAAGATACAAAGAGTTTTGTACATAGACGTAAGTAATATATTTGATTAATTATATACATATTTAAATAACTTCTACAAGTTGTTAACGAAAACACAATCACAAACTACTCCAGCTCGTCTTCCGTGCCTACGCAACGGAGGAAGAGAAATTTGCTAGCGTCTCAGGGTCTCTGTAATTCGTCATCTCATAGGACCCCACCGAAGTGGCGCTGACCAATTAGAAAACGAACGGCCTGTTCGTTTGAAATGAATGTCGAATGATGAAACAGAAATATCAGATATTAGTTGCAAGAAGTAGTAAGAACATCGCGGCGCTTCAACAATAAATTTCATACCATCTTTTAGAGACAGCGGACGGGATACTAACTTGTGATACAAAAAGGTTTAATACGATTACTATACAACAATAACATTAATATGAGTTACTATAACTTTAATACATGTTCATTCATATGCTTTTAGTCCTAGCAACTTTCAAAGCTGAAGCCTAGGTTTACTGCTTAAGGCCATGATTATGATATATCTTATTACTATGCAACAAAATCAATGCTATTACCAGTGCCGTCTTAACACTTTTGGGGGCCCTGGGCCGTCATATTTTTCGGAGCCCCTGATCTTATATATACAGAACATATACAACATATGGTATTATTACAATGTGAGGTTTTTTTATTTACATATGGCATTATTACATTATACACAACATATGGTTATATATACAACGTATGAGAATTATTATATACACCACCATCACCATGTTATCATTATGAGAAGAAACATTAAACATCCCGTAACTTTTTAAATACCACTTGAATGAAAAATGGTACATAACAAAAATTGTTGAACTCCATGAAGTGTAGGAAATGCATTCACATTTTGTTGCTTAGCAAATTACAAGATAATGGGTGCTGGAAGATATAATGTTTCTTCCCCATTCTACAAATTATTCAACGAAAATTAAATTAAAACTGAAGAAAGAAAGAAACCAACCAGCGCCGTTTCCAGACAATATGAAGCACTGGACAGAAATGCCGATATGCTCCCCTCCCCCGTCATTGTTATTTGTTTAAACAGCGACTTCTGAAAGAATTTATGTATAAGTAGTCCAGGTGGGCACACCCCAGTGATAAACATATGTAGGTGCACTTCTTCATGTGGACAACACAAACGACTGTTTAAAAGAAAAAAAAAGCGATTTGTGCCTGGCCCGCCGCACCCACACTCGGGAGGTGAGCTTTCTTTGTTTCTTATTTTGTCACAAAAGATCCACCCTAACACCTAATTTTCCTCCTGCCTCATCGGAAAATCGAAGCTACGAGCAAGTTTAAAAAAAAAGTCGGAAGAACTTCCACCTTTCTGTGTGTGTGGGTGTATGTGAATTGATGTTTCTTTTTTTCTTTAAATAAAAAAAACTGCTGGTGAGTGGTCAAAGAGTTTGACTTTTTGTAAATCAATAAAACTCTTGGGGCGTTGGAGGCCCCAGTTCAGGTGGGGATCCTGGGCACCCGCCCCGTTGGCCCACCCCTTAAGACGGCCATGGCTATTACTGTTCCTTCAAAGCCGCGGGTGGCCTAGAGGGCAACGTTCGTGACTGCCACGGAAAGGGCATCAGGTTCGATCCCACGCAGGTACGAACGCTCGATCCACTAAATATCCGCCGTGCGTCGGATGGGCACGTTAAGCCGTCGGACCCCGGGTACTGGCCCTCGGTAATAAATAAGGGCGTCTTTCTACTTCGCTTCCGTGTCACTTTCCTATGGGGCGCTCTAGCCCAAATCTCCTAGATTCCCAATTCTAAGGGTTGTTTGAGACCTGGGGTCAGACACTCCCTTCCTAAAATCCTGTACATATGATCATTATCATTGTTCCTTCAAAGCTGCGTAAGATCAGTTAGTACGTAAAATAGCGAAGAATAAGTTCAAAATAAATAAAACTGTCTTGATTTTCCTGATTTTTTTTCCGCAATGTGAAAACAACTATTTAAGTCTGAATTCAGAACACATAACAATAATTTTGAAGTGCTCAAATCCCTGAGCACCTGCATAGTAAACATTGCTGCTGACCTGTTAAACTACAATTTATGACAGGGGTTATAGAACTTGCAAAATTCTGTATTCATGTTTGAAGGCTGCATTCTAGATTTTTATCACCCACTTAATGGTACAGAGTGTACCTTATAAGCAGTTAGTACTGGTGGTAACTCAAGAATTTTCATTATTCTTCAGATTGGTTTATATGACTGAGGTCACCAATGCACATCTGCCTGTATATGGAGTGACAATGTAATCACGTGGAAGTAAAAAGTCTAGTGTATCACCTATCTCTGCACTACAGTTTTTTCCACAACTGTGGGAAGCAGCAGCTTTTGCTTGTTTCCATATAACAAGCAAAAGCTGCTTCTTCCTACAGTTCATATATGTTTCCACTAGAAGTAACTGAAACTGTGGTTATTCTTTATACTCTGGCCATCTGTCCGTTATTTACAAGTCAGTTCTGACGTGCTGCTATCTGTTGGCTGCTACGAAAGAGGATTTGCATCAGAATCTCGCAGTTCTCCCTAACAAGTAATCAATTGATCTTATAATCACGCAATTAATTGATTTATTCTGTCAGATAGACATATTCCCGTTCATGAAGAAACAAACTTGTCCTTCATGATAATGTTTCGGAGTTTTTGAGAACAATACGTGGTTTATCTCTCTAAACTCACAATTTCGAACCTAAACAAACGTGTCGGCAAACATCGCGCAGGGATACACACTGCACTTCGCAAGTGCTTCCAAAATTTTAAAATTGTGGAATATGACTTTTTGTTATTACAAGGGGGCTACAATGTTATAGAAAAAAAAATCTGGTCATTATTCGAGCAATTTCTAAGTATTTTCCCAATACCGCAAGGCGCTGACGTTTACGATGAGCCATTAAATATGAAATCTCCCATTATTTCCGAGCCAAAGGGCCACGGCCTGTAAAAACTCGGTAAATGTGTACTTTAGCGTCCTAAATTATTTCGTCGGAAAAATTTAACTGTGTGGGAAAAGTGCTACGTACAATTTTTTAAGCATGCATGCAAAATAATGGGGAAAGGTGAAAAGATTTATTATTTTTACATGAAAGGAAAAATATTTTCCGAAGAACTTACCTTGGAGTGCGAAGGGTCGGAAGCGTACATGCGGTAGGCCTAAGATGACGGAGCGGCGACATGTGGAAAGTTGAGTCCGGTGAATGGAAGCGTCGTTGAGAACGGCAAGGTACGCGCGGAAGAATACACAAGGATGCGGTTCAGCCAGCAGTACTTAGTCATCGAAGCGGGTTGTAGGAATACGCTGAAGGAACGAGGTCGGTTTTATGCAGCATTGTAATATCATTTTTTCAAGGGTAATTTTGCGCAATCGTAAGTAGAAAATTGCCAAAAAAGGCTTAAAATTTCATAATCCCCTTCACTTCGACACGAAGCTCTGGGCCTCTGTGCCATAGTACGATTCCTGATTATAAGAAAATCGTTTATTTTCAACAACATCCGTTTCACGAGGGAAAAAAAAAAGGACACAAACGATGGACGGAATAACAGCAGAACTACAAATGAGGTGCTTGAAGAAATCACCGACCCCTTAACATCTCCGAAACCATAACCAAAACTTAGGGTCAACCCGAGCCAAAACTTCTTACTCATCATTTACATTCCTTCATTTAATTACATTCCCAGACATTTTTTACAATAAAAACAAAAACATTTAGCACATTTCTTTATTAATAATTAATGAAATATTTCTGAACTACTTCTTTTTGCACACGATTACACGACGCATCACACTCCTCCGAGACATACACCCCACTCTTATTGTATTCTTCCGCGCATCCATGGGCCGCGGGTTGCCTAGTGAGCAACGTTCGTGACTGCCACTGAAAGGGCCTCAGGTTCGATACCAGGCAGGTACGAACGCTCGATTCACTAAATATCCGCCGTGCGTCGGATGGGCACGTTAAGCCGTCGAACCCCGGGTACTGGCATAAATAAGTAATAAATAAGGGCGTCTTACTCCCTCTTTCTACTTCGCTTCCGTGTCACTTTCCTGTCGGGCGTTCTAGCCCAAATCTCCTAGTTTCCTATTTCTAAGGGTTGTTTAAGACCTGGGGTCAGACACTCCCTTCCTAAAATCCTCTACATAGGATCATGATAATCTTCCTCGCATCTACTAGCAACTGTTACTCCCTTCCGACGCAGGGACCCTTCACGTCGTGGCCGTTAGCATCGCTTTGGCCACCCGCACCAACTGCTGCAAACCATCGTATTCGCACGCAAGTTCTTCGGAAAATATTTTTCCTTTCATGTAAAAATACTACATTTTTTCACCTTTCCCCATTATTTTGCATGCTTAAAACATTGTACGTAGCTCTTTTCCCACACAGTTAAATTTTTCCGACGAAATAATTTAGGACGCTAAAGTACAGATTTACCTAAAACTCGATTAAAGATTTAGTTTTCAAGACGCACGTGTACAAGACGATATGGTTAATTAGCGATCGTTGCGGAAAGAGGCACCGTAGTAGAGTGTGAATTAGTGGGAAGTCATTTCCAAATGTCTGGCGATGGAACATTCGTGAACGATTCGTTCACAACGAAAGATTGTTCCCCCGTGTCACCTCTGTGATGAATCATTCATTGTTCCCCCGTGTCACCTCTGTGATGAATCATTCATTGTTCCCCCGTGTCACCTCTCTGATGAATCATTCATTGTTCCCCCGTGTCACCTCTGTGTTGCCATCACTGTGGCGCACACTGATGACGTAGCGTGTTAGCTTATTACCGCCCGCATGTGTTCGGAAAAGTTTTCCCATTAAGAAAAGTAAAGTTAAAAATTAATAAATATCAATTGTTGTGTTCGTGAGTAATCAGAAGTAAGCTAGGAAATGATGGTCAAACTTAAGAATGGGAACATTTTGTGAATAGTATATATTTGAAAGGTGCACCCAAACATTTTGTTGTAGCAACCATTCACCGCAAAAGCTGAAGAGCTCGTGCTACTTTAGGTAGTCTGCCAAAAACAGTTGTTGCCTTGAAAGAGCTTTGGCCGTAAACACAAGATCCCGAAAAAGAATGATTCACTCAGTGAGCGTAGTGACAATCTGGAAATTCAATTATCATTTGTGAATGACTCAATGAACTCCCAAGAAGGGATGATTTATGCCACCACTATTCGTGATTAAGTTTTCGGCGTTCGGGAACCTGCCGGTCGGAAGTGTTCATTGAATATTACTCCAACAGGAATTTTGCTGTTCATTAGTGCAATGAATTAGTGCCAAGCTAAACTTTTTCGTGTTTTATGCCACTGGGCTCTAAAATATAGATCCTTGGTTCTTTTTTATGCTTTCCAGCTGTAGGTTGAAGAAGCGTATATGCTCCAGCTTTGTCCGTCTGTCCGTCCGCACGATAACTCGCGTAAAAATGATTCGATTTCGACGAAATTTTAATATGTAGTAGGGGACCACCTGGGGACGAACCCTACTGAAAATGGACGAAATGGGGGCAAAGGGCAGGCCATAGGAGCTGGATCCATTCCACTGTCCTTATGCGCCATAACTTGCGTAAAAATGGTTCGATTTCGATGAAATTATATGTAGTATGTGGTAGTAGTCGGAACGAACCCTATTGAAAATGGCCGAAATGGGGTCCAAGGTCAGGACATAGGAACAGGATCCATTCCGTTGCTCCTATGCGTCATAACTTACGTAAAACAGCTTCTATTGCAACAAAACTTTAGTATGTTGTTCCGCAGATGCACTGAACCGGTTCTGTTGAATATCATCGAAATGGGGTCAAAGGTCAGGGCACAGGAGCGAGCTTTATTCCACAGCCATTATCCTCATAACTTAAGTAATGATTTCTGATATGTTGGAAAGCGTATCATAATCAATGCATTGCATAATTTTACTAACTTTCATGCTTTCCAACCGTAGGTTGAAGAGTATATGCTCCAGCTTTGTCCGTCTGTCTGTCTACGGTTCGATTTCGATGAAATTTTAGTATGTGGTAGGGGACAAACCCTATTGAAAATATGCGAAATGGGGTCAAAGATCAGGACATAGTATCGGGGGATCCATTCCATCGTCCTTACTAGTCATAACTTACGTAAAAATGCTTAGATTGCGACAAAACTTTATCATGTTGGTATGATCTGTGACAATACTCCACTGCGGCGCTAACACCATACACACATTCCCTTGGCCCCCTCCGCGGAGTGTTTTATTTTTTAATTTTTTGGTTAAAATGCGACTTATGTTAGAAAAAATGCCTTAATTTAATAAAAATGCAAAAACTTAAATTAGAAAAAAATGCTTTAATTTTACCTTGTAATTTTCATTAACCTTAAATTTATTCTGGCAGATTTCAAAACTTCCATCCCCCCTCCCCCGAAAACATTCTATATACGCCTCTGCACACATATATAGCTTAAAACACACGCACACACATCGGAGAGGACAAATTTAAGACAGACAATTCACACACACATATGTACCTAAAACCAAAAGCAGGGTTAAAGACAAAAATTTAAAAAAAAAATTTTGAACTTACGTTCTGAAGATCATGACGCGCAAGCGCAGCAGTGATGAATTCTCAGAACTAACAACCTACAAATCAGAAACTGTAACAAAAAAACTTTTTTTTTTTAAACAATGACAAAAATTAATAAAAAACTCAAAAACCAACAGGCAAAGAAAAAATAATAATAAATAACAAAACCTGAATGCAGAAAGTGTCGAAAATGCCGAGCCTTGGCTTTATCAAGGACCAGCAAAATTCTGAATTTTCTCACTACCACAAAGACCTAGTTGAAAATGGGTTCAATTTCCGCACCTTTGAGGGCGGTTATGTAATAAAAAAATGGGGGGGCTTATACTTGCATCTATGACTTTGCAGAACCCCATTTTCAACTAGGTCTTTCTGGTAGTGAGAAAATGCAGAGTTTTGCTGGTCCTTGATAAAGCCAAGGCTCGGCATTTTCGAATTTCGACACTTTCTGCATTCAGGTTTTGTTATTTATTATTTTTTCTTTGCCTGTTGGTTTTTGAGTTTTTTTATTTTTTTATTTTTTGTCATTGTTTAAAAAAAATGTGTTACAATTTCTGCTTTGTAGGATATATATATATATATATTTTTTTTTTTTTTTTTTTAAATTAAAACTTGTAAATTTTTGGAGCCTAAACATTTGGAATGGTAAGCTATGTGGTGATTCAAATTGCTTTTGGTAGCATAGCATGAGGGGCGGCGGTGACACCCGTCAAGTATCTAAGATTTTTACTGAAATTTTGGATTTACTACCACTATAGTTTCATTTTTTCTCTCTTACTCTATTATTGGTGACATTTCACTGAAAATAAAACATTTCTGTGAAATGCTAAAAAATTATGGCTTGAAATTTTATTCAACAGGGCACACACAAACAAGCTACATCCATACAAATATCATTCTTTTATAACACCGTTGCAGCCTACTAATGATAAAACCAGTTATTTGATACGCTAAAGTTTCAGCTTCACGCAAAGAGTGTTTTTTAAAAAAATTCTGTGCTACATCCTCGTTTAACATTAAATTATATATTGCGAAAAGTCCCATCAGCAACATGGACCAGAAGTTCTTTCTGTACCTCATCAAACATGGCTGCCACTTGTATCCGCTGACGCAAGTACTCTACGTACTTTTATCTCGTATGCTCGTATGTCGCAAATGCTAATTCCAGGAAATCTACACATACAAGTGATTAAAAATGTAAAAATGTTATACCTTTGCTTTAATTCTGTAATACACCATGGATTTCGTCATGAGGTGGTGCAAAATATTGAGGATGCTAGTACGATAAGGCTGTACTGGAGAAAATCCCCCCCCCCCCTGAAAAAAAAAACATTAGGAGTAGTAAAAACGTCCTCGCCTTAGCCTTACTACAAGTGTGCTTCTAGTTATTAAAAAATCGTTACAGTATTGCCTGAAAACGTATGGTGTAAACCATTCCTGCCGCCCCGGTGGCGCAGTGGTCTAAGGCGCTGGCCTCTGATCATTCGTCCGTGAGGGGTCCGGGTTCGAATCCCGGTGAGGCATGGATGTTGTGTTTGTCTTACGGCACTGGCTCTCTCCCTTCCCTGGAACCAGTGACCCTAAATTAGGGACGGGCGACTGCTTATAGCCCATTGAGTTGCTCACGGTGGTCGTTAAACCTCCAACCAAAAAAAAAAATAAATAAATAAATAAACCATTCCCCCGCCATTTGATTTCAGCCCCTTTAGATTATTTAGCACCTAGTAATAAAAAAACAACTAACGAACCGTTTGGATGCCAGTTTGAGATGCTTCGATTTTTCTTTTCTTCTTCTTTTCTCACAGAGTGTAAAATCGCCCACCGCCAGAAAAAACTGTTTATGGGAAAAATTTCCAATAATTTGGTATTGTTAAAAATTAGGTAGCAGATATTTTGTTGTATTGGAATCACGTACGTCACGTTAGCTGCACTGAGGCTTAACCGTGTACATGGAAAACCGACATCCAGAAGATTGAAATAAAGCTGAATGCCAGCTTCCAAATTATGATAATGTATTACAGTGCAAACATCTCTACTCTGCGGAATTAGATTTTTTTTGCGGAAGTAGTTCGAGTTGTCACTGTTTGAAAAATTTCCCCTTTAATGTTTTATTAAAAAGGATGATATAAATTTCAGATTTTGAAGTCCATGCGAATGTTTTCATTTTCTTATTATAATATTTTCCCTCATTTTCTTAAGTTTTTAAAATTTATTCCTCCAAATATTCAGCCATAAACTAACAGAATTAGACTAGAATATCGCCCAAAAACCTACGAGGAAGGTTTTTGGGCGACATTCTAGTCTAAAGGGGGCGTTCATGGATTTTCGGGGTCTAAGCACCCCCGAGAAGATGCCTGAACACATCAATGGAATCAGCATCTGAAGGCAGTGTTCCAAGGAAAGACAATAGTTCCGTCGGAATAATTATTCCACAATATGGTCTGTCTGTCAAATGATTTTGAGTTCCCTCTATTAGTTTGCTTTAGAAGGGACGCAAATTAGTTATCTATAACACTGATGCCAGTCGCAAAGTGCCTCAGTGGACGTGGTAGCTTCACCCTATGACGATTCTTCGATTGCCTTATCGTAGGACAATCCTCTGCCGAAACAATACACTAGAATCATCATAATATCAAGAGGAACATGAGCATCGTGGTACCACGTTCCAAGTATACGGGAACACAGCTCATCCTTCCCTGAAGCGTGCTTCTTGCGACACCTGAATCCTGAAGTGTCCAAAACGATAAGACATATCCACTCTGAAAGTCGTTGGGTGAACCTCTGAACATCATGATATTTGCAGCAATTCTTGGCTTTCACATCACGAAATAAATGTAGCCTCATCCCTACCAATTTCACTGAAGAAAATATTCCAATTCCACATCTTATAGCACAATAAAAAAAGTCGTCCGAAACAAAAAAGAACTTAATGGATCCAGCTACAAAACACACATTCAACAAACCAACTAGAACTAAAGACCTACCAGGCGCTCCAATGAAAGAGCGGGTGTGCTGCAATTCATCGGCCGATCTTTAATCACAATAAATGAAAATAATTAACGAGGAGCAGGCCGCAGTTTGAAGTATAGCCACTTATTCTTCAGAAGATATTTAATTTACGAATTCTCATTTATTTTTCCTGAGGAAGGGGTTAGAACCACTGTAAGGAAGTCTGTGGGTTACAAGCAGTCTCCCGTCTTTAATATGGTGTCACTGATTACAGAGTGTGGAGAACCCGAGCCGTAACGCGAACGCTTCTTTCATTCCTCATTCGGGACCAAGGACCGGCCTCTCTCGGACGAATGGCCAGATGGCCAGCGTCTAAATTTCTGTGCAACCTAGGTCTTTTAAGGTTTCTCCTTTTCACTGATCGAAAATGTGTTAGATGGACAAAGCTTTTCTTTCCAACAAGAATTCTGCGAAACTGAAAAGACAAACATTTTTCAGTGGAATTAGTAGACAAAACATTTTGTGCCCACTATATATCTGGAAAAAGAAAATTTTAAATGGATTTGTGCACTGTGTGAAAGTAATATGCCCGTGGTAATCTAAGCATTCTATTGGAAAGGCATGTAGTTGCCGTATTTGTTCAACTTTATTTGCGCTTCGCCAAACATCCGTTTGGGAGGAGGGACGCGTGTCTGGCCGCCCACCCGGGTGCTTGTGCCGGCGCAGAGTGCGGTGCCTGGCGGTCTAGCAAGGCGCTCGTGCCGGCCGTATTGGAGCTGTGGCAGATCACTGTGTCTTGTTTTCTGCAAGTTATATTTGGATCGTTTATCGATTGCCTTTTCGATTCCAAGATGGCGTTTTTTTGACATTGTTTGTTCGCTATCTTGGCACCTGGTGGACTTCTAATAATTTTTTTTTTTTTTTTTTTCTCTCTCTCTCACTTCGAATTTCGGAGAACTTTGCTCCGCCACTACTCAGGAAGTTCAGGAGTCGGTATTTTTGAATAACTCTGTACCGCTTTTGATTAACGACCACGTGCATTAGTTTTGCGGCCACGTGCTAAGTGTTGTGTGTGTGCTTGTGCCTGTTCGTTTGGATTACCACGCTTAGGAGAATAGGTAAGTACTTTTTGCTTATTTTTCTTTAGCGAGGGTTCGTGTTTTATAAACTTTTTCTGTTGTGTGAGCTTCTGGAGGGGTCGGACTTTTGTCCTCTTCTACGATGGCTGCTAAGACTGAGCCCGATAGGGCTAACGCTATTGTTGTCACCCATAAGGGTATTTCTGCTACAGACGTTTGTTTAGCGCTGTATAAACATTTAGGGTCTCCTTCGACACCAGTTTTTGCCCTGATCCAAGAGGCAAATAAAAACAAACTAGAAGTGGTGCTTAATAAGAGGGAGCATTATTACAAGCTTCTTGATTGTGAGGTTGAGTGCAACAATACTTTGATGAAGTGCACTAACGCCCAGACAAATGTGAAGTTAGTTTTTTGTAAATATCTGCATTGCGGCATCACCAATGCCGAGGTTGCTACTGCTTTTTCGAAATTTGGTAAGGTGAGGACCGTTAAGTTTGAAGTGAGGAAGGAGAATGCTCCCCACATGAAAGGGGCCTTGTCAGGTACCCGTGTAATTTCCATTGATATGAAGGAGCCTATTCCTAACTTTATGCAAGTGAACGGTCAGCGTTGCATGAACATTTACAGGGGCCAGATTCGGGTGTGTAGACGCTGCAGCCACCCTGGACACATTGCTGTGGACTGTGAAAAGTTCACTTGTAGCAATTGCGATATTTTAGGGCACTCAGCTGAAGATTGCAAGGAGGTGTGTGGAAATTGCAAATCTCCGCACCACCAGAGGAAGGCCTGCAGTCAGAGGTCCTTTGCGCAGATGCTTGGAGGGGCGAACAGTCCAAGCGTGATGACGAAATGGAGGCTTGCCACGCTGAGGAGGAGGGGGCTCAGGAGGTGTTGCCGAGGCTGAGATCTCGAGCAAAACAGAAGGGGCCCACCAAATTCTCAGCTCGGTGCAAGCACAAGGGGCTCTGGAGAAACAACAGGTTAGTGTTGTGCCTAAGAAAGGCAACAATACAGGTAAGGATACTAAAGAGAGTGTTTCTTTTACAGCGAAGAAAAGAGAAACCGTTCCTATCGGTGAAGATGGGAAGCGGGGTCTGTCTTCTTCGAGTTCGGATGAGGATGGTTTTACGAAGGTTATTAAAAAGTCAAGGAATTTGACTCCTGAACAGGTTCGGGTTCTTCAGTCTATCCCCGGAAGTGTGAGTATTGTGGAGGGTAGTGAGATGGCTGAAAATTGTGACGATACTGAGGATAAGAATATGGAGGTTGATATTCCTAGTGAAACCATTCCTAAGGGCCTTCAGACTCCCAGTAGTGCTCGAACCGAGTCTGGAGGTAGTGAGATGTCCAGCGAAGAAGGGGAGACCTCCAGTGCTGATGGTACGGAGGGTAGTAAGTATGATTCTGATCTTAGTGAGAGTATTGAGGAGGGAATTGCTATTAGTGAAAGATCTCAAGATGATATAGAATGTAATGATGACAGTGATATTGATATTTCTAATGATTTAACTGATAATTGTAGTAATGTTGTTGATAATGATTGTGATAATAGTGTTATTGAGTGTTTTGGTGCTGCCACGAACCGTGAAAAATCTGAAGTCCAATGTTTTGGTGCGAAGGAGGTGAATTTGGTTTCCACTGACCCTGTGCATGATTTATTTCCGGATCTTCCCAACGACACCGGTCAATGGGAAGGGACGGATATGAGGGCACCTGCCCTCCTGGCCAACGCAAAGGGGCAGCGGTCTTCCTCCGCGGCTGTGGATGGTCAGGGCATGCGTCTTCCCGAAAGGGAAGCTGCATACCTTACTCCACCCTCCGATGGATACAAAGAACCTCACACCGGCAACTACCGTCTTACTATCAGAGCACGTCGGGGGTCCCGGAGGCGCACTTGCGCTTGGACGCGCTACGACCACGAGCGGCAGCCACGTCGCCGCTGACTCGGAGGCGATGCCGGAGACTGCCGGGACAATCTGGGCTCCGCTCGATGGAGTCCGGGCTGTCGGTGTTGGTGGTGCGCAGGTTCGCCAGCACTATGGTACTGAGGCAATAAGTGGCAAGTTCTGGGCTTCTACGGAGCCTGTGACGGGTGATGATGAAGATGTGGACCCTGTTCGGGCTAACTTACAGCACCAGTACCAGAGTAAGTTTAAAAACTCTGGCAAAGAATTCACGGCAGCTAATTTTAAGGCTGTCAACGAGCTTGCCGCGGCGTCCGTTGTGATGTTGCACGGCACAGGTCACGTCGTTCTGACGGCAAACGGCCAGAGTTTTACTGCTGAGAAAATGGATCGCGGTGCAGCAAAGAAGGTGAAATCTGACAAGTAATGTGGTTTCTTTTCCTCTCTCTCCGTTTCCAAGTTTTCATGACTCTTGTTTATTTTTGTCTCTGTTTAATCTCCACTTTCCCTTTTCAGCCCAAGGTAAGTATGCATACCAGTAGGGTCAATTTTCTCGGCACCAACATTAGGATTGGTACGTTGAATGTTCAAGGCCTTAACTCTGCGGAGAAGCATTGTTGGCTTGAAGGATTCTTCCGCCAGAGTAATCTGGACTTCCTTATGATTCAGGAGACGCATCATACGGACTTGGCCAAGTTGTTTGCCTTTCGAAGAAATTCCGGGCTCAGGTTTAAGTACTCTTTAGGCAGTACCGGCTACACGGGTGTTGCCATTATTTTTAAAGAGAAGTTTGAGAGATATATTTCACAATTTCAAACAGACGGGGAGGGTCGGCTGATTGCTCTGACCGTTCACAGTGGTAGTATGTCCATGAAGCTTGTTTGTGTTTACGCTCCGAACCAGGGAAACATGCAACGGTCGTTCTACAACCAGCTCCCGTTTTTCTTTAGGAGTTCGGAGGACGTCTTGATTGTCGGCGGAGACTTTAATGCCGTCATCGATAGTCACCTTGATAGGGCTGGCGATGGTAGGTGGTCTGAAGCCTATGAGAACGGGATTAAAGCTATTCTGGACACTCAGGGTCTTTACGATGTCTGGAGAACTCTTAACCCTAGAGAGCCAGGCTACACTTGGCACAGAGGGACCAGTGCGTCCCGCATTGATATGTTTCTTGTCTCCAAGATTGATTGGATTGACAAAGTTGAAATTTTCAGCCCTAACTCCCCTCTGAGGTACATTTCTGACCACTCGGCCGTCATGATGAATGTCTGTGTCCCGGTTCTGAGAGAGAGGGGTGCTACCCCCTGGCGAATGAACGTCTCCATGTTAGAAGACGAAGAAACGCTGGTGCACCTTCGTTCTATTTTGAACGCTGGGATAGCCACGATTACGGACGATGAGTGCGGCGTGTGGGAGAGGGTTAAAAATGAGATTAAGGATTACCTTATGAAAAAGGGTAGGCTGGCTGCCATGGAAAGGAGGAATCGTCACATGATTTTAATGAATATCCTGAATGCGGCGATTCGTGGAGAGGAAGGAGGTTGTAATTCCTCTCTGATTAATAACGTTAGAAGTAGGATCAGTCATTTTTTTAAGGAAGAGGGTTCGGCGGTCAAATTGACCGGCTCCCTCGAAGTGCTCCGGCAGGAGAGTGACATAAACTACATTTTCAGGAAGATGGAGGCTGAGAGAGTTAGGGAGAACCTCCAATGTCTTGATATCGACAACAGGGAAGTCAGGGATCTCCCCGTCATTCTGAAGGCCGCCGCGGACTATTACGGTGAGTTGTTCAGCAAGGAAGCTGCGGCCTCTGATGTTATGGATGCCTGGTTGGAAGGCACGCCGGTTCTTGCGCAGGAGGATAGGAATCTCGTGGAAAGGGAGTTTACTGATAATGAGGTCAAGACTGCGATCCTGGATCTCAAGCTTAACAAGTCTCCTGGTATTGATGGCTTGCCGGCCGAGTTCTATAAGAAATTTTCCAATATTCTGGCTCCGTGGCTTTGTAGAATTTACAACCACATTGTGAATAGAGGAATCATGACTGAAACTATGAGAACCAGTATTGTTACTCTGCTTTGTAAGACCCCGGAAAATCCTGCAAGGGATCTTGGTGGGTGGAGACCAGTGTCTCTGTCTACAATTGATTACAAGATCATGGCAAAAATCATCAATGCTAGGCTATTGCGGGTTGCGGAGAAGCTGGTTGGTGTTGGTCAGACCTGCAGTATACGTGGGAGACAAATGTTTCACAACATCAGGTGCGTAAGAGACTTGGTCACTTACGTTACCGAAAGAGATCTTAAGCTGGGAATGTTTTCTGCAGATCAAAGCAAAGCCTTCGATCGGGTCTCCCACGATTTTATCAGGAAGTTGCTGGAAGCTCACGGCTTTGGTGAAATATTCCGAAGGGCTGTGGACTCGTTGTATAGAGACCTCAATGGGAGAGTTATTGTTTCTGGCCGTCTTTCTCCCCTCTTTGAGGTTGGAAGAGGAGTGAGACAAGGCTGCCCTCTCTCTCCATTGTTGTTTGTTTTGGTCATCGAGACCATGCTGAGGAAGGTTCTGGCGCACCCGAACATCAAAGGGATTCCTGTGCCTGGTTGTGCGTACTCCATGAAGTACTTGGCGTATGCTGATGATGTCACCTTCTTTGTGGACTCGGAAAGAAGTCTGACTAAGGTCCGGGAGGTCTTCGCGGGGTACTGTGGGGCCACCGGTGCTAAGCTGAATGATGATAAGTCCAGTCTGGTGCTCTGGGGAAGATGGGATTGCACTGCCGTTCATGGGCTGGAGGTGACTGATGGACCCGTCAGGATACTGGGTATCCTTTTCGATAAAGACGGTGTTCATAAGAAAACTTGGAGGGACATCCTCTCAAACGTGCGGAAAGAAAGGGATAGGTGGCAGAAGCTTCATATTTCAATGACTAATCGTGCTAAGTTGGCCAATGCCCTCTTGGTGTCAAAGTGTGCTTTTGCCGGAGAGCTTGAGTCACCCCCTCGGAGTCTTCTGAGGTTATTGGAGAGGGAGATTTTTGCCTTCATCTGGGCTGGTAAGGCCGTTGAGGCGATAGCCAGAGCCGCCCTTTTTTGTCCTAGGGAGGAAGGCGGTTTAGAGGTTAAACACCTTTCCTCTTGGTTCAGCGCACTCCAGTTTCGTAGTACTAAGGGGGCTCTTAACTCCTCTCATTCGTGTAAGAACTTTGTGTCTTTTTTGACTGGATTATCCGCGGACAAGTTCTTGCCTGGCTATCGTTTTTTCGGGCCCCGCAGGGAAACTACCCATAAGTGTTACAAGCTTGGTGGGCACCTTCAGGCCCTTGCGGAGGCCAACCGGAACGGGAATAACTTGAAGCAGATGTACTTTCATATCCTTCCTAGACCCAGGGAGAAGATCATTGAGTTCAATGTTGTTAACTTCGATAAGAGGGAGGCGTGGATGTGCGTCCATGCTGCTGGGGTTGATTGCAAAAAACGGGACTTTAAGTTACGTTTGGCGCATGATGTCCTTCTTACGAGGAAACGGCAGTGCAGGTGGGGTGGTGCTGTCACTGACAGGTGTCTTTCCTGCAATCTTATCGAAGATAGACACCACTTGTTTTTTAGTTGCCCTATGGCTGTGCAGGTTTGGCGGTTGGTATGGGATTGGGCCGGCCGCCCTCAGCAGTTTATGCCTCAGCATGTTTTCTACCAGTATCCCGGTCCCAAAGCGGGAAGGGATGTCTGGAGACTCATCATTACGGAGACGACGTACAAAATCTGGAGAGAGAGGAACAGAGTTCTTTATTGTAATCACGGTAATGTGGGATTCAGCCCTATGAAAGTTGCCTGGCAGGTCAAGTGCGAGATCCGGAACAGGGTTGAACTTGACGCCCACTCCCTTTCGGACCGTGCCTTCAGGTATCGGTGGGTCTTCTGGCCTCGGATTGTTACCGGTACTAGGGAAAAGTACTTCTTCCACTGGAGAACTTAACCCCCTCCCACCCCCACCCCTTGTTTCAGCTTACAATCCTGCATTACCGGATCCTTTTGAATTTTTGGTTGATGTTTTGTTTTGTTGATACATGGTTTGTGTGTTCTACTAACTTCTCGGATCGAGCGTAAGGGGCTCCGGAGACGCCGTTTTCCGGACCCCCGATCGGTCGATTCGGTGCTTTTTGTTTCGTTTCAGCCACTTCTGCTTTGCGGTTTGGATCCAGCTTCGGTTTCCGGACCCCCGGTTTCCGCGTTCGGTGTGCTGTGCTTCGGGGGTGTTGCTTGCGAGAGTGTTTTATTTATTTGTATGTGTATGCGTGTTTTTTTTTTTTTTTTTTTTTTTTTTTTTGTGGAGCGGATGCCTTGGGGAGTTTTTTGTTGTTGTCTGGTGTGTGACTGGCGTGTGCCGGTTCGGTGTGTGTGTGTCTTTAGGGGGAGCTTCCTCGTTTTTGGAGATGCCTGTTGCTCTCCGCCGTTGCCTCCTCTGATGTTGTCATCCTTTGGGTGGCTATGTCACTGAGTCTCCTCCGAAGGAGGGACTTCCTACTACATGAACGTTTCGAAGGGCCTTGTCCCTTCGTCGTTCTAGGAGACTCCGCCGTCGGTATGTATGGTGTTGCGTCGGGGCTTTAGGGGAGGCTTCCTCGTTTTTGGAGATGCGTGTTGCTCTCCGCCGTTGCCTCCTCTGATGTTGTCATCCGTTGGGTGACTATGTCACGGGGTCTCCTCCGAAGGAGGAATTTCCTCCTACATGAACGTTTCGAAGGGCCTTGTCTCTCCGTCGTTCTAGGAGACTCCGGCGTCGGTTTGTATAGTGTTGCGTCGGGGGTGTGAGTGTCCTTGCTTGTGGAACCGTGGTGTGTGTATCGGGGCGTGTGTGAAACACCGGTGGAACCGATCCCATGTTCATACATGGGAGCGGGGAAACAAGCGTGTTGGTGTTGCTGGGCAACAAAAGTTCGTAATGGGAGAGAGGTCGTCGTGCTTTTGCACAATATGACGTCCCTTTCTTTCTGTTTCCAGTGAATGGTATTTGAGGACAAGGCCCTAGTGGTCCGTTACCTTCCTGTAACGCGAAATATTTCACACAACGTGTGTCTGTTAAGAAAGAATCAGTCTGAGCTAGGGATGGGTAGGTAACGTCGATGATCGACATTGGTGGTTACTCATTCACAAAACATCGAAACCTAGATGTTTTTGCTAATCAGGCGAAAAATTCGTAGTTGTCAATCGGCAGCAGCAAGTGGGCAATTTTTGAGCAAAGTCTCTGTTCAATATAATAGTGATTACTCATCAATAACATCGGGTAACTAATAATATGCATTAAAATGCTCGATGTATTAGTGGAAATCTGTTTTTGTTCGATGTATCGGTGTAAACCTCGATGTTTTGCTAATAAACTGAACAATTCGCACTTTTCCATCTGTAGCAATGAATGGGCAATCGATCTGTAAAATTTCTGTTCAATTTGACAGTGATACTCACGAATGCATCGTCCAGTAACACGTTTGTTTAAACGCTGAATCTATTTGGTGGAAACCTCAATACATTTTCGATGCATGGGTGTGAACCTCGATGTTTTACTAATAAATTAAGGAAATCGTAGTTTTCAATCTCCAGCAGTAAGTGGGCGATACATGTGCAACATGTCGGTTCAGTACAACAGTGATAGTCACCAATAACATCGAGTAACTGATAATATTTATTAAAACACTGGATATATCGGTGGAAACCTGGATGCTTTTTCGATGCATCGGTGTGAACCTCGATGTTTGGACTAGTGACTTGAGTCAAGCCTGAGGTCCTTCTCTGCGCAATTTCATTGCGCCGCGCCGAAGTGGCGGAGGCCAATTAGATAGCAGGTAAACAAATTGGGTGTTCATTTGAAACGCGTGTCGAACGTATAGTGAAACGAAACGGTTGTAGCAGAGATGTTTGGAGATTTATGTGTGGTAGGATATTGCGGGGACCTCTTTGAGGTACTCCCCTTTTCTGTAAAGTACTTGGCGGGAACTTTGGTGGATTTTAGAGGGCTGTGTCACTTCTTCGAATGGCTATCCTAAACGAAAGTGTCTTCAGACAGTTCTTCCTTCCCACGTAATTAACTGATCTTATAGTCACGTAAGCAATTGATTTATTCAGCCAGATAGAGGTTTTCCTATTCATTAGGAAACAAAACTTTTCCGTCTTAATAAACGCTTTGCAACAGGGACAAAATAAGCATTCCTAAAGGTCTTTTAATTGGCCACACAGAAGAGCCAGGAAACGAGATTCTCAGGCGCATCATCCTCTTTCATAGCGGCCTGATAGATGGCAGCACATCATCGCTGATTTGTAAATCGCTGACAGCAGGCCTAAGTTAGAAGTACAACCACTGTTTCAGTTACTTCTAGTGGTGTCATATGGAAACAAGCAAAAGCTGCTTATTCCCACACTTGTGGAAAAATTGTAGTGCAGAGACAGGTGATATAGTCGACTTTTTGAAAATAACAATATATATAGAAATGTAACATTCAAATTAAGAATTAAAAGTTCATCATGATCGGTGTATTTTGTTTGGGTAACTCAGGTATTTACTTTACTAGATGCAGTGAAGGAAATACATAGAATGATTTTTATATAAAACATTACATTTGGATTGAATTTATGTAATACCGTTAAAGATATGTAGCTAGGTAAGACTGAATTTTCTCTTAAAGAGCTGTTTCAAATAAAATTGAACAACTTACACGTTATTACACTATCACTCCATATACAGGCAGATGTACATTGGTGACTTAAAAAACATAAGCGATCTGAAGAATAATGAAAATTCTTGGATTTCCACCAGTAGTGACTGCTGATGAAGTGCACCTTGTACCATTAAGTGACTGATAAAATCAAGAATGCTAACCTCCAATCATCGGTACAGAATTTTGGTAGTTCTATTACCCCATCATAAACTTCAACAGGCGAGCAATATTTACTATACACGTGCTCAGGGATTTGAGCACATTCCAAAATTTTTGTGATGTGTACTGAATCCAGACTTAAATAGTTGTTTTCACACTGCAGAAAAAAATCCAGAAGAATCAAGAGTTTTATTACCTTTGAACTTTTTCTTCGCTGTTTTACTGCGAAAGACTTTCTGAACTGATCTTACGCAGGTTTGAAGGAACAGTAATAGCCTTTATTTTACCGCATATCAATAAGGTATATCATAACCATGAGCTTAAATAGTGAACTCAGACTTTAGCTTTGGATGTTGCTAGAACTAACTGCCTATGAATTAACATGTATTAAACTCATAGTAACTCGTGTTATACTTATTTTACTTCAAACCTTTTAGTATCACAAGTATATATCCATTCCGATATCTATAAGAGATTGTACGAAATTTAATGCTGAAGCGCTGAGAGATTCTTACATCTTGGAACTATTAATATCTCTTATTATTTTCCCATCATTACACGTTCCACACGTGCATGTATTTCAAAGGAACACTCCAATTGGTTATCCAGTTCGTCGGCGTCACCTTAGCGCAGCCCAATGAGACGAGGAGTTAGATGGAACCCAGGCCTGGATCGAGAAAATAGTTGATGTTTCGCTAATAAACTGAAGAATTCGCATTTTTTCCACCTGCACCGGTAAATGGGCACGCGATTTGTAAAATCTCTCTTTAATATAACAGTGATACTCACCAATTCAACATCCAGTAACATAATATTTGTTAAAACGCTCGAAGCATCGTGAAAACCTCGGTGTTTCTTTGATGCATCGGTGGTAAAGTCAATGTTTCGATGTTTTGCTAATAAACTGAAGAATTCGCACTTTTCCATTTTCAGCAATGTATGGGCAATTCGATTTGTAAAATCTCTGTTAAATGTAGTAGTGATACTCACCAATGCAACATCTACTAACGTAATATTTGTTAAAACGCCCGAACTGTCGGTGAAAACCTCGATGTATGTGTATGAACTGCGAGTTTTGCTAACCAGCCGAAGATTTCACAGTTTTTCATCAGCAGCAGAGAATAAGCATATCGGTGGGTAAAATCTCTGTTCAATACATACATATAATGGTGATTGCTCACCAGTTCAACCCCAAGTAACTAATAATTATTCCGTGCTGCTCATGTAGAAATGTTTTGCAATGTACAGGATACATGCGGTATAAATAAATTTTGCGATGCAGAGAAAAAAAAGCATTTTCTGTGAAATTTTTCCTTTTGAATTTTTTTAGTCAGGAAGTAAATTGGAATGCAAGTATAGGCGAAAAACTAAACCGTAAAAGTAATGATCTTTGAAGGGAGGAATATTTCCATAACCTTAACAGATTTAGGGAATGTTACTCTTGTTTTATAGTATATCATGCGTTTTCTGAAACGGCATGATCCACGTTATGAAATAGGAGACATTCATAAAAGATTTTTTTGCAAATGCAGTAATGAAGGATCTTGATAGGAAAGCTCTAATTTCATGACAAAGCCAGCAAATGTTCGAGTGCCTTTTTGTTAGGAGTGCCATAGTTCCCTCTGCGACGTTTTATAGGAAAATATTTGGCCGTTTGTATGGCAAATTTCGCGATTAAAGTTTTAATAGGCAGCGATGCACGAGAAAAAATCCGCAGTTATTTAAAATTGTGCTTACAAGGGCAACACTTTTTCAAATTTGAGTAATTCCTTAAACATGAGAGGAAGTCTCCCCCGCAGAAAAAAAAAAACGTGAACTTTTTTAGTCTTTGTTTATTTGTGTGTTTTAGAATCTAGCAATCCTCACTAGCGCATTAGACTTTTATAGAAATGACAAACCGTAGTTTAAAACCATTGTCTCTAGTGAAGGAAGGTAATAGGAGCAGTAGGACGAACAAAGCGAATGGCTTTTCCTGGTGGTTAATTATGGTGCAAAATTCAGGAACGAAAATTTTCAAAAACTGTGACGTACATCCTTTTTGAAATCAAAAATGATGTAAAATAAAAAAAAGGTTTCATTGATAGTCATTTTTGAAAAAGTTTTACGTAAAATTTACCTGTCTGTGCGGTACGCGGAAATCCAGTCAGCGGCGACGATGCCGCTGTGAGTGCCGTTAGAGCATCTCCCATTGCTGCCCGTGGGCTCAGCGGAAGCATTCCCGCAAAACAGGTTAGGCCTTACCGTCCATCACGTGCATGGCGATCGCAAGCTTGACTAACTGTGGTGAGCGCGGAAGGATACTTAGCCGTGACACACATGCAGAAGTACAGGATGGCTCAGCTTTCACAAGTAATGGAAGGACCTTCGTTTTTTACTTTATAATATTTGCTATTCTTCAGTGGTTTATTTTAGGACTTTGTAAAACGATGAGAAACATCGGTGTCTGCATATTTTCTGTCTTCGGCAGTGGTGTCTGAAAGGGTGGGGCACCAGGACCCCGACCCAAACAGGGGCCCCACAATGGTGGCAAAGTTTGTTTATTTATGTCAGATTTTTTTATATCAAAGTTTGGAGGTAAAAAATTAAGCAGCATAACCAAAACAGTCAGGACGAGAAATTCCATTTCTTCCAATAAAAATCTGTAAATTAAGAATACAATAACATGTTCATAATATGAACATACCAAGGGCATATTTAGAGAGGGGCCATTACGAAACAATTTAAGGAGATTGTCCCCCCCCTTTCCCGGAAGTGTTTACTTTTTTAAAGGTTTTGGTTAAAATGTGAATTTCTTTAAAAAAATGCTTTAATTTAATAAAAACGCGTCAACTTTCATTCGAAAAAAATGTTTCAAAACAAATGCTTCAAAATATGGGATAGTTCTGATCTGATCCCCCGACCCTTCCAGTGATTACACCTGTGAGAGAGTCGGAAGTTTTTTTCTTCCGAACCAGGCTCGTAGTTTCGCTTTCCCGATTAGGCGAGAGGGAAGATGACAGAGGGGCCCCTATTGGCATTTTAACCAGTGCATCGTACTGTCTGGAAACGTCATAAAAAGACCCAGAAGAAAATCACGTGGCCGCCCCGGTGGCGCAGTGGTCTAAGGCGTTGGCCACTGATCATTCGTCCGTAAGGGGTCCGGGTTCGAATCCCGGTCAGGCATGGATGTTGTGTTTGTCGTACGGCACTGGCTCTCTCCCTTCCCTGGAACCAGTGACCCAAAATTAGGGACGGGCGACTGCTTATAGCCCATTGAGTTGCTCACGGTGGTCGTTAAACCTCCAATCAAAAAAAAAAAAAAAAAAAAAGAAAATCACGTGGCAGACGGGCGGAGTAACATGAGCACAATAGAATAAAAAATGTGGACCCCCGGTGATAGGTGGATGAGCATGACCTCGATGGAATAAAAAATGCCGACCCCAGATATTTCCCCCACCTTGTCCGCCTGCCACTTGTAAGACCGCCTGTTACAAAAAAAGTCGAAATACTTTTGAAACATCTGAAGTTGGGGTAAAAAAATGGAAATTCCGACCTCTGAAATTTTCCCTACCTATTTGTGAACTTCCTATTACAAGCCGTTCTCTTCTGCGAATGTGATGCCATCTAACGGGTGAATGAACAGTTCGCCAGTGACACGTTTTATTGAATGCTAGTTTCGTATAGGAAGATGTCGCAACGTGCCCGAAAGGATTTTGCTCACTGACAGATTAAGTGGATTTTTTATATAACGTCTGCCCATTAATATTGTAAACATCAGAGCGTTTTTTACTTTTTCCTGCCAATCGTTTAGAAAGGATTCTCGCAGTGCCTTCTAACTATTTGATGATTAATCAATGATTCGTGAAGTTTAACCGTCTAAAAGCACGATTTTAATAAAAGATTAATCATATATACAGTTTAAAATACACAGTAGCACTTTCCAGGCAGCGGCTGCCTAATCATCACATGAAATAAAAGTAGCAAAGTACATCATTATATAATACAGGCATGGTTCATCGAGTGCGTATTTTGTTAACCTATTTGGGTTACGAAGTGATTGTGGTTGACATACCATAAAGGCGTACTTGATTGTTGTTTTTTTAGTCACAAATTTAGAGTCTATTTATAATTTAAAATTCACAGAATTAATAATTGGTTTCCAAACATTATGTAGCTCATAAGGGAAATAATCATTGGGGCATTGGGTACCAAATGCAATAATATATACACTCTCATTAGATTACTAAGGTTATTAGGGATATGCAATATCCGGGCATTATTCCAGTGAGGGTTTAAAGTCTTGTAGAATAACTGATTTAGCCAACGTTCCGGGTGTACCTTCGGGTCGCACCCGCCGTTGTATGTGACCTCGCCTCCATTTTGTGTGTGGGTCCTTTCGAATTCTTCGGAGGATCTGAATGACTCGGGGGTTTGTCTGGTGTTGCCTGTTGGGCCGTGGTGGGAGTGTGTGTAAACATCAGTGAACCATGTCCAGGTATTTACCTGCGGCGTGGTGAACAGTGTGAAGATGTTGCGTTGCAACAAAGTTCGTGTATGGGGGAGGAGACGTCGTGCGAGAGCACATTAGGGCGCTCCCTCTCCCAGCCCCGATGATTTGGGGGTCCTATACGAAAACAAGAAAACTTCTCACGACACTGCGTCAAAAAATTGACGAACTCGAAGGGGATGTGTTACTTAAGCAGGCAGTAGGGGATAGAGTTCGGACTCCACCACAGTCCCATCCACAATCCCCACTTCTTCACTTCAAATGGATCCCTATCTTTAGTTTGTTGCAGGGAAACAGACTTCACTAATTTGTTTTGGGGGGGACGGAGTCCGTGAAGTAATCGTACGTGGGAGCAACACGTCTCTTCCATTACCAGGTGGAAAATTTAAAAGGGGGGGCTAAAAGATAAACTACGAGATTTCGACGTCTATTTTAAAACGCAATTGTAATTGCTCATCAGCAAATGAACAAGGGACACGGAAATATTCTTTTGATGAATATTAATATTTTTCAAAATAATGATTTTTACCAAAAACAATACGTGCACATTTGAAAAACTGTGAAATGCTATATTATGGAAACTTTTTGATATTTCTTCCAATTAGAGGCCGTCCAGCGAGAAATAACGAAAGGCATACCGAAGTACGTGGTACGAATTTTCCTTTTGGGGGAAATAAATTAGATGTTTTACTTTATAAAAATACTACACTGCTGGCCACCCAAAATGTAACACCAAGAAGGAAGCATCCGATTGGCCTGAAACTCGCAGCATGCGTAGCCCGCGAAAGGACATGCGAACGATTAGCATTGCTGGGCATATGCAAATCATGTGCGCTCGGCACGTCACCGAGAAACACTATAAGAAGGGTGCACAGAAGGCGGGGTGTAAGTAGTGGAAGTGTGTTGTGCTGCCGGACCTGTGCGTGGGAAGCTTCCTCATGCCTCGTCGCAGAACACGGCAGTCATTCCAGCACGGTCTGGAGTTTGACAGAAGACGAATAGTGGCTTATCGCGACAGCAGTTTATCGTACCGAGAAATTGGCGCCCGTGTGGGACGACATCCAGCCACGGTGAGGCAAGTATGGATTCGGTGGGTGCAGGAGGGACGGACGGACCGACGTGAGTGATTGCCGCAGCCGCGGCACACCACCGAACGAGAGGGCCGGCATGTTGTGCGGCGTGCATTGACGGGTCGCACCGCCACATCACGAACGTCAGCGCAGGAATTAGGGTGTGTTGTGCAACAACCTGTGTCAGCACGTACCGTTCGACGTCGTCTGCAGGAGCGGGGACTTGTCGCACGGAACCCATTCCTCCGATTACCATTGACGTTACGCCACCGGCGAGTGCGACGGAAGTGGGCCGTTGAACGCGGCACCTGGACTACGGAATGGCACGACATTGTCTTCTCCGACGAATCCCGCTTCTGCCTGCAACACCACGATGGTCGGATCCGCGTGTGGCGGCACCGCGGCGAGCGACTGTATGACGCCTGCATTATGCATCGCCATACCGTTCCATCGCCTGGCGTTATGGTTTGGGGCGCAATTGGATATGACACTCGAACCCCTCTGGTACGCATCGCAGGTACACTCAACAGCCACCGCACCATCTCCGACGTTTTGGAGCCTGTAGTCCTACCTTACCTGCAGGACCTGCCAGCGGCCACGTTTCAACAGGACAACGCGCGCCCGCACGTGGCACGCATCGTGCAACAATTCTTCACGGCCCACCAGGTGTCACTGCTGCCGTGGCCCGCCTGTTCTCCCGATATGTCGCCCATCGAACACGTCTGGTCGCTGATCGGCAACCGAGTGGCCCGGAAAGCACCACCCGCGGCTACCCCTGATGAACTGTGGCAACGTGTGGAAGCAGCCTGGACCGTCATACCCCAGACCCACAGCCAAAGAAGCCTCTTTCGGTCGATGCCGCGGCGTGTAGTGGCCGTTATTGCCAGCCATGGGGGCCACACGAACTATTGATGCCTGCGTGTTCCGCAAGTTGCACGGGCCTGTAACTCAATCGTTTCATCTTTGTATCTGTTGTAATGTGTCCAGTAAATCTGGCTTTGCTATCTCGTGTCCTTCTTGTATTGCATTTTGGGTGGCCAGCAGTGTATTTATGGAGTTCTGTTACACGCTCAGTATGTGTATACTATTTATGGAGTTCTGTTCAGTATATGTCTGCGCGAATTGTGTGAGAAATAATCACCAAATAGTTGGAAAGGATTGGGAGAATACCTTCTAAAGGATTGGCAGGAAAAAGTAAAATGACTGTGATGTTTACAAAATTAACGGGCAGACGGTTTATAAAAGATGCACTTAATATGTCAGTGAGCAAAATCTTTCGGGCACACTAAGACATGTAGCCTATACGAAAGGAATATTTGATAATACGTGTCACCGTTGAACTGTTCATTCACCCATTAGACGGCGCCACATTCGCGGGAGGGAACGGCTTGTAATCGGAAGTGCCCAAATAGGTAGGGAAAATTTCCGAGGTCGGCATTTCCATTTTTTTACCCCAACTTTAGATGTTTCACAAGTATTTACACTTTTTTTTAATAACAGGTGGTCTTACAAATGGCAGGCTGACAAGGTGAGGGAAATATCTGGGGCAGGCATTTTTTAGTCCATCGTGCTCATGTTACTGCACCCGTCTGCCAAGTGATTTTCTTCTGGTTCTTTTTATGACGTTTCCAGACAGTACGATGCACCGGTCAAAAATGCCAATATGCGGCTCCTCCGTCCCGTCTCAACGGGAAAGCGAAACTACGATCCCGGTTCGAAAAGAAAAATGCAGAACTGATCACTGATCACATTCTATGTAGAGGATTTTAGGAACGGAGTGTTTGACCGTAGCCTACGTAATAGAAGGATGCCTGTCGTTTTCTGGAAATTCCTTTGTCCAAGCGCGGGACAAAACTACGTGGAAACTGACGCCAGATGGCAGTACCGATCCGTACATACAGAATCGACAGTTGCTGCGGAGAACGGCAGTCTTTTAGGTTACGTTACAAAAAACGTTGGCTACGCTTAAAATATTAAAGAAGAAAAACAATCACATGCACAGCTGTCTAATATAGTAAATAATATTTGAATACAGCAATCTAAAGTAAAACTAAGAACTCATATAGCATCAGATCAGATCACATGTAGAGGATTTTAGGGAGTGTTTGACCCCAAGCCTTAAACAACCCTTAGAAATAGGAAGCTAGGAGATTTAGACTAGAGTGCCCGATAGGAAAGCCACACGGAAGCGAGGTAAAAAGGGGAAGGAAGACGCCTTTATTTATTACCGGACCGTGCTTCGAAAGGTGCGCATTCGACGCACGACAGGTACTTAGTGGTTCGAGCGTTCGTACCTGCCCAGGAACGAACATGAGGTTATCTCCATGGCAGTCACGAACGCTGACCACTAAGCCACCCACGACGCAAGCATGGAACTCATATATGAGATTTACTTTTTAAAATTTCACAATATTATTCCGACAAAAAAATGGTTATACAGAATAAAATTGGTACTTAATCCTAACTGTAATTACTGTAGTTCGGATGAGACACTTCAACATTTATTTGTTGATTGCAATTTTGCAAAGTAATAGGGATTGGCTACAATTTTTTTTAAATTAGAGTAATAAATTTAATGCATATCAAATTTTGTATCATTCCCAGAATTCATCGGCACAGAAATGGTTAAATTTGGTACCTTTTAGACTGCACTGAATCTAAAAATGTAGTAATTCACCATCTATTAGAAATTACAAAATATAACATATGGAAAACAGAAATGCTTTATCATATGAACAAAAATCAAAATATACTGAGCAAATTAAAAGTAGACATTAAATGTGACCTTAGAAGACTACAGTTCGAAACCAGACATTCAGAGCTCAAAAACCTTTAATAAATGGAAATCATTAGCCCCAATAATATATAAAAAAAACCAAAAGTACTTAATAAAATTATAGAATAAAGTATTTAAAATTAAAAAATTAGTAGTTACATGGTGAAATATAATAAAACTTAAAATTTTAAATAAGTCAAATATACACTAAAACAAATATCGTTTCCGACTTTGTTTCAATATTTTGTTGAAGAAGTCAGAATATAAGTATAAATTTAATTGTTATTATATCTTTAAGATTTCAATACTTTACTGACCACTATTATAACATTGAGGGAATTATTTAATCCCAATGGAATACCATAAATAAAAAAATAAAATAATTAGAAATAAGGAAATAAATGAAAAATTGGATCCATTTACGTTTTTCCATCTTTATTTTATTAATTTCCTGTACTATTGTATTACACCACTTTCCTATTTTTTCATGTTTTTAAAATTATTTTGTTTAGTCTAATTTTTTTATTCTAAAATACCTTTATCACGAACCTCCTACTAAGTATATGTACAGTGTTCAAAAAGGTGATTTCTCTAAATAAGCTGTATACTTCCTGTTACAAGCGGAAACTCGTGTGGAGGCTCCCACTCACTCAGTTAGTTGGTTGTTTGCTATGTGTGCAAGGAATTGAAGAAAGCCTATTATTAAAGGATCCTCTCTAAAAGTTTATCTAAATTTAAAAAGTATGATAAAAGTATCTATTAAACATTTGATTTTACTAAAAGAATGTATGAATGTGTTTCTGAATGGGAACATAAGGTAAAAGATTAATAGTTTCCTTAACAATTCTTTAACAGTCCCTCATGCGTCGGCCTTTTCTAAGAGTCGGACATGAGGTATATATTAAAAGAAACAGAAAAAGAATCTCATGCACATTTTCTTGGGGAGCCAATCGACAAAAAAAAAACTGAACGTGTTAATTTTCGAAACAAAAATTAAATTGACAGCGATTTGAGATACGATCATTATTAAAACTTAATTTCTTAACACGACTGGGGTGGGGCATCGCCGGCGCTTAAGGTAAACCCCTTGAAATGTCCCTGCTTTAAGTTATTTTATATTATGTTTTTCTCAAATGGAATATATATATATATATGTAAGGTCAGGTGATGCGTAACATCACAGCCTCTCCTTGACAAATGTCAACCCCGCCTTCTCGTGGTACATCCTGTTCCCACAAAAGGGGCTCTGACGACCGCCAATAGCGGTATAACTATACCATCGGGATTAGAGGAAATGCTATCCCACACTCACCAACCCGCTTGGCCAGCGTGGTGAGTTATGGCCAAACCCCTCCAAAATGACTCCACAACTTAAATCTTGGCCCTCAGTCTCCGGCAGCTGGAACGTACCTGGCCAAGGCAGCGGCCAGTGCGACATGAAGGCAGAGGGTGCTAAGAATCCCCGGAGGACCGGACTAGGCTGCCATCTGATGCTGACCTTGGCGACGTATAACGGACGCTCCCTATCTTCTGATTCAAGGCTTCTTGAATTGGAAGAGGAACTACAAAGGATCAAGTGGGACATCGTCGGGCTAAGTGAGGTAAGGAGAAAAGGAGAAGATCTCATTGAACTGAAAAGTGGACATCTCTTCTACTATCGTAGGACAGATACTGGCAGAACTAGTGGTGTTGGATTTATAATAAACAAGAAACTGAAGGATAAAGTTGTAGAAGTTGAAAGTTCCTCTGACAGAGCTGCACGACTCGTTATCCAACTCTCGAGAAGATACCAGGCTCAGATTATTCAAACTTATGCACGCACCACAAGTCATCCTGAAGAAGAAATTGAAGAATTTTATGAGGAAATTCGTGATCTAAATAATAAAGGTAAGCAGCACTTGAAGATAATTATGGGAGATTTCAATGCAAAAAATAGGGCAACGGCAACAGAATGAAACTTCAGTAGGTAAATTCGGTCACGGCAACAGAAACCAGCGTGGAAATACTCTCGTAGAGTTTGCAGAGGCAGAAGGGTTTTTCATCTTGAACTCCTTTTTCAAGAAAAAGCCACACAGGAAATGGACATGGAGACATCCAAATGGGACGACAAGTGAAATTGATTTTATTATGTGTAACAAAAAATTCGTCATAGAAGACTGCAGTGTGCTAAACAAGTTCAACACAGGCAGTGGCCATAGATTGGTGAGATGTAAGATGCACCTCAACACTAAACTCGAACGTAGCAAGCTCATAAGGCAAATAAAATGTATTGACATAACCAACCTTAAAAAACACCATAATACCTTCAAATTGGAACTGAAGAACAGGTTCTCTGCTTTAGAAGGCCTAACATCGTAAGAAGTGGATATTTCTGAAGTTAACAGAAAAGTAACCAAAGCTCTTATGGAAACAGCAACAAAATTAGCTGGGTCTAAGAACAAATTGCATGTGAACAAATTATCAGGAAAAACCAAAATGTTGATGCAAAAAAGAAGAGTGATGAGGACAACTAAAGAAGATTTGACTTCCAAAGTGGAATATATAGAGCTATGCAAGACAGTACGAAAAAGTATCACTGAAGACGTAAGGGAATTCAACTGTGAACTAGTAAGGAAAGCAATTGAAAACAACCAAAGCCTAAAGATAGCAAAGGGACATCTCAGTAAGGGAAGAAAACAGATTATGGCACTGAGAAAAGAAGATGGTTCTGTAACAAGAAATAGAGGCGAAATTTTGACAAGAGTGAAAGATTTCTACTCCAAATTATATGAAAGGGATGATACATGTACTCCAGACATCATGAAAGGTACTAGTACCAGAGTTCTTCCAGTCCTTCCAGCAGAAGTTGCACATGCAATCAAGAACATGAAGCGGGGAAAAGCTCCAGGAGAAGATGGAATTACTGTAGACATCATACAAGAAGCAAGTGGAGAAATCGAAACAGTACTCGCCCAAATTTTCACTCGATGCCTTAATGAAGGGAAGATTCCTGAGGATTGGAACAACGCTACAATGATCTCGCTACATAAGAAAGGTGACATTGAGGGTCTCAGGAACTACAGACCTATCAGCCTCCTATCAGTGGTTTATAAAATCTTCACTAAAGTTCTTTCACACCGTTTGAAGGTGACCCTGGACATGGCTCAACCGAGAGAACAAGCTGGATTCAGGAGTGGCTACAGCACAATAGATCATATCCACGTACTGAGTGAACTAATTGAAAGAGCGAGGGAATATGAACTTCCATTGTGCATGGCTTTTATCGATTATGAAAAAGCCTTTGATTCGGTGAAACCATCAGCAGTTACCACGGCTCTGAAATCCTGCGGTATTGAAGATGCATACATTAATATTATTAATAACATCTATGAAAATGCAAGTGCAAAGATTCGGCTGTTTGAAAATACAACACACATAAGAATTGGAAAAGGAGTGAGACAAGGTGACACCATATCTCCGAAGCTCTTTAATGTCACATTGGAAAATGTCTTTCAATCACTGAACTGGGAAAACAAAGGGATAAAGATTAATGGAGATTATCTAACCCACCTTCGTTTTGCTGATGACATAGTCATTTTTGCAACTACCCCATCAGAGCTACAGAGTATGATCCAGGAACTTGCTGACAAGAGTAAAGAAGTGGGATTAAAAATGAACTTTCAGAAGACAAAAGTGGTGTACAATGCTTTTACAAGAAATGAAGATTTATCGATTGATGGAGAAAAGCTGGAGATAACAGACACGTACGTTTATCTTTTACAGCAGATATCAAGTGAGGGTCACATTGGTGAAGAAATTAATCGGCGTACAAAACTTGCCTGGAGAGCTTTTGGAAGAAACAGCATAATTTTGAAGAGCAATATGCCATTATGTCTTAAAAGAAAAGTGTTTGATCAATGCATCCTTCCAGTGCTTACGTATGGTGCAGAGACGTGGACCTTAGCTAAAAGAGACATACAAAGGCTGCAGACAACTCAAAGACGCATGGAGAGGTGCATGCTTGGTGTAACCAGGAGAGATAAGAAGAGGAACACGTGGATCCGAAAAATGACAAGAGTGGAAGACATCATGATCAGAGTTAAATCCCTGAAATGGCAATGGGCTGGACATACAGCCAGAAGAACAGACCATCGATGGACAGCCAAAATTTTAGATTGGATTCCAAGGGACAGGAAAAGACCCAGAAGAAGACCACATGGAAGATGGGTGGATGAAATTCGAAAGTATGCGGGAGTGACATGGAGGAGACTCTCACAAGACAGACCGTTGTGGAGGAAACTTGGGGAGACCTTCGTCCAGCAGTGGATTGATAATGGTTGACAATGATGATGATGATGATATAGATTACATCCAGTTGCTGCTCAAGATTTTTTTTATTATGTAGAAGGATTTAGGGGATCCTTTCTTTAACTTTTAATTTATTTATGATTGTTATTTTTATTTGGGGTGCCTTTGGAAGGCAATTACAGGCTCCAAACCCAATAGCGACGCCATTCATAACACCTAAGACCTGAGCATTAAGAAACCAAAATAAATAAAACCAATTTTTAAAAATTGCGACAAAAAATGGCTCGAAATAAAAATAACAGCAAAGAAATACTTTCCAAGAAAACTCAAAATGTGACATTTTTTATATTGTTTTTTTTTTGGGGGGGGGGGGGTATGGTCATTTGCAGTAAACTGGCAGGGGGAATTTATTCTGCAAATGGGATTACAAAATTTCCAATTTTTTTTCGTTAAATTTATTTGAAAAATATTTCTAAAAGTAGTAAACAAGCAGCCTTTTCAGTCCACACCGTGAACGAGAGAAGCCTATCGTCTTTCGAAAAACTTGTCTGGCACCAAAGTTTCTGATTTTCTCACCACATCACCTAAAGTGTTTGACGAACAGAAAGGTACACAACACAGCCCATTGTAACGTAGAGTAGCCGACGAACGTAGCTACTGACATTCAAACAAATGGGAATGCCAAGTACTTAATTGAAGTAAAACACAAGCCGAAATAATTTGAAAATCGTGTGCTTAACCAAGTGCAACAAAATGAGCTCAAAGCATGGCAAAGCACATTAAGCAACAGCGTGAAATGACTTGGGAAATGGAAACTGTTTGTACCTAGGCTACCGTTTGTTCGGATAGCTAGTGACACTCGTGGCCAAAAGCAGAAACTTTGCTGTCAGACAAGTTTTTCGAAAAACGACAGGCATCCTTCTATTACGTAGGCTACGGTTTGACCCCAGGTCTTAAACAACCCTTAGAAATACGAAGCTAGAAGATTTGGGCTAGGGTGCCCGATAGAAAAGGGACACGGAAGCGAGGTAGAAAGGGGGAGGAAGCCGCTCTTATTTATTACCGGGGGGCAATAACCTGAGGTTATCTCCATGTCAGACATGATCGTTGACCAATAGGCCAACCGAAAGCTGGAATCCTCCCAGATCAGATCATAGTAGAGGATTTTAGGAAGGGAGTGTCTGGCCCCAAGTCTTAAACAACCCTTAGAACTAGGAAGCTAGGAGATTTGGGCTAGAGTGCCCGATAGGAAAGTCACATGGAAGCGAGGTAGAAAGGGGGAGGAAGACGCCTTTATTTATTACCGGGCCGTGCTTCGAAAGGTGCCCATTCGACGCACGGCATGTACTTAGTGGTTCGAGCGTTCGTACCTGCCCAGGAACGAACATGAGGTTATCTCCATGGCAGTCACGAACGCTGACCACTAAGCCACCCGCGGCGCAAGCATGTAACTCATATAAGAGATTTACTTTTTAAAATTTCACAATATTATTCCGACAAAAAAATGGTTATACAGAATAAAATTGGTACTTAATCCTAACTGTAATTACTGTAGTTCGGATGAGACACTTCAACATTTATTTGTTGATTGCAATTTTGCAAAGTATTTGGGATTGGCACCAAAAAATTTTAAATTAGAGTAATAAATTTAATGCATATTAAATTTTGTATCATTCCCAGAATTCATCGGCACAGAAATGGTTAAATTTGGTACCTTTAGACTGCACTGAATCTAAAAATGTAGTAATTCACTATCTATTAGAAATTACAAAATATAACATATGGAAAACAGAAAAATGCTTTATCATATGCACAAAAATCAAAATATACTGAGCAAATTAAAAATAGAAATTAAATGTGACCTTAGAAGACTACTAGAGTTCGAAGCCAGACATTCGGAGCTCAAAAAACCTTTAATAAATGGAAATCATTAGTCCCAATAATATATAAAAAAAAAAAAAGTACCTAATAAAATTATAGAATAAAGTATTTAAAATTAAAAAATTAGTAGTTACATGGTGAAATATAATAAAACTTAAAATTTTAAATAAGTCAAATATACACTAAAACCAATATCGTTTCCGACTTTTTTTCAGTATTTTGTTGAAGAAGTTTGAATATAATTTTAAATTTAATTTTTATTATATCTTTAAGATTTCAATACTTTACTGACCACTATTATAACATTGAGTGAATTATTTAATCACAATGGAATACCATAAATAAAAAAATAAAATAATTAGCAATAATGAAATAAATGAAAAATTGGATCCATTTACGTTTTTTCATCTTTATTTTATTAATTTCCTGTACTATTGTATTACACCACTTTCCTATTTTTTCATGTTTTTAAAATTATTTTGTTTAGTCTAATTTTTTATTCTAAAATACCTTTATCACGAACCTCCTACTAAGTATATGTACAGTGTTCAAAAAGGTGTTTTCTCTAAATAAGCTGTATACTTCCTGTTACAAGCGGAAACTCGTGTGGAGGCTCCCACTCACTCAGTTAGTTGGTTGTCTGCCCTGTGTGCAAGGAACTGAAGAAAGACTATTATTAAAGGATCCTCTCTGAAAGTTAAGCTTAATTTAAAAAGTATGAAAAAAGTATCTATTAAACATTTGATTTTACTAAAAGAATGTATGAATGTGTTTCTGAATGGAAACATAAGGTAAAAGATTAATAGTTTCTCTAAACAATTCTTTAACAGTCCCTCATGCGTCGGCCTTTTGTAAGAGTCGGACATGAGGTATATATTAAAGAAACAGAAAAAGAATCTCATGCACACTTTCTTGGGGAGCCAATCGACAAAAAAACTGAACGTGGTAATTTTGGAAACAAAAATTTATATTGACAGCGATTTGAGATACCATCATTAATAAAACTTAATTTCTTAAAACGATTGGGGTGGGGCATCGCCGGCGCTTAAGGTAAACCCCTTGAAATGTCCCTGCTTTAAGTTATTTTATATAATGTTTTTCTGAAAAGGAATATATATATATATATATATTATGTCCAGTTGCTGCTCAAGATTTTTTTATTATGTAGAAGGATTTAGGGGATCCATTCTTTAACTTTTAATTTATTTATGATTGTTATTTTTATTTGGGGTGCCTTTGGAAGGCAATTACAGGCTCCAAACCCAATAGCGACGCCATTGATAACACCTAATACCTGAGCATTAAGAAACCAAAATAAATAAAACCAATTTTTAAAAATTGCGACAAAAAATGGCTCGAAATAAAAAAAACAGCAAAGAAATACTTTCCAAGAAAACTCAAAATGTGACATTTTTATATTGTTTTTTTTTGGGGGGGGGGGGGGTATGACCATTTGCAGTAAACTTGCAGGAGGAATTTATTCTGCAAATGAGATTACAAAATTTTGTATTTTACTTTCGTTAAATTTATTTGAAAAATATTTCTAAAAGTGAAAGTTTTTCAAATATTTTATAGCTAAATATGAAAAGATTGTGGTGAACCCTTGATATTTACTGCACTGGACTTTGCATTAGTAAAGAAGCAGCCTTGTCACTCCACACCGTGAACGAGAGAAGCCTGTCGTTTTTCGAAAAACTTGTCTGGCACCAAAGTTTCTGATTTTCTCACCACATCACCTAAAGTGTTTGACGAACAGAAAGGTAGGTACACAACACAGCCCATTGTAACGTAGAGTAGCCGACGAACGCAGCTACTGACATTCAAACAAATGGGAATGCCAAGTACTTAATTGAAGTAAAACACAAGCCGAAATAATTTGAAAATCGTGTGCTTAACCAAGTGCAACAAAATGAGCTCAAAGCATGACAAACCACATGAAGCAACGGCGTGAAATGACTTGGTAAATGGGAACTGTTTTTACCTAGGCTACCGTTTGTTCGGATAGCTAGTGACACTCGTGGCCAAAAGCAGAAACTTTGCTGTCAGACAAGTTTTTCGAAAAACGACAGGCATCCTTCTATTACGTAGGCTACGGTTTGACCCCAGGTCTTAAACAACCCTTAGAAATACGAAGCAATGAGATTTGGGCTAGGGTGCCCGATAGAAAAGGGACACGGAAGCGAGGTAGAAAGGGGAGGAAGCCGCTCTTATTTATTATCGGGGGCAGTAACCTGAGGTTATCTCCATGGCAGGCATGATCGTTGACCACTAGGCCAACCGAACGCTGGAATCCTCCCATATCAGATCATTGTAGAGGATTTTAGGAAGGGAGTGTCTGACCCGAGGTCTTAAACAACCCTTAGAAATATGAAGCTAGGAGATTTGGGCTAGAATGCCCGATAGGAAAGTGTCACGGAAGTGAAGTAGAAAGGGGGAGGAAGACGCCCTTACTTATTACCGGGGGGCCAGTACCCGCGGGGTGGGGGAATCCTCCCAGACTTTCAAGCATTTGTTTTAAAACATTTTTTTTCTAATAAAAGTTGACGCATTTTTATTAAATTAAAGCATTTTTTAATGAAAGTCACATTTTAACCAAAACGTTTAAAAAATTAAACACTTCCGGAAGGGGGGATTATCCCCTGAAATTGTTTCGTATTGTCTCCTCTCTAAATACGCCCTTGGTATGTTCATATTATGAACAGATTATTGTGTTGTTAATTTACAGATTTTTATTGGAAGATATGGAATTCCTCGTCCTGCCTGTTTTGGTTATGCTGCTTAATTTTTTACCTCCAAACTTTGATATAAAAAAATCGGACATAAATAAACAAACTTTGCCACCATTTTGGGGGCCCTGTTTGGGTCGGGGTCTTGGTGCGGTGCCCTACCCTTTCGGACGCCACTGCCGAAGACAGAAAATAAACAAACATAGATGTTTCTCCCCGATTTTTCAAAATCCTAAAATAAACCACTGACGATTAGCAAATATTATGAAGTAAAAAAAGATGGTCCTGCATTGCTTGTGTAAGTGGAGCCATCCTGAACTTCTGGGGGGGTGTCATTGCTAAGTATCCTTCCGCGCTCACCACAGTTAGTGAAGCTGGCGGTCGCGCTACACGTGTGGGACGGTTAGGCCTAACCTGTTTTGCGGTGATGCTTGCGCTGAGACCACGGGCAGAAGTGGCAGATGCTCTAGCGGTAGTCACAGAGTCATCGTTGCCGCTGACTGGATTTCCGCGTGCCGCATAGACAGGTACATTTTACGTACAACTTTTTCAAAAATGACTTTATCAATGATTTTTTTTTCATTTTTCATCATTTTTGATTTCAAAAAGGATGTACGTCAGTTTTTTTTAACTTTTCGTCCCTGAATTTTGCACCATAATCTTCACGTTAATACTATTAAATAGTTTCAGTGTGTGTATACTGTTTGTACTCATAATAGTATACACATACTGAACGTGTAACATAACTCGATAAATAGTATTTATAAAGTAAAACATCAAATGTATTTCTCCCAAAAAGAAAATTCGTGCCACGAACTTCGGTATGCTTTTCGTTATTTCTCGCTGGACGGCCTCTAATTGGAAGAAATATAAACAAATTTCCATAATATAGCATTTCACAGTTTTTCTACTGTGCACGTATTGTTTTGGTGAAAATCATTATTTTAAAAAATATTAATATTCATCAAACGAATATTTCCGTGTCCCTTTTTATTTGTTGATGAGCAATTACAATTGCGTTTTAAAATAGACGTCGTAATCTCGTAGTTTATCTTTTCACCCCCCCCCTTTAAATTTTCCACCTGGCAATGGAAGAGACGTGTTCCTCCCACGTATGATTACTTCACGGACCCCCCCCCCCCCAAAAAAAAAATTGGTTAAGCCGGTTTCGCTGCAACCGACTAGAGATCCCAAGAGAAGCAGTGGGGATTGTGGATGGGACTGTGGTGGAGTACGAACTCTATCCCCTACTGCATACTTAAGTAACACATCCCTTTCGAGTTCGCCCGATTGCCAATTTTTTGTCTCTCTGTTGGGAGAAGTTTTCTACCACTTCCTTCCTCTCCAAGCTGGACAGCATCAGCCGAAAGTGCCAGGCTCTTGACTGAGTAACTTCTATTATAAAATTTTTTTCTGAAACTGCTCCGTCATTTTGAAAACTTTTTTCATAGCAATTTCGTCAAAAAAAACTGTTGACCAAAGAAAAATAGATTCTGAACAGTCCTTGGGTTGTTTTTTGTTCTTAACCCTAGGGATTATTTTTCGTAGTGGAGGTAGCTGTTTCCGCCATCGACAACAGCTAAGAGTAATGGCAACTGGCTCAGGCGAGGCTACACCAAAAAACATTAATCTCTAACGTTATGAAAACTTGTTTTACATAGCAATTTTGTCTAAAAAACTGCTGAGCAAAAACAAATGGATTCCGAACAGTCTTTGTGTTGCATTTTGCTCTTAACGCTAGGAACTATTTATTGTAGCGGAGGAAGCTGTTTCCGCCAGCGACAACAGCCAGGAGCAATGGCGACTGGCTCAGGCGAGGCAGTGGCTGAACCAAAACACTAATACCTCGCGGCGTCTTTCTGCATCGGTCACCGGTACTTTTACCGTCCAGAAGGACACTGCTCCCACCAGGCAATCAAACGTCATCGTTGCCGTTGACTGGATTTCCGCGTGTCGCATAGACAGGTAAATTTTACGTAAAACTTTTTCAAAAATGACTATCAAATAACTTTTTTTTTTAATTTACATCATTTTTTTATTTCAAATAGGATGTACGTCACAGTTTTTTGAAATTTTTCGTCCCTGAATTTTGCACCATAATCTTCACTTTAACCTTCCTGGGATTCTAATCAAAACAGACCCAGAGATGCGAAAAACATCTTTGCTTCAGTGTCCGGACTTGAAATTGGAGTACGTTTGAAGTATATTTTCCCAATCTCTTTTCCTGTGGTCTTCGAAGAATAACCTCACACACCTTCTCATTAAACCAACCGTGATAATTTAATTTCGGAAGTTTTTCTGAAATGCTACGTGTAACCCTCCACGGCATTTGCCGACTCGTTTCTTTAGGTTTCATATCGTGGCTTTTGCGATTTAAACCACGGGTTTTTTACGCTTTCCAACGGTAGGTTGAAGAAGCGTATATGCTCCTCCTTTGTCAGTCTGTCTTTCCGTCCGTCTGTCTGTCGGCACGATAACTCGCGTAAAAATGGTTCGGTTCCGATGAAATTTTAGTATGTGGTAGGGGACAGCCTGGGGACGAACCCTATTTAAAATGGGTGAAATGGGGTCAAAGGTCAGGACATAGGAGCGGGATCCATTCTACCGCCCTTATGCGTCATAACTTACGTAAAAATGCTTCGATTGTGGCAAAACTTTATCATGTTGTTCCGGAGGTATACTAAACCAATTCTGTTTAATATCGTCGAAATGGGGTTAAAGGTCAGATCACAGGAGCGAGATTTATTCCACAGCCATTATCCTCCTAACTTGAGTAATGATTTCTGGTATGTTGGAAAGCGTATCATAATCAATGCATTGCATGATTTTACTAACTTGTTAATTTTGCTATCAGTTATATCCTCAGCTGTGTGCCGAGGGGGCGGAGCTGTGTTTATAACTAGGGAGCCGACAATATTAATACTCGCGCAATAAAGCCCTCCAATCCAAAGAAAAACCATCCGATCCAATAAAAAACGCTGTTGGCTAACGCTCTCTTTCTAAACCAAAACAAATTTAGGCATCAGTCCAATTTTGGTTTCAGAAACAATATTTTCAAGGTGCTATTAATTACCTATTCTAATTTATAAACAAATTTTCCACTGATGGGAGAGCATGTTGGGCTTTTACGAGAAAAAAATGTTAATTCAGTAGAAATTAAATGAGAAATGCTCAACAACGACTTGCAAAATAACTTTTTACTCTTAAAATTTGTAAAAAGAACAAAAAAAATACTAACTTCTCTTCAAAAAATCTGTTTAACGTTGTAAAACCATTTCTTGTGGTAAGTTGCACAACTTTTACTGTCGGTTTTACTCATCCCTTTGTTGCTGCATATTGTTTCGTTTCTATACCAGCTCACAATTTCCGCAATAACACATTTTCATACTTTAGAACTGATTCATTGTTTTCCATTCTGTTTTGGACCTTGAAGCAGCGAATGCGTGCGTTGATTGTGTTAAACCAGTTAGCCAATCAAAGAAAGGAGGGTGACTCATCGCTTTAACACTTGAGTTTCTTCAGCCAAGCAAATTGAATGCTACATGTGTATGAGCTTCCATTATAGTGACAACACCTCTAAATCACGCACTACATACAGAACTGCTGCTTGAAGTCAGAAACAAATATTTTTCTTAATTTCAGAATCCAGTATGACGGCTAACGCTTAATATGACCAGTAACTGTTCGTACCTTAATTAAAGTCAATATCATAAGCGACGTGATCAAAACACAAACACACGCGCGCGCGCGCACTCAAATCATTCACAACTAAATGATAGATTTATGAAATCTGGTTAGAAGACATCGTGATTCCTCAGTGTTTTTTGGCATTTGGCACTCGTGAAACAGTGGCGACTTTTCAGGTGAAGTAGGTGAAGTGCCTCTTCACCTATTTCACTGAAAATAAAGTTTTATTCAGTATTTTTTTATAATACATTCTTTTTTGCCTTTATTCAGTTCCAAAATACTCAAAATTTTGAATAGATATTAATTCACATGGCGCGCTCAATACGGAAAACAAATCCTTATACAGTCTTCAATCATAAAAATTACATGCTAAAAATATCAAGAAGAATAAAAAGGCAGCTGTCTAAGCATGTAGAAAACTACCCAAAACGTGTACAATTAGAATTTTACTACTAAAAGGCATATTTGGTAAAAACAAGATCTTTCGCAACAGGCGCCCCCCTGTGCGTCATCAGGTTAAAAGAACTGGCGCTAGGAGAACACACACACTTAATATATAGATAGTCCCGAAGACAACAGCGATCCCGGTGAGTGACATGATATCCGCGTCACAACTCGGTTACAGCGAGAAACAAAGCAAAGAAAGAAAACACCAAATAGATTACAAATACATATTCACCGAAGTGAAAAATAAGCACAGGGTCCGTTATCAACCCCCGCAGTAGGGTACTTCGCACGACATAAAAAATTAAATAAGCGAATCCACGGTGCATGTACATGTGCAGGTAAGTCATCGTTACAGCATCATCATCATTGTCAACCATTATCAATCCACTGCTGGATGAAGGTCCCCCCAAGTTTCCTCCACAACGGTATGTCTTGTGCCAGTCTCCTCCATGTCACCCCTGCATACTTTCGAATTTCATCCACCCATCTCCCATGTGGTCTTCTTCTGGGTCTTTTCCTGTCCCTTGGAATCCAATCTAAAATTTCGGCTGTCCATCGATGATCTGTCCTTCTGGCAGTATGTCCAGCCCATTGCCATTTCAGGGATTTAACTCTGATCATGATGTCTTCCACTCTTGTCATTTTTCGGATCCACGAGTTCCGCTTCTTATCTCTCCTGGTAACACCAAGCATGCACCTCTCCATGCTTGTTTGAGTTGTCTGCAGCCTTTGTATGTCTCTTTTAGTTAAGGTCCACGTCTCTGCACCATACGTAAGCACTGGAAGGATGCATTGATCAAACACTTTTCTTTTAAGACATAATGGCATATTGCTCTTGAAAATTATGCTGTTTCTTCCAAAAGCTCTCCAGGCAAGTTTTGTACGCCGATTAATTTCTTCATCAATGTGACCCTCACTTGATATCTGCTGTCCAAGATAAACGTACGTGTCTGTTATCTCCAGCTTTTCTCCATCAATCGATAAATCTTCATTTCTTGTGAAAGCATTGAACATCACTTTTGTCTTCTGAAAGTTCATTTTTAATCCCACTTCTTTACTCTTGTCAGCAAGTTCCTGGATCATACTCTGCAGCTCTGTTGGGGTAGTTGCAAAAATGACTACGTCATCGGCTAAACGAAGGTGGGTTAGATAATCTCCATTAATCTTTATCCCCTTGTTTTCCCAGCTCAGTGACTGAAAAACACCCTCCAACGTGGCATTAAAGAGCTTCGGAGATATGGTGTCACCTTGTCTCACTCCCTTTCCAATTTTTATGGGTGTTGTATTTTCAAACAGCCTAATCTTTGCACTTGCATTTTCATAGATGTTATTAATAATATTAATGTATGCATCTTCAATACCGCAGGTTTTCAGAGCCATTGTAACTGCTGATGGTTTCACCGAATCAAAGGCTTTTTCATAATCGATAAAAGCCATGCACAATGGAAGTTCATATTCCCTCGCTCTTTCAATTAGTTCTCTCAGTACGTGGATATGATCTTTTAGATACGTCCTTAAAAACGTCAATATACAAACTTTCGGTGAAGAGAGTCATATACCTACCTCTGGTCTTAAGTAATAAATAAGTCTCAGACCAAGAGGGCAGATGAGTTCCAGACTTAACCAGGCGTGCAAGGGCAGTAGTAGTAGATCCAGTCTTTACAGTGTACGGATGTTCAGTCACTCTTACTCCTAAATTACGAAGAGTGGATCCTATGTACCATGAATTAGGAGCAGCAGCAACGTCGGTCTTCAAGGGCACACAGTACACGTCCCACTGTTCTTGAATGGGTTTGGGCTCACGATCCTTCCTAAGCATGCTCCGAAGGTTAGAGGCCACATCACCAAAATCTTTTTTGTGTTATTTACACACTCTCCGTAATGCATTTGTAACCGGTGGAAAGAAAGACATTGATCCCACATAAGTAATCAGCTCGCGCTCAACACACAACGAAGACGAATTACCTCTCCTATGCCGAGCACACAACTTTTTCACAATACCAACACCATACCCATGTTCCATCACAATGGTTTTAATAAAAGAAGTTCTTTATTCCGAGCAGCAATGCACGAGGAATGGGTATACGCTCTATTCACCAAAGCCCGAATAACTGCAAGTTTATATCTAGCCGGGTGGAAAGAGGCGTGTGGAATGATATCAAAAGAACCAACGGCCTTCCGATACACTTCAAAAGTCAAAAAATCCTTATTAACATGTCTGGTGATTAGAAGGTCCAAGAAAGGGATCTTAAAATTTTCCTCCCATTCTATCGTCAGGTTAATAGTAGGATATTTAGACGACAAAAGGCTTCTAAAAGACAGCAAAGCATCACCAGAATGTGGCCAAATGACAAAAACGTCATAGATGTAACGCAAATACAGTGCTGGAACCTTCTCTGCCCTGGCTAAAATATCGTCCTCCAAATCTTGCATGATCACCTCTGCCAAAACAGCAGAGAGAGGCGAGCCCATAGGAGTGCCACCTCCCTGACGGTAAATGGTCCCATTAAAGCGAAAAAAGGATCTTTTTGCAATAATATTTAAAGCATCGGAAATTGCCTGAACTTGCATTAGGGGAATAGTTCCCAAGTCGGACAACTTAGAAATAATCAAATCGTGAGCTACGTTCAATGGAACACTCGGATATAACGATTCCACATCCAATGATGCCAAAATGAAAGAGGAGCCCAAGCCTCTGAATTTTCGAATACGGGCAATGGCCTGGAGGGAACTGCTGATGGAATAAGGTGACGATTGGACAAAAGGCCGAAGGTAACGTGCCAACGCCCTCTCTAATGGTCTTAAAGGACTGTTACAACTAGAAACAAGCGGGCGAAGAGGCAAACCAGGCTTGTTAGTCTTAACGGTGCCAAATATATTGGGAATGGCAGGGCCAACAACACTCCCTAACATAGAATGAATCTCACTAGGCAACAAACCCTCTCTTTTAAGGGCTGAAATTTGTCTAATAGTAGCCGAAGTTGGGTCAGAAAGGACAATTGAGTGATAAATAGTATTAATCACATTGTTCATCTTCTGAATATAATCCTACTGATTTAAAATAACGATGTCGTGAGTCTTGTCTGCAACGGTGATAACAATGTTAGGGTTATTTCTCAATTCACACAACTGTTTCTTCTCTTCACTGTAATACATCGTCATCGCCGAGGGCACCTGAGGCCCAATTTGACTGCAAATCTTCGCAATTTTTTGCCTAGCAGAATCCTGGTCCTCCAAAGGCAAAGCATGAATAATGTTCTCGGTCTCTGTAATAACACGGAAAGCATTAACACCATCGGTGGCGTAGTTGAACTTCGATCCCCTACTTAATGCCCGGACCAGAACTGGATTCAACGAAACATCACTAAAATTGGGAAATTTTAATCGAGGTGCTCAAGACAAATTCTGGGGGAGGAAGGAACCAGCCCGTGTGGTACCATCAGTGGCTCGAGATACAAGTATTCTTAGCTTATGAATATGTCTACTTTTAATTATTTGCAGCTCAGTGTTCAACATAGAGTTGTGGACAATCATAAGTCTCTCAAACAGATAGGGGTGTGCCAAATGACCTAGAAAACGGTACGCCAAATATGTACGACGATGCAATGTATCCAAAAGGCAATATTTCAGGCGAATTGCCTTCACTAACCGCTTAACTTCCGCATTTCTCCGTACCAAGTTGTCTTGATACGAGGATGGAACACATCTCAATGAAAGGAAGTTAGGAATAATCCGAAGTTCTCTGCAATTCCTCAGAAAATTAAGGTGCATCTCCTCCACACGCAGTCTTCTTTGAGTATCGAAGAACAAGCCGATTGCGCATCGCAGTCTACACGGTTCACAGAAAAAATGGCAAAAAGCACGTACCATTGTATTGTTCCACAGCTTCACAGATTTCAATCATAAAAGTTACATGCTAAAAATATCAAGAAGAATAAAAAAGGCAGCTGTCTAAGCATGTAGAAAACTACCCAAAACGTACAATTAGAATTTTACTACTAAAAGGCATATTTGGTAAAAACAAGATCTTTCGCAACAGGCGCCCTGTGCGTCATCACTCTTCGTAATTTAGGAGTTAGAGTGACTGAACATCAGTACACTGTAAAGACTGGATCTACTACTACTGCCCTTGCACGCCTGGTTAAGTCTGGAACTCATCTGCTCTCTTGGTCTGAGACTTATTTATTACTTAAGACCAGAGGTAGGTATATGACTCTCTTCGCCGAAAGTTTGTATATTGACGTTTTTAAGGACGTATGCTGTAACGATGACTTACCTGCACCTGTACATGCACCGTGGATTCGCTTATTTAATTTTTTATGTCGTGCGAAGTACCCTACTGCGGGTGTTGATAACGGACCCTGTGCTTATTTTTCACTTCGGTGAATATGTATTTGTAATCTATTTGGTGTTTTCTTTCTTTGCTTTGTTTCTCGCTGTAACCGAGTTGTGACGCGGATATCATGTCACTCACCGGGATCGCTGTTGTCTTCGGGACTATCTATATATTAAGTGTGTGTGTTCTCCTAGCGCCAGTTCTTTTAACCTGATGACGCACAGGGGGGGGGGGCGCCTGTTACGAAAGATCTTGTTTTTACCAAATATGCCTTTTAGTAGTAAAATTCTAATTGTACGTTTTGGGTAGTTTTCTACATGCTTAGACAGCTGCCTTTTTATTCTTCTTGATATTTTTAGCATGTAACTTTTATGATTGAAATCTGTGAAGCTGTGGAACGATACAATGGTACGTGCTTTTTGCCATTTTTTCTGTGAACCGTGTAGACTGCGACGCGCAATCGGCTTGTTCTTCGATACTCAAAGAAGACTGCGTGTGGAGGAGATGCACCTTAATTTTCTGAGGAATTGCAGAGAACTTCGGATTATTCCTAACTTCCTTTCATTGAGATGTGTTCCATCCTCGTATCAAGACAACTTGGTACGGAGAAATGCGGAAGTTAAGCGGTTAGTGAAGGCAATTCGCCTGAAATATTGCCTTTTGGATACATTGCATCGTCGTACATATTTGGCGTACCGTTTTCTAGGTCATTTGGCATACCCCTATCTGTTTGAGAGACTTACGATTGTCCACAACTCTATGTTGAACACTGAGCTGTAAATAATTAAAAGTAGACATATTCATAAGCTAAGAATACTTGTATCTCGAGCCACTGATGGTACCACACGGGCTGGTGCCTTCCTCCCCAGAATTTGTCTTGAGCACCTCGATTAAAATTTCCCAATTTTAGTGATGTTTCGATGAATCCAGTTCTGGTCCGGGCATTAAGTAGGGGATCGAAGTTCAACTACCCCACCGATGGTGTTAATGCTTTCCGTGTTATTACAGAGACCGAGAACATTGTTCATGCTTTGCCTTTGGAGGACCAGGATTCTGCTAGGCAAAAAATTGCGAAGATTTGCAGTCAAATTGGGCCTCAGGTGCCCTCGGCGATGACGGTGTATTACAGTGAAGAGAAGAAACAGTTGTGTGAATTGAGAAATAACCCTAACATTGTTATCACCGTTGCAGACAAGACTCACGACATCGTTATTTTAAATCAGTAGGATTATATTCAGAAGATGAACAATGTGATTAATACTATTTATCACTCAATTGTCCTTTCTGACCCAACTTCGGCTACTATTAGACAAATTTCAGCCCTTAAAAGAGAGGGTTTGTTGCCTAGTGAGATTCATTCTATGTTAGGGAGTGTTGTTGGCCCTGCCATTCCCAATATATTTGGCACCGTTAAGACTCACAAGCCTGGTTTGCCTCTTCGCCCGCTTGTTTCTAGTTGTAACAGTCCTTTAAGACCATTAGAGAGGGCGTTGGCACGTTACCTTCGGCCTTTTGTCCAATCGTCACCTTATTCCATCAGCAGTTCCCTCCAGGCCATTGCCCGTATTCGAAAATTCAGAGTCTTGGGCTCCTCTTTCATTTTGGCATCATTGGATGTGGAATCGTTATATCCGAGTGTTCCATTGAACGTAGCTCACGATTTGATTATTTCTAAGTTGTCCGACTTGGGAACTATTCCCCTAATGCAAGTTCAGGCAATTTCCGATGCTTTAAATATTATTGCAAAAAGATCCTTTTTTCGCTTTAATGGGACCATTTACCGTCAGGGAGGTGGCACTCCTATGGGCTCGCCTCTCTCTGCTGTTTTGGCAGAGGTGATCATGCAAGATTTGGAGGACGATATTTTAGCCAGGGCAGAGAAGGTTCCAGCACTGTATTTGCTTTACATCTATGACGTTTTTGTCATTTGGCCACATTCTGGTGATGCTTTGCTGTCTTTTAGAAGCCTTTTGTCGTCTAAATATCCTACTATTAACCTGACGATAGAATGGGAGGAAAATTTTAAGATCCCTTTCTTGGACCTTCTAATCACCAGACATGTTAATAAGGATTTTTTGACTTTTGAAGTGTATCGGAAGGCCGTTGGTTCTTTTGATATCATTCCACACGCCTCTTTCCACCCGGCTAGATATAAACTTGCAGTTATTCGGGCTTTGGTGAATAGAGCGTATAACCATTCCTCGTGCATTGCTGCTCGGAATAAAGAACTTCTTTTTATTAAAACCATTGTGATGGAACAAGGGTATGGTGTTGGTATTGTGAAAAAGTTGTGTGCTCGGCATAGGAGAGGTAATTCGTCTTCGTTTTGTGTTGAGCGCGAGCTGATTACTTATGTGGGATCAATGTCTTTCTCTCCACCGGTTACAAATGCATTACGGAGAGTGTGTAAAAAACACAAAAAAGATTTTGGTGATGTGGCCTCTAGCCTTCGGAGCATGCTTATTAAGGATCGTGAGCACAAACCGATTCAAGAACAGTGGGACGTGTACTGTGTGCCCTTGAAGACCGACGTTGCTGCTGCTCCTAATTCATGGTACATAGGATCCACTCTTCGTAATTTAGGAGTAAGAGTGACTGAACATCCGTACACTGTAAAGACTGGATCTACTACTACTGCCCTTGCACGCCTGGTTAAGTCTGGAACTCATCTGCCCTCTTGGTCTGAGACTTATTTATTACTTAAGACCAGAGGTAGGTATATGACTCTCTTCACCGAAAGTTTGTATATTGACGTTTTTAAGGACGTATGCTGTAACGATGACTTACCTGCACATGTACATGCACCGTGGATTCGCTTATTTAATTTTTTATGTCGTGCGAAGTACCCTACTGCGGGTGTTGATAACGGACCCTGTGCTTATTTTTCACTTCGGTGAATATGTATTTGTAATCTATTTGGTGTTTTCTTTCTTTGCTTTGTTTCTCGCTGTAACCGAGTTGTGACGCGGATATCATGTCACTCACCGGGATCGCTGTTGTCTTCGGGACTATCTATATATTAAGTGTGTGTGTTCTCCTAGCGCCAGCTCTTTTAACCTGATGACGCACAGGGGGCGCCTGTTGCGAAAGATCTTGTTTTTACCAAATATGCCTTTTAGTAGTAAAATTCTAATTGTACGTTTTGATTAGTTTTCTACATGCTTAGACAGCTGCCTTTTTATTCTTCTTGAAATCCTTATACGCAAAACAGTGCAAGTGAAGAGCCAAAATGAACATGCTCGGAAGTCTGCAGTTTTCCGCCGAGTTGCCATGGTAACCGTGACGTCACCCTCCCCAATCTGCTCGCTCAAGTGAAGTGTTTCAGCTTCACGCGCCTTACCTCTGCATCTTTCAGTTTTTGAGCGTAAAGTCGTGAGAGATCACGGTGGAGCGGGTGTTAATTTTTTTTTCTTTTTTGGCCCTGCTTACTTTTTAATAATAAACATTCGGCGTGGAATAAAGACGGATTCTCAGATTTATTAAGCGTAACACGGTCACTTCATAAACATCGTGATTCTAGCGAACACCTGAAATGCGGATTAATGTTAAGGAATTTTGAAAAATTCAAAATACCATTGCCGATGGCCTGAGGAAGAATGCTAGGCTTTGGAAAACGCATTTTAACGAAAACGTTCTTTTACATAGACTTTTCCTGCAGACAGTGATTGATGCAGTATTAGTCTATACTGTATTTGAGCAAACAAGAATTAGCATTCCATGGCCATGACGAAAGCATGGGCTCGATAAATCGTAGAAATTTCATTGAATTACTTTCATTGATGATATGAAGAAGTTCTTTAGAAATTGAAAATCAATACGAAAGGATAAAAAACTATTCAAAATGAATTAATTGAATGTCTTTCTGAATATATAAACGATCACGTCAAAAATTAAATAATTTTTGATTGTTGATTCGGAAGGTGTTTTGGTTGAGGGATTTTTGGGTTTCCATGATGTGAATGAAGGTTGAACGTCAGGAGCTTTATACAAAATGCTAAACAAAATTTTGGAACAGTCTGATTACCAACACAAATAAATAGGACAATGCTACGATGGGGCAAGTATAATGTCTGGACACTTAAATGGGCTACAGAAAAGAAAGTCAAGGATAAAGCTTCTCAAGCTGGTTTTTGTTCAATGCTTAGTTCATCGTATGAATCTTGTATAAGTTGTATTACACCAGAGTTTTTCTAAAATTTCTAAGTGTCGAATACGTTTTGCAAGCCTCAGTGGAATTTTGAAGCATTCTTCACCATTCTGCGAAGCGGTCTTATACACTTGTATCAACAACCGCAAGATGCAGACCAACCATAACAGAAACTCGATGGCCCTCCTCTTCGAAATTAGTAAGTGTAGTTGTTGAAGATTGGGATAAATTGAAGGAAGTGTTCGGATTTCTGACGAATAGCGAATAATCAGACAAAAAAATCAGTTCATCTTGCCAAGGGGTTTTTGAATGATATGAACACTTTCGAATTTACATTTTTGGCTCCACCGATCTATTATTCGAACTTTTGAAGAAAAAATAACTAAACATAAACTACTGTGTAACTCAAATTAAAAAAAAAAACCTCGTGAAATTTTGGGCCATAAAAGGAACGATGAGTTATTTGAAACACAGTTTGGAAAAGCTAGCAAAATCACAGAAATAAGCACGGGAATATGCTGCTCTTACACAGGAAACAATTTTTCAAAATTATAAACAATTGTATTTTGATTTTTGAAATTTTGGACTACATTCTTATGGAATGGATATAAGATTTCAAGACTGTAAGAAACTTCAATTTGTCTGATTTGCTGACACAACCAAATTTGAATAATTTAATGCATGCTTTCCCACTCGCGCTCTTGAAAATCTACATTTTTACGGAAACATATTTACTAAACACCAGCGGCTTAAAAATGAACTGAGTCTTGCCGATGAAAAATTAAGGAATATATTGACTCAAGAACTCCTTCGAGTGTTTCGCGGAGACAAAGACATTTTTACAGAAGATTATAAATTGGTTTTCCTCAGTTTAACAATTCCATCTACAAATGTGCCAGTGGAAAGAAGTTTTCTTAAAAGAGTACAAACTTGCTCAAGAAACACTAGTTCCCTAGATGGACTTGCTTCTCTGGCAAATATTTCTATTCAGGAAGACATTTTATTGATGCTCACGAAGAAACAACCATCTAACCATCTTATGACGACATAATCGACAAATTTGCAGCTTTAAAAGGAAGAAAAATTGATTTAATATACAAAAAATAAGTAAGTCCTCATTAAGGGATTTTCATTGTAGACAGTATATATCTTTTCATACTGCTTTTGTACCTTTCACCTATTTTTCCAACCACGAGCCGCCACTGTCGTGAAATGATCATTTGCATGAAAGACGCAACATAGAATTAAAAATCTAAAAAAATATCTCTTATTGTTTTAACTGCAGATCAGAGACTAATGGCAATGCCATTGGCAAACGGTTAAAGTTCACATTATGCTATCACACAGTACGTTCTGAGCCATTCCCTTGTTCCTCCAAAAGGCTACGGCGAAACAATATCATTTTGCCGTTGGTGTGATTCGAATTCAGGCCTCCTCGCTCCGGAGCCAGTTGTTCTCCCGACTAAAATACACCGACGAAGCTTATTACTGCAACTTTGTAGTCTTGACACTTGTATCACCTTTGAGGTAGGTACGTCACATATAACCCCCCCTTGAGAAAGGGCTGCGACGGAAACGTAGGTTTCCAGTCAGCTTGCAAACCATGCTTGAAGTAGCTCACAGTAGAAGAAGGAATTCTCATTGACCCCAGACTATGTGTTGAAGAAGCATCGCGCATTTTTTCGAAGAACCCAAGGCTTAAATAGAATGAAATTTATGAATAATGGCAAAACCAATAATGAAGAAGGTTTATATGTACACTCTCATGCAGGTGGTGAGTACTTCGCCTGGGCGTCATTAAAGAAGCAAAATGCTGTTGAAAAGCTTTTTAGACATATCTTTGGGCACACACGGGGAGCTGAAAGCGGACCCTGACCACACTGCATTTTGGTTGTAGCGTTTCTGTGTATGATGACCAAGGTTGACAAGGTAATTTACTCGTTACGTATTTTACGTAAATTATGCGTAATATACAGGTAATTTACTTGGCGTAGAAAACCAGTTTTTTACGCAGACGTAAAAAACTAATTTGCTTTTGACCCAATTTCGATTATATTCAACAGAATCTGTTCAATGTATCTCTGGAACAACATACGTTTTTTCTCTGGAACAACATTTTTTCTCTGGAACAACATACGGTTTGTCGCAGTAGAAGCATTTTTGGTCAAGTTATGAGGATAATGCCTGTGCACTGACTTTTGACCCAATTTCGATTATATTCAACAGAACCTGTTCAATGTATCTCCGGAACAACATACTGAAGGTTTGTCGCAATAGAAGCATTTTTGGTCAAGTTATGAGGATAATGCCTGTGCACTGACTTTTGACCCAATTTCGATTATATTCAACAGAACCTGTTCAATGTATCTCCGGAACAACATACTGAAGGTTTGTCGAAATAGAAACATTATTAGTCAAGTTATGAGGATAATGATTGTGGAATAAATCTCGCCCATATGTCTTCACCTTTGACTTAATTTCGATGATATTAAACAGAATTGGTTCAATATACCTCCGGAACAACATGCTAAAGTTTTGCCGCAATAGAAGCATTTTTAGTCAAGTTATAAGGATAATGCCGGTGCCCTGACTTTTGACCCAATTTCGATTATATTCAACAGAACCTGTTCAATGTATCTCTGGAACAACATACTGAAGGTTTGTCGCAATAGAAGCATTTTTGGTCAAGTTATGAGGATAATGCCTGTGCACTGACTTTTGACCCAATTTCGATTATATTCAACAGAACCTGTTCAATGGATCTCCGGAACAACATACTGAAGTTTTGCCGCAATAGAAGCATTTTTAGTCAAGATATGAGGATAATGATTGTGGAGTAAATCTCGGCCATATGTCTTCACCTTTGACTTAATTTCGATGATATTAAACAGAATTGGTTCAATATACCTCCGGAACAACATGCTAAAGTTTTGCCGCAATAGAAGCATTTTTAGTCAAGTTATAAGGATAATGCCGGTGCACTGACTTTTGACCCAATTTCGATTATATTCAACAGAACATGTTCAATGTATCTCCGGAACAACATACTGAAGGTTTGTCGCAATAGAAGCATTTTTGGTCATGTTTTGAGGATAATGCCTGTGCACTGACTTTTGACCCAATTTCGATTATATTCAACGGAACCTATTCAGTGTACCTCCGGAACAACATATTGAAGGTTTGTCGCAATAGAAACATTATTAGTCAAGTTATGAGGATAATGATTGTGGAATAAATCTCGGCCATATGTCTTCACCTTTGACCTAATTTCGATGATATTAAACAGAATTGGTTCAATATACCTCCGAAACAGCATGCTAAAGTTTTGTCGCAATAGAAGCATTTTGAGTCAAGTTATGAGAATAATGCCTGTGTTCTGACTTTTGACCCAATTTCGATTATAATCAACAGAACCTTTTCAGTGTACCTTCGGAACAAACTGAAGGTTTGTCGCAATAGAAGCATTTTTGGTCAACTTATGAGGATAATGGCTGTGGAATAAATCTCGGTCCTGTGCCCTGACCTTTGACCCGATTTCGATGATATTAAACAGAATTGGTTCAGTATACCTCTGGAAAAACATACTAAAGTTTTGTCGCAATTGAAGCATCTTTAGTCAAGTTATGAGGATAATGATTGTGGAATAAATTTCGCTCATGTGCCCGGACCTTTGACCCAATTTCGATGTTAGTTAACAGAATTGGTTCAGTATACCTCCGGAAAAACATACTAAAGGTTTGTCGCAATAGAAGCATTTTTGGTCAAGTTCTGTGGAATAAATCTCGCTCCTGTGCGCTGAGCTTTGACCCCATTTCGATTATATTAAATAGAACCCGTTCAGTACATCTCTGGAACAACATGAAGTTTTGTAGCAATGAAGAATTTTTACGTAGGCGCATAAGGGCGATGTAATGGATTCCCTCCTCTGTCCTGACCTTTGACCCCATTTCGCCCATTTTCAATAGGGTTCCTTCCCAGGTTGTCCTCTAGCACATACTAAAATTTCATCGAAATCGAACCATTTTTACGTGAGTTATCGTGCGGACAGACAGACTGACAAAGCTGGAGCATATACGCTTCTTTAACCTACGGTTGGAAAGCGTGAATAAAAAGCGAGTGGGGCTACCGAAATTATACTTAGACATTGAAAAAATAAACATACACACAGAACCACAGTAAGATTTTAAAAAATGACTGTTATGGCACGCTTTTTATCATAGCACAGGTAAAAGCTGACCCGTCAAACTACTTTTAATCTTCCACCCTGGTTCATTATGCTTCGCTTTCTTCGTAATCGAACTCAGCCCGATCAGAGCATCAAACCATATACACTGGCGTGCAAAAATTAAGGACGAGACGGTTTTTCGAATGTAACGTCGTGCAGAAATACTCCACATCGACTCAAATTATACCATAAGATCCCCAAGATGTATCAATACTGGACAAGTGAGCAAAACTGTCCAAACAAGGAATCCAAAGGATACAAAGGCACTTTATTGAAAAGGTAGCTTCGAGCACAACTGGACAGAAGACAGAAACGTCCATGTGACAGGCGGCTGCCAAGGAAAATCCAGTCTTTAGGAGGGGATATATGATCACCCCTGACTGCGTTGCAGGATTTACAACGTCTGTCCATGCTGAGGACGAGGTTGTCAAGGAGCTGTTGAGGCATCGCGGCCCACTCCTCTTGTAGCGCCAATCGCAGCTGCGGAATCGTTGCTGGCGGCTGGTGATGTGCTGCCAAGCGTCTCCCGAGAAGGTCCCACACGTGTTCGATTGGATTTAGGTCCGGGGTCCTTGCGGGCCAATTCATGCATTGAATATCTTCACTCTCCAACAGCTCTACGACAACCACTGTACGATGAGGTGGAGCGTTGTCGTCCATGAAGAGGAACTCAGGACCCACAGCACCTCTAAACAGACGCACGTAAGGCAGGAGAACCTCGGTACAATAGCGGACACCAGTGACTGAACCTCCTTAGAAGATGTGGAGGTCTGTACGGCTACCAATTATGATACCGCCCCAAACGAGAACTCCGCCACCTCCAAACCGGTCCCTTTCGATGATTTTGGAGGTGTGATTGCGTGTTCCCTGCTCTCTCCAGATGTGTATACGTCCAGAATCGCTCGTCAGACTAAAACGGCTATCATCCGTAAAGAGAACTCGACCCCATTGCTGATGTGTTCAGTTCTTGTGTTCCTGGCACCACAGAAACCGCCGTCTCCGATGAGCAGGCGTTAATGGCACACACCACACTGGTCGTCGTGAAAATAGGCCACCTTTGTGCAGCCTCCTGGCCACGGTAAAACGCGATAACGGACGTCCAGTTGTCTGTTGCATGTGCCTTGCGATTTCTCCCGCTGTCTGTCGTCTGTCTTTTCTCGCCTGTAAGACAATATACCGGTCGTCCGCCGCCGTGGTTGCTCGTGAACGACCACTGCTAAACTCTCGGACAGCTGTTCCTGTCGTTTGAAATGCTGTCCAAGCTCGTGAAAAGATGCTGTGAGCGCTCCCGAACTCCTCGGCCACACTAGTCACACTTCGACCTTCTTCCAACTTCTCAATGACGCGACCTCGGGTAAAGTCATCCAGATGTCGTCTACTGGATTGCCTGTTGTTCATATATCACACGAAGGCAGCAACTCGCCGTCGTTCTAACCGATGTATCCCGTGCAATAGCTTTCACCGAATTGCTGAGCGTACACCGCCCGTGTGCTTTATACCCTTCTGACCCCCCCCCCCGTCATGCTGCATATATGCTCATGCCCTACTGTGCCACACCCTAGTCTATCTCCTGAGTGGTCTTTCGGTCCGTTCTGCCTTCTCGTTCCGCTGTTATGCTAATTTTTCCTCTTCGTCCTTAATTTTTACACACCAATGTATATTTACATCAGGTTAATAATTTGTAATTGTTCATGTTAAAATGCATTGGTTTTTCGATCATTCAAGACTAATGTTTGCGCTACTGCAAAAAATTATCTATTGATATAAAATAAAATGCGTATTTTAACATTTCTGTAGAGGAAGAGGTCCGGGTGCCCCCTGGATACGTGCTTATTGATATACAACATTATTTTAATGGTTACTTTAAGTCAGTGATGTATTCAGGCATCTTTTTGGGGGTGCTTAGCCCCCCTGAAAATCCAGACAACCCCCTTCCTCGTCCCGTAGGTTTTTGGGTTATCACCTCTTATATTTAGTCTAATTATTCTTGTTTATAGAGGAATGATTGGAGAAATTAATTTAAAAGCTTAAGAAAATGAGGGAAACTATTATAAAAAAAAAAAAAAAACGTATGCACATGTTTTAAGTTTTAAATTGCCGCCCCGGTGGCGCAGTGGTCTAAGCGATGGCCTCTGATCATTCGTCCGAAAGGGGTCCGGGTTCGAATCCCGGTGAGGCATGGATGTTGTGTTTGTCTTACGGCACTGGCTCTCTCCCTTCCCTGGAACCAGTGACCCTAAATTAGGGACGGGCGACTGCTTATAGCCCATTGAGTTGCTCACGGTGGTCGTTAAACCTCCAATCAAAAAAAAAAAAAAGTTTTAAATTAATTTATTTGTTTGTTTTATACGCTAAAACTAAAACTGCCATCGGCATGATGTACGTATATTTATGTTTTCTAAATCCGATGAGTCAATGCAGCCAATAATGTATACAGTACCTCGACAAAAAAAAAACGGAATTTCCGTTGTTAATTAGAGCTATAAGTGACTTCACACAAAGTGTTAACACTTTAAATAACTTCTTTTTCTAAATATAGCTCTGAAACAAAGTAGTTATGAAAATATATATATATACTCTAGAGCAAAATTCTATATATATACAGCTACCAAAATTACTTAATACTTTCCCTGGATAAAAATCAAGAGGGTAGAAGAAGACCAGTTGATCTTGATTATATGTGCAAGAGTCACAAACAAGAAAACCAAGTATTGTTTCACAATTCTGTAAATTTTTTAAGCCTTCTTTATTTGATAGTCAAGTTTACTGTGGATTTGTGATCACCAGCGGCATGCTGTTTGAACTGCAATACATCACCATATTTTGGAAGCTGGCATTCAGCTTTATTTCAATCTTCTGTATGCCGAGTTCCCATGTATACATGCTTAAGCCTCAGTGTAGCTAACGTGATGTTAGTGCTTCTAATACAGCAGAATATTTGCTCTACCTAATTTTTGACGATAGCAAATCATTTAGAATTATTCCCATTAAAAGTTACTTTTTTTCCTGGTAGTATGTGGTTTACACTCTGTGACAAAAAGAAAATCCAGGAATTTCAAATGATTAATAAGTTTTATTTACTACTATGTGCTAATTAAAATGATCTAAAGGGGCTGAAACCAAGTGACAGGGGAATGGTTTACAGCATATGTTTTCGGTTTCAGGTAACACTGTAATGATTCCTTAATAATCAGAAACACGCTTGGTAAGAGGAAGATAATTTTGGCACTCCTAATGTTTGGGGGAAGGTAGGGGCGGAAGGAATTTCACCAGCACAGCGTTATCTTACTAGCATCTTTAATATTTTACACCACCGCATGGTTAAATCCGTGGTGCATTACTGAATTAAAATAAAGGTAAAACATTTTTACATTTTTAATCATTTGTATGTGTAGATTTCTTGCAATTTGCATTTGCAGTATACGAGCATAAGAAAACTTTTATACTCAATTAAAAAATTTGTTATATGTATTAGTGTACATATAAATAATAAATAATAACAAGTTTGAGCCCCCTCAAAATTTGTAGTTGCCCTCCCGAAAAAAACTATGAATGCTTTACGTGGAGGATGATACGCAAAATTGATAACAACCGGTTTCTGCTGACCGCAACGTGAATGATTATATTAATTCAACATTTGTCGAAAACATTACGTGGTTTCAGAAATTATTAACTATATGTCAACAAAATAGTTTCCATATCATCTACTGTTTCGCACGTTATTAGAAATTCGAGCACGGGAAAAACGTCCATATAATAAGAAAATTTTTATTTCAACTTGTCACTAATATTCCTTTTTTTTCTTTTTGATGTTCTTTATAATAGTTTAGAATTTTATTATGAAGATTACAAATTTATATGAAAAAATGTTTTTATATGTGCAGTCAAATGCATCATAAGTTGTCAAAGTCCTCCAATACGTAGAGACAATATGTATTAAAAGATTAATATTATTCCAGTTTTTTAAGTCATGATTTACGAAATTAATACAATAGAAAAGAACTTTCGAACCTTTTGATTATGATGCGTTGAATCAGTAATAAGCCATCTTGTTATCGAAGAAGGCATGATTTTCCTTTCCTGTGGTATCAGCTTCCAAGTTGAACTTCGATCTTATAATTTCTTATTATAGATGATGGTTGCATGTTTTATTTTCCGTGGCTCGATATCCCAAACTAGTTTCAATTCCTTCTTTTTGGAATCATCTTCAGTGGGTATTATGATCTTCTCATACATGTTGTGTTTCGGCCACTTACATCGATTCTACTGGCAGCGTCCGACTTTTCACGGCAGTTGTACTCTTGCGCATGCTATTTTTGGTATTAATGCACGTTCTTAGTCGTGTTTTGATATAACCGGATGACATGAATTCCGACTCCAAATTAATTGGTGTTGCCATTCGTTTGTTGAAAATAATTAATAAGGTCTTTTATTATATTTTTTATCGTTAATTTCTTTTTCGATAAAATATTTCCAAGCGTACGGTAGATTCATTGGATCATTATTATTACAATTTATTTCTTTAGTTTTTTCAATCATTATCGCTTCTGAGGTTAATATTTGGTTTTTAGTTTTATGTGAGGTTATTAATTTTGCATCATACCAAACAGGATAAGCTTCATTTTCAATACAATGATTTATTAATGATGTTTTGTTTTCTTTTTATTCCAGTTCGATATATGTTCTTTTAATCTGGTCTTAAATCTTCTTTTTGTACTTCCTATGTATACTTTATTTCTTTCATTTCTTTCTATTTCTGTATAATATTTTGTTGGTATAGAATATACTCCGGCTTTATCAAGCATTGATCTTCTTTCATTTCCATTAGTTAATATAGTTTCGTTATCTATGACGGTTTCTGCCAATATCATTTTTTCTTTAATGCATTCCTTCTTTAAGATATCTGTTATTGGAGGAATGTAGGGAATTTTACCAGCAAATTTTATTTCATTTTTTTGTTTATTTTTATTTTCATTTAAAGATTTCTTTATATTTTCAAGTATATCATCTATGATCTTTTTCTTGTATCCAAATTTCATAGCAGTTCTTTTTATCCAGTTAATCTCAATCTTTTCTTTGTGTTTATTACAGGAATGGGTTAATGCTCTTCTTATGTAAAATTGAAGTGCTGCTCTTTTATATTTCCAAGGATGATTTGAATCAATCGGAATTATCGTTGGAGTATAAGTTGGTTTTCGATATACTTCGTATTCAATCATATTATTTCGCCTGAATAAAGAAATGTCTAAATAGTTTAGTTGTCTCTTAACTTCTTTTTCCATAGTAACTTGTATTGTAGGATAAAAACTATTGTATTTGTTTACAAATGTTTCAAGTTCTTTTTCAGATTGCTTCCAGAAGATAAGGATATCGTCAACGTATCTTACGTATAGTATTAGTTGTTTTTGATTGAATGAATCCAAAAGTTTATTTTCTATGTCTTGTAATATTATTTCAGCAAGAAGTCCCGAAATTGGTGATCCCATTGGTGCACCTTGTTTTTGTCGGTATATTTTTTTATTATATGTGAAGTAGTTATTATCAGCTACTAGTTTCAATGCCTGGATAATACTAATTCTTTGTGCTTCAGGTATTTTTTTTTTTTTTTTTTTTTTTTCTTTTTTTTTTCATCTTTTAACTTCTGATTTAACAATTGAATTGCTTCATAAACAGGTGTATTTGGATATAGGGAAACAATATCTAGACTGATCATCAGAAAATCGGTTGTTTTTAGTTTTTTAACTTTTTTAATCACTTCAATGGAGTTGTTAATTGTATAAATATGTTGAAAGTAATACTGTTTTAAATGTTTAAATAGTTCTTTTTCAAGGAGAATTGTTGGAGACGTTGTTTTATTTACTATTGGTCTTAATGGTTCTTCTTTTTTTATGCGTTTTGATTTTGCTGAATATGCTTGGAATAGACGCTCCAACAGGCGGAATGGCTTTGTTTTTAATATTATCAGGTAAATGTCCATGGTTTTTTATATAAGCCATTTTTCTTAGAATTGTATCTGTTGGGTCAAGTGTAGTTTCTTCGATATCCAATTTTTCTATAGCCGTTTTCATTTTTATATCATAATCATCTTTGTCTAATATAATAATTTGTTTGGCTTTATCAGCGCTTATGCATTTAATTGCTGGGTTGTTCTTGAGGTTCATTAGCTCTTGTCTCTCATATTTTATAGCTGGTATTTGTTCTTCTTTTTCTTTGTTATTGATTGCTCTTAATATTTTAAATCTTGTAGGGTTTTGTCTTTTATTTGGTAGTTTCTTGATGACGTCTTCTATATATGGGATTATTATCTCGGCTTTCGGAATTTCTTGTTTATATGCATATCTCGTTCCTCTATTGAGTGCTTTAACTTGTAGATATGTCAATTCATTATTAGATTTGTTAATGAACAGTGGTTTGTCTTCTAATGTTGGTAGTTTTTCTTTTCCTTCTTTGTTATTATACTTTTCTCTTATGAGGTTTTCAATTTTATGAAAGTGTCTCCTTCTGTCTTTAAATTGTTGTCTTTCTATAATAGCAAATATTTTAATTAATGCTATTTTTATTTCTTCTTTATCTTTCTCTTGCATGCATTGATTATATAATCTGTAGTTTTTCTTACTCAATCTATCAATGTCTTTTCGTTTTTCTCTAATAGAGGCTCTTAATCTTTTAATTTCACAAGTTTGTAAAATGGTTTTATCTTTATAATTCATTGGTTTATTTCTAATTTGTAAAAATTTAGGTGTAATTCCATTGTTTTTACAAGTTGTCAAAAAGTTTAAATGTTCGACTTCTTTGCTCAACTGGATTCTATGCTTTTTAAAGTTCGTGATATTCATTTTGTTTAGTTCGTATATATTATGATTTCAGCCGCGAATTTCAGATTCTCTCCAATAAAATCAACATTATGAGCCTTTTAAATCTCCAGTTTCCATAAATTATATTAATTCAACATTTGTCGAAAACATTACGTGGTTTCAGAAATTATTAACTATATGTCAACAAAATAGTTTCCATATCATCTACTGTTTCGCACGTTATTAGAAATTCGAGCACGGGAAAAACGTCCATATAATAAGAAAATTTTTATTTCAACTTGTCACTAATATTCCTTTTTTTCTTTTTTGATGTTCTTTATAATAGTTTAGAATTTTATTATGAAGATTACAAATTTATATGAAAAAATGTTTTTATATGTGCAGTCAAATGCATCATAAGTTGTCAAAGTCCTCCAATACGTAGAGACAATATGTATTAAAAGATTAATATTATTCCAGTTTTTTAAGTCATGATTTACGAAATTAATACAATAGAAAAGAACTTTCGAACCTTTTGATTATGATGCGTTGAATCAGTAATAAGCCATCTTGTTATCGAAGAAGGCATGATTTTCCTTTCCTGTGGTATCAGCTTCCAAGTTGAACTTCGATCTTATAATTTCTTATTATAGATGATGGTTGCATGTTTTATTTTCCGTGGCTCGATATCCCAAACTAGTTTCAATTCCTTCTTTTTGGAATCATCTTCAGTGGGTATTATGATCTTCTCATACATGTTGTGTTTCGGCCACTTACATCGATTCTACTGGCAGCGTCCGACTTTTCACGGCAGTTGTACTCTTGCGCATGCTATTTTTGGTATTAATGCACGTTCTTAGTCGTGTTTTGATATAACCGGATGACATGAATTCCCGACTCCAAATTAATTGGTGTTGCCATTCGTTTGTTGAAAATAATTAATAAGGTCTTTTTATTATATTTTTTATCGTTAATTTCTTTTTCGATAAAATATTTCCAAGCGTACGGTAGATTCATTGGATCATTATTATTACAATTTATTTCTTTAGTTTTTTTCAATCATTATCGCTTCTGAGGTTAATATTTGGTTTTTAGTTTTATGTGAGGTTATTAATTTTGCATCATACCAAACAGGATAAGCTTCATTTTCAATACAATGATTTATTAATGATGTTTTGTTTTCTTTTTTATTCCAGTTCGATATATGTTCTTTTAATCTGGTCTTAAATCTTCTTTTTGTACTTCCTATGTATACTTTATTTCTTTCATTTCTTTCTATTTCTGTATAATATTTTGTTGGTATAGAATATACTCCGGCTTTATCAAGCATTGATCTTCTTTCATTTCCATTAGTTAATATAGTTTCGTTATCTATGACGGTTTCTGCCAATATCATTTTTTCTTTAATGCATTCCTTCTTTAAGATATCTGTTATTGGAGGAATGTAGGGAATTTTACCAGCAAATTTTATTTCATTTTTTTGTTTATTTTTATTTTCATTTAAAGATTTCTTTATATTTTCAAGTATATCATCTATGATCTTTTTCTTGTATCCAAATTTCATAGCAGTTCTTTTTATCCAGTTAATCTCAATCTTTTCTTTGTGTTTATTACAGGAATGGGTTAATGCTCTTCTTATGTAAAATTGAAGTGCTGCTCTTTTATATTTCCAAGGATGATTTGAATCAATCGGAATTATCGTTGGAGTATAAGTTGGTTTTCGATATACTTCGTATTCAATCATATTATTTCGCCTGAATAAAGAAATGTCTAAATAGTTGAGTTGTCTCTTAACTTCTTTTTCCATAGTAACTTGTATTGTAGGATAAAAACTATTGTATTTGTTTACAAATGTTTCAAGTTCTTTTTCAGATTGCTTCCAGAAGATAAGGATATCGTCAACGTATCTTACGTATAGTATTAGTTGTTTTTGATTGAATGAATCCAAAAGTTTATTTTCTATGTCTTGTAATATTATTTCAGCAAGAAGTCCCGAAATTGGTGATCCCATTGGTGCACCTTGTTTTTGTCGGTATATTTTTTATTATATGTGAAGTAGTTATTATCAGCTACTAGTTTCAATGCCTGGATAATACTAATTCTTTGTGCTTCAGGTATTTTTTTTTTTTTTTTTTTTTTTTTTCATCTTTTAACTTCTGATATTGGCAGAAACCGTCATAGATAACGAAACTATATTAACTAATGGAAATGAAAGAAGATCAATGCTTGATAAAGCCGGAGTATATTCTATACCAACAAAATATTATACAGAAATAGAAAGAAATGAAAGAAATAAAGTATACATAGGAAGTACAAAAAGAAGATTTAAGACCAGATTAAAAGAACATATATCGAACTGGAATAAAAAAGAAAACAAAACATCATTAATAAATCATTGTATTGAAAATGAAGCTTATCCTGTTTGGTATGATGCAAAATTAATAACCTCACATAAAACTAAAAACCAAATATTAACCTCAGAAGCGATAATGATTGAAAAAAACTAAAGAAATAAATTGTAATAATAATGATCCAATGAATCTACCGTACGCTTGGAAATATTTTATCGAAAAAGAAATTAACGATAAAAATATAATAAAAGACCTTATTAATTATTTTCAACAAACGAATGGCAACACCAATTAATTTGGAGTCGGAATTCATGTCATCCGGTTATATCAAAACACGACTAAGAACGTGCATTAATACCAAAAATAGCATGCGCAAGAGTACAACTGCCGTGAAAAGTCGGACGCTGCCAGTAGAATCGATGTAAGTGGCCGAAACACAACATGTATGAGAAGATCATAATACCCACTGAAGATGATTCCAAAAGAAGGAATTGAAACTAGTTTGGGATATCGAGCCACGGAAAATAAAACATGCAACCATCATCTATAATAAGAAATTATAAGATCGAAGTTCAACTTGGAAGCTGATACCACAGGAAAGGAAAATCATGCCTTCTTCGATAACAAGATGGCTTATTACTGATTCAACGCATCATAATCAAAAGGTTCGAAAGTTCTTTTCTATTGTATTAATTTCGTAAATCATGACTTAAAAACTGGAATAATATTAATCTTTTAATACATATTGTCTCTACGTATTGGAGGACTTTGACAACTTATGATGCATTTGACTGCACATATAAAAACATTTTTTCATATAAATTTGTAATCTTCATAATAAAATTCTAAACTATTATAAAGAACATCAAAAAGAAAAAAAGGAATATTAGTGACAAGTTGAAATAAAAATTTTCTTATTATATGGACGTTTTTCCCGTGCTCGAATTTCTAATAACGTGCGAAACAGTAGATGATATGGAAACTATTTTGTTGACATATAGTTAATAATTTCTGAAACCACGTAATGTTTTCGACAAATGTTGAATTAATATAATTTATGGAAACTGGAGATTTAAAAGGCTCATAATGTTGATTTTATTGGAGAGAATCTGAAATTCGCGGCTGAAATCATAATATATACGAACTAAACAAAATGAATATCACGAACTTTAAAAAGCATAGAATCCAGTTGAGCAAAGAAGTCGAACATTTAAACTTTTTGACAACTTGTAAAAACAATGGAATTACACCTAAATTTTTACAAATTAGAAATAAACCAATGAATTATAAAGATAAAACCATTTTACAAACTTGTGAAATTAAAAGATTAAGAGCCTCTATTAGAGAAAAACGAAAAGACATTGATAGATTGAGTAAGAAAAACTACAGATTATATAATCAATGCATGCAAGAGAAAGATAAAGAAGAAATAAAAATAGCATTAATTAAAATATTTGCTATTATAGAAAGACAACAATTTAAAGACAGAAGGAGACACTTTCATAAAATTGAAAACCTCATAAGAGAAAAGTATAATAACAAAGAAGGAAAAGAAAAACTACCAACATTAGAAGACAAACCACTGTTCATTAACAAATCTAATAATGAATTGACATATCTACAAGTTAAAGCACTCAATAGAGGAACGAGATATGCATATAAACAAGAAATTCCGAAAGCCGAGATAATAATCCCATATATAGAAGACGTCATCAAGAAACTACCAAATAAAAGACAAAACCCTACAAGATTTAAAATATTAAGAGCAATCAATAACAAAGAAAAAGAAGAACAAATACCAGCTATAAAATATGAGAGACAAGAGCTAATGAACCTCAAGAACAACCCAGCAATTAAATGCATAAGCGCTGATAAAGCCAAACAAATTATTATATTAGACAAAGATGATTATGATATAAAAATGAAAACGGCTATAGAAAAATTGGATATCGAAGAAACTACACTTGACCCAACAGATACAATTCTAAGAAAAATGGCTTATATAAAAAACCATGGACATTTACCTGATAATATTAAAAACAAAGCCATTCCGCCTGTTGGAGCGTCTATTCCAAGCATATTCAGCAAAATCAAAACGCATAAAAAAGAAGAACCATTAAGACCAATAGTAAATAAAACAACGTCTCCAACAATTCTCCTTGAAAAAGAACTATTTAAACATTTAAAACAGTATTACTTTCAACATATTTATACAATTAACAACTCCATTGAAGTGATTAAAAAAGTTAAAGAACTAAAAACAACCGATTTTCTGATGATCAGTCTAGATATTGTTTCCCTATATCCAAATACACCTGTTTATGAAGCAATTCAATTGTTAAATCAGAAGTTAAAAGATGAAAAAAATACCTGAAGCACAAAGAATTAGTATTATCCAGGCATTGAAACTAGTAGCTGATAATAACTACTTCACATATAATAAAAAAATATACCGACAAAAACAAGGTGCACCAATGGGATCACCAATTTCGGGACTTCTTGCTGAAATAATATTACAAGACATAGAAAATAAACTTTTGGATTCATTCAATCAAAAACAACTAATACTATACGTAAGATACGTTGACGATATCCTTATCTTCTGGAAGCAATCTGAAAAAGAACTTGAAACATTTGTAAACAAATACAATAGTTTTTATCCTACAATACAAGTTACTATGGAAAAAGAAGTTAAGAGACAACTAAACTATTTAGACATTTCTTTATTCAGGCGAAATAATATGATTGAATACGAAGTATATCGAAAACCAACTTATACTCCAACGATAATTCCGATTGATTCAAATCATCCTTGGAAATATAAAAGAGCAGCACTTCAATTTTACATAAGAAGAGCATTAACCCATTCCTGTAATAAACACAAAGAAAAGATTGAGATTAACTGGATAAAAAGAACTGCTATGAAATTTGGATACAAGAAAAAGATCATAGATGATATACTTGAAAATATAAAGAAATCTTTAAATGAAAATAAAAATAAACAAAAAAATGAAATAAAATTTGCTGGTAAAATTCCCTACATTCCTCCAATAACAGATATCTTAAAGAAGGAATGCATTAAAGAAAAAATGATATTGGCAGAAACCGTCATAGATAACGAAACTATATTAACTAATGGAAATGAAAGAAGATCAATGCTTGATAAAGCCGGAGTATATTCTATACCAACAAAATATTATACAGAAATAGAAAGAAATGAAAGAAATAAAGTATACATAGGAAGTACAAAAAGAAGATTTAAGACCAGATTAAAAGAACATATATCGAACTGGAATAAAAAAGAAAACAAAACATCATTAATAAATCATTGTATTGAAAATGAAGCTTATCCTGTTTGGTATGATGCAAAATTAATAACCTCACATAAAACTAAAAACCAAATATTAACCTCAGAAGCGATAATGATTGAAAAAACTAAAGAAATAAATTGTAATAATAATGATCCAATGAATCTACCGTACGCTTGGAAATATTTTATCGAAAAAGAAATTAACGATAAAAAATATAATAAAAGACCTTATTAATTATTTTCAACAAACGAATGGCAACACCAATTAATTTGGAGTCGGAATTCATGTCATCCGGTTATATCAAAACACGACTAAGAACGTGCATTAATACCAAAAATAGCATGCGCAAGAGTACAACTGCCGTGAAAAGTCGGACGCTGCCAGTAGAATCGATGTAAGTGGCCGAAACACAACATGTATGAGAAGATCATAATACCCACTGAAGATGATTCCAAAAGAAGGAATTGAAACTAGTTTGGGATATCGAGCCACGGAAAATAAAACATGCAACCATCATCTATAATAAGAAATTATAAGATCGAAGTTCAACTTGGAAGCTGATACCACAGGAAAGGAAAATCATGCCTTCTTCGATAACAAGATGGCTTATTACTGATTCAACGCATCATAATCAAAAGGTTCGAAAGTTCTTTTCTATTGTATTAATTTCGTAAATCATGACTTAAAAAACTGGAATAATATTAATCTTTTAATACATATTGTCTCTACGTATTGGAGGACTTTGACAACTTATGATGCATTTGACTGCACATATAAAAACATTTTTTCATATAAATTTGTAATCTTCATAATAAAATTCTAAACTATTATAAAGAACATCAAAAAGAAAAAAAGGAATATTAGTGACAAGTTGAAATAAAAATTTTCTTATTATATGGACGTTTTTCCCGTGCTCGAATTTCTAATAACGTGCGAAACAGTAGATGATATGGAAACTATTTTGTTGACATATAGTTAATAATTTCTGAAACCACGTAATGTTTTCGACAAATGTTGAATTAATATAATTTATGGAAACTGGAGATTTAAAAGGCTCATAATGTTGATTTTATTGGAGAGAATCTGAAATTCGCGGCTGAAATCATAATATATACGAACTAAACAAAATGAATATCACGAACTTTAAAAAGCATAGAATCCAGTTGAGCAAAGAAGTCGAACATTTAAACTTTTTGACAACTTGTAAAAACAATGGAATTACACCTAAATTTTTACAAATTAGAAATAAACCAATGAATTATAAAGATAAAACCATTTTACAAACTTGTGAAATTAAAAGATTAAGAGCCTCTATTAGAGAAAAACGAAAAGACATTGATAGATTGAGTAAGAAAAACTACAGATTATATAATCAATGCATGCAAGAGAAAGATAAAGAAGAAATAAAAATAGCATTAATTAAAATATTTGCTATTATAGAAAGACAACAATTTAAAGACAGAAGGAGACACTTTCATAAAATTGAAAACCTCATAAGAGAAAAGTATAATAACAAAGAAGGAAAAGAAAAACTACCAACATTAGAAGACAAACCACTGTTCATTAACAAATCTAATAATGAATTGACATATCTACAAGTTAAAGCACTCAATAGAGGAACGAGATATGCATATAAACAAGAAATTCCGAAAGCCGAGATAATAATCCCATATATAGAAGACGTCATCAAGAAACTACCAAATAAAAGACAAAACCCTACAAGATTTAAAATATTAAGAGCAATCAATAACAAAGAAAAAGAAGAACAAATACCAGCTATAAAATATGAGAGACAAGAGCTAATGAACCTCAAGAACAACCCAGCAATTAAATGCATAAGCGCTGATAAAGCCAAACAAATTATTATATTAGACAAAGATGATTATGATATAAAAATGAAAACGGCTATAGAAAAATTGGATATCGAAGAAACTACACTTGACCCAACAGATACAATTCTAAGAAAAATGGCTTATATAAAAAACCATGGACATTTACCTGATAATATTAAAAACAAAGCCATTCCGCCTGTTGGAGCGTCTATTCCAAGCATATTCAGCAAAATCAAAACGCATAAAAAAGAAGAACCATTAAGACCAATAGTAAATAAAACAACGTCTCCAACAATTCTCCTTGAAAAAGAACTATTTAAACATTTAAAACAGTATTACTTTCAACATATTTATACAATTAACAACTCCATTGAAGTGATTAAAAAAGTTAAAGAACTAAAAACAACCGATTTTCTGATGATCAGTCTAGATATTGTTTCCCTATATCCAAATACACCTGTTTATGAAGCAATTCAATTGTTAAATCAGAAGTTAAAAGATGAAAAAAAAAAAAAAAAAATACCTGAAGCACAAAGAATTAGTATTATCCAGGCATTGAAACTAGTAGCTGATAATAACTACTTCACATATAATAAAAAAATATACCGACAAAAACAAGGTGCACCAATGGGATCACCAATTTCGGGACTTCTTGCTGAAATAATATTACAAGACATAGAAAATAAACTTTTGGATTCATTCAATCAAAAACAACTAATACTATACGTAAGATACGTTGACGATATCCTTATCTTCTGGAAGCAATCTGAAAAAGAACTTGAAACATTTGTAAACAAATACAATAGTTTTTATCCTACAATACAAGTTACTATGGAAAAAGAAGTTAAGAGACAACTAAACTATTTAGACATTTCTTTATTCAGGCGAAATAATATGATTGAATACGAAGTATATCGAAAACCAACTTATACTCCAACGATAATTCCGATTGATTCAAATCATCCTTGGAAATATAAAAGAGCAGCACTTCAATTTTACATAAGAAGAGCATTAACCCATTCCTGTAATAAACACAAAGAAAAGATTGAGATTAACTGGATAAAAAGAACTGCTATGAAATTTGGATACAAGAAAAAGATCATAGATGATATACTTGAAAATATAAAGAAATCTTTAAATGAAAATAAAAATAAACAAAAAAATGAAATAAAATTTGCTGGTAAAATTCCCTACATTCCTCCAATAACAGATATCTTAAAGAAGGAATGCATTAAAGAAAAAATGATATTGGCAGAAACCGTCATAGATAACGAAACTATATTAACTAATGGAAATGAAAGAAGATCAATGCTTGATAAAGCCGGAGTATATTCTATACCAACAAAATATTATACAGAAATAGAAAGAAATGAAAGAAATAAAGTATACATAGGAAGTACAAAAAGAAGATTTAAGACCAGATTAAAAGAACATATATCGAACTGGAATAAAAAAGAAAACAAAACATCATTAATAAATCATTGTATTGAAAATGAAGCTTATCCTGTTTGGTATGATGCAAAATTAATAACCTCACATAAAACTAAAAACCAAATATTAACCTCAGAAGCGATAATGATTGAAAAAACTAAAGAAATAAATTGTAATAATAATGATCCAATGAATCTACCGTACGCTTGGAAATATTTTATCGAAAAAGAAATTAACGATAAAAAATATAATAAAAGACCTTATTAATTATTTTCAACAAACGAATGGCAACACCAATTAATTTGGAGTCGGAATTCATGTCATCCGGTTATATCAAAACACGACTAAGAACGTGCATTAATACCAAAAATAGCATGCGCAAGAGTACAACTGCCGTGAAAAGTCGGACGCTGCCAGTAGAATCGATGTAAGTGGCCGAAACACAACATGTATGAGAAGATCATAATACCCACTGAAGATGATTCCAAAAAGAAGGAATTGAAACTAGTTTGGGATATCGAGCCACGGAAAATAAAACATGCAACCATCATCTATAATAAGAAATTATAAGATCGAAGTTCAACTTGGAAGCTGATACCACAGGAAAGGAAAATCATGCCTTCTTCGATAACAAGATGGCTTATTACTGATTCAACGCATCATAATCAAAAGGTTCGAAAGTTCTTTTCTATTGTATTAATTTCGTAAATCATGACTTAAAAAACTGGAATAATATTAATCTTTTAATACATATTGTCTCTACGTATTGGAGGACTTTGACAACTTATGATGCATTTGACTGCACATATAAAAACATTTTTTCATATAAATTTGTAATCTTCATAATAAAATTCTAAACTATTATAAAGAACATCAAAAAGAAAAAAAGGAATATTAGTGACAAGTTGAAATAAAAATTTTCTTATTATATGGACGTTTTTCCCGTGCTCGAATTTCTAATAACGTGCGAAACAGTAGATGATATGGAAACTATTTTGTTGACATATAGTTAATAATTTCTGAAACCACGTAATGTTTTCGACAAATGTTGAATTAATATAATTTATGGAAACTGGAGATTTAAAAGGCTCATAATGTTGATTTTATTGGAGAGAATCTGAAATTCGCGGCTGAAATCATAATATATACGAACTAAACAAAATGAATATCACGAACTTTAAAAAGCATAGAATCCAGTTGAGCAAAGAAGTCGAACATTTAAACTTTTTGACAACTTGTAAAAACAATGGAATTACACCTAAATTTTTACAAATTAGAAATAAACCAATGAATTATAAAGATAAAACCATTTTACAAACTTGTGAAATTAAAAGATTAAGAGCCTCTATTAGAGAAAAACGAAAAGACATTGATAGATTGAGTAAGAAAAACTACAGATTATATAATCAATGCATGCAAGAGAAAGATAAAGAAGAAATAAAAATAGCATTAATTAAAATATTTGCTATTATAGAAAGACAACAATTTAAAGACAGAAGGAGACACTTTCATAAAATTGAAAACCTCATAAGAGAAAAGTATAATAACAAAGAAGGAAAAGAAAAACTACCAACATTAGAAGACAAACCACTGTTCATTAACAAATCTAATAATGAATTGACATATCTACAAGTTAAAGCACTCAATAGAGGAACGAGATATGCATATAAACAAGAAATTCCGAAAGCCGAGATAATAATCCCATATATAGAAGACGTCATCAAGAAACTACCAAATAAAAGACAAAACCCTACAAGATTTAAAATATTAAGAGCAATCAATAACAAAGAAAAAGAAGAACAAATACCAGCTATAAAATATGAGAGACAAGAGCTAATGAACCTCAAGAACAACCCAGCAATTAAATGCATAAGCGCTGATAAAGCCAAACAAATTATTATATTAGACAAAGATGATTATGATATAAAAATGAAAACGGCTATAGAAAAATTGGATATCGAAGAAACTACACTTGACCCAACAGATACAATTCTAAGAAAAATGGCTTATATAAAAAACCATGGACATTTACCTGATAATATTAAAAACAAAGTCATTCCGCCTGTTGGAGCGTCTATTCCAAGCATATTCAGCAAAATCAAAACGCATAAAAAAGAAGAACCATTAAGACCAATAGTAAATAAAACAACGTCTCCAACAATTCTCCTTGAAAAAGAACTATTTAAACATTTAAAACAGTATTACTTTCAACATATTTATACAATTAACAACTCCATTGAAGTGATTAAAAAAGTTAAAGAACTAAAAACAACCGATTTTCTGATGATCAGTCTAGATATTGTTTCCCTATATCCAAATACACCTGTTTATGAAGCAATTCAATTGTTAAATCAGAAGTTAAAAGATGAAAAAAAAAAAAAAAAAAAAAAAAATACCTGAAGCACAAAGAATTAGTATTATCCAGGCATTGAAACTAGTAGCTGATAATAACTACTTCACATATAATAAAAAAATATACCGACAAAAACAAGGTGCACCAATGGGATCACCAATTTCGGGACTTCTTGCTGAAATAATATTACAAGACATAGAAAATAAACTTTTGGATTCATTCAATCAAAAACAACTAATACTATACGTAAGATACGTTGACGATATCCTTATCTTCTGGAAGCAATCTGAAAAAGAACTTGAAACATTTGTAAACAAATACAATAGTTTTTATCCTACAATACAAGTTACTATGGAAAAAGAAGTTAAGAGACAACTAAACTATTTAGACATTTCTTTATTCAGGCGAAATAATATGATTGAATACGAAGTATATCGAAAACCAACTTATACTCCAACGATAATTCCGATTGATTCAAATCATCCTTGGAAATATAAAAGAGCAGCACTTCAATTTTACATAAGAAGAGCATTAACCCATTCCTGTAATAAACACAAAGAAAAGATTGAGATTAACTGGATAAAAAGAACTGCTATGAAATTTGGATACAAGAAAAAGATCATAGATGATATACTTGAAAATATAAAGAAATCTTTAAATGAAAATAAAAATAAACAAAAAAATGAAATAAAATTTGCTGGTAAAATTCCCTACATTCCTCCAATAACAGATATCTTAAAGAAGGAATGCATTAAAGAAAAAAATGATATTGGCAGAAACCGTCATAGATAACGAAACTATATTAACTAATGGAAATGAAAGAAGATCAATGCTTGATAAAGCCGGAGTATATTCTATACCAACAAAATATTATACAGAAATAGAAAGAAATGAAAGAAATAAAGTATACATAGGAAGTACAAAAAGAAGATTTAAGACCAGATTAAAAGAACATATATCGAACTGGAATAAAAAAGAAAACAAAACATCATTAATAAATCATTGTATTGAAAATGAAGCTTATCCTGTTTGGTATGATGCAAAATTAATAACCTCACATAAAACTAAAAACCAAATATTAACCTCAGAAGCGATAATGATTGAAAAAACTAAAGAAATAAATTGTAATAATAATGATCCAATGAATCTACCGTACGCTTGGAAATATTTTATCGAAAAAGAAATTAACGATAAAAAATATAATAAAAGACCTTATTAATTATTTTCAACAAACGAATGGCAACACCAATTAATTTGGAGTCGGAATTCATGTCATCCGGTTATATCAAAACACGACTAAGAACGTGCATTAATACCAAAAATAGCATGCGCAAGAGTACAACTGCCGTGAAAAGTCGGACGCTGCCAGTAGAATCGATGTAAGTGGCCGAAACACAACATGTATGAGAAGATCATAATACCCACTGAAGATGATTCCAAAAGAAGGAATTGAAACTAGTTTGGGATATCGAGCCACGGAAAATAAAACATGCAACCATCATCTATAATAAGAAATTATAAGATCGAAGTTCAACTTGGAAGCTGATACCACAGGAAAGGAAAATCATGCCTTCTTCGATAACAAGATGGCTTATTACTGATTCAACGCATCATAATCAAAAGGTTCGAAAGTTCTTTTCTATTGTATTAATTTCGTAAATCATGACTTAAAAAACTGGAATAATATTAATCTTTTAATACATATTGTCTCTACGTATTGGAGGACTTTGACAACTTATGATGCATTTGACTGCACATATAAAAACATTTTTTCATATAAATTTGTAATCTTCATAATAAAATTCTAAACTATTATAAAGAACATCAAAAAGAAAAAAAGGAATATTAGTGACAAGTTGAAATAAAAATTTTCTTATTATATGGACGTTTTTCCCGTGCTCGAATTTCTAATAACGTGCGAAACAGTAGATGATATGGAAACTATTTTGTTGACATATAGTTAATAACGTGAATGATGATAGTACCCAGGGGGCGTGAATTGCGTTTCGACATGGAATGGACAATTACGCTCTCTAGACCAATCACACGCTAGCCTGAAATTCAGGATTACGTTTAAGGGGCGGAGCTAGAAACTGGGGTCACGTGGCCACCTAGTATGCCTAGTATGGGTCGCAGAATGTAAACAAATATTGTCGTTGGACTCCAGCGAATCAGAAATGTTGTATGTAACTCAGTTTTCACTGTAAAAAAATTGTGATAATGAACAAAGGTTTTGTAGAAGTATATATATATATATGGAAGTATTTGAATTTCAAATTTTGTAACCCAGTGTGAATATTTTTATGGCTGTAGACTGTCAGAAATGATATAGAACTGAACACAACCCAAGTACGAGTACCCTTAGTTGTTTATTTGAATTCTTTTCGAGCAGCCAATAATAATTCTCTTAATAATTTTTGTTATAGCCTTCAAATAATAGTCTCAACCAAGGATATCATATTTTTATGATGTTTTTACTGATGTGTATAAATGTGGTATGTTGGTGAACATTTGGTACTGCAATGAGGTCTCAGACCCCCTTGGATAATGGACAGTGATGTGGAATACTGCCAAACCGCAAATCCCATTCACCCCATCTGAAATATATATGCATACATACATGTGAAACTACATATCTGAAATATATATATATATATATACATATAAAATATCTGTATATACGCACAAACATAGTTCATCGCCACATCATTTTCACCACATAAGGCAATAAATGCTCACACAGAATGAATAAGGTACTTCTATTTACTAACCTCTTTTTCTTGAAACATATCTGCAAAATGCAAGTACAGACATAGAGGGAGGGATGATTATGTTAAGAATTGATGATTTTGCCGTACTTTAGAACTAGCTAATGCCATGCCATGTTGCCACTTTGGTCGTGTTAAATTTGGTAGCCACAGTTTCAAACTATAGCTCTGCAGCATAATTTCCACTGTAACAGGCTTAGTCGCAAAAAATTTGTGTTTATGCTGGACCATTATTTCCTATAGGCTTTCCATAGACTGTCGATGGTTTTGGGTTGTTAATTTCCAAGTTGTCATTTTAGGAGCGCAAACCCACAGAAGTCCATTAGGAGATTTAGCTGGAATGCCCAAAAAGGTAATAGCTTAAATAGACCAGGTCATTGCTCTGTCCACATTATTTTGTAAACAACGCATAACAACTGAAAAATCGTTTTTCTGACATTGCTGGGATCGAACCCCAGATCTCTCAATAACTAGCCGAGTGTGTTCACTTTACGCTACGGTGCCAACGCTGTGTGTGGTTTATCAGTCAACATCTGTAATAGAGTGTCCAATAATAGAGTTCATCCCATTAAGCTAAAGCTGCTTTGCCACATCTGGGGTTTGATTCCAGCGGTGTCAAACAACAATTTTTCAGTTGCTATGAGTTTATAAAATAACACGGACAGAGTGCATCATCTATTTACATTATTTCCACATATTTGAAATATACTTACCATTTCTTTCGCCCTTTGGATTTATTGGCTATAATTAAATAGCTTGTCTTGTTAATGCCACCAGATGGGGACATATCAGTTGCTGAGCCCATTAATATATCCCTATTGTGTAGTCCGATGCTGACTGATAAACTACACATAGCACTGTGAATTGTTGGCACCGTAGCGTAAAACAAACGCACTCAGCTAATTATCGAAAGATCTGGGGTTCGATCCCAGCGGTGTCAGAACAACAATGTTTCAGTTGCCATACGTTATTTACAAAATAACATGGACACAGCGATGACTTCATCTATTTACATTATTTCCACATAGTTGAAATATATTCACCAAGGTAAATAGCCCTTATCCTCGTTTCCTGATCAAGTATATTAAAATACGCTACCGTCGATCTTGATATATGGCTAGAAGCCTCATCTTGGTGAATACATATTCAATGGACATGCTGTCCATACAAAGCTGGTATTTCTTCATAAAACAACGGGTCCAGCGAATAAGTCTGATAAGACGCCGAGTTAATTTTCACGTTTGTAGTAACCCTACGTTCCTTAAGTTTTCCCCTGGCACAGAACTGTGGGAAAGTTCTGCAGCATTTTCACCACCAACTATGGAAATTGTTTTGTCCCTTTGCAAAAATTGCATGGGGTTTATTGCAGACACTTGGATAAACATGCTTCATTGAGTGTCACCATGTACCATCATTTTTCCCTCACCAGGTACCTTTCATAGAGTTTTAGCAATTGGTTTGCCCCCTGAAGCGTGCCGTGGGAAAAGTTTATGCACTTAATACTTGTGCCACTTTTGAAGTTGAAGATTCTTTGTAATTATGTTGTGGACTGTTGATTGGGACACGTTCACAATGGTTTCAATTGGCCTTTGCATTTTTGAATTCTTCCATTACAAGGCACTTCACTTTTCTTACTATGTCTGCAGTTCAGAGTTGCACACTTCTTCCTCAAGGGAGTCCTGGTTTATCCATGCTGGCCAGAGTTGTGGATTTTCTTTGTCGGGGGCATTCAGTACTTTATCTTTTGAAATTGCTAATCCACGCATCTTGCAGTTTTATAATTTGCGTGTAGGAAAATTTGGCACCATAAAGTGCAGTTATGTACCCTTCCCCAAACTTGTAAATTTTAGAAGCCATGGTACACAACACTACCAAATTCAGACTACTAATACTATGGAATGACGGTTCAAACACTTTATTGACTTTATTCCGCAACTGACCACCTGTTCAGAATATTTGCATATCAAAATTGTTCATGCTTAACATAATCAACCCTCCGTATACTTAAGTGACACTAGAAGGGGATGTGCACTCAGCTTCAGTATTATTTATGCCCCTAAGATTTTGGAACCCATTGCTCTTTCCTTTTTTTACTGGGGTGCCTAATGGCATTTTTCAGCAGGAATACATACTGCAGGGTTTTTCTCTGAATGCCTTCATGTCAAAGTGTGGTTTTGGTAATGATACTTTAAAATGTATGAGTAAAATATACTTTATGAAATTTTTGACAAACATTGAGCTTGAAAGTGTGTGGCTTATTTTTCTGACTACAAATTTCTGATATCAAAAACTGCATCACATATATAAATAAATCATCACCAGTGACTAAAATATTTTGATGTTGACTATATATTCAGTTAAATCCAAATAGCTCATTACTATTATTGTTATTATTTGAGTAAATTATTTTGTTGGAAAAGAAACCTCCAAGAAAAAGGGAAATTTAGTTATCTTAAATTTACCGTAAATGATTCAGAAATTTCCTGATTGAAAAGTCATACCTGTGGCTGAATTACTGAATCATGAGATGTCTTCAATTGTAAGTCCAACTAAGATGCCACATCTGTATGAATTTCTTAAGTGTGTCATTATCGAAACAATTTTGTTATGCAGCGGTTTCTGGTATTCAGTTACAGCTCAGAAAATGTGTTGGCATGGGTTTGGAAAGCAAAAGCAACGAACTTATTCCACTACTAATTATTATGTGGTATGCTTTTAACATGTTTCATATAGTGATGGTGAGGGGGAAATGCAAGCTATAAAATGCTTTAAAAGCTGTTCCTCTGATTTTTTGTTTTATAAGTGTCTAAAACAATGTTTTGAGCCATAATATTTTACTGTGGAGAATTAAACAATCAATATGAACACCTCTCGGAGAGAAAACACCACACCAACTTGCTTGTGACTAGTTCCAACCATTATCAGAAAAGCAACTGGCATGATGTATCCCCTTGTGCAAAGCTATATATCCAAATAACTTCTGAAATTACACTGGTTTATGCTACATTTTTAATTATCAGTAGTAAAATGTTTGTTGATTATGTTTCCAGCATGGTGCTTTGTCAATATTAGTTTATTTTGATTCCATCAGCTGGTACTATATCAGATGATGGATATATCAGGCAGTAGCTTGTGTGACCAGTGGCGCACACACGGGGAATGTCCGGCGATTCCGAACCCCTCCAAAGAATGCCCTTGTCGTTCATTCATCGGATGAAGGAAACGAATGATGTTCTTTTAAAATTCATTATTCCAACTACTGCTGAAAAAAAAATCTTACTGCAGATAGTTTTATTATAAATTTAATATTTTCATTATGATCAGTTATTTTTCTGTCTTAGTTCTAGTTTTCGTAACGGTCTTTATTTTTCTGTACGTCTTGCAAGTCCTAAAATTATCAAATTAGTCTTACTTGTTATCAAATTTCTCTCAAAGTATTTTTATTTACCTGAGTGCACGTCAATGTTCATTTATGTCAACATCCCATTAAAAAATACATACATTCATATATACATTTACTATTTCAAATTTTGCCGGAGTAGGTATACATGACGCATTTGCGCTTGTCCAGTGGATTTTTTATTGGACCCCTCCCTTGAAGAAATTCTGTGTGCACTACTGTGTCTGACAAGATATATGATGATTGAAATTAGTCTCAGCAGTGTATTATTTTCTCTTGTGCAAGGCAGTCTATGCTGTCTGTGTGTTTAATTTTCAACAGTAAAATACTGCTGGTAATCAGAGCAGCATTTTACATGGTACCAAAGTGCAATAAAATAAATGATTAAAAAATGCAGTGTCTAATTCATACAGGACTAAGGGAAATGTCCTCACGTTGAATATTCTGTAATGAGCACTACACAAATGTTTGTTTCTTTTATCAGTTATCATTAATTTTAAATGGGTGCATAATAATAGCTTTACTGTATCCACAGCAGAACAAAAAGCTTTTAATTGCAGATTGTTAAAAAAGAAAAAGAAAGGAAATGAAGAAATTACTTTCCTGTAAATTAGTAATTCATATCTATAGAGAAGTAATTTGTGCACACAATTTCATATTTACAGGAAACTAAAAAAATACACAGGTTGTTTTCCTGTAAATTGTAATTCACATGCAAATATACTCACGGTACTACAAACTGGCTCTATGAAACTCCATGCATTGTATGATAAATTCGAATGAGACCAATGCATAAATGAAATACCCCCCCCCCTCCCCCATCCAAGATTAAAAAGTGATAATTATCCTGTGAACTACATGAATCCCATATTACAGTGGTGAACTAATATTTAAGATTTATAGGAGCCAGCTGAATTTTTTAGGATCCAGCCACTGCCCTGACACAGATTTGATAACTTGACTATAACTGAATATATGTTCCCAAAGCTTTTACTTACAGAAGACACAGGCCAAAGTACCTCTAACTGTATCCCAGGTAATGGGACCACACAGGCCTGCAGAGTAATTTTGTCACCCAAATCTGGAGCACTGCTCACATTTGACTTCTCAAAGCCAAAGTCACATCCAGTCACAAGAAGACAAGTTGGGTGAATGAGTCACTCTAATGCCACTATCATCCTAAAGTGATATCAACATTGGCTATAGCTAAAGATGTCAAGCAAGCAAATTTCCCCCGCCCCCTCTCTCAACACAATATAATATGAGGACTGTAGGAGTAACTACTTTAAAATATTTCAATTTACTTCCGATATTGGAGGTTATTTTTTAACGTGCAGTAATGCATTTGCATTTTTGAACTTCCCGTTTTGTTGGTAAAGTTCGATTAACACTTACCGCACGTGGGGCTTGGCTTTCAATTCTTATTTCCGTTATGTGGATGTGGCATGGGGTTTTTTTCATTCAGTTGCGGGTCCACTTCATTTTTTTTTTCTGTTGGTATTTACTTGGCCTCGTCACTAAATGAGTTATTTTCCTTTGCCGCCTCCTCATTTACTTCAATAATTTTTCATAACCCGAGTACTTTCGGTAATAATCCATTACCGTCATCTAGGGGACGTTTTGCTCCGACTAGCACGGACCGTGTCAGCTGGGCATTTCGGTGGTTCTCGGACCGTGGTTTTTTTTGGTGGTTCGGACCGTGTCAGCTGGGCATTTTGGTGGTTCTCGGACCATGTTTTTTTTCGGTGGTTCGGACCGTGTCAGCTGGGCATTTCGGTCTGTGCTAGTCAGAGCAAAACGTCCCCTAGATGACAATAATGGATTATTACCGAAAGTACTTGGGTTATGAAAAATTATTGAAGTAAATGAGGAGGCGGCAAAGGAAAAAAACTCATTTAGTGACGAGGCCAAGTAAATACCAACGGGGAAAAAAATGAAGTGGATCCGCAACTGAATGAAAAAAAAAACCCATGCCGCATCCACATAACGGAAATAAGAATTGAAAACCAAGCCCCACGTGCGGTAAGTGTTAATCAAACTTTACCAACAAAACGGGAAGTTCAAAAATGCAAATACTTTAAAATAAATTTGATTATAACATGATTTATTTTTCTCTTCCACAGTAAATCCTATTGGTACAGAAAGGGGGGGGACCTTTATCCAAAGAAAGGGATGGGTAGAACATGGAAAATTATGTCTACAGCTGGTTTTGCATCAAATGACCCCCACCCCCAAAGAAACGGTTTATCCACCCAATTAACAAATTTTTTTCACTGACTAGATCTTGCATATTACAATAGTGCAAATTTCAGTTAGAAATGCAATTGATTTTTGGTGGCCAGCCTAACATCAACTTAACATCTTGTGTTTGTATTAATTATGCAAGCAGGAATTAAACAAATGCAGATGCATGCAAATTTTAACACAATATTTATGAGCAAAAAAAATGACACCTTCAAAAAATTAAGTTGCAATCCTTGAGAAATGAAGCACTTTCAACAGCCATCAGCACGTGAATAAATAATATTGTTCATTTCTCTAATGTACAGTTGCTAAAGTTTTGCTTGTGCAGTCTTGCTTGCATAATATATAACCAATAGCATATTTTGTAAGTGGGGGGGGTGTTCAATTTTTGGCAAAAAAAATAATAAATAAAATGTAAAAAGTCTAGGATTTAGTCTGGGATTTTTTATTTTCACAAAAAAGAAAGAAAGCTATCTTGTCTTCCATACACCCACACACACACTTTAGGAAAGTTACAAAAAACTGAGTAAGTAACAAGGAAATTAACACTACTGCAATTTGTGCATTCCATTTATACAACAGCCTGCAGCCAACAAGATAGATCTCTCTCATTGGCCTCAACAACAACCAAATAGTTCATATGTAGCTTTGCATTCATGATACAACCTATATATGAACTATTGGCTGATACAACCTACATATGATGCATCATGCAAATTCAGCTGTTGTACTTATATTTTTCCTGACGCATAATAGCAGTTCTGATTGCATGGCGTATAAACAAAATAAACACATTGTTTCAATCTTTGATAAAAACAAAGCAAGGATTCGAATGTGAAAGGATGAAGTTAGGTTATGCAGGGTGCTATATATGAGTGTTATGTGTTTGATCTGGAATATGGATAAATATTATCATGAAATGAATGAACAAAAAAGAAAGTTGCAATAGAAGGCAAAAAGCTGCTTTACTAGTAGTGGGGGTGGAACCAGTGCTTTCTCAATTAAATCAAACAATTTCTTCATCAGTGTTACAAAATATTTCAAGTCAGTTTTTATTGAATTTTCCGTTTATCTAAAAAATGTATTTTAACCCTCTTATCACAAGTGGAAGCAGACATATAACATGGTTACTTTTGATTCTGTTCTTTTCCTGGACACATGGTGTTCCTGCTTACATGTTAAGTTGCCCCCCACCCTGGAATTCACTTTATGAATTACCGGAAAATTAATTTTGACCATTCTGGGAGGGGGTCAGAAGAGTGTGAAATTCACCAATGCATATACATAACATTACTTTTTGCTGCTGATTTTAGATTGTAAGGCATGGGTGCTGTCCTGGGGCGCAATGGTCTAAGCGCTGGCTTCTGACCATTCGTCCGAGATGGGCCTTGGTTTGATTCCCAATGAGGCATGGATGCGTTTGTCTTGCGGCACTGGCTCTTTCCCTTTCTTGGAACCAGTGACTATAAATTAGGGACTTATGACTGCTTATAACCCATTGAGTTGCTCACACTGGTTGTTAAACATCAAAAAGAAAAAAAGTAATGAAAGTACTAATTTATTTAAAAACATACTTTCTATAATAAATACTTTGAAAACCCCAAAATGAACTCCCATACATTATTTCTTATTTAAAACAATAAAAGGTAAACATATGCCATCACTAAATATATCTGCTCTGATATTTATTCCAAATACACTATATTTGCAAATAAATGCAAAACAATTTGGCATCTTACCTTAGGTAGTTTCATTGAATTATTCTATGAAGTAAAAACAATGATGAGCTGTGTTGTCTGTGTTTTATCCAAAAAATATATACATCCACTTGGTACTTCTAAATAGCATTATTTCTAATCTCATTATTCAACCTTCCTTTTCAAAATTATGTTGTTTGTTTGAGGAGGGAGAGGGAGGCTTCTTAATATAAAAAATGATCTTTCCATTGCATGTTACTTTACGTTGAAACAGTAATACACAATTATGAAAAGTAAACCAACAATTTCTTTCATGTAATTGAGTATTTTATTGAAAATCTCTAAATGAAACTGATGTTTTGAAGTAGGTAATACACGATTCCCAAATGTATGCTTCAGCTCCAAATAAAAATCCAGGTTTACTAGAAGTTAAATCAATAAATCAATAATGAATTTGCAAGGAAATGTATAAAATATAGTAGTAAAATACCCCCCCCCCCCCAACACCAACAGCTAAATAACCTTAAAAGTGAAAATAATAAGTGAAAAGCTGAAAACTCACAAAAAGGCAAATTAGGGGGATAGTCTGCTCAAGCTTAATCAAAGAGTGAAACTCCTGATTCATTAGAATCAAAGAGTGAAACTCCTGACTCATTAGAATCAAAGAGTGAAACTCCTGATTCATTAAGTGCAAGTCACTGCACTTTAACAACATTGAACTAGTAAAAGCTAGGCTCTCTGTCTATCCAGAAATCACTAATATCTGGATGAAACTGACTCTTGAATGGTTCTCTGCCCTTTGGAGAGTTTAACTCTTCAATAAAAAGTGTTTTCCTAAGCTGTGGAAAGCAATTTCCAAGACTTAGAAAAATTAGTGCAAAATCTGGTTATTCATGCATAGTTGAGGGGAAAAAAAAAAAAAAACAGTAATTTTCCTGGGATTTGCACTTTAATTTATTTATCCGTAAATAAATTTAACAGCATAATCCTGGTCTCTAAACAGACCAAAATACCAAAAAGAATTTTATTTGGGTAGCCATTTTTTGCTTTTTCCCCAAATAGTGTGCTCAAGCTCCAGATAAAAACCCAGGCATAGCCAGGGAGGGGGTCCCCAGGTCTAGATCCCCCTTGAGGAAAGAGCACGAATTTAAAGCGATATTTATATCCATATATGAGGCTTTCACCAATGAACCATACCCATAGATCTCCCCCCGCCCCTTAAGAAATTTCTAACTAGGCCACTAAACCCAGGTGCACTAGAAACTAAATCAACGGCGGTTTGGGTAGGAAATATATAGAACAAACTAGTAAAATAAAACAAACCAGCACAGACAGCTAAATAACCTTAAAAGTGAAAACTTAAAGAAAGTTAGTTGGGGGAGGGTGTGCTCAAGCTCTAGGAGCTAAGCAGATTTAATTCTACCTAAAAGACATGTTTGCTATTAAACTAACTTTTAGCTTTATAAAAAGTTCCAACACTCCTCTAGATTAACCAGCAGCTGTATGAGTAAAAGTCCCTGGAGGTGAAAAAACTTGCATGCACTGAAGTATCCAGTGAGAAATGAAGCAAGGATCTAAGAAAAGCTCTTACTAACAGACAAATACTGAAATGGGTTCTCTAAGAATAAAGTCAGTAGCAATAAAATCCACGCAAAAAAACAGCCAATACATATTAAATTCAACAGGAAAACCTCGAATAAATGAGTGAAAAGCCTAAATCAAAAAGTGCAAATCATGGCACTCTGTCGTCATTGTAACTAAACAGATAGCAAACACAGGCTTGTAACAGAGCTAAATAATATAATGATATGGGCAATAAAAAAACTAAAAAAAAACCAACAACAATATTCGTAGATAATGCACGAACACGAAAACATGTTTTCACTAGTTAATAATTTTAATTACAGGAAATGCTTGACGAAATCAGAAATTCTTGACTTCTCATCTCAGAATAATTAAACCGAATTTTGGCAACAAAAAAATTCGTCATCGAAGACTGCAGTGTGCTAAACAAGTTCAACACAGGTAGCGACTATAAATTGGTGAGATGTAAGATGCACCTCAATACTAAACTCGAACGTGGCAAGCTCATAAGACAAACAAAATGTATTGACATAACCAACCTTAAAAAACATCATAATACCTTCAAGTTAGAACTGAAGAACAGATTCTCTGCTTTAGAAGGCCTAACATCGGAAGAAGTGGATATTTCTGAAGTTAACAGAAAAGTAACCAAAGCTCTTATGGAAACAGCAACAAAATGAGCTGGGTCTAAGAAAAAGTTGCATGTAAACAAATTATCAGGAAAAACCAAAATGTTGATGCAAAAAAGAAGAGAGATGAGGACAACTAAAGAAGATGTGACTTCCAAAGTGGAATATATAGAGCTATGCAAGACAGTACAAAAAAGTATCACTGAAGACGTAAGGAAATTCAACTGTGAACTAGTGAGGAAAGCAATTGAAAACAACCAAAGTCTAAAGATAGCAAAGGGACATCTCAGTAAGGGAAGAAAACAGATTATGGCACTGAGAAAAGAAGATGATTGTGTAACAAGAAATAGAGGCAAAATTTTGACTAGAGTGAAAGATTTCTACTCCAAATTATATGAAAGGGATGATACATGTACTCCAGACATCATGAAAGGTACCAGTACCAGAGTTCTTCCAGTCCTCCCAGCAGAAGTTGCACATGCAATCAAGAACATAAAGTGGGGAAAAGCTCCAGGAAAAGATGGAATTACTGTAGACATCATACAAGAAGCAAGTGGAGAAATCGAAACAGTACTCGCCCAAATTTTCACTCGGTGCCTTAATGAAGGGAAGATCCCTGAGGATTGGAACAATGCTACAATGATCCTGCTACATAAAAAAGGTGACATTGAGGATCTCAGGAACTACAGACCTATCAGCCTCCTATCAGTGGTTTATAAAATCTTCGCTAAAGTTCTTTCACACCGGTTGAAGGTAACACTGGACATGGCTCAACCGAGAGAACAAGCTGGATTCAGGAGTGGCTACAGCACAATAAATAGATCATATCCACGTACTGAGTGAACTAATTGAAAGAGCGAGAGAATATGAACTTCCATTGTGCATGGCTTTTATCGATTATGAAAAGGCCTTTGATTCGGTGAAACCATCAGCAGTTACAATGGCTTTGAAATCCTGCGGTATTGAAGATGCATACATTAATATTATTAATAACATCTATGAAAATACAAGTGCAAAGATTCGGCTGTTTGAAAATACAACACACATAAAAATTGGAAAGGGAGTGAGACAAGGTGACACCATATCTCCCAAGCTCTTTAATGCCACATTGGAAAATGTCTTTCAATCACTGAACTGGGAAACCAAAGGGATAAAGATTAATGGAGATTATCTAACTCACCTTCGTTTTGCTGATGACGTAGTCATTTTTGCAACTACCCCATCAGAGCTGCAGAGTATGATCCAGGAACTTGCTGACAAGAGTAAAGAAGTGGGATTAAAAATGAACTTTCAGAAGACAAAAGTGATGTTCAATGCTTTTACAAAAAATAAAGATCTATCGATTGATGGAGAAAAGCTGGAGATTACAGATACGTATGTTTATCTTGGACAGCAGATATCAAGTGAGGGTCACATTGATGAAGAAATTAATCGGCGTACAAAACTTGCCTGGAGAGCTTTTGGAAGAAACAGCATAATTTTCAAAAGCAATATGCCATTATGTCTTAAAAGAAAAGTGTTTGATCAATGCATCCTTCCAGTGCTTACGTATGGTGCAGAGACGTGGACCTTAACTAAAAGAGACTTACAAAGGCTGCGGACAACTCAAAACAGCATGGAGAGATGCATGCTTGGTGTAACCAGGAGAGATAAGAAGAGGAACTCGTGGATCCGAAAAATGACAAGAATGGAAGGCATCATGATCAGAGTTAAGTCCCTGAAATGGCAATGGGCTGGACATACTAGCAGACCATCGATGGACAGCTGAAATTTTAGATTGAATTCCAAGGGACAGGAAAAGACCCAGAAGAAGACCACATGGGCGATGGGTGGATGAAATTTGAAAGTGTGCGGGAGTAACGTGGAGGAGATTGGCACAAGACAGACCATTGTGGAAGAAACTTGGGGAGACCTTCATCCAGCAGTGGATTGATAATGGTTGACAATGATGATGATATATGTATGTGAAGAAATATCGTGCGTGTGGCCTCGTGCTAAACGAATGTAATCCCCCTCCCCCAAATGAAAAACTGGGTGAATATTGTTAACATTTTTCTGCTATTGCTGACCGATCACCGATATATTCTACTGCTTCTGCTGCTAGATATCTTCGAAGAGCAGCTACGGCGACAACCCACTTCAAGTGTTTTCCGAGCGCCAAGCCGAACGAATGGTGTGACGTCACGATGCCTGAACGCAAGGAGGTTATATTACTGGAGACACCACCAGTGGCGGTTCGTGGTAAGCTGAGATGGGGTGGCTGCATCTCAGTTTTGTAGATATCATGATACCCTTCGAAAGCTAAGTTACTACGCCTGTGCTGATGCTGTCCGTTTAATAATAATAATAATAACAATAATATATATATATACTGATCGAAAGTGCTTTTTTTTACAAGAAATTAATATTTAGATTTTATATTTAGCGTATGATATGGAAAATGTAAAAGTACCGATACCTAAATTAGGCAACAGATATTAAGCGATAGCCACATTGCCACATTTATGAAGAAAATAATCAACCTATAAAACTTCGTCGAATGCATTATTTCTTAAAAAGAAACTGATTAATCAGTGCATCCTTCCAGTTCTTACGCTTTACGCATGGAGCACAGGCATGGACCTCAACTAAAATAGACACAGACGTTGGAGACAACTGAAAGAGCATGTAGAGATGCGTGTTTGATGTTACCTGGAAAGATACAAATAGGAACTCGTAGATCGGGAAAATAACAAGAGTGGAAGACATTGTCAAAATTCCTGAAATTGCAATGGGATGGACATATTGCTAGAAGAAAGAACCATCGACGGAGAGTTGAAATATTGAACTGGATAGCAAGGGAAAAAACAATACCCAGAAGATGACAAGAGGGAGATGGGTACATGAAATTCGAAAGCATGAAAGAAACTGACTCAAGGCAGACTGTTGTGGAAGTAGAAACTTGGAGACTTTCATCCAGCAGTGGATTGATAGTGATTGCAAATTATATATACATGCATATACTGTACGTAAATATATATATATAAGGACAAAAAAATAAAAAAATATAATGCGTGTGCCAGTGGTAGCGGAGACACACTCAAGGTCATGTACGCGTTCTCAAGTGTCTCATTGTGACCCCTAGAAATAGGAGAATAAATATATTTTCTTCTGATACACTCCCTTTGGAACTTCAACTTGATACCAACCACTGCAACTTGGATGGCGATGAAAAACATTTTGTGGAATTTTGAAGGGTGTGCCAGAATTTCGCGATGAGTTGTTATTGCGATACTCACACACCGGCATTCTCTTTAATAAAAATGGGTTGCAAACATATTCAGTCCGGTTTTAATTCTGAAGTCATCATGATAACAATTTAGTGTAGAAAAATTTGTTTTCCAAAATTTACCAACTTCGTAAATTTTCTAACCAATGATATCTGATTAAATGTTCGTTTCAAAGTAATTAAGTACACTACCTCAATTGAAATGCGCAGCTGATTTTTGGGAGGGAGGGGGGATGCAGCAGAAAAATAAAATGTATCCAGTGGAGTGACTTCGATGATTTTTGGTGAATACAAATTTACGTGAGTTTAAAAGCGAAAATTTCGCTGTGCTTGATAAGTGAAGAAATCAATTTTGTGCAAGTATTTTGCTGCAGAAATTAGTATCTCTCTCTCTTTTTTTTTTTTTTTCTTCAATTTATCCAATACTGAACTCTATTTTTAATCGCAATTTGTTCACATGCCCATTTTGACCAGAAGAGAAAATATAAGTAAAACTTTTTTTGCAAAAGTCCCGGCAACTGAGTATTTGTTATTAGATGGGAGCAACATTATTGTTAGAATTATTACGTTGAATAAAAGCAGGAACAAACCAAAAATTGGAATAAAAAAAACAACCCCAGGTTGAGAAATACATTCAAACGTTCTTTATTTAATACTTTATTTCAACATTCGTCATTATTTTTAATTTATTCCCCTATTTTATGTCTTATTCGGAAGCCCAAGAACCGTATTAATCAACAAAGCACACAGGCCCGGCGATGCATTCTCACCCAACGGGAGACTGCATTCGCGAGCAACCCTGCTAGCGAGAGCTGCCATGAATGCAGTCCCCAGGGAAGTTTTATTCAAAGGAAACGAACTGATGTGGGAATAGGCAGAGTTTCCCACATGAGTTGGTTTCAATAGCCGTCAGGGCTCCAATAAGCGCAGTCCGTAACGTTCTTCCCGCTCCCGCTGGTGTTATGCAGGGAAAACTTCCAGTTGAGTTCAGAAAACTGCAGTCGTGGCATTATGCTGGGAAAACTTACAGCGGTGTTCACAAAACTTCTCTCCCTTGGTACGGCATGAAAAAAAAACTGCTTTGGGTAGGGGCTGCAGCCTCACAGCCCCATAGCAGGAGCCGCCCCTGGACACCACTCCTATCCACGCAGCATTGGCCGCCATAAGTCAAGGTATGTAGAGAGAAAGGTAGGCCAGAGAACCGGTTTTCAGGATGCAGTGGCAACTTGTGGTGAGGGAGCGCTGTTGTTGTGACGTCAACGGTGCGCTGGGAGCAAATGATCGTCGTTCGTGTTTCATTGTGTTTAGTCATACTCGTTGCCTTGTTACCGTGTTGATTATTTGCTAACACACACATATTGCATGTGGTTTTGCTTAAATTTTCTTTGTACATCTTTGTAAATAGTTATCTTAACGTGTTGTTAAAATATATTTAATTACATTGTATCTTACGTATAGTGTAAGTACGTGTTTGCTTGGATAACAAAATAAACGTTTTCTAAAAGCCATGCCAGGCTGCGCCGTTGCAAGTTGTAAAAACCACGAAAAAAACTGCTTCGGGTGTTACCTATCGTCGTTTTCCGAAATATGTGCTTCAAAGAAAGGCGTGGTTGAACGCGTGTCGTCGTGAAGATGTTTTCAATGTTGAAAATGCAAGAATATGTTCATCGCATTTCGCGGATGAAGACTTTATAAGAGATCTGAAAAGTGAGTTATTGGGAGGTAATAGTACGAAACGATTGAAGAAAGGTGTACCTCATGTAAGTATTTGCAAAACGACTTCACCGCTTGTACCCGAATGCAAGAAACGAATGAAGAGGCTTCACAACAGAGAACTAAAACGTTATGTGGTAGAAGTTACTGAGAATATTCCTCCAAAAAGACTAAAGTTATGTTCACCTACAGAAGATGTGCGTCCTGAAGTAGATAATAGGAATCATCTGCCATTTTTATCAATAAAGGATATTGAAATGAAAATCCAGAAAATTGCTGAACTGAATGCCCGAGTAAATGACCTCACTAAATCCAATGGCAGTTTAAGGAAACAGTGTTTATTTTGGCAAAATAGAGCACAACATTTATATATGAAGATTCGTATGATGTCTTCTAGAATTTCCAAATTACAAAAGATAAAACCCAAGAAAAATAATACAGCAGAAGAAAAGAAAAAGATTTCAAATGAAGTAAATGCCCTGTTACGGGGAGTTTTTTGAAACCCAAGTGCGAGCACTTTTAACGAGAAAAATAACTAACTGGGCACCAGAAGATATAGTTAGGGCTCTGACTCTGCGCGGCTTACCAAAGCGTTCATATTCTTTCATTCAAAGCCAAATGCATATTCCGTTGCCTGGTATAAGTACTTAAAAAAAATGGGTGTCTCACGTTAAGTTTGCTCCAGGATTTCTTTGGGAGGTCCTCCAAATAATGGCAGAGAATGCCAAAAATCTAACTCGATTTGAAAGATTTTGCGTTTTATTAATGGATTAAATGAGTATTGATGGAAAGATGGTGTACGATCATGCTGAAGATATGGTCATGAGTCCTCATAAATCTGTTCAAGTTGTCATGATAAGGGGCTTGACATATTCATGGAAACAACCTGTTTTTTATGATTTTGATTGCAGAATGACGAAATATATCTTATTTCACATCATTACAGAAATCGAAAAAATTGGATTCCAGATTGTAGCCATGACATTGGATTTGGGTGGCGGTAACCAGTCACTGTGGAAAACACTTGGCATCAACTTATACAAAACTTCTTTTCCGAACCCAGTGGATAATGCAAGGCCTATATTTGTATTTGCTGATGTGCCTCATCTTCTAAAGCTGTTAAGAAACCACTTACTCGACAGTGGAATAAAGCTTAAAACGGGAACTGTCATCAATAAAAATATTTTCCAAACTCTCTTTGAGAAAGAAAAGGGAGAACTGAAACTGTGCCTTAAATTCAGTGTTACTCATGTCAATGTTAGAGGTGCTGAACGAATGAACGTTTCACTTGCCGCCCAACTTTTTTCGCATCACATTGCCTCAGCGATTAGGTACATTTTCCCGAATGAAACAGAAGTAGCAAACTTCGTTCAACTTGTGAATGACTCATTTGACGTACTAAATTCTCGTTGTTCGTCGGACGGTGTTCGTCTAAGGCGACCTTATGGTACTAATATACAGGAACAGATAAACATTCTGGAAAGCATGAAAGATTTGATAACGCAAATGCTAGTGTGCGGATAAAAGCATCTTTTGCCATTTCAGCAAGGTTTTATTGTTTCCATAACTACTTTAATCAGCCTTTATGAGCATATAACTGAAAGTGGTGTAGGCATTCGTTTCCTCCTCACCACTAGATTAAACCAAGATTGCCTGGAAAATTTATTTTCACAAATCAGAGGTATGGGACATGCATATGATCATCCTTTGTCCGCAGTGAATTTAAGTATAGATTGCGCCTTTTGCTACTGAGTGGCAAACTCATTGGGCCTTCTCCACACTCAAACGTAAAAAAGAGCGACGAAACTTTCATGACAACTGTTTGTTTAAAAGGTTTGCAACCTGACTTGAAACAAAACGTCGCCACAGAATTTCCCGAAACTACTGACTTGGAATTTGTAAATATGAATGGTCAAACAAGTAACGAATGCATTCAGGATATGGCACTGGGGAAAAAGGACGATGCTTTGAAATACATAGCAGGATACATATCCTTTCGCGTTAAATTACCCTTACTGGCTAAAGAAGCAACTGAAGAGAAAGATATATCGTCATGGGTACAAGCAGTGAACAGAGGAGGACTTAAAGAGCCATCTAATCAGTGGTTTGAACTAATCAAACGTTTTGAGGAGCACTTTACGAGAATTCACGGAATAAAATTAAAAAACAAAACGGAATAGTTAAATGCTTATTCGAAGAATTAAAAAAAATGTATCCTCATGTTGACGAGAAAGTTTTAAAGTTGTATTAGTCTTCGAATTTTCATCCGAGTGAAGTTCTTAAATCAGACCTTAAAAACGCAAGTGGCAAATAAAACAAAGAAAAAGGCCAAACAGTGGATGAAAAGTGCAGCTTTAGTGGATGAGAAGCAAAGTACATGAGGAAAAACAAGAATTTTTATTCAAGGTACGTTTCCATTTATATTGTGTACTACTCAAACTTTTCGGAAACTTTAAACAAGTTGTATTTTCATTACAATTTTACTTTCATTACATTAGTGTTAGTGTCTAAAAGTTAATTAGGTAAAAATAAGCATTAACTAAAAAAAGCGATGAGTAGTTGTTGCCACCGTTTGATTATTTACTAAATAGACATGGCATCAAATCAAAAACTTTGGCTAGCTATCAACAGAATAAAACTGGTTGTGTGTGTGTGTTTTTTTTTTGTTTTTTTTTTTTTGCGAACGAGTCGCGATTTCTTCTGGAAGTTATTTACTAGATCTCCTATTTATTTCATATTTTTATTTCTATTTACATTTCCTTTTAATTTCATTTATGCAATTTGCTTTAATCACTCAGAAGAAATGTAAATTTTTAGGGGTAAACATTGGTGGTAGTGGTAAACTGCGTGGTGCTGTGAATACGTTTTTACAAAAAATTCTCTCAGGTCAGTCAGACCAGTCCTCCTCCGAGCCAGCGCACCGTTCACGTCACGGGTGCGCCGTGGAGGTCAGCCAATACCAGTTGACTTGCGGACGGGCCTACCTCTCTCTAATCTACACTGACGGGGAAAAAATCCCAACACAAAGAAGGGGTTGTGTTAGATAAACGACAGTTGGTAGGCGGTGAGAGTACATCTGTAAGATTACGTCTATGCAAATTTCGCGCTCGGCGCATACGGGTGGCGCTAGTAGCGTCCCTCGGAACATACAAAGCAGTAACGTTCGTGAGGCCGCCCCGGTGGCGCAGTGGTCTAAGGCGTTGGCCCCTGATCATTCGTCCGAAGGGGTCCGGGTTCGAATCCCGGTAAGGCATGGATGTTGTGTCTGTCTTACGGCACTGGCTCTCTCCCTTCCCTGGAACCAGTGACCCTAAATTAGGGACGGGCGACTGCTTATAGCCCATTGAGTTGCTCACGGTGGTCGTTAAACCTCCAATCAAAAAAAAAAAAAAAAAACGTTCGTGAGCGTTAGTTATGTTGAGATTCGACGTAGTGTATTGATGTTAGTCAAGAATGCATTTAAGAAGACGAAGAAGCCATTATCAACAGCTCGCGTAGTTTGAACGAGGTCTTGTAATAGGGCTACGAGAAGGTGGATTTTCTTTCAGCAATATTGCAGAACGACTTGGCAGGAATGTAGCCACTGTGCATGATTACTGGCAGCGGTGGTCAAGGGAAGGTTCTGCCTCAAAAAGACAGGGTTCCGGCCGGCCACGTGGCACTACTAAGAGGGCAAGACCGCCGTGTACGGCGTATGGCCGTGCCGCATCGTACCGCGTCTGCGACAGCAATTCGAGCTGCAGTTGCCACCACAGTGACACAACGAACTGTTACAAATCGGTTACTTGAAGGACAGCTCCGAGCCAGACGCCCTGTAGCGTGCATTCCACTTACTCCAAACCACTGCCGTTTGCGACGTCAGTGGTGTCGTGCTAGAGCTCATTGGAGGACGGAGTGGAGATCCGTTGTGTTTTCTGATGAAAGCCGGTGCTGCCTGGGTGCCAGTGATGGCCGTGTGTTGGTTAGAAGGAGGCCAGGTGAGCGCCTGCAGCCAACCTGTCTGCGGCAGAGACACACTGGACCTACACCTGGAGTTATGGTCTGGGGAGCAATTTCCTATGACAGCAGGAGCACTCTCGTGGTTATCCCACGCACCGTGACGGCACAGTTGTACGTCGGTCTGGTGATTCAACCTGTTGTGCTGCCATTCATGAACAGCATTCCAGGGGGTATTTCCAACAGGATGACGCTCACCCGCATACCGCTGTTGTAACCCAACATGCTCTACAGAGTGTCGACATGTTGCCATGGCCTGCTAGATCACCAGATCTTTCACCAATCGAGCACGTATGGGACATCATTGGACGACAACTCCAGCGTCACCCCTAACCAGCATTAACCGTCCCTGTATTGACCGACCAAGTGCAACAGGCATGGAACTCCATCCCACAAACTGACATCCAGCACCTGTACGACCCAATGCATGAACGTTTGCGTGCTTGCATTCAACATTCTGACGGTTACACCGGTTATTAATGTACCAGTATTTCACATTTAAAATGGCTCTTCTCGCGCTTACAATAAGCTGTGATCTTGAAACCTTAATCGATTAAATATGTTACCTATACAAATGTATTGCCGCCATTTCATTCCTCTACAACTATTTTTTCGTGGTGTTGGGATTTTTTTCCCCGTCAGTGTATATACCTTGGCCGTAAGTCACCGTCAGTACTGCAAATGACGTCATGAACAGGCACGACGCAGCCGCAGAAGAGAAGCTGCTTGGAAACCAATGGAACAAAAGCTTCTAAGCGTATAAACAGATAAAATGAGTAATTCAATAATTTTTATCAATGATACACAAGCTTTCTGTTTCATCAACGGTATAATTTAGTTCATTTTTGCCTGCTTGTGACGTCACACCACAGATTAGCTGTAACCTATGGCAGCAGAGGCAGTGGTACTCCAGTAATATAACCTCCTTGCCTGAACGCCATCCAATTTAACATCGACCCCGTTTCTTTTTTTGTTGTTTTTTTTTTTTGTTTTTTGTTTTTTGAGTGGAGGTTTAACGACCACCGTGAGCAACTCAATGGGCTATAAGCAGTCGCCCGTCCCTAATTTAGGGTCACTGGTTCCAGGGAAGGGAGAGAGCCAGTGCCGTAAGACAAACACAACATCCATGCCTCACCGGGATTCGAACCCGGACCCCTTCCGGACGAATGATCAGAAGCCATCGCTTAGACCACTGCGCCACAGGGGCGGCAACCCTGTTTCTGTCCTCTCTCTCTGAGGTAGTGGGAGTCTGCACTGCGAGAGTTCGGGAACGTGACGTCACTTCCTGTGGCTTAAGCAGTTTTGCTTAGCGCATGCAAACCAAGGATGGAAAGAAGGAATATTTCGGACTTATTTCTTAACATTAGGCTTTTGGTTATATTTTAAACATGGTTACATGCACGTGGGCAGTAAGTAACCATGCGCAGCATGCACTTCCGCTCAAAAAATCATTATTTTGTTCAATTTTTTAAAGAAATACCAACACATATTTTCCTGTTCTTTCTGGAATTTTTTTATTATGGGAATAAATATTTGAGCCTCAATTTTTATCATGCCTGTATGGGTAGAGTAAGGGCCCGAAAAACCCGTTCAAAATCGCGATTTCCCCATAGAGATATACAGGAGATTCTTAGTTTGGGCGCATTGGCGTAGTCAGCTGATAAAAAGTGGCGTCACGCCAGAAGCACAGGGAAAGGGGCTGTTGCCAGCTCATCTTCTAACCTCCTTGGTACATACTAGGTGGCCACGTGACCAAAATTTCTAGCTCCGCCCCTTAAAGAAATCCTGAATCTCTGGCTAGCGTGTGATTGGTCTAGAGAGCGTAATCGCGGATTACATGTCGAAAACCAATTCACGCTTCCCGCCCTCACATATTTAAACCTTTCACAGATAACGTCTCCAATAAGCAGCTGGCGCAGTGGTCTAAGGCGTTGGCCTCTGATCATTCGTCCGTAAGGGGTCCGGGTTCGAATCCCGTGAGGCATGGATGTTGTGTTTGTCTTACGGCACTGGCTCTCTCCCTTCCCTGGAACCAGTGACCCTAAATTAGGGACGGGCGACTGCTTATAGCCCATTGAGTTGCTCACGGTGGTCGTTAAACCTCCAATCAAAAAAAAAAAAAAATAAGCAGCAAGAGGCCGCCGCACGGGCCGGGAGCAAATGGACCTTATTCACCTCGCATTGCATCATGGGAAAGCCTTTTCGTGGCCGAGGACCAACAAGAGTTTGTTTACATGCGTTTTCCCATTGCTTAACATGGCGTTACTTTCCAAGAGTTCAGGAAAAACGCGATTTTCGTAAATTTATTAACGACATGTATAACTTTTGCTCATCGTATGGTTGTTGTAATAAATCCTGCAACCTAAATTGTGTAGACGAAAGAAAAACGTTCCTTAATTTTCCGCTGAAAAAGACGAAATTATTAAGGGAATGGCTGTGTAAAATGAAACGCGGTGATTTCCATTCCGATGTGTACTCTCCGATATGTTCTGTCCACTTTAACGAAAAAGCTTTTGGATATTATGACACTACGAATCAAAGGCAGTTGAAACCTCGTAGTATTCCTTCGAATGCCGCCCCGGTGGCGCAGTGGTGTAAGGCGCTGGCCTCTGGTCATTCGTCCGTAACGGGTCCGGGTTCGAATCCCGGTGAGGCATGAATGTTGTGTTTGTCTTACGGCACTGGCTCTCTCCCTTCCCTGGAACCAGTGACCCTAAATTAGGGACGGGCGACTGCTTATAGCCCATTGAGTTGCTCACGGTGACCGTTAAACCTCCAATGGCCGCCCCGGTGGCGCAGTGGTCTAAGGCGCTAGCCTCTGATCATTCGTCCGTAAGGGGTCCGGGTTCGAATCCCGGTGAGGCATGGATGTTGTGTTTGTCTTACGGCACTGGCTCTCTCCCTTCCCTGGAACCAGTGACCCTAAATTAGGGACGGGCGACTGCTTATAGCCCATTGAGTTGCTCACGGTGGTCGTTAAACCTCCAATCAAAAAAAAAAAAAAAAAAACCTCCAATGAAAAAAAAAAAAATTTCCTTCGAATTTCAATTTCAAAAAAAAAAAAAAGAAAAAAAAAAAGGTAGGAGAAAATTGATGGAATATTTGGATCGGTAAATTACGAATTAAGTTCTACTTTCCTCAAAGAATAAAACAAACATATCTATAATTTCTCTTTTATTTAATGTTACGCATTCATTTAATTTTTAAGCAGATTGCTTAGCGTGCGAACCCTAGTTTGGCCGCCCCGGTGGCGCAGTGATCTAAGGCGATGGCCTCTGATCATTCGTCCGAACGGGGTCCGGGTTCGAATCCCGGTCAGGCATGGATGTTGTGTTTGTCTTACGGCACTGGCTCTCTCCCTTCCCTGGAACCAGTGACCCTAAATTAGGGACGGGCGACTGCTTATAGCCCATTGAGTTGCTCACGGTGGTCGTTAAACCTCCAATCAAAAAAAAAACCAAAAAAAAACCCTAGTTTGTTTCCTTATTACGTATTTGTCTGAGCTTTTAAATGTTTTTGTTTTACAAAACAAGGTATTAAATTTTATGTTTCAGATATTTCGCCAATGTCTGGCAATAAGAACATAAAAATTTAATATAGCGTGTACGTAAAATGCTACATTAAAAACTTCATTGTGACTAACGGCGATGCTTTCCTGCATCATGCGAAATAAACATCGTACACAAAATTGTCTTTGTATATTTTTGCAACCCTGATTTTTGCCGCCCCGGTGGCGCAGTGGTCTAAGGCGTTGGCTTCTGATCATTCGTCCGTAAGGGGTCTGGGTTCGAATCCCGGTCAGGCATGGATGTTGTGTTTGTCTTACGGCACTGGCTCTCTCCCTTCCCTGGAACCAGTGACCCTAAATTAGGGACGGGCGACTGCTTATAGCCCATTGAGTTGCTCACTGCGGTCGTTAAACCTCCAATAAAAAAAAAAACAAAAAAAAACCCCCTGATTTGTTCTTCTAAGAATTTAATTTCTCCTTCTTCGCCCTGTAGCTCTATTAATTCCTCGGCAGAATCCATAACGTTAGGATTGTAAAAATTAGGCAACAGTAAGGAATAATCAAATAGCGAAACATTGAATCAGCAGCCATGTTGGTACGCAGAAATCCACTTCTGACGTCACATGAATAAGGTCCATTTTAGCGCTGTTATCAGGGCCCACCAAGGAGGTTATATTACTGGAGACACCACTCCTATCCACGCAGCATTGGCCTCCATAAGTCACTGTCCGTGCTGCAAATGACGCCATGAGCAGGCACGAAGCAGCCGCAGAAAAGAAGCTGCTTTGAAACCAATGGAACAAAAGCTTCTAAGCGTATATACAGGTAAAATGAGTAATTCAATGATAAACAAGCTTACAGTTTTATCAACTGTATAATTTTGTTCGTTTTTGCCTGCTTGTGACGTCACACCCCAGATTAGCTGTGACCTATGGCTGCAGAGCCAGTGGTGTCTCCAGTAACACAACCTCCTTGGGGCCCACGCTTCAGCCGAGAACACTGAGGATACATTTGAGAAGGAGAACGAAAGGCTGGAATTGTTCCGTGGAAAAAATGTCCGATCGACACCGAGGAGTTAATCTTCGAAGCGTCGGTTGCAATGATGAGGTGTGACGCTGAGTACTGGGCCAAGAACACCCCAAACCGATGTCTGTGAAGCATCGGATGCAGATATCCGTGCTGAAAAGGGAGGCAGAGATTTTAGGTGGAACCACATTTTAAGGCCTGTAAAAGCTTGTGTGGTTGTCGAGCACATCTTTAATCGTTTTTTTTAGTTGGCACCACAAACGCACATTCACTTCAGGAACTCCAAATTTCTATTTACATGCCCGATTGCTATTTTTCTTCCGTGAAAGCGATTACTTTAAGTTTCAGCTTTGCTGTGTAATGCTGTCTTTTTGAAGACAGGGGTGGGGGGGGGAGTTGAAAGCTTAACGATCAGCATGAGCAACTCAGTGGGCTATAAGCAGTCGCCCGTCCCTGATTTAGGGCCACTGGTTCAAGGGAAGGGAAAGATCCAGCGCGTATGACAAACACAACATTCATGCCTCACCGGGATTCGAGCCCGGACTCATTGCGGCTGAATGCTCAAAAGTCATCATTTAGACCACGGGGTAGAAAATTTCAACATTTTTATTTTGCTTCTTAAAATACAGCATACTTTGCTTAAAGTGTGAATTTTTTTAAATGGGCAGAATTTACAGAGCCGGCCGGTGGTGCAGTGGTCTCTGATCATTCGTCCGAACGGGGTCCGGGTTCGAATCCCGGTGAGGCATGGATGTTGTGTTTGTCCCGGTGAGGCATGGATGTGGCTCTGTCCCTTCTCTGGAGCCAGTGACCTTAAATTAGGGACGGGCGACTGCTTATAGCCCATTGAGTTGTTCACGGTGGTCGTTAAACCTCCAATAAAAAAAATACAGAAATGTGTGAGAATCTCACTTTCAGCACATAAGTTTCGCCTATGGTAATTAATTATCCTCACGCCGCCCCGGTGGTGCAGTGGTCTAATCGAAGGCTTCTGATCATTCGTCCGAGATGGGTCCAGGTCGCGTATTTCACAAGTGAATGTACGAAATCGCGATTAAGGCAATTTCCGCCACGCGATTGGTTCAAAGCTACTTTGGAGATTGTGAGTAGGCGGGGCCTGTGAGTAGAATCATGTGACGGAGTAATGTTGAATTATATCTTGGGAAGTTCTGCTTCCTAAGAAATTTACTGTGAGATTACTTAACATATGTGACAAATGATCATATTGACTATTGAGGTAAAGTAATTTTGCGGACAATATCATAAAGAATATCTGCAGTTTTTCAGATGTATACAAGTCGAAATCTATCTTAATATTAAAATTGAGGACGACTTCAATAAATAGCTGTACGTACTCCATAACGGCCAATAGATGGCAGCACGTCAACCTAGTACCCGTTACGATTTATGGTGTTGTGAAAGTACGTATATAAGGATACTAAAAGGTACCCCTTCAAAGGTCCTTTCTATTACCCTTAAAAGGACCTTTAACAATGAAAATTATGTCTCCACACCGAAATATTTATTCTGACGATCAAGTTTTTTTCCGCATGAATGTGAAGAGGTCTAGCTAGAAAAACAAATCAAATAGAGTGATTTTGTATGAGCAAAGAACTGCCTAATGACACGAAGTACTACCTCAAAACAGCGTTCTGTTGAAATAAGACAGTTCCGTTCGAATAAATACTCCATAATGTCCAAAGTAGCTTTGAACCAATCGCGTGGCGGAAATTGCCTTAATCGCGATTCCGTACATTCACTTGTGAAATACGTGACCCGGACCCATCTCGGACGAATGATCAGAAGCCTTCGATTAGACCACTGCACCACCGGGGCGGCGTGAGGATAATTAATTACCATAGGCGAAACTTATGTGCTGAAAGTGAGATTCTCACACATTTCTGTAATTTTTTTTTTATTGGAGCTTTAACGATCACCGTGAACAACTCAATGGGCTATATAAGCAGTCGCCCGTCCCTAATTTAGGGTCACTAGTTCCAGGGAAGGGAGAGAGAGCCAGTGCCGTAAGACAAACACAACATCCATGCCTCACCGGGATTCGAACGTGGACCCCGTTCGGACGAATGATCAGAGGCCATCGCTTAGACCACTGCATCACCGGCCGGCTCTGTAAATTCTGCCCATTTAAAAAAAAATTCAGACACTTTAAGCAAAGTATGCTGTATTTTAAGAAGCAAAATAAAAATGTTGAATTTTTCTACCCCGTGGTCTAAATGATGACTTTTGAGCATTCAGAGTGGACAGAAAGAGCTGATCTGTTTTGGCTTCACTCAAAACGTTGCCGCCCCGGTGGCGCAGTGGTCTAAGGCGTTGGCCTCTGATTATTCGTCCGTAAGGGGTCCGGGTTCGAATCCCGGTGAGGCATGGATGTTGTGTTTGTCTTACGGCACTGGCTCTCTCCCTTCCCTGGAGCCAGTGACCCTAAATTAGGGACGGGCGACTGCTTATAGCCCATTGAGTTGCTCACGGTGGTCGTTAAACCTCCAATCCCAAAAAAAAAAAAAAAAAAAAAAAAAAAAAAAAAAAAAACGTTGTCCCTTCACCTCCTCTTCTAACCTGCTTGGCTATAAGTAGTCGCCTGTACCTAATTTAAGGCCACTGTCTCCAGGGAAAGGAGAGAGACAGTGCCATAAGACAAACAAAACATCCATGCCTCACCGGGATTCGGACCCGGACGCGTATTTCACAAGTGAATGTACGGAATTGCGATTACGGCAATCTCCGCCACGCGATTGGTTGAAAGCTACTTTGGAGATTGCGAGTAGGCGGGGCCTATGAGCAGAGTCATGTGACGGAGACATGTAGGCTTTGCCGCACTCGCCGATAAGGCATAAGCGATTTTAAAGTTCGAGTGTTTTCTTTGCAAAATGGTTTCCTTCAGTTGTTTTACCCGTACAGTCGGAATGCGTCAGTTTCCTTCAGTTGTTTTACCCGTACAGTCGGAATGCGTCAGTTTCCTTCAGTTGTTTTACCCGTACAGTCGGAATGCGTCAGGAGATAAATAGAGAGTGTACTTTATTGGTAGGGGAACGTTTGAGTTTTTATATCAACATGGCTTCATGGACTTGTGACTTATCTTCCAAAATACCTTTACTCTATATTGTATATAGTTCTCACTGAGCCCAAAAGATGTCAGCACGTCAGCGCGCATTCCACCTTTAGCTATGATTAGTACTGATGTGTTTTGTATGAAGAACTCATGAGTTGTTTATCGTTTTTTTTAATTTTCGGGGAGAAGAGGCGGAAGGGTGGGGGGGGGGGGCTTGAAATGTCGAATTGAAGGCATTTTTAATGAAGTTTAAAGGGGCAAAAATATGAGGAACTTCCTAAATATTAGAAAAATATTGTTGCGTCCTTTTTTTTTTTTTTTTGATTGGAGGTTTAACGACCACCGTGAGCAACTCAAATGGGCTATAAGCAGTCGCCCGTCCCTAATTTAGGGTCACTGGTTCCAGGGAAGGGAGAGAGCCAGTGCCGCAAGACAAACACAACATCCATGCCTGACCGGGATTCGAACCCAGACCCCTTACGGACGAATGATCAGAGGCCAACGCCTTAGACCACTGCGCCACCGGGGCGGCGTTGCGTCCTTTGGGGCTTAGTTGTCAGGATGCCCAATTACTTCCGGACGGCGATTCGAATCACTGAATCCGGCAATACCTCGTTAGCCAATTAGCCGACACAGTACACCAATAAACCAATGGAGGCACAGTATAACAAATAAAACAGGGATTTAATGGATACATGCATAAATTACACCGGGTTCTTCATCTAATTACAAAGCTATAATTTCCGGCCAGCTTTGGCCCTCTTCGGTGTTTCAGAAAATATGTCCTAACGAAAAGTCTGTTCGTTCACAATGAGCCGCAAAGAATACTGGTAAAAAGTACTTACATAGGTCCTTGAGTATCCTCAGTATGGTTACACCCAGAAAACAGCACAACACTCACTCACATTCACTAATATGTTGGCACTACGGGTAGCTCTTTTTAACTTCCATCACCGCTAATGCTTAGCTGTGGATAAAGCGATGTCGTTCCCCGGTCACTGGAGATACGTAATCAGACACACGCACAAAAGTTCTCTCTCCCGCTTTCTTTGCTAAGAGGCTAGCGGTTGCTTCAGAGCTCTCTGCAGGGGGAGGGGTCTTCCGTGGTTCCTGGTGTCAGGCGTTTCACCTCTCCGTCCACCTGAAATCGCTCTTTAGGACAGGTATCGTAGTCCGGCGAGGATCAGAAAGTTTCCAGGCAGATGTGGTGCTTTTTTTATTTATCAGCTTATCCTTTCAGCTGGATTCCCTTCTTATGCTCAAAATTGTAAGAGCACGCAGACGGACGGCAAGCAGTTTCTAGCACGAGGAAAAATCGAGGCCCAGTTCTCTCGGATATCAAACGGGATCTGTCTTCAACAACAATCTCCCCTCTCAAAGAAATTGGTAAGCGGGGAATTCCAACACTTGAAACTGCGACATTTTTATTATAAACCGCTCTTCAGCCTCTAAGAGCTTCCATTGTTTCGCGCGCGGCACAGACAAAAGCTTCAAACACTTTTGCCGTCCAAACACTTTTGAGTCATGGGAAATAGCTTTTAAAATCTGACCCGTCCCATTTCCGTTTATGGGCTCTTTGTTCTCGTGGCAAACACCTGCAACTCGCCACTTGAATTCAAAGTGCTAGAAGATCTTTTCTCAATATACCGCCCCTCGCAAGTGTTTAAATTATAACTCTCTGTTAATTAAAACCCCCAATCAAGTTTCAATTACCGTTAATTAACCACGCCTCTCGCCAATTAATTATGCGAAGGGGGGGGATCGTCACATCGCCCCCTTCTTAAAATGCAACTCGTCCCGAGTGCATATAAGCTACCTGTGATTCGCAGTGATTCCACCACCCGGAACTGTCTACCCTAGATAAGAACTCATCAGTACCCCTCTTCCTTGGTGCCTATCATCGTCTCTACCCTTACTAAAAACAATCGCCTTGAATTGGTCTTTGGAGTTCCCCGGGCACATCCCCTTTTCTAACGAATCTCAGGGAACGCTCACATTCCCTACCTACCTGCATAATTATTTACACTGCCACGCCCCAGGGCAGTACACAAATACGACACTACATAATTAAGTTACATTATACAGTTCCACTACCACGTCACACGACATATTGCAATATTAAAATATTTCCACCAATAGAACACAACACCGAGTACACTATACAAAGTCATTACAACCAACAAACTCATTCCATGTTCTCAGGCTCTCCGCTTCTCACCCTTTCACATCAACAAGTCAACCAACGGGAAACTAACCAATCACCTGAGACACTCATTCTTCAAACGTTTATGATTCGGTATTTCCTGCCCTATACGGTCTAAGCCTATCGAAGTGTATAACTCTAACTGGTCTATTATTGTACTGAACCTTGTAAAGAACATCGTTTATTCTTTTCTTTACTACATAAGGACCTTCCCACGGACGCTGCAATTTGGGTGACTTTCCCTTTCGCCTTCGTGGGTTATAGAGCCAGACTAAGTCTTCCTCCTTAAACACTTTCTCTGCAGCCTGCACGTCATCCTCACCTGCGGAAAAAACATCGGCGAATTCTCTTATCATCTCGGTCCACTCTCCGAACTTATACGTACCCAGGCTCGCCGTGGCCTCCCTTGCGAGGTCACGCAAATGCTCCGGCACCTCGCCACTCGCTTCCACGCTCGAGTTGGGTGGGATCCTTACTCTACAGCTACGCGCCGAAATTACTGGATTTAAGGAGCAAAGTGCTAACCCTTCCTTTATCTTCACATCGACGTTACCCAGGTTAACTATTCTTACGGGGATGCAGTGTGCTGTTTTTACCAGCGCTCTCGCTACAAGTACATTTTTCGATAACGGGCAAATATCAGACATTTCGCATACTGCCATCGGAAATTCTACTGAAAGCTCAGGCAAACATCCTGCCAGAATTGTTTCACTTTTTGCTGGTAAAACACACTTTTCTTTTGCGAGAACTGTGACCCTTTGCGACCTCAGGTGCCCATGTTGACTCCTCATGAGAACCATTTCCTCATGTTCCGTCTTCAGGGTTCCATTCTTAAGGTCCAAAACATATCCGTTCTCACTAAGAAAATCGAGACCCAGGATGCATTCTTCAACGATATCAGCAATCACTGCCGTGTGTCTGCAGCATTCATTTCCAATTCGTATATCGACGCCTGCGGTTCCAAGAGCAACTAAACCATCACCATTCACAGTTGGAATCTCAACCCGTTTGCTCACTCTTCAAACAATCTGCAGGTTCCTTAATTTGCTCGAAAAAATCCGGACGGAGTAATGTAATATCCGCCCCAGTATCCAGCACAATTTGGCATTTAGTTTTATTTATCATCCCCTCAACTCTTAAAATACTGTATTTCCCAGAAAGACCTGTGACGTGCGCTTTTACCGTGCGGGGCTGCTTTTGCTGCGTCAGTTCTCGCCCCTAGAAACTGACTTCTGAGGGTTGCCCGAAGCCTGTTCCTTCGACTTTTTTCCCTCTCTCAACCGTTTTCTACATTCAAAACTGCGATGACCTCTTAATCTACAATACCAGCACTCCATTTTTCTAGACGGCGTATCACTTCTTCCCCGGCCAGCAGACGTAACAGAACGATGTTTAACATCTCTGCGAAGGAGATCCGAAAGCTCTTCGAGTTTAGTTTCGACTGATGCATTGATCGGACTTTCGGCTACAGTCGCCATACGAACTGTTTTTCTAGAACTCCTAGAATGGCGCGAAGAGTCAAATTTCATTGCATGCAAGACGGCTGACTTAAATGAGTCACAATCCGCCATTCGCACTGAATGCTGAATGTCTGGATCAGAAATCGCTTCCACATAATGTTGCTGCGCCATCGTGTCCTGTATATCCGACGTATATTGTCCATACGTAAGCCTTGTCATCCGGTCGATGTCGGTCGCGAGCTCTTGTAGTGACTCGTTGACCTCCTGCCTGCGATTTTTCAACTGAAGAACACGGATTTGCTTTAAATGTTCCTCCCCAAATCTGAGTTCCAGGGCAGCGACGAGACAGGAATATTTTAAACGGCTCTCATCCGAGAAAGTTTGTAGGATATCAGCAGCTGCATCCCTCAATGATGCCGCAAGCGCGCATGCTTTCTCCCTTTCGCTCCAGCCGTTCACACTCGAAACCATTTCGAACTGGGTCCTGTATACTCCCCAGCTAGTCTTTCCGTCAAACGCGCCTGGTTTAATTCGGGTCGGCCTACTCAAAGCTTCGCTCATCACTCCCGGTGACTTAAATTCCGACGAACTTATTTTTGCCTCACAATGTTGTACCCTTTTCTCAATATCCCTATGAAATTTAGTTTGTTCTAACTTAGTACCATTAAATTCCCCAGAAAGTTTTTCCTTTACATTTCTACATTGAATCTCGCACAAGTTACGAACGCTCTCTAAATTTTGGGTACATTGTTCTATTTGGTCTACGCACTTTGCCTGCCCAATTTCCAACTGATCGATACGCAAGTTGGTATCTTCTATTCTTTTATCAAATTTTTCCTCATAACCCCCAATTCTAGGTATCAGCTGATTTATGCTGCCCGTCTGTTGCTCAAGACTTTATTTCTGCTGTCGTAAGCTTTGCTCAAAACTTTGTGTTGTTGTTTGAGCTGCTGCTCAAAACTTTCTTTGGCAGTTTTCAGTCTATTTCTGAGTTCATCCTTCAGTTCATCTAATATTTTTGTAATCCCTTCCATTTTTGAAACTTTGAGCTCAACTTATTATGCAAGTTGCAAAAGTTGGCATAAATACTGTGCTCCGGTTGTACTGTGTTTCTGAGGTATACAATACGAATCCCAATGCTGATCACCACTTTTGTTGCGTCCTTTGGGTCTTAGTTGTCAGGATGCCCAATTACTTCCGGACGGCGATTCGAATCACTGAATCCGGCAATACCTCGTTAGCCAATTAGCCGACACAGTACACCAATAAATCAATGGAGGCACAGTATAACAAATAAAACAAGGATTTAATGGATACATGCATAAATTACACCGGATTCTTCATCTAATTACAAAGCTATAATTTCCGGCCAGCTTTGGCCCTCTTCGGTGTTTCAGAAAATATGTCCTAACGAAAAGTCTGTTCGTTCACAATGAGCCGCAAAGAATACTGGTAAAAAGTACTTACATAGGTCCTCGAGTATCCTCAGTATGGTTACACCCAGAAAACAGCACAACACTCACTCACATTCACTTATATGTCGGCACTACGGGTAGCTCTTTTTAACTTCCATCACCGCTCCTGCTTAGCTGTGGATAAAGCGATGTCGTTCCCCGATCACTGGAGATACGTAATCAGACACACGCACAAAAGTTCTCTCCCCTCTTTCTTTGCGACGAGTCTAGCGGTTGCTTCAGAGCTCTCTGCAGGGGGGAGGGGTCTTCCGTGGTTCCTGGTGTCAGGCGTTTCACCTCTCCGTCCACCTGAAATCGCTCTTTAGGACAGGTATCGTAGTCCGGCGAGGATCAGTAAGTTTCCAGGCAGATATGGTGCTTTTTATTCATCAGCTTATCCTTTCAGCTGGATTTCCTTCTTATGCTCAAAATTGTAAGAGCACGCAGACGGACGGCAAGCAGTTTCTAGCACGAGGAAAAATCGAGGCCCAGTTCTCTCGGATATCAAACGGGATCTGTCTTCAACAACAATCTCCCCTCTCAAAGAAATTGGTAAGCGGTGAAATCCAACACTTGAAACCGCGACAGTTTTATTATAAACCGCTCTTCAGCCTCTAAGAGCTTCCATTGTTTTGCGCGCGGCATAGACAAAAGCTTCAAACACTTTTGCCGTCCAAACACTTTTGAGTCATGGGAAATAGCTTTTAAACTCTGACCCGTCCCATTTCCGTTTATGGGCTCTTTGTTCTCGTGGCAAACACCTGCAACTCGCCACTTGAATTCAAAGTGCTAGAAGATCTTTTCTCAATATACCGCCCCTCGCAAGTGTTTAAATTATAACTCTCTGTTAATTAAAACCCCCAATCAAGTTTCAATTACCGTTAATTAACCACGCCTCTCGCCAATTAATTATGCGAGGGGGATCGTCACAATATATATATGACAGATCACTTACTATTTTATCAGACACAATCAGTGGCGTAGGAACTGGGGGGTACAGGGATACAATGTACCCCCAAATTTAGGAGAGTGTTACATTAATATCTACTGTACCCCTTCAATGGGACTATCTTCGCGTGTATAGCAGTTTTTATCTTACTGCAGTTTTACTTTATTAACGTAAACAAAAATGATAAGAAGTTTAATTCGTTCTTGTAAAGAGTTATATAACATTTCTTGAGAAATCCCTCTTTTCCAAACCCTGCTGACAAAAAATCATCGAAATGTTGACTTGTCCCTGCTCAATATTTTAATGGAAAAAAATTACAAAAATTAACAAGAGAGAACAAAAAAACAACAACTTCTGCACTGATTTTCTGATAAGAAATTAATATGTGAACTTTTTGTCAGCAATAAAAATAATAATGGTAATAATTAATAATAATATAATGATAACAATGTTCATTCGGATGAATTCCTGATCAGTATACGTTTTTTATAAAAACTCTAATATACTAACCCCCCCCTATATCAAATTCGGAGGGGGTCATCCATAGATGGCGTAATCCTTGAGATGTAAGGTTCATGAGCTTGTACGCCCCTTCCCCGAAATCAAAAACGTTCCTACGCCACTGGACACAATATATGGTACACAACATTCTGGAGTATTTATTCGAACGGAACTGTCTTATTTCAACAGAACGCTGTTTTGAGGTCTTACTTCGTGTCATTAGGCAGTTCTTTACTCATACAAAATCACTTTATTTGATTTGTTTTTCTAGCTAGACCTCTTCACATTCATGCGGAAAAAAACTTGATCGTCAGAATAAATATTTCGGTGTGGAGACATAATTTTCATTGTTAAAGGTCCTTTTAAGGGTAATAGAAAGGACCTTTTAAAGGGGTACCTTTTAGTATCCTTATATACGTACTTTCACAACACCATAAATCGTAACGGGTACTAGGTTGACGTGCTGCCATCTATTGGCCGTTATGGAGTACGTACAGCTCTTTATTGAAGTCGTCCTCAATTTTAATATTAAGATAGATTTCGACTTGTATACATCTGAAAAACTGCAGATATTCTTTATGATATTGTCCGCAAAATTACTTTACCTTAATAGTCAATATGATCATTTGTCACATATGTTAAGTAACCTCACAGTAAGCCGCCCCCGGTGGCGCAGTGGTCTAAGGCGCTGGCCTCTGATCATTCGTCCGAACGGGGTCCGGGTTCGAATCCCGGTGAGGCATGGATGTTGTGTTTGTCTTACGGCACTGGCCCTCTCCCTTCACTGGAACCAGTGACCCTAAATTAGGGACGGGCGACTGCTTATAGCCCATTGAGTTGCTCGCGGTGGTCGTTAAACCTCCAATCAAAAAACAAAAACAAAAAAACCTCACAGTAAATTTCTTAGGAAGCAGAACTTCCCAAGATATAATTCGCCGCCCCGGTGGCGCAGTGGTCTAAGCGATGGCCTCTGATCATTCGTCCGAACGGGGTCCGGGTTCAAATCCCGGTGAGGCATGGATGTTGTGTTTGTCTTACGGCACTGATTCTCTCCCTTTCCTGGAACCAGTGACCCTAAATTAGGGACGGGCGACTGCTTATAGCCCATTGAGTTGCTCACGGTGGTCGTTAAACCTCCAATAAAAAAAAAAAAAGATATAATTCAACATGTCTCCGTCACATGACTCTACTCATAGGCCCCGCCTACTCACAATCTCCAAAGTAGCTTTGAACCAATCGCGTTGCGGAAATTGCTTTAATCGCGATTCCGTACATTCACTTGTGAAATACGCGACCCGGACCCATCTCGGACGAATGATCAGAAGCCTTCGATTAGACCACTGCACCACCGGGGCGGCGCGAGGATAATTAATTACCATAGGCGAAACGTATGTGCTGAAAGTGAGATTCTCACACATTTTTGTAATTTTTTTTTATTGGAGGTTTAACGACCACCGTGAACAACTCAATGGGCTATAAGCAGTCGCCCGTCCCTAATTTAGGGTCACTAGTTCCAGGGAAGGGAGAGAGAGCTAGTGCCGTAAGACAAACACAACATCCATGCCTCACCGGGATTCGAACCCGGTCCCCGTTCGGACGAATGATCAGAGGCCATCGCTTAGACCACTGCGTCACCGGCCGGCTCTGTAAATTCTGCCCATTTAAAAAAAATTCAGACACTTTAAGCAAAGTATGCTGTATTTTAAGAAGCAAAATAAAAATGTTGAAATTTTCTACCCCGTGGTCTAAATGATGACTTTTGAGCATTCAGAGAGGACAGAAACAGCTGATCTGTTTTGGCTTCACTTAAAACGTTGTCCCTTCACCTCCTCTTCTTCTAACCTGCTTGGCTATAAGTAGTCGACCGTACCGAATGTAAGGCCACTGCCTCCCTACCTCCTCTTCTTCTAACCTGCTTGGCTATAAGTAGTCGACCGTACCGAATGTAAGGCCACTGCCTCCCTACCTCCTCTTCTTCTAACCTCCTTGGTTGGGTTACAGTGCCTAGAAGAATGAGTGTGACCTGCTCCTAAGATGTCCTTCACGGTTTTGTGACCAATCGTCATGAAATAACAGAGGGCGCTGGCATCGGAAGTTACGTTAGGATGCTTCATTGGCTTCATGCTATTCAATGGTGGGAAGTTTGTTTGCCAAGGATTTGCTGCTTTACGAAACTTCAAATTTTCACAAAACAAAGGTTAGTGGAGGGAAATCTGTTTGTCAGTATCTTTGCTAATTCGTTGTAACTCGATCATAACAGTAATACACTAGGTAATTCAACAGTTGATCACTAAAACGCAATAGGCTTATTCGGGTGTTAGTGTGCTAGTTTTATTCAACTGTGGATTGTTTATAACGAAATTTATTTCCTAAATTAGTAACTTTTTATTTTTGAAGATGTAGAAGTTGATGAAGTATTGGCTGTCACGCTTTAAACCTACTGTGTGGTTAAACTTAAGTGCAGTACTGAAATCGTCTGCAACAGTTATCAGATCATAGGGAAATAATGTCAGCTATGAAAGGACTGGGAAATTCTGCATTAGCAAATAAAAAACAAACATAGAAAACGGAAAAGGCAAAGCAGCTGTTTTGTGCCAGGATGTAATACTGACTATAAATCCTGCAAAAATAAAATATCACTCTTTGCTGTCCCCAAATTTCCTGATATGTTGAGCAAATGGGATAAGGCAATTCCCAGAGCTGATAAAAAATTTGATGAAAGTTGTGTTGTATGTGCCTTGCACTTTGAATCTAAATTCATGGAGATGCATTATCGTTCCACTATTCAAGATAAGGAAGTTCTAACATGCTAAGACAAACCATTACTCAAGCCTGACGCCATACCTGCTATTTTCCCAAATTTAAAAGACATTTAAAAGGCGAACGACTAATTAGTTTTTCCAATTTTTAAGTGTGTGTGGGGGGGGGATGCCCTACTGTGCCTTCCCTACGTTACGCCTGTCTTTATGGTACATTAATAATTTCCTTTTTTTTAAGGGTAAAAATAGTTTACAGGAACTGCATAGAATTATCCCATTTAGACAGACTCCATGAACACCCACTTCTTAATTTTTACCTTATTAAACTTTTTACTTAAGGTGCAAAAGAATTTTCCTCTCTTCACTGTAAACCCATTTGAATAGCAAATTTAATCACATAATTATTATAAGGTGAAGAAAAGTAAAGAAAAATGTTATAATTATTTTTCTTTAAAAGAATGTCATCATATACATTCAGTTTTTGTATATTTACTTCTGTCCAGTATGATTCATTTTGTTTATCGTATCACAGGCAAAGTTTTTTTAGGAATGATTTTTATAAATGGATTACAGTTGGTATATTATTAGAAAATAGACCAATTTTAAAAATAGTAATCGCATTTGCTGTATTCTATTTTCAACTCATTAAAAGGCTTTTTTTCAAAGCCAACTAAATGGAAAGCATTAAGTTTCAATGTTTATTTTGATCCCATGTTCTTATCAAGAAATTTAGTCACTCATTGCTGAAAAATGAAGTACATTATTAAATATATTATAAAGTTTTTAGGTTACTGAATTTCAAGACCTAATTGGAATGCAAATTATAAAGCCGATGTCTCATTGAGAAAATATTTTCCCCCTTTTTTTTCCGTTAAGGTTTTGAGGGGCAAAACATTTTCTTTAAGTTTTACTTTATACTGTAAGTTGATGTTTCAGTGATTGTAAACTGCATATTGGTCTCCAGTGTTTTTGCATTAATGTTGACGTAAGCACAATGCAAAGCTTAACTTAAACTACGATACCCTTATTAATGAATCTTGAGCACCCCGTTCGTTCTTTTATTTTTTTGGGAGGACGGGGGGAAGGGGTGTCGATTATTTCGTATATACTTAAGTTATCTGCTTATAAAATATCGTTCCAGGAGTACACATAATACTGACGAGCTGGGTTGTGTCACAGAAAGATGTGCTTTTTCGTCGTCCTTCCTCCCTGAAAAGCGCCGTGACATTCGATGGCAGCTCCATCTACCGCTTTCATGATTGCGGGCAGCAAGTTTTTCTGCGTGCACGACACACTAATTTTTCTAGGCACTGTAGTTGGGTGTTGGGTCCTTGCTTCTTCTGTGTATTTCATATCGTTTGCTTGCAGATAGTAACCGTCATCGTCTTCCTTCTTGGAACCAGGGTTGCCAGATCAGGCCTTTTAAGGCCTCCGAGGCCTTTTTCTGAGCAGCCAGGCCTCTTTTTTTCTTAACAAAAGGCCTGGTCTTTTTTTTCTTATGTTGTGGCCTTTTTCTTTACCTGTGAAGTGGGCTATTGTAACTTTAGTTTTGCCAAAGATTTTCTTGACATCTTGGCATTTTTCAAATTGTAAGAATTTTACCTAAGATGCTAGGTGATGTTAGTGTGGCGCGATTGCTTTTTCCTAGAGCAAGAACTCTTTAAACCAAAACTGAATGGACGAAGCACTAAGATAATTGAAAGGCAGACGGAGACATAGTGTTTATAAACCTATGGTTTAAACTTCTCATTTCTGGGCGGGAACGGGAAGTTGAGTAAGGGATTAAGTAAGTTTTCAAAACCGGAAGTTGAGTAAGTTTCTGTAAGATTTATTATTATTTATGTATTTAACCACAATGGTGTCTAGCGCTCTCAGTAAGTTTGTTATATTTTGTTTTTATGTATAACCTTTAAGAGAAGAAAACACATTCGTAATAAACTGTATGAAGAGTAAACAAACTTTAATTTTATGAGTATGAGTACTTTAAATAAAGATAGGAAGTATCAACCTCACTGGGAAGAAGAATTCCAATGGTTGAAGATGGGAAGAGATTGGTACTGCTTTTGTAAAGTATGTCAGTGTTGTATTAAAACACTGAAAAAGTCAAATCTCAGTGCACATGAAAAATGTGTTAAAAAGCTGTGTTAAAAAGCTGTTAGTTCTGTAACAAAAGTGGCCTCCTTAAAGAAAATATGTAATGCATCAAAGCAGTGACCTTACAAAGACATTCGAAATAAAATATAATGTTGCTATGGCATGCCATTGCAGCCTTGGGGCTGTTGATCATTAATTGGATATTGTTAGAGAATTCAGCAAAGGGAATACATTAGAAAACATCAAACTTCATCGTACAAAATGTTCATGTATTATAAATAACGTTGTTAGTGTAGCATTGTTCGAAGATCTAGTGAAAGAACTTCAATGTTCAAAATTTTCCCTTCTTGTAGATGAATCAACAGATATTTCTACGACGAAACTAGCCGCCCCGGTGGCGCAGTGGTCTAAGCGATGGTCTCTGATCATTCGTCCGAAAGGGGTCTGGGTTCGAATCCCGTGAGGCATGGATGTTGTGTGTCTTTCAGCACTGGCTCTCTCCCTTCCCTGGAACCAGTGACCCTAAATTAGGGACGGGTGACTGCTTATAACCCATTGAGTTGCTCACGGTGGTCGTTAAACCTCCAATTAAAAAAAAAAAAAAAAAAAACAATGGTGATTAAAAAAAAAAAAAAACAATTTTTTGGACAATGGTGTTACGAAAATTCAATTGGAAAAAAATGGTTTAGAGAACTTTCAGACTTTGTTCTGCGTGCACACAGCATTCCCCTCAGCAATGCTTTTGTTGAGAGAATTTTTCTCGTGTTGCTATTGCTAAAAATAAACTTAGGAATAAGCCTAATATTAACACCCTTTCTTCTATTTTGAGAATCAAAACTCATTTATATTCCATGGGAAACTGCTGCAAAGATATGTGTCACATCAAGGATGAAGGAATTGTTTTCTTCTCAGATGTATAATGCTCCCTCCAGCAGTGTTGGTGATGGTTCTATGAGCATCATTAATTCTGAAAAGGAAACAGGACAAGATTGTTTCGACAAAATCTTGAAAATTAGATTTTAATTAAATTGCTTACTTTTAAAATTCTGATAAAGTTCTTAAAATAGTTGGCCAAAATTTTTGCTGTCAGAGCAGTTATACAGAATTAATTCATTTTTGACCTAACTCGACAAAAGTTTTTTTTTTTTTTTTTTTTTTTGCATATTTTCCTATTTCTGCATTTATATGAGTGAAATATATTTAAAATCTATTTTTGTACCTAATTACAGGAATAAACAAATCTATGAAAATGCCATGTTGCTGCTTAACTTAATTTTCATAACAAGCAAATCAAAAGAAATTAGCCGCCCCGGTGGCGCAGTGGTCTAAGGCGTTGGCCTCTGATCATTCGTCCATAAGGGGTCCGGTTTCGAATCCCGGTCAGGCATGGATGTTGTGTTTGTCTTACGGCACTGGCTCTCTCCCTTCCCTGGAACCAGTGACCCTAAATTAGGGACGGGCGACTGCTTATAGCCCATTGAGTTGCTCACGGCGGTCGTTAAACCTCCAATAAAAAAAAAAAAGAAATTATTGTTTAAAGTAAATAAACAAATTTAAAATTTTATGAAATAATTATTTTCATGTACATTTTGTCTAAGGCGATTATTAAATATTGCCTAGGGCTTTTATGTCAAGAAAATTAGGAAATCCTTTATTTCAGGCCTTTTTTTGGCCTTTTTTCACTTAGCCCAGGCCTTTTTATGTCAGAAAAATCTGGCAACCCTGCTTGGAACCAAAGAATATATTGGAACTATGGAAGTTGTAAAAATCATGTAGCTGATATGAGCTCGATGGTTGTAATCATGAATGAGCTGCAAGACGAACTGCAAGTCTTCTACTGGCGCAAAATTGAGGTAGAAAATGCTAGCGAAGGTATCGATTATACGCATTCTAGTTTTATCCTTGTAAAGCCTTTGCATTAACAGCCGTCTTTTAAAGAAATTACATCCTTTATGTTTGAAAATTCCCATATGCGTGTGTGTTTCGCTTTGAAATTTGGAAGTTTGCGATTGAACGTCTTTATTTTATGCATCGTATTGCTTGACATTTTGAGAAGTTAATTCGAATTTGTTTTTTCTCTTACATCCCAGAAAGACGGGGCAAGTTAGGTGTACATAACATTCGTATATAAACAGATATACCAATGGGTTTCTGAATTCCCGTGTAAGATGATGTAAATCGGCATAGTTCGGCGATCTGACTTTATTTTTGCGTCTTTCGACAGGAGTGTTTGGTAGATTTTCCTGATATTGTAATAGCATCGCAGAATGACAGCGATTTTCGGAGTTTAAAATCGCTGGTAAGGTTTCATGTTTCAGTATGAAGTCTGTGCGTAATGAACTTGTGTCCACGGCTGTTGGCAGTTATTTAAAAAGGAGGAAATATTCTGAAAGTGCAACCTCTAAAAAAAGTAATAGAAAGCTGCACCAAACTCTTCCTGAAATGGCGCTGCAAGGTGCTGTCCATGCACAGACTAGTTCACAAAATATGATTGCCTTTAGTACATCCGAAGTTTCGTCAGATAACGATTTGGTGGATAAGTATGAAATATTAAAAGAATTTATTAGTGAAGCTTCTGAACCTTACCGAAGCGAGTTATCCAATTTTTTATGCCCCATGTTTACTGAACTGTATGTGGAACTTGTAAGTACTGGCCATTTTGCCCCAGCCAAAAAACTGTACCTGAATCATCATGATCTCTTTAAGGACATTGAAGGTTATAGTAACTTAATAAAAGTACTTCCAACACTTTCTGCCCAAGACATGAAAACTCATGCAGGTATAATTGAGTTTCACAAGATCAAACACAAAGTGGCAGTGTCAAAAGATGGGATGGAATATTTCATGAGATTTTTAATGGAAAAACAGTTGGTTATCTTTTTGGATTTAATAAATATGTGTTTTGAAATTGAAGTATGCGATAATCAACAGAATACTAATATGCAGCTTTTTGATGATTGTTTGCATGCAGAAAAAGCAACCCCCAAGGGTCGAACGGGAACTGTCAAGACGCCAGAAAAATGTTTGCATGCAGAAAAGGCAACCCCCAAGGGTCGAACGGGAACTGTCAAGACCCCAGAAAAATCACCTTCGACCAGTTCTGCTGATGCTTATGCAGCCTTGAAGCAGGCTATTAAAAATGTAAATGATGGCCCACCATGTCTTCCATCTGTATGTTTGTACACCATATATGGTGGTCACCAGAAACTAATAAATGTTGACTTGTCGAGTAAGTCTGTTCTTGCTGCATCGTTTGATGACTCATCTATACGTCTGTGGAATTTGCAGCCTACTCCGTTTGTCTCTCAGCCTGCTTCAGTTGATATTTCAAAAATTCATTTGGCTGTAGATGAGCTAGATAATGAGCCAAAGAAAAGTGAAACAGCTGTTATGAAGACATTGAGAGGTCATGGAGGCCCAGTGTATGGCTTATCTTTCTTTCCCCGCCACGAGATTCTTCTTTCTTGTTCAGAGGACACAACAGTACGCTCGTGGAGCTTGGATACTCATAAAAATTTGGCCATTTATAATGGTCACAACTATCCAATTTGGGATATTGACACAAGCCAGTTTGGACTGTACTTTGCCACAGCATGCAAAGATCGCACTGCCAGACTCTTTACTCTTGACAGGACCTTCCCACAACGTGTGTTTGTGGGCCACAGTGATGAAGTGGATTGCGTTAAGTTTCATCCCAATGCGTCGTATATAGCTACAGGATCTAGTGATCGCACTGTGAGATTATGGAGCGTGCAGTCTGGAAAACTAATGCGCGTACTGCACGGGCACAAGGGAACTATTTATGCATTAGCATTTTCACCAGATGGTCGATGTCTTGCATCAGCTGGAGAAGATAGAAGGATCAAAATATGGGATTTAAACAGAAGCAGCCTTTTGAAAGAATTTAGAGGTCATACAGACATTGTTTATAATCTATGTTTCAGTGTGGATGGCTCACTTCTTGCATCATGTGGTATGGAACAGTTTATTAAAATTTGGGATGTGCGTCGATCTGTTTCTCATGCAGCCCCAGTTTCTTCGGGAAGCGTTGGCAATGAAGGGCATACATCTCCAGAGCTTCTTGCTTCACTTCCGACAAAAACCACGTCCCATCGTTTTGTGAGGTTTAGCAAGAAAAACCTCCTGTTTGCTGTAGGAGTTTCTGCACCAACTCAGTTAACTGCCTGAGTGCAGGTGGTTTATTCTTTTAATTTCAGTTATATGTGCTATCTGTGTACCAGTGCGATGTTGGAAATAAATAATTGAAGGTTTTCTTCTGTTGAATGCTTTTCGTTTATTTAGCATTTAAAGAGTGGTTCTCAATTCGTTTTATTTGAGAAATTATTTTGATCAGTGTGAGTAACATATCTTCAGCATTTGGTTTTTTGGTACAAGCTTGCAGTGGAAAAATGTTAGTATACAAATGAAAAGTAATTCAGGTAAAAGATAAATTTTTCCCAAGTGTTGTATTTTTTATCTTTTTTTTTTGTTTGTTTGTTTTGTTTCTTTAAAGCATTGAAGCATGAAAACTTTATTAAATATTTAAAAGTGAAATAGTTCTTAAATAGATGTATGAAAAAACTTTTGCCTTATACAGTCTATTCCTTAAATAGCTTATTCTTGAAAACTCTGGAAAAGTAAAAGTCCTCATGCATAATGTTTTCTCAGTTTTTTTTTCACTCCTTTCGGATTTGACTTATTGAGTCAACTGTATAATGCCTCCTCTCTTACTGCATATGTGTTACACGTGCATTTTTTCTCGAACTGTAGTTACTTTTGATTTTTTTTTTTTTGTGTGATTACAAAATATGTTTTCTTCCGTAATTGCGTTATAAAAATCTTAACTGAAGCACTGGAGAATGGTAAATCATTCAAACCCCATTTTAATGAATTACTAATCAAAATTAAGTATTATTTAAATAAAAAAATTCTATTAAATTGCTGCACTGATGAATATTACAAGTTCCTAAATATTGTGCCTTAAGTGATCTCTTTAAAATGGTTATAAAAAATAAATAAATTAGTTCCTAATCTTTGATTCTAAAATTACAGCAGATAATAATTGTGACACATTTTACTCCTCATTTTGGAATTCTATAGCTTTTTGATGTGATGAAGCATTGAGTAGCTTGCCTGATGTTATTAAGTATTGAATTAGCATGCTCATTTTTAGTTGATAGTGTTTTTCAGAATGAAGTTGGAATTTTAGTGTGTTGGGGTATAAAATAAAGTCATAATAATTAAATGGAGTCATTTAAAGGTATGGGTTCATTTCAACCTAAAATTATGGCTAGTTCCAGCTGTAAGAAGCTACTTTTTTTTGGGGGGGGGTATTGTTTTAATATTTTGTGGCACTGGGTATTGTTTCTTCATCCACATGCTTTTGAAAGAGAGTGATTTTTTAAATAGGCTGCTTCAGTTTCTGACACGGATGTTTTAAAATAATTTTGAGTGTTGTATCCCATAATTATTTTGAATTCATAGAAACCGATAGGAAGTGAATCCCCGGAAGAAATGATTCTTCACAAATATGTGAAAGGGGGCATATGCATAAAACATTGTCTGCGTCTAGATGTATATTTTACTGGTTTCCCACGTAAGCATCTGTCGGTAAGCTCAAATTAAATTAATACTCTGAAACAGGAAATGAACCAGCATCTCACAATTTGTGTTCAAATATGCTACCCAGGGGCCAAAAATCAGTTGTTCTGACACCCAGGACTGTCAGTTTCTTATGCTTGAACCAAAGTAAAATATTTTTGTTAGCCTGGCATTACCATTTAAAAACTTTTTTTTTCAAAGCTGTGGCACTAGCCCATGTATTTTTCTTCAAATATTTTACATGCTGTTTTTATTATTATTATTATTATTAAGGTTATACATACAGCTGTTGAACCATACACACGTCAAAACAAAACCCAGCCCCTTAGGTTAGATGTGGGAGGGCAAATAAATTTTGTTTTGCTTGCATGTCATAGTTTGTATAATTGACTTTTTCTGAATTAGTTTTATTTAATCCTAATTTGCTTGGGACCAGCCCATACAAAACTGCTGAAATTTCTGCTAGCCAATTCGGCTAGTGGAATAAAAATTTTACCTAGCCAAATGACAAAATCTACTGGCCATGCAAAGTTAAAAACAAAATAATTCAGTAACTTCTCTACTTACATTTCTAAGAGATTAAATGGGTGTTTTTTTCTTTTCTTTCTAATGAGAAACCTTTCCACCATTAACTTCATAAAAATAGATGCAAAGCAATTACTTCATAGGATCATTAGATTGACTGCAACTATTGCATGTGCTTTTGTTCTAAAATGATTGATTTTTTGACAATTTATTTTCAGTGCTGTTATAACATTAGTCTTACTATCTTAATTTACATATACATAATTTATTTTCGAGAGGCTATTGAAGTTAGATGTCTAGTTTCTTTAATAGTTGTTAAAACAAAGGGACAAAAGGCTAAGATATATATATATACACATAAAGTGGCAGTAATAATGTTGATACAGTTTACCGCTGATATGTATTGTGTCTGATCTTCCCATCACAGGTATCTGCCCTCCACAATTGAATAGCATTTTGAGGATCAAAATCTTCTTTGCATCTAACCATCAGTAGGTCATTTAAAGTTTCACTATTCAGACATGCCCAATTACTCGTTTTTATGAGATTCATTGCTGAAAAGCCACGCTCACAAGGAGCAGTACTACATGACATTAAATGTAGCTGCTGTATCATCTTAAAATCATAGTGAGAAGAATTGGCAGGGAAACACGTAACACATAAAACAGAAGAATTCTTGAAATCGTCATATCACTTGTAAGTTACGTTGAAAATTATAAGCGGGACGTTTCGGTAGCGACTTCTACCTTCATCAGCCATGGAATGAGACACGTAGTAAAAGTGTCTGCTTTTGCAAGATTTCAAAATCGCTTTCCAAATAATAGGGATGTTAAAAGGTGCGTAAGTATTGCAGGTGTTAGGGGTAAGGTAGATGTTGGAAATCAATCCTTATTTGCTATTTATTCTCATGTAATGATGCAATTCATCTGTTATTGTACAATGTAATTCAAGTCAAGTGATATGTATTACGTAGCGCATTGTTCTCGTGACAAGCATTTTCAAATGTACGTGCTGTAGCGACAAAAGTATTAACAGAGCTGTTCTTGTCTCCTCAGCGTAAGGTTGTGATCGAGATGTTGCTGAATTCTATTCTTTTGATTGTTTATGTTTAATATATTTTTATTATTGTAATAAATAATAGTTATATCTATAGACGTCAAATCATGTCTTACTAGTAGTAATTTTCACTGAGTCCGGGTGGAGGGTCAGGTGCACTCAGGCATTACCTATATTTTTTACTTAATCTTACCAAATTTGATTGAAAAGCGACTTAACTTTGGAAATGTTTCCATAAACATTTTGAATTACTTTTACCTTGCAAAACTTATGCCCTTTAGTTGTGTGAATAAAACAAAATATTGCACACATCTCTTAAAATTATTACTGCAATTCTTCAAGGAACAAAATATGATTTCATAACTTCTCCCATCCCCCAAACTTATCATAGCAGCCACCAAGCCCTTCCCTCCAACTTTAAAGACAAGTCTACGCTCTTAGTTGAGATTTTAAACAACAAAATACTTTGTATCTAACAGCTTGAATGCACATGTGCAGATCTTCCAAGCCTGCCTAAACTTTCAAGGTAGAGAGCAGACTTTTTTTTGACATAAGTATAAAGTAAAAAAAAAAAATGCTTTTTAATATGGGTAATAAGATGCTTTTATGCATTTTCTAGCTCAAATTCTACCATCCATGACCGGTGCTCTGCTGCTTGGCGTCTTAGGCAATGTCCCCCAAAAATTATGTAATTCATTTGTGTGGCATCACAGCATTTATTCAATAATTTCAAGATGCAAAAAATACAATGTGATCTAAATGGAAAGAAACTAATGGAAACTACATCGATTTACTTGACTGGTCCAACGTAAATTAAAATTTCATTTTGCATACATTTTTTCGCAATATTACCAACAAATGTCTTCAAATCTAGATCACTGGCAATTTCTTGTTCGATCAACAACGTATATAACCCTAAAAATTCCAGCGAGATTCATTTAGTGGTAGCGCCTCTTACTTTTACCCCTGTTTTCATTAGAAAATAAGTCTAAGTGTAACAGTTGCTGAACTTTAGTCAAGGTGCTGAGCATTGCCACTGTTTGTTACAGAAGTGAACAGTCTTGATGTTTCCACTGAAAGCAGCATAAGACAGAATCCATTTTTCTTAAATTTTGTACCGCCCTCAGGCGACGCTGACTTTCCTGCTTACATAGATTTATGGCAATTGACTAGCCCAATCTATAAGCGCAGGTCTCAGTTACTCGCTTAGTCAATGAATAAGAATTTTTAAGTTATATTGAAACGACAACAGAAAAAATTCTTTATATTTTTTATCATTATTTTTTCTTATAACACATTCAATTTTATCAACTCTAACAGCGGGAGCAGAACCGAGGGGGCAGAGGGGAAAGTTGCCCATGCAGCATGGAGGCAAAATATCACATTTGCTCCCACAGTTGTCTTCCTTTTCAAATTACATACGTTCATGAATGAAAATCTCATTTTTTTTTTTTGAAGTTCATTTTGATAAAAATTGAGTATTGCTCTTTGTTTCTTACCATGAGCTATCTAGAAATCTGATTTGTTTTTTAATGCCACTCCTGAGAGACCAAGAAATGCAAGCCCCGTTAAACAGTCCAGAGGGATTATTCCCGTTTGAAGACCAGCAATGTTTTGTGTCTCATTTGGTGTAAAAAATTGGTCTTCCTCTAAAAAACTGAGTAAAAATAAATAGGGAAATGGAAGTAGGGTGAGGAATGAGATATAAGTTCCTTCAATGTTGAATTATAGCGTCTAGGGTAACAATTTCTGCAGAATTCGTACCAATCCGGAAGTATCAAAATTTATAGTTTAACGTCGTTTATGTGTATAGTTAGTTTGCATTGAGAAACTACATGTATAAAAAGGTGTTTTTTTTTTTTTTTTTTTTTTTTTAAGATGAATGTTTAATCGAAAAAGAAATTTTGTTCAGCAAATTTTCCTAATGAAGTTAGCATGTTTACAGTTGTAAGATAAATTTTATGCCTTGATAAAATATTTTGTTCTGCGACATCTTGCCCCCCACCACACACTGTCAAAAAAAAGTTCCGACGTCACTGCACATTTGCCTGTACAGTAAGAGACATTCTGGAAAAGTATGGATGTGAATTGCTGCCCCACGCGCAATACAGTCGTTACATGAGCCCTCCAGATTATGACTTGTTAGCAAAACTGAAGAAGCCACTCCGCGGGAAACGATTCAGGATGTTTCTAATGACGTGACCCGAGTAATCAGACGCCTGAACAATGGAGGCATCCTGACTGGAATACAAAACTTACCCAAACGTTGGGCCGCTCACATAAAGAAACGCGGAGATTACTTTGAAGGCCTGTAAAAGTATGTTGTGAAATAAATTAGTTTTTTAAGAGATAACCCACAGTGCAAAAATTTTGAAATGACCCTCGTATAGAGGCAAATATCTCCGCAGGCCTCAAGTATTAGCATTCACGGTTCAGATGGCAGCTTATCAGGATTTAAGCGATTTCAAACGTGGTACGATACTCTGGAATTAACTTTTTTACAGGTCTGATAGAGGTTAAAATTCAAAAAGTTTGTGGTCAAATTTTCGAACTAAAGCCTAGTTCGTCATCAGGACTACGTCACTGGAGTAGTTGCTGCCACTCAGTCGGAAGTGGATAATTGCGGTGCTGCTTCTTGCTATTTCGATCCCTTCTAGTTTCCTTTTACTAAGTTTGACTGGTTGGCGATTATTCTTACTGAGTCCCAATTTACGGAGTGTCCACTTGCTTGTATATGTCTGTCTAGCCCTGTTTTGTTACTAATGTTCCTAACACCTGCTTGGTCACTGAAGCGATGAAAGATTTCCGTCTTTAGCACGATTTAATGATTAAAAGATGAGAAATATATACAATTAAAACCATGAGCACTTTCAACGCAGCGGCTGCCTCTTCTTCAGAAGAGGAAGAGGCAGCTGCTGCCTCGAAAGTGCTCATGGTTTTAATCTGAAGAAGAGGCAGCCGCTGCCTCGAAAGTGCTCATGGTTTTAATTGTATATATTTCTCATCTTTTAATCATTAAATGGTGCTAAAGACGTAAATCTTTCATCGCTTCATTGATTAATGTCGCATGAGTCTTCAATATTTGTTGCTACCTGATTGGTGTTCTTTCATTCGGACTTTAATACTTCTCCCCGTTTCTCCTATATAGCTGAGTCCGCAGTTACAGTTGATGCAATATATTACTTCTTCTTGCAGTTGGATGTCCACTTCTTTCTGCCTTAAAGCTGGTAGGAATTTCTTTAATTTGTTATTTAGATCTGGAGCAAGCCTGCTATTATATTTTGCTCCGATTCTCTTCAGCTTTTCGAAAAGACCCTTGTGGTACATAATTTTGCTGGTGAATTTGAAGTTATTTTCTGCTTCTTTTCGGCACTTGCCTAAATAATTTCTCAATATATGGGGAGGGGTCATTGTTATCTGCCAATATTTTTGTTAATTCTTCTCTGTGAAGATCTTTTTGAGCATTTGAAAAGACAAGGACTTCAATTTTTTCCAAAAAATTGCCCCGCCGTATTCGACTTAATATAGTCAGAGTGGAATGAGCAGAAGTCTAAGATCTTCCCTGTGTTAGTGGGTTTTCTAAAAAGCTGAGTGAAGATTCTCCCCCTCTTGAAGACAAGGTTAAATCAAGGAAATTGATGCTATGGTCTTTTTCTAATTCCAGGGTGTACTGCAAAGAATTTTCTAGTGAGTTAAATTCTGCCAGAATCTGAGAGGGTAGAGATTAGTCCACATTATCTACAATAAACAGGACATCATTCATGTATCTTACATAGAGAGCAAATATTGAGGGTTGTAAAAGGATTTTTGCCTCTAGTTTACTTACATAATAATTTGCTAGCAGAGGTGCTAGTGGAGAACCCATTGCAAGTCCTGAAGTTTGCCTGTAATATTTCTTTCCAAACTGGAAGAAATCATTCTTGAAAGAAAATAGGAGCAGTTCATATATGCCAAGCAGTAAGAAATACGCATATATAAATGGAGTACATGCTACAGTTCTGCCTCCAAAATGTGTTGAAGCAATTATAACGGCTACTTGTACTTGGGAAACGAGTTAAAGCAAATAAAGTAAGTCACTCACGCTTCTGCACCTACGTGCGGGAGCAGTCTGCCTCATTATAACGGCTACTTGTAATAATAAAGGTTCTTCTTCCTCTTCAGTACACGTAAGTCAGTAACGGAGGAGGTGTCTTTGTTTCCCTGATGAAACATTTGTGGTTTTTTGTTTAGGCAAAAGTGATGTTTTTTTTTTATGTGTGTGATGTACGAATGTTTTTAGGGATTTGAAAGTTTACACGATTTAAGTTAAGTTTGTCACCAACAATGAAGTTTTTAACCAAAACTGACAATCCCAAGACATCAGAGGCGTCAGTCAAAAATAAATTCCGTTTGGGATTGGCTAGAAAAAAAGACACCCAGAAGGAGAAAGCTGGGATATGGTGTTGGAAAATTGATACAGCTGGGTCATGTTTTTGCATATATAAATAGAGTACATGCTACAGTTCTGCCTCCAAAACCTGTTGAAGCAATTATATAATGGCTACTTGTAATAATAAAGGTTCTTCTTCCTCTTCAGTACACAAACAAGACACTGCAAATGAAAGATGTTGTAAACGTAAGCGTCAGCCTGATAGTGTCTCCGCTAAAAAACAAATGAAGATTGCAAATTTTTTTCGGAAATAGTGTTATTTTATTAGTAAATATAATTTTCGATTAACACCGCACCAGACTGATATGTTTTTTTTATTAATAAATGGAACTTTAAATCAACATCCTATTTGCTAAATTAGTAAATAGAACTTTAGATCAATACCACCTGACTGAAACTGAACGACTAAAATTTCTGTTTAAAAAAAATCAATATCCTATGAAAAAGAGGAGTTGCCCTTCTAGTAACATAAAAACTTGTTTGCAGATATTCTTGTTTTATTTATTTGCCAAATGGGTAATTTTACAATTGGAAAGAAAGGCAAAACTTTTTTAAAAGGTATGTTATGTGTGCAATTGGTTTTATTTTATACAAATGCAACATTTTTATTAACGTTTTTAAGTGTGGTATATGTTAAAGACAATATCATGTTGTGAGTCAAAATAAAAGTTACTTAAATTTCACTGAAGGAATTCATTTTTTTAGCAACAAATTAATACTGCAAGCTCAACCCCAAAATAATTTACTTTTGTGAGCAAAAAGGTATAGGTAGGTAGTATTTTTACCTACACATGTTCATTTATGTCTTGAGTTTATGCATTTGCACTGTTGGGAGAAGCCGATTTCAGGGTTTCGTGCCTTGCCTTGCAAACACCTCTGGTATTAAGACCCCTCATACATCTGCAGACCAAAGTGACCGGTGGAGGCTACACAACCATCCTTGGGAATCATTTGCTCTGTCGTGCTGAAAAAGGTAGAGTGGAGTCATGTCTTACAACCACTCTGACCTTTTTCAGCATGACAGTGCGCCACCGCACACGTCCACAATTGCCCGATTATGACAGAAACATTCCACAAAGTTTGGCATCCTGAGTTGGCCCCTCATTTGCTGGATTTAACACCATTGAATGCATTACCAATGATGTTCAACGTGCCGTCAATGCCAGGAATCCTCCACTGTAGAATACTGCAGAATTGTGGGATGCTCTTCAGGAAACATGGTGTGCATGCACCGTCACCACAGTACTACAGAAAGCTCGTGGAGTCCATGGCCCATCGCGTTGATGCCATTATCGGTTCGCGAGAAGGATCAACGCGGAATGAGAGAGGTATCCCAGATTTTTTGGCACTTCGGTGTATTCCCACGCATATTGGCTGCAGGGAGGCCATATATCAATCTCCTTCAGTAAGGAAAGCGTGTGCTTGAAGAAAGAGCCATCTTGGACCCGCAGAAAGGTTTCCACACGCTGTTGTGACTCCAACTGCTATACCACAACCCAATGTCTCTGAAAATATGGCACTCAAACATCTTGCACTGCAGCATCATATATGAGATGACGTCATGTCTCCACACTTCATAGAAGGAAATGATCTCATCGTTAGCAGATGCCGCAGAGAGCCTGAGCAAAGTGACGCAGTCAATCCAAACATTTTGGCCAACTATTCAAGGACTTTTCACAAAAACATGGAAAATCAAAGACTTTCCAGGCATGAAAAAAAAGGCAAATCAAATTTCAGGGGCCGTGCAAACCCTGTCTTCAGTAAATACACAATTTTGCACTTATACACAGTCCAGGGAATATTAACCGCTCTGTCATTTTATTTATGGGTATTTTCAAAAGCTTTAAATCTGCCGTAGGACTGTAATCAGCTTACCGTGCTTTGAGTTCTGTACAAAATAATTGCAGAAGGAAAAGAGAACGCAGCAGAGTGAGACGCGACCCATCTTTAGGTAAAGTAACGTATTGGTGTCCCACCGCACCCTTCCCAGTCCCCACTAATTGATCGGGGAAAATGGCAAGAGTGGATGATCAAAGTAAAGACCCTCAAGTGGCACTGGACTAGACATATTGCTACAAGAACTCACTACCGTTCAACAACTTAATTATTAGACTGGGGACAGGAAAAGAACCAGAAGACCACGAGGGAGGTGGGTGGATGAAAGGGGGTGACGTGGAAGAGAATGGCTCAGGACAGACAGTTGTGGAAGAGATTAGGGAAGACATTCATCCAGCAGTGGATCGATAATAATAGTTAATTACGGACAATTCCACTGTAACATGTGTTACATTTGTACACAGTTTTTCATTATTAAAGTTCTATGTCTTTAAAAGTATTGAAGCAATTAACTATCAGTTGCCTATATATTAATTTTCACAATGATTTTAAAAATTTGCATGCAAAATATTATCATTCTAAGAATTTTCAAATTAATCGTGAATTTTATAAGACGTATAACGTGTGTGACCACTTAAAATAGAAATTTTGTGAAGAATGATATAAATATATATTTTTTTCTGTGAATTGTTTTGTGAAGAATAATATAAATATATTTTTTTTCTGTGAATTGTCACACATTTTGGTTATTATTCATTTGGGAATAGTTATAAATACAGTGTGAAGATAACTGATATTTTTTATTAATATGCAACTATATTTTATATTGGGATAAAAATTAGGGAATCAGTTATGTGTGTGACACCTATGTAACGTGTGTGACCGTTCTGAAAATATGCCCTTGTGACATATCATTTTTAACACACCTATTTAATTCATTCAGTTCAACTATATTACATGGTAATTATATCAATTTATATATTAATAGTGTTCTGAACAATCCATTTGAAGTAGTTGCACACATACACAACAAAGAACTAAAGTAAGAATTTCAAACAAAATATGTAAAATTTTTATAACCTTTTTACTAGACAACATTTTACCTGCACTGTTCAATAATATTTTTTGGAAAAATTTTAGCTTTTATCAAAAAGAGTGTCCTGGAACAAGAACTGCTTATGAGATCCAGCAACTTCTGGTGGACTGATTTTCTTAATAACATCACTGAAATTGTAGCTTAAAACATCAGGATGTACAACAGGCCATCTCCACTACTTCCCTGATTTTACCATATCACTAATATCTATTTCATTTCTAGCCACGGATAAAACTTCTGGAAATATATCATCATATTGTACAGCACATCAGTTCCCAGGAATCAGGCTAATATCAGTTATCAAATCCAGTGATTGACAGTAATTTTTAACAATACTATTGGGCTCATTTTCTTGAACATGCCACAAATGAATAATTGTGCATATGTTTCACTTGTATCACATGCATTCTTTGTATCCCATCAATTTTTGGCACAACATTCCAAGGATTTCCAGTTATTTTATCTTCTATCTCAGTAGTGCTGATGTGGATTACATTGGTTTTTGGCTTCTGAAGATTGAACAATGATGGTTTCAGATTTGCTCATACATTTCTTTCTAACAAGAGTTTTTTCTCTCCCTCCAATCCCATCCATGACACCTTTGCCGTGGGAGGTCGCAAAGTACTTCCATTGAAAATCTACTTTGTATTTTACAGAAAGAAGGTATAGTAGTTTTACCGTAAACCTGTTCTTAAACTGAAGCGGGGCCATCACTTTATATGTTTACCTTGTTGTCTGCAGACATATCTGTAAAAATATCATACAAAATGGTAATAAAGGCAGAAACCGTATCTTTTCCCTTGTCTGCTGTATTCAAACAAACCAAATATGACTTGCAAGACTCATTTTCAAAAACAGCAGCTGTAAATAGCTGTACATCTGTCTGTGCCAAAATGTGGATTGAATTTTATTTTGATAATCACACAAATATGACATGGCAAAATCAACCTGCAGAACCCTACAATTTTTCTGTCTGTGCCAAAATGTGGATTGAATTTTATTTTGATAATCACACAAATATGACATGGCAAAATCAACCTGCAGAACCCTAAAATTTTTTTTATCCTTTTCGAACACTGCTGCTTGATCATTTTAACACGAGTATGTCCTAGCATTTGAGAGAAGTTTTCAGTAATTTGACTATGGAGTTCTGCAGCACAGCCTTCATTAATTTTTATTGATAGATGACTTGTAGTATTAGAATTCCATTCTTTCCATGTGATCTTCTGCTGGATTGTGTGGGAGAATAAAAAGTTTAGCATCTTCACAATTAGTGCATGAACCTTTCCAACATTCTGAACTTTTACAAAGATACTGCTCCCACCAGGTATTACCATAAGTAATTGAAAGACCTTTCAACTTAAGTCGAAAATGTTCATGTATTTTGCAAAGACATTGATCACATGGTACATTTTTTACAGTAGGACATTTTCAGGATGCAAATTTAGAAAAATAAATTTTTTCTTTTGGGTATTCTGTTTTAAATAATGCATATGCTTCACGTAAGAACATGGTTAAGTAATGTTTGTGCAAACACTGTTTCTTACCTCCAGTCCATACCACAATATTATCTTTTACTCCAGGAGCAGTATAAACTATATCACTTCTGAAATAAAAATTCTGAACAAGTGTGACAAGTTCATCAGAAAGTCCATGCTTTTGGTGCAATTCTTTGTTCATTTTCCCCTCTAGTGAAATGCCAATTCTACTGGCCATTCCTGTAGCAACTGCAACTTTTTTCTTGAGTGATACTGGAAGACTATGGAATGCCTTGCTTTTGAAGCCTTTCCAAGACCTTGAGGAGTTGCATATAAAGGTTACATAGTGAAAAAATGAAAGGTACAAGAAAATCTGATACAATTGCTCACCTATTGGATGATCTTCAGAAACAAAAATTGTTGCTGGACGATGAAAAAACACTTCTTGGCCAATGTTTTAGTGACTTACAACCGAAACTGTTCACTACAGAACACCAAAAGGAATATTCTGATGACGTGCAAAAGTTTGCTTGCACCTTAAATTTATATTCTCCAAAGGCATATGAATATGTGAGAAAAATTTTGAATCTTCCTTGCAAACACACTTTGCGAAGATGGATGGAAGGGATCAATGGTCAACCAGGCCTTTCAAAACAAGTATTTGAATTCATAAAGAAAAAGTAGCTGATGGTGAGCATGAGTTTAAATATTGTACTATAATGGTTGACAGCATGGCTATTAAAAAACATGTTGAATGGGACCACAGCAATACAAAGATGGTTGGGCTGGTGGATTATGGAGCAGGAACCACTGACTGCAATACTGTTCCAGTTGCATCAGAAGCTTTAGTGGTTATGGTAGTTGGGGTATTGGGAAATTGGAAAATGCCATTAGTATACTTTTTAATTGATAAAATAACTGCTGTAGTGTTAAGCTCTTTGATGAAAGAAGTAAATTATAAACATGCTTGATTGTAATGTTCATGTTGTCGGGCTTGTTTGTGATGGATGTTCTAGTAATCAGCAGGTGCTGGTAAATCTAGGTGCTAATTTATCCCCAGATGTTTTACATAATTTCATCATCATTGAAAGGGAAGAATATGCTGGGAAAATTCCAGTATTTCTAGATACATGCCATATGTTAAAACTTGTAAGAAATTGTTTTGCTGATTACAAAATTTTGAAATCAGAAAAGGGTAACATTAATGGCATTACATTTCAGCCTTGGAAACATTGCAAGCATCAGAGAGCCTGACATTAGCAAATAAATTAACAAAACAGCACATTCAGTACCATCCAAATAAAATGAAGGTAAAATTTGCTGCTCAAGTGTTGAGTTCTTCTGTAGTCGCAGCCCTAAAGTTCTGCCAAAAGGCTGGATATAAGAGTTTCCAAAATTGTGAGGCTACAGTTGAGTTTTTAGAAATAATTAATTACCTATTTGACATCCTGAATAGTAGGAATCCTTTTGCTTATGGATATAAGGCACCCATTTTGTGTAGGAACTGGAAATCTACACAATCATTTTTGCTAAAAGCTCAGAGCTATTTAATGTCTCTCCAAACAATTGATGGGCAACCCCTGCACATGGGAAGAAGAAAAACTGCATTCATTGGATTTTCCTTTAATGTGCAAAGTACAATTTGGTTTGTTGAAACACATGTTCTAAATGTTTCCTCTCCTGTTAAATACATGTTGACATACAAGTGGTCCCAGGATCATTTAGAACTATTTTTTGGTTCTGTTCGCCAAGCTGGTAGGTTTAACAACAACCCTACAACTAAAGAATTTTGTAGCATTTACAAAAAAAATGCTGTGCCAGTGTGGTGTAGCACCAAGCAAAAATGGCTCTGTAATACCATTAGATGTTACAGATTTAATAGACATAAGTGGTGAACGAACACAAAGTACAGATTCTAAATGTTCAGAACTTGCTGTATCATTTCTAACACATGTACAATATGACCACAATTATTTAGGAAATATGCCACTTTCACCATTAATTGATAATGTATTATCTTACATTGCTGGTTTTGTAGCCAAAAAATGCCTTTAACAGGCTGATTGTGATACTTGCCTTGCAGCTCTTATTGCAGAAAACACCAATTACCTCTTAATATTGATTAAGGATAATGGTGGATTGACATATCCTTCAAGAGATTCAGTAAAAGCTGTTAATTTGATTGGAAAAGTTGTTAGATGTACTTGCCATTTTTCTGATATAACAAAAAAACCATCAAATTGGGATTTGAAACTTGAAACTGAAATCCTTCAGACTCTTATCATGGAAAAAAATTTGTTTCCTACAGTGAATTGTGACAAATACAGATTTTTAAAAATTATCATTCAGAATTTTTTAAAAAGTAAGATGCCATTTTATAGTAAAGTCATTTAACTTGACTCTACACAAATCACACGTACGTTAGTCACTCGCTCGTACTGTAATTTTTAAAAATCAGTAATAAGGATTTCCAAATTTTCAGTTATTCTTATGTGCTGTAATTGCACACATTTGCTAACTTCTAAGCACACAGGAATTTAGGATTTTCCTACAAGTTTTTAATCTCTTGCCAAAACTTATGTTTCTCAAAATTCTTCTGTTTTTTTTTTATTATTATTTCATTATATTAACAAATAAAGTAATTTTGAAGGAAATAACAAAAACCATGATTGACTAGTTTTTGATGGTTTTAATCATGATTTAAACAGTCATCAAAAACTTCAAATATCCCATTTTAATTTAAAAATAGCCTTTTAAGATACATAGCATAAACATACGTAGCATTTGATATTAACATGTGAATAATATAATGCCTGTAGTAAGGTTCTTTAAATAGTGTAACTTTCTATTATGCAACATATTCTACACTGCGGCCACCCAAAATGCAACACCAAGAAGGAAGCATCCGATTGGCCTGAAATTCGCAGCATGCGTCGCCCGCGAGAGGACATGCAAACGATTAGCATTGCTGGGCATATGCAAATCATGTGCGCTCGGCACGCCACCGAGAAGCACTATAAGAAGGGTGCACAGAAGGTGGAGTGGAAGTGTGTTGTGCTGCCGGACCTATGCGTGGGAAGCTTCCTGATGCCTCGTCGCAGAATACGGCAGTCATTCCAGCAGGTTTCGGAGTTCGACAGAGGATGAATCGTGGTTTGTCGCGACAGCGGTTTATCGTACCAAGACATCGGCACCCGTGGGACGACATCCAGCCACAGTGAGGCGAGTATGGATTTGGTGGGTGCAGGAGGGACAGACGGACCGACGCGAGCAATTGCTGCAGCCGCGGCACACCACCGAACGAAAGGACCGGCATGTTGTGAGGCAATCTGGCAACATAAACCAATCGTAGTCGCACTGATGAAGGCCATAGTAATGGCTGAAATATATTTGCATTAAACTTTTATACGTAACTTAGCGTGTTCTACACAACCTTCTTCTTAATTAATTGTTGAACACAATATTCCATTCAGGTTTTGTGATCATTCAACACAGTTGTTTCAGAGAATGTTTCCTGACAGTGACTCTAAAATTGCTGAATCATTTTCAATGCACCAAACAAAGATGTCTTACCTAGTTAGATATGGTTTGGGGCAAACATATGAAACCGTTTTAAAGGAAAGTTTGAAAGGGAAATATGTGTCAATTAGACTAGATGAAAGCAATGACAGTGGTGTGCATAATAAAAAAGAGCTTGAAATAATCGTACGATATTTTGATGATATGCAACAGCGAATTGTAATAGATTTTCTTGAAAGGGTATATTTGCCAGAAGCTAAAGCACTTCCCATGGAAGAAAAATTGATTTCTGTTTTACAAATGTTTGGCATCAATATATCTAAGGTAATGTGCGTTATGACTGATAGTCCACAAGTTGTGGTAGGCTGTAAAAAAGCCATGCTAACTCTTTTAAAGAAAGAAAATCCCCACTTGCTTGATGTAGGTCGATGTTCATTACATCATGTCATGAATGCTGTAAAATAATTCGATTCTTCACTTTCTGAATTTGCAGTGGATGATGTATTCTACTATTTCCATGGCAATAGTGTAAGATCAGCTGATTATGGCAAAGAGTCGGGAACATGTAGGTGCTCCAAAACATGCATTTATGAGACCTGTTGAAGCTAGATTTTTAACCTTTGGACCAGTATTTGATCGTTTATTGGAGCAAAAAGATGCCTTTATTCACTACTACTTATCCTTTGTACCTGCACATCATTCCAAAGAACTGAAAACTAGTGAAAAGTTGCACAGAATAATTTCTGCATTGAAACAAGGTGACATTTTCATCCACTATCAGTTTATGCATGGTGTGTTTAGCATTGTGAATATATTTCAGTTAGTTTTTCAGAAAGAAGAACCTCCGATTCATCTTCTGTATTATTTCATTTCATTTTCATTTCATTTATTTAAACTGAAATGAAATGAAAATAAAAAATATTTTCATTTATTTTATTATGAAATGACTTCATTAGTAAAGATGGTAATGAAAAGAGCTATGGTAGATGAAGTTGTTAACACTCCAGGCTATAAACTTGCAGATTTAGATGTCAGTCAACATTCGAAACCTTTGGAAAGGATGGCTATTGGTGTTTTAACAAAGAGTGCAATGAAGTCTCTAACAGAGACAAAGAAAAAAATGCTACTTTTACAGTGGAAAAAAATTCTACAATGTGTTAATTAAAAAGTTGCTGCACTATCTTCCATTGCAGAACAAAATATTAAGAGACTTGCGTGTACTGCAGCCAGACCAAAAGAACAGCCCAAAAAATGTTGCTTCACTTATGAACATTGCTAAAAGCCTTCCTAATGTTGTTCCAAACCTAAAGCTAGATGAATTTGTCCACGGAATGGGATTTGTGCAAGCTGAAGAATGTTGATGGCAAAAAGCGCATTGCTGAATATTGAGCAGAAATTTTCAAAAAGAACCCTCGGAGATATGCAACCCTTCAAGGCTTGATCATGGCATGTTTGACCATACATCATGGTAACAGTGATGTGGAGCGAAGTTTTTCGGTTGACAGAGACATTTTGACTTCTAAAGGAACTCAACATCATGATGAAACTGTGACTTCTTTGAAAAGAGTCAAGTCTCATATGAAGAGGACAAAAACTGTATGTAATGAAATCGAAGTTACGCCACCTCTTAAAAGAGCCCCCACCGGTACTTTTCAGATGTCCTTTATTTTTTGCATTTGCTGCTGGACACTGTGAAAAAAAATTAAAATGTTAACAAAAATAACACTTTTATTCCTCTGTGTTAAGAAATTTGCAAAAGAAAAGAAATAAATATCTACAAGGCGAGTTCTAACTTTTAATAAATCTATTTAATTCTAATAATTTGTTTAAAAACAGTAGATAAGGCTTTTTTTTTCTGTCTAGTAGTTTTTGATGATTTAAACCAGTTTTATACCCTTGTCAGGTCAAAAATTTGTTTTTGACATCAAAAAACCAATGTAATTAATACTGTGGGCATTAATTTACATACCCCAAATTGATGCGCATAGTGTGAACCAGGTGAGAATTTAATTTAAGCAATTTTTTTTTTAATGTAGGAATGTGATTGAGATTTTTGCATATTTTTGAGGTTTGGCATTTTTCTGTGAATGTTTTTACTGTAGGCATTTCTTCAGTGATACCCAAACAGTTTGGCAAGGAACTGGTCAACAGATATTTGTTTTTAACCAGAATCAATATTCCCTCTAAATTTTGCAGCTTGAGTGCAGTTGAAAATTTTCCGTCTTTTAAAATCAAGCTAATTAAAGATTGCTTTATGCAGGTGAAGAGGGAGCAAGGGTGATTGGTATTTATTACAGAGGTTCTCATTTTCTTTCATGGGAATAGTTTTTAATCTGTGATGATAAATGTGCAAAAATATCTTAGTGTTTTTATTACAGTGTAGCAGAACCATAATTGCATAATTTTTCCAACTTAAATGACTTTGCTACAGTACTTTTTTTTTTATTGCACATGTTTTTTATAATAGAAGCTATTGCCATCCCAATAGAGGGGTGAAGGCCTGCTCACATTCGTGTACTGGGGCTGGTAATGTTATGATTGGGGGTTGAATTTTACTAGATTGCCACAATCTGACCAGTAATTGAAAGTACAGTGGAACCTCAGTTATATGTTTATCTTTTTTACATGCCATTCTGCATTAGTCCCAATATTTCACTATAGTTTCTATCTCTTTTAACTCTGTTATACATAATTCATTTATACATGTTTTGTGTTTATATGTTAAAATTTGAATTTCAGATTATCAACAATACATGGTTCTTTGTTTATTTTATATGTAACCCAATGTGTTACAACTTTGACAGAATTGAGACAGCACTGACGAGTTGGTGCAGCCAAAGTTAAACATTGTTGTATCAGAGAAGAGTATGTTGTTTACTTTCAACATATTGAAACATTCGGTTTCGATGAAAAATAGGTTTCATGACACACACACATATGCATACCTGTCAACTTGTACGGTTTACCCGTATTTTGTAAGTTTTTTTACGCTTTCGCTCGTGTACAGCCGTACAAACACTTTGTACGGGTTTTTTTTTATCTCTGAAAAAAAAGTTTTATTTTTTACATTAACTGGCCCTCTGTGGAAACTTTTTTTACAGATATAATACCAAACGTTTTATGTTTATTCCGTGGCTCGCGCTAAACGTTCGCTAAATCGCCACTGATTGAGAAATGCCGTGAGAGAAAAAAAAACCAAAAAACAGATTCTGCTAAAATATTGGCGAAAGATGCGCGTCCTTACGGTTTGATGTGGCAGTAAGATTGTTGTGAGGTCTCAAGGACACTGGTCACAGTTGTGTGTAGGGGAATCGGTGGAGGTGAGAAACAGCTGCTGAGAACAGGGGATATTGTGAGGAGATGACCTTGAGCTTGGAGTCCAGGTGTCGTCCCACCCTCTCAGGGGCGGGGCCTTGGCAGTAGGAATGGGCACATCAGCGAGAAATCGGTGGTTACTCGTTCCCGAAACGTCAATGCATTGAACTTCTTCCTCTTCATAAGAATGCAACAAAAAGAAATTCATTTATTTTTTGTAGAAAATATTCTTTACCAGTTTGTTCAAATATTGGGTCATCAAACCTCGATGCTTTTTCAATTAACGGGCTCTCCAACATCGATTATTATAGGTCGTAAACATTGATGTTCAAAAGCATAGAAGTTTTTGCCCATCCCTACAGCCAATCAAAACCCACGCTTTTCTCGCTTCATACTGAACATCGGCAAGCTATCTCAACGTAACCGTAATCACAAATTCTCTTGTCAGATTTGTTTTGAAAAAGTAACAATATTTTCGTAAATTTTGTGCTAATTCAGCAGATGTTTTTCACTGGAATTGCAAGTTTTTTGTAGGAATTATTCATCAGGAATCACACGTTTGGGGAAAGCTAGTGTTGTAGGATTTGGGTAAGCTAAAATAATTTTTCTCGGCTTAATTTGAATATTTAACTCATCAAATGGCCGAGAACTCAAAGAAACGTAAGTCGGAAGACAGAAACCGAGGCCATGGCAAGTTTCAGGCTGATTGGATTAAACTATTCCCTGGCATTGTTGATGTATCTAAGATAGGATCTACCCATGCTTTTTGTAAAATATGCAGCAAAGACATTAAAGTTGTAGTGTCTGGCTTATATGATCTGAAAGAACACTTTAAGACAAAATTGCATGAAAAAAATATTAAAATGGAGAAGGAAGCATCTATCGAGACTTTCTTTGCACAGCCAAAGCAAGAAGATAATGTTACAAGGGCTGAAGTTTTATTTGCTAATTTCGTCGCCCAGCACAATTTACCTGCTTCTGTAGCTGATCACTTTTCTGACTTAGCAGTTAAAATGTTTCCTGACAGCGCCATTGCCAATCAAATGACTAGAAAAGTGATAAGAGATTAGCTATTATGGTGATAATTTTTGAAGATGGTTTGGGACCCAGAACAAGATTGCTGGCCATGCCAGTATGTAGTGGTGGAACCAGTGAGGACATTTTCAATGACATTGACACAACATTCACTAGGCTGAATATCCCTTTGAGTAACTGCATTGGCTTTGCTAGTGACAATTACAGTGTTATGGTGGGGAAAGCAAACTCTGTACTTACCAGGGTGAAGCAGAGAAATCCTGATGTCTTCAGTATTAGATGCATTTGCCTCCTGGCCAATTTGTGTGCACACGCTGGAGTGAAGCAACTGACTGTACCAATAGATGACCTACTGATTGACATTTACTACTATTTTCAGTACAGTTCTAAACGACGAAAGACATACAAGGACTTCCAACTTTTTACTGAGGTGGATGACTTGAACTTATTGAAACATTGCCAAACCCGATGGTTATCACTGCACAAAGTAGTAGACAGGGTTCTCAACCAGTATTCAGCTCTTTCATCCTATTTTGAAAGCCACAGTGATGTTGAAAAACCTGGTAGAGTAAAAAACATACATGATCTTTTAAAATCACCGCTGACCCAGATGACCATGCGTTTTCTTCATTTTGTTTTGCCACTTTTAAATGAGTTTAATAAACTTTTTCAAACAGATGAATCACAGATTGGTGGTATGATGGAGGAGATGGACAGGTTACTCAGGAAGTTCATGGTTAAATTTGTGCAGATAAAACATGTCAAACAAATTCCTGATTTGAGGCAAATCAAGTTTGATAATCGTGACGTGCAGCATGATGACAACACACTAGCAGTAGGTCTCTCCAACAGAACATTAATGGAAGAAATGGAATTTAATGGCGCAGACAAAAAGGTATTCTTTGAAGATGTGAGAAACTTTTATGTTGCGGTAGTGAGAAAGATAGTGGACAAATTTCCATTTGAAAATCAGGTGCTGAAAGACCTGAAAGTATTGGACCCAACCACTAAGGACAGCCTGAAGTACACACATATTTGTAGATTGGCAGATACGTTTGCTCCACATCTTGATCAGGAAGCTCTACAGGATGATGATTTGATGACTATTGTTTGATCTCTAGTGACTGTGTTCCTGTACTGTCAGACAATGGCCAGAAAAAGAGCTTTTGTAGCTACTGGCTGGATATTTTAAGTTTGAGAACCAGTACTGGTAGTATCCGCTTCCCAAATCTTAAAGTGCTTATTCAGCGACTCCTTACTTTGCCTCACAGTAATGCTGACTGTGAAAGAACTTTCTCCATGATGAAGAAAATCCATACAGATTGTAGGAAGTCCCTGAATGCAGATACACTAGCCTCCTTTTTACAGTGTAAAATAAACACTGACACTTGCTGCATAGGCTTTAAATCAACTGATGACATTTTGACGAAGGCAAAACGTGCATGTGTTGACTATAATACAAAACACTCTTAGATTAAATATGCAAATAATTAATACATGTGTATCAGTTGCTGTCATAAAACAGTTGAGCTTGTAAAAATTATGTTTTTTTTTTTTTTTGGGGTTTTTTTTTTTTTGCGTAAGGGTTATTTAGTCTTTGTAAGGTTTTTATGGGTTCAGTGTACAGGTTATCACCTCAAGAGGTTGACAGGTATGCATATGCTGTATTTAAAAAAATAAAATTAAATCTCAGAGACGTAATCTTGTGGCTCCACTATTCCGTGGCATAATAGAATAGAATATTGAATGTGTCTTCAATTTTCAACATTCTGGTTTTAAAATGGATGCACTTGGGATCCACAGAAAAAGAAAAAAGCTGTTAATTCATGAGTTCCATACTAAGCACTGGTTTCAGATTTTTGGTTGTGAGGATTTTACTTGATCTGTAGAATCAGGATTTTTATAGACCAAGAGAATCATTGAAAGAAAAGCTTGTTTTTCACAGACTTTTATGGTTTTCTGCAATGTGATAAAATATATTATAATTTGTAACACTCATTTTTTCGTTTCCTGACTACCAATTTGACTTTAAATGGATCATTATTAAGGAACATCTTATTCTTTAAAGCCTAAATTTAACAATACTATTTATTAACCTTTTGGAATTTCATTTATGTTTTTTAAGACCACCTAGAAAAACATACAACCCAGGTTTCACTGTATTTGCATTATGTACCCAACTGTTATTAACTTTTGTACATTTTATTTTGAACTATGTCAGACCAGGTACTATTTCTTGAAATATTCATTTAATGATATGTCAAATAAAGCATACAAAGCATATTTAAAAAACCTTACGATTATATTGTTCCTTATGCAACGATTAAAATTTTTGAGGTTTGGGGCATTCTCTAATTTAATTTAATGAAATATAGTGTTATATATTCTATTATTGTTCACCAAAACAATTTTAGTCATAATATACATAATATCTAAGGTATTTTACCTGATATTGTCAAAGTATTTCGCACGTTGTTTGCTGTGATTCACGTGCTCCCAGGCCCGAGAGGTCCCTTACGTTTACGGACCTTTGGTTAGTTATAAAAAAAAAATATAAAAAAAATTGCCGAAATGAAACAGTTAGGTTATATATTTTCAGTTCCACATTCATTCACTCGCACAATCAAATGTTTAAAATTTATTATTAATTAAAAGGTTTTAGTAGAAAGAGTTATACTCATTGGGTCAGGAGACTTCTCACAAGGGGTTAAACGTTTGATTGTGCGAGTGAATGAATGTGGAACTGAAAATATATAACCTAACTGTTTTATTTCGGCTTTTTATTTTTTTATAACTAACCGAAGGTCCTTAATGTAAGAGGGACTTCTCGGGCCGGGAGCACGTGAATCACAGCAAACAACGCGCAAAATACTTTGACAGTATCAGGTAAAATACCTTGGATATTATGTATATTTTAATCAAAACCACGTTTATAACATAAGACAACCCATAAGGTTGCCTCATAAATTGCATTTTTTATAATTTTAGTCATTTTTTTTCATTCATTATGCAAAAATTTTGCCTTAAAAATTTATTTTAAGTCCAAGTTTTTAGATAACTTGTGTAAATATGCATACACTTCCAAAACAGAAATTGCCTGATGGGAAACTATTAGAAAGCACCAATCACTCACCCTAAAGATCATGGCATCTCTATCGACAACACACTTCCAACATGTCAATTATCGTAATGTTTCTGGCCTTAAAAGGTTTACAGACATCTTGCTTACGTTTCCTGCTTCCGGGTATGAAACATTTTTTTTAAGCCTTATGAGATGTAACTATAAGCTTGTCAATTCCATAAAAAACCACGTACGCATACTACTCATTCATACAATTAAATTAAAAACTATGTACATATTTACATAACCTTACATTCCTAGGTGGTTAAACCTTTGACAACTGTAAATACCAAACTGCTCCTTCTGTTTCAAAACCCCTGCCACTCTCACTGCAAGTGTCACACTCATTCAGCCACTCACACACAATCCTCTAGCGCTTTCAACAGACTTCTGTCGTCATCATTGAAAAAAACAGATCAAGATTATGCAACATTAATGAGCCTAGTAACTTAAACGAACAATGGAAAGCCCTAATAAAAATTTAACAGCAGCTTAGAAAAAAAAAAAAGGGAAAAAAGAGCAGCAATGACAATAGATGGCGCCAGAGACACAATGATTCAGAGATTGCGACTGGGGCCCGTGCCTCGATGGCTCTGCTCACTTGAGCTGTGGTGGGCGGGTGAGACACACCTGCCTCCTGATGACGACAGAAGTCTGTTGAAAGCGCTAGAGGATTGTGTGTGAGTGGCTGAATGAGTGTGACACTTGCAGTGAGTGGCAGGGGTTTTGAAACTGAAGGAGCAGTTTGGTATTTACAGTTGACAAAGGTTTAACCACCTAGGAATGTAAGGTTATGTAAATATGTACATAGTTTTTAATTTAATTGTATGAATGAGTAGTATGCGTACATGGTTTTTTATGGAATTGACAAGCTTATAGTTACATCTTATAAGGCTTAAAAAAAATATGTTTCATACCCGGAAGTAGGAAACGTAAGCAAGATGTCTGTAAACCTTTTAAGGCCAGAAACATTACGATAATTGACGTGTTGGAAGTGTGTTGTGTCGATAGAGATGCCATGATCTTTAGGGTGAGTGATTGGTGCTTTCTAATAGTTTTCCATTTGTGAATTGCACGTAAACTATGCGCACTTTGCAGGGGTTTTAATACCTTAAAAGTGCAAATATATAATAATTGAGAATTACACACAAAATTCTGAGCTGGGAGCATTGAGGTGAGGGGTTTGCAGTCGCTATCATACTCTGGGATTATGCGCTATAGAAATCAATTTCACAACTTCGAGATGCGAGATATTACAGCGTTTAAGAAAGCTAAAATTAAATTAGTAAAGTCAGTAAATCAGGAAGAATTTTTGGTGACGTGCCGGGACCTAGAACTAACACCAAAGTATTTAAAAATACGGAATTGCCCAGTCACTGTTAAAAATAATAAAATAATCCAGGAGTGCCAAAAAAAGAGATTAAGAGCTGAAATTGTCAATAAAAGGAAATTGATTTTTAATTTGAATATGAAATGTTTGCATTTAATCGATTTGATATGTTATAAAGAGTATAGAAATTTTGACGGTAATTGGAAAGATGAGATTTTAGATGTAACCTTCAAGGAAATTTTTGACATCGTGGAATACGAAAAAAAATGCTCAAGGGCAGTTATGGAAAAAAAAAGTTGCACGTGGTGATTGACAGACAACGAGTATATGAACAACGGGAGAATATGTATGAGGTATATCAGAATAAATCCAACTTGACCTTGAGCTTCACGCAAAGAGCTGTTTTGCAGAGAGGTAAAAAATTTGCATTTCCACGAAGCCTGCCGAAGACGGAAGAAATAATACCCAACTTAGAGGAAATGGCATGCAGTGTACCGGCAGAAGAACGTGAAAATTTTAGAAGTAAATTGTATAGAATTGTTTTGAAAGAATTGAATGAAAAAAGTTGTAAAAAGAAATATAATTTAGATAAAATTCAGTATGAGAAAGAACAACTGATTAAATTAAGAAATGACCCAACAATTAAATTTTGTGAAGCTGACAAAACAGGGCAAATTGTAATATTAAATACAACTGAATATAATCTAAAAATGAATAGAGCTATAGAGGAACTGAATTGCAGCGTTCTGGCAAAAGACCCAACCGAATCTCAAGTAAGGTACTTAGCTAGAATAAGAAATCACAGCACCTTGCCTGATCAAATAAAGAAAGCATACCCACCAATGGGTACTGGAATACCAAAAATGTTTGCAAAAATAGAAACTCATAAGCCTGATACACCTATGAGAGTGATTGTATCAAAAAGGAATTCCCCACTAATAAAGCTGGAAAAAAATATCTACAAAGTTTTGGCACCTTTGTTCATGAAGACAAGGTTCACTGTGAAGAATACATACGAATTCATTGAGAAAATTAAAGTAATTAAACAAGATTTAAGTGAAATATCATATAGCTTGTATGGATGTGAGAGCCCTTTTTCCTAGCACACCAGTACCTCAGGCAATAAAAATAATTATTGAAAAATTATATGTGTTACAGACAATGAATGCTATACAAATTGAGGAGTTAAGAGAAATTTTATTGTACATATATGAAAATAACATTTTTAAGTTTAACAACAAGATGTACAAACAAAACCATGGTGGACCTATGGGGTCACCATTGTCAACTTTATTTGCTGAAATTATAATGAGTGACATTGAGGAAAAAATAATAAGTAAACTCGAAGATCCACCACTGATATACTGCAGATATGTTGATGACATTTTTATGTTGTCCAGGCTAAAAAATGATGAACTTGAGGACTTGACAAAAAAGTATAGTGAAATTTATTCATCTATTGAACTGACAGTAGAACAAGAACATGACAATACTTTGGCATTTTTGGATATTTTGATTATTAGAACAAATAATAATATGCAATTCAGAGTGCATAGAAAATCTTCATATATCCCAGTACTTATACCATTTCAGTCATCGCATCCATTAACACATAAAAGAAATAGTGTTAAAACACTAATTAAAAGAAGTTTAACACACTCGTCAATGGAACAGTATAAAAAAGAGGAAATTGAATATATTGAAAAAAATGCATATGATTTTGGTTACCCTAAACAGGTAATAAAAAATGGATTTATGAAGTAACTCAAGCTTACAATAAGGCCAAGATTAATAAAAAACTTGTAAAATATGTTGGGGCAATGCCATATGTAGAAAATGTTTCAGCAGAAATTAATAAAGTTTGTGGCAAGTATGACATACAGGTAGGAAATCAGGTACTTACAGTAAAAAATTTTGTGATTAAAAATGAAAAAATCAGCCAATTAGATAGAGCAGGAATTTATGAAATCCCTATAAACCAGCAACCACCTGTGTATAGGCAGCACCAAGAATAAGTTAAAGTATAGATTGAACCAGCATATAAATAATTGGAATAAAAAAGAAGCTAAGACAGCATTAACCCAATACTGTATGGAAAATCAACAATGTCCAAGGTTTGAGGATATTAAAATTATTAAGAGCTGTAAAAACGAAAGGCAGTTAAGAATTGCAGAGTCAGTGTTAATTGAAAAAAACAGATCAAGATTATGCAACATTAATGAGCCTAGTAACTTAAACGAACAATGGAAAGCCCTAATAAAAATTGAACAGCAGCTTAGAAAGAAAAAGGGAAAAAAGAGCAGCAATGACAATAGATGGCGCCAGAGACACAATGATTCAGAGATTGCGACTGGGGCCCGTGCCTCGATGGATCTGCTCACTTGAGCTATGGTGGGCGGGTGAGACACACCTGCCCCTGATGACGACAGAAGTCTGTTGAAAGCGCTAGAGGATTGTGTGTGAGTGGCTGAATGAGTGTGACACTTGCAGTGAGAGTGGCAGGGGTTTTGAAACAGAAGGAGCAGTTTGGTATTTACAGTTGACAAAGGTTTAACCACCTAGGAATGTAAGGTTATGTAAATATGTACATAGTTTTTAATTGAATTGTATGAATGAGTAGTATGCGTACGTGGTTTTTTATGGAATTGACAAGCTTATAGTTACATCTTTATAAGGCTTAAAAAAAAAAAAATACGATGTTTCATACCCGGAAGTAGGAAACGTAAGCAAGATGTCTGTAAACCTTTTAAGGCCAGAAACATTACGATAATTGATGTGTTGGAAGTGTGTTGTCGATAGAGATGCCATGATCTTTAGGGTGAGTGATTGGTGCTTTCTAATAGTTTTCCATTTGTGAATTGCACGTAAACTATGCACACTTTGCAGGGGTTTTAATACCTTAAAAGTGCAAATATATAGAAATTGCCTGAGTTATAAATTTGTATGTCACTAGACATAATTGAAACTGCAGCATCAGAAAGTTTTATTTTTAGTTGAATTATGTGTAAATATGTATATATTTCTGAAACAGAAATTGCCCTTGATATGTAGACTTGTCACTAGATATTATCAAGGAAGTTAGAATAAAATATCTGGAGATGCCCTTGTTAATGGACCATTACCGCTTTGCGTGAAGCCTATACCAGCGAGCAACGGCTGTTGAAGTGTGGGAAAGCTGATGGCTTCCAAGGCTATTGCAGTGCATTTTATTTATGTTGTCCAAATCGCCTTATTTCGTCGCAAATGTTTCCAATTTTGCATTGTGTGAGAAAATGCTGAATTTTTAAAATACTTCATTATTTTGGAACTCTTTCCCATTTTTATTTTAGACTGAAATACACGAACATTACTGTGAATGCTAAACAAAACATAACACTAAAATTGAAATCTTCACTTGTGTACGAAATATAATTAATTCTGGTTTGATATCAACATGATTTCTGCAACTCAAAACCATGCAATTCCAAAATACACACAATTGAAATTACATGGGTATCATGTAACCAACGTAAAATTCTCACACCTTGCCGCTTCACGGTTAAGAGACTCGGGGAATCTCCGGAAGTAATATTCTAACCTCCTTGGATATTATCAAATGCACAGCATCAGAATATTTTATTTTTAGTTTTGAAATGACTTGTGTGTGCAAATATGCATGTACTGCCAAAACAGAAATTGCTTCTGAGATATAGATTTGTGTGTTACTAGATATTATTGAATGTGCAGCATCAGAATGTTTTTTTTTAATTTTTAAATGACTTGTGTTTGTAAACATGCTTATACTTCTGAAACAGAAACACTGCTTCTGAGGTATAGATTTGTGTGTTGCTAACTCAAACGTGCAGCATCAGAATGTTTATTTTTTAGATGACTTGTGTGTAAATATGTAATACTTCTGAAACAGAAATTGCTCCTGAGATATAGATTTGTGTGTTACCAGATATTACCAAATATGCAGCATCAGAATGTATTAATTTTAGTTTTTAGATAACTTGTGTAAATATGCATATATAATCCCGAAACAGAAATTGCCTCCAAGATCTACATTTGTGTGTACTAGATTTTACCAAATCATCATCAACCATTATCAATCCACTGCTGGAGGAAGGTCTACCCAAGTTTCTTCCACAATGGTCTGTCTTGTGTCAGTCGCCTCCATGTTACTCCCGCATACTTTCGAATTTCATCCACCCGTCTCCCGTGTGGTCTTCTTCTGAGTTTTTTCCTATCCTTTGGAATCCAGTCTAAAATGTTGGCTGGCCATCAATGGTCTGTACTTCTGACAATATGTCCAGCCCATTGCTATTTCAGGGATTTTACTCTGATCATGATGTCTTCCACTCTTGTCATTTTTCTGATCCACGAGTTCCTCCTCTTATCTCTCCTGATATGCAGCATCTATTAATTTTAGTTTTTAGGTAACTAGTGTAAATATGCTTATATAATCCAGAAACAGAGATTGCCTCCAAGATCTAGATTTGTGTGTTAGTAGATATTACCAAATATGCAGCATCAGAATGCTTTATTTTTAATTTTTAGATATGTAAATATGCACATACTTCCAAACAGAAATTGCCCCTGAGATACAAATTTGTGTGTTACTAGGTATTGAATGCGCAGCATCAGAATGTTTTATTTATAATTTTTAGATAACTTGTGCCTGTACACGGATATACTCCAGAAACAAATTGTCTCTGCAGTATATATTTTATCACCATAAAAAGTAGGTTAAGTGTAATTAACATATGGGCTGCTGTGTTGGCAACGCTCGTTGTTATGAACTAAAATTAATCACCTTTATGAGTTGAATAACCACACCTTGTGTGATCCCAATTTTCACTAATGAGCAGATCTTTTTAGAACTTATTTTTTAACATATGTTAGAAAACAAATGCAGAAATTGTTGGACGAATTCTCTGTCTATTAAGAATCGGGAATATGAGTAACACCACCACACTTTTGATCCTTTGTAACAATAAAATTTGGCAAATATGCTTGCATATTAAAAATTACGTCATGATTTTTTGGACTAAATCTGTTTTTAAGAAATTGTGGACTCTTATATCGATGAACGTTGGAAATTGTTTTCCGTGACTTATTGAACCAATCTCTCCCCTCGAAAATAAGTCGCTTAGTATCTCAAATTCATTGTTTATGTAAAAGATGAACTGCAAGACTTGCCATGAATCAGTAATTTTTTTTTTTTAATCGTAGGTATCGAAACGCCGTTTCCGTGGAATTTTAAGTTGTGGTCTAATATCTGATTTCCGCAATATTTTGCAATCGCCTTAAAGCTATCACTTGTACAATACTAATAGATATCGATTTTTCTCAATATAATTATTCGTATTTTCTCCCCGAAATGTGTACTAGATACCTATCATCAGGGCCCGACTTACACGGAATTGGGCTCCTAGGCACAACCCAAAACGAGGCCCCCTCCACTCGACATTTACTTTACGGAGTCGAGTAGGTAGTGTGACCATTTTGGGCGACTGTATTACAATCCAGCGTAATAATTTAATAAACAATACATTTATAAGACTGACATTAAATTACAGTAGTACCTGGTAAAAATATTTTCTTCTAGATTTTTATGCTGTCCTACTGATTTGCATCTGAAAAGACTTGAACCTTCATCGATGAAACAGTTGTGTGTGACAAAGCCATATGACGGGTAAAATTTAATTGGACATTGGATTTTTTGCCAGGTGTGTCTAAACTATACTATTCCATATTAATCAGGGGTGTATTTAAGAGAGAGGTTTGGGGATTCAAACCCTGCCCGAATTAAGTCCAAAGATTTTTCAAATATAACTTTTGGGAGCTAAAATGTCAAATGTTTAAAAATTGCTTCAGAACCATGCAGTATTTGAAATTGAAGTATATAGTTGATCTTAGTAAGCCATAATTACAAACATACACATACTGCTAGTTTTTATTACACAACACGACAATTTTTTGTTTAATCTCACACAAAAACCCTCCCCAAATTATCTGGAAAATGTTACTGATATTAACTACAAATAACACATATTATATTGCCAGTACTTGCTTGTGTTTTGCCAGCGATTTATATATAGTTACTCCACATCCCATCTACCCACGTATAAATATTTTGAAAAAGGGAGTTTTTTTTTTAACCAAGATTTTGGGGCCCTTTCAATTTGAAGGCCCTAGGCATGTGCCTAGGCGTTAATCAGGCCTTGCCTATCATCCAATAAGCCAGCGAATCGCCATACGTATTTCGTCGAGCTACGGGAAGCAGCGTTGACCCGCTCGACATGGCTCCTACGCTGTCACGTCTCACTGGACGGGTGTTCAATCTAGTTCTTTGATCATGATCATATGTAGAGGATTTTAGGAAGAGAGTGTCTGACCCCAGGTCTTAAACAACCCTTAGAAATAGGAAACTAGGAGATTTGGGCTAGAGCGCCCGATAGGAAAGTGACACGGAAGCGAAGGAGAAGGAAGACGCCCTTATTTATCACCGGGGGCCCAGTACCCGGGGTCCGACGGCTTAAGGTGCCTATCCGACGCAAGGCGGGTATTAAGTGGATCGTACCTGCCTGGTATCGAACCTGAGGCCCCTCCCGTGGCAGTCACGAATGTTGCCCGCTCGGCCACCCGCGGCCTCAATCTAGTCCTTTATATGATATCTGTGGTTAAAACGCCCTATGTATCGATGGACACCTTGATGTTTTATTGATGTATCTGTGTGAACCACGATGTCTTGCTAACAAGCCGAAGATTTCCCTTTTTTTATCTGCAACAGCAAATGGGCATATCGGTGGATTAACTCTGTTCAATATAATGGTGATTGCTCACCAATTCAACCCCAAGTAACTAATAATATTTTTTAAAACGCTCGATGTATCGGTGGTAACCACGATGTTGTTTCGATGCATCGACTCACATGCCTTCGAGGAAAAGATTTCGGTTTTCGCCAACGAATCGACTAAAACGGTCAATAGGAAGGTGATATTTCTTTCCTCTTTATAAGAATGTAACAAAAAGAAATGCATTTACTTTTCGTAGAAGATATTCTCTACCAGTTGCAAACATCGGTCACGAAACCTAGATGTTTTTTCGATATATCGGCTTTTGCAACATCGATCATCGGTGGCAAAACATCGAGGTTTTTTCCCCTATCCCTAATAGTAAGCTGACCAGACTTCCTCAATTCTTCAGGACAGTCCTCGAATTTAGTGTACCGTACCCAAAAACGTCTGAAGCCTTTGGGGACGCAAAATGTCCTCAAATTTTAATGTTTGTCCCCAAATGTCCTCGAATTTACACATCCTCATTAACTTTTTAGATTTCCAATCAAAAATGCTCTTAAAAGTAGTTTCCGTTGTACTAATTTTCCAACATGCTTCTTGTGAAAACAAATTTTGACTTTTTTCTGGGTTTAACGACCATTACGAGCAACTAGAAGCAGTCACCTGTCTCTAATTTAAAGGCATTCGTTCTAGGGAAGACAGAGAGCAAGTGCTGTAAAACAAACAAACCACCCATGCCTCATTTGGGACTCGAACCCGTACCCACTTGTACGAATGGTCAGTAGCCAGCACTAGGTCAATGCACCACCGGCGCTGTAAAATTTCGTCTGTACTTGTTCTGAGTTTCTTCAAAAACTTTGGCAAAATGAAAAATTCGCCATGCAATTACTATGGTGTGCAGCCTAATTTTAATTCAGCGCATGTACCTAAGGTAAAGCATTTCACTTTTGCTAATATGTTCTCGTCATCATAATTCTACTTTGTCAATACAAATTACGGCCGCCCCGGTGGCGCAGTGGTCTAAGGCGTTGGCCTCTGATCGTTCGTCCGTAAGGGGTCCGGGTTCGAATCCCGGTCAGGCATGGATGTTGTGTTTGTCTTACGGCACTGGTTCTCTCCCTTCCCTGGAACCAGTGACCCTAAATTAGGGACGGGCGACTGCTTATAGCCCATTGAGTTGCTCACGGTGGTCGTTAAACCTCCAATCAAAAAAAAAAAAAAACAATACAAATTACCAACATTCTGCAAGATATATCATTTTAAGACGCAAATTTTCTTATGTAATATCACACTTATTGAAGCAATGCAGTTTTGTGACAAAAAGATTTGCATATTGATTTTGAGTACGTATGTGTCCCCAAACGAACTACCGATTTGGGGACGCCATGCCCTTTTGTCCGCATATCGATGTCCCGATATCTGGTCACCTGACTATTAGGGAACTTACAGAGTCATCTCATTGCATTCAGCTGCTTGTTTTACGTGGCAGGAAATTTCTATGAACCCTAAATTTAAGATTGCTTTGGATTTAAAATTTTTTAATTTAGAAATTTGTTATTTTTCACAAAAAATGCGCACTCAAAATTAATTTCATCAGTTGAAATATCTCATTGTTCTAATTTTAAAAAGTGAAAACTGCAAACGAAAAAAGGCGGCGCAGAGAACAAAGGAAAAAGAACCTCATGCTAGAAAAGCCGTAGTATAATTACACTAGCAATCCGAATTTATTGGCGCAGAATAAAAATTAGTTTTCCAAACTTTCGCACATTAACCAGATGGCTTTTCCAAGGAAGGTTGAAAAAAGTAAGTGACTTCCTGAAAATTAACACAGAAACAAAGGAATTGATTTCATCTCTACAGACTGAGTCGAACACGGGAAGCTTAACTGCTTCGGTTGGGCAAACAGAAACAGCACCCGAAGCCTTAGAACACGTTGAAACTTACTGCGCATAAATTAAAAGGAAAGCCGAAAAGAGGTGGCAAGTCTTACTCCGTTGAATTTGGCGCAGACTGATTTCGTACAGCAAACCGAAATCAGTGACAACCAAAATTATTTGCAGCATGCTGAATTAAATTCCATTTTTGCCAAGTACTTCATTTTCGAGAGATATAAGGTCTTTAACCGGATCTTAAATTATTTGTACGCAAATTATTAGCGGAAAAACCCTCGACAAGGACAACTTATTCTCGAGGCCGTACTCGAATGAGTTGATCAGCTTTTTTAATGAGCATCTGAATCAACCCCTTACGGGATCGTTTTTTTTTCTTTTTTGAGACAAAGGCTAACATATAAAAAAATGTTAGTACAAAGAGACAGTGGCTGACTTATAATATGCAAAATACACTCGCGGACAATGAAATTTGCGCACCAAGAAGGAAGCATCGGATTGAACTGAAATTTTATGGACGTAATGTACAGATAAATGATACACATGATCGCAAAAGTAGAGCTGCAGGATAGTTAAAGGGATCTGTGGCACGCAGTCCAGTCTTCAATAGCGCGTCGTATCGCCTCGCACGGCGATACATGCTACAATGCGGTCCGCCGTGGAGGCGAACAGACGCCTGATGTCCTGCGGCTGACTGGCCCACACGTGTGGTGTACGGTGTGCTCCAAATCCCAGATAGAGTGGCACTGTGGCAGCCGGTGTTTCAACTAGTCCCACACATGCTCGATAGAAACATGTCTGGGGACCGGGCGGGCCATGGAAGTGTCTGGACATGACACGCAGTCCTGGGCAACGCAAGCCGTGTGAGCGCGGGTATAGCGCACGTGGAATCCCGGCCGAGAATGTGAGCACATGGGGCCGTAGGATCTCCCACATACCGCTGGCCCGTCAATGATCCACGTACCCTCTGTTAGAGCTGATCGGCTATCGTAGGCTATGGCTTCCCAGACCATAATGCCTGCAGGGGGTAGATGTGGAGCTCGATAGCGAGGTTGGAATTGTGTCGTTGACCCGGGGGCCTCCACATCCGGACACGATGATCACCTGTCCCCAAAACGAAGCGACACGTCTCTCTGGTCTGGCACACGGAGCCGGCAATATTCCGGTGTTAACGACAGCATACGTAAGGTGCGCTGGGAACGCAGATTCGCTTCCGCGAGGCGTCGAGAAATGGTTCGTGGGCACACAGGAGCCGCTTCATCTACCTGTAAAGTGGACCTGGTCCGTGGATCCGTTCGTGCCTGCAGCACGATCCGTCGATCCTCTCTACCGGTAGTCCTGGTCCTTCTCGAGCCGTGTGGCAGTGCCGTCACGTGTCCACTGCTCCCAACACAGTCGGACGGCATGGTCAGAACGATTCACGAGCTATACGGCGCGCCGACCACCCTGCGGGTTTCAGCCCGATGATCAGGCCTCTCTTAAAGTCCGTAAGTTGGGTAAATCGACATCTCTGGCGTCTACCCGGCATTCTTGTCACTGGACTCTTGTTTGCGTGGGCCCAAACCTTTCGCTTTCAGGGCACCGACTACACGCCGGTTTATAAGGCTGCCGGTTCGTGCTGTCATGCGCACTCGCACCAAACGTGGATCATTTGCATACCAGCATGTACTCTAGCTATTTGCAAAGTTTCGCGGTTGTAGCATGTTTTCTTCTATGTGCACAAATTTCATTGTTCGTGAGTGTAAGTCTTTTTACTGCACAGTGTGCTTATCATTTTCGGAAGCTGAAGACATAAATGCATTCGTTAAAGAAATGGTGACTAACGGATGCAAGAAAATACCGACTAACTAGCCTTTTTTAAGAAGGGATGAGGGGAGTGCGTTGCATGAAATAATGGCATGCAACGGTGATCGAGGTTATACGTGGAAAGTACAGGTAATCAATGCAGGAATAGCAGAGTTGGTCACGTAGATGATATTCATATGGGTCCGAAGTTCTAAATTTGAATTTATTTACTTTTCTCGCAAGCTTTAGATGCATATTTTTTGTCCTATATCAGCATAATCAATAACATATGATAATATATTTAATGTCTATATTAACATAATTAATAATATGTGTGTGGGCCGATTAGTCGTATCCAGCCCGACCCTGAACTCATGGAGGTCGGAATTATTCCTACCTCTATGAATGAACGACAAATAGTTAATCGATAGTATGTAACACATTCAACTCGCTGTATAAATCAGTACGATACATGCGGTGTATTTATCCAAAAAATTCACCTGTAGTAGTTACAGGTGGGCAGATTCGGTCGTTTACGCGACCCGGTTCTCTCAGATCGGGTCACTAAAATGATCCGTTCAAAAGACCCGTTCGGTTCAATATAAATAGGTTGATAGATGGCAGCACGTCAGTTCCTTTGATGGCACGCGCTTTCTCGCTTAACAGTTCGTTTCGGACTCCTTTTTTTTACTGTGCACAGTCACGATAAATCAGTGTGCCGCCTATGATAAACTGCCAAGCTTAGGATTTCAACATCTAACAGTCAGCCACTCTCTTAATTTTGTTGATCCCCGTATACAGGTGCTCACACTCTAGATGTGTAGGGCAATTGGCGTCCCTTCAAGCGCAAACTAACAGAGAAAAAAAAATTCATTTGGCAGACCATATTCTAGAATACATATTCCAACGGAATTGTCTTTACTCAGAGCACTGTTTTGAGATATCGATTCTCATCATCAGACAGTTCTTCCCAGGCACGTAGTCAATTGATTTTAAATTCACATAATAAATTGATTTATTCTACCAGATAGACACCTTCCCATTCATGAGGAAACAAAACAAAACGTTTCCGTTGTAATAAATCTTTCGGAGTAGGGATGCAATCCACATTCATAAAAGTACTTCAAAAGGCCACATAAAATAGTCATGAAACGGGATTATTGCGCAACTTACGCTTGACCACTTGACTCACCAACGAACTGAAGTGACGAACACAAGCAAATGTGACATTTTTGCGGGGGAAATTCTCAAAAATCAGTAGATTTGATCCCAAAAAATCAGTAAATTAGTTTAAAAATCAGCAGATTTTTTTTTCGCTACAATACACAATGTTCCGCTATCGGAATGGTCTAAAGTAGTTCTGATCACAATATTTTACATTTAATGTCCTTTCTTAAAAGGCAATCTCTAGGTTTTCGGCTATGATCTATAATGCAAAGTCTAGTAAAACAAGTCAACTGAACTGTAGAATCCGTTCTGTCCGAATTTGAACTGAACAGTTGTTCTAATCTTATTTCCATGACTATCGCTATCATAGATGCTGTTGTTCATTTTTTCTACAAAACCATTTCCCGTTAAAGCTATGCCACGGAGAACTCGAAAGCATACGCTTTGCATTCAACAACCGACATGCGGTTTTTGAAGAAAGTCTGTTTCTCTGATTTGTCTTCCTAATGTTTATCATAAAAATAAAAACTCCTTTTTACTGAAGCCGTTGAATGAATACATGCCACAAATTTCGACAATAATGGAAACGCTGTATGCTTCCCTCACCATTGTGTTGTTTCCCCCACATGGCCAAAAATCATGCCGGTGGCACAGTGGTCTAAGCGATGGCCTCTGATCATTCGTCCGTAAGGGGTCTGGTTTCGAATCCCGGTGAGGCATGGATGTTGTGTTTGTCTTACGGCACTGGTTCTCTCCCTTCCCTGAAACCAATGACTCTAAATAAGGGACGGGCGACTGCTTATAGCCCATTGAGTTGCTCACCGTGGTCGTTAAACCTCCAATCAAAAAAAAAAAAAAAATCATGCACACATATATTAGAGTGCATTTCAAGATCAGCATTTCAAAGCATTTTCCATTCATTTTCTAGTTTTTGAATCTCAGTGGGAGGAAGAATCACACTGGGAAAGAAAGAAACTAAAGCAGCAACTGATGGAAACTTCTTTCCCAGGACACTGGCAAGGCTAAGTATATCCAAATTCTGTATAGCATCATCAGCAAATGAAAATCTTTTTGGTTAAGTTCTTCTGTTAAAAAGTAATAGAAGAACAAGCTAATGGTAACAACTCAAAAAAAATAACACCGCACTACCGAAAATTGTAAGAGCTACTAAAGCCAACCACGTGTTAACACAATTAGCCACATACTACGAAGTCCTAGATGGGTCCAGGTTCGACTCGCGGTGATACATGCATGCATGTTGCGCTTGTTTAATAGCACTGGTTCTCTCTTTGTTTCCTGGAACCAGTAGCCCTACATTAGGGATGGCCGACTGCTTATAGCCCATAGAGTTTCACAAGGTGGTTGTTAAGACAAAAAAGGTTTTTCTACCTCTACATCGGGGATCGTAGCAGTTATGGATATTTCTCATTCAAGGAAAAGAGCACTGTTGCATATCTTATGGCAATCATCTGTTTCTATACTGATGCAATACCAAAGTTTATCAACCATTTCAAACAGATCAGATCCTGTTTCTCGAAATATTTAAGCCGCCCCGGTGGCGCAGTGGTCAAAGCGATGGCCTCTGATCATTCGTCCGTAAGGCAGAGCCAATGTAGGTGAGAGCTGCAGCCCCGGGCCCCGCACTTTCATGAGTGTTTCAATTTTTTTCGGACATAATGCGTTTATTTCCACAGAGGACGAGAAGAAACGTCTTCACATACTGAGAATGCGTAGGTTGTTTTCACAGAGGAGGGGCAGAAACGTTTTCACATACTTAAAGAGCGCTCATTTCAAAAAAACAAAACAATCAATATTTAAGGTAAAGAGTAGAAAGCTCGTCAAAAATATGAACACACTCCACGTCGTCATTCGTCGATGACGTCATACATACGTGGCGTCGCTCTGCTCTGCTCTAATTCTGAGAGTGTTTTTTTTTTATTTGGAGGTTTAACGACTACCGTGAGCAACTCAATGGGCTATAAGCAGTTGCCCGTCCCTAATTTAGGGTCACTGGTTCCAGGGAAGGGAGAGATCCAGTGCCGTAAGACAAACACAACACCCATGCCTCACGGGATTCGAACCCGGACCCCGTTCGGACGAATGATCAGAGGCCATCGCTTAGACCACTGCGCCACCAGCCCCGGCCTGACCCATTGAGTTGCTCACGGTGGTCGCTAAACCTCCAATCAAAAAAAAAAAAAAAAAAAAAAAAGTGTGTGAGCGGAAATCTTATCACCAGTATTGTGGCACCATCTACTGGCATCGTCTAAGAAGAAAAATTATTTGACAGTCAAAAATATAGTTAACAGCATAGGGACGTTCCCACATACAATCACGTCCAAAATCTATAAAATGTTATATCCATCAAAAAAAAAAACAGTTGTAGGGCGCCAGTAATTGTCTGGATGATCACAGGCATCTAGTGGAATTTGTTCAAATTCTATTTGGAACTTTCCAGATTCGGTGTGGCAATACTGACTTTCCAGATCCGGTGTGTCATTGTTGTCTGGTGCTCTTTTTAGAACAGTGGTTTGACGTTTACTTGGAGTAGAGTACGAAAAGAAAATTGATATGCTTGTGTTAAAGTAACAGTTTTATCACGATCCAGTTTTGAAAATAGTTCTTATGTCATGTCTCAAAGACAATATCTTAGTGGCGCTACAAAGCGCAAACTGAGATTAAAGAAAGAAGTTCCAATAGCAGAATCCAATCCCGTAACTGAGGAAACGGAGAATGAACTTCAGAATTATGATAATTTATTTGCTGAGAAAAGTCCTGATAGCCCTAAATTTCAGAAAAGAGAACTTGAACCTGAACGTGAACCCAATAGCAACGAATCAGCTCCTATCAACAATGATGAAAAATGTGGCAGCATGGAGCATACAAATGAAACTGATATAAGTATGAATGACAGTGTGAAAAGTAAGCCCTGCGATTTAAGGCAGAGCATGTGCAAGCATCGGCCAATTTCCAAAGCATTAATTCCATTGATATGGAAAATTACAAAGATCCTGGCAAATGGCCAAATTTTTTAAGTAATAACTTTAGAGATTTATGCCTGAACAGTGGGCCTGAGTTCTTTCAAAATCGTAACCCCAATAACTTTTATTTTTCACAGAGGCAATTTAAAACACAGAACAGATATCTATGCAACACCCTTTTCGAACACAAACTTCCAAATGGAGAAGATCGAGAACGTAAATGGTTGATGTTTTCAGAAAGCACAGGGTCTGTGTACTGTTATGTATGTAAATTGTTTAGTGACAATAATGAATCACCATTTGTTGGTTCTGTGTTTAATAACTGGAAACGCGCTGAGGAAAAAACATCAGAACATGAAAATAGTTCCTTTCATCGTAAACATATGATGTGCTGGTTATCACGAACAAATGTTAACTTTAAAGAAAAAAATTGCAGAACAATTAGCTTCTGAAAAACAATATTGCACAACTGTCTTAGAAAGAGTAGTTGCAGTTATAAAGTTTTTGGCCCAAAGAACAAAGAGGTCTGGCGTTTGAGGGTGAAAATAATTTTCTTGGATCTCCAAATAATGGGAATTTCCTAGGGATGCTGGAACTATTGGCACAGTTCGATCCTTTCCTCAAGGAGCATTTAAAGAATCACGGAAATAAAGGGAAAGGTAATGTGTCCTACGTTTCTCAAACGGTATGCAATGAACTGATAGAAGTAATGGGAAAAGAAGTTCTTCATAAAATAATTAGTGAAATAAAATGCACCAAATACTTTGCACTGATATTAGATTCAACTCCTGATGCCTCACATGTTGATCAGCTCTCCGTTGTTATACGGCATTGTTTTGAAGGACATGTTTATGAACGATTCTTGACATTTATACCCATTCAAAGCCATGTGGGTAAAGTGCTATGTGACTATGTAACAAAGTATCTTGTTGACAAGGGCCTTGACATGACACTCTGCAGAGGGCATAGTTACGACAATGCCAAGAAAATGTCAGGTGAATATATGAAGGCTTGCAAGCTCACATTAAGAGGATCAGCGATGTCGCACTGTTTTCACCATGCAGCGGTCATTCTTTAAATCTTTGTGGTGTTCATGCTGTGCAGTGCTGCTTAGAAGCTGTAAACTTCTTCAGTTTTTTACAAAAGTTGTATTCATTTTTCGTTGCGTCAACGCATAGGTGGGATATCCTCTGCAGGAATTTAAAAGCTTCTGAGAGGAGCCGATTACTAGTCTTAAAATCCTTATGTGATACAAGGTGGACACGCCATGCTGAAGCATGTAAAGCACTTAACGTTAATTACCAACGTATTATCGACAGCCTTGAGGAAATAGCCGACAATGAAAATGAACATGAAGAAAGCAGAACAGAAGCTAAATCCCTCAAGAAGAAAATGGTTAAGTTTGAGAGAGAATTTATGGCTGTACTTTGGAACAAAATACTGGCTAGATTCGCCCACGTTAGTGCATACCTCCAAGAACCAGGGCTTGATTTATTTACTGCTGTTAATTTATTGAAATCGTTGAATGCATTTGTGTCCACATTAAGAGAGAAATTCACAGACATAAAACAAGAAATGTAAAAGTCTGTCAGTTAAAATGATGGAATTCGCATTTGAAAAGAGAGTCAAAACGAAGAAATTCCTTGATGTTAGTGATGATTTCATTTTAACTGGTGAAAGAAAATTTGAAGTTGAAACTTTAAATGTGATTATCTATAGTCTGGATGTAGAACTGAAAAAAAGAATTGCTGCATATGACAATATTTGTTCAATATTTCGTTTTGTATCAAAACTAGGTAAGGAATTGTTAGAAGAAAACAGTGTACAAATGCTACTTGACAAATATCCTGCTGACATAGAAGATAGCATAAAAAGTGAAGCAGTGCACTTTTCTCATTTTATCAAGGAATGCAATCTACAAGAAAAAAGACCTTTTGAGATTTACAAATGCATGCATGATCAGAAATTATTTGATATCTCTCCGAATATGTTTATTGCCATGAGGATATATTTGACTTTGCCTGTGTCAAACTGTGAAGCTGAAAGGTCATTTTCAAAGTTAGCTCTTGTGAAAAACGTTCGAAGAACAGCACTGAGAGAAGATAAACTTAATTATCTTGCTATACTGTCGTCCGAAAATGACATAACTTCGGCACTGAATTTCACTGACACAATCGCAAAATTTGCTGCAATGAAGACAAGAAAAAAGTGTTTCTAAGGCAAGACTTTTTAGTAGAAAAGAAATATTGCTATGATTTCCTTAAAAAGTCATTCTCAGTACAATATAACTTGTAAAAATGTTTTTTACCCTTGTAATTTGTATAGCTGCAATTAAAACGTTTCAATTTTCCACAAATATTGAATTTTTTTTTCCCATTAATAATGACTCCTTCCTTAGTGATACTCAGTGGTTTTTTTAGGCACATCAGCATTAGAATTTATTCATAAAAAATAGCGTCACTTTGGAATTTTAATAAAAAGCAAGGCTTAATTCCCATAGATGAAGCATTGCGGAGAGCACATTTTGTAATTCCAAACCTGCTCCTGGGGGACCCTAAATATTGGCCAGCCCCGGGCCCCCTGTGGCCTTAAATGGGCTCTGCCGTAAGGGGTCAGGGTTCGAATCCCGGTGAGGCATGGGTGTTGTGTTTGTCTTACGGCTTCGGCTCTCTCCCTTCCCTGGAACCAGTTTCCCTAAATTAGGGACGGGCGACTGCTTATAGCCCATTGAGTTGCTCACGGTGGTCGTTAAACCTCGAATAAAAAAATATATATATTTAAGGCAGCATGTAAAGGTCCTGTTATGTTTCATATACATTCTTCAACAGTATCACTAAACGCTTTCCGAAAAATTAGTTTAACAAAACATGAAAAAAACAGTAGAAACAATGCATTTTTCAAAAAAAGTCACTAAATGTGTGAAAAAAAAAAAAAAAGGCGTCTCGCCCCAACCAGGTTCCTGAGGAGCAAACGAAAGTCACGAGAACCGATCCCGGCACCGCTGGTTGCCTCGGCACTCAGCAATTACGTAGCGAGTCGAAATACGTGCAGATCACTTTTTTGTAACCCAGCCTGCGCCCTGGCGCACGTGGGTCTCTCACTTTTAACTCTTATTTGGTGTGGTTTTTACTGGCTAATGTATAGGGGATGTTGGAACTTTATTAGTTCAATGTGAACAAGTAATTAATTAGGTCGGTGTTGGGTATTTTTATGTGACACGTTTTATCTGCATTAGAATACTGACCCATTCCTACAGTTATTTTGCTTCTAGAGCATCTACTTCGGTCTATCTCAGTACGAAATCGGCAGAGTACAGTGATTTCCACTTTTGGGCTAGAATTTTATCCAAGTTTTTTAAGAAACGGTATAGCGGTGTTAGGGATTTTTCTCAACGAGACGTGAGCTACTATTTTTTTTCTCACATTTCACCACTTAGTGTTAAGCTGCTAGTCGAATTACATGTAGAAAATACCTTTTTTTAACCCAACACGCACTGTGATGCACGTGAGTTTCTCACTTATACGACTTATTTGAAGCTTGCTGGCTAATCTGCGCGGAGGAGGGGGGGGGGAATGTTAATGACCTCAGTGTGGCCCAATCTATCTCTTATGAGCTCTTTTGGCTCTCCTAGTTTTTTTTAGGAGGGCTGGAGTACACCACCTCCTTGGCTTGCCTCTCTCGAAACTTGTCCTTTTATTTTCTAATTTGAGGCGATATACCTGGCAGTGTTGGGTATTTTTATGTGACAAATTTGGTCAGCGAGAAAATGTCCCTCTCCACCAGTTATCTTATTTCAGGGGCGGATCCCTATGTTAGGATTTAATAACAAATTGAATATTTTTTCGTGAAAGAAAGTATTATTTAAAAGTATATTACTTTCCTTAATTGCAAGAATTTATAGACAACACTTTTTCATTTTGAGGAAAAATATCAGAAAGGACTCCGGTTATTCCCGACACTTGCTCCCCCCCCCCCTTCACGAAAATCCTGGATCCTTCCGTCTTATTTCTAGTGCTTCTAATCTTTTTATCTGTGGATGGAGCACGCTTTTACATAAATTTGTAAAAATTAGCCAGAATTACTGTCAGATTAAAAAAAAACTTTTTGGTGTGCAGGTCTATTAATAGACCGGGATTACGCTGTCAAATTTATTTGCGTACAAATAAATCGCAGTGAAAATTCCACCTTAAACGATTTAATCAGTTATAGGCTTTTAAAATTGGAAGGGATATATAATTATATGCATTACAAATTTTCATTTGGCACGTTTCAAGTCATGTGGGTTTTTTTGTTTTTTTTTTGGAGGAGGTGAGGTTCATTATCATAAATAACTTAAATAGGTGCCAGAACCCTGGAGCATCAACGTAGTCAGCATCTATGAGAGTCTATGCAACATTATTTTTATAATGGATATTTTTTAGATACAGATTAGACTTTAGTGAAAAGTCTGATATCGAAAAGTATCCTGCTAATCTTAAAAAAGAAATCCAAAATTTGTGAAGAGTTTTGTTTTTAAGCTTTCATTTTTTACAATTTTTCAATAGGTTCTTGAATCTCACAGCAGCAGCGTAGTCAGCATTTATGTATAGATATATACAGTAATGTACCCATTCCAGAATCCAGTTTTTTTTCCGATCAAAACTGCTATATTAAAGTGATGTTCACATCAATGTGATGTTATGTTTGCAGTGTAACTCACCCTTGCTTCCCAGTGGGCTAGGAGCAGTCGCAAAGACAGCAAAGCCAAATTGCTGAGCGCCGAGATATAAGAGTCAGTCCGCGGACAGAGCCATCACCCCCTAATAGCTTAACAGGCCAGCGCACCGATTTGTGACGTCATTAGAGTAGTCCGTAGTCGCGGAGAGGAGCATTACGGCGATGTGCGAAACGAACGCATCTTTACGTACACCAACTAATAAGGTTGTACGTTCTTTTAGAGTTTCACTGCATTTAAATAAGAACTTGTGTGTTAGTTTTTAAATAACTGCAGAGTTAACAAGTTTGTTTAATAATCTTTTAAAATACAGAAGAAAAAGAAATTACAGCGTAAAATTTAGCGTAGCAATAATTTCGACTTGAAAGGGTAAGCAAGACAGATTCGTCAACTTAATGAAAGCATCAGTCATTTCACTGGAAGTGATAAACCATTCTCGTAGTTTCACTTGAAGTTATAGTGTCTTTATAGTTTGCCGAATGATTCCTGTACTTGTGAACAAATCGTTCTTGTACTTGAAAGATTAGTTTGAGGGTCAATTACGAAGTATCGCCGTCGTTTCAAAAGATGTCGATTGACTAATTTAAGGAATCTGATATTTCATTCATTGCAAACTTATGACTATGAAAATTTTAGTAACGAAATAATTCCTTTAGTGAAAATGTATTTTCACATCAGACAGTAACTAGCAATTTATATGCAATCCGTGATCACTAATATATAAAAAAAGTCAAGAAAAACTGAATTTTTGTGTTTTTTAATTATTACCAAAGGCTCAATAAAACACGTTTTAACAAACATACAGTAAAATGCTGCTTGATCCACTGATTGCATCAAATAATTTAAGATTTCAAGAAAATTATGCAATTGCTACATTATTAAACGTACAATAATGACATAATAAGTTTTCCTAATTTTAGTACCATCTAGTAACGTGTTTGGACAACTTCATTTTTTTTTTTTTTGATTGGAGGTTTAACGACCACCGTGAGCAACTCAATGGGCTATAAGCAGTCGCCCGTCCCTAATTTAGGGCCACTGGTTCCAGGGAAGGGAGAGAGCCAGTGCCGTAAGACAAACACAACATCCATGCCTGACCGGGATTCGAACCCGGACCCCTTTCGGACGAATGATCAGAGGCCAGCGCCTTAGACCACTGCGCCACCGGGGCGGCCAACTTCATTTTGATAAGCAAATATAAAGTTTATCATTTTTGTCTTCCAGAGCACTATTTCAAAAAAGTTACCTTGTCAAAGTTCAACACATGTGGTATTAAGTATATTAGTAGCATTAAGCAAAACTATTTGGATCCACAAGATAAGCATTTCTTTTTATCTGGAAAAATACAAGTAACTTATTGGCAGAAATTTCCTGAAATTTGATTTTCAAGAAGTATTCAGGAAAACTGCCAATGTACAAATAATTATGGTTGTGTAGTTCTTTGTGTATCACAAACACAATTTGATTATGTGTCCATTAGCTGTTTCTTGTAGAATTTCAAAGACACATTTCTAAGAAAATCTGAAATTTGTTCCAATAATTTCTTAAAGTATTTTTTCAGATAATTATTATATTTTTTGAGATCCTGAAAAATGCACATGCAGTGATTGTACTGAATAAATCTAAGCAATTGTTTTGGTACTATAGGATGTATTTTAAAAGATGTACATGTTTCATTATAAATTGACTAACTTGATGTACTATTTTCTCAGAAACTATAAAAAGCAATGGTATAAAATTTTGCACAAATGTTTTGTCATTACTAAAGCTATTGAAAAAGATTGCTTTTTCCTTTTTTTATGATTTTGGTTTCAAAATTAATTCTATGAAGGATTAAAGAAGTTTTTACCCATACAAAAATTAACACCCACCCCCACGTTTGGATGCACACTTTCCAGTAGTTATCGGATAATATGAGATATATTAGTTCCAGTTATTATTGCTGTAGCTTGTGAAGACACAGTGCAGGAAGTCTGGAAACAGATCATCATCATCATCATCATTGTCAACCATTATCAATCCACTGCTGGACGAAGGTCTCCCCAAGTTTCCTCCACAACGGTCTGTCTTGTGCCAGTCTCCTCCATGTCACTCCCGCATATTTACGAATTTCATCCACCCATCTCCCATGTGGTCTTTTTCTGGGTCTTTTCTTGTCCCTTGGAATCCAATCTAAAATTTCGGCTGTCCATCTATGGTCTGTCCTTCTGGAGTATGTCCAGCCCATTGCCATTTCAGGGATTTAACTCTGATCATGATGTCTTCCACTCTCGTCATTTTTCGGATCCACGAGTTCCTCTTCTTATCTCTCCTGGTTATACCAAGCATGCACCTCTCCATGCTTGTTTGAGTTGTCTGCATCCTTTGTATGTCTCTTTTAGTTAAGGTCCACGTCTCTGCACCATACGTAAGCACTGGAAGGATGCATTGATCAAACACTTTTCTTTTAAGACATAATGGCATATTGCTCTTGAAAATTATGCCGTTTCTTCCAAAAGCTCTCCAGGCAAGTTTTGTACGCCGATTAATTTCTTCATCAATGTGACCCTCACTTGATATCTGCTGTCCAAGATAAACATACGTATCTGTTATCTCCAGTTTTTCTCCATCAATCGATAAATCTTCATTTCTTGTAAAAGCATTGAACATCACTTTTGTCTTCTGAAAGTTCATTTTTAATCCCACTTCTTTACTCTTGTCAGCAAGTTCCTGGATCATACTCTGCAGCTCTGATGGGGTAGTTGCAAAAATGACTACGTCATCAGCAAAACGAAGGTGGGTTAGATAATCTCCATTAATCTTTATCCCTTTGTTTTCCCAGTTCAGTGATTGAAAGACATTTTCCAATGTGGCATTAAAGAGCTTCGGAGATATGGTGTCACCTTGTCTCACTCCCTTTCCAATTTTTATGTGTGTTGTATTTTCAAACAGCCGAATCTTTGCACTTGCATTTTCATAGATGTTATTAATAATATTAATGTATGCATCTTCAATACCGCAGGATTTCAGAGCCGTGGTAACTGCTGATGGTTTCACCGAATCAAAGGCTTTTTCATAATCGATAAAAGCCATGCACAATGGAAGTTCATATTCCCTCGCTCTTTCAATTAGTTCTCTCAGTACGTGGATATGATCTATTGTGCTGTAGCCACTGCTGAATCCAGCTTGTTCTCTCGGTTGAGCCATGTCCAGTGTTACCTTCAAGCGGTGTGAAAGAACTTTAGTGAAGATTTTATAAACCACTGATAGGAGGCTGATAGGTCTGTAGTTCCTGAGATCCTCAATGTCACCTTTTTTATGTAGCAGGATCATTGTAGCAAACAATGATCCTGCTACATAAAAAAGGTGGAAAACACACCTTTTTTATGTAGGAAACAGATAAGTCTAGATAAATGAATAAAAAGTTGATTCATTTTAAACAAATGTTTACAAAAAAAGCGAGTATATATATTTCTACTTGTATTTTAAAAATCTTGTTTGTTTAGAACATAGTTTCCACAGTATGTAGATTCATGTCGATCCAGGTACTTTTTTTCTCTTAAAAATAACAATATCCAAGGCTTAAAAATACCATGCCCGAGATGCCCAGAGCATGTAAATCATTCGTCTGGGCAGGTAAATAAAACATCTAATTGCCTGTGCATGGTAACTAAATTTTAAAATAAAAAAGTTTGTAATAAAATTTCCTACTACACAAAAAAAAAAAAAAAAGATGAGCCGCCCCGGTGGCGCAGTGGTCTAAGGCGTTGGCCTGTGATCATTCGTCCGAAAGGGGTCCGGGTTCGAATCCCGGTGAGGCATGGATGTTGTGTTTGTCTTACGGCACTGGCTCTCTCCCTTCCCTGGAACCAGTGACCCTAAATTAGGGACGGGCGACTGCTTATAGCCCATTGAGTTGCTCACGGTGGTCGTTAAACCTCCAATCAAAAAAAAAAAAATGACAGTTATCACACGTCGTGTTTCATGTCATTGTTAATTAATGGAAGTTGTATTATTGTTACGAAGTACCAAGGAAAGAGCAATATCACATCTTTGATTATGTTATGCTCTACGCCCAGAAATCGGAAACCTAGTTTTGCTCCAAATTTTGTTTATAATCCACAACAGGATGCATGCTTCTGATGTAACTGGCCTCTCATGTTTAGTGACAAAGGGAGAAAACTTTAACAAAAGGAACATGGCAGAATCGCTAAATTTCCGAAACACCAGTTTCAGCATCGAACCATTTCATACCAATTTTAGCATCAGCGTCTTAAAAATTGATATACACACGTTTGTGCATTTAACATTTGTAATACTGACCCTTAAAATGGAAGTGCAAACATGTTAAAACAGTTCATATTTTTAACTTAAAAAAAAAACAGGGTTGTGGTTTGTTATCGTAAAAGATAAATTTTCCTGCGCATCCAGCTTTTACTACCTAGGCAAGTAAATAATTTCTTGCCCATGTAGTACTGATATATTTCATCTAATTTTTAAGAAATTGAATGGTTCTGATAAATTCCCATCCTACCACAGATAGAGCATACACACTGCTCACACAGTGCTTTGGTTTGTAGAAAAATGCTTCAAAATCTTTAAACAGGCATTTTTAAAGGCAAACTTACTCCTGAACTATGTGTGAACTTCTGTTTTTGTGCATTCATATCTAATTTTTGCTGTCTATACTTGATTCAGTGTTTGTTCCTTTAGTAATAAATATTAAAAATGATAATTCAATGCAACTCTCCATGTCTGCAAACACAAAAGATGTATTTCACATGGCAACAAGACCTTAGCATTTATATAAAGGACATAGGCATGTTAGATGTGTACATGACATACATATATTTAGTATAGGATATAGGTATTTTACAAGCACTTGTGCCCAGAAATAGGGACCCCAAAAAAGTTAATCTGTCACTGCCTAAACACTTAAATAACTAAGTACGAATGTATCAACATATTACTCTTGGGATTAAAAACATGCAACCCTTATTATTCTGTGTGCATAATAAAGTTTAAAATGCCTTCCTAAATATAGATATTTTACTTTGAATTTATTTGATACATTGGCAAAAACATGTTATGGGCTACTATAACAACACAAGTAATCTATTCTTTCCATTACAAACATAAATTTCATTTTTCAAAAATCTTTTCAGTGCTTTGACTTCCAGCTGTGAGATGCATTAGATTATAAAATTAGCCAAATTTAAATTTTCTAGTTCAAAATTTTTATTTTACGAGTAGTTTAAATAAGGTTAACAAAAGGTTTACACTTACCTTAGAGTTCAGACACTTATATCCCTTTATGAAAATAAACTTAGTTGACAATTTGACAAGAACAACCACGCACATAGACAGTCTCGCTTACACAGAGTGAGCAGCACATGCATGCTGGACCACCCACCACGGACATCAGCCTACTCTCCCCTACGTCACGCAGCTTCCGGTGTTTGGTGCGCGGGCCTGTTAAACTATTAGGGGGTGATGACAGAGCAGCAGACTCGCGTGACAGCGGTGACGGAATCGGGTTACATGACTTCCGTTTGCTTCTCGGGAACCTGGTTGCACCAAGACGCTTGTTGAAAAAATCAGTAGATCTAGTGATCTACACTAGCTCATTACTCATCCCGCCGTAGAAGACCGACGAACGAAATTAAAATACGTTTTAGAGTGATGTGTGACTATTTTTATAATTAATTGTTTCCCTCTGAGGCAGTACAAATACTGCCTTTCGTATTTATTAATGTACATCTGTTCTGTCAGAGTCCTAAGCTGGTGTCCCCATCTTGTGAGTGAAATCGCAATGAAAAAAAAAATCAAAATATAAAAAACATAGAATTTAAAAATTGCGATAATCTTCATTTCACTGCAAACTATTAGATAAAACCTAAGATACAATGGTTAAAAGATGGTTCTAGTAACACGAACAATTTTTCGATCCAGTAAGTAATCAATGGGCAATGAAATAGCAGCTCCGACCGAAGCAAACGGCGAACGATTTGGATCCTTGGATCTTTCGGTTCCTCGGGACCGATGCGAACGGTAAACGATTTCGTTCGCCGGGAACGATAGTTGCTGGAACTACGGAACGGATCTTTCCGTTCACTCTGTCGACCGGGAGACTTGGAACGGGTCGGTCGCTAATTTAGTGACAGTAATAAACAACGAAAAGCAGGCGTGATGTTTTAAAGTGGGATTGGGACGGAAGGAGGTGACCAGCTGATTGTGCATCGCATCGCATTGTGTTGTGTAGAATGAGGATCATAAACACATGAGGTAAGTCATCGCACGTATCTAATTGACTTGTGAGGTCAATATTAAATGTAAATAATGTTAAGTAGTCTGCCAGGGTATTTAGAGGGAAGGTAATCGGTGGATCTACAAAAATTTTTGAATGGTCACATGTCTTCCGAGATTTTTGGTTTTATTAGACTTTGTATCAGTATTTCACATATATGAGGTGTTAAACCCTTGAATCATAATACTACTGTGAATATATCCTATATTATTATTATTATTATTAGAAGCCTTGTATAGGCATCAGGGTGTCAACGCGGAAGTAAACAAATTTGTAGAAGCTGTAAGATCGACTCCTAAGACCTAGCGTTGTTCTTGTTTACAGTTGAAACACGTAATCTACAGCTGACCGACGCCTTTAAACCCGAATAAATAAGGGATAGGAGGTTTAAAAAAAAGACCAATTTCGTATTCACCAGTTTAAGCGAATTCGAAGTCCAGGGGACATATAGACGTAGTAATGCGGAAAATTAGATCCCAGTTGAGATTACCTAGTGTTTCTTCATTGGAAATGGTGTTAGCTGGATAGTGCTTTTGCTTTCCTCCTTCTAGAGGGAAAGCTAAATTGTTTTTTGGGGGAAAAAATGTTTAATTAGCACATGCATATAGCAAATTATTAAAACTGAAATTGCAGCATTAAGCAAATACCATAATTTGGGAATAATATAATCCATGAGCCCGATTAAAAAGGAAGTCCAAATATTTCTCTCATCTCAGCAGCCAGATTGCAAAAGGAAACCACTAAGTGGGACACCTATTCAAAAGGCTACAGGCAAAACATTACATTATTTTTTAACACGTAGTTGTAAATACATTGTGAGATTGTACCCTGGGTTTTTTTTTTTTTAATTGAAGGTTTAACAACCACCATGAGCAACTCAATGGGCTATAAGCAGTCGCCTGTCCCTAATTTAGAGCCATTTCCTCCAGGGAAGGGAGAGAGCCAGTGCCGTAAGACAAACACAACATCCATGCCTCATCGGGATTCGAACCCGGAATCTTCATGGACGAATGATCATAAGCCAGCGCTTAGACCACTGTGCCACCAGGGCGGCTATCCTGTTTTCTGAGATGTTTTTGTATCAGCAGCTAACTTGGGTTTTCTAAGTGTGTGGCTTTGTTTACTGTAGAAATTAATGATTTTAACATCCAAAACGTGTGGCTGGATATCTTTGTGAAATAATCAAATTCAAAATTGTGATACTGTTTACTGTGTAATTTTTTTTAATGACACAAGACCTTTTTTCCATTAATATAAATTTCCTTTTTCCCATTAATATAGTTTCTGGTGAAGAAATAACCAGTGTTATTCAAGAGATATATAGTAACAGTATTACAGTAAATGTATTATTAAGTGTGGACAACAACAATATCAGCCGCCCCGGTGGCGCAGTGGTCTAAGCGATGGCCTCTGATCATTCGTCCGAACGGGGTCCGGGTTCGAATCCCGGTGAGGCATGGATGTTGTGTTTGTCTTACGGCACTGGCTCTCTCCCTTCCCTGGAACCAGTGACCCTAAATTAGGGACGGGCGACTGCTTATAGCCCATTGAGTTGCTCACGGTGGTCGTTAAAAATCCAATAAAAAAAACAAAAACAAAAAAACCCCAACAATATCAGAAGTTTTTGTGAGTAGTAAAGGTTTTTTACAGGGATGCTGTATGCCCCTACACTATTTAAGATCTATATTGAGGTTTGCCTGAGAGAATGGTCAGTGAAGTGCAGAAATTTGGGATTATGGATTCAGAATGATTTTGAGTACCATTTGCTCTTTGCGGATGATCAAGTAATCTTGGCCGAAAATAAGGATGACATAGCTTACATGTTTTGTAAACTGATCTCTGAATATGACCGTTGGGAACTTAAAATTAACGGAAATGAAACTGAGCACTTGTCCTATAATCCCAGAGACTTCATTGAAATAACGCATAACATTGCGTTGAGAATAGTTGAGGAATTTAAATACCTCAGATCCATAATACATCAGGATGGTATATGTCATCATGACATTGATCGGCGAATAGCAGAGGGCAGGAAAGCTATTTCTGTTTTGAAACCTGTTCTTTGGAGCAGCAACGTCTTCCCAAGAGTAAAAAGACACATATTTTCCACGATTGTACAGAACATAATTTTATGTGGTGCGGAGACATGGACACTAAATAAAAGATATCAACAAAGATTATTGGCTACAGAGATGGACTTTTGGAGGCGTTCTTAAAAAAATCCAGATGTGAAAAAGTGTGCAATACAAAAATTTGAGATATTATGATTGTTAAAGTAGACATTCTTTCAAACTATTAAGATGTGGAGATTGCAATGGTTCTGCCATATAAGGAGAATGATATCAGAGAGACTTCCTAAAATTCTAATGGAGTGGAAGGCTCCAAGAAAGAGAAAGACCAAGGAGAAAGTGGATGCAGGAGATTAAATCAAATTTAAAATATAATGGACTGGATGAAGTGATGGCTTTGGATAGAGAGAAGTAGAGGAAGACTAGCTGAACTATATGGTCGAGGAAATTCGCTTAGCAGTGGAAATTCCTGATGATGATGATAAATTTCTCAGAATAGCTATTTATGTACCAGGATGTCAATCAGTTAGCATAGTTATTTCTATTAATGCAGTGATACACTAAGTCACTCGAGTGTCCCACAGGGTAGTATCTCAGTGGGCCACTCGAGAAATCGTCCATTTCCTCATAATCTTTTAGTCTGAATTTGTTTTAACGAATGAATAATTATTTTGCTGCTTATGAATAATAACCAGTAACTATTTGTGCTTTATATCTGTCTTGAAAGTTATTTCGTTAAAAAAATAAGTGTTTCCTTCTATCTATAATTTGGGAGTTTGCTCTGAAAAGACATAGCAAAATTCTTTGCACTTATACCAAAAAGGTGCAGCCAGACCAAGTACACTGTTTTAAATTAATTAAATGAAGCGAAAGCTAACTACACTTAGGCCTAAGTTGTTGGACTTGAAGCCCAGTATGATAGGTAAGCCCTATCATCCTTTTGTAATTTTGACAGACACTATTACCCATTGTGATGGCCCATCATCCCCACACCCTTCTTCACATACAAAGAAAGTAATTCTCTGGCAGATATATTCCAAAATCCGTGATTCTGCTGCAGTTGTCTTAAAAGCAACAACGATTTACCATAGAACTGGTGCACATGGGTCAAACTAATGGGTCTACTGAAGGAGGAGGCACCATTACTATAAATAGAGGCAGCAACACGTATTTATTTGGTAACTGACCATGCAATAGGTGATCAGTGAACAAATAAATCCAAAAATAAATTGTGTAGGAAAATTGTTATGTAGCATGCACGCACACACACATTTCAATTCTCAGAATAACCTTCATGGGGATTAAATTGGAACTCGGGTCTTCAGGAGACTCCTAATTTTGCCAAAACCAAATTTTTCATAGAAAAAAAGTTGTCTGTTACAACACCCTGTTTTGAGCATGATTTTGCTGCAAGTGCGGACTGGGCCGCCGGAACACCAGGTGAATTCCTAGTGGGCCACCATATTCTGGGCTCGTAGACATATGCTGACAGAAGAAAAGATAAGTATATATATATATATATATATACCAGGGCTTGAATTAGATTTTTTTTATGTAGATTCACCTAAGTTTCTAAATTTGGGTGCAAAATTTTTTTTTCAGGTGCACACTTAAAAAAATGTATATTAATTGACTAATGAAAACTAAATTTATCAGGTATTTTTGTAATGAATAAAAATACATATTTAATATTAATTTTTCATTTGGAGAAATTATACTTATATGAATAATTTTTTATTCATCATCAGACATTGGTTAGTAATCAGAATCATCAGCTATAGTCTTTTCAGTTCTTTCCCCATAAGGTTTAGTGTCCACTCTTTTTTTTTTTTTGCATTTTCCCACCATTGCAGCACAGCATTTTCTGGACAAAAAGTATCTTTAATGTCTCTTAAATTGATATGCATTAAATTCCTCAGTGTGTTTGGATGAAGGGAGTATCTCCAGCTGTACATAAATGAATCATAAAAAAATTATTTTTACATACTTTTGTGATATCTTACACTTTTCCAAAAAACATGTTAATTGTTGTTTGCTTTACTGGCACTAGTTTTTTCCTGATAAAGTTTTGTAGATGGTAAAAATCTTCATAATTTTCAATTGTTGCACCATTATGTTCTAAACATCGACATATAACGCTAAGGGCCTCACGAGTTTCATTTGTCATTGGAGGTGTTGTACAATCAGGCTGCATCCCAACATCTTCACATTCTTCCTGGTCTTCCACCAGATCATTTATGAACGCTATCATAATTTTCAGTTGTTGCACCATTATGTTCCAAACACCGATGCATAACGCTAAGGGCCTCACGAGTTTCATTTGTCATTGGACTTGTTGTACAATCAGGCTGCATCCCAACATCTTCACATTCTTCCTGATCTTCCACCAGATCATTTATGAACGCTATCATAATTTTCAGTTGTTGCACCATTATGTTCCAAACACCGATGCATAACGCTAAGGGCCTCACGAGTTTCATTTGTTGTCGTTGGAGGTATTATACAATCAGGCTGCATCCCAACATCTTCACATTCTTCCTCATCTTCCACCAGATCATTCATGAACGATATCATCATCACTGAAGGGTGCAAACATGGATAAAATTTCATCAATGTTTACCCACTGCTGAAATTCCTCGCTATCCTCTTCATCACCACTTTTTTCCTTGATTTCATTTTCTCATTCGCCTCAGAGTCCTTTTTTAGCAAAACAGTTGAGTATAGCGTTCGTGGTCACACATTTCCAGGTGCTTGCCAACTTATGCAGCGTATGTAGTACAGATATTTTTTTTTTTTTTTTGCAATTTCCACCGCCCTAACTTGATTGCTGGAATCAATTACTTCGATGATTTTTCTCTTCATTTCTCGCCTGTATAGGGTTTTCACTCTTTTAATTACACCTTGATCTAGAGGCTGAATGAGAGATGTCGTGTTTGAGGGCAAGAAAACCGTTTTAATGTTCCTTGGCTGAAGATCGCTAGGATGCACTGTGCAATTATCAAGAATCAATGAGATCTTTTTCTTTTTCATTTCTAATTCCACATCCCACTCTCTGATGAACTTTCAGAATATCGCCGAAGTCATCCATGCATTGGAATTCGCTTCATAGTCTACTGGTAAATGTTTAACTCCTCGAAAACATCTCAGGTTCTTGCTCTTTCCAATAACAAGCGGTTTCCGCTTGTCAATACCTGCCATGTTGCAGGTCAACAGAACAGTTAATCTCTCTTGCTTTTTTCCTGCTGACTTTGAAGAACTTTTGAAATCTAAGGTGTGGTCTGGAAGTGCTCTGTAATACAGTTCCGTTTCATCTGTATTGTAGATTTCCTCTGGTAAAAATTCCTTTAGAAGCTCAGGAAAGTTTGATGCTAACCAGATGTCTGCAGCGGACTTATCAGCATCTTGCTTTTCGCCATAAAGTTTCTTAAAGATGATAATGTTCTTATGTTGCCATTCCGTCAGCCAACCTTCTGAAAACATAAAATCTGTCTCCCATAATTTCTCAGAGAAATTCATCGCTTTCTCTTTCAAAAGACCCTAACTAATTGGCACATTTTGTAGTCTGGTTTGTTTAAACCAACGCAGAAGTGCTTCTTCCACATTTACACTTTTGCCACATCGCTTTTTCTCTGCAATTGCTTATTCTCTATCTCAGCCGATTCAGTTTCCTGCCTTGACTTCAAAATTTTACACGACAACGGCTGGGAAATTCCGAGTGTAGCTGCAGCAGTTCGTTGGGGGCATTTTCCCATAGCATCAAACTTCTGCAAAATTTTCTTTTGACTTATTGTCAAATCTTTTTGTGTCGAAGACGAAAAAATGTGCCTTTCGACGACGAAAAAATTGTGTCTTAACAATTTAAATGCCAGCGTATTTTATCGCAGCAAACAGAGCAGAGCGAGCACAGGTGAATGCAGACAGGACATTGCCACACTGCTGCACTCTCTGAACTGCCCCCCCCTCGGTTGGCTGACCCATTTCACTGTGGAGACCGGGGAATTCCGGGAATCACTTGCACACACTTCGAACTCTTTTGTTCCCAAAATGCCAGATGCGATGCAATGTGTGTGTGTGTATGGGGGTCTTCATGCTTACCAGAGTTGCTTTTCTGTAAACATCCTGTCCGTTGAGTGCCCTAGGGAAAAGCATTATTGTTTCACAAATGAAGCCTGTAAAGGAAGTTTTGACAAGGAACACGAGATCCGTATGAGATAAACATATGAGTCAAATTTCTGATAACATTAAGCAGTGCTTTGATAACAATAACCGGTGGTTTTAACATGGTTGTAAATACGCTCGTTTGAGTTTTCGTGATTCGATAAAATTAAGCAGTTGATAACATTAACTGTGATCACATTAAGTGGTGCCCACTGTGTGTATATATATATACTTGTTCTTTAATATTCTTGTAGAAGAAAACCAAGTTGTACTAAAATGGCAAAATTTGAATTTGTTTACCACTTTGACTGCTTCAAAAAACACAAGCTATGTAGCAAATGTTCTCTTGTGCCAAACACTGTTCATGGTACACCCCTTTCCCTTTCTTGACTTTTGAATTTAAGTCCAGTCCCCTTGGGCTGATAACCTCTATACCTCAATTCGCTTTTGCCAATTGCAGTTGCAGTTAAATTATTAATACAATCTAATCAAATATGCTATCAATAGCCTGGTAGAGGAACTTGAAGTTCATTGTATTCGTTAATGCACTTTGGTTCATCTATGGTGAAATTTTTGCGAAACTGCAGTCCTGAAAAACCTGTTTCAGTTACAGCAAACATGCTTTTTCCATTTGAAAGTAACTTAATAAAAATCAATTTTAGCATTCATTAATTTTTCTGACTTCATAAATTTGCACTGAATTTCTTGCAATTCTGGACATTTTCAGTTTTTTTTCCCAAGAGATTTTTTCATAATTATTTTATTAATGATAGGTGTGTCTTGAAAGAAAGAAATTTGTTTTTGGAACATTTGGACTCTTGTTCTCACTGAAAGATAAGAAACCATTACAAATTCTGAATTTAGTTATCAAAACAAAGTAAATACGGGAACAAAATCTTCGACAGTGTCTCTCAGAGAACGTACCTTGTCTGTTGCTTCTTAGCAATGGAAGAAATTTTGTTCTTACATGAAATTACACTAGGAAACTGCAGTCCAAGAAATCTGGTTAGTTATTGTCTCAATACTTAGTTGTGGCAATATTTAACAGCATTTAGTTGTTAATTATATACAGGGTAATTCAAAATGATTGCCCCCGATTACAAATGACAATATTGTGTTTATGAAGATAAATAGACAGCTGATATCCCTACACAAGAAAGAAGGAAGTTTAGAATTTTATTGGAACCTACTGCTGTGTTGCTATGGTGGCGTAGGAAAGTGAGCTGCCCGTGCGCCAAAGTCAGTAGGAAGAAATGGCGACCTCAGCAGAAAAGGCATTTTGCATGCTGGAATTTCAAAAAAGGAGTAAGGTTTCCGGATTTTACTCCTTGTGACTTCTTTTTGTGGGGGTATGTCAAAGACCATGTGTGTATGCCATCTTTGCCGAGAACACTGCAAGAACTAAAGATGCACGCGCATTCAGCTTGCACTGGCATCAGTTACTACGGACATGCTTCATAATGTATGGCATGAAATGAATTACCGTTTAGATATTGTCCGCGTGACCCAGGGGAGTCACCTAGAACATTTGTAAGGTATGGAAACAAAATTCTAAACTTCCTTCTTTATTGGGCAACAATGTGATCTCTGTTCATGAACCAGGTATTGTCATTTGTGATCGGGACAATCATTTTGAATTACCCTCTATTATTTTTAACTGCAATGATTCATAGACTTTTATTGAAAAGATGTTTAAACAACAAACGATGATGCTGATATTCCGTTTTTTTCGGGATGGAATACCTTGATAATTTCCCCCAAAAGTGGGCCACACAAAATAACTTCCAGCGCCGTTTATGGATCGCCCGTTCGCTACTGGTTTAATGCTGCCTTCAATCATGAGTGGATTTAGCAAATTCTTTTACTGTAAAATTGTTAACATTTGTCCATGACTGAGCTTGTTTTAAAATGCCTATTTTGACTGTTCCCATTCATCCAGGATCTAATAGAATGTTTTTTTGATAAGGGAATTTATGAGGTGTTTCCCTGTGGCTGCATGTGTTTTTGTATAGGACCACAAAACTAAAATTTCTGGTCTAGTTTGGTCATCCCAATTTGCCTCTGCCCAGTAGTTCTAAAATTTGATCCATCTATCATGAACATAGCTTTCCTTTCCCTTCTCCTTTTCTTGACTTTCCAGTTATCATATAAGATCTTTACATTATATATCCAAAATTGATAATTCATTAGCAAGGTGAGATTGCCTTGTTTTTAAGTGTAATTGATCTTAAAACTCTTGTGTTTTCTTCTCGATCTAAAAGCTTTCAACATTCTCTTTCATCACTAGTTCTTGTAGTTATTGAGTCTGTTTTTATTAAGTGATGTTAGAGTAAATGATTCTGAGCCATAAAGAGCAGTGGAATAAGTAAGATAATTAATTTACCTTACAAATTTAGTTGCCTGTGCAATATGTTCTAATTTTCCCAGATTTTTTGTATGGTTATGTCATGGTAGTTTTAGCCAAGACTGTTCATTTTATTTCATTGCTGCATCCTACCCTGTTGCAAATGAAATTATGAAATTTATCTCTTGTTATCAAAAATCATGTCTTGACTTTTGATTATTTTCATCATTTTGTTTTACTCTAAATAGTAACCATATTTAGACATTCCTTAGTCAACTGGTTTTAAGTATTTTTATCTCCATTTTTCATATTGACGATTTTTAAACTGTACATCAACATCTTAGGCTGTTTATTATAAAGCCTCGGACCTTGAAGTTAGTGTTAGAGTTGTAGAAATTTTTGCTCTTCCCCCTCTAGAAAAGTTAGATAATACGGAAGGGAGAACACTGCCTTGTCCAACCCTGCTTTCTCTACCTAAAACCATTCCAAAGAGTGGTTTTCAAATTTAACAGCAGCCTTCTTGATTAAGAGAATTGGTTGTTTAGGTAATTTAATTAGTCTCCTAAATTACTAGTATTTTTTATTTTTTTTTATTTTTGTAATACACATTTGGAGCCTCTGTTGTTGTTTATATTTATTACTTGTAGTAACAAATAGAGAAAAACTCTAATTTAGAGAGACTTGTTTGTTTTGTTCCGTTTGGAATAACATTTTTTTATGTGTTTACATCTGAATAAAGCTTAATAAGTAATTCATTTGAACTATATATTGGATACTGGGAAAAGGTAAATTTTTGTTAAAATTCAAATAATGTTCTTTGCTGTAATATCACAGCATGAAAAGATCACATACATATCTAATGAAGATGGATGTTGAAACTTAGATTTATACATAGCATCATTTTTTCGCGTGGATGACCTCTCGTAACAGTGTTGATGTTATTGGATGATTTGGCATTCAGTTTTGTAAAAGTGCTTTTATTATATTTTAAGTAATAAGTAAAACAGATCACAAATTTTATGAGATTTATCAAGATTTCTAAAGGCAAATCATTTTGAAAACCAATTACTGTCACTATTTACAAAGTAGTGCCTACATGTACATAACAGTTAGAGAGTAAAAATGACCCAGTTTTGTATAATTTGAATTTTTAATAAAATTGCTTATTGGAATCAAGAGCCATTTTTAGCTGTTTTCAGCCAGTGTAAGTGGATACACCTGATAGTAATGTCAATAGTTGTGTGGTCATAAACATTGTGATTTATCTTCTGCATCTAAGGTTATAGCCAGATTATTGCAAGTTGAAGAAGGCAATTAAATTAATTTTTTTTAATATTAAAAAAAAAGAACTTTTCTAAGGAATTGCTACACAGATCATAGGTTTCCAAATATTTTTGATCACACATGCCTGTGAAGTAAATCTGTACAAAATGAAATATCATGCTCCTTTAATAAATGTATATCTTTTTATTATGTGCTTCTATATAGGCTCAGTGGACAAAACTTTACAGGTAATAATAGTGTGTTGGTCCTCATTTAGCATAAATAACTTCCTGTACATGCTGAGGCATCAACTCCATCAAAAGCTGGGGGTTTACCGGAGTTAATGCCATCCACGCCTGTTGCAGCAGTATCCACAGCTACTCCACTCAAGACGTCTGTCCAGGATCCATGGATCTCATGTTTCTCTGCACTGCATCCGATAGAGCTTGCCTAGGGTTTAAATCTCAGGACCTTGGGGGGCCACTGAATGGTTCCAAACTCAGATGAGTGTTCCTCAAGCCATGCCTGGGTGGTTGCAATGCATTGCCGTGCTGAAACAGACCATTGACTGCAGGATGCGTGAAGGCCATAAAAGCATGCAAGTGATCAGCCAGCACCTGCTGGTAGCACGCAGTGGTTAAGGACCTCTCCAGACACACTAAGGGGCCTAATTTGTCCCATGAAAAGGCTCCTCAAACTATCACTTAGCCACCATCACTTTGAACAGGGTGCCAACCTGGAACAACAGGGCCATAGCTTCATGCCGTCGATGCCACACCCTCACCCTCCCATCAGCTCAGTACAGCTGAAAATGGAATTCATCTGACCACTACTCTGCAGAGGTCTAGTTCTGATATTCCCAGCACCAGGTAAGGGATAATTTTCGATAATGAGCAGTCTACAGTAGCTCATGAGTAGGGCATCAGTTTCCATAGCCCAGGGTATACAACATGCACCATACCATTCACTCACTGATGCTGTGATGCTGCTTGGGCCTCCAATATTTAACCTGGATGTGAGTGTGCCTCATGCAGACCTGCCTACCAAACAGTCTGTCTGTATGAGTCTGAATAGTCTACATCGACCACAGTCGTCAGTGGCGTGTGGTTGGCCACCAAATACCTCTCTAGGTGCTGGTGCATCTATCGATGGTATACTCGCTACACACCCTCAATACAGTTGCCTTTGGAAACCCTAGGGTTCTTGCTACTTGGCCGATAGAACGACCATCTGTCTTGCGCCAACAGTGTGTTCACAATCAAAGTTGCTCAGATCCCCACATTTACCTGTGTTCTTTGTTTGTGATACAATGTTGGAAAGCGCTGCTGTCTGCCTATTTATCACCTGCGTTCGGTTTGGGTCTGTTTCATTCTGCGTGGGGGATGGCCACGTCAACTGGCCAGCACCTCTATCTCTAATGTTTTGTATACAAACCATTCCATGTCAAATCACCCATCATTTTCATGAGATGTCACCCACCCATCTCAGATTTTTGTGAAAATTGGTACAAAGTAATTTACTGGTGAGATATAAAACCGGTTAAAATTTTAGGTCAGTCGGTCTAGTAGATCTTGAGTAATGCCCCTTTAAAAATTCGGTAGCTTTGCCTTTAAAGTTTTTGTACTATGAGTTTTCACAACTACATTGTAATACAAAAGAATTCATTACTTCACAACTAACTGTTGCATCCACATAATTTTTTTCTTAAATGATTTGCATGATCCCATACATTTGGGAGCAACTTGTTTATGCACATTTTTAGAATTAAAAGTACACTTTTTTTAAAAATTTAATGGCAAAAGACATTGAAAAATGAGGCCACATTTTTATTAAACAAAACAATTTTTTTCAAACTGAGCCCCCTCTTCAAATTTGCTAAAAATATTTTCATGTGTCTATTATAACGTAACCTGGTTGCTTGACGTTTTATACCCCCCCTTATAGTTTAACCCTATTGGTGAGTAGCTGAAAACAATTTTTATTTTAATTTTTTGTGCCCACCATCTTGGATATAGGTTCATTTTTCGTTTCTGCGACAGGCCAAAATAGGGCCTTACAATGACTTTGAAAAAAGGTAAGCAATTGCCCTTTTTCTTTTTTTTTTAAAAAAAGGCAATTGCTTACCTTTTTTCAAAGCCATTGTGAGTAGATCGAAAATTTTGGTTTGCACTACCTTAAAGAGGACATTTTAGGTTTACAGAAAATGTATAGAAATGACAGAAAATATTTTTTTCTTAACCTTGCTTAAAATGGTGTTGAAATCTGCAATACTCACAACTCACAAGCATAAATAACCATTTTTGATGGACTGGTAAGATAACTGGGGGTTGGAACCGTAAGTTGGGAATTTTTGTGTAATTACTATGGCTAGTAGTTTTCAGCTATGGAAAACTTAAGTCTGGGAGAACACCCACGCATGCACGCACGCACACACAATTTCTGACCCAGGAAACTGACCCGACGGGTTGGCACCAGGCAGACTGGTACTAGAGCTGAGTTTGGGCCCAATTTTCGCAGTCTGAGCCTGTGGTTTATCAGCCGGAGTCCATCTGAGCCCGAATTTTATATTGCAAGATAGCGCTCGGGCCCGAACGAGCCTGAAAACTGGCTAACCTGTTCAGCTATTAATAAAAAGAACATCTCCTTTTCCACACTTCCACTCTCTTATCCTCCTGCAATTAACCAATGTATTTCTCAAATAGGGAATGGTTGGAAGGGACCTCTATTTTTACAGTGTAACTGGACGATTTTCTTTGACCGTTTGTTTCCACCTGAATTGCTTCGGGCGGCCGGGCATCCAAAATGATCGGGAGGTGTTGCAATTGTATGTTGCTCAAATAATGCTAATATGTTTTGTCGCACCATAATGCGCTACAATATGTGCGTTGCTAAATAGAATTAGCAGGGAGCTACTGCGTGGAGATAAAGGGTAAATTGTCGTCGGCATGCTATCAACTATCCAATATCTGTAGTTCTTGAAAAAGCTTTATCTTTTTTGCAGAAACACACTAATGCACGGCCTATGGCATTTTTTACCCAAGCCCGGAATAAATAGCCATCTCGAATGCCCGCTCCCTATCCAGAACCAGTTGCCGAAGAATTCCATTTATCGATTATAAAGTGCCTCATGTGCTAAATCATATAAAATCACATTTATATACACTGGTGGAAAGTGAAAAAAGAACACCAAGAAGGAATTGGCGGACGATCATGAAATTTACATATGTTAATGGGGTCGAGTTTACGTAGGTGTGATGTTAATTTCGGGACCAACTGGTGAGCGCTTACATCACAGCACGGCATAATATGCAAATTATCGTCGGTGGTATTTAAGGAGTACGGCGAAGTGAATGTAATCAGTCGTCGGCGTACAGACACGTGCGAAGACCCTGAAGAAGCTGCAATGCCTGGACATGGAAGACGTGTACGATTTCAGCAGTTATCGGACTTTGAGCGAGGTCGTCTAGTCAGACTCCGCGAGGCCGGGTGGTCGTATCGTCGTATTGCGGAGAGAATTGGACGGGAAGTATTGGTGGTGGTACGATGGTGGCGTAGATGGTCTGAGGAACATTCCCACACGAGAAGACGTGGAACCGGGAGTCACAGACGGACTGACGAGCGGACCAATCGACGCATAAGAAGAGCAGCGGTGTCAAGCAGAACATCCACTGCGACGCAAATCCAAGTTGCCGTTGCACCTGAGGTGACTGTGCGAACAATCCGCAACCGTCTACTGGATGCAGGACTACGTGCACGTGTGCCTCTGGCATGTGTACCTCTGACTCCAGCCCACCGTCAAGAACGGCTGCAGTGGTGTTGCCAACATCTGCACTGCAGAACGCAATGGCGATCTGTCGTGTTCAGCGATGAAAGCAGATTCTGCTTGGGAGCCTCCGATGGCCGTATGCGTGTTCACAGACGCACAAGGGAGCGCCCCACCCTTCTTGCATCCGCCAGCGACACACAGGGCCTACACCTGGTCTCCTGGTGTGGGGAGCGATCAGCTATCACTCCCGTACACAACTAGTGTTTGCACCGGGTACGTTAAACAGCACCTCCTACATCAACATCATCATTCAGCCCGTTGTTGTGCCACTTGTAAGGTCGGTCCATCGTGGTGTTTTCTAGCAAGATAACGCACACCCACACACGGCACGTGCAATGCAACATGCACTTCAGGGTGTGAGACAACTTCCATGGCCTGTACGTTCACCGGATTTGTCCCCCATTGAGCACGTGTGGGATTTTATGGGACAACGACTTATCCGGTCTCCACGGCCAGCCACGACCATCCCGGATTTACGCTTCCAGGTTGAGGATGCTTGGAACTCAATACCCCAAACTTACATCCAACACCTGTACGACAGACTCCATGCCAGAATTGCACAGTGTGACGCAGTTCATGGCGGTTCAACCTCGTACTAACCATGTTACATGGAAATGTTATGTTTCAGTTTACCAGCAAATACAGCTGTATTTTGCCATAATGTTTTGATCACGTTATCCTCTGTATTCCGTTATTATGCTGTATAAATTTTGTTGGTATCGGACGTCTCCTTCTTGGTGTTCTTTTTTCACTTTCCGCCATTGTATAAAAAAAATTATCTCGCTCTCCTTCTCTCTAAGAGTCCGAGCCCGAACCGCAGTAAATATTCTACAGCCAGAGCCCAATTCGGGCGCGGGTTGTGCTTCGGGCTCAGCTCTAACTGGTACCCAGTGGGTTGGCACCAGGCAGACTGGTACCCGGCGGGTTGGCCCCGGGCAGACTCTTACCCGGCGGGTTCACTGACCACACCTGTCATGATGCTACAAAATAAAGTGCCACATGTACAAAATAAAAACAAACATTAAATTCCTGTGTTTTCGATTCAGGCAAAATAATGTAGAATACATCTATTTAAAAAGATTGAAAGAAATTCACAAAACAGCCTTTCACTCTGAGAAGAGGAAAACAAATTAACAGGTTGCAAAAAGAAAAAAAAAAAAAAGAAAAAAAATCAGAAATCGAAGGTAAATGAAAGGAAATATGAGAATAAGTGAGTAAGAGAATTGCATTACTTTTTCTGTAACTTGTACAAAAAACTAGCGGATAATGCTTACCTTGGCATTCCTTTCTAGCGACGGGAACATTTCACGCACGTGTTTTCCGGTCTTTGTTGATGTTATTGTCCTAAAGTCCGTTGTATGCGATGACTGGCTTTACTTCTCACACTTTTCGCTGGGTATACTCATTGGATCTTTGCCTTAGGATTCAAACATCAATTTTTACCGTTCTTTATACTCGAAATTTTCGCCCATACTCTGGGCATCTTCAGGAGCGTGGCGACTTTACCACCGATGTTCGTGGTTAACTTCGCGATAATGGAGTCCGATACTCCTTGTTGCCATTCGTCGGAAAAACTTTCCTGGATAAGAGAATAGTACAATAATTAGAGCTATATAATAGTCAGAATTAGAACTACTAAGTGGAATTTTTTCTGTAACTTTTTATTTCCCATTTCATTGATTTAATTCTGCTTGCTGGTAGGATTGGATAGTATACATATCACTAAGCTGTTTTCTGGGATTCAGAGGTTAGCTCCACAAAGAAAAAACAAACTACCAGATAATGATAGGTGTATAAAATGGTCAAGCAACCACTTAATTAAAAAATTGGGTAATATCATGTCGGAATGTTCCTATATAAAACATGCCATTTTAGATTTTTTTTTCCTCGCCAAAATTGCGAATTGCCCAAAGTATTTTTTTCTCCTGCTGAAACGTTACATTACAGTACACACATCAAAATATTTTAAGCAAATTTGAAAAGGGGGCTCATTTTGAAAAAAAATTGTTTTGTTTAATAAAAATGTGGCCTTATTTTTTTAAAAAAAGTGTTCTTTTAATTATAAAAATGTGCAGAAACCAGTTGTTCCCAAATGTATGAATCATGCAGATCATTTAAGAAAAAATATTATGTGGCTGAAACAGTTAGTTGTTCAGTTATGAATTCTTTTGTCCTACAGTGTAGTTGTGAAAACTCGTAGCACGGAAACTTTAAAGGCAAAGCTACCCAATTTTTAAAGTGGCATTACTCAAGATCTACTGGACTGACTGACCTAAAATTTTAACTGCATTCATATCTTACCAGTACAATTCTTTGCATCAATTTTCACAAAAAACTGAGATGGGTGGGTGACATGCCCTGGATGATCTGACATGGAATGACCCCTACTGAGTGTTTGTAACTTATAAATTTAAAAACAAATCTTTACAAATGAAAAATGTATACATTGAGAGAGTGTATTTAATAATAGCATTCATAATTAAAGGAGCACAAAAGCAATATAAAATATACATAAATATTTAGTCAAAGGAGATTTAATATCTTTCATTATAATTTGCAAGAACCTTTGTTTGGTGATTGTGCACTGTTTTATGATTTTTTTGCCTGGGAATGCTTTTTTAATTATGTCAGTCAATACTCTCTTTCCATTTCAGGTCCCACAAATAATGTTATATGTTTTTCTCTCTCTCTTTTTTTTTTTTCACTTGACTTAGTTTTAAACATATAAAACATTTTATTAGCACATGCTGCACGGGAAAGTTTACATCCAAATTGTTTACATTTGTATGATTGCTGGAAATCACCTACTCTCATGTGAGGCAGTTATCATTTGCAGCTGTAATATGTAAGAACACTAGCTTTGATATAACTGGCAAACGGTCATCAAACTATATCATATAGTTTGCTTTTTTTATTAATTCCAACTCTCCCATATTGTTGAATCAGTAAACAGAGTTCTGAATGCACACTGCCCTTCCACTAATGTCTACAAATAATCCTTATTTACAAAAAAATTAATATTGTGTGCTGAAACCTTTGGCCCGTATGATGGCTTCTACTCTTCGTGGAACACTCACAACCAGTTTTATGTAAATGTTTGCCAATATGTTCAGCCTTCAAAGCTGTGACCGGTTCAGGTTTGTTTGTTGGGTGATGATCACTTTGACATACCTGATAGAATTTCTCTGGGAGATTCTATTCTGTAGAGCTCTGAGAAACAGGGTTTGAAAGAAATAATGGTATAAAAAACCTGATTTGATTTAAATCAGATTTTTTAAAATTTAAATTAGATTTTTTTATTTAAATTACTGTTGTGTTTCAGTTCAACTTTAAAATATCTCTTCGCTCTTCAATGTAAACATGAAACAACATTCTTCTTTATGATGGACTTGATGGTATATATTTTTAAAATTTAAGGAACACTGCGTAACAAATAATGAATGAAAATGCAATAAGAAGAGAGTGGTATTTCTTAATGTCATGCATTATGTTTACTGATTTATGTTTATTAAATGTTTCAATGATGTTTTGTATTTAAAAAAGATTTATTTTTCATACATTTAAAAATAAATCTGAATGTGCACAGCATGCATAAATCAGAAATAGTGTTAGTCATTATACCATTGGATTAGTTTTAAAAATCTACAACTTACACATTAATTTTGCATCATAAAAGCCTCAAAAATAATATATTGAAACTTGAAAAACATGAATTCCTGAGTAAATTTTAAATGAATTAAGAAAAAAAGAAAAAAGCAAGTGATGAGAAAAACTATTTGTTCAGCAGTTCGAACAAAAATACACAAGTTTCACTGCTTTTTGAGTTCCTAGACCTAGCCTATTTCTTAACTTAGAATGCACAATGTTAAATGTTGAGAAAAAAAAAAATTCACTTCCAGCCAAAGCAAATGTTGTTGTTTGTGACTTAAACACTTTCCATTTTTTTCCCCCTATGGACTCTTTCACTATGGACTGCAAGCTGCACTTTTTCTTCCATCATCGTTCCAACCAATGGTGCCAGAACCAGAAGTTTAATGAGAATAATCAGGAATGTGTTTCCATATTTTTTGCTGGAAAATTGTAAAACAACTTCTTTTTCTTCAGGTGTAATAGTCACATTTAGGGGCGTATTTAGACATTTCTAAGGCTGGAGCAAACCACAAAATATTGTGTTCTCCCCCTCCCCCTCCCCTCCCGTTTGTCATTTTTTGTTTTAGGGTTTAACGGCCACCATGGGCAACTCCAAGGGCCATAAGAAGTCTCCTGTCCCTGAATTAGAAACGTTTGCCTTACCATGCATCTGAATGCACTTCAGACGCATGGTAAAAGTGAACCACCCAATACAGCAGAGGTCAAATGGGGACAATATCTGTCATGACCATGCATCGTACGCTTGCACGTATGGGCTATAACAGCAAACAACCCCGACAACATCCTAACCACAGTTCATCGGCACAAAAGACTCACCTGGTGCAAAGATCATGCAAGTTGGATGTTGGATGACTAGGAAAAGTATGCTGGTCTGACGAGTCACATTTTTCACACCACTCTGTGGATAGTTGTCAGGGCATGAAAAATATCTGAAAAGTTGCATGCTGGGATGTTACATAAAAAAGTTACATGCTGAGCATGTGCAGAAATTATTTACATGCCGAGGTAGTAAAAGCTAGGATGACCAGAAAAATTTATCTTTTAAAATAACAAATCAGAATGCTCAGTTTTTTTAAGTTGAAAAATAAACTTTTTTTTGCATTTCCATTTAAAAAATCTGTATTCAAAATGTCCATGCACAAAAGTATGTATCTCAAGTTTTAAGATGCTGATGCTGAAATTGGTATGAAATTATATGATGATGATATTAGTATTTGAGGAATTTAGTGATTCTGCCATGTTTCTTTTGTTGAAATTTTCACCTTTTGTCACTAAACACCTAGGAGGCTAGTTCCATCAGAGGTATGCATCTTGTCGCTGATTGTAAAGAACATTTGGAGCAAAACTACATATGGTTCCAATTTCTGAACCTAGAGCATAATAACTATAATTAAAGAAGTGATATTCTTCTGTCCTTGGCACTCCTTAACGATAATACAACTTCCAGTGATAAGCAGTAAAATGAAACATGACGTGGGACGACTGTCTTTTCTTGTAGTAGGGAAATTCTATTCCAAACTTGTTTATTTTAAAATTTAGTTGCCCAGACCAGGCAACAAATTTTAAAATAAACAAGTTTGGAATAGAATTTCCTACTACAAGAAAAACAACCTAGTTGCCCAGATCGGGCAACTATTGTTTTTTTACCTGCCTAGACCAATAATTTACATGCCCCGGGCATCTCGGGCATATTATTTTTCAAGCCCTGGTTGTGTATGTACTTGGTGCAAACAACATGAGGCACTCAATTCATTCTGCAGGGTCTCCACAGTGCAAGCTGGTGGAGGTGGTTGCATGGTGTGAGGCATATTTATCTGGCAGAAACTTAGTTCCGTGGTGCATGTGGAACAACGCACGACCACTACTATTAATTGCTTGCTGACTCTGTACACCCAGCAAAGTTGCACTTTTTCCTGAATGGCGACAGTGTCTTCCAAGATGACAACACACCGAGCCACAGGTCCAATATTGTTCAGGAATTGTTTGAAGAACACAGTTCAGACTTCCAGCATATTGATTGGCCTCCGAACTCCCCGATGTCAATCCCATAGAGCACTTGTGGGACACGGAACAGCATGTCAACCGACTGGATACAGTTATCACCTCCATACTTGCATTGAATGCCGCATTACACACAGCTTTGTTGCCCATGGCTTTTAACAGCTTACAGCATTTTATTGAATCGATGCCACATTGAATAGATGCTGTAAATGGCAAAAGGAGGGTCTACGAAGTATTAAGTAGGCAGTCATAATTCAGTGATAACTTAGTGTATATATATACTTAAGAGCAGAGCCGAAAACATAAGAAAAACACTTAAGAATTTAAAATGAAAGTTGCAAAATTACCTGAAGATCAAAACGCGCAACGCAGCAGTTATGAAAATTCAGAATTCACTTCCATGTGGTCTTCTTCTGGGTCTTTTCCTGTCCCTTAGAATCCAATCTAAAACTTCGGCTGTCCATCGATGGTCTGTCCTTCTGGCAGTATGTCCAGCCCATTGCCATTTCAGGGATTTAACTCTGATCATGATGTCTTCCACTCTTGTCATTTTTCGGATCCACGAGTTCCTCTTCTTATCTCTCCTGGTGACACCAAGCATGCATCTCTCCATGCTGTTTTGAGTTGTCTGCAGCCTTTGTAAGTCTCTTTTAGTTAAGGTCCACGTCTCTGCACCATACGTAAGCACTGGAAGGACGCATTGATCAAACACTTTTCTTTTAAGACATAATGGCATATTGCTCTTGAAAATTATGCTGTTTCTTCCAAAAGCTCTCCAGGCAAGTTTTGTACGCCAATTAATTTCTTCATCAATGTGACCCTCACTTGATATCTGCTATCCAAGATAAACGTACGTGTCTGTTATCTCCAGCTTTTCTCCATCAATCGATAAATCTTTATTTCTTGTAAAAGCATTGAACATCACTTTTGTCTTCTGAAAGTTCATTTTTAATCCTACTTCTTTACTCTTGTCAGCAAGTTCCTGAATCATACTCTGCAGCTCTGATGGGGTAGTTGCAAAAATGACTACGTCATCAGCAAAACGAAGGTGAGTTAGATAATCTCCATTAATCTTTATCCCTTTGTTTTCCCAGTTCAGTGATTGAAAGACATTTTCCAATGTGGCATTAAAGAGCTTCGGAGATATGGTGTCACCTTGTCTCACTCCTTTTCCAATTTTTTATGTGTGTTGTATTTTCAAACAGCCGAATCTTTGCACTTGCATTTTCATTGATGTTATTAATAATATTAATGTATGCATCTTCAATACCGCAGGATTTCAGAGCCATTGTAACTGCTGATGGTTTCACCGAATCAAAGGCTTTTTCATAATCGATAAAAGCCATGCACAATGGAAGTTCATATTCCCACGCTCTTTCAATTAGTTCTCTCAGTACGTGGATATGATCTATTGTGCTGTAGCCACTCCTGAATCCAGCTTGTTCTCTCGGTTGAGCCATGTCCAGTGTCACCTTCAAGCGGTGTGAAAGAACTTTAGTGAAGATTTTATAAACCACTGATAGGAGGCCGATAGGTCTGTAGTTCCTGAGATCCTCAATGTCACCTTTTTTATGTAGCAAGATCATTGTAGCGTTGTTCCAATCCTCAGGAATCTTCCCTTCATTAAGGCATCGAGTGAAAATTTGGGCGAGTACTGTTTCGATTTCGCCACTTGCTTCTTGTATGATGTCTACAGTAATTCCATCTTCTCTTGGATATATATATATATGGGATGTAAGGTCAGGTGATGCGTAACATCACAGCCTCTCCTTGACAAATGTCAACCCCGCCTTCTCGTGGTACATCCTGTTCCCACTAAAGGGGCTCTGACGACCGCCGATAGCGGTATAACTATACCATCGGGATTAGAGGAAATGCTATCCCACACTCACCAACCCGCTTGGCCAGCGTGGTGAGTTATGGCCAAACCCCTCCAAAATGACTCCACAACTTAAATCTTGGCCCTCAGTCTCCCGCAGCTGGAATGTACCTGGCCAAGGCAGCGGCCAGTGCGACATGAAGGCAGAGGGTGCTAAGAATCCCCGGAGGACCGGACTAGGCTGCCATCTGATGCTGACCTTGGCTACTTACAATGGACGCTCCCTATCTTCTGATTCAAGGCTTCTTGAATTGGAAGAGGAACTACAAAGGATCAAGTGGGACATCGTCGGGCTAAGTGAGGTAAGGAGAAAAGGAGAAGATCTCATTGAACTGAAAAGTGGACATCTCTTCTACTATCGTGGGACAGATACTGGCAGAACTAGTGGTGTTGGATTTATAATAAACAAGAAACTGAAGGATAAAGTTGTAGAAGTTGAAAGTTCCTCTGACAGAGCTACACAACTCGTTATCCAACTCTCGAGAAGATACCAGGCTCATATTATTCAAACTTATGCACCCACCACAAGTCATGCTGAAGAAGAAATTGAAGAATTTTATGAGGAAATTCATCATCTAAATAATAAAGGTAAGCAGCACTTGAAGATAATTATGGGAGATTTCAATGCAAAAATAGGGCAACGGCAACAGAATGAAACTTCAGTAGGTAAATTCGGTCACGGCAACAGAAACCAGCGTGGAAATACTCTCGTAGAGTTTGCAGAGGCAGAAGGGTTTTTCATCTTGAACTCCTTTTTCAAGAAAAAGCCACACAGGAAATGGACATGGAGACATCCAAATGGGACGACAAGTGAAATTGATTTTATTATGTGTAACAAAAAATTCGTCATAGAAGACTGCAGTGTGCTAAACAAGTTCAACACAGGCAGTGACCATAGATTGGTGAGATGTAAGATGCACCTCAACACTAAACTCGAACGTAGCAAGCTCATAAGACAAACAAAATGTATTGACATAACCAACCTTAAAAAACACCATAATACCTTCAAATTGGAACTGAAGAACAGATTCTCTGCTTTAAAAGGCCTAACATCGGAAGAAGTGGATATTTCTGAAGTTAACAGAAAAGTAACCAAAGCTCTTATGGAAACAGCAACAAAATTAGCTGGGTCAAAGAACAAATTGCATGTGAACAAATTATCAGGAAAAACCAAAATGTTGATGCAAAAAAGAAGAGTGATGAGGACAACTAAAGAAGATGTGACTTCCAAAGTGGAATATATAGAGCTATGCAAGACAGTACGAAAAAGTATCACTGAAGACGTAAGGAAATTCAACTGTGAACTAGTAAGGAAAGCAATTGAAAACAACCAAAGCCTAAAGATAGCAAAGGGACATCTCAGTAAGGGGAAAAAACAGATTATGGCACTGAGAAAAGAAGATGGTTCTGTAACAAGAAATAGAGGCGAAATTTTGACAAGAGTGAAAGATTTCTACTCCAAATTATATGAAAGGGATGATACATGTACTCCAGACATCATGAAAGGTTCCAGTACCAGAGTTCTTCCAGTCCTTCCAGCAGAAGTTGCACATGCAATCAAGAACATGAAGCGGGGAAAAGCTCCAGGAGAAGATGGAATTACTGTAGACATCATACAAGAAGCAAGTGGAGAAATCGAAACAGTACTCGCCCAAATTTTCACTCGATGCCTTAATGAAGGGAAAATTCCTGAGGATTGGAACAACGCTACAATGATCTTGCTACATAAAAAAGGTGACATTGAGGATCTCAGGAACTACAGACCTATCAGCCTCCTATCAGTGGTTTATAAAATCTTCACTAAAGTTCTTTCACACCGCTTTAAGGTGACACTGGACATGGCTCAACCGAGAGAACAAGCTGGATTCAGGAGTGGCTACAGCACAATAGATCATATCCACGTACTGAGAGAACTAATTGAAAGAGCGAGGGAATATGAACTTCCATTGTGCATGGCTTTTATCGATTATGAAAAAGCCTTTGATTCGGTGAAACCATCAGCAGTTGCAATGGCTCTGAAATCCTGCGGTATTGAAGTTGCATACATTAATATTATTAATAACATCTATGAAAATGCAAGTGCAAAGATTCGGCTGTTTGAAAATACAACACACATAAAAATTGGAAAAGGAGTGAGACAAGGTGACACCATATCTCCGAAGCTCTTTAATGCTACATTGGAAAATGTCTTTCAATCACTGAACTGGGAAAACAAAGGGATAAAGATTAATGGAGATTACCTAACCCACCTTCGTTTTGCTGATGACATAGTCATTTTTGCAACTACCCCATCAGAGCTACAGAGTATGATCCAGGAACTTGCTGACAAGAGTAAAGAAGTGGGATTAAAAATGAACTTTCAGAAGACAAAAGTGATGTACAATGCTTTTACAAGAAATGAAGATTTATCGATTGATGGAGGAAAGCTGGAGATAACAGACACGTACGTTTATCTTGGACAGCAGGTATCAAGTGAGGGTCACATTGATGAAGAAATTAATCGGCGTACAAAACTTGCGTGGAGAGCTTTTGGAAGAAACAGCATAATTTTCAAGAGCAATATGCCATTATGTCTTAAAAGAAAAGTGTTTGATCAATGCATCCTTCCAGTGCTTACGTATGGTGCAGAGACGTGGACCTTAGCTAAGAGAGACATACAAAGGCTGCAGACAACTCAAAGAAGCATGGAGAGGTGCATGCTTGGTGTAACCAGGAGAGATAAGAAGAGGAACTCGTGGATCCGAAAAATGACAAGAGTGGAAGACGTCGTGATCAGAGTTAAATCCTTGAAATGGCAATGGGCTGGGCATACTGCCAGAAGAACAGACCATCGATGGACAGCCGAAATTTTAGATTGGATTCCAAGGGACAGGAAAAGACCCAGAAGAAGACCACATGGAAGATGGGTGGATGAAATTCGAAAATATGCGGGAGTGACATGGAGGAGACTGGCACAAGACAGCCCGTTGTGGAGGAAACTTGGGGAGATCTTCGTCCAGCAGTGGATTGATAATGGTTGACAATGATGATGATGATGATATATATATATAACACATACACATTTAGTAATGTGTAAAGAGAACACACTACTAATGGTAAACAAGCAGGGAGAATAGTAAGTTAAAATTTCTCTGCTCCCTACAACAGTAAAAGGCAGAGAAGAAAATGGCAAACGACTACTGCAACCTCGAGAGACAGTTGTTACTTATTCGTCATGTTCTGTTTTGCCATTTAAGCGAGATAAAAATTGGTTTATATTAAGGTTGATATAGCTTTCTGGTTACCTTGGTCAACTCTTCTTGGAATAGGCGGAACCACAAGCTGCAGTAAATGTGGTAGAAACAGTCTCTTATAGGAATTAGTAATTTGCCTGTTGCATGAACTTGTGAAGTTGCAAGTCTGTTTTGGTTCAATATTCCAAATGTGCATAGTAATGTTATTGTGCTTACACTGTTTTATCATCAGGTATGTAGTTAAACATGCAGATATTGATGGGAAAACACTGTATTACTTAATTTTGTCAGTCATTTCGGTGGCCAGAGGCATGGCCTTTGGCTAGTTTTTTTAGTTTAGCTGAGGTTTAAGTCCTGGAATGAGGAATGGGTGGCATGTTTGTTCTTTGACACTTCCTCTTTCACCTCCCTAAATAAAACCAGTGACTCTAAATTAGGATGGGGAGCTGTTTGCCTTATATCATTGGTTCCGAAACTGTGGGATGTTGAACATGAAGAAATTCCAAGGTAAAGGTACAAGACTGCAATTTTCGTAAGGAAAAGTTATTTTAATCAGCTTATGAAAACTTTTTCATTTTCAAATTTCACACCATGAAATTTGTCTTTAGATGTGTAGGCATAGTGCTTCAATTAGATGACATTTGTGTTAAGTGATTACCAGAAATTTATTGTAAGAATAATCACTCGAATTAACAAATGATTCAATTATGAAAGATAATTTCAAAAACTCAAGCTTGAAGGGATTTTGGATAAAATATTTTCTAATTTATTGGAAAGCTGGAGAAGTGCTATATACAATTATTATTCCATTTGTATTGATGTACTTATGTAAAAACAGCTTTTCAAGTTTATTCAAAATTAAAGTACAACAAAGGAATCTGCAGGATACTGAAAAAGATTTACACTGTACACATTCATCTTTAAAGCCTAGGATTTCCTAATTTGTGAAGAACTGGAGAAGCATTCTTCACATTAACTTCATTTTGTTTCTTTTTTCTTATGGTGTTTTTTAATTATTATTTTTATTTTTTTGTGATAAGAATAACTATTTGTGCTTATTTTTAGTTTGAAATATACACTGGTCACAAAAAGTTAGGGATATGTCCTAGAATGAAGGATGTATGTATCTGACTCAATTAATATGCATTAAAATAACATTAGTGAGGCTAAGCAACATAAATGATAAAGAGTGTGTTTACAAAAACAATTATTGTGCAATTTCTGTACACAACAAGGTAGCACTGCAATACAGACAAATTGGTAAATTCAGAGAATGTCCATATCTCTGGATTTCTGTTCCTGGTAACACTACCTCTGTGGCAAAGAATTTCTTGACACCTTTATATAAGGCATACTTGCAGTGACATTATTGATGAGTGTCTGGTGCGACTCGTACCATATTACAGGCAACATGTTACAGAGGTCTGCCACTGTACTGGGGTGTGGAATGTGGTTATCCAGACATCACTGTTCAGCATCCCAAATGTTTTCAATAGGATTAAGGTCAGTGGACCTCAGAGGCAGCTGTAATGATTCAATCTCATGGTTTTCTAGCTCCTGAGGTACTTACTCTCCAGGCACAGTGACTGGTTGCACAGTCATGAAGAAAATGGAATGCATGTCCAATAGCAGCGAGCAGTATAAAACAATGTCACAATGGGCATAATTATCTCGTTTTGGTACACTGAGGCATTGATGTTGCCGTGACAAACATACAAGGAAGTACAGCCATTAAAATACACTCCTGCCTAGCCCAGCCCAGACCAGAACTGACTGCCGCTGGTAAGGGTAGATGGACTGGGCATAGTGTCCATGAATTCATATGCCAGATCTCCACACATGTTATTATTATCAGGATAAAGAGTGAAATGGAATTTGTCTGCGAAAAGTACATGGTGCCACTCCGTATTGCATGACATGTACTGTTGGAGCCAGATGCATCTGTGGCTACAGTGAGCTGATGTCAGTGCTGTACATCTCAGTGGCTTCCTCGCTATGAATCTGTACTTGTGAAGATGGTTTCATACCATTCGAGTGCATACTGTGACACCAGAAGCAACTCAAAGTTAGTCCCAGAGTTGGTTATTGGCGATTCTAGGCCTTCTCCGAGCTTACTTTCAGGCAGTGGTCTGGCCTCCTGGTGGTCATCCTCGAATGAACACTATTGGGTCAATCTGCAGCATTTCCATGCCATAAAAACCTTGTATGTAGCTGACCTACTGCACTTGCGAAACTTCTGAAGCAGCAGCCACGTCGATCTGCCGTACAACTGCCTGTAACATGCCAACAGCCCTATTTCTGTTGTCAATGCTTAAATGTCGCCTGGACATCATTTCAGTTTAATCCCACACTGAAGGCAATTTATTCAACAAACTCCTAGACCAAGTGGTGAAACAACCCATTTTCCACTTCTTGCAGGGTACATTTATTGGAGCTCATGCGCCATGTGCTGTGTTGTCGTGTTGCTAATTTACATATAAACTAGCTACCCACACTGATAACTGATCTCCACTAGGTACTAAAATAGCTTAATCACCACATTTTCCCTTCAAAACCACAATATTACTAACTTTTTGTGACCAGTGTATTTTATTGAATTTGTATGTTTATTTTTAAATTACCTTTCAAACTGAATTTTTTTTGTTAAAAGTGAGTTGGATGATGGTAAAGAAGAAATTGGAAGAGAAAGGTTTTTCTGAAAAATTAGAAAGGGGTGTGATGCCAAAAAGTTTAAAAATTGCTGCCTTAGGTTCTCTTTGTGGTCATGAAACCTTAAAAAAAAAAATAAAAAAAAATGTCTACAAGTGTACTTTTGAAACACATCCTTGTTAAAGCCATGCACCAGTTAATAAATATTATGAATGGAAAGTAGTATTTTGAGTTATTTATGTCAATGAAACTGGACAACTAAAACACTGGGCTTTTAGAAGTATTGCTGAAACATCACCCCATGCAAACAAGCATATAGTGGCATTGCATTTTGAACTACGACAATGCAGTCCTATTCATAACCAAAGCCATGTTGGGAACTATACCCAAATTGCTTAGTTGACCTACATTTTGTAAATAGGATGACTTTATTAACTTGGTTCTATTTGGTATAATGTAAATGGTAAAACAATTTTTTTTCTTCTTTCTTCACAGAGATACACAAGGCTAGTTAATGGCCACAATAGTGAAAGATTCATGAAAAGGATTAAAGGAAACTGGCTTCTAAATTTTGGGGCTGTCTTCTGAATCCAAATAGTAATTTCTGTGGTCTGATCTAAATAAGACAACAAAAACATATTAAAAAATTCAAAATAATTTGTGAAAAATGTTCTTTTTACTGCTTGCTTTCGCTTTGTATTTAGTAATTGATTTTGCAAATGCTATGCATAATGTGCTAACCCAAATATTACGATATATAAATATTATAAGATACTGATTTCATTTGCATGTTGGAGAAAAATATAGAACCCAGATTAACAATGAATTGCAAAGAGAAAGAAATAATATAATAGGCTAGTATGTTGTGACTGGTTTTTGGAAACATGTACTGGATTCTGAAGTTGGAGATGAGACATTTTTTTGTGCCGCAGAGTTATCTGGAAAGTCATCAGCATCTTCATGTATTCATCTGCTAGTGTAAACATACACTTTCACCACTTATCAAAGCTCATTTGATTTCATGAACATGATGGACAACCATTTGTTATATTGTCTTGGAATTCTGAAATTTTTTTGGTGGAAACTCAAAACATAAGGGAGGGATTGTCAAAATTCCAAGACAAACCTAGGTGCAAACATAAAACATCAGTTCATAACTAGCGCACAAGAGTATATCCACCAAGAGGTAATTTTGCATTGTTATGTTTAACATTTGTATCTACAACATTAGTACAAAAAAATGGACTTTAAGGAAAAGCGTATGTTAGCATCCAACAACAAACATTTTCAGCAAGACCATCTCAGTTGCTTTAACAAAACAAGTGAAAAGTGTAACTATCTTTTGATAAATTTTAGCATTCAAGGTAAGAAAACAAATTTCTGTCAGTGCATATTCTTACCAGTGCTTCAATTTGCATGCTTCACTGAAAATTTTTTAAGAAACTTAAAAAAAATGTGACAATGGAATAAAAATTCTGCAGCTTTTAAATACACTGATACTGGAAATGTAGTCCCTTAAATCGCCCCGAGTCTCAGTTAGTATGAAAGTTGTGCAAAACAGTTCATGCTGTACCATTTAAAAATTGATTGGGGAAAAAGATTTCTAAAAATGAAAGAATTATTTTATCTTGTGATTTAAAAAAGAAAACCCAAAGTAAAAAAAATATCTGAAAACAGCTTCACTAACCAATGAACAGTTGCTTTGCCTGATTAAGGAGCTGTAGTATACTAGTGCTATTGTTCCAGGATTGTGCTGTGTAGTTGTACACTGCATAATTTATTGATGTGCTAGTTTATATCTATCAACAAAATGATATATCTAGGTAAAGCATGAATGACCATATCACAAAAATGACTGTGATGGTGTATTGTTTTTAGTTTAACTGTCAAATATTGAGATGCTGTACAACTAGCTAAAAAACATGTAACAAGAGGAAATGATAAAGAAAATTATTCAAAGTAAGAATGAATCAAAAACTGTTTGTCTTCTTATATAATTATTTATATAACTGAAATTCACTGTTATGTTATAGTTTCAATTTTATTTTTCTTCAGCATTATACATTATTTGAGTGTTGTGAAGTTTAGTGTTATCTGTCTAATTTTGATTTCTTAAATAGGAAGAATATGAACCATGGTTGATTTCTTGGCTGAAAACAATGCCTGCGGGCAGAATCTTCTGCGTTTGGTTTCCAGAGGCAATGCCATTATTGCAGAGTTATTGCGTTTAGCTGATGTGGTGCCTCAAGTTTTTCGTCTAGAGAACAAACAAGATCAGCAGAAATATGGAGAAATTCTGTGGGATTTCAGCTATTTAAAAGCAACAGAATTTTATGAGCATAAAATAGAGACCAATGCAGTTAGTATCTTTGTTCAGTTTTAGTCATTGCTTATGCGATTACATAATTTATGTTCATTGGTGGTGTTATTATTCTGCTACATTTATTTCAACAATAAAATATATTAGCTTAGCTAATCTAATAAAATTCAGTGGTGTACTAACCCAAAGAGCTCCTTGATTAACTTTTTTCAGCCACTCAGAAGTAACTGGTTTATCAGTTGATGGATAGGTAGGTGCATTAGCAGTTGTAGGAATTTGAAAAGGGGGGGGGTCCTAATACCACTATAAGTTTGATTAAATATCTTACCTTAGTGGTCATTGGGCGGGGGGGGGGGGGAGTTCGATATATGTGTTATTGATTAAAATTTTTTTTTCCGGAGAATGAGTTGCACGATTATATCAGTATTTTTATCAGGTCTATTCAAGATAGTTTTAAACGTGCACAAATTTATTGAATAACCCTTTTTAATAAAGAATGGAATGTGTGTTACACAAAAGTGAGTCTCCTTGGGTGCATTCGCACAAATCTGTCCAAAATGTCATCAATGTTTTTTAGGGCAATATTTTAGTGAGTATGAATTACCCTACCCCTAGTACTGTAAGATGCTGCTGGCCCATTGTGGATTTTAAATATGTTTTCAGCCTCTTTTATAGCTGAGAAAGATCTCTCTAGTGTCGCTGTTGTAACAGGAATAACAGTTAGTATTGTTAGCAGGCATTTGATGTTCAAATAAATCAGATCTTCATTGGTCTGAATTGCAGTAATGCATTCTATGGCAGATTCTGGAAAAGAATCTACTTTTCTTCCTGCTTCACATTGGCTTGATGCTTGAGTGGTGATGGATTTCATTCTGAAAAAGGCAACATCAAGAGTTTCAAGAACAGGGTTGCCAGCCGACTGGGAAACCGAGAAAAATCAGGGAATCCAAAAATAAGGCTAAAAATCAGGGAAAACTCGGGAAGAAATAATTTTTTTAGCAAAAACCTGGAAAAGTCAGGGAAAATTAAACTGAATTTTTTGCGTAATGCATATGCAGTTACCAGAGATGGGAATTATGTGCCAATTGCTCCAAAAGAAAAATCTTGCTCTATTTTGCTACAAAAGGCAGATTTTGCACCATTGTGCACCAGAATCGCCATGCCCCGTCATCATCGTCGGTACTTCGGCACACTACATTCTCCGTGCGCACCGTTCCGCTTGACGCTGAGTAAGACCATGCGGTGGAAAGAAAGATTCAGCGATTCCAAGTACTAAGGGTTTTACATAATTACTATGCCATGGAAATCGCCAGTCTGCTATGGACGACGGAAAATATCAAGTCTGCTATGGAAATCATCGGTCCGCTATGGACAACAGAAAATATTGAGTATGCTATAGAAATTGTCGGTCCGCTACGGACAATGGAAAATATCGAGTATGCTGTGGAAATTGTCGATCCGCTGCAGACGACATAAAACGTCGAGTATACTATGGAAATCGTTGATCCACTGCGGACGACGAAAAACATCGAGTATGATATGGAGATCATCAGTCCGCTATGGGAACGGAAAACGTCTAGTATGCTATGGAAATCGAAAATCTCAGTGAAATAACGTTTTTAAACATCTGTGAAAGGTTTATTTTCAAGATTTTAACACTTGTTAAACATTTTCGCGAATATTTATTGATCAAGGTGTTGAGAAGTCGCATAGTCTTCTGTTTCCGCACAAAACATTTTTCTGTCCAAGTTTCTCTCTCTCTCTTTTTTTTTTTTTTTTTTTTTTTTTGCTATGTTCGATTGTTTGTATTTTTATCTCTGATGTTTTCTGATCATGTTCCTTGTTTTTAGTATCTTTGGTAATAGTGAAAAGGAGCGACCTCGTGTGTTTGAAGATTTTTTTCCTAATGAAATGCATGTTTCCCTATTTCTAATACATACTTTCTTCAAAACTAATCAATAGAGAGCAATCGTTTTTGCCCCTTTCCCTTTTATTAAACAACATTAAATTTCTGGATCGGTACTTAATCTGTCCGCTGTGGAATCCGCGCCATTTCCTTGCCCTGTAAAATTGTTTCATGGCAGAGTGAGCAACGCGGTATCGATTTTTCACTTTAATTTTCCATAAAATTCGTGTTTTTCCATTTTTTAGTCACTTCTTACTCATATGTGATATTATTTTGTGGATTTGCAGATTCCGCTTTCTTCATCATTTGGGTAATCTCGAGATCGATGCAAAACTGTAAAAAAGGGGGGGGGGTCTTTTCTGTCTGGAGGTTGATATTTCATCTTTCAAAGCCTTCGAAAATGGAAGTTAAACGGAGTGCAGATTTTCCCCATGAACCTAATTTCTTTTTCTCGCAATGTTTCTTCTGCCCAGTATTGTTATTAAATATCATTTTAATGCATAGGCGTGCTGATTATTTTGCCATTACTGGAAATTCTACATTTCCTCTGAAGTTTTGCCTGGTCAGATGGGTGGAAAATACAGCTGTTTTGAGCTGTTCAGGTCTTCCCAGACGTTAAAAAGTACACATATAGTATTCGATCGCTGCCTAATACCTTTACTTGTGATCAAGTTGAAAAAAGCTTGCATGGATAAACTTACTTTAGCAAAGTTGGCATTTTTTTTATTTGTTGGGTCAATGTTAGAATCATTTCTTAAAAAGTTCCAGACTCTGAAACCAATGGTACCTTTCCTGTATGAAGCCTTGTATGACCTGATTTCCCAGTTAATGAAAAAATTTGTCAGAAAGGAAGTTCTGGAATGCACTGAAGCTACTGAAAATCATTATCTGCAAATTTTACCTGAAATTCCTCGCGAAATTATCTTCTGAAAAACCTGGAAAACTCAGGGAATTTTTAAAGCCAATATGAGTGGCAACCCTGCAAGAACTACTGAGATTATTTTTCAAGCTTAAACAGTGCAAAAAATAGATAGACAGATGTGTATTTTTAGCAATTTGTAAAAATTCAGGAAATTAAAAATTTCGTCCCTTCCTACGGAAAGGCACATGCTCTTCCCCCCTTCTGCAACTGCCCTTAGATGGATGGTCGTATTCTCATGACCTAAGCTTACCTTGTGATTTATAATCTTGAGCTGCTCATATTTTATGGTTAATTTTACTTTTTATTTTTTTTTTGTTTTTATTTGATAGGGTTTTGATTATGGTAGTGCTTACATAGTCCATGATTATATACAGCCCACTCACTAGCTCTACATAAATTTCATGTAGAAAATTAATTTGAATGCTTTAATAACACAAATTTTTGTATATGCAAAAATGCAAATTCTTTTAAATGAAAGAACAATAATGCAACAAAGCTTTTTTTTTTTTTTTTTTTTTTTTTTTCTGTCAGTCTGCTTCCTCCAATTGGCTGTGAGATTGCACTTACTTTCAGCAGACCATGGATATGAACTCATGCACAATGCTAATTTCACAAAGGTAGAACTTTTGCCATAAGAAAACAAGCATGTTTAAAACAATTATAATTGTAATATACAGTTTACCCATAATTTTATTTTGAGTACTGATCATACATGCCAGCAACTGACAGAAGGTCACAAAACTATAAGTGTTTTGCATAGCAAGTAAACATTATCTTTGTTTTTTTAGAGTTCTGGAATGCATAGAACACTAAGTAGATGGCAAGAAAACTGCTCCAAATTGTAATATTTCTTTTTCACCATGTGGTTTTAATTGTCTTTCTGTAGCGGTGTAGCTAGTTCCTTGGCCCCTTCCTGATGGGTGTGATTGGGCTGCATGTAAAAATGTGGCAGAGGGATAATACACAAAGTTGAGAACTACGTACATACAATCATAATCAGAAGTCCACCCATGTTTTTCCTCCAGTGTACATCACAAATGGTTCCTAAAATTATGCCAACTAATCAATCAACCAATATGTTCTTAAATCTTGTTTTTCTAGTACAATTAAACAAACTTGAGGTGTAGTCCTATTGGTGTAGATCTGACTTCTCATTGATCTTACTTCTCATCTGACACTGGATTCTGACTTCTCGTCCAAAGGGTCTAGGTTTGACTCCCAGATAAGGCATAGGTGGTGTGTTTGTTTCTTTGCACTGGCTCTCTCTCTTCCTTGGAACTAGTGGCCTCAAATTATGGACAGGCGACTGCTTATAGACCGTACAGTTGCCCACAGTGATCATTTGAACCCTGAAACAAAAATAAAAAAAAAAAAAAATACTTGATGCTTAATACAGTGTATGCATGACGATGATGGGCAAAACATGTAACAATAATAACAAATAAAGGTAACTAGCGTGATCAAGTTACCTTTATTTGTTACAGTTTATGCATTTTTCTAATCCACCTGCTTTCTGCTTGTGAGTTCTGCTTTCTCATCTACTGTCCAATGGCCTTGCAGACTAAGTGTGTTTCACCTCCTTATTCCCACTCATCCTTTTACTCAGTCATTCTGTGTTAGCTGCTGTGTGGCCACATCTGGCTGTTGTGCTACTAAACCTTAAAACTTCACCAAGTATTCTTTCTGGTGGAAACATGTCCATACCTGCCAGGTTTTACGGTTTACCCGTAAAATTTGCGGAAATGTGACTTGTTTTACAGGCAAAATGTTAATTTTATGGACTTGGTGATTCTCCGAGACTTTTTCTTTTTCTGATGATTTTGCACCCACTATTGAAACTTTTTTTTTTTTAACTTAATCCATTCTGATGTAAGTTACAAATACGTTTTCAGTTACATGTGTTTATTTGGGAACATTTTGCTGTAGTTTTCCCTCGTTTTAGTTTATTGTTTTGCCTTTTTTCAAACACTAGAACACCAACCAACTGGGCTTGTTTAACCTTGGGCTCGGTTCTCTCCCCCCCTCTCTCTCTCACCCTGTTTCCCACCTTCTTTTCAGATAATGCATTGTTTGTCTCCCGAGTCGCAACTTCTCAGCAGGCCAGCATGGGGTGTGTCTTGCATTGGATCAGGTGTCTTATTCCTCCTAGTTCGAAATGCTATCTCAGAACGTAGTTATCGTAGAAAAAAATTCAAACAGATTTTAAATCTGTGGAATTTTTAAGCCCAGATCGATACCCAACATGATGAAATTAAGCAAAAACTGCCAGATTTGGGAAATTAAAAATACATTGGTGCATGGTTTCGTGACTTCTTCTATGGCAATAAATTTGACCTAACGAAAAGTCCAGTGTTCATTCGAGCCAGTGCTGCTCCAGCAGTGATTTATTTTGCTGGTCCGTTAGTCAGTAAGTTTTCTACGCCTTCCGACCGTGCTTTATTCATGGCTCGATAACGTTCATAAAAATGTCTTAACTTGATTCAACGAAATTAATATGTTGGGGTACATACTGACTCGTGAAATCCCTATTGAAAATGGTCAAAGGTAAAGTCAAGACATTATTTTCAGTTGCTCTCTTCTTTCTATTTCTTTCAGTTGCTCTCTACTTTCCTATTCATTCTTCCGCCCTTTTGTGTGATGACTTGCGTAAAATCAAAGCATGATTGTGATGAAGTTTGGGTATGCTGTTCAGCACCCACAGTGGACCTATCCTATTGAAAATGGTTGCTATCAGCATTCACTGGAACAGTGTATTAGTACATGCGCAAGATTTGTTCGCTCGCGTTTTAGAATTTCAGCACAATATCTTCCGTGGAAATTGACCGATTTGGATAGAATTTTTAATTATAAAATGATGCGTTTGTGGCAGCTTTTTAATTTAGAAATTAACAAGCACAAAAAATGTTCTATAATAAAGCAAAAACACACAAAATATACAGTATCAATTAATTCATACTAAGAGATTTGTGAAGAAAATAGTAAAGTATCGTGAAGAACACTGTTGCTTTTGCAAACCCACACTTTTTGGTAGGTATGAAATTTTGGGCTTTTAGAAAACAACTCTGAATTTTAAAATATCCGGATTTTGACAGCACAAGTTTAATCTAGGGAGGGAGTAGACTTTTTTTTAATTTTGTTTTTATTATCTATTTGAAAAAAAAAAGACGCCGTTGGCTTTGTAACTTCTATCAAACCGAATTGTATGATATTTAGGAATTTTCATTTTTTAAAACAGAATACGTGTATTCCGCTTTTGTCATGTTAAGCCATATATATATATATATTTTTTTTTCAGAGCTATAAGATCAGAATTAAAATCCTGGTTCAAACATTTTGTGCCGTGGCTATGCCGCATAGGGAGTAGGGGACAAGATGGGGAGGATGCCACCGAGAAAGTGGCTGTATCATTTCTCGTGACGCCTGATGTAAAACACTGTTGGTTTCGTTCCGGCAAAACACAGTGTGTTAGTTTACTGCAGGAGAGGGGGTAGTTCAGACGTTCATGGGCCCAGATTGTTTTTGTAAAGGAATAACTGGAGTAGAGAAGCTCTATTCGTTTTTGTAAAGGAATAACCAGACTAGAGAAGCTCTATTCCTTTTTGTAAAGGAATAACTAGACTAGGGAAGCTCTATTCAGTAAGATGAGGGGGGGGGGGGGGACAGAATTATAAAATCAGTGCCATTTGGAAGTATAAAGGATGCCGCTAAAGGGGCCGGATTTGGTAAAAGACAAGGCATCGATCCGGCGGATCCGCCTGTGAGGAATGATGGGGAGGGAGGGGAGGACCTGAGATGATGACATTCATAACTAAAACCTAAATCTTTGTTTCTAGATGAAAGAACCTTTCAGTTGCTCTCTGCTTTCCTAGCTGACCAGCTCGAATCGGATAACTCTGCAATCAGTATTTTTTTCCTCTTCAAATTGCAACTTTTTAAGCTGCTACTATTTTACTATAGCAGTTTTTACTTGCATTTTTGTTTCCAAGTGGTAATAAATTTTGTATTAGTGATTCACTATGAGCAGCAATATAAAAGGGAAAAAAAAGTACTATCAAACATTCCGCGATGGGTGTTCTGCAGAATTCCTGTGTATTGCGAAATCTTCAAAAATGGAAAATATGCGTTTAGTGCTACGTGTCGATGCAATTTCAACATTTCGCATGGTGGAATGAATTATATTATAAATAATATTTCTAGTGACAAGCATATATATAACATTGACTGCGTGGAAAAAAATAACAAAATTGACTTCCTTTGTTAAAAGTTATAATGAACTGGATGCGATTTGTACAAAATGTTTGTTCACTTCATTTTTAGTTGAACATAATTTACCAGTTAGTCTTTGAGATTTAAAGTCGAACAAAGACTTCTTAATCGCTATGTCTGACAAAGGTGGAATAATCGTTGTTTTGGATAAAAAATAGTACGATCATTCAGTTAATAAACTTCTCGTTGAAAGTCATTATGAAAAAATGAAAAGTTACCCTTCGGATAAACACATGAAAGAAATTCGAGAGGTAATTAAGTCTTGTAAAACTCTGGACTCCAATATGAAGAAAAAACTTATACCATCTTATGCTCAACCAGCTTGCCTATATACTCTTCCAAAAATTCACAAAATAGGCATTCCATTTTGACCTATTGTTTATAACATTGGAACTGCATCTTACCAACTAGTGAAATTCTTATCCCGGAAATTATCCTTCTTATTAACTTCAGATAAAAGTTCTATCAAAAACTGTGTACAATTTGTGAACCGCATAAAGCTGCGCTCCCCAAAGCACAAGACAATATCACTAGATACAGTTTCCATGTTCTCCATCATTCCAATAGAAGGAGCAATGCCTTGTCCAAAAAGAAGTCTGTTAGCCTACCATTTTGCACAACTCAAAGTAGAAGAACTCTTAATTCTGGTCGCTACATGCCTTTCTCAAAACTGTTTTGTTTGACTCCCACTTTACCGAGGCCAATTTTACGGAGAAATTTGTGGTCTAGCAATGGGAAACCCACTATCCCCATCTCTTTGTGAAATTCATATGTTACATTTTGAAGACAAACTTTTCAACATAATCTTCAACCTTTGGGTACACTATGTTAACGACATTTTCATTCTCTGGGAAGGTAAAATTTCAAAATTTCTTGAACTGTTATCAATGATCAGCTTATTGAGCCCAAATATCCAATTTACTTGTGAACTAGAGCAAGATGGTTCTCTTCCTTTTCTAGACATTACTAGTTACACAATGCGGAAATTTGTTGATTACCACTGTTTATCGGAAACCATTTTCTGTTAGTTTGCCGCCTCACGCAAAATCAAATCATTCCATCCAACATACCAGTGCATTTGACACATATGTCTACCGAGCCCTAAATGTCTGTTCTACAAAGGAGGGTCTCGAGAAAGAACTGAATTATATCGGACATATTTCTATCAACAGAGGCTTCAAACATTCGTTACTGGACTCAGCTATCAAAAAATTTGTTAAACTTCAGTATAAATCCACCTTCGATATCTCCAAATTCTCAACGAAACTCAGCAGTTCTTCCATTCATCCTTAAAATTTGTTTCCAAATTTCAAAAATCCTTAAGTCATCAAATTTTAAAGCTATCTTCAGTCCTGTATCTAAGATGATTTATTCTGTAAACAAGTTAGTAAAATCATGCAATGCATTGATTATAATACGCTTTCCAACATACCAGAAATCATTACTCAAGTTATTACTCAAGTTATGAGAATAATGGCTGTGGAATAAATCTCGGTCCTGTGCCCTGACCTTTGATCCCATTTCGATGATATTCAACAGAACCGGTTTGGTATACCTCCGAAATAACATGATAACATTTTGTCGCAATCAAAGCCTTTTTACGTAAGTTATGATGCATAAGGACTATGGAATAGATCCTGCTCCTGTGTCCTAACCCTTGACCCCATTTCGCCCATTTTCAATAGAATTCGTCCCCAGGCAAGACCCTACAACATACTAACATTTCATCCAAATCGAAGCATTTTTACGTAAGTTATGACGCATAATGGCGATGGAAGTGATTCCGCTTCTATGTCCTGACCTTTGACCCCATTTCTCCCATTTTCAATAAGATTTGTCACCAGGTGGTCCCCTACCACATACTAAAAGTTAATCGAACCTTTTTTACGTTAGTTATGATGCATAATAGCAGTGGAATGAATCCCGCTCCTATGTACTGACCTTTGACTCCATTTCGTTCACTTTAAATAAGGTTCCTTCCCAGGTGATCCCCTACCAGATACTAAAATTTCATCGAAATCGAACGATTGTTATGCGAGTTATCCTGCGGACCGACATACGCACACAACGCGTGACGTAATGAGGCAGATGGGAATCACGACCATCTGCTTGCCACAAGCGTGACATCATAAAACTTTAATAGGATCCACACACAATGCGTGACATAATGAGACAGAAGGCGTGACCGCGCGCCAACATTCTCAAAGGCGAGATTATGACGTCATAAGATTTCTAAGCATTGATAACATTAATGGAACAACGCCATCACTAAAAACATTATAATTCGGGGTGGTTATTTAACCCCTAAATGAATTCTAAAGTCGAGATCAAGCTAAATCGATTTCTAGTACCAGAAAACGGTAGGTTAACGACTTTCATCAAAATTCTTAGAGCCGTTTTCAAAATAAAATGTACATACATACATACATACAAGAATTGCTACTTTAAGGTGGACGTCAAGTAATTTTGCTTCCTATACTTCCAATGGAAAAACTTCTGTACACATTTTCTTCACAATTAATGCGTTCCCAAGGATGAAAATTTGAACATGGATTAAAATATCTTTATTTTATAACTTGCAATACTTAATATTTTCTAAAACATAACCATATTTATGCAATTCAACATTTGTTTGTCTACTGACGTCATGAAAATACAGGTCGTGCCATCTTTTTTCTGGACAATTAATGCGTTCACAAGGATGAAAATTTGAACATCGATTAAAATAGCTTCATTTCATAACTTGGAATACTTAATATTTCTAAACCATAACCGTAATTATGCAATCCAACATTTTTTTGTCCACTGACGTCATCAAAGTACAGGTCGCGCCATCTTTTCTCTGGTTTCAACACCATCAAAGGAAAAGTGATTGATTTTTAATATAATTATGGTTATGTTTTAGAAAATATTAAGTTTTCCAAGTTATAATATGAAGTTATTTTAATCAATGTTCAAATTTTCATCCTTGGGAACACATTAATTGTGAAGGAAATGTTTACAAAAGTTTTTCCATTGGAAGTATAGGAAGCAAAATTACTTGACGTCCACCTTAATAATATGGGATTAGGGCAATCGAATGGATCGCAATCCTATGTCCTGACCTTTGACCACATTTCGTCCATTTTCAATAGGGTTCCTCCCCAGGTGGTCCCCTACTACATACTGAAATTTCATCGAAATCGAACCATTTTTACGCACGTTATGATGCATAAGGGCAATGGAATGCATCCCGATCTTATGTCCTGACCTTTGACCCCACTTCACCCATTTTGAATAGGGTTCGTCCCCAGGCGGTCTCCTACCACATAGTAAACTTTCATTGAAATCGAACCATATTTACGCAAGTTATGTCGCATAAGAGCAATGGAATGATTCCGCTCCTACGTCGTGACCTTTGACCCCATTTGTCCCATTTTCAATAGGGTTCGTCCCTAGGTGGTCCCCTACCACATACTAAAATTTCATCGAAATCGAACCATTTTTACGCCAGTAATCGTGTGGACAGACGGACAAAGCTGGAGCATATACGCTTCTTCAACCTACGGTTGGAAAGCGTAAAAAAAGACCTAATTCCTGACATAAATTCTTGGAGAATCTATTGCATCCAGTGTTAATGTGGTCTGTCATAGATAGGTCAGACAGACATGGAGATTACTTAAATTCAGATTAAAAGAAAACCAATCATATATTAAAAAGTGTGAAATCAAGAAATCTTCCATAGGCCTTCACTGTTGGGAAAATAGCCACCAATTTCTGTTTAATGACACCAAACTGTTAGGTAGACCTAAATCAATATTTAACCTAGACTTTTTAGAAGCCTTTCATATGTTTCAAAACCGTAATAACCTGGTAAATGATTTATCTTCATCTCCATACCTTATCAAGCGCATGGAAAGCACTCATCAATCTGAGATCTGATGGCAGCACGAGGTGTTTGACATGTGAAACTCTTAACATCGTCAGAAGCAAGAAATGAAAATGCTTAGTCCTGATGAAGCTGAACCATAGCTTTCAGCAAAACTGTAGCAGACTTTAAATTGTGAAAATTGCATTCATAAATGTTGTTTCCTGAATTAAATTAAATATAATTATCCAATGCCTGTACTTCAACTATTTTAATGTTTATTAAATGTTCATGGGCATTTTTTTTGGTATTTCAGTTCTTGAAAGTGGGCAGTTCTTTAGCAGGAATTGGTTTATTCTTTACAGGCAACCAAGCCCACTTGTGTTGCTGTAGTACATCTAATTCTGTAGTCAACTCCCAAAGATACATAGTTTTAAACACCATATTTATTTAATTTTCATCTAAAGTAGCAGTTCCTTGTTAACTAGTGGTTTGTCTTGCTGATCATACAATCAAATAAACAATTGCCAAATGATTTTACATTCACCAGTGTGATCTTTTCCAAATAAAACTTTTTGGAATAAGCTCCTTCTCTAGGTTTTTTGATGCTGAGAAGCCCATGAAGCAGCTCTAATCGTGTGAAATGTATGAAATCAGAATACATGTGGAGAGTGTTGTATTGAAGGCATTTAGTTAGTTTTTATGTTTGCATTATTTTTTGACTTATTGTCTAAAACTATTTGTCAGCTGAATTTTTGATATATGTTGTATGCCTTTTAGCAACTGCAAGATAAAGATGAGGAGTTCAAAGAAAATTACATTGACATCTTGACAAGATTTTATCATGCTTTTGAAAGTGTGCATAAGTATACGGTGGATTTAGATAGGTGTGTATATTTGTACCAAAAAATATTTGTCTCCCATGTGTTATTAGTTTACCTAATGCTTTCTCTAGTTTCAATGTATTTTTTGTGTAATGTATATGGTTTTTTTTAGTAAGTGGAAGAATTATAGGATTGTTGCTAGAAAATCTAAGTTTTTTCCAAGAGGGTGTTGGTAATTTTTCTTTTTCTGACATTTTAATCAGTTCCAGATGCTAGTTCATTTGCAAGTTGGTTTTTATGGTGAGACATTATGATTTTTTAATTTCTCATGTGTCTGTGCATTCAGTGAATTTGCATTAAATGGTATCTAAGACTACTGTCATTTGTATCTGATTATTCATTATTGTAATCGTGACAGTTGTTGGTGTTATATATGACATTTTAATACACTGAGTTTTGGCAAAACTAATGAGTTGTGTACTGTCACTGTTAATATAAAAATAATGTGGTAAATCAGTTGTTCATGTATATATTACCATGAGGTATGGACTGTCATTCATATCAGTTTGATAGCAAGGGCTTCAATGAATATTGATTGCTGTTGCCAGTGTTGATGTTATGTTTCTGTGAAACCAGCTACTCATTAGCTGACCTTTTGTGTCTTTGTAATAGTAATTTTTAATTCTCTTAACTTCCAAAATGCACCACCAGTGGACCTGCAGTTTGCTTTATGGGACAGACTACCACAATTTTACATCATGCTTCAATCATGTGGCATTATCTATAATACCATCTATTTGCAAGGTATTCTTTATAGGCTCATGAATTGTATGTATTTCTTTACTGTGAAGATAGCATTTGGTGATAAATATTTTTTTTCTTGTGTGATTTAAAAGGGAACATTTGATATCTTCTTTTGAAGTGTAATCTCAGAGCAGTCATGCAATTGTTATTAAAAACGAATTTGGTTAAAAATACCACCATGGTTTTGGAGGAAATCCCTGAGCTTTACATTTCCCCACTTATTTGGACCAGCCCTTCATCAAAAGTATTCACCACACATGCTGATTAAGTTAATATAAGAATTACTGTATTTTTTTGGCTTATAAGTCAATATGGAGCATAATTTGAATGGATACATTTTTAGATATATCTTTATTGAATATGCAGTTTATCGAAAACCAACATTTATATCGGCAATTATTCCGATAAATTCCAGCCACCCATGGAAATACAAACGGTCAGCACTACAATTTTATGTAAGAAGAGCTTTAACTCACTCAAGCAATAGAACAAACGAGATTAAAAAAAATAATTGGATAACCGAAACCGCAAAGAAATTTGGATACAAGAAAAAGCTAATTGAAGAAATACTTAAAAATACTAAAATGTCTTTAAATAACGACGACGTAAAACCTAAAATGGAAAGAAAATTTGGAGGTAAATTTCCATTCATTCCTACACTTGCGAATATTTAAAAAAAGAATGAGCAAAAGAAAACTTATTATTAGTAGAGACTGTTATAGATAATGAGCCCATTTTGACAACTGGCAATGAAAAAAGATCGATTTTAGAAAAAGCAGGTGTATACTGCATTCCAACAAGAAATATTGCAAGTGCAGAGAGAATAGATGAAATGAATAAAATATACATAGGAAGTACCAAAAGAAGATTTAAGACAAGACTGGAAGAACACATATCCAACTGGAATAAAAATGAAAATAAAACGTCGTTAATTCAACATTGTATTGATAATGAAACAATCCCAGATTGGCCAGAAGCCAGATTAATAACATCGCATAAAACGAAAGCCCAAATTTTAACATCAGAGGCAGTTATCATTGAAAAAACAAGAGATAAGAACTGTAATTACAACGACCCAGTCGATCTACCATACGCATGGAGATACCTCATTGAGCAAGAAAAAAAAAACAAAAAAAACAGCCAAAATGAACGATTTAAAATCAAGACTAATACTGAGTCGACTGATATACGAAAGATGGCGACACCAGACAGTTTAAAAGCGGGAACGAATTTGGACGTATCCAATCAAAAAGTAACACGTACATGACATAAAAATGCGCAGTAAAACCAAGATTTGAATGCGCAAAAGGAACTGTTGAATCATATTGCTGATTGTGAGATATTAGGCCGCTGAACAACTTGCACAATGAGAAACACGTCATATAACCTACAAAAGAAGACTACGAAAATGATAGTTGAAACTAGTATAAGAATTTTAGTGCAGCAGGAAACGAAGTCTAAGTTGTTATCAAGACTGAATATTTTATCAGATAGATTTCCCTTCGAGTTGAAGGCTTAGCCGTTTTGTTATTTTATTATTTTGATTTCATTTTATATTGAAGTATTTTATTGATTTGAATCACGATTCACTAAGAAGAGTTGTTACCCACCTTTCTCAACTTATCAAGTGGAATATCTTTGCAAAGTGACAACTGGAAATGCTTACAGAAGACTTCAGAGCAGATTTATACTTCCTACAAGTAAAAGTGCAATATCCCGAAGTATTCCAGGAAAATGAAAATGTGAGTTACGGCTTTTATCTATATTATATTTTACCTTACATTTTTTAATATTCAGTGACATTCAACCGTAATAATTCAAGGTCAGACAAAGATGATTAAGTTTCCTGCAGCACTTCGATATTAATACAATGTGAAGAAACAGTACAAAATATCACAACTGTATAGTTGAAAGATATGTACAATAATTTGAATGGGTTTAATTTTTCAATTTTCTTGTCTTCATTCTTAAGGAAGTTGATCCTGAGTATAAGATGGGGCTAGAACAAATGCAGTTAGTGTTCTGAAATTATGTAACTATATTTTTAGTGTTTCAGTAAATATTAGAAGCAGAAGAGGAAGTGAGGCAACTGTCGCATTTTTCTTTTTGGCAAAAAGTTAAATTTCATATCTTTATTTTTTCCTTAAGAACTGATGATAATTGTATTCCTTCCCTCTGACCAACTCTGCAGAGAAGCTGCTATGCAAAGGTGAAAAAAAACCCCACCAAGTTCACACATGTGTGCCAAATCAGAGTGATGCTGCATTGAGAGTTATGGTTCTCTGCTTTCTCACAGAGTTCAGTAGAAATCAGAAACCAAAAGGGCTTTTGATTTCAATCGAAAACATGAAATACATTAAAATGAGCATAATAAATGGAAGCAATAGTTGATTTTAATTCAGTTGAGAGATAAATTTGAAGGATTGGCAGAGCAAAAAGATAAAAAAAATGACTGCCTTTGCTATCTGCTGGTCATTTCTATTCTATTCTTATAGCACATTCACAGCCAGCTGTCAACACAACTATTACAAGACAATAAACAACGTGGCAGTGGTTTCAGAGGTTTAATATTTTTGCGTGATAAGTGACGTGCACTCATTGTAACTTTGAAATACAAGGGGCGAATACCACCCACAAGGTTTTGGAAAGATCGCATGGGCGATGCAATTAACATACAACAATTGGCATTCCAAATTGGTCACAGTGATTTTAATGTTTCTGTCAAACAGAAATATCCATCTGTAAATCAAACTCATCTTTGTTATGTGGCTTCCTAGATTATTATATTCAAACTAGTTAACTTTTTTATGGGATTTATCTAGGTAAATTCTTAAAATTTCTGCAAATTTTCGGAGAGAACTCCTCTCCTTCATGTCAGGCAGTCTTTCGCTCAATCTCCATCACAGTCTTTGGTTACAGTTAACCTTGATGGTTACAGCGATTCTGCAAAATGTCTTGCCAGATATTAGGCAGTGAAAATCCCTTACAGTCATTAATGATGAAGTTCTGGCATTTTCCAATTTCAAGTCCCTCTTTCAATTTTTGCTTCAGGAAGTTGGATTGATGTCCAATCATAGTCAAAGAGTCCCAGTCCATGCAGTGTCCTGTTTCTCTAACGTGTCTGTCTAATCCTGTTTTGTTTGAACAATTTTTTATTGCTACCTTGTGCTCCGCGATGCGAGTTTCTAGTCTATGACCTGTTTCTCCTATGTAGTATTTTCCACAGCTGCAGGTTACTTTATAAATGACTTCATTGCATTTTTAACAAGTTTTCTTCGTTTTGAATCAAGCTGGGGCAAAATTTTTTAAGTTTGTTGTCTAAACTGGGAGCTAATCTAACATCATATTTTCTGCTTATTCTCTTTACAGATTCAAACAAACCTTTTTGATACATAATTTTTCTTGTGAACCTAAACTCCTGCTTGCTTGTATTTTTCTGTTTATCTTGTTTGAGTAATTTATTTCCTTTTTGGGTAATTATTTTCTGTTAGCATTACTTCCATTTCATCCATGTGGACTTTTTTCATATCTTCTGAGGAGACTAAATTATTTATGTTTTCTAAAAATTGGGTTGCAACCCAATTTTTAGAAAAAAATAAAATAAAAAATAAATAATTTAGTCTCCTCACAGGACATGAAAAAAGCCCACATTGAAGAACTGGAAGTAATGTTAACACAAAATGAGTACCCAAAAAAGGAAATAGATAAATTACTAAAACAAGGTAAACAAAAAAAAAAAAAAATAAATAAATACAAGCAAGCAGGAGTTTAGGTTCACAAGAAAAATTATGTATCAAAAAGGTTTGTTTGAATCTGTAAAGAGAATAAGCAGAAAATATGATGTTAGATTAGCTCCCAGTTTAGACAACAAACTTAAAAATTTTTGTTACTTTATAAATGTTTATAAAGTAACTTGCTGCTGTGGAAAATACTACATAGGAGAAACAGGTCGTAGACTGGAAACTCGCATCGTGGAGCACAAGGCAGCAATAAAAAATTGTTCAAACAAGACAGGATTAGACAGACATGTTAGGGAAACAGGACACTGCATGGACTAGGACTCTTTGACTGTCATTGGACATCAATCCTACTACCTGATGCAAAAATTGAAAGAGGGACTTTAAATTGGAAAATACCAGAACTTCATCATTAATGACTGTAAGGGATTTTCGCTGCCTAATATCTGGCAAGACATTTTGCAGAATCGCTGTAACCATCAAGGTTAATCGTAACCGAAGACTGTGACAGAGATTGAACGAAAGACTGCCTGAATGAAGGAGAGGAGTTCTCTCCAAAAATTTGCAAAAATTTTAAGAATTTACCTAGATGAATCCCATAAAAAAGTTAACTAGTTAGAAATATCCATTTCAGCAGCTTTTAAATAGGTTTTTCATGAACATAATATTATACTTCTTATGCTTTCAAAATGGCTTCTTGTAAACATAATATAAAGTTTTCAGGTCTTGGATTACGACCAAATTTAAGGCACAATATTTTTCTTTTTTTCTCATTTAGAAATTTCAATAGATAAGTCAATATGGTGTATTAGTCAAGGCCTATTACTTCTGAAGAAAAAAGTCTCATACACCTCAAAGTACAGTATTCGAAAATATCTGTGTGGTTTTTAGAAAATATATAAATAAGGCATAACAATTTTTTAAATTTCTTTGTAGCTAAACTCCAGGTATTTTAACCAAATGCAACACATAACAGCATGTTTAACTTATGTTGTTCTACTGCCAGTCATTGACAGCATTGATGTTGAAGTGAAACATTTTTGTATGTCACTATTTTAAAGCTGATATTCTTTTGTGGGCTAGTTCAAAGAGGGGGGGGCATTTCTCAAATGAGTGCTGGAATTTTGCAGTGTAGTTTGAATAGCATTGAGGTTTCATCTTTGCAACTAGCTTTCCTTGACCACTTTTTCAGTTGAACGTATATAGTGTAGCCAGAGCCGGATTTAGATGAAGTTTGCCCCATGGCTGTTTTTTGAAACTTGCCCCCCCCCCCTTTGCTACTCATTATTTTTCTTTTATAAACTGATATTTTGTTAGAAATTTTCAGATGATTTAAAAATCAAATTTTCATATTTTATTTTGATAAAATCTTTAAAAAGGTGCTTTAAGCACAGATAAATTGCACAGATCATTGGGAAAATTCGCCCCTTCAAAGATTCGCCCGTGGGCTGAAGCCCGGTCAACCCTCCTTACCCCCTAAATACGGCACTGAGTGTAGCTACCAACAGCCTCCATCATATATTTGTAGGAATTATAAAAGAATGAGAGTTGTACAGTTCATTCAGCATCTGTGAGTAATACTGCTCTCAAAACATCAGAAAGCTACTGTAAAAACTAATACAACTGAAGGCTGGATTGCTAAAATGTTCGTTTATCTTTTACAGAGATTCAGGCCAATTATGCTCATTAAATCCTATAATCCATGTAACTCACCATCCCTGATTTTCTTTAAATTTGGCGAACTTCTGCCTGAAAAAGGTGCAAGTTTGATGAAAATTTGCTGGTTAGTTCCATATAAACATTCGGGTTATTGAACAGTGACTGAAAATAGCACCAAATCATTATTTCAGTGATGTTAACTGTTTCTGTGTGAGATTTCATAACTTTGTTAGTATTTGTGAGGGGAAAAATATAAACAATATATTAAAGTGTTCTACATAGATGCTTTCTGAAACAGGGAAACAGATGAAATTTGGTTAGGGGAAAACAGTAGATAGAAAATAAAATAGAGATTTCAGTGTTTTGTTTCAGGACACTATCATCAAGTTTCACTCAGTATATTTTTCTATTTTACAAATACCCAATGTTTATATGTTCAGCTGTTAAAATTTGGCTGTATGGAATCTAAAGGTTATGAGGTTTTGTGGCTGAAGTCCTTTCTTAATGATGTGCATTTTTTTATGATAGTCATACATATAAATGTAGTCTATTTTGCATAACATTTTGCTTACAATTTGGGAAGTGAATATATTGTAAAACTGTGGAGTTCTGTGATACAAATCACAAAATGTTGAGGAATAAGAAAAGTGAATGGCACCGTGCGGAGCATTTCAAGATGACCAAAAATTTGATACTTGTAGTGTGCTGAAAGTTTCTGTAAAACTGAAACATATCCTGGACTATTCACATTCTATTAAGTATAGATTCTGTTCAAGTTTCAAAGCATTCTGAAAATTTTTGTAACATTCTAAAGAATTCTAGGGCATTCTAAAATGTACTTGAGGGTTCCAGAACATTATTCCAGAATGATCTAGAAAATACTGCAGAATATTTGAGAAATTTTGCAAACATTCTGTCCAGATTATTCTATACAATTCCAGATCATATTAGACAGTTGGAAAGCATTCTAAGAATTTGAGAACATTTTGCACAATATTGTAGTCTTCCAAATTACATTATTGAATAGCTTTCAAAATTTCATATTATTGCATAGGGGTTGACAGTAGCAGGGGTAGAAAAATATTCTGAAATCTGGTGACCTGCAGAATTTTTTGGTGGCTAGACATTGGACCAGCGGGGTAGGGTGGGGTGGGGGTGGTATTATAATATCAAAGTCATGTACACTTCTGTCCAAAAAATAATGCTTTAACCTTTTACCCTCAGCCTTTAGCTTATCTTTCCCAGGGGGAAAAAACAAACAAACAACTACACTCACTCATTGAGGGAATGGGTGGGTGGGTGGGGGTGGGGGCAAATTTTTTTATCTTCGCAGACCTGCCAACCTCTCAGAACCAAAAAAACTTAACACTCAGATAGAAAAATCGTAACACAACGCTTGCTGATAATTTTTTAAGCCTATTTCAGCTATATAAATTCTTGATGACGAGAATGTAGGGAGTTTTTTTCTCTACATCAAAATTTTATTGAGAAACTAATTAAATCTAATCAAAAACACTTTTATGTTGTTAATTATTAGAAAAAAAAATTACGATTACGGGAGAAATCCTCACTCCGCCTAGCTTCCGTTTTTGGAAATTTTGTGAGGCGGAAAACATGCATCTTAGGAGGTCTGCAAGTTGGTTTAATCGGGTTCTGGGCATGTCATTTTTGCCTGCAGGACCAAAATAAATCTGCGATGTGAATCTGCGATTCTGCTACGAGGATTAGTAGAAAATAAATCTGCGATGTACGTCAGCCGTCAACGCTATTCTGCTATGGGGATGAGTACAAAATAAACCTACAGTGTACTTCGCCCGTTGCCGTTATTCTGCTACGGGGATGAGCACAAAATAAACCTGCAATGTATGTCACCGCGATTTTTCTACGGGGATGGGTACAAAATAAATCTGCGATGTACGTCGGCCATTGGCGCTATTCTGGTACGGGGATGAGTACAAAATAAACCTATGGTGTACGTCGCCCGTCGGCGCGATTCTGCTATGGGGATGAGTACAAAATAAACCTGCTATGTACGTCGCCGCGATTCTCCGGGTACAAGCACAAAATAAATCTGCGACGTACATCATCCTTCGTGAGAAAAAAAAATTACGATTACAGAAGAAATCCTCACTACGCCTAACTTCCATTTTCAGAAATTTTGAAAGGCGGAAAGCTTGCATCTATGATAGGGAGTCTGCAAGATGGTTTAATAGGGTTCTGGGGATGTCGTTTTTGTCTGCAGCACCAAGACAAATCTGCAACGTACGTCGCCCATCGTCATGATTCTGCTATAAGGCTTCTGTCTAAAAAGGAAAAAAATGCAGTAAAACATGACTAAAAAAAATCGTATTAGCATACTGCAGCATGATTTATGGTACTAAATACGATAAAATCCTAACAGTTGGCAGCCCTGTCTTCGTATAATCTGCCCTGGCGTGTAATCATCCGCAGTGCGTGGCATTCAGAAAAAAAAAAAAAAAAAAAAAAAAATCGCTGTATTTATCAGCACATCACAAATGTTGATCCGGAAGCGGAATTTCCGACTTAAAGACCCCTGAGTCCAAAGAAGTAAGAAAAAAACGATCTTATTAAATAAAGAAATTAATTTTTAAGGGTAACTTTTTTAATATATTTTTATCTCCGGACATAAATAAAGCTTAGTAGTAATTAAATTTTGTGTTCTATGGCATCCATACAGCACAAAAAATTTAATCACACTGATGCCGTTCTAGAGTATTGCATTACTGATACAGAACAATTAATAGAAATACCTATATCATCATCATCATCATTGTCAACCATTATCAATCCACTGCTGGACGAAGGTCTCCCCAAGTTTCCTCCACAACGGTCTGTCTTGTGCCAGTCTCCTCCATGTCACTCCCGCATACTTTCGAATTTCATCCACCCATCTTCCATGTGGTCTTCTTCTGGGTCTTTTCCTGTCCCTTGGAATCCAATCTAAAATTCCGTCTGTCCATCGATGGTCTGTTCTTCTGGCAGTATGTCCAGCCCATTGCCATTTCAGGGATTTAACTCTGATCATGATGTCTTCCACTCTTGTCATTTTTCGGATCCACGTGTTCCTCTTCTTATCTCTCCTGGTTACACCAAGCATGCACCTCTCCATGCTTCTTTGAGTTGTCTGCAGCCTTTGTATGTCTCTTTTAGCTAAGGTCCACGTCTCTGCACCATACGTAAGCTCTGGAAGGATGCATTGATCAAACACTTTTCTTTTAAGACATAATGGCATATTGCTCTTGAAAATTATGCTGTTTCTTCCAAAAGCTCTCCAGGCAAGTTTTGTACGCCGATTAATTTCTTCACCAATGTGACCCTCACTTGATATCTGCTGTCCAAGATAAATGTACATGTCTGTTATCTCCAGCTTTTCTCCATCAATCGATAAATCTTCATTTCTTGTAAAAGCATTGAACATCACTTTTGTCTTCTGAAAGTTCATTTTTAATCCCACTTCTTTACTCTTGTCAGCAAGTTCCTGCATCATACTCTGTTGCTCTGATGGGGTAGTTGCAAAAATGACTACGTCATCAGCAAAACGAAGGTGGGTTAAATAATCTCCATTAATCTTTATGCCTTTGTTTTCCCAGTTCAGTGATTGAAAGACATTTTCCAATGTGGCATTAAAGAGCTTCGGAGATATGGTGTCACCTTGTCTCACTCCTTTTCCAATTTTTATGTGTGTTGTATTTTCAAATAGCAGAATCTTTGCACTTGCATTTTCATAGATGTTATTAATAATATTAATGTATGCATCTTCAATACCACAGGATTTCAGAGCCATTGCAACTGCTGATGGTTTCACCGAATCAAAAGCTTTTTCATAATCGATAAAAGCCATGCACAATGGAAGTTCATATTCCCTCGCTCTTTCAATTAGTTCTCTCAGTATGTGGATATGATCTATTATGCTGTAGCCACTCCTGAATCCAGCTTGTTCTCTCGGTTGAGCCATGTCCAGTGTTACCTTCAAGCGGTGTGAAAGAACTTTAGTGAAGATTTTATAAACCACTGATAGGAGGCTGATAGGTCTGTAGTTCCTGAGATCCTCAATGTCACCTTTTTTATGTAGCAAGATCATTGTAGCGTTGTTCCAATCCTCAGGAATTTTCCCTTCATTAAGGCATCGAGTGAAAATTTGGGCGAGTACTGTTTCGATTTCTCCACTTGCTTCTTGTATGATGTCTACAGTAATTCCATCTTCTCCTGGAGCTTTTCCCCGCTTCATGTTCTTGATTGCATGTGCAACTTCTGCTGGAAGGACTGGAAGAACTCTGGTACCTTTCATGATGCCTGGAGTACATGTATCATCCCTTTCATATAATTTGGAGTAGAAATCTTTCACTCTTGTCAAAATTTCGCCTCTATTTCTTGTTACAGAACTATCTTCTTTTCTCAGTGCCATAATCTGTTTTTTTCCCTTACTGAGATGTCCCTTTGCTATCTTTAGGCTTTGGTTGTTTTCAATTGCTTTCCTTACTAGTTCACAGTTGAATTTCCTTACGTCTTCAGTGATACTTTTTCGTACTGTCTTGCATAGCTCTATATATTCCACTTTGGAAGTCACATCTTCTTTAGTTGTCCTCATCTCTCTTCTTTTTTGCATCAACATTTTGGTTTTTCCTGATAATTTGTTTACATGCAATTTGTTCTTAGACCCAGCTAATTTTGTTGCTGTTTCCATAAGAGCTTTGGTTACTTTTCTGTTAACTTCAGAAATATCCACTTCTTCCGATGTTAGGCCTTCTAAAGCAGAGAATCTGTTCTTCAGTTCCAATTTGAAGGTATTACGGTGTTTTTTAAGGTTGGTTATGTCAATACATTTTGTTTGTCTTATGAGCTTGCTACGTTCGAGTTTAGTGTTGAGGTGCATCTTACATCTCACCAATCTATGGTCACTACCTGTGTTGAACTTGTTTAGCACACTGCAGTCTTCTATGACGAATTTTTTGTTACACATAATAAAATCAATTTCATTTGTCTTCCCATTTGGATGTCTCCATGTCCATTTCCTGTGTGGCTTTTTCTTGAAAAAGGAGTTCAAGATGAAAAACCCTTCTGCCTATGCAAACTCTGCGAGTGTATTTCCACGCTGGTTTCTGTTGCCGTGACCAAATTTACCTACTGAAGTTTCATTCTGTTGCCGCTGCCCTATTTTTGCATTGAAATCTCCCATAATTATCTTCAAGTGCTGCTTACCTTTATTATTTAGATCACGAATTTCCTCATAAAATTCTTCAATTTCTTCTTCAGCATGACTTGTGGTGGGTGCATAAGTTTGAATAATCTGAGCCTGGTATCTTCTCGAGAGTTGGATAACGAGTTGTGCAGCTCTGTCAGAGGAACTTTCAACTTCTACAACTTTATCCTTCAGTTTCTTGTTTATTATAAATCCAACACCACTAGTTCTGCCAGTATCTGCCCCACGATAGTAGAAGAGATGTCCACTTTTCAGTTCAATGAGATCTTCTCCTTTTCTCCTTACCTCACTTAGCCCGACGATGTCCCACTTGATCCTTTGTAGTTCCTCTTCCAATTCAAGAAGCCTTGAATCAGAAGATAGGGAGCGTCCGTTATACGTAGCCAAGGTCAGCATCAGATGGCAGCCTAGTCCGGTCCTCCGGGGATTCTTAGCACCCTCTGCCTTCATGTCGCACTGGCCGCTCGCTGCCTTGGCCAGGTACATTTCAGCTGCCGGAGACTGAGGGCCCAAGATTTAAGTTGTGGAGTCATTTTGGAGGGGTTTGGCCATAACTCACCACGCTGGCCAAGCGGGTTGGTGAGTGTGGGATAGCATTTCCTCTAATCCCGATGGTATAGTCATACCGCTATTGGCGGTCGTCAGAGCCCCTTTAGTGGGAACAGGATGTACCACGAGAAGGCGGGGTTGACATTTGTCAAGGAGAGGCTGTGATGTTATGCATCACCTGACCTTACATCCATACCTATATACTCGCCTGTAAGAAATCCTGTTTTCAAAGTACGTGAGTCAGCTTACACACAGGTCATTAAAAAAAGAGGGCTGGACTTCCGTGAATTATCCCGCGGAGTTTGCTGACGCATTTGTTTACGGTTTAGACCGCAGCTTTTCGCATATCACTGCGCGATAGTTTTCTGACCTTTTGAAAACTATCGCGTAATGACACGATCATTTCCTCAGTTGTGCCCCTCACTTGAAGTTTAAATTCGGCAGTGTAACTGAAATGTTGCCTTTCCAAGACATCATAAATAGCAATGAAGGAAAATATCAGCAGCAAAGATATTCAAAATGGCAAAGGATGAACTAAACACAAGCAGCACAGCGCATACGAGATCCAAAACATGGGATAATCAGCAAAAAAAAATTTTTTTTTAATCGGCTTTTATCTGAATCAGCGTATAATCCTTATAACCTAAATTTTAAACCTTTTTTTAGCAGATAATCCGCGGATAATACGGCAAAAATTACGGTGCATATTTTTCAATGATGTTTTCCATGGTGGCCCAGGCAATTTTTTTGTCGCCCTGGGGGACCGGGCGACCACAGTTTTCGACCCCCAGGCAGTAAATATAAATACCAGAGCCAGGTACCTTGATGCCAGTTTGCAAGTTCTGTGAGCTAAGAAGTACAGTAACTTAAGGTAAATGTACTTATAAATTATGAGGGAACTTCAAATTTAAAGTTATATTAAAATTACTCCTGTTAAAGTATATAGTATATTGTGAAGCTTTTTAGGTGTTATACTTGGTGTTCAGTTTTACGAGAGAGAGAGAGAGAGAGAGAGAGAGAGAGAGAGAGAAATTCACTGGGTATGAAATATAACAGCAGTTTGCATTAAGAATTGCGTGTTGTGTGTGTTGTATGTGTGTGTGTGTGTTCTTCCACTACCTTGCAGTATTGTGTGTGTGTGTAATGCAATTACATAACATGCATGCTGGAGTGCCTTTGATTAAACAAATTGTGGAATGCCGAGTGTTATGCAAGTGGAGTGAAAATGACATTTGCCTTGTATGTTTGTCATATTTATATATATACTTGGTTTTGTTTAGGTTCTTAGAAGAGTTAGAAGAAGGTATTTATATACAACAGACGATAGAAACTGTTCTCCTAAATGAAGATGGGAAACAGCTAATGGTAAGGTATAGATCATTATTGTCACACATTGTAAATATTTTTTCTATTAAAGCACATTGTCTTAGAACAGTGAAGTGTGCAAAACAGTGCATTTGATAAGAGCTGAATATTTGAGTTAGTAATACAACTAAAAGTATTTCATTCCATCATCTTGTGAAACTCTCAGAGAAAGGTACTCAATATGCTCTCAGAGCAAAGCATAAACTAGGGAAAGGGATAGTTTGAAAATGTGCAGTTGTAATGTTAGTGAAGTACATGTAAGTACTGTATTTTGTAACAAATATGAGCTGCATAACCCACTAATAGGCATGTATCTTTGCAGAATGCATATGAAAACACATAAAATCACATATCAGTGTGTTTGTATACATCCTATTGCAACAGTTGTTGGAATTTTCCACCTCTTTCATCAATGCATGGCTAAATTACAGGAGCATGCTTCAGATATTCTATGCAAAATATTTGCATCAGGTTTTATGACTTAACCCTGCATGCGCTTTTTCAATGGGACTTGCTGTTGTGTGCGCTATTCTTTAAAATTCCACAGGAAGAAAGAAGTGTGAACATCTTTTAGAGGTGTTTGTCATTTTTTTAAATTTCAGATTGCTTTAATGTTATTTGCATTCACATTCATTCCATGCTCACTTTTAACACTACATGAAATTCTAGTTCACAAAGTATACTCTAATCGGCATAGTTGAATAATGACTGTTTTCTTTTTTGTGAAAAAAATGGTGTATTGTGTTTTTTCTACAATCCAAATATTCCCAGTAACATATGAGAAATCAGGTCTTGTGTTCCCCATTTAATTTCACTTAGAATCATTCTTAAGGTATTGGTGAAAGGGGAAAAGGAAGAAAAGGTATGTTGAAGTTGTGTTGCACACAGATTCCTTGGACCCTGGAAACATATAGCAAATTTTTCTTGCTCCCTAAGGAGCTAAAACTGCAAGAAGTGGCAATGTTTATAAAAGTACCCTCAGCTACATCTGCTAGTTGTTTTCACGGAGATAAATAATTATTAATTGGTGTTGGGCCAAACCCCACTCTACAGTACTTAGAAGAAGGTAGTTTGGGCCAATAGGAAACTTGATGCTTCATGGTGTTAGTTAATAGTTTAACTTGATTCTCAAGACCTTTTTCAGCATGTCACAAGAGCTGGTTTGGGATTAATAGTCTGCAGTGTGATGGTGATTTAAGTTCAGTTACAGGGAAATATGTCTGTTGGTTTCGTACCAAATATACAGTATTTACCCACTGCATTAACGAAGGAAAAGGAAATACCATATATTGATGGCGTCCACTGGATTGAAATTCTGTAGTGTTGACCCATTCACAGCAACCATAAAAAGGTAATTCATTATATCAATTTTTAAGAAGTTCTTGTATGGAATTTTTACCTGATTTTGAAGCAGCTGAACCCATGTTCATATGATGCTGTGCTTGGAAGCAGAACCACACAAACTTACAATGGGCAACAAATTGGGGAATCTAAAGAATGTTCAGTTAGTTTCATAAGCTCTTCATCAAATGATAGAGATGCCAATATAAGTTTGTATTCTGTCCACTCAGCTAACAAAACATCCATTTTTTTCCTTGTTATCATTGGGATTGATGTATTCACAGAGTTTTTTTTTAATCTCTTCTTCTCTAAAATTTTTTATTTTTTTCAGCTCTGAAAAAAGCATCTCTTTGTGAGCACCACGACATGTTTTCAGTTCACATAATCAAGACTTGGTTGATTCTGCCACTCTTCAGATTTTTACTTTGTAAATACTTATGAGGAAAAATACAATTTAATAACAATGCAGGACAGTGGAAACATTGAAAAAAAAAAAAAATGTTTACAAAAGAAACCGTTGCTTCATCAAATTTTACAATACTTTCATTTTCAAGCTGAAACAGAATCATTTTGATGTTTTACAACAATTTTAAACAGAGGGGATCATCACTAGAAAAAAAAAAAAAAAAACCGATTATGAAAGAAACCTTCACTTTGTCTAAATCCGTTTTCGAAAGTTTTAGACGGAAGTACGTCCCTAAGAGGAAAACGTCCGCCTTCACCACCACACATACGTACACCAATCTCACACCCCACCCCAACTCCAAACAATCTCTTTAGTTTTGAATCTCTCTCAGAAGTGACACAAGTGTTGACAACAAAAGCAGAATTCCTCGAATATGCAGAAGAAACTCATGCCTAAAAGATTACAGGGAAATTTTCGCTCCATTGAATTTCTGTTTTTGGAAATTGTTGCCTACAGTTTCAAGCTGAAATGCAAATATTTGTGCAAAAAAAAAAAAAAAAAAAAAGGTATTTAACTACAATGCTGTTCAGAGGCAACTTCACAAAAAGAAGAAATTACGATTCTGAGAAAAATTTTGCACTCCATTTAACTTCCATTTCTGAAAGTTGTGAAAAATGGAATACCACCCCGAGACAAAAAAAAATAAAAAATAAAATAAAAATAAAAAAAATATAAAAGGCCCTTGCCCCCATACAGACATTAATCCTCTTGAAACAATAGTAATAAAAAAAAATGCTCTTCATTTTCCATCATCTGCAGTATAGCACAAATGATCGCGAAAAAAGCGCAATTCTGCAAATCCGTGGAAGACTTTATGCCTGATTTGTAAGTCAGTGATATGCGAAATGAACTGCTCATGCCACAATGTATGGAAGCCGATGCAGATTATATATGCCACGATGTATGGAAAACAGATTATATTCCCGACATGCATGATGTATTTAACTGCAATTTTTGGAATTCTGTGAAAGATGTGTTTGTAATGCAAGTAACAGGGCTGTTTGTGTTCCGGGTCTAACCCGGATTTCCGGGTTTGGGCGATCTTTCATGCCCGGAATTCCGGATGTTTAGCTTTGAAAACATTTTTAAGACTGTTAAATTTTGAGTTCTAATAAGCGACAAAGCAAACAAAAAAAAAAAAAAAAAATTAAAACGATTCATGGCAAAAGTATTTACTAAAAGAAAATTGCTTTTCACCAATGAATTAATGTGATAATAATATTGTTTTCCTTGCCGATGCAGCTGACTCGAGCTTGACACACGAAGCCGGCAGTTAGTGCTGTGGTTGTCCGTTGTTCTGTGGGTAGGGCATGCGCGCGAATTCTCAGTCATTTCGTTTAAGTTAAGTTCGTCATCAACGATGAAATTTTTAACCAAAACTGACGATCTTAAGACATTAGAGGCTTCAATCAAAAATAAATTCCGGTGGGATTGGCTGGAAAAAAGACACCCAGAAGGAGAAAGCTGGGATATGGTGTCGGAAAATTGATACAGCTGGGTCATGTTTCTGCATATATAAATGGAGTGCGTGCTACAGTTCTGCCTCCAAAACCTGTTGAAGCAATTATAACGGCTACTTGTAATAGTAAAGGTTCTTCTCCTCTTTGGTACACAAACCAGACACTGCAAATGAAGGATGTTGGAAACGTAAGCGTCAGCCTGATAGCGTCTCCGCTAAAAAACAAATGAAGATAACACACTTTTATAAGAACTAGTGTTATTTTATTAGTAATTATAACTTTAGATTAACACCACACCAGACTGATGGTTTTTCTTATTAATAAATGGAACTTAGATCAACATCCAATTTGCTAAATATACTGTTATTTTATTAGTAAATAGAACTTTAGGTCAATACCACCAGACTGAAACTTAGTGACTAAAATTTCTGTTAAAAAAAGATCAATATCCTATGAAAAAGAGGAGTTGCCCTTCTAGTAACATAAAAACTTGACTGCAGATTTTCTTTTATTTATTTGCCAAATGGGTAATTTTGCAATTGGAAAGAAAGGCAAAACTTTTTTAAAAGGTATGTTATGCGTGTAATTGGTTTATTTTATACAAATGCAAAATTTTTATTAACATTCTGAGTGTGGTATGTGTTAAAGACAATATCATGTAGTTGTCGAAATCAAAATTACTTAAATTTCACTGAAGGAATTAATTTTTTTTAGCAACAAATTAATACTGCAAGCTCAACCCCCAATAATTTACTGTTGAGCAAAAGGTATAGGTAGGTAGTAAGTAATTCCCAAAGTGAAACCATTTTATCTTTCGAAGTATTGGTAACAGCTTTGCTGATAAGTATAATAATTAGAGGTACTAGTAGTAACGGCAATACTTTTGTTGTGCGGGGTGGGGAGAGGGGTGTTACCCTCACATGTTCATTTATGTCTCGAGTTTATGCATTGGCACCGTTGGGAGATGCCGATGATTTCAGGGTTTCGTGCCTTGCCTTGCAAACACCTCTGAAGTAATTTTATGGAGGATACGTTTTTAATGCTTGAATTTTGTGAGTGGTCCAAAAAAAGACCCAGAATATACATATATATATAAGAAGCAAGCGGAGAAATTGAAACAGTACTCGCCCAAATTTTCACTCGATGCCTTAATGAAGGGAAGATTCCTGAGGATTGGAACAATGCTGCAATGATCCTGCTACATAAAAAAAGGTGACATGGAGGATCTCAGAAACTACAGGCCTATCAGCCTCCTATCAGTGGCTTATAAAATCTTCACTAAAGTTATTTCACACCGTTTGAAGGTAACACTGGACATGGCTCAACCGAGAGAACAAGCTGGATTCAGGAGTGGCTACAGCACAATAGATCATATCCACGTACTGAGAGAACTAATTGAAAGAGCGAGGAATATGAACTTCCATTGTGCATGGCTTTTATCGATTATGAAAAAGCCTTTGATTCGGTGAAACCATCAGCAGTTACAATGGCTCTGAAATCTTGCGGTATTGAAGATGCATACATTAATATTATTAATAACATTTATGAAAATGTAAGTGCAAAGATTCGGCTGTTTGAAAATACAACACACATAAACATTGAAAAGGGAGTGAGACAAGGTGACACCATATTTCCCAAGCTCTTTAATGCTACATTGGAAAATGTCTTTCAATCACTGAACTGGGAAAACAAAGGGATAAAGATTAATGGAGATTATCTAACTCACCTTCATTTTGCTGATGACATAGTCATTTTTGCAACTACCCCATCAGAGCTGCAGAGTATGATTCAGGAACTTGCTGACAAGAGTAAAAAAGTGGGATTAAAAATGAACTTTCAGAAGACAAAAGTGATGTTCAATGCTTTTACAAGAAATGAAGATGTATTGATTGATGGAGAAAAGCTGGAGTTAACAGATGCGTACGTTTATCTTGGACAGCAGATATCAAGTGAGGGTCACATTGATGAAGAAATTAATCGGTGTATAAAACTTGCCTGGAGTGCTTTTGGAAGAAACAGCATAATTTTCAAGATCAATATGCCATTATGTCTTAAAAGAAAAGCGTTTGACCAATGCATCCTTCCAGTGCTTACGTATGGTGCAGAGACGTATATATCATCAGGATGATATCATCATGATGATATATATATATCATCATCATTGTCAACCACTATCAATCCACTGCTGGACGAAGGTCTCCCCAAGTTTCTTCCACAATGGTCTGTCTTGTGCCAGTCTCCTCCATGTGACTCCCACATACTTTCGAATTTCATCCACCCATCTCCCATGTGGTCTTCTTCTGGGTCTTTTCCTGTCCCTTGAAATCCAATCTAAAATTTTGGCTGTCCATCGATGGTCTGTCCTTCTGGCAGTATGTCCAGCTCATTGCCATTTCAGGGATTTAACTCTGATCATGATGTCTTCCACTTTTGTCATTTTTCGGATCCACGAGTTCCTCTTCTTATCCCTCCTGGTTACACCAAGCATGAACCTCTCCATGCTTCTTTGAGTTGTCTGTAGCCTTTGTATGTCTCTTTTAGTTAAGGTCCACGTCTCTGCACCATACGTAAGCACTGGAAGGATGCATTGATCAAACACTTTTCTTTTAAGACATAATGGCATATTGCTCTTGAAAATTATGCTGTTTCTTCCAAAAGCTCTTCAGGCAAGTTTTGTACGCCGATTAATTTCTTCACCAATGTGACCCTCACTTGATATCTGCTGTCCAAGATAAACGTACGTGTCTGTTATCTCCAGCTTTTCTCCATCAATCGATAAATCTTCATTTCTTGTAAAAGCATTGAACATCACTTTTGTCTTCTGAAAGTTCATTTTTAATCCCACTTCTTTACTCTTGTCAGCAAGTTCCTGGATCATACTCTGTAGCTCTGATGGGGTAGTTGCAAAAATGACTATGTCATCAGCAAAACGAAGGTGGGTTAGATAATCTCCATTAATCTTTATCCCTTTGTTTTCCCAGTTCAGTGATTGAAAGACATTTTCCAATGTGGCATTAAAGAGCTTTGGAGATATGGTGTCACCTTGTCTCACTCCTTTTCCAATTTTTATGTGTGTTGTATTTTCAAACAGCCGAATCTTTGCTCTTGCATTTTCAGAGATGTTATTAATAATATTAATGTATGCATCTTCAATACCGCAGGATTTCAGAGCCATTGCAACTGCTGCTGGTTTCACCGAATCAAAGGCTTTTTCATAATCGATAAAAGCCATGCACAATAGAAGTTCATATTCCCTCGCTCTTTCAATTAGTTCTCTCAGTACGTGGATATGATCTATTGTGCTGTAGCCACTCCTGAATCCAGCTTGTTCTCTCGGTTGAGCCATGTCCAGTGTCACCTTCAAGCGGTGTGAAAGAACTTTAGTGAAGATTTTATAAACCACTGATAGGAGGCTGATAGGTCTGTAGTTCCTAAGATCCTCAATGCCACCTTTTTTATGTAGCAAGATCATTGTAGCGTTGTTCCAATCCTCAGGAATTTTCCCTTCATTAAGGCATCGAGTGAAAATTTGGGCGAGTACTGTTTCGATTTCTCCACTTGCTTCTTGTATGATGTCTACAGTAATTCCATCTTCTCCTGGAGCTTTTCCCCGCTTCATGTTCTTGATTGCATGTGCAACTTCTGCTGGAAGGACTGGAAGAACTCTGGTACTGGTACCTTTCATGATGTCTGGAGTACATGTATCATCCCTTTCATATAATTTGGAGTAGAAATCTTTCACTCTTGTCAAAATTTCGCCTCTATTTCTTGTTACAGAACCATCTTCTTTTCTCAGTGCCATAATCTGTTTTCTTCCCTTACTGAGATGTCCCTTTGCTATCTTTAGGCTTTGGTTGTTTTCAATTGCTTTCCTTACTAGTTCACAGTTGAATTTCCTTACGTCTTCAGTGACTCTTTTTCGCACTGTCTTGCATAGCTCTATATATTCCACTTTGGAAGTCACATCTTCTTTAGTTGTCCTCATCACTCTTCTTTTTTGCATCAACATTTTGGTTTTTCCTGATAATTTGTTCACATGCAATTTGTTCTTAGACCCAGCTAATTTTGTTGCTGTTTCCATAAGAGCTTTGGTTACTTTTCTGTTAACTTCAGAAATATCCACTTCTTCCGATGTTAGGCCTCCTAAAGCAGAGAATCTGTTCTTCAGTTCCAATTTGAAGGTATTATGGTGTTTTTTAAGGTTGGTTATGTCAATACATTTTGTTTGTCTTATGAGCTTGCTACGTTCGAGTTTAGTGTTGAGGTGCATCTTACATCTCACCAATCTATGGTCACTGCCTGTGTTGAACTTGTTTAGCACACTGCAGTCTTCTATGACGAATTTTTTGTTACACATAATAAAATCAATTTCACTTGTCATCCCATTTGGATGTCTCCATGTCCATTTCCTGTGTGGCTTTTTCTTGAAAAAGGAGTTCAAGATGAAAAACCCTTCTGCCTCTGCAAACTCTACGAGAGTATTTCCACGCTGGTTTCTGTTGCCGTGACCGAATTTACCTACTGAAGTTTCATTCTGTTGCCATTGCCCTATTTTTGCATTGAAATCTCCCATAATTATCTTCAAGTGCTGCTTACCTTTATTATTTAGATCACGAATTTCCTCATAAAATCCTTCAATTTCTTCTTCAGCATGACTTGTGGTGGGTGCATAAGTTTGAATAATCGGAGCCTGGTATCTTCTCGAGAGGTGGATAACGAGTCGTGCAGCTCTGTCAGAGGAACTTTCAACTTCTACAACTTTATCCTTCAGTTTCTTGTTTATTATAAATCCAACACCACTAGTTCTGCCAGTATCTGTCCCACGATAGTAGAAGAGATGTCCACTTTTCAGTTCAATGAGATCTTCTCCTTTTCTCTTTACCTCACTTAGCCCGACGATGTCCCACTTGATCCTTTGTAGTTCCTCTTCCAATTCAAGAAGCCTTGAATCAAAAGATAGGGAGCGTCCGTTATACGTAGCCAAGGTCAGCATCAGATGGCAGCCTAGTCCGGTCCTCCGGGGATTCTTAGCACCCTCTGCCTTCATGTCGCACTGGCCGCTGCCTTGGCCAGGTGCAATCCAGCTGCCGGAGACTGAGGGCCAAGATTTAGGTTGTGGAGTCATTATATATATATATATACACCCACACACTGACGGAAAAAAAAAATCTCAACACCAAGAAGGGGTTGTGTTAGATAAACGACAGTTGGTAGGCGGTGAGAGTACATCTGTAAGATGACGTCTATGCAAATTTCGCGCTCGTCGCATACGTATGGCGCTAGTAGCACCCCTCGAAACATGCAAAGCAGGTTTGCTGTAAATACGCGCTGTAATGTTCGTGAGCGTTAGTTATCGTTGAGATTCGACGTAGTGTGTTGATGTTAGTCAAGAATGCCTTTAAGAAGACGAAGAAGCCATTATCAATAGCTCACGGAGTTTGAACAAGGTCGTGTAATAGGGCTACGAGAAGGTGGATTTTCTTTCCGCAATATTGCAGAACGACTTGGCAGGAATGTAGCCACTGTGCATGATTGTTGACAGCGGTGGTCAAGGGAAGGTACTGCCTCAAGAAGACCGGGTTCTGGCCGGCCACGTGGCACTACTGAGAGGGAAGACTGCCGTGTACTGCGTATGGCCGTGGCGCATCGCACCACGTCTGCGGCAGCAATTCGAGCTGCAGTTGTCACCACAGTGACACAACAAACTGTTACAAATCGGTTACTTGAAGGACAGCTCCGAGCCAGACGCCCTGTTCCACTTACTCCAAACCACTGCCGTTTGCGACGTCAGTGGTGTCAAGCTAGACCTCATTGGAGGATGGAGTGGAGATCTGTTGTGTTTTCTGATGAAAACCGGTTCTACCTGGGTGCCAGTGATGGCCGTGTGTTGGTTAGAAGGAGGCCAGGTGAGCGCCTGCAACCAACCTGTCTGCGGCCAAGACACACTGGACCTACACGTGGAGTTATGGTCTGAGGTGCAATTTCCTATGACACCAGGAGCGCTCTCGTGGTTATCCCACGCACCGTGACGGCACAGTTGTACGTCGGTCTGGTGATTCAACCTGTTGTGCTGCCATTCATGAACAGCATTCCAGGGGGTGTTTTCCAACAGGATAACGCTCGCCCGCATACCGCTGTTGTAACCCAACATGCTCTACAGAGTGTCGACATGTTGCCGTGGCCTGCTAGATCACCACATCTTTTACCAATCGAGCACGTATGGGACATCATTGGACGACAACTCCAACGTCACCCCCAACCAGCATTAACCGTCCCTGTATTGACCGACCAAGTGCAACAGGCATGGAACTCCATCCCACAAACTGACATCCAGCACCTGTACGACACACTGCATGAACGTTTGTGTGCTTGCATTCAACATTCTGGCGGTTACACCGGTTATTAATGTACCAGCATTTCACATTTAAAATGGCTCTTCTCGCGCTTACATTAAGCTGTGATCTTGAAACCTTAATCGATTAAACATGTTACCTATACAAATGTATTGCCGCCATTTCATTCCTCTACAACTATGTTTTCGTGGTGTTGGGATTTTTTTCCATCAGTGTATATATACACAGGGTGGTTATAAATTAGTTTGGCAAAAATAACACATTGTGCATAGGCATAAGGATGCATATGATAATAAGTGCAAATAATATATAGTTAAAGAAATCAAGTTTACCTTTTGTGGAACTTTATTGTGGACAGATGGTGCTGAGATGGGGCACCTCCTCACTACCACAAGGACGTCACTTCTCACCTCGATGCTCAAGTCCCAGTTAGGATTGGTTGCTGCAACCCAATTGCCTGGCCCGCCCGGTCACCGGGCTTAATGCCCCTAGATTTTGGTCAATGTGTTTTGTTAAAGATCAGGTTTACATTCTGCCACTTTCCAAGTCTCTTCCTGAACTGCAATCAAGCATCATCTCTACACTCACATTGGTTGATGCCGACATGCTGACAGCAATTTGGGAAGAACTGATTTACAGATGGGACATTCGCAGAGTAATCAAGGGGAGCCACATCGAGCATTTGTGAAAAAAGGTAAACTATATATATATATAAGCAATTGTGGCAAAATATTTTCAACCATTGGTGACTTTTACAATAAACACACACACACACACGTTTCTTTTTTACTGATCAGAAGAAATATATATATTGCAAGGGAAAATCTTAATTTTTCATGCCAAAAAAATATCTGCACACATAACAACACTCTGTTTAAAGCAGTTAAACATTACATTATGCAAATTGACAGCAAATGAAAGTCTCACACTGTTTAAAAGACACATTATAAGATCTTAGTTTTTCAGCTGTCATGGCTCTGAAAAAGTGCAAGTTTTCCATTGCAATATGAGAGAGGATTATTGCTCTTCATGACTGTGGTGTAAGTTATTACAAAATTAGTAAGAAGTTAAAGTTGAACTTTTCTAGTGTTCAGTATGTGATAAAAAAAAAGAAAAAGAGGGTAGTAGTACAGAGAATAAATTGCAGTCTGGGCGCCCGAAGAAGCTAAATGCGAGGCAGTAGAGGGCCATCATTAGGAAAACAACAAAAAAAAAAAAAAAAAAAAACTCCATAAATGCTCAAGAATTGGCTATTTATGTAGCTTCAACATCGGAGACCGTAGTAAGTTCTTAAACTATTTGTAATATTCTTCATGATGCACATATTTGAGGCAGGACAACCAGAAAAAAACCTTATACCAGTGAAACAAATAGGCAGAAAAGACTTGTGTTAGCCAAAGCTTATGTCAGCAAACCAGCAAAGTTTTGGCAAAATGCAATATTTTCTATTGAAAGCAAATATGTGATGAAAGCCAAACACTTCCCTTGACACAAAAGATTTAGGATCAACTATAAAATATGGCATTGGTCATGTAATGATTTAGGAATGCATGGCTTTTAATGGAGGTAATTTATTGGCAAATGCATTGAAATTGGGAATGATACGTCATGGTTTGGTTGTTTAAAATATTATTATATTATGATGATGAACTTACTTCTGAAAAAATGCAAATATTACACAATTTTATTTTGTAAAAAGAAGAAAATGGCCGGTGATCAATCTAGGGACCCCAATTAAGAATTTTTTTTCATCAACGACTAACACCCAGGTACGATCCTTAAAAACTCCCAGTAAATGGAAGGTGATTCCACCACCACCGACAAGAGAAATTCACATACGACACAAAATAATTTGATTAAACATATGTTCCAGGTTAACTAAAAATTTATTTTGTGCTCCCAGGCACAGGTTGGAAAAACACTCGATACAAGGAAAACTTTAGGTGGCTAGGCCGAATAAAAAAGAATTTAGCTATGAATTTTAGAGTCCAGAGCACGTTAACAGTTCTAAATAATCCTCTCAGAAACCCTGGTCTGCAAACCAAGTAGTTTTCACCTGTGTGGTTTAGAGGATGAAGGAGGTAAGTGGCACAATTTGGTTACCAGCCTGCCTTACAAAAATCATCAAAGAATGTGATCATTCACTCAAAGAGTGTTAAGAGCTTAATGCTCGTTGTGCATATCTGATACCTGTTGAACCTTGAGCTAAATGCTCTTTACAATTTAGATTTAGATGGTTAAGAGTGACATTTTAAAATTTTCTTTTTTTTTTCACAACACACTGCTTTTGGTCAGTTACCTGGAAAAATCTTTTTCTTACTTTACAGTAACAGAAAAACCAAACAAACAAAAATGTCAAGTCACTGCCAGGACTCCCCACATTAATTATGACAAAAAAAAAAAAAAAAAAAATCTATGTTTAAGTACAGTTGCTACTCCTACTGGTGAAACACCAACAAAAAAAAAAGAAGAATAGAATAGGCTATTGGAGAAGGTATGCTCCCCTACCTGAGCCCAAAAATCAAATTCCCCCACAATTTTCCTAAGGAAGGCATGCCATTTCAATATCCTACTCTGCTGTCACTTTCCTCTCATTTGAGCTAACGAAAAACCCTGTTCTAACAGAAAACCAAAATTAATATACTTCAATCCATTTCTTTGGTCACTGGCATTAACTAGACATTTTTACAAAAAAAAAAAAACCCACAATGACATTATATTACATTTGTTGGTTCTGGCCAGACCATTAATTCCAAACATTCATTTGCATTTCTCTATTTTCCTCCCATTTTAATTTCACCTTCCCCCCATTTTTTTTTCTCACCCCTGAATTTTAACCTTTTACATCATTCCATTTCTGATCAGGACACATTTTTTTTTTTTCAATTTTAGGTGGTCCTCCTTTTTTTCTTTTTTTCTCTTCATTTCTCCTCCTCCTTAAATTTTCCTTTTGATGCCGAATTGGAATTGGTGTTTGTGCTGTTGCTACGAGAGCCGGCACGCCGTGGAAACGGGGCCTGATGCGCTTATGGTGACATGGTAGGATTTTCCCTCTTCTCCTTCCTTTCTTTTTTTCTTTTTTCTTACTTACTCCCAATGCCGGCCTTTGAGGAGACTTCCTTTCTCTCACCCGGCGACAGGCGGCAGCGATGTTACCGAGCGGGTTACGAGGCGTAATGCCCGCTAGTGCCTCGGGACGATGTCAAGCACTTTTTCGCGCCATCTCGGCAGCAGAGTAAATTTTGAGCCATGAAAAGAATTTGGAAAGAAAAGGATCGTTCCTACCGTTCTTGGGCCACCGCGGCCGCACGTTCCCGGTGCTGGAAGGTTACTGCAGGTTCGGCATCCGGACGTCCGTTGTGCGGACTCTTTGTGGGACTCTCCCTTATGAAGTCTGGTATCAAAGTGTCGAGCAGCACGCAAAAATTCTCCGCTCCTCGCCGAATCCCTTGCGCACGCGCCCGAAATGGCGGAAGGCAATTGGCCCGAGTCAGAAGGCGGAGAGAAAGACACAATTCCCAGAAATCGCTCGCTCGCATCTTCTCGGAGTCAGGCTTGAACTTTGACCCACGAAAACGGGCGCTGCGGTGAACCTCGCAGAATTCCGCCCAAATCCCGAAGTGTTCCTGTGCAAAGCGAAAAATGCCTTTTCGAAGTAAACAAGAGCATAAATAAATCGGACTTTCTGCACTGGTAAAGCTGGGAAAACGTCCTCACAGATGCCATTCTACGAATTTATCGCTTTTAGAAAAGCGACACCAGAAACTGTAGCCATTTTCGTTCTTTCTTTCTGAACAAAGACTTTTGGAGACCACCTTTACAAAAATTCATTAAACAAATTAACTAACATTAACGAACATCGTTGCAATTAACTTCGTAACGCATAAAAATCGAATTCTCTCTAGCTACAGGTACGACGATCGGAATTACGAAAAAATAGCGTAACGCAACGATGTGTTATTTTGCCCTGATGCATTAAGCCACAATTTTATTCTTTTACTAAATGACTATTAAATATCCTTGACGATAGCGCACGCCGACCCGCTTTTTCTATCAGTCGCTGAATTATACTATCACTAGTTAATACCAAGTAAGATTCATACTAAAACCAACTAAATATTAATACTAGGCAAGATTTTAATTACGAAAGGTTACTAAATTAAGCCCGATACACACAACAACGATTTTAATACACGCTACTGATATATGGCATAAACACGCGTTTTTTCTCATTAGATATAACTACAATACCATAAAATACCTCGTACACTATATGTTCACAAATTACTTTTCAATTATTAAAGCTTACAGAATAATATAATAAAAGAAATCATGATAACGACGGTAAATACGGAACTACAACCTTACGATTTTTCTTTTTATCGCTATGTTATCCCGACGAACAATAACGCAGAGCGCCGCAGTGTTGCCGCTGATTTTAAACTGATACATCTAACACTATACATATATAAACTGCACTATACACTTAAGAAACTAAGGCAAATCAATTCATATACACTACATCATATACTGCACTAAAATAAACTATATCTCTTCCCTGAAAGTAAACAGTGCACTAAAAAAATGCAATGGAAGGAAGAAAAAAAAACATTGCATGAAAGAAGAACAACAAAAAAACCAGCAATATAGCATGATGTCAAACTTTGCCGCCCCGGTGGCGCAGTGGTCTAAGCGATGGCCTCTGATCATTCGTCCGAAAGGGGTCCGGGTTCGAATCCCGGTGAGGCATGGATGTTGTGTTTGTCTTACGGCACTGGCTCTCTCCCTTCCCTGGAACCAGTGACCCTAAATTAGGGACGGGCGACTGCTTATAGCCCATTGAGTTGCTCACGGTGGTCGTTAAACCTCCAATCAAAAAAAAAAAAAAAAAAAAAAATGTCAAACTTTCTTAAATCTACTTCCCAGCTAGTTACACATCCCTTAACTAGAAACAGACATCAGAAGGCTAACTTACCTAGACCTATTCACATAAATTTAACTAAATACACACAGATCAACACTTCACAGAAAAATCAGAAAGGACAGAAAATAATGTACTTGATTTTTTCTTGACTCTTAAATCTATTTTTTTTTCTAACTCCCTCCTTGCCAAAGGGATTTGAGATCATCTCATGACAAAAATTATCACTCTCATCGAGAGTGCGTGGATCTGGTGACGGGTTTTCCGATCCAAAAATATTGGCCCATTAATTTAGAGATCGGAAAAACGTCAACAGATCAGGAATTGCAGATTCATTCTATTTTCAACAGGATATCAATCCTAAACATACAGCCAATGTAACAAGGTTGTGGTTGCTTTATAAAGTGAAAATTCAACTGAAAATACCCCCACAATCGCTAGATCTTAACCCTATAGAGAATTTGTGGCATTTGCTAGATTTGCAAGTGAGAAAAAGGAAAATTAAAACACACACACACACACACACACACACACACACACACACACACACACACACACACACACACACAAAACAGAACTTACAAGCACTCAGCGAAGTATGGCTGAAAATCAGTGTAGAAACAACTAGAGAATTAATAGAATCAATGCCCAGGTGATTGCAAGCTGTAATCAAAGCAAAAGGCATGCATACTAAGTACTAGTAACATTTTTTAATTTCAGAAGTTTCTTATTTTTGTTTATCTTTATTATCAATAATCTGTTTTCAGATACTTTTTTGGCACTAAAAAGATTTTCATTTGTTATATATTTGTATGTATATACAGGGGTTGTCAAAAATAATGGAAACACCTTGAAACAATAGGTGTTACACACCTAATATGGTGTGGGAGCACCCTTGGCATTTAAAACTGCTTGAATCCTCTTTAAAATGGATGCATACAAGTCCTGGATGGTGGTAAGTGGTATGTTGTACCATTCTTCCTGCATTCCTGCAGAAACTGCTCCAATTCCTTGAGAGACGCCGGAGGAGGATAACGGGATCGCACTCTGTTTTCCAACACAGACCACAGGGGCTCAATGATGTTTAATTCCGGTGATTGTGCAGGCCAGCGAAGGTGTGCAACTTCATCCTCATGTTCCTCTTACCATCATTGAACAGTTAGACTTCTGTGAATCGGGGCGTTATCATTTTGAAAGGTGCAATCCCCTGACGGAATCAATGTCTGCACCATTGAATGCACATGGTCAGCCAAAAAAGTGACATAGTCACAGCTAATGATCCATCCATGTAAGGTGATAATGGGACCTGCTGCAAACCGCGAGATCATGGCCCAATCCATTACGGAACCACCCCCATGTTTCACTGCAGGAAGGATACAGTCTGGGTTGTAGGCTTCTGTGGGGGTTCTCCACACGTAAACCCGTCCTGTGGTGGGGAATAGTGAGAAACTTGATTCATCGGAAAACAAGACATGTTTCCATTGATCCGCAGTCCACATTTTATGTTCCCAGCACCACTGTAGTCTCCGTTTCATATTCACCTGTGACACCAGGGGTTTTGCAATTGCAGCTCTGCCGTAAACATTGTGCTTATGCATTTCCCTTCACACGGTATGGGTCTCTGGGTTTTGGAGATGTGCATTAAGTTCAGCAGTCACTTTCGTCGCTGTGGTCTTTCTCCTTGAGATCACATACCTCTTTAATGTACTCTTGTCTCTCGCAGTGAGTTTGATTTCCCTTCCACAGTTGTGTCTCGCAGATGATGTTGTGCTGTGAACATTGTGTGCTGTCATGACCTTCGACACGGTACCTCTCGTTACCCCCAATACATGTGCCACTGTCAGGGTGCGCACGCGTGCTTGAAAACCTGGAAAGTCCTGGAAAATCATGATAACGTTTTCAAGGCCTGGAATATCCTGGAAAAACGGTATTTTTTTAATGCTGTCTTAAAAAGCCTTGAAATTTGAAATTAGTGCTTAAAAAAAATGCCCTTTTAGGAAATCGTGTTACTGACTGTTACCCCTTAATTTTTTTAAGTTCCTCTCCTCTGTTCTCAAAGAAACCGCCGGCTACAGTGGTGTTTCGGATGTGCCCAAATCCTAATTTGGCTGGGGGGGAAGCACTACTTCCAGTGCAATAAAATTGGATGATTACTAGCGGGTCTGTTAGGGAAGGGGAGCTTGATGCATTCTCTAGCCCTGAGCTTGATGTCCGTCCGACAACTACTGAGAACAACAGAAGGGGAAAGAAGAGACATTTAGCATTTGCAAGGGGGTCGCGTGTTTACCAAGTCAGCTGGCATCCACCAGTGAAGAGTATGCCTGAACAACACATTCATCTGCTCCTTGTTTATTGCATTAAGACGCTTGCTTCCGGCCCACCCCTCAAGAGACTTCGGCTACTTATGATAAAAAATAAGAAAACTATCTTTGCGAATTTTTCACAAAAGTGGCTGAAATTTTTACATTTACTATAATTGGATTACAGAAGCTTACTCCCAAAATTCCATTTGAATCGGTTTAAAACTTAAAAAGTTAGCATTGGAAATTTTTATTATGTGTGCCTCTTTAGACAGTGAGCCTTGAGCAGAAAGTGTGTTACCATAGCAACGGTTGATTGACAGCTGGGAGCGCTGATCCAAAGCCCTTGGTTGGGAAGAAAGCAAACACCTGTTTATCACTTCCACGGCTCAAAAGGACTAAGAGATATTTTCAGAAATCCATTTTCCGGAATTTTGAAAATAACACAGTAAAATTTTTACAGTGGTTAAAATACATCACAATAAAGTTCTAGTGCGAATTTCGCCGAATTCCGTTTGAAACTTTAGCAGATGCAAAAAAAAAAAAATCTTCCGTTGCAAAATCGGATTCAAAAAAAGAAACAGCAATTATAAATTACGGGAAAAGCAAGCAAATTATTTTTTTTTAGATGCCATGGTTTTATTTAAACAGAGTGATCCTTAAATTTTGTTTCTGTGATGATATGGACTCTATTTTAATTACAAACATACATTTTTATTCAGATGTCTGAGTTACTGTTTTAATAAAAAAATCTATAATTAAAAAGTTTTCAATGGATTTAGGCGAAATTCAGCAGATAAACGTATTTTAGTAAATTGCAACGTTATGACGTAAATTTGGTCATTTTGTCGAAAATTGGGCAGCATTTTTTTTTTTTACGTTTTCTCCTATAGTTAGGGTGAAGGAGGAAGACACTTCAGTGAGCTGCAGGTGGTGATTTATGGCGATGTGCCAAATGAAAAGAAGCCGTTCCATCAGGACATTCCAGAGGTTGAGTGTGCGTGGACGCGTGCTCCTGCTGTTTGAACTTAATCGGAATGTTTTCGGGAGGGGAGAAATATCCGTTTCAGCTTTACAGCTTTCAGGCTCCTTTTTTTTTCTTGGTAATAAATAAAAACCATAGTTGCTGCATTCACCATTGATCCATATTCGCATTTCTTGAATATAAACAGCAGACAATCGGAAACATGGTGTTGGGTGGGTCTTGATGTTCTTCATTTGTATCTGCTGAATTTTGTTCTGTGGGAATACGGAATGAGTTATACTGTGAATACATACAAAACTACATATTTTTGAGCTGAAAAAATATGTCTACTTGTACACAGTAGCTAACGTGTGAACTCAGACGAAGACAATCGGACATATGGACGTCTGATTCCATTAAAAATCAACCCATTTTATTATACACGACAGGTAAAAAAGAAAAAACATTACATGTTTTTAAACATTATAAAGGAAAGCGGATTTTTGAAACACCATGACTTGATGATATTAATTTCTGAAAGTTTTTTTTTTTTCGATTTTAATTTCTGAAATCTTTTTTTTTTTTTCAATTACAATACACTGTAACATGATACCTGTGTGCTGTATCCCTTAGTTGTATGGCAGATTTTCAGTTGGCTGATATCCGCGATCGTAAGTGGTAGTTACATTGCTATTGTTGATGATGACAAGATAAATACTGGAGTAATGTAGAATGTTGCATAAAGTAAAAAAAAAATCGCCCCCCTTCAAACTTTTATGCGGTTATCATAGCTGATCAACCATTTCATTCCATGAACATCAGCACATTTCAATCATTTGACCATTGGGGGTCTGACGGAATTCAGCAGTGCTTAAGCGCCTAGCGCAACGAGAACATGCTAATTATGGACAGTTCTATTCCCTTCCCCCTATCATCCCTAATAATTGAGAGCGCATACTGTAGTTTCAAATATTCTGTGTATGAGCTAGTTTTCACGCTGTTCGTTATGTTTTTATTTTAGAAATTACTAACCCTTTCGAACTGTAGGTTGCAGAAACGTTTATGCTTTGGTTTTTTCCATTTGTCCGTACGATAATTCACGTAAAAGGGGTTGGATTTTGGCGAAATTTTAGTATGCTGTTAGGTACAACCTAGGAACCTACCCTGTTGAAAATGGTCGAAATTAAATTCAAAGGCATAGATATAAGAGCAGTATTCATTCTCCAAGCTTGAAGCCCTACGTCCACTCTCCAGCTGGGTAAGTATGAAAGATTTGAGACTTGGAGGAGGGGACCCAGTACAAAGTTTTGCTTCCCTCAGGCACTTAAGTGTTTGTTAACATTTCCTTTCCTCTGGTTTGGAGCCCAGCTGTAAGAGGTGATGCTTTGTAACAGTCTTTTAGCACAACACTCTGTCTACTGATTGGCATACAGGTCATAAAACAGTAACTTCACTAAGTGTTGTTTCCTTGTTTTGAATGAAGACTAAATCAATGCCAAAGCATTTGCAACCCAGGCTGCCTAAAGGACAAAGCTGGGGGAGCAGGAAAGAACCTAGCAGTAAGACCCCTTTTTCTTTAATTACTTAAAATCTGACCTATAGTAATTGGTCACATGTGTAGCCCCTTACTCAGGGGAAATTCTCAATTTTTAGTTGTGTGGTTCCTGATCTTAGATATTTTTTTTGGTTTTCATTTACTGTTTCAGTTGATTTACCCATTTTTTCACCCCCCCCATTAAATATGGGTAAGTGTACTTTTAGTGATCTTTGGCTAATAAATCCTAAATATGCTGGATGGATTAAAAAAGATGAAAGCAATTGTCATGTTGCAAAATGCATTTTTATCCATTAAAATAATAGATGTTTCGAATATGGGGCTCGACTTGTCACTTGTTGGAGAGACCAGGGGCTTTGGGGATCCGCCATGGCACCCACTTGGTGTCATGGTTGATACCACCTTTACATCTTTCGATAAATCCTCAACCGCTGCGTCAGTGTACCAGCAGCTCTTCGCTGAGCACCGTGACCTAAATTTTGATTACACTCCTATTTTTACCGATGGCTCCAAAATGCATGGAGTCGTTGGATCCGCGGTGTCTGTGTAGATGACGTTTCAGTAGCGCGGATCCCAGCTGAGGCCACGGTGTTTTCAGCGGAGATGCATGCTGTGTATCTCGCTCTTCTCCATGTTCAGTCGAGTTCTCATCATCGTGCTATGGTCTATACGGATTCCTTGAGTGTCTTGCAGTCTTTGTCATCTGCAGATTGCCGTGACCATCCTTTTCTCGTGAATGTGAGACAGTTACTTCGTCGTTTGCTCGGGGCCGGTTTTCAAGTTCAGTTTTGCTGGATTCCTGGGCATGTTGGAATCTCGGGTAACGAGTGTGCTGATGCGGCTGCTAGATCTGCTTCCTCTTTGGTCGTCACACCCTTGCCACTGTTTCACCGGGGGTTGGGTGGTGGGCCAGGACTTTCTGAAAATTACACTTTCTGTTTTAAACTCTATTGGTTCACCTAACCCTTTCTTTTGGGTTGGGTGGTGGGCCAGGACTTTCTGACTTCTATGATGAAACTTATTTGAAATTTGTTGCCATGTTCCTAAAATTACACTTTCTGTTTTAAACTCTATTGGTTCACCTTTCTATGATCGTCCACTCCCGAATCATTTCTTGAGGTGCATAGTGATTCCGTGGCTTATGCTTTTTGATTTAACATAACTGTACTACAATTGGATGAAATTTTCCTCAAGTCTGGAACATATTCTGTCTAGTAATTAAGATTTTCATTGCCTTCAAAAGTCACATCCCAATATATGCATCCACCAGTGGCAGTCATTGGGAATGTTAAAAAGAAAAAAATAATTCCCATGTATGGAAACACTTTTTATCAGAGCTAGAATCCACCTGTGGGCATAACAGGCACATGCCCCATTTCAAAAAAAAAAAAAAAAAAGGGGGGGGGGAGTGAGTAAGTAGATAAGTGCTTTGCTTTGTCTCAAGTTTCTTGTTTTCAGACATTACACTTTTTCACTTATGGATTTGCAACTCCACGTTTTGTCTTACATTGGCCCGAACTTTTCAGTGATCCACACAGCAGTACTTCAGAACTGCTGTTTGTGATGTACTCTGACAGGCAAGCACCCCATCTCCCCCTTATGGGTCCTCCATGTTTTATCACCGTGTTTTTTTGGAGGAAATAAATCTCAGAGATTTTTTTACCAGTCCTCTGTTAGACGTGCGCCCTCCCCATTCTTAAATTCTGAATCTGCCCTCACTTTATTTTATAATAATTTCAGTTGTTATCAATAATAGTCTGATTACATGGAAGATAGTGCAGAATAGTGATGCAGCTAAAATGACTGATTGAATTAATCATTTTCTGATTGAGGGAAAGGATTTTCTGAATAGCCTTGTGGTAATTGCATCATGATTCAATTTAGCATTATTGGGTAATTCGCCAATTAAAAAGAAATGTAATGGGTAATAAAGCACACTCATCCATTTGCATCTTTCATCATTTTTATTACTTAAAACTGAAATTGCTTTTAAAAAATAATTTGAGCATGATACTGTAAAGCATAGTAATCATCCTGGAATTTTTTGTATATGGCCTGGAAAAGGCCTGGAAAGTCCTTGAATTTTTTCCCCCAAAAAGAGTACGAACCCTGCACTGTGGTTATCGACGCATCAACCAGACGAGCTCCTACAATCTGTCCTCGCCGCCCCGGAGGCGCAGTGGTCTAAGGCGCTGGCCTCTGATCATTCGCCCGTATGGGGTCCGGGTTCGAATCCCGGTGAGGCATGGATGTTGTGTTTGTCTTACTGCACTGGCTCTCTCCCTTCCCTGGAACCAGTGACCCTAAATTAGGGAAGGGCGACTGCTTATAGCCCATTGAGTTGCTCACGGTGGTCGTTAAACCTCCAATAACAAACAAACAAAAACAACAATCTGTCCTCTTTGGAACTCCGTCAGGTCACTCATTGTGCCTTCACCTGGAACGAAATTATGCAAACGCCAATTTACAATGCAATCACACAGACCATTGAGACTATAAGCAACACTTTTTTACAAAAATAAATAAATTGTAGCTACATGTTCGTTTTACTCAAAAAGCAGGACATACCAAAGTCACTGTTTTCAGCGAGGTGTTTCCATTATTTTGGACAACCCCTGTATATATCATCATCATCATAATCATTGTCAACCATTATCAATCCACTGCTGGACGAAGGTCTCCCCAAGCCTCCTCCACAACGGTCTGTCCTGTGCCAGTCTCCTCCATGCCACTCCCACATACTTTCGAATTTCATCCACCTATCTCCCATGTGGTCTTCTGGGTCTTTTCCTGTCCCTTGAAATTCAATCTAAAATTTTGACTGTCCATCGATGGTCTGTCCTTCTGGCAGTATGTCCAGCCCATTGCCATTTCAGGGATTTAACTCTGATCATGATGCCTTCCACTCTTGTCATTTTTCGGATCCACGAGTTTCTCTTCTTATCTCTCCTGGTTACACCAAGCATGCATCTCTCCATGCTGTTTTGAGTTGTCTGTAGCCTTTGTATGTCTCTTTTAGTTAAGGTCCACGTCTCTGCACCATACGTAAGCACTGGAAGGATGCATTGATCAAACACTTTTCTTTTAAGACGTAATGGCATATTGCTCTTGAAAATTATGCTGTTTCTTCCAAAAGCTGTCCAGGCAAGTTTTATACACCGATTAATTTCTTCATCAATGTGACCCTCATTTGATATCTGCTGTCAAAGATAAACGTACACATCTGTTATCTCCAGCTTTTTCCCATCAATCGATAAATCTTCATTTCTTGTAAAAGCATTGTACATCACTTTTGTCTTCTGAAAGTTCATTTTTAATTCCACTTCTTTACTCTTGTCAGCAAGTTCCTGGATCATACTCTGCAGCTCTGATGGGGTAGTTGCAAAAATGACTATGTCATCAGCAAAACGAAGGTAAGTTAGATAATCTCCATTAATCTTTATCCCTTTGTTTTCCCAGTTCAGTGATTGAAAGACATTTTCCAATGTGGCATTAAAGAGCTTGGGAGATATGGTGTCACCTTGTCTTGCTCCCTTTCCAATTTTTATGTGTGTTGTATTCTCAAACAGCCAAATCTTTGCACTTGCATTTTCATAAATGTTATTAATAATATTAATTGATGCATCTTCAATACCAAAGGATTTCAAAGCCATTGTAACTGCTGATGGTTTCACTGAATCAAAGGCCTTTTCATAATTGATAAAAGCCATGCACAATGGAAGTTCATATTCCCTCGCTCTTTCAATTAGTTCTCTCAGTACGTGGATATGATCTATAGTGCTGTAGCCACTCCTGAATCCAGCTTGTTCTTTCGTTTGAGCCATGTCCAGTGTTACCTTTAAGCGGTGTGAAAGAACTTTAGTGAAGATTTTATAAACCACTGATAGGAGGCTGATAGGTCTGTAGTTTCTGAGATCCTCCATGTCGCCTTTTTTATGTAGCAGGATCATTATAGCGTTGTTCCAGTCCTCAGGACTCTTCCCTTTATTAAGGCATAGAGTGAAAACTTGGGCAAGTACTGTTTCAATTTCTCCACTTGCTTGTTGTATGATGTCTACAGTAATTCCATCTTCTCCTGGAGCTTTTCCCTGCTTCATGTTCTAGATTGCATGTGCAACTTCTGCTGGGAGGACTGGAAGAACTCTGGTACTGGTACCTTTCATGATGTCTGGAGTACATGTATCATCCCTTTCATATAAATTGGAGTAGAAATCTCTCACTCTTGTCAAAATTTCGCCTCTATTTCTTGTTACAGAACCATCTTCTTTTCTCAGTGCCATAATCTGTTTTCTTCCCTTACTGAGATGTCCCTTTGCTATCTTTAGGCTTTGGTTGTTTCCAATTGCTTTCCTCACTAGTTCACAGTTTGAATTTCCTTACGTCTTCAGTGATACTTTTTCGTACTGTCTTGCATAGCTCTATATATTCCACTTTGGAAGTCACATTTTCTTAGTTGTCCTCATCTCTCTTCTTTTTTGCATCAAAATTTTGGTTTTTCCTGATAATTTGTTCACATGCAACTTGTTCTCATACCCAGCTAATTTTGTTGCTGTTTCCATAAGAGCTTTGGTTACTTTTCTGTTAACTTCAGAGATGTCCACTTCTTCTGATGTTAGACCTTGTAGAATAGAGAATCTGTTCCTCAGTTCTAATTTGCAGGATTATGATACTTTTTAAGGTTGGTCATGTCAATACATTTTGTTTGTTTTATGAGCTTGCCATGCTAGAGTTTAGCACTGAGGTGCATCTTACATCTTACCATTCTATGGTCACTACCTGTGTTGAACTTGTTCAGCACACTGCAGTCTTGCATGACAAATTTCTTGTTGCACATAATAAAATTAATTTCACTTGTCCATCCATTGGGATGCCTCCATGTCCATTTCCTTTGCGGCTTTTTCTTGAAAAAGGAGATCATGATGAAAAACTCTTCTGCCTGTGCAAACTATGAGAGTATTTTCACGCTGGTTTCTCTTGCCGTGACCAAATTTACCTACTGAAGTTTCATTCTGTTGCCGTTGCCCTATTTTTGCATTGAAATCTCCCATAATTATTTTCAAGTGCTGCTTACCTTTATTATTTAGATGACAAATTTCCTCATAAAATTCTTCAATTTCTTCTTCAGGATGACTTGTGGTGGGTGCATAAGTTTGAATAATCTGAGCCTGGTATCTTCTCGAGAGCTGGATAACGAGTCTTGCAGCTCTGTTAGAGGAACTTTCAACTTGTACAACTTTATCCTTCAGTTTCTTGTTTATTATAAATCCAACACCACTAGTTCTGCCAGTATCTGCCCCACGATAGTAGAAGAGATGTCCACTTTTCAGTTCAATGAGATCTTCTCCTTACCTCACTTAGACCGACAATGTCCCACTTGATCCTTTGTAGTTCCTCTTTCAAATTCAAGAAGCCTTGAATCAGAAGATAGGGAGTGTCCATTGTAAGTAGCCAATGTCAGCATCAAATGACAGCCTAGTCCGGTCCTCCGGTGATTCTTAGCACCCTCTGCTTTCATGTCGCACTAACCGCTGCCTTGGCCAGGTACATTCCAGCTGCCGGAGACTGAAGGCCAAGATTTAAATTGTGGAGTCATTTTGGAAGGATTTGGCCATAACTCACCATGCTGGCCAAGCGGGTTGGTTAGTGTGGGATAGCATTTCCTCTAATCCTGATGGTATAGTTGTACCGCCATTGGCGGTCGTCAGAGCCCCTTTAGTGGGAACAGGATGCACCACGAGAAGGCGGTGTTGACATTTGTCAAGGAGTATCTATATATATATATATATATTTCTTCTGATTAGTAAAAGAAAAACGTTTGTGTGTGTTTATTGTAAAAGTAATCCAGTGGTTAAAAATATTTTGTCACAATTGCTTTCAACATTTATTGATGCAAATTGATGTATGTGTGAAAAATTGTGTTTTGCCCACTGTATATACAATATATACACTGCTGGCCACCCAAAATGCAACACCGAGAAGGACACGAGATAGCAAAGCCAGATTTACTGGACACATAACAACAGATACAAAGATGAAACGATTGAGCTTACAGGCCCGTGCGACTTGCGAAACACGCAGGCATCAATAGTTCGAGTGGCCCCCATGGCTGGCAATAACGGCCGCTACACGCCGCAGCATCGAACGAAAGAGGGTTTGGATGTGGGCTTGGGGTATGTCGGTCCCGGCTGCTTCCACACGTTGCCACAGTTCATCAGGCGTAGCTGCGGGTGGTGCTTGCCGGGCCACTCTGCTGCCGATCAGCGATCAGACGTGTTCGATGGGTGACATATCGGGAGAACAGGCAAGCCACGACAGCAGCGGCATCTGGTGGGCCGTGAAGAATTGTTGCACGATGCGTGCCACGTGCGGGCGCGCATTGTCCGGTTGAAATGTGGCCGCTGCCTGGTCCTGCAGGTAAGGGAGGACTACAGCCTCCAAAACGCCGGAGACGTAGCGGTGGCTGTTGAGTGTACCAGCGCCGCGTACCAGAGGGGTACGGGCGTCATATCCAATTGTGCCCCAAACCATAACGCCAGGTGACAGAACGGTATGGCGATGCATAATGCAGGCGTCATACAGTCTCTCGCCGCGGTGCCGCCACACTCGGATCTGACCATCGTGGTGTTGCAGACAGAAGTGGGATTCGTCGGAGAAGACAATGTCGTGCCATTCCGCAGTCCAGGTGTGGCATTTAACGACCCACTGCCGCTGCAATCACCGGTGGTGTAACGTCAATGGTAATCGGAGGAATGGGTTCCGTGCGACAAGTCCCCGCTCCTGCAGACGACGTCGAACGGTACGTGCTGACACAGGTTGTTGCGCAACACACCCTAATTCCTGCGCTGACGTTCGTGATGTGGCGGTGCGACCCGTCAATGCCTGCTGCACAGCATGCCGGTTCTCTCTTTCAGTGGTGTGCCGCGGCTGCAGCAATCGCTCACGTTGGTCCATCCGTCCCTCCTGCACCCATTGAATCCATACTCACCTCACTGTGGCTGGATGTCGTCCCACATGGGCGCCGATGTCTCGGTACGATAAACTGCTGTCGCGATAAGCCACTATTCGTCCTCTGTCGAACTCCGAAACGTGTTGGAATGACTGCCGTATTCTGCGACGTGGCATCAGGAAGCTTCCCACGCACAGGTCCGGCAACACAACACACTACCACTACTTACAACCCGCCTTCTGTGCACCCTTCTTATAGTGCTTCTCGGTGGCGTGCCAGGTGCACATGATTTGCATATGCCCTGCAATGCTAATCGTTTTCATGTCCTCTCACGGGCGATGCATGCTGCGAATTTCAGCCCAATCGGATGCTTCCTTCTTGGGGTTGCATTTTGGGTGGCCAGCAGTGTATATATGTTCTCAAAATTTTGTAAACTGGGCAATTCCCTCCTAACAACTTTATTTGGGCAGGAGTTTAAAATTTTGGTGAGGAATCTTGCCATTCGACCCTGAATTTTTGGCCCTGTATTCACAAATAAATGTTAAAGTTTTACCAAAATGTTAATTCATTAATTTGGTGAGTAAAGTTTTATTCACCAATGACAAATTTTCACTCACCAGTGGTGAGCTGGCAACTGGAAATTGTGTGCCTTGTATGTAAGGACTTACTAAGTGTTTGCTCTTTTACTTCTGTGAAAACAACAGTATTTAGACTTGCTGAGTGATACTTTTAGCTTTCTGTTTCACTTTTGTGCAAACAATTGACATGTTTCTTTTATCACTATGATATTTCTGCAAATCATATTGTATAAGAGTAATTGTATTCAGTGAATGTATTTAACTTCAAAGCTTTTCACTCTTTTACTGTATGAAAACAATTTGTACTTATTCTTTTAATAATTATCTTGTCATCTTCAGAGAACTGGACTTTTGTGTATAGTTTTAATTCCTCTCTTGATTAATGGATAAGTTTATTGCAATATTTGTTTCATTATAAGATATATTGTGGTTCCAATGTACCAACTTTTTCTTTCTTTGATGCATTTGCACTATGGGTGCAAGTATGTATTTCAAAAAGATAACCACATTTGTAAATATTATTTGTAAGATATATGGCAATAAAAAGAAGAAAAATATGTTCTTATCAGCTTAATATCTAATATATTCCCAGTTTAGCTATGGTACAATTTCCTGAGTTAAAATTTTTTACAGTGGAAGAGTTGCCAAACATTACATATTCTCTAACATGGGCATGAACGACATTACAAATTTTACTTTGGTATTATCTGTTGAGTTGCAGAATATTTTCTGTGAAGTGTTGCTGAAAACTAGAATTCTGTTTTTCCGCAATTCTCCACCAGGAGTGCTAGGGTCTTTAACTGCTTGTCTCTGGCATTATTTCCACAGAAAGAGTTCTGAAAAATGAGAGATTTTCATATCTTAGTTCTGTGATTCTCTATCAGGTGAGCTAGGGTCCTTTCCAAATTGGTCCCACCATCATTTCCTAAGTTATATTTTTTTTTACAAAGAGAATTGCAAAAAGATACAGATTTCTCATGTCATGGTTCCCTAATTTTCCACCAAGGGTGCTGGTATCATTCTCAGTTCAACTCTGCTATTGTTTACTTAGTTACAGATTTTCCATTAGAAGTGTTGCCAGAAATTGGAAATTTGTTTTGCCATAGCTCCCAGATTCTCCACCAGGGGTACCTGCACCATTTTTAAGATTGAGTCTGCTATTATTTCCCAAGTTATAAGTTTTTTTGCTGGAAATTTCTATTTCATAGTTCCATCCAGCAATTTCTTCTTTTCCACAAAAGAAAATGCTAGATTGTTCATAATTGGGCTCTGCCTTTATTTCATAAGATACATATTTTTCCACAGTTATTTAAAATTGCAATTTTTACTTCTTAGTACCCTGATTTTTCACTAGAAGTGCTGGTGTCCTTCACAGACACCAGGAATGCTAGAGTGGTTATCAGTTTGACTTTGGCATTAGTTCATCCATTGCATCTTTTTCCACAAAAAATTTGTTGAAAATTGGGAATTTTATTTCATAGCTCTGCAATTCTCCACCAGGGGTGAGTGCTGGTGCCATTCTCAGTTCGACTGTAGCATTATTTCTTTATTCAGAGATTTTTCATTTGAAGTGTTGATGAAAATTTGTTTTGCCATAGCTCTCAGATTCTTCAGCAGTGGTACCAATGTAATTTTCAGATTAAGTCTGCTCATTATTTCCCATGAAAACAGGAAAGTTTTATTTCATAGTTCTGCGATTATCCACCAGGGCCCTACATTGTTCATAATTGGCTCTGTCATTATTTAATGAGATACATGTTTTTTCACAGAAAAAGTGAAAAATCAGAATGTTTACTTCCTAGTTCTGTATTCTTTCACCTGGGGTGCTTAGAAAACACAAAAGGCTCAATCTAGAGTGGTTGCCAGTTTGGCTTTGGCATTATTTTGTTAGTTACAGCTTTTTTCTGCAATTGATTTGCCAAAAATTCGAAAAATTATTTTAGAGTTCAACGATTTTTCACCAGGGTTGTTCACATTGTTCCCCAACTGACAGTGTCATTATTTTCTTAGTTATAGGTTTTTCCATTAGAAGAGTCTCCGAAGCCAGGAGATTTTTATTTCATGGTTATGTGATTATCAACTGGGCCGCTAATTTCATTTATGTTTGGTTCTGCCATTATTTCATGAGGTACATTTTTTTCACAAGAGTTGCAGAAAACTGGAATTTTTACTTTGTAGTTCCACAGTTCTCCACCAGGTATGGTATAGTTGTTACCAGTTTGAGTCTGACATTTATTTGAATGTTTTTCTAACTAAATGTCAATGGGAATTTGTCAGAAAAAATATTGCTACTTTTATGCACATAGAGATTAAGTTGTCAATAAATAAGAATGGTGGAAATGAGCACGTGTATTTAAGCTTGCCCACCTTTGTTCAGTGTATATATGAACATAGAAAGATTTCCTTTTTCATTAAAATATTTCTTCAATTTCAATTGAGCAAAAAGTGTCATAAGGTGTTTTTAGTTATTCCAAATTTTTGAAGTAATTCTGAATGGGCATTTACAAATCCAAGGCTCCCAGTCACTATGACACCTGAAAATTTTTCAAATGGTGCCTGAGTTTTCAAATTCTATTCTGAAATCGTTATTTTTCAAATTTTGAATTTCTGTTATGAAGCATCTGTTTAATGCAGCAACAAACACAGTATATGATTTTTTTGTTTGCATATTTTTTGCTGACTAATTACCATACAATCAGAATAATGAAGATGCCAACATAAATTTTTGGTATTATCACTAGTAAAGTTTTTCATTCTACAGCAATCTCTCTTGTCAGTAGTGATTTAGGCTAAAGTTTTGTAATGCAACCCAGGAGAGATGGAAACTCATTTGAAGTGTGCATGAGAATGTTCTTAGCCATAGAAGTGATGTCATGTGGGATGCTTATGAGTGTACAGGGATTTATTAAAATAATGGAAAGTCTTACTCTTTGTGAAGAACTTTTTATTTATAAGCTGTAGGCCCACCTCAGGTTTTTAGGACAGAAGCAAATCAACTTGGAACAGACTTGTACAAGTTATGCACGTACAATAATGGAATTTGGGCCCATTCTTCCTGTAAAATATGTCCCAACTGTGGCAACGATGTTGGAGGTGGAAAGTGTGATATGACCTTTCTCTCCAGATATTCCCACAAATGTTCAACAATATCTGGAGATTGAGGTGGCCAGGGTAACTGCTGTATCTCACTCTCATGCTCTGCAAACCACAACTTAACACATTTTGCACAATGCATGGGTGCACTATCTGTTTGAAACCAATGATGGTTATTAGAGAACAATGTCTGCAACATTGAGTACAGAGGGTCTCCAAGAATTGATTTGTATGCGACCTCCATGTTTCACAGTCAGAACCAAACAGTTGCAGTGGTACATTTCTGCAGGTTTTCACCACACACACACACACACACTCACACACTCACTCACTCACTCACTCACTCTCTCTCTCTCTCTCTCTCTCTCTCTCTCTCTCTCTCTCTCTCTCTCTCTCTCTCTCTCTCTCACACACACACACACACACACATTATACAATGATGGTAGTCTTTGCTGTGAAATAGTATTCTGTAAGTAATTTTTTATTCATTTCAAACAGGAAAAACTTCTTTTTACTGTCACAGTGATTGAGGGTAAAGTAAGAACTAGAGAAAACAATTTATACACTTCCTGGAATTCATCCATATCCTCATTATGTCTACAACAACAGGCACTCTGTAGCATTTTCCAGGTTAATTTTTTTAACAACAGCATGGATCCAGGACATATGAGGAATAATAAAGAAATAGCGCTGAAACTGAAGTTCACACTTGCAGTTGCTGTATGATATAACACAGTGGGCAAAACTAGGAGAATCATCTAAACTCAAAACTGCATTGCGGGGAAGTGGTGTCTACTATCACTTCACTTCAATCATTGACATCATTGGTTGCCATAACACCCCCCCCCGCCTTATTCAGTAGGGTCCAGGTTCCTATGTTCCTATGTTGGCACTCTTCATAGTCCCAAAGTGAAGTGATTTGGAACTGTGGCTCTTATCTCTTCACATGACCTATGTGCAGTTACAAGGTCATATGTTCATCAGTTAGTAATGCCATTTGAAATGGTGTGCTCACACTTCTAGATTGCTTTTAGAAACAGGAGTGCTTTTATTTCAAAGCCTCAGTATTTTTCAGAAATCATTCTTGTAAATGAAAAAGTGACTAATTTTAAGAATCCGTTAAATCATTCAAATAATTTTTTTTACAAATTTTATATGAAGTGGCACTTCATTCACTTAACCCAACAAGCTGCCACTGCTGTACACATTTTTGTGCTATGATGTTGGTAACAGAGATGGGCAAAACAATTTCTTTGAAAGAATAGATTCTTTTGATTCAACTCACTGAAAGGATTCATTTGGAGCGATTCATTCATTTTCGTTTGGTGATACTTTTAATTTAAAGAATGATTTCTGTCTAGGGAATAGATTCTGAATGGGATCCTTTCATTCAGTGATACTTTTGGATTAGAGTATGATTTGTGTCTAGGGAAACTATTCCGAGTTGGATCCATTCGTTCATTGACAGTTTCTAGTTTAGTGGACAATTTTTAAATTTGTTTTTAATTCTTACCAGAAAAATTTTTCTTTGGTTTTCATATAAGTTCATTTCGAAATGTTCATGTAATTTATGTTATTTGTACACTTCTGAATAAGGTAAGATTTTCTAACCAGAACGTCAATCTCACCAAGACACAATGATGAAATTTTGATGTCTGGTGAACAGTAATCCTGACTGATTTGTTCAGGGAATCATCTCTTTGGTAGAATTGATTCTTTTCAGGAAAGATTCATTCACTAATGACTCACTTTTCCAATTCATTCTTGTTGAATGAATCCTTCATGAACAACACATTTCTTGTAGATAATCAGAAGCTTGTAGATTGCAGCAGAGCCATTAATACAGGCACGATGGAGTTCCTGATGAACTGTTATGGCAAAAATGGGATAATTTCAACTGGTGTTCAACTCTGCTGTTATTTGTGGTGCCTTGGGTTTTGTACTTCCATTTTACAATCCATGCCAAAGTTCACCTATTCCTGTCTGATATCTCTGTATGGCATCCACAATTTTTGCAACGTTTGGAAGTAACACAGTGTCTTTTTTGATAGGTATTCGTAATCGTCAATACAGTTCCTTGTGTTGCACATATTATTTCTGCTGTTCTAGTTACTGGAGATCCTGCAAGATGCATCCTAATGATCATGCCTTTTCTGAAGTCACTGAGACCTGCCATTGTTGACAATTACTCCACAACGGCTGTTTCACCAGCACCTGTGGCACTGTTATGTCATAGCCGACATTGTACTGCACACTTTTATATACTTAACATTGTGGGTGATGCCATTCCTGTTATTTGCTTAACGATGTGTTGCGTGTACTCCAGTCGCAGTCAGTGTTTCCATTATTTTGATAAACCCCTGTATTTATTCATTAGTGTTGTTATCGAATGTAGTAAGTACATCAGAAGACAAAGCTGAAATTTTTGCAATGCAAACCTATTTTGAAATGCAACTGTTATTACAAGTTTATAATATGTTCCCTAGTTTAAGTTGCGGATTTTGTACTAAATTATTGAACAATATGATGGTCACAATTCTGAATTTGCCATTTATCACGTCTTTTGTAAAAAAAGATTGTGCTTATGTTACCGGTTTGTCAGTCCGTCTGTACCCACAATATCTCTGCAACTATCAGTCCGATTTGAAAGATTCTTTTTGCATTGGGAAGCTTGAAATATGTGAATAATGATCCTTCATTTCGTTTATTTTTTTACGATGTACAATTTCGCCACTAGAGGGAGTAACTGCAGATGATGTCTAATTCAAAAATACGTTTTATTTCGCATGTTTGCTTCTAAACATCCGATTGAAAAAATTCTTTTATCTTTCGGTTCCATTTATGTTGAAGAGTATTTTAGATATAGTAACTTTTTCAAATTACGCATAGATTTTCCGCTAGGGCGTAAAAGTAGATTACATTTTCCCCGATAACTCTTCTTCTAAAACTCTGATATGAAAAAAAAATTCTTCAGCGGATACACCTCCTGATGAAAAATCTTTTGCATATCATTTCAAATTTTTCGTAAAGAATACTTTGGCCACCAGGGGGCATAAGTGTTAATTTTTGCTTCTGATGTATTTGCCATAAAATCTAAGCTTCTAAAATATCGATTGAAAATTTTTTTCGTGGACTGATGCCACTCACATCGATAAACCTTTTCGGTATATTTTCTTCTTAAAATATTTCACAGTTTCTCCGCCAGGGGGCATAGAGGTATATCTTATTTTTGTCAATATCTTTACTTCTAGGAGTCCGATTTGAAAAATTCTTTCTGCACCGGATACAGCTCCTGATGGGAAATCGTTTGCACATAATTTCTAATTTTTGTAAAAAAATTGTTTGGCCACCAGGAGGCGTAAATCTTAATTTCCGCTTCTGATGTATTTGCATCAAAATATAAGCTTCTGAATTCTCGATTAAAAAAAACGTCGTTCGTAGACCGATACTACTCATGTCGACAAACCTTTTAGAAACATTTTCCTCTTAAAATAATGCATGGTTTCTACGCCAGGGAGCATAGAGGTATATCTTATTTTTGTCAATATCTTTACTTGTAGGAGTCCGGTTTGAAAAATTCCTTCTTTGTTGGATAGTGTTTCTCAGTGTGACATGTTTTTCATATAATTTCAAAATTTTCAAGTAATTTGTTGACTTCCGCTAGGGGCGTAAAGGGAAATTTCTCTCCCCCCCTCCTATATCTCTGCTTCTAAATCTCCGATTTGAAAAATACTTTCTGCACCGGATACAGCTCCTGATGGGAAATCCTTTGCACATAATTTCTAATTTTTGTAAAAAATGGTTTGGCCACCAGGTGGCGTAAGTCTTAATTATTTCCGCTTCTGATGTATTTGCAGCAAAATATGAGCTTCTAAAACCTCGATTGCAAAAAAAGTCGTTTGTTGACCGATACTACTCATGTCGACAAACCTTTTAGGAACATTTTCTTCTTGAAATAATGCATGGTTTCTATGCCAGGGGCGTAGATGTATATCTTATTTTTGTCAATACCTCTACTTCTAGGAGTCCGATTTGAAAAATACCTTCTTTGTTGGATAGTGTTTCTGATGCGAAATGTTTTTCCTATAAATTCAAAATTTTCAAGTAAATCATAAACTTTCCGCTAGGGGGCACAAAGGTAAATTGCGTTTTCTGCGTTATTTCTGCTTCTAAAACTCTGTTTTGAAAAATTCTTCCTGTATCGCATACAAGACCTGATGGAAAATATATTTCACATAATTTCTAATGTTTGGTAAAGAATGGTTTGGCCACCAGAAGACATAAGTGTTAATTTCTGCTTCTGATGTATTTGTAGCAAAATCTGGGCTCCTGAAAACGCGACTATTTTTTTTTCTTTTTCTTGGAACGATACTGCTCATATGGAAAAACCTTTTGAGAATACTTTCTTCCTAAAATAATGCATGGTTTTCCCACCCGGGGACGTAAAGTCACATCTTATTTTTGTCGATATCTCTGTTTCTAAGAGTCCGATTTGAAAACTTCTTTCGGTGTTGGAGAGCGTTTCCGGTGCGAAGTGTTTCTCATATAAATTCATGTTTTTCTTAACGCACAAGTCTGCAACCAGAGGGCGTAAGCTCACAATTACGTTTACAGCAATATCTGAGGGGTTAAAAACTTGATTGAAAAACTTCTTTCTTCCGTCATATACTATTGTTTTCCAGACTTTGAATAGCTTTGATAAATTTAATTTGCGTCAGAATGGATTCAAAAGATGTGCTTATTACACCCGAAAATTCGGGGTCATCTTTTTTGTTGTTTCTAAGATCGATCATGGTTTTCTCCTCGTTTCCCATGAAAAAATGCAATGGCTCCTGAAATATGGCGCTGGTGCCTGAAAATTTTAAGGTTTTGTCTTTCCCTGATTCTAAAGTATCAACTTACTTTTTGTAACAAATTGTTCTAAACATAAAAAACAAACTTGCATTTAAATGTACTTTTTATGCTTACACTCAGCATTATTTTTTTAACTTGAGTCTTTAAATTTTGTTTACTTTTCTAGTGTGAGGCCTTATTCCTCTGTGGTGTGATTTTATTGGTCATAGATCAGAAAATTGAGGGTTTAGTAAGAGAAAGGATGTTAGTTTCATATTATCGTTACAGGTATGTTTACACTAAGCAATTGAATTTGTATATAAAATAACATAAAACCATTTGTTTTTATGTGCTTTCCAGTATACTTTAAAAATATAATAAAATCAGATCTTTCTATTATTCATTTGCATATTACAGAGTAAAATGCGTAAAAAATATATCTTCTTCCTGTAATTTCAAAATGACATGTTTAATGTTAATACAGTTGAATTTATTTATAACTAACTGACATTTAATGAGGTCTCAGATTTAGGAAGGACATTTTTAAGATACTATTTTTTTTTCAGCGTAAATTATTAGGTGATATTATTTATAACCCATTTAAAACAACCATTTGTCAGATATAACGAGAAAATTTTCAGATATCCCACTCTTCAGTTTTTTTAAACTTAAAAATACTGTTTAATGAGTGTTCAAGTATAATTAATCTGGTGACATGCTTATCATTCTGGCAGGTGGATGGGAAAACTTCCATAAATCTCAACAATCCTGTTTGCTATTAACAATGCAAACCCTGACTGTTTTCTACTCTGAGTCTGAGTTTAATTTTGTTCCTTCTGAACTTTGCTTAGAACTTCCCTGAAAAAAAGTATGCCTTGTAGCTACATAAGTGCTGCAGACAACCTGACGAGGCTACAGAACACCTCTCCAGTGCTTTTGGGCACCAACAGTATCTGAAACACAAAAACTCCTGTATTCACACCAGACAATGATTTTATACTTTTCTGGAGCTTCCAGGAAAATTTAATTTATTTTGACCAGCAGTGTGAAGAAGTTAATCCTTTCTTACAGCATTTCCTTGACTATTCAGACGTACCTGGATTCTCCATTCGCCAACAATGAATGACAAACATCTGCTGTCACATCAGTACAATGCAATAGAAAATAAGCATTTGCATTTATTGCTATTCTTATTGTGAACTGAGCATTGTTCACCTACACACAAAGATTCTTAATCCTTGTGTGATCGGTACCAACCCATGTCGAGAGCATGCTATCTCACAATCACAGCTGCAAATGATGCAAACAAGAAATTTCATGAGCGAATGTGAATATTAAAACATGTTTTACAATAAGTAGTCCTGAATGGTGTTGGAGAATGTTGGAGAATCCTGCAACTTTCCTGCCATTCAGATAAAAGTTCACATCTTTTATGTAACTTGAGTCAACGTGTAGAGTTTTCGTTTGTCAAGAGCAAAAAATTTTTCTCAGTTCTCACACAAGAGCAATATAAATACCAGTGTTTGGTATGATGACAGAGTCTGTATGTTCACATGCACATTCCCATGGCAATGCATGGTTTCTTTGCTTGAGTTTGTAATTGTACTCTGTTATCGTAAGAATAAAAAATGTTCACATAATTATATCTGCCTGTACTGCATGAGAGTTTCTCTGCACTTAACCTGATGCTCCTACCTGACAGTATGAAAAGTATGATTGCACCATGACTCAATTTTAATCCTTTAAGTTTAGCAAAGATGGAGTCAGAGTGTGATATTACTTTATCTGACACTTGTCCTGTATCTCTCCATAACTTGGAATTCTGAGTTGCTATGCCTTTTTCTCTGTTCGATCTTATTTCACCTCCACCAACTTTACCCATCTTTCTCTGAAAGCCTCTCTGTTGTTCTGAGGATAACCTGTTTTCCTCTATGGGCATATACTCCAGAGTAACAACTCTACCTGGTTGATCTAACCAGTGTCGTTACATCCTGTTGTTGAGGTCAGCATTAGCTTTGATAGCTATCCCTGCTGCTTCAGAAAAACTGGTTTTTACCTTCATGTGTGAAGCATCGAGCTGACAGCTGTGTTTATTTCCTCTTGGTAGCACTTCTTTGTTTTTATGGAGAGGAATGTATATGTGGCATTTGTAATAGCATATGCCATTCCAAAATGAATATTTCTTCAGCAGAAGGGGTATTTCCCGTGATACAATAATGAAGGAAATTTTCATGCTTATGATTTATTATGTAATTTACAATAAAATTTTGTTAGATCTTTCGGCAAATGTTCAGCCGAAAGATCTAACGAAATTTTGTGAGATGAATCATCAGAGACCAAAGATCTAACTAAATCATCAGATACCTCTGTAATTGTCTTCACACCTTGTAAGAAAATAATTGTTTCACCTACAATTAGCAATTTTACCACCAAATTAATATTGTACCCATGGAATCACCTCTTTACCCTGTGCTTTCAGAAATTTTCATGCAAAACATTGAAAACAGTATTGTAAAACCCTCTCCCTTTCAACCTAAACTTTGGTTTTGTTATGTGGATGGCATTTACATAATTTGGCCTCATGACTTAAAGGAATTGCACAATCTCACCTCTTCTATCTCTAGATAATTCCACACTATTAATTTCACTTTCAATCATGAAAATAAATGTATTAATTTCTTGGATCTACAAATTACTAGAATCAATAACCCAACTCTATAGATTTGTCTGTAGAAAGCCCACCACAATCACAAACATTATTCTATTTTACTCCAATGCAGCTCTTATATGCAGCTTTAAAATCACTCATTCACCATTCGAATGTCATTTGCAATGATCCCTACTCATTACAAAAGAATATGCAATTATCCAAGAAATAGCTGCAAATCATTTCTTGGATAATAGCCCAAAAAAGTTTGATGTCAAACAATGTGTGCCACTTATCTCCTCTGCAGAAACCGTCCTTATCTTTTATTGGTTCAAATTGCTTGCTGTCATTCTTTCACTTACAAACTTGTCAAATTAAAAAAAAAAAATTGGTTACAGGCTTGCAAGTAATCCTGCTACTATCTAATCAAAATTTAAAGTCAGAGACCCTTTGGACCCTTTAGACTGTCCTGGTGTTTACCTCATCTTTGTATCTACTTTCTCAGGGGAAAAATGTTATATTGGCAGCACTTTTCGTTCAATCATTTATGAAACATAAAAAGGATTGTCAGAATAGCTTCCCTACATCAGCTCTTTGTCTTCTCACAATTGAAAATACCTCTGCCTCTCCAAACTGGACGAGCATCAAAAGGATTGCACCTTTCTCAAACAAATTTTTCTTATGCTACAGGGAAAGCATTTAAATTCTCCTAAGCAAAAACTCTTGTCATTCGGATGCACCTTTCAACATTCTGATTATTTGGAAATTTCTACTGGCAACAGTTACAAAAACGATGCCCAACATGTGAATACTTGCAACCAGTGTGAACAAGGCTAATGTTCAGCCAAAAGATCTAATGAAATTTTAATTTAAATTACATAATAAATCATAAGCCAATTTCTCCTTTATTATTGAATATTTCTTTTTCTTCACTTTCACTGGTCTCTTGGCTTCTTCCAAAGATGAGCTGTTTTCCTTGAGACATTGTTATATCTGATGTAATAAAATTATTAATTAACCTAACAAAATCATTACTTCAGGAATACCACTTGTATAAAATGCTGTTCACAGGTCAATCCAAATTTTTTTTATGAAAACTGCTGCAACATCTGACTGAACTTCTAAAAGGAGGTCCTTTAATAAAATACCAAGGACCCACCACTGCCAACAATCATGCACAGTGGCTACATTCCTGCCAAGTCGTTCTGCAATATTGCAGAAAGAAAATCCACCTTCTCATAGCCCTATTACACGACCTCGTTCAAACTCCGTGAGCTGTTGATAATGACTTCTTCGTCTTCTTAAAGGCATTCTTGACTAACATCAACACACTACGTCGAATCTCGACGATAACTAACACTCACGAACGTTACAGCGCGTATTTACAGCAAACCTGCTTTGCATGTTCCGAGGGGCGCTACTAGCGCCACACGTATGCGCCGAGCGCGAAATTTGCATAGACGTCATTTTACAGATGTACTCTCACCGCCTACCAACTGTCGGGTTATCTAATACAACCCCTTCTTGGTGTTGGGATTTTTTTTCCGTCAGTGTAGTTCATCGCGCCTCAGGCGATAAAGTGTGGTTAGCACCAGGGCGCGAGGCTTGATATTCAGTGAGTGGAGGGTCGGAGCTTGGTGAAAAGAGCACATGTATGCTGCTCGGTAGGAAGCTGAGTATGTCCTCGTGGATGGGCGGAAATTTAGTGTTCTTGTGACACAGGCCGTTGCAGGCTCTCACAAGCACATGGGGATTCTGTGCCTAAGAGCGGACAGACTCCGGCAGGTATTATTAGGAAGAACAATAAAGTGTTAGCAAAGAAAGCTGCACGACTACGAAAACGCACGTGAGAAACAATGCGCGAGTTATTTCTCGCCACGAACGGAGTCTCCGATATAAAGCCTAGTCTTGGACAGCATTTCTTTGATTAATTCACAGGCCTGCTACCAAAAAAGTGTTTAGAAACCAATAGCTGATTCTGATAGATTTTTGGATGCTGATTTCAGTGAAAATAGTCAAAAAATTCCATCACGTACCATTTTTTCACAAATTGAAAATTTTGATTTCCGTAGCCACCAATCCATTGTGTTATAATCTACTAAGGAAGGGGATGAGCATTTAGTGTCATAAATCGTCATTACTGGCAAAAACTGGAGATTTTTAGGGCAGTCTCTGGTGCAAAAAGAAAAAACAAAAACAATTTTCAAGTAATAATATGTCCAAAGAAAAAGTTTTATTTGGACAGATTTTACTTCAAAATGGCTCTTATTCGTCGAGAGCCTACATTAAAAATCACCATGATTCACCAGTTGTTATCATGAGAATTCCAGGAACATCAAGTGTGACCGGAAATGAGTTAGTTGATGACTCACTCCCTTTCGTTCCTCTCCCCTATTGCATGCTTCCCGCTCTCTGCTCAGTTGTACTTTGATCTTTGACTGAAACGGTTGTGTGCTGAGCAGTGCAATTTTTCTCAAGGTGTTACATCTGTAGAGGTTAAAAGTTTTTCCCACAGCGGATGAGTATACTCATTTTTATAGTTTTCATATTTAAAGTTTTAACCTATAAAATGTACTAAATGGCAGCAAGGGCTTGTCTTAATTCACCTGATTCCTTTTGTTATATTTGTGGGGAATTTGTAGTGAAGAAACATCAAAGAAATATAACAGATTTTGTGAAGAAAGTATATTATGCATATTTCGGTGTAAAACTTGGTGACCAGAATAAGTCATGGGCCCTACATAAAGTGTGTTACCCTTGTGTAGAAGAATTGCAAAAGTGGTCAAAAGGCACAAAAAAGTCGTTCCGTTTTGGAATCCCTATGATCTGTAGGGAACCTAAAAATCATAGTGATGACTGCTACTTCTGTTCATGTAACGTGCAGGGGTACAATTTAATTAATAAGAGAGAAATATTTTATCCAAACCTCCCGTCGGCAATACGCCCTGTTCCTCATAGCTCAGAAACACCTGTACCTAAACCTACTGAGAAACTAGAAGACATTCCTGAAGACTCTGAAGACGAAGGTCAGGCTTATGACGAGGACTTTCACGGTATTTCAGATAGCAGCGAGCTCCAACCTTTTCCCCAGCTGGAATTGAATGATTTAGTCAGATATTTGGGCCTTTCTAAAGAATCTGAAGAACTCTTAGGCTCTAGGCTAAAGGAAAAGAATTTATTGGCTCCTGGTACCTCTTCCTCGTGGTTCAGAAAGAGATAAATAGATTTCGTTCCATACTTTTCTCAAGATAGTGACTTGGTTTACTGTAGCAATGTCCCTGGATTGATGGAGATGTTTAATATACAGTATGATTTGAACGAGTGGTGGATCTTTATTGACTCGTCAAAAAGAAGCCTCAAAGAAGTGCTTCTGCATAATGGCAGCAAGTATGCTTCAGTGCCATTAGGGCATTCTGTGTACCTGAAAGAATGTTACGAGAATTTAGCCCTGATTCTCACCAAATTGAAATATAAAGATATTGGATGGACGATATGCGGTGATCTAAAAGTGCTTTCCATGCTTCTTGGACAACAAGCAGGATACACCAAGTACCCTTGCTTCTTGTGTGAATGGGACAGTCGGGATAAGGGCAATCACTGGATCAAAAAGGAGTGGCCGCATAGGAAAGCATTAAAACCTGGAAACAAAAATGTAGTAAAGGAAAGTTTGGTTGATCCCAGTAAAGTCCGCTTGCCTCCAATTCACATCAAGCTTGGCTTGATGAAACAATTTGTTAAGGCTCTATCAAAAGAAGGAGAGTGCTTTAAATACCTTGGCAATAAGTTTCCAGGACTGTCGGAAGCAAAACTAAAGGAAGGTGTTTTCGTAGGTCCAGATATTCAGAAACTTTTTACAGATGAAGTGTTTGAAAGTAAAATGGTTTTGAGTGAAAAAGAGGCCTGGGGAGCTTTTAAGGAAGTCGTAAAAAAATTCCTCGGGAACTTTAAGGACCCCAACTTTAAATGTATCGTGGAAAACATGTTAACGAAATTCAAAGACTTGGGTTGTTCGATGAGTTTGAAAGTGCATTTTTTAAAATCGCATTTGGACTACTTTCCCGAAAATCTTGGTGCTGTCAGTGAAGAACAGGGAGGAAGATTTCACCAAGATATCAAAGAGATGGAGCGTAGATACCAAGGTAGGTGGAACGTCAATATGATGGCGGACCACTGTTGGATGCTGCACAGAGAAGACCCGCATACTGCCTAAAATAGACAAAGTGCCAAAAGGAGCTTTCAGGGGAAAAGGAAAAGACAGCATAAGGACCTATGAATACCAGGATGTATTAACAATGGTAACTGCTCTTATTAATATAATTTAGCAAATCATTTCCAATAGTTTGATAAATAATAAATTTGTAAATAAAACACATAAAAATATTTTGAAAAGACCTACTTTTTGCCAGAATATGTAAAATAGGCTTTCTTCCCCATATATTTAAGCCCATTTTGTGAAAAATCCTTACATGATTGAGAAAAATGGATGCCATATTTGAAATCAGCGCACCAAACAATATAAAAATCAGTCATTACATTGCAAACACTTTTTCATGACTCAAATTTTGCAGGCCTGTGTAATGATTAAATTTGGTTTAAGTTTAGAAAACTTTGATGGATTCCTTTAGAGACCTGTCTCTTCGTTATTCAGTCACCTCCCCTCCTTTGATCAGCAGATTTTAATATAACAAAGCTGAGGGAGCAGAGTGCCTGTTTGACCAATAATTATAAATTATTGGTTATCTAAATAACAAGAACCTTGACCTATTGTCTGTGGGGTGCGCGCTCCGGTGAACGAGCTTTGATTACAGAGCCTTGCAGGACTTTGGATTACATAAGACAGGTGGAGCATTTACGTTCGCCCCTGCAACCAGAAAATAGAAGAAGTAGTCTTTAACAAATATAAAGACAAAGTGCTTTTCTACGGAAGAAACGTCGACGACACACTATTCTTTTGGAATGCTAGTTCTTTAGAATTAGACAAGCTGAAAAAAGATTTCCGTGAAAAATATCCAAGTATCACTTTACAATGGAATCAGAAAATGAAAATTCAATAAATTTCTTAGATATGACAATAATAAAAAGTCAAATATCCTGCAAATACCATGTGTGTAAAATACCCACCTACGTGCCAGTACTTATACCTGCAAACTCATATCATCCAAAGGCATATAAAATATCGGCAATCAGAAGCTTAGTGCATAGAGCTTTCACACATTCCAGCAATAACTTTTTCACGGAAAAGGAACTTCAATGGATAATAACAACAGCCACAAAATTTGGATATACCACCTCAGATATCAAAAAAGTAATTTACATGTATAAACATCCTACAAATAAAACCAAGCAAAATATAAAATATTGTGGGAAATTTCAATACATAAAACAGGTTACAAATGTAATCAAAAAGGAATGCAAAACACAACAAAAGGAATGCAAAAAACATCTAGATATTGGAATTTCAGTAAAAGACTACAAGAATATAATAATCAGTAACAGAGAAAAAAATAAAACTATTGGACAGTGCAGGAGTATATATCATTCCAATTAAGCCAACCAACAACAACAATAGAGTGAAATACATAGGGAGCACAAGAAACAAATTAAAAACAAGATTGACACAATATATAAAGAACTGGGAAAAAAAAAGGAGGGAAAAACAGCACTTGTACAATATTGCATAAAAAATAACACAATGCCGGAATTTGAAAATACCAAAATTATCTGCAAACAACTAACCGAAAAGACCAGCCGTTTCGCTGAAGCAATCATAATTGAAAAAAACCAAAGAAACCAACTGCAACATTGGCAGTGGAATAGAAATGCCAATTCCATGGAAGATACTGATAGAAGAAGAGAACAAAAAATGGGAAGGCAAACAGAACAGAAACAATGCAAGCACGCAGACATAAAAAAAAATAGAAAAAATAAAAATCCTGAGTCGTCAAATCACAGGAGTGGCAACGCAACACATCCGATGACGTATAACACACAAATATTCCCAAACTGAGCACGTCGCATATTCAATGTAAACTGCAAAGAGAACGGATGACCAGAGGTCCCAGAAGATGGCAGACAGATCTGCCGAAATGCATCAGGCGAAGTGTTTTGGTGATTGCAATTTCTCATACGAATATTTTTACAAGTGATTCATTTTTCAGTTTTTCAAGTTTTCCAACGTAATTTTCACATCTCCTTTATCTTCATGTGCCTCCCCTAGTTCAACTAAAAATGTATATCCTACTCAAGAAACGTGCAAACTTTTTGAAGTTAGTCAAAAAAAGCCTACACCCAAGAACCTGATGAAAACAACAGTGCAAAGATTTGAACATCGACCGCCTACAACCGAGAGGTACATGAAAGATTTTTCCTTGAATCGCATTCAATTACCGTGATATATATTCGCAGCGAATATTAATAACTTCCAACTGCGAAATGGCTTCCCATTCAAAGGAAATATAACATGTAAAAAGTTACAGCAGTTAAAACCACCATTAAATGGTTCTACCTGAAAAAATAATCCTTTTCTTGTATCTGTAATATAATACATATTTTTAATTTTAATTTTTGAATGTGGGAAAGACTTTATGGACACCCTGTATAATTGAAAAAAAAATGGTTGAACGAAACAGGGAAAGATTAACATAAAATGCAATTCAGAATTTTTGGTTTGGCAACATTTCATGTATAAGTGGAAGACGTATGAATGAAGTTCTACTGTATTGCATAAAAATGTCAGAATGTTTCTAGTGCTATTGATATCAAACAATTAATATTTCTGTTAATATTATGCAACATGCTTAGTAGTATGATTTAATTTTTTGCAGTGTATTTTATTGGTGAAATATAATTTTTTGTTTTCCTTTGCAGTGCTCAAAGATCAGGCTCAGACTCTAACATTGATGATGTTTGTAAGTTGTTAAGAAGCACAGGCTATAATTCTGCTCCAGGAGCCAAGAGGCCACTTAATTATCCAGAAGAATATTTTCGGTACAATGAATTTTATATTTATAAGCTCTAAAATCTATTCAGAATGGTAAGGTTCTGGGAGTTGATGGCATAACTGCTGAGATGTTGAAATATGGTGGTGACTCTGTAATTGACTGGTTAACTGAAATTTGCTAGTTGTGCTTGGAGTTAGGAATGGTCTCTCAGGATTGGAAGGATGCTATTATTGTTCCCTTGTATAAGGGAAAAGGTGATCAGACTGAATGCAAGAACTACCGTGGTATTAGCCTACTGAGTGTGCCAGGGAAAGTGTTTGGTAAGGTTGTTATTGAAAAGGTACGGGGTCTTACATCAGAGAAAGTGTGGTATGTTCAAAGTGGTTTTATGCCTGGTAAAGGCTGCACTAACCAAATTTTTGCATTATGCGTAATGATTGAAAAGTATCTGGCTGTTGGTCAGAAAGGTTTTGCTGCCTTCATAGATTTAGAGAAACCTTACGACCTAGTGAATAGGACACTTTTGTGGAAGGTATTGATTGAATATGGTGTTACTGGGAATCTACTTAATAGTGTAAAGGCCATGTATGCTGGTAGTAGAGCTTGGGTATGAGTGAATAGTGTATTATCAAAATGGTTTTCTATTGGTGCAGGAGTTAGACAAGGTTGTGTAATTAATGTCACCATGGCTGTTTAATATATTTATGGATGTGTGCAGGGTGGAAAATTAGAAAAATATCCTAGGAGCAAAATGGCTCCTATAGCTGAAATTCTAGGATCCGATCTGAAATTCTAGGAGCCGTTCCTTGCTGGGCTTCCCCAGCCAGCCCAGCAAGGAACCGGCTCCGGCGGTAGCACATTCCCCGCCTTGTTCAACTATGGAACTAGATAAAAAAAAATCGGAACGCTATCTTCACGAATTCTTAATAAAACTGGCTGAAATTTTTATACACAGGATAAGTAGATAATAGAAGCCCACCCTGAAAATTTCATGTGAATCGGTAAAATACTTTCTTAATTACCCACAAAATTTTTTATTAAGTACCGCATTTTTCAGCATATAATCCGCAGATGGCAAAATTCAGCGTGATAGAAAAAACGTCAGTGTATAATCCGCAGACAAAATTCATAGTAAAAGTTAAAAAAAAAAACATATGTAATCCACAACAGAGTTTTACAATATATAGTACAAAAAAGTAATCGCCAATATTTTCACCAACACTTTTTTCCCCATCGCCAAAACGATTTCTTTTTCGCAAATTGCAAAGAATGCGATCAACAGCGCGACCCCTCCATATTTATAAGGCGTAGGCGCACAATTTTTTTTTTTTTGAATTGAAGGTTTAACGACCACCGTAAGCAACTCAATGGGCTATAAGCACTCGCCCGTTCCTAATTTAGCTCCACTGGTTCCAGGGAAGGAAGAGAGCCAGTGCCATAAGACAAAACACAAAATTTTGTTAGTGACCTGATCGTAGCTCCCGTTACGCAATTTTTGGATGGCTTCAGAAATCTGATATTTTCATAAATCTGGCACTCGTCCGATCCCGTCGATGCCGGATTTTCGAGGTTTTACTGTATAAATATACTTTCTTTCCATTTAATGAGTTTAAAAAACTTATAAAATCGTGAAATTTTTTGAAAATTTAAAAAAGTTAGTTACGATACCCCGCAACTTTCAAACGGTTATGATATGTATTTTTAATTTCTGTGGCAATCGCGCTGTAACTCTGAGTAATGTTTAAAATTACATGAACAACTGAAACACTGGTTTTCAGATCGTAAATAATTTGTAATGGTGTCAAAGTTCTCCAGTCTTGGAGCTGAAAGGAAAATAAACAAGTGGGGGTGGAAATTTGGGAAGAGAGTGTGTGTGTGGGGTGACATCACGGGTCAGAGCGGCACGTCTCAATGTTTTATGGAATGGAAACCGCACTCCGCTATTCAAGGTCAACGCGCTTTGCGGAAGGCAATGTTTCCTCCTCTTAACTTTTACAAAGCAGCAATCCCTTCCCAGAGAGGAAATGTCTACACACATACACACAGACATTTTTGCCAAAGCCAAGGGGCAAGCGGAGATATGTTGATGGAGTGACACTGCATATTGTCGTCGAACACGTGGCGGCATTCTTAAAGCTTCATTTTGAAGTTTACGGGGGGGGGGGGGCTCTGTATTATCCGCACCGTCGTATAATCGGCAGTGTCTAGAATTTAAACTTTTAGGAACAGATAATCCGCAGATTATGTGCCGGAAAATATGGCACTTTTATGCACAACAAATTCTTAATAAAAATTTCCATGCCTAGTTTAAAAAGTATTTAACCAATTTAGGAGCAGTTGGAGGACCTTTCGTATCAATGATTTATGGTGTTTGTAAAAAATTCTACCAGTTACGTGGAAAATTCACATAGATATATTTTTTTTTGTTTTTTTGACAGGCTGTTTAGTTAGAATAACAGGAAATGCCAAACACCCCATCTCCCATGCGGATACTCCCCCTTAACGGCTGCTCTTCTTGTCCCCCTCTCCTCCCCCCACCTCTACCTCTGAAGCTGATTTCCCCATCCCTTTCTTAAGGCTTGCTCCCCTTCCCCACCCCCAGTAGTGCCATCGAAGGTCATAGTAGCACGCACCTGCATTCCTCACGGGACTTTTACGTACACTCCCCTAGTTCAGCACATGCTAGCAGCGAGGTTAAACTTATTTCTCCCTACCCCAATATACTTTTAACCACACACCACTGGGAACTTTTTAAAAAAGAAGCATAAATACCGCATTTGAAAATTACTACGTACGCATGTTAAAAAAGAAAAATCAAAAATTTATGCAGTCGCGAATTGGCTCCCAGGTTTAAAATACTGGTCGCAAAACGTAAAATTGTGGTCGCATTTTTCTCCTGGCGACCGCTAATTTCCCACCCTGGATGTGTGCATGTAATGCCAAAATAGATAATACTGGTTTATGTCTTGGTGATGTCCGTGTGTGTAGATTGCTGTATGCTGATGACACTGTCCTGTTAGCAGAGAGCAAAAGTGAGTTGCAGAGTATGTTGTCCCGGATGTATGGATTTGCGTGAAATTCATATAAATAAGGAAAAAAAACAAAGTTATGGTTTTTGAAAGAGGAACTGGTAGCACTGAATTGATGATATAAGTCTAAATGGTGCAGTGATTGACCAGGTGGGTGAGTTTGTGTATTTAGGAAGCATGTTTGACAGAGAGAACAAATTGGATGGTGAAATTAGTAGGTGAGTGGATTCTTCATTGAAATTCATGGCTGCTTTGGGAGGTTTTCACAGGAATGATGGGTTCTCAAGAGAGTCCCACATGACTGTGTATGAAAGTGTAATTGATCCTACTCTGATGTGTAGCAATGAAACCTGGGTACTACAGAAAAAACATAGGAGTCATTTGTGTGCTGGAGAAATACGTCACTTACGGGGGGTGGGGGTGGCAAGACACATGATTTTGTAAGGAATGAAGATGTGTTGTAGTTGTGTAATGTGAAGCAAAATGTTGTTAGCAAAGTGGAGACTAATATGTTTCGGTGGTTGTTTGGCCATGTTGAAAGAATGAGTGATGAGATGCTTCCTAAGAAAATCTTTTTATCCCAAATGGCAATAAGGAAAGACAGAGGAAAGCCAAGGAAGTCATGGGAGGATCAGGTTTAGGAGTTTCTGCATGAGAAAAAGATTATGAATATGAAGTATAGAAGATCTTGTTTACAACGTGTGATGGATGTCAGTAAAGTCCGAGTTGTATGTCAAGATAGCTGTAAATGGAGAAGTTTGGTATGGCAACAGTAAGTTAAAATTATCTGGTAGTTTGCATTTCTTTGTGGAACTAGCCTCTAAATCTCAGAGAACAGCTTAGTGACATGTGTGTGTGTGTGTGTGTGTGTGTGTGTGTGTGTGTGTGTGTGTGTGTGTGTGTGAATTTTATTTTTTCGTTTTTTTTAAACTTTGTGTTGTAGTACATTTTTTGTGTCATAGTGGACTTTTTATAGTACAGTTTTAAGGTAAAAGTGTATGCCTAGGTCAAAATGGTTATTAAATGTTGAAATTATTTTGAATAATTACTTTCAAGTAACAAATTTTAATTGGTTGTATTAATGTGCTATTTACTATTTACACATCAATGTAAGTCATATCTACAATGAAACAGTACAAAGCGAATTGTAGCTTACCCGGAATGAATGCCATAGCACTGGTGCACTTTCCTTGCATGTTTATTTTCTACTCCTTGTTCGGTTCTCTCGTATAAAAATATTAGTTTACAAAACATTTAAAAGCTGCTTTTTAAGAACCTCTTCAATAATACAATAATTCATTGTTAAAATTAAAAAAAAAAAGAAATATTATTTCAAGAAATTTTACAATAGGATTTTCACACTAACCATGTTGTCACTGACACTATGAATTACCAAAAACCCAAACGTTTTTTAAACTCAATGCTGCATTGCACTAAGTTAAAACCATTAAAAACTAAAAAAAAAAAAAAAACATTTAAAACATGAGAGTCCCTTCAGGTATTTATATCACCAGAAAAGTGTACTGTATCCTGATTTTCCGACCACATGAACGTGCTTTCTGTAACCCTTGGTACCATCTTCAGATGCATGAAGTGTTCTTATCACGTCCATTGTTCAAACTGAAGTGCAGCTCTTCCCTAGGGTGTAGTTTGTCAACGTGATACAAGATACGTGCAACTCTTCAGACAAACCTCAAACTTCTGTGTTAATGTGCTGCTATATGTTTGGATCAGATAACTATGCAATAAATAATAATGTATTATTAAAGAGGTTCTTCTGACTTTTAAATGTTTTGCAAATTGATATTTTTATATGAAAGACTGAATCGGAGTAAAAAATAAATATGCAAGAAAAGTGTGCCACTGCTACATCAGTTTGTGTTAGTTACAATTTGCTTTGTACTGTTTCATTGTAGATATGGCTTACATTGATGTGTAAAAAGTTATGAATGTATACATTTTTGAGTCATCTATATATTATTTTGCAACATATTGTACTTTTATGCTGTGAGAAATAATTACAAGACATAGTTATAGCAATTTTTAACAAGAAAGATGACACTGAATATTTGGTTGTAATGAGCAGATATTTTGAATCTTTTCTGGCCTGAAGCAAATATTTCAATAGAATTTTTATAAAACCTAAAAATTCAGGTAAAAAAGAATATGCTTGCACCACCAAGGCAAAAACTCACATAATTTAAAATGTGCAGTGTGAGTGGGGTTAGAATTGAATAAAGTCTTTCAAAGAGAAATATATGCTTCCCAATGTGAAAAGAACTTTTCAAATCAAATTAATAGTTGCAGAGATATGGTGTCCATGGATGGATGGACAAAGTGATACTATAAACACATACTTTTTTTAACAAAGGATAAGCTAAAAAGGAACTAAAATTTTAAGCAGATGCATTCCAAGATTAAACAATAGTAATAACTAGAGCCCAGATTATGTGGGCTCTAGTTTTGCCATTTTTTTTTTACGATGGTGCATATAAATACATAGAATGTGCAAATTTCCCATAAAAATGCATATTTCAAGCAAAAGCTGTTTAAATTTTATTTGATATTTTAACATATGCTTATTTAGCATGCTTTCTTTGTTTTCAAAACTATGATTTTGTTATACCAAATTTTAGCTTTCTCAAATCAACATAACAGATCTCTGGGTACGTGTGTTACTTTTTATCTGTAAATACACTGGTTCCGAAATTAAAGTCCGAAAGGCACTCGCAGGGATAAAACAGGAAACACATAACAGCAGGTAGAGACATTTTGCATGTAAAGAGACACAATTGTAAGGATATTAAACATTTTATAATGGCAGACAAATGTGTACACATTTTTCATATGCAGAGTCACTTCTGCAATGTCACCAAGTTAAGATGTAAGAATGTGACCTAAAAATGTCATAATAAGAAATGTGACCACCTCTTATTGACAGACAACTCACAATGACAATACATACTCACTCCCATATTGTTGATGAATTCTGGAGTCAATGAATTCCATTCCTTGATGAGGGTGGTGCCTAGCTTAAGAAGGCTTGTGGGAGGAAGCTGTTGAACTGCTACGTGTTGTTCCAGAGCATCCCAGGCATGCTCTGTAAGGTTCAGGTCTGGAAACCTGACTGGACAGTCCATATGCCGAATATTCTCACTCTGCAGGAAATCAACAAGCTGAGCCCTGTGCTGGCGAGCGTTATCATCCATTAAGAGGAACTGAAGGCCAACAGTTTCCCCAAAAAAAGTCTGATGTAGGGTTCTAGGATCTTGTCTCTGTACTACTCAGCATTCACATTGCATCCTACAAATATGTGGAGTGGAGTGTGGCCATTGAACATTAATGCCATCCCACATGAGCGCAGACCACTGCTTCCGAAGGAGTCTTGTTCACAGACGTTTGCAGGATCATTGCAGGTTCCCTGTTCCATTTAGATGAAATGCTGATGGAAAATCAGTGTGTATACTGAATCTCGAGTCATAAAGAACCCTGGCCTACTTGTCTGCACTCCAGGAATGATGTTGCCTGCACCAGTTCAAGCAAGCTCTCCTATGAGATGTGGTTAGCCAGACACAAACCATGGGTCTCCTGGCATCCAGGCCAATTGCATTAAGCCTTCAATATATGATTTGCCTTGATACCGAAATCCCAGTGTCAGTGGAGAGCTCCAAAGGCAATTCTTGGGCTGTATAGGACCTATGACGCCTTAGGGTTAAAGTGACATAACGGTCCTCACGAGGTGTTGTACCTTTTGAACGGCCTTGGCCAGGCTTTTGTGACACCCCAGTGGTGGTGTTGAACTGCTGCCATAACCGTAAAACCACTCTGGGATAGATATTCAAGTGCCGTGCTACCTGGGCCTGAGACAGGCCCGATTTCAGCCATCTAATCTCTATACAGTATTAGATACACTTATACGAGACACAAGGAAAGCATTTACAGCAACCTGAACACTTCTTACACATGCCGTCGGCAAGAAATGCCACTACCATTTGCCTGTTGGCTTTTTAAGTATGTAACTCAATTTATATATTGGACAGCATTTTTCTCACTGACATGCAAATTTCACCACAAGCATCTGTTTCTTGTGTCCATTTGCACATGTCCTGTGAACATCATAACATTTCATTGAGAATTTTCGATTATTTGCCTGCTATTGCCTTCTGGACTCTGATTTTGGACACCGACCTTATTGAGTGTTTCACAAACTCAGTTTTGATAGTGAGTCAGTGACTGAAATGCCTGAAATTAAATCAAGTAAGGAAGTTTTAATCAAAGCATGGATTTCCAGCTACAGTAAGGATGTAACTATTGATAGAAAAATTACCATATATGCTCGTGTATGAGCCGAAAGTTTTTGGAAGAAATCCTGCTTTCAAAGTGGGGCATTTGGCTTATACACGGATCAGTAAAACATATGGCTGGACTTCTGTGAATTCTCCTGTGGAATTTATCAGTGAGTTTATTTATGTTTTGGACCGTGGCTTTCCATTTGTCACTGCATGATAGGTTTCTGATGTTCTGAAAAGTATCACGGAGTGGCACGACCATATCCTCAGCTGTGCCCCCCACTTTGAAGGAGGCGTAGCTGTGGATAATAACTGGTAGGTATTGTTATCCTGTCTTAAGACATCGTGGAGAGATAGCACTCCTTCCATCTGCTAGACGCGGCATACATGCGATGAGAAAGGAGACTGAAGAAAATTATGATTACAGAAATTTTTCCCATTGCATTCTAAGTATTTTACTTGTATTCATTGAAATATATATATATGTAGTCTTAACAAAAGTCTACCCTGTTTTGCATTCCACTATTTATCTCATGTAGTTGCACATGGAAAGCTGTGATCTCAAAGTAAACAAATTGCCGACAACTGCAGCTCATGCATTCATACAACACTCCTTCAGAAGTGCAGTAGAACTCCAATTATCTGGATTAACTCAGACCACAGCCCATCCAGATATTCAGAAAATCCGGATAATTGGTTTTTTTTTCTGTAGACCAAATACGTATTTAAGAATTGAAGTGAGGGAATTTAATTTTTTCGTTTATCATGTTTTATAACAAATGTTATACAGTTTAAAAAATAAATCTCTACTGTACTGCATTATCATTTTGTATTATTTAAATGAATGAAACAAACTAAAAACAGGTAAATAAATCAACAAAATTCATAATTTTACTTGGCCTTGAAAGAAGAACAAGCAATCCGGTGGATATTTGGATTCCGGATAATTGAAGTTCTACTGTACTTCCAAAAAATAAAAAAAAGTTTGAAATATTTTCCACCCAGAGTAGGATTCCTATAGGAATAGGTGCCACTAATAATTATGATAAGTGAAAAACCTAATCCCATTTCATATTGAGACTGTGAAATTTCTTGGTCATTATTTCCTGTGTGGAACCACAGGACACAGTCTTTTGAACTAGACATGCAGGGAATCAGACATCACAAGAATAATTTGGCTGTTGAGGTGGGAGCCACAGCCAATTATGCATCTCTCGTCTTCCAAATTCTCACATCAAGCACATCTCTTCCACTTCACGCTGGCCAAAGCCATCAATGCTACAGAAGAGCAAAGACAGTTTTCTTTATGAAAGGTTTCAGTAACTTGAAAAAGGCCAACATGGCGTGGCCTTGTTAATTCTTGAGTGAAAGAATTGTGGGGCATAATTTCATCAGAAATGGTTATAAAGTCTTGTTAAAATACATTATTGTTAAATATAATTTTATTCCATAAATATTTGCATTTCAGCTTGAAAATGGAAGAAAAATTCCGAAAGTGGAAGTTGGCGTGAAAATTTCCCTGTGATATTCAGGCACGAGATTCTTCAGTGGATTCGAAGAATTCTGCCTTTTCCATCATCATTTCGATGGTTCTTGAGATTGATGCGGAACTGAACAGAAATTCAGGAGGAATTGGTGGTGGTAGTGATGGTGGTGGGGTTTTTTTCCGTCGGTGGGCGGAAATCCAACTTTAAAAACTTTCGGAAACAAGTTAAACGGAGTGAAAGTTCCTCCCATAATCGTAATCTTTTTTACTTGTGATGTTTCTTCTACCCAGTAGTGTTGTTAAATATAATTTTATTCCATAAATACCTGTTTTGCAGCTTCAAAATGTAGGAACATTTTTCAAAACAGAAGTTAGACAGAGCGTAGATTTCGCCGGCAGTCATAATCTTTTCTCTGCGATGCTACATTTATCTTGCGTTGCTGTTAAATGTAAATATATATATATATATATATATATATATATATATATATATATATATATATATATATATATGTATTGAATACAGTGATGTGCTCCAGCTTAATGTTTACATAATAAATTTCAGGGAACAATTTTGTCTTGCTCACGCCGCAGTATATTCACGCTGTTTTGCAGCACATTCTTATTTTTCACACATGTGGTTAAAAAGTTCAGCTTTTTTCCCCCCTTTGTCAGTCACGTGTATGTATATGTAGGAGAAACTGATAGCCCTGTGAATATTTCATTTAGAGTAAACTGATATTTTAAAGAAACTTTTACGCATAATTTTTTTCTTCAGATCTGTTTGATCTAAATAGAATGTTGACATGGCATTAAGAAAAAGTGCAGGGATGGTGATTATACCTTTTAAGTTTAATTATAGGAAACTAGTATTCTATTTAAATAAATTCAAAAGAAAAGAAAAAAGCATATAGTATTATGTTACTAGCATGTCGTGAAGAAATCCCTTTATGCTGAACAAATAAAAACCTCGGCAACATTCCATAGTCTCAATTAATTAAAAAGCTGGAAATTAATTGTATTAAATACTCTGTTACTGTTTGTAATTAATTGCTTAATAGAAAAGCTAAAATTCTAGATTTAAATTTTTTTCCCATTTCTTTTAATCATATTTCAATCACTAAATTTTTATAACTTTAAGAATCAGAACATTATTTTACAAAGAAATGCTTTCTCCACTCACCTTTGTCATGTTTCTCAAGTAATTGTTTTAACCAGTTTTCTGTTTTTTTTTTTGGTTGATAAGATATTTTTTGCTGAGTGTTAATATGGTGCATGTGGATCACAATTCTGGTTTTGATAAACTGTTTGATGACAGGAATACTTGGTACATTTGAAGGGAACTGATGTGCTGAAGCTTTTACTGTTTTGTGAACAATTCCCCTAAGTTTTAAAAATTACTTTTCTCATGTATTTTTCAAAAATTTCTTCTAGCTAAATAACCATGCTCATCCACTCCTTTGTTGTGTGTTGCAAGCTGCCTCTGCTTATGATGATGGTCCAGTCATAAAGGGTTCCTTTTTCTTGTACCAGGTTGAGAGGTGCATTTTTATTCCTCAGTCCAAGAAACATTGTATGGCATTTAAAGGCAACGCATCCTGCAAGGTATCGTAGAGCTTGGTGTGATACGCTGTCACTAGAAGAAGTAATCGCAACTGTGGGTTCTTGGCAAAGTGATGCTATAAATTTGTCTTCACTCAGGATGCATTATTGCACATTTCTCTGTCTTTTTTTCTCATGTTTCTGTAACCTTCGCAATGCAGCAATTCTTTTTGTATGTGATTCTACTTTTATGTCAGAATTTCTCATGTAAAGTTAGATGAAGGTTGTTTTGAAGAACTTTTAAAGATAGTACTTGTTTCTTCAGCTGTTAATTTTCCTTCATACAATTTTTATTTTCCTTCAATAAAACTTCAATTTTGGTTTCAGGTCTTTGATACATAAAATTTCAGTATTTTCACCTGAGCTCTAAATGTCTTCCAAAATTTCTTCATTATTGGAGCCATCTGTCGTTATCAAATCGCAACACCAATATGAGTTCTTTTTCTTTTTTCCTGTCTGAATTAGAATTTACATTAGAGTTTCCCCATGAGGTTTATACTTGGTACAGTGGTGTCCTTTAGCATTTTGAGGACAGCCAAACCCAGAAGTTTGTTCCTTAAATCACATTCATGATCTTCCTCAGAAAAACATTTCAAGCAAATAACTGAATTCATTTCATTGAAACTGTTCAGCTTGTTTGCTTCTCACCCAAAACTTCATTTTTCAGAAACCTATGGTAATAAATGCCATTCTTTCTCGTTTTTGAATAATAATTCAGACACATTGCTATTGTACAAACACCAGGCATGTTCAATGTTTAACATATACCGAGAACAAAAAAATTAGTTTGCTACAAAAACGGAGCTGAAAATTCTAGGATGTGAGACACAATGTGTAATAGCTTTCAGAACATAAGAAAGAGAACAAACTGCCTTAGGCAGCAGGGTGTGCAATGGGAGTGGTCAAGGATGGTGGAGTCATGAAGACAGCCCCTGAGGCAGTGACCAGTTGAATTGTTGGATATGCATAACCTTGGAGTCTACTAACTTTGGGTGAGACTCAGAGTTTGGTGAAAACTTCACGAAATAGTCATTGCCCAGTAGATTCAACACTGGTGTGGAACAGAATTCATTTTGAAGGGGTTGGTTGATTTTGAGCTGTTATAAAAGATACCATGTGGAGCTGTAATGTTATTTGCTGCTATTCACATAAAAATCTTAAATTTCTTCACAAGGAAATTACAAAAGTGTGTACTAGGAAAATATTTTATCATATATAAAAGCTAAGCACAACAATTGCATTGTAAACCTTTTATGCATCACTTAAAAGTATAATTATGATGCTTAAAATGTGTGAGAAATTCTTTGCTTATACCTACGTGAATTTTTTTCAGTCGCATCACTCTGAATTCTGTTTTTGTCAGTATGGTGGTTGGAAGACTTCGTTCTGATGATATATACAATCAGGTATGATATTTCTGTAACTCTACGGCAGTATTATGTTTTTATGGGTTCATATATATATTTACAGGTATGCATATTATTGTGAATATTCTAGTGTTAGACAAAAGCCAGAAACTCTGTCTGTAGAAAAACATGTTCTCATGGTTAAACCTTAACTTTAAAAATAAATAATATTTTTATGGTAAAACTTGGCAAAATCTGTGTAAGGCACACAATTTTAGAATCAATTAATGTATTAAATTTGTGAGTAATGGAAGTTTAGTTCTTCACTTCCACTGGGACATAATGTCCTTTTTGTAATAAAAGAGTTACTTTTAAATTAATTTGTCCAACCAAATAATTTTGTAATTTTATATTACAAATTTGTATATGAGTATATTACTCAAAATGAACTTTAGACATTAAGTGAGGTTAGTACATGCAGATAGTAATTGTGCTGTTTCTCCCAGCTTTAACCAACTTTAGAGAATCTGTATAATGAACAAATCTTGTTCAATCTCTAAACTTTCATAGTTTTACAGTTTCACTACCATTGATGCTAAGTTTTGGTGGTTAGATATGTTTGGTGAACTCAACTGGTTTTTAGAGTATTTTTCATAGACCATTATTTACTGCAATGATGCTAGTTTTTTTTTCTTTGTCATTGCTTGTTTGTTACCTTTCATGTTTATGGGTTGTAACAAAAAACTAAATTGGTCTGTAGAACTTTGAAGGTTTTGTTATCTAGTTTAAAAGAACAGGATTTTTGTCTTTTGGAGATTTTGGTTTCTTTAATGAAGCTTAATGGCACAACAAGAAGGGGATCAGGGTTATCTGCATCTACCCCACTTAAAGAATATTGCTAGAATACCAACTGTTTTTTAACATTGATTCAAAAAATTGTAACCTAATCATTAAACACTGTAATAACATAGATTATTTTGTTTTGGAAAGAAAAAGCCAAGTAATTGGTAAAGTAAAAATACAAAGAAATTAAGAAACAAAATGAGCAGGTTTAAGCAAGGTGCTGCAAGAAATTGGAACTGCCGAAAACAAAATCTGTACCAGAAGACATAGATGTTTCCAATCTTTTTTTAAACTTGCCTTATGATTTTTCATTTTTTCGTTTCATTCTCCAGTTGCTAAAGGTTTCCCAAAACTGATTCCATCATTTGTTATAATGTACCCCCTGTCCCCCCATGTGCAATAAAGAGGAATTACCTGTCAAATTTACAGCAATATGGATGATATTATGTATTTTCATTATAGACAACAAAAATGTCTCTCTTCCATGTGACATACATACTAGACTGGTTCAACTCCCTGGATGAAAATTTGCAATTCACCCTTGAACTGCAAAAAGATAATCAACTCAATTTTTTGGACTTATCATTAGTAGTAAAAGAAGGAAAAATTGAAACATGGTTATACAAGAAACCTACCAACAATAATAAAATGTTAGACTGTCAATCAAATCACTGAATTACATAAAAACAAATGTGGCCACTCAATTTTTGTAAAAAAATAAATGTTCTAAATTCTTCAGAATTGTTAAAAAATGCTCAAAAGGAGAAATTGAAAAAACGTTTTGGAAGACAATTATTACCCTTCTCTACTTGCCAGCAAAATTATTAGTAAAAAGAAAAGAATCAGAAGTCAAAAACTAAGTTTCAGTTAACTAGAAAAGTTACTTACCATAAAGAATAGTTTGAAAAACTTCAGAGGATTAGTGAGAAGTTTCTAGTCAGACAAAATCCAGAATTACAAAATAAAATTAGTAACTACCTTCCAAAATTAAAGCAAAAAGAAGAAACATCAAAAACATCCTTTTACAGGAAGGTGTGGTCTACCACATGAAATGTGTGTGTGGTCTCAGCTATGTGGGTGAAACAAGCAGACAGCTTAAAACTAGATTGGCCGAACACAAAGTTGCAATTAAAAGTATTCAACAAACAAAACAGGTTTGTACAGTCATGTTCAAAATACAGAACATAAAGTGCTTTGGGACACTGTAGAAGTTCTGACACATCAACAGCACTTTTTCAAAAGAAAATTGTCAGAAGGACTGGAAATAGAGAAAAGAAGAGATACAACATTAAATAATTTGAAAGGTTGGAATTTATCTCATGAATGGCAACCCTACTATAACTGTAGTCCTGAGGAAGGATAGGGATGATACCCGAAATTCGACATATTTCCTTTTATTCCTTAGAAACAACCCATAATTTGGAGATATTTAAAATGCATTACGGCAGTGGTTTTGATGGGTTCTTTTGTTTTGTTGTTTTCTTTATCAAAATCTGTGTGGATACTTCCTGAGACGTTGGCACAGCATCTCCTCACAACTATTAAGCTTCTCCAGAGTGTATTCCCTGAAAGAGAATGAATGGGTTGTACCTCCGAAGGGGATTTAAAAGGAACACCGTATGAAGAAAGTCAGTTTAGTTAAATGTATCAAGCTCAGATAAGTAATAGTTCTGGCTCCATCAAGGAATCAGATTCCTACTTATTTTGTCCTTTACCTTCCTGCCAAGATAAAGATAAGGTATATGAACTGTGAGGTACAACTGTACATCCTTTATACAGTTCTATTCAACCAGTGCCAAATGTTTGGCCATTCCAAAGCCTGTTGCCAAGAAAAAGCAATTTCTGATTGCTGTAATAAGCCTAGACATGAGTTGGATGATTGCTCAGCTCTTTCTGCTTGGTGCATGAATTGCAAGGTAGGGTCATGTGGCCTCTTTCCATAACTTCCTGAAGTGGAATGTGAAAATGCAGCAACACTCAAAAGAGCGAGTTACTTCGAGATTTAAAGAACTTTTAAGCCTTCATATACCAGCCTAGTGAAGGCAACTGAAACTTCTGTAGCTCAAAACTGAAACTTCCGCAGCACCTTTTGAAGCCCTTTACTGTTATTAGTGAATATTAGGTTGTTTTCTTCTTTATGTCAGTCTTCTAAAACTACTGTCAATATAGAAAACACAACTTTGGTACCAGCTGTGACATCTTCAAAACCAGCAACAGAGAAAGGCTCTAGTGTCAGTATTCTCCAAAGGCAGATGATTGGAGTAGGCTGCCTAAGGCTTTGGGTCAAAACACAAGCCTGTGTGCTATCCCAGTTCCTCACCACCTAAGAATTTATCTGAGGTTCAAAAGCAAATTATCTACAAAGATTATTACTGATTGTAACCCCTTTTTATTTATTTGTCCCCAATTTGTTTTTCTTCTTTCTTAAATGGCTATTCATTAAAGAAAGAATACTCAAGTAGAATTATTGAGGATTTTGTTAAAAAAAATGAAGTGAAAGGTTCATTGTCTTTTTGAAAGTGGGCCATGGCAGCATATTCTGGAGAGCATGAATGTAATACAAGGATGAGTCAAAAGTTTGCCTTGTTTTGAGCTACACATCATATTAGGTTTCCATTCTTGTGCAAAACACGCACCAGCATTGACTGGGAACCATGTTGTAGAACTTATGAGGCTGATGATGTGAATTTGACATGGAGCCACATTACATTAGTGGGTGAGCTGACGATGGAGGTTGATAAACGTGCTGTTCGGGTGCACCTATGCCATTATTGGAAAAAAGGATTAAACACAACCAGATTAAATACTGGCATTTCAATACTAGGGGCATTGAAACACCAGTGTCTAACCCAGCTGTTTCAATACGAACCAAGGTCAGGATGTCCAACAACTATCAACACGGTCACCCTGGTTGAAACTGTAGCAACAAACCCTGATACCAGCACACAATAATGGGCATCTAAGGTGGGGTCTTTTCAATTCACCATTGTTGGTCACCAGCATGGTTTCTCCTCCAGGTATCATCGAATGGTTCTGCTTAAACTGACACCCCAGCAGGTGGAACATTTCACTCTCTGTTGCAAATTGCTTCAAATTCACAGGGCGATAGGTTTTCACATCATACCATCACAGGTGATGAAAAGTAGATATTCCTACAATATCCTACCACTCAGTACCAGGTGCTGAGACCACTCCAGGAAGCACAGCCAGTGGTGCAAAGAGGAAGGGTGGTTTGAGAGGAATGTCATGTTGTGCATTTGGTGGAATTGTGAGGGTCCTATGCACTAGGAACCTCTATGTCAAACAACTGCTGTGAGTTCATGATGCTCTGCTCCAACACTACTCAGCACTCATTAGTAGGAAGTGAACATTGTTTCCTATTAATGAGTACTGGGTAGTGTTGAAGCAGAGCATAAAACACTACCCAGCTCTCATTAATAGTGCTGCAAGTGGATAATGCCCCAAGTCACATTTTCATTAGTTTGCTGAAAACTAAAGGGATTGAGATCCTACCTCATCCTCCATACAGTCCGACCCCCCCCAATCGAAGACTACCACCTGTTTTGTGTCATGGCTCATTTACTACAAAGACAGCACTTCAGTGGTGGATGTGGAATCTAGAATCAGAGAGTTTCTGTCCTTGAAACCTGTCGAGTGATGCCACCATGGTTTCGTGGCTTTGAATGAACTTTGGCAAAGGACTGTAGAATACAACTTACTGTACTTTGTAGAATGAGTTAGGCATGTATGGCTTTCTTGCATCCTTAAACTCTTTAGCTGCAAACAGGTCAAACTTTTGACTCTCCCTGGTAGCATGACCCAGGGAGGAATTGCAGTTGCTTTTCTTGTTCTTGATTGCATTCTTGTAATAGCACTTTGCATATGTCTTTTCAGGCTGCATCAGTTCAACTGTCTATGGACAGGTTGCTATCCATGGGCACCAAGTTCAACTGCCCATGGACACGTGTTTCATCTACCTACTCCCAGATATTGTCTTTCTGACCTGTAGATTCCAACTGATGAGCCACTGTGCCCTTTTTTTTCTTCTTAAAAACTTCAACACATACGCAATCCAACTCAGGATGATGAGGGTCAAGATTAGCTGGGAGTGTGGGATTGATACCCTGCTATTTGTTTTCTTTGCCATTTTACTATTGAAAAGAATACTTATATTTTAATCAGCCTACCTGCTCATTCAGCCTGTAACTTTTCTTGGTGAATCACCTTCATTATATCCAGATTTATTCTGCTGTATTTTGAGTGATCTACTTGATCAGAATCATTTTTCAAAATATCTCATATCAGCAGGGGATAGACAACACCATTTAATTCAGCTCCACTAGATGGTTATATCTCGTATTTCCATGTAGTATGTCTTCACTACTTTTGCAGTCACATCTTATGACATTGTTATTCAAGGGACCCTCAGTGATGCTGTGGCAGCTTTAACTACCAAATTGTTTGTATTCTGACCTTTATTTGGTGATTACAACTGCTAACCTATGAAATGGAATTGGAGGTGACTTTCCAGCAGCCAGGTTACATGTTGTCAGACTGGATGTTTAAGCACCTTTCTCTACCTTCCCTGGAATAACTGCTTATCTGTTGAACAGGATTTGGCAACAGGACCACCCTTAGACCCAGGTAAGCAGGACACCTGTCCTGGGCCCTGCATATCGGGAGGTCCCACAATTTTGTGTGCCCATCATGGGCACAAAAAATTAAGATAAAAATGAAATAGGCAGAATAAAACAAAGTAGTTATGAATGACCTGCATTACCAAGTGAATGTTTTGTTTGTTTGGGAGTTTAACGACCACCGCGAGCAACTGAATGTGAGAAGCAGTTGCTCGTCCCTAATTTAGGGTGACTGGTTCCAGGGAAAAGAGAGAGAAAGAGCCAGTGGTGAAAGACAGATGCAGTATATGTGCCTCACCCATAATTGAAACCTCGACCCATCACAGACGAATGGTCAAAGCGAATATCACCTTACCTGTATGGAATGTATTGTATGGTATATGGGAACATCTGAATACACGTAAATTAAGCCAGCCAACTGCACTGGATTAGACAGGATAATTTCAATTTCCGATGGCCTCAAATCCATGCGTGTACTTTTTGTACTGATGTATTTCCAAATTTCAGTATTGCTTTAAATATTTTATTGACAATTCCAGTTACTACTGTCTCAGCAGAACAAAATTTCTCTTGAATGAAATTAATAAAAGAATAATCTTAGAACTACAGTGACTCACGAAATGTTATCTAATTTGGCATTATTGTCAGTAGAACATACATTATGTGAAAATCTGGATTACAACAACATACTGTATATACTCACATATAAGCCGATCTCGTGCATAAGCCAACTCTCTTCTTCAAGACTTAAAATTTTTTTTTTTGAAAAACCTTGACCCGCATATAAGCCGACATTAAATTTCAAGAGTTTGAAAAATATATTTATTGAAATTATTTATGCAAATTTCTGAGATTATCTTCTGTAAAAACCTTCAAAGTATCATTCATTATTGGAGTTTCCAAATAACTTCAGTAACATCCCATAGCATTACTTATACAGCATTTTGTGAGAAACTTTATAGCCATTTCTGGCAACCCACAGTTCTTTAACTCATGCAGCATTTTTTAGAGACTTTATAACCATTTCTGGCAGCCCACAGTTCTTTAACTCAAGAAGTAAGAAAGCCAAGTTGGCCTCTTTCTGAAGTTTTACCACCTTTTGTAAAGCACTGTTTCTTTGCTGTTAGATTGTGAGCAAAGCACAGAGCAGAAGACATGTAATCCCACGCTTGCTGTGAAAACTCAAGAGAGGAGAGAGATGCCTGATTGGGTGTGGCCCACCCAAACAGCTAAGTGATTTACATAGTGTCTGAATCACTGCATGTCCAGTTTGAAAAACGGTGTTATGCGATTGCATATGGGAAGTAATGAGGTTGTGGCGTGCCTGCACCACAGAGCGCACATGAGATAAAGGCAGATAGCAGCGAGAGCATACATCCGCGTAGCTCAGTTGGGAGAGCCACTTACTCCGGAGTGAGGGGACCCGATTCCCGGCGTGGACAAAGGTGATGGAGAAATTTGCTTTGTCATAAGGTATTCTATTCCATGTCTGGAAGCAAGAAATTTCAGTCTCAATTTGAAACGAGATTAGGTTTTTCGCTTATCATATTAGCAGCATTTATTCCAATAGGAATCCTACTGACACTGGGTGGGAAAATATTTCATAATTTTTATTTTTATTTTTAAATTTTTTTAGAAGTATTTTCTAAGAACATGTGGAAACTGATTTTCTTACGTTTTTGCAACATGGAAAGCTGCAATCTAAAACGTAAACAAATCTGTCATTAAATTCCACAGGAGAATTCATGGAGAAGTCCAGCACTGTTTTTTACTAACCTGCATATAAGCCAATCTCCTAAATTTGAAAGCAGGATTTCTTCCAAAAACTTTCAGCTTATATGCGAACATGTACCGTAATTAAGGATTTTGCTGAAATGAAGACAAGAAAAAAAGATTCTAAAATAAACTTATGATAATTTACTAATTTTGTATGTCTTTACATCTTATGACCACTGATCTGTGAGTAGAACATCCAAAGATAGGCTGTCTCATAAAAGCCCTGTTTTGTAATCTGGATTTCTGCCTTACTTCCCACATATTTCATATCACTGTGTTCATCTCAATGTGATACATTGCAATAAGACATGCTGCCAATGAAATCAACATTTCCTTTGGTTAAAAATACCTAATATCTAAGGTATTGTTTACCTGTACACCTTCCGAGTACACATGTACACCTTGAAGATATGGTCCACGAAAGCTTTGGATATCCTATATGCGAGGGGATGCTCATAAGTTCTTGGCCTCACCAAGAAGGAAATGGGCTAGAGCCATGTAACTTATAGACTATTCCACACATTCACCCCAAGGTCAACATACTTGGCACAGCATTTCTGGCGTTTCTTTAACCCTTCCAAAAAAAATTCTGAAGTCTGATCACTCAAATACTGCTCTGCTGCTGATATCACCTTCAAATCATTCGAAAAGATGCTTTCCTTTCAAACTTTTTTTAATGTTTGGGAACAGGAAATAGTCTGATCGAGCAAGGTCTGGTGAGTAGGGTGGATGGTCTATGCACTTAAATCCCAGATTCCTCAAAACATCCATTATTTTGCCAGCCTTGTGAGCCGGCGCATTGTCTTGCAAAAAGAGAACACCTTTCCGCAGTTTTCCTTGCCTTTTTTCCTTCAATGCCTCCTTTAATCGACTCAGCAAGTTGGAATAGTATTCAGCATTTATTGTTTGGCTCTTTGGGAGATAGTCAGTCAGTACAACACCTTCCGAATCCCAAAAAAACGTTGCCATGACCTTTTCTGCGTCTTGAGTCTTCAATTTCTTTGGCCGTGGAGAACCCGAGTGCTGCCACTGCAGGGACTGTTGTTTCAGCTCTGGATCATAATGATGTAACCACGTTTCATCAACAGTGACAAGTTGCTGCAAAAAATTGTCACCAGATTGCCCAAAAAAAAAAAAAAAAAAAAAAAAAAAACTATTCAAAATTCATAAAAAGCAAACTTCAACAGGAATTTGAAAACTTTAAAATTTATTGAAATAAACTCAACACAGATATTCGATATATTAAATGTAAATACTACCTTGACATATTTTCCCAAAACTCACCTAAAATAACATGGAAACATTTAAACTTACTAATGGTTAAAAAAAAAAAAAAAAAAAAGAGGTTACGGCTCCACAGCATCTAACAAATTCTAATAACATAAGACTTGCTGATAAGCAAGACATTGTAAATAAATTAAATGAATACTTCATTTCAATTCCACAAACACTTAAAAATAGACTAACCACACGAAAAAACCCATACACAAATTACCTAAAGAATCCATATAGATAAAATACTTTCTACCTTACCAGAATAACTGAAACAGAATTATTACAAGAACTAAAACAAATTAACTCTAATACAGGCCCTGGATATGATGAATTGCAACCTTCCGTAATAAAAAATATGGTGGATCTTATTGTTGACCATCTACTGTTTATATACAGTATAACTTTATATTCCAAACTGGTGAATTTCCTAATCTCCTTAAAATAACAAAAAATACCCCAAAATACAAAGCCAGATCAAAAAATGATGTAAATAACTACCGTCCGATTGCTAATATATCAATATTTGCCAAAATTCTTGAAGAATTAATATATTCTAGATTAATCTCATATATTTATAAATTAAATATTATCCATCAGAATCAACATGGCTTTCAATCTGGCAGATCCACAGAATCAGCTATACTATATCTACAACAAACTATCCAAAGTAATGTTGAAAATAATTTAAATACACTTGCTCAATTTTTAGACTTATCTGAAGCTTTTGACACCCTGAACCATAAAATTTTGTTACATAAACTATATGATCTGGGAATAAGGGACAAAGCACATTCCTTACTCAAAAACTATTTATCACGAAGACAGCAATACTCACAAATCGACCAATATCAATAGTCAATTAATTTTATATTAACAGGAGTACCTCAGGGTTCAATCTTGGGTTCCCTGCTTTTTAATATTTATATTAATGACATTTTCTGTTCTATAACTGATATGGATTTTCTTTTATATGCCTATGATATAACTATTCTCTCAACATGTAATACTACTGAAATCACACAGAATATTAATATTCAACTTAACAAAATTTCAGATTGGTTGAACTCTAATGAATTATTATTAAATATTATTAAAACACTAAATAACATTTTACATAATTATGAAATATCACCTTTTTCGTAAATAGCAAAGGTATTGAAGATTAGTTCTATATTTTACTTGGGGATTATTATTGATAACAACCTTAAATGGAACAAACATGTGAATTACCTGCTTTATAAACTATCTAAAAATATTGGAGTTATTAGTTAAGTACTAACAAACCTTTCCCCCAAAACTCATATTCTTTTATATTATATACTATGTTCCAGACACACATCAACTTTTATATTATTTTGGATTGTCTGTTCTAGACACACAACATACTAACATGGAGGCAGACAACAAAGTATAATTAAAAAAAAAAAATTCAAACTTTGCAAAATAAGCATTTATTAGATTAATTGATCTTAAATTCACTGCAAGCGTACGGTTATTTATCATTATACACCAACACAAAAGTTTACCCGAACACATATAATATTCTCACAATCAACCAACATTATTATTTTAACATTGGAAAAATCATGTTCAAGAGAATAAAAAATTATCTGTACACTGATATAATGAAAATTACTCTACAGACACACCCACACGACACATGAACTAAAAACACATATTCGACCGATTCATCCAAAAACGAAAACTATGAAACAAAGTCTAAACTACACTGGCCCTCATTACTGGAATTCACTACCAATGGAACTAATAATACTAAATAACTTTAACCTTTTTAAAAAGAAATTAAAAAGTTACATAATGAATCACAGTTACTAAACCATTAATAAAAAAAGAAAAAAATTACTAATTTCAAAATAAATTACACTTTAACCCACTAGCTTGCATTTCTATACACAACACTGATCATATTTGACGTTTTGGCTTGTCTATATTCTTTTAATGTATTTTTTTTTCTTTTTTGTTTAACACTGCTGTATAGGGAGCTCAGGGCTTTGTTAGGGCTTGTTGGCCTTTTCCCTTAGCTTCCTTGCTGCACTCTGTTTTATAAACTATATTTCATGTACTACTGTGTCTGGCAATACTCAGCAAAACAAATAAATGAAAATGAAAAGTAAAGGTGACACTTACCCACACCATGACTTCTCATTGCCACATATTGAACACACAAAAATGCAGACGTTCGTCATGGGACACCGAGGAAAGTACTATTATCTTTTAAAAAACATTTCATTATTACAAACTACCATTAAGAACATTTAAATTAACTCCGAAAATTATCACTATACATCAATCTCAAATCCTATCTTAAAGGACTTTACATCATTTACATGTATACAATTTATGCCTTGCCCCATTTTTACTAAAAGCATTTAACTAATAAAAGCTCACCAAACTGTTTAAAACGAGTTATTTAAAAAGCAGAACGAACACACCTTTTTTGGCACTTTACTCCCGTATACCTGGCTCACGCTGACATAGCCTTATTATTGTTAAAGCTTTTCACCCCTCACCAGGAGCATTCTCAAAACATAATTGTTGTCTGGGTGACGCAGTGGTCTAAGCGCTGGCTTGTGACGCAGTGGTCTAAGCGCTGGCTTGTGGCCATTCGTCCGAGATGGGTCCAGGTTCGAATCCCGGTGAGGCATGGATGTTGTGTTTGTCTTACGGTCCTGGGTCTCCCCTTTCCCTGGAACCAGTGGCTCTAAACTAAGAAAGGGCAACTGCTTATAGCCCATCAAGTAGCTCCTGGTGGTCGTTAAATCTTCAATCAAGGGGGGAAAAAAACAAAAAAAAAACATCATTTCATTTTGACAGACTCGAGGTCTCAGCCACATTCACCAGCCTACGTCCTCAAAATGGAGTTTACACACTCTCAAAGGTTTAGCAGCCGCAACTTTTCAAACAACCGATGACATGTTTACAACACACTGTTGGTAGTAAAACTCAAAAATGGCATGTGCTGCCCTCCCTCTCATGAGTAAAGCAAAGTTTTTTAGGGGTGTTTTTAGGTGTGTTTAATATGCAACAATGAGAAGCCATGGTGTGGGTAAGTGTTGAATTTACTTTTACATGACTTTAAAGATTTATATTACTTCTGTGATTTCATTTTGTGCTTGTTGCTTTTCAATTAAAATATTATCATTATATCCTTTGTTCTGTTGTTTGAGTTTTTGCATGCATATTTTTTTCTAAATCTAGACTCACTGTGTTGTTGCCCCTTTTCTGGTCCTTTGCACCACAAAATTCCAAAATCCAGCCAACCAACCTTTCAAATGTTAGTGAAGCTGAAACCACTGCATGTTCTTCCCATGAATAAAACTCCAATGCTCAGTGGTGTTCCAAATGGATGCACTCTTTTGTATTTGTATGTTGGTAATACTGCATTTATGTTGTCCTTTCTAAATTTTGTGCCTTCACATATGCTTTAATAGATTTTCTCATATTCCTAGATTTCTGCATATCCATTTCCTGAACATAGAAGCACTGCTTTGGCAACTCAAGCTGCCATGTTGTATGTCATTTTGTATTTCTGTCCAGAAATATTAAACAACCAGCATGCTAAAATGAGAGAGATTGTGGATAAATTTTTTCCAGATAACTGGGTAAGAAATTCCAGTTCTTATAACTTTTTTCATGTTAGTAATATTATGCAGTTTGAGTGTAAAACTGTTGAATTGTTACTATACATCGATGAGCCATTACATTATGATCACCCCCAGTCTAGAGAAATGAGCACACCTGGAGATGGAAAGGTGGTGCAGGTGAAGTTCACAGAGCAGTATATATACTACCCGAGGACCGGCTTTCGGTTAGTAGAGTTTTCGGAGTCAGAATGGGAAAAGCTGCCGTTTTATTGGAGTTTGATAAAGGACAAATTGTGATGGCATGGTGCCTTAGAACTATGATCTTGAAAACAGCACGGCTTGTGGTTAGTTCATGTGCCGCTGTAGTGAGTACGTATCAAAAGTGGTGCACAGATGGCCAAACAATGAACCGTCATCCAGCCGTGTGTCGTCCTCCCTTCACTTTGAAGTAAAATGAAGTGATCTCACTTCACTTCACTTTAAAGTAAAGGGACTTCACTTCGTTGTTAAGTGACTTCACTTCATTACGAAGTGAAGTGATTTCACTTCCTTGCGAAAGTGTAAAGTGTGTCTAAACACACACATGGGTTGGAAATTATTTAGTGAGAATTGTGCTGCAGAAGCGATGAGAGTCCTCCAAGAAAATCTAACGGGTATCCTCTACATAATGTACCTTCCTCTCGTGCCCCTGGGTAGAATGGGTGAATCTTCTCTCAAACATCAGATGCGCAGTAGCAACACAAACACCCCTCATAGTTAATAAGGGGTCTGGAGCCATGTTGACGAAGTTCGAATAGCATCGTTGACTGAAAATACAAGTTGCTAGAGGTTATACCAGGGGTGCACAACCTTTTTATAAGTGGGGGCCAAGTTTATTTTTACATAATAAGTGGCGGGCCGCAAGTTACCTTTTCACATAGGCACTTGCCAAACCCTACCGCTAAAGCTAATTTTACTATTATCCGAATATCCTATTTTACCAGCAGACAAAAAATGTGTTTCAATACCATTTTTGTGTCCTCTAAATGGTTTAAATCCATTTTTGAAGTTTTTTGGCAAATTGCGTTATTAAGTTATCAAATTACTGATTTACAATCAACTTACTCCTAACTGGAAAAGGTTTAGGGGTATATAAAATAAAATAATACTATCACAAGGTTGTAAAATTTTTATTTTTACAAAAAACAGAATTCTTAACATCAAAGTATATAAAAAATTAAAATCAGTATATCGTCAAACTGACCATCAAATCAAGTAGTAGCCTAATGCTCCTAATGAGATGCTTGGCATTGTTTATTTTTCAATAGTCTGTCAATATCAGGTTCAATGTTAGAGATGGTAATGCACAAGTTTCCCTCCAATAGTGTATCACTTAAACGGGAACGACACTTTGACTTTATTTGTTTCATCAAAGAAAACGATTGCTCGCATAAGTAGGTACTTCCAAACAACGTTGCCGTTTTTAAAGCATGATCTTTGAGCAATTTCATTTCTTTCGGTAAGTAATTTTTGTAAAATTCTAGGAGAGAAACTTCAGAGTATTTTGTTTTTAACTCATTGTTACACTGAAGATCAATTAATTCCATCTGGAAATCTAGTGGCACTGACGCAACGTCAGTAGTGAATGGTAGAGAAAACATATCAAACAAAACCTCAAATTTTCTTATATCTTCAAATCGTCTTTTAAACTCATTGTGAAGGTCCACTACAAGAGATGCATATTTAGCCACATTTACATGGAATTCAGAACTTTCAACAAAACTTTTCATTGTTGGAAAATTTGCTAGTTAACGAAACATTTTTATAATTTTCTTATTTCAACTAGGGCCTACAATAATGGGAAAAAATCTCATCATTCACAATATATATATTCACGTTTTCAATAGTATAAAATATTTATCCGCGGGCCGCATAAACTGACTTTGAGGGCAGCGGGTTGTGCACCCCTGGGTTATACTGTGAAGGAACGTTGTGAAGGACTACAATAAACTTGTGGAGCATTCGGCTTACCGTATAACAAAGTGGGTGGCAGCCTTCAAAAAGAACGAAGAAATATGTGGCTTATGCTTTTGGTCGTGGATGTCACCAGGTGAGTGAAACTGAAGTGCTCGCTCTGTCTGCATTGTTGGAGAATGACCAGTAGTGTACAATTCGTGAACTTACCTACAAGAGTAACCTTTTGCATACGACTGTGCTTCATATTTTGAAAAAATGGGTAAACGTGAAAAATTACATCACATTGGGTGCCTCATGCTTTAAGTGATGTTGAGAAATGGCAATCTTGCAAGGCAGCTTGACCATTTGGAACGATATGAGTGTGAAGGGGGACACATTTCTATGGTGTATCCTTACTTTGGGTGAAACATGGGTGCAGTGTTATGAACCAGAACTCAAACACCAGTCTCATGAATGAAGGATTACAGCTCACTGGGCCGAACAAAGGTCCACTGGAGCCCCAGTAACATTAATGTAATGATTATCACCGTCTATGACTAGGACAGCGTCATGCTAACACATGCAGTACCTCCAGGACAGAGTGTAAGCATTGTGTTATGTGCATTTCTTCAAACATAACCTGGATCCAGCTCACCAGAAGAAGCTGTGTCACTTGCTGGAGCATACTCTGATAATTTTGCATGACAACGCTTGCTGCCATGTTGCTGGCATTGTTACCAACCTGTTTCATCTGTGGGGTTGAGAAGTGTTGTGCCACCCTTGCTATTTGCCTGACTTAAGTCCCTGTGATTTTAATTTGTTTTCCAAGATGAAATCATCACTTCAGGAGATTTGTTTCAAGACTACCAATGACATTGTAAGAGCTGTAGACTGGTCCATGCTGAAGATCAACACGTCTTGCCTTACTGATGGCATACAGAGACATCCACCATGCATTTTCACTAATAAATTTCCAGCTATTGTGTGTGCACACATAGGTGAATCAAAAAGTAAGTTACATTTATTGCCATCAGGAGTTGGATTGCAGTCAGACTGTGTGTGCTTGGGAGTGAAGTATACAGTATATCAGAGGTGCCAACAGGAAGTGTTTTAGTTCAGTAACTGTGTAAGGCATGTGCAGGAGGCAGTTTGTAATGGCATGTCAACTAGGTTCTTACTCCAAATTGGAAGTGCCAGGAACCATTCGATTTTTGTGAGCCAAGTGCCTAAATTGCACTGAGATCCATCGTGAAATCTGTGGTGTATATTGGGAAAATGCCATATCTTGTCCAGCCATTGTAATGTGTGGTGCCAACAATTTGAAAAGGGTCACACAAATTTGAAGGGAGACCATCAATATCCAGCACTGCACTCAGGAGCACGTTGCTGCTATTGACGACATAATAAGGGTTAATAGGCATATCAAAATCAAGGAAATTTCCAGTATGTTAGACATTTTGTATGGGACTGTGCATTCCATCATTCATGAGCAGCTGGGATTTCAGAAATTGTGTGCCAGATGTGCCACGTTTACTCACCGACCAGCACAGAAACCAATGTTTCCTGTTGTCTTTGGCTCTTCTACAGCAGTATTAAAAGGTCACAATTTTTTTTCATAGAATCATCACAGGTGATGAAACGTGGTTTCACCCCTGAAACAGGACCTTAGTGGACAACGATTCTAAACTGATGAGGCTGTGAAAACTGCCGTCCTTAACTGGTTGCACCAAACTGGGGAGACTTTTTCTGTACAGGTATAGAAAAGTTAATCACATGTTCCGATAAATATTTAGTCCTTAGGAAACTATGTCAAAAACTGAATAAATGTTGTACCTTTAAACCAACATACGTCCCCTGAGTATCTCTTTATTTGCTTTTTTTATTCAACAGTGTAACTTTTTGATCTGCCTTCGTACATTGATAACAGTTATGCTTTTCATGGCAGTACTGTATCTCTCCTGAATCATTTGCTCTGATGTGTATTGTATGCACTCTTGGATGCACAGTCAGTTGAAGAAAGTGCTTTGAAGTAACAAATCACACACCATGTTGTTTTGGTTAAGTGGTTGAATTTCAGTGTGCAGAATGTTCAATGAAACATCTCTGCCTGAGTGCATAGTACAAACACTGAACTGAAGTTTAGGGGCGAAAGTGTGGGATGGTCTGGAGTGATTTGATTTGTTGTAGTGCCAAGAACATTAAATTTGGAGCCCTGTATTGATACTTTAAGTTATCCTATTTTGCCTACACTTTAGCAGCTCTGTGGAACTGGCCTTAGTATGATAATGCTTCAGCTCGTACTGCAGGTGTTATGAATGTATGATTTCAGGAAAATCTGTTTCTGCGTTGGTATCCAAACCATGAGATCTCAATGCATCCTTTTTCTGCTGCTCTGAAAGAAGAATGGAAACATACCACTTTCCCTTTATCATAATTTGAATGAAAATGCCTCTTTAAGGACCACTGTCATTCAATCCAAAGGTAGGTCCACATGATTTTGATTTTTGAAATAAGTTATGTTTTTTCCACAATAATACCAGTGTCTGGATACATTCAGTGTGGTAGTGCATTTCAGGGTGGTGTATTATTGTACTCCTGTTAGAATGAGACTATACTGAATTAAAATGTACCACCCCAGTTTCTGATTAGTTAGAGGCAGGAGCGGATTAGCCCACTGGGACATTTTCCGGTGGACCGATCGAGAAATGGTCCACTTTCTAGTATTCCGTTTGTCCGTATTTTTTGGAACCAACGAATGATTATTTCCATGCATATGAACAATAATTCTTAACTTCATGTAAGCATTGTATCTGTGCAAAAAGCTATTTCCTTAAAAGAAATAAGTAAAGCTAACTACTATTAGACGTAGGTCGTTGAACGTGGAGCCCAGGATCATTGGTAGGCCCTACCCTCATGTAATCTTGAAGAAGACATTAGTACCCATTATGATAACCCATCATCTCCATCCCCTTATCCATAGACTAACACAGAGCAAATTTGACAGACATATTCCTGTATGGTGATATCCTATGCTACCCACATTTATCTTAAAAGAAACAACAATTTACCAGTATTGGTTCATATGTCAAAATAATGGGCAGACTTAAAATGGGCCTCAAATTAAGGAGGAATCACCAATATCGTTGTGCAGTAAATGATGAGTGACTAAATAAATACAAAAATTAATTGTTTAGGAAAATTGTTGCATGGCACCCGAAATTCTTAACTTTCATAATCTCCATGGTAATTTAATTGAAAATGGGGTCTTTCTTCAAGAGACTAGTGATTTTGTCAAAACCGTATTTTTCAAAGGGAAAATAATTATCTTATACCCCGTTTTGAGTGTGGTTTGTGAGCGGATTTTTAAAATTCTTTGATTCTTAAATTCTTGTTAAAATTTGTTCTCGAAATTTTTAGAAGAATTTAAGAATTAAGGAATTTTAAAAATCCGTTTTTATAATGCATGTTTCAACAGTTCTCTTTCATCAGGATATAACAGAATTTATTTAATGAGGGAATTTATGAGGTGTTCCTCTGTATGTATGGCTATTTTCATAATGGACCGCAAAGATTAAAATTTCCTGGCCTGGTTTGGTCGTCCCAATCTGCCCCTGGTTAGAGGCATGGACTTTTGGCCAATGTCTGAGTTGGGTTCAGGTGTCAGTTTCAAATGAGGTATGGGTGTTATGTTTTGCCATATAGCATTGGTTCTGTCTGTTACGTTGAACCAGTGGTCCCAAATTAGGGATGATCAACCCCTTACAGCCTTGAATGCTCATGTGAGTCCTTTCTAAAAAAAAAAAAAGACTTCCCTTTCCTCAAAATAAAAAAAATAAAAAATAGTATATTACATAAAAACATAAGATTTTGCAGCTGTATGTGTTTTCTTTACATTATAATTATAAAATATTGTAGTTAATTTTTATTTTTTATGAACAGGAATTTTTTTCTTATTAGGTCATTAGTGTGTACATGGGAATGGTTGTAAACCTTGCTGATGCTTGGGAACCATACAAAGCTGCTAAACAAGCTTTGAGCAATACCTTTGAAGTGGCAAACATTAAAGAGCAGGTGATGTAACTATATTTATTTTTATTGAAACAAGTAGCAGTTAGATGCATGTGATCAGACTAAAAGTGGTAATATCTAAGTTGTAGTTGAATTTACATGTTATCATAATATAACTTCAGTTGTAGAGCTGCATAGTTATTTTGCAAACTTCTACAGACACATGAAATGCTTAAAAAACTTAAGAAGTGTATAAGTTTCATCTATGTTACACTGCTCGACATAGTAATTGCCCCACCCAGAAGGAGTGAGGCCAGTGGGGTGAAATTAAGCATGCAAATAGGAATACATAAGAGTTCACCTTGATGTCATTTTCAGCTACGTACAGTGTTTATCAGATGAGATAATGCAGCACAATGGGTACACCTCAGTAAGTTGTTGCACCACTGTGAACGGCAATACAAGCATCAATACAGTGTGGCAATGAGTCGTACAGTAGATGGATATCATCCTAAGGAATGGAACACCAAGCACAGTTGACTTGCTCCCATAATTCATTGAGATTGTGTGTAGGCCAATTTGATTGCAGACGACGTCCAATGTTGTCCCACAGGTTTTCAATTGGGAATAAATCGGGTGATCATGCTGGCCATGGCAGGATTTGAACATGTTGCAAACATTGTCTGGAGACATGAGCGGTGTGTACACGAACGTTATCTTGCTGGAAAATGGAGTGCTGTAGGCCATTCAGGAATGGTATAAAAATGGGCTGCAGAACCTCGTTCACGTATTGTGCAGCTGTCAGTGTGCCCATGATGAAGACAAAAGGTGACCTGCTGTCATGTGCAATAGCACCCCTTATCATGATGCTGCCAGATGGGCAGTGTAGCGATCGTGAATGAAATCAGGATCCGTCCGCTCACCAGGGTGTTGCCAGACACGGATCCATTTATTATCAGCACCCAGACAAAAACGGGATTCATCACTGAAGATCACAGTGGTCCATTCGTGACCCCAGTTCACATGGCTTCGGCACGAAGTCAGACAAGCACTGCAATGGCTGGCCGTCAATGGCAGTTGACAGAACAGTTGCCTACTGTGCAGGTTTGCTACATGTAACCTTCGGTTTACAGTTCGGGTCATTATGCCGACATCCATGGCCGATGACACAGCACATCGAATATAGGCTGCAGTGGTTTCTGGTGATGGACGAGTATGTCAAACAATCCGCTGATCCAGGCAGCTTCCGCTCCAACACATACGAACCTTTCTGTAGCCACTAGTGCCAACAGCGTCCAACAGTTTGCACATACGCAGTGATACAATGTGTAGACCAGCCCGCTTCACACAGACCTACAATTGTTCCTCTTTGAAATGCATCCAAATTGCGATAAACCTATCGATGGTGTGTACGCATCATTTTCGACCTTCACTGAACAGTTTCGTATCACAAACAACAAATCTGAAACGTCCGCTACACTTCCATGAGCGACCACACACTACCATCCCTGTTGCTGCTGGCACTTTTATCTGACAAACTTGTGCTGTCTTTGGCTCCGGTTTAACATCATTTGCATATCTCGAGTGGGTACAGCCTCCCTGTGGTTTGCTTGTTTGTAGCATACCTCCTTCTGGATGGGGCAATATCTATGTCGAGCAGTGTATAAGCATATATTTATGAAACCAAGTTGATAAAAAATAATGAAATCATTATTAGTTTTTAATTTACATTTGCAAAATGAATGGTGTACTCTCGTAAAGTAGACTGATTCAAATATACAGCGCTGCCAGACCTGCAGCAATTGCTCCAGCCCGCGCCAAAACGTTGTTCTTGTGCCATTCTGCTAAAAAAATCGCGTTTTTGATGAAATCTGCACCAATTTTGTGCCAAAAGTTAAAATCTTAATCTTATGACTTTCGAAATCGATTCAGCGGTTAATTCGTACATGAGATTCTTCCACGGATTCGCGGTCTCCCCCCCCCTTTTCGAGATCGATGCAAAAGGAAAGAAATTTTTTGGGGTATTAGTTGGGGGGGTCGTATTTATTCCGTGGGAACGTTGTTTTGCCTTTTTAAACGTTCAGAAACTGAAGTTAAACGGAGTGCAGATTTTTCTCGTAATCATATTTTTTTTTTTTTTTTTCTCTCGCGATGTTACTTCTGTTCAGTATTGTTGTTAACATAATTTCAGCTTGCAATTGTAGGCAACGATTTCCGAGAACGGAAGTTTGGCTACCCCAAAGTTTTCTTGTAATCTTTGGCCACGAGATTCTTACGCTGATTCGAGGAATTCTGTCTTTTTTGTTATCATTTGGACGATGCATAACTGAACTGAAATTTTGGGAGGATTGGTGGTGGTTGTGGTGGGGGAGGGGGATCATTTTCTCCGTCGGAGGACAGAATTTCGTCGTTCGAAAACGGAAAGTGGACGGAGGTAAGATTTCTTTTGTAATCATAATTTTTTTCTCCCAATGTTTCCTTTTACCCAGTATTGTTAGATATCATTTTATTCCATAAATATCTGTATTTCAGCTTGAAAATGTTGGATAAATTCCCGAAAACGGAAGTCGGACGGAGTAAAGATTTCTTCCATAATTGTATTTTTTTTCCCCGCAATATTCCCACTCCCATGTAGTTGTTAATGTCATCACCCTCATAAACGTGTGTGCATTTTAGCTTGATAAGGGTGGGGGAAATATCCAAAAATGGAAGTTTGGAAATTTGTAAGAATTGATGCGTGGTTCTTCAGGAAGACGCTTTGACGTCTGTAAGTTCTGTTTTACACGTTCTATAAAGTGGATACAGTCTGTGGTGGTGCATTAACTTATTCAATTAAAATATAAATCGGTTAAAAGTCCTAAAAATGTTACTCACGGAAGTGCGTTTTAAATCCGACGTCAGTAGTTATTGAGAGTTTCTTTGTCCAAAGTTGTACCTTGCTTCAATATGGTCAGTTGTTAGGGTTAACTCGAGAGCCATTTCGTCAAAAGTTGTACCCTACTTCGATTATGTCCAGTTATTAGGGTTAACAACTGGACATAATCTGGCTGTGTCGACATCATATTGAATGGGTAAAGGTTTCCAGATAATAATTAAAGATTCTTGAGTTAAGAGTTACTATTTACATACCACTTGAAGTTCCACGTCGTACTTGGCCTATCTCGTCAATGCTGCACTCTCGTAGAATTGCCGAAGAAATCTTCAAGTTAGGTCAGGTTCATAAAAAATTTAAAAAGCTTTAAAAAATTCCAGTTAAAATCATTATATACACCACCCCATACTGACAGTATGAGTGGTGATCATCTTTGATTCTGCTTTGGCCCTTCCGAAACTGCTATGCCCAGCGATAAATTGTGCTTCGATCAAGAATCCGTTACCCATAAACTTCTTGCAAGGCAGTGTGGACCTGTCTGAGTTTTTCCTTGCAGAGTTTCTATTTTCACGTACAAGCACTGGTCTAATGCTGTGACTCGACCTGAGGAGCTGCACGCTTCCATTTCCAAACCCTCCCATGTCCACACAGCAAACGATAGCGTGTCGTTCTGACACCACTGCATTGCTGAGAGTCTGACCTTGAGTGTGGACCTGTCTGAGTTTTTCCTTGCAGAGTTTCTCCTATTTTCACGTACAAGCACTGGTCTAATGCTGTGACTCGACCTGAGGAGCTGTACGCTTCCATTTCCAAACCCTCCCATGTCCACACAGCAAATGATAGCGTGTCGTTCTGACACCACTGCATTGCTGAGAGTCTGACCTTGACACGATGCAATCATTTTCTCAATTGCATCCTCCGCTTCCGATTAATGTGTGCAGAACTTTTGTTATGACCCTCATAGAACTCCATGTGAGGTTGGTCATGTTAGTAAATTGCTCACCACCTGAGCCATAGTGATGCAGCAGTGAGTATTTGAGGGCACACTGCTGCATCACTATGTATGCAGAAAATATATATGCAGAAAAGGTTCTGGTTGGCCCAGGTGAACAACTGTGCAAGAGAATCGTCTCATAGTCTATCAAGCTTGAACCACTCCGGTGGCTTGTCTGTCAACCGTCCAGCAAAATTGTTGTGGCTCTTGTACAGCATTCTGTATCATTGCACACCATTGCAAGATGACTTACAGCGGCAGAACTCCATTCTTGTCACCCCTTCTAACATCTTCCATTAACTACTCTATTTTGGCAGCTTCATCTGTAGTAGTGTCATGCCCTTGAATCATTGGCTTCCAACTGCCATTGCACTATCTGGCAGATCACCGCCACATTCACACATGGTGGAGAACTGGGCAGCACTCACATCCAAACTCAGTTGTGGAATGACACTTATCCACCACAAGTGGTGTTATGGTATGAAAATCCATCTTGTATTATAGCTGGGTATCCCTAGTCATAGTAACAGGGACATGTACAACATAGCAATACATTCAAGAGATCATGTGGCCCATTGTCTTGCCTTTCAGGTAACGTCTGCCAGGGGCCATTTACTAGCAGGATAATCTCTGGCACCTCACCAGGGAATGCTTCCATAATAATAATGCAACACTCCCTTGGCCAGCCAGGTTCCCAGATTTTTCTCCTATTGAGTATGTCTGGGACATGCTGAAATGTCAGTTGCAGCCATCATGGAATATTGCACATCCTGTGCATCAATTGCAGGACTCTTGGCGCAATCTGTCACAAGATAGCAGAGTCTTGTTTTACTCTTTTCCATGCTTTATATCAGCATGCATCACAGCCAGTGATAGTTTGATGTGGTACTAATCTTTAACAGTCATGCTACTCCTCTTCTGAAATAAAGTCCTACTGCTGTGATACTCTAATCACTCTTTTCACAATACACGTGCCATGTTTCATTATGATGAGACACTTGCTATGAGCTTTTTTTTTTTTTTTATGTATATACAGAGTTTGCATGGCTCCAGGAATCCTGGAAAAGTCCTGAAATTTGATTTTCCCTTCCCCAGGCCAGGAAAGTACTTGATTTTTCATATTTTCTGTGAAAGGTTCTGGAATAGTCCTCAAATTCTTTCTTGAAATGAATGAAATTGGCCAAAATTTTTTGATGCATTGCTTCACTTGTGCAGAGACATGATTTCATCTCTTTCATTACATATGGTGCTGTAGTGCAAGTTGTTTGAGAGCTGTATTCCCAGCTACCATGATTTGAGGTGTAGTATAGTTAGTCACAACAACATATGAAAATTTTCCCATGAGTTGAGATGACTGCTCCTTTCCCATCCACTCCTCTCTACATCCAGAGTGCATGGGAATACTAGATGTCAGTCTCAGTTTAATTCAATCAGGTGCTCATGTGTTTCATGGTTATAGCTGTACAGATTCAGACCCACCAATTACTACGAATTCACTGTAGTCACTACAGGAATTATTGGTCCTCTATTGAGTTCCGGAAAAATAGAAAATCTTAGTCAAATAATGTTTTTCACCATATGTGTTTAATTTTTTTTCATATTTTCAAGATTCTTACATTTATTAAACATTTTTGGGATTATTCATTAGATGTTTTTAATATTGTAATATTTCTTTGATGTTTTTTCAATATTTTTTGGACAATGCCATTTGCCAGGTGATTGTTCTGTGATTTTCAGATATTTCAAATTTCTCTTACCATGCTGCACCACCTGCCCCATTTCTCTACCTGATTGTATTCTATTATTTTTTTTCTTATCATATTCCTTGTTTTGAATATCTTTAATAACAGTGAAATTAAGAACTTTTTCTGATGAAATGCATATTTTCCTGTTACTAACAATGTTTTCAAAATCAGTCAACAGAGCTAGCAGTTTTGCCCATCTTTTTTAAGCAAAATTAAATTATAAAATTGGTACTTTATCTGTCCATGACAGAATCATCACCATTTCTGTTACCCATAAAGTTGTTTTCACAGCAGAGTGAGCAACTGCAGTATCAATTTTTTTAAATTTAATTTTGCATAAATGCATCTTTTTCCATTTCTTCATTCCTTTTTGCTGTATTAAGGAACAGAGCAAGCATATTCCATTTTGTTTTAAAGCAAATTTAAAGTTCAAAACATGATACGGTCTGTTCAGTTTGCAGAGAAAATGACTTTACAAGTAATGAATGCTGGCAGCAAATAAAAGATAAAATTCTTACATTTATTAAACATTTTTGGGATTGTCCATTCGATGTTTTTAATATTGTATCCTCATGTAGCAAGAAATTACTGAGGAAGAGTAAAACATGCACTTTTAATGAAATGAAGTTTTATCTGACCAACTCATTTGTAGTAGATGATAAAATATTTGAATCTAGCCATTTCACATTCAAATTCAATCATAGCATATTTCTTTTTGCCATCATCAGAATCTTTAACATTTGAATAATTATTTATTGTTTTATTAATCTTTCTTTAAATTATCTTATTCTATTATTGTTATGGTTTTCACACTTCATGGTTTGCAGCAAGTTTTCTGTTTCGGTTGTTATGTATACAGGTTCATTTTGGTATGTATAGCTCTGTCAGCCGGATGCCCATCTTTTTTAAGCAAAATTAAATTATAAAATCAGTACTTAATCTGTCCATGATGTATCTGTCAGAAAGGAATGAAGAAATGGAAATGGTTATATACATTTTCATGGTTATATAAATTTATGGCAAAAATTAATCTTCATGGTTATATAAATTTATGACAATAAAGTTATCAGATACAATAAGTGGGGGAGAAGAGTTTATTTGCATGTATGAAACATGTCGTTAAGCTCTTCCAAAGTGGCATAGTTCCCGTAGTTCTACTCTGGTATGGTTTCACTGGTATAGTTCCTGTAGCTGTTAGTCTGGGTCCTTGCAGATTCGTTACATCTGCCATGTCATAGCAAAATTGACATGTTTAACATGTGTATCTTGTTTTGCTTACTGTAGAAAATAAGCATTTTACAGTTTCGTTTAACCCCTTAAGGATCATGTGATTTCTCGATATATCGAGATGGAAAAAAAACATGTTGAAAAACGTATTCGTCTTTAGTTAATATCCATTTAATGATAATGGTTTTAGCTGTTGTAACTTTTTACATGTTATTTTTCTTTTGTGTCAAATGCATTTCTCGATTGAAAAATACTGGAATTAACTGCAAAAAACTAGATAGGCAAACTTACAAAAAAGGTTAACACAACATATGAAAAACTGGGGAAAAAAGAGAAGAAAAAACAGTACTTGTACAATATTGCATAAAAAATAATACAGTACCAGTATTTGAAGATATAGAAATTATTTGCAAACAACCTACCGAAAAAGACCATTCGTTATGCCGAAGCAATAATAATAGAAAAAAACTAAAAACACCAACTGTAGCATTAGTAATGGATTGGATATACCGCTTCCCTGGAAAACACTCATAGAAAAAGAGAACAAAAGGCAGGGAAGCAGACAGCACAAAACCATTGCACCCAGCCAGACCTAGACTTACACGAAACAAGAATATTGAGTTCCCAAAAACGGAGAATGGCAACTTAGTAGATCGATGATGTGTCATAACATGTAAAGGCAGAGATTCGTGATCTGAGTATGTGGCACAGTCAGTGTGGACTGCAGAAGGAACGGACGACTCAAAGTCCCAGAAGATGGCAACCAAGTTTGTCGAAATGCATCGGACAATACAGTGAAGAAGTCTAGCGATATTTTTGGTGACTTGCGTCTTCTCGTGGCGAAACTTTTCAAATGACTCGTACTTGTATATCCTGTCCTAAGGTATTTTAACATTTTACAGTTCATTTTAGTCCTTTGTTATTTTGTCATGACTACCCTTCTTGGAGTAATTGTTTTTTAAGAGACATTTTTATACTGGTCTAATGGATTTCTAAGCCCCTCACTTCTGTTGGCCTTTGAGATTTCAGACTTAAAGGTGTTCTAGTCCAAAGTAGACTTGAAGAAAGCTTCTCCATCCCTCCCCCTCTTTTTTAAATATCATAATCAATGAGTACGCACACCTCCGTGAAGAATATACCAACTGTTTTTTGGAGTGTTTAAACTCAAGAACCGAGTGAAAGATAACACACCAACAACTAGGCCAACAACTGTTACAACCAAAAGGTACGTTACGAATTTTGTCTATCTAATTTTTTGCAGTTAATTCCAGTATTTTCCAATCGAGAAATGCATTTGACGCAAAAGAAAAATAACGTAAAAAGTTACAACAGTTAAACCATTATCATTAAATGGGTATTAACTAAAGACGAATACAGACACTTATGAAAAATGAACAAAGATTATACCTTAAGTGTTTCTCACTTTTAATAACACTAATAAAAACTTGATTAGGTAATTATTGCCTTAAATATATACAGGAATGAACGTAAAAAAACCCGAAGAATTGGATACCTCTGACCCTGACTATGAAAGTACTCATAGTCAGTGTCGTTGCTTTCTGAAATACTAACAGACATATTTCACAAGCAATGAAAACAAACTGATATAAACATAAAAAGAATCTCAACCTCAGTGAAAAGAAAACAAAACACAGACTTCCTTCTGAAGAGAAAACAATATCCTACTAAAATACCAAACCTACCCTCATAATAACTCTTTGAACCGTCCTATGTTCGCTTTCCTTGCAGCTCCAACAAAGCTCCCTCTAGTTTCCTAAATGTAAATATACAGATCCTGATGTCAGGAAATAGGTGGAAAGAATGCAAACATATATTTATGGCTCTGGGGCTTAATGCAGGGCTATAGCAAAATTTATATATAAGTCACCGAGGCTTAAAGGGTTCAGAATGTCCTCTTTTTGCTCTTTTCAGTTGATGTATTCTAAATGCACACTAAACTTCACTCCAATTTGTGAAATATAAAAGAAAGCACTGTGATTCTAGCAAAAATTGGAGATCCTGGAATTTATTTTCTGTAAATGTGTTGTATATAGAATTTATTTTCTGTAAAACCTTGTATATATGTGCTCTGTTTTTGGTGCTCTTTGGTGAGCTATGTCTGTTGTACCAGTTTTTTCTTTTCCATTAAACAAACAAACATAATATTAAGGTTGCAGTTTGAATTGAGGTACTTTGAAAACTTTTGATTTCAAAAGGGAAAATCTTGCTGTACTTAAGATGTCCAACTCTCCATCTTGACTGACAGTCAGAGATGGCTTGTTTATTAGATATGTGGTGCAAAATAATTTGAAAGTCTAACATTCATTATGACCAGGTTAAATTTTGTTCTTCACATTTGATATAGAGTTCCTATATGTTCAGGTGTTTGCACTTAGTCAAAAAAACAATGAGGTTGTGAGATAATGTTTTGTTCAATATTTATAGAAGACTTGCTGCTTTTTGCTGCATCCTGTAACTATTTCACCTGCTTACTGCATCCTGTAACTATGGTTTTTTTTTTTCAAATTCATTCTAGCTATAGATGCACTTAAACAAAATTAAAATTCTTTTAAAACATTCCAAAATGTTGTTTGTTCATAGATTAAAAACAAGTATGGCAATCATTTATGACTGAACTTCTTTAAATGGCTATAATGAAAATTTTAAGGACATCAGTATTTTCTTAAGTGCTTATAGTTCACCACTCACATATTTTAAATCGCTGTAGGGTAACTGTGACTCCGTCTGCACAAACTGAAATGGCATGGGGTTTTGAACTTAATGATGAAAATATCTTTTATGCATATGTATAGCCTGTTTAGTGTACACATTTCCTTGAGCATCACAGCATGTGCATCAAGGAAAAATTACTTGTCTTTTGTGCTTCTACATGATTTTTACATTGTTTAAGATTGCTTTTGTAATTGTGGATTAAACTTCAAAGAAAGCCTAAAGTTATATTCATGTAGCATGTTTTTTACTGACACATGGAAAAATTTCTATTTGCATTTTATCACTGCTTGGAATGAGGACTCTACCAAATGTAACAAAAACATCTGTTGTACAGTAAAACACGTACATATGTTATGTACAGTAAAACAGGTACATATGTTAAAAGAAATAATATCAGCATACATGGACATCCTTCTTTACTTTCTTTTAAAATCTCCAGACTAATCCATGCATTTCTGCCATTGTTGCACATTATAAAAATCCTTCTGTAGTACAAGTCTGTTTCAGCACCTCACTACAAGCTATTCACAATTTTGTGGACTGCTACATCATTCACATAGTGCTGTCCTCTTATTTGATCTTCTGTGAACCTGAACAAGTGATAGTCAGATTGGGCTAATTCAAAATTACAGGTGAGGACTTGCCTTCAGTTCTCTGTGATGTGCATATCAGCCTTTTGCTCATTCCATTTGACTGCAGAAGCTTTCATTTGATCACAATGTGGTTGATCAGTGATGTCAGTGTTACATTGCTGCCACCTATGCAGGTCTCTCATTTCACTTACTGCAGCTACTCATAGAGTTTTCCTCCTTCACAAAGCACTCACCTGCTGCTGGTTGATAAAATAATATGCTGTTTATGATAATTTTTATTAAGACTGAATGCCACACACAGTTCTATATTTAAATTGAAGTAAATAATTCTAGGTATTTCATGTCTTTGCCATCTTGTCATGCTCTATTATCAGTGCATGTGTGTATGTAACACAGTTGTTGTGTTCATTAACCTTTAGTATAGCATATATACAGTATGTCACCATACAGACTAGGGTAAATTTTAACTTTAAAGACAATTCTGTGTCCCGAATGCATATTTTAGTGCAAAATGGATTGTTTATCAATTTTTATTGAAAGTGACTTCTGCTTTCAGGCTCAGAGGTATCATCACAGAGTTGTAAAAATAATACCTCATTTAGAACAACTTTTAAAAGAGGGCTCCCTTTCTGAAGAAATGGTTTTAGATAATGTACCCAAGCTTCTAAACATATCAAGGGAGTGTAATGTAACTCTTCGGTGGATGCTTCTTCACACAGCTGCCTTAACATCAAGTAAGAAATATAATTTCCTGTGCTTTTGTTCTTATTCTTCACTTTTCATGTAATAACTGTAGTTTATAATGATCTGATGCTATGAATTTTCCGCAACACTACAGAAATCTGAGGATAGAGAAAACTATTGAGATTGTTTATTAACTGGCAAAGCCACATAATTTCAGTAGTTGAATGATTGAAGTGATCTCACATAACTGGTGTAATGTCATGTGACAATTAACCTGGAGAATGAAGAAAGGTTAGCTATTATCTGAGGGTTTATATCTGAACTTTTTTTTTTCTTTTTGCTTGAAAACGTTTTCTGTAATTCTTACCTCAGTTCCTGGACTTATTAATATTTTTTAGTGTTAGATCAGAGGTTCTCAACATTCCTACTATAGTGACCCACTTTTCACTGTTATTATACCTTCTGACCCAGGATAATGATGATAAAAGTGAAATTCTCTTTAAATATAATGGCACATAGTTTACATTTAAACTTATGTATATATACATTCACAGGACAAAGAACCAAAACATTATGAACAGCACATGTTTATGCGAATCGAAGCAACTGCAGGTAAACAGTGGCACATGTGAAGGTCATGAAATGGTATAAATAATGCCTGATACTGAACTCTGTTAATCAGTGTTATTCTTGTTCTTCAGATGGGAAAGGCAGCAGTAACCAAGTTTGACAAAGGCCAAATTGTAATGTGACAATCAGCAGTACATATAACCAAGTTTGGCAAAGGCCAAATCTGTGTGACAATCAGCAGTACATATTGAAACATTTAATTTGCAACATTGAGATGTTGCAAATTAAATGTTTCAATATGTACTGCTGATTGTCACATAGTTCAATAACCTCAGTGTGATAACCGTAACCAACAGTTGTTGATATTTGTTTAGGAGCTCAGTCTAACGGAGCGTGTTCGCAGTTCAGCCAGTGGTTGTTGAGTTGTGCAGATATATAGAACAAGGTGTCTACGATCCTGTATATACAATGATTTATTATTATAATAAATATATAAAATCCTTATCTAAGGTGTCTCATCACTTGACGACTGGTGCTGATAAACCGTGGACTATAAAGTGTGACACTGATGTGGTACTGAGCCATTCTTTTTGACTGCCTCATGACATTTGCCTCCTAGTCTAACATTAGTGGTTCTGTACTGCCATGGCATTATCTGATATTGACTTTTGTTTTTTTTCTCATACACATTTTAATTTTTCTTTTTAAAATTTTTGTTTCCTCTATATGTGACTGGCTTCAGTAATCCTTAGAATAAAAAAAAAAAATCCCAACCTGATTCAATAATCACCAGAGCTGATAAATGTAGACAAGTTGCTGTTCTGCACAAAACAGATGATGAAGTTTAAGTTATAAAGCTACTTTTAGGGGCACCTTATCAAGAAATTAAAATAAAAAAAGACCCTTTTCACATAAACGTTTGAAGTAAATTAAAAAAAAGCAGTCACAAATTATGAAACTCACAACTACAACTAAAAAAGAAACTTTTCAAGAGTACACAGTTTTGTGTGCTTCCCAAGGTACACAAATGAGATGTTCCATTCCACCTGGTTTGTAAGCATTATTGGTACAGAATTATACAGGTTAGCTAAATTTCTAGCTTTAAAGTTGCCTGCTGTTGTTACTCTTAATGAAAATACAGTGACAAATTCAATCCATTTCATCAGTTACTTTATATTTCATCCTTACAGAGGTATGTTATTATCATCCTGTTTTCAAACGTGCCACTAAAAAAAGCTCTGGAATCCCTAAAAGAAGTCTCTATCCATAGAGCATCACTACACTCAACCAGAAGTGAAAGAACTGTTGACACTAGCAAAAATTTGTGTCAAGCAAGAAAGGTATTATAAAAAAAAAAAGATGAAACCTTTCCATGGGAAACCCATTTTTATTGATCTTTAATTGTATATGCCTTACTTAAAAAAAAGCTATTCCGGCTTGTAACATTCAACCTTTGGTTCTGCTATGTGAATAATACTTGGCTTTCTGGAAGGGTGAATATTCTGAAATTCCCCAGGTTTCTAAAACTAATTAATTCAATTGATCCCCATATCCAGTTCACCTATGAAACTGGAAATAATGGGTCTGTCTCCCTTTATTGGATGCCTTTATATTTCACTCCAATGGATCTCTAATCACTACAGTTTCTTTACGGTTCCCACAATCCTTAAATGTCCTTAAAAGAGTGCTTAACTTTTTTTAGGCTGCTTATTGTTCTTAATTTTTGACACACATTCCAAAAGGTACTTAAAACTGTAGTTATTTTTCTTAATTGGCTGCATGAAATCTAGAAGTTAGGACATAGTGTCTAGAACTTTTGCTTTTAGTTAGCTGTGTTGATGGTAATGTCACATGAAGTCAGCTGAAAGTCTGTGGAAAAACACAGGGCAGTATGAGAAAAATAATTTGCTGAAAAAACTGAAGGATGATGGGCTCTCTAAGTAGAACATATACAGCAGGTTTTACCTAACAAACTCCATCCCCATCTCTTGGAAATGATATTTCACGTTTGTATTTGTCCTTTTTGTATATGCAAATAATATTTATTCAGTCATACCATGAGAAAGTGAAGCGCAAAATTGAAATCTTGAACACCTAATTTTGAATTTGGTTTTGTAATCTAAAGCACGAGATGATTATGCGCAAAATTCAAATCTTGAACTCGTAACTAACCACTATTTTACAATATACACTGATGAGCCACTACATTATGACCACCTACCTAATAAGCTGTAGGACCCCCTTTAGCCAGCAAAACAGCCGCCACTCGGGGAGGCATCTATTCGATGAGGTGTTGATAGGTACTCTGGGTTATCTGGTACCATAATGTCAACAGCAGGTTCCCCAGTTCCCGTACATTTTGGGGTGGTGGTGATTTAGCGTGAACCCGCTTTTCCAAGTCAAATTACAAATGTTTGATTGGGTTCATGTCAGGTGAATTTGGAGGCCATGTCGTTAACAGAAAGTCACCAGCATGTTCCTTGAACCACTCCTTGACAATTCTGGCAGTGTGGCATAGCGCATTATCCTGTTGGTAATGGCCATCAGCAGCAGGGAGCACAGTTGGCATGAATGGGTGAACTTGGTCTGCAACGATGTTCAGATACCTAACAGCTGTCAGGGATTGTGCTATTTGGATAATGTGGCCTAAAGTGTCCCAAGGGAACATCATCCACAGCAGAACACCACTGCCGCCGGTCTGTTTCTGCCCAACAGTGCATCCAGGTGCCATAGCCTCCATTGATAATTGGCGTATACGCACTCAGCTGTCTAGGTGATGCTCCTGGAATTTTGATTCGTCAGACTAGGCCACTATCTTCCAATCGTGCACGGTCCAATCTCGATGATCTTGGGCCCATTTCATGTGCTGTTGGCGATGATGTGCAGTGAGCATGAGGACCCGGCTGGGTCTTCAGCTACGCAAGCCCGTGTGCAGAAGGCTGCGATGAACTGTGTGCTGTGACACTTTGCCCTGATCATCACTGTTGTAGTTGCAAGTAATTTGTCGCACTGTGGCCCTGCAGTCACTGTGAACAATGCGCAACAGTCTCCGCTCTCCTCTGGCATCAATGAGCTGTGGACGACGGTTCATCGTTTCACCATGTGTGCATCACTTTTGACACATGCTCACTACAGCTGCATGTGAACAACCCACAAGCTACGCCGTTTCTGAGATCGTAGTTCCAAGGCGCCATGCCATCAAAATTTACCCTTAAGGAAACTCTGATAATTCGGCAGCTTTTCCCATTCTGACTCCGAACACTCTACTTACCGAAAGCCGGTCCTCTTGTTGTATATATACTGCTCTGTGAACTTCACCCGAGCCACTGTTTGGTCTCCAAGCGTGCTCATGACATTGTCTAGGCTGGGGGTGGTCATAATGTAATTGCTCATCTGTGTAAATACTTTTCGTTGCATGTGTGATTATTCTCTCTGCTAGAAAAGCTTATTTGACCAGCAGAACTGTCTTTTAAATTGCATAAGTTCAAATATATTACATCCAGTAACTTAAATTATATGGAAAAATATTGCAAACTTCATCGACATACTTTAATTTGCATAGCAAAGTCATGTATAAAAGTATTTATGCAAATGCAATTGGTAGTCTTTAAAAAAATTGGAAGAAGGAGGGTGCTTTTAAAGCCCTTAAAAAGTCCTTATTTTTTTTTTTTTTTGTGGGAGAAAAAGAGTAGAAACCCTGTTCTTATCCATTTTGGTCATGGAATAACAGTCATTATAATATATATGATTTCTTTTAATGCACAACTGTGAATTGAGTACTGTTGTGTGGTGTCTATAGAAGTACTTAGTATTAACTTTCTAGTACACATTTATGATTATGGAAATGTTTGCATATTTATTATTTATTGAAAGATTGCACATTTAATAATTTGTTTTCCAAAGCAGTGGCAACTCTGTGTCATGTGGTATGTCTGTGTTATGCAAGTTGCGTTTCTGTAAGTGTTCTCAACAAAAATGCTGTTAATATTTTGCATTGTGAAAAAGGACCAAGATCTGTAACTTTATAATAGTAAAATGGAAGTAATGAAAAGTTGAGCGTGTCAAAATCAGTTTAAAAGCATGTAGTTTGATAAACATGTACACATGTTTATCAAACTGCAAGCACATCAGCTTAAAATATATAATATGTTCTTTTGCTGTATTTCTGGTGAAAATATAAGACAACAGATCATTTTTGTTGTGGAAGAATTAACTCATTGTTCAATCATGCATATACAGTGAGTTTTGGTTATTTATCCAAACTTAGAAAGAAAAACCTTCCACTTGAGAAATTAACGCTGCATTCGTGTTGTTTTATTCATGACTGATGTTTCCCTTTTGTGATTTTTGTAATTTTTGTCAAATTTAACTTTTCTTTGGTGGTGTTTTCCCATGAAACTTGTAACATTGGAATGATACTAAAATTTTGTCAAATCATGCCTTTCATATACAAATTATTTCTTCTGTCTGATGGATTGGGAAACTATTTTCCTGAAGAAATATTATACATGGTAGGGATTTAAATCTTTTATATTTTCACTGTACACCATGTAACCCTTCCGTTCAGAAAACTTGAAAATTTCATCGTCCTGGAGCGGGGATCGAACCTGCACCTCCCGATTTCCGGTCGAGCATGCTAGGCATTATACTACCCAGGACAAGGAAATTCCAAGCAACTGCACATAAATATCTGAGAATCTTCAGATTTGCGCTAGTCGAAGCGATTCTGCCCTATCGTAGCGACTAAAGACCTTTTTTCACATCTTTAGGATGTAGGTCGGAAATTGCAGTGATGGAAATAAATCATATACAAATTATTTCTTCTGTCGGATGAATTGGAAAACCATTTTCCTGAAGAAATATTATACATGTTAGGGATTTAAATCTTTTATGTTTTCACTGTACACCATGTAACCCTTCCGTTTAGAAAACTTTCATCGTCCTGGAGCGCGGATTGAACCCACACTTCCGGATTTCTGGTCGAGCATGCTAGGCATTACACTACCCAGGACAAGGAAATTCCATTTCTTGTCCTGGGTAGGAAAATCGTTTCCCAATCTATCCGACAGAAGAAATAATTTGTATATGACTTATTTCCATCACTGCAATTTTCATCCTAAAGATGTGAGAAAAGGTCTTGAGTCCCTACAATGGGGTAGAATCGCTTTGACTAGTGCAAATCTGAAGATTCTCAGATATTTATGTTCAGTTGCTAGGAATTTCCATGTCCTGGGTAGTGTAATGCCTAGCATGCTCGACCGTAAATTGGGAGGTGTGGGTTCGACCTCCACTCTAGGACGATGAAAATTTTCAAGTTTTCTGAACGGAAGGGTTACATGGTGTACAGCGAAAATATTAAAGATTTTTTCGTGTTTTTTGATATCACATGTGCAACTGGTGCATATGGTATATTGCATTATATACACTGCCGGACATTTGCTAAGGACGGATGACAATAGCAACGATAGCAACCACAAAATGGAAGGCAGGAAAATGTGGAAATTAGCATAAGTGCGGGATACAGTAAGACGTGTTGTGCGTATGCAAATTTTGGATTGCCGAACTTGTTCGTGACGCCATAGCGCTGATAAGAGATATAAAGGATTTGATGCGTATTGACCGTTGTTGTTCAAACGCAAAGTAGAAAGGGAAAGAATCAATTGACGAACTTGCAATTTTCAGTATGTCTTCGCGACATCACCTAGATGATTTTACACGTGGCCGTATTATTGGCAAGATTGAAGAAGGGCGAAAAATAACAGATGTTGCCAGGGAGTTCGACGTCAGCCACAGTGTTGTTTCAAGGCTTTGGAAATCATTTCAAACAAATGGAGAGTGTAGCAAACGTCACGGGGGAGGTCGTGTTCGCAGTACGACACCTGCAGAAGATCGGTACATAGTGCTATCAACAAAAAGACACCAGCACAGCACAGCTAGTGAGGTAGCAAATCAGATTATGGCTGCTACTGGCAAGCGGATCTCCCGAAAAACTGTCGCCAGACGTTTCCATGAAGGAGTACTATACGCCCGCCATCCTGTTGTGTGCATCCCATTGTCCAGACGTCACGGTGACACCCGTTTGCAATGGTGCCATCAACATTGCAATTGGACTGATAACGACTGGTCTGCTGTCCTCTTCTCAGATGAGAGTAGATACAATCTATCGTCTGATTGTCGACGACAACTGATCTGGCGTGATAGTGGTACTGCATATTGTCCAGCAAACATACAGGAAAGGGACCGATATCCGACATGTAGTGTCATGGTATGGGCTGGCATCATGATCAATGGGCGTACATCCCTCTATGTGCTTCCAACTGGGACTATGACTGGCCAACGATACATTAATGATGTTCTGCTACCTCATGTTCGCATGTTCCGTGGTGCTGTTGGTGATAGATTCATCTTCATGGACGACAACGCAACATGTCATCGAACAGTCGCTGTCCAGGAGTGTCATGAGAGCGAGGATATTCAATGCCTCGTATGGCCAGCACGTTCTCCAGATCTGAATCCCATTGAAAATGTGTGGGATTCTTTGGGGAGGAGTCTTGCTGGTCGCCAATGCCCTCCAATAAACAAGGACACCCTCATCCGTGCACTGACAGAGGAATGGGATAAATTACCCCAACAGCTGCTTGATAATGTTGTGCAAAGCATGACACGACGTGTGGAATCTTGCATCGCCCTCCATGGTGGCCATATCCCGTATTGACATCTTACGCCGGAACGCCTGCGGACGGTAATTGCATTTTTTTCACGTTTACGTATTCTGCACAAAATGGCCTGTTTGTCCCTTGAACACATTCCAAAGCCTTCTGGATTTCAGAGCACAATAAATTGTCTTTCTTGTAATGTCCTGGCATTGTGACATTATTTTATTTCACTTGGCATCCAACCACACTTACTTTTTTATGCGCTATATAGCCGTTTATGATCCGTCCTTAGCAATTGTCCAGCAGTGTATATACACAGTGCATTAAACTAAGCAGATCCAGTGAATTCACAGATAATAAACTCTTTTTTTTTTTTTTTTATACACCAGTTAATCATCTCAGATGAATTTCTCTTCCCGCCATATTAAACCCTTCTTGTTTTCAAAGGTATTTTTTCTACCATGTATTCAGTTAAAACAAAAATGTGAATGAGATATATTTTTGGAAGAAACACTTTAAAGTATTTTTGTATGTCAGTATTGGACTCATCTTTTCTGAAAGAGTGGATCATATTATGTGTCATGGGGAGGGCAAACTTGATGACAAATGCCTTCTAACCCAGGATTGTGTCTGTGAAAAGGAGCACAGTACATGTGTAATAATGGAGCATGGCATGTAGTTTGCATGACATAAGAACAAAATGCGCTCGTGCAGTCCAATGGCATCCGTTGAGCGGAAGTCACCAAATGTGTGCATAAGTGTTACAGATGTTCAGTTGTGTTTCTTGTGTGCTAGAGATGACAAAAAGGCCCATCAAGAGCCATTTTGTCATCTCTAGGAGGGGCAAACTGTGGTGAGTGTAGCCCAACAGTTCGGTATTGCCCATAGCATTGTATTGTGTGTGTGGTCAGCCTTCAGGATTACAGGTACAGCTGTGCAAAGACCGGTGGTGGTTGTCTACCAAAAATCAGCTCCCAGTGAGGACTGCTATGTGCTCCTACTGGCCAAGAGGGATTGACACCAGACTGCTACAAAACAACAGAACACGATCACAGAATGCACAGTATCACAGCTTACAAATGCCAGGCAACTATGCAAAGGTGGACTGTTTGACTGATAACCAGTACTTTCTGTTCCATTAACAACTGCTTGCTGGAGACATTGTTTACAGTGGTCCATAGAACATAAGGACTAGACAGCAGAACAATGGAGTACAATACTCTATTGATGAGAGTAGATTTAGTCCTTCTAGTGATTCTGGACGTAAGCTAATCTGGCATGAGATAGGCACTGGGTATCATCTCGACAGCATCAATGAAAGGGATAGATATGGCTGCCATGGTGTTCTCGTATGGAAAGGCATTCTGATTGATAGACATACAGAGCTCCTGACAATGGAAGGAGGTACTCTAATGAGGTAATCCTTCACCATGCTCATTTGTTAAAAGGTGACATTGGCCCACACAGGGATCGCATTCCTCCTAAAATTCCTAATATTTTGTGACCCTCCTTAAATTCCTAAAATTAGACCTAAAATTTGCTATTCATCCTAAAATTTTCGTAAGCTTATTTATTAAAAACACAACCGTTATTAACGCCAATAAATTTACCATTACGCAGGGTGCGCACGCGTGCTTGAAAACCTGGAAAGTCCTGGAAAATCATGATTACGTTTTCAAGGCCTGGAATATCCTGGAAAAACGGTGTTTTTTTAATGCCGTCTTGAAAAGCCTTGAAATTTGAAATTAGTGCTTTTATGCCCTTTTAGGAAATCGTGTTACTGTTACCCCTTCAGTTTTTAAAGTTCCTTTTCTCTGTTCTCAAAGAAACCACCGGCAGCGGTTTTCGATGTGCACCAAATCCTAATTTGGCTGGGGGAAAAAAAAAGAAAAAAAAAAAGGCACTACTTCCAGTGCAATAAAATTGGATGATTACTAGTAGGTCGAAGGGGAGCTTGATGTCCGTCCGACAATTGAGAACAGAAGGGGAAAGAAGAGGCATTTAGCATTTGCAGGGGGTCGCGTATGTACCAAGTCAGCTGGCATCCACCAGTGAGGAGTATGCCTGAACAACACATTCATCATCTTCTTGTTTATGTGCATGCCACCCTCCCTCCCCTCAAGAGACTTCCACTACTTATGATAAAAAATAAGAAAACTATCTTTGCGAATTTTTCACGAAAGTGGCTGAAATTTTTACATTCACTGTAATTGGATTACAGAAGCTCACTTCCAAAATTCCAGTTGAATCGGTTTAAAACTTTAAAAGTTAGCATTGGTAATTTTTATTATGGACAAGTATGTGTGCCTCTTTGGACAGAGTGAGCCTCCAGCAGAAAGGGTGTTACCATAGCAACGGTTGATTGACAGCTGGGAGCGCTGATCTGAAGCCCTTGGTTGGGAAGAAAGCAAACACCTGTTTATCACTTCCACAGCACTAAAGGACTAAGAGAATATTTTCAGAAATCCATTTTTCTGAATTTTGAAAATAACACAGTAAAATTTTTACAGTAGTTAAGATACATCACAATAAAGTTCTAGTGCAAATTTCGCCAAATTCCGTTAGGAACTTTAGCAGATGCAAAAAAAAAAAAATAAAAAACGTTGCATAATCGGATTGAAAAAAAGAAACAGTAATTATAAATTACGGGAAAAGCAAGTGAATTATTTTTTAGATGCCATGGTTTATTTAAACAGAGTGATCCTTAAATTTTTTTCTGTGATGATATGGACTCTATTTGAATTACAAACACGTTTTTATTCAGACGTCTGAGTTACTGTTTTAATAAAAAAATCATCTATAATTAAAAAGTTTTCAATGGATTTAAGCAATATTCAGCAGATAAACAAACGTATTTTAGTAAATTGCAACATCATGACGTAAATTTGGTAATTTAATTTTGTCGAAAATTGGGGAGCATTTTTTTTTTTTTTACAGTTTCTATTATAGTTAAAGTGAAGGAGGAAGGATGCAACTTGACAGTTCAGTGAGCTGCAGGTGGTGATTTATGGCGATGTGCCAAATCAAAAGAAGCCATTCCATCAGGTAATTCCAAAGGTTGTGTTGTATGGACGCGTCCTCCTGCTGCTTGATCTTAATTGGAATGTTTTTGTGCATGGGGGGGGGGGGTTCGAGAGAAATATCCGTTTCAGCTTTACAGCTTTCACGGCTCTTTTTTTTTTTTTTTTCTTGGTAATAAATAAAAATCATAGTTGCTGCATTCACCATTGATCCATGTTTGCATTTCTTGAATATAAACAGCAGACAATCAGAAACATAGTGTTGGGCGGGTCTTGATGATCTTCATTTTGCATATGCTGAATTCAGTTCTGTGGGAATAAGGAATGACTTATACTGTGAATATATACAAAACTACATATTTTTGAGCTGAAAAAATAGGTCTACTTGTACACAGTAGCTAAAGTGTGAACTCAGATGAAGACAATCAGACATACGGACGTCTGATTCCATAAAAAAATCAACATAGTTTTTTTTATTTACACTACAGGTAAAAAAGCAAAAACATGTTTTCAAACGTTATAAAGGAAAACGGATTTTTGAAACGCATGACTTGATGATCTTAATTTCTGAAAGTTTCTTTTTTCCACATCTTTTTTTTTTCAATTACAATACACTGTAATAGGATACTGTGTGTTATATCACTTAGAGATATGGCAGATTTTCGGTTGCTGATATCCGCGATCGTAAGCGGTAGTTGCATTGCGATTGTTGATGATGACAAGATAAATACTGGAGTGATGTAAAATGTTGCATAAACTAAAAAAATAAAAAAAATAAAGCCCCCCCCCCCCCAAACTTTTATGCGGTCATCATAGCTGATCAACCATTTCATTCCATGAACATCAGCACATTTCAATCATTTGAACATTGGGGGTATCTGAAGGAATTCAGCCGTGCTTAAGCGCCCTAGCGCAACGAAAACATGCTAATTTTGGATTGTTCTATTCCCTTCCCCTCTACCATCCCTAATAATTGAGAGTGCATACATTGAGAGTGTTTCAAATATTCTATTTATGAGCTAGTTTTCGCGCTGTTTGTTATGCTTTTATTTTCGAAGAAAGAGAGGGAAAATAAGGAAAAGCAGCTAGAGAAAAAAAGAAAAGCTGAGTTTGATGACAAAATAAAAGAAAATGATGCAGAAATAAATAGGCTTAAAAAAGATAAAGAAGCCTCCCTAGCAGTAATTCAAGAGGGAACAGAAAGAATGAGAAAAGCTGTAGAAAAACAAAATACTGTTGAAATAGCAGTTGCCTCTAACTTGATCATACAAGTTTCAGCTGAAATAAAGAAAACTGAAAGTAAATTAGTTGTGGTGGAAGCAGAAAAAGATAGGCTAATCAGGAAAAGGTTAAAACAATAATATGAAAAAAGTAATTCAGTGAACAATTGTACATAGTTCTTGGTTTTCAATTACCTTTTTAGGATATTATAGTTTAATGTGAAACCTGAAAACTTTACTGTGAAAATTGTGAATTGCTTCTGGTTCAACAGCATATTAATGTTCAAAGTGAAACTTGAATGTGGTAAATATACTTGAATATGATAATAACACGTGAAAAGATAAGAACTGAACATTAGAAGTAAATCATACTTAAACTTTAGACATTAGACGTTATGCAAAAAATTTGGGTGTGAACTTTGACCATATATACTAATGGACTGCGCATTGGCAATAGCTGCATCAAAGCCGCCATGGCTCAAACATTGGGCACGTCATCATCAGACTCCAAATTTCGTGTACAAATGCTGTTATGATTACTAATTTACGCTGCAGAACTTCAGTGTTTTCGGTGTATTATGTGAATGCACCTCATATATAATGAAAACTCTTCAGGTAAGTTTACTTATGAGCTATATACATGCATGATCGTGTTGTTTACATTTTGTGATTTATAATGTGATGAACATTTGCGAAGAATTTGGAACATGCATTCCATTTTTTTTTTCTTAAGTTACTATATTTTTATATCAATAGCTGCAAGTTTCTGGTTAAGTAATTGAACTTTATTGACTTAGGTATTTAATTCGTTTCTTACCCATGAAAAATCATAGAACTTTCTTTACTATATCGGTCAGAGCAACCATAAGCACAGCAGGTGTAACCCATCTTTTTGACTGTTGTCATGTGATTTTATGTTGGAGCCAGAAATTTTGATGTCATGCGCAGTCTATCAGTATATATGGTTGAAGGGTGTGAAGCAAACTCTTTACAATGCATACAAAGTTGTTTTACTAGATGTATACAAATATACATCTAGTTTTTATTGAAATACACTCCTAAAATTTTCCTAAAATTTTTCTAAAAATTCCTAAAATTCCTAAAATTCTTACCTAAAATTTTCCAGAAGTATGCTATGATCCCTGCCCACAGTTCATGTTAATGGACAACAATGCCACAGCCCATCACACGATAGCTGCTGATGAGCTGTTGGAAAGTGAAGACCTTCAGTGGATGAGTTGGCCAGCATGTTCCCCCAACCTAAATCCCATAGAACACATGTGGGATGCTCTGGGGAGATGTGTTGCAGCATGTCAACACACTCCCTAAATTGTCCAACAGTTGAAGACTGTGCTGACATAAGAATGGGTGATGTTACTGCAAAAACTCATCAACAACCTAATGCGAAGTATGGATAGATGGTGCAAATCATGCATCAATGTTAGAGGTGATCATATCCCGCTCTGAAGACCTCCCCTTCATACCATCTTTGGCAGTGATGCATCTGTATTAATTCTGAATAAAATGTTGCACTATATCCTTGAATATCTGCAATTGTGTCAGTGTTGTTTCCATCATCATTTTGGCAAGTAATGGAGTTCCTATGGTTTGAAATTAACATATCCTGGCCGTTCCTGTGTGGCGTTACTGGTCAAAACGTGGTTCATCCTTAAGTTTAGCACACCCATGTATAAGCATTTTTTCTTGACAGCTTTGGTCACTTGTGTTGTTTATGCTTTCCAACCGAAGGTTGAAGAAGTGTATATGCTCCAGCTTTGTCCGTCTGTTCGTCCGTCCGCACGATAACTCGCGTAAAAATGGTTCGATTTCGATGAAATTTTAGTATGTGGTAAGGGACCACCTGGGGACGAACCCTATTGACAATGGTCGAAATGGGGTCAAAGGTCATTTCATAGGAGCGGGATGAATTCCATTGCCCTTATGCGTCATAAGTTGCGTAAAAATGGATCGATTGAGACACAACTTTATCATGTTATTCCGGAAGTATACTTTATCGGTTCTGTTGAATATCATCGAAATAGGGTCAAAGGTCAGGTCATAGGAGCGAGATTTATTCTACAGCCATTATCCTCATAACTTGAGTAATAACTTGAGTAATGATTTCTGGTATGTTGGAAAGCGTATCATAATCAGTGCATTGTATGATTTTACTAACTTGTTATACATAAATATTGTGCTCCAGTGTTCTTTATATATTGTAACAGTTGCTTCAGAAATGTCATTTTTGATTGATTTTTAGGTGTTGAAACAAATAAAAGATGTAGGCAGTTGCGTGATCAAGTTATAACTGATAGTCGTTATAACCCACTTCAGGTGTTCCAGTTGCTGCTGTATACAGCTCAGTTTGAACTAAAACTCAAAGAGGTAATCATATTTTTTTCTTAATGTAATTTTCACTGTATTGCCATGACAGTTGATTTTAATTTGTTGTTTTGGGTAAAACAAATGCTACATGATGATGGTTAAATTCTCAAACAAGGACTTATTCATGTTGCAAATGATTGCTGTTTTTTTTTAATAAAGAGTTTAATTACTACTCATGTTTGCAGTTGACAAATTCTTTCAGCCACTGACCTTTAAAATTGCTTTTTAAATGACATAAGTTATGTTTGCATATCATACTTTTTATTTCTGAAAATGAAGAAAACAAGTGGACAGAAAGAGTTTTATTTCCTATGTTAAATGAAGGTACCACACAAAACTACATGAAGTATTGAACACCATAGGTGGTGTGAAAAATGTAGGCTTTCAAAAGTCTTTCAGGTTGATGTTTCGTTTTCAGTTACGAACATTATACGAGGAAGAGCTCTTGGACAAGGTAGAATCACACTTGATATTCCAAAAGATGATGGTGAAGAAATAAATCATACTGTTATATTACTTTTCCCTGGCATGTCAGTGAAAGATTGAGTTTTAAGGACAGGAATAATGTCACACTAATCTAATCATTTAAAAAAAAAAAAGAAAAAAAGAAGCATACCCAACCTTATAGCCATTTTTATATCTAATGTTAATTCTTTCTGTCAAAGGCTTGGCTCTTCATTGCTCCAGAATTAATCGGACTAAACCTTTCACCAAAAACACATTCAAATTTAGTGGACAAGACGTGAACATTTCCATTTTTTTTATTTTTTTATTCTTGATTTTTCTCAAAGCTATTTTGAGCTCCTTTCACAGCTGGCATGCACTTGGTCCTGTCCTGCTCATGGGATGTGCAACAGGCATGATTAGATAAACTCTGTAACATGAAACATTGCTTTGCAGAAGACCCAGACACTTCCAAGTGCTAAGGATTCACCCTAGTCACTATAAAAATGGAAGATCTCAGTGAAATAATGTTATTCAACATTTGTGTAAATCTTTTTCTCAAATTTCTAATGTTTATGAAACATTTTTGGAATTGTTTATTGGATATTTTTAATAAAGTGGCATTTCTTTGTTTTTTCAAATATATTTTGGATGCCTCCATGCAATCTACTTGCCAAAACTATTTGGAGCCACCAAAATTGTTCTACAGGGAAGGGAATGTTCATGATTTTTGGAACATTAGATTTTTCTGACCAGCTGTGTTTTCTTTTTTTTTCTTTTCTCTTCCTGATTATGTTCTTTGTTCTTACATTTTTCTGATCACATTCTTCATTTTAATATCTTTTGCAATAGTGAAAAAGGGTGACCATATTTTTAAAGATTTTTTCTAATGAAGTGCATGTTTTCCTATTTCTTGCAGTATCTTCTTCAAAGCCCATAAGTATACTCTCCCTCCCCCTTTGCCTTCTAAAAGTGACATTGAATTTCAAAATCAGTTCTTAATCTGCCTGTGATGGAATCTGAACCATTTCCATGACCTGTAGAATTGTTCCCATGGCAGAGTGAACAATGCAGCAGGGCTGTAGCTACTGGGAGGGCAGGGAAGGCAGTTGCCCTCCCAGAATGGTCATACTGGAGGGTGTAAATTCATGCTCTGAGGAGCTTCACAAATGGAAATGCACAGCATATGAATAAATTGACTGAAAATTGTAACTCAAAAAGAAAATTATACACTTCAGTATTTTAATTTCTAAAGACTGTAGTTAGCCGCATACAGTATTCCATGCGGCTAACTAGGGCACTACATTGTGAGGTGTGAAAATCTCATATGCATGAAAGGAATTGTCCAAAAGAGTGGATGGAGGCATACAAAACAATACGCGGATATGCCTAACGTCCATGACCTTTGCAAACATGCCGTAAGAAGAAAGAGCTAATTAGTCATTCATGCTCTGTTGCAGAAACTCCTGTGTGTGCAAGTTTAACCTTGAATGGAATTTTTCCAAGCACTACTCCAAAAGCATCTTCTTATTTTTACGTTCACTATCTAATACCCACTTGTTCTGTGCTGGTTTGTTTTTCATTTAGCATTTCTGCGGAGTGCTGTGTTGTCGGCGTTCACGTAATTTTTACATTTCATTTGATATTTAAAGCATTAGCTCTCAGGTATTTACCTAGTTTTTGTATTTGTTTGTAGTAAAATTTAAGAAGTGAGATTTTTGAGCCGCCGCCTCGGTGGCTCAGTGGTCTAAGCGATGGCCTCTGATCGTTCGTCCGAAAGGGGTCCGGGTTCGGATCCCGGTGAGGCATGGATGTTGCGTTTGTCTTACGGCACTGGCTCTCTCCCTTCCCTGGAGCCAGTGACCCAAAATTAGGGACGGGCAACTGCTTATAGCCCATTGAGTTGCTCACGGTGGTCGTTAAACCTGCAATCAAAAAAAAAAAAAAAAATTGAGCCATTGTAATACTTTTCTATAACGGAAATATGAAAAATAAGAACTATGTACTGTTTAAATAGAAGAAGCGAAGAACTTTTGAACTCAAAAGGATGTAATTTCAAGTTTTGCCCTCCCAAATAAGAAAAGCTTGCTCCTGGCCCTGCAATGTAGTATCGATTTTTATTTACTTTTGTTTGAAATGTATGTTTTTCCATTTCTTATTCACTTCTTGCTATACGTAGGGCAGAGCAAGCATTTTTCCTTTTTGTTTAAAGTGGAATTAATGTTCAAAAGTATTACTGCTTGCACACTCTGCAGAGAAGGCAACTTTGCAAGGAACAAAAGACTGATAGAGAGTTAAAGCCTTTAAACTCACTTTTTTGTGAACAAAAGGAAACAAAAATGAACTAGGCAGTGGGAAACTATTCGTTTTCAAAGAAACTATGGAAAACTATGATTTTTCAAAGAACTATGGGAAACTATGCGTTTTAAAAGAAATTAAACTTCATGAAGTTCTGATGCATTGTAGACTCCTGGAAAATAGGTTTTGGACTCCTGGAAAACTCCTTAAATGGACTTTCACAAATCAGTATGAACCCTGCATTTAGGTTGTATATTTGTAATTGCCTGGCTAATTCTACTTTTTGCCCTTTTATTCCCAATTTGTATACCAACCCTGATCTCTTCATCCTCACCTGGCAATTTTGTGAGGGCTTTTCCTCTGAATGGATTTATAATTCTTCAGCTAATTTTATTCATAAATGGGGAATTTATGGATAAAAGTAATTGTCACCATGCATTCAACTGCCAAGCAGGTGGGAGACTGATAACAATGGAGTTTTGCTAGGTTCTCCAGAGAGACTGTTGATGGTACTGTTTGGCCACAGTGTTATTTATTTCATTTAACAATGCTATACACAGTCTTCTTTGCATGTGGCATCATCTGCTAAAGTGTCAACGATGAAAAATATAAACTACGATGATGTTACTTCTGCAGCAGCTGCAAATCCTCATCACAGTACATTACCTAGCAATGTTGATGCTGTCCCTAACATGTAAGCAGCTTCAGTTTATGTCATGCTTTCAACAGACCTGCTCCTAGTCCCTACTCAATTGCCTATTTCTTATCAACAAAGCTCAGTTTCTTGACAAATGCGATGTTCTTTTGAATGCAAAGAAGTGCTTATGTTCCAAGACGATTCAAGAGAAGGTCATTAATGCAGTTGGTCAGCACCTGAATTTGGGTGTAGTTTTGTCAGCCTTGCTTAACTCACCAGTTCTGTTATATATGGAAGTGGTTCACAAAATTTTCCTGCACATGATCTGATTGACATAGCACATACTGCGAAAGACATACAGGTCTACCTTAAATTCAATGCTCCTTCTGACTTTAGGGATCAGTGTTTCCAATCAACATATCCATTAGTACTTCTCTGACCCCAAAACCTATAACCGTAACTTGTTCAATTGTTCCCCCTGAAATTCTGGATATGTTCCTCTCTCAAATTTTCTCAAAATATGGTAGAATAATTTGACCCATCAAATGTTTACCAGCAGCTCTACATAATTCTCCATTTGCACATGTAAGGAGTTTTTGCCATCAGTTGAGAATTGTCTTTCCCAATGATGAATCTATCACTGCGATACATCAGAGTAGGAACAATTACACTTTCATATACAGCCATGTGGGACTCTTGAAAACCCATCATTCCTGTGAAACCCTCCCAAAGCAGCCATGATTTTCAATGAAGAATTCACTCGCCTAATAATTTCACCATCCAATTTGTTCTCTCTGTCAAACATGCTTCCTAAATACACAAACTCATTCACCTGGTCAATCACTGTGCCATTTAGACATACTGTATATTGCATTCAGTACTACCAGTTCCTCTCTCAAAAACCATAACTTTGGTTTTTCCCTTATTTATACTCAGTTTGAATTTCATGCAAACTTCCTACATTTGAGACAACATACTCTGCAACTTACTTTTACTCTCTGCCAACAGGACAGTGTCATTAGCATACAGCAATCTGCACCCACGGATATCACCAAGACATAAACCAGTATTATCTATTTTGGCATCACGCATGCACGCATCCATAAATATATTAAACAGCCATGGTGACATTACACAACCTTGTCTGACTCTTGCACCAATAGAAAACCATTTTGATAAAACACCATTTACTCGTACACAAGCTCTACTGTCAGCATACTTTTACAAATGTATGCTGGCAGTAGAGCTTTTACACTGTTAAGTAGATTCCCAGTAACACCATATTCATTTAATACGTTCCACAAAAGTGTCCTATTTACTCGGTCATAAGCTTTATCTAAATCTATGAAGGAAGCAAAAACTTTCTTACCAACAGCCAGATACTTTTCAATCATTATGCATAATGCAAAAATTTGGTTAGTGCAGCCTTTACTAGGCATAAAACCACTCTGAACATCCCACACTTTCTCTGATGTAAGACCTTGTACTTTTTCAATAACGACCTAACCAAACACTTTCCCTAGCCACACTCAGTAGGTTAATACCACGATAGTTCTTGCAGTCAGTCTGATCACCTTTTCCCTTATACAAGGGAACAATGATAGCATCCTTCCAGTCCCTAGGGACCATTCCTAACTCCCAGCATAACTGGCAAATTTCAGTTAACCAGTCAATTACATGGTCACCACTATATTTCAACAATTAAGCAATATAGATAAATATGTTATACTATAGTATTTACAGTATAACATGTTTGAAATTTAGGCAAAGCTTTTGCACAGATTTGAGAAAAATATGTGTATGCAGATTATTTTCTGATGGAATCGCTAAAGCGTAAACAGTAATAGTACTTATATACCTACATGAAAAAAGGAAAACAGCAATGAAGAGACATTGTCAAAGAACTGTTTCTGAATTTATTAGAATATGTACTTACCTACATTTCAATCACAAACAATATTCACATTTATTATGGCTCTCATTTTTAAAAATAATCCAAAATTGTTTTCTGGTCCCCACAGCTGATGATTCTGCGCTCACTCAACACACCTGCATTGCTCATAAGCTGAAACAATTCAGTGTCTCCTTGAAGAAGTGCAAAGTTTTGTATGTCTTGAATGTTTTTCAGACAATCAGGGTAAGTTTTGATGGAACTCATGGCTGTAAAGTCACTAACTTCTTGAGCATCTTTTCGTCACTGCTGTTGACATTTGCATTTTTGTGATGATTAATGACTTCTTCAAGTGTTGCCGATTGGTGTTCTGTGTCAACATCATTGTCAATGCCTGCATAATCACTTGCAAGAACACCTGAATACCCAGAAGATTCAATTGCTTTCTGTAGATCTTCCTAGATTGTGTGACTTCTTCCATGTTTGCAATTTTGGCAGGAAAATTGGCTTTCTGGAAGCACAGTTGCACTTCTTTTGGCAAGATGTCATTGACTGCTTTGCCAATCCACATACACCATCAAGGACTGATATAGATTTAGCAAGATGCATTGCATTTTCAGCATGGTCCATTGTTGCTAGCAGTGACTGCATGACATTTTTTCTGCAATTTAACTTCATAGTTTGGATGATGCCCTGACCCATCAGCTGTGTTACACATGTGGTGTTTGCGGGGTTGAAATGAAAGCCAAATATTTAACAGTTCAATGTATGTGTGGCAAATGGCAGTGTCCAAGAATAATAAAATTTTTCTGCCTTGCTGCTTCATTTTTGTGTCCATTCCTATCAGCCAATCCTCCATAATTTGAGCTGTCATCCATGCTTTTCTGTTACTCTTCCACACAACAGTTTCTGTAAATCAATGTTTCAAAACCATCTTGGTTTTGCTGCCTTACCAATGACCAATGGTTTCTACAATTCCCTTGCTCATAAAAGCACATGGAAAAACGGTAAGCCGCTCCTTTGAATATTTACCCCACTCTCCCCCTTCAGGCGTAGCATCTTATTTGGCAGTGTACAAAAAAATAAACTGGTTTCGCCACAGTTCGCAATATCTTGAATTTCATAACCATCAACAATATTCTTCATCTTGGCTGTCCATTCAGCAACTGTTTTTACATCCACTGCATCTGATTCATCACAAATTTCTCTGAAGCTTATGCTATGCCTCTTCCTAAAACTTCCCAGCCAACCATTACAAGCATGGAACATGGCAGTCCTGACCAAGCATGTTTGCAACTTCTTTCGCCTGGGCTTGCAGGATAGGACCAGAAACAGGCAGTTTTTTTGACCTTGCAGCCACAAACCACTCCCATACTTTAAAGGTCTTTATTTCTTCGTTGCCAGTTGTTCTCAATTTCTTTTTCATAGAGCCATTGGCTCTATTAATCTATTCTGTTTTTAGTTCTTTCTTTTTCAAGATTTTATAAACCTGTGACTTACCAACACAGAACTTTTCTGTAAGCTGCTTCACATTCAAATTGTCTTTTTTCTTCCCTTCAGTAAGTTTAATTTTGGTGGCTAAGACAAGCACATTTTTCTTTTTGCCTGACATGCTTTTTCTCTGAGCAGTGAATTCCAGCTGCTGCAGTGCACTCCAACCAGCAGTAAACAAGTTTCAACTGGATTGTAACATTGGGGGGAAAAGAAGATGCAAATGCCAGTGTTGCCTGTTCTTGTGATAAGAAATTTTCAGAGTTTTGTTTTGCTGCTGCTCCTTGGGAATTATACTGACAGCTTATAAGGAATGTGAAGCAAGATTAAATGGATTAAGTGCAAAGACCAGTAAACATTCTTAACAGCTATTCTTCACAAGGCCACATGCCCCTTTCCTGGAGGCATGACATACTCCTGGGAACACACCTGTTTCCTCAGACACCTCTTTCCCTGCTAGTCCTGTACACCCAGCCATTGTTCACTGAGGTCTTAATCTTCTGCTTCCCCTCCACTCTCTATTCACATAACTTCCAAAACTCCCCTTGGGAGTTGTTCCTTTTTTTTTTAAACTAATCCCCCCTTATCAGCAAACTCAGCAAATAGTGTAATGCAATGTCCCTGGGAGAGGGTAAGGAATTTCTGCACCACTAATGGAAAGAAACATTTTGCATTTTGTACAGGTTTTTCTACCATTTTTGCTTTCAATTTCCATGTTAGAGAGGTTCCGTCTTATGTTTTTCATAATGGAATTTCCTATTGTTTTTGAAGGGACCAAAAATTTTTTCCGGTTTAGACAGGATTCCGTTTTATGCAGTGTCCATCTTGGACAGGTTTTACTGTATATCAACTAAAACAAAAAAAAAAAAAATGTCACTTTCACCAAAAGTTGTATGACACAACTTGGCTTTGTGGGTGTAGTAAGATTAATAAAATGTTTTGCTGACCTTGCTTGTTGTTTCTGCCAGAAAAAAATGTATGGTTTAAAAATGGATTTAAGGACTTGAATAATTTTCATAAAGTGCAGAATAGGCATAAATTATCTATGAATCATATAAATCATCTGTCCCATCTCAAAATGCTTAAAATTTTGGTAAAACCCATATTGAATGCAGTTTAAGTAAGCAATTTCGATTGAACATTGAAAAGCATAATGAAAGTGTTAGAAATAATAGAGCAACAGTAACTCGAATGATTACCGCTACGTGCTTTTTAGGTAAGCAAAAGATTACTTTCCATGGTCACAATGAGTCGAAGAATTCTTTGAACAGAGGAAAATATTGTGAAATTCTTCACATGCTAAAGGATGCGACAGTTGCTTAAAAAACCATCTTGAAAATGCAAAAGTTTTTTCTGGCCTTTCCAGCGACATTCAAAATGATATTATAGCATCTGTGGCAGAATTGATAACAACTAAGATCAAAAGAGTAATTAGTCAAGGTCCTTATGTTGCAATAATCATGGATGAAACTACAGACATTACAACAAAATCCCAGTTGGCTACCATACTCAGATAAGTATCCAATGATGGTCAAATTCAAGATCACTTTGTGTGTTTCAAAGATATGAGCAGTGATCGCACTACTATAAACCTTGCAAAGCACGTTTCCGAAGATTTGAACAAATTTCTCTGCGAAAAAAAGCTTGTAACCCAAGTGTATGATAGTGCTGCTGTTAGGGCAGGTGAATAAAATGGGTTACAAGCTAAAGATAAAGAAAACTGCCATTTTTGTGCATTGTTATGCTCACAAGCTAAATTTAGTGCTTTCTCACTCAGTTTTATCAAATAATACAAGATCTTTTTCACCTCTTTGTCTGGTTTTGGAACATTTTTCTTTAAATCAACCAAGCAAGCCTTGGATGATGAGGTGAAGAAAAGGTTTCCGTCTCTAACTCAGACCCAGTGGAATCGCAGCATCAGTGCAGCATCAGATTGGTCCAAACTATAATCGAACAACACGATACAATTGGCACTACTTTATTGGATCACTATAACATCATTTCGTGCTGCGTGTAATGTATAAAACATAGACCCAAGACATTGCAGGACCCATTCCCATGTAAAAATATCCTCAAGTATTAAACTCTACTATATTTATTACATCAGTTTAAAGAGCTATATACAAAATAAAAAAAAAAAAAATCTTTCACAGTAACAGCTACCGCATCGTCAGGTGACACATAGCATATGGAACCAGAGTTCTTAAATAGTCTTAACAGAGTTCTTAAATAGTCTTAAGACTATTAAGAACTCTGGTTCCATATGCCATGTGTCACCTGATGATGCGGTAGCTGCTACTGTGAAAGATCTTGTGTTTTTAATTTTGTATATAGCTTTTTAACGTGATCTAATAAATATAGTAGAGTGCAATACTTGAGGATATTTTTACATGGGAATGGATCGTGCAATGACTTGGGTCTATGTTTTTATATGCACTTTATTGGTTTCGATGGTCCAAAATGCAGAGAGATAAGATGGAAGAAACTTCTGCTCATGCCCTACTTTCATATTTAAGGGACTTCACAATTTTTTCTTACTAATTTTTTCACGAATATTTCCTCAAATGGATTCTGTATTCCAGATTCTACAAAAGAAAGCATTTGACATCAGTTTCTGCATTCATAAAATTAAGAATTAAAAACCTTTCTTTCAGGTTTTAGAGAAAATTTTGAGATATTGTGGGATGAAATGAAGTAATCTGTTTCAAATTATGAGAGCTACAACCCAAGGAAAAGAATCCGAATTGACAGTATATGTGGAGAACAACAGAAGTTTCCCTATAAAAGAATATTTAATGAAATTATAGACACAGTGATATCAAATATCATTCATAGATTCAACGACTTACCAAAACTGCAATTTATCTGACTGTTGGATGGCAAACTGCTTGAAGGATTCAAAGTTTCATTTCCTGAAAATTTATTTCATCCCTGAAAAATAATTATGACATTTTTTTTTATTTGTCTGCTCTGAAAAGTGAGCTTGCCTTTATTTACACTGATACTGATTTGTTGAAGTCTACCATTGCTGAACTATGCCAGTACTTAAAAGCGTCTGATCTTTCAGATATTTTACCAGAAACAACTAAATTAGCTGCCTAAATTGTCACTATCCCAGTGTCCACCTCATCTGCTGAATGATTTTTTCAGCACTAAAAAGGATCAAAAATTACTTGAGAAATTCTCAAGGAAAGAAACTCTCTTTTTACCAAGCTTAAAGAAAGGTCTTTTGAACACTTCACAATGAAAACCAAATTTTTATTGATATTTTTGCTAAAAAAAAATAATAATGGAAGAATTGATCTAACATACAGAAAAGTGAACTGAGAAATCTGCCTTTTGTATGTTTTCAGTTTGTAATGTGTTCAGAAAAACGGGTTCACATTAATCTGTTTTTGTATTATTAATCAAAAATTTGAAAAAGAATTATAATAATATGAAAATGTTACTGAATTTTATTATCTAACTTAATTCAACAGACTCTGCATTATATGATAATAGAAGTATATGCATATATTTCATCAAAAATTAAATGAATTTTTCTCACTTGTGTGTTTTTGTCTTGAATATATAAATAGATAGTAGCAAGCAGAAAAAGAAAAAAAAATCCTAGTGCAGTTAACTGGTACTGGTCCAATTCTAAAATTTTTAAATTGGACCCACTACATAAAACATATTGTATACGCCCCCCTCCCCCTACTATGCGTGTGTTTACATTTCATCTAATATTTAATTTCTCGGCTTCCTATCCGCCAGATGTGCCACAACTTGCCGCTGCTGCCGACCCTTTCATCATCTGCTCTGAAGTTTTCATGTACTTCATCGACAGATTTCAGGCTTCATCAGTCACTTCAAATCCAATTTCATTGCTTTTTAATTATTTGTTGTAAGTGCAGCAGGCTCATTGCTCTTCTCTCACAGCTCCAATCAGCCTCTCCGATGTAAAAAATGTCACCCCTACCCTTAATTTTCAAGCCTCACCAGACTTTGCTTTGATGGCCTTACTTCAGGCTTCTGCTGAGCCTTTATTCAAGTACTTTTATGTCTTTGCTCCAAATCAATATATTTCTTTTTTTTTTTTTTTTTTTTTAATATAATTACGTTTACAGAAAAGTCCATGTTGAATTGTTGAATTTTCATGTTCTGTGATGTTGTTTCATGTTTCTCAGCAGTAAATCATGTTTCTATATTGTCATTATTAGTTTGAAAAAGTCCTAATTGAATTGACATGCACTGGAAGTGGGGGGGGGGGTGTGTGGCTTTACTAGTTTCATAGTAAATAAATGAACTATGTTCTACAATTTGTGTTTTAGCAAGCATTTTTAAAAATCAGTCACTTAATGTTTTTGTCATTGATAATACTCTACAACCTGCACACAAGTTGCAGTTTTTTTCCTTGTCAGGTACATGTTTAATAAGATGGCACCCAATTTTTTGTCATTTGTGCAAAGTTGAGGTGGTGGACTGTTAAAATATATTTTGGTTTCTTTTTTATCTTTTTCTGGGTTGCAATCACTTTCAGTGACAATTATTATAATCTGTTGCAAAACTGAGACCTTGATATTGAAGAATTAATCAGGTTCTGTGGTGGGAGTGACACTATGGGCTTCATTTGTATCAGTGAACAATGCTGAAACTGTAAATTCAAGATCCAATTGTCAGTGGTAACAGTTGGTGCTGAAGTTTCATGAGTGTTGTCTATTAGACAGTAGTTCTCATTTGTGATATTAAAGAGGTCAGTTACTAAATCATTTTGTTCATTTTTCACCATCCATTTTTTCTATTTCTTTTAATGTCCTTTTATTTTCTTTTGTTGCAAGTTTTCATCATTAAAAAGAACTATGCTCCAGACAGCCATGTGGATTTGGGGACACACGCTTTTGGCTAACCATTGAGTAAATCAAATGTGTTATTTTAATGCCTGCTGGTTAAATAAAGTATTCTGTATTAATGTAATACCACCATAAGTGAGTATTTAAAATGACTTCCTGTTTCAAACATGGTACCAGATGTGGGAGTTAACTGAGTGTAAAGAATAATGGGAACATGAAGTGCCTGCTTTCATTTCTGACAGTAAGAGCAATAAAGTGGCTGCAAGCGCAGTTTAATAAGTCATACTAGTACGTGGGTGGGGCTGAAGTCTGTGTAGCTTTACCATTACGAAAATTTCCCTTAGCTCTAAAGATGACAGGTACTCCATGTTTTGGGAGTCATGATTAGTTTAGAACACTCACACATTGGAAAAGTTGGTGACATTGTGTCATTTCTTGAAGAAGATGACATCCCTCATCTACTGGGCCAGAGGCATATGCCTCATTAGCCCTGACTTTGTTATGGTCCTTATATCTTGTCACAGATTTCATGACAAAGAAAAAAATGTGTATTCATAATTATCCACATGCATTTTATTCATGAAAGAACAAAACTGACTTGTGCTGTCATTTGAGTTGACAGTGTGTTCATTTTCCCTAACTTCTTTTATTCTTACAGACCTCATCCAAACTTTTGATAGTATTGAAACATCTAGCCCTTATGCCACAATCATCCTTCAGTCATTTATACACAAGCAGCTTGGATCCCTTGTTTTTCATGGACAGTTTATGGAAATGAGAACTGAGTATGAAGTAGGAGCCTTCTCAGGAGATTAGAACAAGCTGCCCTAAGGGTGGTAAACAGAACAACAAAGGAAAATAGGTGGGCTGAATGGCATGATAGAATTACTAATGTAGATGTTAGATCTACATGGGGTGCTTTTACGAAGTTAACAAAAACATACTGAAGTTATTTAGACATGTGCTAAATAACTTCAGCATGTTTTTATTAACTATAAAGGAAAGAACTGTTCAAGAGGTGTTGTCTTTTAAGGTGTTAGATGGAGGGGAGACCTCAAACTAGAGGGATATTTGTAATAAAGATGGCATATGTTAGCTGTAGGAAATCTTGTAATGTACCAAATGAGATGGTAAAAGTTTGTGGCAAACCATCATTAATTTTTATTTACTTCTCCCTCACTGTCTGTTCTTATTTTGTGCCATTTTACGGTGAATGACATTAGGATGTGTAAATGTAAAATGGTCAGGATAGTGATAATAAAGTATAAAAAAGATCCTTATGAGATTGTTTCTAGATTTGTGACTCATTTCAATATATGAAGATTAATTTTATCATTGTTCTTATGTTTTCTCATTTTAAATGCAGATATTCAAACAGTTGCTAACAGAGAAACAAAACAAATGGAAGAAATATAAGGAAGAAGGTACTGAACGAATGACTGAACTTGCTGAAGTGTTTTCTGGTGTCAAACCTCTTACCAGAGTTGAAAAAAATGGTAGGCATTCTTTGATTTAAAATATTACTCATTTGAAAATGATGTAAGCAATACCAAGTGAGTGTTAATGTTATGTGTTTGTTAAAATTAAGAACATGGAACTAAGTTAACCAGGTCTTATAATAATAAAGGTGTTTCAGATCCTAATTAATTTAGTGAAAAAAATCATTGTTGTAAACATCAAAGAGAACTCAAAAATTAAGTTACTCAGATTTAATATCAGTCTGTACATTTGAACTTAGTACATTTTTTTAACATGGTTGCTTCTTTAAAAAAATTTTTATCAGATAAACAGTGACCCAAAAAGCCCATTTGGGAAATTCTTACTTTGTTTCTTACTTTTGCAAGATATGCATCTCTCATTTCTAGAATTTAACATCATTACCTTTTTGTTCTTTTGCAGAGCATAAATTATAGTATGTTATTTCTGAAATACTTATCAATTTCCTTTTGATACTGTTCAGATCTGACTTGCAAGTACTGGCGCACACACTTGTCTTATTTGACAATGTCCATTTTCCCTTTCCTTTTTACCCTTGCAGACCTCACCATGGACTTGATCATATGGTAACATTTAGTCCTTTTGCCATAGATCTTCATCTTATGCCCATTCAGACATACGCAGCTAAAAAGTCAGTACTTTTCAGGTGGCATATCCAAATTGGAGGTTAGTATAAATGTTTGCCCAATCTTCTGTTCCCTCACCCTGCTACTGTATGTGATGATATTGTACCGCAGGGGGAAGGCCGGCGAGCAATTAACTCCTGGATGTTTTGGCTTCCACTGTGGATTTGATCACATGTTCTGCAGGTATTCATTATAAGGAATAAGAGCAAGAATCACACAGCACTACAGCTGTAATCACTCAGCTACACAGTGTAACATGAACATTTTCCTGATGACTGTTTTTATTGGCTTTTAATAGCCCTGTATAACACTGAAATTTGCCCTGACTCAATGCAAATATTACGTTTTACGATGTGCTAAAAGCGAAAACAAATTCATTCTTTTCCTAGCACCTAATGCTGTTGTGATAGGCTGGGTGTCATCCCTTGCAAAACGAGAACATCTAGTGCGCACATGTGGTTAAAACCCCTGGTATTTGGCTTAAGGTTGAATGCACTCCTCCCATTGTGTGACTCATTTCCAGTCAGTCAGAGCTTTCACTTGTATTGTTTGCAAGAACTAAAAGCAGTTACTTCTCTTTCTTCGTGGAACTGTTTGGAACATTTTACACACTACTCCGACATGGTTACAATGTCAGGGAAACGCCATTGTGTAAATGTTACGAATCTCTTTTGTTACATGTGCGGCAAAACCAAAGTAAAGTAATTTCTCTGGTGATTACGAAGGCATATGAGTATTACTATGGTTGCAAACTTGGTGATCAAGATAAGATTTGGGTGCTTCATGTATGTTTCAGCAAATGTTTGCAATATTTAAAAAGTTGATTAAACAGCATGCACCCTTCAATGCCATTTGCTATCCCAGTGATTTAGAGAGAACCAAAGGACCATATTTCTGGCTGCTACTTCTGTTTAACTAATGTATCTGGCTTTCCTTAAAAAATAAACACACCATAGTTTACCTGAATTTGTCTTCAGCCGTGAGGCTTGTTTAGCAGATGATTCCCTACCAATCCCCAAACCGCCAGAAAAATGGACCCTGGATGATGAAACATCCAGCTCCTCCTCTGAAACTAGACCACCCTATTCTACTGATTGCAAACACCTGCCTGGGTAACTGCTTGAAACATGGACATCTCAATTTTATTTTAGTCATGTATTGTAAAAACTACTGACATAACACTACATGAAAGATAACACTAACACAAGTGGAAAATACATCAGCATAAATTGATAATATTTGCTAGTAAACTGCTAATCATATAGCAATAATAAAAGGAAAAATGCATGTACAAAACAAGAAGTAATGCTCATTTTTTGAAGGCTAAGCCCAGAAACAGAAAGAAAGAATTTCTTTTGCAAAATGCTTTGCATAAATTTCCCAACCAAAACCTATAGACCAGTTCCACAAAGAAAAAATCAAACCAAATCCCTTTGTTTCCTTAATATTTTATATGTGGTAATAATCCATGCATTGTTTTTCTTGCCTTTTGGGGAAAAATTGCTAATATTCCAAATACCCCCCCCCCTTCCCGAAACAAAGGTTAGAAAAACAGTGTATGGGTTAGTTCAATGTGCATCATTACTCCCAATCTTGCTTTTCAAATGAAGCATGTACAGGGTGAACAATAGTTTTACCCTCATTAAGAAAATTTTTATTTAAAAACTATGATAGGTAGAAACAAGTGGTTTGTGGCATGCTGTATGTAAACTAAAAGAGTTTTGTTTTTCTACATTGTTAGTACACCTCCACATGAGCACCGTTCGTGACCTTGAGCACATTTAGTTGTTATTCAATTTCTAGCAATGTTTAGCTGAATATCTTTTTGGAGATTGGCAACAGCATCTGTTATCCTCCCCTGCAGAGTTTCAATATCAGAATCTGGTGTTGAATAGACTATCCTTGACATAACCCCACAGAAAAAAAGTCTAGGGGTGTTATGTCAGGTGACTGTGGCAGCCATTATGTTGGACCATCCCTCCCAATCCATCTGTATGGGGTATTGGGGAATTTTTGAACAATGAATTCCCAATGTGGTAAGGCGCCAACCTGCTGGAAAATTACCCATGGTTGACATCCGTTCAACTGAGGTGCAACAAAAAGCTCCATCATGTCAAAGTACACATTTGTTGCTATTGTGCATTCGAAAAAAAAAAAAAAAAAAAAAAAGAGGTCTGATGACTCTGTTGTGCATGAGACCACACCAAACATTCACTTTTGAACTGTCCTGCTGTTTTTCAAAGACAACATGGGGACTTTCCAACCCCCATATACATGTATTGTGTCTGTTTACTTCATCTGAGTTGTGAAAAGTAACCTCTTCTGAAAAACACACATGATGCAGGTAGTTGTTTTTTTCATCGATATGCTGTAATCTCAGTTGCAAACACAGCACAATGTGGGTGGTCTTCCACCTGCAAGGTCAGAGCAATCTGCACTATTGTACACTGTGAAAACAAGTGTTTTTACTAGTTCAGCCTTTTATTTCATCTCAGCATATGTCAAAAACACTTCAGCAGCTGAACAACACCATGCTGGTAATATCAAATTATTTCCAAGCCAAGTCAATGATCAAACAGGCATGATAATCAAAATGAGAGAATCAAACAGTAACATCAAACTCTACAAATCAAGTTAATCTAATGCTCACATAACAAATCTCTTTTCAAATCAATTACAAACAAGCTCTAACTGAATTCTAACAAGAGCCTCGAATATCTAATGAGATCAAAGTGCCCCAATACATCGTAAACATTTTTCTTATCTCTGTTTTTCTTACGCATCATTCTATTTCGTATTGCCATTCATATTGCCACAAAACATTAAGTTGAGAGAGGAAATGTGAGCATTACGTTCAAAACTGTTTAAGGAGAATGAACAAAATTTGCATAGATACAGAAACTAAAAAGGGAAGTTATGTTAGAATATACGTCACAGACCCTTAGTGGAATATACTTACTCTTCTGCTGTAAATATGGAAAAGAAATTCCTGGGGAAAATGCAAACCTTTGTTTTCTAGTCATCACAATATCATCACATATACCTAAAGTTTCACTGAAAAACTCAACATTTACTTATAATGAGAATTTCTTCACCCTTGAATGTTGAATCCTTTTCACTTCAGTTCCTTAATTTGATACCTATGTACACATTGTGATAAAAAAATCTCCAAGAATTTGAACTTCCAGGTGCTTTAATAAAAGACTTCTATGGCTGTTCCATTACAATTGAATAGTGCAGCTCTTATGTCTATAATATAACCTATTATAAACAGAAAAATGTTCTACCAATGGGCGTGTCATTATCCCCTCTCTTTGTTAAAACTTACCTGTAACAAATCGAAAACTGCTTGAAAACCATCCAGTTCGACCTACTTTCTTGGCTCCTCTATGTTGATGATGTGTTTGTCATTTGGCTTCATTTGGAAGGAAAATTTATAACCTTAACAACTTTCATCGCTAAAATATATTGCACAATCAAGTTTATGGTACACGGGGAAGAAAAACCAGCATCAATTCTTGGATGTTTCCCTTCAAAGAAATACAGATTTTTCCATTTCAATATCAGTTTTTTTTTTGTTTTTTTTTTGTTACAAATCTTCAGCTTTTACCAATATTCCTTTCCAGTCTGTTACTTTTCAAAATTACAAATTGCTTATAAGAAAATCCTTCATACACAGATCCACATTTTCTGCAACAATCAAGTATCTCGTAAATAAAATATACTCAAAAATCTTGGGTATTGCCATTTCTCATAGTTTTTCTCAATTTAAAATAAAAACCTTTTTCTCACCCTTATAAACTAAAATTAAAAGATCTTCAGTCAAGCAAACAAAATATCAATTCACAAGCTCCATCAACCCTTCTATTTTGAAGTTACTACTTAATTAATGACAGAGATAAAGTGTGCCCTCTTGACCTCTCAGGAGTCTACTCTATTCCAGTAAACTTCTTATGGGAAGACTTCAGAAGCATTTACTGAAGCATCAAAAGTAGATTGACTGAACAACAAAATGGCATAAAAATTGGAAACTATTACCGTAATTTTGGAGCTAAGAGCCACGGCTCTTACGTTGCTAAAAGTGAAGTTTTTCTGGTGTGGGCGCTTATGCCGAATTTGTTTTTGATAAGACATTTTTATTTTCATGAAGATGCTCAGTAAATTTCTTCAAAGAATGTTTTTTTTTTTTTTTTTTTCACAAACTGGACTGTGATTGTTTTTTTGTTTTTTTTTCCTCTTTCTATTCATACGTTAGACACATTTATTGAAAAGATAACCCCACTGTCCTGATGTTGGTTTTGGAGGGATAGTGGGGGGAGGACGGGGAGATGCTGCATGCGAAGGTCAGGAGGTTTGTTGATTATCGATTGTGAAAGGAATAACTGATTCAAATATCCTTTGCATGGGGGAGTGGGGGAAGCACACCCCGTGGCAGTAGCATTGAATAGTGGACACAAAGAAAGAGAGAAGGGCAGACCAGCCACATGCACACACACACAGTGTTAATAGATGGGGCATGGAATGGGGACGTAAGCACACAGACCAACAGCGTGACATCCGCGGCTTCCCAGGAGAGAGTGCCCAGGCCTGTCTCTTTTGTTGGTGCAGCATACGTCCTGCAGGCAAGTGCGGTGCAACCAAGGGAAGCAACGTTGATTTTCACTGGGGTGGGGAGACCGGTTTAATGAGCTGAAGGCACATCCCTGAACAAAAAAGCTTAAGGATAAGAAAACTGCAAAAGCCTACACCAGGATGATTCCAGTGATTCCATTAGCTGTGACGTATCCCAAACAATACTGGAGGGAGGGAGGGAAAGGCAAATTCTGTTCACTCTTCTTGGTTCATCTGGCATACAATACAGGTGTTTCTTGGCTCTGTACTTCTGATTTTTTGCCTCGACTGTAGATTTTTTATTTTTATTTTTATTGACTGACGATAGTGGAAGTTGAAGGCTTCGGCTGGAAACACTTTCGCACTAAGAAAGCACTGTATTATCAGTGCTTATATCTTTTCATCATTGTCTGTGACCTGTTGGCAAAATCATGCCCAAAACTTTGAAAAGCTATACGGCAAGCTCCAAGCTGCAAATGGTTGAAAAAGCAAAAGACATCGGAAATCATACAGCTGGACGCTATTTTAACATTGATGAAAAGTGTGTGCACTGATGGCGAAAAGATAAGAGTTTACTCTTACCACTGCTAACATACATACATATCACTATGCTATTCTCTGAGATTCAGAGGTTAGCTCCACAAAGAAATACAAACTACCAGATAATTTTTACTTACTGTTGCCATATCAAACTTCTCCATTTACAGTGATCTTGACATACAACTTGGGCTTCACTGACATCCATCGCACGCCGTACACAAGATCTTCTATACTTCATACTCATAATCGTTTTCTCATGCAGACACTCCTGAATCTGATCCTCCCATGACTTACCTTGTCCTTCCTCTGCCTTTCCTTCCTGCCACTTGGGCTAAAAATATTTTCTTAGTAAGCATCTCATCACTCATTCTTTCAACATGGCCAAACCACCAAAACATATTAGTCTTCACCTTGCTAACAACATTTTGCTTCACATTACACAACTGCAACACATCTTCATTCCTCACACAATCAGAACATGTTTTGCCACAAACCCCCCGTAAGTAACGCATTTCTCCAGCACACAAACGACTCCTATGTTTCTTCTGTAGCACCCAGGTTTCACTGCCATACATCAGAGTAGGAACAATTACACTTTCATATACAGCCATGTGGGACTCTCTTGAGAACCCATCATTCCTGTGAAACCCTCCCAAAGCAGCCATGATTTTCAATGAAGAATTCACTCGCCTACTAATTTCACCATCCAATTTGTTCTCTCTGTCAAACATGCTTTCTAACTACACAAACTCATTCACCTGGTCAATCACTGTGCCATTTAGACATACTGTATGTTACATTCAGTACTACTAGTTCCTCTCTCAAAAACCATAACTTTGTTTTTTTCCCTTATTTATACTCAGTTTGAATTTCATGCAAACTTCCTAGATCCGGGACAACATACTCTGCAACTCACTTTTATTCTCTGCCAAAGGACAGTGTCATCAGCATACAGCAATCTGCACACACGGATATCACCAAGACATAAACCAGTATTATCTATTTTGGCATCACGCATGCATGCATCCATAAATTTATTAAACAGCCATGATGATATTACGCAACCTTGTCTGACTCCTGCACCAATAGAAAACCATTTTGATAAAACACCATTCACTCGTACACAAGCTCTACTGCCAGCATACATGGCTTTTACACTGTTAAGTAGATTTCCAGTAACGCCATATTCATTCAATACCTTCCACAAAAGTGTCCTATTTACTCAGTCATAAGCTTTCTCTAAATCTATGAAGGCAGCAAAAACTTTCTTGCCAACAGCCAGATAGATACTTTTCAATCATTATGCGTAATGCAAAAATTTGCTTAGTGCAGCCTTTACCAGACATAAAACCACTCTGAACATCCCACACTTTCTCTGATGTAAGATACGTACTTTTTCAATAACGACCTTACCAAACACTCTCCCTGGCACACTCAGTAGGCTAATATCATGATAGTTCTTGTAAGGGAACAATGATGGCATCCTTCCAATCCCGAGAGACCATTCCTAACTCCCAGCACCACTAGCAAATTTCAGTTAACCAGGCACTGCAAAATAGTAATAATAATAATAAAATGTATTTCTTCAACCTGGCCTGTGCTAGAAGGCAATCTTGTTGTGTGGATAAAGAGCCAGAGAAAGGCTGGAATTCCAGTGTTTACATTGAGGATTCACCTGCAAGCTAAAATTACGGCTTTGCAAATGAACATATCAAATATTGAAGGTGAGCCAACCGTCTTGGTGCTATCGCTTCATGAAATGGAAATCCCTGTCTGTTTGAATGAAAACTACCGTCGATCAACTTCTGCCATCTGACTAGGAACAGAATGCAATGGAATTTCATAAATTTGTGTCAGATGTTGTTGATAAAAAAAAAAATGTGACATCACGAATCTTCAACATGGATAAAGTGCCACTTTCATTTGATGGCCATCCAAACAGAACTGTTGATAAAAAGGGTGAGAAAAGTATTTCGGGTCTTGGGCATAGCGGTGGGGGGATGGACTTTGCTATTTTTTCTTTACATTTAGCGGGGGCTTCTTCAATTATAGGTGCTGTAAATTTTATTTCTACAATTATTAATATCGTGACACCTGGAGGAAAGAAAACTTCATTCACATGCATTTTAGGATGTGCCGCTAATGGTGATGAACTAAAGCCAATATTAATTTTTAAATGCAAAACAATGCCAAAAGAAAATTTTCCTTTGGGTATTCTCATCCAGGTGAATGAGAAAGGATGGATGTCCGAAGACATCGTGCTGAAGTGGCTGAAAGAGGAAAGGTGCCTTCTTCAAACACGAGGGACTCCTGGTATTCAATTCAGTGATTGTGCACATAATGGCTTCAGTTAAAAAAGCCTGCAGAAAGATGTCTGCTACTTTGGCAGTTATTCCTGGTGGCCTTACCAAGAAACTTCAGTCTCCGGATCTCACAGTTAATAAATGTTTTAAAAGTGAAACGCAGCAGTGGTGAGAAGCTAGGGTGGCAGAAGGGCTCTGTTCATTCACAAAATCGGGAAGAATGCAAAAGGCGAGTTACGAAAAAGTTTCAAGGTGGGTGGAAGAATCGTGGGCAGCAGTAAAACCTTCAGCTATAATTTCAGGATTCAAAGCAGCTAGAATTTTAAACACCGTGCTGGAGGCTGACATTAGTGAAGAGGCAGGTGATTCAGACAGTGAAAATTTAGAAGAAAACCTTTTGCATTTGTTCAATTCTGAAACTGAAAATCCTGATTTTGACTGATTTCAATAAATAAAGGAAATGTTCATGAAAATGTCAATAGCTTAGTTTTTGTCAAATGAAATTAAGTTTTTATTGGATCTAAATATACCTATGTAGGATTTACATTGTTGAGTATATATATATATATATATATATTTGCTATCTAATAAGACAGAAGTCACTATCCGAATTTTCTGATGAGATACTGTGTGCTTTAATTTAAAAATACTCAATACCGTATATTCCCAGGCATGTCAACTTCAGTTTTTTGTTAACTCATGAAAACAAGAAAGATAATTTAGTTTTCTGAGCAGCAACACTTCATAGGTGCTACCCTTATGCCGGCGCAGTCCTTACGGCAACTTTTTCTTCCAAGATCACAAAATTTCTCTCCTGCGGCTCTCAGTTCAAAAATTATGGTACACTGCCTTGGCATCACTAACTGCAGAAAATACTTCAGCAGAACCCTGTTGGAAAAACTAAACAAATTGCTCTATTCTCAAATCGTTATGAAATTTGTTACTATGAAAGTCGAGAAGTCTGTCTTTCCTCATATAGCTGTTATTCTGGAAATCTGTTTGTTCTCTCAGGCTAACAGAACACGATGATTTTGGTTCTGGTAACATTCTGAAGAAACATTAGGATACAAATCAAACAGCAACTTGAATGTTTCCTTTTGTAACTTTGATTGAAAAAGACTGGATTTACCATTCAAAAGCTGCCATACCTTATTTTTATATAACTTAAACATGAATTTTCCTTTTTCTGTTTTATTGGACTTGCCTTGGTAAAAGAATACACAGAAAGTAAGTCTGTTAAAATTTATTATCAAGATTCTCTGCAAAAATCAAGTATGGCTAACAAATTAGATGCAAAATAAAGAACTGTGTGTCAAACTTTGTTGAGTCATGTCAATAACATTTTGTGTATGATTTCCAGCTTTAAGCTGAGTTTACACTTATTTCAGACTATATATATATATATGCATAAATTTTTGTTCTTTGTATTGCATCAGAAATTATGAAAAAATCATCATACTTCAAATGAAAAAATAAATAAATTTGAAGCTCATAACTAATGCTTGTCCTACTATTATCTATGATGATCTTTCATATGATGTATATTTTTATTAGAAAAACTGCAGGCCTGGTTCACTGAAATGTCAAAGCAGATCAACTCTCTTGATTATGATGATGCAACTGCAACAGGGCGAAAAATTGTTCAACTCATTGAAGCATTAGCCGAAGTATGAAAATGTGCTTAATATTGTTATTTTTTAATAATAATAGTGTTTCATTTAATAGTTTTATGTTACAGAACTATCCATGAATTAGAATAATAATAACAACGTTTCGCACAATAAAATGTTTATTATACATCAACTATAGTTTCGCAGAGCGTTTAGCTCTGCTTCCTCAGAGACGATTGGAGCGTAAACATTCAAATCATTGTGACATCATCAGAATTCTGACGGTCACGGGTTTTGGCGAGTTGTTTCCACGCGCTTGAAAGAAATGGAGTTGACGTCATGTCGTTGACAAGCCGTGACGAGTTCCGGTATATGTGGAAAGCTTCTAATATATTAAGCTTGAAAGTCGAGTCCGGTTTATCAATAAGCATAGCGTTTCCTTTTTCAACGATCAGTTTCATTCAACGATCAGTTCATGTTATCCTTCGATGTGAAATCCATGTTCACAAGTATCCCAGTAAATGGAGCTCTCCAAGCATTAAAATCAAGTCTCAAAGAACATCATTTCAGCCAACCAAAAATAGAAGAGTTTTCGAGGCTAGTGGAAATTTGTATAAGACAAAACAGTTTCCTTTTTCGTGGAAGATTTTTCCAACAGACGGATGGCCTTGCAATGGGTAGCCCACTGTCACCTATTTTATGCGAAGTCGACATGCGTCACTTTGAAGACCAACTATTTCAGCTTGTTACATTTGACCTGTGGATTCGATATGTAGATGATACTTTTGTTCTCTGGAATGGCATGAACTCGGAAATACCTAAATTAGTTGAACTTATCAATTCAATCGATCCTCATATACAGTTCACATATGAGACTGAGAATAATGGCTGCTTACCATTCCTCGATGTCCTTGTGTCACGCTCTCAAGGATCCTTTAGTACAACAGTTTATCGAAAACCATTTGCTGTTCCCTTACCCCCTCATGCAAAATCAAATCATCCATGGAAACAAAAGATCTCTGTTTTCTTCACATATGTATATCGTGCAATACATATCTGCTCAACTGAGAATTCCTTACAGAAAGAGCTTGATTTTCTTAAATGAATTGCAGCACACAGAGGATACAGCCCTTCCGTTATAGACAAAGCTGTCCAAAAATTTAGGAAACCAAAGCCTGTCTGCACGCTCATGCCTATAGACCTCCCAATACAAAAGAATTGGGCAGTTATCCCATTTGCTCCTCAGATTTGCTTTGCGATTTCAAAATTTCTTAAAAGTTTTAATTTCAAAGTTATTTTCAAACCCATAAACAAGATGAATTTTTACGGATCAAAAGACTACATCGAAGACTTAAACTCCTGGGGAATTTATCAAATACCTTGTGAATGTGAACTTTCATATATAGGACAGACCTGCAGGGCTTTAAGTTTCTGTGTGAAGGAACACAAGACATATGTACGGAACTATGAACTGAAGAAGTCTTCTATAGCTCAACATTGTCGCAAAAATAACCATAACTTTTTGTTTGGAAACACTACGCTTATTGATAAACCGGAATCTACTTTCAAGCTTAATATATTAGAAGCTTTCCACATGTACCGGAACTCGTCACGGCTTGTCAACGGCATGACGTCGACTCCATTTCTTTCAAGCGCGTGGAAACAACTCGGCAAAACCCGTGACCGTCAGAATTCTGATGATGTCACAATGATTTGAATGTTTACGCTCCATTCGTCCTGAGGAAGCCGAGCCAAACGCTCTGCGAAACTATAGTCGATGTATAATAAACATTTTATTGTGCGAAACGTTGTTATTATTATTCTATCTTAACACTGCAAGCTTTGTAGTCATAAATTATATATATCCGTGAATTTCTCTTACTTGGATTATGAGGGTTTGCATTGGTACAGTACTCTGCTAAAAAAACAAAAAACAAAACAAAACTGGGAAGTATTATGTTAGCAACTATGCATGGACAGTCATATGATGGATAGGTATCAAAAACTTGAATGTGAGGCCACCAGAGCATGAAATATGACAAAACAGACAACACACAAACCATTTGAGTAAATTGATGACAATATTGGAGCAGAACTCAACAGGTGTTAGTGACATTACACATGAAGAAATGGAGAAAAGCAGTGGGTACTGAACTGTAGTAGCATACATGGTTACCTGCAACTGCTAAAGCACTGGCACATTAGTGAGGCACCAAAAGGATGAGCAGTTCATTAAGGATTCTCTGCCATTCCTCACCAAGGGCATACTTTAGCTGCTGAATTGTCACAGGAGGGGATAGCAATCTGCAGCACATCTGCTCAGTGCATCCCACATAATCTTAGTGGGATTCAGGTCTGGAAAGCACAAAGACCAGTCTATATGCTCGATGCCTTCTTCCTGAAGCATGATTTCCACCAGCTTGGCTCAATGCAGGTGTGCGTTATTACCCATGAAGAGGAACATAACCCCAACTGCTGTGGCAAAGGGCACAACTATGTAGCAGAATCTCATCTTTAGATCTGATCACCGTCGAGTGGCCATTCCAGACGATGTAGAGGTCCAAATGACCACCAATGCTAATGCTTACCTGCATGAGGATTCCACCAACACTAAAAGGTATCTCTTTCTTGCATGAAGGCTAGATTATTCCACATTTCTTGTTCAATCCAGAGAAGCCCACACTGATTATTGGGCTGCGGGCTGAACCAAGAGACATGTGTGAAAAGAACAGAGCACCACTGATCACTGTCCTAACCACAATAGTATAAAACCCTCTGTTTGCAAACTCTCCTGTGATGTGCAAAGAGGTGCACACACACCACCAGTTGCTGAACACACAATCCTGTTTGGTGTAGCTGATTGTGTATGGTCTGTGTGCTGATGCATCATCCTGTAGCTGCAGTGAACAGGGTTTGCTGTTCAGCAGCATTTCGTTAGCTGTTCCTACAAGCTAGTAAACTGAAATGAAGGTTGTCGTGTGGTGGTGGGGATGTTGGCCGACCCTGTCCTGGTCTTCACACTGTTCCAGTTTCTTAGGAACACCTCTACAGTCTACTGATGACACTTGAGATACTTCTGCCATTGTCTCGTGTGTTTGGCCAGCTTCCAGCCTTCTCATTGCTCTCCAAGCTGTTGATTCTAGGGAATTGCATTGCTGGGTCTTAGTTCAGCTGGAACCCACCTGCAACCGCAGCTTCCTACTGAATGTCTTGGCCAGGTTGACACTTTAATCGAGTTAGCTATGCTCTTGTGCAAGGTGTGCAAATGCATCAGTGCTATCATTTTCATGTTCTGATCACCTTCTTGTTGTTGACATGTGTTGCTCAAAGGTTGACCTTGCATCACAGAAGGGCATCTCGTCAATTTCTCTGTCACTTCATGTTAACATTGTAGTATTTCCTTAATTGTTTTGAGCAATGTATTTAGTTCTAGTACATGGCCTCATATTTTTATTTTGTTATAGTTATTCAGCATTTCCAGATATTTTTTCATCAGTTGTTAAATTGTTTGTTACTAGTCTTATTTTCTCTCTATGCAATTATCTTCACAAATGCAGGCATGTGCAAATGTGTGCACTTCCATGCATATGTGTAGACAGGTGTAACATCTTAACTCACCAGCCTTAACCCATTCTTACAGTAATTCTATGAAAGGGCAAGAAATAACCTGCTGTAAACAAACTTCCAAATAAATTTATTACAAAAAGCTTATCACCAATAAACTTGTAAAATGAAACACCGAAACCTAAAATGCTGTCCCTCACAAAATATTGTGTGTAGACTTTCATGTATATCAGGAATCTAAAGTGCCATAAGAAAATTTTGCTAAAAGAAAAAAAATGAAGTAAGCTTTTACCATGCAATAAAAAGTATGAAATCCACAATCATAAAAAAATATTCTTCAAAATCCTTGGGAAACCAGATATGCAATTCATACCAGTACATAATGACAAGTAATATATACTAGAAATACCAAAAAGTAGGCTACTTAAAAATGGAAGTAACATGACAACAGCAAAGCTTTGAGATAATAGTACCGTATTTTTCGGCATGTAATCTGCAGATGGTAAAATTCAGCATGAGATGAAAAAAATTGGCGTATAATCCGCAGACAAAATTCATAGTAAAAGTAAAAAAAAAAAACAGATGCATAATCCACAACAGTGTTTTATAATAAATAATACAAAAAGGTAATCGCCAATATTTTTGCCAAAATTTTTTTTTTTTTTTTCACAAATTGGACAGAATGCGATCGGCAGCGCGACCCCTGCATATTTATAAGGTGTAGACGTGTAAATTTTCTTTAAAGTGGCCTGTTACATGTAAGTATGTGCTTTATGTAATGCCTGTCATGCAATTTTTGGATAGCTTCATAAATCTGGCACTTGTCCAGTCCTGTCGATGCCGGATTTTCGAAGTTTTACCGAATATATATACTTTCTTTCCATTTAATGAGTTTAAAAAAAACATAAAATTGCTGAAATTTTTTGAAAATTTAAAAAAGTTACTGTTACAATAACCCGCAACTTTCAAACAGTTGTGATATATATTTTTAATTTATGTGGCTATCGTGCTGTAACTCTGAGTAATGCTTAAATTGCATCAACAACTGAAACACTGGATTTCAGATCATAAATAATTTGTGATGGTGTCAAAGTTCTCCCCTTTAATCTTGGAGCTGTAGTGTCAGAGGCATTTTCTTTGAAGTAGAGCAAAATAAACAAGTGGGAGTGGGGTTGTAACCTCGGGAAGAGTGTGGGGAAGTGATGTTACAGAGGTCTTAGGTCAAAGCAGCATGGAATGGAAATAGCTCTCCTATTCAAGGTCAACATGCTTTGCTGCAGGCAATGTTTTCTCCCCTAACTTTTACAAAGCAGCAATCCACAGAGAGGAATACACACACATACACACAGACACTTTTGTCAAAGCCAAGGGGGAGGGGAGATATTTTGATGCAGTGCCACTGCGCATTATCGTCGAACACGTGGCATTCTTAAAACTTTGACTTTGGTACAGATTACACGGTATGAAGAGCAAAACTGCTTCATTTTTGAAGTTTACGGGGGGAAAAAAAAAAGCTCTGTATTATCTGTATTGTCGTATAATCCCCAGTGGCTAGAATTTAAACTTTTAGGAGCAGATAATCTGCGGATTACGTACCGAAAAATACCGTAATTGAAAAGTTCAAGCATTAAAAAAAAAAAAAAAAAAACTTGTACAGTTCTCCCCACCGTGGGAAAAGAAACTGTGTAAAGTAATTAATTGTAAATCAGAGAGAAACTTCCTCTCCCCTCCCATTTTTTTTAAAGAAGCTTCCAAGTTATCCATTATTTCCAACAATAAATAAACTCCACCCACATAGATCATGAGAATGCTGTCTGCTGAACTACATAATGAAAATTCACCTTACTGGGAAAGGGATGCTGATGTCTCAGCAGACTTCACTTTTCTCCACTAAATAGCTCACAAGGCTAGGTGCTGAGCTATCATTTCCAATCATAAACATTGCATGATATTCACAGTTGTCATCAAACCATTTTACAGAGTCAGGCTTTAACATCAGTACAACAGATCAGCAGTGTGGCTTTGAGTTGAGTAGATTTTAGGCACTGCAATAAAAAGAGTTGAAATGATCTCAAATTCTTATGGAAAAGTTCACAGTAAAATGAAGGATATTTTTGTGCTTTAATGTTTTGCTCAAGCATGTGTCCCACGCACATGTGCTTTCTGAACTTAGATAATTGCTATGGTGTTATATTGTAGGCAGACACATTTTCACCTTTACATCTTAGGCTTGCAGTTACTCTCATTTTGATGTTTTGACTGTCTGTGCCAAGAATAGAAGCCTCCTCGGGTGTGTAGCATTGTACAAAACTGCAATATATATATTTAATAACATATAGAAATGTCAGAATATTCTCATGTTGAGAACTCACTCCCAGTGCCTCTACCCTCCCACCCACTTCGACAACAAAAAAATTAATATTAATGTTTTTTTAATTTTTATTGCAACCAGGTTTTTAGGATTTGCATACTTACTTTAACAATAAGTCAATGATTGAGTCATGAATTCAGCACAGGATTTTTCTGTGTGTACCTTGCCAAACACTATCAGTCATCAGTAGAAGTTTTTCAATGGCTCACTAAACTGCTACGTAATAAAATCCACATGCCCATTCAGTGGATCACATGTAAGGTATTCTTGGCTGGTATTTCAGTTTGAAATAGTTGGCATCTTATATTCTTACCATGAAAAATATCAACTGTTATCCATGTCATTTTCATTCTACATATGCAAAAAAAAATACAGAATGTGTCATAATTAAGAAATGGATTTTTACGTAATTAAATATTTTCACATAAAATTACATATTTTTCAAAGTTTTATGATGTAAAATACATATTTTCCAAAATTCTGTAATAAATGCATAACTTTGCACATTCCCTTCATTTTTTAAGCTTTCCAACAGTAGGTTGAAGAAGCGTTTATGCTCCAGCTTTGTTCGTCTGTCTGTCCGCCCGATAACTCGTATAAAAATGGTTTGATTTCGATGAAATTTTACTATGTGGTAGGGGACAACCTGGGGACGAACCCTATTGAAAATGGACAAAATGGGGTCAAAGGTGAGGACATAAGAGCAGGATCCATTCCATCGCTCTTATGCTTCATAACATACGTAAAAATGCTTCGATTGCAACAAAACTTTATCATGTTGTTCCGGAGGTATACTGAACCAGTTCTGTTGAATATCATCGAAATGGGGTCAAAGGTCAGGGCACAGGAAGAAGATTTATTCCACAGCCATTATCCTCATAACTTGACAAAAAATGATTCTATTGTGACAAAAAGTCCCTATTTCGATTATATTAACCAATTCTGTTTAATATCACCAAAATAGGGTCAAAGGTCAATGCACAGGAGCGAGATTTATTCCACAGCCATTATCCTCATAACTTGAGTAATGATTTCTGGTATGTTGGAAAGCATATCATAATCAATGCATTGCATGATTTTGCTAACTTGTTTATTTCTTAGTGTAAATAAACCTGAAGTAAAATTTCAGCGAATAAAAAACAGAACAATATTGTAACAAGCAGGTGGAATCTATGCCCCTCTTTCCCTCCATGAGGATTCATTTCAGTGGCGCCAGCGCATTGGCAAATGGCGTCTTTTCTTTTGCTCTAAGAAGTGAAACCAGAAGTTCTCCCATACCCATGAAGGCTTAGGTAACACATGGATAGGTCTCAAAGTCCAACACAGAGAGTATACATATATCACCACTCACATTATTGTCATTGTTGTTGATGCTGTTCTATTGAATTACTGCAGTCAGCATGTTCTTCTTTCTGCAGTGTTATTCTGCTCTTATATTATGTGCTAAAGTGCGGTTGGTAAATTGCACTGAGTTATATATTTCTAGGAGCTGTGCCATTACATTATGACCAACTACCTAATAAGCTGTATGACCACCTTTAGCCCACAAAACAGCAGCCACTCGGCGAGGCATCGATTCAAGGAGGTTGCGATAGGTATCTTGGGGTATCTGCTACCGTAATGTCAACAGGTCCTCCAGTTTCCGTATATTTTGGGGTGGTGGGGATTTAGAGCAAAAAACCCACTTTTCCAAGTCGAACCACAAATGTTTGATTGGGTTCATGTCAAGTGAATTTGGAGACCAGGGCATTAACAGAAAGTCACCAGCATGTTCCTCGAACCACTCCTTGACAGCTTTGGCAGTGTGGCATCGCGCATTATCCTGTTGGTAATTGACGCCACCAGCAGGGGACATAGTTGCCATGAATGAGTGAACTTGGTCTACAACAATGTTCAGATACTTGATAGCTGTCAGGGATTGTGCTATTGGGAAAATGGGGCCTAAAATGTCCAAAGGAAACATCGCACACAGCATAACACTGCCGCTTCTAGCCTGTTTCTGCCCAACAATGCATCCAGGTGTCATAGCCTCTGTTGGTAATTGCATGTCTGCGCTCGGCCATCTACGTAATACACCAGGAATCTGGATTCGTCAGACCAGGCCACTTTCTTCCAATCATTCACGGTCCAATCTCAATTATCTTGAGCCCATTTCATGCATTGTTGGCGATTACCTGCTGTGAGCATGGGGACCCAGCTGCGTCTTCGACTACGCAGGCCCACATGCCGAAGGCTGCGATCAACTGTGTGCTGTGGCACATTGCCCTGATCACCATTGTTGTAGCTGCAGGTGATTTGTTGCACTGTGTCTTTGAGGTCGCTGTGAACAATGCACAAGTCTCCACTCCCCTCTGGCATTAATGAGCTGCAGACGGCGCACGGCTGGATGACAGTTCATCGTTTGGCCATCTGTGCACTACTTTTGTTACCTACTCACTACAGCGGCACGTGAACAACCCACAAGTCACGCCGTTTCCGAAATTGTAGTTCCAAGGTCCCATGCCATCACAATGTGCCCTTCATCAAACTCCGATAAATCGGCAGCTTTTCCCATCCTGACTCCAAATACTCTACTAACCGAAAGCCGGTCCTCGGGTTGTATATATACTGCTCTGTGAACTTCACGTGCACTACTGTTCGGTCTCCAAGCGCGCTCTTTTCTCTAAGCTGGGGGTAGTTATAATGTAATGGCTCATTTGTGTAAGTCAGGACCAAATGCAAGCCAAAAACGTTTGTAGAGTTTTCAGTTTTACTTCATATTTCTTACACCTTATTAGCAGCATCTGTGGAATGTATAGTTTCCAAATGAAGATTTTCACCAGTTACAAGTTTTGATTTGCTCTTGCCATATCTTTCCTTCAGTTTCAGTACTCAGTAGTCTCATTCATATGTGATGTGGGCAGTTGCTTAGATGAATATGAAGTGAAATTTAATGCTGAAAGCCAAATCAAATGTAAGGTCCCATCCACAGCAGTCCGTTGTGGAATTTAAAAACATGTTTACTACCAACGAAAAATATTATTTTTGCCAGCCATGTGGGAAATCAATAAAAGCAGATCATCATTTCCAAATAACACAGCATTTATGTCCAGCAATAAATATATCATCACTGCTTCACATGTGACACCTAGAAAAGCCCTTCTAGGAGAACCAGTTGCATCCTCATATTCCTGCCCTTCAAAGTGTTCCGTATATTATTCAGATTTATGTAAGGCATTTGTTTCAGCTGATATTCTTCTACATAAAGTTAGCAATCTGGAGTTCAGAAAGTTGCTTATCAACTATATGAATATTGATCCCCATGATGAATCAACCCTACAGAAAAATTATCTTCCAAAGTTTTATGATGAAACATTAGGATATATTTGATCCATGTGTGAAAATTAAAAGTTCCAGGTGGGCAATGATATAAAACTACCTGTACCAGTATCAGAAAAGTGGGAAATGTTATAGTTAGGATGCTGAAAAATGACGAAACCCTTTCCAGGCAGGTTTTTGTTTTTTTTGTTTGTTAGTGTGCAAAGACATTTCCACAGCAACTCATGTCACAGTTGCTGGATTATTTAATAAATCTATGCAGGGAATTTCTTGTTTAGCAAAAAAAAAACTTTTTTTTTTTTAATTTCTTTTTATTATTAGATTTTAGACTTTTGTTTGCAATTTCTGCCTGCTTAAAATTTAACAGATCTTACTTTCAATATATTACGTTATTCCCTAATTCCCTTACAAATTAGGAAACTGAATTTTAGAAATTGTGTGTTGTTATGAGTTTTTGTTCAGTTTCTGCATAGAGTTGGCTTTGTGTCTTGTAAAATGGAACAGTTAGGCAGAATGGCTTGATGCACTCCTGCTTGGAGAAACACATCTCAAAAGAAGTAACCAACCAATGGATCAAAGCTCTTTGTTAATTGGTTCTCTTATGGCATGTTTCTCTGAAAAGTAACCCATTCAGTCATTAAGCTTAGCTGTGTTGTGTAATTTTTTTTATACATGTGAACCATTCCTATCGGAATGTATTAAAAAATTCTGCACTGGTAGTATGCCATTCAGCAGTGGCAGCTCTAAGGCATTTTAGCACATGGGGATATAAAAATAAAAAATTTATAGTACACGAAAGTGTATATATGCATGCACAGTACACATCACGTGATTACTATTTAACATAATACCATCATACATAACAGATTACAAGCCTTATACATTGTTTTAGTAATAATTACAAGTCCTATAAATTACTTTAATTATAATTACAACTTGCTTTTAAAGTTTATCCAATTCGTGTTTACTAATATTGACAAGAACTAAATCATCAGGTTGATATGGTCCTAAATGCTGTACTTCTATCTTTTTGGTGTAGAAAAAAAATCAACATCTTTATTTTTTTCTCTATAATTAAAATTTTGAATTCCGAAAAAATCTTTGTTCACTGTAAAAATGAAATTTTAATAACAAGATTGTGCTCGTGCTGCACTAAACACAATCTGGGAATAACACGGTTAAATTCCCAGTTCATTTTTCATAACTTCACACAGCAAAAAATAAAACACAGGATTGACATGGCTACCTTTTACAGCTGAAGTGGTCACATCATAAAAAGAAATAAGTGGCACTTCATCCATGTGTGTCTCCAAACCTCTCAAGGTCAAACGACAGCCAAGGAACACTTGGAATTATCCCCACTGATGCTCTTGCATGCTTATGCATACTTCTTGATCACTGAGGATCCTTCATTGGAGCACTGCAAACTATGTCATACAATTCTGGCGATAACTAGTAATTGACCCTTTTAATAAAGTATAAGAGTAAAACGTGCAGCGCTTGCTTGCTTTGATGAAATGAAGACATAGTGATGGTGCAAGACAGGAGTGAGATGAAGAGCTAAACTAAGTTGAAGTAGACTCAGAATGGTTGTATCTATGAAGACTTCATACATATATCACACACAACAAAAGAAAAGGTTTTTGCTTTACACTTCAGGTACGGATGAACCCCACTATCCCCTTGGTAAGGAGCCGCCCCTGCCACTCAGGTTCACAAAAAATCATGGAATTATGTTACCAAAAGTACTGTGTCTCATGAATTTAGTTATTAATGAAAAGCAAGTAATTGTATTAAGATCAGTTATTTAAAGAATTTAAAAATGCAGGAACAGAAGAAAATGTAACAATTCATTACAACATGTTCTAGATTACTGTCATGGAAAAACTTTCAAAACCATCTGGAAAAGTCAGGGTTTTTCTTTGTTTTAGGGGGTAGGGCTTTTGAGTGGGAACCCTGTCTAGCCATGATACCTCTTTCACAGCTTGCTTGAGGAAGTAATGAATCCAAATTGCGGTTTGAAGTATTTGTTCTGTTGTTTAAATTTATAATCTCACATAAAATTTAAAATCAACTACACCAAATTCTTGACTGCTTTGTTTTTTCCAGGTACAAGAATTCCATCAGCTGGAAAGCAATTTACAAGTGAAGCAGTTTCTAGCAGATACAAGGAAATTTTTACATCAAATGTTACGCACAATCAACATAAAAGAGGAGGTTCTAATTACTTTAGAGATAGTTGCCGATTTGTCATATGCATGGGAAATAATTGATAGGTATGTTGCTAAATGTTAATATGTTGTAAAATCTGCAATCATGAAACTTTGTGGTTTTCATAATGCAGATGTTTTAGATTGGTAAAGCTCAGTGCAATTTACTGTATTCACCGTACTTTGCTACATCTTTTTATGAAATACCGTAGTCCTGACAGAATTGTTTGAATAGCAGCTTTTAGTCTGCTTACTAGCAGAATGTGGTTTTATTCTTATAAAATACAGAAACTGTATTAATAGCATACATCACACTGGAAACAGTGTGTGTGTGTTAAAATGAAGTAAATTCTTTTGGACTAAAGTGTTGACCTGAAAGTTAGTTTTTATAAACTTAAAATTTTTTTGAACAATTAAGATGTCAGATGCTCATGCTGTAGACCTGAATAGGACATAGAATTTATATTTATTAGCCTTCCATTTCATACCCATTTTCTATACTTTAGCCCATAACTACAATTTAGGAATGAATTATGGTCCTTCAAATCTTCTCAGTGTTATTGAAAAAGACTAACAAATAAAATATTTTATTAAATTTTGATAAGTAGTTTTATATCTTAAATTTTATTGTCTTTCACTGAGTCGGTTAGTTAATAATATGCTGTTTCTTTCTACATGAATTTTTAAGCATTGTGCTTGTAGTGGGTTGCATGGGTTCAAACACCTTCAAAAGATTTATATGGATAATATGGCTGACTTCCTATCTACAGTTAGATAAGTACATATTTTTTTGCCTGTTAACTTTAATTTTCAGGGTCATTTTGGCATCTTCTAGCCTCATTAAAATTTCCATACTGTGGTAAAGTTTTCTGCAAACTAATAGAACAGTAGTTTGTTGCTGTGCTTAATTTAAAGGCCAGTTTAAATAATTTTAGTAACTTGTTGTGGAGAGAGTGGTATATTCAAATGGAACTCTAACAGTGGTGGTTTCCTAACAACTGTGGTACAAAATATTAATATTTCTTAAATAAGTTGTCCATTTAAGTCATGGAAGGCAGAGGTGCCAAAATAATAATGCTTACAGTGTTTTGGTGTGACACCAAAAATATTTTATCTTAGAATTGCTCAGATTGGCTTTGATTTATCTTTATAAACCAATATTCTTTAGAAAAAAATTGTTGTTTCAGTATTTTAATGAGATACTTCCAACTATAGAAAAAATGCCATTAAAAGCAATTTAAGTGTCATATCCGCTGCAACATCTGCTTCATTAATTGTTGTCCCCCATAGTCTTGGCCAGCGTTGTGACTGACCACCACATTTTGGCATATGAATGACGCACTTTCAGCTGTATCGTCCCCATGTGCCTGCCATATTGGTTCTGTTGTTCATCAGCAGAAACTGTGTAACTTAACCCCACTATAAATGTACTGTATATCAGTCTTATACCAGTTGCTGTATATCAGTCTTATACCAGTGTTGTCTTTTGATGTTATGTTTTCTTCCACTTTTCTCATTAAATCTTATGTTTGGGTCTCTAGCTTTTGCAGGCTGTTGTATTATTACAACCAAATAACTGAATAACCAACCAACCATTTTTTAATGATTTGCATGTAGCATAAGCAGCTTTCCCTTGTGGAAATATGAACTGTTCTGTTACTTACTACCTTTTATTATTTTTAATAATAAAACAAACTTTTCTTAATCAAATTTGATTTTACAGTTGAGAATATAATACTTCTTTTTTTCCCCCAGCTATACCCCTTTTATGCAGCAGGGAATCAAGAAAGATCCTTCTCTTGCAATAAAACTGAGAGCTACTTTTTTAAAGGTAGTGTATGTCTATCATTTCATATAGCAAAATGAAAACTTTTTTTGTTTTGTATTTTAAATGATACATTCTTTACCCTAAACTAAATTATGTCATAACTATTGGAAATCAATCACCATCGCTGTTTTTGTTATGTATCTGCATGTATAATCGCTATCAGTTACTTTGTGGTCTTTTATTTATCTGTGATCAATGCCGTGTATCTACATGTGTAACCGCTATCCGTTACTTTGTTGTCTGGTATTTGCCTCTGGAGCAGTGCCATGTCTATATTTATGGTGTCAGGATGATTGTGTGACATGGTGAAGTATTAGGTGTGCAACTTAATTCTCGGCCCCTAACCGCAAGCAATCGTAGAACGTCAGCAAATGAAAATAGATGTGTGAGATAATGGTTGATTGCAGCGCCATCCAACAGCTTTACAGGCAACCATAACCGCTCACAGCTGTAGTGACAGAAGGGACGAAAGTTGACGGTGAAAGTAATGTCGTTTGAGAAGCAGCATTTGAGGCACTGCCTCCTATTCGTGTTTCAGCTGAAAAAAAGTGCCGCGGAAGCCCAGCAAATGATCTGTGCTGCTTTGGGCGAGGCTGCTGTGTCCTTCAGTACATCTAAGAAGTGGTTTAAGCAGGGAAATTTCGATCTCCGTGATGCAGAACGTCTGGGACAGCCACAGAAAGTTGACGGTGAGGAACTGGAACAACCGTTAGACACAGATCCCTGTCGCACACAGTCGAAGCTCACTCAGGAATTCAGAGGAACACAGCAAGCCATTGCAAAGCACCTGCACAAGCTTGGATGGATTCACAAGGAAGGCCATTGGGTGCCCCACCAACTCACAGCTGCAAACAAGTCTAGGTGCTACGATGTTGCTGTGTCCTTGCTCTCCAGATTCAAGAAGTATTTCCTCCACAAGATTTTGACCTGTGATGAGAAGTGGATCCTCTACGATAATCCTAAGCGGCGCAAATCATGGGTTTATCCAGGTCAGCCTACCACCAGTACTGCCAAAGTGAATATCCATGCCAGGAAGTTGTTGCTGTGCATATGGTGGGATCAGCGCGGTGTCGTACATTATGAGTTCCTAAAACATTGTGAAACGGTCAATGCTGAGCATTATTGTCAGCAACTCATTTGTGTGAATGATGCAATGGAGGCGAAAAGGCCATTCACCGGCAAGTACAGAAGGTCGATTCTGTTGCTTCAGGATAACGCGCGTCCTCACATCACGAAAGTGACTTTAAACACGATCACCGACCTGAGGTAGGAGATTTTCCCCACCCGGCATATTCTCCAGACTTTGCCCCATTGGATTATCACCTCTTTCGCTCTCTGCAACATCACCTGAGTGATACGCATTTCACTTCTGTCGAGGAGGTCCACGCAAGTGTTGATGCCTTTATCAACTCGAAACTGCCCTCTTTTTCCGCAGTGGCATTCAGCAGCTCCCTGACCGATGGCTCAAATGTATCCAACATGACGGGGATTATTTCCCTGATTATGTACTTATTCAATTTGCTATAATTTGCTGTTAACGTGCCGTGCCTGTGGCCGAGAATTAAGTTGCACACCTAATAGATCAAAATAAAATAAGTGGCTTTAATGCAAATAGCATACGTAATAATTATATGCACGAACTAAATTAACCAACATTTCTTAAGTTTCTTCAACTTACTATGTATTCCTAATCTCACATTTTATATGATTGGGTAGCTTTAAATTACCACACACGCATGCACGCACTGTAATTTCAAATATCACTCAACAATAATGATGAAAATGTGCAGGTCTCATTTTCTGCATAGAGTTCATACTGCAGAAACACAGTGGGGTTAGGTTTGCATTTTAAATAGAAAATTGTTTACTTTTCAGTTCTAGTTCTCCCTGTTTCCTGCAGTTTGTAATTCTAAATTATGATAAAACTGTTAGGTAACTGAAGACTAAGACTTCATTTATTTCTATTCTAGTAAGCCATTTGAAATCTAAATTAAGGGTAGATGATTTCATATAGCCTTTGAGTGTTTATGGTAGTTGTTAAACTATCGATAAAAAGAGAGAGAAAAATCTTCTTCCAGACCAGAGTTCATGAATGGGCATTTCCCACCTGACTCTTATGCTTAATTGTTGCTGTTGTATGTAAATGAACTAATAAGCCATCGTTCACATGAGAGTATTGTTTTGACCCCTTTGCAACTTGAGTCATGTACAGTGTACCACAGTAATCTCATTAATCCCAACCCAGTACTTTGGTAGAAAGCAGTGATGATATGTTCCAAACAAATGATGTCATCCACCTCTGTAAGTCTTGTGCTGTTTACAGTGTGGTATTTATATCTATTATATTTTATGGCAGTAAGTTGAGTGCAAACAAAGTAATATTTTTATTAGAAAGTTAGAAGTGGCTTATACAAGAATAGTAGGATAGAATGAGGGGCATCAGCAAGTTAGTGATGCAAATATTAGATCTGAGTTAGACATTTCTTTAGAAAACAAAATTAATTAAAGTATTCTGAAGTGGTTCTGACACATATCATATGGGAGAGGAAAGATTACTCCAAGAGATGATAAACTCTACTGCAGACCAAGGAGGACACACAGATTAATATGGATTGAAGGTATAAAATTGGTCATTAGAGATAGAGGTAGAGGTAGCAAGCAGTGTGTCAGAAATACACACAAAATCTTGTCATGGTTTGAAAGAAATAGAAAAGTTTGCCAAAATTAATTTTTATTTGCAATGTGTCTGACTTGCTGCATGAAAAAAGATGATGGTAATGATGGAAAATATAGCTGTGAAGCATAATTTTAGAACTCGCCACTGTTTGTTAAAGCACCACACTGAAGCATCTGATATGTCTTGTGGAGGAGTAAACAAAACTGATTTGGCACTGAAAGATGTATACCATTGTTGTCAACCACCATCAATCCAGTGCTGGATGAAGGTCTCCCCAAGTTTCTTCCACTTCTGTCTTGAGCCAGTCTCCTCCATATCTCTCTGGCATGCTTTCAAATTTCATCGACCCATCTCCTATGTGGCCTTCTGGGTCTTATGCTGTCCCTTGGTATTCAGTCTAATATTTCAGTTGTCCATTGGTTTCTTCTAGTAATATGTCCAGCCTGTTGCCATTTCAGGGATTGTACTTTGATCATGATGTCTTCCACTCTTGTCATTTCTCTGATCCACAAGTTCCTCATCTTATCTCTCCTGGTTACACCAAGATGCATCTCTCCAGGCTTCTTTGAGTTGTCTGTAGTCTCTGTATGTCTGTTTTAGTTAAGTTCCTTGTATCTGCTCCATGTGTAAGAGTTAGTTAGTTAGTTAATTGATTTTAGTGGCGCAAGGGCCAGGTTTGGCCAAAGAGCGCCAGACACAGAACAATCAGTTAATAAGAACTGGAAGGATATGCATTGATTAAACACTTTTCTTTTAAGACATAATGGTATATTGCTCCTGAGAATTGTACTATTTCTTCTAGCTCTCCATCCAAGTTTTATGTGCCAGTTATATGTAATTTCTTCATCAGTGTGGCCCTCACTTGATATCTGTTGCCCAAGGTAAATGTAGGCAGTAGTGCACCCAGATATTTCCCAGGGGGAGGGGGGACCATGGGCCGTGGCACACAGAATTTTCCCAAGGGGGTGACCCCCTAAATTTACTGGGAAAAATAGTCAGGTGCCATAACAATTAAGAAGAAGGTTGACTTTTGTACCTATATTCCTATCTAGTTACTTGCAATGTTACAGTACAAGGAAGTTAAATGATTAGAAGAAGCAGTAGATGAAATTCTTTTTCTGGTTAGATTTTTCTAAATTTATTTAACAGAATTACCCTCTTGTAATTATTGTATATAATTATACCGTACATGATTGAGAAGTATATGTAGATCGCATATTGGGATTTTTTGTTTCAAACTTTGACATAATTTCTCTGCTCTGTCAGTCCGGCGCGTAACTGGAAGACCCTGGGTTCGATTCCCGGTGGTGGCCGATGATAATTTTTCTGTGACTCCCTTATAAACGTAGAAAAAGCGATGACTTCTGTTTGATGCCCCCCCCCCTGTGGGTGCTCCACTGAATGTAGGTATCAAGTACCTCTAGGTTTTCCCCATCAATTGCTAAATCTTCGTTTCTTGTAAAAGCATTGTACATCAATTTTGTTTTCTGAAAGTTCCTTTTTAATCCCACTTCTTTACTCTTGTCAGCAAGTTCCTGGGTCGTATTCTGCAGCTCTGAAGGAATAGTTGAAGCCGCCCCGGTGGCGCAGTGGTCTAAGCGATGGCCTCTGATCATTCGTCCGAACGGGGTCCGGGTTCGAATCCCGGTGAGGCATGGATGTTGTGTTTGTCTTACGGCACTGGCTCTCTCCCTTCCCTGGAACCAGTGACCCTAAATTAGGGACGGGCAACTGCTTATAGCCCATTGAGTTGCTCACGGTGGTCGTTAAACCTCCAATCAAAAAAAAAAAAAAAAAAAAAGGAATAGTTGAAAAAATGAGTATGCCATCAGCAAAACAAATGTAAGTAAATAATCTCTATTAATCGTTATCCCCTTGTTTTCCCAGTTCAATCATTGAAAGACACTTTGCAATGTGGCATTGAAGAGTTTGGAAGATATGGTGTCACCTTGTCTCATTCCCTTTCCAATTTTTATTGGTGCTGTATCCTCAAATAGCCAAATCTTTGCACTTGCATTTTCATTTATGTTATTGATAATACTAATGTATACATCTTCAATACCACAAGATTTCAAGGGCAATTATAACTTCAGATGCTTTCACGGAATCAGCCTTTTCGTAATTAATAGAAGCCATACATAGTGGGAGTTTGTCTTCCCTCACTCTTTCAATTGGTTTTCTCAGTATGTGAATATGATCTATGGTGCAGTCTGTGTTGCCACTCCTGAATCTAGCTGGTTCCCTCCGTTAAGTCATATCCAGTGTTACCTTCAAGCGATGTGAAAGAACCTTAATGAAGATTTTATAAACCACTGAAAGGAGACTGATGGGTTTGTAGTTCCTGAGATCCTCAATGTAATTTCATATATGTTATGCATTAATATATATATATACACTAATTGTATTTGTGTTAGCATCACCTTATACTCAGGATTGACTTATTTGTGAATGAAGATCAGGAAATTGAGAAATTATGATCCATTTGACTTATACTCCAGAGTGACATATAAGCCGAAAAATATGGTAATTTTTTATTCTCCATCAAACAAAATTCCATTGCCTCAGGAGGAGTCATATAAAATTTAAAGTCATTCCAAGCAACAGCCCCGCCTGTTGCAACCTTGAAAATGTGAGCTATAGTTATGGACACCCAGCCTGTACACTGAAGATCCAAAACATTATGACCAACTGCCTCATATGATATTGTCCTCCATGTGCTGCCAAAACAGCTGTTACTTGACAAGGCATGTATGCTACAAGATTTCTAAAGGTGTCTTGTGGTATCTGATACCAACACATTACTATCAGATCCTTTAATTCTTGTAAATTATGTAGTTGAGCCACCACAGATCGGATTTGTTGTTCCAACACAAACTACAGGTGCCCGATTGGATTGATATCTGAGGAATTTAGAAGTCATGGCAACATGTGGAAGTCTTCCACATGTTCCATGAACCATTCTTGAACAATTTGGGCAGTGTGGCATTGTGTATTATCCTGCTGAAAGAAGGCACAACTAGAGTTAATACCATTGCCATAAAATGATGTACCTGGTCTTTAATTGTGTTTTAGGTAGGTGGTAAATGTCATAGTTTCCTGCACATGAATTACTAAGCCCAGAGTTCCCCAGAGGAACATTGCCCAAAGAATTGCACCTCCTCCACCAGCTTATTTTCATCTCACAGTGCATTCTGGTACCAACATTTCTCCAGGTAAATGACACTCATATACTTAGCCATCCACATGGGACAACAGGAAATGAGATCCATCAAACCATATGACCTTCTTCCAATCATTCAAGGTCCAGTTTTGATGCTTGTGTGTCTATTGTAGATGCTTTTGATGCTAAACCAAGGTTAGCATGGGCAATAGGAGCATCCTGTGGCTATGAGCTCCTTTTTCAACAGGGTTCAGTGTACTGTGTGTTGTGATACATTACTCCCATCACCAGCATTGAAATTACTGGTGAGTTGCGGCACAGTATCCCTTCTGCTGACTAGTACTATACAGGATAGCCTTCACTCACCTCAAGCATCGATGAGCCCATTGTCTGCCCGCACCTTGTCATTGGTTGCCAGCAGTTCATGTTTTTTCCTCTTGGACCACTTATTGAAGGTACTAACCATGGCTGACCATGAGTACCTCCCACAAGTCTTGCCATCTCAGAAATGCTCTGACCCATTCGTCTGGCCATTACGATTTGTCCTTTGTCATACTTGCTTAAGTGTTCTGACTTTTCCATCTGAAGAACAATAATAACAATAATTAACAGAGCTCACTATCAGGTGTTATTTATTCCATTTCATGGCCTTTTCATTCACTGTTGTTTACCTGCAGTTGCTTCAAGTTGAATAGAGATACACTGATCATAATGTTTTGGCACTTCGGTGTGTTTGGGTGCTTCATATATGTTTTATAGAGTTCTCATGTTTCACAAACAAGTTATGTAAAATTATGCACATTGAGTATGTCATCCCAGGTACATAAGCATTCCTATTTTCTTAAAACCAGTGTATGCATACTTCATCTGTTTCAAAAGTTTGTTATTCCTGGTGTTAAATACTACTTGCTAATGTTGTATACTATCTATTAGGGTGATTCAAAAGTCATTGTCATTTTGAACAGACATCCTGTGTCAGGCAGTTACTTTGTGTGCATGCATTATGCAGATAAGAACAACACATGTCTGGAAAACCAGTATTATCTAGTTTGTATAAATAGGAGCATACACTGCTGTGATTAATTGGAAAATCTTCTGCTGTCAAAACCTATGGACGAGAAATACACGATCCAAGTGCTGTTACAGTTTTTCTTTAAAAAAAAAATTGAACCCTGCAACTGCAGTGAGGGAAATTGGTTTTGTAGAAAGTGCAGAAGCACTGTCTGAAATAACTGCAAGATTTTGGTTTCAGTAATTTAAAAATGAGGACTGCAGCACTGAAGACTAAGCACATGCTGGAAGACCTTTGATGGTGAATTCTGAAGCTGTACACCAAGCCATAGAGTCAAATCCACACACAAGCACTAGACAACTGTCAAATGAGCTGGGAATACCTCAGCCCACAATTATTTACCAACTGTACAAGCTTGGCTAGACACACAGAAGCTGTCAACAAGTACCCCATAAACTGACTGCTGCTCAAGCTCAGTGGCATGTGCATGTGTGTTGCCAATTGCTGGAAAATCTCCAGGACAACAATTTCTTTAGGCGAATTGTGACATGTGATGAAAAGTGGATATTTTTCTGGAATCCTGACATGAGAAAACAGTGGTTAGATCCCAAAAAGCCACCAGAACCAGTCCCAAAAAGGAGATTGTTTGAGCACAAAGTTATGCTGTGTGTATGGTGGAACTGTGAGGGCCCCATTAATTGAGAATTGGTTCCAGATTGCTGAGAGGCATTAATGTGCAGCTGTATTGTGGCCAGTTGGGACAGATGTATGCCACTTTAAGCTGAAAGTATTCTGCTCTAGTGAATCGTAAATGAATTATCCTCCAACAGGATAATGTTCCTGCTCATTGTGCCTGGTCAACTAAAGAAAAAAACATACAGGAACTGGAGGGTATTGAGCTAATGCCCCACCCTGCATTTAGTCCAGATCCTGCACTTTCAGACTACCACTTATTCTGGTTCATGGTACATTTTCTGTGTGGGAAACACTTTCAAAACATCCACAGTGTTGAACTTGGGGTCCAAGACTTTTTTGCCTCAAAACCAAAGGTATTTTTTTGCAGGGGGATTCAAAACATGGCACCACAATGGTCGGTGCAGGACCATTGTGCACAACAGACTGTATTTTGAAGATTAAACTTTTATGTTTATGCATTTACACACGTTTTCATCTACTGTCAGAAAGTGGTGACTTTTGAATCGCCCTGCTGTAAATATGCATGTCATATGTCCATTAAATTCATGTGATATATATTCCTGGACTCATTTGCTCTATATCACTTTCACCCAAACAACTTATAGTAATTATGTTGCTTTATTTTCCACCCATAGTTAGCATCTGCACTGGATCTCCCACTTCTTCGAATTAACCAAGCAGCAAGTCCTGATTTGATGTCTGTGTCTCAGTATTATTCAAATGAGCTTGTGTCATATGTTCGAAAAGTGTTGCATATTATTCCAGAAACAATGTTTGGTCTCCTTGCTCAGATAATAGAACTTCAAACAAATGTAATAAAAGAAGTTCCTACCAGGTTGATGAAAGATCAGCTGAAAGTGTATGCACAGCTGGAAGAACGCCATGAGGTGTGTGACATACTTTTCTGTATTGAATCTAATTCTGTGAAGTGAATGCTGTCATTGTGTTCCAAGGTATAGAGTAACTCCATTATAACAAATGCTGTAAGATTTGCAATTTTGTTCATTATTGTTGTTATCATTATGTCCATGAATGTTAAATCATACACCTACATTAATAACAGCAAGGATATTTGACATGATCAGAGTATTCATAAAGGATATATTTAAGATTTATGAATGAACAAAATTTAAAGATATGCAGAAAATAAAATACTTTTTAAGTATACAAACTAAAAGTGAAGCATCAATATCATTTTCACATAAACAAAGTTCACCCAATTTATGTGTTCCACTTAGATGTTTCCAAAACTGATGTTTACGGCCTCACAACTAGTCACATTTTTCATTTTTTGTCACTAAAATCAGGAAGTGTTACTTATTTTTACTTTTCTCACACTTTGTCATCTGTCTTTATTTTTTTTTGACATTTTTGTCACTATTTCCAACTAATTTTGCATTCCTTCTAGTCAGCGTATAGTTTCAAGCATAAATTTTGCCTTAGATTGCTTTTTGCCCTGGCTTTATGTGAGTGCTGTGTCTCTGGATGACGTTATGCACAGCCACAGGTGCAGTTAGTTTTCTTTCAAGGTCAGCCATGCTCCAGAGCTGTGTAAGGCACAAGATTGGGGGTGAGTGGGGAGTATGCACTCTCTCTCTCTCTCTGTTGTTAAGTAACTTCTTATGCTTAACAAGTATTTTTTGGGAAACTCATGTTTAATTTTTTTTTTCACGTTTTTTATGTTGTATTAATATTCTTAACGAGTATTTGTTTGGGAAACTGATGCTTAGGTATACTTTTATTTTCATGTTTTCTTTATATTTAATTAATTTTTATTGTACCATAATTCCCATTATACAGGGTGATTCACAAAGAAGTATACAGTTTCAACGCACTATAAAACAAGCACAATGTAAGATATTTTATGTTACCTGTAACAGAATTGTAGGGGAATGTTTCAAGTTTTTTTTAGAAACAGTCACACATGTTCTATGTGTGCACCCTTAGTCACACAACACACATCGAGCCGGTAATCCATTTTTGTCCAAACGCGAGGTAAGATATCTGAATCAAGTGCAGTGATAGTGGCTGTGATACGCTGTTTCAGCTCCGCTAGATCAACAGGAAGGGGAGGGGCGAATACCTTGTCCTTTACGTAGCCCCACAGGAAAAAGTCACAAGGTGTTAAGTCAGGACTTCTGGGTGGCCATTGGGTCAGTGGCATGTTGTAGTCCGCAGCTCGTCCAATCCATCGGTGAGGAAGATGTTCATTGAGATAATCTCGCACGTTGCCTAAGCAGTGCGGGGGTGCACCATCCAATTGGAGAATAAAGTTGTCACTGTCATCCTGCAACTGTGGCATCAACCAAAGACTTAACATATCCAGAAAAGAGCCTCCGGTGACAGTTTTCTCATGAAAAAATAAGGGGCCATACACTTTCTTTTTGGACACAGCACAGAACACATTTACCTTAGGGGAATCTCGCATGTGTTGCACTGTAAATCTGGGATACTTCATTCTCCAAAAGCGAACATTGTGCTTGTTTACCTGACAACTCACGTGAAATGTAGCTTCATCAGTGAAAACTAAGTGATCGGCAAAATCGTCATTTTCAAAACGGTGCTGCATTTCGACACAAAATTAAAAGCGCTTTGTCTTGTCAAGGTCAGTGAGATTTTGCAACATCTACACTTTGTATGGAATCATTTTCAGCTTCATTCTCAAAATTCTCCAGACAGTGGGCTGTGAAATCTGCACTTCACGACTCACCCTCTGCGTTGATTTTCCCGGGCTTCGTTGAATGGCGGTGCAGACACTATCAATGACTTCTCCTGATACACATGGTCGTCCAGGACCTTTAAGTTTGCACAAACAGCCCGTAGTTTCAAATTTTTTATGCCAATCGTAGATAGATTTTTTGGTTGGAGGTTCTTTTCCGAATCGTGATCGAAAATGCTGTTGCACAACAGTCACAGATTCCGTTTTGCTCAATTCAAGAACACCAAATGCCTTCTCCACTGCAGATGCTGCCATTTTGACTGACTAGTCACGTGACCCGCTCACTGTCTTGTACATCACTTCCCTCAGTAGCGGGACACGAACTTTACGAGTACATCTACCCAACGGTTCGCAGCTGTGGTCCGTGTCTTCAACTGTTACTGTTTTACAGCATCTAGAAACTGTATACTTCTTTATGAATCAGGGTGTATAATCGGTGGATTATCTGTTTAAAAAGTTACAAATTTAGGCTCTGCAGATAATAGGTGGCTTAACAAAAATATGTTTTTTCAGCTCTTTGATTTCTTAAAAATTTGCAGCATAATTGTCAGGAGACATTGTACGTTTGGCAAACTCCCAAAATTGTAACACAGTGTTAAGGTTGAGGTCCAGGTCCACAAACAATTCAAAAAAGTTTTTTTTTTTTTTCTTACAAGCATTTGGACAGAAAATATGAGCAATGAAGGTGGTATTATTTGCTCACGCAAACCATTACATGCTGTGGAAAGCTCCGCATCACACTTGCTCATGCATGCTGCTGCTGCTCTAACTACAGAATTGTGCACTGTGAAATCTAATTGCAGTAATGCTGAAAGAACTGGTGATTTTTGGTGTTTTTCATTTGAAAATAACAGAAAAACACTTGGAAAATATTTTTTTCAATAAGGAGATTGTTATTTGTTATTTCTTTGGACTGCTAGAACATCCCATGAATCCTATTCCATAGGAAATTACAATCTGGGATCAACATCCCTGGTGGTGATTATACAGTGATTTTTATTTTTATTTTTTCTTCTGAATTTCACGGGCTGTGGATTATATGCTGTCACAGATTATATGAAGGAAAATAAGGTAATTCATTGTAAGAATTACCTCACTTTCATTTGTTAGTAAGCTTTGGATGTACAAGTCTATGTAAATTTGGGCTCATAGTACCACTTTGTTCCTCCTTCTATTGTTAGATACGATATTCATGCACCAATCGGGTAGTTTGAAAAAAACTTTTGCATATGGTAGCTGTTTCCAATGTGCATGTTGGTGCATATTTTAGTCATATACACTCAATGGACAAAACATTAGATACCTACCTAATAGCATGTTGGTTTTCCTCTAACATGAATAACAGCCTGTACACACTGAAGCATCAACTCTACCAAATGCCAGAAGGTTTCTGGAAGTAATACCAGCCATGCCTGTTGCAGCATTGTTCACAAATCCACCCAAGATGTCCATCCAGAATTTATGGATCTGATGTTCTTCTCCACAGCATCCTGGAGAACTTCCACTGGGTTTAAATCCGGGGCACCACTGGATGGTCCCAAACTCAGATGAGTGTCCTTCAAGCCGTGCCTGAGTGGTTGCATACCGGTGGGATGGCGCATTTTCCTACTGAAACAGACCATCTGCCGCAGAATGTGCGAATGCCATGAAAGTGTGTAGGTGATCAGCCAGCACATGCTGGTAGTGTGCAGCAGTTAAGGACCTCTCCAGACACACTAAGGAACCTAATGTGTCCCATGAGAAGGCTCCTCAAACCATCACAGAGCCAACCGCCTTGAAAAAAGCCAACCTTGCATGATGGTGCCATGGCCTCATGCTGTCGATGCCACACACGCACCATCCCGTCAGCTTGGTACAGTTGAAAATGGGATTCATCTGATCACATGATGTGGTACCACTCTGCAGAAGTCCAGTTTTGATGTTCCCAGCACCAGGCAAGGCATAATAATGTCCAATGACGAGCAGTCAACAGTGGTACAAGAGTAGGGTGGCAGCTACCGTATCCCAAAGTATGCAGCGTGTACTGTATTTTTCACTCGCTTACACTGCTTGGGTCTCTGACATTTAACCTAGATGTGATTTGCACCACCATTGGTAACAGGTCGGTCTATATGAGCCTGGATAGTCTAGGTCCCTGGTCATGAAAGGCAGTTGGTTGACGAATGCTTGCTCTCTGGGTGCTGGTACATCCGTCAATGGTGTATCCATGATACACCCTTGATACGGTTGCCCTTGGGAACCCTAGGTTTCTTACCATTTGAGTGATAGAATGACTCATCTGTCTTGTGCCGACTATGCATCCATGATTAAAGTCGCTCCGATCACCACATTTACCCATGTTCATCGATTGTGATACACTGTTGGGAAGCCCTGCTGTCCGCCTATTTATCGCATGCTTTCGGTTTGGGTCTTCCACTCTGTGCAGGGGATGCCCATGTCAATTGCACATCCCCCTATCTCTAATGTTTTGTCTACTGTGTGTATTTAATAATATAAGAATCAATTTCCTGATATGCACAGATACTCCTTATTTCTTACAGGGCTAATTTTTTTCCATGCCATTTACTTCCTCAAAAGTTGTTCTTTGTTCTCAGGTTTTATGTTGGGTGGAAATTCCATGCCATACCACAATATTTTTGGCACTTTAACAAATCTTTTCATGCAGAATGGCACCTTTTCAGAAGTATTAGGTGTATAAATAAGTTTTAAAGTGTTTTAAGACAACGCAACATGTAATTTGAGAGAAAACAACAATACCTTTACGAATCAAATTATGCACTGTCTTTATCTATTACCTTACGCCATCGGTCGGGCAGCTGACAGATTCCAGCCATGAAGAATACTTCGGCGTGTGACGCGATGAAGTCGTCGACTGACTTTTGCACTTCGTCACATGTCCGAAACCGTACAGCAGACAAACCATGTTGCATTGATTGGAATAAATTCAACAGATGATAGTCTGAAGGGGCTATGTCGAGACTATACGCCAGGTGCTCCAAAACTTCCCAGCCAAGCGTCAATAACGTTTCCTTGACCGATTTCGCGAGAGCGTTGTCATGTAGTAATTTCAAGGGATGCAATCCTTTGCCTGTGAATGGACATTTCCTACAGATTTCCTGGTTCAATCGCAGCAATTGTTGCTTGTAGAGATCAGCAGTAACAGTTTGACCCTGTTTCAATAGTTTATAATAGAGCACACCCTTCATATCCCACCAGATGCACAGCAGAACTTTCTTGAAGTGAATATTGTGTTTTGGTGTCGAAATCGTTGCTTCACCGGGGTCTACCCAGTGCTTTTTGCGTTTGGGATTGTCGTACCGTATCCACTTTTCATCACCCATAACGATTTTTTGCAGGAAAGACTTTCTGTTCTTTATTCAACAGATTCAAACACTTCATGACATGCTCATCCTTGTTCCTCTGGCTCAGGTCAGAACACATCGATGCACATGCTTTTTGATAAAATATTCTCCCCCAAAACAGAACACATCGATGCACATGCTTTTGCGGCACTTTTTCTTTGATGAAATTCATGAGGAATGCAGTGTCGAATAAATGCAGTATCGCTTGCCATCTTTCACCTACCGACGTGCAAGTGCGTTTGACTATTGGGCAAACTTCTGCGTCACATTTTATACTCTGGACCAGTTACAGTCACATGACAACAGCGCGGGGAATGTCGGATATGTAAATTAGTGGTATAAGTCACACAAAAAATGCTTTCAAATTTATTTGTACACCTAATATTTCACAATAACAGCATCTGGTTACAGGTGCATTTGTTAATCTCACCACTCTCCCTCAAGAAAGCTTCAGCTCAATTAGATTTACTGATTTTCTTTCAATTTTGAAGTTTTGAAGCGATTTTTTTTTTTTTTTGCATACTTCTAATGTTTTTTGTTTGTTTGTTTGTTTAATTCCTAACACCTGAATACAGTAATATGGGAGTTAAGAGATGCTATAATTTTTAATGTTTGTTGTTTTGTCGTACCCATTTAGAAGACTGACACAGAGCCAGCCTTTCACATAGGCAAGTACTGCAGGTGTGTAGGGCCACCATTCTAGAAGCCACAGAATTTAATCTTATGTTTATTTTCTTATTTTAATCTTTCTCTTTGAGGAAAGGAAATAAATAAAATCACTAAAAAGGTAAAATAGTTCATACATTCAATAAATTATACCTTTTTTTATTACATTTTAGTTTTGTGTCACTGAGGGTTAAAAATATTACTAAGATGGCCACCCCTGCATCATGCACGTTTCTCAGTCAAACATACACATTGGGGCTGCCAAGTTAACCTTTGTTTAGGGCCACCAACGTATTGGGTTGGGCAGATCGAATGTTTGCTATCCGTCATGTTCAACTCCTCCGGTAGAATCATGATGTCATCCAGCATGTCACAAGATCAGTATATATCTGATGTACATGTTGTGTGTCTCATTTCATGACAAGGTTCAACTGTGAGTGAGCATGTACAGGCTTTGGTTAAAGTGGACTGTAAAGACTGGCCAGTTGCACAAAATTTTTCTGTATCAGTTCAAACTCATACATACCGTGGATGTGGTGGCCAGAAACATTAATGCAGCCTTTGGGCTTGGCACTGTGAATGAACACATCATGTGCCAGTGGTTTTTGAAATTCCAAGCAAGGGACATGTCACTTCCAGTTGCACCTTGTGCTCATCTACCAGTAGCTGTAACAAATGAGGAGCTGAAGAACATCATTGAAAACTGCAGGGCCAGATTAAGGCCTTGGTGGGGCCCCTAGGCTAAGACATCTGAATGGGCCCTCAAAGAATTATGACGATGAATCATTATGAAATCCATTAAAACACGAAACTGTACCGATATTTAGAATAAATTATCAACGTTTTTTCACAATTAAATGTTTTATTAACATCGACTATAGTTTCGCAGAGCGTCTGGCTCGGCATCATCAGGACGAATGGAGCGTAAACATTCAAATCATTGTGACATCATCAGAGTTCTGACGGTCACGGTTTTTGGTGAGTTGTTTCCACGCGCTTGAACAATGATTTGAATGTTTACGCTTCATTCGTCCTGATGATGCCGAGCCAGACGCTCTGCGAAACTATAGTTGATGTTAATAAAACATTTAATTGTGAAAAAACGTCGATAATTTATTCTAAATGAACATCACAAGTGTGTAGTCTTGAATTATATATAAACTGTACCGATATGCTTGTGATAATTAATATGTATGCATTCTTCAAACTAATAAATCATCTGCAGAGTTTTCATAAGTCACTGTATTTTCCATCGTTCTTATAAGGGCATGAGTTAAAAGTTTGAGATTCCTAGATTTTGTCTTGGATTTTTTAATGATTTAGTATTGTGCACCTTTGTTAGTGCATCTTTTTTGTTACAAATGCAATATGAATCCACAGGGAACTTCAACTATTAACGGTTCCAAGCTCAAATTGGGAGCCCCCCCCCCCCAATCCATCCCTGGGAAACTGACTCATGGCAAAATGTCTGTGAGATTGTAGCAAAGGCCCATGCGCATCATTCAATGGTTGTTTGGCACCTGGTGGCCATGAGGAAGGTGAAAATGCTGGATGTCTTAATGCCACATGAATTACAGCAGTCAATAAGACAAGTTGCCTGGGAGTGTGCATTACCCTCTTTGCCAGGCACAGATGAAAGGAAGCATTTTATCGTAACCTGGGATGAAAGGTGTGTCCTGTACAACAATTGTAAGTGATCAGCACAGTGGTTGGATACCATGGAGCCACCTAAATGCTGTCCAAAGTCACACCTACACTCACTTTTGTGCTGGTTCTTGTATGGTGGTTTGATGCCAGCTTAATCCATTATTCATTTCTGACCAAGTGAGAGCATCAATTTGACTGCTATTGTGCTGAAATGCATCAGATGTGCAAAAAGCTCTGTACTGGGCACCCAGTTATGGTAAATAGACATGGGTCCTTCTGTTGCATGACAACACATGCCCATGTCTCTCAAAGGACGATCCAACAAATCCACCAGTTGGACTACGAAACTCTGCTTCACCCTGCATATTCCCGAGACCTTGCCCCAATAGATTATCACTTCTTCCAGCATCTGGACTATTTCTTGGCAGAGAACACCTTCCCAAATGACCAAGCTGTGTGTCAGGCTGTTGCCACCTCTTTTGCCTCACAGACTCAGTTGTATTGCCATGGAATCCACAGCCTTGCAACCCTTTGGCAGAAGTGTCTCAATGCAGAAAATGACTGCTTTGACTTGGCAGGTAGGTACTTCCTATTTTGAATGATGATTTGAAGGTAGCAAGCACTCTTATTTCAAATATTTTATCTGCACCAATCCAAATAATAAGTCTGGGTCTGGACTGATGCAATCTTTTTTGTAATTATAAGGACAAAGAAAGGTAACTTGATCACGCTAGTTACGTTAACTAAAACTTTTACAAAAAGTTCGTAAGTTGGAAGCTTTCGACCTTATCTTAGGTCTTCATCACGCCAATGGAGGACTAAAATTTCATTTCTGACCAAGTGAGAGCATCAATTTGACTGCTATTGTGCTGAAATGCATCAGATGTGCAAAAGCTCTGTACTGGGCACCCAGTTATGGTAAATAGACATGGGTCCTTCTGTTGCATGACAACACATGCACACAGGATTAGAATTTGAACACTATTTGTACATGAACTCCATTCTTCTTTCCTTTTTAGTCCTCCATTGACAAATTTTAGTCCTCCATTGGCGTGATGAAGACCTAAGATAAGGTCGAAAGCTTCCAACTTACGAACTTTTTGTAAAAGTTTTAGTTAACGTAACTAGCGTGATCAAGTTACCTTTCTTTGTTAATATTGTTACGTGTTTTGCCCATAATCGTCATAATTATAAGGAACCCAGGGCATTCATTTTTGTATTTTACTTTCAATAGCAGAAATATCATTTCACGAGGTCTTTTTTTTTTTTTTTTTTTTATATATATATAAAACTTCATTAAAAATGAGTATGCTCTACAGGAAAGCCAAAATTCAGTTGGTTTACACTGGGTATTGTAGACAACAGTTATTATTCGTACCTGCAGCCTTCCCCTTAAGGAAGCGTTAGGGGTGGGTGGGACCTTTGTGATTTAACTGACAGAAGGTCTGAAACTATAATAGTCAGTGACATATCTTGGGTCAGAGACTTGGATTATCTCATCCGTCACCCCCCACCACCCCACCCCCAGTACTGTTTCTTTAAAAATTGTGAAGTTTAATTTTTAATTGTGAAGTAATAAAAGTAACTTATTTTAGGTACATGCTATTGCTAACATGATACCAAATAATTATGAGGATTAGAATTTGAACACTATTTGTACATGAACTCCATTCTTCTTTCCTTTTGTGTGCACTTGAGTGTTAAGTTTTCATGAAAAGTTTCTTCCGAGTAGTTTTTCATATTTAAAAAGAATGTTTTTCTCTATTGACAAATCAGCCAAGTTGCTCGAATGTGCATGTCCTTGTGTGGCTCTAAGATATATCTTGATTATTTTTAGTGCAGAAAAACTTCTTTCGGCAGTTGCAGTTGTTGATGAAAACTTTAATATTAGGTCTGCTTATTTGTACACCTCACTAAACACTATGTCCAATTTATTCAACTTTATGTAACAAGTAATGTATTTTACTGATTTGTTTTTGTATTCAGGAAGGGAATGAAACACCTTCAGTTCATTTTTTAGTCGAGCTGTATCAAAATTTGAAGCATAGTTCTTTAAGTTGTGACAGTAGATGTTCAGGGAAGCTTTCACAAAATTTATCAAAACAGTTCGAATCCAACAAAGCCACAAATTTAAGATATAAGATCTTTGTTTTTAATTCATTGACACGACACAAAAACTGAAACAACTCTCGCAAAACACGTGCTCTTAAGGGTTGGAGCATGCGAGTCACTGAGGTTGTTTAAGTCTTCTCTTTTCAGAGCGAACAGTTGCCCAAAACAATGGCCCATTCCCCTCCACCCGCTCATTCATTGTCATAGAAACACTAGCAAGCGATCGTATGGAAGGTCTTCGAATCAGAACAGCGAAGACTGGAGGAACCGGTTGCATTACGTTGCTGGTCTTCTCTTGCCAGACTGAGTTAAAGAAGCGAATCCACACGTTTTTTTCGGAGCAAAAGCATCGACATATCTTAATACCGTTGATAATTGATTTTTATTTGTGTATATTTAATTGACTTTTATGTGTGCATTCTCTGGGCTTCGCAGCTAGCCTCGAATATATGCCACTGATAATAGTGTGCAGATCAAGACCTGGGAACTGTGTGCATTTTTACTAAAAACACGTTGTCATTCCTCTGTAAGCCTAACATGGTGACCAAAGCGATAATATGCAATGGAACAAGTCAAAACTAGTGAAGAAAAACAAACTACACAACAGTTTTGTGACCTTTTGCGAGTTATATCACAACGTGCCAGTGATGTTCAACTTTCAATGCTCTCAACAAGCAATTGATGAATGAAAAAAATAAAAGATTGGGGGAGGGGGCAAATTACAAGTGCAATAGTCATCGGTGTAGTTATTAAAAAAAATTATGTATAAAACTAGCGGAGATACCCGCCGTTGCCCGGGATAGACATAAAGTTTGTTTTCAAGTAACAATGTAAATCGCACTATTAAAAGAATCCTACCATGATGAACAATGCTCAGTTTTTATGAGATATAAGATTGTTAGCATTTTTATCCCTCTTTCTCTGTGGGCATTGGCCTTTTTCATTGTCTCCCAACGTTTCTGAAATGCATTGCAGCGAATAACCTAGCCTTTGGATAATGATGTCACGTTGATGGAATTCTTGACCTGCTATAACAATTGCAACTTTGTTTATTTGAGGAGCGTTGAAGCGACGTTCATGTTCACCCAATGGTCTTTTATCAGCTCTGATAAGTAACTGGTATTAATCTGTCTGCATGTGTTCTAGTGCTGTTTTGAATGTGTTAATAAGGTGGTTGTGTCGATAAAACATTCGCTGTAAGCTCAACACAATGTCACGTCTCACTCCGGGTATGTAATCACATCGTTGATTCACTTCCAGTTGCTCATCCCCCCATGAAGTAAATTTGTAAAAATTTCGGGATTTGATCAGTACAGGGCAGCATAGATCCCGACTTGTGGTACACCTGACCTTGCACTTTAAAAGTTGTTGCAAAGCCGCTTTCTTTAACTATACATGTGGCACCAAACACTGTCATTTAAAAACATGAATTGTATCTTCTTATGTTGTGTAGGAAATGCTTTGATTCTGAAGTACTTTCAGTCATATAAGAAAGAAGTTCATTTGGTGGTGATTCAATAGTTGGAAGTTTAACTTTTCCATTCCTGCAGCACATTCCAAGAGGCTTCTTTTTAAACTTCTTGGTGTGGCAGTAACTACATATCCGGTCCATTCTTCCAATAATAACATTCGGATCTTAATCATAGTGCTTGTGAGTATCATAGTGAGAACCTTCCAGCACGAAATTGGAATGTCTTGCCACCCTTGATGTAGCGTTTCCTTTCCTCTGCTTTTGAATTCGAGCCTCACGCTGTTCCAAGGTCTCTGCCGCCCTAGATACACTGGCTCTTTCCCGCTGATCCATAAGTCTTCGACCACGTTGTTCAGTTGTCTCACTCTCTCGAAGTAATTTTGCTTTCGCCGCCCCGGTGGCGCATTGGTCTAAGGCGCTGGCCTCTGAGCATTCGTCCGTAAGGGGTCCGGGTTTGAATCCCGGTCAGGCATGGATGTTGTGTTTGTCTTATGGCACTGGCTCTCTCCCTTCCCTGGAACCAGTGACCCTAAATTAGGGACGGGCGACTGCTTATAGCCCATTGAGTTGCTCACAGTGGTCGTTAAACCTCCAATCAAAAAAAAAAAAAAAAAAAAAAAAAATTTGCTTTCTTTGCTTTCGGCTGAACTTGTCCGATGGGTTTGCGATTTTTTGGAGGCATTTCACCACACTTTATGAAAATTTTATTATAAAAATCACAATTTATAATGGCCGTTCTGAGCCCTAAAAACTCGAAACAGCAAACATGCACAATAATGCACTTCCTGCACTCCGCATTCAGCTTTCTAGAGTGTAGATATATAACCTGATCACACCCAACGTGATTTTTTTTTTAGTAATTTCAAAAACTAAACCGATTCAGATAATTCTTTCACCGTTGGGAAGCTTTCTGGAGGACATGGGCTCTTTCGTTTATTTATTATTATTTTTATTATTTTTTATTATTTTTGGCTGTACTACCAAATAACATTGCTTTCAAGTAGTTTCCAATTTCCCCTGTATCGTTCCGCTTTGTTTACATACAACCTGATCACACCCAACGTGAAAGAAAGTAGTTCACGATAATATACGGAATTTTTTTACTAATCTCGAAAACTAAACCCATTCGGATAATTCTTTCACCGTTGGGAAGATGACTTCCTTCCGTTGGACATGGGCTATTTTTATCTATACTAATACCAATACTAAAATTTTATGTATGAAGAAGACCGTCTGTTTAAACTTCAACTTAACCTTGATGCTATTTGAGAGGACCACGCCTATTGGTGGGAATCTGTAACTCCACCCATATTTGAGACTCCTGCACCAATTGTTGGGAGTCTAATGAAACCTAATCCTTACAAAGAAAATGCCATGGTAACATAAACAAAAAAATACTTAAGGCAATATGTTCCGCCGGTGTGTTGTGTTTTCAAAAATCGGACTCTTCCTTGTATGCCTAAACCGTGGAAGCTCGCGAGGAGTGAGGCGTCAGCTGACGACCGTTGCTCTGACACGCGGGGTAATACCGCAGCAGCCGACTTGCTCCCAGTTTATAGAGGGCCCCGTAAAAATGCATTTAACCCTCTTTGGGAAGGAATTTCTAAAAATCGTCCCGCCTGTATTTTAATCTGGGTGATGAAGAGTATGTATGCCAATTTTGGTGCAAATCCATCAAACTGTTTAGGAACATATGTGGAACAAACATACAAACTTTCACTTTTATATATAGAGAGATTAGAATATGTTTTTTGAATATTTTCTCTTGCTTTATTCTTGTCTGATTTTTAGGATGTATATTTAGTTTTTCATATTTCAGGTTGCCAAACTGACTCATGCTATCTCAGTATTCACTGAAGGTGTTCTCATGATGAAACGAACTCTTGTAGGCATTGTGCAAATTGACCCCAAACAGCTGTTGGAAGATGGAATACGTAAAGAGTTAGTGCAAAGAGTTGCTAAAGCTCTTCATGAAGGCCTTGTGTTTAATCCTAAAGCAAAGGTTTGTATTTTTTGAAAATGTTACTCTACTATTTAAAGTAATTGTAATTATGTACATGCAATATATGTTGCCAGAACTGCATGAAATGTAAAATATTGTAGTACAGTAAAACCTCTTATTTAAGGACACTCTCAGGGCATTTAAATACATCGTTATTCAAATTTCCTCAATTTGCGATGAACATATTTTTACGTGGCCAAGATAATGTAACTTAATTGATACTAAATGCCATACACTACTGTTTCACTCGTTATGTAAATTCTGCAATCAGGAGATTACTAAATGATGTTAAACGCATATCAGTAATTAAAATCACGAAATAATGAACATTATATCTACGTACAATATCAGCAGTGGCTGTCGGGGCTTCATATATATGCCTGAAATGACTCCACCCAAAAGACGTTGCTGTAAGTATTCAACTCATTGAACGAATGTGAGCTTTTTGCAATTGTGAAGTTCAAAAATAAAATTCACGATACTGTAAAATCTGCACCAGATAAAATTGAACAAGATGAATTTTTACAATGAAGGAAAATAAATCCTCGACAACAACGAAACATGAAAACAAATTGAAATCTTGCCGAAACTTTAAAGAAATAAAATGTGGAAGAAGAAATAATCAAACAGAAGTCACTGCTCTTTCCATGATGACTTCTGTTTGATGTTCCTAGTCCACGTCAAATATTTGTATTAAGAAATAATCATCCTGACTGCAAAGCATAAAGAAATAAATCTTCCGATTGCAAAGCACCAAACTAGTTTCTGCTAATATTCATAGCTATCATCAGTGGTGGGTGCACGGTCGTTGTAACTACTGCACTCACATGCTCAGGTATGCTGCTCCACCCAAATGCATGTTCAGCCCCATCGTGTAGACATTCGCGCATCATGGTTTGGGTTTTACTGCGCACCTAGATGTTCAGTAAAACAGGCATACATATGAAGCCCTGACAGCCACTACCGATATTGTAAGTAGATATAATGTTCATTATTTTTTTATTTTAATTACTGATACTGATCCCCATATGGCATTTAACATTATTTAGTAATCTCCTGATTGCAGAATTTACATGACGTGTGAAACAGTAGTGTATGGCATTTAGTGTTGATAAAGTTACACTCAGGACATTTATTTTTGCCTGTAAAAGAAAGGTGTCATTAAAAGAGAGTTCTCTAATATTTATAGATTACAAGTACTGGATGTGTAGAAATAACACAAAATTCTCTTTTACATTTCTCGTAATGTTAATGCCTTGTGTTTACTGGCCATTGGTAAAAATATTCGTGTACTCAACTGCAAACTGATAAGCACTCTGAACAGTAAGATATATATATATATATATATATATATATATATATATATATATATATATATATATATATGCATCAGGGGCAAAAACAAAACATTAGCAGAAGTACCTGTAATCAAGTGGTCAGAATCACTGGGTTTTGGCTAATCATTTGAGTTTGGCCTGGGTTCAAGACCCCAATGAAGGATAGGTGGTGTGCTTGTTTTACTGCATCAGCTGTCTCATTCCCTGGAACCACTGGAACCAAATTAATGATGGGCAACTGCTTATAACCAATGGTGTCATTCAGCTAATTCACACTGGTTTGGGCGGATGAGTTGCTAAAAATAGACCACTTCCGTCAAGCTGGTTGTTGACGTTAATGATGTTTAGGTAAACAGTGTGGAAGTCTTCCTCTTCTCCCAGTGTTTTTACTTTCTATCTCCCTTTGTTTGCTGTGCTGTGCTATATATTATTTGCTTCAGTGGTGATGTAACAACTTTTTGAATGTCATTAGCCATGTCATTGTGCAGCAAACTTGATTTGATCTTACATTACTAAAAATGTGCAGATCTCAGCCTCTTATTCTTTTTAACTTTGTCCTGATGTTGCCAGACTGGAGGAAATTTCTTGCCCTTCAGTCTTTCGACTATCAAGCGAATTAATCATAACCTCGAAAAGAAAAGTACTATAGTTCTACTAATAACCAATTATTTTCATACAGCAACTGATGCTAGAATGAAAAAAAAAAAAAAAAAAAAGCTGATCAAAAACACTGCAAAAAACCAAATTGTCATTTGGAGCCTATTGTGATAAATACATCTATGTAAGATCATAAGATTTCAAGTGTACAGACTTCTCCAGAAATGATACTATTATGTAAGTATCTGAATTTTCTGCAGCTTGTAAGCAATAATAAGAAAACTTTATTATTTACATAACACATTATACAGGGTGTTTCATAAAGAATGTCCCGATTTGAAAAGTGGATATCTCGGCAACCACGAACCACCGATGAATGCAACTCGTATCAGCCGCCCCGGTGGCGCAGTGGTCTAAGCGATGGCCTCTGATCATTCGTCCAAACGTGGTCCGGGTTCGAATCCCGCTGAGGCATGGATGTTGTGTTTGTCTTACGGCACTGGCTCTCTCCCTTCCCTGGAACCAGTGACCCTAAATTAGGGACGGGCGACTGCTTATATCCCATTGAGTTGCTCACTGCTCACGGTGGTCCTTAAACCTCCAATCCATCCAACTCGTATCATATCTACGGGCGTGGCCCAGAGTTTATGACTACCGCTAAATGGCAGCACGAGCGTCCAAACAGCAGCTACGCTTAGTGCTCGAATTTGTGCGCTCGAATTTAGCAAGACCAAGTTCGTGATTATGGTGTAGCGTGCGTTTAAACGGTGTTACGACAGTGCTCCACCAGTGGGCAAAAACATTCCTCATTGGTATCGACAATTTGAAGAAACAGGGTGTTTATGTAAGGGAAAAAGTCGTGGACGACCAACCACCTCAGCGACGAATGTGCAACAAATTCATGAGGCGTTTCAGCGAAGCCCACGGAAGTCTACTCATCGTGCGAGCCGCAAACTTGCCATCCCTGATGTGACTGTTTGGTGTGTTTTACGATGACGTTTGCTGCTGAAGCCGTACAGATTGCATCTGGTGCAAGCTCTTCATGGAGGTGACAAAACACAATGAAAACATTTTTGTGCAACTCTGTTAGAGGACATGGAGAACGACACCATCATACAAAGGTTGATTTTTAGCAATGAAGCAACCTTTCATGTAAGCAGGAAAGTTTCGCGCCACAATGTTCGCATACGGGGACTGGAGAATCCGCATGAAACTCTCCAACATGAACGTGATTCACAGAAACAATGTTTTTTGTGCGGTTTCTGTTAGAAAGGTTTATGGCCCTTTCTTTTTGCGGACAACACGGTTACGGGAAACTCCTATCTTGCAATGCTGAAGGATCAGCTATTTCCACAGCAGCAAGACGACTCTGAAGATTACATTTTGCAGCAGGACGGCGCACCCCCACATTGGAACCTCCAAGTTCGTCTGTTTCTAAACGGCACATTGCCTCAGCGTTAGATTGGATGCAGGGGACCCCAAGACTTGGCACTACACGCTGGCCTCCGAGATCTCCAGACATCACACCATGTGACTTTTTTTATGGGGATATGTAAAAGACAGTGTTTATGTTCCCCCTTTACCCGCTGACTTGGATGAGCTCCGAACGAGAATCACGGCCGCGGTAAATTCTGTGACTGAAGACACACTCTGACGCGTTTAGGATGAATTCAGCTATCGGCTTGATGTTGTCTGTGCAACAGGTGGAGGGCACATTGAGCATTTGTAATTGTTGTGAGTGAAACTTTAGACCTTCCTTCATACTTGGCTCTTTGTTATGTAACTGTCCCACATTTGCCTTATTAAATATACTACTTTGAAATCGGGTCATTCTTTTTTAAACACCCTGTATATCCCCCCTCTCCCCCCACCCCAATACACTTTCAGGCTTGCACTTACTGTATGTTGTGGCAGTGCAACTAGCCGGGTTTACAGAATTTGTTGTTAAATTTTTGGATGGCACCACTGTTTATAACTCTCAAAGCTGTTTGTGGGTGTCATTAAACTCTGAATCAAAAAAAAAAAAAAAAAAAAAAAGGTGACTTTTAGTAGGAGTCAAACCTAAAAGTTTGGGATGGTTCATTCCTCACAGAGGAGGCCGTGATTTGTCGGTTGGGCAAGGACGCAGCTGCTGCCAGCATTGTCTGTTACAAAACCTTGCTGATTCATGTAGATGAAGTCATACGTACTACCATTACCTGATCATAACTGGAAGGTTTGAAATATGCATTTTGGATGTTCTGATCATTGTCCACATCCATATCTGAGAGAGTCCGCAAAGGTGAAGGAAAATTTCTTATATTGGGATGTTCTGATCATTATCAATGTCCACATCTGAGAGAGTCTGCAGAGAAGTGAGGAACTGTCCAATTTAATGTACACTGGCATGGAAAAATTAAGGGCGAGACGGTTTTTCGAATGTAACGTTGTGCAGAAGTGCTCCACATCGACTCAAATCATACCATAAGATCCCCAAGATGTAAGAATATGGGACAAGTGAGCAAAACCGTCCAAACAAGGAATCCAAAGGATACAAAGGCACTTTATTGAAAAGGTAGCTTCGAGCACAACTGGACAGAAGACAGAAACGTCCATGTGACAGGCTGCTGCCAAAAAAAATCCAGTCTTTAGTATCACCCCTGACTGCATTGCAGGATTTACAACGTCTGTCCATGCTGAGGACGAGGTTGTCAAGGAGCTCTTGAGACATCGCGGCCCATTCCTCTTGTAGCGCCAATCGCAGCTGCGGATTCGTTGCTGGCGGCTGGTGACGTGCTGTCAAGCATCTCCCGAGAAGGTCCCCCACGTGTTCGATTGGATTTAGGTCCGAGGACCTTGCGGGCCAATCCATGCGTTGAATATCTTCACTCTCCTACAGCTCTGCGACAGCCACTGTACGATGAGATGTAGCGTTGTCGTCCATGAAGAGGAACTCAGGACCCACAACACCTCTAAACAGACGCACGTGAGGCAGGAGAACCTCAGTACAATAGCGGCGAACACCAGTGACTGAACCTCCTTGGAAGATGTGGAGGTCAGTACGGCTACCAAGCATGATACCGCCCCAAACGAGAACTCCGCCATCTCCAAACCGGTCCCTTTTGATGATGTTGGAGGTGTGATTGTGTGTTCCCTGCTCTCTCCAGATGTGTATACGTCCAGAATCGCTCGTCAGACTAAATCGGTTCTAATCCATAAAGAGAACTCGACCCCATTGCTGATGTGTCCAGTTCTTGTAATCCTGGCACCACAGAAACCGCAGTCTCTGATGAGCAGGTGTTAATGGCACACACCACACTGGTCGTCGTGCAAATAGACCACCTTTGTGCAGCCTCCTGGCCACGGTAAAACGCGATAACGGACGTCCAGTTGTCTGTTGCATGTGCCTTGCGATTTCTCCCACTGTCTGCCGTCTGTCTCTTATCGCCTGAAGGACAATATACCGGTCTTCCGCCGCCGTGGTTGTTCATGGACGACCACTGCTAAACTCTCGGACAGCTGTTCCTGTCGTTTGAAATGCTCTTCAAGCTCGTGAAACGATGCTGTGAGCAATCCTGAACTCCTCGGCCACACTAGTCACACTTCGACCTTCTTCCAACTTCTCAATGACGCAACCTCGGGTAAAGTCATCCAGGTGTCGTCTACTGGATTGCCTGTTGGCCATATCACACGGTGGCAGCAACTCGACGTCGTTCAAACTGATGTACACCGTGCAATAGCTTTCACCGAATTGCTGAGCATACACCGCCCGTGTGCTTTATACCCTTCCAACCCCCCCCCCCCCCGCCATGCTGCATATATGCGCATGCCCTACCGTACCGAACCCTAGTCTACCTCCTGAGTGGTCTTTCGGTCCGTTCTGCCTGCTCGTTCCGCTGTTATGCTAATTTCTCCTCTTCGTCCTTAATTTTTGCACACCAGTGTATGATGTTTTAGAGGGACTGGCCGTAATTAGGTGTGTACATTAGGTAGAGATGGGCAAAGATATTGCTAAATGAACAAATGGATCTTTAAGCTTTTTTGAGATCTTTTTAATGCACTGGTTCCTAGGTTTCATTCTAGAGGAATTCACAGTTACTGGAGTTTAGTATTCATGTTATAACTGCAAAAAAATTCACATGTTATGAATAGCTGCTAGTTCAATAATATTACACAGCATGGAAACATTCTTTTCTCTATGAATTTATTAAAAATTCAACCACTTATCAAACTTGCAACAAGGATCCTTTCATCAAAATTAACACTATATCTGGTCCTTACAACAATTTCCCAAAATAAAAGTGACCAATCAAAATTTTCTTAAAATTCAGTAAGATCCGGCCAAAAGATGGCAGCACAAGACCTCAACCCTGTGGATAGAGTTTCAAAAACAGATCAAGAATGCAACAACATACGCAATTTGGTGGCTGAAACCATGGTCCCAGTTTGTACCTGTACTGTCATTTAGAAATAGAATCTTTCTGATTCAGAAATGGTCTATACAAAATTTTCATATTGTAATTTAAGTAATATTTTATACAATGAATATAAAAAAAAGTTCACACGTAGCAAATAAATATAAGCTTCTTTTGTGCCTTTTTAATCGGTAAAGTAACCCAGTGCAGGGTATTTGCCCACAGCTGATGGTTCCGATTGATCAAGCACGCCTTACATCAGAGAAAATGTGGGATGTTCAAGAGTGGTTTGAAATACAAGGTTTTATAAATATAAAGCTCTTATAAATTACGAGATCTTACATCAGAGAAAGTGTGGGATGTTCAGAGTGGTTTTATGCCTGGTAAGGGTTGCTCTAACAAAATTTTTACATTATGCATGGTGATTGAAGAATATCTGTCTGTTGATAAAAAAAGGTTTTGCTGCCTTCATAGATTTAGAAAAGGCTTATGACCAGTAAATACAGTACCTCTGTGGAAGGTACTAAATAAATATGTATTACTGGGAATCTACTTAATTGTGCGAAAGCCATGTATGCTGGCAGTAGAGCTTGTGTACGAGTGAATGGTGTTGTATCACAATGTTTTTTTATTGGTACAGGAGTCAGACAAGGTTGTGTAATGTCACCTTGGCTGTTTAATATATTTATGGATGTGTGCATGCGTGATGCAAAGATAGATAATACTGGTTTATGTCTTGGTAATATTCATGTGTGCAGATTGCTGTATGCTGATGATACAGTCCTGTTGGAAAAGAGCAAAAGCGAGTTGCAGAGTATGTTGCCCGGGTGTATGAAGTTAGTACGAAATTCAAACTGAGTATAAATAAGGGAAAACCCAAAGTTTTGGGTTTTGAGTGAGGAACTGTTAGTACTGAACGCAAGATAAGTCTAAATGGCACAGTGATTGACCAGGTGAAAGAATTTGTGTATTTAGGAAGCATGTTTGACAAAGAGAACAAATTGGATGGTGAAATTAGTAGGCGAGTGAATTCTTCATTGAAAGCCATAGCTGCTTTAGGAGTATTTCACAGGAATGATGGGTTCTCAAGTGAGTCCCGAATGGCTGTGTATGAAAGTGTAATTGCTTTTACTCTGATGTATGGCAGTGAAACCTGGGTACTGCAAAAGAGACATAGGAGCTGTTTGTGTGCAGGAGAGATAAGATGCTTACAGGGTGTTTGTGGCAAGACACTCTCTGATCATGTGTGAGATGAAAATGTGTTACAGATGTGTAATGTGAGGCAAAATGTTGTCAGTAAGGTGGAGACTAATATTCTTAGGTGGTTTTGACATGTTGAAAAAATGAGTGATGAGATGCTTACTAAGAAAAAAATTTCAGCCTAAGTGGCCGGAAAGAAAAGTAGAGGAAGACCAAAGAAATCATGGGAGGACCAGATTCAAGAGTGTCTGCACGAGAAAAAGATTATGAGTATGAAGTACAGTGTGCATCATGTGATGGATGTTAGTGAAGCTCGAGCTGTGTGTCAAAATCGCTGTAAATGGTGACGTTTGATACTGCAACAATAAGTAAATAATCAGTTTAACACTTATTTGGTGGATTATCTTTCTTTCTGGAGCTAACCTCTGAATCTCAGAGAACAGCTTAGTGATATACACTGACGGGAAAAAAATCTCAACACCACGAAAAAATAGTTGTAGAGGAATGAAATGGCGGCAATACATTTGTATAGGTAACATATTTAATCGATTAAGGTTTCAAGATCACAGCTTATTGTAAGCGCGAGAAGAGCCATTTTAAATGTGAAATGCTGGTACATTAATAACCGGTGTAACCGCCAGAATATTGAATGCAAGCACGCAAACGTTCATGCATTGTGTCGTACAGGTGCTGGATGTCAGTTTGTGGGATGGAGTTCCATGCTTGTTGCACTTGGTCGGTCAATACAGGGACGGTTAATGCTGGTTGGGGGTGACGCTGGAATTGTTGTCCAATGATGTCCCATACGTGCTCGATTGGTGAAAGATGTGGTGATCTAGCAGGCCTCGGCAACATGTCGACACTCTGTAGAGCATGTTGGGTTACAACAGCGGTATGCAGGCGAGCGTTATCCTGTTGGAAAACACCCCCTGGAATGCTGTTCCTGAATGGCAGCACAACAGGTTGAATCACCAGACCGACGTACAACTGTGCCGTCAGGGTGCGTGGGATAACCACGAGAGTGCTCCTGCTGTCATAGGAAATCGCTTCCCAGACCATAACTCCAGGTGTCGGTCCAGTGTGTTTCGGCCGCAGACAGGTTGGTTGCAGGCGCTCACCTGGCCTCCTTCTAACCAACACACGGCCCACACTGGCACCCAGGCAGAACGGGCTTTCATCAGAAAACACAACAGATCTCCACTCCGTCCTCCAATGAACTCTAGCTTGACACCACTGACGTCGCAAATGGCAGTGGTTTGGAGTAAGTGGAATGCACGCTACAGGGCGTATGGCTCGGAGCTGTCCTTCAAGTAACCGATTTGTAACAGTTCGTTGTGTCACTGTGGTGGCAACTGCAGCTCGAATTGCTGCCGCATACGCGGTACGATGCGCCACGGCCATACGCCGCACACGGCGGTCTTCCCTCTCAGTAGTGCCACGTGGCCAGCCGGAAACCGGTCTTCTTGAGGCAGCACCTTCCCTTGAGCAGCGCTGCCAACAATCATGCACAGTGGCTACATTCCTGCCAAGTCGTTATGCAATATTGCGGAAAGAAAATCCACCTTCTCGTAGCCCTATTACACGACCTCGTTCAAACTCCGTGAGCTGTTGATAATGGCTTCTTCGTCTTCTTAAAGGCATTCTTGACTAACATCAACACCCTACGTCGAATCTCAACGATAACTAACGCTCACGAACGTTACAGCGCATATTTACAGCAAACCTAATTTGCATGTTCCGAGGGGCGCTACTAGCGCCACACGTTTGCGCCGAGTGCGAAATTTGTGCATAGACTTCATCTTACAGATGTACTCTCACCGCCTACCAACTGTCATTTATCTAACACAACCCCTTCTTGGTGTTGGGATTTTTTTTCCGTCAGTGTACCTCAAATAAATATAGGTTGTAAGTTTTAGCATGTTTATAGGTACATAAAGAAATTAGAAATACAGAAATACTTTCCACCTCACTGAGGTCTTGATCACCTGTAAATAAGTGGAGCGAGACTGCTCCTATCATTTGGCAACAACCGAAATGAAGAACTTGGAAATGAAAATCTGGCAACCAGTCTTGCTCCATTTGTTTACAGGCGATCAAGACCTCTGGGAGGTTGAAATTACTTCTGAGTTTCTAATTTCTTTACATAACTGTTAAGTTCTAAAACTTATAACCTATATTTTTAATATGTTAATATGCAAATCTCATTTTCTTCATCCTTAATATTCTCATAAGGGAATCCTTATTCTATTTTTTTTTTATTTCTTTAAGCAGAGCAGAGTGAACTAAAAGTTAAAATGTGAAGTTAGATATTTTTTCCTTAGCCAACTGGGTCTTTTTTTACGCTTTCCAACCGTAGGTTGAAGAAGCTTATGCTCCAGCTTTTTCCGTCCGTCCGTCTGCACGATAACTCGACGTAAAAATGGTTCAATTTCGATGAAATTTTGGTATGTGGTAGGGAACCACTGGGCACGAACCCTATTGAAAATGGGCGAATGGGGTTAAAGGTCAGGCGGGGCATAAAAGCGGTATTTATTCCATTGCCCTTATGCGTCATAACTTGCGTAAAAATGGTTCGATTTCGATGAAATTTTAGTATTTGGTAAGGAACCACCTGGGGACGAACCCTATTGAAAATGGGTGAAATGGGGTCAAAGGTCAGGGCATAAAAGTGGAATCCATTCCATTGCCTTTATGCCTCATAACATGCGTAAATATAGTTCGATTTCGATGAAATTTTAGTATGTGGTAGGGCACCACCTGGGCACAAACCCTATTGGAAATGGGGTCAAAGGTCAGGCAGGACATAAGAGCAGGATTTGTTCCATTACCCTTATGCGTCATAACTTGCGTAAAAATGGTTCGATTTCGATGAAATTTTAGTATGTGGTAGGGAGCCACTGGGGACGAACCCTATTGAAAATGGGCGAAATGGGGTCAAAGGTCAGGACACTGCGTAAAAATGGTTCGATTTCGATGAAATTTTAGTATGTGGTAGGGAGCCACTGGGGACGAACCCTATTGAAAATGGGCGAAATGGAGTCAAAGGTCAGGACACTGGAGTGGGATCCATTCCATTGCCCTTGTGCATCATAACTTACCAAAAAATGTTTCGATTGCGACAAAACATTATCATGTTGTTCCGGAGGTATAGTGAACCGGTTCTGTTGAATATCAACGAAATGGGGTCAAAGGTCATTGCACAAAAGCAAGATTTATTCCACAGCCATTGTTCTCATAACATGTGTAAAACTGCTTCTATTGCGACAAAGCTTTAGTATGTTATTCTTGAGGTGTACTGAACCGGTTCTGTTGAATATCATCCAAATGGGGTCAAAGGTCAGGACACAGGAGTGAGATTTGTTCCACAGCCATTATCCTCATAACTTGAGTAATAATTTCTGGTATGTTGGAAAACGTATCATAATCAATGCATTGCATGATTTTACTAATTTGTTTGTATAATGACTGACTAAAATTTCAACTGTACTAAAACGGATCTAAATGGAAGTTGGTGCAGAATCTCCGCCTCTGTCCTTTTTATTGTTTTTTTTTCTTTTGCTTAGTGTTTCAGGGTTATTTGGGGGGGGGGGGTATTTTACTATTTTTTTCAGTGTTTCACCAAATTGCAGTTGTAGAGAGTATTTATATTTTTCAAAAATCACATGAGTAAATCAGTAAATGTTAAAATTCAGTCATTTTAGATAACTGCCTACCACTTTCTGCCATTACTTCGAAAGCAAAACAAAAAGGTTATAAGACATTGCCATGAATGCACACTCATGCTAAAAAATAGAACACCTGAAAGGAGTTGAGCTATGACTTTGATATTTACCGGGTATGTTCATTAGGCAATACAGAACAAATTATTAGCATCTCGGTGACATATGTGCTAGGTGTGGTGATGTAGCTGATAACTGGTGTAACCACCTGTGGCTTGTATCAACTGCTGTATGAGGCATCAAATCATGACATGTGAATGGTGTCCTATAGAATAGCCATCCAGGCTATATGACCCACGTCCAAAGCTCATCAAGAGTTGGTGACAGACAGTTGCACTGCTGCAACTGTCATTTGGGCACTTCCCAGATATTTTTAATGGGTGATAAACCAGGCAATTTAGCCGTCCATTGCAGAAATGGAATGCTGTTATCCCTGAAGAAGGCACGTGCTGTCGCTGCAATATGTGGTGGGGCATTGTCCTGCTGAAATATGCTCTGGGGACGTTCTGCAAGTATGGAAAGACAACTGGCTGTAGAATGTCCTTGATGTAATGGGCATTTGTTATGGTGGTACAGACTCTCACAAGCGGGGATCTACTTACGTACCCGATAGCACCCCAGGCCTAGTGATCCTAGATACATTGAAAAAAAATACGGGGCACTTATGACTGAGGGTGAAAGTTTAGTATGCGCATCCATCATATACGCCAGTCTTGCAAAATGATTCTAACTATTCTTGTTAATCAATATTCTTATTAATGAATCAGTCTTGCCCACTCTTGCAATACTTTTCTGAAGAATGAATTTCACTTAACAATTGTTTCTTTTTAAGAATCATGTCATGAAAAGCTACACAATCCTCATTGAAGAATTATTTTACAGTTTTACAGACAATTTGTTTTTCTCATCAGTCCACAGTGCGTTCGTGCGAGGAAATAATCTTTTGACACACGCATTTGTTTTAGGGATACACATAACAAACTCCACTACTTTCTATAAATTTCATAGTTCTTCTTCAACATTTTTTAAGAGATCCACCCAGACTTCATCTAAACGTTTGGATTTCAACATTTCACTTCACTATCTTCTTTAGACTTCAGAGCTGTTTTCACTACCATTACTTCATCAAACAAATTAGATTCAACAATGTTTGATATGGCAGGGGTCTAATTAATAGTTTGGACTGTTTGAAAAAATGTTCCGAAGATAATGCTGTTCTCAGTTTCACCCAAGACATACTGTCTAATTTCAGCGTATACTGTGACCATTCTTTTATATATGGCACACATGTGTTGTAGAAATGAATTTTATGAGATTGGATTACTGACTGAATCCACCAGGTCTCGAGGTCACGTGTCCTCCTATCCTCCGATATCAATCTGTCACGGCTGTGCTTGCTTACGTAATGAGAGCATTGACCACAGAGTTAGACGCGGGAGATAGCGTCACGGGAGATAACAGTCAGCTTGGGGGAAGCTTGGCGTGCAGGTTTAAAAATATGTTTGTAAAAGAATAGAAATTGTAACTCATCAATTTTGTTTTTCAGTCTTAAACTCTAAAATACAGGACAGAAAGCTGTCCCGAGGAGTTTTCTCGGGACAACGGGACACATTAGCCAAAAACGGGATGTCTGGGATCCCTACCCAAGCCATAATGCCTTGTGTTGGTGTGGTATGCCTGGTGCTAATACACTCTTTCCGACGCCTCTCCTCGTCATCAGAAGACACAGATGCGCTCATCATTTGAACCTAAACAGAAGCACTTTGCATCCAAAAACATGATATTGTTCCATTCATCATGCCACTCCCTTCGTTTGATTCATCATTGGAGCCTGGTAGTCTCTTGCTGCGGGTCAGAGGTAGCCTGAGTCTGAATTGCAATAACCAGTGACATACTGTTACAGCTGATATAGAAGAATGCGTCACAGTTTGTGACTGCTGCGCCAACACCGTTGATGATGCAGAACAGTCACTTAAAGACATCTTTATGAGGTGACGGTTGTCTCTTGGCATTGTCTGTGTACAATGTCCAGAACCACCTCTTTGTATCCTGTGCCTTTCTTCATACCATTCCATGCACATTCTTGCCATGGCAGACACATTGTGGTCCATACGACCTGACAATCTCCCAGAGGGGAGCATTGCAGTCTCTCATGCGGATAATGCAACCTCTGTCAAACTCATTGATGTGACTGTATGACTGTCTTACACAACGACGAGGCATCCTTCTCCCTGCTGACCAAGCACTGACATGCCAACCAAGCCATGCAGTGCTTATAACAGAAAAACGGCCAGTTTCAGTCTGTGATGTTAAGCGATTTGATTTGCCTAGACATTGTACGCATGCACCTATGATGCAAAAATGCCAATGATTTCTGCAATATTGTCTATATTTTGAGGTTACTCACCTTTTAGTGGGTTTTTACATAGCTGCCAATCCTTCCGATTCATCCGGAAAGCTTCCGATTTTGGGGCGTCTTTCCGATATTCCGATCGGAAAATGATTTCTTCCGATTTTTCATTCTCATACCAGAAATCCCTATTTTTTTTTTCTCCCTATTTCAAGAGCAAAAAAAAAAAAAAAAAAAAAAAAAATCTTTATTCCACTTCAAAAAATCCTTAACATGAGATGATTAAAAAGAAAAAAATTCTCCTTATTTCCTCTGTGAAGAGAAAGTGTGAAGCGGCACGGTTTTCTGCTTCGACGTGGACTTTTGGATGGATCCAAGTATCTTCCCCTGCGCAAGCGGCACAACGCTGGTGACCTCAATTCCCATCAGGCTATGCAGCTGCGTAACGTAAAGGTTACAATCACGTTCTCTCTCTCTCTCGCTGTCCCCCCCCCTTCTCCTTTTCAGATAACGCATTGTTCGTCCCCCAGGCCGCAACTTCTCAGAGGCCAGCATGGGGTGTGTCTTGCGTTCGAGCATGCGTCTTTATTACTCCCAGTTCGAAATGCTATTTCAGAACATAGTTATTGTAAAAAAAAAAAAAAAAAAAATTCAAATGGATTTTAAATCTGTGGAATTTTAAAGCCCAGATCAATACCCAGCATGACGAAATTAAGCAAAAGCTGCCAGTTTTGTGAAATTAAAAATGCATTAGGCATGGTTTCATAACTTCTTCTGTGGCAATACATTTGACCTAAAGAAAGAATGCTACTATAAGATGAAGTTAAAAAAAAAAAAAAAAAAAAAGTCCTATGTTCATTCGAGCCTCTGCTTCTCCAGGAATGATTTATTTTGCCTGTCCATTAGTCAGTAAGTTTTCTACACTTTCCAACCGTGCTTTTTTTTTTTTTGTTGTTCGTCGCTTCGATAACGTGCATAAAAATGTCTTGGCTTGATTCAACGAAATTAATATGTTGGGGTACTATTTTTTCCTCTGCAAACTGCATCTCTTTAAGCTGTTACTGTTTTACTATAGCAGTTTTACTTGCATTTTTTTTTCAAGTGTCAATAAGTTTAGTAATAGTGATTTGCTATGAGCAGCAATATGAAGGGAGGGGGGGTACTATCAAACATTCCGTGATGCGTATTCTGCGGAATTCCTGTGTATTGCAAAATCTTCAAAAAATGAAAAATATGCATTTTGCACTATGTGTCGATGTAATTTCAGCGTTTCACGTGGTGGAAAGAATGATATTACTAATCATATTTCTAGTGCCAAGCACAAATCTAATGTTGACTGCGTGGAAAAAAAATATGAAATTAACTTCCTTTGTTAAAAGTTATAATGAACTGGATGCGATTCGTGCAAAATGTTTGTTCACTTTGTCTTTAGTTGAGCATAATTTACCAATTAGTGTCCCTCAGTCACTCATTTATTTCATTTTTTTTTTTTATTTGACCGTCTCATCATCCGTATCTCCGTAAGATAATCCTAGCATGAAAATGGTTTTTTTTTTAAACATTTTAGTTTGTCCCATGACGGCGTGAGATACGATCCTATTGGATTTGGGGGTCAAAGGGTGTAGAACATCCTTCCCTTTACATGCAAGCTTCCATAAAAATAAATTTTTATCTCTTTATAGATCATAATGATGTAGTATAGTAATGAGAAATTATGTATGGATAATCGAAATAAACGTGCTGATAAGTTCAAAGATCTGTAGTCATATCAATTAAAAGTTGATACTTGATTTAGGTAACATATCATTTTTTAATGGATATGTTCGGTACATTTAATCAATATGCGCGACAAGTAATTTCATTGGATATATCGATTAAAAATTTCATCGAATATATCAATTATTATTTTTTACGATTTTCGGTTTCTGAAAGTTGGCAGGTATGTTTTCATCTCTTGCACACATTTCCAACACGTAATTTTCATTAATCACATTGTGGTTCAAGGCCCAAACACACGTCTTGTTTAAAAAGACGTGTGTTTGGGCCTTGAACCACGATGTGACTAATGAAAATTACGTGTTGGAAATGTGTGCAAGAGATGAAAACCTCCTAAAAAGGTGAGTAACCTCAAAATATAGATTATGTCTAAATAGCACGTTAATAATTAAGCAGCTAAATGACATTTGCATTGACGGCGTGAGATACGATCCTATTGGATTTGGGGGTCAAAGGGTGTAGAACATCCTTCCCTTTACATGCAAGCTTCCATAAAAATAAATTTTTATCTCTTTATAGATCATAATGATGTAGTATAGTAATGAGAAATTATGTATGGATAATCGAAATAAACGTGCTGATAAGTTCAAAGATCTGTAGTCATATCAATTAAAAGTTGATACTTGATTTAGGTAACATATCATTTTTTAATGGATATGTTCGGTACATTTAATCAATATGCGCGACAAGTAATTTCATTGGATATATCGATTAAAAATTTCATCGAATATATCAATTATTATTTTTTACGATTTTCGGTTTCTGAAAGTTGGCAGGTATGTTTTCATCTCTTGCACACATTTCCAACACGTAATTTTCATTAATCACATTGTGGTTCAAGGCCCAAACACACGTCTTGTTTAAAAAGACGTGTGTTTGGGCCTTGAACCACGATGTGACTAATGAAAATTACGTGTTGGAAATGTGTGCAAGAGATGAAAACCTCCTAAAAAGGTGAGTAACCTCAAAATATAGATTATGTCTAAATAGCACGTTAATAATTAAGCAGCTAAATGACATTTGCATTGCTGTATGAATATATGATTGTCTGATTAGTATATCCTGTAAAAATCAAAATTGTAGCTAAACTCCTTTCGGGTGTTCTGTTTTTTATGAACATCAGTGTATAAAATGTAAACTAATATTGCAGTTTTCATGTATTAGCTTGTGATTTATTTCACATTGCTAAACTTTCTTTCCTTTTGTAGACTAGTGAGCTCGTTCCAAAGCTTGAAGCTATAGGTCAAAAAATGGATGGCTTTCGGAGGTCTTTTGAGTATATTCAAGATTATGTGAATATCTATGGTTTAAAAATTTGGCAAGAGGAAGTATCCAGAATAATTAATTACAACATTGAGCAGGAGTGTAATGCTTTTCTTAGACACAAGGTAAATATATAGTTTTTAAAAGAGAAAATACTTCTATTAATGCGTGTTTTGCCTTTAAAATCTGCAATTTATATGGAAGTATATAACCTTAAGACTGTTTTTTCCTTTCCATAATTTTTTATTTCCTATAAAGCAACTGGTGTTAGGAAAAAGAAACTAGTGCAAATTATTTTTATTTTATATCAGCTGTTTATGTAGCCATGAGGTCATTTAAAAAGTTTGTATTCTAACACATACAGGAAAGCTGGGCCAGTGTGATAACTTCTTTTTAGTCCACAGCCACCACAACACACTACTCCCCTCTGATGCTGTAGTGCCTTGATCCTGGTGGGGTTGGGGGTTGGAGGATCTTGGTCTTCCAAACCACACACCCACAGCTATGACCATCCCGAAGTCATTTCCCATGGATGTTTTCCTTCAGCTTGAGGAACAAATAAAAGTCATTAGCCACAAGATCTGAAGGATAGGGTGGATGCTGAAGCACGCAACACAAATTACGCAGTCTGTGTATGGTGGTCTCCGCAGGCTGGGGCTTTTGACTCGGTGCATTGTCATGAAGGAGAAAGATAGCCCTTCACAATTTTCCACATCTCCTTTCCTCGATGGCTGCATGAAGTTGGCTTATGGAGGTAGGCATAAGTATACATTTGTGACAATGGTGGCCTTTTTCAGTTAGTCAGTCATGATGATGCCTTCTGCGTCTCAAAAACTGATGCCATCGCCTTATCAGCTGATGAAGAAGCAAGGAGCTCTCCTTGGGAGATAGAAAAGGTGCACACTTCCACATTCGACTTTGTTTTTTAGTCGGTGTGTCAAAGTGACGAACTCTTGTTTTATCCACTGTAACAGTCTTGGACCAGAGTTTTATTGAATCTGCATGAAATATGCTCAAGTTGGTTAGGCACGTTTGTTAGTATCATGCAGTTTTCTCATCTGACAGCATTCATGCAACCCATTGGGCACTGACCTCTTGTATCTTCAAAAAAATTTTCAGGATTGAACTGACACTGCTTTTTGAAATGCCTACAGACTCAGTTATATTCCAAACAGTCATTCATGTGCTTTGCATCACAAGGTTTATGCACACAGTTGTTTTCCTCAGAGAAGGATGTTGAGGTTGTCCAAAATGACCTACAGCATCTCAAGATTTCCTGCGACTATAAAATTCTCTTTACCACTTGACAACTGTGAAATATGCAGGAGCCTTATCCTATCACCATGAACCTCCTACGAAATAAGAACCTCTCTGTGAAATATGCAGGAGCTGCACCATATCACCATGAACCTCCTACGTAGACGTGCATTTCAAAGGCAGGCTTTTATCACAGCCTGTAGTTTTTCTCCCTTTTGCAGTCTCTGTGGTCTACTTGACTATCACAAAATCAGCTGACAAAAAGAATGAACTGATATATAACAATAACATTGATAATTCATACAGTGACATACTAAAATCAGTGAGACATTCAGTGACATATAAGTAAAAGTGAGTTGCAGAGTATGTTGCTCCCATTGCTGCACTTCAAATTAACTGTTAACAATCCATATCTCCTGCAAGTGTAACTTACAAATATATAGACATTTCCAAATGGTTTTAATATGTGCAAGAGTATTATATTAGGTGCATTATATTTGTGATTATCTATAATTAGTTTTACATATTTTACCATTATGTGAACTTGCTCGTGTTGCAGATACTCAAGTTTATTTAAATGCTACACTTCTATTTGGAACCACTTTTTATCACATGTTTGAAAAAACAAAAACAAAAAAACCCTTTGTTTTCACCATGTTCCATACTACATCTCTGTGCCAATTAATCCAGTTGGAAAAACTGTGTGTTGGAAAGCCGGAAGTGCAAGAATGATGATGCTTTCCATTTGATGTTTTACTAATGCATAACTTTGCTGCTATGGAGCATAAATGCAGATGCTTATTGAATTAAAATGTATTCTTTTCCATATCATTGCATTTAAAAATCCAATTGCAACCATTCTTTCTTTCCATCAATACATTTTACAATGAAAACCTTTTTGGACACTGTTTTCTCTTCATATAACACACAGGTTTTCCTGTAAAGAGATCAGGGAAAGTGCTGTATTTCCCCCGATATCTCTATTTCTAAAACTCTTATTTGAAGTGTTCTTTTTGCATCAGATAAAATTCATGGTGAAAAAGATTTTGCATATAATTTATTTTCTTTATTAATACATGATTGGGTGCTGCAAGGGGGCGTAAGTGTGTATTTATGTTTCCTATAGATTTGCAGCAGTATCTGTGCTCCTAAAAACTAAAAAAAAAAAAAAAAATCCATCAGATATTGCTCATAACCAAAAACATTTTGCCCACATTTCCTGCTCAAAATAATACACAATTTTGATGCTAGGAGACATAAATGTATATTTTATTTTTCTCAATGCTTCTGCTTCTAATACTCCAATTTGAAAAATTATTTTTGTATAGGATATCATTCATAGTGAATAATATTTTGTTATAATTATTAATTTTCTTAATGCACAATTTTGTCATGAGAGGGCACGAGTACATATTTCTATGCACATAATTTTTGCAGCTGCACATCTGAAAATCCAGGTGAAAATAATTCCTCTTTGAGCAGAAACTTCTCACCACAAAAACATTTCATGCATATTTCCTGCCAAAAATAATATACAGTTTACTACACTGAATGTACAGGGTGTCTATAAAGTCTTTCCCACATTGCAAAAATTAATATAAAAAATGAATTACAGGTACAAGAAAGGGATTGCATGACAATGGTGCACAAGTAAAGTTTTTTTTTTTTTTTTTCAGTGTCAGTGCACCTCCCCACAGGCGCCATTTGTGGCCTGGAGGACATCTACGCTATATTCGATTTCACGCCATGTTTTGTTTAACATCTCAGCAGAGACAGAACCAATGATGTTCATTATTCTGCTCGTCAATGTCTCAACATTTGGAGCAGTGCTAGGATAAACTGGATCTGTCACATAACCCCACAAGAAAAAGTCTAGAGGGGTTATGTCGGGTGATCGAGGAGGCCATGACATGGGACCATTGCGGTCAATCCATCTGTCTGGAAATGTAGCATTCAGGAACTCACAAACCATCATTGACCAATGTGGTGGGGCAACGTCTTGTTGGAAAATAACAGAAGGTTGGAGTGCATGCAACTGAGGTGCTGCAAAAAGTTCCAGTATGTCCAGGTACACGTTACATGTTACTGTGGGCTCTGTAAAAAAGAAGGGTCCATTGATTCTGTCATGCATCAGGCCACACCATACTTTCACTTTTGGGCTAGCCCTCTGTTGTTTGATGACATAATGGGAATTTTCTGATCTCCAGATTCTCACATTGTACCTATTTACTCTACCAGAGATGTGGAATGTGGCTTCATCTGAGAAACAGACATGTTGCAGATAATCACTTTCATGAGCTATGTGCTGCAATATCTCTGTTGCAAATGCAGCACGGTGAGGCAGGTCATCCGGCTGAAGTGCTTGAATGTCTGTACCTTATAAGCATACAGATGAAGACGTTTGTGTAAAATTTTGTGAACCGTAGCATGGGGAATCCCAGTTTCCAGTGAAGCACGACAAATGGATTTTCTGGGGCTTTGCAGAAATGTCTCCTGAATTTGTAGTTGTCTCTTGTGTAACCAGTGGTCGATCCACTCGGGAGAGATCACCAACTCTACCACCTGTCACTTTAAACTTTTTATACAAAGCTTTTATACATTTTTGGTCTGGTGGTGATCATCTGTACTCTTTTCTGAAATGACGCTGGACAGTAACTGCTGATTTGGTCTCATCGAACCACAACACGCACTACACTTTTTGTTGCATAGAAGCCATTATCGATGAAATGCTTCTCTTATTCAGCAGTAGCACTTACCTTAAAGAACAGAAAAAAACAACCTTTGAGTGCTGCTATATTATGTTGCCAGCAATTTTATTTTAATTTTTGTAATGTGGAAAAGACTTTATAGACACCCTGTATATTCTAATTTTCTCTATACCACTGCTGCTACAAGTCCATTTTGAAAAAAAATCTTCTAATGTGGGATTCTGTTCACTTCATGAGACATTTTGTATATACTCTTGAATTTCTCACAATGCATGATTCTGACACTAGGTGGCATTAACATGTGTTTCTGTTTGTAACTGTATCTCCACTGTGAAAAATGCCACTGAAAAACATCATTTTGTACTGTATGCTTATTCACTGTGGTAAAGATTTTGAACACTATTCTCTTTAAATAAGACGTGGTTTTTCTGCTAGGGAAGTATATATGTAAAAACTTTTTTTTTTCTTGCTATCTCTGCTTTTAAAAGTTGTATTTGAAAAATTATTTTTCTGTCACATATCTTTCATTGTGCGGAATATTGTAACATAGCTGAGGGGACCATGGATTCCTAACAACAAACTTAACTCCCAAGCATCTTTGGTTTCTACAGCAGATTTTGTCACTGTAGGCTTGTAAGAGCAGGAAGTGCATAGTACAACTGGTGCAGTCACTCAGCTATGCAGTGCAACAGGAAAATGTTTAATAATATTAAATCACTATGTCATACTTGCCAACTTTTACAGATTTCTGCCTAATTTTACAGATTTACGGATAGAAGTCTCTTTTTTTACAGATTTTTTAATATTTTGATTGCTTGATCAAAATATTTCAATCCCCTGTAACCATCCAATTAAGATTTTCTACCAGACCTTACAAGCGCTGTGTTATGCGATGATGTCATCTTTGACTCGCCGGCTTCGTGCGGAGCCATCATGTATAACGATGGCTCCGCTTCATCGTGCGGTAGCTCTCTCTCCACAGGAATGCACATGTGACGTGGAGTTCTCCAAAATGCGTCATTACGCCTCTAGTATGCATCGAAATTTTACCAACGCGTAAAAATATGCATCGGGAATTTTTCTCAGCACGTAAAAATACGCATCTGGAATTTTTCTCGGCGTGTAAAAATATGCATCTGGAATTTTTCTTGGTGCATAAAACTATGCATCGAAGAATTTTACCAATTCGTAAAAATACGCATTGGGATGGTATTTCGTCTTTCAGAGACAAAAGTAAATGAAATAAAGATTTTTTCCGTAATCGTAATTTCTTTT